>JAJQWJ010000024.1:0-2568166 GCA_023637945.1 Phaethornis superciliosus
TGGCCCTAACCCTCCATGCCACCCTACCCACAGCACCACCAACAATTGGGCTACGGGTTCGTATTTTCACAAAAACCTCGAACGAACCAGCCCTGAAAAATAGGGCTCCCACAACTCCGAACGCTTGGCACTGGCAAAAAGATGCAAAGAATGACCCCTGAAAACTCTGGCTGGCCCTAACCCTCACATGCCACCCTACCCACAGCACCACCAACAATTGGACTACGGGTTCGTATTTTCACAAAAACCTCGAACGAACCAGCCCTGAAAAATAGGGCTCCCACAACTCCGAACGCTTGGCACTGACAAAAAGATGCAAAGAGTGACCCCTGAAAACTCTGGCTGGCCCTAACCCTCACATGCCACCCTACCCACAGCACCACCAACAATTGGGCTACGGGTTCGTATTTTCACAAAAACCTCGAAAGAACCAGCCCTCGGCGGCCACTCTCCCAGCCCTGAAAAATAGGGCTCCCACAACTCCGAACGCTTGGCACTGGCAAAAAGATGCAAAGAGTGACCCCTGAAAACTCTGGCTGGCCTTAGCCCTCACATGCCACCCTACCCACAGCACCACCAACAATTGGGCTACGGGTTAGTATTTTCACAAAAACCTCGAACGAACCAGCCCTGAAAAATAGGGCTCCCACAACTCCGAACGCTTGGCACTGGCAAAAAGATGCAAAGAGTGACCCCTGAAAACTCTGGCTGGCCCTAACCCTCACATGCCACCCTACCCACAGCACCACCAACAATTGGGCTACGGGTTCGTATTTTCACAAAAACCTCGAACGAACCAGCCCTGAAAAATAGGGCTCCCACAACTCCGAACGCTTGGCACTGGCAAAAAGATGCAAAGAGTGACCCCTGAAAACTCTGGCTGGCCATAACCCTCACATGCCACCCTACCCACAGCACCAGCAACAATTGGGCTACGGGTTCGTATTTTCACAAAAACCTCGAACGAACCAGCCCTCGGCGGCCACTCTCCCAGCCCTGAAAAATAGGGCTCCCACAACTCCGAACGCTTGGCACTGGCAAAAAGATGCAAAGAGTGACCCCTGAAAACTCTGGCTGGCCCTAACCCTCACATGCCACCCTACCCACAGCACCACCAACAATTGGGCTACGGGTTCGTATTTTCACAAAAACCTCGAAAGAACCAGCCCTCGGCGGCCACTCTCCCAGCCCTGAAAAATAGGGCTCCCACAACTCCGAACGCTTGGCACTGGCAAAAAGATGCAAAGAGTGACCCCTGAAAACTATGGCTGGCCCTAACCCTCACATGCCACCCTACCCACAGCACCACCAACAATTGGGCTACGGGTTCGTATTTTCACAAAAACCTCGAACGAAGCAGCCCTGAAAAATAGGGCTCCCACAACTCCGAACGCTTGGCACTGGCAAAAAGATGCAAAGAGTGACCCCTGAAAACTCTGGCTGGCCCTAACCCTCACATGCCACCCTACCCACAGCACCAGCAACAATTGGGCTACGGGTTCGTATTTTCACAAAAACCTCGAAAGAACCAGCCCTCGGCGGCCACTCTCCCAGCCCTGAAAAATAGGGCTCCCACAACTCCGAACGCTTGGCACTGGCAAAAAGATGCAAAGAGTGACCCCTGAAAACTCTGGCTGGCCCTAACCCTCACATGCCACCCTACCCACAGCACCACCAACAATTGGGCTACGGGTTCGTATTTTCACAAAAACCTCGAAAGAACCAGCCCTCGGCGGCCACTCTCCCAGCCCTGAAAAATAGGGCTCCCACAACTCCGAACGCTTGGCACTGGCAAAAAGATGCAAAGAGTGACCCCTGAAAACTCTGCCTGGCCCTAACCCTCACATGCCACCCTACCCACAGCACCACCAACAATTGGGCTACGGGTTCGTATTTTCACAAAAACCTCGAGCGAACCAGCCCTGAAAAATAGGGCTCCCACAACTCCGAACGTTTGGCACTGGCAAAAAGATGCAAAGAGTGACCCCTGAAAACTCTGGCTGGCCCTAACCCTCACATGCCACCCTACCCACAGCACCACCAACAATTGGGCTACGGGTTCGTATTTTCACAAAAACCTCGAACGAACCAGCCCTCGGCGGCCACTCTCCCCGCCCTGAAAAATAGGGCTCCCACAACTCCGAACGCTTGGCACTGGCAAAAAGATGCAAAGAGTGACCCCTGAAAACTCTGGCTGGCCCTAACCCTCACATGCCACCCTACCCACAGCACCACCAACAAATGGGCTACGGGTTCGTATTTTCACAAAAACCTCGAAAGAACCAGCCCTCGGCGGCCACTCACCCAGCCCTGAAAAATAGGGCTCCCACAACTCCGAACGCTTGGCACTGGCAAAAAGATGCAAAGAGTGACCCCTGAAAACTCTGGCTGGCCCTAACCCTCACATGCCACCCTACCCACAGCACCACCAACAATTGGGCTACGGGTTCGTATTTTCACAAAAACCTCGAAAGAACCAGCCCTCGGCGGCCACTCACCCAGCCCTGAAAAATAGGGCACCCACAACTCCGAACGCTTGGCACTGGCAAAAAGATGCAAAGAGTGACCCCTGAAAACTATGGCTGGCCCTAACCCTCACATGCCACCCTACCCACAGCACCACCAACAATTGGGCTACGGGTTCGTATTTTCACAAAAACCTCGAAAGAACCAGCCCTCAACGGCCACTCTCCCAGCCCTGAAAAATAGGGCTCCCACAACTCCGAACGCTTGGCACTGGCAAAAAGATGCAAAGAGTGACCCCTGAAAACTCTGGCTGGCCCTAACCCTCACATGCCACCCTACCCACAGCACCACCAAAAATTGGGCTACGGGTTCGTATTTTCACAAAAACCTCGAAAGAACCAGCCCTCGGCGGCCACTCTCCCAGCCCTGAAAAATAGGGCTCCCACAACTCCGAACGCTTGGCACTGGCAAAAAGATGCAAAGAGTGACCCCTGAAAACTCTGGCTGGCCCTAACCCTCACATGCCACCCTACCCACAGCACCACCAACAATTGGGCTACGGGTTCGTATTTTCACAAAAACCTCGAACGAACCAGCCCTGAAAAATAGGGCTCCCACAACTCCGAACGTTTGGCACTGGCAAAAAGATGCAAAGAGTGACCCCTGAAAACTCTGGCTGGCCCTAACCCTCACATGCCACCCTACCCACAGCACCACCAACAATTGGGCTACGGGTTCGTATTTTCACAAAAACCTCGAACGAACCAGCCCTGAAAAATAGGGCTCCCACAACTCCGAACGTTTGGCACTGGCAAAAAGATGCAAAGAGTGACCCCTGAAAACTCTGGCTGGCCCTAGCCCTCACATGCCACCCTACCCACAGCACCACCAACAATTGGGCTACGGGTTCGTATTTTCACAAAAACCTCGAAAGAACGAGCCCTCGGCGGCCACTCTCCCAGCCCTGAAAAATAGGGCTCCCACAACTCCAAACGCTTGGCACTGGCAAAAAGATGTAAAGAGTGACCCCTGAAAACTCTGGCTGGCCCTAACCCTCACATGCCACCCTACCCACAGCACCACCAACAATTGGGCTACGGGTTCGTATTTTCACAAAAACCTCGAACGAACCAGCCCTGAAAAATAGGGCTCCCACAACTCCGAACGCTTGGCACTGGCAAAAAGATGCAAAGAGTGACCCCTGAAAACTCTGGCTGGCCCTAACCCTCATATGCCACCCTACCCACAGCACCACCAACAATTGCGCTACGGGTTCGTATTTTCACAAAAACCTCGAACGAACCAGCCCTGAAAAATCGGGCTCCCACAACTCCGAACGTTTGGCTCTGGCAAAAAGATGCAAAGAGTGACCCCTGAAAACTCTGGCTGGCCCTAACCCTCACATGCCACCCTACCCACAGCACCACCAACAATTGGGCTACGGGTTCGTATTTTCACAAAAACCTCGAACGAACCAGCCCTGAAAAATAGGGCTCCCACAACTCCGAACGCTTGGCACTGGCAAAAAGATGCAAAGAGTGACCCCTGAAAACTCTGGCTGGCCCTAACCCTCACATGCCACCCTACCCACAGCACCACCAACAATTGGGCTACGGGTTCGTATTTTCACAAAAACCTCGAACGAAGCAGCCCTGAAAAATAGGGCTCCCACAACTCCGAACGCTTGGCACTGGCAAAAAGATGCAAAGAGTGACCCCTGAAAACTCTGGCTGGCCCTAACCCTCACATGCCACCCTACCCACAGCACCACCAACAATTGGGCTACGGGTTCGTATTTTCACAAAAACCTCGAAAGAACCTGCCCTCGGCGGCCACTCTCCCAGCCCTGAAAAATAGGGCTCCACAACTCCGAACGCTTGGCACTGGCAAAAAGATGCAAAGAGTGACCCCTGAAAACTCTGCCTGGCCCTAACCCTCACATGCCACCCTACCCACAGCACCACCAACAATTGGGCTACGGGTTCGTATTTTCACAAAAACCTCGAACGAACCAGCCCTGAAAAATAGGGCTCCCACAACTCCGAACGTTTGGCACTGGCAAAAAGATGCAAAGAGTGACCCCTGAAAACTCTGGCTGGCCCTAACCCTCACATGCCACCCTACCCACAGCACCACCAACAATTGGGCTACGGGTTCGTATTTTCACAAAAACCTCGAACGAACCAGCCCTGAAAAATAGGGCTCTCAGAACTCCGAACGCTTGGCACTGGCAAAAAGATGCAAAGAGTGACCCCTGAAAACTCTGGCTGGCCCTAACCCTCACATGCCACCCTACCCACAGCACCACCAACAATTGGGCTACGGGTTCGTATTTTCACAAAAACCTCGAACGAACCAGCTCTCGGCGGCCACTCTCCCCGCCCTGAAAAATAGGGCTCCCACAACTCCGAACGCTTGGCACTGGCAAAAAGATGCAAAGAGTGACCCCTGAAAACTCTGGCTGGCCCTAACCCTCACATGCCAGCCTACCCACAGCACCACCAACAATTGGGCTACGGGTTCGTATTTTCACAAAAACCTCGAAATAACCAGCCCTCGGCGGCCCCTCTCCCAGCCCTGAAATATAGGCCTCCCACAACTCCGAACTCTTGGCACTGGCAAAAAGATGCAAAGAGTGACCCCTGAAAACTCTGGCTGGCCCTAACCCTCACATGCCACCCTACCCACAGCACCACCAACAATTGGGCTACGGGTTCGTATTTTCACAAAAACCTCGAACGAACCAGCCCTGAAAAATAGGGCTCCCACAACTCCGAACGCTCGGCACTGGCAAAAAGATGCAAAGAATGACCCCTGAAAACTCTGGCTGGCCCTAACCCTCACATGCCACCCTACCCACAGCACCACCAACAATTGGACTACGGGTTCGTATTTTCACAAAAACCTCGAACGAACCAGCCCTGAAAAATAGGGCTCCCACAACTCCGAACGCTTGGCACTGACAAAAAGATGCAAAGAGTGACCCCTGAAAACTCTGGCTGGCCCTAACCCTCACATGCCACCCTACCCACAGCACCACCAACAATTGGGCTACGGGTTCGTATTTTCACAAAAACCTCGAAAGAACCAGCCCTCGGCGGCCACTCTCCCAGCCCTGAAAAATAGGGCTCCCACAACTCCGAACGCTTGGCACTGGCAAAAAGATGCAAAGAGTGACCCCTGAAAACTCTGGCTGGCCTTAGCCCTCACATGCCACCCTACCCACAGCACCACCAACAATTGGGCTACGGGTTAGTATTTTCACAAAAACCTCGAACGAACCAGCCCTGAAAAATAGGGCTCCCACAACTCCGAACGCTTGGCACTGGCAAAAAGATGCAAAGAGTGACCCCTGAAAACTCTGGCTGGCCCTAACCCTCACATGCCACCCTACCCACAGCACCACCAACAATTGGGCTACGGGTTCGTATTTTCACAAAAACCTCGAACGAACCAGCCCTGAAAAATAGGGCTCCCACAACTCCGAACGCTTGGCACTGGCAAAAAGATGCAAAGAGTGACCCCTGAAAACTCTGGCTGGCCATAACCCTCACATGCCACCCTACCCACAGCACCAGCAACAATTGGGCTACGGGTTCGTATTTTCACAAAAACCTCGAACGAACCAGCCCTCGGCGGCCACTCTCCCAGCCCTGAAAAATAGGGCTCCCACAACTCCGAACGCTTGGCACTGGCAAAAAGATGCAAAGAGTGACCCCTGAAAACTCTGGCTGGCCCTAACCCTCACATGCCACCCTACCCACAGCACCACCAACAATTGGGCTACGGGTTCGTATTTTCACAAAAACCTCGAAAGAACCAGCCCTCGGCGGCTACTCTCCCAGCCCTGAAAAATAGGGCTCCCACAACTCCGAACGCTTGGCACTGGCAAAAAGATGCAAAGAGTGACCCCTGAAAACAATGGCTGGCCCTAACCCTCACATGCCACCCTACCCACAGCACCACCAACAATTGGGCTACGGGTTCGTATTTTCACAAAAACCTCGAACGAAGCAGCCCTGAAAAATAGGGCTCCCACAACTCCGAACGCTTGGCACTGGCAAAAAGATGCAAAGAGTGACCCCTGAAAACTCTGGCTGGCCCTAACCCTCACATGCCACCCTACCCACAGCACCAGCAACAATTGGGCTACGGGTTCGTATTTTCACAAAAACCTCGAACGAACCAGCCCTCGGCGGCCACTCTCCCCGCCCTGAAAAATAGGGCTCCCACAACTCCGAACGCTTGGCACTGGCAAAAAGATGCAAAGAGTGACCCCTGAAAACTCTGGCTGGCCCTAACCCTCACATGCCACCCTACCCACAGCACCACCAACAATTGGGCTACGGGTTCGTATTTTCACAAAAACCTCGAAAGAACCAGCCCTCGGCGGCCACTCTCCCAGCGCTGAAAAATAGGGCTCCCAAAACTCCGAACGCTTGGCACTGGCAAAAGATGCAAAGAGTGACCCCTGAAAACTCTGGCTGGCCCTAACCCTCACATGCCACCCTACCCACAGCACCACCAACAATTGGGCTACGGGTTCGTATTTTCACAAAAACCTCGAGCGAACCAGCCCTGAAAAATAGGGCTCCCACAACTCCGAACGTTTGGCACTGGCAAAAAGATGCAAAGAGTGACCCCTGAAAACTCTGGCTGGCCCTAACCCTCACATGCCACCCTACCCACAGCACCACCAACAATTGGGCTACGGGTTCGTATTTTCACAAAAACCTCGAACGAACCAGCCCTGAAAAATAGGGCTCCCACAACTCCGAACGCTTGGCACTGGCAAAAAGATGCAAAGAGTGACCCCTGAAAACTCTGGCTGGCCCTAACCCTCACATGCCAGCCTACCCACAGCACCACCAACAATTGGGCTACGGGTTCGTATTTTCACAAAAACCTCGAAAGAACGAGCCCTCGGCGGCCACTCTCCCAGCCCTGAAAAATAGGGCTCCCACAACTCCGAACGCTTGGCACTGGCAAAAAGATGCAAAGAGTGACCCCTGAAAACTCTGGCTGGCCCTAACCCTCACATGCCACCCTACCCACAGCACCACCAACAATTGGGCTACGGGTTCGTATTTTCACAAAAACCTCGAACGAACCAGCCCTGAAAAATAGGGCTCCCACAACTCCGAACGCTTGGCACTGGCAAAAAGATGCAAAGAGTGACCCCTGAAAACTCTGGCTGGCCTTAGCCCTCACATGCCACCCTACCCACAGCACCACCAACAATTGGGCTACGGGTTCGTATTTTCACAAAAACCTCGAACGAACCAGCCCTGAAAAACAGGGCTCCCACAACTCCGAACGCTTGGCACTGGCAAAAAGATGCAAAGAGTGACCCCTGAAAACTCTGGCTGGCCCTAACCCTCACATGCCACCCTACCCACAGCACCACCAACAATTGGGCTACGGGTTCGTATTTTCACAAAAACCTCAAACGAACCAGCCCTGAAAAATAGGGCTCCCACAACTCCGAACGCTTGGCACTGGCAAAAAGATGCAAAGAGTGACCCCTGAAAACTCTGGCTGGCCCTAACCCTCACATGCCACCCTACCCACAGCACCACCAACAATTGGGCTACGGGTTCGTATTTTCACAAAAACCTCGAACGAACCAGCCCTGAAAAATAGGGCTCCCACAACTCCCAACGCTTGGCACTGGCAAAAAGATGCAAAGAGTGAGCCCTGAAAACTCTGCCTGGCCCTAACCCTCACATGCCACCCTACCCACAGCACCACCAACAATTGGGCTAAGGGTTCGTATTTTCACAAAAACCTCGAACGAATCAGCCCTGAAAAATAGGGCTCCCACAACTCCGAACGCTTGGCACTGGCAAAAAGATGCAAAGAGTGACCCCTGAAAACTCTGGCTGGCCTTAGCCCTCACATGCCACCCTACCCACAGCACCACCAACAATTGGGCTACGGGTTCGTATTTTCACAAAAACCTCGAACGAACCAGCCCTGAAAAATAGGGCTCCCACAACTCCGAACGCTTGGCACTGGCAAAAAGATGCAAAGAGTGACCCCTGAAAACTCTGGCTGGCCCTAACCCTCACATGCCACCCTACCCACAGCACCACCAACAATTGGGCTACGGGTTCGTATTTTCACAAAAACCTCGAAAGAACCAGCCCTCGGCGGCCACTCTCCCAGCCCTGAAAAATAGGGCTCCCACAACTCCGAACGCTTGGCTCTGGCAAAAAGATGCAAAGAGTGACCCCTGAAAACTCTGGCTGGCCCTAACCCTCACATGCCACCCTACCCACAGCACCACCAACAATTGGGCTACGGGTTTGTATTTTCACAAAAACCTCGAACGAACCAGCCCTCGGCGGCCACTCTCCCAGCCCTGAAAAATAGGGCTCCCACAACTCCGAACGCTTGGCACTGGCAAAAAGATGCAAAGAGTGACCCCTGAAAACTCTGGCTGGCCCTAACCCTCACATGCCACCCTACCCACAGCACCACCAACAATTGGGCTACGGGTTCGTATTTTCACAAAAACCTCGAAAGAACCAGCCCTCGGCGGCCACTCTCCCAGCCCTGAAAAATAGGGCTCCCACAACTCCGAACGCTTGGCACTGGCAAAAAGATGCAAAGAGTGACCCCTGAAAACTATGGCTGGCCCTAACCCTCACATGCCACCCTACCCACAGCACCACCAACAATTGGGCTACGGGTTCGTATTTTCACAAAAACCTCGAACGAAGCAGCCCTGAAAAATAGGGCTCCCACAACTCCGAACGCTTGGCACTGGCAAAAAGATGCAAAGAGTGACCCCTGAAAACTCTGGCTGGCCCTAACCCTCACATGCCACCCCACCCACAGCACCACCAACAATTGGGCTACGGGTTCGTATTTTCACAAAAACCTCGAACGAACCAGCCCTCGGCGGCCACTCTCCCCGCCCTGAAAAATAGGGCTCCCACAACTCCGAACGCTTGGCACTGTCAAAAAGATGCAAAGAGTGACCCCTGAAAACTCTGGCTGGCCCTAACCCTCACATGCCACCCTACCCACAGCACCACCAACAATTGGGCTACGGGTTCGTATTTTCACAAAAACCTCGAAAGAACCAGCCCTCGGCGGCCACTCTCCCAGCCCTGAAAAATAGGGCTCCCACAACTCCGAACGCTTGCCACTGGCAAAAAGATGCAAAGAGTGACCCCTGAAAACTCTGGCTGGCCCTAACCCTCACATGCCACCCTACCCACAGCACCACCAACAATTGGGCTACGGGTTCGTATTTTCACAAAAACCTCGAGCGAACCAGCCCTGAAAAATAGGGCTCCCACAACTCCGAACGTTTGGCACTGGCAAAAAGATGCAAAGAGTGACCCCTGAAAACTATGGCTGGCCCTAACCCTCACATGCCACCCTACCCACAGCACCACCAACAATTGGGCTACGGGTTCGTATTTTCACAAAAACCTCGAAAGAACGAGCCCTCGGCGGCCACTCTCCCAGCCCTGAAAAATAGGGCTCCCACAACTCTGAACGCTTGGCACTGGCAAAAAGATGCAAAGAGTGACGCCTGAAAACTCTGGCTGGCCCTAACCCTCACATGCCACCCTACCCACAGCACCACCAACAATTGGGCTACGGGTTCGTATTTTCACAAAAACCTCGAACGAACCAGCCCTGAAAAATAGGGCTCCCACAACTCCGAACGCTTGGCACTGGCAAAAAGATGCAAAGAGTGACCCCTGAAAACTCTGGCTGGCCTTAGCCCTCACATGACACCCTACCCACAGCACCACCAACAATTGGGCTACGGGTTCGTATTTTCACAAAAACCTCGAAAGAACCAGCCCTCGGCGGCCACTCTCCCAGCCCTGAAAAATAGGGCTCCCACAACTCCGAACGCTTGGCACTGGCAAAAAGATGCAAAGAGTGAGCCCTGAAAACTCTGGCTGGCCCTAACCCTCACATGCCACCCTACCCACAGCACCACCAACAATTGGGCTACGGGTTTGTATTTTCACAAAAACCTCGAAAGAACCAGCCCTGAAAAATAGGGCTCCCACAACTCCGAACGCTTGGCACTGGCAAAAAGATGCAAAGAGTGACCCCTGAAAACTCTGGCTGGCCATAACCCTCACATGCCACCCTACCCACAGAACCACCAACAATTGGGCTACGGGTTCGTATTTTCACAAAAACCTCGAAAGAACCAGCCCTCGGCAGCCACTCTCCCAGCCCTGAAAAATAGGGCTCCCACAACTCCGAACGCTTGGCACTGGCAAAAAGATGCAAAGAGTGACCCCTGAAAACTCTGGCTGGCCCTAACCCTCACATGCCACCCTACCCACAGCACCACCAACAATTGGGCTACGGGTTTGTATTTTCACAAAAACCTCGAAAGAACCAGCCCTCGACGGCCACTGTCCCAGCCCTGAAAAATAGGGCTCCCACAACTCCGAACGCTCGGCACTGGCAAAAAGATGCAAAGAGTGACCCCTGAAAACTCTGGCTGGCCCTAACCCTCACATGCCACCCTACCCACAGCACCACCAACAATTGGGCTACGGGTTCCTATTTTCACAAAAACCTCGAACGAACCAGCCCTGAAAAATAGGGCTCCCACAACTCCGAACGCTTGGCACTGGCAAAAAGATGCAAAGAGTGACCCCTGAAAACTCTGGCTGGCCCTAACCCTCACATGCCACCCTACCCACAGCACCACCAACAATTGGGCTACGGGTTCGTATTTTCACAAAAACCTCGAACGAACCAGCCCTGAAAAATAGGGCTCTCACAACTCCGAACGCTTGGCACTGGCAAAAAGACGCAAAGAGTGACCCCTGAAAACTCTGGCTGGCCCTAACCCTCACATGCCACCCTACCCACAGCACCACCAACAATTGGGCTACGGGTTTGTATTTTGACAAAAACCTCGAAAGAACCAGCCCTCGGCAGCCACTCTCCCAGCCCTGAAAAATAGGGCTCCCACAACTCCGAACGCTTGGCACTGGCAAAAAGATGCAAAGAGTGACCCCTGAAAACTCTGGCTGGCCCTAACCCTCACATGCCACCCTACCCACAGCACCACCAACAATTGGGCTACGGGTTCGTATTTTCACAAAAACCTCGAAAGAACCAGCCCTCGGCGGCCACTCTCCCAGCCCTGAAAAATAGGGCTCCCACAACTCCGAACGCTTGGCACTGGCAAAAAGATGCAAAGAGTGAGCCCTGAAAACTCTGCCTGGCCCTAACCCTCACATGCCACCCTACCCACAGCACCACCAACAATTGGGCTACGGGTTTGTATTTTCACAAAAACCTCGAAAGAACCAGCCCTGAAAAATAGGGCTCCCACAACTCCGAACGCTTGGCACTGGCAAAAAGATGCAAAGAGTGACCCCTGAAAACTCTGGCTGGCCATAACCCTCACATGCCACCCTACCCACAGAACCACCAACAATTGGGCTACGGGTTCGTATTTTCACAAAAACCTCGAAAGAACCAGCCCTCGGCAGCCACTCTCCCAGCCCTGAAAAATAGGGCTCCCACAACTCCGAACGCTTGGCACTGGCAAAAAGATGCAAAGAGTGACCCCTGAAAACTCTGGCTGGCCCTAACCCTCACATGCCACCCTACCCACAGCACCACCAACAATTGGGCTACGGGTTTGTATTTTCACAAAAACCTCGAAAGAACCAGCCCTCGGCGGCCACTCTCCCAGCCCTGAAAAATAGGGCTCCCACAACTCCGAACGCTTGGCACTGGCAAAAAGATGCAAAGAGTGACCCCTGAAAACTCTGGCTGGCCCTAACCCTCACATGCCACCCTACCCACAGCAGCACCAACAATTGGGATACGGGTTTGTATTTTCACAAAAACCTCGAAAGAATCAGCCCTCGGCGGTCACTCTCCCAGCCCTGAAAAATAGGGCTCCCACAACTCCGAACGCTTGGCACTGGCAAAAAGACGCAAAGAGTGACCCCTGAAAACTCTGGCTGGCCCTAACCCTCACATGCCACCCTACCCACAGCACCACCAACAATTGGGCTACGGGTTTGTATTTTGACAAAAACCTCGAAAGAACCAGCCCTCGGCAGCCACTCTCCCAGCCCTGAAAAATAGGGCTCCCACAACTCCGAACGCTTGGCACTGGCAAAAAGATGCAAAGAGTGACCCCTGAAAACTCTGGCTGGCCCTAACCCTCACATGCCACCCTACCCACAGCACCACCAACAATTGGGCTACGGGTTCGTATTTTCACAAAAACCTCGAAAGAACCAGCCCTTGGCGGCCACTCTCCCAGCCCTGAAAAATAGGGCTCCCACAACTCCGAACGCTTGGCACTGGCAAAAAGATGCAAAGAGTGACCCCTGAAAACTCTGGCTGGCCCTAACCCTCACATGCCACCCTACCCACAGCACCACCAAAAATTGGGCTACGGGTTTGTATTTTCACAAAAACCTCGAAAGAACCAGCCCTGAAAAATAGGGCTCCCACAACTCCGAACGCTTGGCACTGGCACAAAGATGCAAAGAGTGACCCCTGAAAACTCTGGCTGGCCATAACCCTCACATGCCACCCTACCCACAGCACCACCAACAATTGGGCTACGGGTTTGTATTTTCACAAAAACCTCGAAAGAACCAGCACTCGGCAGCCACACTCCCAGCCCTGAAAAATAGGGCTCCCACAACTCCGAACGCTTGGCACTGGCAAAAAGATGCAAAGAGTGACCCCTGAAAACTCTGTCTGGCCCTAACCCTCACATGCCACCCTACCCACAGCACCACCAACAAATGGGCTACGGGTTCGTATTTTCACAAAAACCTCGAAAGAATCAGCCCTCGGCGGTCACTCTCCCAGCCCTGAAAAATAGGGCTCCCACAACTCCGAACGCTTGGCACTGGCAAAAAGATGCAAAGAGTGACCCCTGAAAACTCTGGCTGGCCCTAACCCTCACATGCCACCCTACCCACAGCACCACCAACAATTGGGCTACGGGTTTGTATTTTGACAAAAACCTCGAAAGAACCAGCCCTCGGCGGCCACTCTCCCAGCCCTGAAAAATAGGGCTCCCACAACTCCGAACGCTTGGCACTGGCAAAAAGCTGCAAAGAGTGACCCCTGAAAACTCTGGCTGGCCCTAACCCTCACATGCCACCCTACCCACAGCACCACCAACAATTGGGCTACGGGTTTGTATTTTCACAAAAACCTCGAAAGAACCAGCCCTGAAAAATAGGGCTCCCACAACTCCGAACGCTTGGCACTGGCAAAAAGATGCAAAGAGTGACCCCTGAAAACTCTGGCTGGCCATAACCCTCACATGCCACCCTACCCACAGCACCACCAACAATTGGGCTACGGGTTTGTATTTTCACAAAAACCTCGAAAGAACCAGCCCTCGGCAGCCACTCTCCCAGCCCTGAAAAATAGGGCTCCCACAACTCCGAACGCTTGGCACTGGCAAAAAGATGCAAAGAGTGACCCCTGAAAACTCTGGCTGGCCATAACCCTCACATGCCACCCTACCCACAAAACCACCAACAATTGGGCTACGGGTTCGTATTTTCACAAAAACCTCGAAAGAACCAGCCCTCGGCAGCCACTCTCCCAGCCCTGAAAAATAGGGCTCCCACAACTCCGAACGCTTGGCACTGGCAAAAAGATGCAAAGAGTGACCCCTGAAAACTCTGGCTGGCCCTAACCCTCACATGCCACCCTACCCACAGCAGCACCAACAATTGGGATACGGGTTTGTATTTTCACAAAAACCTCGAAAGAATCAGCCCTCGGCGGTCACTCTCCCAGCCCTGAAAAATAGGGCTCCCACAACTCCGAACGCTTGGCACTGGCAAAAAGATGCAAAGAGTGACCCCTGAAAACTCTGGCTGGCCCTAACCCTCACATGCCACCCTACCCACAGCACCACCAACAATTGGGCTACGGGTTTGTATTTTGACAAAAACCTCGAAAGAACCAGCCCTCGGCAGCCACTCTCCCAGCCCTGAAAAATAGGGCTCCCACAACTCCGAACGCTTGGCACTGGCAAAAAGATGCAAAGAGTGACCCCTGAAAACTCTGGCTGGCCCTAACCCTCACATGCCACCCTACCCACAGCACCACCAACAATTGGGCTACGGGTTCGTATTTTCACAAAAACCTCGAAAGAACCAGCCCTCGGCGGCCACTCTCCCAGCCCTGAAAAATAGGGCTCCCACAACTCCGAACGCTTGGCACTGGCAAAAAGATGCAAAGAGTGAGCCCTGAAAACTCTGCCTGGCCCTAACCCTCACATGCCACCCTACCCACAGCACCACCAACAATTGGGCAACGGGTTTGTATTTTCACAAAAACCTCGAAAGAACCAGCCCTGAAAAATAGGGCTCCCACAACTCCGAACGCTTGGCACTGGCAAAAAGATGCAAAGAGTGAGCCCTGAAAACTCTGGCTGGCCATAACCCTCACATGCCACCCTACCCACAGCACCACCAACAATTGGGCTACGGGTTTGTATTTTCACAAAAACCTCGAAAGAATCAGCCCTCGGCGGTCACTCTCCCAGCCCTGAAAAATGGGGCTCCCACAACTCCGAACGCTTGGCACTGGCAAAAAGATGCAAAGAGTGACCCCTGAAAACTCTGGCTGGCCCTAACCCTCACATGCCACCCTACCCACAGCACCACCAACAATTGGGCTACGGGTTCGTATTTTCACAAAAACCTCGAAAGAACCAGCCCTCGGCGGCCACTCTCCCAGCCCTGAAAAATAGGGCTCCCACAACTCCGAACGCTTGGCACTGGCAAAAAGATGCAAAGAGTGAGCCCTGAAAACTCTGCCTGGCCCTAACCCTCACATGCCACCCTACCCACAGCACCACCAACAATTGCGCTACGGGTTTGTATTTTCACAAAAACCTCGAAAGAACCAGCCCTCGACGGCCACTGTCCCAGCCCTGAAAAATAGGGCTCCCACAACTCCAAACGCTTGGCACTGGCAAAAAGATGCAAAGAGTGACCCCTGAAAACTCTGGCTGGCCCTGACCCTCACATGCCACCCTACCCACAGCACCACCAACAATTGGGCTACGGGTTCCTATTTTCACAAAAACCTCGAACGAACCAGCCCTGAAAAATAGGGCTCCCACAACTCCCAACGCTTGGCACTGGCAAAAAGATGCAAAGAGTGACCCCTGAAAACTCTGGCTGGCCCTAACCCTCACATGCCACCCTACCCACAGCACCACCAACAATTGGGCTACGGGTTCCTATTTTCACAAAAACCTCGAACGAACCAGACCTGAAAAATAGGGCTCCCACAACTCCAAACGCTTGGCACTGGCAAAAAGATGCAAAGAGTGACCCCTGAAAACTCTGGCTGGCCCTAACCCTCACATGCCACCCTACCCACAGCACCACCAACAATTGGGCTACGGGTTCGTATTTTCACAAAAACCTCGAAAGAACCACCCCTCGGCGGCCACTGTCCCAGCCCTGAAAAATAGGGCTCCCACAACTCCGAACGCTTGGCACTGGCAAAAAGATGCAAAGAGTGAGCCCTGAAAACTCTGCCTGGCCCTAACCCTCACATGCCACCCTACCCACAGCACCACCAACAATTGGGCTACGGGTTTGTATTTTCACAAAAACCTCGAAAGAACCAGCCCTCGACGGCCACTGTCCCAGCCCTGAAAAATAGGGCTCCCACAACTCCGAACGCTTGGCACTGGCAAAAAGATGCAAAGAGTGACCCCTGAAGACTCTGGGTGGCCCTAACCCTCACATGCCACCCTACCCACAGCACCACCAACAATTGGGCTACGGGATCCTATTTTCACAAAAACCTCGAACGAACCAGCCCTGAAAAATAGGGCTCCCACAACTCCGAACGCTTGGCACTGGCAAAAAGATGGAAAGCGTGACCCCTGAAAACTCTGGCTGGCCCTGACCCTCACATGCCACCCTACCCACAGCACCACCAACAATTGGGCTAAGGGTTCCTATTTTCACAAAAACCTCGAACGAACCAGACCTGAAAAATAGGGCTCCCACAACTCCCAACGCTTGGCACTGGCAAAAAGATGCAAAGAGTGACCCCTGAAAACTCTGGCTGGCCCTGACCCTCACATGCCACCCTACCCACAGCACCACCAACAATTGGGCTACGGGTTCGTATTTTCACAAAAACCTCGAAAGAACCAGCCCTCGTCAGCCAATCTCCCAGCCCTGAAAAATAGGGCTCCCACAACTCCGAACGCTTGGCACTGGCAAAAAGATGCAAAGAGTGACCCCTGAAAACTCTGGCTGGCCCTAACCCGCACATGCCACCCCACCCACAGCACCACCAACAACTGGGCTACGGGTTCCTATTTTCACAAAAACCTCGAACTAACCAGCCCTGAAAAATAGGGCTCCCACAACTCCGAACGCTAGGCACTGGCAAAAAGATGCAAAGAGTGACCACTGAAAACTCTGGCTGGCCCTTACCCTCACATGCCACCCTACCCACAGCACCACCAACAATTGGGCTACGGGTTTGTATTTTCACAAAAACCTCGAAAGAACCAGCCCTCGGCGGCCACTCTCCCAGCCCTGAAAAATAGGGCTCCCACAACTCCGAACGCTTGGCACTGGCAAAAAGATGCAAAGAGTGACCCCTGAAAACTCTGGCTGGCCCTAACCCTCACATGCCACCCCACCCACAGCACCACCAACAACTGGGCTACGGGTTCCTATTTTCACAAAATCCTCGAAAGACCCAGCCCTCGGCGGCCACTCTCCCAGCCTTGAAAAATAGTGCTCCCACAACTCCGAACGCTTGGCACTGGCAAAAAGATGCAAAGAGTGACCCCTGAAAACTCTGGCTGGCCCTAACCCTCACATGCCACCCTACCCACAGCACCACCAACAATTGGGCTACGGGTTCCTATTTTCACAAAAACCTCGAACGAACCAGCCCTGAAAAATAGGGCTCCCACAACTCCGAACGCTTGGCACTGGCAAAAAGATGGAAAGAGTGACCCCTGAAAACTCTGGCTGGCCCTAACCCTCACATGCCACCCTACCCACAGCACCACCAACAATTGGGCTACGGGTTCCTATTTTCACAAAAACCTCGAACGAACCAGCCCTGAAAAATAGGGCTCCCACAACTCCGAACGCTTGGCACTGGCAAAAAGATGCAAAGAGTGACCCCTGAAAACTCTGGCTGGCCCTAACCCTCACATGCCACCCTACCCACAGCACCACCAACAATTGGCCTACGGGTTCCTATTTTCACAAAAACCTCGAAAGAACCAGCCCTCGGCAGCCACTCTCCCAGCCCTGAAAAATAGGGCTCCCACAACTCCGAACGCTTGGCACTGGCAAAAAGATGCAAAGAGTGACCCCTGAAAACTCTGGCTGGCCCTAACCCTCACATGCCACCCTACCCACAGCACCACCAACAATTGGGCTACGGGTTCGTATTTTCACAAAAACCTCGAAAGAACCAGCCCTCGGCGGCCACTCTCCCAGCCCTGAAAAATAGGGCTCCCACAACTCCGAACGCTTGGCACTGGCAAAAAGATGCAAAGAGTGACCCCTGAAAACTCTGGCTGGCCCTAACCCTCACATGCCACCCTACCCACAGCACCACCAACAATTGGCCTACGGGTTCCTATTTTCACAAAAACCTCGAACGAACCAGCCCTGAAAAATAGGGCTCCCACAACTCCGAACGCTTGGCACTGGCAAAAAGATGCAAAGAGTGACCCCTGAAAACTCTGGCTGGCCCTAACCCTCACATGCCACCCTACCCACAGCACCACCAACAATTGGGATACGGGTTTGTATTTTCACAAAAACCTTGAAAGAACCAGCCCTCGGCGGCCACTCTCCCAGCCCTGAAAAATAGGGCTCCCACAACTCCGAACGCTTGGCACTGGCAAAAAGATGCAAAGAGTGACCCCTGAAAACTCTGGCTGGCCCTAACCCTCACATGCTACCCTACCCACAGCACCACCAACAATTGGGCTACGGGTTCGTATTTTCACAAAAACCTCGAACGTACGTGCCCTCGGCGGCCACTCTCCCAGCCCTGAAAAATAGGGCTCACACAACTCCGAATGCTTGGCACTGGCAAAAAGATGCAAAGAGTGACCCCTGAAAACTCTGGCTGGCCCTAACCCTCACATGCCACCCTACCCACAGCACCACCAACAATTGGGCTACGGGTTCGTATTTTCACAAAAACCTCGAAAGAACCAGCCCTCGGCGGCCACTCTCCCAGCCCTGAAAAATAGGGCTCCCACAACTCCGAACGCTTGGCACTGGCAAAAAGATGCAAAGAGTGACCCCTGAAAACTCTGGCTGGCCCTAACCCTCACATGCCACCCTACCCACAGCACCACCAACAATCAGCCTACGGGTTCGTATTTTCACAAAAACCTCGAACGAACCAGCCCTGAAAAATAGGGCTCCCACAACTCCGAACGCTTGGCACTGGCAAAAAGATGCAAAGAGTGACCCCTGAAAACTCTGGCTGGCCCTAACCCTCACATGCCACCCTACCCACAGCACCACCAACAATTGGGATACGGGTTTGTATTTTCACAAAAACCTTGAAAGAACCAGCCCTCGGCGGCCACTCTCCCAGCCCTGAAAAATAGGGCTCCCACAACTCCGAACGCTTGGCACTGGCAAAAAGATGCAAAGAGTGACCCCTGAAAACTCTGGCTGGCCCTAACCCTCACATGCCACCCTACCCACAGCACCACCAACAATTGGGCTACGGGTTCGTATTTTCACAAAAACCTCGAACGTACGTGCCCTCGGCGGCCACTCTCCCAGCCCTGAAAAATAGGGCTCCCACAACTCCGAATGCTTGGCACTGGCAAAAAGATGCAAAGAGTGACCCCTGAAAACTCTGGCTGGACCTAACCCTCACATGCCACCCTACCCACAGCACCATCAACAATCGGGCTACGGGTTTGCCTTTGACCAGAAAACTCGAACTTACCAGTCCTCGGCGTCCACTCTCCCAGCCGGGCTCAATACGGCTCCCAAAGCTCCGAACGCTCGAGACTGCTCAAAATATGCAAAGAGTCACCAATGAAAACTTCTGCTGGCCCTAACCCTCACATGCCACCCTGCCCACAGCACCATCAACAGTCGGGCTACGGGTTTGCCTTTGACCAGAAAACTCGAACTTACCAGCCCTCGGCGTCCACTCTCCCAGCCAGGCTCAAGAGGGCTCCCAAAGCTCCGAACGCTCGAGACTGCACAAAATATGCTAAGTGACCCATGAAAAGTTCTGCTGGCCCTCACCCTCACATGCCACCCTACCCACAGCACCAACAATTGGTCTGCGGGTTTGCATTTTTCCAAAAAACTCCAACATACCACCCCTCGACGGCCACACTCCTGCTGCTGCTTAATAGGGCTCCCAAGGCTCCTAACGATCGGGACTGCATAAAAAATTCAAAGAGTGACCACTGCAAACTGCTTCTGGCCTTAACCTTACATACCACCCTACCCACAGCACCATTGAAAATCGGGCTAGATGTTTTCATTTATAAAAAGAACTCCTGCATACCAGCCCTCGACGGCCAAACTCCTGCTGCTTCTTTGAAACGCTCCCAAGGCTCCGAACGATTGTGACTGCACAAAATATGCAAATAGTGACCACTGAAAACTGCTGCTGGCCCTAACCCTCACATGCCACCCTACCCACAGCACCATCGACAATTGGGCTAAGGGTTTGCATTTTTCAAAAATATCATTTCAACACAACAAAAAATATCATTTCAACTCTACATCAATATCAGCTGTTTAAAAACATTCAACTACTCTAAACATTATGAAAATTATTCACTTACCTGTTTGTAGCATGTTTTTCTGCTGCCATCTTCAGTTCCAGAACCTCAAATGTTTGTAGAACCTCCTCCGGAATCTGAGGATCCTGCCCTAAAACAGAGTGGGGAGCTCAGCAGAAGTGGATGCTTTTATGCTGTTTTTCTTTCACCACATTTTTCCCCTAAATCCTCTGGGAAAAAACCCTCCTCTCCTTGACTATCCTCACCTGGGATTGAGGATCCTCAGCTGCAACCCATCGGAGAACATCACACCCTTACCCTAAACCCTCCCCATATCCCTCACCACCCTCCATAGCCACAGCTACAATTTAACCCCAGACACTGGAAAAAAAACTCAGGACACAGAGAATCAGAAAATGTTCACTGATCCAGATCAAAAATTTCAAGAAGTGAGATGGGGACAAGGTTCAGAGCAGAATAATATATATCTATTAAGCCTGAAGCAAACACCACCTGCACCATGGATCTATAAAATAGGAAAAGTAAAAACCTGATGGAGTTTCATAATTCCTCTGGTATACTTATTTCAATCCCAAAGTCACTGATAATGTAAGATTTATATATTTCTAAACCATAACACTAATTAAAAGTGAGGGCCCTAACCCACACATGGAAGTCTATAGGGCCCTGAAACTCCAAGAGCTCTAGACTGGCAAAATAATGCAAAGAGTGACCACTGATAAGTTTTGCTGGCCCTAACCCTCACATGCCACCCTGCTCACAGCACCACCAACAACTGGGCTACAGGTTTGCTTTAGCAGTATAACCCAAAAACATTCAACCTCTCAGCTGCTCTGTCTGCTTCTTCATTCAAAATTTCTTAATTCACTTCATGGTACAATTAAAACTAATCTGGGTTTTTATAATTTTGACTCAACTCTTTTATCAGTGCTTTAAAACCATTTAACAAATGTGAATTTTTACATATGAATACACTTAGCTTTTGTAACACTTGTTCTTTTGCCATCTTCAGTTCTAGAACCTGAAGAGTTTACAGGATCTCATCCAGAGCAGATGCACTTAGCCCCAAAACAGAGTAGGGAGCTTGGCAGAAGTGGAAGCTTTTATGGAGTTTTCCTACCTTAGGGCTTTCCCACAATCCCCTGGAAAACAACCCTCGTCTCCTTGACTGTCCCCACCTGGGATGAAGGAGCCTCAGCTGGAACCCATCTGAGAACATCACACCATAACCCTAAACCCTCTCCAGATTCCTCACCACACCCCCTGCCCACACCTGCAGTTTGACCCCTGGGGCTCAAAAAAACTCAGGACACAGAGAATCAGAAAATCCTCACTGAACCTCTTAAGAAATTTCCAGCAGTAAGATGGGGATAAGGTTATGGGCAGAACAATATACATTTATTAAGGCTGAATCTAAGGTCATCTGCACCATGGATGGTCAAAATCAGAAAGGTGCAAATTTTCATGCAGTGTCATACTTCCCCTGGCATGTATATTTCAATCCCAAACTCCCTGGAAATGTATCCTTTATAAATTTCTAAACCCTAAACCTAATTGTACACATATTATAGAATGAGGAGTATCTATATATATCCATGGGAGGCCAAAATGAAACAGTTGCAAATCTGATGCACTGTCACATACTCCTCGGAGAGACGTGAAAGTCCCTAGAACTAAAAAATACATAATTATGCAGAACTCAAGTATTAACATTCTTCGGGATAATTTCAGCTTCAGAATTCCAACTATCTGGCCCAGGATCTCCAGACTGCCCTCTCCTCTACACTAACTTCAAAGCCCCTTCTGCAACTCCCACCAGCCTTGACCCCTCTACACTACTGGTCCCTCAACTTATCTTTCAGAGGACTGGAGCTCCAAAACCATGGTTAGCCAGGAAAAAAGACAGGAGTGGCCCTGGATAATCCTCAACTTGCTAGGTTCCCCATTGCCACCTGCATTTAAAAAAGAAAAAAGAAAAAAATTATAAAATTTTAAATTTTAAAATTTTTAAAATGTTTTAAAGATTTAAAAATTTTTAAAAAAACACACCACAAAACCATAACCAAAATAAACAAAGAAACCCCACACACATAACCACAATACCAAAACACCTAGCAGAATATTCAGCAATAAGTCCAACATTGGCCATCTCCATTCCCTTCCAAATGACCCAGCTTGGCAAAAGAGCCCTGTGTGATCCCACTCACCCACACTTTCGAGAGTGGGAAGCTGTAGGCATCGTCATTCAGGGCACCTAAAAGGCACACAAAACTAATACTGTGCTTGAGAGCAGACACTAGCTCCACGAGCCCTGTACTACCACCTCACCTCCAATGCTTGAAGCGTTGTAAATATCTACAAGCCAAGACATACAGGAGACTCAGCTTAAGATAAGGTCATCATCATCCCTATGAACAGATATGTCATCAGTAACTTAACAAGGGTACAGCAAAATTAGTGAAACCACCAGATGCTATCTCCACAAAAACTCAGAAATCCCACGAAATTGCAATGCATGCAGAGAATAAAAGAACCAAAGAAAACACAGCCAGACTGGTAAATCCTGTGGCCAAAATAAAGAAAATTTCTTGTTTTAATAAATTACTTTTTTTGTTTGATTTTTTTTGGGTGTTTTTTGGTTTTGTTTTGGTTTTTTTGTAGTATATAGATATAAAATAAGAAAGAAATAAGAAGAAGCTGCATAGCCCCCCTGTAATCCTGGAGAGAACAGTTAGTGACCTGCTGAGACACTTGGATCCTCACCAGTCTGAGACCAGACAGGATCCACCTGAGGGCGATGAGAGAGCTGGTGGAAAAGCTCGCCAAGCCATTCTCTGTCATTTACCAACAGTCCTGGCTTACTGGGGAGGTCCCAGATAATTGGAAGTTGGCAAATGTCACACCAATTCAGAAAAAGGGGTGAAAGGGGGACCCAGGAAACTGTAGGCCTGTCAGCCTGACCTCAGTGCCTGGCAAGGTTATGGAGCAGATCATCCTAGGGGCAATCACACAGCACCTACAGGATGGACAGGGGATCAGACCCAGCCAGCACGGGTTTAGGAAGGGAAAGTCTAGTCTGACCAACCTGATTTCCTTTTATGATCGGGTGACCCGCTTGGAGTTTGAGGGGAAGCTGTGGATGGAGTCTACCTGGACTTCAGCAAAGCCTTTGACACCATCTCCCATAGCATTCTCTTGAAAAAGCTGTCAGCCCACAGCTTAGACAGGAGCACTCTGTGCTGGGTTAGGAACTGGCCTGGAGGGCTGGACCCAGAGAGTGGTGCTGAACAGTGATGTATCCAGTTGGTGGCCAGTTGCTAGTGGTGTCCCAGTTGTGCTGGGACAGTCACTAGTGGTATCCCAGTAGTGTTGGGCCCAGTTCTGTTTAATATCTTCATTGATGATTTAGATGAGGGGGTTGAGTCCACAATTAGCAAATTTGTAGATGAGACTAAGCTGGGGGGCTGGGGGGGAAGGACTGTTGATCAGCTGGGAGGTAGGAGGGCTCTGCAGAGGGACCTGGACAGATTGGAGAGTTGGGCTGATTCCAATGGGATGAGGTTCCATATGGCCAACTGCTGGGTCCTGCGCTTTGGCTGCAACAACCCTGTGGGGAGCTCCAGGCTGGGCACAGAGTGGCTGGAGAGAAGCCAGGCAGAAAGGGACCTTGGAGTTTGGGTTGACAGAAAGCCAAGCATGAGCCAGCAGTGTGCTCAGGTGGCCAAGAAGGCCAAGGGCAACCTGGCCTGTATCAGGAACGGTGTGGCCAACAGGTCCAGGGAAGTGATTCCTCCCCTGTACTCAGTGCTGGTGAGGCCACACCTTGGCTCAAAGACAGAATCCACAAATCTCATGGCAGCAGCTCCAGGAGTGTTTGACCTCCTCAAGGACACAGCTCCAGCACCCCCAGGCAGCACCACCACAGAGACAAAGCCTTGAGAGACCCTCAAGCCAGGCTTCACTCCCCCCAAAAAACAGCACAGAGCCAAAAGCTGTTCAATAGGAAACATTTATTGCCCAAATCCATGCCCAGCGTGGGATCTCCCCCCTTTCAGCACACCCCATGCTGATGTCACACAGTTGTCCTCCGGATCTTCCCTGATGTCCGGGTCCCCAGCAGGTCACGGCCGTGGCTCCTCTTTGCCTTTGTGGTAGTCAGGGGGTGCGTACTTCCCTTCCTTGATCATCTTATCTCTCTGCTCCAGGATGGTTCTCAGCCGCACAGCCTGGCACAGAGGGTGGGGGCAGACACACAGCAGAGGTCGGGGGAGCTGAGGTGGTCCCAGGCTTCCCCCCCACCACCTGTGGCACCCCCACCAGCCCTGCCATCGGGGCTCTCCTCATGGACACTTGAGCCCTCCCCTCCCCCCAAAATAAAGACTTCAGAGATTTTAGGCTGTTCAAAACATTTACTGCTGCTGATGTTGACTGCACAGGCAGAATTTTCCCCCATTGCTGCTGCAGCTGAGGACTGAGTGGGGAGGAGGAGGCAGGAAGGAGGAGGGGGCGGCTGCACTGTTTTGCACTGCTCTGCACTGTTTGTGACCTGCTGCTACCCCAGCCCAGCCCACCCCTGGGGAAGGAGCAGCTGCAGGGACACGACACCCTCGTCCTGGGTAAAAGGAACAGGACTGGAATCACTCCTCATCCTGAGTTCCCCTCCCCAGCACTGGGCTGGAGCCCCAGAACATTCTCCAGACCTTGGCCTTCACCCCTCAGCACGCTCTCCACTTCCTGGCCCAGCGCCTGCTCCCAGACCGGCCCTGGCGGCCCACAGTCCCCTCCCCATCTCGAAACGGGTCACGGGCGCTGCTCACCAGCTTGGTGCGGTGCATGCACTCCATGAAGTCCTCGTACTCGGGTTGGCACTCGCGACGGGCGCGGGTCTGGCCCAGGCCGTGCCCGCACTCCACCCACTCCCGCTCGAAGGCGTGACACGCCCCGGGCTTGCCGTAGGGCTGCGGCATGCTCTGCCGAAGCAGCCACCGGTCCACATCGATGCCCAGCTGCCGCTGCAGATCCCAGAACGGCATGGCTCCGCACTTGTCGCCACACAGGCGCTGTCACCACACGACCGCCCTGCCCTGCCCGCACCCCCCACTCACGGAGCCGACACTGCCGCCGTCCTTCGCGGGGCTTTTCACGACACCGTCCGCGTCGCGCTTGACGGCCCCACCGGAGCCAATGAGACGAGCGGGCCCCCCAGGTGCAACGCCCCCCGGCGGGGAGGAGGCCGCCTGCCGCGCCCCACTGACCGCTGCCGGCCGCTGCGGCAGCACCGGGACCTCCCGGTGCCCTCCCAAAGTTCTCACAGTGCTCCAAGAAACCTCCCAGTGTCGTCCCAGTGCTCCGAGTGCCCACACTCCAATGGCCCAGTGTCCTCCCACTTCTCCCAGTGTCTCCCCACTGCTCCCAGTGCACCCCTTCCCATGCTCTCCCAGTTCCCCCAGTCCCTGGTAACCAGGTGCTGGCGGTGTCCTCATTCTTCAGATTTACGCCCCCCTAGTCCCCGTCCCACCCTGCCACAGCCCTGAATCACTGTGGGATCCCCACACATCCCAGGTGCTTCATTAGGGTTCCTGAGTGCCTGGGGATCCTACCAACCCCCCAGTTCCACCTGCATCCCCAAACTCCCCCCCCTTTATTCTCACCCCCAAAATCCCGGGGATGCCTGAACCGCTTCCAGGGCCGGGGTGAGCAACCCCACCTTCCCTTCCCATAATTAGCAAAGCCTCATTATGCAGCTTGCAGGCCAATCCCTGCTGCCTTCGGTGCAGGGTAGGGAGGAAGAGACAGGAGATGTCCCTGGTCACCCATTTATTGTCATAACTCTTAAAGAAAAGAAAAAATACCCAAACCTGCCTGGCTCCCCCCCACCCACCCTTTTTAGCAGGCACACAAGCAGGAAGAATGGGACCGAGGGCAGATAATCCCAAATCCTTGCCCAGGGGTCCCAGTGCGAGGGGAGGTTGTGGTCTCCTTCCCCCTTCCCAGTAGTGGTGCTGCTCAGATGATGCCGGTGGGAGCGCAGACCGGGGGGACACTGTGGGTCTCTGCCATCTCCCAGCCACAGGACAGTGGGGCGCAGATGCCCTCCCGGTCGTCTTCTGTTTGGGGTGGTTTTCCCTGGAAGAGCTGGATGTTTTTCCTGCAAGGGGGAGGAAACTCTCATGGAAGGGGGAGCTCCAGTGCTCTCCTGTCCCCATCCCCCCCCCCACAGCTGAGCTGCCTGTGGCTTCCTTAGGGAAAAACTGACTCGAGTCTGCCAGTGTTGGAAAAAAATTGGAGTTTTGCCTCAGAGGGGAAGATTTCACCCTGAATCTCCAGGTCTGGGGACTTGGACTTTACCCTCTTTCTTGGGCAAAGAGCACAGCTGGAGGGAAAGCCAGCATCTCCCACGGGATTCAGCCCTGCTCCCACGAGATCGTCTCTTACCAGGCCAGGCAGGACATGGCGTAGGTGATGGGTGGCTGGGGACACCCCCCAGGGGGGCACAAGGCCGTGATGGTGTAGGCCCCCATGTCCTCAAAGATCAGCCAGTCCCCAACCTGCAGCTCAGGCAGCTCTAGGCCCTCAGCAATTTGATCCTCTACGTGTCCCGGGGGGCCCCGGAGGCTGCTGCTGTGTGAGGGGGGGTCTCGGCAGGGTTTCTGTAGGGGACAAGGAGACAGAAGTGCCCATGATCTGCCCCATCTCCACAACTCTGGTTACAGCCCTTCTGGTAGCCACCATGGCCACCCCAGCATGGATGTGAGTGGATGGGCAAGGAGATGGGACGTCGTGTGAAGGACCTTCTGGGCATTCCTCAGCTTGGGTCAGACCCTCACCTTGTGCAGCCGAGGTCTGGGGCAGGGGCTGTCGAACAGGAGGCAGCTGAAGGCACCGTAGGTGCCATCACTGAGGTGGTACACGAGGTTCTTCTTGATGCCAGAGTCTTCCTCTGGGGGAGAGGAGGGAGTGGGTTCAGGGGGTGTTTGGGCACACATCCCACTACCCCACCATCCCACCACCCCACTGTCCCACCATTCACAGCCCCACCATCCCGTCATCCCACCATCCTACCCACCATCAGAGCTGGGGTGCTCTGTGTCCTCCCTGGCTGTGATCCTGGCAGCCAAAGTGAAGGCAGAGGTGACATAATACCGCCCCGGTCTTGCAATGATCTCCAGCCCACAGCCATCTGGGAAATAGAAGTCCAAGGCCGAGTTTATCCCAGCAGCCACCTGGAAGGGAAGAAGATGTTCCCCCTGGGTTAGCTCAGTCCCTCTGCAGTGACGCAGACCCAGGGGACATGCTCCAGCCTGGCTCTGCATGTTGGGAGCTACGTACCTCTTCAAACCGGGCTCTGGTGTCCTCGGTGCCGGGGAATCCCCCTCCAATGTCCAGGAGGTGCATCTGGTAGCCCAGCTCCTTGCCCACCTCAAAGGCCATCTGTGCCGTGGCCACTGACTGAGAGAAGGTTTGGGGCTCCAACCCACGGCTGCCCAGGTGAAAGCTGAGGGGACAGTCCCTGTTCCAGCAGGGCTCACCTGTCCCCAGAGAGCAGCAAGGGGACATGGCACCGGAATTATCCCTCCCCGGGGATCCCAAGCCAGACTGCCTGGTTGGCCCTGCAAAGTCCCCCCAGACCTTCTATGAGGGCCAAACCTGTCCCAAGTTGGTCTCAACAAGGGTCAACTTCCCCAGGTCCAGCATCCACCTCCCTTCCAGCCACAGCAGCTGGTGGCTCCATAGACCCCTGTGTTGTCTGTCAAGGCAGAGCCTCCCAAGTCCCCTCCAACATGGGCAACATGGGCTGAGCTCCCCTATGGAAGGATCATGTGCTGCACCTGATGCCAACAACCTCCAGAGCCTGCTTCTTCGCCGTCTCCAGCAGGTGCCGGCAGGATTTGAGTGTGGTCCCAAATGTCATGCTGGGATGGGCAGAGGGGCTGGAGTGAGCAGCAACACCCAACAATACCCTGCAGAGCAAAGCCACACTGCTGTGAGGGTACTTCATGGAGTCACAGGATAGTTTGGATGTGAAGGGACCTTGAAGATCACCTTGAAGACACCTCCCACCAGCCCAGGTTGCTCCAGGCCCCATCCAACCTGGGTCCTTCAACACTGCCAGGGATGGGGCAGCCACAGCTTCTCTGGGCAACCTGGGCCAAGGGCTCAGCACCCTCACACTGAAGAATTTCTTTCTAGTATCTAACCTAAACCTCCCCTCTTTCAGCTTAAAACTGTTCCCCCTCATCCTATCACTACTTCAGGCCCTCTGGCACCCCACAGCCCCCTCCCCAGCTTCTCCTCCAGCCCCTCCACTCCAATGCAGCTTCCAGGCACCTACTTGGCATGAGGATGGCTCCTGGCCACCTTGCTCAGTTCCACCTCATTGTCAAAGGTCACCAGCTCTACACCGTGCTTGGCTGCATATCTGAGGTGGGCAACCTGCTTGCAGGGGCTGCTGTAGAAGATCTTGTCAGCTTGGACTCCAATGCTTTGAACCCATGCCATCTCTGCCTGCAGGGAGATGGCATTGTGTGTCAGCAGGTCCCTTGGGCCTGGGCTACAGAGGGCAAAGTGCCAGCTGGGCTTTTCCAGAGCTCTGAGGCATCATGGTGGACTTTGTCCTGGTTGCAGCAAGATGTTTACAAGTGGCATGAGACCAGGAAGAGAGGCAGAAGGGGTGGGTTTGGTGCACGTGTCTCCTGATGGGCTGAGCTGTCATCTCCTTTGCACTTTCTCCTCCTGGTAACACATCCTAGTTAATTAACATACTAATAATTGGCTTCACTTTGGAGCCTCCTTGGGAATCTGAGCAACTGAGGTGCAGGAGGGAGCTGGGAGCTTCAGGATCAGCCTGAAAGCCACTGAGAACTGTACAGCTGTGGCAGTGGCACCGCAGGGACCTGCCTTGCCACCAGCCAAGCCAGGAATACTGATCAAAGGGATCAAGTTGGAGTCACCAGAAAGGACAGGGATTTGGAAGCTGTGTCTGGAGTGTTTGGACAGCAGAGGTACATTCCTGGCCCTGTGAATGTCACCCAGCGAGTGGAAACTTAGGAAAGGAGGGTGAGCTCTGCCAGCCTCACAAAAATTCCCATGTCCTCACCTTGTTGGCACAGGCAAAGCCTGCCCCCAGCTCTGCCAGCAGCCGGACCACCCCCTCGCTGCCATTGCACTTCACAGGGAAGTAGGGTCTGACACGGGGCAAGGCCCTCAGGAAGTGCATGTGTTTCCTGACAATGTCCCCAAGGTCTGCCACGAAGAAGGTTTGATAGTCACTCTAGGAGAGAGCAGGAGTGAGCACAGCAGTTCCCTCCCCATGGCCCCTGGCTGCCAGGGAGCAGCAGAGCCACCAGCACTCACCGCTTGGCACAGTTCCACGAGAAGGTTCTCCAGGAGGTCTCTGGTGGTGAAGCCCTCCTTCAACATCATGAAGTTGGACTCCTTCAAGTACCCATTCATTATCATGTGATAATGCGAGGTGAAAGCCTCTTCGAGCAGGGTATTGTTTCTCACTAAGCAACACACAGGAAAAAGAAAGAATGTTGGAAGCAGGATTCCAGAAGCCCTGAAGTGCTTACCGTGTACTTGTACATGTCTGTGCTGCCCTGAGTAGAGGTGTTCTGCTGCTCTCCTTCAAACCAGTGACTGTGGAGAGCCCTGCTGGGGGTAAAACATATTCTCCAGGGGGAGGAGACACATTTCTCCTGGCAGCTCAGTTTTGTTCTGGCACACAGCAGCCCTGTCTCCTTCAACAGCAGTTCAGGCACCAACACAGTCAGCTCCACTGCCACGGGGGTGGCCTGTATAAATCAGGACACATCCCTTCACACTCCAACATGTCACTAGATCTGCTGCTTGAAGTTTCTGAAGTTTCCCTTATGTTGGGTCTCCCAGACCCACCATCCCAGGCACACAAGCCCCATGGAAAGGGAGGTACCTCTAAAGACCCCACCACGGGTCACTTGCAGATCTGGGGATGGTCTGGATCTGTGCTGTGCTTCCAGTTTCGCATCTCTGCTGTGACACGGGGTGTGGAACAAGGGGACAAGTTAAGCTGTGTGGTGTTTCCTGGCTCACACACACTTCGTGGAGCTTTAGCTTTAAGCTCACACACCACTACTTTAACACCATCACTTTAACTGGTTCCAGCCCATCCCCATAGCCCCAGGAGGTGAACACCCAGCATGAGCTTGCAAGAAACATTTCCACTCCAGTAATCCAGGTCTGTCTCCAGGGCTTTCATGGCAACATGGTCCCCGTGACCTGAAATGAGGGGGAGAAAGAGGTTTCATCCCTCTGAGCAGCACAGCACCTTCTCCTCCTCTGCAGAGACCTACTTGTGACATTCTGGATGGGGACAAGGAGAAACACCACGCTGAGACCAGGGTGGTTGTAAGGCACTGAGCAAGCACCACCATCTAACTACAGAAACAGGGAGAAAAAAAAACAGGCTTTGGAGCTGTGAAAGCTTCCTACTCAGAAAAGGAGAGAAACTCCTCCAGCCTCACCCTTCACTTCCAGGAGGCATCACTAACCAGCACCCAGCCCACCCTGCTTGGGCACAGAAACCATGAGAAATGAAGCAGCCCCCCCTGTACCATGGGCTGATGTTTGGCTCCCGGGTGACAGGGCCAGGGGAGGCCCCTGAAGAAGTCTGAGCTCCTGTAGCACCCCAAGGCAGAAGCTGTCACTGGGGATCCGAGGTCCCTGGGGAGAAGCAGTGCAAAGGGTTAATTGAGGGAGAGGGGCACTGACAGCAGGATGCCCTCCACCCACCCTTCCCAAAATTAAGCATCGTCAGGCACCCCTCCCTAGCCCCCTCCTCCCACTGCCAGCAGCCCCCTCACCCTGTTACCTTAGAAATCATTTAAGGAGATGATGCCCACGGGTCTCCCAAGAGGATGAACTGGCCCCAGCAGCAGCTGCTCCTCCTGCCCTGGTTCCCCCCCCCGGCCCCAGACCCTGGACCAGTTACCCCTGCAGAGAGGGGGGGGGGCACCCCTCCTCCCTGCTCTGCCTCCCAACTGTAGACATGGCAACCAAACCCAGCCACCCCATTGGCTGAGCTGCCTCTGAGCATCCTTCATCCTTTTTAAGGGAATGCTCCTCCCCTTGACTACCCCGTTTCAGGGTTGGGGTTGCCCCCAGAATACACGCTGTGTGACAGAGCTGGGAGCTGCACATGCACTGCAGGGACCCTGTTGGAGGAGTGTGGGGGTGGAGGGGAAGAGAGACAAAAATATCTCCAAAATACGTCTGCCAGGGAAAGGAGATGACAGGCTGAGGACAGATGATGGGGGAGGCAGTCGAGAAGCCAGGGACTGATTCTGCCCCCGTGGTGCTGCTGCCAGTCCCAGTGGGTTCCCGGCAGCAGATGCAGCTCTGCCAGACCGGCAGGTCCCCAACTGCTGGGTCAGTCCTGTCTTTGCCTGCATTTGTGTACTTGGAAGCGGCCACACTGCTCCATCCCGCAAACCCCACGGGCTGAGCAGGGGTGCTTTTTCTTTTTCTCGTTGACTCACAGTTGCCTACTGGGGTCACTGTGCAGTTGCTCCCCCTGAGGGGTGAGAAGGACTGGCCTACCCGAGGCTCTTCATGCCAGCACGGTGCCCTTGGCTTTGCCAGGGACTCTCGTGGCCACCAGCAGCAAGACAACTTTCATTCACGGGAAATCCCGGCGCGATTTCCCGGTGTTTTGGCCCGGCACCGCGACTCTACCGCGCACGGGCCGGGCAGCCAGGCAGAGAAACCCCGCCTACTCCGAGATAACCCACGCCCGTCTCCACTAAACCCCGCCCACCACAACCAACCCCAACCGTTTGTTAAACCACGCCCACCATCCCAGAAATACTTCGTTTTATTTGCATAACCCCGCCCATTCAACACCAGACAACCATACCATTCACCCTCTAACCACGCCCACTACTTTGGCTTAACCCCGCCTACTCTGCCGCGAAAGCCCTGCCCATGAATCGCGCGCTTCCGCCGTGCCCGCCCATTGGCCGCGGGGCGGAGCGGGGCGGAGCGGGGCGGAGCGGGGCGGAGCGGAGCGGGGCGGAGCGGGGCGGAGCGGGGCGGGGCGGGGCGGGGCGGGGCGGGGCGGGGCGGGGCGGGGCGCGTCGCGAGCAGTCGGTGGTGTCATGGCTCCGAGCGCGCAGGCTGGGGGCGGCCGCGGGCAGAGCCCGGGCCCAGGGCTCCGGCAGGGGATCCGTGCCGTGCTGCTGGGGCCGCCCGGTGCCGGCAAGGGCACGCAGGTGAGCGGACACGGGGTGAAATAACATGCAGGGGTCCCGGGCTGCCTCATCGGATCGTGTCGACCGACCCTTTCCCACCTCCGCGTCCAGCGTTTGGCTCCCGGCGTGGAGGGGATGCAGGCACCCGGGCTCCTTTCCCCCGCGGTGTGCTCCCCGCCTCGCTCCGGAGCGCTCCGGGCCTCCCTTCCCCTGCGGAGAGCCTGGGGTGTGCGGCCTGACCCGCTCCGGAGCGCCCCGGGCCTGCCCGCGGGCGACTCAGGGATGCGGCTCCCCGGGGTCCTTTGTCCCGGATCCCTCTCCAGGCCCATTCTTGGGGACCCGGTGTCCTGCTCCCCTTCCGAGAAGTGTGTCACGTGCTGGCCGGGCCTGCTGGGAAAGAGGGATAAGGCCCCAGCGGGGTGGGAGTCCCAGATCACGTCTGTGTCTCGGCTTCCCCCTGATCCTGCCTCTGAATCCCTCGCGGTGGGCTCACCTCTTGTCTATCCTGTCCCACAGGCTCCGAAGCTTGCTGAGACCTTCTGCGTCTGCCACCTGGCCACTGGGGACATGCTGCGAGCCATGGTGGCCTCGGGGTCCGAGCTGGGAAAACGGCTCAAAGAGACGATGGATTCAGGGAAGCTGGTGGGTAGCAGGGAGAGGTGCTAGGAGGAAGGGGGCCTGGCAGCACCTGAAATAAGAAGAGTCAAAAGCTAGGTCTTAATTAAAAGCCTTAGCTGACACAACCCAATTAGTGGTAGAAAGCAAATTGTAGGGTGAAGGGAGGGGTGGGGGTTCTCCTCATTTTCCTATAGGGAAAACATCCCATTAAAACCTGCTTGAGCTTCCAGATTGGTCCATGTTTACCAACAGCCTCAGTTCCAGCCCCTGTTTAGCTTCCTTGGAGCTGTAGGTGTTGCTCAGGACACTTCATGTGATGCCTGGATCCCCATGGGGTGGAACAGTTTGTCCAGAGTGTTCAACTCTATCCTAGTCCTTGCATAAATACTGTTTTCTTTGTAATTGTGGGGTGAAAACAGGTGTAGGGCTGTTGCTGTGTGAAAGGGACACTTTGGAACCTCATGGGACAAGAGTTAGGATCTCAGACACAATTAATTTTTTGAGGATCTCAATTACTTTGGCAAAATGACCAAACTATCTTGGGGAAACATAAAGGACAGCAAACTGCAGCCACGCATCTTGGGCATTGCGGCTCTTCACACCCCACAAAGAAACCAGAGGGCCCCGGGTGGGAAGAGTGACATGGCTTATCTCCAGTTTTTGCTCAAAACATGTATTGCAACACCCATCCTGCAATATCCCATCTGGTTATGAAAGATAGGGACGTTATCTGGCCAGGCTGGTGGTATCTGCCACGTGTGTGTGACAGGCATCAGTGGGTTGCTCCCCAGGTACATCCCAGCAGCTCTGGCTCCCTGATAGCTCTGCTGGGAGCTCAGCAGTGTTCATCGACAGGGATGGGGCTTTTTTATGCTTGATTACCAAACAGGATGCCTTTCTGTGAAAGGGGTGATCAGGAAAGCAGAGAAATTACTTGTTTCTTCACCCAGACTGCCTCCTGCTCTATCCACTCCAGGGCTCTTGTTTACGTGTGCTGTGACAGTCTGGTCCCCAATCCTGCTGGGTCCTGGCTGGAGAAAACAGCTATTGTTGGGGCTGCAGCATCTGTCACTGCTTTTGGTGTGGAAAAGGGACTAATCCCAGCAGCACGCTGAGGCTGTGATAAGGGAAAAACTACCCAGCCAGAGCTTGCCTGTAACTATTGGGCATTTACCTTCAAGCAAAGTTTGAGAGTCAATGAGCAGCTCTCCTGCTTTGCCCTTCATGTCCAGGCCTGGCCTCCCAAAGGGGATGTGTGGGTGAAAGCACAAAGTTAACAAGAAATAAAGGATTATGTCAATATTTTGTATTGTGAATTGGTTGGGGGTTTGGTTTTGGTTTTGTTTAAAAAAAAAAAAAAAATCTAGGGAGGCTGACATTCTCCCTTGAAATACAGCAGCCTTTGTAAGAGTGAGTACAGTACTGAGCATAGTCCCTGCATATGCTGAAGTGTCCCTGGGGAGAAATGTCCCATTAGCCATGTATTGGTATAACACCCAGGGCAGGGAGTGTGTCCCTGGGGTGGGCAGGTTCCACCAGGCAGCATTCACCCTGTCCCAGCAGTGCCCTGCATGGTGGCTGCTGGCTCCAGGACCAGAACGGCTGTAAAAAGGGCAGCAGGATGGGTAGGGCAGCTCTAGGGGTGTCTGTGTGTAAAATTGGGCTGTTCCTCCTGGTCTTGCATCCATCTCCTCTCTGCAGGTGAGTGATGAGATGGTGGTGGAGCTGATTGAGAACAACCTTGACTCTCCTCCCTGCAAGAACGGCTTCCTCCTGGATGGCTTCCCACGCACGGTGAAGCAAGCTGAAATGGTAGGTGAGCTCCTGGGTCTCCTCCAGCCCTGGCCTGTGCCTCTGCCCCTCTGAGCTGTTGTTTTCTGTCACAGCTGGATGAGCTCCTGGAGAAGAGGAGAGAGAAGCTGGATTCTGTCATCGAGTTCAGCATCCCTGACTCCTTGCTCATCCGGAGGATCACTGGGCGGTAATTCTTCCTTCCCAAACATGGGGTGAAGTTTCCTAGTTTAGGGGGAAACATCCTGATTTTGTATCCTCGTGCCTTTCTCACTGTGACTAGGGCTAGATTCTCTGCTCTGTATTCAGTATCTGTTCTGTGAGAGCCTTCCTTCCCTAATGCCTTCCCTGCTGCCCCATCCCGGGGCCAGCCTTGAACCAAGCCCCTTCCTTACCCAATAAATAGGGGTCTCCGTTACAAACCAGTGTCCTTGGTGAGCCAGCTCAGCCTGTAATCCTGGTATCTGAAAGCTAATGTCTTCATCCTCCTGCCTCTGGAGCTGGTACTGCTCCCTTCAGCAGAAAGTGCTGTTGAGCGTCGGGTCTGGGGCTGGTTGTGGCCATGCAGGCACACAGAGGTCCCACTGTGTCACCTTCACACCTCCAGGAACAAACCCAAAGTAAAAATCCTTGTGCAGATGCTTTTTGCAAGAGCCTAAAGAAGCCCTTGGTGCAAAAATAGCTAGAAGAGTTTTTTCTTCATAGAGAGGCTCATTGCATTGCTATTGCAGATGTTTCTGTGCTGATGAGTGGCAGGTTCAGAAGACCTTGTCCTGGCTTCTTTGCTGACATTTGCTTTCTGCCTTTAGGCTGATTCACCCAGCGAGTGGCCGCTCTTATCATGAGGAGTTCAGACCCCCGAAAGAGCACATGAAGGACGATGTATGTGAGCTCCCAAGGCCACAGCTTACATTGCTTTGGGTTTAGATGATGTTTTATATCATCCTTGGTGAAAAAAAAAATAATAATAGCCCCTGGGTTTTTTTTCCTTCTGTCCTGGCTTTCTGGGGAGTGTGGGGAAGTGTCTGGGCAGCCTGAGCCATCAGCAGGGTGGGGAGGACTCTAGTTGAAATTGTGGTGGGTTGTAGCTGGTTTTCCTGGGGAGCAACAATAGGTGCTGTCAAGGCTTCTTGGGCTCCTTTTAGCAAACAGAGTGGTTGTGGAGGGGGGAAAGACCGTGATGCTGAATCCTTCTCTCTTCAGTGACTGCTCTGGGACTTGTTTTGTCTGCCTTTGGGATTACCTCTGCAGCTCTACCTCACAGCCTCATCTCAGAGGGGAGACCGGGTTGTCATAGCTGTGTAAAGAAGGGGGGAGCATGCCAGGCTTGCAGCTGGCTGGAGACTGTTGTCCCCTTGCTTCTCCCAGGTTACTGGAGAGCCCCTGATCCGCCGTTCGGATGACAACGAAACAGCCTTGAAAACCCGGCTGAAGGCTTACCACTCCCAGACCTCCCCCCTCGTCTCCTACTACAGCAAAAGAGGGATCCACACGGCTGTGGATGCCTCTCAGTCTCCTGATGTGGTGTTTGCTAGCATCCTGGCAGCCTTCTCCAGAGCCACATGTAAAGACCTGGTTATGTTCATTTAGGGCTCTGTCCCAGGATGGAGCTTTCCCTTTCTTCTCTCTCTCTCTCTTTGTCTCTGTCTCTCTGGGGCCAGGGAGGGTGAAAAGCTAAGCAGAGTAGAAGAGTAGGGGTGAGGTGATGCAGCCTGAGGCAGGGCTTTGCTTTTTCTCTTTAATTAAACGAGCTGTTAACGGTCTCTTATCTCAGTGTATGTGAACATTGTGTGTCTGTAGAAGCCGGGGATTTGTCCCCTAGAGGTCGCAGTGAGCCCAAGCACCCCCTGCCAGAGTTGGGGGTTTTTCTGAACCCCCAGGTTCAAAAGGCTTTTGGATGGTTTGTTTTTTGTTTTTGTTTTTTTCAATCTGTAGATTCCTGGAGGGAGCTGGACTTGCAGCTGCTTCACTGTGAATTAGCAGAAGGTTGGAGGTCAGGACTAAGCAGTGAGGGGAAGGACCTTGGCAGGGTGCCAGAGAGGTGATGCTCTGTCAGCAGAGGGTTGGTGGTGAGAAGGCTGTGAAGGGCTCTGGGTGTGTCCACTAAGAGAGGGAGAGCTTGTCCCTGTGTCTGAGCACACCTTGCTGCTGCTGCTGCTGCTGCTGCTGCTCGGGGCTGGGGAGAACTTGTTCTCCTTGTATGGGCTCTATTCTCTGTGGGATGGCAGGTTACCCGAGAGTCTTCCTCCCATTCTGATGAAGCCTGTGGGGGAGTGCTGGGGGGTTTCAACCTCTCCTCATTTATGGGTCTCAATATAGTAAATGTTAGTGAGGGGCTTTTTGGTTTGTTGTTTTTGGGTTTTTTAACACCATGAAGTTTTTGTTAAGTCTGACAGTCACTGTGTGTGGCAAGTTGGTATCTCGGGGTGACAAGAAAAGGCCTTGGGTTTTATCTCTTCACTCTTGCCTTGACTTTGTCCAAGGAAGATGTGTTGAGCTTCTCCTGGTCCCAAAATCTAAATAAAGCCTAGCTGCAAACCAGATGATTTCTCAAGGCCTGAGAGGCAGCCTTATTAACCACCAGCTTTGTGTGCCCTTGAACCAATGACCTTTGTTATGAGCTCCCAGAAATGTATTTGTTTCTTGAGCAAATCCAACAGCTCTGTCAGGCTGCTCATTTGAGGACACCACACTTTGTGTGGTTAATGCCCCAGCTTCTCGGGACCATTGCTCTGCTATACGGTGACCCTGGTGACAACCTTTGTCCCTGTGGGATTCCAGCCCCCTTCCTGGAGGACCTTGCTTATTGGCCCAGATAAAATTTTGTCCTTTAGCCTTCCAGATACATGTTTACTGATTTGGTGGTGATGAGTCCTGTTGAAGAGATGGTCTGTCTCCTTTCTTCCACGGGGCTGCCGTGGGCTGCATGTCCAGAGCAGATGCCTAATACTCAGGGATCACTCGTTTTCTTGATAATTTCTCTTTTTTCTGAAAATAGCTCTCTGTCCTTGTACGTTCTTTCCAGGGAAACAAACTCTTCCCTTCCAGCTAACTGGAAAGAACACCGGGAACTGAAAGCTGTTGAGTTGTTGCTCTTTGAAAGCACATGTCTGTGGGGAGAGGGTTTGAAAGTAAACGGTTCTGGTTTCATCAGCAGCCTGCAGTTGCCTGGGATCCCCCAGGTGGCTGTTGCCTTCTCCATCATCTCTGCCTTCCCTGTGTGAGAGGACAGCCCCAGCACCAGGGAGGTGGGGGGGAACAGCTAATGTAGGGCTACCATGCTCCAGGGTAATGGAGAGGACAGTGTCATAACTGCCTCTCCATGGCTGTAAAGAAATGCTGAGTGGAAGGAGCTTTGATTTTAGCAACTCAAGAGAGGCCCGGAGGAGAGCTGCAGCCCCTGCCTAATGGCAGGAGGGGCTCTGGGGCTCTCAGTCAGTTGGTGCTCCTGGACTTGCTCAAGGTTTTACTCCACAGTGTGAACACTCTGTTTTTCCACTCTCTATTCTTTTTTTTTTTTTTTTTCCCTTTGTGCTCGCTTTTGGATCCAGCTCGCCAGGCTTTTCCTGCCATAAGCCATGATTCATTTTGTTGGGTTTTTTTCCCCATAAATATTTTTTTTCTTTGTTCCCATTTATTCCAGCTGAATGACTCCGTGAACCAGATGAGAGACCACCAAATGCTGCACACTCTGCTACATCACCCATTGCAGCCCTCCCCTGGGTGCAGGGGAGGCAGGGAGGGGGTTACTATTGTTGGGAGGGAAATAAGGAGGTGGTAGACAAGGAGCTTGGGGGCTGATTTGCTTGTTTTTTGTTTGTATTTCTTAATTAGCAGAATCACTGTGAAGAGGAGATGGCATTTTCCTTAAAAATTACAGTTTGGGGAGGCAAAACAATTGTACAGAGTGAAACATGTCTGCCAGTGATCAAATCATGGGTCCTTGACCATGTTGGAGGATAGGGCTAGATGTCATTCCAGGCTTCTCCAGGACTTTCAGAGTTTGTCTCATGGGCTCCTGGTACTCTGAGGCCACTGTGAGGTTTGCTGTGATTTTTTTTTTTTTTTTTTTTTTCCTGAAATTGCTTCCTGACAGCCAGGACCAAAAACCAAACAAATGACTCATCAGTTCTGAAAACGAAAGGGAAAAAACAAAACAAAAAGATTCCTTGGTCTTTTCCAGGAAGTTTTGTTTTTCTTGTTCTGCTGCATTCCTAAACCCTGGCATAGAGACTTCCCCAGGTTTCTCTGGTGCTGAACAGAGGGGCTGTGGTTCTAGTCCAAGCCTGCCTTACTTGGCCATGGGGTGGCTTTCCTGTGATCTTGACCAAGCTGGAATTCTTGAAATGCTGAAGAAATGCAAAAGAGACTTCCTTAATTGACTGCAAAAATGACACTTAATTGGTGTTGGGTGTTTTTTGCATATCTTTTTGGATCAAATGGTGCCTTGTCTAACCTCTGAATCAATAATAAAATAACCCCTTTACATTTTTATATCTCTTGCTGTGTGCTCTTTGACCTGCAGACAGTGGAGGATAAAACGAGGCAGATGACAGCGTAGCCAACTAACAACTGAGCTGGGTGGCTCCTTGGGCCTGATTCTATCTCAAGGGTGATGTCCTGTGCAATTGAAAATGGGGCTTGTAAATCCTTTTAGCTTTTCTCTCTCTCTCTCTCTCTCTCTTTTTTTTTTTTCCCTTGAGTGTGTTCCAGTGCTTTGTATCACCATAGAAATGGTGTCTTTTGCTGCTTTTCTCTTGCCTGTTTCTTTGTGTGATGCTGAAAGTACTGTGCCCTTGTGTATCCGTTTATCCTCACCCTTCCTGATCAGAGCTCCTTTAACGGATGCCATACCTCCCCCTCACCCCCTCCCTTTGCATCGTTAGTGTGTGGAGGAGCTGATGTTATTCCCTTCTCTCCTCCTGCACTAATTGGAAGCCACATACTGTGTCTTCTGTTGCTTTCTGCCTTTCATATCTGGTTGCATTCCTCCTTTCTCCTCCACCGGTGCCTCTCTCTAAACACACAGGGCAAAATCTGCTGAAATGCAAGCATTTCCTGGCCTGTCTGCCTCCCCAGGGACCCTGGCCCCAGCTCTCTGAGGTATCTCGGGGGAAGGTTGTGCTTGTGATGTGCTGATGGAGGGTCCTTGTTTTTCCCCAGTGCCCTTGGGGATCCACTTCTACCGCCTCTTGTGTGTTCAGGGCTTTCGTTTAGGCACTGTGACCCAGCACTAAAAAGGGTCAGGATGCATCTACCCGTTTCCTTCAGAAATCACTCATTTTTTCTACGTAAGTGGGCTTTCTTGCTCCTCAGCCATTCAGTCTCTCTGTGCTCTGGTGTTTTTATTACCTCTCTCTTTCCCATTAGCATTCTCTGTCTCTTGAAGGCAAAAGCTTTGTGTCTCTCTGGTGTTTGTGGTGTCCATCCCATGATGGATGTTGAAGTGTTCTCTTCCTCCTCATTTGGAATTGTATCCTTTACTACTTGTCCTGCTGTTGCTTTCAAAACCTGTTCTGCCTGTTCCTTCTGGCTTTCTGCTAGGTGGGATGGAGAAGTTTTGGCTCCTCTGAGCTGGGCTGCTTCTGTTTGATTCTTACTGAAGTGTGTAGTGTGAATTTAATCCCTGGGGTGCTGGGGGGGGAGGCTGCTCAGCTCCATCCTCTGTAGTTGGATCTGTTCTGTGGCCAGTCTCCCTCACACTGACCTTGAATGTTTCTTCCAGCATGTGATGCTCTGCAGGTGCTGTAAATCCCTTCTGTTCAACCATTTTGCTCCAGCAAGCTGCTTATCAGGCACTCTTGAATACTGTGTTCCTATTTCATACACACAATTATTCAGCTGCTATAAAAGGGGAAAAAATCCTATTTATAGCACAAGGACCAGCATCAAATAGGACACTGAATTCTCACTGATAGAAGTGACCTGTTCTCTAATGCAGCAAGATTTCTGCTGAGAAGAAACTATCTTGGATGGGGGGAGGGATGAAAGGCCCTGTGCCATCTCTTTCCATTCAAAATGTGCTGCACTCCTAAAAATACTGTATCTGCCCTTCTCCCTTTCATCTGTGAAAGAGAGATTGCAGAAAAACCTTCCACTGTGGGTTTGCGGTTAGTAATAATGAGCCCACTGACTCCTGGTGGTCACTGCACTCCTTGAGAGCTGGTTTGAAGTTTCTGATAACTGACCGCTGACTCTGCCCCAGGAATGAGGGGAAGTGACTGCAGTGAGTGCTATGGGCAGGGGGCACAAACTCCTCCTTGGGACAACCACAGCCCTGAAATGGAGAGAGTGCATGGGGCTGAGGGACAAAGAAGTGGCTGAAAGCAATGAACTGAGGGGGTGGAAAGAGCTCTGGGGACATAGGTGGGAACAGCTGCCACAAAGATGAGCGCTTTTTTTGTCCAAGCCTGTTACCCATGCCTGCCTCTGCTCTCCTTTCCCTTCCAGGAATGTTGAGCCACGCTTCCCCCATGGCTGGCCTATGCCTGCTGCTTGTTCCCTGTTGTCACCCTGTCCTCCAGGCTCTTTAGGAAGGGCTGCAGTGGGTGATACCAAGTAAACTGGAGGACTAGAGGCTGGGATTCCCTCTACCGTCGCTGTGGCAACCGTGTGGAAGGGAAGGAAGTGGCAGTGGGGTGGGCTAGAGGTGCTGCGGAGGCAGGGCAGGGCTGGGCTGGGCTGGGCTGGGCTGACATCACACCGGGGAGGTGGTGCAGAGGGAAGGGAAGTGGGAAAGGAAGAGCCGGGGAGACTGCAGAGGGAAGAGCTGCAGAAGGAGTGGGCTCCAGGGTGAGGTAAGAGATGCTGCAGTGGGACAAGGTGGGCTCCAGAGGCGGCTGTGGGATCAGAGCGAGCGTGCCTCGGCAGATTCCTGCCTAACGTGGGATGGTTCGTGGGCAGCAGCAATATTGTACAGTGCCCTAAACAGGCTGGCACACCAGGGCTTGGTTCTTGGGCAGTGAGATTGGGTCGGAGCCTGGCTGGCTGGTGCAGAAACTGCAAATGCACCCCCCCCCCAGTGACACTGACACTGTACTGGGAAGAGCCAGGAGTACCTGAAATACCAGGATGGGACAAAGGAGCTAGGGAGCAGCTCTGGTTCCCTTGGGAGAAGGGAACTGGAGTTCCCTCTTGGGATTAGAGCATGAATCACTGATTAAATGAACCATAAGTTTGGAGACTTGGTCCTCCCTGAGGTGCATCCAGCTAATCAAGAGGCTTGGAGCAGAGGTGGTGCACTGGGACAGGACCCAGAATTGGGGAGGGGGGAGGAGGGGATCCTGAGCTGCACATCTGCAGCAGCCTCAGCACTTAACCTGCTGGTGTGGGAAGCAATTATCGTGGGGAAGGCAGCCAGGAGCACAGTACTTGGTGGGAGCATTATGGATGTGGATCTGGAGTATCTGCAAACCTGAAAGGCAAAATAACCAAAGTCCTAGAAAGGGCTGTGGGTGTCGCGTTGCCTTGTAGCGTAAGGGTTGCGTAACGGGATCAGCTCTGCTGGTGGGGAGCACCAGGGGTGAGGGTCAACTCTGTGCCCTGCAGCATCCCAGGACCCGTGTGCTGGGCTTCTCCATGGATGAGTTTCATCCCTCTTCCTAACCCAAAAAGTTGGGCTCACTTTTTTAAGGCTTGACAAAGCTGGAGGGTTTACAGCTCCGGTTCTATGGTGTGGACTCGTACCAAGAGGCGGTCAGGGCAACACTGCCCTGCAGTGCATGAGCAAACCAAAAAGGGGAGTTTCCCCTGGGCCTTTTGCCCACGAGGACCCTCAGTGTGTCTCTGTCTGAGGGAAGCACAACTGGGGTAGAAGCTGGTAACCCCCGTGGATGTCAGAAACCAGGACTGGGGTGGAGAAGGAGAAAGCCCAAAGCAGAAATTTGGTAGGGCTGAAGAAACCTTGTTTGAAATTTTAAGAACAAGGCGAGGCCAAGCCTCCTGTCAGGGCTGTTTTGCTGAAACAATTTCTATACCTTTCATGTGGCATTTAAAGGGCTGAGGGCAGCAGTGGGGCCAGGGGAGAAACGTGGCCAGGAATGCTTGAGTGTACCTGAGAGAGGAGAATTGCAGTAGGGAGCATAAATACACTTTAATTAGGGGAGGCTGTTGCTGTAAGATCTAAGCTCCTTCTGCACAAAGATGCTGCTCTCTCAGGAGCCACTAGGAGTGGCCAGGGGTAGCCAGGCTGCTGCTTATTTTATGGTAACGCTGCAAACGGCAACAGCTTGTGCTGCTGTGTGGGACTTGTGTGGGAGCAATGGGTTGGAAGCCCCACACTTGGAAGCTTTTAGGATGCTTTTAGGATGCCATGTTGTCACCCAGGTTATGCAAAATTTAAGTGGGGTAATGGCACCAGGACCTCCTACAAGCAGATAGGCCAAATCAACCTTCCTAGTCCTTGACCTCCACCACTTAGCTGGCTCTCCTCTCCTTGCTGTTCCCCTTGTAACTTGCCTACACTGCAAGAGGAAGGATCATGTCAATATTGCACAGCCTGGCATCTGCACATCAGCTGAGTCTCTGACACACTCCTAGTGCCACGGTGGGATCCTGTTCCACTGCCCTGCTGTTGCCTGTGTTTCATCCCTGCTCTAGGCGAGGGCTGCTAGATAGACAGTAACAGAAACACAAGAAATGGGAACTTGGGCTCTGATGAGTGTTGGTACCCAGCCTGTAACACAAGCCCTCCTTGGGAAAAGAGACCTGTGGACCTCTGCAGGGGCCTGGGGCTCCAGAACAGTGTCCAGAGGGGGCCCTGGGAGCTGAGACAGGTCCTGGGAGACATTTTAATCCTTCTTATCCTGAAAACTATCTCGGTGGTAATTGTTTTCCTGTTCCATAGTTGCCTACCTTGTGTTTGTTTTCACTCCTTATCTGATACCACTCTAAGCATGCAGCAATGCAGCAGCTGAGTCAAGGAGAGCAGCTGGTGTGTTCCCACTGCTGCCTGGGCCACCCTGGAGTCCCCTCTCTCCTCTACTTAAACCCAGCCTGAAATTTCCTTCTGCTGAAGTAGCTGTTTGTTTAATAGTTGAGGTTACTTGAGTAACCAATAGTCCTCTGGTTCCCAACTGAAATATTATCCCTTTTGACAAATGCACATTTCTGTCTTTGCAAAAAAACTGGCTCAGCTCTCGGGGGAATGATTCCTGACCTACCTGCACAGAACTCTGCTCCTTTTCTTCCCTCTGTCACTTTGTCCCTCTGAGGTTAAGCAAGAAGGGCTTGGAAGCACAAGGAGAAATTGCTAGAGCTGTTTGACTCTTCAGTCTCAGCCCCTCTCTTTGGCTTTGCCCCATTCTCTATGCTTGTTTCTCTGAGGGTGGTGAGGATGGAGTCAGTGGGATCCTCCTGGCCACAGGTATTGCTGATATAACTCCCTGTCCATGGTCTCTGGGAGAACTTGGCTCAGCTGCTGCCAGCAGAAGGAAAACTGTTCCCATCACACAGCAGGACCTGTATCCAAGACCCAGGGCTGGAAGACAAGGTGCTCATAGCAAGGTTCGATGGCTGCAAATAAATCTTCCTTGCAAACAGGCGAAGGCACCAACTCACTGGAGCTGGGTTTCCACTGGTTCCATCCCAGCAGCCAAAGGCTGTGGCGCTGGGCTCCAGTTTTCTCTGACTGAAGGAGGTCACAGGGTTTGTTCTGCTGCTGGGGCATCTGAAACACCCTCACTGTGCATTGTTAGCATCTCTGCACATCTTTGTTCTTTCCAAACCAGAAAAGGTCACAGAGACCCAGGAGAAACCCACTTCCCTCCTTCACTGGCACTCCTCTTTCTGCCTCACACATGCTTCTGTCACCATCTCTTGCTTGCCAAATGCAGGAACAAACACTGGGGTTTGGCAGGGCTCAGAGCCTTGGCTGGTCAGATGGGAAAGAGGCATTCTTGATCCTTAGCCCAGGGAGAGGGCTCTGCTCCATGTCCACTGCCAGGTTCTCCAGCTGCAGTTCTGGTGTTCATCCCACACTGAGAGGGCTGTTCTTAAGTGTCTGGAGTTGGGCAGCACCTCTGGGGGGCTGTGAATCCTGTAGGAGATCTATAGGAATTTGGATGGGAATAGCTGGAGCAGGACCCAGGGCTACGTGAACCCCAGTGTGTTGCTGTGGCTGAGCCACATGTACAGTGGGAACTGGTGCTGCCTTGGGAGGCTTTTCCTCAAATATTTACTGAAGGCAGGGAAAGGCAGGGGGGGCATGTAAAGTCAATCTGTCTCTCTTCTGGTTTTGGCTGTTATTGCCAACAGTTGTGCCCTGAGAGACTGCCGGGCTTATGCTGGGGGGGGAGGGGGGAACCTGTAGCTCAGAGGCAGCTGGGAGGCACTTGGCAGCTACTGGTGTCCCAGTGGCCAGCACTGGACTTTTTCTGGTGCTGAGGGAAACTGGGATGGCAGCTCAGATCAGAGAGGGCAGGGCTGGATGGATAAGAGTCATAGCTGCTGCCTCCCTGTTAGGAGGATACTGTGGAGCAACAGCAGGCCCTGATTTCAGAGAAGCATCTGAGGTCTCAGTGCACACTGATCACCCCCGAAACCTCCTGCTCAGTTTTCTGCTGCGCACAGTCCATCCTCTTCAGAAAGCATGGGGGTTTGTTTGAACTTTGGCTGAGGCACCCCACAGATGAGCTCAGCCCCAGTGAGTGAAGAGGGTTTCTCAGGGTGGTGGAGGGGTGAAAGAGAGGAGGAATTTCCTGGCTGTGGTAAAGATGAGCTCTGGTTGAGGAGAAGTTAAGAGAGAAAGGGCTTGCAGTCGTGGCATCAGGCAGAGGGAAGGAAAGGCTGGGTCAGCAGCAAACCTTGGAAGAACAAACCCGCTTAACCTTTCCATACTGGCCCAAGAATGAAGGATGCACCAAACTACAGCTTCCCTCTCCCCATTCCCACCTTGTTCTGAATACAGCGCTATGGGAGCAGCCCTGGACTGAACCAGGATGAGGGCAGAGACATGGTTAGGCTGGGGAGAAATCTCATCTGAGACAAGGAAACCCTGATCAAGCTGATTTTCCAAGTGAGAGGCATTTCCCACCTGGGGAGCGCTGGCTCAGCCCTCTGGAAAATGACACGGGTTTTCCCTGTGCTGGGAGCATGTGCTGCTCTCCAGTCCTGGCTGCAGACAGGAGGTGCTGCTGGCAGGACCAGAATCACTCCTGTTTCCCCCTTTCACAGCTGTCAATAGTTATAAAGTGGGAATGTTCCCCAGGCAGCTCTCAGCAGGAACTGCCCTTTCCAGGCTGACCACATGGGCTGTTTCTTCCTCTTCCCATCTTCTGACAGCACTCCCAGATCGGGTTATGTTCTGGTCTTGGTAAAGCACTGAACTTCCCTGCTCCTCTTCCTCACACGGCATAGGGGAGAGGCCCGTGAAGGGGGAATGTTTGTTCCTTTGCCACAGATCGATGAAAAATGTTGAGACAATTCTCTTCCCAAAGCCCAAAGAAATAAGAAAAGCTGGGGCTAGTCATGCTGGGTGTGGATTTACACCCCAAGCTGAAAACCTTGTTCCTAGCATAGAGATCCTGACACCAGCCACTGTCCCCTCTCCCCACAAAACATGATGGAGGTCACACCTTGCAGGAAAGCATTTGGGACCTTGCAGGGAAGTCATTATTTCTTCTCCTATCTGATGCAGACCCCAAGTGAGTGTCCACAGCATGGACAAGGGGGCACTGGGCAAAGCTTAGGAAGGAGGAAGCAGGACTTATTATTGTTACTGGAAACTGGGAGCATCCAGTGCTTACCAAGATGTGACAGGGTCAAGCATCTCTCTAAGGCAGTGAGACTGTGCAGAGGTTACCCCTGATGAGAGCTGCAGCTGGGTGGGAAACCCTGGGCTTCAGAGCTGAAGCCAGTTTTGAAGAGAGAAGAGCAGAACTAGCAGGAAAGGGAAATTACTCCATGCCAGCCTACTTGCACCATCCTTGCAGCAGGTGGTGTGGGCTACTCACTGAAGGCACAGAAGTGGGTGGGTTCAGGCCACATCCTTCCCAGCAGGTTGTGAGTTGCTCGGAAAGTCCAAATGGTGCAACTGAGCTAAATCAGAAAGGACTTTTCTGGCTAATGCCAAGGTCAGTCCAAGAAACTCCTTCAACTCTCTTCCACTTGATCTCTATTTCAGAGCTCAGGGGAAAATTCTGTCCCCCAGCAGTGAGTTAAATAAAAACTTCATGAATTCAGGAGGAAATGTGGCTTCACATGGCAAGACACTAAACTTTGGAATTGCTTTGAGAGTTGGTGAAGTCAAATATTATAACTGGCTTGGAAATATCCTCATGGTTTTGTGACCTTTAATAATGTCTGTACTTCTGCACCCAGACATGGGTCACCAGACTGCTCCAAGGCATGATCAGATTTCCTCGGAGGGGTAAGGAAAAGGCTCTTTTCCTGTCCTTCCCTGTCCTGTTGTGATTGCCTTTGCTCAGCTGCTGTACAGCACAGGAATTACCCTGGGCCAGCGCAACACTACGTGGCCTGTTCCCATGAACCCCACTTTGACGTGAGAATGAGCTCTGTGTCACAGCACTTCTGCAGGTACCCAGATGGTGTTTTGGAAACTTTGCTTCCAAGACAGTGTTACTCTGGGGAAAAAAAGTACCACATCTGTGTCCTCAGGAGCAGATGCAAGGTTTAAGCCCTATGTTAGTGTTCTCTTAGGTGGTCCTGAAGAGACCTGAGAGGTTCAGGACTCTCCCCATAATGACAATGACCTCCTGGCAAGTGAAGAATTGTGGATGTTTCTCTTACCCTGCCAAGATGAAAAAGAGTCCCTTTCATTTTTCTTATTTCACTTTAACTGTACCTCCACTTTTACTGCACTTTAACTTAGTGCAGCACTGTGAAGGTTGGGTGGTGACTCTAAGGGGGTGTTATGTGATGGTGACCTTCCAGTGGCCATTGCTGAAGGGGTTCCAGGTAAAGAGAGGTCCTGCTGAGGGCACTTGATGCTCTTGCCCTTGGAATTTCCTCCAAGACCTTTCTCTTCCCAGGTGTTAACTGATGCTTTGTGGCATCAGAGCTCAAACCTCCTTTGAAGCCAGCGGCCTCAGGGACAGGCTCCAGCCACCACCTGCCCCTGACAGCAGGTCCCCCTGATCCTCAGTTCACTGGATCCTCTTCCCATTAGCAGGTCACTGTGACCAGTGGATTATAGCCTGGCAACAGGGACACTGCCACACGCAAGCCCTGAAACTGCAGAGCCTGCTCCACTACACAGCAAAATAGGTCGTGCATCAGCAAATGAAAAAGGACAGATGGTGTCGGCTAATACAGCTTAGTTTATGGCCTGCAGGATTAACTCACGAGTTGTCATGTCTGCACAAAATAGGAAATGGGTGGGTCAGATGTAGGAAATGTGTGGTGTGCCCACCCCTACCTGTGTTTGTAGGATAAACGATCTGGAAGGGATATCAGAGGTGCTGTGTGGTTTGAGATGCTGCTGAAGGGCTGCCAGTGTCTCTTTGCAGGTCTGGACACCAGAACTGATGCCTTGTCCCAAGCTTTCCCCTCCAGCTCCTGTTCCCTCACTCCCACCGAAGGGAGAAAGATGCTGAGTCGTGCAGGGATCTGCAGCAGAGACAGGGACACTGTTTGTGGTCTGTGTACCACCAACGGTCCTTCAGGAGAAGCCCAGGACAGCTGGACTGCAGGACAGCCTCCAGTTCAGACCTCTGAACTCCCGAGCAACCACATATCTGCAGGAGTGAGACAGAAAGCTGACACAGAAGCCTCAGGTCCTTTCAATGCCTTCTCTGTGACACACTGTTCTCCTTTCCTGAAAATCAGGCCAGTGCCTCACTCTGTTCTCCTTGCAGAAATCAAGCCCTAGGCCAGTGCTCCAGCTTCTCTGCATCTGCTCTCTTCAGGGCAGAACAAACCCTTCCTCAGTCCTCCATGAATGGTCCTCCTGAAGATTTCACCTTGCTCCTTGCTGCCTCTGCTGTGACTGGGTTTGTTCACACAAAACTGAGTAGCCCAAAAACCATCTGCCATCAGGAAGAGAAGAGCCCCCAGAGCCACTGCAAGGTTCCTGCCCTGTCACACCATCTCTGTGCCTCTTGCTGGTGGCACCTGGCTCTCCCCAGAGTCCCCAGCCACTGCCACCCCAGGCAGCTGCCTGCTGCTATCAGAGGTGATTGTCACCCCCGCCTTCTTCTAGCCACAAACAGTTGTCACAGGCACTGGGGTTTTCTCCAGTGACTAATTTGCCTGCATTAATGCCAACAACAAACACATAATTGGCTGTTTAACAGCTCGGGTGAGGAGGGAGGCTGACTGCTTCCTCCTACTGTGGGGATCAGACCAGCACTTTCCTGAAGACAGCACCCAACTGCGCTGAACCTTCCCAGTTACAAATCCTTGATCATTAAGGACAGCAGGTCACCAAGAAGAGTGAATCGAGAGCAGGGATTGTTGTCACTTCTGTCCCCAAAGCTGTACAGCAAGCAGCTGTATAGAGAAATGAGAACAGCTTGTGCTTTTATTACAATAGGAAATGCCTCTTTTGTGAAGGTATAAGCACGTCACATCACTATTCTAAGTAACAGCTTAATGCTCCCTACCTTTACGTCACTGATGAAGTAGCTGGTGGTTCTCTCTTCCTGTTTGGGGTCTCCTTTCAATGCAGGCGTGTCAGCAATAGGGCCCAGACCAAGGCCCTCCTGGCTGGCAGAGCCCTAGAGGAGAAAGGATGGACACATGAGCCTCCAAGTCCTTCCCCCACAAAAATGTCCCCACCTCCAACCTCTTTTTATCAGCTGCTGGCAAGAGTTGCCATGTGTGTAGGCAGCTCCCGAGCTTCCAACACAATTCCCTGGTTCCCCCCCACCTCCACCCAGGAGCCCGTTAAGGATTTTGAGGAGGGGGGAGTGCAGTGTTCCCCCATCTGCAGGGCTGTTCTGCAAGGGACACGTGATGAGTTCAGAGCTCTCCATGTAGCAACTCTCTCCCAGAATTTCTCAGGACAGCATCTTCCTCAGAAAGTCACAACAGGGAGTGAAAGATTGCTGTGGTGTGTGTGGGAGTATTAAGGAGGGAGAGGAGGTGTAACCACAGAGTAGACCAGAGCAAGCCTCTTGGAAGAGCCTTGGTTTCCTGATCCCAGGACATCCATCTCCTGCTTTCTGCTCTTCACTTACAACCATGGCAATCCTCCTTATGTCCACCAGAGAAAAAAGGAAGTTGAGCAGATTCATCTTTTCTTTCCCTGTACACATCTCGGGGGACCATGAGAGGCGAACAGAACATGAACTAATGAGATCAACCGAGAAAGATTTGTACACTGGGGAGAGCCCTTCTCAGCTACGGGTGTCTTCCCTGGAGAGACATAAACGGCCACTAATGACATCTCCATGTGAGAGATGATCAGAGTGCATGTCATTACTGACTGGGGCTTCCCCAGTGCCCTGACAGGAAATGACCCCAGTGAGCTTCAGTCTTTGAACATACAGATGCTGCCCTCCTGAATGCAAACCATTCCTCACCACAGAGCTCACAGCTCTCAGGGTTAAGCTTTGCTGAACCCCTCTGACAGACCCAAACTGCTCTCCCTACTCAGAACACAGGGAGCTGGGACCCCAAGAGGAGGGATTAAGTGAAGACCACATGCTCCTGGCATGACTTTTCAGGGGAGGGAGCTGGGAGAAGACCCCCCCTACACTGCACCTCACAGAGGTTTGAAACTACTTCTGTGCTACTTGGGTCTGTCCCTCCCACCTTCATCTTGATGCTGTGACTACATGTAGCAACCTCCCAGGTTGGCCTGCATGGTGTCACTGCATGTGCCTGGCTGTGCCCTGTGAGGGGTCCTTGGGGACAGACCCTGAAAGCTGTCACCTGCATTTTGGCACTGGTTAATCCTGATGCATCTGGATCTCTTTAAGAGCCCTGGCTGTCCCACCCAAGCAGGGCCAAAGGTCTCAACCTGCCCAGTGAGACCAGAGCTGAATCATTCCCAAGTGCCCCTCTGCAGCAACCAGGAAGAATTCCTGGTGTAAAGCTATTCCCCTCCATCATTTCATTGTGTCCGTGACCATCTCAGAAAGCGGCAACAAGAGCTGGATTTTATTTGAACTCCATCTGCTCTGAAATACAGCCTGTGACCCATGAACAACTGCCCATCCCTGTCTGGGTGAAGAGGGAGAAACCTCAAGGATACCCATGTAATTCTAGAGAGAACAGTCTGTTCCAGGGAAACGTTCAACCCTGGGTGCCAGAATGACCTGGAGGTTCTTTGTCTGTCCTGAAATAGCTGTTTCAACATCTCCCTGTGTCCAGCACAGCAGGAACAAGAGCAACAGGCAGTTATTTACCATCTCTGTGCTGGCTGGGTAATGAGGAAAGGGGAGTCTGGAAAAGGGAAGGTGGCAGATCAGGAGTTTCCACTTTATCAGCTTCAAACTAAAGCTGGCACACCTGCTTGCCAGAGCCCTACCACTGCAATATTCTCAGCCATGGCTCACCCCAGTCCCTCTGTGCATAATCCTCCCATTATCAGAGATGGGTTTCAAAATCCTTTCCCAGCAGCCAGCCTCTGCTTTCACTCTCTGAATTATTAAGGGGGAGTTTTCATTACATCATCACGGGCTCTTCCTTCTTGAAGCCAGTGACAGAGCTGTCACTGCTCTGTGGGGGCTTTTGGGGTGTGGGTGGCCAGGGAATTTCTCTGGAAAACGCTTCCTGTGCTTCCCAAAGGCAGGTTCAGCCCAGCCCAGCCTCCCCGGCTCCTCCACACAGGCTGAGAACAGCACCGGGCAGTGCGGGTTGGCTCCAGCCGGAGCCTGGACAAAGCATGCCCTGCACTGCTGCTGGAAGCCTTCCTGGGAATATGGCATTTTTTAAAAGTCGCCTCTGCCAAATCCTGCTCTAATTTAAGCAGTGGGGTCAGAAGTCAGCAGTTGTCCAGCATCCTGCCAGCGTAACCAAGAACAAATTTGCCTATCAGAGCTGGGATTTGCAGAGCAGTTCACTGAAGCAGTTGAATTCTCCCCCTTTTCTATTTTTCCCCCCCAATGTTTATCTATTCAAATATCCCCCAGTTAAATGGTCAGACAGGTGACGGTTTCCCTGCAGCCTCAGGACAGGCTGAGCTGACCTCACTCCTGATCCGGTGACTTTCCAACCTCTCCTTCCTGCCAGCCCTCTTCTCTGCCCTCTCCTTCTCAGCACCACATCCTGACTGGGATGTTGGGTTTTTTTTCCACCCCCCCCTTTAGTTTGAATCAAAAACAAACTACTGGGTTCAAACTACTCTTGAGGCAGGAACGTTCAGAGCTGGAGCCCCTGCTCCTGGCAAGAGCTATGGAAACTCTCCACACAGAAACACTTCAGCCACGGAGAGCTTGTTTCCAAGTAGATGGTATGTCTGGACCACAGCAGGGTCAGGATAGCTCTCTGAGCTCCAGAAAAACATTGAATTCCTTTACTATAAAGACTGGCAAGAGGTCTGCACAGCTCAGGAGGAGGGAAGGTGGCTCCGAAGTCAGCATTAGCCCCTCAGCATGAGCCCCTGGCCTCCCCCAGCCCCAGCTGGATCATGACTCCTCATACAAGGAGATGGCGAGTCATTTCTGCCCCATCAGCACAGTGTGAGCTGATGTCTTTCTCAGGGACTTCAGATGGTTTTGCTGTCTCTCTGTGTTTGCACTACTGGTAATTCGGGCCTATTTCACGTTAGCTTTTGAGATTAAACCTTCCCACAATTAGTTACAGCCTGTGCTCTTGCACTGCAAAGGACATGGGGCTGAGCTGTCAGAGTGTGTCTGGGAGATCTGTCCCACACACAAGTCCTGCTCAGGTTTCTCTGTTTCAGTCAGGAGTGTGATTTTTCTAGTGAAATCATCAAACCAAGACAGTCTCTGCTACAGCTGGGTCGTGTCAGCCATTTAAAGATTCCTCATACCTGGCCCGTCTCAGACAAGAGTAACTAATTTCAATATAATCTTGTTTTACACCCAGTACAACACCTCACCTTTCTTTCTCTGGCCTTCCTTTTCCACTAGTGAAGTGGAGAGAGAGTCCTTTCCCACCTCAGTGCTCTCCAGAAGCTCCACATCAGAACTCTCAGAGAAATGCCAAGCATCTTCATGCTTTCCCATGATCTGCCAGGGACCAGAGCTCAGCAGCTCAGGGGCTCCACAGACACCCTTGTAGCACCCTTGCCTCTCCTGAAGCAGAACTGTTTGGCTCCCTTGCTCAATCAACTTGTTAATAACAGCATTCTCAATCCCAGGTGGGAATTTAACACTCTGAGGCCAGTCCTAAACAAGGTCCAAAACTTCCAGCTGGACCAAAGCCATGTGCTGTGGCAGGAATGCCAGTGTAGCAGAGGTGAGGGGGAGCTGAAAAATGTCTGGGGATAGCAAGCTTTAGGATAGGACTTGGTGCAGTAGAGGTCTTCTTGGGATGAGCACAAAGTGAGGGTGTGTGGCAGGCACAGGATTAACAAAGAACAGTGCAGGGAAGGTAAGAGGAGTGCGGAAAGGTATTAGGAGAGGAGGAGGCTTCATTTGTGTGCTCTTACGCAGGTGATTTGCTCCCTCTGTGCCTTCCTTGATGGATTGCTTCCCATCCATCAAATGGGGAAGCAGCATCATTACAGACAGGGACAGGGTCTTTGCCTACAGCAAGTAAGGCACCGTGAGCACCAAAACCCAACTGCTTTCAGCTGCCAGCCTGGGTTCGTTTCTTTAAACCTTGTTCTCCATCCCAGAGGCACTGAACAGGGCCCTCCTCAGCCAGGAAGGAGCCAGGTAATAACTATGCACATCGGCTTCACTGAGAGAAATTATTTCAGGAATGGTGATAGCTGGGAGACAAGTGACAAAGCCCCACTTGTCTTGTCACTTGAACAACTACAGTCCGTCCAGTCAGAAGCTGACAGCCTACAGGGAAAGCAGCCCCCTTCTGCGCTGATTTAGCATGCATTTCATAGACACAGCAGACCTTTCTGCTTCGCCTCCCCTGCATAATAAGAGGCAGCAGCATCCTTCCTGTTAGCTTATCTGCCTTTGAACAGGAGAGGAGGTTGGCAGACCCCTGCAGGCACAGGGGAACCCTGAATGGGAATGGAGGCTTTTAGATTTCTTCTTGACTGCGGTAAGAATGTTGGTGGGGCTTTTGGTGCCTCTGTGAGAAAAAGGCTAAATCCTGAGCTCAGGAAAAGGATCCTGGGTGAGTAAATCTCCAAGCAACTTCACCACCAGCATCGAGACAGACCATGCAGCAGATCTTCCAGCAGGGTGAATTAATTTAGAGGGGACTCCTGTTGTTACAGACCCCCATCTCCAACAAAAGTCCCGTTAAAAAGCAAGCAGAAAAGGAGGGGCAGCCCTCCAGGAGAGCCCAGGCCCTTTCACAAACCACCGTAAGATGTAGATGAGGACAAGGCTCTGGCTTGGGGGGAGGCCAGGAAGCCATGATGGGGCAGCCCGAGGTGGGCAGCCACGCTCTGGGCAAACCCTGGCCGCGCCGAGACACTGAGGGGAGCTGGAGGTGCTGAAGGGATCTGGGGGTGCTGAGGGGATCCAGGAGTGCTGAAAGCATCTGGGGGGCTGAGTGGATTCAGGAGTGCTGAGGGGATCCGCGGGTGTTGAGGGGATCCGGGGGGCTGAGGGGATCCGCGGGTGCTGAGGAGGCCCAGCTCTGCTCCACGCCGCCGAGGTGTTTCAGAGCCCCTCGGGTCACGGCTGTCGCGGGATGGGGAAAGTCACCTGCGACCACCGCACGGGGCCCGTAGGCTTCGGACCTGCCCGGGAGTGCTGCCCGCAAGCAAAATGGTGGCGGCGGCTGAGGGGAGGGCCGCGCGCGGCGGGCGGGGCGGGGCGCGCGGTACCGCACTCACTTCACGGAGCCTCTGTCGTTGCAGCGCGGCGGAGGTAGAGCTTGGAGGGACCATCAGTCTCATCATCCTCCCTTTCCCACCTCAGTACCGATCCCCTCCGTGAACGGACCCCGCTGCTGACTCTCCAGCCCCGGTAGCCATGGGCTCCGAACGGGACTCCGAGTCGCCCCGCTCCTCCTCCATCCATTCGGCCACCGCTAAGTGCCCGAAGCCCGGCCGCCGCCGCCGCCGACTCTCCTTCCAGAGCGTCTTCTCCGCCGCCGCCGCTTCCGCCGCCGGCAGCCGTCGCCGCGCCAAGGCCGAACCGCCTCCCGCTGCCCCGCCGCCGCCTCCCGCCGCCCCGCCAGCCCCGCCGCCACCTCCCCCGCCGCCTCCGCCGCCCCCTGAGGAAGCTCCGGTGGTCCCGGAGGGTGGTGGTGAAGAGGAGCTGGAATGCCCGCTGTGCCTGGTGCGGCAGCCGGCGGAAAATGCCCCGCGTTTGCTGTCATGCCCGCACCGGTCGTGCGGGGCCTGCCTGCGGCAGTACCTCCGCATCGAGATCACCGAATCCCGCGTCAACATCTGCTGCCCCGAGTGCAGCGAACGCCTCAACCCCGCCGACATCCGCCGCCTCCTCCGGGACTCCCCACACCTCGTCGCCAAGTACGAGGAGTTCATGCTCCGCCGCTGCCTCGCCGCCGACCCTGACTGCCGCTGGTGCCCGGCCCCCGACTGCGGGTGAGTGCGGGGCAGGGGAGACACTCGGTGGCCCGGGGGAGGTTATGTCCCCATGGGGTGATGTCTGCCTTTGCGTCCGGAGGTAGCTCAGGGAAGGGAGACCTCCGCTCTGATGGGTGCTCTTTGTTCCCAGCAGGTACTGGGACGGCTGGAGATGGTGTCCTAGCTGGGATGGGCATGGATCCACTGTCCCAGTAGGATGCTGCTTGTCCCCAGCACGTCTTGGGGGTGGCATCCCACCCACTGTCCCCGTAGGGTGCTGTCTGTCCCCACTGAGGTCCCTGGCCAGCATAGGTGGCTCACTCCCTGTGCGTGCTGCTGCTCGCTCTTCTGGTCCTGCCTTATCCCATGAGGAGCCCCCATTGTAGGTGTTCCTTGTCTCTTCAGGACAGTTGATGGGCCTGGGGTACCAAAGTGACACTTGGCTGTCCCTATTGCCTCACTAGAGGACCAGGATTTGCACTTAAGGACTGTGGAAATACAAACAAATTAAGTACAAGCAATGGGACTGGAAGGGGCTTTTAGCTGAGCCATGGTTTCCCTTATTTTAAAAAAAAAGCTTCTATTTTTGTTTGGGGTGGTGGGTTTTTTTGGTTTTTTTTGTTTTTTTTTTTTTTTTTGCGCAAATGGGAAGTGGAGTTTCCCGGATGATGTGTCACTGCCAGCTGTGTGGACAGTTCATGGGGACACCCTGCAGCAGCTTCCATGGTACGGAAGGAGGAACTCTTTAGTGTCACTTTTATCCAGTGAGGATGAGAATGCAGAGCACGGAGGGAGTGGTGGTGTTGACTCATTGTCCATTGCCCAAGTGACGAAATGTCTGTCTGTCCAGCAGTCAGCCCCAAGCCAAGTGTGATGACTTTATAGTTATCTGGGTTGCTTTCATTTTCTCTTCTCTTTTAGGTTTCTGTTTGAGCATAAGCCAAAGCTGCCTGCAGAAGGGCTCTTTTCGGGAAACTTAGAGAACGGCTGTGAATCTGAGCTAGAACTCAGCCTGGGCTGTGATTCTGGGAGGCAAGAACATGAATGGAAAGTGTGACCCAGCAGTCAGAATGGAAAAGTGATGGGAGGGTTGTGAAGATTTAATCAGAGCCTTGTAATAGCCTCCCACTGCAAATGGGTTAACTGGGCTCAGGTTACCCTCTTCACAGCCTCTGGGCATCCCTGTGTAAGGGCTTGGTTCTTCAGAGGGTAATGGTAATAGCTAGCAGCAACTTTGCTCCTTTCTGAAGCAAAATTGAGAGTGAAACCTTGATATTTCAGTAGTGCTGGGGGTAAGAGCAGGGAGAAATAACAGGTTATGCTGCCTGCAGAGCAATACCAGAGGGAATGCCCCTGCTGTTAACCAGCTAGAGAAAACCCAGTTCAATCTCAGCTCTTTGGCTGCTGTGATATTTATCTGTGCTCAGGATAAGGGGCAAACTCAATGTACCCAGGCTGTCTGGGTGGAAGGAGCGGGCCCCATCTTGGCCTGGAGCGTGTTGCCTCTGATAGTAACCCAGCCCCAGCCTGATCTGGCCGTTGCTTTGGGGGTTTGGGGCAGGCCTGTGTCATGCACAGCTCTTCCTGCAAGCAATAATCCTCTTCCCTGGTTAGCTGGTTAGCAGGGTGACATGCATGGGCAGCCTCCTCCAAGCTGCCCAGCAGAAGGAAGAAGGCACCCTGGGGCTGTTGAAGACCCAGAAGCATGTGGACCAGTTGGTGTGTAGTGGACCAGCACTGCTGGTGTTTCCATAGCAGTTGAACAAAGGCTGTTGGAGTCAGCCTTCTGGCAGGGAGGGGGATTAATCATCCTATTCATTCTTCTCCTGTCACTGTGCTGATGTCAGGTCAGGGTATGAATTATTTACAATGGGTTTTCCCACTCCAGTGGTGCTGGTGTATGGAGCGCAGGGCCAGGTGCATGGCTGTGCTGGGCACTGGGTGTTACCCACCACCCAGGTGGTGGCAGACGGAGCCCTGGTCCCGTGGCACACAGCATCCTGTATCTCACACCCCTACTGCAGTCTTCTGTAAATGAAAGGGCTGGGTTGCGCTGCTGAGAAGGAGGAGCAGCGCAACAGAGATATGTGTTGCCATGGAAACACCGGTCAATTGATGCACCATCAGTCGCAATGCAAATAATTTTCTATGTTTGCAGCTTTGGATTTGTTTTTAAGTTTTTTGGTGGATTTTTTTTTTCCTCCTCTCTACAGTCAGGTGGCACCACGGACTGGGGTTTGTCATGCTGCATCTCTCGTCAAAGCTTGGGAGAATAAGGGAACCTTTAAAGAAAACAGAGCTGTGTGGGCTGAGCTCAGTGAATGAGTCTGGAGGCAGCTGGTGAGGCTCTGATTCCTGCAGGGGGAGGGATGGAAGCAACTCGTGGCCATCCAGGGAATGGGCTGGGGATGATGCTGTGCGATTTCTGGGGCTCACTGTTGTTGTTGCCTGGGAAAAAGGCAGAGTTTTTCTTTTTACCCGCTGGGTTTGAGCCTGGGAGTGGTGTATGTCCCATGTCTTGCCCATCCACATCCTGTCTTGGCTAATCCTGAGCACGTGTTTTCAACAGCCTCTTTCTATCTAGTTGACCTTGAATTCAGAGCTGTGTTATTTCTTCCCCTCATAGGCAGCCATGTAGTTTGTTTCCCCTTGTTCAACTTTTCCTTTTGTCAGTTCAGGTCTAGGAATAAAATATAAACAGCAGAGATGCTCGTTACTTACAGGATTTTCTCCAGTGTCTAAAAAAAAAAAACAACAACTGACCAAACCACTCTACATCTCCAGTGAGGGTTAATTTGGAGGATGTGGTCACTTAATATATTACACTGAGCTTTCTTAGCTCCCTGTGATGATGTGAAATACCCATGTGTCATAACACAGCTGGTCAGATGAAGCTGTTTCTATTTTTGCCAGGGGCAGGTCTTTGGCTGTGTGATAGTTGCAGGGTGGGGATACTTAGCAGCATCTTCCCCAGACACGATGTGGAGTTAATGTGGGCTAAGTCTGTCCTTCCCAACCCCTCCCAGGCCATTTATATCTTCTCTGTCTTGGAATATTGGCTCCAGGTAGCCATCGAGGCACGCGGAGTCCCTGTAGTCATGCTTGGCGTAGAGATGTTGTTTCTTTGGTGATTATGTCGTAGCCTGGCAGACTGAAGTTGCTCAAACTCCCACGGGATGTGAATCATTGTGGTGTGACACATTCAGTGGTTCTCACGCTGCTGCCTCTGCGAAGAGGCAATACAACTTGAGCTACATAAGCTCTGCATATAAAACCTTCAAAAGGAGTTATTCTCCTCTGACCACTAACAAAAAATACTGAGGATGAACAACGAAAATGCTCTTTTTTCATACCAGTGTCATGGGACTGGAAGGTGCTGGTGGAATGGCTCAGTTCAGCCCCTTCCAATGGCAACAACCTCATCCTCCATGGGTGTAGGTCAGCTTTCCTGTAGCTGTGCTTGGTGATGCTGCTTGGACCTTTACAGCCTTCCTTCTGGGAGCTGCTATCAGAAGCAGGGAGCTGGGTGAACTTGGCTGATCTCCCTTACACATTCAGTTGCTTTTACTCAAGTTCCGGAGGCAGAGCATTGTTCTTCCCTGCCCTTTAAAAAAGGAAATTTGGTGGAGCTCAACCAGAGCTTGTTTCTTCAGATAGCTGTGTGTGGGAATGCCTCTTGTTCCACTTTTTTAGATTCATTCACTTACTGGAAGTTCCTGGGACAACCCCAGCTTTCCTGGACTCCTCAGCGTCTCGTAACATCCACCCATATTCCTCTCCTAAGGAACTGGGTATGTGTGTTTAGCTACAGGTGCAGAAAGAGCAAACAGAGCCAGGCACACCAGGCAAGGCAGCTCTGCTGTGTGTAAACTACCAGCCAGAACTGCCAGCAGTTATCGAGAAGACAATTCAATATTGTGAGCTGTCTGGATAGAAAGGATCTGCCCCAAGTAACCCAATTAGCACTGCTTCATTTCAGGCTCTTGCCTTGCCTGACAGAGCTTCCTGCTTGGACAGAGCAGGAATTTGTCAAGCGTGCAGGCTGCTGCATGGAGGAGCCTCGGAGTGGGAGGGTGTCCTGACCTGCCCCATGGGATGATGTTGGGGTAGTGAAAGGCTGTGAATTCAGCCCAGCAGCTCTCCAACCAGGTGCTGCCAGCAGAGCAGCTCAGGTGGCTGCAGCCTCCCATGCCACCCCAGGCAGGCTGAATTAAAAGGATCACTGAGCTGACACTTGATAACTTTGCCATTCACTCATCCCCCACCCCATGTCTACCCCTCTGCAGCTACGCAGTGATTGCCTACGGCTGTGCCAGCTGCCCCAAGCTGACCTGTGAGAGGGATGGCTGCCAGACAGAGTTCTGCTACCACTGCAAGCAGATATGGCATCCCAACCAAACCTGCGACATGGCTCGCCAGCAGCGGGCACAGACCCTCCGAGTGCGGACCAAGCACACCTCAGGCCTCAGTTATGGACAGGAATCCGGGCCGGGTATGGATTCAGGTGGTTTTTGGTTTTTTTTTGTTTTGCTTTTTGTTTACTTGGTGCTGCAGTTACGTTTGTGAAGCTGAGAAAGAGCCACTTAGGTGCAAACCCCTCCCCATCCTGTCAAAGCTGGGGGCTGTCAGTGCCCCACGGGGGACACTGGTGGCACAGCACAATGGTGGTCTCCATCAGCCACGTGTGAGAGAAGGGCAGGAACTCCCAGTGATTTCCCCTTCCCCTGTGCCCTAGAACAAACCCATCATGCTCCTCCAAGAAGGCACAACACATCAGTAGGTGGTGATGAGCTTTGGGCCATTCCACATCACAGCAGCTCCCCTCATCCACCCCAGTTGCGCTTGTGGCTGTTTTGCTATTGGATATTCTTGTTTCTTGCTGATCTAAACCCTGAACAAGTAGACACTTTTCAGCTTTGCAACTTCCCATTTGCCTGCTCTGGTAGTGAAAAGTAATTTTGAAGCCTAGCTCAGTGTGGGAGCTCTGTGCACTGTTAGGTGTTAGTAATGTCAGGCACAGGAAAAAAATGCCACCCCACAGACTACCTGTCAGAAGCTGTTGTGTCTGTCTTCATTGTAAATAACTGTATTTACAATGACTCTGGAAGTGGGCAGTGAGGCCATTTCATAAAGTCGTGCTCTCCCCCTAAGAAAACACCCTGCTTTTCACTCTCTGGCAGGAGGTAAAATGTTAAAATGTTGAAATGCAGCTGTGGTGGGTGGGTCAAAGGTGGTTTAGTGATGCATCAAGGTTCAATGTACCCCAGTTAGAGGTCCCTGATAATGGACAGCAAAGGTACTGCCTCAGCCTGTGGTACAAACCAGAGATTAAAACATAGTTGCTGAGGGTTTTTTACAGCCTGTTAAAGGAGAGCCCTGCCAGGAAGAGCTTTGCACTTAGCCACTGAAAGGGAGGTTCTTCAGACAGTGGTTTTTCCCCACCCCATTCTTGGCGGAGTCAATACAGTGATTAATAAGGTGCGAGCTGGTCTCAGCAGCTGGATTTCATCTTGTTGAGTGTTGCAGAGGCTGCCCAGAGCCCTGCACTCCTAGACAGCTGCTGCCTCACTGCCATCAGGAGTAAGAGAGAGATGAAGGAGCCTCATCTTGCTCTGCCAGCACCAAACTGGGGACTGGGCAGCCTCTGCACTGGGTTTGATGGGCAGCTGCAGACCCTCTGCCCCTTTTGGCTGCTTTTGAAGGCCAAGTTCAGGGTTTCTCCAATGCCTCCTCCCAGTTGTTCTAATGCTCTTGGCCCATGAATCACCTTAGTGGAGCAATTTAGTAATGGCTCATTCTTAGGCTGTTGCCTTGGCTGGCACAGGGCAGGTATGACTTGTTTCCAGCATGTTATGGAATACATCTCATTCTGGCTACAATAAGCTTTTAAACTGACTTGTGCTCAGCCCATGCTGTCCAAGCAAGTGCCTTTGGTGGGGTCTGTCTCATCAATATCATCTCCTTGCTCTGGAGACAAAACTGCCCCCCAGCCAATCCTGTTTCACCTGTAACAAAGGCGTTCTGCCCACATGGAGGGTTTCAACCACAACCTCCTCGTTGGTTCTGCGCACTCGCAGCTCAGTGAGTCCAACTCAGACCCCTGCTTCCTCCCTGCAGCCGATGACATCAAACCATGCCCACGTTGCAGTGCTTACATCATCAAGATGAACGACGGGAGCTGTAACCACATGACCTGCGCCGTCTGCGGCTGCGAGTTCTGCTGGCTCTGCATGAAGGAGATCTCTGACCTCCATTACCTCAGGTGAGCAGGGTACCAGCATCCCCCCCATTCCTTATGGTTCCAATAAGCAGCATGAGCTTCTCCAGAGGTTCTTGGGGGAGTTGGTTTGAGTGTTGGCCTTTTTCGCCAATTGAGCAGAAGAATTTTTTTCTTTCTGAACCCAAAAAGCTGGAGTTTCTTCATAGTGTGAGGATGTTCTTCCACACCCGGAAAAGCTCGTCCTGATACAATTGCATTTGTGAGAGGTCTTGATTATTAAAAAAAGTGCGATGATCACCTTAATGAGCAAATTCGTTTTGATGGGAAAAAGAATCACCGAATTATTGATCAAGTCCAGCCTATGACTTAACCTCACCATATCAGCTAGACCATGGCACTAAGTGCCACATTCAGCCTTTCATTAAACATCTCCAGGGACAGTGACTCCACCACTTCCCTGGCCAGTCCATTCCAATGTCTAGAGAGACCTTTTTCACGTTGTCTACCCATATCCTGAGTTTTAGGATTTGTTGATGTCAAAGTTGAATGCAGGGCTCCCAGGAATTGCTGTGGTGCTAATGTCATTTTTTTTCCCCCTTCCATTCAGTCCCTCTGGCTGTACATTCTGGGGCAAAAAGCCGTGGAGTCGTAAAAAAAAGATTCTCTGGCAGCTAGGCACGCTGATCGGCGCTCCCGTGGGCATTTCCCTCATTGCTGGCATTGCCATTCCTGCTATGGTCATTGGCATCCCTGTCTATGTCGGGAGGAAGGTGAGTGTGGGGAGCAGGAGGCTGGAGCTGAAGAGTTGTTGAGGTGTTCTCTGTACTTGAGGCTTTTGACCAGAAATGTGTAACTGATATGAAGGGTGGATCTTGTCATAGAACTAAATTCTGTTGTTCCTGCTAAACTTTGTCTTATCTTTTGCTGGGGGAGAGGTAAGGTGGTAGCTGATAGCCCTTCAGGCTTAAGTCCCCTCAGATGCGTTCTGAATTGCTGTTGTGCCTCTGCCTGCAACCGGGAGTAGCCAAGGAGAAACCTGGTATCTTTTTAGCACCTCTCATGGTGATGGGTTCTGTGGGACAGTGGCTGGACCCTGAGCATCACATTGTGCCTTGCATCAGTCACTCATGTTTTGATAATGCCCTGCTGCCCCAATCTGTTATGTGTGCTGATAAAGAGGTGTTGGGAGGAGAAGAAATGCAGGTCAGCACTGTATTTGTAGCTTCTTTTTCTTCAACACAGACCCACCTGCTAGATCTGATCTGTGAGGAGATTTGTGATCAGGATGAAGTTCTTGATTGGCTGATGCAGCTGACAAGGCTGTAAAATCACATGCTTATTTGTGTCTTCTGCTGGGGTTTGCACATGGCCAGGTTCTGTTCTCACCTGGCGCTTCTCCTTCCATCAGATCCACAGCAGGTACGAGGGAAAGAAAACCTCTAAGCACAAGAGGAACTTGGCCATCACTGGTGGGGTAACCTTGTCTGTCATTGCCTCTCCAGTCATTGCTGCTGTCAGTGTGGGTAAGTGGACACAGTCCCTTTCCTTTCTGGTAGTCACCAAGACAGCTGGGTAGCCCAGCCCCATGAGGTTGGGAGTGGCAAGCTGCTGCTGTGGGCTTTACTGGGCACAACCCACATCTCACATCCAGGCTGCACATCCTCATGGGCTGGAATCAGTCTGGAAACAGCCCAGGGATTGTCTGGAGCACCAGTTGCCCTGGCCACAGCCTGTGGTGGAGTCCCTTTACGGGCACCTCCACTGTCTGCCTGCAAAATTGGGAACAGGACCTTGAAAATACCACTGAGAGAGTCTCACCCCCTAGGATCCCTTTCTATCTGTCTGCCTGACACAGCTCAGCCCTAATCTCCTCATAACTCAGTGTGTCCATCTCCCCAGGCATCGGAGTCCCCATCATGCTGGCCTACGTCTATGGTGTCGTGCCCATCTCACTGTGCCGAGGTGGTGGCTGTGGGGTCAGCACTGCCAATGGCAAGGGGGTGAAGATTGAGTTTGACGAAGATGATGGACCCATCACAGGTAAATGGGATGACTGGGGAAGGCAGCCGGGGGGCGGGGGAAGCAAGATTGTCACTGCCTCTTGTGCTGAAATGGTATAGAGGGCCTTAAAATGTCACAAGTCTGAACATCTGTCTTAACCTGGATTTGTCTGGAAGCTTCAGTCTTCTGCTGAGAGCAACAGGTATAAACTGGAGCATAGGTGGTTCCATATAAATATTAGGAAGAATTTTTTCACTGTGAGGGTGACCGGGCACTGGCACAGGCTGCCCAGGGAGGCTGTGGAGTCTCCTTCCCTGGAGACATTCAAAGCCCACCAGGACATGTTACTGTGTGACCTGCTGTAGGGGACTCCACTCTGGCAAGGGGGGTTTGGACTAGATGATTTTTTGAGGTCCCTTCCAAACCCTAACTTTCTGTGATTCTGTGAAGATCTGGGCTCTTTCTTGCCCTGGCTGAGGTAGAGAGACACTGCCACAAGACCCAGGCTGCCTGACCCCCTGCCAGCTCCACAGTTGCTTTGCTGATCCCATCCCTCTGCTCTTCTTCCCCGCAGTGGCTGATGCCTGGCGGGCTCTGAAGAACCCCAGCATTGGGGAGAGCAGCATCGAGGGGCTGACCAGCGTGCTCAGCACCAGCGGCAGCCCCAGCGACGGGCTCAGCGTCATGCAGGGCAACTACAGCGAGACAGCCAGCTTTGCAGCCCTCTCAGGGGGCACCCTCAGTGGAGGTGTCCTCTTGGGGGGCAAGGGCAAGTACAGCAGGTAACTGAGCTGGTGGGCACGGCAGGAAATGGGGGAGAGGCTCCCAAGGCCTGTGGTGGTTGAGCAGGTTTATTTTGGGGAGTTTTTTAGGACTCCAGGTGGTCCTGCCTGGGCTTGGAAGGAATGCCCTAGTATTTTTGCTTCTTGGTTTGTTGTAGAATAACCTAGTCGCAGCAGACCAGGTTACTTCTGGAGTCGGTGGTGGGCTGGTTTTTGCAAGGAGGACAAAAGATAAACAAGTTTCTGTCCCTACTGAGCTCCTTGAAACGGCAGAGCTGATGCTCCAGGTTAATTGGGAACAGCACAGAGATGCCTGCATGTCCTGTTTAAAGGTCTCCCAGTCCCCCCAGCTCAGTCTAGAGGCTTGGATCCTCCCTGTTCTCCCATGGCCCGTAGCAAGCAGGGTGACTGCTTTCCAAGTCAGGAGGTTACACCACAGTTTTCCTCTGAACTTGCCTGGGAGCCAGTTTGCTGTGTAATTAGAGAGACATGTTGATACAGCAGCCAGGGTGTAATGGTGGCTGGGTGCTGGAGCTGTGGAATCAGTTCTTCACAGGAATTGCATGAGTCAGACAGAGTTTTACCTTCATCATGGAAAACAGAATGGGTTTACCTAAATGGAGACAAAAATGATACTAAATGGGAGGAACCATTGGGGTTAAACTCTGTCTTGCTGTGCTGGGCCAGCACAGAGGGCTTCTTTCTTTCCCGTGATGAACTGAGACTGGTTGATGCTCCCTGGAGACCACCTCAGGCATTTCTGAGGAATTACTTTCTTTTCTGCAGACTGGAAGTACAGGCAGATGTCCAGAAGGAGATTTTCCCCAAAGACTCAGTCAGCTTGGGGGCTCTCAGTGACAATGCCAGCACTCGAGCCATGGCTGGTTCCATCATCAGCTCCTACAATCCCCAGGACAGGTAGGAGGACATTTGATGGTGAGAAAAGTGTTGGTAGGAGGTGTTCTGGAAAAATCTGTTCTCTATGAGAAGCTGCTGTGAGTGGTGAGACGACTGTAACTGCGCCAGCCTGCTTGGCAGGTGGCTCGATCCTTTTCCTCGCTCAGGAGAAGGACTGGGGACAATTTGGGAGAAGCGTCAGGTGTAATGTGGAGGAGAAGGAGCAGATCTGCAGCCCCAGGACCTGTTCCTAGTTGGTCATTGGGCCGCTGATGCTTTCCTAGTTCAGTTCCTGACTCGCAGCCTGAGAATGACCTTGGCTGGGGTTAGAAGGATTCAAGGAGAGCAGTGAGTGCTGCAGTTTCCTGGATGCCATGGGGTGGTGAGCATCATCTGGGAGGTGTGATCCTCCTAGTACAGTGACGTGGTGCCCAGTTGAACCCAGTACCTGTCCCCAGTAATGTGAGGGTGCTTGTTTCTGCAGAGAGTGCAATAACATGGAGATCCAGGTGGACATTGAAGCCAAACCAAGTCACTACCAGCTGGCCAGCGGCAGCAGCACAGAGGACTCTCTGCACGTCCACACCCAAATGGTGGAGAACGAGGAAGAGGAGGAGGAGGAGGAGGAGGAAGAAGAGAAAGGTGAGCAGGAGCAGACCTGCAAGCACCAAAGCTGTGAGCAAAAAGACTGCATTGCCAGCAAAACCTGGGACATCACCCTGGCCCAGCCTGAGAGCATACGGAGCGACCTGGAGAGTTCCGACAGTCAGTCGGATGATGTGCCAGACATTACCTCGGATGAGTGCGACTCCCCCTGTTCTCAGACTGTGGCAAACTGCCCCCAGACCCCCAAAGCTACAGATGCTGAGAGCCCAAGTGCCCACCTGAGCCACTGTGCCCAAGCTGAGGGCTGCCCTTTGGATGAGATGGTCAACCTGGAGTGCATCGAAGCCAGAGTATGAAGCAGCCACCTCCTGAAAAGCACTCGCTGTCGTTGCTTTTTTTTTTTTTTTTTTTTTTTTTTGTGTGTGTGAGGGTTTTTTCGTGGGCCAGGGTTGTGTCCGTGTTGGCTTCTGTTTGCGGTTTTCCAGCTGGCTGCCCAGCCTCACCTCGGGGAGCTGCTGTTTCTTATGTGGCCAAAAAAAAAAAAAAAAAAAGGAGGATTTTAAAAAAAAGGATAAAAACAAAAACAAACGAAAAAAAAAGTAGAAAAAACACAAACAAAAAACATTGCCCACCCTCTTTGTTTTAATTTATTGGTTCAAGCTCTGTGAGGTATGTAAGAGTGTAAATATGTATGTGTGTCTGTGTGTCTGCAAACATCCTAAGGGACTCTTTGAATAAAGACTCTGGTTGTCATTCCACTCACATCCAGCTCATCCTTTCCATGGACAGGTGGAGAAATCCTCTGACTGCCTCTGCTCCAGCGATTGTGAATGCTGCCCCAGCCCCTGGCGGGGGGAAAGTGGGGGCAGCTCCTCTTCATCCTCTGACCACAGCCTGGTCCTTTCACCCCTGGGGACTGTACATGTGATGCCTGCTGTGGTTCGACCCACTTTGTCTGGGAGCTGGGGTGGGGAGGGGTCTCTTCTCCCTCCTCCCTGTGCTGCTGGGCTGGGGGCATGTTAGAAGAGGCGGACAGAGAGGGACTGATGCTCCTGCTGCTGCTGGGAGCAAGGAATGTGAGGAGGCTGAGGGTGGGATGTTGGGGACAAGTGTCTTTGAGCCTCTGCCAGGACCAAGCCCTTTCCCAGCCCAGTCCCAGGAGCTGGGGTCACTTTACTGTCCCTGTAACTAATTTATGCATGCTTGATCCCCACAAGGAGCTTTGCTGAGGGTGTCGCTTAGCGAGGGTCTCCCACGAGCAAGGGAGGGCTCCCCAAACCTCCCTAGGGTTGTTCTTCTGCAGCCACCTTGTCAAACTCTTGTCCCCAGCCTCTTGCTTTCAGCAACTTCCCCAGAAGCTTGGTGAGGACAATTGCCACCAAGCCATCTCCTCTGAGCCCTGACCCTGCTGCTTTTCCCTCTCTCTGCAGGTAGATCCCCGGTTCCTGCCAGTGCTGGGTTCTGGCCTGTGGACCTGCACCATCCTGCCTGGAGGGGCAGATCCCAGCCAACTGCCATCACTGTGGGGTGGACCAGAGAGGTGGGGATGGGTGGGAAGAGGATGAGATGTTGTGGCATGGTGCATCGGCACAGCACAGTGTGTCACAACATGGCGGCACAGCACAGCTTGTCATGACATGGAGACACAACAGGGCATGTAATGACATGTCGACACAACATGGCGTGTCATGGCGTGTCAGCACAGCACAGTGTGTCGTGATATGGCAGCACAGCACAGTGTGTCATGACATGGTGACCCAACATGGCATGTCACAACATGGCAACGCAACATGGCATGTCATGGCGTGTCAGCACAGCACGGCATGTCACGGCAAGGCTGGCAGCTCAGGCAGCACAGGGGTGGAGAAAGGGCTGTGCTTCCCTTGGCAGCAGCAGCCGAAGGTGGAGTCAGAGCTGTGCTGGTCCCGGGGAGCTGGTCTGACAGGAACTGGAGGAGCAGTGGGGTGCAGCAGGGGAGCAGCTCTAGTGGCCTGTGCCTGGTTCTGGTTCTGCCTGAGACCCCAATGGACCCAGCTGCCAACTCAGGGGCTGTGGGCAGGAGTGGTCCTTGTGACATTGAGGCGTTCTGATGTCCTGACCCTGGCCTGGTGAATATGTGCCGAGTGGGTGAGTCCGGGTCCTGCAGGGTGATAGCGACAGGAGGGTGCCCCAGCTCTGCCTGCACACCCTGCTGCAGGGGAAACTGAGGCAGGGAGGGGAGCCAAGGGGCTCAGATAGGGTCAGGGACAGAGCTGGGTGGGTGTGTGAGGAGGGGAGCCCTGGGATTCAGTTTTGATGGGGAACAGCTGCTGCTCCTCAAAGCACTGGGTGCTGAAACCCAGCACTGGAGCTGTTGTGGGTGGGTGCTGCTCTCCTCAGATCTTCCTCATGGCTCCAGGAAGCCCTGTCCCTTCCCAAACCCACGTCTCAGTGCACACAGCTTCTGGTCCCTCACCACCACCACCACCCCAGTCCCAGGAGAGCCAGCTAGAGCACTTGCTTGCATACCTGGGCTGCCAGTGGCTGCCACCACATCATGTCCTGCCTCATCCCCCACGAGCATGGAACACATCCTCTGAGATTGTCCCCAAATGCCCCATGGCTATGCTGAGCATGGTGCAAGGGTGGGAGGAATGCTTGGGTGCTGGCCGCTTCATACCATACCACCTCCATGCCCACCCTTCCATCTCAGGCCACCCTGATCCTGGCAGTCACCAAAGAGTCCTCATGAAAATGGGCCTCATCCTCCTCATCACTGGGCACCTCAACTTCATCGCTGGTGCCCTTGTCCATGGCACTGTCCTCCGTTTCGTGGTCAACCCCCAGGAGCCCATCTCCCTGCAGTATGCTGTCACCAACGCCGTTTCCGTCATCTCCTCGCTGCTGGTACCATGGGTGGGATGGAGGAGGAGGTGGGGTAGCTGTGGGGTGGGTTTGGGGTGGGAAGGTGGGATGGATGTGAGATGGACACTGCTTCTCTCCTCTTCTCTGCTCTGAATAAACTTTTCTAGCCTCAAACACAGGGGGAGGCTAGGGAAAGCGACACACAGCCCCCCGCCATGCCGAATCGGTCGGATGAGCCTTCAGGGACAACGTCAACATGGTGAGGGGACCGGTGTCCCTACTGACCTCCCATGCTTTCTCACAGACCGTCTCCTGTGGCATTGCTGCCCTCCTGCTGTCCCGCTGCCTCACCCTCACCTCCCTGGTAATCCCTCAGCCCCGCCACCCCCCCACCCAGCACCCAGCAGGCTGTGGCCACCCCACAGAGTCTGCAAAGCCATGTCCCCTTGCCCGGGGACCATCCCCAGGGAGGGAGCCCAGATGGGTGGCTGTGCATGACCCCTCCTCCTGTGCTGCCTCTCCTCTCCCCTCCTGCAGAAATGGGGGGTTCTCGCCCTGAGCACCAGCAGCTGCCTGTCTGGGCTGTCCTGCCTGCTGGGTCTGTCCATCTCCATCGGGCTGACACTGAGCAACCAAGGCCGGGCACTGCTGGCCCCCTGCACCATTGCCAACGTTGCTCTTGCCCCAGTCTCCAGCGAGTGCCCCTATGATCCCACCCGTGTCTATGTGAGACCCCTGGGAGCTGTGGGTGTCCTGGGATGTGGGGGGGATATGCTGGGACCTGACTCCCCGTGTTCCTGCAGAGCTCCACGTTGTCCCTCTGGGCCCTCTCCTTCCTGCTCAACTCGATGGAAATCATCTTCAGCATCCGCTGCCTCCTGCTCACCCTCCGTCTCCCCCACTTTGGCCACTGTTGCTGCGAGACACACCGGAGGAAGGTGACTCCTGGTGCCTGGGCTCAGCGCCCACCCACTCCCATGGGTGGGGCTTGGATGGACCTGTCTGGGCTGGGATGCACTCCTCTGGGCTGGGGTGGACTCCTCTGGGCTTGGGGCTCCAGGACAGGGTTAGGGCCTTGCCAAACCAAAGCTCTGCACCCCTTGACTCCCCCTCTCAGCCATCCCTCTGCCTTGCAGGTCTCTTTGCAGGTGGTCTCTGCAGAGAGCCCATCCCCCGGGCAGTGCCTTGGCTTGCTGAGGCTGAACAGTGCTGAAACCGCCTGAGTAGAGCCGCAAGGCTGACCCCAGAGATGTCCCCCACCAGCCCTGCCCTGTCCCAGCCCCACGCTGGGTTATCCCAGCCTGGTTATCACAGGGACATGTCTTCTGGATGCCACCAGCCAAGCCACACCAGCCCATCCCCATAGCCATGGGTCACCTGGAGCTGCAGCAATGGGGGTGACACAGCTGGATCTGGATGCTGCAGGGAGGGACGATCCCCTGGACACTGAGGCTCCTTTCCCACCACCCACTGCACTGACACAAAGTTTATTCTGTGGGTATTAAAAGGCCAGGAGTGGGTTCCCTCCCCACCACGCCCACCTGTGGGGCTGTGGGGAAGGGGCTTCCCTGGTCCTACTGCCATAACAGTGCATGCATGCAGGAGGGTGGGTGTGCTGGGGGGCCCTGAACCACCATCTCTTTGTCCCCTGGGCCGTGTCCCCATCGCCACTGGAGGTGCAGCAGTGGCTTCACACACTGGACTAGGTTGTAACCTGCTCCAAGCCCCCAGGGGACCCTCCTGGCTCAGGGCAGACCCTGCCTCCATCCTCTCCCCCAGCAGGGCCCGCACAGGAGCCCTGGTCATGGGATTGTCCCCCCTGGGCTCCATCTCTCTCCCAGCGAGGGGTCATGGGGACACAGTGGTGAGGACCACAGGGACTGGGCAGGAGACAGCGGCAGTGGCTGGCTGATGGGTCAGGGATGGCATGGGGGGTTGTGGGGTGCTGCTTGGGTCCTGGGGGCTCAGAGTTGTGCTGCACCGCTGGGGTCACACTGCAGCAGGCGCACGATGGATGGGTCACTCTTGGCACCTTTGATGAATTCCTCCAGCGAGAGCTTGCCTGTTGGGGAGGAGACAGCTCAGCACAGAGACCACCACACCCTCCCTGGACAGCCCCCCACCGGGGATGAGCACCCCTGGGGGGTGGGATGGATGTGGGGGGATGCAGAGGAATGTGGGTGGGCACACTGAGCCCCTCTGACTGCCGAGGCTCCCCCAGCCATGCAGGCAGACATGAGCCATTTAATCAGCATGCGTGCAGCTCCTCTAAGACCCCTGGATTTAGCCAGGAGACCTTTCCCTTAATCCCCTCCATCTCTCATTTACCGTCGTTATTAGTATCCATCTGTTGGAAGATTTTTTCTGTTCTTTTCTCCGGAGTAGATTCATCTTCGGGCATGTTCATCACAGAGGAGACCATTTTGTAGATGGCCTGGGAAAGGGAGATGGGGGGGCTGAGGGTGGGTGCAAGGTGGGCACCTGCCATCGCCCACCCAGAGTGGGGACACAGAGCCCTGGGCTTGGCTCTCCTGGGGACAGGGAAGGTGTCTGACACCCTCCCCATGCTGGTGGGGCTGAGGGTACAAGCAGCAGCCCCACAGAAACAACTTAGATGCAGGGAGCAGATGTCCACTGAGATGCCACCACAATGGCCTCAAGAGTCATCTGCCAGTGTCACTGGGCTGGGCTCTGGGCAAGGAGTTCTCTTCTGTCCCTCTGCCTGGGGGTGCTTGGGGAAGGACTGCCTGCACACAGCCCACCCCAGGGGCATGGTGAGTTGGGCCAGCAGGAAGAAGTGACAAAGGGATGTCCCCATGACAAAGAAAGATCAGAGATGCCAGGGAGTAGCTGATTCCCACAGCCACAGCTCTCTGCAGACAGCAACAGGCTCCATCCCTCGTGCAACCTAGCCGCATACCAGGGGTACACAGGGTGCCTGTGTCCAACCCGCCCACATCCCAGGAGGGGGCAGCTGCCACCATGTTATGGTGACACACAGCACCACAAACTAGAAGGGGCAGCAGGCTGAGGGAGCTCAGTACCTGCACAATCTCCAGCATCTCCTCCCGACTGATGTAGCCATTGCCATCCAGGTCATACATGCTGAAGGCCCACATGAGCTTCTGCTCCAGCTTCCCGCGGGAGGTGACACTCAGGGCAATGATGAACTCTCGGAAGTCGATGGTGCCATCGCCGTTGGTGTCAAAGGTGCGGAAGACATGCTCAGCGAACTTGGAGGCATCGCCATAGGGGAAGAAGTTGGCATAGATCTTCTTGAACTCTTCCACATTGAGGATGCCAGAAGGACAGTCCTTCAGGAAGCCCTTGTACCAGCCCTGCAGCTCCAGTTCAGAGAACTCGGTGTTTTCCCGCAGGTCCTGGAGCATCTCGGGACGCAGTTTGCTGTTCTGCTTCCCCATGGCTCAGGGACGCACCGGACACTCTGGGGGATGAGCGCTGCAGTGGAACAGAGCCCTGGCCCGGCTTGGGGGGGGTCCTCCTGAGCTACAAGAGGGGAGAGGGATGGGGAAGAGCTCCCTGGCAGCCCCCAGACACCCAGGTGGATGCCAGTGCAGCCCCCCTCATCCCCACTACCCTCCCTGAGCCAACCCCTGGGACCACCCAGCGCCAACCCCCTGGCATTTGCGTAATAAGCACTTATAGCTCATTTGCATAATATGTAGGGGATATAGAGCTGGCAGCAGGAGTCCCAGAGGAAGGGAAGGGGTTGGATTGGGCCCTGGCAGGGTGCTGGTGGGGGCTATGGGTCCATCCCAGCTCTGGAGATGGCGGGATCTGGGTCAGGTCCCTTGGAGGGAGGGTTATTTTCAGCTCCTTTGCTGTCTCTGTTAATATTTGATGCCTCTGGCTGGCACTGGAGCCCTGGAGAGGGCTGGGGGCCTTCAGGGCACTGCTCAGGGCTCCGTCCCCACTTCAAGATGCCCACAGCCCTGGGGGACTGTACACACCCCATCCCACTGTACAGAGGAGCACAGAGGGGTCAGGAGGTTAGGGTGGGCACCCAGACAGGGTCACACACTCCAGGTCCCTACACAGAGGACTAGGGGGAGACCTTGATCTGATGCCCCCTTCCCAGGCTGTGTTGTGACCCCTGTGTGGGGTAGGGGGCTTCTTGGGTGTATGGGGGGCTTCAGTGCCTGGAGCACCCACTGCCTTGCCCCAAATAGGGAGGGGACTCGACACCCCAAAAGCCCCCATCTTTCAGCATCACAGATAAAACAGAACTCCCAAGGAGGACCAGCCCAGTCAGTCTGGACCCCCCCAATTATGGGGGGCTGGCACTCACCCCCCCCCAGCCAGGTGTCTCTCCCTCACCCTCCATCACTGCTCTATCCCCACTCCAGCAGCCCCGGGGAGGATCTGTGTGTGTGTGTCCCTAGCCCAGGGGTCCAAACCAAATTCCTCCAGGGCTGTCACGACCCCAAGCCCACTGCCCAGGGAGGCTCTGCCCCATCCCCACTGCCTGGGGCAGCTCTTGCTCCTGCTATTTGGAAAGGACCCTGCAGAGGGGCTCAGCGCCTCGGGAGGGATTTGCAAGGACCCCTTAAAGCGACCACCCCCAGGAAGGTTGGGTAGGCACCCCCCCAGGGAACAATCTCCCAGGGCGGGGGTGGCTGCACGGAATTGCCCCCAAACCAGGCACCCCCGGAGAGGGCGGGACTGCCAGGGACACACCCGAGGAAAGGTCACCCCGCGGGGGTGGGTTACCGGACACCCACGATGGGGCGGGAGGGGGGCACAAGACACCCCGGGTGAAGATGCTGCGGGGTGAGGGTAGCTCTGCAGCAGCCGGCGGGGAAGGATGTGCCCGGGGGCTGGCTCCGTGCTGATGTCCCTGGCCCCCCTAGCCCTCGGTGCCCTCTGCTTCTCCCCCACACCCCGGGACCCCCATTTTTTCGCCTTCTCCTACCTGCCCGGCGAAGAGCCGCCGCCGCCGTGCGCCACCGCAGCCCGGGAGCGCCCGCCGGTCCTGCCCGCCGCAGCGCCCGGGCTGCGGGGGGGCCTCGACACCGGGGGGCACCAGCTTCGAGAAGGGCAGGGCAAGGCACCGGCAGAAGCCCCCCCGGCATCCCCCGCACAAGGCGTGGCCACATGTACATCCCTCCCCTCGCTACCCCCGGGGCCCTGCTCCACACAGCTCCCGGCGGGGGAAGTGGGGACAGCCCCTGGGCCCCCCTCCAGCCGGGGCGAGAAGGGGACCGATATTGCGTTAGAAAGGGCTCGGGAAGCACCGTGAGGTCTTGGGGCACTGGGAATATTGGGAGCACTGGGGGCATCGCTGCCTTGACACACCAAACCCTGCAGACACAAGTAGACTCCCCCCATAATACACCGTGCCCCTGGATGGGTCTCTCCACCACATGTGCCACCCCTGCCACCATCTCTGCTGGTCCCCATCCCAGGATGAGACAGGGTCTGTGAGGTTCCCACCACACCCACTCTGAGAACTCTCAGGTCCAGGCACAAACTTCATCATCACCTTCCTGGCCCAAGGAGGTGCCAAGGCAGGTGGTGTGGGGCTGGAAGGGGACATTTAGGGCTGTCTCCAGCAGGAAGCCAGGGACCACTGTCCTGTAGCATCCTCAGCCATCCTAGGGGATGGAGCAAAGTAGCTTTGAGAAAAGGCTCCCAACTTTGGGAAAAGGCTCCAGCAGAGCCAGATGCTGCCTGAAAGCAGGTGCCATTCCCGGCAAGTTTCTCCCTGTCCCTTTCCCAGCTCCATCCATTTGCAAGCCTGGGATTGTTTGGGGAGCAGATGGTGAGGGCAGATGGGAGCAGAGGCACCCTCCTCCAAATTACACAAATAAACAACTATAAAGTGATTAAATCCACAGCCCCAGACTGGGGAGAATGGGGAAGGGGCTGGGGTGGCTGCTGCAGAATGAGGCTGATTGAAAGAGCCAGAATGGAGCTATTTCACCCCAAAATCTACCAGGCACTGAGTTCAGTGAGGCTGAGGGGCTGCAGGTACCCATCGAGGGAGAGCTGGCACCTCCAGGCCTAAACTGCCACCCTGAAGGAGGGCAGGAGACAGGGACTAGCCCTGAAAAAAAGACCCAAATACATGGGCATGTCCCAAAACTCAGATGGGAAGCACTCACCCCAGGGACCTCACGGTACCACAGGGACATCCTGTTACCTATAGTAAAGGCAATATTTGTATCTTATTGTGGATTTTCACCTTTTAAAAAGTAACTTTCTAGATATACCATGTCCCTGCTTGTTGTTGGAGGACTTTGGAGGAGCCAAGACCTGCATGGGATTCTTCCTGCCCTTCTCCTTCTCCTGAGCCCCCTCTTTGGAACCCCTTCCATTCCTCCCCACCCTCTACATTGCAGGATCCATGGGGCAGGAACCCTTCACAGGGTCAGGGGAACTTGTTGGGAATGGGATTGGGTTGGAAACAACAGAAGTGGTGAGAGTTGCCAAGGTGTCTGCCCCCATCCCACATGGGAAATATGTTTGGAGGGGGGTGCAGGATGGGGACTGGAGTGTGGAATGGGGACTGGAACTGGAACCCTGATTAGAAAGGTGACAAAAAGGGGGTGATATGTGCCCTCAGGGATAAAGTCATACTGGGGGGGCTGGGGCTGGTGACCTCATGCAGTGGTGGTGGCAGTGATGGGTCAGGGCCCCTCCAAGGTGGGGGTTTCCATTTCCCCTCCACTAATCTTTGTATCTGTTTTAATCCCCCCCTGCAGGAGTGATAGAGGACACAAGTGACGCAGGCTGCTTTTAAAGCATCCCCTTTCTGCCTCAAACCCTAAACCCACCTAATCCCCTGTTCTGGAATGGAGAGAGGGAGAGAGGATAATACAGGGCATGGGGGGCACAGGCAGGGCCATGCTCTGCCATCAACACCCCATCTCCTCTGATTTCTCACCCCCTCCACCTTAAAGCCGTGTGGCTGTGAGGCTCCCAACTCCCACCATTGCCCCTTGGTGGAGGCACACGGGCTCATGCTCCCACCAGAGGGCTTGGGGGTTCAGCTGTGTCATGGGGGGGAGCAGGACTGTCCCCTGGGCGTACCAGCGCCCCAGAGAAACCAGGGCAGGGAGCAGGGGAGGCCTGGGGATACTGAAATGGTGACATGTTCCCCACTGCTAATGGAGAGAGAAATGGGACATTGGCGGTCCTTTTCTTCCTCCTCCTTCTTCTCCTCGAAGGGATTTCTGTTGGAACTCCCTGCGTTGCCATAGCAGCAGTGAAGCCCTCCCCACCCTGAGATTCCACAGCACTAGAGTGGGATGGGGCTGCAGGGGGTACCCTGTGTCCTGCCTAGGAGATACACACCTTCAGCCCTAACCCTGTCCCCCACGTGCTGGTGGGAGCACCCTCAGGTGTGGAGGAGCTTAAGGACAGTCAGTGCCCTATGGAAGGCCACTCACTGCAGACAAACAGGCTCCATCCCTGACTATCCCCACATCCTGGCAGGATACTGAGATGATCTGGGAGGGGGAGGGCAAAGCCAAAGGGGCTCAGCCCCCTAGCAGCGGCTCCCTGGCACCCTGCAGACCCCTCCCCACGGGCCTGCTCTGTCCCCTATCCCCATGCTGTGCCCAGCCCCGTGGAACCACAGTGAAGGTAAAGGGAGCCGCTGCGGGGGTGTGGGGTGGGGGCTGCAGCAACAGCTGAGGATTAAGAGCAAATGCCCAGATAATGAGGATCTTTGGTAAAAAGCCCATTTGTATAATTTAAATCTCTAATAAGCTTCCTGGAATACAAAGCCTTTTGTGATGCCCGATCTCATCTGGATCAGGAGCTGCTTGCTCGTTAAATCTTGACTTAGCACAGCAGGGATGCAGGGTGTTTCATAATAGGTTGGTTCCATCCTGTGACCCCATGTCCCCGCATCCTCACGTCCCCATATCCCTGTGATGCCCACACTGTCACCCGGAGACAGGCACAGTTCACCTTACTCAGGCAGCCAAGGTCGGGGCTCCTGGAGACACGTGGCCCTGTCCCTATGGGGCACATCTGTGTTGGCAGCTAGACACATGTATTCAGCAATGTTGTGACGGAGCTGGGATGTGTTTTGGGGGCAGTTTAGGCACAAGCAGGTCCCTAGCTGTATAAATCGCCATGGGGAGTGGCTGCAGCCCAGTTCAGGGGAGGAAGACATGCTGTAGGCATCTTGGTGTCCAGGTTTCTGTGCTACCTTCTCTGGCAGCATCTGCAGATCCCCAGAGGGTTTCTCCACCATGGTGGCAGTTTGTCACCATATCCAGGGGGTCATAGGGCTCCCTGAGCTGCCCTGGAGATGGCCCATGGCCGGGATCTGCCCCAGCTCATCCTGCTCGGGGCTGCAGGAGGTGGCCAGGACTGGCTGGGTCTGCAGTTTGTCCCCACTGTGTCCCAGTGTTGGAGGGCTGAGAAGATGACGCCACCGTCCCGGAGGGGTCACAGCCCCATTGAGGTGGGCACGGGTGAGACCGGGGGGTGGGGTCTGGCTGAGGGGGAGGGTGCTTGGAAGTCACCCCTTGTTCCCTGTGATTCCCAAGGGACAGAGGGGCTAAATGTCACTGACTCTGTCACCAGTGCCACTGCCAAGTGCCAGCTCTGGGCTCTTGGGACCTGGTCTTGGGACCTGGCCTCTGAGACCCGGGTGGGGGGTGTGTGTGCAGAGGTTCTAGGGGGCTTGCACTCTGAGTTGGGGGAGGGGTCCGGGTCTGGGTGGAGAATTGAAGCCGGGTGGGTTCCGAATGGGACGTCCACGGTCTGGTAGCCACTCGGCTACCCGCGGGAGCCACTCCCCCAGCTGCAGGACCCCCGGGACATATCTGAGCGTGGGGTCGGGGTGGGGGTCCCCTTTCAGGGAAGTTGGGAGGTATGTGGGCGGTGTCCCCAGGTCCCTCCGCGGGGTGTCGGCAGATGGCAGCAGCGACCTTTGGCAGCGCAGAGATGAGGGTTGCACCGGCAGGCCACTGTCACATCCCGCACCCCAGCAGCACTCGTTTTACACCCCCCACCCGCACCCCACAGCTCCTCCTGCCCAACACTTCAGCCTGAGACACCTCTAACCCCCCTGCCCGCTCCCCAGGCGCACCCTGTACAGCTCCCGCGTCACCCCCACAGTGTCCCCCGGACCCCGAGCACAGTGTTCCCCAGACGGGCAGTGTCCTTCTCCCCACAGCGCTGATTTGGGGACAGTTTTCCATGTCACCCATGTGGTCTCGATGCTCAGCTCCCGCCGGAGCCCAGCCCAACATATTTAGGATGAGGTGGGACAGGGTGGGTGGCAGGCACGAGGAGGGGGGCGGCTGGTGGCCTTCCAGGTGTCTGTCTGGCAATGTGAGAGGGAAAAGGAGCAAGTGGAGAGCCTAATTGCGTAATTAAAGCTGTGACTTAATTGGCACAGCTGGGACGTGATGGGGATTGTGCGACTTGAATTGTTATGTGCTGGGAAGGGACAGGGAGGTGGAGGAGGCTCCATGCCACACAGGGGGGGCCAGAGGGAGACCGGTGGGGGACGAGGGGAGCCAGGACACCCCAAAATACCTTTCCTGGTGGTGGGAAAAGAGATGGGTCAGGAGAGGGACCCGGGCACTCGAGGCAAACTGGGACCTGAGCTCCTGGAGATGACCTCAGAGAAGTGACCACATCCCAGTGAACCTGCCAAGGATGGCAGATGTCACAGTGCTGGAAGAGAACAAATGCTTCGCCTTTATTTGTAAAGGATGAAAGGAAAAAGCAGGGCATTATGGTGTTAACTATCTTCAACCTCTGGAAAAATGACAGAACACATCAAAAACACTCTTATGGGAGCTTGGGAGGCAGCAGATTGACAGGGACCAATCTCTGCCAGGAGAACCTGTGTGAAACACTGTCTGTCCCCAGTGCTTGGACCTGGCCTCAGCTCACTGTGGGCACAAGATGGGTCGAGCCCAGGTGGCACCTTCCTGGGCCAGCCAGCAAGCCTGGCTGCAGACAGTTTGGGGCTTCTGTGCCAGTCCCCCCCTCTTGCAGCTTCTGGGGGCTTTAGGCAGTGTGGAGGCACATCCTGGGACCACTTGAGCTTTGTGTTTCTGCTGGCAGATGAAGCTGGTTCAGCTATAGCTTCTGGTCCCGCTCCGGGTGCTCAGTCCATGGAGGCAGCACCAGAGGAGCAATGGAGTCTCCTGCCCAGACTCATGCTCCAGCAATGGGAAGCCCAGGGGCAGCTGGAGCGCAACCTGCAGCCCCCCCTGCCTGGCTGTGCCCAAATCCCGGCTCCATCAGACGAGCTCACCAACCCCAGCCATGTAGGGCTGGATTTGGAGTGGGCATTGAGCTCAGCACCAGCAAGGGGCTGAGTCCACAGCTCCCACTCCTGCACCTCCACCTCTGGAGTGATGCAATTTCAATCTGCTGCCAGGCAGGAGATGAAAGGGAAGAACCGCAGGAGCATCCCTTGGAAGCACTGCAGCCACAAGTGGCCCAGCACTGTGGTGGGGTGGGCATGGTCCTGGTACCACAATGGGGGTGTGCACAGCCCTGGCACTGTGACACAGACTGCACTGAGACTTGTCATTGTCTCTTGGGTTGAGGACAGGGGGTGGAGGAACGGCACAGGGCTGGGATCTGGCAGGACAGAATGGTCTCCTGGCTCTGGAAGTGTTTTTTTGGTTTTGTTTTTGTCTCTCTTGGGTGCTTGTTGCTCCTCATGGGGCTTTGGTTCATGGGGAGCTCTGTATGACCCTTGCATAGAGGAGAGCCCTGGGCTGGGGTGTCTCTCACTGACCCACAAGCTCATGGGCTGTGCATTGCCAGAAGGTTCCCATGTTCACGGGAGTCCCCAGGCCACACTGTGCCCCCTGGAAGGCAGCAGCAAATAAACACCAGGCCCTGACAGGTGTTGAGTGAGAGATGCCACCAGGACACACATCCCAGCCCCTGTCGTGTCCTCCTGGGTGCTCCCAACCAGACCCTGAGGCCACCGTGGCTGGCAGGACCACCTCTGCTGGACACCTCAGTGCTGGTGGAGCACAGCAGAGGGGGCAACTGTGGCCAGAGAAGGGTCACCCCATGCTTGTGGGTTGGCAGAGGGTGAGCTGAGCTGAGGACAGGGATTCTGTCCCTTCCAGCTGATGACCACAAACCAGAGCAGGGCCGGGTTCATTGACCTGGTGGCACGGCTGGTTCCAGAAGCTCATTTCATCCTCCTTACCTCGGAACTCCGATCCCGGCAACGGTGAAATGTCACCGCTGCTGTGTCCGGGGGGCGGTCTCGGGGTGCCAGTCCATCTCCTTCCCCCAGAGGGTGGCGGGACCTAGGCGGGGGCGGGAGGGGCGGGACGGGGAAACTGAGGCAAGCGGCGAGGCCAGGCTGGGCGGGGGCCCGAGCCGCCCCCGTCCCGCACCCCCGGGGCGGGGGAGGGATCGGAGCGGGGCTGCCCGGCGCTGCAGCGGGCGGAGCCGGGGCTCAGCGGGGCCGCGCTCGCTCCCGCCTCCCGGCCGAGACCAGCCGTACCGTAAGGAACCGAACGGAACCGTACCAGGCGCTACAGGGCGGTGCTGAGCCCCGCGCTACCGGGCGCTACCGGGCAGTGCGAGCCCCGCCGAGCCAAACCCAGCCGAGCCGAGCCTACCCGAACCTAAACCGAACCCAACCGAGCCGAGACGAACGTACCCGTGCCACTCCGCACGCCGATACCGGGCCGCGGGCGCTCTCCGCGGTGCTGCACGGCGCCGCCGCGCCCGCAGGACGTGCCGCCGGTGGGGCCCGGCCCGGTCCGGCCCGGAGCGGCTCGGCCCGGCGAGGCGCGGCGGCCGCGGGGGATGGAGCCTTTTCTGGGCTGCACCGGCGCCGCGCTCCTGCTCTGCCTCAGTTACGCCGGTGTGCGGCCGGTGTCGGCAGGTAAAGGGCAACCGGGGCCCGGGAGGGGCTGCCCGGGGTGGGGAGTGGGCTCCTGTGTTGGGAGGGGGCAGAGAGGCCCCTCCCGGTGTGCACGGGTGGGAGCAGCGGGTGAAGTGGGGAGCGCGTCGGGGATGCGCCCTGGGGGTGGAGTTTGGGGACATCGCCGGCCAGAACCTTGGGTTGGGAAGAGATGGGATTTAGGGCAGGCAGCCCCGGGATCGGTATGTGCCCGGCTCTCGCCCCCACGGTGACGCGGAGGGGGCTGTCCCCGGGAAGGCGGCTGGTGGGGTGGAAATGGGGGCTCGGGGAGAGTGAACAGTCCCTGGGCAACACCGGGCATGGGGCAGGCAAAGGCTCTCTGGTCCCTGGGCAGAGGCACCTGCTCAGGGCCATGGGGCTCAGCCAGAGCAGAGAGGCAAAACGGGTTCTGCACTGCCAGCCCCACGGCATGCTGGCCTTGGCTACCACCCTCCTGACCCCTGCTCGGTCCTGGCTCTCTGGGGCCCAGCCAGGCACGGCTGGGTGCCACCTCCCCATTGGGCACAGCAAACCCCAGCCATGTCACTCCAGGCCCCTTGGAGCTGAGCAGTTCCTCTGAAGTGAGGGATCTTTTGGGAAAGCACAGGTCCCTGTGAGTCTTAATTTTGGAGCACCCAGGACGTGCTCAGGTCCACTCTCCTCCCCTCCACCCCATAAGTCGGTGCTGGTGGGCTCTTCCCAGCCCAAGGCAGACAGCATCTTCAGGTCTGTAGATCCAGCACAGGGCTGTCTCGTCTCTCTGGCTTTGAGATGTTGGTGGAACAGCTGCTTTGATTTGCAAAATGCTGATTGCCAGAATATCTTGCATTCCAGGAGGCTGGGGGGAGGGGAGATGCAGAGGATGCAGAGCTCCAGGGAGTGGAAATCCCTGCACCCAAGACAGCCCCAGGAGTTGCTGGAGTTACATCCACCCCTGTCCTGCCTGTGCCAGGACTGCAGCAACCCCCCGAATGCCTTCAGCTCTCACACACATCCTTGGCCTGGCATTGGCACTCTGAACTTGTGGTTTCATACCAGAAAGACCCAGGGGAGGGGAGATCAAGGAAAGATTTCCAAAAGGAAGGAGTGATGGCGATAAAGAGAGTGGCACAATGGAGGCATCTGCAATTTTAAGAGCTCTCCCGATTTTCTGTAAACCAGACCAATTCCCCACTCTTCCTGATCCTTGAATCACCTCAGTCAGAGCCTGAAAGTAAACATGGAATTGCGTCCCTGCCCATAACCACCATCTGCTCTGTGTCAGTGCCAGGCTAGAAGCATGGCAGGTGGGTAAGACTAGAGAGCTGTCCTGCCCGGAGGGTGCTGGGGGGGAGACACAGGACTGTGCCAAATCTGGGTGCCATGCACCTCCACTGCCTCCTCTTCCTTTGGTCTCCTTTGCCAAGGGTTGGGACATGCTCTGCCCATGCTCCAGTGAGGCAGAGGACTTGCACTGTCCCTGTTTTTTTCAGAGAAAGAAAAGGAGGAATGAGGGTAGGGAGTGATTTTCCCAAGGTCACACAGAGGGAGCAGCAGCATCACCACCAGCTCTGTGTCCTTGGTCCTACCTGATCACAAGGCCATCACAGTGGGCAAGCCAAGAGAAGTCCATGGAGAGAAAACTGTCCACAGCAGGGTCAGGCAGTGAGGGAGCCTCGGTGATCTCTCTGCTTTGGACCAAGAGTTCATGCAAGTAGCTTTGAAATAAAATAATGCTTGTGGTGAAAAGTTCAAGCTGCTGTCCCCAGGCAAGGAGTGGTGCAAACTCCCCTGCTGATGCAGTGGTGAGGCCTGGCAAGTGAGGGGCATCAGGCAAGGGCCCTGCTTTTAAAGGGGGGTTGGCCAGTCAGGATCATCCACAAACTGAGGTGATGTGGATGCTCCTTCCAGACTGGTTTTTCGCTGGGCACACAGTGACCTCCTCCTCTGAGACAGGGGAACTGAGCTCACCTCAAGTCTGGAAGGATCAAAACCATGCCGGTGAAAGCAGCAATGGGTCTGGCAGCTATGTGAGCTGTCAAACTGATCCACTGTGGCCCCTTCCCATCTCCCAGAGCCCACAGAGATTTCTGGACAGCTGACAGCATAAGCACTTTATTGATTTCTGCATTCAGCTGAGGAGAGATTTAATTGAAATACAGAGGTTTCTGACCTCGGTGTCAGCCTCCCAGCAGGGATGTTGCTGTGCAAAGCAGCCAAGGTTGTGCCATCCTCTTCCAAACACTGTCTCCTGCTGGGAACATACATGTGGAAAAGGGAGATCCCTTCCAGAAAGGGAAGTGCTGGCACACATCAACAATGGCAGGATCCAAGAGCAGCCTTCACAGAGTGGTGCCCATGTGCTGGTACTGAACATGGCCTCGTCCTTCTGGCACCTATTATTCACTAAACCCTTTCTGCTTTATACAGCACCCAGAGGCCAAATTAAAACTTGACTCAAGTATAATTCAGTTAAAGGCAGAAATGTATCAAGCAGTGAAGCATGCAGATCTTTATGTGTGCAGTAAAAACCAAAACATTGGATCCATGAGCAGAGCTGGGTCAGGACCAGCCAGCAAATTCCCAGGAGAGGTCTGAGTACCAGCATCAGTCAGGAAACCCTCCAGGCTTGCTCAGCCAAGAGAGATTTCCTTCCTATTCTCTAATATGACAAAGGTTTGAGCTGAGAAGTGCCAGAAAGGATGGTGGGATCCAGTTGTCTCCAGAAACAGATAAAACCTGCCACAGCAACAACTCTGCTTTTGGTTGGCCGTGTTAAAACCTGGTGCTGGTGAGACCTGGGTGACTCCTGTCTGTCTGTGGGGCTGGGAGTGGGAGGTCTGTCACCATGGGACAGTCTCTGAAACAGAAATCCCCCATCCTCTTGCCCTAAGGAATTCCTGAGAGACGGGCTGGACACACTGAGAGTCTCCATGCTCCATCCTCCCTGACATTCCCATCATCACATTTGGGCTCCTGCTCCCTGAGGAATTGGCAATAGGGCTGGGGGGGTGAGAGAGGGCCTATTAATATCCCATTTATATGGGGGAGCAGGCAGTCAGCAGGAAATAATTGCCTTCTTTCCCAGACTGAAGAGCCCCCAGTTGTTTTTTCTGCTCTTTGAAATTCTCAGAGCTCAGTAAATAGTCCCCTGCTTGCCATGGGTGGGGACACAGCAGTGGCCCTGCTCCCTCCCACTCCCCTCATTAAAACACTTGGGGAAGCTGAATGGTTATGCAGCCTTCCTACACACCCCATAAAGCTGAGGAGCAATTATATCCAGGGAAAGAAACCATGCTGGGAGAGCAAAGAAAGGCTCAGAAAGGCAGTGAAAGCAGGTCTTGTACCCAGGCTTCACAGGGAACATCACACAGGACCTTACAGGATGTTCCTTCCCCTCACAGGTCACATCCTGCATCTGCAGGGAAGGTGCAGGAACAAAGAGCTACTGAGATGAAAGGCTGATGTTCCCTGCTTCCCCTGGGAAAGGGCAGGCAGCTTGCACTGAAGGAGCTGCTCTGCTCACTGCATCGTGCCCTAAGGGCTCTGAAGCAGCTGAGCCTTTAGCAGCAGGAAAGGATCTGCTAGTGGGAGAGGAGCTAACTGAACTGGAAAATACTCCCCCACAGCATAGCCTGGCCCATGAAGGAAGCAGGAATAGGCTCTAATTACAATGCCTAATGCCTGACCACAGGATTCAGCTGGCAGAGGAGACCTCCAAGGGTGTGGTATTTGCCCAGGTTCTTCCTCTCACTCTAAGCAATAATCCCTCCAGAGGCAGCAGGGCAACTCTCAGCCCCAGCCCAACCATAAGAGCTTGTAGCAGAAGGCACAAATTGAGAGTGGCTTCAAAAGAGAGAAAGAGACAACAGTCGGGAGAGGGAGCACAGCAGAGGAGCAGGAGCTCTGAGCATCTCTCAGTGATGGCTTTGTGGACCTCCCTGATCCTGGAGGTGCCAGATAAGACATCCTTGTGTCTTGGACACCTCTTTTGTTCACTCAAATGGTGAACAATAGTGAAGCTCCAATGGTGAAGCCAACATAAGGGGCAGGTGGGTGATTTCCTCCTCCTTGTGCCAGCAGCTGCTGTGCCAATAATGAGAAGCCAGGAAGGAATCAGCCCAAAGCTGTAAAGTGTGAGGTTGTTTTGGTTTTTTTTCCTCTCTTAAATAAAAGTCCATTAATAATCAGCAAAGCATTTAATGAGAGGCTGGAAGGAGTTCTAAGCATTAAGAGGGGATTAAGGGCAATCTTCACCACTTGTTCCTCCTTGCTGTGTGGGGTCTGCTCTGATCTGCTCTTGCCAAAAGGGCCCAAGGTGGGTAGGAGAGAGGCAGGGCTGGAACACGTGGCCCTGGGGACTGTCAGACTGCAACTCACCCGAGGAAGGATCACTGAGGGAAGCAAACAAGACAGGGTTTAAGCATGAGCAGTTTTGAAACAGCCATTCGCTTTTAAAAATCATTCTGATTTCCTCTTAATTAATTGGGGCTGCGCCTTAAAGCAGGGGCTGCAAGTTCTGACATGAAAACGAGAGCATCTTTCCAGCCAAGCACATTCAACTGAGCCAAAAAAAAAAAAAAATACTTTGCCAGCTTCCAGGGTGGATTTGCTCCAGCAGGAATGGCAGCCTCAGCTCAGGGATGAAGCAAAACCAGAAATCTTGTACCATATGGGTCCCTTACAGAGTGGACAGGAGATGTGCTGACCTCAGCATCTCTAAACACTCATGAGGAAGGTTTGGTGTACAGTGTGTTCCCTGCAGCAGGGAAGGAACAGCCCCTGGGGCCATCCCAACCTCCCTGCCCAATCCCAGAACACCAGCATCTTCCCTGGCTGTCACAGGCACAGAAGCAAAGTTTCCAGGAGTTGTAGATGACTCTAAAAGGAACCAAACATTTGGAACTGGCACCTCAAGGCCCTGCTAGAGATGCTGGACCCCCTACAGCCAGCTGGGAAACAGACACTGCATCTTTTCCAGCTGACCTGAGCCTGGCTAGCACTACCAAGTGCTGCAACTGACCCAGAGAGCCAAAAACGGTGGGGAATATCTTGGAACAGTGATTAGATTTTACTAAGTCATGATCTCATAATGCATCTCCTGGGAGCAGGGAGAAAAGCTTCCTCATGGATTAAAATTTGGTTCCAAATTATTCACTCAGTTTCAGGAGCAGGAAACTAATTTTCCTGGCTTTGTGCTTCTGTAAAACGCTGTGCTTAATTCTCTTTTCGTATTGCTTTTATACTCGTTTGACACCACTGATTTATGTGTAGCTGCTCCTAATCTGTAGTACTGAAAGGAAAGACATGCTCAGACCTGCTGTCCTACATCTTCCTGAATTATCTGCTGACTTCAGCTACCCCATCTCTCTCTCTCTTGAGTGTTACTGTCAAGGGAGTTTCTGGAGTGTTCTCAACCATCCACACCAGCTGATTTCTCCCCTGCCTTCATTCAGAGTCCTGCTTCCCTTCTGCCTCCCTCTCTCTCCAATTCCCAGAGAGGTTGTCTGCTTCTCTCCATCTCTACTAGGTTTTCCCAGCTCCCCCACATTTTATGTCATCAGGAAACTTCAAAGACACTTTTAAGCTATGCCTGCCTCAAGGTCACAAATTTCCAAGCAGACTCAGTGTGGTATGCTGCACATTCATTTTTCCCAGAACAAAGCTTTTTCACTGAACCTCTGCTCCCCATTGCTGTGGAGTTAATTCACCTCTTTTCAAAGGCCTCCTTTACCCAAGCCAGGTAAATCAGTAGTAGCTCCTAACAAAAAAAAATTAAAATTAGCTCGTAAACATATCCATATGCAAGACAACCACGTCGGGATTTAACTGTACAGCTGTACTTGGAGAAGGGCAAAGTGTCTGTCTGCAGCTGGAGACTGTTTTGTCTCCATCTCTCAACTCCATCATGTCCTCCGTATGCTCTAGCAAATTCATCAGGCATGACTCACAGACCTTCCCTGTTCATGTTCCCATCTGCTGACTGCCCCTTCCTAAAATTAGACCCTACTCTTCATTGCCACACGCCTTTGGTCACGGGGGAAGGTGAGGAGCTGCAGACCCACGTCCCTTGTGGCATAGCAGTGAGTCCAGCAGAGACTGGTGCTCAGGCTGAGGAGGATCTGTCTCCCCTGCTCAGTTTGTCCTTGGCCCCACTGCTGCAGCAGAGAGTGAGGATGAGGAATATTTCTGTTCTCTGTGACCTGGCTGGAGACCACTGCCTCATTTCAGGATGTCCATCCCCTGAGAGATGACAATGCCCTGGGTTAACAGTGACTTGATCACCTGTTCCAGAGAGGAAAAACACCTTCCCCTACAGCACCCTGGAGACCACCTTCCTGCTCCTCCTTCTGAAGTCCCAAATTCATGACAATTTAACCATCCACCTTTCAGTGACTGAAGGACTCACTACGATGAGTCCAGGTCCAAACAGCTTTTCCAGACATCCTCTTCCTAAGGGTCTCTGGTGGACATGGGTCTCCCATCTGCTAAAAAGAGAAGGTCTGAGGCAGGACTCAGGGTATTATTTGGGGAGGAGAGAAAGGAATAAGGTCATCTCTCTGGTAAGTGTAGAACAGCACTGACCTTCAGCTGGGGAATTCTGTGCCCCTGTTATTTCCGCTGTTCCCAGGGGAACATTCACTGGGAGTGAAGTCAGTTGTTAGGAGACATTGACACTGCAGCCAGAATATTTTCAGCCACATTCAGGCAGCTCAGACAGACTATAAATCCAACAAATGTTACTGGAGACATGCAAACGTGCATCGTTCTTTTACTGCTGACCTCAGTTCCAGAAGGGCAGTGTTACAAAGCAATAAAAGTATTATTCTTTAATGAGAGTTGAAAAAATAAAAGACTCCTTCTCACCCATCTGACCTCCTTGGGGTAGTCAGAGTCCTAAGAGTCTCATTAGCCTTCACTGCCTTTGGATTCAGGACACAACCTGGAGATTGTGAATTAAATTTAACCAGAGGAGGGGAAAGAGGAGTCCAACCTGCTGCAGAGAGCCCAGGGAGGAGTGCACCAAGCGATGAGGCAAAATCTTCCCCCCTGTGATGCCAAGAAGGGCTTTGAGAGTGTGCTTAGCTGGTACAGCCCAGCCTAACTGAGCTCTGGAGTGGGGAATAAAAATGGAGCCTTGGGCTACTGTTTTCATAGCCTGCCCTTTCCCTATGACAATGGTCCATCAGTGCTCCTGCAGCATGTTCTATTCTGCTAGCTGGAAGTGGACAGCTGCTAGATGTCCTCCAACCATCCCAGACACAGCCCATCAAAACAGCTGCAACACACAGATCAAAAATTTTCTGTCAAACTAACAGGGAAGAGAAAAAGAATCACTCCTATTTACTGCTCCTGAATTTCAGACCTCCAAAGTGCTCATCAAAGCATTCAGTTTCCATCCTTCCAAGGCAGATTTTGCATTTCCTCCCAGCTGTCACTGTCAGACTGTAATAGGAAACAACAGAGAACCCCTGGTGGCCGAGAAGGAGGAAATAAAGGAGCTACTCCGTGGTCTGCTGTTTTATCAAAAGAAACTTTTTCCATGGGTCAGATATTTCACCCATGTCTCATGCAACTCATGTTCTCAGCAGGGATCTCCTAGAACCTTCTTGGGAACTGAGACATGGAGTACCTCCAATTTCTAGGTCCCATGCTCAAACTCAGTACACAAGAAAGACCCTCAGCAAGGTCCTTCCGCCCTCCCTTCCTCACCCCTGCTCTGTCTCCTGTGACTTTGCCTCTGTAAAGGCTCTGCTCTCCCTCCTTCCAGACAGCCCATCAGCTCCAGTCAATGTCACAGTCAAACACCTGAAAGCCAACTCAGCCGTGGTGACTTGGGATGTTCTGGAAGATGAAATTGTCATTGGATTTGCAATTTCCCAACAGGTATGGTGCCCACAGTCACCCCATTTCAATTGTGTTCATCTTTACCCCAGGCCCCCTCAGATTCCAAACTCCTTTGATGCAGTTTAAGCCCATTTCTTCTCATCCTGTCCCTCATGGTCTGGCAGGGGACTTGGTTTCCCGTCCTCTTTGCAGCAGCTCTTCAGCTGTTGGTAGCTGCAGAGAAGAAGGGGTCTGACGGTCCCCATGTCCGTGGCGGACAGGGCAGGAAGCAGTGGTCTTAGATGACAGTGGTGCACACAGGAGGCCTCTCCCCCACTCTGTGCTCTCCTCTCTTGGCTTCCAGAAGAAGGACGTGCGGATGCTGCGCTTCATCCAGGAGGTGAACACCACCACCCGCTCCTGTGCCCTCTGGGACCTAGAAGAGGACACTGAGTACATTGTGCATGTCCAGTCCATCAGCATCCAAGGCCAGAGCCCTGCCAGTGAGCCAGTCCTCTTCAAGACCCCCAGGGAAGCTGAGAAACTAGCCTCTAAAAATAAAGGCAAGTGTGGGTGAGTTCCTATGTGGCCCCTGGGACACCCAAGCAGTGCAGGGCTCTGCAGAGAGGAAAGCAGCACCAGTGCAAGGAGAGGAACTGGGTTTGAGGCACCCAGGGCTGAGGGCCATCCTCCAGTCCCATGTGGACAAGTGGAATGCCCCAAGTGTACCCATCAGAAGAGGCTGAAGGGTGAGCAAAGCAATGGAGAGATGCTCGTGGAGGATGGCTGTTTGTTTCTCCTGTTTTAGATGAGGTTTAAGAGGGAAAGTAAGAAAAAGAAGGCTCACAGCCTGGGAGCAGTGTGTCCAGCATCCTTACAAGCAGAGAATGCCAGGGGGAATTCCTGAGCAGGCTGTGAATTCATGTGGAAGTGGACTCCTGGCTGGCACTGGGCACAACTCTGGTGTGCTCACAGGGAGATTCATTGAGCCTCCTGTGTCCGGATGCCAAGATAGTAGGGGGAAAAAAAAAATAACCAGAGACTCCCACTTTTCTTGCATTTCAAATGCTTCTGCCAAATCACAGAAAGCTGAGGTTGGAATGGACCTCTTGAGATCACCTAGTCCAAACCCTGGCTCAAGCAGGGTGAGTTAGAGCAGGTTGGCCAGGATTGTGTCCAGCTGGGTTTTGAATATCTCCTTGAAGGAAAACAGGCACTTCCTCACTGGCAACTGCTTCACTTGTGTTCCTCTTAAGCCAAACCAGATTGTTGAAGGTTTTCTGTCAGCAAGAATTTCAGCTACAGAAAGAGCTGGGGAGCACAGGGGTGTGGGACACCAAGGGTCACTGCCTGCCTGCTGAGGACCCACCTGTTGCAGGGCTTTTGGCCATGGTTCCTAGGACATTGTGAGTTCTTGACTCTTTCTGCTAAAATTATTTGGTGTCTGTAAATACTGAATTGCTGTTCATCTGAAAGCACTAAGAGGAGCACTGCTTCTCTCACCAGAGGCCTAAACTGTAATCTTCTTAGCACTTTGGAGCCAAGGAGGCACATTATGCCCTGCAAAAAGGCTCAGCTCATTTCCAAATCCCTGGGCTCCACTGAAAAATACCATGCCAGGCTCCTCACTCCTGAGCTGAGAGGAGAACTGCTGAAGCATGCAAAGCTTTGTGACAGGCACAGGCAGCACTGACAGAGCCCACTGACAGAGCAGAGTGAGCAGGTGTGGGGCCAGACTAGATGTGGGCTCACCCCATGGCAACCCCTCTGGGGTCAGTGCTTCACTGCTGCTCCCTTACCCTGGCTCCTAATGCTCTGCAAGCTCAAAGCCCAGCTTGTGCTACTGGGGTGAGGGGTGAGTACTGTCCCTGCCAACTCTGCCCCTGATGCCCTCTGTATGTGAGGCAAGGGCACTGTTAAAGCAGGGCCCAGCACAGCCTAAGCCACATGGCTAGGGCTTCACCATCTCTCTTTCCCTTGTGCAGATGAGGTGACAATGAAGGAGATGGCGACGAAAAACCAACAACTGCGAGCGGGGGAAATTCTCATCATTGTTGTGGTGTTGTTTATGTGGGCAGGTCAGTTCCATCTTTCTGTCAAAAGCACTTCATACCCCCAGAGCTTGGTTCTCTCCTGTAATCATGTAAGACCCAAAAAAGAAACGCTTCCTCCCAGTGGAAGCACCGAAAGGGTACCTTGGGTCCCTCTGCAGCACCACAAATTGGGCAGTGCCCAAAGCAGGTGAATCAGTGTCTGATTGGGGCCAGCAGGACGTAGATAATGGACTTGATGTCCTAATTGCCTAATTCATCACGGCTAATCCTGTAATCACAATTTTTCTGGAACATGCTGATGATTATGCCCTCAGAGAGCCAACAGGATGCCTCAGGCCCTTCTAATGATACAGGTCACTGTAATTATCTGGCCACTGCATGACTCCAACTTCTTTGCAAAACAGAAATTTGAATGTCTCACTCTCAACATCCCCCATTATATATGCACTCAAACCCACTTAAAAAATCAATAAAAATATTGGAAGCATTGAGAGAACAAATGGCCCCAAATATCAAAACACCAATGAACGCAGATCCTCTCAGCATCCACAATTAAAACACTACAAAAAGTATTTAACAGGAAGAGGAAGGACATTAGCAGAATCATATTCATCTAAAGGAAGGAAAAGTCTACACAAGCTTAGAGATGGTGTGGGTTCCAAAGAGAACCAAGACTTTCCTGAGTTGGAGATAACATTTCAACAAATCTTATAGCAAACTGCACCCGAGACAGAAATTGCTCATAGGTTTTAAAGTAGCAAACTGGGAGAGGAAAACACCCCTGAGTCTTGCTCCTTCAGCTTAGCATGTCTGCAGTGGTCTCAGCCAGCCCTTCAGCCTGCTTCCTTTGGAATGCAGATGCATGAGTTAATGGGAAGTAAAATTTGCACGTTTGTTTTCTATTTAAAGCCCCTGCCTTCCCTGGCTGCCAGTCAGCTGCTGCTCCTGCTGCAACCTAAAACATTAATGAAACAACAGTTGCTCCTTGCGAGCTCAGGTGACCCAAGGAAATTGGCAGGTCAGGAAATGAGCACCATGGCAAATCTCCCTCTAGAAAACACCTTTGCCACTGGGTATTTAGTCCTCTTGTCCCACTCAAATCACATCTCTACGCAGTGTGTGTAAATATTCTCCCAAAGAATTCTCCTCAGTCAGAAAAGAAATGCAGCAGAGGAGCAGGGCGGGGTTGGGGACTCTGCCAGCTCATAGTGTGGGTGGTGAGCACGATGCCCTGACCTGTGAAGGTGTTGGTCTGTCATCTCTGCTGCTGTAAACTGTCACAGTCCTCAATGGATAAAAGTTGCACCAGTTTACTCCAACAGAGAGATCTGGCCCATTTACATGAGGTTCTGCTGAGGTGAGACCTCCAGAGGGAGATGCAAAGAGAAAAGCAGTCACTGATCTGAGAGCAGTGACAAAAGGGGGGGATGGAGGGATTGGCTGTGCCCTATTCAGTTGTGTAAAGTTTCACACAAATGAATCCACCTGACACACAATCAGATCCACGTGTCATATTTTTTTGCCCTGGAAAAGTCTTGAGTTTACCATTAATTGCAATTCCAGCAATCATTACTGAGGTTGTTAACCAAATTAAAACCTAAACTAAAGCACAAGGTTTCCAAAACCATGATCTTTTCAGTGTGTACGTCAAGTGTTAGCTGTGCACTCTCAAATTTAAATGCCCTGCCAGTAAAAACAATCATGAATAATTACATTAAGTGACTGAACAACTTATTCAACTCCCACTATATTGTAATTTAAAACTCAGATCAGCACCTGAACAAAGAGTTTGCTAATACCACAATTTTCCTCCTAGACAGATGACTTACATTTAAAAAAGAGAGAGGGTGGGGAGAAAAGCCTCAATATACAAACTTCTTTACAAAGCCTCAGTATACAGTAACTTCTTTCCAGCTCTTGGCCAGGCCATAACCTGAACAGATGAAAATGTTATAGCAAATGCATACTGGAACCAGTATGTGCCCAGGGCTCTGAATGGAGATGACCTTGAATCCTTGTGTCTTTCTGGTATTGTTCAAGGCATGTTCCTTCTCTGTGCCTCAGTTTCACCACCAGAAAGCATAACTGTGGCAGCTGTTAACCCACTCTCCTAGGATCAGCCATTTGTTCATATAGACAAGAAACAATTTGGACCACTGTATTTATCAGGAATACCTGGGGTAAGCTGTCAGAACAACTCACTTTATACAGTAGTTTGTGATGATTGGTGACAGCTTTACATATGTTTTGGTATTAAGGGAGCTGGAACATTTTTTAGTAAGGGAGAAGCAGCACCTGCCTGGGTCTACTCAACCTCTCTGGAATCTGCAGGCAGAGAAGTTATTTGGTCAAAACATCACATAAAAGCTTCCAAGAAAGGCATTTGCAGTCATCTTATGTTTCGTGGCTGCCCCTGCTTTTCTCTTCATGTGCCTGCTGTGTGTGGGAGGAAATTTCCACTGGCAGCGTCTGCTGTTGTCACTGTTGCATATTGGCAGATGTCCTGCTGCTCACAAGGTCCTGGCTTGTACCATGTGCAGACAGGTCTGGTACCTGCTTCTCACCTGCTAGCTCCAGCTCCTTCTTTTCAACCCAGAGGAGAAAGAACAGAGGACATTCTCACTAACAAGAAATTCCAGGAGCTTCTGTGTTTGCAAAGCAAAGATTCCATTTAGCCGCATGGTCTGTATTGGTCACTACCCAAACATAGGGCTTAGAACACTACATTTGTCCCATTTAATGACAGGGAAGTTGGCATAGAATTCACCTCCTGTCCTTTTGTGTAACTAGTTTAGCATGGAATTAGGCATCAGGAAGCTGAGGGCTTCCAGAGGCTGATGAGCTGTGTTAGAAAATGATCCTTAGGTGTAACTGTGAATGCTGCTGAAATCTCGACCAGAAAGCACAAGGCCACCTGGCAAGGAAGGGATCTCTGATCTCTGTGGGCTCCAGGGGCTCAGCTCATTTGCATGATCACTAATGCTTTTTCCTGTTAGGGGTGATCGCCCTGTTTTGCAGACAGTATGATATCATCAAAGACAACGAGCCAAATAACAGCAAAGAGAAAGCCAAGAGCACCTCGGAGAACAGCACTCCTGAGCACCAGAGTGGAGGGCTTCTCCGCAGCAAGGTGAGAGGCTGCAGGCATGCAGCAGGGGACAGGGGAAACAACCAACTTCCAGATGGGCCTCAGCTAAATTACCTAAAGAGCATCTTCTGCTAAATATCCTCCTTCCAGCCTCTTTCCTCCAGTTGGGATGCAGAAAGGAAACACCCCTTCACACCCACACATGCCAGTGCCACAGATTCGGTAGCAGTCTGAGCCTCCCAGACACATCAGGAGAGCAGCACTTCACTCCCACCTCTGGATTAGCCTGCACATCCATCAGTAAAACAGATTTCAATCCATATTTCTGAAATAGCTGAAGAAAAGGAAGAAAAACACTGAATCTGATGCTGCAGTCCCTAAGCTGCTCGGGTACTGAAGTCCACAGCATCCCTTGGGTGGCATGGGGTAAAGGGGATGTAATTTTTGTGATTAACTGAAGAGCTGATCAGCAGGAGTATGGCTGGTGACATACAGAACATTCAAGGTGTGCCACATCCATCATATAAGCAGATTCAAGCCTGTCATTTACACCAACTTATTTCAATTAATTTAACTTTCTTGTGTTTCTATTGACAACTTGTGCTCTGGCACATACCCACCACTTCACACTTACTCATTATTTGAAATATTCCAGTCATTAATGCTCACTTAGTGATGAACCACAGAATCCAAATGTCTCAACTCTTTTTTTGTATCCTGAGGGGATGGGAACAGGAACTTTTACAAAAATAGGAACTGATCATCACTCTGCACTGATCTCTGCTACTTTTTTCCCCCCCTCTAATGATTCTTATACATCCTTTCTTCCCTTTGTCTCCTCATCTAGTTTCCAAAAAACAAACCCTCAGTGAACATCATTGAAGCGTAACTTGCCAGCTGATAGATGGACTCCATTCCTCACTCACACTTTCTGCCTCTGAGCCTTGATGACTAGGGAGGTGAAATACTGATGGAGCAATTTGGAAGGAAATCCAGTGACTGTCACTCGCTGGCATATACCTCGTCACCTGTGTTCTGCAAAATATCTGTCCAGAAAGAAACAAACCACCAACCAACAAACCAACCCTGAAAGCCAAACAATTAAGATGGAAAAGCACCAGTGAGAAAGATGCTGCCAGTGATCATGTACTGGACTCGTGAATCACCAGGGCAGAAGCAATGTCTCACACACTCCTCTCCACCCTCACACTCCGTCTTCTGGAATGATTTTCCAGAAGGTTTGGAAATGTACAACATTTTGTTGTATCTTTAGTTTGTCTCACTGTCACTGTATCTTGACAGTATTAAGGTGAGCTCAGACATCAGTCACTGTCACTCCTCTCCAAGCAAGAAAGGAGGAAAGCTCAAAGACATAACTAGCAACCAGATTTTGGCTGCTATGTGCTCTCGGCTTGCTTTGTTTCATTTATGTGTGTTGTGTAACACGTCTTGCAGGTGGATTTTCAAAAGAAAAAAAAGGAAGATATACCCCAGTTTCCATTCCCACAGCAAGAACTTCCTTGGTTGTTCTCTGGTTAGGTTGCAGCACATCCCCACTGTTGCTTTTTCCCCTATCTCACACTGGTGCTCTTCATCTCGGATAACTGGGGCATTCTGAGCATCAAGGCACAGACCAATTCTGAGGGGACACCAGAAGCTGGGTTTTTTTCTGTAATAATGATTATTCCAGCCATTTTCTTCATGGTATTTTCAGCTGGGCCTGAGAACACCACCAGTGTGATAAAATGTCCGTAAAAATGTAGCCAGTCAGCAAAAACAAAACAAAAACAAAACAAAAACAAAACAAAAACAAAACAAAAACAAAACAAAAACAAAACAAAAACAAAACAAAAACAAAACAAAAACAAAACAAAAACAAAACAAAAACAAAACAAAAACAAAACAAAAACAAAACAAAAACAAAACAAAAACAAAACAAAAACAAAACAAAAACAAAGCAAAAACAAAACAAAAACAAAACAAAAACAAAACAAAAAAAAAAACAAAAAACAAAAACTAACAAAAAAAAAAAGAAAACTCATGATACCGGTTGCTATGCAAGGTCTCCAGTGGCAATAGCTATTTATTGTGAAAGGTTCTTGCCTAAGGAACCTTTTCCTGAGGGCTTAAGTTCTTAAATTGCTTCTTTCAGCAGGTTCCCGGGTGAAGCTCTAGTTCTCCTTACACAACCTGTCTGCACTACTTCTGTGAGGCTGTAATGCTGGCCTCTGCTGAAGGCAGTCCTCCAGGAACAGGAGGGTGATGAATGGAAAAGGGGTAGGGGTTCTCCTCTCTCTTATTAAGTGCTTGATGCTTGTGAGCTGACAGGATTCCTGGAACTGCTTGTGCTCTGGAAGATGGGAGGTGCAAGTCCATGATGTGGAAAAGATTTCCTCTTTGCCGTGTGCCGTGGGGCATCTGTATTTATTTAATTATTCCACAAGACCACTCCATCTGCAGTAGGGGATAAGGCAAGATCCTACTTGTTCCATCAAACACCATGACAGGCTGGCCTGAGGAGGGTTTGAATCTTGTTACAACAAACCTGCACTCAGATGAGCCTGGTTTAAAAGTTCCTGCAAAGAACCAGGCTGGCGGTAACTGAGTTCAGCCATCTCTCTTCTTCCAGTGTCACTAGCCTTTCCAAATCAGTTGTGTATTTGGGAGGGAGGCACTAGGGATTCTGCTTGCAGATGTGTTGGTAAACAAGCAAGAGCTCCACAAGAGCCAATTGCAGAAGACAGGTCAGCCGCACAGGTCCCTCCAATGGATCCTTTGCCAGAACATACTCCTCCATCACCAAGAGGGAGAGGTCATCACCTCTGAGCAATAAACATTTTATAATGTACAATAAAAAATTAAAGGCATCTCTTGTGTCCTTGTAATGTCTTAATTTAGTAATCTTTGCCTGCTTCGAGGAGAACACAGGCACTAGAAAAGGGAGATTTTCTCTGTCCTTCCCAGGGACTGCAACATGAAATGTTTTCTCGGTGTCTAAGTGTAGAAAACCAGAAAGGTTCAGAGTTCACTCTGGCTGCAGGATGGAGGGGGGAAAAAAACCTTGCAAACATAAATAGCACTACAGCCATACCTAGCAAGATTCTTCAGACATGCTTGTTATGTCCCAAGACAGAAATGTCATTTGGAATCCATAACCCTATAAAGGGAGATTTAGGACAGATGGTGCAGCATGTGCAAAATGATAAGGGAGATGCTCTCTCATAATCCAGGAGCAGACAGCCAAGCCCTCAAAGCCTGCTAGTGAGGAAATTCAGACCAGTAAGTTGGCAAATTTGGGGGGTGAGGGGCTGTGTCTGCTTTTAAAGACACTTGTCCCTAGGAATTCAGACTATATCCCTTTTTGGTTTTTTTTAACAACTGCTGTTGTTCCCTACTGAAGGGTTTAAACTATTTATTTACTAACAGAGAGGTGCTTGCCCATTGTTTGGCAGAAAAGAATTAAAATTAAAAGCTTTGGTGCTGGTGCAGGGTTAAGTACTCAAACCACAATGCTACAGGAGGTGACAGGGTTATCACTGTGTTCCATGACTGCAGGCTTTAAAAGTAAGGTAATAACATTAGTAGTGAGAACCAAATGTAGGCTGGCAGCAACTCAATTCATCAGAGAGAGACTCCAAGCTATCCAATTCAAGTGATTCTCTTAAAGGAAATATTTTCAGCAACTCTGATCTGAAGGGATGTAATAAATCCACACAATAGGAAAAGGTGTTTCCTAATATAGAAGTAAGTTACTTTGGATCCTGCTTTTCTGAGAGTCATAAGCACCAAAGCTTTAACTGCTGTTTCAGCATCAACTTCCACGTTAACCCACGAGCAAATACCATTCAAGCTCTGGGCTGTGTGACTTTAGTCCAGAGAAAAGCTACCTCCTCCTCCTCAGCAGCTGCCAAAGATACCTCTGAAGTGTTTCACAGGCAATAGACGGAAGAGATCAAAGGAAAAAAACCAACACGGTGCTGAAGAAAGTCAGGTTGGGACACAGAAGAACATGTCCCAAAGGCCACCCACGTTTCCCTGTGTGGTTTTGCCTGGCTCTGGGAAGCAGGGCCAGGAAAGGTAAGGTTCAGTGAACACTAAAATGCAGCAATGGGGATGGCCTGCATGACAGGGATCCCAGAGAACCCTGCAAGAACCTATTCCCTGTTGATCCCAAAAGTAAAGGAAAGCAGCCAGTTCTGCCAACACTGTGCAGACCCTGAGAACTAATCCTGTTGATTCCAAGAACCAACTGAGCAGAGACTCTGGGCACAAGAAGAAAAAAGCTGAAAGCAGAACCCTCTGCCAACACATACAGGGTGTATTTAAAGTTAAGCACCACTTGCCTCCATACTTTCAAGCACTTCAATATTATGCCTACAAGTACAATTTAGTCAATATATTCCTCCCCCACCAGTTCAGTAAAATGGAGTTGCGGGAGGCAGTGTGGAGCAAACAATCCTGCCCAGCATGTCCTCCCAATCCACAACAACCAGAGCCCAACACTTCTCACCTCCTCCCTCTGTACAACAAGCAGTAGCACAAGCTCTGTTCTCTGTCTCCACAGAGGAAAATGAGAACATTAGGCATTTTCTTCCTTGACAGTTCAATAGCATCAGAGGAGGAAACACCTACATGACAGAAAGTGTTAGTATAATCTCAGCTGGTAATGACTTTTTAGAGGGGATGTAAATGGGGAGGAATAGGCTGCTAATACCAGTATTTGTTAAAGACAACAAAGGTTACATTACTGAGAAGTGTACGTCACAGCTGCACATCCATTTTACTGAGAAAAATATGGCAAGTTATTGACTGAGTAGTCAGACTTCACTTCCCAAGGAGAGAGCTGAAGATGATACCATATGTTACACCAAATGTATTTTGCCCAGATTTGCAGAAAAGCTTCCTAACAAGTAATGAGCTAACTGCCCAACCTGGAAGCAGAAGCCAAGCTGACCAAATTCAATCAGCTTTCTAGCATTTATTAAAAAGCTGTATGATCAAAAAGCTTGTTATGCTAAAATATCTGTTTCTCAAAAAATCTCTTCTATTAAATCATCTGATAACCTTATAGATTACAATTATTAAGTTCCTACTTGTCAGTGTTCTAGCCCACACGTCTCAAGGAGAAGGAGCTGGATTCTCTTCCAGCTCATGCACCAGCATCAATTTTGTTTTAACTAAGTTCCAAATGAAGAATCTCTATTATTAGCGACAGAGCCAGGAAAGGCACAGCTTGAATTTTAGATCCCAGATGGAATTAGCAAAGCTGGCAACCAGAAAAGCCATCCTTCTGCCTGCAACCCCAACACATTGGATGCAGTCATCGAGTGGCATAGATCCATGATGCCATTTGACACTTTACAGCACATCGCTGTCCTTTTAACTGACAAAAAAAATCCAACCCATACTTAGTGCCACCAACTGCTAAATATAACTTATTTATACCACCCAGACTGGGTTTGCAGAGGATGCAACCAGCATAGGACTAGACACCCACTCAAACCAAAAGGAGAACACTCTCAGCTTCCACTATTTCACATTTCAGGACATAATTTATTCTGTTTAGAATTACCTTACAGCACAAAAGTGGGGAAGAGTTGGTTAGCTTTTGAGAGGAGGGCAGAAAAAGCCCCACAGGAGTTTCATTTCAGTCTTGTTGTTTTCTCGCTGCTGTTAGACTGTGATGATTCATCATGCACTGATGAACATTATTACATTTTTAATTGTAAGACATTTCACCACAGAGCTAAAGCAGTGCTTGCACCATGCAGCTTCTTCCAGTCTTATCTGATACTGCTGGATCCTACTACAGCAAAAATCATAAGCAGAGCCCTTGGGTATACTCTAGCAGCAAACAGGCAATATGTCCTTCCACAGAGGCTTAATAACCCATCAGTTCTCCCTCCCCTTCCAGTATCTCTACCATTCAGGATCTTTGAATCACAGTTGCAATGTCAAAGAATGAAATCTTCAGCATGAAGGCTGCCCAGGAGCCTGAAGCAGAGCTTCTTGGTGGCAGGGTTTATTCAGGCAAGAGATTTGCATTAACAAAGACCACAAAAGATATTGGGGAAGAGGCACCTGCTCCTGCCTGAGGTCTTCCAGCAAAGGGAAGCTGGTCTGAGACACGGCACACGTACAGACAGACACCCTCCTCTCACTGTCATGGTAAAGAGCTGTCTGTTCTGAATAATTTCATTTTCTCAGCATGGATGAACTGGGAACAGAATGCCTGCTGGAAGAGAAGTCTAACACAAATCCTGACTGCAACACATCACTTTGTAGCCTCAGAAAGAGCTAAAGAGCTGTAACAAAAGCCTGACAGCTAGCATGGAAATCTCTGGATGCATAAAAAGCAAGACCTCAGCACGCCCAGCAAAGCGGGCAGATGGCCTGTGCTCTTCTCCTACTGCTCTGAGAGATGGTGGCTGATGGACAACAACCATCCATCACTGGCTGAGACAGAGTTTGGCCATCCCAGCAGTGAGTGCTACAGCTGCCACCAGCAGCATGACTTCTGGAGCTTCGAAGAGATGGTTCTTGAGCAGTTTAATATCAGATAAACCATCCATCAGGCATGCCAGGCTGCTTTCACAAGGGGAGATGGGGAATAGGCTCTGCAGTCAGGTTCCTGTTATCCCTCTTGGCTTCTCAAAACACTTTGAACAAGGAGATTTGAAGCAGACTTCTTCCTTTGTTATGTGTATTAGGAGGAGGTGGTCTTTACAGACAGCACAACAACCTGGCCAGCATGGGAAACTGTCCTCAGGACCACAAGTAAATAATTTCTTTTTCAGACAGGTGTCTTCAACTTAATACATGGGATTCTGTCAGTGGTGTAAAAGCCAACAGCCACCTTGTGCTAATAACCCCCACACCACCCAGTGAACGGCTGACAAGGGATGTCACCTTTTCTTCCTATGCAAGGCTTTCCATGAACAAAATTCAGTTGTAGAAGTCAGACAAGAAGCTGCGCTGGCATTAAGAACATGATAGGAACTGGAGAAAACCAGTTATTGACACAGAGCCCCAGGACTGGGTATGCATCACCCATGCCTGTACAACCCATCAGGAAAAAAGACATTCCCCCAGCCCAAGAAATTTCTGTATATGGATTATTTCATTAATGGAGGCTGTATTCTCTAGGAGTTAGTGCAGTCAGGCAATGCCAGGCTCTGTTCCAAGCTTCACTGCTTATCTTTTGGACAAATTACTGCAATTCTCTGCGCCTCAGTCACTGCACATCTAGGACAGTGACAAACTTTGCTCACCTTTTAAAGCCATTTCCTCCTGCTCTGGATTTGAAAGGTGCTATGGAAGGACAAAATAATAAAATATGTAAGGCACAACACTGAAAAACATCAGTAATGTACCTACATGTTATTTCTTTAAGATCACATTAACCAAAAGTGTCACCAAAAATATTTAAATTACTGTAATAAAAACATAGTTCATTTCTGTCCGTGAACAAACCTAATTTGCTCTCCAAATTCCACCTATAAACACCTGAAGGGTTCAGAAGGCCTGTGCCAATATCCCTGGGAAGAGCATTTTGCAGAAGATCAACTTCCCTCCCCCCAAGTAATTTGGAATGTCTGTGCTCTGCTAGGGAAGGAGATGAAGGCAGCATAGGGACCAGCTGCTGCTGAACACAAGGTCACATTCTTCTGGGTGGCCCAGGCAAGTGAAAGAGGAGGCTCACAACAGAAAAACAAGATAAATATAACAGGTGAAAAATATTTATAAACTGCAGTGCAAATCCTAGGAAACATTTTTACAAGAAAAGTTACAAATGAAACTGAGAGCTCAACCACCCAGTGGTTTAAACAAGAAGCAAATTTTCCCAACCAAGTTCTACACACACGTGAAACACTCATTTGCTACACCTAAGCCAGTTGGGAAATAACCAGACAAAACCCCACAAACTTTAAGCAGCCTTATAGAAGCAAGATTATGAAACAAACTACATTTCAATAAGCTTGGTTATCTCCAAGCCTTATAGTGTTGTGAAGCTTTTCCACATCATTAGAGGATGCTTTGCCCCCTCTGTATTTTGAAAAAAAGCCAACTCTGTTGTCTTTTTTTTTTTTTTTTTTTTTTTTTTTCCTTATTTTTGCACAAGAATAGCTCAGGAAACAATATTTCTCAACTACAGACCCATGCAGAGAGCCAACAACCACAGGGGTCACTCCTGCAAAACCACTGTCAGTGTAGAGAAGGAGCATTTGGCTGGCACAGCCACCACAGATGAGTTTAATTTCTGCAGCAGGCACTCAGCAAGTGCAGTCAGCAACCAAGCAGGTCTCAAGCCAACAAAGCAACCTGCTCAAGCCAGCAGCTGGGGAGAGAGACCTGTATTATGCTCAATGTGTATTTATCATAATGTTTGGGAAAGCTCTGTGGTTTCTGGATCTGCTCCCAGGAGGTCTCTCCAGGTCAGGGTTATGTGGAGCAGAGAGCGCAAGCACCAGGCTTTGACTTGGCGCTGGAGTGCTGCAGCTCTACTGATTTTACAGCCAGTCCTGTCTGTGGAACAGGCCCCTCCATCCCAAAGAGAGGATCTAAAGACCTTGCACAATGAATCCTTGGCAAGAGAAGGTTCAGCAGAATGCAAGAATCCATGAATTTGTGTCACAACAAACACATAACAAGCAGTAACCTCAGCCTGGCTGGAGCGTTTGCCCATCCGCTCCCTCAGAACCAGTACCAGAGCTCAGCAAGAGGCAGTTTCCTCGGAATGCTGCCCTCCCTGAACTCCAGTGTTTGAAGAGTACAGAACAGGCTGTGCCCTTGCCCAGTGGAAACACCAAGGTTTTTCCACCCTGCCACTGCAGTCATCTGATTGATGTGAATCAGGGCCCCATATAACACTTCTTCCATTCCAGGGAACATCACGTCTCCTGAGCAAATCTAAATCTCCTTCATAAACTGCAGTGCCCTTCCCTTGCCCTTCTGAGCAAGTCACAGAACCCAGGGGAGGTCATTTCCTAATGTCAGGGGAGCACCCATATGCAATCTGCTTTACCAAGTCCTACATTGTCCTCTACTCCAAACCTCCTCTCACATCTCCTTGCAATTTAGGGTTTGTAGGCTGATTTCATTTGCTTTGAAGTGAAATCTACCTCCTAGGCTCAGCCATAAATGTAATTCCTCCTTTCTGTCAGCATAGCGCAAGTCCTGGACCTTTTCTGCACACTTCCCGCTCAAGCAAAGTGAGTTTAGGCAGGTAAGAACTGCTGCAAGATTACAAAGTCCTTTCCTCACCCAGCTCTGTATCAATCACCAGACCAGACTCAAGGCAGGGGTTGCTGGCACAGCATTTATTTGTATTTCAGAGATTTGTTTCTCTGTATGTTCCCTTATACTATGCTCCCTTTCCGTCACCTTAAACCAGGCATGTCTGTTTTTTTAAAATATTGATGTTTGCTATTACAGTGAGACCAGATGGTTTGTGACTTTTTATAAGGTATTTCCTCCCTCTCCTCTCCCTTTGATTCAAGTGGGATCCAAGGAAATAATTTACCAGGCTTCTCAGAGGTTGTAAAGTCTGATAAAATTGCTGAGCATCATAAACCTCTCACAACCAAACCAAGCCTCGAAGAGGACTCCTGGCAGAGTCTGCTAGCAGAAGCAGTGGTGGAAAGTCATGGAAGAGCCAGCTCAGCTTCTCAGGTAGAGGGGTGTCCCTGCCACAAGCAATGCTGCTCCAAACAACAGAATACTTGTGTGAGCAGCAGGTGCTGCAAATACTGTCTCACAACCCCAACATTAATGACCTGTGAAAGCAGATGTCCTTAATCACAAACATGTGGGTGGAAACCAAAAGAAGGCTACATCTAGAAAGGGAAATGCTCTGTCAAGTTTGTCCTTTCTCTGCCCATTTAAACAAAGGCCTGTGCAGCTACAGACATGTCTGAGGCAAGGAGTGCTCATGTGCAGTGCCAGGAGTCATGGTGAGAAAAGCAGACTGACACAGAACCCACCAGAACTGCGGAGAAGGATCTACTCCAGTAGAATATGATTTTATTTACTGTTGGATAAAGGGCAATAATGAAGCATGAATGCCTAACAAATGGTCATCTGGCTGAAATCTTTTGTGGTTAATGATGGGTTTCAGTCACCCCTTTCCAAGCAGCTGTTCAAATCACATCTTGTTTTCACATCTGCTACACCGCAGCCTCAGCAGCATTTAGATTCCAATGGGAAGCTGCAAATAAATTTATTTATTCAGACTTGAACATCCTCTAGAAACTAGAATGAGAGGAACAACCATCACCATGGGTTATCTCCCAACTCAAAGTGTCTGGATGGAAAAAGTTTACTCCAAATACAAAAGGATTTCTTCCAACTAGGTCGATGTTCAGAGGCTGCACATGTGGCAGTCAGTGCAACACACTCATCCAGCAAGAAAATTGTGTTTATAAAGAACCTGTAAGTTCAAGATACCCTACAGACATGGGAAATGATAAGGCCTCTGCTGCAGCCAGCCTGTAATTCACCCAGACAACATATGAATAAGGAGCACGAGACAGAATACAAGGAAGAGGAGAGAGATCATGTAGAAGAGGGGATTGCAAAGCCAAACATTCCTGTGAGGCCAACGCCAAGAGATTTGCAATCCAAATCAGAGCTAAAGATTTGTAGCAGCAATATGTTATCTGCTGCTTCCCAAAGGGAATTCCCTTGCTGGCTCCAAAACCTGTTATTTTACCTTTAGGAATTTCTCAGGGTGCGTTTCTGCATCTCCTACACAAACAAGACAAGGCTGTGGATCCAGGCAAACACAGAAATTCCACCCTGAGTCAGAGGCAGCCCCTTGAGGAGGCTTTGCTGTGAGGAGTGGGAAAGCCCATGCAGTCTGCTGGGCTGAATTCCAACCCTCCAGCTATTCAGAATGAGAGGTTTGTGCTAATTAAAAAAAAAATAAAAAAAAAATCATGTGCATCCCAGGCAATGTTCTTCCCCAGCAAAATAGATCTATTTCCCTCCCCATCCTTGCTCATTTGGAGTTTCTGCTTGATTTTCTATGACTCAGTACATATGTCTTACATTTTTAATTTGAAAAAATGAGAAAAAAGGCCATCTCAGCTTGCCTTGCAGTCCCCTCTGCATTACTTATGCTGTGCTCATAGGCTGAAGCAGTCCTGTGGCTACGCAGCTGCTGGTGCTGCCCAGATAAGTGCAGGCTCCACACGAGGAGCCATGAAACTGTCAGTTTCTTCTAACTGAAGAAATTACAATTATTGCACCCATGAACACTGAATAACCACAGCAGGAGGCCACATCAGGAAGCTACCAGAGCATCCCAGTTCTGCCCATCAGATTCTGCTCTTCAGCTGACACCCTGCTCTTTAAAGACACCTTCCTTTAAACCACCATGGTTGGTAGCTCTTGGATGACACCACTGCGAGGAGAAATGTGTGTCAGGATTCCTGCTGGGATCTCCATCCTCCTCTCTGCCCTCCCACCAGTGCAGACCCCATCCCCTTGGGGGTTGGTTACCTGCTGCAGAAGCCACCACTTTCCTCACATGGATGTGCATTCTCTGGATAGAAATGTTTCTTTTGCTTGAGATCCACTTCTGAAATGCATGTCCCTTGATGCAGCCTTTAAAATAAAAGGCAGTGTTAATTTTTTTTAGACAATTCATCAAATCAGGTTACAAAAGGCAGAGGGGACAAAGTGTCCTACAGAGGTAGTACAGTCATGAACTTCTTGTAGCACTGTTCTATGACTGCAAAAATGAAAGTTTTGCTTTGAATGAAGCTGCAAAGATAACTGTGAGAACAAAGCAGTAGAGTGCCAGCTGAGTGCACTACCAAGTCAGTGTCCTGATTAACGAGCCATGACCTTGCCGAGAGCCCTCAAAAGCAGATTTTTCACATTCATCCAGACCACACTGTGTACAGCAGGCCACAAAACCTAAGTGCAGCAGGTCTGCAGCAGTCACGGGGGTGAAGAACCCAAGTGCCAGATCCAGGAGCACTGGATAGCAGAGGACACCCAGCCCTGAGCAGCTCTGCTGCTGCCATCTGCAGGAAACCACTGCAGAAGGAGAGCAGCCTCCAAGCCAGCACAAGCATCTCCTCCTCTGCCCTGCAGACCACTCACTGCCCAAGCCTGTCCTAGCAACCTTGTTTCACATCTGGACCAGCCCTATGTTCTTTTCCCCGTTACAAGATAAAATATTCTGTACTTTTTGCATTATTTCAGTGCACCTTCAGAAAAAAAAAAAAAAAAAAAAAAAAAAATTAAAAACAGCAGCACCTCAACCAACCAACCCCCCTGGGACATTTTTCAGTTATGCAAAGGTACTTAAAGGATCCTAAGAAATTACCTTTCCTTCTCCTGCAGCACAGGAATAACTTCCCCAGGTTTCTTTGCTCTAGATGTCTTTTCCTGCTCAGTCTGGCCAACAGTTGTCTCACTTAACTAGAAAGAAAAGGAAAAAGAGGACTAGCACCTAGATGAAAATAATCCCATGCAACTCTTATGTACGTAGTGTTATATATATATAAAAAATAATCACACTTTTCTCTGCTTGAAAACCCTTCCCTTACTGTGTAAAAATGCACACCTGTGTGTACATGGACAGTACTGCAGGTACAAAGCAAAAGGAATGGAAATAAAAAACATTTCAGTTTAACAAATTAGGATGTGTGTTTACCAGAGTGCTGCTGGATGGTTGTTCAGCTTCTGAAGGCTCTTGCCCCCCCTCATCCTCTGGTGAGTCTAATTTCCCTGAAAAGCAGCTCTTTGGTGCTTTGGAAAGTTCTTGGTTTCTGAACCCAGATGAAGGTGTGGGACACCTCAACACCCCAGCTGTTAAAGTCTCCTCAGCTGAACTCTGGCCAGAGGGAAAGTCAGAAGAGGACACGGATCCTTCCACACCATCACCACAGCAGTCAGGTTTATGTCCACTGGCAACAGGAGTCTTTCCCAGAGAATCCACCCCCAGACTTTGCTGGCCATTAACCATCAGCTCCTCTGAGGATTCTTGGAGAAGGCAGCTACTGGCAGCTTCCTCATTCTCTAGGCAATCATTTATGACTTTTTCTGAAGCTTCTTTTGTAACTGCCTCCAAAAAACTGTCCTCCAGCAGCTGATATTCACAGTCAGCATCGATTGGGCTAAGGCCCAGAAGCTCCTGGAGGTCAAGTTCAAACAACATGCGAGTTACTTGGGCTGACCTCAGATGGTTCTCATCCAAATGAGGACTTTCCCTCAAAGGGCTGGGGTAGCCCTCATCCGCAGCTGGGGAACCCTCTCTGGACAGAGGTTCATTTGGTGGCTCTGTGGTGATGTCGGTGTCATCGCTGATGACAGAGGCCCCAGTGCAGCTGCTGATCTCATCCTTTTCACTCTCTCCATTTCCATTTTGGCTCCGAGTGCTTCTCCTCCCGAGGTGCTGTTCAGCTTCCCCACCATCATCTGCCAAGATTTCCTGGATCTCTTCCTCAGTGTAACTGAAAGGAGAATTCCCTTCTTCGTTCTCTGACAGATCCAACAAGGAATCGTCTGGCTCGCTCTCATCAAAACACCTGGTGGTGTCCAGAGAAATGGCCACATCGTCATATTTTGACACAGAACTGGCAACAAGGTCGTCATCCTCACCAGTGTTATCCAGGAAAGGAGAGGAGCCCTGAAAACAAGCAGAGTCTGGGGAAGAGAGCAGCAATTTGTCCCCAGGATCTGGAGTGCTACAGGGGTGACTCAACCCACACGATTTCTTAGCTGACTGCAGGGCCTGAACTTGCTCTGCAGAATCCAACAGCCTTTTGGGCCTGGGAAGTGGAGATTGATTAAATTCATGGCAAAGACAAAGCCCAGAGGCTCTAGAGGAATGCTCATCCATGCTGCTGCCCCTCCCTGGGTCTCACTGACCCTGTGCCTTCTGCTTAGAGCTCCAGAAACCTGCTCTGAAGTTTATCTGATTCTGCTGCCCTTCTCATCAGCCCTTTCAGAAATCACCAAGAGTCAGCTCCAAGCTGCCAACAAAAGACATCTTAAATCAAAGAGAAAAAAAAAAAAACAAAAACCAAACCCCAACTCATTTTCCAACCACGCAGTAATACAATGGGGAAGGTAAAAACACAAGCTGAGACACCATTTTAACTCAGCACCTCTACTTTTGATGATTTTCAGTCTAAGCAACATAAACCAACTAGCAGTCCCTCATTCCATCAGTGTGCTCAGCCTTGGGGTTGGGCGGTTTTACCAAGCAGGACTAATGCAAGTCCCAATCACCAACACCATCCTCCATAGCTGCTGTAAATCTGTTGTTCTACCATGTTTCAGGACTTAAAAATGACATTCTTCACAACCTTTAAGTACAGAGTGAACTTTAGGAATTAAATGTAGCTTGAGAGACCCCATCTGCATCCTTTAAAGATTCCAAACAAATAAAAAGTCTTTTTTTGGAGTTAGGAAAAACTGAGCAATGGAATAACTCTGTCAGGGAGCTCAGAGGACACTCAGCAGAGTATTAGTCATCAGTACACTCATGCTAAACACAGATTGCCATGAAAGATCAGAAGATAAAGGCTCTTCCTGTGAAATTCAATAGTTTCAAGGTATTCACAAACTAAGCCTCTTTTTCTCCTAGTGAAGGCTCAAAACGCACGTGTATCTTTTGCCCAGCAGGGGAATCTGACCTAAGGAAAGGTATTTCTTGTCCTCTTTGACCGACAGATTTCAAGGAATACCTTTTGTCTTTCAAAAACGGGAGAGTGGGTTACCTACTCCAGGAAGAACCCCCAGGCAGTTCTTCAGCTTCCTCTTGATTCTGGGAAGCAGAACTCCAGTACCTATGGTGCCTGAGCCCAGCTAGACCCTGCTGCCATTCCCCAGAGAGAAGTGTGGTCAATTCAGGGGCTGTTTAAGGCTGTACACCGGGGCACTGCTTCCTACCCGTTTAAACGGCTCTGAAATCGATGTAAGACACGGCTGCCTGCTGCCAGGCTCTCATTCTAACACCCTGCACTCTCACCACGCTTACACCCCCTTTGAGTGGGTTTATAGCACAGCTTCAAGAAATAGAGAGATGAAAAGGCAAAGCTCTGCCGAAGCCTGAGAGCAGGGAGCTCCTGAGAAAGAGAGAGCCAGAGGGTGACGGTCCCCTCAGCACCAGGACTCGCCCCCATCTTCCCTAGAAAAGCAAGATCCGGAGCTGCGAGGACCATTCTTCCCCCTGGATCCAGCACACGAAGGCAAACACCGGCCTTTCCCTCCCCTCCCCTCCTGCTGCCCTCACCCTCTTCTCCGTCACCGCTTCCCTCCTCCCAGCCCCCCTCTACCTCAGCCACCCCGTTTACCCCCGCCCCCAGCTCCTCCTCCCGCCTGGGAAAAAAAGGAGAAAAAAAAAAACCAAACAAATAAATGAACCAAACGGTACAATAAAGCCCCGAGATCGCAGGACACAGCCCACCCTATCCCCGGGGATGGCAGCGCAACGGGCAGCCCGCGCTCACCAGCCGCCATTTTAAGGGCACGGCCTCCCGGCCCCACCTCGGGCGGGGCGCCTTCTGATTGGCGGAGAGCGGAGTGACACCCCCCCGCCCTCTCCTCCCCGTAGGCCACGCCTCCTCCTCACCCGGCGGGCGGCGGAAGTGACGCGGGGGCCTGGGCTGCGGGAGCGGCGAGCGGGGCTGATGCAAGCGGGGGAAGGTGGGAGATGGGCGGGCAGGGCCTGGGCAACAGATCGGGGGACAGAGGGGGTGCAGGACTGCCGGTAACGTTGTCTCCTTCTCTGCAGCCGCCGCCATGGAGCCTGTGCCCGGCCCGCAGGAGAAATATCAGCTCATCACCCGCAACCTGCAGGTACTGGGGAGGGATGGGAGACGGGGATGGAAGGGGTGGATGAGATCTCGGGGAAGGGGCGGAAACTCCGTCTTGGGCACAGCGGAAGGGTTTCGGATCAGCCTCTGGAGCCGGTGGGTGTTCTTCGTGGGGAAGCCCAGTCATGGCGGCTGTGTGTCTTGGCCCTCCACAGGAGGTGCTGGGGGAGGATAAGCTCATGGCCATCCTGAAGGAGCGGGAGTTGAAGATCTACTGGGGGACGGCCACCACGGGCAAACCACACGTGGCTTACTTCGTGCCCATGTCCAAGATCGCAGATTTCCTCAAGGCCGGGTGTGAGGTAGGTGGCTGGGCTGGGAGCTGGGACCCTGCGGGACTTTGTCACTGGACTGATGGGATGGGTGTGAATGTATCATTCCCATGACTCCTGTGGCACTGACCGTGTCCTCCCTCCATACCAGGTGACAATACTCTTTGCTGACCTGCACGCTTACCTGGACAACATGAAGGCTCCCTGGGAGCTGCTGGAGCTGCGCACCCGCTATTATGAGAATGTTATCAAAGCCATGCTGGAGAGCATTGGGGTGCCCCTGGAGAAGCTGAAGTTTGTCCGGGGCACTGACTACCAGCTCAGCAAGTGAGTCCTGGGGCACCTGATCCTCTCGGGAAGGCAGAGCTTGTCCTGGGGCTTTGCTCTTCCTCAGCTTGCCCTGTTCCTGAGCCGGCCCCCCGGGCACGGTCGCTTAGGGAACAGTGAAAGTGCCTCCAGGCTTTGGCTCCTCTCAAGCTGGGAATGTTTGGTTTGAGAAAGGAAGCTGAGGGGAGACCTCATCACTCTCTAGCCACCTGAAAGGACACTGTAGAGTGGTTGGTGCTGGTCTCTTCTCACAGGTAATCAGCAACAGAACAAGAGGGAGTGGCTTCAAGCTGCAGCAGGGTAGGTTTAGACTGCACATTGGGAAAAAAATTTTCACAGGAAGAGTGGTCAGACCGTGGAATAGGCTGCCCAGGGAGGTGGTTGAGTCACCATCCCTGGATGTGTTTAAGGGTCATTAATGTGATACTGGGGAATGTGGTTCAGAGGAGAACTTTGTAGAGTAGGGATGATGGTTCGGCTCCATGGTCCCAAGGGTCTTTTTGCAAACTGAAAGATTCTATGATGTGGCCAGAACCAGTGTTGATGTTAAGGTGTCCCCTTCCCTGGTGCTGACAGGACTGCCCCTTCCCTCAGGGAGTATACCCTGGACGTGTACCGCCTCTCCTCCGTGGTGACGCAGCACGACGCCAAGAAGGCAGGTGCAGAGGTGGTGAAGCAGGTGGAGCACCCCTTGCTGAGTGGTTTGCTCTACCCTGGCCTGCAGGTGGGTCACAGCACAGCCTCTGGGCCAGGGAGGTGCTGGGTGACATCATGAGGCGGGACACCAAAGTGGTTCTGATCCATCTCAGTGTAACACAAGGCACAACCCGAGCACAGATGCAGGACAGCAGGTGGGGGGAGAGGTCCTTATCTCCTCAAGGGGGGGATCCAGGGAGATCTCTGAGGGCTGAGCACAGGTGGTATGGAGCCTTGAGACCAGCCTCAGGGCTGTGGGTGTCTCTCCACAGGCCCTAGATGAGGAATACCTCAAGGTGGATGCACAGTTTGGAGGGTCTGATCAGAGGAAGATATTCACCTTTGCAGAGAAGGTGAGGAAGGGGATGTTTGTGATGCTGGTGTCTGGCTCAGGGCTCAAAAATGATCTCCTCCCTTGGGAGAAGTGTGCTGGGGGTTTTGGTTATCACTGCATGGCTCTGCTCAGCTTCTGCTGCCATTCATGGGGCTCTGCTGTGCTGCCACACATCCCCAGTACTTGGTGCCCTGTGAGCCCACAGGGTTCTGTGGACCTGTTACTCTGAGTCCACAGGTTACTTGGAGATAGGGGCAAACAGGGATCGTGAGTTAAAGCTGATCTTCGGAAGAGGATTGTTGGTGATTTGCCTCCTTGCTTTTTCCCAGTACCTTCCTTCCCTGGGCTATGCCAAACGCGTACATTTGATGAACCCAATGGTTCCTGGTCTGACTGGCAGCAAAATGAGCTCCTCGGAAGAGGTTAGTCCCTGGGGGGTGGTTAGTGGCTAGGGGGCAGAGGGGCTGCACCCCAGGGGAAGGTGACTTCTCTTTCCACTCACATTGGGGTATAAGAAGAAACTGCAGCAACTGCAGCATGAATTGTTTTGGGTAAGAGGACAAAGGCTGAGGAAATCCCTTCCTGCAGGACTCAAAGATTGACCTCCTGGACCGCAAGGAGGATGTGAAGAAGAAGCTGAAGAAGGCTTTCTGTGAGCCAGGGAATGTGGAGAACAATGGTGTCCTCTCCTTCATCAAGCATGTTCTCTTTCCCCTCAAGTCAGGTGAGGGTCCTTCCTGTGGAGGGAATGGGAGTGTGTGTCCCGTGTCCCCTTCTCAGCCCTTGGTGCTCTTGGGCTGAGGCGCTTTACCTGAGCAGGGGGTGAGTCTGCACTGGGGTTAACCTGAGCCTTAAAATCTGCATCACAGAGTTTGTGGTTCTGCGAGAAGAAAAATGGGGGGGAAGCAAAACCTACACAGCCTACGAGGCCCTGGAGAAGGACTTTGCTGAGCAGGTGAGTGCCAAGAGGTTTTGAAGCCTCTCCCTGAGGCTCCTGAGAGCAGTCTGGTGGGCTCTGAGTGGTGGGAGATGGAGATCCAGACTGGGAAGAGGCGTAGAGCAGAGCATGGCCCAGTGGGGTGGTGGATGGGTGAAGATGTGGTGCTACCAGCTGTCCTGCTGCAGGACAGAACCATGTCAGCCACATCCTGGGACAGAGCAGCAGCAGTTTTAACTGTTCAGCTGTTCCCAGCAAGCAAAAGCAACCAGAAAGGGGGTTTCTTTCTCCAGGGGGAACCAGTGCAGATGCTGGGGTTCATCTCCCCTCCCTGATGGTCTCCAGTCCCTACTGCTCTGGCCTCCGGTCAGCGACTCCAATCCTGCTGCTGTCTGCCCAGAGGAAACCTTGCAGGAACCTCTGTTTGTTGCAATACAGGTTGTGCATCCTGGAGACTTGAAGAACTCAGTGGAAGTGGCCCTGAACAAGCTGCTTGACCCCATCAGAGAGAAATTCAGCAGTCCAGAACTGAAGCAGCTGAGCAATGCTGCGTACCCCAACCTGTCCAAATCCAGTAAGGAGCCACCAGGAGCTGGGAGTGGTGGGGCCCTGGCCATGCAGGGCTGGGAGGGGTTTGAGGTGAAATTGGAAATTACAGGCTCATGAAGAAGTCCTGGAGAGCATTGAGGCCAGGAAGACAAGGGCTGGAATTGTCCCAGAGAGGACAGACACCAGCATGCTTCTCAAAGCGCAGGGGGGGTGTGGTACACAGAGGAGCAGGGGATTCTGATGGCCCCAAGGCCAGTGTCTGGGGGTCCCAGTGTACTCCCCATGGTCTGGTGGTTTATGCCGAGTTCTCTTTGCATGGCAGAACCTGCAGAGAAGGGCACCAAGAACTCAGAGCTAGAGAACGTGGTCCCATCCCGGCTAGACATCCGTGTTGGCAAAGTGATCAGTGTGGAAAAGGTATGGGCCCAAATGGGAGAGGGGAGGAATCTGCCCTCATGGTGACATGGGCACTTGGGGGGGTGCGTGTGTGGGATCTGCCCCCTTCTCTGCCACCCCAACCCCCTCCCCTGCTCCTCACCTCACTTCTGCTGTGCAGCACCCTGACGCTGACAGCTTGTACGTGGAGAAGATTGACGTGGGTGAGCCTGAGCCCCGCACTGTGGTCAGTGGCCTGGTGCAGTTCATTCCAGAGGAGCAGCTGCAGGACAGGCTGGTGGTGCTGCTGTGCAACCTCAAGCCCCAGAAGATGAGGGGTGTGGAGTCAAAGGGCATGGTGCTGTGTGCCTCCAGGTGAGGGAGGGGACAGTGGGGCTCTACCCCTCCAGGGGTGCAAACTGGACCCTCCTCTCCTCCCCCAGAGCCCAGGGTGCTCAGGGGAGGATGGGCATCACCTCGGGGTGATTCTCCTTCCTCCCCTCCCCTCTGCAGCCTGGGGGAACCACGACAGGTGGAGCCCCTAGACCCGCCGGCTGGGTGCTGTGCCGGGGAGCGTGTCTATGTGGAGGGCTACGAGAGTGGGGAGCCCGACGATGAGCTCAAGCCAAAGAAAAAAGTCTTTGAGAAGCTGCAGGTGAGGGGTCCAGGCATTGAGGGGGGGCCACACAGATGCCCCTGTCCCTACCTTTGGGTATCCCCAGATCTAGGTATTTGCTCTTTAGTGTTGTTGTTTGCTGCTGTCTGCAAAGCTGAGGAGGAGACAGATCTCCCAGCCTGACTCTGCTCTGCTCTCCAGGCCGATTTCCGAGTCTCTGAGGACTGTGTGGCTCAGTGGAAGCAGAAAAACTTCCTGACCAAGCTGGGGACAGTCTCCTGTAAAAGCCTGAAGGGAGGAACCATCAGCTAACCACCTCATGCCTCCTGCCTGGCTCCCTCCACTGCCTCAGCCAGGCTCTCCTCCCCAGCTGCCATCTCTTACCAAGTGCTCCAAGCCAGGGGTGCAGTCCTGGGGACTCTGGGACTGAATTTGCAGCCTCCCACTGGGAGAACTGCCACCAACACCCCCCAGGCTTGCTCAGCCAGCCCCTGTGCCTCGGCTGTGGGCCACCTCTGGATCCTGGAGGTGCCACCACACCTAGGAGACCTGTGGGACTTGTGCCTGTGGCCTCAGGCTCTGTACTGGGGCCATCAGCTCCCTCATGGTTTTGCCCTGGACTGTACGCCCTGATCCCAGTTGGGATGGCATGTCTGGGTGCGTCAGAAAGGGAAAACAGCTTGCTCAAACCTGCGTTGCTGCTAATGGGGCTGGGGGCAGTGGTCTGGCAGCTGGGAAGGCCTCTGTCCCCTGCCCTGGCTGGGCACACCCTGCTCCAGGTTGGGGGTGCTGTTTGGGGAGCCCAGGCACCACAGGCTGGTCCATCCTGAGCGTCTGGGGGTTTCTGAGGGACTTGGGAGCCATCTCTGTCATAAACCCCAATAAAATGTCAAGTTGACTGCATCTGGCTCTGCCCCTCTGTCTGGTAGGTGGTGGCAGAGCTGGGGGTAGCCCTGTTTCTGTGGTTTAGCTCCCCAGGTGCCTTCCCCAGTGTGGCACCACAGGGCCGAGCAGTGGCTATGAGGAAGCACAAGAGGCAACAAGCATCAGGCATCGTTTTTACCAGCCAGGTACAGAGCTCTGAGCAGCTACTCGGTGGCAGAGGGGTTGGGTGCTTTTGGTTTGGTTTGGTTGGGTTTTTTTATAATCAAAGAAATCACAATGTGACCCAAGTTTACAGAAACAGAAACTGAGGCTCATTACCCCAAAGCCTGATGACCAGCTGGTGGGGGCATTCCACCCTGTGGCCAGCACAGCTGCGAGCTGGCTGGGCCAGGTGGTATCCAAGAGGTCCTCTTGCCTTTCCATCAAAGGTCCTGGTCCCTTACAGCCAGTGCCATGACCTGTCCTGCTGCCATGGCCAAAGCCTTCCTGTTCCCTCCAAAGTGCTTCCATTCCTGGTGGGGCTGGCTGGCCAGAAGCAGAGCAGCTCCAGTTCCAGCAGCTTCAGCCCCTGTGCTCCTCTTGCTGCAGCCGCCCGGCAGGGAGGAGGTGCTGGTTCTGGGCCTCGAGTCCAATTAAAAAAAAAAAAAAAAGGCAAAATAAAGCTGTAGTAATTGAAAAAAAGTGAAACCAACACCATTTTTGCATAAATATCATCAAGGCCGTGGAGGCTAAGGCTGTTTGCTTCCTCTATTAAGTTAGTTGCCAGTTCCACACTTGTCTGTTGACCTGCACAGGTCCCTGAGAGATTTGGATTCCCGTTGGTGGGGACACCATCCTGCAGCTGTGTCCTTCAGGCTGTCTCTCCCCATCTATCTGCAAGGCAGGAGGCAAGAGCCAGTCAGCCACCCAGAACCCCAGCATCCCAGAGTCCTGCCCCACATCTGGGTGCTCCCAACACAGCCCACAGGATGCACTGGGAGCTTACAGCTCAGGAACCTTTAGCTCAGGAACTCACAGTTCCAGAGCCTGAGGACCTACAGCATCACTTTCCTCTGGCAGAGCTGAACCATGCCCCCATCCCACATACCTTGTGCTGGGAGACTCTGAGCTGGTGGCTCCATGGTGCTCCTGTCTGTCCCCGAGGCTGCCGTCCCTGCTGGCTCACTCTTAGTCCTGCTCTCATCTGCCAGCACTGCCTTGGCCTTCCCATCCGGTACGGGGGAGCCCAGTGCCTCCAGCCCCAGCACCTTCGGGTTTAGGGAAGAAGGAACCAGCCCTGGGCCAAGCGAAGGCTTCTTGGCTACCGGAGGGGGCACCTTGCCTGGTTTTCGGTGGCCTTGTGCCTTGCCAGGGCCCTGCTGGGCTGCAGCCTGGGCTGCTGAGCGCTGCCCGGACATATTCATCAGCTCAGCCACCAAGTTCCTCTTCAGGTCAACCTGCGCCTCAGGGGATGAGGCCGTCTCAATCACCAGCTTCTTGGAGCTCTTGGCAAAGATGAAGCTGGCAGTGGAGGCTGGTGACTTGTTCCTGGGGGACAGCTGGCCATCCCCAGGGGGGTCCTCAGGCCTGGGCAGAGCTGCTCTGCTGCTTGGCGGCTTCTCCACAGCCTCTCCAGAGGACAAGGTGGCTGCCTTGAGGTGCATGGCGTGGTGGAGCTGGTTCGAAGGCACCACGTTTTTGGCAGGAGGGGGCTGCCGTGTGGACATGGACCGGCGGAGGGGCTTCTGGGGTGCCAGACGCTCCTCAGCACCGGTACCAGTACCGATACCACCAGCGATGGGCGACTCCACGTTCACGGAGCGCAGCCGCACCATCTGCAGCAGTGAGGGCGTGACGATGGGCAGGCTGGCATCCTCCTTGGGCACCAGGCTGTTCTTGCTCCATGATACTGGTTCCTTCTTGGCTTCTGCCCATGGGCTGTTGGCCGCCTTCTTAAGGCCAGTTATGGGTGGTGGTGCTGGAGCCAGGGGTGGGGGGAGAGGGGGCGATGGGGGCACAGCGGCCTCGGGAGGGGGCTCAGCGAGGGAAGGGTCCTGCTGCTGGCTGCATGAGGAAACAGCGGATGAGAAGGAAGAAGATGCAGCCTCTGGTGCTGCTTTCTGCTCGGCTGCTGGAGATGGTGTGGCATCGGGGAGCAGGCTGGAGAAATAAGCTTCATCCGGAGGGGGGAAGTCTGCCATGGACAGGTCATGCTCCTCAGGAGCCGGGGGGGGAGGAGGAGGCCAGGAGGCATCAGTGGGAGCTTTGCTGGTGGCCTGGGGGCTCCCCTCTGCCTTCTTTGCTGGCGGGGGAGGTGGGTGGTAGGCAGGTGGTGGTGATGGCGGCGGAGATTTGCTGCTGGGCTTGGCTGGGGGCTCCTGGCTGGCAGTGCTGGACACTGGAGGGTCTGATGAGGGATGGAGGGGGCTGGTGGGGGCTGTAAGCTGATGGGGCTTGGTGGGTGGTGGGGAGAAGGGAGCAGACACCTTGGGGTGCGGCGGGATGATGAACCGATCCGAGCGTCCGGGCAGCGTCTCAGGGAGAGCTGGGTCTGAGGCTGAGGAGGAGATTGAGGTGAGGGAGGAGGACATGGAGAGCGTGGGTGACTGAAGGGACGAGACACGGTCTGGCTTCTGGAACTGAGCCCTGCCTGGGGACACAGATGGGGGTCCCAAGCCCTTGGTGGGCAGTGTGGGTGTCCCACTCTGGCTGGAGTAGCCACTGGAGGGGGACATGGTGCGGTCAGACCCATCTGGGTAGCTCCACTTGGGCTGAGCCTGAGGCTCCCTCAGCACCACTGTCACCCCAGGGCTGCCCCGTGAGACCTCGGGGGAGTTGGTGCCCACCATGCTCTCAGAACGGAAGCTGCTGGTCTCGGTCAGTGATGATGGGGAGAAGACCTCATCCTCGGCCTTGGGGCTGAAGGGCTCAGGGTGCGGGGACCAGGGTGCATTGCTCTCCCGCTGGGACTGTCGGTCGGATTTGGGGGGCAACCCCAGCACTTTGGGCTCCCCTGAGGCCTTCTGGTGCAGTGAGTAAGTCCTGCGAGGAGGGGCTGGCGGCTTCTTCATCTTCCTGAGGGAGACACTGCGGGTAGAGGAGCGCTCGCTAGCCAGGCTGCCCGTGTCTGAGCCCTCAGCCTTGCTGCTCATGCTGTAGGTGGGGGACACCCGTCCGCTGCTGCTCTCCACAGCCAGGAGCCCGGGGGTCACAGGCGTGGGGCCAGCGGTGGGCTTGGAGCGGGAGCTGGAGAAGCTGGCAGAGCTGTAGACACTGACTTGGTCGGTGTCAGAGCGAGCTGCGGTTTTGGCCTCGCCCTGCGGCCCAGCCTCGAGTTGCCGATGGTCAGAACCGCCCTGGGATGAGATGGTGGAGCTGTTGGAGACGATGGTCTCTGTGGACTGGGAGTGGCTCCAGTTGTCACTGGAGGAGGAGGGCTCACGGCTGCAGGCACTGCGCTCTGAGAAGCGGGTGAGGGAGCGCACGGAGGCCGGGCTGGATGACACCAGGCTGCAGCGGCTCAGCGTCCGCACACTGCTCCGTGTCAGGGCCACCACGTCCACCATGGGCGGCAGGATGGCATTGGGGATGATCTTGGACATGTAAGTGCCCTGGGGTGAGATAGACATGACAGGGCTCAGCAGCTCCGGAGGGTTGGCATTGGTGGTCATGCCTGGCACAGCCAGTGACTTCGGCCTCACCATCGGCGACAACTTGGCCGCTGTCTTCCTCCCCAGCAATGTGTCATCATAGTAAACACGGTCGATGTGCTTCTGCAGGGCTGCATCTGCCTCCAGGGCTCCCAAGCAGACACGGGCACCGCCGGGGACAGCCAGAGGCTGTAGCTTCCCATCGATGGTGGGGATGCGGACGGCATCACCGGAGACCTGCCTGCCATTCAGCAAGGGCTGGGGATCCTGGCTACCCCCGCACTCTGCCTGCTCTCGCCCAGCAGCCTCAGGGTGTGCCTTGGCTTCCTGGCTATTCCTGAGACCTGGGAGTAGGAAGAGATGAACACAGTGTGATCCCAAGGCAGACACACAGAGCCAAGGCAAACAGCTTGGGCAATGAGACCAGACTCTAAAAATCCTCCCCTTTCTCCCCGATGCTTACCCAGCTCCTTCTGGACATGCTGGGGGATGCCCAGCACTGTTGTCCTCCTCTCCTTCCTCTTTTTGCCAGCCCTCTCTGAGGATTTGGAAAAGGAGTCATGCGGTCGGAAGGTGGAACCTGCAAGAGGTCCAGCTGGTGTGAGGAGGGCCAGGACATCCCCATCATCCCATGGCCCCCAACTCAAGACTCAGGCACTCAGCACAGCTCAGAGATGCACCAGCAGCTGCCAAACAGACGCGCAGGCTGAGCAGGGAGGAGATGCTTTCTGTCTGTCTGTCTGTCCCCCTTTCCCAGCCTCAGCACTCTGACTCAGCCAGACTTACTCTCTTCTCTCCAGGGACCCCCAAACCCCCATGCCAACACCCAGACCAACTTTTCTGCCATGCACCCCAGCCCCCCTGGCACCCTCTCAGCTTATGTCCCCCCACCCTACAGCCCCTCAGCTGGGTCACCTTTCCTCTGGATCATCTCGGAGCGGACAGAGAGGGCATCCTCAGAGGTGCTGTCAGTGGCACAGGAGGCTGCGCGGCTCCGGAAGGACACGCTGTCATCCTCCGAGGACACACAGGACTGTGTGGGAAGAGAGTGGGCTAGACACACCCTGGGCTGTGGGGATGGAGCTGCCCCAGCCCCTGCCAGGCCCCTTTGCTGTCCACAGCCCAGCACTGTGAGACAAAAGCTTCTCCAAGGGCCAAAGGCTGAGTCAGCCACACCAGCATCCAGAGTCCTCCCACCAGAAGCGGTCTGGAAGCAGCCCCAGGGACCCTGCATGGCCTTGCAGCCCCCCATAGAGAGCAGGCAAGCCAGGGTCCAGCCCACTGGAGGAGTATCCAAAGGCAACCATCAGCCTCGATGCTGCATCAAGCCAAAAATGGCCCCAGGGCTGTGCTCAGCTGAGGCTGGAGGGGTGCCATGGCCATGAGAGGATGCAGGGCTGTGGGAGGGAGGGGATAGGGACAGAGACAGGCAGGCAGTGATACAGCCATGCACTGCACATGCATGACTCTCCTGGGCATGGCTGGTGGTACATGATACATGATAGCTTTTGGTGTTCCTCCAAAGCATCTCTTGGAGGTCAGGACGAGACACACCAGTATGAGCACCCACCCAACCCTCCACCCTGACCTGGTTCTGCTCCACCCACGGCTCTGCACTCCACCAACACCCTGCTCCCAAGGGGTTAAGGGGGCTGGGAGCCAGTGGGAGGCAGTGGCTTGAGCAAACACAGGCAGTGAGGTGCTGGCAGCGGGGTCAGAGCCCCAGGGAAAGGCAAAGCCCAACTCGGCCAAGAGAGTAGGAGTTGCTTCCCATCAGCAACCAGGAAGGGGCCCAGTCATGGTGCTGGATATGGTTGGTGGTCCCCATTGTCATCCTACCTCACTTGGGGCTGCCAGGGGACACAAATGGGGTGGAACAGGGGAGACAGAGGGACGCAGAGACCATGGGAGTCCCCAGGCAGAGCCCCACAAGGCAGGGTAGGACATGCAGAGGCTGAGGACAGGGACAGTGGCTTGTCATGGGGCAAAGAGCACAACACCAAGGGATGCACGGCCCCTTCTGCCCCACAAACTCCCTGGCCATGGTCCGGCAGACCTAGCTGGCTCCCCATCTGTTCCCAGCCCCCAAACACCATCCTGGCGGTGACAAGGTGTCTCCTCAGCCCCAGGGCACCCCGAGACTGCTATGGGAGAATCTGTCAGGGCTTACCTGGAGGCTGCTGGTGTCCCCGTGGTCCCAGGCACTTTTGGTCTGCTTCTGCTTCTCTGTGGAGAGAAGGCAGGGGGTAAATCCTTCTGGGGGAGCTGGGGCAGCCACCAGCCAGCAAAGCAGCTGCTGAATCCAGCAGTGTCGTCAGCACCACTGCCACCCCAGGAGATGGACTCCAGTCAGCCCCATCGCACTGCCCACACAGCCCAGCCAGCCAGGAGCTGGGGCTGGCCAGCTGTCCCCAGGGCCACCCCCAGGGCTGGGAACACCTACCTTGGTGCTGCAGGGACTTCAGCCCCTGCTGAGCCTGGTTGTGCAGCTCCTCCAGGTGTGGGGGCCGTGTGCTGGGGAAGAAGATATTGTTGGGGCATTCCTCGCCCACCGTGTACTGCACACTCAGCCGCTTCTCCGTCTCACCCTTGGCAGTGCCTGCGGAGACAAAGGGGTCCAGTTGGCAGGGGAGATCCCACCCAGGTCCCCCAACCCACAGGACGCAGCCCCAATGAGCTGGGGGAAGCGCTGGGTGATGCTGGCTGGCCCAAGGTGATGTTATTCCACTCATCTCTGAACTGGGTGCTGGAAATCATCTCCTAGCGTCAGTCGATACGCTGGAGCCAGACTGTCTCCACCATAATGCTGCAGGGTTTTATTCCCCACTGGCTGGAGCACAGCACTGCCCTCCCTCCCAGCCCCCTTGGTAGGGGCAAACAAGGTACCAAGTTGTGGTGGGCATCTGAACAGAGAGGGGGGAGCATGGGGGGATTACATGAGGACAGAAATAGGATGGCTTTCCCTTTTGAAGGGTTGCATCATACCCAAACCCAGAAGAGCACCACAGGAGCAGGGACCCACCCGGTTCCCAGGCAGGCTGGGAACTGCATGGGTGAGGGAAACTGAGGCACAGCCTTGTGAAGACACCGCAGAAGACCTGAATCTCCCCTCCAAGCCACTCCTGGGTGCTGGAGAGCCCCTGTGTTGTGCCAAGGAATCCCTCATGGCATGTCTCACAGCCCCTTCCCTGCAAACCAGCACCCTGGGGTGCCTGTGACTGGCATCACTCAGCCATGGCACCACAGATACAGCCCTGCCTGCTCTTGCCTGCACGCTGCTGCCTGCCACGAAGCCTCAAACTCTTCCTGCCTCGAAAAAAAAAACTTAAGGCTGAGGAGGGGAAGGGGGAGTGCAGGAAACTGGCGGGGCTGGTGGCAGCACCCTGGGGACACGGGCACCTGCTGCTCAGCATCACAGGCACCACACACCCATCCCCTGTCGCCTGTGTCCCCTGACCCTGCCTGGCCAGTCGGATGGCCGTGCTCTGGCTCTGGCACACAAAGGAGAAGGCCCCGAACAATGGAGCTGGCCCGCCCTGCCGCGGCCATGCCGCCACCAGCACCAGATGGACACCGGGGCACGGCCAGGCCAGCAAAGGGGTGACACCACAGGGGACCCCTGTGCTGGTGCAGGGATCCTGCAGGGGACACACAGCCCCCCCCACCACCATGTTCCCCTTCCCCTACGCCTTTTTCTCTCCCAATTTCACCTGGCATCCCCTCACCCACACACTCGAAGCTGCCTTCAGGCTAGATGAGCACGGTGATTTATTCCATTAACTTCCCAGAGGATGATGCTGGGGCTGGATCCCCTTCCCTGTCCTCCCCCTGGGGTGGCAGCACCCCCCTGTCCACTGCGGGTGGGTGAGGGTGCCGGTGCAAAGCCAGAGGGGATCCTGGGGGGCAGAGGTTGTGTAAGGACAAGGCGCTGCTCCCTCCCTCCCGCTCACTCACCCTTTTTCTTGAAGAAAGCCAGAAAAGAGGAGATGTTCCTGCCCATGAAAACCACCATGGTGGCCGGGGAGAGGGTCTGGTCCCCAAAGGAGAGGGGTCTCTGCCGACCCCTGCGGAGGCTCTGCCTATTGTGCTGCGGTGGCTCGGGCCCAGCTGTGTGCGGGCGAGGCGGATGCCAGCAGCCCCCAGCTCCCCCTCTCCGTCCTCATCCGCACAGAGGGAGGATGCTGAGCTGGGAAAAGAGGCTCGGGAGCAGCTGCCTGCGTGTGGGTAACAGCCTGACCCCAGGGACTGCTGTGCAGTCGCAGAAGGGGACAGCCCCAGCTGCGCCCACCCTGCGTCTTGGTCACGGGAGGAGGAGTGCGGGGGCCCCTCCTCTGGCTCCCCGCTGGCCCCCAGCCCTCCCACCTCCTCCCACACTCGTCAAGATCCATCCTGCCAGGCTCAGAGATGGGATTTCCCCAACTCCCCTGCTCTTGTACCCTTACCTCCCCCTCCCCCCCCAGATCCTCCTCGCCTGCTCCCCATTGGGCACAGCATCCCTGCAAACCAGTTGCTCGCTTCCACAACAATACAGCCAACTGGGAGGAACGGTGAGGCTTTTCCTAGGGTGATCACCAGCCCTTGGGACAACGCAGAGTGAAGCTGACAGTGCTGCTGCTCCCCCTCCTTCCCTGTCCCTGGTGTCCCCCCTGGGACCCAGAACCCACCACATCTCCCCCAGCCCTGCCAAGAAGACCCATGCCAGGAGCGTGGACATGAGCCAGGACACGAGCCATCACAGCGGAAAGGACACTTGTCCTTAGGGATGGGGCATCCAGCATGGCTATGTCACGGTCAGAGGAGCCGGCAGCAGGGGGAGAATGAGGTCCCAGACCAGTCTAACCAGTAGCTCCAGCTGCTGGCACCAGGGCACATGAAGCCAAGGGCAGAAATGCCAGTGGCCAGACACCAGCACGGGCCGTGGTGCTGTGTATGCCTGCGGCAGTGGGTGCTGAGGAACCCTGTGCCATCTGGCAGGCAGCAGGCAGCTGCCTGCATCAGCAGTGCCCTGCACAGAAGGGGAATTTACCCCATCTGTCAGCTCAGTGCCTCGGGGAGCTCCATCCCTCCCATCTCCAGGCATTTTGCCCCACAAGGTGACAAACTCACAGTGTTTACCTAGCAGGCAGGGCCATCCTTGTGCCAGCCATAAGCCAACGAGTCAAGCCCTCCTTCCCCTGCCCTGCCAGCTCCATGCAGGCTTTGCTGCACCAGGACAGAGGTTTTGCTGCAGATGGAGCAGCGTCACACAAAGCAGAGACCCCAGGACTGAATGTGCAGCTTGAGGCACAGTTTGACCTTGTCAAGGACACCTCCAAGTCCCCAGCTCAGCAGCTCTGGGCTTAAGGAAAATTTCTGCATCTCCTACATGTCCATAAGAGCAAATACAAGTGGTGTGTTGCAGGGCCTGCTATGCCTAACCCGGCACCCTGCCTGCAGCACCAGCAGGATGGGCCCCGCTGCCCACACACTCACCCAGAAGGTGCCAGTGGCTGTGGGCAGACACTCCCCAGCTCTTTTTATAATGCAAGTGGAAAAGGGACATAATGAAAGGGCTGAGGATGCACAAAGTGGGCAGCCACGTGCCCCCCTCTGCTCTGGGCAGCTCATCACGAGCCCCAGCAAGGGCCATGGTCGGCAATCACAGACAAGAATGACACCAGGTCACCCCAGGATGGCACATCCAGCTCTGCCCATAGAGACCCAGCACACCACCAGCAACTTTGCGAAGCCCCCAGAGACAAAGGGGGACAGACCCCCAGTGCTGCCAGTCCAGCTGAGCTCCAGACCTACAAGAAGCACAAATGAAGGCTGCTGACAGTGGCTGTGAGGACATTCCGAGGTCCCTGTATGTTGCCCCCCACCCAAAGAGCCTTGAGATTGTCCCTTGCTGATGGAGACATGTGTCCCTCTCCTGCATGTGACACCCCTGGGCTCAGGGCAGGAGGAGCTCAGCATCTCTGATGCTGGGGAGCCAGGCAGCATGCAAAGAGTAGTCTTTGCTTCTCCTCCCACTCCCTGCAACCTTCACTACTGTGTCCTCCTTGCCCAGACAGCCTCACCCCGGCTCTGTAAACACACAGCAAAACCTGCTGAGAAAGGGGATGGAAAAGGGATACTGGGAGGGAGAAGGAAGAGGCTGCAAATCTCGGTGGGCCAAGGAAGCTGCAGCCAGTGCTGGTAGCACCACACCTGGTGGGAGCTGGTGTCCTATCCCTTGTGTATTCCTTGTGACCTGCCAGGCATTCTCTCAGGGATGGTGTCCTTGAATTGGAGTTGGTATCTGTTGCAACTGGTGCCAGACTCCATGGTCTGGAGGGAGCAAAGCATCCCTACAACAAGGCAAAGCAACAGAAAGGGGCAGGGTACGCCAGCGGTGCTGCCTTCAGCTCTGCCTGCCCATTCTGTGAAGGCAGAGAGGGGCTGGAGGGCATCAGGGTGCAATGGGTTGGGCTGCACAAGGGAGAGACCAGACTGGGACCCCCAAGGGACACAGCTGGGGCCATACAGCCCCGAACCAGAGATGCTACAAGCGGTGATGCCACCTTCACAGTGCTGGCTTAGCCACACTGCTGCTCTTCACTCAGGAAGAGCTGGAGAAGAAAATCCTGGCTCCTGTCCCCCTCCTTGCCAGGCCTCTACCTCCCATGAGCAGCAGGTTTGGTCAGACTCGGCTGCACACATCCATCTCTGCCTGCACAGCACTGCCCTGACTTGTCTTCTCCCCTCACAGCATGGGTCCTGCGGCGGGGAACAGGCAGCAGCTCCCTGCCCGCCCTTCCACTGACTCACCGTAGAAAAATGGGGAGGAGGGGGGAGCTGGCAGGCAAGAGGGAAGGGGCTGGAGGGGAGAAGGGGGAGGAGAATCTGCCTGTGTCTGTCCTGCTTAGTGGAATGGAGCATCTCCCTTTGCTGGGCAGTCGTGGTGGTGTGGAAGGCAGATAGAAGACCCCCTGTCCCATGAGGATGATGTTTTCCCATCACTTCGGAGGCCTCCCCAGCACTGGCCAGCACCATCCAGGTGTGCAGCCAGGGTTGGGGACCACTCTGCTTCCTGTGCCAGAGAGGGACAAAGCAGCACTTGCCTGCAGATGCCATAAGCATAAACAACACTATGGGATACACCAAGAGCCCCAGGGAGTTCCAGAGAGCATGTGGCCCCTGCCATGGCCACAGCAGCCTCTGTGTTTTGCTCCAAAATCCAGGCCCTCTGCTTCCTTGGAACTGGCCTCTCCCACAGCAGCTCTGCCAGCATCTTGCCACCCAAGCACATCCATCCTTCCCTGTCACCTCTGCTCAGGCAGTTGCAGTAGCCTGGCACCCACCTGTGCCACCCTGTCCTGGCTCTGTGCCCCAGCCTCCAGCTGGAGATGGGGACCATGGGCCATGGCTCCAGTGGAGGCAAACAGTGCGGCCATCCTTGCTCTCTGAGCCCTTATTGTCTTTGCACAGGATCCATGCCCTGGAACAGGACCATGCTCTCTCCAGGCAGAATAAGAGCACAATAATATTTACTGTGGCTCAAGCCACACAGCCCCCCACTGCCAGCCCAGGGGCTGCCCCCTGCCCTCAACCCCACTTGGGAGCTGCTGCTTCGGCCAGGAAAACATCTCTACAAAGCAAATAAACACCTGACCACACTGCCAGCCTGACCCTCAAACATGATCCCACGCAGAGGCAGAAATAAAATTAATGTCAAATTGGAAAACAAACTTGGATTGTCTCTCTTCCTCTAAATCATAATGCAGGAAATCGGGCAAGCCAACAGGCCACAGCCACAGAGCCAGCACAGGGTGAAACCCAGCTAGAACGAGAGCTGTCACCCGGCTGTCTGCCGTGGCAGGAGCAGACCTGGTTGTTCGGGGCTACACAGCAGCCCCCTTGGCCCTGAACTGGCTGCTGCCCCACAGGCAGCTCGTGCAGTGATGTGACACGTCTCCTGTTCCACGTGTCAACACTGACCCCAGGTGAGGGTCCAGCAGCAGCCCCCGGCAGGGGCCCCACACCACAGCAGGTTGCTGAACCACTCCATGTATGATTGTGCCCCATCCCTGGGGCCCTGCTTCGGCCCAGAAAGCCTCTGTCCCACCACATCCACACCCCACACTCTCGTCCCCTCCCCATAAGAAGCCACCAAACAGGTTTGAAGGTAAATAACAGCCTTCCCTGGCCAGGAGCCAGATCCAGGCGGAAACTGCCCAGATGGGGAGCAGGGGGTCGGAGAGGGTGGTGGGCAGAGCCTTGAGAGCAACGCAGGGTTGTGGTGGCAATACTGGTGGCATGGACAGCTGGGGACAAGCCACGAGCACCAGGACCTGCACCAGAGTCCACAGAGTTATTACAGCCCTGCTTCACCTTCCCCAGGTGTCCATCCTCCACCTCCCACACCCACCACGCGGCCCCCACCCTGCTGCTCAGGGCTGGCTACATCCCCACAGTGTGTGCTGTCATGCTCCGTGTGCTGGCAGGGCACCATGAGGGCTCTGTCAATGTCAGACGTTCCTGTCACAGCAGGTCCTTGGCTCCACGCGGGAGTAAATCCAGCAGAGGGATTAGGGACAAGACCTTGCAGGTTTTTCCGTGCATGGATCCACCATCCCGCCAGCAGCACCCAGCCCGCCAGTCTCCTCTTCAGGATGAGCTGCAGATCCTGCAGCGGGGATGGAGATGGACACAGCAGCGTGCGATCAAGGGAGGAGATGGAAGAGGAGCTGTCAGACAGGCCCTGAGATAGTGAGGGTGGATAACCAGGAGCCAGAACCTGGTTCCAACCCTGCCTTTTGGTGACGGGGCTCTTGCCAAGCAAGCACGGCACGGCATGTCGGAACCGAGTGCTGGAGCCTGCCCAGGACACCCGCAGGTCCCCTCCTCCCCTGCTCCGGCTCTGCTCCAGGAGCAGGAGGGGGCACAGGGAAGGGCTCCTTCCTCCCAGCCGGTGGTGGGGTGCCGGCAGTGCCCGGAGAAAAGCGTTTGCGTAAATCTTGGCGCGTCCCCCGCCAGGGTGGGCTCCTGCTCTTATCTGCTCCCCCGGCTGTTTGCGGAGCCGGCCCAGCGTGGGTCTGGCACCGAGGAGTAAAGACGCCCAGAGCTGCTCAACCCACCCGGGAGCTGCAAACTGTTGATGAGGTTCACCATGGCCCCCAGGCACCGGTGCTCACTGCTCCAAAGCTTCATGGCCACGGGTCCTCCCCCACCATCTGCCATGCTGCCTTCCCCGATGCCCACGGACGGGGACATGGTTTCCCAGGGTGCCAGCCCCATCCCTGTCGACCCCGTGGGGGAACAGCCTGGCTGGCCGCCACGTTCCTGCACCCTGACTCAACAGGGCCCGGCGGGGCGTCCCGATAAGAAGGAGATAACAGGCTGTGTCTCCCTGGTGCTCAAGGACCTTCCGTGCCAGCTCCCGCCAGAGAGAGCCCCGGGGCGAGGCGGGGGGAGAGGCAGCGGATAAAACCCAGAGCACACCAGGCCCTGCTCCAGTGTGGGGATGATGACGTGGAGGTTTGGTGCTGGGGAGGCCCACATGAAGAGCAATGTGGAGGGGAGCAGGTTGCAGGCAGCTGCCTGCAGCAGGCAGAGCCATCCTGGCATCCCTCAGCCATGCTCTCATGGCTCCTGCCTGGCCAAACCCATCTCTGGGGACTGCTACTCTGGCCCTTTGTGATCAGAAGGTGTCCAGGCCATCTTGTCCATGGCAGAAGCGCTGGTGGTACCAGCCCAGGCCTCACCTGCCAGCAGCGGGCACGGCAGGGCCAAACTGGTGCTGCCAAACAGCCAGGAATGGAAAGGTAGCAACTGGGGGATACCGGTCAGGTTGCCCATGATATGCAATTACCCCCTGATCCAAAATCCAGAAGCACCCAGAGTGTCCCACTGTCTGTGTGAGGAGCGGGAGTGAGCAGAAAGGGATAGCAGGACCAATCTGGTGGGTGGTGAAGCACCCTGCCCCCAGCACCCGGTGATCCCAGCTGCACCCTCCAAAATGCTGAAGCAACACAATGCAAATTCTTTCACTCTGTGGCGGCCGCGCTGTTGCCATGGAGCCCCTGCAGAGAACAAACACAACTCGCCCCATGTTTTCTCAGCACCTTCCACCCCATGGCCTTCAGCCCCAGCACCAGCCCTCACCTCACAGGATCTGCCCCAGCTCTATTGCAGCATCCAACATTGGGCCCAATTTGGGGTGTCCCAAACAGCAAGGACAGTTGTGGTGGCACATGTCCTCTGGCAGCCCCGTGATCCTGGACCAGAGACACCCAAGCCTGGCAGGGGTGATGGGGGATGGCACAAGGAAAGGGTGAGGGCTGCACCAGGGGTGCTCACATGAGCCTGCAAATCCTCTGCCCTGGGGATGTGGCATCACCTGCACCCTATGGTTCAGGGCAGAGGCAAATGGATGGTGTCTGGCAGAGACAGAGGGCAGCAAGAGCCCAGCTACCACACAGCCTCACTAGTGACTCCATCCCTTCCTGCACGGAGACCTCAAGAGGATGACTTTGACAAGAGGAGACCACAAGAAGACGACTTGGGTCAAGAGGAGACTGCAGCCAGCCAGTGAGCAGAGACAAACAGCAAAGAAACTCTGGTGAGACACCAGCCCTGTACAGTCATGGGCAATTGGTGTAACCTCTCCTGCCTCAGTTTCCCCAGACACTGAAAGGATGCTGCCAGCCAGGGCAATTCAGCACCCTCTCCCCATGTGCCCACAGGGCCTCCCTGTCCCAGTTCCCACCTCTCCCACACACCCCACTCGATGGAGTCACTTCCCAAATCCGCAAGGGCTTGACTCCAGCCCCAGTTTACCACACGGACATCTCAGTTCCCCACGCCTGGGCAGCTGCTGATGGCAAAGACCATAGGAAGGGTGGCACCGAGGGCAGGAGGGACAGTGGGGCTCGGGATCCCATGGGGCTGGCAGAAGAAAACCGCTCAGTTCCCACTTCCCAGACCCATGAACCCCCCTCATACCACCCCCCAGGCCCTGCCCACGCACCCATCAAGTCCTCTCCTTGACTCAGGTGAGGCTGGGAACTGTTTTAACAGCATCAGGATGGAAAAACCACCAACTCCAAATGGTGACAATGTTACCAAGAGAGATCTTCCCTGCTCTCACTACCCTGCTGTTCCAGAGAACAGCAGTGGGGGTTCACTGGGACCAGACAAGCTATGGGGCTGATCAGTCAATACATAGGTCCAGGCTAGTGTGGGGCCCTTTTTCTGCTCCTTTTCTTCCCAGAAAATATTTCTTCCTGTCTTGTCCTGGCCTTTTCATTCGAATACACAGATCTGGAGCATGAAGTGGAGCAATCAGTGCATGGACAGACAGACACAGAGCAGGGTGGGCAAGCTGACCAGGACAGAGGCAGCCCAGAGCTCTCTGCAAACACTCCCTGATCCCCATGGCACAGCAAGGGAAACTGAGGCAGGGGACAGGATTGGTGGCGCTGTTACAACTGCTGGTTCAACACTTTTGAAAACAAATTGGTAACTAATTCAGCAGATGATCTCCCTCCTGATAGCGCAGACGAGCTGACGGCTGGGCCCCAGGATGTCGGCAGAGCCCTGGCACGCAGTTCTTCCCCAGCTCCAGCACTGGAGGGGGCAGAGAGCCTGATCCTGATGCCCCTCCAGCACAGGAGGGAGAGCAAAGCCACCAGCCCTGGGGCTCAGGTCCTGCCCAGCCTCAGCGGGCTGGGGACAAACAGAGGCAACAAACTTTCCCATCGCGACGCCCTTCCAAAAATCACCTATCTGGGACATCCCCTCAACCCCCCCCAGACCCTCCCCATGCAGCTCCACCGCTCCTACCTGCCCCCTGCTTCTTCGGGCGGACGAAGGGCCAGGAAGAACCGGCCTTGATGCCCGCCAGGCTCCTCTTGCGGTGTGCGTTGCCCATGTGGCCGCTCTTGCCCTCCACCGCGGGTGGGTGGAGGAGCCCAGGACACTACATGGTGGAGCCGAGGGGGCTCCGGCCTGGCCCGGGGGGCAGTGGGAGACCGGGGAGCTCAGCCAGCGGCTCCCATCGCTCCAGCGGAGCTCAGATCTTGCAGGCGGCTGTGTTGGAGCCAATGGTACAGACAGAGAGGAGGGGCCTGCAGGAAACATCCGTCAGATCCCACAGCACCCTCCCAGCCCCATCCCTCCGGCAGGGAGGCGTGGGTGCTAGGGCAGGGCTGAGAGGGGAAAGGAAGACACCCCCTCCAGTCCCCAAGTGTCCCCAAATGTTGGGACGGCTCGGTACAGCCCTTGCCCTCCTCCCACCTCCCCAGGAGTCTGCCATACTCCACAGAGCCACCACCATTCCTGCCTGTCCGTCGAGCACAGTTCCAACAGACGAGGCTACGATCCCCCTGCCTGGGTCTCAGGGGTCCCAGGCCCATGGGGACACCCCCAGCCAAGCCTGACATGGCATGGTTAAGGCTGGAAGAGGACTTCCAGGGCCAGAGCACAGCGCCCGAGGAAGCAGGCTGGGTCTGGCTGTTGCCAAACCTCAGAGCAAGCACCCACACACCTGTAAGAGGATGCACATTAACTCCCTTCCACCCTCTCCACACTCACTCCTGCCTCTGGGTCAAGTCATAGCCGGACCAGCCACGAGGACACCTGGACCCGAGTCAGCTGCCACCACCAACACCTCCTCCCCAGCTGCATCCCAGTTTTTCCCTGCTCCAGACCCCTCTCCAGCTGCCCAGGGTTTTGCAAGCAGCAGGGGAAAGGCAGCTCCGTGCTGCTCTAACATCTGCCCATACTGAACCAACAAGCCCCGTCAGTGCCCGTCCCAAAACACAGATGCCATCTCTGCCCCCTCCAGAGCCCGGGTTTTCCTCTGGATTTTTAATTAGAACATTAAATGCTGGGAGGGAGGGCAGGGAGGGGTCAGCCAGGCAGGCGGTGGGCAAGTCCTGCTGTCAACGTTTATGTTCCTTAGGTGATTCATCACAGACTGGAATAAATAGGAAGGAGGGTTTTGTGGGAAAAGCACAGAATGGGGAGCTAATGGGGAAAAAAATAATTAAAAATCAATTGGGCAGCTTTGTCCTGATGTCCCAACGTGATCAGCGATAAATTAATCTTTGGACTTCAGTCTCCTTCTCTGGAATGGAAACAGTGATGGTGCAGTTTGTCACTGGCTTGGTTTGCTGCCCAGAAGATAGACTCAGTGGGGAAGAGACCATTCTGTGCCACCAACAGTGCCTGGCACCCAGGCAGCTCTGCCCATGTCCCCATGAGTTTGCTGCTCCTCTGCTCCAGGAGAGGGAATGGGGGATCTGGTGGGAAACTATTCCCTACTTCTCATCACTGGTCAAGGAACAGCCTTTCTGTCTTGGGGTAGCTGGAATTAAATAAGGTCATGGTCACAAGTGCAACAGAATCACAGGGCCCAGCCCAGTGACTCGAGATGATTTTAGCCCTGGCTGCATGGTCAGCCAGAGGCATCTCCAGCCCTGGCCAGGGATTCCTTCCACTGCCCAGCACCTCCTGGACCTCCCTGGGACACACAACTCCCCCCACAGCAACTCCAAACTGGGGTGCATGGAGCCCCCCATGCCACTCAAACCCCCACCCCAGCAACACAGGGGCTCCTCTGCAGCCACACTGACAGCTTGCCCAGCCAAAGAACTTTGCTTTCTCTCCCTATAAGAAAAGGAGAGGCTGGAGCCTGCAACACTGCCCTACATACAGACAGACACTTCCCCCTCTCTCCACAAACAGACACCCTCTGTGCCAGCACCTGCCTAGCAAGCATGCCACTGCCAGCACTAAAGTGACACCACCCATGGCCTCTGCCTTGGAGGTGCTGAGGGGGCTCCAAGGACACAGCAAAGCCCACGCATGCCATAAATACCAAAGGGCTAAAGGGGCAACTAGCAGCCATGTGGCAACCTAGATCCAGCTCCTCCTGGGTCCCACATTTCTATCTCCATAGCTGGTGGGCCAGAAACCCCTCGCAGTTGTACTCATCAAAAGGACTCTGAGAATATCATGGAGGTGGGGTGGTGGGGCAAGCTGCTCACGAGATACGGATCTTGTCACCACAGCGTGTGACTGCTGCAAGCACATCTGATTGTCTCCAGGTCACATGTTCCATCAGTCAAACGCTGTGGACCCCTCTGAGCTGGCATGGGGGAAGGATTTGCCTTTCCTGGTTTTCTATCCATCTCTCCTTGTGTTTTCTAAACCTGACTCCACCACCAAGCAAACCTGGAGCAGGAGCTGAGCTGCCTGAATGAGAAAGGAATTCAGCCCTTGTTCCCTTCACGGGGAAGTAGAGCTCAGCAAGGCAAAGGTAACACAAAACCCCCACTTGAGATCCCCAATCATTAACAGAAATATATAACCAGAGAAGTTTCCAGTGATTTCCTGCTCAAGCTGGAGCCCAGGCTGGCTCTGCTGATGACAGCTCCAGCACAGAGAAGCAGAGGGAGCTCAGGTCCCTGCTCCATAGGGTATTTTTTTATCCATGCACAGCGGGAGCCACCAAGACCAGCCCAGGGCTTCAGCTCCTGCCTGGCAGGGAAATGCTTTTTTACTTCATCCTCGCCCAGCTCTTCACCTCCCCATGGGTTATGTTCCCATCGCTGCTGGAGTCAAAGTCAATGATGATATTGTCTTATGAAACAAGACCTTCCTTCTGAAAAGAAATATGACTCCGGTGAAATAGTTTTATCGGATCTTATGGAACGTTATTTGCAAGAGTAATTCTTCCAGTTGTCTCCAGGTGGAATAGCTGTGGTTGCAGACACACCTCTCTTTGTTCCCCAGCCGCTCAGCAGTGCCAGTTCAGGCCAGCTAGGGGATTCCTGCTGCTCACATTTTCTGAAGTGTCACTCTTTGCCTTTTGCAGATTAACAAATTCATTCCCCCCCACACACACACACGGGAACAATCCAAGGGTGTGGGGGCAGCAGTGCCCATCCCTCTGCTCTCTCCATCCGCTTGAGATGCCCAGGATGAAAACACCTGCAGCCACCATGCAGATGACAAAGCCAGCCTCTATGGTTTCCAGCAAGCACCTGCTGATGTCTAAAGCAGCTGTGTGCTTTAAAGCTTTATTTTTAACACCATCATGACCCCCACACCTCTCCAGTAAGGAAATATGTTGCTGCCAGACTAAGCCAGCATCAAAAGGGGGAAAAAAAAAAAAAAAGCCAAACCTAATTTAGTATTTCTGGAACATCAATTCCTTTACTTCATTGGGGAATTAAGAAGAATATTGTGAAACTCAGACAAAGCAATAGCCAAAAACCAGACTCAAACCACTCAGGCAGCAGCCCCCCAGCACTGCCTTCCTGGGGAGCCTGGCGGCTGTCAGCAGCACTTGCAGAGGGGATGGAAAAGTTTTCAGCTTTCTGTCTCCCAGATTCCACCAGTAAAAAGCCGCATGGATGGTGTGGCCACCTGGGAAACCCCAACTCCTTGCTCCATGTTAGACCCTCAGCACAGCCCACCCACTCACCCTGCCTCAGTTGGCAACCCAAGGGTTCCTCACACCTCTTCCTCCAGAGGTTATTGTGGAAATAAACATACTGGGGATGGTGAAGAGCTCAGTAGCACCAGGATAGGGCCACGGGGGTGCTTAAAGCAGAGGGGTTGTGTACAGGTAAAACAGGCAGTGGCTGGTGGCACCCAGGATAGGGTGTCACAGCTCAGAGCAGGAATTATCTCACAGCAAAGTGTTGCACCAGTGTACAAAGTGGATGCTGCAGCCAGCAGGGCCCATTCACTCAAACAGGGCAAAACATCCACTTGGGAAGCTAGAGAGGATTCATCTTCCAGATGGCATGGAGCTGTGCCCTGCCTGGCATAAAGCTGCTGGTTCCCCCCAGAGAGGTGGCCTAAAGCTCACTCATGAGCAGGATTAGTGCATCCTTCCTCCCCACAGATCAGCTCTTTGAGTGGCCAGAGACGAGATCTCTGATTAGCTGGACGCAGGGGGTTGATCCAAAGTGGAAATGCTTTCACCGTCCTGCTCCCATGATTTCAGTGCTGAGCAAGTCCAGCCTTGCCAGCTCCCAGGTCATGAACAGGCAGATGTCCAGGCTGAGGATCTGGTCCTGACCCGTGTCTCCCTGGAGACACCTTTCCTCCCTCCCAGCTTCCCTGCAGCTGGGATGCACCAGGGATAGTCAGATATGCCCTGTCCCCCCCTCCATGACCAACGCCACCTACAGGAACCACAGAATGATGGACTGGGTCATAGGCCTGGCCCAAACCACACATAGAGGGTAAAGCTGAAGGCGCCCAGAGCCTACAAGGACCTGCTGAAACTCTTCCCCTCCCACAGCTCCCAGCTGATGCTTGGAAAAATTCCCAGTCTGGGGCAGAGCCCGGCTGGCTCCTGCTGCACAAGAGCTCCTGGTGTTGGCAGCCTCTGGGCAGGTCAGAGCTTCACACCGGGGTGGCCAACACCACAGGCTCCAGCTCACAGCTTTACAGCTGGCACACAGCTCAGCCCAAACTGCTGCTCCAGGCACCCCAAACCCATCCCACAGGGAAGCATTATCCCCCACCTCGCCGGGAAGGATGCTGCTAACCCTGGCTGCTGGTGGCCACAGCAGGGCTGGAGGCAGTAGAGCGGGGTGGGGATCCTGGCACGCTCTGCAGGCTGGGAGAGCACGGGGAGGGTGAGTCAATCATTCACGGAAGCTGCTGCAGCCATTGCATGTCCGTGCTGCTTCCCTGCTCCACGTCAGCGGGGCTGTGGAATGTGGCATCTCCTGGCCCTGCACATGCTGAGGGGGACATCCCGGGTGGTCAACAAAACCTGGAGGGAAAGGGTCTGGGCAGCTCCAGGGCTAGCCATGGCATTGTGCAGCCCCTCCGTGGCCAGTGTGGACCACAGGGCAGCTCTCTTGGACGAGGGGATATCCAGGTCTCTACATCTCCATCAGCGTGGTGACAGAGCCCTGGCTGCCTCAGCGAGGTGTGCTCAGGAGGGACACCATGGTCCACAAGCTCACAAGCTGTGACCCTAATGGGCAGTGACTTTGCATTTTTGAGGATTAGCCCGTGAACGTTACAACTTTAGGGGGAAAAAAAAAAAAAAAGGGGGGGGGGGTGGGGGCTGGCAGAGTTACTGGGGGCGTTTCTGCTCAGCGAAGAGGAACATCACATGCTCCAGCACATCTCATTTTTTCTGCTCAGGTTTCAGTGCCGGGCCGTGGCAGCGGCATCCAGGAGGGAGGAACTGGCAGCATCTGATGGACTGTCTGAGCAGAGAGCTCGGCCTCTTCCCAAGACCCTTTAGCCCTTCCATGGCCACTCCTGTCTTATCAAAGATCTCCCTGCTCTTCTCCTAACAGTCAACATGCCTGCCCACAGTCCTGGATGCCTGGAAATTCAATCCCCGGGGAAAATGCAGGAAGAAAGTCCCAGGCAAAGGCATATGGCTGGTTTTGGGTGCTGCAACAGTGGCCTCTCCCGTGGCCAGAGCACAGTGAGATCCCCACAGAAGGTGGCCTGCAGGGAGGGCAATGGTGTGACATTGACTGTGTCCCCGGAAACATAGGACAGGAGAGGCTGAGCACTTCTGCTGCACGGGGTGATACCTCTGGCGCCTGCTGCCTACCAGTGCCAAACAACTGCACCAAAGAAACAAGCATGACCAGACACACCACCACCCATCACTCTGCTGGAGGTCCCTGGCCCACAGATCCCCATAACACAGCCGAGAGCGACGAGAAGGCACCCACACCCTGGGTTGTCCTAGTGAAGGTGGCAGGGACATGGCTGGGATATGGAGGCAGCAGCTCACACACTGGCCCAGGCGACAGCTGTATCTAGGGCAGGAAGGGCCACACCTGGAGGATGCAAACACTCTGCCCAGGAGGAGGAGGCAGTGGCTGGCATCCCTCCAGGCTTCCCTCAGCCCCAGTGACCTTCTGACTCAGTGGAGGGAGAACTTACCCAGTGAACCAGCACCAACCCTTGGGGCAGGGGCAAGATTGCACCAGGGACTGCCAGATCTGGCCTGCTGCTATGGCTGCCACAGTGATGGCCACCATGGCCACTGCAACCCCCATTGGCCACCACCACCATGGCCACCACCTCCTCCACCGCCCTTCAGGAGCCTCTGCTGCCACCATGGCCAGCACCTCTGATCCTGCATGGTCACCACTGTCACCCCTCCTCAGCCACCTCCATAGCCACCACCTAGACTCCTTTTCAGTCAAGGCCAAGACCCTTCTTTGGTCACCTCCATGGACACCACCCCAATTCTCCTTGACTTCCACTACAACCCCTCCTTGCCCACACCCCTGGTCACCACTGTGACCCCTCCTTGGCCACTGCCACAACTGCTCCTCAGCCCCCATCTTGAGTCCTTTTTATCCGTCACCCTGACCCCTTCTCAGACTCCGCTTTCACAACCACCCCAACCCCTGCTTGGCCACCATCATAGCTACCACCCAAACTCTCCTTGACCAGCACCATGACCACTACCCCAGCCCCTCACTGCCCAGCTTCACATCCACCCTAACCCCTCCTTGGCCACCACTATGGCCACCACCCCGGCCACTCGTCACCCACCTCCCCAGCTCTCCCCTCACCTCGTTCCTCCGCCCCTGCCTGGGGGCTTCCTCCCTTCCGCCGCCGCCGCCGGCCGCGGAGCCAGCTGAGGGCCCGTCGGAGCGACCCCGCCCGGGCCTTTCTCTTCTTCGGGGGGGCCACTGAGCCGCCCCCGCCCTGCTCCGGCTCCTGCTCGCTGCCCGCCGCAGGTGCAGCCTGGGCGGACATGGCCGCGGCGGGCCAGGCCCCGCACCGCTCCGCACCGCCGACAGCCGCTGCCCATAAGGCCGGGCCCGCCCGGCTCCGGCTGCAACCCCGGCCCTGCTCCGGGCTCCCGCCGAGCACCCGCCGCCGCCACTGCCGCCGACTGAAAGTTTCTGAGAGGCGGGGCCCGGCTGAGGGAGGCTCCTCCCGCACCGGCCCCCGCCCCCTGCCCGCCGCAGGTGGTCCCGCTGGACACCGGCTCTCTTGCTACCGGGGCTGTGCGGGGACATTCCCCTCGGTGACACCCGGGTGTTCCCGGGGCACGGGAGGGACCCTCCTGGGGTTCCCAAGCTGAGCCTCCCCCCCTCCGGTGGGTCCCGGCTTTGTCCTCTCGGCCCCTGGCAGTGTGTGGGGACAGCTGGGGGTCCCCAAGCTGTCCCACCTCAGTGAGTCCCAGCTTTGTCCCCTCGGGACTCACATTCTGTCGGGTGGAGTGTGCAGGGACAGACGGAGACTTCTTTGCCCTCTCGGGACCCTCCATGTCCCCCCTCTCCTCAGCCTCCCCATGGTGGGAGCATCAGTGGGAGAGAACAGAGTAGTTTGTGCAGGACTAGAGCGTCGTCAACCCCTGAGAGGTGTCCTGCAGATACACAGGGGGCTGTCCCTGTCCTCAGGAGAGGAATCATGGCCCATGGCCGTGTCCTGCCCTTGACCTCTCCCTACAGCCACCACCCGTTCCTCACCTGATGGGCCTGAGGGTGACACTTGCCATATCACTGCTGATGGCAGCATGCAGAGGGACACGGTGTGGCCAGCCGCGGTGTACCTGATGTCACCACCAGGCACACCCTGTGCCACACTGTGTTGTTGCTGATGGTAAACTAGCCTCTAAGAAATTAAATGACACGAAGGGGGCAGTTCAGCCTCTTGATGTGACTCTACCAGGCTCTGCCCACAGCTGAGACCATGTCGGGAATGGCCACGGCTCTCAGAAAAGGTTTCAACACTTGGGACACGCATGCGTCTCTCAGGAGCACAACCACATGGATCTGGCTGCGAGGGGGATACACCAGAGCTTGTTTTGGAGTGGCAGCGGTGACAGGACACACGGGGGCACAAGCCAGATGAGAAAAACAGGTGATTTCTGCCACATTTCACCACTCTTTGCTCAATGGGGTTCGGGTCCCTGCGCGGATGTGTTTCCTGATGTGAAGAGCTGCATTGTTGCATTTAAGCCGCATCCTTCCCGGAGGCTGGTGGGAGCCTGGCTGCTTGCCAGAGGAGTTTGGCAACCGCTGGAAATGACAAAGAATTTATAATACAAGGAGCCTGTCCCTCCGGCTGAGCTTCTCAGTGTGTTGATGTCTCCCATGGGATTCAGGGGCCGGCACTGTGTGTCTGGTGGGCTCTGCAGCCCCCAGCATCCTGCTGCTCTTCAGTGGTACTGGTGATGGGGGACAGGGATGTGACACTAAGCCCAGAGTGATACCTGCAGAAGGGCCAGAGCTCACTGTGCTTTTGTGTCTCTGTCTCTCATCCTCCTCCTTTGCCCCTTGAATCCTGACTCAAGACTTAAATGAGCTCTGGGCAGCAATTTCCCTGCACCCCCTGCCCTGCCATGATCCCAGGGAAATGTTTCCTTCAATGGGCAAGAGCTGAGTATGCCACTGGCCTCCGGGGCTTTGCTGACCCATGTCGAGGTGAACTGCTGTGGGCAAAAACTAATCCCCGATTAGGGTGTTTTTGTTGACTTTCCTCCTCCGGCTCCAACTTCCGAGTTATTTGCCTCAAAAAAAAAAAAAAAAAAAAAATCCCAGTCTTGCCCTTCCTCAAACAGCAGCAGAACCAGTTTGAAAAATATATTTGCACATAGTTATGGGGCATTGTCCAAATAATCACATTGGGAGAGTATGTTACCCTCTGGGGAGACCTCTTATTGGAGGGGTGAGGAAAGTAGAGGAGAGAGAAGAGGAAGGTTGTCCTTCAATTTTCCTTGGTTACAGTCCTGGTCCTGGTGGAACAGGAAAGCCCAGAGGCTCTCTAAAGCCCCAGCCCTTCGTGCAGAGCCTCATAAAGCCCTACCTCCTCCCCAGACAGCTCCAGCAACAGTGGCATGCCAGAGTATCTACCCGGATAACTCATTTTCTGCTTGGATGGCCAAGATGGTTACAAGGATCCATTTCCAGGGAAACCAAGGCACAGAGGAGGTAGAAAGGTGAGGGTCTGCCCCAAGAGCCCCCCTTGCCTGATCCCTGGGAGGTGAGATCCCAAATGACATCACAAAGTTCCAAACCAGATTGGCTGGAACAGGACATACTGCCCAAGCTGCTGACCCTCTGGCAGGGACAGCCAGAGCTCAGTGAAACATTGGGGTGTGCTCAGCCTGTCCTCTGCCCCCACTGCTTCCCCCTCTCTGGGGCAGTGGGAGGGATGGCTGCTCCCTCATTACTCATTAACACCTTAAGCACTTATGGGTGGCTGGGACAAGGTCCTTGCGCAGCCACTCTGGCCCTGCTGAGGTACCTGCAGGTACCACTTTCACCCCTCTGTGTTCCTGAGAAGGAGCCACTGGCTTCAAATCTCCCTCACAGGGACAAGAGCTGGAGCTGGAGCTGCTGCTCCCTTTCACTTGCCTCAGGATATGGAAAAAACCAGCCACGAGCCCTCCTGGCCAGTGCTCAGGCAGCAGTGACCCTGTGAGCAATTGCTGGGACAAAGGGACTGGTGCTGTACTGCTGAATATCAACCCTGAGATCCCTGGTCTGAAAATGGGCTTTATAAAAGGGTTCTCGGGACCTAAATGTTAAAAGGGAGAAGGCAAACAGACCCTTGCTTGGGTGTCTTGTATGTGGAGAAAGTGATGAACAAATAGCAGTGGTTGCTCCCTCGTGCTTGGAAGGAATGGCTCTGTCACAGCATCCCAGGAGCATCACCTTTGCCTGGAGCAGGGGTGTCACCAAAATCAGGTGTCCATCAGCTCTGCTTTGAAGGCAACTTCAGGCCTGACCCTGCCACATCATCCCCTGCCAACTCCATGGCACAAGCTGTTGGTCACTTGTTGCAATGGCTGCGTGTCCCAGGGCTGTTTGTGCACATGCATGCACAGAGACACAGGGACACACAGACACATGGACACACACACAGACACTCTCCAGAGAAGTTGTGGCAGGAGTGGCTTTTCCTTGCGGTGGCACAGGGCGGGAGCCAGCACCCAGATAAGCAGGAGCTGCTGGCACCTGATCCCATGGAGCTCCCAAGGCCCCTGGGGGTGGATGGAGCCTTCAGGCTCCCCCTTCATCTCTGCCCCAGCTAGGCACATGCCCACACTCCACTCCACCTCCTTCTCCTCCTCTTTTTCTTCCTCCTCTTTCTCCAGCTACAGCTAGGCCACTGCCAGCTCTTACCTGGAGAAACTGAGGCAGGAGGTGAAGCAATCCAGGTTGTTCTCAAGGTTCCAGCATCATCCAACCCCTCAGACCCAGGCAAAAGTCCCCAAGTGCCATCCCCACTCAGCTATAGACACTTTGCCTTCACTTGGGCACCTCCCAACCCATCAAGGGGCCACTGAGTGACGGCAGGAACAGGCACACGGTGCCACCACCCTCCCAGCCAGGATCAGTCCCTGGAAGTGTTCCCAGCTCTGGCAATGAATCACACATATCCCCTGAGGTCAGATTGCAGCTCCCGTGCATGGAGTGCTGGATCTGGCACAGCTCCATGGCTGGACCCCCCTTGCCCTCCGCAAACATCCGCAATGAGCCCAGGGCATGGGGATGATGGCAGTGCCCAGGTTCAGCCCTGCCAGCTCCTGGTGGTGCTGTGGTCTGGGCAGGTTAGGCACACCCTGGTGCTGCCATAGCTTCTGGCCAAGGAGGCCTCAAAGCTAGACAAGCCTCGGTGGTTTTTCACACCCATCCCTGAAGATCGTGGGGGACAGAGCCATGACGCTGCTGTGGCAGTGCCAGGGCGGTGGTGCCGCGATGATGGTGTCAGGGTGGCAAGGACACGGTGCCAGCTCTGTCCCTGACCTGGGGGCAGGTCTGCCATGTGTGATGGGAAGGAAAAATCCACCAGGAAGAGAGATGGCAGCACCAGGTCACCAGAGGGGAGGAAGCAGAGTGACCCCCAGCTGCTCTTTGCTCCCCACACTCCCCCATGCTGGGGACACTGTGGTGGTGTGGCATGGCAGTGACCAGAGCTGCTGCCATTTCTTCGAACAACCAGGATGTTTTGTCTCTCCAACACTCCCCAGCCTTTGGCTTTCCCCTCCAGCAGCGTTACCGATAAGTCCCTGTTTACTGGAGCAAAGTCCACTCTGGTTCACACACACCAACATCTCTCCACGCCTTCCAGACCCAGCATGTGCCCACGAATGATCAGGCTCTGCTGAGCACGTTGGGGTCCAGCAGCTGACACCCGAGCTGCCTGTTGCCAGGTTATATCCACAAAACAGCCCCACGCCAGGGACAGGGATGGGGTATCCTCTTACGGAGCAGAGAACAGCTGAGCCCTTTCAAACCCCACCCTTGGCAGCTCATCAGATAAAGCCCAACCAGGGCTCGGAACCACCGGTGCCATAGTCCCCACCATCTCCTGGAAGGGTTTGTTGGACCCAACCCACCCGACCACAGGTTTCTCCCCCCCTTGGCAGTTTCAACTCCTGATAGATATTTATACACACAACTTGGGTGAATTAACGGCATTCCTCTTCTATTGAGTCAAAAATCACAGTGCAAAGAGAGGTGCTTGGTGGAAAAAAAAAAATAGAGGGAGGAAAAAAAAGGTGGGTTATGCTGAAAAAAGCAACAGCATCAAAAAAAAAAAAAAACAACACCAAAAAAAAAAACCAACCCAAAGAAAAAAACCCACCACAACCCACACCCAAATCTCCCTTTTCCTTTTAAAGCTCTGCTCCCAGGAGATGGATAAACATAGGGATTTTCACCCTGATTCTATCAGGTTGGTATTGAGCAAGGCATGGGCAACGTGATGGTGAGGGTGACTCAGGGATGGGAACAGGGTAGCATTGGGTGATGTTGTAAACTGTGGTGTGCGTTGCTGGGTGATCAGGGGGCACGTAAGCTGGCGACTTCCTGAGCTACGAGTGCTGGCTTCCTGAGCCACCACGGCAGGATCAGGCCGTGTAGAGGTAGGCTGGGTTGGCTCCAACACCATGGGCAATGGCCAGGCCAAGCACCTGCTGGCCATGCCACCCCCCCTGGGCTGTTGCACCCATGTCAACATGGCAATAGATCTAAAATTTGTATTTTTATAAATAGATGCTAATAATATAACTGCTGAAGGGCCAGGTTAGGGTGCCATGGGGTGGGAAGGATAGGGACTGGTACTGGGAGAGGTAGAGCTGTGAGGATGGAGGGGAAGGAAGGGCAGCAGGGAGAGCAGTGTCACTGTTGGGGATCCAGGAGCATGGTCAAGGCCACCGTGGGGCTTTGCAGAGCAAAATGTCACCATCCCCATCCAGGGAGGGGGGTGTGGGTGGAAGGGGAAGCAAAGGCTGCTCGCTGCCACTACTGGGGTGTTTGCAGGGCATCTAGATCCCCCTGAGTTACTGGTGTTTAATATATTTATATGTTTTAATAAGTGCCAATGCCCAGCCCAGCACCCTGCTCTGTGGGCAGGATGAGGCTGCACCCTTTGGCAGCTATGTGCTGAGTCCTCCAGCACTTCCCCTTCCAGCCACCCTCGTAGGAGGTGAACCCACACAGCCCCAAGGGACACCCCGATATTCTCATCCCTGCTCTCCGTGCCCTTGTCAGGACTCTGGCAGGGTGGGACCCCGCAATTCCTGATGAGGACCCCCCAGAGCTGCTGGAAGGGGATGATTTCAGGCAAACTCCCAGCGTAAATCACGGGTGGGAAGAGCTGGAGCGGGATGGGGCGCTGCGGGGGGGCGGGCTGGCGGCGGCTGCCCCTGCTGGGGATCAGCGGCTTGGCCTTCCCCGCCCTCCTCCTCCTCCCGGGGCGGAGGGAGGCAGCTGGCACTGCAGGCGGTGGCAGGGCGAAGCGGCTGCTCGGGGGGAGTCTGATTTCCAGCCCCGTTTATTAATAACACTCCCCCCGCCCCATGCTAAGCCCGTGTGCAGCGCAGAGCCGGAGGCGCTGGGCTCCGGGGGAGGAAGGTAAGAGCCCACTCCGGGGGAGCAGAGAAGGGGCTGAGGGGGAAGTGTAGGATTTGTGGCATGGTGGGGGGCAAGGAGGCTGCCAAAGCGTGGGGAGCAGAGATGGGGTGGAAGGGTCTGAAATTCAGCATCCAGGGAGCATCCCCGGACCCTGAGGAGGGATCGGGTGGAGGACACAGCCCCTCCGGGGTGCCCAGGAGCGCTGGGGGCCCTGGGATGAAAGGTGCTGGGCGGGAGCAAGTCCCCCACTCCCCACTGCCAAGGCAGGAGAGCTGTCCTCCCCCTCCCACCCCACAGGGGCAAAGAAGAGTCCAGAACTTTGAAAAAATAAGCGCTGGAGGAGGAGGGTGAGGAAAAAGAAAGCAGAGCCCTTTCCTCACTCTTTTTTTTTTCAGGCGTTGCCCCTCTCCAGCCGACCGGCCGTTGGGTCCGAGGCTGCGATGTGTCAGCGCTGCCCAAAACTACCTTATTAGGAGAGAAACCATCGGTGAAAATCACTTCTTTCCTTAAAGCCGTTGCTGAGAGCCGAGGGCTGCCTGTTTGTGCCAGCCTGCCTCGTTCCTTGGGGAATGACGAGACATGAGCTCAGCGGCGGGACTGGGAGGTGAGAGCATCCTCACCCACCATCCCGGCTCCTGGAAGCGACAGGAAAATCCCCGGCTTGTCCCCGAGGGTAGATTCTCTCCACCAGACCCCAAATAGCAGCCGGGAGAATGTAAGACAGGAGGATTCGGTGGTGGCAGCTGCAGGGACCGGGCTAGGGACAATGCCGGGAGCAGATGACTCTGCAAAGCTGGGATCCTGCTGCAGGAGCTGCTGCTCGCTCGGGTGCTCTTTATAGGGTGTTCTCCTCCATCTCAGCCACCCCGGAGCCCGCCTGCGCTTCAGCAGCACATTCCCTTGCCGTGAGGTTATGCCACATTGCTAAAATCCCGGGAAGTTTTCCTGGGAGCGCCCAGGTGTGTGACCCCCCCGGGGGGCAGGGTTGTGCCACAGGAACAGTAGCTCTGCGCCCCTCGCCATAGTGCCACTGGGGGGGATCGTCTGTGACACGGTGGGCTGTTCCTGTTGGCGCTGGGGTAGCTATGGGATTAAGGGTCCCTGTTTGCATCCCTTGATCTTCAACTGCTGCAGTCAGTCACTTCAAGAGGATTTTCTTCCCTTGTCCCATGCCTGCTGCAATTCTCTCACAGGATGAGAACTGTTACACTCATTGCTTTGCGTCACCTGTCCTCTCCTTTCCAGGGACCTGATGGCAGAGCCTGAGCCCCCTCCAGAACTCCCGGATGAACCCAGAGGATCCTCAACCCCACAAGGAGATACAGCAGGTGCTGGTTCACACTCAGACCCTTTGATCAGCCCCTCAGACCCACATGTGGGTGCAGGGGTGACACCACAAAGCCCAGACACCTGGCAGGAGCTGCAGGCAGACAGCAGGGATGCTTCCTTGGAGCTAAACACAGAAGGCACCCATGAGGATATGGCCAGGGCTGAGATCCCACTGGACATGGATGGAGCAGGAATCCCGCTGGACGTGGATGCAGATAGAGTAGAGATCCCACTAGATGGGGACGGCGCAGGGATCCCGCTGGACGTGGATGCCGGGGGGATTCCACTGTACATGGAGACAGATGGGGCAGGCATCCCAGCTGATGTGGATGCAGAGGGAGCAGGGATCCCACTGGAAATGGAGGCAGAGGGGGCAGGCAGTCCCCTAGATGGGGACGGTGAGGAGCATCAGTGCCTCACCCTTGAAGAGCTGGGTGACTATTTCCAGGAGTGCATTGAAGCTGTCGAGCAGATGGAGAAAGAAAGAGACAGCTTGATCACGGAGCTCTCACAGCTGCGGGAGCCGGCGCTGCAGGAGATCCGCCATGCCCACCAGGAGATCCAAGCAGCCTGCCGGCTTCTGGCCAAGGTGGAGCTGGAGAGGGACAACCTGAAGGATGAGATCCGGCAGATCAAGCAGAAGCTTTTCAAAGTGACAAAGGAATGCGTGGCTTGCCAGTACCAGCTGGAGAGCCGGCGGCACGACCTCTCCCAGCACGCTGCTTACCGGGGCGAGCTGGAGAGCCAGGCTGGGCAGCTCTCCGGAGAGCTCTCCCGGCTGAAGGAGACCTGCGAGAAGGAGAAGGAGGTTTTGAAGCAACGTCTGGAGACTCCGCCCTGTCGGCAGGATAACCTGTACCTGCAGGAGAGCCGACGGCTCTCCATGGAGTTCGAGAGCTTCGTGGCAGAGAGCAGGAGGGGGCTGGAGGATCACTATGAACCTCAGCTGCTGAGGCTGCTGGAGAGACGAGAGGCAGGGGCCAAAGCACTGCAGGACATGAAGGGGGAGATCCAGGGGATGAAGGAAGCTCTGAGGCCCTTGCAGGGGGAGGTCAGCCGTCTGCGGCTGCAGAACCGGAGCCTGAAGGAGCAGATTGTCCTCGTCAAGCAGAAGAGAGATGAAGAGGTTGGGCAGTACCGGGTATGCACCAGGCTAGGCACCCCTCACACCCTTGGTTTTAGTCGTTCCTTGCAGCTGGTGGAATGTGGACGTTGAAGGTTTTGCTCTTGGGGACAAAGGGAGGAGCAGGATGGAGGGTAAGGAGGTGGAATATCTCCTGCTGGTTGAAACCAAAAGCATCCACTGCCCTGGCACAGGCTGGGTGAAGAACCAGGGAGACCTGAGGTCCCAGGGATGTGGTGGGGAAGAGCTCACACAGTGAGCTTCTGGTAAAAAAAGGTTTTTCCGGATTATTTTCCTACTTAGTTTTGACCTGCCCCCTGGAAATGCCCCCCTAGATCCTGCCTTTCCCACTGCCAGGAAGGGTCTCACCTCCTATGCACACAGCCCAGGGGCTGGGCTGCCTCCTGAGGGTTATTTCTGGCTGCTTTCAGGCACATCCCCCCTCCTAGCACCTTGTCCTGATGGATGAGGCAATTCGATATCTCCAAGAGCACATTTGGCAAAGAGGCTCCACAATTAAATCTCCCCCAGTTCAACACTCAGCTCGCAGTCACTGTCTCCTCCCAGCCTGGCTCCCAGCAGTTTCTAGAAGCACCCATGACTCAGCTCCTCAGGGACCTTAGGGTCTGCTCTCCCTTGGGGAACAGGACTTTGGGGCATCCCTGATGTGCCTGCACATTTTCTTTTGCCCAAATTCCTTTTTTATATTCTTGGCTCATGGGTTTAGGCAGCTCTGACAGCTTCTCAAAGCACACACAAAGCAGTCTAGGGGACAAAAGCCAAATAATAATAAAAAAAACTAAGAACCCAACTCAGCCCAAGCTCCTACCTTTCTAAAAAAAAAAGCAAATCTTTTTGCAGATTTTTTTGAGATGGTAGATGAGCAACCATCAATGTGGCTGCACTTTGTCCAGAGCAACACCAGCAACAGACAGATCCCACCGTGAGAACATGGGCACTGAAACAGCCTTCCTCCCCCAGCTCATCCACTCATCTTCTTCCTCCCCAGGAACAGGTTGAGGAGTTGGAAGATAGGCTGAAGGAACTGAAGAATGGGGTTCAGCTCCAGCAGCACAAGAACCAGGAGCTGGAGGAGCTGAGGATCAGCCTCCACCAGGAGCTCTCCATCTACAAGTCCGTTTGAGTCCACTTGTGTCCCCCTACAGCAGCGAGGGGCTGGGAGGAGAAGGGTGCCAGGCTGATGGCCACACAGCTATGGGGCACCAGGGGCTTTTGCTCCTGGTCCCTGAGCATGTGGCTGATGTGTGACCAAGAGGCCTGGTGGGACAGCACAGTGGGAACTCCAGACCCTTTGCCATCCAGCACACAGGATTTGGTGGGCATTGCTGTACAGGAGGGGAGGGTGCTTTCCAAGAAGCCAGCACTGTAACTTGAAGTGCCAGTTTCCTTAGTAATATATAGAAAGAAGCCAAGGTCTAGGTTTGGGAAAAAGCTTTGCAGATGCTCTTAAATCAGAGAATTATCTTCTGCTTATCACCATCTACTGCTGGGTTCACACTGGTCTTTTTTACACAGGATTTTTTTTAAACTCCAGAAGATGTCCATAAGTTTTTGGGCTGCTCTACTCACCTAGCCTTGTGCTGTGAGGTGTTAACTCCAGTCTCAGCTGAACACACTCACCATTTTCTGCAGCTTCAGTTACTTTAGCATTCTTTTTTCCACTTCTCCACTCAAACCTCCCATCCCCTACCACATTTTCCTTTTGTTTCCTTTGTGTAAGACTTTAGCACAGCAAGGTCAGGGGAAGAGATCTGTTTCAGCCTCTCACCCCACCAGCCCTTTCAACATGTATAAACAAGACCAACTGCATTTACCATTCCGACCAGATGCCACCAACCCCATGGCTTTGCTGCTTGTGGTCTTTCTAAATCACAGGTCTCAGTCACAGACCAGTATTGAAGCCTGGGTGCTGCAGCATGGCCTCTGAACTCCCTGCAATCTCCACCTTGCCACTCCTGGAAGCAATAGTAGCTCCTCAGGTGTTAGGATACATTACATTTCACATTTGCACCAGGGACTTTAGAGTGAAGCACAGCCCCAAGCTGCCTCTCCTGTGGCTCACACCAAAAATTGCATTCCCTTCTGTTGGAGCTTCTTTGTTTGCCAAGGGCTCTGCAAGGGCTGGGACAGGTCTGCACACTCACAAGACCATGTCCCCAGCCAAAGAATGTGTTGGTTTTTTTTTGTTCAGAAATAGCATGTCCCCCTTCTCCATTTTTTTCCACCTGATGAAAATATTCACTCATCTAAATTTATTTTCTACCCATACAGGGGCTGCTTGGAAATCTACGGCCATCTTTGCAAATCAGAAGAAAAAACAGAGCAGGACTCTTAAGTTTTCCTCACTGTAGCAAAAGGGAAGCACAGAGGCACCCACAGGGGACATCTCCTCTTGCTGCTTATCCTACCTGCTGCACAGCAGCTCCTGAAGTCAGGAATACCAATCGCTTGCTTGTGTGGTTTTCTCAAGGTGCTGCTGTTAATTGTGTAGCTAAACTGTTTTGTTTCTTTTGTTGTTTTTTGTTTGTATTTTTTCCCACAGAGGAGCAATGGAAATACTTGCACTGAACAAGACATATGAAACATAACAAATGTAGGTTTTGCTGTTTGGAAAAATGTATCTTTTCTTGTTCCCTGGATGGATCTTATCAGCCAGCACACAAAGAATTGTTCTGGAAGCCAGTGGCAGGGGCATTGAGTTTTAAAGTTTACATGCAAGAGAAATTTCATCCTTTTAACAGGATTTTCTTTTGTATTTCAAGGGTCTCTGCTGTATCATGACACACTCCACCATGGGCCACAGAAACAAAGTTGTAGAGAAAAGGTTTCCATTTTATATAGTCTCACACTGAAAATAAAAGTCAGAGTTTAAGGATCTTTTTAATTCTCAAAGCTGCATCTAAGAGAAAATAAATGTGTGTGTCAAACCCAGGTACTTGTAAGGGATCCAACTGTCCATACTGTAGACTATTAAAAAATATAGTTCTGCAGTAAGGGCTAAAAGCAGCCCCAAAAGCCAGCCAGCAGCAGGCTCAGGGGGAGTGTTCAGTGCCAGTGACTGCCTGGGGACACCAAGCACTCATTTAACCACATCACAAAAAAAACCAAAAAAACCCCAAAACACCAAACCACCAGAAACAAGGGGAGAAGCACCCACATGTTAACAAACTAAGGGATATCCACACCAGCACCTGGTCTCACAGGGCACAAGCAGGTACAGACCATTCTTTTGCTTTTTCTGTTTCCTGAGGATGTCCACTTTACTCTCACCAAAACAGCTACTGGAAGAGGAGAACGCCAACACAAAACTCAGAGCCTTTACGTAGAAAAATTTATTCCATCTGAAGCACTTACACGCAATTAGTCATCAGGAGCATGGAGAGTAACAGGTTGCTGGTGGAACAGGACACCCTAAGTGGAAGATGTGCAGGAACTAGTGGTCAAGAACTAACTCCCAAAAAAAGTAGTTTATCCAGGTTTAATTTGCTTTACAGATACCAGCTGCCAATGCTGTTTCAGGTTCCTGGGTATGCCATCTGTGGTACATCAGTTGGTAAAAACATACAACCTTTACAACTTGGTGGCCCCAAGTTTTAAAAACCATTTCACAGAAAGGAAAGAAATATATGTGAAAACACAGCTCAAGAAACACACAATAGAGCAAAACACATGGAAGGTGAACAATACTCTGCAAGTATAGCTAACAAATCCAAATTGCTGCTGCCCAGCAGATAGAAGAAAAGGGAAAGGAAGGAAGAAACAAAAAACCCAGAATTACCAGTAGAGGCCAAAAAATATAAAAGGAAACTGAATTTCAGTTTAAGTCAGAAACTGCAAGTCTGGTTTGTATCTGCACCAGATCAAAGAAATCCCAAGACTTCTGAGTTACACTGAAGAGGACAAAACCTTCCACACTTAATCCACTGGCAGTTCAGAAATAAACACTTGTATCATCTCCATGCTGGCAGCTCAACCCCATCACTTTTTGTTTAAATTATGCAAAAGCTGCAGCTGTAAGCAAGCTAAAAAAATAGAAGAAATAACAACCAATCCAAGTTTGCTGTGTGGTGAAGGCAGCCAGCCCGAGAGCAAGAGGTGGCTGAAGGGAATCTGCTCAAGGAGCAGGGCTGAGCCCTTTCCTCAGGGATTATTCAGTGTCTGGGTTTAAAAGCCTGTTGGTGACATCTACAGAAGGATGGCTGAACACAAAGCCTACGTGTGTCTCAAAACCAGTGTTAAGTCAATATCAGGGTTGAAAGGGAAGAGAAGGAAAAAGACTAAAACCAGGAAAAGGTTATCATCTAGGATCCTTGACCTTCTGGATCCACACTTCCTTCAGGGTCTTCATCATTATAGATGTTCTCCGCCTGTAAGACAGAGAGGGAGGAACTGAAGAAGCATCTACCACCACACTGAGCAGGATTCCAGCTGCTACAACACTTCAAAGTTTTGAGATTTAGGCAGTGTTATAAAGCAAGCCACACTGGGAGCTGTAAATAAAACAAGGAATGCTGGAATCTGAGCAGCTCAACACCATCTCTCATCTGCCTCTTCCAAATCAACTTACCATTTGCCAGACTTGCATGATATTGTCTTCTGATACAGAACAAATTACCCAGGGTTCATTGGGATTCCAGGAGAAATCAGAGATCTTTGCAGTATGACCACCATGAATAAACTGGCATTGAGGAAATAAAAAGAAGAATATTTACAAATCTACATGGTAGAGATGAGCAGTACATCAAAAAATCAATGAGATTCAAAAGACTCACCAGCAGCTCGGGGGGACCATCCTCAGCATCTTCAGGGGATTGTTCTTCTCCAATTTTACTGCAGAAAGGGAGGAAAATTAAAAGGTGGGGGTTGGTTTGGTTGTTTTTGAAGTGTGGTGCGATTCATCAGTAATATTTTGTCAGGACAAGGTGACTAATTTGGGCTTTACCTCAAGTCCCACACGTTTAGTCTGCGGTCAGTTCCACTGGAGGCCAATATGGTTTCATTGTGGGGAGACCACTGAACCTGCAGACAAGGGTCAATTTGGAAAGGAAGTTAGTCTGAAGAATCTCTAACATGACACAGACTCACAAGAAAGACCACTGCATTTTGGATCATGAAAGCTCTATGAGGATTCAAACAGGAATAGCAATACATCCAATAAAAATTTCCTAAGGCACAAGGTAGGTTTGTGAACACTGAGCACCCAAGGGTACTCATGAAACTTTTCCTCCAATGCAGCCCACATGTTATGAAGTCCAAACAGCTCTCAAGGATATTAGCAGATCCTTACTTGAAGAAGGATTGCACAAATATAAATGATGGCTTCCCTAAGTAGTAGGTATGGTTTCCACATCAAAAGAAATCACTCTAATTAAGCCTAGCTGCCCGAAAGCTCACATTTACTACTTCTGCTGGAGATAAATCCCTCCAAAACATGCCACTTAATAGGATCACGGGGGTAGAAAAGAACATGTGACTCTGCACACAACCTGACATTTCAAGATTTAATGTGTAATTTTGAGATCACTGCAGTCTTAACTAGTAATCCTTCTACCAAAAACAATCTTCACATATTTTTCTTCCGAGTAATGCGTGAGTTAGAAATGGAAATATTCTATCTGCTAAGCACATGCTACCCAGGATGTTAAAATTCTACATTTACACCCACAAAATTAGCAGCTGGTAGCTCTCACAGGATGTTCTGGTGATCTCCTTTAATGGGCACCTTCCTACAGGACCAAACTGAGAGGATGAAAATTCTGCAGCATTCCCATGTGCCTTCCTGCCTCAGTCTGCTGCCATGAATAATTTACATTCCCTCTGCACTGCCAGCATTTCACCCTGCTGGGAGGGTTAAAGTTCTTGACTGTTTCCTTGTTCCTTTCTGGACACTCTTATCTGTACTGGAGCTCTACCCCACACAGAGCCCTATGCAGCTCCACAATAATAAGCCAGAAATTTATAAGCAGATGAGAGAAAAGAATGTATGAGTTAAGTACATTTAATAAAAATTTACAGTGGAAAAGAATGTGGGTTTTTTTGTTTGTTTACAGACATCTAAGTAGAACTAATTCTATGTGCACAAAAGGGGTTTTTTTCCACTATACCTGAAATATTTCATCTTTGTGTGATTCAAAAGAGTGCAACTTCAGTTTCAAGTTCCTCAAGTCCCACAGAGCAACAGTCTAGGAAAAAAAAAAATCCAACATAAAAATATTTTTAGTTGAAGTAACCAACATACACACCCATACCCACCAGAAAATAAACAAATATGTTCAAAGTTTGGGTAGATGTACCTTATCAGCTGATCCTGTAGCCAGAATAAACTCACTGTAGGGGTTGAAGGAGAGGCAGTTGACTTCAGCTGTGTGAGCATCCACTGAATGACTGGGTTTGGAGGTGTTGTTTGACCGAGTATCCCAACTGTACAGAAAAACATGGAATTAAACCAGAGGTTTACATCCCATTTCACTGAGAGACTAAAGAGCAGGTGAGAAAGCAAGAGGGAAAGAAGCACTCAGTTGCTGAAAACATCGCCCCACTTACATCATGAGTTTCTGGTCATCGGCAACAGATCCAAAAAGAGACTCGTGGAGCAGGTGCCAAGATACATCTTCCACCACTGCTGTATGCCCTGTGAAGATGGTCTTTGCATCCACCACTTTGCCTTCTTTTGGAACAGCACTGATATCCCACAAGCAAATGGTCTTTAACAAAACAAAAGCTTTTTTAAAATTCCATCTTTAGACAGACACTCTTCACCTCCTCTCCCTCTAAAAAATTCCCACGAAACCAAACACGTTTGACCTTTGCCAAGGGACACAAGTGCAGACTGTACCTCAGCTATGTCTAAAGTACTCACATGATCATCAGAAGCACTAAGCAAATGCCCACTCAGGTTTGGGTTCCATGATAGCCCATAGCCTTCCTTCTGGTGGCCACGAAGACGCAGATCAGGGTTACACTCTCCAGAAGGGTCTGCAAAGAGGTGGCATAAGAACTCCAGTGCTGAGCACCATCTCCAGCTCATCCTGGAACACATGGCATTAAGTGTTCCTCTGCTTTACTAAACTTTGCTCTGACATTTTCCACAGGATCCCTCTCTATCCTTTTGAACATTATCCCCAACTGAATCACCTCATTAAAAGAGGATGCACTGAGACAGCATAGAGCTGTTTCTCTTAAGATGTTAGCTTAACCAAAGCGCACTGTGGATTCTTCCAAGCTGCTATGTTTATGTTTTTTGGCTGGACAGCTTGCAGTGGAACCTTCTAAATTAGTGCTAGAGGACCCAAGGTATTTTTCTTCCTCTCATCATCCCCAACTGCACTCTGGAAATGAGAAAGGCATTTCTGATCCTCCCCATGACTGGCAGGATTAGTTACACTGTACCATCTTGACAAGTTCATTGGTAAATGACTGTTAATATCCTTGCAGGATAGAAGGACAACAGCTCAGGTACCCAACAAGCCACGCAGTTTAAAAAAGCTACCTTCCACCACCTCAAAACTATCAACCCATCCAGCAAGATGACAAAACGTGCAGTCAAACAGCAGAAGGAAACAAAGCCTGCCTCTCCATGGATACATATTGGATACATTTGTTCAAGCTGCAAAATAAAATAAACATTTACACTAAAGCCAGCCTTTCCTCTAAAATCACAAATAATATACAATCCACAAAAGTTTTTGACCTCTTTTTCACTACATCAGCACTTTCTTAGGGAAAAGGCTGGCTGATCTCTGAAACACAGACATAAACAAGAAGCGGACACCTGGTTTGGAAGGGTGTTTGGTGTAATCAAAGACCAGGACATCACTGGATGGAGTCTTCGTGGCGATGATACAGGGGTTCTGTGGCATGTAACGTGCTCTGTTCACTTCTCCCTCATGATTTATCTTGATTTCAATTTCAATTTTTCCACTAACAGATCCAAAGCCTCCAAACTCTGGAAAGAGGAATTTAGTACTTGTAAATAATAAGCTTATTTCAGATCAAGACACAAAGATCCAGATGGTTGGTACTACCAAATAATTATTTTGACAGTCACAAGAAGAGCAGTAACTGAAAGACTGCAGTTCTCACATGGCATCTTGCTTTAAAAATCTGAACTTGTAACAGGAAAATATCAGAACAGTATCAAGAACATTTCTTGCTGAATTTTTTTTTACTGTTTCTAATTTAACAACATAAGCCCCAAACTTACAATTTCTAAAACTCTTACCTGTAATGAGGACGTGTTGTACATTTGAAAGAAATGTGCTGTAACTGCACTTTGAAATATAACAAAAATCAGCATCACAGAATAGACAGAACATTGGTAAAAAACCTGCTGGACTGCATTTAAGATATGGGACTGTGATTTAATTTGCTAAAGCTAATTTATCTTACGGAGTAAAGTCACAGTAACTTAGCATTTCACAAAATTACGCAGTTCAGGTATAATAAGCAGGCTTCCTGTTCGAATGGTTTTAAACTAGAGACATAACATAAAAGTAATGAAGTGACAACACTGTATCCATCAATAACTCTTAAGAAACCCAAAGATCAAAACACTAGTTGCACAATCCAGGCTTCCAGAAAATACAAAAGCAAACATGGGATCACTGAGGACTTTCACCAGGTATAAAGGTTGATCCAACAAAGTGAAAATGAGAAATGTCTAACTTAGCAATGCTGACAGCAAACTGAGATTGCAGAAAGCGTGGAACTCAACTCTGATATTGAAGAAAACACAATAATCTTTTTTATGCACAAGAGGCTGGCACAAATATCAGGCAGCTGAATCCAGACAAGAGCATTTGAAATGTTACACTTCTCTGTAATAAAATATTCTTTTACACGAGTGATTTACTCACTGGAAGAGTTCATGTAATGCAAAAGTGATAAGAAAAACACCAACAAGCACTACACTAGGAAATTCAATATCAATTCCTGGTGAGAATGAGAGGTGAGGTTTTTCCACACAAATGCTGTTGTAATAAGCCTGTAAATTTTTCTAAGCCTGTAATTTCTTTTTGTAATTGTTTCTTCTCATCTTTATATTAATAAGACATTAAACAAAAAAAAAAAAAATCACATTTGTCTCTAAGAAAGGGTACTACTGAGAAATAAATTTATTACTTTGGAAATAATACCTGAACTTTAAGGAAAGCGGAATTCTAAGAAAGGAAGAAAAAAGTGATTAACACTCCCTCTGGCCCACACTTCTGGTCCCTCACCTCCTTTCTCACTGTCATAGTGGGAAGCATCAAACTGAGCATCATCATTGGGCAGCTGCACACTTGCTATCACCAGGTGGTTTTGTTCATCTGAGGTGTGAGTCCCCAGGACCAACCGATGGATGCTGAAATCTTTGCCTTCAGGTCTGGAAGGGAAGAAAGTTATGAGAAACAAAAGGAGTTTACACAAACACCCAGCTGATTACAACAGCTGTTGATGACAGTGTCTAATACTGGTAACACTCCTTCAAGTTAAGGTTGTTCTCCTCCTCCAACACCAGACATACTTCCTCTAGAAGAAATCTGCCATAACTCAAGATCTCAACCTCAAATTCTGGCAGACCACCACTCCCATGCTTTCATTAAGAGACCTTAGCAGCTCCTCCCCAGCACAACTCTGAGGGCCATGAACATTGGCTGAATTGTTATGGAAGCTCAAGCTAATAGGGTGGTTGGGCAGGAATTATATCTAGTTCTATTTTGGAGTATTCTTTTGCTTATTAAAGGGGAGTGTGAAGCTGGAAGAACTGAAAAATGGGAGGTATATGTGTGAAAGCATCTTCTCAGAAAGAAGAAAGTTTTTCCCAAATCAGAAATGGCTCTATGGATGATGTCTGTAGTGTTCATAGTCTTCCTCAACTTGCTGTTGGCAAGGCAAGGGTACAAAAAGCAACAGAAAGGAACCACAGTCTGTCTTACTTTAACAAGTGATCCCAACTTTATTATTTATTCTGCTTTGAAAAAAAAATATTAAATACAAAAGGATCAGCTTACCTTGTTACATCAGGAAGCCACTGAGCAGTCAAGCTCGGCCACTCCAGAGCATGGGTCATTACCAAATCATATAAGAAGGGGGTATTCTTTTTCCATATTTTGTACTCTTCATTGATCACACGTTCTTCTACTGCATCATCAAAGGCTGCTGAAATTGTTTTGGGTTTTTTTAAACAAACAAACAAACAAACAAAAACATACAATTAGACTTTATGAATTCTACACAACTGTGAGTGGGCTCTGGAGATGGAGGTAACTACATCACACCCTGGTTTGCTGTTACAACTCTACTAGAGTGGTTGTTAGGTGATTAAAACCCCTCTGTTGCACATGCTAATCCTTGTTTCTGGATATACAGCTGGGAATTAATATTAATTATGTCAAAATTTCGTTATCCCAACAAAAGCAGCGTCGTAAAGCCTTGATGCTTGGTGTCTCAGGGTACGTTGGAGGCAAAAAACAGAACTGTGAATATGCTGAAGCAGGAGAGGCCCAAAAGTTGCTGATACACAGACCGGTTTAGGTGCAACCTTGACCTACCAGTTCCCCAAATCCAGTTTTCCAAGGCCCCTTCTGTTGCCTCCCTACTTGCACACACTTTCTCGCACCATCTGCTACCAACCTCCGCTGGGGACGGCAAAGGAGCCCCGGGAGCGCCCCCGGGACGCGGCTGTGGCCGGTGACATCCTTTTGTCTGCTGCAGCAGTTGCCTACACCCCTGACGGGGCACAGCCACCCAGCAGCCGCCTTCCCCCGTTCCGAGATCGGGAAATCCAAACCCGGTCCCTCGGGAGGGATCAAACGGCGAACGGACGGGGGGGTGGGGGTGGATGAGGGCTCTGGGAGCGACCAACCCCCCACTCCAGGCGCTGTGGCCGCCTCGTCAGGCCGGGCCTCGGGCCTTCCCTCCCACTCTAAGCCAGCGGGCTCTGCCACCACCCCCTTCAGACCAGCGGCGGGGGAACGGAGCGAGGAGGGGGCTGTAGAAGGGAGAAGGGGGGGAGCGAGGGAGGATGATCCCTGCGCCTCACAGGACTCTAAGCGCAGAAGGCCGCGCCGCGGGGCCTGCATCACGCCACGCCGCATCGCGAGCCCTACCTTCCTTGTCCGCCATGGCGAGGCGGGGGCAGTGGGGCGGCTGCGGGGAGCAAGGCGAGGCGAGGCGAGGCGGGGCGGGCTGGGCTGGGCTGGGCTGAGCTGGGCTGAGCTGAGACCGGTGCCTGCGCTGACCTACTCAGGGCCCTCCGGCCGCGGCTCTATTGTTTCCTGCCCCCGCCGCCTGCCGCGCCAACGCCGCGCGCCCCTTCGCGCGCCAACGCCGACCAATCAAAGCCCACCGCCGGGCGGCCACCCCCAATCAGAGAGAGGCGAGAGGCGGGGACAAGGGGCCTGAGAGAGCGCGCAGCGGTCACGTGGGAGGGCGGCCAGGAAGAAGGCGGCCGGGGGAGGGAAACGGTGAAGCTCCCCTGGGAGCCGCCATTTTCGAGGCGTGGGCGGCGGGCAGCCCTCAGCCGGCAGCCCTCAGCCGGCAGCCCTCAGCCGGCAGCCCTCAGCCGGCAGCCCTCAGCCGGCAGCCCTCAGCCGGCAGCCCTCAGCCGGCAGCCCTCAGCCGGCAGCCCTCAGCCGGCAGCCCTCAGCCGGCAGCCCTTGCTCAGTTCTAAAAGCGACGGCGTCCAGCGGCTCCGGGGCGGCTGTAGGCGGGGGAGGCACCGAGTTCACCGCAACGGAACGGGAGAGGAATGGTGCGTGGGGGGCGACGAGGCCTGGACCTCGCTGCCCTCGCTCCTCACAGGGCTGCTCGGAAACCTTCGGGGTAATCCTCAGCGTGCTCTTGGGTTATTAATTATGTATAATCAGTAGGTACTTCCCTTTTTCCCAGCCCTGAGCCGTGCTTGGAATGCAGCTGGTTCTGAGGAGGCTGCTGTGGGTAACCTGGCGGGATCTGCCACGTATTGACTGCTCTCAGGCACGGCGTGACAGGTATAGAATCAAAGTCTGTGTTCATCCCGCTTTATTCCCTCCGGGGAGCAATGGTTTCTCAGTTTCAGACTCCTTTGCAACGTCCCTGTACGCTTACATGAAAAATAGAAACAGGCGGTTCTGTGTCATCCTGTTGAAAAATGGGATGTGAGGCTATAGATCTTCCTTCCTGACACATCTTGGAGTATGGAGGCGATTCAAATTGCAGCCTGCTCTGTAATGTACCACTGGGCTTATTATTTTTCTTTATAATGGTGTTATTGTGTATGAGTAAAATGATTGGTAGTGTACAAAGCAAGGGAGGGGAAACGTGGTTTACTTTGAAAAGGCCAAACTTGTATTTCCTCCCGTCTCCCAGAAAGTTCTGATAGCAAACCAGTTAAATAACATGCATTTAATATCATGTTTTTAATACCTGAGCCTGTCTGCAGTTGTTATCAAGCTGCTATCAAGTGGAAAATACCCAAGCTGAGCATCAGTTCTCCCATTTCTCCCCCAGGAGGCAGGGCAGGCTCAGGCCTGAGGCTCTGGTGGAGGTGTTTAACAGGTTTCCTTCCAGCAGGAAGTGAGGCAGAGAGTGTTGCTCACCCCGCAATGATGGCAGCTAATGAGAGGGACTACAACCTGACAGAGGAGCAGAAGGTGATCAAAGCCAAGTACCCACCACTCAACAAGAAATATGAATGTGAGTATTTTTACATCTTGATGCAGTGTTCTTGTGACAGTGCCGTTAGGAGGGGGAGGAAGATGCTTTGTAGGCGCATTTGGGTTTTTTAATATGGAGGTGTTCTGTGTATTTAGGCTGTGGGGTGCATCTGTAGGTGAATTAAGAGATATCTACAACTTCCTTTGTCACAGATAAGTGCCTTTGTTAATATGGGTGCTAAAGACATCATGATGGAAATCAATTAGTTAGATCTCACCTTGACAACTTCCCCCTTTCAAGCTATTTCTTAGCAAGGTAGTATATTATTCTTCCTCTTTTATACAGGAACTTATATTAGTATTCTGTGTTACTTTTTCTCATACATGCCATATTGAAAGATCTTTATCTCTCCGTTTTCCCACCCCTGGAACGTCTTCTGAGTACATGTCAAGCAAGTGGGTAGCAGCCCAAGGTGCTTAACATGCTTCCAGGAGACTGTACAGTGTCTGGCTGTTCTTTATTTCAGCCATGTGTGTCAGGAGGGACAGTTACTGTTACTCTGTTAGAATATATATTTTTAGGATGTGTTCAGATCTTAATTTGATAGCAGTGCAGACGTACAGTGACATATTACCATAGTCATGCTGTTTCCATGTCTGGTAGAGGTTTTATTTGTCTTTTATATCCACTGGAATTTGTTTGCTTTAGAGACAGTTGTGGAGAATCTATTAATGGCATGAGAATGATCTAAACAGCATCAGAATAATCTTTCAGTTAGCATTATCATGGCATGGCATTTATTTTACATTCCAAGTTGGCTCTGTTTCTGCCAGTCTGGTGTAATTTTGCATCTATCTTGTTCCTCTGAGTGAATATAAATGATGTTCATGTAAAACTTGATACGTGCTTGGGATGATAAACCTACCTCAGTGATGAACGTTGCCTTCTATTTTATTTTATGCACTTGTAAGAAAAGTTCCCCTGTTACATAATGAGTGTTTCTGGGTGTGGACAGCTATATTTCTTGACTGGAAATATCTACAAATCACATCCTCTGCATGAATAATTTTCAGTCCTGCAGACTTCAGCAAAAACTCCCAACTCCTGGTTAATGTTTCTTTTTATTGCATTTACCAACAGGCTTCCTGATGTGCTACAACAGCCGTACCTTGCACACAGTGCTCTGTACACATAGGGCACTGACATTATTATGATAAGCATTGTTTTCCTGCTTGGCAGAAATAATCAAAGATTCCACCTGTGCTAACTTTTTCTAATATAAAATAGATTGTTAGTGTTTCACATCTGAAAATGAGGGCAAGACGTTCTTGTTATAACAACAATATTTTATTTCACTTTTTTAAGATTGATTTTCAAACCAAGTTTGGCAATGATGTGCCTTTTCTTTTTTCCTTCCCCCTCAGATTTGGATCACACAGCAGATGTGCAGTAAGTATGGGCAACTGGGATTTGATGACAGATTATTGTTACTTGCACTGCTATAAAGCTGGAATATCTGTGGAAAACTGGTTGCAGATATCCACCTTACGGAACTGTGAAATGTCTCACACTGGGGTTTTTGATGGTCAGTTTTGTTTCTGCTTTGGGAGAACATAGAATCACATTTGGTTCCTTTCTAGTGTAAGTTCTTATAGTGCTGCAGATTAAGCCTCTGTTATTTGGAAATGTCTTATCTTCTTTTAATCTCTTCCCTTTAAACCAGATTTTTTCTGAGTAATTCACTTTTACAGACATAAAGTAGCCATATAAAGAAAGAGCTTGCTTGTTATCTGGTAAGACATTATTTTCCATATTCTGCTCATGAATATGCTCATATTCTGCTTCTTGTGAGAAGAAGCTCTTCTCACAAACCTCAAGAAGAAAAATCTCTCTAATCTGCCAATAGCATAGGTATAGAACAGCAAATATTTTTGTTCATTCATTTCCTCTGTATTAATTCTCATGTTAAGATTTCGCACCTGCATAATACTTCAGGATATTTTTTCCGTTTTGTTATGATCTAGTGAATTATCCCATGTCTTTTTAGGCTACATGCCTGGGGAGACACTTTGGAAGAAGCATTCGAGCAGTGTGTTATGGCCATGTTTGGCTACATGACTGACACAGAGACTGTGGAGCCTGTGGATACAGTAGAGGTAGAGGCAGAAGGTGAGGCTGTGTTGACTTTTTATATTGGAAGTGTAAGAAACCTGAGGCAGAAAGGTACCAAAGTTTTGATGCTTTACATGTAGTATTGTTGCAATTAATTGAAATAGCATTAAGCATTGCTAATCTGAATCTTCTAAGAGTGCAGAAGCTGTACATCTGACCTGCTCTTAAAAATGTTTGGGTGTTCTTGCAGAGATAATCAACTGACAATTTTCTCTGTTTCAACCACACAGGACATGACATGTTATCTCTTCTCTTCCACTTCTTGGATGAGTGGCTGTATAAATTCAGTGCTAATGAGTTCTTTATACCCAGGGTAAGTGCTCTAGTTTGGTGTTTTTGCATTTTCAGGTCGAGGCTATTCTCTGATAATACCAGCTCTGAGTGCTATGTTCCTGTATGAAGGAAAGGGACACAACAGATCACTTCAGCACAACACATTGAGAATTGAAAATATCAGGGCAGGAAGACTTCAGAAGCAAACTGTTAAGCTTTGTTACCACAAACACTGATCATTAGCTGACACTGTAGAGTTTGTGTTCCAAGTATCAGTAGTGTCTCTTTGAGGCTGCTCAGATTCTCTTTAGATTCCATTTAAACAGTGGAATGGAACACTTGTAAATGGGATTTTCTGAGAATTTGTACCTGAAGATAGGGCATTTTACTGACATTTCTTCTCTCACTTTCTCTGCAGGAGGTGAAAGTGCTTTACATTGACCGAATGCATTTCAAAATAAGATCAATTGGGTGAGCTTAAAGGATCAGTTGATTAATGAATAGCTTTACTGAAAATGCATGTGTCCTTCAGAGTCACCACTCTGAAATACTGTGATGTACTGGAGTTCACTGATGCTTTCTAAAAAGTGGATTGTGGGCTTCTTTTTTAATTTCCTTGAGGCTTTAAATGAGAATCTCACCGTGCTATCCTCATAAATGTAACTAATTATAATATTTTATAAATACTACCAAAATTCCAACCACCTCTCCTCTTTTTTTTTTTTTTTTTTTTTTTTGCATTCAAAGGTGGGGAGAAGAGTTCTCTTTACCCAAACACCCTCAGGTATGCAGTGGTTCATTTGTACACCATAGGGGTAGGATGGGGAGGGGTGATGCATTTTAAATCAGACCTCTGAGTTCTCAAGAGATTCAGCAATAAACGTGTCTGGGTGGTACCACAGACCCTAAGGTCTCACTTTCTGTCTGTCTTTTAGTGAATGCCTCCCTGAAACTGTTGGCCTGGGCATCTGATGCTTCCTCTTCCTCAAAATACAACAATTGGTTTTCTTTTTGTGATGATGATAACCCAGTAAATGAATTTATATTCCAAATGTGTATGTGGGTTTGGTTTTCACACTATTATCACAGAAGTCATGAGTATGCCAACTTTCTTATTCACTGGAATAAATACAATTTGCAACTATTAAATTGGGTAGCGTTTGTGGAAGGTGATAAGTATTGTTTAGTATCATGAACTCATAGAAGGGATGCCATTTAGAAAATCCATGCTTTTGTGTCTTTTCTCTCTAGGGCACAGAGGTGAAAGCCATAACTTACTCAGCAATGCAGATCTGTGAAGATGAAAAGCCTGAAGTTTTTGTCATCATTGATATTTAAAGCAAGAAGAGCATGGCTGAGTGGATACTGTCACTGGCTGGCAAAAGTCTGTTATCCCCATGGAAATAATTTAGGAATTGGCCAATTCAAGTCATAAATTGAAGGGAGTAACTGCAGGGAATGACAGCCTGGGTTTTGACTTGAGGATGGTAAGACAGAGAAATACCTGCATGCCAGGAAAAAAAAGAACTGGTTGGGTTATGTAGGATGTTGTGAAGAAGAGAGATGTAGGTGGAAAGGTCCTCAGCAATGCCAGTGGTCAGCTGCTAAAAGCTGACACGTGTCAGGTCATCTGAACTAAACAGAGAAATTAGTGCTAGTTAAAATACTATCTTTTTGTAGAGTAGCAGGAGGTAATGTTCATATACATTATTTCATTGGCATATTTTAAGTGTTCTAATTCAGGGGTGACATCCCTCCTCCATAATACAGAAAAGGTCCAAAATATCTTTAGTGAATCAGATTTAATGCAGAAAAAAGAACACCTAAGGAAGGACAACAAAAACCACCGCAGCTTCTCTACTACTTGAGAAAAAAAAAAAAAAGTCATGCCAGCAGGTGGTGCTGATTGCTGTAAATAAATTTCCACATGAAATCCTAAAGGATGTGACCATGCATATGGAATTCTTATGGCACCTTTTATCACTGGAAAGTAGGTGGCAAAGGGATGCACCAGACTCTGGGTTCACTCCCAGCTATGTCTTGAGAAAGCTGATTCTCTTAAAAAGCAGATCATTTGTACCAGCTTCCCTTTGCTTCTTTAGAAAGGACAACACAGACAATATGTGTCAAAGAATTATGGGCTTCAGCTCACTCAAAAATAAAACAAACCACACTTAATTATTTTTTATTAAAATCCCAGGACCACAAATGTGTTTCCTGCTCTTGCTTTTTCAGGGTGACAGGAGTGCAGGGATGGCCTGTCCTTTTTTTATTATTATTCTCATAGGTGCCTCACCTCTGGAGGCAGTGTCTCCATGTTGTTGGAAAGTCATCTTAAAGAGATTTGGTTTTATTTCCACTGACTGAGGGACAGAATCTCCTTTTGAGAAAGCTTCAACGCTACAATAAAAGCTGGACTGAGACTTAACAACATCTGTGTGTGAATAATTCTAGCCAGTGGGTTTTTTAACACCACTGAATTACATTTGTGCTTTGTTCTCTGTCAAGGTGAGCAGACTTCGTTGGTAAGAAGAATCAGAACACACCTATTAGGTACAAAAGTGTCTGCTTTTCACAGTTTGTTTTTCTTCCATCCTCACTAGGGCTGGATTGCTGAGTGCACATTCCCACTACGGCAAAAGTCATATGAAGCTGCACCGCTGTGAAGGAAGAAGCAGAGCCTGTTGTAGTGAAATGAGGCAGCAACCAGGTGCTGCTAATCCCCAGGCAGTGGGTGTGAGCCTGCATTCAGCCCACCTGTGCCTGGTTAGGGCTGGGCCCAACTGCGCAGGGGCAGGATCAGGAGGCCAGTAAAAGGCGTGGGCTCCAGCACAAGCTCAGCTCACTTGCAGAGCAGGCTAGAGGAGAGGTTGGTCGAGTTGGGAGCACTAGCACTGACCCAGACTGACTGACCCTGAAGGCATCAGCTTCTGCCAGAGCACCAGTCTTGACTTCAGAGCGTCATACCCCAAGAAAGGTTCGTCTTGCAACAGACTGTGACCGAAATTAACGGCTCTGGGCCTCCCCTGGGCAGGGCGAACCCCACAGCCCTGAGGGCCATGGCGGGCGAGCGGGCGGCTAATTGGCTGGCTGGGTCAGGTGACTGCGGGTAGCCAATCAGGCGTCGAGTTGAGGCGGCTTTGTTCTCCACAGAGGCTGAGGCGGTGGACGTGGAGGTGTTGGGTCTGCTTCTGCTCAGCCCCGTAAAAATGGGGGAGGAAAAGTCTATGGAGTTAAAATTTAACTTTATAGAAGTGCTGAAGTGCCCTGTGTATACAGTCACAGGCTGTAGTAACGCAGAAGCAGTGTTCTGCTTTTAGAAATGGTGAAAGGAACTTCCTAGAAAAAATTTTTAATTGAGTAAGTTAGTCAGTTTGTTTCCAATATTTATTAAGTACTTAATTAAGTACTTAAGCAGGCCTTAAACTCATCCTTTTTAATTTCCAGATCCTCAGGAAATTTAGTATTATGCTAGACACTTAGATATCTATCTGAGTTTATGGGTTAAGTGGAGAAGCATCTGGATAAGATGTGTATTAAACATACAAATCTCACGTTAATAAAATCCCCTAAACTGGAGAAAGTGGAGTTTGGGGGAGCATTAGGGAATTATTTTACAGGCTTGCCCTGTTCTCACTTTTGCGCAGGTATCTGAACTGCAACTGTTGGAGACGGAGAACCTTGGTGGGAATTAATACAACTGTTCTCAGATTCTCTACAGGGAATTTTTGCTTGCTTGGCAGTAACATCAGCTTTGGGTTCTGCTAACAGGAAAAGAAATGTAGCACAAAATGAGAATGAAAACAAGCAGTGGCTCTTCATCAAGAGCGCCTACTATGAATGCCAGTCTCAGCTCTTGGTGCCCTGTGCATTCTTTGAGTCGTGGTTGGTTTTTTTAAATCATTTTAGTTGTAAGCATTTTCAGTTTCTCTAGCACATGGAGGTTCAATGACTATGAAAAACAAAGATTTCTTTAAAAAAAGCTGAATGGACCCCAGAATTACAAAGGTTGCTTATGCTAATGGAAATTGTCCTTATAAACAAATGGGTTTTGAATGCACCTGTTAAGCATCCTTAATTTATATGAGCGGGAAAGACTTCCTAAAGCCCCAAGTGACCCACAGAAATTAAAGGGACTCATCCTCTTTATTATCTTAGTACTAGATAAACAGGAGTTTGAGCAAATCGTGCTTAAACCTTTGAGAAATAAAAATGAAGAAAAATCTGACAACTGTACTTCCAGTGGCTTTTATTTCATTGGAACCATATTAGTGTATCTTTGTTTAAAATTCTGTACAAAACCATGGTGTATCTCAAAAGGCAAACTCTTACTATCCAAGTGCACTATCCAAGTGCACTACTAATGCTGTTCATTACTCTGTATGGTTGTATGTCTTCTTTAAAGATGTTCATGCTTTCCTGAACCATAAGAAGCAGTATCCTCTCTCAAAAAACAAAGCTCTGATAAACAGGTTCTTCAGCAGGGAAAACTCCACTTGTTTTCTTTAATCTTAGGAAGTTTCTGAAGTGTATATACATGTTAACTGCAGTCACAATAAAAATTCATTACATTTCTTTGCTGCTCACTGTAGTAAGACTTTTTAAAGCAAATTATCAGTATTTGTTTCTTAAAAATCCATACCTTTGTATCCAGTTTTTGTAGACCTGTAAAGCAGGTCATACTTGGATTATGAGCAGGAGCTCTGAGCAACTCTTTCATGAAATACAAACTAATTCTTCTAAACAGTTTCCAGATTAAAAATACCTTCTGAATGATATCTAGAAGTAGTTACATTGTTGCATGTCTATAAGTACATATAAACCCCTCTTCTGTAGTTGGTATTTTGCTTCTCATAGCAGAATTTTAGCATTATTTCATTTTAGTAAAAGTAATAAACCAGCATTGGTCGGTAGTACACAAGTAGTTTAATCTTGAATACACCAGTAACAAATACACAAATATATCTACCTAAGATTTTGTTTCACCTTTTCATCTGCCTCATCTGGAATATCATTATTGACAACCAAATTATACGGTTCCTCCTCCACTGTTTCTTCATCTGATTTCTGTTCTTCCTCCAAAGCCCATTTGGAACATTTGTTTCCTGTGGAGGAGGTAGGGGAATGTTCTGCATCTAAATCATCAGGGATGCTATCAAAATTAGCTTCTGCTAGACACTTATGGCACAGTCTGTAGCGTCTGGTTCCTTGCTGGACAACACATCCCGTTAGGTCAGTTACGTGACGCTTGCATTTTCTGCAGATCAGTTTGCCAGCTTGGTGTATCTAGAGAGATTTAAAATTAGAAAATATCAATGTTCATCCAAAAGCAGACTTTAAAAATTTCATTTATTTATTTCAGAAAAAAATCACTGCAGCATTCAAAAAGAAAAAGAAAAATAAATTATGGATAAAATTTGACACTTTAAACCACACGAGTTGCCATGCAGCTAGGCACCTTCCCTAGTATTTGATCTGGAAATGACTGAACAGCTGTTACCAGTGAAATCCAGTGGGTTTGGGTTGGGTTGGGTTTTTTGTTTCACTAGGCTGACTCTTGACATTGCAAGGCAGTACCGTTTGGAAGTGGTTCCGTAAATGCTCCAGCCGGGTGAACCGCTTCCCACAGGCGTCGCAGGGGTACGGCCGCTCGCCGGTGTGACATCGGAGGTGCCGCTTCAGGTCCGCTCGTCGCTTCACTGTGTGTGTGCAGAAGGGGCACTTGAATCGCATCCGAGGTAGGTCACCTGTCACAGAGACACACAGGGAAAAGGTCAAGTATCAGCTGTCTTTCTTTATGGGGTAGTCTGGGTGTTTTTCAGCTTAAATCGACAACTGTTCATTTTTCCTCTGGGCTGCTGCTAAATAGGAAAAGTCCAAAACGATAATCTCCCCAAACCAGAATTTCTGACTGAATGTACAGAACAGGCATTTGACAGTGAATTCTTTCTTACTCAAGGTATTTTTTAGACACACAGATGATCATAAATACAGAGATAGAATATACAGTCATGGTATTTGCCTCTTCCAGCACCTCAGAGTTCATAGCTTAGACATTTACAGTTTCTATGTAATATGGTAGGACATAAAGGCTTAAAAATATGCATTTTAAATAAAATATAGGTACATCAGTTTCCAAAGGATCAGACACAAGGATACCCCCAGGAACTTTATTCTACTATCTCATATACACATTGTTAGACCATCAAGAGCTTAAATGCTTTATGGAGTGTGTCCAAACACACAAAGTTTGGGCTGGTTTGGACCTAAAGGGAAATGTAGCCTCCTTCCAGTGATGTGACCTTTTGCTGTGAAGGATGTAGCCTGGATTTTGTTTGAATGCCTCAGTCACTATCAGGTACGGGGGACATTTCAAGAGAAATTCAACCCTCCAGGTCCCCAAGTCAATTCCAGCTCTTGAGGCTTCACTAAACTCTACATGCCAAATCAGTTGGATACAATTGTTGTTTCTTTACAGAATACCTGAGTCAAGGTCTCTGATTTTCCCTGTTCTGGCTTCAAAGCCTTTCATTCTGTTAGGTGTTATTATAGACTAGATAAAGTAATCTAAAACTCCAGGCAACATTTTGGTTTTCATGCAGCCATAAACTCTCTCCAAAAGGTCATCTGAATTCTTCCAAATAAAGACAAATTTTGCTAAGCAGTATTTTTTACCTTCATTCCAAGTACTCATGACACCTAAAACTGTGGGCATTGAGGTGTAGAGTTCCTCTGCCTTTAATTCCATGAACTCAGGAGTTCTTGAGAGCTCTTGTTCTAGCTGATCAATGGACCACCTCTTCGGTACCGCTTCTGATTCGTGATTATATCCATGATCAACATTATTCTCAGCATCAAATTTAGCCTCTTCTCTAACCCGAGAGATATGACTGGACTCAGATGTGCTGCAGTCTCTAGTGGCCCGTTCAGTTTTGTGTGATTTATGTTGTGCAAAATCCCTGCCCTGGGACAGCCCGAGGTGCTTGCGCCTTTTTCTTGTCGTGCTCTGTTTTCTGCCTCTTTTTGAGAGCTGTGTTTCTGCCCGCTGCAGAATCACCTGTGAGGACAGGTAGTTGTTGTAACCACTCCAGGAATTTTCATTCACGGTGTTAGTCTTTTCCTCTGGGACTGAACAGGAACGCCTTGGGTTGCTCTTTGCTTTTCTTCTTGAGCGATAAAGAGATGGGTGAGCGGGTTCACTGTTAGTGCTTTTGGCCGAAAGGCTGAGGTAATGATCCTTTTCATTAATATCCAGTGAGGACTTAATGAATGTCTTACAGACATTAAGAATATCTGTCATCTGCAGATAGCTGGCAGCTGACATCACTTCGATCACATTTTGACCAGTTAAGGACAATATGCCTGAATACACGAAGTCCAGGATAACCATAAATGTCTCTGGTGAGAAGACCTCAAAAGTCGCTGTGGTCGGCTGAGTTGTCTCCTTCGAGTTCTGAGAAAGAAGCATTTTGAAATAGCCACTGCTGGCAAACAGCACATTGCGGTGTGCTTTGAAGACCTTTCCCTCTACCAGGATATTGCAGTCACAGAACAAGTCCTGCTTCCGTTGCTCATTAAGCTGCTCTAGGAGGTGAAACTGGTGGGAAGAAATCTCCATTCCAGTCACGGAGGAACAGGCAAGTTTGCTGTAAAGTGAAAATCAAGAATAACCATGACAATATAAACCAATACTGCTGAATCCTCTTTTTTAAAAGGCGATCTCTGGTTTCAGAAACATGAAAATCGTGCATGTTATCCCATTCCTAATGTCTCTCCTACCACCCTGCAGCCCCGATCCCTCATAATAACCAGGAAAAAACCCAAAATTTAACAGCTGTGCAGGAGGTGTAAAGGTGCCCCATCACGATCACTGCAAACCCTTAACGAATTGAAGTTACATATACACAGAGATGAACAGTTCACAGACCGAGAAAAAGAACGGTCCCTTCTTCCGTGGGGAGTGCCAGGACAGAAGAGAGGCCGTGCTGGAGCTCGTTACCGATGGGCGCAGCCCCCCAGAGCGGACCGGGATTGCACAAGGCGGCGGCGGAGCCCCGGCGGCCGCACCCCGCCCGGCTGGGACTCCCCCGGCATTGGCGGAGGCCGCCGTCACTCACCCGCCCGCCCGCCCGAATTGGCCGCTCGGCCACGGGCAACCCGGGACGCCCGACACGCCCGGCAGAGCGCGGAGGAGCCTCCCGCTCCCGCTCCCGTTCCCGTTCCCGCCGCTCAGCGCCCCGCTCCCGCCGCGGCCAGCGCCGCCCGCCCGAGCCTTCCGCTCCACTCCGCCCGGCGCTCCGCCGAGCCCGGTCGGGTCGGGCGTGCAGCCCGCAGCCGCCCGCCTGTGCGGAGCCCCGGCTGCCGCTCCGCCCGCTCCGCCGCGCTCCCCGCTGCCAGCGCCCGGCGTGGCCCGAGCCGCCCCCGCCCCGGCTGCCCATAGCCTCCCCGTGCCGGCAGCGCGCCGGCCGCCCTCTGCGCGGCCCCTCCCGCGCCCGCTCCTGCCCCCGCGCAGCCCCTTTGTTGCCGCGCCCGGGGCTGCAAATGGCGCCCAAGGACCTCGCTCTCTGCCCGGCGCTCTGCAGCCCCAGCGGCTCCGGAGAGCGGCTGCCAGCGGGGCCGTGCCTCACTCACCCGCCCCCCACCCCGGTGCCCGCCGAGCCTGGCTTCATCCCTGTCCACCTCGCAGCCGGGCTCTCTCCGCGGCCGTTTCCGCCCCCAAATCCCGACGCCCGCTCTGGCCTGCCGGCGGGCCAGAACCGGCACTTACCGGGCGGGTCCTGCGGGCGGCTGCCGCTGATCCGAGAGGAGCGGGCGGTGGGTGCGGGGTCCACGGGGCTGAAGGCGACGCGCTGGTCCCGCAGCCCCGAGCCCTGCGAGCCCGAACGTGTGAGAAACAAAAGGTATTTGCTGACGTGGGCGTTGGACAGAGACGCCCGAGGGCTGGGGACACAATTAAAGGGGCAACGCACCGATTGCAGGCGCAGCCCAGCGGCTTCTTCCGCCTGATCGCCCTGCAGCCACGGCTGCTCGCCTCCTCCCACACCCACATGGAGTCCGGGAGGCCCCGCTGCTTCACGGGACAATGCATCGCTATTGTTAAAGGCCACTCTGGATATCTGTGTATGTGGAAGGAAGGCGGCACCTTAATGGGAAATACCTCTAGTTCTGCACTGCGGGATATATTCTATTACTCGATACAGCAGCAATTTTATAACGGGGAAGTTTTATATTCAGACAATGGAGGTATTTCTAAAGTAAAGTACTGCAAGTGAGAGTTCAATACAGCAGATTGCCCTTTTTTCTCTCTTCAGCGTGGAAAAAGAAAATGAAGTCAGGATGCCCATTAGAAGACAAGGCACTGTCCATGTTGTTCCTTCAGATCATCGAGTAATTCAAAGAAGGAACCTGTGCAGGTTCTCTGGTACAGTTCTCTCCTCCAAGCAGGCTCAGGTAGAATGTGGTAAAAGAACAGTTCCCATGTGCACAGTAAAAAGTGTCAGGTTGGAGTGTGATAGGGAAGCCCATTAGTGTTTTAGCACAACAGTTAAGCCAAGATAATCCTTTTTTTTCTTGCTACTCCCCAGTTTTTTCAGCTAAACCAAGGTCCATCTAAGTAATAAACAGCACCGAAGATATAGTGCTATGAGCCCTTGTGGGCTATCTGAGGTTCAAAGACAAATATTTCTGCAGACTAAAAGACCAAAATATAAGAAAGATTGTCTCTAGAACTGGACAGCCCTCCAGTGTTAGATGAAATGGGGAATGGAAAAGCAAATGACAAGAGAATGATGTATTGAAAAACAATGAATAATCAAAACATGCATTAATAAGTGGTATGTAAGAGCATTCAAAGCAACACAGAGAAGATGAAGGAGCAAACAAAAAAGCAAAAAGCAGCTTGACAGGAATCACAGAACTGGTGGTCATAGGGAAGCTGTGAACATCTCTAGTCCCACCTCCCACAGGAATAAGGCCAACGCCAAGATCAGCTCAGCCATGGCTTTCTCTAGCCAAGTCTTTGCTTTATCCTTGTGAAAAGAACAAAAATGTCACTTCTGCAAATGAGCAGTATGGGATCAAAACAGGAGATTGAAGCAGACAGTCAAAGACAATGAAAGGAGATGAAAAGGAAACAAGATTACTTTCATTTAGAGAAAAACAAGAATAATATATGACTGGCTATGTAAAATGAAGGACGTAGAAAATATAAGGCACTCAACATTTATCTTGCTTGCAATACAAAAATAAGAGAACAACAACTGAAACCGGGGCAACAAATGCAAAAATGGTAAAATACAAAACATAATTGACCTGTGGGAATCAGTCTTCAGCTGGAACTCCAAGCTTAATAAGATACCTTAGAAGTTACTCTAGATATCTAGTTATGCTACTGAGAATAATGTATAAAAACAGCAAAGATCCTTTTTTGCTAGGCAAATGAACAATCTGCCTATATTTAAAAAGTAAATGTCTATATGGATAGATTGTTCCATTTGCCCATTATAGTCACATCACATCTACTACTGAAGCATCTGGTCCTTAATATTCTTACAATACTTAATTAGATTGAATATTGATCCAAAAATCCCTTTGCTTCTAAAAATGCTCCCAAGTATACAGAAGCACTTAACAGTCTCACCTTTACCGTTGGCATTTAAGGTTTCAGAGTGACAGTTTATTTTGCATTCCCTTTAATCTAATTCCCAAAACACACACAGAGACTAATCCCAGCCTCTTTGGATTCCAGGACAGCAGGCACTGATACCTAGAATTTATTGTGCATTCTGTTTAAGGTAAAAGGAAATGGAAAAATCTATTAAATTTGATTTCAGCAAGCATTTTCTCTTGAAATTTGATCACAGTCATTCCATATTCTTTTATATATTTCTTTGTTCTAGATTTGATTTAGTTAAGGTTGGTCAGGAATATTTCTTAGCTGTTTTATAACACGCATTTGTAGGAATAATTAGCTCCAAGAAATTAACCAGCTATTTTCACATCAAGTACATTTTGCAGGCTTGTGACCAACATAAAATTGAAGCAAGTGTACGTCTCCTTTTGGAAAAGATGATTTCATATAGGTCATCAGTAAGTTTTTAAAGTTCCTTCTTTCCACCCCCTCTCCAAGTCTAAGCCAATGGACAATAATTTTTATAGGAGCAATAAAGTACCACTTCTCATCTGCTTAGAGCATACAAGCAGGCACGTTTGAGGGGAAGGGTGCTTAATGCCTACACTGGGAATGTAGTAGGAAGAACTTGAGCTGGCCATCTGGAATGAAAATGCACTCTCTGGTAATGATGCTGCTAATAAGGCTATACAATTTTTACACAAATAAAAATAAAACAGCAACTCTTCAGCTATCCCTGGGAAAGAGATTATATATTGTATATATATGTGAGATTGTTCTGTAATTAATCCCAGGTTTCAGCCAAACATGCTTACAAAGTTGTAAAAAAGAAAAAAATAAATAGTTTTCCAAGCCTATACCCACTGAGTTCAATGATCACAGGATGAAGGCTGTATTAATACACAGGTCTGTCAAAAAAATGCAGAGTAAAAACACCCCAGGAGCATCCTTCTGCTTTCCTCCTGGTTACTGTGCTGGTTAAGATAAACTCACTCAGTAACAAAACAAAGTGGCTTATTTTGTTAAAGAAGTAAAGTTTCTTCACCACTAGTCAGCTCATCCCTTGTAGAATAATCGTAGGTAAAATTACAAATATGATGTCTAGACAACTTCCAGTACATCTTGTTCTCATTGACATATAGTACAGACTGAAAAAGGGGAAAGTAGGTTCTCTTGGTGACCAAATGGGGAGTATCTAAGTTGATAATGTCTCCATCTTAAAACTCATCAGTTTCAACTGAGTACAGATCAGTACAAACAAGAGTAGTCAATAGTTTCAGGTGGAAAATCTGAGTCCCATTTCTAATGCTACCGTATATATACTGCACAAATTTTTCTGCCACTGCTATTGGCAGATGAAACAGCAGACAAAGAAAACACCAGCTACAGTAACCTTGGGATGACTGGTTCCTTCATGTCGGCCTGAAGAAGCTGACATTGCCACTGACAATGCTGTGGATGCAGGACTACCAGTCACCTCAGCCTGGCATTTTTAAGAGGTTTAAGAAAAAAATTAAAAATAATTTTTAAAAAGAGAGTATTTTACCAGTGCTCATTAAAACACAGCCTCGTCTGTGTTCCAAATTTTCAGAATCAATGTCCATCAAAACATGCAAGTCTGGACCTGTTCAAGAGAAACCATTGTGTCTGCACGCTGACAATAGGCTGGTGGAGGGCTTAGGGTCAGACAGTTCATTCCCCCTCTGACCTGGAATTTCTAATTCTTGTCTTGCAACTACCTAATTTTTGGCTTTACTTCCTTTTCATCCGCTTCATCCTCACTGTCATCAACTTGCTGAATGACCAAGTCAGATGACCCATCCTCCACAATCTCCACATCTGATCTGTTGTCTTCCCCATAGTGCCACCTGGAATCTTTATCCCCATCTTGAGGAAACTCAAGGGGTGTTTCTGCCTCCAAGTCAATACGGATACTGTCTATTCCAGCTTCAGCCAAGCACTCGTTACAGAGCCTGTAACGCCTTGTGCCCTCCTGGACCACTTGTCCTGTTAGCTCAGTCACGTGGCGCTTACACTTTCTGCAGATGGGCTTACAAGCCTGGTGAATCTGGGAAAAGCGAAATGAAAAAATTGGGTAATATATGCACAAAGAAATTTTTTATAAGTTGATGAAAAGTAGGGCTGGAGTAGCATCAAATATGATAGTGTTAACTTATTCCAAGAGTCATGACAGGGTAAGAATTAAATACTCATAGGTGCTGTTAATTGCCACTTCAGTGCTATTACAGGACTTGCAGAGTGCAGTACCTTTACAAACCATCAATTAACACAGTAATTTATCCCCTTTCATGCAAATTACACTTCAAATTAACTTCAACAAAACCAGATTAATTTTCTTTTTTTTTTAAACCGGAGTCAACTTACCAACCCCATACACTTCTACTGTTTTAATTATGCTGAGATAGATTTTATATATTAAAAAAATAACGCAGTTACTAAAAATACATACTGTTCGGAAATGGCTGCTTAGGTGATCTAGCCTGCTAAATCTTTTCCCACATGCCTCACAAGGGTAAGGGCGCTCTCCTGTGTGACAGCGAAGGTGACGCTTCAGGTCTGCTTTCCTTTTCACCACATGAGTGCAGAAGGGACACTTGAACCTCATCCTAGGCAGATCATCTGTTAAAAAATAACATTAAGTCATAACATGTCTTGTAATGCTCTAGGTAAAGGCATTCTAAAAGCAGAATGCAAAGAACGCAAAGAGCAAAGCTCATATTAAAAACATTTATTATCACAGTTTTTTCAAGTGCTAAAGTCTTGTGTTCTCCTGTAAACTACACAGGAGTCCAACAAAAGGAGCAGACCATTAGCTGCATTAAAATGGCCTTAAAAATATCCCAAAAGATTACAACTTACATTTGCAGGATGAAGATGGAGAAACACTAGAGATTACAAATTTTGACAGGCTAGTTTTAAGAAACCAGGTACTTCAATAACACACAATTATTGGAAAAAAAGAGTTAAACTTTCCAAACTTCTCATTCTGGACAATACAGATGTCTTTTTGGCAATGGTACACATGCATATTTTCTCATGGACACGTGATTGTGCACCCACAGCATCAAAAATAACTCTTACCTTCAGTCCAGCTTCCCATGACAGCCAGAATGGAGGGCATGCCTGAGTACTGCTCCTCTGCTTTTGAAGACTTTGATTTACTAGAAGACCGAGGCGATTCATGCTCCGGCTGTGACACAGCCAAGCTCCTTGGGATCACATCAGCCCCTTGGCTGTACTGGTATCCCACATGAGGAGACACTACTTCTGTGTCAAGCTGAACTTGCTCCTCAGAGGGAGCGATGTGGCCAGTGGGCTCTGCAGCTCTCTCCTCCAGTTTGCTTGATTTATAGGGAGGAATGTCAGAAGGCTGCTGCAGTCCCAGGTGCCGGGGTTTCTTCACGGAATCTTGCCGCTGCTCGTGTTTGGACAGCTGCTGCTGGGCATTTCTTTGAGAAGTCGGGAAGTAGTTGAAATTGCTCCAAGTGCTTCCACCCATCATACATGTCCCTTGGTCCGGACTGACATGAGAGTGCGGGGGGCTGCTCTCTGCCCTCCAGCCAGCACCATACATGCAGGAGCGGTCCACACCATTTGAGCTCACATCTTTGTCTGAGAGACTGAAGTACCGGTCTTTCTCCTTCTCACTGATGTCCAGTGAGGACTTAATGAAGGTTTTACACACGCTGATAACATCGGTCATCTGCAGGTAGCTGGCAGCCGACATCACTTCGATGACATTCTGACCAGTGAGGGACAGTTTGCCTGAATACACAAAATCTAGAATAACTGTAAATGTGTCAGGAGAAAATGCCTGGAAAGTAGCTGTCGTTGGCTGACTTGTCTCTTTTGAGCTCTGTGAAAGGAGCATTTTGAAATAGCCACTGCTGGCAAACAGCACATTACGATGTGCTTTAAAGACCTTTCCCTCTACCAGGATATTGCAGTCACAGAACAAGTCTTGCCTGCGCTGCTCATTTAGTTGCTGCAAGAGGTGAAACTGGTGGGAAGAAATCTCCATTCCAGAAAAGATGAACTGAAGCCTTGCGCTAAAACACGAAGAAAATAATTAGATTCTTGACTTCGGCATTGAGCACTTCAACATCTGACATCTTTACTAACAATCTCACTTATTCAACTCTCCAAATATATTTAAATTAAGATATGAAACGCATTTCTCCAAGAAGAGAAGAGCGATGAAAAAGCCAAGTAAGCCGCTACATATTAACTGGCAGAGACGCGCGACTGCAGCCGGGGGCAGGAGCCGGGCTGCCCACAGCCCCCTGGCAGCTGCGCAGCCCTCACGGATGCTAAAGCGAAACCAGGAGCCCTAAAGCAGCTGCGGGTCCTGCCCGTGCCTCCAGACACCGTCACCGCTTCAGGCTCCCACCTTCCCGCTGACAGCACCAGAAACGGGACTCGGCGGCGGAGCCCCGGCGGCCGCACCCCGCCCGGCTGGGACTCCCCCGGCATTGGCGGAGGCCGCCGTCACTCACCCGCCCGCCCGCCCGAATTGGCCGCTCGGCCACGGGCAACCCGGGACGCCCGACACGCCCGGCAGAGCGCGGAGGAGCCTCCCGCTCCCGCTCCCGTTCCCGTTCCCGCCGCTCAGCGCCCCGCTCCCGCCGCGGCCAGCGCCGCCCGCCCGAGCCTTCCGCTCCACTCCGCCCGGCGCTCCGCCGAGCCCGGTCGGGTCGGGCGTGCAGCCCGCAGCCGCCCGCCTGTGCGGAGCCCCGGCTGCCGCTCCGCCCGCTCCGCCGCGCTCCCCGCTGCCAGCGCCCGGCGTGGCCCGAGCCGCCCCCGCCCCGGCTGCCCATAGCCTCCCCGTGCCGGCAGCGCGCCGGCCGCCCTCTGCGCGGCCCCTCCCGCGCCCGCTCCTGCCCCCGCGCAGCCCCTTTGTTGCCGCGCCCGGGGCTGCAAATGGCGCCCAAGGACCTCGCTCTCTGCCCGGCGCTCTGCAGCCCCAGCGGCTCCGGAGAGCGGCTGCCAGCGGGGCCGTGCCTCACTCACCCGCCCCCCACCCCGGTGCCCGCCGAGCCTGGCTTCATCCCTGTCCACCTCGCAGCCGGGCTCTCTCCGCGGCCGTTTCCGCCCCCAAATCCCGACGCCCGCTCTGGCCTGCCGGCGGGCCAGAACCGGCACTTACCGGGCGGGTCCTGCGGGCGGCTGCCGCTGATCCGAGAGGAGCGGGCGGTGGGTGCGGGGTCCACGGGGCTGAAGGCGACGCGCTGGTCCCGCAGCCCCGAGCCCTGCGAGCCCGAACGTGTGAGAAACAAAAGGTATTTGCTGACGTGGGCGTTGGACAGAGACGCCCGAGGGCTGGGGACACAATTAAAGGGGCAACGCACCGATTGCAGGCGCAGCCCAGCGGCTTCTTCCGCCTGATCGCCTTTTCCCTCACACGTCGCCCGGGAGGGGATGGGATGCCCTAGATGCCTCCTTCTCACACCTTTACGTGTAGCAGGGGGCCCTGATGACCCGAATCCTTCTTTAAAGCGCTTCTAGCTTCCTCTAGAAGGAGATCTAACGCGTATTTTTTGCTATTCATATCTGCTAGGTTCTCAAAAATATACGGTTTGATAGCCCAGTACCTGAACCTCTCACCTCTCGCTCGGAGTCTGGTATTTTGCTCCTTCCTTTTCTTGCCACCAGGGTCTTTTCTATGCTCTTGACATCCCAGTCCTTCTCATAAATACTTGTTTTCCCATGGGAGTCATTCTGCCTGTGCCATATCCTTTGTGTCCCTTTTACCCTTGCCGTCCATGAACTGAGTACATTGCATCTTTAACCAATTTATGTGCCTTTCCTCACTATAGCAAAGGGGAAAGAAATCTTAAGACTCTTTCGTCTGATACTTAGAACCAGCCTTCCAGTGGACCTTCTACATTTATTCATATTCCATTTATATCCATTTATATTCTAACAATATTTTTCACCAACTTAATTCCTCTTCTTAATAAACATCCATAATTTTGTACACTCCATCCTCATTCAAATGCAGGCCATGCTTCTGAAGTCTTTCATGAGACCCGTTCTGTTTGTGTAAGACTCCACTCTGTACCTGACCATCTTAAATTAATCATTCTTGAGCATGGAAATGATTGGAATTTATACAGTATTTCACTTTAATCTTTTCAGTCCACTGGGCAATGGTGTTAATTATCAACTGAAAACATTTTAATCTGATGTACCTTTAGTTGACACAGCACATCTGCTAGGACCAGGCAATAGTATTTAAGAAGCAGGGGAAAAAAATGCAGTGCTATCTAGAGTAGCCTAATGAGAATTTTTAAAGGTGTTCCAAGTGCTTTACTTCAGAAACCTTGGACAAGAAGCCTGCCTGCTGCAATTAGGAACAGCCATAGATCGGACTTTGGTTTTCTCATACATAGAGACTGATTTTGTTCTGTTTCACAATCCCCTGATTCTAGAAATGTGTTTAGTTGTTTAATTTAGTCCTTTGCTTTGTAATTTCTAAATTTTACAGTTACAGATATGCAGCATCTGATTTAATCATACAGCACTTTTACTGTACTGGCTTGCACTGGAATAGATCCTGGAATGGGCTTGGAGATGTATAAAGGTCCTTCAATCTACCCATAAGTACATCTGCATTATGGTATTTAAAATAGGAGGTTTTAAAATCAGGGCATCTCCCAAAGTGTTAACTCTTGTTTAGTTTAGGGAGTATTCTAGTTTTCTGTTTCATACAGAGAGAAGAAACCACCAAGTCTCCAAAGACTGAGGTATTCAAAATTTTCTGTCATTTAGAAACAGCTGTTCTAGCTACCAATAACTATTATTTACCAATAATATTTTCCAATAACTATTATTTATTTGGATATTTGGGGATGACATTTAAGGTTGCTGTGCACAGAACATTGAGTTTATTGTGGGGTGGTCTTTGTTTTGGTTTGATTCTTGCTTGGTTGGTTATTTTTTTTCTTTTTAATTTAATAAATATGGACACCTGCCTATAAACATTTAAAAAGTTGTTCTATTCACTGTCTGTGTTTTACTAAAAGTGCTCTGCTGACCTACATGGCAGAGATGATGACATCTCAACTCTAACTCCAGATCTAAAAGCAGCTCTGTGTGGGCACACACATCACATGAATGTGTATAAATGGAGCAGCTGGCAAGGTTTCAACAACTTCATGCTCTTTATATTCTCATACATGCTACTAATATTTGTAGACCTCTCAGAAATCTGAATTTCAAACAACCCAACAATAGGCAAGCCCCAGATTGCCTTCAGTTATTTGGCTGACATGTTACCAGTGGCCTCTTAAGAAATACATTTTTATGTGCTTGTTAAAGAACACTGTCAACCTCAGTTGGATTCAAAAATCTTTAGGAAAAAATCTACTATCCAAAATGTTTTAATGATTTTAAGAAATATTGAAATATGACTTCTGAGACAAAAATGTATAAACCTAAAAAGTCTAATAAAAGTGGACAGATGTCACTGCTGGAATGAAAACAGTGAAAAGAGAGAGGGGGTTATTACATTTTTCATTGATTCAAAATGACTAAATCAAGAGGTAATACAGGCTTTAAATATTGTAGTCTGTAAAAGGAGTTTTTAGAATGTCCATTTGTGAAATATCCAGTGTCATTTAAAATTATCTAGAAAGAATATCTGGGAGCCTGTTCCCCCTGCCCACCCTGCCCCACACGCATTTTAGTGTAGGCATTTGACAGCATTTTTTATTTGCTAGGATCAGAAACTGCTACCCAGGTGCATGGAGTGAAAAATTAAAAGCTTTGAAAAGACTGAAAAAGTGAGATTATTATAAAACTAAAAAACCTGGTACAGTAACAAAGACGGTGTTAATAATATAAGAGCTTTTCTAGAAAAAAAAAAAAAGCAGCTATTTGGCTGGGTTTTAAGTTGACAGCATTGTTTTAATCGTCCCCTACCAAGAATATGATTCTTGTGTGCAAACTGTGGAATTAATTTTTCATTCCTGGAAATTGAAATGTGAGCCTTAATCTAGACACTCTACGGGTTTACTCAGTCCATTTTTGTATGGTAAGAAATCAAAGCAACCCTCTCAGAGAGTTTTATTTTCTAGACAATCAAAAATCTCCAGAATGCTCCAAGATCCACAAATATAGTTAAGTCACTTCTACAAATAAGGTTTGGTTTATAAGAATTTGTCATTTAAACTAGACTAAAGGACTTCTATTATGAAACTGCCTTACAGAACATCAGTAAATTAAATGACCACATTTAGAAAAATTACAAGGTCTTGCACCAAGAGGTTAAACACACTACAAATACCAGTGCAGCATGTATTCCTTTTGTGAAATACAGTGCAGTTATGTGCAAAAGTACTTTCAAAGGTGTACTCCTAAACAAAGTCAATTACATAGAGCTAACATCTGCAATCTGCATGGCCTTTAAAAAACTTTGAGAAAGAGATTGTGTTACAAATAACTTCCTAAAAACATTTTTGATTCTTCACCATTTGAATAGTTTAAAAGAGCTACATCATCTTCTCAAAGCTTGTAGAGGCTGGATCTACAATCAAAGATTTCAGGAAACATCCAAAAACTAAGTGAAAAGCACAGCAAACATTTACATGAACATCTGGTCACACAAATGTGGATAAAGCACATCCTTCTCTATATACTGAAGGACTCCACTGAAAACAAAGCAGCACAATATGACAGATCCACAGGAAACATCGATTTGGGCGGCCACCTTCAACCCGGAATGTGAACAGCAAACCCCCCCACCCACACCCCCTACCCCGTGTTGCACAAGCCTTAACGCAGCTCCATTCTCTATGCACAAGACACACAAGAACAATCTCTAAGACCAAAGAAAACAGCTTGAAGTAAACCCACAGAAGATCCCTGCAGTCATTCCTGCAGCTCTGATTTCCGACAGACTTCCACAAGAGCTTCACTTTCTGTACTCTGAATGCCTTCACCCTTTCTGAGTTAGCCAGCCCACAGTTCAGCACAGCTCAGCTGTGTGAGAAGCTGCATTTTAACGTTTAATTGTGACAAGCTGATATTCCATATCTAGCAGGCAACACTTACAATGAAGTGGCATCTATGCTAGAATGACCAGAAATTTGGATGCCTGGTCGCTGTTTATGATTTTGGACTCCTATTTACGTTCTTACTCCACTTTCATTAGCAAGTGAGTCTCCTAACAAACACAGATATTGTGACTCTTTTTCAGATGTTCTCACACAGAGAAGTCCTTCCTTTATCAGATAAGCAGATGCAAAAAAAATACCCTCTGATGTTGGTTGGACTCAACAAAAAAAGTCTTATTTCACAGTATATTTCAGTTCTGTCTCTTGGTTAGGTGCATTTTCTTCTAAAGCTTCCTGGCTTGAGTTTTGATAATTTGTATCAATTTGGTACTGGAAAAGAAAAAGAAGAAGAAAAAGAAAGAAGAAGAAGAAAGAAGAAGAAAAAGAAAGAAGAAGAAGAAAGAAGAAGAAAAAGAAGAAAAAGAAGAAGAAGGAAAAGAAGGAAAAGAAGGAAAAGAAGGAAAAGAAGGAAAAGAAGGAAAAGAAGGAAAAGAAGAAAAAGAAGAAAAAGAAGAAAAAGAAGAAAAAAATCACCTCCTTTAAAAGCCAACCTTTATCTATCTCAGCAAAGAAACACGGGGTCCACACTGAAGTTTAAATAAAACAAAACAAAACAACCATTGGATAAATTTACATAACAACATAAATTATGAGAAGGATCAGTGAGTAATACAGTAAAAGATAAAGAAAAGGTCTTGCATACAAAGAGGCTAGCAAAAATTTCTGAGATTTCCTACCCATCTGTTTCAAGAAGGATATTCAAAGCTCTTTTATATGCATAGCGCAGATATTTGTATTTAACTGCTCCTCATCTACATCAGGTGTGAACCTGGCTATTTAACCTACCAGAATCAGAATTCACAAGTAACCTGACTGACTGTATTGAATTTCTGCTGTAAAAAGCTGAAGAGAAATGAGCAGTTCACTTATTCTAAACTGAGAGGCCAGGACACTACACCATAATCTGTGCGTAATGTTTCTTCAGCCAAGATTACTAATGTCTGAATGACATTATAGACACATCTGAAGATTTGTAGTCCAAGCTCTTGAGAGATGAAGATGCAGTAAAAACAATTCAGAAAGAGAAGCTTGTTCTCCAGATACCTGCAATTATGTATTTATTCTTACTGTCTGTGCTTTCAGCAGCAGCATATTTTGTGACCCTGGTTTGTCTGCCCTGGTTTCCATGTCAAATCCAGTCTAAGCAAACACTTAAGGTTTACAATTTAGATAGTACTGTCCTAATACATCAGGATCATAACTTAGTTTAGAAAAGTTCAAGGTAATGGATGAAAACTACATTTCTTTTAATGTACTCTTCAGATAGCAGATGGTTTGACATCAGGGATTAAGGACCATGAGAGCATTATTGGAAAAAAATCTGTTATCAAAACAGAGATGTTCCACCTGCAAATTCAAAACTAGGAGGCAGAGACACCACTGAAAATTGCTCAGGTACAACCTCTGTAAACCCCAGTCAGAAGATTCTTCACAGATTTCTGGTGCATAGCACTGAAAACCTAAAAGTATTTAAAATTCCACTTCTCCCCACTTTTCTATTTTAAAAATGGAATAATAAAAAACCAGCATAGTCTCACCCATTGGCCAAATACTCAGTTCTCTGTTACAGACTGAAGACTGCCAAGGAGACACTTTCCTCCACTGCTACATAAGTGTTTCTCTGTCTGATAAGCTCCTGTGGATTTCCTGCTTGTCATCCCCATCGGCATCATCATCCTCAGCAGGATCGTTTTCTTCTCCAGACTCCACATATATGGGCCAATCATTATCAGCATCCCCCTTCTCCTGGCCTTCTGATGAAGATTCCATCAGGCTGAGGTTGATGGGCATCGAGTCCTCGTGGGTAGTAGTCACACAGGTGCAGCTGTCACACAAGCCAAAGCGTCGTAACCCTTGAGACAGGCTACTTGTGAATGTTCTCCTGCAACCTTTACAGATAATTGGCTTGTTGGATCGATGCACCTGAAGTTAAAAATAAAACATTATGGCAAAAATTACAATCTACTTTCTTGCATTAACTCTTTCTGGAGTGCTAGTTTATCTTCCTAGAACAGAAAAAAAAAATCTACACTTTAGCTAAAGGGCAGAGGATCCCATCGCAAAGATTTGGACCTACATAAGTAATAATGAAGCAAACCATCAACTTCCAGTTTATCTGACATTGGCAACAATTGTTTCGCTCAGCGTATTTGGGGAAACACCACTGGGCAACACCCAAAAGTTTAAAACGCTTCCTGACAGAATATAAAGTCCCAGACTTACGCTCAGAGCATGACTGCGGAGGTGTTCCTGCCGTGTGAAACGCTTCCCACATATCTCACAGGGATAAGGCCTCTCCCCTGTATGGGAGCGAATGTGCCTTTTGAGGATTCCTTTCTGCTTAGCCGTGTAGGGACAGAATGGACATTTGTGAAGCTTGATGGGCACAACCAACACATCACCTTTTGGAAAACAAACAAACAATCAAACCGCAATGCATTAGGGTAGGCAGTTCACCAACGTTAGCTGTGTTGGCTTCTTATCCTCCTTGCTGCTCATTAGAGTCAAGGTAATTGCACTTTCCCCTCTCTTTGTGTTTGGCTTACCTGGATTTTCTGTAGGTTGTGCAATTTCAGGCGACAATTCGTGCAGCTGTAGGTGATCCCTTGACAATCAGCCTGACTGTACTTGCAAAGCTGATACTCTAAGGGAGTTGGCTCACAATAGAAAAATGAAGTAATTTTAAGAATCTATTTAATTAAGTGCTTTTAGTGCAGTGGGTCTCTGCATTATCTCAGCCTGAAGAAAATCTCCTACTTCCTCTTATTTTTAAGACACGGTTAGTGTTAAACAGCATTAGAAACTAAAATCTAACATAAATTACAGGTAGAAGTGGTGTAATGTTTCCCATGTGCTTTTACACTGCATAAATTTAGATAGGGGAACCCATCTAAAAATCTGAATGCTTGTTTCTACTGCCAGTTGCTTTTGCCTTTCTACTACAAATAACAAGGGGAAGGACCCCAATACATTTGCTGATGAAATTTTAGTTTTCTTAAAATCGAATCATATGCACACAATTAATATGTAATTTATGAAGCTGAACACAAAAAGGATTAAGTTTGAAGATGACATCTTACATAAACATAGTTATTGCCAAGTTTTTCAGCCCAGGTACGAGTTTCCTTCCCAGCATAAGGGCCTAGAAGCTGAGGTTTCCCTGTTTCAGGTACTGATTCAGGGAAGTGTTGATATATAAGAAACTGAGCTCTCTAACAGTTACACCAAAGTAGGTGCAGCAGAACTTTCCTTGCAGGAAGCTTTGTCCTATCCAACTCAGACTCCAAAACAGGAGTGTCTAGTGCTAATGGTTATCAAGTGAGATTCATCTTACCCAATTTTGGACTTTCACAAGGTATTCCTGTTTCCTGCCGGGTACTTAGATCTTCCTTTTAAAAAAAAAAAAAAAAAGCAGTTCCTAGACCTGCCTTACTTCCAGGCTCTCCAGAGGTGACTGTTGATCCTCCACCAGCTGTAAAAGGGACCAGGGTGACTGGAACAAACATGGACGCATGAACATAAGTGGCATTTACTTCTTCTGTCAGCCTGGATGCATGAGAGAGACACTCTTTCACCAGGACCTTGTATTTTTCATTCCTGGTGTCTTGTGAGTACACCAAGATTGAAGGAGCAATAAAAACTGAGATAGTTCCATTCTACTAAATGCTTACAGTGTTCAGTTTTAGCAGGGAAATGGAACTAGGGCCAGGTTTGGGATTTTTTCCCCTACTCCTATTTAAAGCACATCTACCACTACCATTTCTAATACCTTGACATAACCTGATGTTCTCTATCAATTTCTAGCAGCATTTCCCTTTTAATGACTCATAAACAGGCTGGAGATTTCAAGATAGGGAAAAAAGTCAGCAAAGTCTGTGTGCTAGATGCTCTTGCCTTGCTGCAGGTCAGAAATCACAGCACTCTGGTAACTTTGGACTCTTAAGACTGTATTTGTGATTTGTCAGATTCTCTATTTTCAAGCAGCGAGGTATACTTGGTTGATTGACTTTAAAATGACACATGCATGCTTGAAATTTTGTGAAGGCAAGCTTGCTGTCTACAAGCAGAATAATCAGGGAGAGATTTCCTCTTTTTGCCCACACCATGATTACATTTGTCACCTCCTGAGCAGTGATGGCACTTGCAGCATTGGTCAGAGCCACCTCCCATCTTTGTGAGGCAGTTTGGACAAGGCAAGTTGTGTGCCAACACTGCCAAAAGCAGATAAAATGCCCAAATCCTTACTGTCCACTTCAGGAGAAACACATACAGACATGACCTTCCTCTTCTCCAGGTCCCTGACACTGCTGCTAGGAGACATTCCTGCCAGCAAGACATCCCACCAGGTGCTGGGCTTGGGAAAGCAGCAGCACCTCAGTGACCAGCAGCTGAAAACTGTCTTTCTCTAGGAGTCTTGTCTTTATGCAATACCACAGAGTTTAAAGCTTTTGGTGCTCTTAAAGAATTTCTAGGTACCACTCAGTGTTGAACAAAACTGATTTCTGCCCTTTCAAAGTTCAAAGTAATAGCAAAAAGACCATCCAGCAGCACCCCATGTGCTGGCACGACCTCCAGTGGAACAAGCTACTTCTGCTCTGTCAGGTTCTGCAGCAGATCCCTCTTGTGGCAGCTCCACTTATCTTTCTGATTGCTTTTTAATGCTAACATGAGGAAAGGAAGAATCTTTTTAAAAATTCACCTGCCATTCAACCAGGTCCCAAATGTTTATTAAAGCAGTGTCACCCACACCAAGCCCCAGCACCTGGATCCAAGGGGCTGTAAAAGCTGTTAGAAATACTTACCTCCCAAGTGCTGCACTGAATAAATGAGTACAGCTTTTCTTTTGAAGTCCAGAATAATAGTTTATTTTGCTACGGCATAATATTCAGCAATATATTCCTGAACAAGAATGGGAGTAACAAAGGAAGTTGCACAACTACGAAGTTTCCTCCTCAGTTATACAGACTACACCCCCCGAGTCCTCTCACCTGGGTCCTCACCATACCACTCGCTGTGAATGTCCATCATGGAACTCATGGCTACCCCTGCATCCTCTGGCCTACCCTCAAAGCCCCGGACAAAGTGATGAACCACATCATCCTTTCTCTGAGCTGAGCTGTTGCGCAACAGGGCCTCTAGGAACTGTTTCATGTGATAATTATTGCAAGCCAGGTCCATGGTCTGCCCGCTGTGGAGCCCCTCTTCCATCTGCTCGAGGGACAGCGGGGTCGGATACTGTGGCAGCTGATCACCCACTTCCACCTCGACTTCATCCGAGTCAAACTCTACTTTGGGTTCCACCACCTTGGGCAGTGATGAGTTGATGTTGTCTGGAGAGTCACTGTTCACAGGGTCCCTGACCACGAGCTCCAGGGGGTGGCAGCTGCTGCACTCCCCACAGGGAGGATCTCTCTGGCAATCCGAGATCCTTTCCTTTTCCTGTAAGGAAGAGACAGAGGCAGAGCACTGGCTCTTGGAGCTGTAAGAGGTGCCCTCTCTCGCAGAACCAGTGCTCCCACTATCAGCTTGATAGAAAGCTGCTTCTCTCTCTATTTTCCTGCAGATATCTAACGATGACCTGATGTAGGTTTTGCAGAAGTTGACCACATCGGTCATCTGCAGGTAGCTGGCTGCAGACATCACCTCGATTACATTTTCTCCACAGAGATCCAGCTTCCCGGAATAAAGGAAGTCCAGGATGATGGAGAAGGCCTCCGAGGTGACAATGTCCAGCGAGGCGGTGCTGTGGCGCCCGCTGTCCTGGATGTAGTGGATGAGGAGGGCTCGGAAATAGCCGCTGTTGGCGAATAAAATGTTTTTGTGCGCTTTGAAGATCCTCCCTTCCACGATGATGCTGCAGTCGCAGAAGAAGTCCCGCTTGCGCTGCTCGTTCAGCTCTCCCAGCAGTTTGGTGTAGTACGACTGCATCTCCATCGCTGCTGCCGACGACAACCACGAGGCACCGTTAACGGGAAGGGTTTGGGGCGAACCGGCACCGGGGAACCAACGACCCGCCGCGGGGAACTTCTGGGGACCGCAGAAGCCACCTCCCCTCCCCTCGCCTCGCCTCCCCTCGCCTCCTCTCCCTTCCCCTCGCCTCCCCTCCCCTCCCGTTCCCTCCCCTCCCCTCCCCTTCCTTCCCTTCCCCTCCCCTCGCTCTGCCGACCCCCGTCCCTGCCCCGGTCTCTCCCGCCCCTCACCTCCACCACCGGCCTCCGGCCCCCCCGGCAGGAGGAAGTGATGTAAGAGTGATGAGGAGGGTAAATATTGGTGACGTCAGGCCGCCAAGATGGCGGAGGGGTGAGCTGGGGATCGCGGAGGGGGCGGACGGGCCGGGGGGCAGGGACCGGGAGAGGGATCCGGGATGGGTCCATGCGGCGGGAGAGGGGAAAGTCTGGGGGTAGGCGGCCCCGGGAAACCCCGGGCTGGAGGAGGGAAGGGGCCCCGGGAGGAGGTCCGGGGGAGGCCGGGCAGGGCGGTGCCGGGGTCCGGGGTCTGGGGTCGGCGGTGCGCTGAGGGCGGCCTTGACGCGGTTGTCCCCTGGCAGGGAGGAGGCGGGGTGGTGGCGGAGCTGGCTGCAGCAGAGCTACCAGGCTGTCAAGGAGAAGGTAAGAGGCGGCGGGACGGGCCTGAGGGGTGGCCCCGGGACCGAGACCGGGACCGTCCGGTACACGGCAGGGCGGGCTGGGAGGTGTTCGTTGTAACTCTGGGGAGCTGAGCGGGGGTCTTGTGGCTGAGGGCTCTGCTGATGTGAAATTCAGCACCTGAGCTGTGCAGGAGGTGTTTGCAGCATTGCTCTCTGATGTGTAATTTCCTGCATTGCTTGTGTTAATTACACATAAAATCAAAACAAGGATTTTCCTAACCTACTTTTTACCATGCTTAGCTTGGAAAAAAACAACCAACCAAACAACCCACAACGTTGTAACAGGTTTTGTGCATGGCAGTTTCCCATTGTTACTTTGGTGATTGCAGTCAGGTCTATTGCACACACCGGGGGAAAGGCTCAGCTGGGTTAGAGGCTCTTGCACTTCACTCTTTGTAACATGCCAGGTGTTGCCAGAGTGACTGTGGCTTTGCTGGAGAGCAAAATGATTACACAACCTGTCTGCCATATTCTTACAGTCCACAGAAGCTTTGGAATTCATGAAACGGGACTTGGCTGAGTTCACTCAAGTGGTGCAGCATGACACAGCCTGCACGATTGCTGCTACAGCCAGCGTGGTCAAGGACAAGCTGGCAGTGAGTACAGGAGTTAGAGGGCTGGGGTTCCTGCTGCAGAAAGCAAAGCAAGGGGGGAATAGGATGTATCTGCTCCCGAGGACATGATCCTCTGAACAAACCCCAACCCGTAACCATAAACTTCAGGTTTTAGACTCTCACCAGTGCAGGTTTGGTGCTGAGCACTCTGTGGGATTCCCTTGCTGCAACAGTGAGGAACCTCTGGAGAAGGGTGCAGATGAGTTCCCCGTGCTGTTCCTCTCCCTGTGTGCCACCTGGGTGGGATACTGGCAGTGTCCCTGTAGTGATATCAGATCTCTGCACACATTGTCAGCTCTGCACAGATGCTGCTGTCCAACCCCCAAATCTGGCTTTGTCCTTCCCCATAGAGCAGAGGCTCAGTTCCCCTCAATCTTACTTCTGCCTGAAGCCAGTGCCTGCCACCACATCCTTCTCCTCGCCCAGCCTGGTCACAAATCACCCCCTTAGCACTGTTTTGTAGGGAGAGACATCCTGCTTCCTTAAAGGAACCTATCCAGGAAAGACTGAGGCTTATCCTGGTGCTGCAAGCACTTTTACTGACACTGTGCTGCTTTTTCTCTTCAAGAGGACAGAAGGTACCTCAGGTGCAACTGAAAAGGTGAGGAAAGGGCTCTCTGACTTCCTGGGTGTCATCTCGGACACGTTTGCTCCCTCACCAGATAAGACCATTGACTGCGATGTCATCACATTGATGGCAACACCCACAGGGACCACGGAGCCCTATGACAGTGCCAAGGTGAATGCCCCATTTCTGGAGCTTCCCTCAGGGATGCAGAGTCCCTCCTGTCCCCTTGGAGCTCCACTGCTGCTCTTCCACTGACAGTTCCACCCTTTGTGTCTCCTCCTCCAGGCTCGCCTCTACAGCCTCCAGTCAGACCCTGCCACCTACTGCAATGAACCTGATGGTATGGGAAGGTCTGGGGGGGTGCTGGCCCTTGCCTGGGCTCTCTGGGCCACCCTGAATTGCCCAAAGCCTTCCACCAGTAGTCTACTGTCCAAGGGACCACCGTTTATGGAGAGCAGATCTGTCTGCTGCACTGGGGATTAGCTTAGACTGAGTGGGTTTGAACTGGTGCTGTGTGGCCTCATGCTGACAGAGTTCCCATGACACTGGGTGGGCTCAGAGGGCCATGTCTCTCTCCTCTTTTGCCCCTTGCTCACCCCCCCCCCCCATCTGGTCTGTTCCATAGCATTTTTTTCCAGTGAAACTTCCCAAAACTTCCTGCCTTGTTTGTATCAAGGGTTGTGATCTCTGTGTTTGTCCTGCACAGGTCCTGCTGAGCTCCTTGAGGCCTGGCTCTCCCAGTTTAATCTGGAGGAGAAGAAAGGGGAGATTGCAGAGTTGCTGGCAACCAGCCCTTCCATCCGGGCTCTGTACACCAAAATGGTAGGGACCTGCCTGCCTCCTGCAGTTAGTGACATGGGACATGGCGCAGGGAAGCCCTGAGCTGCTTGGTCCTGGAGCAGGTGGTGGAAAAGACCGTGGCTGTAGGGTGGAGTGGCACAGAGAGATTGGGGTTCTTCCTCTGTACCAACATCCTCCTGATGTGTGTCAGAGCCTGTGCCAGTGCTGGTCCCACATCTGTGTACCTCAAAGTGCTGGTTATGAGTGTGGCTGCCAGGCCAGGGAGGAGAGGGGAGCAAGGCAGCAACCATAGCCCTCCCTCTGAAGTAACCTCTGTGGCTTTTCTGGTGTCCCCCCCAGGTCCCTGTGGCTGTTTCCCACTCGGAGTTCTGGCAGCGCTACTTCTATAAAGTGCATCGCCTGGAGCAGGTAGGGGGGGGTCTGCCCTAGTGGGTGGGCACTGAGGCAGAGCAAAGAGGCAGAAGATATTTTTTCTGGAAAAACAAGGATCTGGGCTGCCTTGTCTGTGTCCTTGTTGTCACTGACACTTTGGTGCCCAGGGGTGTGAGCAGCTGCTGATACTGAATTCCCTGCAGGATGAAGCCCGGAGAGAGGCTCTGAAGCAGCGAGCAGAGCAGAACATTCACCAAGAGGAGCCAGGCTGGGAAGAGGATGAAGGTGAGACAGATGATTTGGGATCTGCTGGGGAGAGGTGGGACTCATACAGACTCAGCAGGTCACAGACAGGGGCTGGCTTCTCCTCACACTCCCATACTCAGCTCCCAGCCCACCCCTGCTGCACTGTCAGCTGCTGCTGTGCTTGCTGAAACAACTCTTGCTTCTCTTCTGCCTTCCTACAGAGGAGTTCTTGGGGATGTCACCCCTGCCTTGTGCAAATGTGAAATTTCCAGAAGCAGCAGAGAAAGAATCTGCCCCCGCAGCCCTGGAGGGAAGCCACCCCACTGCTCCCAAGGGGCCCTCAGAGGAAAGCTGGGCCATCCTCCCTCCAGAGCCAGCTCCATCAGAGGGGAGCCCCTCAGAGAGCAGTGAGAGCATCTCCCTTGTGACTCAGATTGCAAACCCTGACTCTCTGCCTGCTGCACAGCTACAGACTGGAGCACAACCAGCTGGGACCAGAGACCTCTCCCAGAGGCTGCTAGAGGCTACCTCGGAAGAACAGAGCTCCCTGCCAAAGACCCCAGAACCTGGTCAGCCTTCTGCACCTGCCCAGGAGTCAGCAGCATCCTCAGAGCAATCATCTGTTACAGAGCTCAAAGAGGTGGAGAGCAAAGCCCAGGGCAGGACAGAGACTCTGAAAGAGGAAGGACCAACAGATCTACGAGTCTTTGAGCTGAACTCAGATAGTGGGAAATCCACTCCCTCCAACAGTGGCAAGAAAGGTGCGTGTGTGGGGCCAGCACAGGGTCTGGAAACCTTCAGCTTTTGGGGATAGGGCCTGATTTTGTGATGATGGGGAGGAGAAAAGGGATTTTGCCTAAATTGCAGAGGCAGGTTAGATCCAAAGACTGTCTAATGGCCAAAATGAAAGTGGAAGCAAATCTTTGTGCTGTTGAGCAGGGACAAGTTTGCCACATCAGATAGTGACAATCTGTTCCCAGCAGCTGCTGTGGCCTGGCTTCTCTCCTGAGCTCCATTCCTGTCCTCCCACAGGAGAACAGAGGCTAAGACTCCTCCAGGACCCTGAGAAGGACATATTGCAGCTTTGGCAGACACTGTTGCCAAACCTTTCATTGCAGGGGCTTCTGCCTTCAGCAGAGCGTGCTGCAGCTCTCCCAGAGTGATGATTATGTCAGTTATAGGATTATAAAGTCCTTGGAACTCCAAGTGGCCAAGGATCGTGAACTGGGTCTGTGAGCTGAATGAAATTAGACAAGAAGTCAAAAATCCATTGGCTGTACAGAGCAGAACACAGAGAACACACCTGAACGCACCTGCTGAGTGCCAGGGGAGGCTGTGATCTGTTTAGGGAACTTAGGGTTCCCTTCCCTCTGCATGACACCCCCCCATGGTGCCCCTGCTGCTCCTCCAGCCCAGGAGGTTGTTCTTTCTGATGGGGACTATGACAGTCCCCATGTCTAAGTCACTCCTGTCATTCCTCACCTGTTGTATTTTCTGTGTGACTGAAGCATGACACATCCCACTTCTCCCAGGACAGAGGAGGTGTTTCAGCATCCACCTCCCATGTGTTCTAGGCAGCTCTTGCAGTCAGGGCACTGCTGCTCCTCCAGTAGGCTGTTCTAGATCTGAGCCTTATGAGTGCCAGGGTTTTGTTGACCTGCTGGGGTAGCTGAGGACTTTGGCCAATGCCTGGAGAGCAGGTGCAGCTCTGAGGGCTTAGTCATGGTGTTTGTGGTTCCAGGCTCCAGCACTGACATCAGCGAGGACTGGGAGAAGGATTTTGATTTGGACATGACTGAGGAGGAGGTTCAGCTGGCACTCTCAAAGGTGGAGGTATCTGGGGAGGTGAGTGGAGGGGAGGTGCTCACTCAGGCAAGAAGTTTCCTCCCAGGAACCTGGGAGCTCCAGGGGGTGATGCTCTGTGAGCTGGAGAAGGCCTGTAGGGAGAATCCCTCTGCTCCAGCTCTGCTCCCAGCCCTTCTCCTGCAGCACATTGCAGTGAGATGTGGCTGCTGCTGGCCTGGCTGGGCAGGAGCAGCTCACTGGAGGCTTCTCTGAGGTGTGGCTCACTCTTTGAGGACACAGCTTAGCATGGGATCTCCGGAGGGGGGCAGGGGTGTTGGCTGGAGCAGTGAGTGGCTGTTTGGATGTGCTTAAAGAGGGATGAGTGTGTGAGTTCCTGTGGTGAGGGTGTGGGAGCATGGAGGTACATCAGGCTCTGCCCTGACTCAGGTGCCCTGTTGAGTTACAGAAACAAACTGAGGGCTGTTAACTCTTGTTTGCAGCTGGAAGATGAAGAGTGGGAAGACTGGGAATAAAAGGACTGCTTCCAGTGTGTGTCACAGGCTCATTTCCACCATCAAATGTGAATTAAATCACGGACCAGCTGTTCCTTTATGTGTAACTGTGCTGGGGATTGCAGTTCCGGGCTGGAGGAGTTTCATTCCTGCTAAATCCTGTGGGCAACTCAAATGACCCCTTCAGACCTGGAGGAGGAGGAAGCAGAAGTTCACTCATACACATAGCTGCTAGGGAGCCTGTCTTCTCAGTAGGTCCTATAAAATGGCCAAGCCAAAAGGGACTGCCCTGAAAGCATTGGGTAGAGGCAGATGTGATGCAGTGAGGAATTCCTGGGGAGAGCTGGGGCACCTGGACACCCAGCAGGATTGCTTGGTGCCTCGAGACTGCTGGCTGGCTGATTGATTGCTTGTGTGTGTGTGTCACCTGCAGCACAGCAGGGCAGAGGCTCTTGGATGCAGTCTGTGCCTACTCACTCACTCCTCACTCACCCCATCAGGCCACCCCTGGAGAAAGCCCCTGTGCAGGGAGCAGGCAGGGGCTGCAGGGGGCTTTCTGCTCTGCCACTCTTTGCTGCAGAGGAAAGCAGTTGGTTTGTGGCTTTGGCCCAAAGCTGGGCTGTGCTGGAAGGAGCCAAACTGCCTGCCAAACCCGGAGCTTCTGCCTGGCTTGTCTTTGAAGTTTTCTTTTTTAATGGCAACTCCCATTTCCTGCTGCAAGAGCAGCAGCTCCTCTGGGAATCAAGGCCTGCTGCCTTCCCCTTTGCAGCTGCACTGCCTTCCTCCACTGGGTTTTGTGTACTTTCCCAAGCAAAGTCTTCATGGCTTGCTCTTACTTAAGCCCTTCTGGGCCAGCAATGGTTTGGGTCACTTGGGTAATCCCTGCCCAGTTCAGGCCTTGCAAAGCCCTAGACTGGCCCACTGATCACTTTAACCTCTGCCTTGACACTGGGGCTCAGCCATTCCCTCTCCCAACCCTGGGGGAAGGCAGAAGAACCCAAGCACAGGTGGTATCTGTTGGCTGAGGCTGTGTCTGTCCACTCGTCTGGCTCCCTGGGCATCCAATGGCCACCAAGGTCACACACCTTGCTGTGCTCAAGTTCTTTCCCTGAAGCCCCCCCTGACTGCTTGCAATGCTTCCTTAGATCTATGGCCTCTCTTATTGGGGCATTCCCCTTCTAATGGTATGAGATGCTCCTCTCATAATACACGGTTATCTGAAAGGGACAGAGCCCTCCCTGGTGTCTCTGCCCTTCTGGGTGGTTAACCTAATGCCGTTGTCCTTCTGCCCCCTTCCAGGGCTGCTTCCCTGGAGCTGTGGGTTTCTGATGTTGAAGAGCATTAACCAGCCTGAATTTGGAAGAGTTGGGCTTTTGGGTTGTTTTGAGGAGATTCTCAGATACAGCTGCCTACACAGATGGATTGGTGGCAGAGGTGACTTCAGGTGTTTACATGAGAGTGTCTTGTCCTGCAGAACCCACCAGGACCAGGGGCTGAGCTACAGCTCTCCTCTCCCTCTTGGTGTCTGCAGGCCCAGCTAGAACCTCTGGAACGTGCTGCAGCCTCACCCTGTCCTGGGATCCAATTTAACTGGAGCAGGAAAGCCTGTGGGGAGGTGACACCTGGGGGGTGTCAGGATGGGTGGCTTGGGGTTCTGTCCCCTTGGGGCTTGGTGGTACAAGTTGTGGCTGGTTCCCTGGGCTGTAGCAGAGCTCTGAGGATGGAGTGCTTCATCTGTGCCACTTTTTTTTTTTTTTTCTTTAGTCAAATTAACCATTTGGTGGTGTGTGCAATAATTATCTGTTCTAAACTATTCTGCATCTCCCTGAGCCTTTTCTAGCTGGGGTGAAAAACTAGGAACAATTCTAACAGCTGGTAGTTTTGTAACAATGACTTTCTCCAAACCTTTTACAGACTTGCAGTTAACAGCAATTAAAGGAATTCTACCTAGTCTTTGCCTGTGTTGAGTGTTCTCATTTCCTTTGCCTGCAGGATGGGGACCACTGCTTCCTGAGGGCCTGTGGGTTTGAATTTCCCTTTTCTGTCACCCAGGGCAGGTTTAACTCAGGCAGGTGGCCCCACACTGCCCTGGCCTGCTAAGAGATGGTGTCTGCAGTGTTCCCCACCCCTGAGGGCTCTGAGGGAGCTGGGGAAAATGCCTGAGTATGAACCAGACCTTGTCTCTGACAGCCAGAGAGAGGCCTGGCACACCACTGACCTCCACAATTGTCATTATTTTGGGAACATTCAATTCAGGGAGAGCAATATGGGTCTTTCTCAGGCGTTAGTCAGCCATGGGTGCCTGCTGACCACCTCGATAGAAGGTCTCAGGGCCATGTCTGGTTCCAGGAGCATTTTCAGGAGGTTCTGACACTCCCCGGAGATCCTCAGGTGCCTGGGGAGGGAGATGCCTTTCTGCTGCTGGTGCATCATCTTGGGGATGTCGGTGTCATCGAAGGGCATGTGGGCATAGAGCAGGATGTAGAGGATGGCACCCATGCTCCAGACATCACCTTTGCGGCTGTCGTGGGGTACACCCCACAGCACCTCGGGCGCCGCGTAGGCTGTGCTGCCACAGAATGTCCTGCTCAGCTCCGCTCCGTCCCTGGGGATCAGCTTGGCAAAACCGAAATCCGTCAGCTTCAAGGTGTGGCCCTGCAGGAGGGTGTTCTCACACTTGAGGTCCCGGTGGGCTACCCCGCAGCCGTGGCAGTACTGGACTGCATCCACCAGCTGGCGGAAGAGCGCCCTGGCCCGGGGCTCGGGCAGGGGACCCTCACGGAGGACGTAGTCAAAGACATCTCCATCCTCCGCCAGCTCCATCACCAGGAAAATCTTCCCAGCTGGGGATTCCAGCACCTCATACACTTGGATGATGTTTCTGTGCTCCAAGTTCATGACGATCTGGAGCTCCCGGGGCAGGAATTTGCGAACAAATTCTGTTGAGACAGGAGGGGGCTGGGCTCATGGGGATGTCCCTGAGCTGCTGGCTCTGGGAAAGCCCCTCAGGACTTGGCAGAGGAAGGGAAGGATGTTCCTGGGGTGCCTGGTTCCTTCTGGCCTGGCACCAATCCCCACGGCATGCTCATCCCGGAGGGATGCTCTGCCAGCACTTTGCTGTCCTTGTGGTCAGAGGAGGGATCACCTCAACAGGTCCCAATCCTTGGGCCCTGGTCCTGGGCTGTTCTGCTGGACCCCAGCATACCCCAACCCCTCTGTCTGCTCTGAGGTGGTGAGTTTGAGAAGCCACTTTTCATCTGGGAATAAAAAATCTCCATGGAGGGACTGTGCCTCAGCCTGGAGCTCTTTCAGGGTCAGCTCTTACCTTCTGGGCTTTCCTTCTTATCCATTATTTTAATTGCCACTTTCTTCTGGTGTTTTTGGGAAAAAGCCTCCTTCACTTTGGAGAACATACCCTCCCCAATCGTCCTGCCCAGATGGTAGCCATTGGTGAGCAAAAACCCCTCCATGTCCTTTCATGGGTTGGGACCCTTTGCTGCTTCACTTCACCATGAAGCAACTCCACAACAGCATCTCTGCCCCCGCAGCACCCCGAAGGGGCACGGAGGGACCCCCTAGAACCTGGGGATGCTATTGTGATGCAGCCTATAACACGTCAGTCGGGGAGTGGACCTGCAGTGAGGTGGGGGGGCACCAGTCTGGACACCCTCTTGGTGAGCTCTGGGAGGGGCTCTTGGGGTGGGCAGTGCAGGGGGTCCGGGGCTGGTGGGGGTCCCCCTGTGTCCCCCCAGTGTTTTCACCATTGCTGAAGGGCCCACGTTTTCCCGGCTCACCCCCCCACTCCTCTGATCAGACGTATCTAGGGCCGGGACATGAGCTACCAGTGGTCACAGCAGGTCCGGAGGTTCCCTATGGAAGCAGGGGACTGTCCCAGCTCTGCTCAGCCTCCCCAGCCGAGGGACCCGGCAGACACTGAGCAGCCCACGGGCAGGTAAGGGGGGGTCAGGACGCCGTGTGGGGTGCAGGGTCTGTGCCTGGCACGGGGCCCTGCCCTGGTACGCGTGGTTTGTTCAGCTCCCAAAAGTGCTGTCTGACGGCTTCAACCCCTCCAGGGGACCGTGCAGGCAGCGTCCTGTGATGTGACAGATCAGACCGTGCCATACCATGCCATGCTATGCTGTGCCTTACCATGCTGTGCTATGTCATGCCGTGCCATTCCGTGCCGCGCCACGGGGCTCATGCCGCTCTCTCCCCACAGGCAGCTGCGGCGATGCCCCGGCAGCCACCGCCTGACCGTGCTCAACGTCCCCATCGATGTGTTCGTCGCCATGGGAGGAGGCAGGCGGCCTCGCACCTCCTGATGGTCCCAGCGACCACCCCTGGGGCTGCCAAGGGCGCAGGTTGGGCACCGACTTTATAATAAAAGGATTGCGTGTTCCGTACTTGTGGTGTGTGAGCCATGGTTGTGGGGTGAGGGGACAGAGAGGGGCGGGACATTAGGGGACGGGGAGTGAGGGGATAGGACAGGAAAGTTGGGACAGGAGGGGTGGGGCGCGAGAAGATAGGACATGGGGGCTGGGACACTGACACGGGTGACGGGACACGAGTGACGGGACACGAGTGAGGGGACACGAGTGAGGGGACACGAGTGAGGGAGCGAGAGTCCGGACCGTGTCCCCCTCCGCCCCATACCCGCCCGCCAGGGGGCGCTCGCTCACCGCTGGCCCCGCCCCTGCTGCCTCAAGAGGCGGGGCGCCCTCCGCGTGGAGGAGGTTTGTGCCGTTCCGGCTGCCGTCCGCTCCCTCGGCCCTCCCTCTTCCCGGGGCCGCCATATTGTGGCCGCCGCAGCTCGGGAGGCGCCGCCTGAGGAACCGCGATGGGTGAGAGTCGGCGCGGTCCCTCCGGCTGGGACGTCCCGGCAGCGGACGGGAGGGCACAGGGAGGGCAGGAAGAGCCGCTCTGCCGGCCGGACGTGGCTGGACGAGCTCGTCCGGGCACCGCCCGCGCCCCTCACCGGGGCTCCGGGCGCCTCCCCTCAGCGGCGGGCGGGGGCCTGGCGGGGCGGGGGGCTGCGGGCCGCGGGCCCGGTGCTGAGTCATCCCGGCACGGCAGGGCCTGCCCCGAACAGAGCTCTGGGGTTCGGCGGGATCCTGAGGCGGGGGGAGAGGAGGCAGCTGCTGCGGGGGTCTCCCGGGTTCTGCCCAAGCCGGGAGCAGGGGTGGGTTCGGGGCTTTGGTGACCGCTCTGAGCAGCGTTCGGGGAATGCAGCCCCGTCCTTGGGTTGCTCCGGGGTGCAGAGAAGGGAGTGGCGGGGCTTCTGGGTGCGGTGGTGGTCCTGGGCACCGCTTCTGCTGCAAGCACCGGCGGGGAGCACAGGGAGGTCGTGGGGGAAAGGAACTGCTGAGGCTTTGTTTAAAGCCTAAAGTTTGTAAGAGTGGAAAACTGAGCTCCAGGGAGATCCTGCTGAACTGTTGGCTGCTTCAATATAACCAATGCCACTAAACACACTGAGAGGTTCAGCAAGGTAGTAGGTGGCTCTCTGTTAGCTGCAGAGAAATCGTAACTGAGTGTTGCCCTTCAGAAGGGGTAACAGCAGATTTTTTTTTCACTTTGGTGTAGTTTGAGGTTGAATCTCCCTACTCAGGGAGGAGAGATGCTCTTTCTTGAGGCCTCAAGTAGTAAGAGAGATGTTGAGTGGGTGAAGCCCATGGGAATGCCAGGCCTGTAGTAGCCGTGTTTTCTATAAAGCTGAGTAAGGTTCCCCCAGGAAGAAAAATTAAGGTCTTCACAATTTTCACCTACAGTACTATCTCTTAACCACACACCCTTTGTGGTAGGATGCTGCTTGATCAAAATGAGTTCAACAGACTTTTCTGCTGTCTTCAGACCCCTCCAGAGATGTTCCAGGAAAAGTTGGAGGCTGCAAGTCTGTGTGTGCAATGGCTGCAGCACCTCCCAGTCCAGCACAGCTTCTAAAACTTAAGTTGTAAAAATCCTGACTGGCAGCTTTGAGTGGAAAAAAAATCTCCACGGGCCTCTTGGTGAATGTCTGCAAACTGTCTGTACTAGATGGACATGAGGAGCTTCCTGCAAAGGAGCTTCCATCCTTCCCCATTCCTGCCTTCCTGCTGCTTCTTGAAGTTTGAAGCAGGTGTTTGATTTTTTTTTTCCTGACAGCAAAAATTTAAAACTTCCTGGTGGGGGTCATCCTCATGCAGCTTCTGTGAACATTTTTACTGAACAAAGGCTGCTTCAGACCTGTTGTAGGGCTAAACTGGGGCAGTGTGATGTGGTTACCCTTTGTATGGTGCAGGCTGAGGAGTTTGATATTGGTCTCTCCTCTGCTGTTAGAAAGGTTCATCAGTTTGTTCTCCATTTGCTATGCAAATGACATGAATCACTGTCATGATGGATGGAGCCTTTAGAGCTCCTGGGGAGCAACCTGGGGAGCAGCCTCTAATGCTTGATTCTTAATAAAACTTTTGTGCGTGATAAATTTAACTAGTTAGTTGATTATTTTGCTTTGTTTGCTTGTGCTCAGGAGAGTAAACATGAACATTGTAAGGGGGGAGCTGGGCCACTGTGAGTGGCCTCCTGAAAGCAGTCACTCCTCCAGCTGTTCACCTTGAAGCTTTTGTGGTACTGAGGTCCAGATAAACTCAGATTTGCTTAGGAAGTCATAAAACACTGTGTGCTTCTGGAGCACAGCATGTGTTGGGAGCTTGCTGGGATTTTATAGCTCTCTGTAATTGTCTTTGATTATTTCTGGTTCCTTTTAACTTCTTGTAACTCCAGCCTGGGTCGACTTAAGACAAAGGGGACCTGTGTGACCTCAGGTGACACTGGTATGCTTGGTAGAGCATTCAGGAAAGCCCAGTATCTCAGAATGTGTAAGAGGACTTCAAGCCCACAAACATCAAATTTTGGGGGGATGAGAAGGTGGAGCTGAAGTTGCTGTGTGCTGAGAACTGAACTGCAGAGCAGATGGGTTCATTTTCCATCAGGGCATAGACAGCCTGGAAGGAACCCTGACCTTATCCTGACCCTGGTGAAGGACAAGCACCCTGTAAGGACTCTTCATTTTCCCCAAAGAGAATTTTCCCTTTTCCCTTCCCCCCCCCCCAGCCAGCACCATCAGTGGAGCTGCTGCACATTCCAGTGGTGCTGTCACATCATTGCCTCTTGGGAGCTAAACCAGGAGGGGATGAGCCAGTGGTGGCTGCAGCACCAGACAGCCAAATAGCTGCCTGGATAAGCATTTTATCAGCACAGGGTGTACCCGGGGAGGGCAGCAGACTGGGCTGGGGACAACTCTCCCAGGGAATGTCTCTGCCTCTGCTGATCTGTAATAAACACTTCAATAACCTGTGGGAGAGCAGAAAAGCAGCAGAGCAAACCTGCAAAATAAACCTGCAGGAGTGACAGGAAGACAGAACCTGGCTGCTTTTCCAGGGTTTAGTAGCAGCTGGGGTAATTCCAGGGCTGTAGAGGAAAAGCTGCTTGGTTGGCAGGACTTCTCCTGGGGTTTGCTTTCCCCCTGTAAGCACAGCTCTTTGGATACTTTTCCCTCTGTTGTCTTCTGGACAAATGAAGTTACCACAAAACAACCAGAGCAATAAATTCAGTGTAATAATCTGTTCATGGCTAATTTCTGTTAGCGGCTGAGAGCTGTTTTTAAATGTATTTAATTAATTCAACTAGTTTTATAGTAAATTTTTACAACAACTTGATCAGTCTGAGAAAATACAAGGTGAGCAGGAGCAGCAGAGAGCTGTAGCCATTCCTGTGCTTCTTGCAGATTTTCTCTCAGGAGTGTGATACTGTAGAAGTGGAGGCTTACCTGAGAGTCTGTGCTAATGGAGAGGCAGGAGGAGGAGAGAGGAGGTTCCTTGGGGTTTTCAGGTAACAGTATGAGATGAAAAAACTTTCTGCTGGGTAGGAGGAACCCGAAGAACTTAGCCAGCAAGGTTTGTAGTAGTTCACCAGGTGTATTTTGTTACTACATGTCAAATTTAGGGAGGGTTTAATTGTAGCTGAGCAACGTTACACTGTCACGGGGGGAACTGGGGTTGGAAGGATCCTTTGGAGGTCATCTGGGCCAGTGCTTGCTCAGGCATCTTGGGAATGTGCCCAGTGGGCACTAATTGGCAGATGAGGGCTGGTGGAGTTCATCAAGTGTATTCATTTACATTTGCATCATTCTAAGACTCTTCTGCACTCCAAATATGCAGTGTCACCTTCCCAGCCAGCCCTTGCCTTAACCGTGTGCCTTATGCCCAGCAACAGAGCTGTAATGGGGTTCTGGGTGAAGATTACCTCTGTGAAAGGGTGGTTTGGCTCAAAAAAGGCCCTGTCAGAGCTGTCAGTGTAACTGTTCCTCTGCTCTGTGCTTCGGTCTGACTCAGCAGCACCAGTCCTGATTTAGAGCTCTCAGTCCCTGCAGTGACTCAGCTCAGAGGTTTTAATCAGCAGCTGGGAAAACGTGTGAAGCAAATGCTTTTTGTCATGCAGAGAAAGGGGAAGAGTGGTGTCTGGAAAGGAGCAAGGTTGGTTCTGATCCACTCGCCTTTCGGAGCCATTAGAATCCTGGTTCAGCAGTCATGACCCTGGAATTCCAGTTTTCTGGCTGGACTGCGAGAGCTTGTGTTGGCTTTTCTACAGATGCTTACAGGGTTTGAGTGCTCTGCCAGAGCCTTCAAAGTGGAACTTTCACATGCTTTTTTTCCTTTCTTCTAAAAGTGGTAAATACCTTCTCATCCTTCAATATGTAAGGATGAGTGTGGCAGTCTGTACCAGTAACTGCTTTATTTTTCTTCAGGGAATCCAGCCATAGTCCAAAAAATCTGCAGCAGGAGCCAAATTGCTTCCCTCTTTGAGGGGTTTCATTTGCACAGGGAACCAAAAAGGGATTGCTCAGTTAAGCTTCATCCCTAAATTTGCTCCTGTAGTTCTTGTGAGAGGATTCTCAGCTCACAGAACACCCAAAGTCATTCTCAGTGTGAATTATTAGCTTAATAAAGCCTTGCTTTGCTTTTAATAGCCTAATTTTTACCAGTAATTTGATTCCAAAAGTGTTAGTGTTCATAAATTGTTGGCACAGAAACTTTTTAATGTTTGTGCCAAAGATGTGCCCTATGCGAGGAGGCACAATCTCATCCTGGCTTTAAAATCCCATGCAGGCAATTTTTCTCTCTGGGGAGACTAAGGAAGAACAATGGAGAATTTGGTTGGCTTCTTGTGGGCTTTCTGTAGTGTGACTTTTAAGGACATCAGCAAACAGTCTTCCAAATTGATTAAAATGGCTTTTAACTCATTAATACTTTGCAATCTTGGAAGGTCTGTCAGTATTTAACTCACATGGAGGTTTAATTTGGACCTTGAAAAGGCAGTTAATTGCTTCATGCTCTGAAGTGACATTAGCAGTCCCTGGTTCATAACTTCTCTGATACCAACCTTGGCTCTCAGGATGATGGAGAAGCATCTGAACTGGAGCTGCTGTTTCAGTCTCAGTCCTTGTTTGTAGCTGCTCAGGTCATGGCTGTATCATCTGTCACTGACCTGGGGTGACAGTTTTCCCTGGAGCATGGGGCAGCCACCGAGAAAGGAAAAACCAATGCTTCTGACACTTACGACAGGTTTCCAAGTTTTCCATTTGCTGCTGTTTTCTTCAGGACAGAGGAGTCTTTCTGATCCAGGACTGGCAAGTGGTCTGATCAGGAACTGATCACCAACTGGGTCATGTGGTCTCCATACTTATATATTTCAAGGTGAGGCTTGACAAGGCCATGAGCAACCAGATCTAGTTGGGATGTCCCTCCTTATCTGCAGGGGGGTTGGACTGGATGACCTCTAGAAGTCCCTTTCAACCCAAATTATTCTGTGATTCTGTTGAGCTTTGTGCCTGCCTGTTCTCTGAGGTGCCTCAGCAAAGCACCAAGCCTCTGCATGGCTCTGCTTTCCTACAGCAACTCCTCCGGTGGATTTCCAACCGTGTCCTGCAGAGGTTATCTGCTCTTACACGTTTAGGAGACAGAAAGAAAGCTTTATATATGCAGGCTGAGAATTCTCAGAGCTATTGGATGTGTCATTCGAGCACTGAATTTAACACCTGAGTTTGGTACCTTGGGGCTGCTGAGTGGCAGATCTGATGGGAAGTGCAAAGCTTGTCCAGGAGAACTATTGAAATGCATATCCTGACACTTTTCTGTGGAGCTGCTGAGAGTGAAGTTCAATGACGGGGGGAGGTGCTTGGCTACAAAAGGCACTGACTTAGGGAGCTGGGGTTTCAAAGAGTTCCTGGAGCAGAAGTTATATTTTTGTCCAAGCTCAGGCAGAACACTCAAATTGAGTCAGTTTTACAGTTCTCAATTCACTGTTGCCTTCGGTCAGCTCCAAGATTTTGGTGTAAACAGCAGATTCTCAAGTGTCCTTCATGCTCCGAAACAGTGTTAACACTCTTGTAGATTTGGCCCTAGGAGTACAAGATTTTACCTCTCCAGTTTTTAATTCTGCCCTAGGGAAGCTGAACTGGACTGAAGAGGTTGAGGTGAGGGTGGTGCAGACCCAGCCCCTCTGTAACTGTGGTCAGGAATGGAGATCCGCTGCTGAGGAAACACAGGGACTTCAGAGGACTTCCAGTGGTCAAGTCTGAGGGGTGGGAAAGGAAAAGGTGAAGATTGCATTGTTCCAGGACAATCCAGGGGATGCTGAACTTGGAGGAAACCAGGTTCCTAGAAACCTGGGCTGTCTCCTCCAGCAGGAGGTGAGCTGCAGGTAGCAATGATAGGATGGAGGGAAGAAAACAGAAGCAAGGGCTTGAAACATAAATATCTGGGCTGGCTTTTGCTGGTTTTGGAATAGCTATCTTCCTGTTTCCACTGAAGGAGGAGGTGTGTCACTCTCATTCTGTCCCACTTCTCGTTGTTTTCCTTTCTTTTCTAACGTATTCATGCTCTGCTGATAGTTTTGTAGAACAGGGCAAGTTCTGGCCCTTGCCTAACAGCACTGCTCCCACACAGGGGTGTTTCTGCTCCTGGGTGGACAGGGTTGAGCTTTGCTGAGTTGTCTGAGCATCTGAAAACATGGGTTTGTCCTCCGTGTGAGGGGACAGTGCTGGGATTGTGGTGTCCAAATGCCTGCCTGACCTTCTTGCCATGCCATGTACACAGATGTTTGGAAGGGGGTGCAGTAAATTTGTCCTTTTTCAGGAAGCTGTTAGAGGGGCTCACAGCATTGTGCTTTGAGTGCCACCAGCCCGTCCCCATCACATGGGGCTACCTCTACCTGCCCTGCCAGGAGGGTGCTCAGGAGGTGGCTTTGGGAGGGAGATAAGTGGTGAGCAGGCTGCAGGCACTGCCAGCAGAGTTTATCTGGTGTGCAGTCTGTTTGGTGTGGTCTTAGGGAGAAAACAAAAAAAAAAAATAGATTACCTGGAGGTGTGCAGGCTGCACAAATTGCTGTGGGTATAGAAGGAAACAGCTGCATTGAAGTGCTTCAGGTAAGTTTGGAGTTCTTACTGAACAATTCTGAAATTCCAGGGTGTGTGCTGATCCTATCTTCACTAAGGCAGGGCTGAGCTGGTACTTAGAGGAGAAAAACCTTTTCCAGGAGAGGTGTGAGGTACTGCTCTGCTGGGACAGCATTTTGGTAGGGGTTGAGATGGCTGCCTGGATGCAGCAGTTAAAACTTCAGAGCAGTTAAAGCAACTTGCTCTGGTTCAAGTTTCCATCACTGCTTTACAGCCCAGAGCTTTTCTGTCAAGGCAGAAATTCTCAGAGCAACAACGTTAAGCTGCAAAGTGACACTATGCTTGAGAATCTTCTCTGCATTCCTCTTCTCTGGCAGTTTCTCCTCTAGTCTGATGGAATGGGATTTTGTGGTGGGTGTTCATCCTGACAGAATTTGTGTTAAGGGTTCAGAATGCAGCCTGACCTGCAGGCACACTGCTGGCCTGGATGCTTTGTACTGAAAGGTTACAAGGGAAGGATTTGTATCTTCTGTTTGGGTTTGCTGCAGTCTGTGGTGACTGCAGCCTCTGCTGAGCTCACCAAGAAGTCCCAGTCCTGCATTGGTGTCACTCTTCTATTACCATGGAAATGGGGTGTAGTGTCACCTGAGCATTCTGATGGCATTAGTGTTGACACAGGTGGCAGACTGGAAGAAGTCAGTGGAAAACATCCAAAGGGATAAAGGTATCTGAGAGAAAATAAAAGTGCCAGAAGGACTGCTGCATGGGGCATGGTGTTACCCACCCTGAGACGTCCCTGTTCGGGGCTGGTGGTGGCTGTGGGTTTCCCTGCAGCACAACAATGTTCTGGATGCTCTGGAATTACAAAGCCTTGAACCACGAGGTGCTGGTGTGCTCTGAGACCTTGAAGCATGGCCCAGAGCCTGACTGCTTTCCAGACAGCCAGAGCAGGGCCCAGGGTGTTCCCAGCTGAGTGGGGCTGTGCAAGCTTGGAGGCAGCTGGACTGTCATGTGTCACTTCTTCATGTGACTGACTGTCTGGGAACCTGCAGCTGCTGTTAAGTCACTTAATCACTTTTTTCCCTCCTCCTTTCTTTAAACTGCATTTGATTGGTGACCTGGCTCTCCAAAGGCAGGTAATAAGTTTGTCTGTTAGAGGTTCTGTTGGGAAGCTCAGAATTCGGGCAGCAGCTCCTGGTTTGTGTGGTCATGGCAGCTTTAAGTGCTGGGGTAGGAATGTGAATTCACTGACATAATGGTGGTTAAATACATCTTCTGAATTGAAATCTCAATGTGGGTGACACATTTTGCTACTGTAAGATCAGTTGCAAACCCCTAAAGTCTAAATTTTTTTCCCAGTCCTCTGTTTTATGAATTAGCTGCTTGTCAGTTAATAATAAGAGCCTTCAGTCTTTCCATACAGTGCTGCTGGGAAAAGGGATGGACAAGTGGAACCAGGGGCATAGTTCCTGAGATCTTCAGTCTGCTTTGCCATGTAAAAGGTCATTTAGAATGAGGAAAGTGCAAGAGCCTTCCTAACCTGGCACTGCAATGCTGCTTTTACTGGTGATGAGTTGAGGTTGGTGGCTTCTTTTTAGCTTCAGAGGTGCCAATGAACTTGTAGCCCGCCATGCTGCACCCCTTCAAGCTCGCTGTGCTGTCTCTGTCTTGGTTTGGTGGTTTTTTGCTTTATTGCTTTACAGAAATTTGCCTTCTTGGTGTTTTGGCCAGGGAAGAGAATGCCGTCTTAGAAAGCAGATGCTATGAAATAGAGTCTTAACTTTTTCAGTGTTTGGTGCCTTTCATCTCCTGTTAAATTATTAATTTTCCCAGTTGCTTACTCTTTCCATAAATTGTAAATGTCTCTTCTAGGCTTGGCTGTGGGATTTCCTAGTTGGAGGGCAGTAAGGTCTGAAACTTCTCCTGCTGATCTTGAAAGGGCTCCAGAATGGCTGGAGGCAGTTGATAAGTTGGACCAAAACTTTGTCAGCAATGTGACTGAAAGGTGCTTAAAACTTGAGGGAGGAGGGGTAAGGGGATAGTCCTGCAAGCTTTCACAGGACACTTTCTCAACCTGACCTCAGCAGTTGAAAGAAAATAAAGATTTTGGTGTCCAGCAAACTTGTGGAGAAGAGTAAGTTGGTTTTGAGGTGAACTGGCACACTGTGTTATCACAGTTATGTAAACAGTCTATCATAAATGTCTCCCAATTATGGAGAGACATTTGGGAAGAGAGATTTGAGGGAGAGTTTGAAAAGATGCAAAAAGAAGCCAGCATGGCCAGAGCAGTGGCTACAGCTGGTTACAGCTCTGGAACCAATAATCTTCTCTGCTCAGCTTACTGCTTGGCCCTGGCTGCCTTTAACTCTGCCAAATAGTGGAGAGTCACTTCCCTGACTAGGAGAAATGCACAAGTAATCAAGTTTGAAGTACAGCTTTAGTCAGATATGAAACAGCAAAAGAAGTAGGTCAGGTACTGAAGAGTTGCAGTAACCTGGGCTTTAGTTTGCTGCGAGTTGTGTTGGATTTTTGACATGCATTCCTGCCAGTCTGGGGTATAAAATGTCAGGGTGGGATTTATGGCATACAAGAGAAATAATTGCTTCTGAAAACCAAAGCAAAATGGAGTTGTGTACCTGCTGAGGACTGTGAAGCTCTTTGGGTAGAAGCCTTTCATACAGGTGATGTGCTCGATAGTGTGAAGTTGGGTCCAGTTGCTTTCAGAAAAGTAAATCTACTCTTACACTGCCTAGAAACTTTGTACCACTCCTGCCATGACAGCACACTGCAAGGAGAGTCAGGGTCCCATTCTAACTGGAGCCTTCTACTTTAGTGTTAGAGCACCTCTTGCAAAGAAGCCTTATTTAACCTGACTGCTGCCCATGCACAGATGTCTTTGTTGGCGGGAGGTATGGGGAAAGGAGTGGAGAGTGACAAAAGAAAAGGAAAATAAAAGCTGAAGCGGTAATTTTTTCTCTTTCCAGAAACTATGGCGAGTCCTGCAAAGGACAATTACCGAATGAAGAGCTACAAAAACAAAGCCCTGAACCCCGAGGAAATGCGTCGGAGAAGAGAAGAGGAAGGGATTCAACTGCGCAAACAGAAACGGGAGCAACAGGTAACTGTCAGCTTGGGTGGGTTGTGTACAGCCCTAACACAGCCAGGGCTGTGCTGCTGCCAAGCTGGAATCTTCAGGGATCTCTGTGCATTAAGATTTGTTGGCAGTCCTCTTGTTTTGCCAGTTCTGACTGGGATCTTGTGTTTCTCTTTTTCTTTGTACCTGGTACAGAGTGTAGCTCATGTTAAGAGCTCTCCGAGCACTTTGTACTGGAGGTTTTTGTTCACAGATCCTTGGTTTTGAAGGGGTTTTTTTGAGGATTTTTTTAGTAGTGAATGAGGTTATTTCCTTGAGAAGCAGAAAGAGCAAGTGAAAGTATGGGCTGCAAGTATGTCTTAATTCTGAGCTGTTTTGTTTGGATTTTTTCTTTGGCTTGAAGGTCTCTGAAAGTCAGAGGTGATTCCCAAGTGATATATGTGGCTCAGACTAAATATTTGCTCCATTAGTGACTCATCTACAAACTGCCTTCTCCCCAGATTCCCTAACTTGTTAGGCCAAATTCTGCACTTGCCTATACCAGTGTCTCAGTGACTTGGGCATTTACATATCAGAGGGCAAGACTTAGCATGTTTTCTTTTTGGGGTTTGTATGCCAGACAATTCTTCAGAGTGTGGAGCTGTTATTGCTGACTGCTCTTCTGTTCAGTCACATTTAGTCCAGCTGATGGTGCCTTGTTTTTAGGAACGAGAATGTCTGGTTATTAAGACTGTTCATCAGTGCTTTCTAATAATGGCTCCTGTATTTTGCTCCCCACCAGCTCTTTAAAAGAAGAAATGTGGAGTTGATCAATGAAGATGCCTCCATGTTTGATAGTCTCCTTGTGGATTCCTACGTCAGCTCCACAACCTGTGGGGTAAGGCTTCTTTCGTTGGCTCAATTGTGTCTTCAGAAAGATTAATGCTGGGGACTGCATAGAACTGACAGACTTCAATGTTTCTGTTCTCTCTTGTGAAAATATTGCAAGTCTTACTACAGAGAACAGCAAAGGTCTGCCAGGGAGTAAATAGTGTGCTTGTGAGACTCAAATTGTGAGCCTCTGCTAAGCACCACATCAGTGTCATGCCTTAAATAATAGCGTGAGATGAAGCCATTGTTCTGTCTCCTTTGCATCTTTTCAGGAGGGAGTGATCACAAGAGAGATGGTAGAGATGCTTTTCTCAGATGACCCTGACCTACAGCTAGCAACCACTCAGAAATTCAGGAAATTACTCTCCAAAGGTAAAAACTTGTTGTCCTTGCCATGGGATCTATTGTAGCCTTTCTCTTGCAAGTATTTGTGAGCATGTTGCTCACAGATGCTCAGCAGCTTTTAGCTTGGGGAGAGAAAGTTATCATCTGGCATCTTGATAATCTGGTCTGTTGTTAATGATATCCAGTGGTATGAATTATACATAAAGTGATTCTGAAGAGTTGTCCTGCTGAGTTCAGTTGTAAGTTAGGCTTGTTTTTCCCCTGCATTAGATCTAAATGCTATTTTAACACTGCCTTGCTATTGCAGAGCCAAATCCTCCAATAGATGAAGTGATAAACACGCAGGGAGTGGTGGACAGATTTGTTGAATTCCTGAAAAGAAGCGAAAATTGCACACTACAGGTAAAGGAGGTTGTGTTTTGATTTCTTCATGGCATGTATCTGTTTAACTTTCACAGCTTAGCAATGGGAACCCAGAGATACTATCAGGGCAAAGTGATGCCTTGAGCCCAAAAGATGCAGGTTTTATGGCATATAAAAGACAAAGGTAGCCTATAGTGCTTAGACAAAAAGATTTTATAACTCGCTCTTGGAAGAATACTGACAAAAATATCATAGTTGAGCTGTAGAGGAAGAGAAGTTGACCTTCCTGTGCCTGATATTTCTGCTGGGAGCTAGTGGGGCCACAGAATCAATGTGTAGGAAGAAATTGTGATGAAAAACTTCCATTACTGGAGATGTTTTTAATACAGTCTGTCAGAAATGGTGTAGGGAGTGCTGATCCTGCTATGGGGCAGAGGAGGGGACCAGATAGCTTCTTGAGATGCCTTCAAGTTTGCTAATAACTGTGGTTACTTTGTAGGGGTTAAAGATACTTCCATACATAGATCTGGATCTGCACTGATCACTGCCTTCATCTTTCTTCCTGCCACCTGGCCCAAGGCTCTGTATCTCAGGGACTTGCTTTTAAAAAGAACTGCATAGAAATCTGTTCTTAGACCAAAGAATGAGTAGTAAAAACAGGGAATTTGCTGCTCAGCTTCACATGAACTCAAGACATCTTTGTTGGGTCAGCGAAGCAAAAGGATGGACTGGAATTTAATTGTAAATGTTATGCTTAATCAGGATTATTTTACTCATACTTCTGTAATTTATTTGCTTCTTTCAGTTTGAAGCAGCATGGGCACTGACGAATATTGCATCAGGAACTTCCCAACAAACAAAAATAGTAATTGAGGCTGGGGCAGTTCCTATATTTATAGAGCTGTTAAACTCTGACTTTGAGGATGTTCAAGAACAGGTATGGTTCATTTCTTTCTTTGGGCTTAGGGAGAGAATCAAAACAGATGGCACACGATAAAAATGCAGTGTTTGAAGTGAATGACCAGTGTCTAACCAGAAGTTGGAAGTGTTGTTTGTCTGGAATTACAGGAAAATGCTTTCTTAGCGCACAGCCCTTTTCTTCCTCTACTCAGAAACTGTGTGAATGCTAAAACTGTTGCTGTTCCCTTTCAGGCTGTCTGGGCATTGGGGAACATTGCTGGAGACAGCTCTGTGTGTAGAGATTATGTCCTTAACTGCGCTATTCTTCCTCCCTTATTAATGTGAGTAGCCATGAGTGATTGCCAATAAAAGTTCTTGAAGTCCCTTGGTACTGAGAGCAATATTTGAGCTGGGCAGACAGATTCTCCCAGCTTGGAGGTGTGGGGTGTTCCCACCACAGCCAGATCTGTCTCTTAGGAGCCTGCTCTCATGGGATGCTCACTGCTCTGGAAAGAGTTTAGGCTTTATCCTGTCCCTGACAAACTGATGCTGTGTTACAAGTGCCTTGGTCTGTAATTTGGATACTTCTGTCAGTCTGCTGTCACCAGTGATTGCTGACTGAAGCCTGCAGGACTCCCTGTCCTCACTGGAGTTGACAGACAGGAGTTGGGCCTCTAATGAGGACCATCTGACCTCAGATAGGGTCTGTCTGGGCTGAATTTCAACTTGAAACTGCATTTGACTAATTTACCTATCCTTCTTCAACTTGTCTAATGTGGGACTTGCCTTCTGGACCATGTCACTTGATGCTGTTGGAGATAATAGCTGTTTATGCTGAAAAATAGTTGCATGTCACTTCTCTGCTTGCTTAGTGAGAGGTTCAGGCCTGGCTTGAGCTACAGCAAGTGGAATAGTGATTTAATTTCCTAAAATCAAATTTTCCTTCTTTCAATTCCCTTGCTGGCTTCCACATCAAGGATTATAATTCATGGTAATTGTCTCTTTAGGCTCCTCACAAAGTCCACCAGGTTGACAATGACACGAAATGCTGTCTGGGCCTTGTCAAACTTGTGCAGAGGAAAGAGTCCACCACCTGAATTTGATAAGGTGAGAATAATTGCCTTGCTGGCAGACAGGAGATGGGGAGACACCCAGTCAAGATGTATGTCTCAATTATTTTTGGCTGATGGACTTCTGTAAGTTGTTCAGGGAGGGAACAGGGTGAGGTTCTTTCTGCTGAGGTTGATCTTGCTGTTCTGCAGATGTCTGAGTGTCTGTTTAATTTTCTGCCCAGCTCTACTGGCAGCCCAACAGCTGAACCCCTCCAGCAGGGAGCAAGCTCAGGCTCCCCTGCAAGGCAAGAGACACTGTAGGCTGCTCTGAACACTGTTGTGAATTCTGGAAGGTTGAGGCTTCGCTCAAATTGTGACTAAAAACGTGATTGAGACCTCTAAATGCTACAAAACAGGACTCCTGTAACTACATGGGAGCTGTGGCAGCTTCAATCTTTCCCTTTCCTGGTGTGCTGTCAGCACTAACTGAAGGTTCTGTTGGCCTTTCAGGTGAATTCTTTGGTTGAACATTTAAAAAACAATGTGCTTTACTTTTTAAAAAAACAGGTTGCTTGCCAAAGCTGGGAGGCCTGTGGTGAGGGATGAAATCTGACTTGAGAGTAAATACAAAAACACTCACAGATGATTGAAGTACTCAGAGGTGCAACTGGATGGTTGCTGCTCTGAATACTGAGCTATTTAGGGCTAGTGAGAGTAAGAAATGGAGCAGTGCTCTTACATAAAGTCTGGAAACAGCTTCCAAACAGTAGCATGCATGGTAGCACTTGACTCAGGAGCCTCCACCTGGTGCAAGAGGAAGGGATGTAATTTTAGTTTAGCAATAAAAGATGCTGAGGTAACTTCAGACACTGTGATTGATGCATGTGAACCACCAAGGACGCTGCTGACTTGGGGGAAGAAAACTGTGGATGTCCCAGACCTGTTATCTTGCCAGTCAGCACAGCCACGTGGTGTTTGCATGCAAATGTGGTGGTCCTTGGGTGGAGCAGGACTAACGTGTGGGATGGTGGCTGTTTTGTAGGTATCTCCCTGCCTGCCAGTGTTGTCCCGCTTATTATTCAACAGTGACTCTGATTTGCTGGCAGACGCCTGTTGGGCTCTTTCCTACTTATCAGATGGTCCCAATGAGAAAATTCAAGCAGTTATTGAGTCAGGCGTGTGTCGGCGACTGGTGGAGCTGTTAATGTAAGTATTTTCTCTGGATGCTTCAGCCCAGTGAAACTGGGAAGTGTGTGACTGAGCAGGAGCTCAGATCCAAACCCTTCAGAGCACTCCTGACCCCTCTTGTGGGCACAGACACATAGCATAGGTGCTAACTTCAGAGCAGGCGTGGAGGAGGGTGTGAAGGAGATTGAGAGCTGTAGTTTGCTGGCGGTACTTTGAGAAATGATGAGTATTTCTAGTGCTGGGATGGGAACTCCTTAATAAGAGACGGGACTGACACTTGGACTGTGTGAAAGGGGAGCTGACTGCAGTGCCTGTTGTCTCAAGCTTCAGATGTGCTCATGGAAGCCTGGTTACAAATCAAAGATGGCAAGAATGGCGCTTAGGAAAGGCAACCCTGTCTTTGTTTCTCTGACATCCATGCAGAAACTTGGAGAAGAGTGTTTGTTTGCAGTTTGAGTGGGCCTCTTCTCTTCAACAACTTCACCATTGGTAGAACTGTCGTTCTACCATTGTATTGGTACATGTATTGGTAGATACTTGTTTCAGGACAACTTGGGGTGTTCTCATTGGGTTAATATTATCTTTATTCAGGAAGGAGGTGTAAAAGAAGATGTAAGGTGAAGGTGGAGTTAGGATGTTAAGGGTGAAAAAAATGTTTGTGTTGCATTATTATCTTCAGCCTCTGCTCATGCAGTGGTGGGCAACTTAATTTGTGTTTCCATATGGAATTCCAAGTAAATAATGACGATGAGATAGTAGGGGGAATATCCCAGTGCATGGGGTCTGATTTTGTCCTTCCGTCACTTTTCCGGTAGGCACAATGACTACAAAGTGGCCTCCCCAGCTTTGCGAGCAGTTGGCAACATTGTGACAGGGGATGACATCCAGACCCAGGTGAGGGGGATGCAGTCCCCAGAGAGTATATTGAGTATCTGGAAAATGAGAGCATTTAGCTCTGTCCCTGACACTGGTGATCTCACTTTGCTTTCTTTCTCAAAAGGTGATTCTGAACTGTTCAGCCTTGCCTTGTCTCCTTCATTTATTAAGCAGTCCCAAGGAGTCCATCAGGAAAGAAGCCTGCTGGACTATATCAAACATCACAGCAGGAAACAGAGCACAAATACAGGTACAGTCTTCTTCAGCCCATCTGTGGCAATCTTAGATCCCAAGCTCAGCATTAAGGATTTTTAGCTTGTTTCTTAACTAACACTTAGAGGCAAGTCTCTTATTCTCCAGCAATCTGCAAATTTGCTCCTTGCAGCCATCTGCCAAACAAGAGCTAAAAAAAAGCCTGCTAATTGTACCAGCAAAGTCCAGGCTGAAATGAGTCCCAGAGGTTGGAATAACAGGAGATACAACCCCTATCTCTCCATGCCCATAGATTCCCCTTTGAAAAGCTGTAGCTTGTTGAGTTCTAATTATCCTTTTAATGACCTACATGCAGAGGCAGATAAGTGATGGAAGCACTCCTGCAGTATTGATGTAGTAACAGGGATCTCTGCTGGTTATGGGGCTGAGCCTCTTGTTAGGATCAGCCTGAGGAATAAAATGGAAGAATTGCTGAAGGGGTAAAGCTTGGCAAGTTTTTTTGTCTTGCAAAATAGAGGTTGGGGCTTATTTCAGTTGCTCACAAGCCTTGTAGAAGCCATGTTGCCTATTCAAACACTTCTCCCTGCTCTCTCTCCGCAGACAGTCATAGATGCAAACATTTTCCCAGTGCTGATAGAAATCCTGCAGAAAGCAGAATTCCGCACGAGGAAAGAGGCAGCATGGGCGATCACAAATGCAACCTCAGGAGGAACTCCCGAGCAGATCAGGTACTCTCTGGGGCTCCTCTTGGGGGAAATGTGTCTGAATGCAGGGTAGCTTTGTCTGGAAACGGTGAAACAAGTACCAAAGGTCTCAACCAAAAGCTGAGACAGGCAGAGCTATAAGCGGATCATACATGTGCTGGAAATGGTAAATTTGGAATAAGTGAGTCCAAACTGCTTGCTTCCTCCCTGTGCAGGTAACTGAGGCTAAGTGTCCAAACTTGGTGACAAATTAAACTCAAGTGGGGCCTTAATTTGAGTAGCACCAAGGGAGTTAGTGGGCTTCTTAAAAGAGGGGGTGTGTACACAAATGCAAGGAAGGGGATAAAAATTAACCTTGCACAACAGTAACTATTTTTTAAGGTCACTTTTCATATTTTAGTTTGTTTTGTTTCCCTTGCTCTTTCTAACCGTGCAAAGCTGATGCTTGCTTGATCCTGAGCCATCAATGTGTGCTGTTTGTGCTCCCACCTCAGATACCTGGTGAACCTGGGTTGTATCAAGCCTCTCTGTGACCTGCTGACTGTCATGGACTCCAAGATCGTTCAAGTGGCACTGAATGGGCTGGAGAACATCCTGAGGTTGGGCGAGCAAGAGGCCAACCAGAGCGGGACCGGCATCAACCCCTACTGCAGCCTGATTGAGGAGGCCTATGGTGGGTTGTGGCTGCTGGCCTTGTGCTCTTAGCTTGGCCACCACACAGTATGGAAGGAGGCTGCTGCTTTTATTCATGTTTTTTTTCTGCTATGGCAAGGGGGTTGGTATATTCTAAACAAGCCTGACATGGGTTCCTATATCTGTCTTGTTAGGCGGTAATGATTGGGCATAGGATAAAATCCTTGAAAGTAAAAACCATCATACTTCTGATCTGCCGTTCCTAGACCTGGAGGCCAAGCTGGTAACTGGCTCACACCAGCTGAGAGGATTAATAATGAATTAAGCCGAGCTGAGTAAAAAGTGACACTTCTGGGTCTGAGGTGGCTCTGGCTGCCCCCAGTTGGACACTGTGGATGTATAGTGGAAATCCAGAGAGACTCAGCTTTTCCCTGGAGAGACTTAATTTGGGTTTGCTTTCTTTTTTGTCCTGCTCTTGAAGCTTTGAGGAACAGCTCCTATTTTGATCTGAAACTCCCTGCATCCTGCCAGTGTCTGATTTGCCCTCTCACTGATTGGTGCAGTGTGTGTCCTGATTCTCCCAGTACCATTAATTCTTTAAATTCTTGAGAGTATATTGTGCTTGGATGCTTTCTGTTCAGCAGTGGATTTAATTAGGACAACTAAAGCTGTTGCTGCCCTTCTGCCGGAGGCTATGGGGACCAGCCCAGCTTCCTTCCCCTCCCTACCTGCTGCCACTACCAAATTCTTCACAGCCAGATGTTTAATTTCACTGAAATCTAGTTTAGTCTCCAGCAGAGAGCTGGGAGCACATCTGCTTTGGCTGTGTCAGTTCTACTACTGCAAAGCTGTTAATGCTTCCTGATACAGGTGAAATCCACAAGGAACTCTGGAATCATTAGTTTTATCTGTTAGTGCTGCTCACAAAATGCAAATGTAACAGAGAAAGGTCTTGCAGTGGATAGGGACCGGGGTGGAGGATGGATGTGGGATGGTGTAAATATCAAGATCTCCTGGTTTCATAACATTCCACTTTTTTTTTTTTTTTCCCTAAAAGGTTTGGATAAGATAGAGTTCCTACAGAGCCATGAGAACCAAGAGATCTACCAGAAGGCCTTTGACCTGATTGAGCACTACTTTGGGGTAGAGGATGACTCTGCTTTAGCTCCCCAGGTAGATGAGAACCAGCAGCAATTCATCTTCCAGCAACCTGAAGCTCCTATGGAAGGTTTCCAGCTATAGTGTGCCTGAGAGCGGGGGGGTGGGGGGAAAAAGCCACAACAAAAAAACCACCACAAACTCATTGGAAAGCAAGTAGGAGCTGCTGATGGTCCCATCCCCTCCTTGCAAATGGAAGGCTGGACACCCTCTCCACCTGTTGGGACACAATTCTTCCTTCAGACAACTAGAAACAGTGCTTTGTCCTCACAGAGAGAAGGGGAGTCTTACAGGTTTTTTTTTGTTTGTTTTTGCTGCTGCATACATGTCTTTAAAGCCAGGCATCTGGGTGGAGGAAGGACACTGAGGTACCATTGCACCTCTTGGTTTTGTTTTTTTCTTTGTGGTGATCTCTCCCAAATGTCACTTCTTACCTCGGGTGCTTAATTGAGATTTCATCATTGGGTTGGGTAAGAACAGAAATAGGAAGTAAGCATTCTGACAACAATAATTCTGGAAACCGGGGTTTGATCTATTTAATTTTTTTGCACATGTTACTCTTTATTAAAGACTCTAATTTGCCAAGAGCAAAGTTTAGCCCTGGCCTTTCTGCGACCCTCCTTCAGCGGACAGTCCTGTTGAACCTGGGCCAAGTTCCCTTGAAATATACTGTAAATGGACAGAGAAATGGAAAATTTTCCCACTCCTAGGAAGATTTTTTTTTTTTTTTTTCTGGGAGGAAGATTTCTTCCCTTTGTCTAAGTTCATTTTTTTGTTTTGTTGTTTTTGAAGAACTGCTAGTGGTATTTACAAGGAAAAATAAAAATAAAAAAAGCAACAAGACCCCAAAGATGGTAACCTTGAAGAGGGTGAGATGCTTGGGTGGTTTTTGAAGCAGGAAGCACAGCTGCTGTTGCACAGGCTTTATTTGCATTGCTACTGATCAGAGTCACAGAACTGTTGAAATGGTAAAACCTGTCTTCATCTTTACTTGAAATACTTTTTTTTTTCCCATGAGAACATGTTCTGGGTTTTTTTGTTTGTTTGTTTGTTTGTTTGTTTTCTGACTTGGGCTGGGGTGGGTTGTGTTAGGGGTTGGTGGAAGCTCCAGTGGGCAGCAGTGTTGTGTGAACTTCAGTAGCAACAGGCTTGAGTTTTCAGGTTTACCTCCTGCTCGCAGGTAGATTGTGTACATTTTACTTTAAAAAAAAATAATCAAATCTCTGTATTTTTCTATTATATAGAGGTGGATATTTGTCTAATTGGGCTTCAGAGAAAAATATATATGAAATTCCTGTAATTTAGGTAAATAGAGCACTGTGAGGAAGCACATGTGGAAAAAACAGCCACACCTCCCTCTCTCCTGCTGCTTCTCCTATTTACTCAGTACTCTGTAAGCGAACACGGAGCTGTCAGCACCTCAGCCGAGGTTTCAATCACCAACAGCCACCACAGAGAGACCAAGAACACTTCTGGGGTGGGGGGCAGCGCCGGTTGCTCCTGAGGTGGTGAGCAGCACTGCCCGGTGCAGTCCGGCAGCTCCGGAGGGATGAGTTCCTTGTGAAACGAATAAATTCCATCTGTGCAGTTGATTAAGCTGTGGCTGTGCGGGCGTCGCTTTGGGAACACCGCATTGCAGCGGGGGAAGGGGTGGCCGGGGGAGGTTCACTTGTCCTGCTGTGGCTCCTCGGGGTGCTGGGGAGGGCTCCCCGGTCCCTCGGGGGAACCTTCGGTATCTGAGGTGACGCAGGAAAATGGCGCTGCCGTAGCGGGGCCTGCCGGGAGCTGTAGTCTCCCCCCAGGGCATGCTGGGAGTTGTAGTTCCGGCTGCCTGCCACCTCCTCTGCCGGGTCTCTCCCGGCAGCCCCCGCGCTGCCCACTCACTGATTGGTTGGTTGCCGGGCCCGGCGCACGCGCAGCGCAGGACGGCGGCGAGGCCCGGTCCGGAGCCGTTTCCCTCGGCGCGGGAGGCGGAGGCGGGCGGGGCGCGGTGGTACCGGCACCGCTCCCGGCACCGAGCAGGCCGCGCCGCCCCGGGGGAAAGTTGCCTCCCTCCCTCCCTTCTTCCTTCCCTCCCATGCACCGGAGTGCCGCCGCGTCCCGCGCGCTGATTGGCTGAGGAGAGAGGGGACACCTGCGTCAGACCGGTGGAGTGACGTCACAGGGGTGCGTGCATGACGTCACTGCGGTGCTGGGGAGGCGGGGAGAGATGCGCGTCTGCTCCTGACGTCATCGAGGGTCATACGGGGGCGAAGTCAGGGGCAGAGACCGGGAAGTCGGAGTTAATTAGGGTGAACGGGGTTAATGAGCGGGGTAGGGCAGGGGGGTCAGGGCCAAGGGCAGCGGCTGCCGAGGGACCCCCTGAAGGGCTGGGGGCGAGAGCAGGGGCAGAGCCGCCGCCTCTGAACCGGGAGGGTGCGGGGGGTGCAGCGGGGCCGGGGCCGGTGCCCACGGAGCCGGGAGTTGTGCGATTGACAGCAACGGAGGTGGAGGAAAAAAGAACCCCTGGGGCCGTGGGGCGTGTGTGGGGCGGGAAGGTGCTGCCAGCCCCACCTGGGAGGGGGCACGGCCTCCAGTCCGCACGTGGGTGGGTGGCACATGTGCTTGGCTGCCGATGGTCTTCCATCGTGTTCTGTATTTTGTTCGGAAGCCCTGTTCTGGGCCGTTCTCTGAGGTAAAGTTGCGGTCTCTGTGTTAACTGCTGCGAAACGGCAAGAAAAAGCTGTTGTTCCCCACCTCCACTCTGGTGAAACGATGCCTTGGTTCTGGACTTGGAGCATTGGCTGTCCCTGGTTCCGAATCGGTGTCAGAACTGTACCAGAGGGTGAGGGTGGGAAGGGTGAGAACACAGCCACCCATCAGGGGGTGGGATCTGGGCTGGCTCTGTTTGCCATGGCTCAGGGTGATGCAGGTTAATCCCTTCAGCAGTCTTCATCTGCAGTGGGTGCTGACCTTGGGGCTCTCCTCTCTGGGTGCAGGGAGTGGGTTTTTCTGTCAGTGTGCACAGGCCACTCCAGGGTTTGAAATCCAAGAGTGAAAAACTGGAGGGGGAGAGCTGGGGTTGTCTGTGAGTCTGGGGGTGCTGCTCTGCCCCAGGGGGGGGCCTGTCTCCACCTCCCCTCAGGTGGAAGAGGAGTTACCCTGATAGAAATCCTCCTGGTGAAGTGCAAATTGAAAATTAAATTCTGATTAGCACAGATCTGTGTGTGGGAGCCACAAGTTCCCTCCCAGTCCATGTTGACAGCTCGTGAAATCCTACAAACTTTACAGAATTAAGTGCAGTTGCTGTTTTTCTTTCTCCAGGGTTTGTCAAGACTTGAACGGGGAGAAAAATCACAATGAAGAACCAAGGTGGGGAGCCCAAAGCAGCCCCACGGCCTGCCAGCTCCTCCAAAATGAGCAGTCTGGTGCTGGAGGAGGGTGACTCACCAGAGGCCACGGCACCCCTGGAAGGTGGGGGGTGCCTGGGGGGTCCCCAGGGCCTGGGCTGTGCTGACAGCCTGAGCAGTGAGGCACAGGGAATGTACAAGGGTGGGTTTTGAGCCTGGGAAGAGCCAGGCTGGTGTCTTCTGTAAATGAGAGGGCGCCTCTGTGTACAGCTCTTTTCATTTCTGTAATTGTGATTTCCAGAACAGAAAATCCTGGTTTCTTCCCATTTCTCTGTGTGTGCAGTTCTGTACTGCTTCCTGAGCAAAGTGTGGAGGTGATTCTCACCTGAGAACAATGAGTTGTTTGTTGTTGCTTAGACCTTAAGGTCAGACAACTCTTGGGGCAGCATTATGTTGAGTCACCTGTCCTGTCACTGGCAGTTCACACTGAAAGATGAAAACCAGGTTTAATTGAGAGGTGCTTGATAAAAATTCACCCTGCCTTTATTCTGCTGCCGGGTAAATGTGGGATGTAGGAAACACCTGAGTAGAGTTTGTTTAATAACCTCTTGCTGTAAGTCTCTCCTTTGTGGAACCTGCTCTTCCCCTAAGTGGGATGTGTTTCCCATGTGGAAGACAGGATACATTTGACCTGAGACAGCACAACTGCTCTTATATGTGAGGAGAGAGGCTAAGTCTGGTTTAAAAGTCTATTGTAATGTAAAAAAGTCTGGCTCCAGGGATGCTGGCTGTCAGTTCCTGAAGGATAGCTCCAGCACAACCTGCTTTTGCTAAAGGATAGTGGGGAGAGGGGGGATTTTTTTGCTCTTGACAGATGTCAGGGGCTTGGTCATGCTCTGGTGATCAAAAGAGGCTGTGAGGAATGCACCTCTATTGTGGGGGCAGCTGGCTGGAGGCACGGCCAGAACAAAGAGATTGTGCTGCTGGAGGCTGAGCTCGTGGTGCTGGGGAAACCTTCCCTTGTGTTTGTGGAGAACCAGGGAACAGACAGTGTGGGGGAAGCCTCATGGTTCTGTATTCTCCTCACCCACAGCTCCTCTCCCACAGGAGGACACCAAGTCCTCCCGCTCTGCCGTGTGCGACGTCTCCGAAGAGCTCAGCAGGCAGCTTGAGGACATCTTGAACACATACTGTGTGGATGCCAGCCAGGAGGGTCCGGGTGAGGAGGGTGGGCAGAGTGAACCCACTGAGCCTGAAGAGGCTGAGAAGTGTGGAAGTGAGTCACCCAAAAACGGGGAGCAGGAGACAGGTGGCCCTGAGATGAATGGGGAGAAGGAGAACACCAAGGGGACTGAAGAGTTTCGACCTGGTGAGGAGTGTGGGGAGAGGGACCAGAAGAAAGCTCAGGAAAAGAAGAAAGCCAAAGGCCTAGGTAAGAGGTTTCCTGCTCTCGTTGTGCTGTCAGCCTGAGGGCTTTGGTGCAGAGGCTGATTTTATGCTGCACTAATTGCCCTCAGTGAAATTAGTGCCTTGGGTGCAGCCTGTTTGGGAACGATAGTGTCGTGTTCCGTGGTGTGTGAGGAAACACACCCAGTGCTGCAGAGGCACTGACTGCTCTTGGGGGCTTCTGCAGCCTCTGAGCTTGGGAAATTTCTCTTCTGCTGGATACAGCTCTCTCCAGCCAGCCCAGCAGGGCTGTCCTGCTCTGAAAACCAGGTCTCTGCCCAGGTGCTTCAGCTCATCACCCATTGTGTGTGGTGAAATCAGTGGTGCATGGCTCTGAGAACATGCTGGGGGTCATAGATCTGGCCCAGGGCAGGCACAGCTGTGAGGCCTGGTTTGTCTCTCCTGTCTTTGCCCTTACAAGACAAAACTCTCTGTAAGGGATTATTTATTTATTTATTTATTTTTAATTCTGTGTCTCGTTCCAGGCAAAGAAATCACTTTGCTGATGCAGACACTGAACACCCTGAGCACACCAGAGGAGAAACTAGCAGCACTGTGCAAGAAATACGCTGAGCTGGTGAGTGCTGGGGAGGAGACTGCAGCAGGGAGTGTGTTACAAACCCCTTCTCCTCCTCCAGAGAGCACTTTGTGGATCCCTGTGTCCTCCCCTGGGGACAGAGTTGCTTCTCCTGCTATGTTTCGCTGCATCTGTACCCTTTGCTCCCCAATCCCAGCTGGAAGAGCACCGTAACTCCCAGAAACAGATGAAGATCTTGCAGAAGAAGCAGACACAGCTGGTGCAGGAGAAGGACCACCTGCAGAGTGAGCACAGCAAAGCCATCCTGGCCCGCAGCAAGCTGGAGAGCCTCTGCCGGGAGCTCCAGAGGCACAACCGTACCCTCAAGGCAAGTGTCTCCTGGGCATTATTCCAGGAGCTGCTTCATCCCATCCCTTGCTCTGAGCCATTTTGGCAAGCTTACCTTTATCAGTGGTTGCCCACAGTTTGACACCCAGGGCACTGCTTCAATTTTGCCCTTAAGTGATCATTATCCACAGCACCCAAGTGTTATTTTGGAGTATATTCACTGGGGAAAAAAGGGAAGGGAAAGGCCCAAATTCCCTTCCTGATGAGCATGAGGGGCTGGGTGGGTTCAGAGCATCAGAAGACTGATGTGTCTCTTCTGTCTCTGCTTCCCTCACACAGGAGGAAGGTGTCCAGCGTGCACGGGAGGAAGAGGAGAAGCGGAAGGAGGTGACATCCCACTTCCAGGTGACACTGAATGACATCCAGCTGCAGATGGAGCAGCACAACGAGAGGAATGCCAAACTGCGCCAAGAGAACATGGAGCTGGCAGAGAGGCTCAAGAAACTCATTGAGCAGTACGAGCTGAGGGAGGAGGTGGGTCAGGAGGGGTGTGGGGCTGCTCTGATATTGTGTTTCTGCCCCATGAAACTGTTTCTGCTGCCCGAGGGGAAAAAGGGGCCTCTGGGATCTTCCCTCAGGGTCTCTGGGAACAGGCAGTGACTGGTGGTGTTCCCTTGGCAGCACATTGATAAGGTGTTCAAACACAAGGACTTGCAGCAGCAGCTGGTGGATGCAAAGCTCCAGCAGGCACAGGAGATGCTGAAGGAGGCAGAGGAGAGACACCAGAGGGAGAAAGACTTTGTAAGTCTCACAGCGACTCCCTAAGGGCTTCCAGGACTTTCTGCTTCATCCCTCCATGGAGGATGCTTACAACTGGGTCCCTGGGTGCAGAGCCCATCCCAGGCCTCCATCACCACTGCCCCAGGGGCTCCAGGAGCAAGGGTGGAGCCCTGCTCTGCTCTTGGTGTCCCACTCCCATCCCCAGGCCAAGTGCCAGCCATGCAGGGGGGTGTTGGGAGCCTCTCCTGATGGCAGCCAGACTACTTCTTCTTCTCTTCCTTAGCTGCTGAAGGAAGCTGTGGAATCCCAGAGGATGTGTGAGCTGATGAAGCAGCAGGAGACCCATCTCAAGCAGCAGGTGAGTTTCCTGGTCTTTGTGCTCAGCCTGGTTATTTTTTTGGTTTTTCTTCCTCCCTCAGTAGGGAGCAACCTGGACTTCTTTAATCTGGACAACAGAGGGGCAGGATTGCCCCATCCATCTGGTATGGATGGCCCTGTGTCAGCATGGTGTGAGCTCAGATTTCCTTAAGCAGTTCCACCTTCTGAGAGAAAGGGGCCTTGGTTTTTACCAGCACATTTCCCCATTCTGAGAGCAATTGCCTGATCATACCTTGCTGAATCAGACCCAGCAAGTTCCTCCTGCCAAGGCCACGAGCTGTTTGCAGACCACATCAGCCTCTGAGGATGTTTCCATAGGAAATAATTTTGCCACATTCCCCAGTACCGAGTGTTGGCACAGCAGCTCTGTGATGCTGGCTTGTTTGTCATGAAGTCCAAGACAACCATCTGAGTTCATGTCTGACACGTCCCGTTTCCTGGGGCATGCTGTCAGGAGGTGCTGTGGTGACCATCTGAGGAGCTGTAACCCTCTCTCTCCCTACAGCTGGCTCTCTACACCGAGAAGTTTGAAGAATTCCAGAACACCCTTTCCAAAAGCAGTGAAGTGTTCACAACATTTAAACAGGAGATGGAGAAGGTGGGTGACTGCCCAGCAGAGCCTGCATGGGCTAGAGAAACTGCCTCTCTGTCTCTCTGTGATGCTTCAGAGCTGCAGCTCTGTGGTCTATAATTCTGCTGGTGTTAAATCAGCCATGAGATGGCTGCTCCTAGATCAACACTGACTTTGTGTGGTGACTTCTGTGACCCACCTGTGTCATCCCAAGCGGAGCTATGCCTCCTTCTCCTGGTTTGTTGGTGGTGGTGGGTGCTTCCCTCTGGTGAAGCTGACACAAGGAGATGTTTCCCAGGTCAGCAGAACCTCTTTGCCTGCCAGGGAAAGCAGGACACGTTGGAGGACACATGAGATTGCACTGCCTACCATGCTCTGCCTGTGGCTTATTTGTTCCTTTTTTGTCACTGTCATTCTGTAGATGACTAAGAAGATCAAGAAGCTGGAGAAAGAGACCACGATGTACCGCTCTCGCTGGGAGAGCAGCAACAAAGCTCTCTTGGAGATGGCTGAAGAGGTGAGGAGGCTCTGGCTGCCCTCTGGGGAGGCAGATGATGTGCTGCATGGTGTAGGCCTGGACCTGAGGGGCAGCAGGATGGCTCCAGCCTCATTTCAGGGTGGAGATTTTTATTTTGTCCTTCAACTCGATTTCCTTCCCTGTCGTGGTGGCAGCCCTCTGTCACGTAGTGAAAGGGGCAGTTACTGAATGCAGGGGGGTGTGTGCAGGGAGTCAGACACTCTCAGCTTTGACCTCTGTGAGGGCAGAAAGAAACAGTGCTAGTAGCATGGGGCGCTTCAAATGACAAAGGCTTGCTTGGTGACAACTCTTGAACTTCCATATGAGGTTTCCTCTCTCTCCCTGGCAGGGTGGAATCTGAACTTTCCTTTCTGTTTGCAGAAAACCCTTCGGGACAAAGAATTAGAGGGGCTTCAGGTGAAAATCCAGCGCTTGGAGAAACTGTGCCGAGCTCTGCAAACGGAGCGCAACGACCTCAACAAGAAAGTGCAGGACCTGTGTGCCCACACCCCCCGGGCAGACCCCGACCTGCTGGAGCCTCTGAAGAACCCATCCCAGGAGGGCTCCGAGGGGGCTGCAGGAGGTGCTGAGGATTGCCTGCACTCAGGAAAGCCAACACACAGCACAGATCCCACGGAGAGCCCGGGAGAACTGAGCAGGGGAGCCCTGGGGCAGAGCGGGACTGAGGAAGGCTCAGGGGGCACTGACTGAGCCCTGGTGTGCAGGCAGAGGTGGGCGAGGGAGGGTGGTGAGGATGTTTCTGTAGCCTCCATCTGATGACCCTCTCCTGGTCCTTGGAGGGGCACAAGAGGACAGCTCTCCTGGGGATCAGGGATCTTCCTAGCTTAGGTTTTTGGAGGGTTTTTAAAATTTTATATATATATATGAGATATATATATATGATATATAAAATATGCGCAGGGCAACATACACTTTTATCTATGGATATTCATGGATGACCCACCCACCTCCCTGCCTGTGTGTGAATAGCTAATATATGAAGACTCAGCCCCTTGTCCCTGTCACTAAAAGACATTGTCCTTGGCAGGCTGCAGCTCCCCAGAACTGAGCGCAGCACCTGGACCCGCCCCGGCCCTGGGACAGCTGGATCCATCATCACCTCCACCATCGAATGAAAGCAAACGAGCAGAGCAGGGAGAACAGAAACGTTTCCCAGCACTGGATTCTCCCTTCCTCCTTTCTTTCCCTCAGGCAGGAGGAGGGAGCTCCAGGACTTGGCTGTTGTTTTTCCATGCCCTGGCTGGTGGCTCCCTCGTGTGTGAGCCAAGCAAACCAGGGTCAGAGACCATTTCCCCTCCTCTGTGTGGGTTTTGTATATTGAATGGGGACAAAAAGCAGCAGAGGAACAGGGAGGGGTGCCCCGTTCCCACGGGGCCTCTGCTCCTCCCAGAACCTGCCAGTGTCTCAGTAGCCTTACGATGATTCACAGTTGCCTCTTTGCTATACGCACATGTGCACAAGTGTATTAAACAGTTAATCCAAAGGTCTCATTTCCAAGTGTTTTGCACAAGTGTGTGTGATCATTTGTGCAAGGGGGAGGGGGAGATTACACCCCAGATCCTCTGTCCCTGCATCAGGACCTCCCTGTCCCATCCCCTGGGCTGAGGAGGTGGTTTTGGAGGTGTCCCAGGTATTGAGGCTCCGAGAGGATAAAACCTGGAGCTGCTCCATGACCACCTGCTTGAGCTGAATCCTGGGGCCAGCACAGGGGCTGTGTGGGGGCTGTCAGACCCTGCCCTCCAATCCAGCTGTGCTGGTGCTGTCACAGCTCTCCTCTCTCTTCCCTCTGGGACTTCACCAAAGAGTGAAGTGCTCTCCTGAAGGATCCTTCTCTGTGCTGGAAGGATGTTGGTGGCCAGATGTGGGGGCTTTCTCTGTGCTGGACCGTGGGCTGGGTCCTGCCTCTTCCTTCCTCTTCCTGCCTCCATGCTCCTCACATGGTGGCGGTGCCGGTGCTGGTACCGGAGCCAGGCCCGGACATGCTGCACCCTGTGGGCAGTGTCTGGCAGTGCCACCACCCTGGGGACACGCAGAGGAAGTTCCCTTTCCCTTTAAATGCAAATCCCAGCCCTGAGGCTGAGGGACGAGTGTCCGGCAGGCTCGGGGTGTCCGGTGGCTCAGGGACGAGTGTCCAGCGGGATACGGCTGGGTCGGTACCAGAGGCTGCACCGGGACCTGGCGCAGGTCAGTCTCCCCCGCGTGGACACGGTGCTTGGGGAGGGTGACCGTGGGCTGTGGACAAAGGAGCTCCCACAGGGCGATCTCACTGCCGCGGGGGTCCTGGGGGGGCTCGGCTTGTGCCTGGGGGTCTGGGACCCCCGCCCCACTCTCGTCGAGGGTGCAGCTGGGGTCACTCGGCCACCGTGCGTGTGTGTCCCAAATCCTCTTTCCCGCAGCGCTGAAGCAGACGCTGGATACCAGGCCAGGCGGGCGGCTCCAGCGCGGTTCTGCCTCGGCTTCACTCCAGGACGCGACGCTCCAGCGTGGATGCCGGGATAGCGCAGCTGGAGCCGGGCTGCCCCTACCCAGGGAGGGGGCCTGAGCCCCCACACAGCCCCTGGACCTCACTGCAGCTCACCAGGGCCCACCACGCTGAGGGTCCCAGGGCTGAGGTGGGAGGGGGGGACCCTGATGTCCCCCAGCTCAGGACAGAGCTGAGAGACTCCATGCAGGGAAGGGGCCACCAAGAGCTGTGTCCATCCCGTGCAGGGGCCCTACCCGGAGCTCCCGTGCCCCCTGTGCCCCTCAGGATGGAGGACTGGAGGAAGAAGCGGAGCCCCAAAGCCTCCATGGCCTCAGCAGCGCCCACCGGGACCCCGCGGCCACTGCCCCTCAGCAAGAGCACATCCTTTGTGCTGCCACTGCCCTCACCCAAGCAGTGTGCCTGGCCCAGGCGGTAAGTGCCAGCGTGGGGGTGACCACCAGCCCCTCCAGGGTGGGGTTTGGGTAATGCCAACTTCTCTGTTCCCCCTGCAGCACAAGCAAGGAGCGGGTGCGCGGGGCAGCACGGGGGACCCCCCTGCAGCACAGCTTCCTCACCGATGTCTCTGATGTCTACGAGATGGAAGGGGGACTGCTCAGCCTCCTCAGTGACTTCCACTCAGGAAAGCTGCAGGCATTTGGTGAGAGGGTGGTGAGAGGAGGGGGGGGCTGGGAGGTGCGGGGCTCGGGGGTTGTGACGCTCCCACCCGTGGGTGCAGGGAAGGAGTGCTCCTTCGAGCAGCTGGAACACGTGAGGGAGATGCAGGAGAAGCTGGCGCGGCTCCACTTCAGCCTGGACGTTTGTGTGGAGGAGCTCCCTGAGGAGCAGAAGAAGGTGGCTGCTGACAGGAACCTGGACCAGCTGCTGGCACATGTGAGTGTCACTCCCCTCACCTCTGGCTGTTGCCATGGCCGGGACTGCAGCCGGCCCTGCCTGCCCCATCAGTGCCTCAGCCTCTGCCTTTGCCTCCCACAGCTGGAGGAGCTCAGCAGCTCCATGTATCCTGCACCGGGCATGGGGTGGTGGCCATGGCGGTGGCAGTGGTGGCAGTGCTTGTGGTGTGTCCCTTCGGTGTTTTCCCTTGACCTGCGCTCAGACAGAAGCTGCACCTGGCCGAGAGTGCCGACGCCGAGGACACTGCAGCCTGCCCCTAACCCTGACCCCAACCCTGACCCTAACCCTAGCTGGGGCGTGCGGCCGCTACCGGGACACCCCCCAGGAGCCGCAGCCCCACACCGGGGTCACACACCCCTCTTCCCGGCGGAAGGGTCGATGGAGGAGGTCGCTGGTCCCGGCTGGGCCTTGCGGAGCCTTCCTCGCCCCATCCCGCCCCCGCCGCCATTTTCTCGGGAGCCGCCGCGGTCGGGTGAGGGCGTTGGGCGGTGCCCGGGGAGGAGCGGCGGCCATGGCGGCGGCGCTGGGGCCGCAGGCGGAGGGGTGGGAGCGGGTGGTCCGCGCCGTGACCCGGCTGCAGGTGGGGAGGGACCCGGCTGGGGGAGGGTGGGTGGAGGGGACACGGGGGGACCCGGCTGGAGGTGGGGGGAGAGTCCCCCTTGGGGAGCGGGCTTCTCGTGGGGGGGGGGTCCCGGGTGTTGCCTCATTAAAACCTGACTTGGCTCCAGACCTGAAACGCGTTTGCTCCTTGTGTGCCCGACCGCGACCCCGGGGAGTGGAGGTGTCCGGGGGTCTCTCCCGGGGGGGGGGGGGGATGTGTCACTCTCTGGGGGGGGGTCTCTCTCAGCCCTACCTCCCCCTGCCCCCCAGGCCTGTGTCAGGGGTTATTTGCTGCGGAAGCGCTTTGGGAGCCTGCGGGAGGAGTATGAGGAGGTGGTGCGGAAGATCGAAGGAGACCTGAGCCGGCTGGAATGGCGGGGACGGCTGGTGCCGCGGCCCTTCTTCCATCCCGAGGTCCGTGAGTGGGGACAGCGAAGGCTCCGGCAGCCCCGGCTGAGGGGGGTGGGGACACACGTGTGTTTGTGCGGGTGGCATGGCCTGGCCTGGCTGGGCAGGCAATACTTTTGCAGCATAGTCCCAGAAAGCTGTAGTTTTACAAATGGAAGCCCCTATTTACCCATCTCCATCCTGCAGGACTCTCCCTGCTGCCCCCCTGAGTCTCTGGTTAAGGATTTCTTCCTCCAGATGAGACTCCTGTGCAGGTGACTCCTCTGGGTCTTGTCCCCACTTGTGTGGAACAGATGGACCCTCCTGCAGGAGGCTGTGCCCTCATGTTTTTACCACTTTTGGAAGGAAAACCCTTTAAAAAGTTGACAGTGGTAACCAGAGCACATCCGTGTAGTGCTGGGGTGCTGCCAGTGGTGGCTCTTGGGCTGAGACAGAGCCTCTGCCCTGCAGCAGAGACCCTTTTCCCATCTTTATCTTTTCTTTTCTGTACATTTCATTCTCTCATGTGTTGCCCCTGTAGATTCCAGCACCAGGGGAATGTTTGGGTCCCCAGGAGACTGCACCGAGCGACACCACCAGTGCAGAAAAAACACAGGAGATAGAATTGGACACCTCTGAACCAGAACGGGACTGCAGCAGTGGGAATCCTGCAACTCAACTGCCGAGCAAGGAAGAACTGAACTTGGCAGGTGACAGCGATGGAACAAACCCCACAAACCTTGGGCATGGTGCCCACCAACACACCAAAAAGGGGTGCAGTGCCCCAGCAGAGACTGAGGACTGGCAGAATGACAGCATCGTGTCCTCTGTGTGGGACAGCACTCTCCTGGGGGCAGAGTCCCTTGAAGCCTCCCTGGGTAAGGGAAGGGTGTTCTGAGGGACCTGGTGGTAGGTGTAAGGGGCACAGGAGGTAACTGAAGAACCAAAACCTTGAGAACATCTTGGAGAGAATGGAAGAACCTAATGCAGGAGAGACAGTAGGTGCAATCTGAGCTTTTGTTCTAATTATTCTTCCATTTCCTTGCAGAAATTCCTCTTGAGGACCTAACAGAGCTTCCTCGCACTCGCTCTGGTCTCCAGTCCTACAGAAGTTACCTACTGATGGAGCTGCTGTGGTTGCAACAAGCCATCATCAGCCGTAAAAATGTGAGGGTCCTTCCAAAGCCACTGATCAGCCCCATGCCTCTCTGCAAGGGTGGGTGCTTTCCTACTAGTAGGTCTCTGGGATTTAACCATTAACACTGGTTTGTTTTTTTTCTCTTGCAGTTCTTGATGTTGAAGCAGAAGATTGGGACTCCAGACCCATGGGAGGGCACTCCAGAGCACCAGGAGCACTTGGATAGGTGTGGAGCTGCAACACCACAGTCGTGACCTTAGGGACAGCAGCAGCTTGAGGAGCTCCAGCTCTGTGGGTTGATGTTTTCCACTCTAGGTGAATGTGGCAAGAAGCCTTCTACTTCTTTTAAATGTGGGTATTTAGTGAAAGCAAGGATTAAACATTTCTGTGAGGACAGGGAGGTAGATGTGTGTCCTGGAGGGGAGTCCCAGTGACACCTCCTTCCACAGGGACCCTGTTTCTGTTGGCTGAGCTGGATGATCCTGGGGGAAGATTGTGGCTGGGATGACTGTCACTTATGGAAGATCTTTTCTCTCCATCTTATAATTTGTGGTGGAAGTAAAATGCCTGAGGGCAGGAGGTGCTTTCAGCCTGCAGGAACAAGCTCTTCCATATTGGTGTCTGTGCGGGGTGGTTGGGACAGCCCTGCACATCACACCTCTGCTGTATCTGGGATCTCCAGGTGCTCCTAGGCTTTGAGGAATACCTAGTGGAAGAATGGAGAGTTTCCTAACTTTCCTGTGCAGCTGGTGGCAGAGTCTCCTCGGCTGGTGTTTAAGGGAGTGAGTAAGGACTTAAGAGGGTTTGGTGCTTTTAATCTTCAGGGGCATTTTAGGTCCCTCAGAAAGGGACTTTCCACGTGGTGCTTTGTTTCCCTACTGTGCCCCCTGAACCTTTTGTGCAAACACTCAGCATTGCTGCTGCCTGAATGTGACACTGTGACCACGTGACAGACATTTCCTTCTGTTCCTCTGTGTTTCTGAATAAAAACCTTTTCTGATGCTTGTCTCTGAATATCTCTGTTCTCCCTTGGGAAGAGCTGTGTGAGTCCATGGCCTTTGGCAATCTGCTCAGTGCCCAGGGTGGAGTGTCCTCTGGGGTGTGGAGATTTGTCTGACTGAAACCTACCGCACTTCCAAGCGATAGCAAAGCGGGGACAGCTTCAGGACACCCTGGGCAGGGTGTGAGCTGCTGCCATGAAGAAGTGGCACTTCCCACACCTGGTTAACCTAAGCCTGGTGGCTGCAGCAGCTGGTGAGAGAGCTCACTGTACTTGGTGTGTGAGGGTTGAAGAACTTTGTGGTTCCTGGTGCTCTGCAGGTTGGTTGGTGTGGTCTCCAGGCAGGCCCACAACTCCATGGAGACAGCCAGGCGGGTGTGGAGGGGACAGGAGTGGCTCGGTGAGAGGGTTTGGGGTGGGCAGGAGGCTGCCTGGAGCTCTCCTCCACTGCTCTGCTCACCTCCCTGGTCAGCAGTGCTTGCTTCACTCCTGAGGGATGAGCTCCCATGGCTTTGCTCTGGCTCCTCCTGCCAAGAAGGTGGTGGTATACCACAACGGGGACCCCTTCTCCCCTTCTGGGAGGAAGTTTGTAGTGACCCAGCAGCGGTTCCTGATCCTGGAGGTGTTTCTGAGTGAGGTGACCAAGAGCATCCATGCACCTTTGGCCACGAGGAACCTGTACACATCCAGACATGGTCACGGGGTGGCTGAGCTGAGGGACCTCCAGGATGGATGCCAGTACATGGCTGCAGGCTTTGAGAAGTTCGAGAAACTCGAGTGAGTCGATGGACCTTTGGTGTCTGGGTTTGGGAAGCACTTTTAGATCAACTGTGGGGAGAGAATGTGGGTGTAGATGGGAGAAAAGAGGGAATAGGGGTAGGAACCCAATGAAAAATGTTTGTCTACTGGAAAGTAGGGGACATACAGATGACATGGAAAATGTCAACACTTCTGATAAGGTGATGACTTTGGAAGCAATCATGTTGGTGTGTTTTCCAGCAGGATGTTGTGCTTGCTGCTGCTCTGCCCTGTGTTTGGGGTGTGTGGGAGGTTCTGCTGCCTTAACACCATCTCCATTGATAAATACATTTTGGTTTGATGTTTTGTTGTTTTCTGTAATTACAGCTGTTTCAATTCATCCCAAAATACAGAGGGTTAGAGGGTGTGTGGGGTTTTTTTGGCATCACTTAACTCTTGGGGATCTGACAATGCTCTATGGTTGCCTGGGAATTTTTTAAAGACACCAGACTTTAATTCAGACTGAAGTTCTGGGAGACCACAAGGTGGGGCACCTGGAGAACAGCTTTGGAAGTGACCCAAAAACATGACCCACACTTCTGGTTGGTGGTGCTGCAAGGCAGAGCAGTTGGTCAGCTCCTCACTGGTCTTCAGTCGGCCATGTCCCCCCTTGGTGTGTGGCAATGTTGTCATCTTGTTCCCCCAGCTATTTACATCATGGAAGGAAGCAGCTCCGTGGGACAAGGAGCAGCCAGGGTCTGCAGGTGAGTCCCTGAGCTGTGGAGACACAGAAGAAGTGGGGAGGTGCAAGAGACATCAGGGCTGGTGCTCTTGGTTTAGGAACATTTAGGAGAAGTCACAGTAATAAACAGCTCCTATATTAACCCTCTGGGTGCTAGGCTCTCTGTTTTCCCCTCCCTGGTGTTCCTGATTAATTGTAAGGGCAACAAAGATTTTTTTTTTTTCCCTGTGATCCACCTGGTGGTTTTGATCTGATAATTCCACTGAAAAGAAAATCACCCTTCCTTCCCTGGGGACAAACAGAGGAGAGGTGCTCTACAGGACTCCAGGGGAGAAAAGGGCTGAAATTACCTCAGCATGAGGGTTCCTCATCAGATTCCTTCTAGGGAAAAAAACAGCTGACCCCAGAAAATCCCACTGAACCATTTATTATCCCTCCAGTGCTGAACAAGACAATTCACTCTTGCTTTGAAGCACCCACAGACAAAAAAATTCCTTAATTGAAGATCTTAAATGGGCTGTCCTGGAAATGTGCCTTGTTCCGGGTTGCAGCTTGGGGAACACCATCCATGTATTTTTTGACATCTGTGTGTCAAAATTCAGCTTCCACCTGAGCCAGACAGTCTGCTGTAGAGCCAGAATCCCTCCTGTCAGACAGAGGGGTTACCTTCAGACAGGTTTTCATCCTCTGCTTCTCACCACATCTTCAGGACCCAGCCAGACAGAGTGTGACTCCTAAGCCAGTGAGCAGCATCCCTGCCACAGCCCCTATGGGATGAACCAGGAGGTGTTAGGAACTACAGAAATCAACCCCCACCAGGCAGATCTTCTCATGGCTACACAATAAAATGCTCAGATGTGATGGTGAGCAGAAATGTCTGGGTAGACACAAGCACAAGCTGGAGCAGCTGAGTTCTGGGTGTTTGGAGTGCCCATGTGTGTTGGGGAAAACATGTTCCTAAGGAAATGCTGATCCAGTATTCTGGCTAGGAAGAGCCAGGCAGAAACACCAAACCCCTCAGTTTTGTGAGTTCCTACAAATCCTGTGCCAGGGCCTGCTGGTTTTGAGCTTTCCATTTCCCCACCATTTCCTGGGCAGAGTAATGTTGCTGCAGGACATAAGGGCAAGAAGGGATGGATGTTGACATTAGGGGCTTACAGAGCATTCCTTTTCCATGGTGGAGGAATTAATCAGTGCAATCTAATATCTACTCAGATAAAGGCTCAGGTGTGCAAACTCTGTCACCCTAGAATGCCAGTTCTGTCTTGACATTTCCTAGCCCTGACCACTTACAAGTCAATTTTGCTTTCTTTTCAGCCTCCCTAGCAAGAGCTCCTTCACCAGGGGAGTCCCTCCCGTGGGCAGTTAACTCTTTTTAAGGGTACCAGGTACCACCCTCATTACTACGTCAGCAAATAGGCAATGGATACAGCAGACAGGGGGAGGAAACATTTTAAGTGTAACTTACTTTGACCACCAATGTTCTCTCCCAGCATCCTGCCAGTCACCACAGTGACAACCAAAGCCAGGGAGTTACAGAGTGGCACTGCCAGGGACAGATCTGCAGGGGGATGGTTTTAAGACCAACAGTTTAAAGTGGAGAACCTTGAACACATCACCAGACACTGGTTTTGCTGGCCATTATTATTACAAGACAGATGGCTGATGTTGAGCTAGGTCAACAGCTAGGGGATTACACTGCTCGTTCTAAAATCCTCAAGCCCCTCTGTGAAAGGAAGGAGAACTCACCTGTGGAGGCCAGGGTGAGGTAGAAGAGGAGGGATCCACCTTGGTTGAGCAGAAGGGGCACTATGTACTGCAGGAAGAAGACAGGGCTGTCAGCTGCTGCAGCCCAGAGCCCAGCCCTGCTTGTCCTGTGCTGTTTGGCAGTGGGATGGTGGCACACTGGTGGCACACTGGTAGCCCTGCTGCCAGTCACCAGCTGCCCAAGGCCTCAGTTCCTCAATCTGCAGAGGGCAGGCTGAGCTGCCTGCAATTAAAATGTGAGTCACTGACCTCCTGTCTACAAAATCAGTCTCAGTCCTGCAGGGGAAGACCAATGCTCTAGGCAAGTCAATGAAATATTGACTATTGATGGATGGAATATTTAACAGTTGAAATCAGTGTATCAGGTCCAGATGTGAGCAGGTGGGAGTGAGCCCCACCGTGGTTTGACACCCAGTTCTCACCCCCAAGCCCGGATGTGTTCTCACCTTGTAGTTGAGGCCGAGGAAGCGAATCTCTGCCCGCAGCTGCTGCAGGCGGCCCGGGCACTGCAGCTCCTCCAGTCCTGCCGCGCCCGCCCGCAGGAAGGGTCCGGTACCGCCCCACAGCACGGCCACCAGAACCAGCACCGCTGCCTGCCCTGCAGCACGGCCCGGGGGCACCAGAGGGGGGGCCCTGCCCCGCTAACACCCCCGCTCCGGACAGTCCCCACAGCCCCTGCTCTCCCCCCAGGCAGATCCCGCTCCGGCTCTGCTGTCGCACTCCCCTCAGGGGGGAGCCCTACAGCCACAAACCCCCGGGACAAAGCCCCTCACAGGGCCCCATCCGCGCTCCCAGCAGGGAGACACCATGGCCGCCTTCCCCCCGCAGTGCTCCGGCCCTCGGCCCTGCTCCCCCCTCAGCGAACCCCGCGGGGTCACGATCGCCCCCGCCCCGGGCTCCCCGAGGCCGCTGTTTCCCCTCCCGAGGCCGCCGCGCTCCCCGCTCCTTCCCCGCCGCCCCTCATCCCGGAAGCTCACCCACGGGCGCCATAGTGACGGTGACGTCACTTCCGTCACGAGCTCCCTTTGACCCGGAAGCGGTGCCGTTTCTCTCTGGCTTCTGCGCTGCCGACATGGTGAGAGCGGGGCCGGGGGCCGGGGGCCGGGGGCCGGTGGCCGGTGGCCGGTGGCCGGTGGCCGGTGGCCGGTTACCGGTTACCGGTTACGGTTACAGACGGTTGAACGGTGCTTGACCCCCGGGAAGGGGCTTCTGGGCCGCGGGGGGGTGGCGGCATTCTGCTGTCCCGGGAGCTCCGTCCCGGGGGCTGAGGCCGCTTCTCCCCTCCTGAGGCACTCAATGGCTCCTTCCCCCTGGCAGAAGCCGATCCTGCTGCAGGGCCATGAGCGCTCCATCACTCAGATCAAATACAACCGGGAAGGAGACCTTCTCTTCACCGTGGCCAAGGATCCCGTGAGTGCGGAGGGCCCTGCCCCAAGTCAGCCCCTATAGCGACAGTGGATGTTCAGCCCCATCAGTTAATCCCTCCGGTATGACCCTGGTCTGTTTTCTTCTCCCAGATTGTCAACGTTTGGTATTCAGTGAATGGGGAGAGGCTCGGCACCTACAATGGCCACACGGGAGCTGTCTGGTGTGTGGATGCAGACTGTATCCTTTGATCATGGAAACCAGTTTGTCTGCCTCCTGTTTTCCTTTGGAATGATTCATTTGAGCTGATTCCTCCCACCTGCTGCACAATTTACTCTTGAAGAGAAGTAGAGGGTCCATGTGTTATGTTTAATTCTCTTATGCCTTTCTCTTACTCCATCTTTTGGGTGTTCTTCCTCCCAGGCTGTTGTTTGGGATAATTTGTGCAGGGTGGCCCTTTTTTCCTTTTCCTGTGGTAGCCCTGGCAGTTCAGGGAGAGTGTCTGAATGGCACAAAGGCTTCCGTGGGCTTTTAGAGGATAGAGGAGGCAAAAATGTGCAATGGTTTTGTTAATGTGAAAGCTGAACCTTTTTTCTGTTTCAAGAGGAACACTGGGCTTGTAATGGCAGTGCTTGGATTCCCTGACTCTACTGGAGTTTTGCTGCTCCTGGAACTTGTCTCATCTCTGTAGAATGTTTATTTGTGGGTTTTTGGGTTTTTTAAATCTTGTGTGTAAATATTCTCTGGGAATTCAGGGAGCAGTTTGTGTTGCTGTTCCTTATCTGCTGCCCCAGGGGACACCCGACACGTGCTCACAGGCTCTGCAGACAACAGCTGTCGGCTCTGGGACTGTGAGACAGGTGAGATTCTGCCTTCCCTGCCTTTGTCACACCTCTGTCCTGTCCTCAGGCTACTGAGCAGGGCCTGGGGGTGGCAGCCTGACAAGTGGGTTCTCCCCCTTCTGAAAGGGAAGGCCCCAAATCCAGGCTGCTGGCAGGGAGGGGTTGTGGATGTGCCTGGTTCTTAGGGAATATTGAGTGAATTTACTCACCTTACCACCTGAGGAGCCCTTTGTGGGTCACCCAAAACACAACTCAGATGCACCCAACCCCCCCACACCTCCCTCCAGTCCCCCAGTCCTGCTGCTCATTCCCATTAATCCCATGGGGATGGGGCCTGAGGGATCTGCTGTGTGTTCAGGGAAGCAGCTGGCCCTGGTGAAGACCAGCTCAGCAGTGAGGACATGTGGCTTTGACTTTGGAGGAAACATCATCATGTTTTCCACTGACAAGCAGATGGGTTATCAGTGCTTTGTGAGCTTCTTCGACCTCCGGGACTCCAGCCAGATCGGTGAGGGACCCAGTGCTGCCCCAGGGGAGGAGGGGAAGTGTTGATCACTGGTGCCACTCTGTCTGTCTCCTTCCTTCCTTCCTTCCTGCAGAGAACAACGAGCCTTACATGAAAATTCCCTGCAGTGACTCTAAAATCACCAGTGCTGTGTGGGGCCCTCTGGGAGAGTTCATCATCGCCGGGCATGAGAGCGGGGAGCTGAACCAGTTCAGTGCCAAGGTCAGTCCCATCAGGAACAGCATCTCCCTGGGGGAGGACAGCACAGCCTTTCTGGTGGGATCAGAGGATCATAAAGGTTGGGAAAGACCTCTAAGGTCATCAGCCCAATACTGACACGTTCCAAGCTGCCACATTCACATGGGTGAACAGCTGGAGGTTTGAACACCTCCAGGGATGGTGACTCCACCACTTCTGTGGGCAGCCTCTTCCACTCTTTAAGTAAAAAAATGTTTCCTAATATTCAGTCTAACACACACAAGTTAAAGGGAGAGGATTTCAGGACCAACTCTGGATTGGCTCTAGGTTTTTGGCTCCAGCAGCTCCCTCAGGCAATGTTGAGGTACCAACATCTGCCCGGCTCCTGACAGAGACATCTCCTAAATAATTTTTAAGGGAGAAGCTGCATGTCTGCTGGCTTCACTTTCCAGCTTGCTGAAACTTCTCCTTTCCCCTCCAGTCAGGGGAGCAGCTGTCAAACATCAAGGAGCACACCAAGCAGATCAATGATATCCAGACCTCCAGGGACATGACCATGTTCATCACTGCCTCCAAGGACAACACAGCCAAGGTGAGGCCTCCCCTCAGGAACATGGTGTCAATGTTTGCCTACAGGACCCCTGCTCAGAGCCACTCTTGTCCCACAGCTTTGCTCCTGAGGGATCTGAGGAAGTGGGAAGCTAAAGCTGAGTGGGAAAGGGGAAGCACAACCCCAATAAATTAAGAGCCAGGCATTGGAAACAACACTGCCAAAATTAAGGCTGCAGCTTGCTCCCTCTGAATATGGGAGGTGAGGTTTATCTTAGGCCAATATTTTGGGCTTCTAGAGGAATGTTTTGGGGATTTGGGTGCTTGTGTAGACCCAACAACTGCCCAGTCAAGGCCTAGCAGACAGATTTCTGTGAGTCAGCCCTTTTGTGGAATAACTTTCTGCCTTTTGCCTCTATTTTTGCCAGCTATTTGACTGCACAACACTGGAACATCTGAAGACGTTCCGGACAGAGCGACCTGTGAACTCTGCTGCACTCTCCCCCATTTTTGATCATGTAAGGAGAAGCTCACTGTCTGTAACAGCCTTGCTGTGATTCCTGCTTTGTTCTGTGTAGCTCAGGAGTTTGTGGGATCTGCTGGGTTGGTCAGAGGCTTCCCCAAGGTTTTGGCTCCCTCCTCTGCTGGCTGAGTATGATGTAAGCAGCACTGAAGTGGTTTTCCTTTTCTCCATTGCAGGTGGTGCTTGGTGGTGGGCAAGAGGCCATGGATGTGACCACAACCTCCACCAGGATTGGCAAATTTGAAGCCAGGTTGGTCCTTTTCCTCTGGCAAAGCTGAATCCTCACCTGGAGGACTCCTACGGCCCAGAGGTGCCAGAGCACTTTTCTCCTGGCACTGCTGGGGTAGTCACTAAACGTGCTGTGTTTTTCTGAGGAAACCCCCATCATGTCCCTCACCAGGCTCCTGACTTCTGTGACCATTTCAATCTCCTTCCTTCTCCCAGGTTCTTCCACTTGGCTTTTGAAGAAGAGTTTGGCAGAGTGAAGGGTCACTTTGGTCCAATAAACAGCGTTGCTTTCCACCCTGATGGGAAGAGGTGAGGATCTCTGCCTTTCCCTTAGGATACAGCTGGGCTCACAGTAGAACAGAGCCAGCACCTCCCTTAATATTCCTGTTACAGCCCTGCTGCCTCCCTGGGGGGTGGGTCACAGATTCACAAAATGTCTTTGGTTGGAACAGACCTTCAAGCTCACCCAGTCCAACCTTCGACTTGGACTCTTCAACCTTTTCATTAGGTCCTATTGCACATTTTGGCTCTGTCACTGATGATCTTTTTTTCTTTTTTTTTTTTTTGTCTTGTGACACCTGTTAATTTCTGGAGGGGGTTGTGGACACAGGATGTGTTACAAACCAGGGTGATGGGACACCATGACTGACTCCATCTTCTCTTTCCTCCCCTGCAGTTACAGCAGTGGGGGTGAGGATGGTTACGTTCGCATCCATTACTTCGATCCCCAGTACTTTGAGTTTGAATTTGAAGCTTAAAGGAGAGGACGTCTTTCTCCTCATTCCTCTCCTCTTCCCATCCTGACTGCAACTCTCCTAAGGTCTGAAGTTGGTCAGTTCTGCAGGAAGCAGTGAGCAGCAAACTTCGGGGCTGGGGGAAGGGTAAAGTCAGGAGGGCAGGAAGGGCTGCTACAGGAGGTGGGGAAGGCAAGGACAGGGAAAGCTGCCTGCCCTGGTGAGCCTATTTATACATCAGGGGAGACAAGAAATTAACAGGAAATAAACATAAATCTTTTATAAACACAAAGAAAAACACCTCTGTGGGGATTTGGGTTTGGTTTGGTTTTGTTTTGGTTTTTAACAAAATTAAACTGAGATCTTTGCCTTCCTGGCTCTGTTGGAGCTGTTAAATCTTTCCTGGGGAGGATCTGAGGGTCCAACCCAGGGTGTGCAGTGGGTAGCAGCTTGTTTCCCAGGTGACATGCACATCCCTGGTTCTTGGTGCTTTGTGTATATGCTGTCCTGACTGTGAGCCAGCTTTCCTCATGGAACAATTATTTCCTGCACTGGTTGTGTCACAGCCTCGTCCTCCCAGCCCTTCTCGTGTGTCTGTTTGTCTGGGGGGGGTTGTAGGTCTTTCCTTCCTCAGGACTGGGTTCAAGGGCAGATTTCCTTCTTGAAACGACTGCTGTGGGGTGGGTGCTGTGGGTTTGCTGGGTTCTGCTGCTTTGCTTTTGCTGTGCTGGGAGCTGCCAGGGGCTGGTGCTGCTGGGTCCATCGACCTCCGCCTGCCTGCTGCTCTGACAGAGGTTCTGATCCACCTAGAACCTCAGCAAGAAGGAGCCCTGTTTGCTTCTGCCCCGACATCTGAGCAGAAAAGCAGGTGTGGGCTGGGAGAGTGGGTGCTTTACTGAAACAAACCCAGAGGCTGTGAAAGGGTCTGTGCCCCCTCCTGGAGCCATCCTGGGGTCTGTGTCCTGCACAGAACCTCCCACAGGCACTGAGCTGCCCACGCTGCTGCTCATCTTTTGTTCTCTGTCTGGGCAGTGGGGTCGGAGAGGTTTTGGCTCAAGCTGAGCCCTCTGCCCTCCTTCCCATGGAGGTGGCTGCTCTCCACTAACTGCTGGAGCTCTGCCCAGGCCTCATCCAGGTACTGGGATGAACGGACCCATCGGAAGAATAAACCTGGGAGAGACAGGGCTGTGTGTTACTTGAGAGAGGGAAAAGTGGAGCAGCTTTTCCTCACCCAGCCCTGCTTGGAGCTGGGCTCTGGAGTGCTGGACACAGCTTACCCTGCCAGAGCTGGATGCTCTGGGGCTCAACAGATGGCCAGATGACCAGGGGGTTGGGCGAGTAGAGAGGGTTCAGGTACTTCTTCGTCTCCCCAGGCTGGTTCAACCAAGCCCAGAGGGAGTGTGTGCTCTCCTTCACTTTACACAGACACCTATGGAAGAGCCCAGACCCTTTTCAGTCCCTGGCAAGGGGCCACGTTTGACCCAAGCTGTGATCTGGAGGGCTTTGCTCTGCCCTGTCTGGCAGTGTGGTGGGCCCTGCCCTGGCCACAGCCCCAGGGGCATGGTGGTGGTGTCCTCAGGGGATGGTGGTGTCCACAGGGGACAGTGCAGTCCCCCACCCCACTCACCTTTCTTTCTCATTGTTGCAGAGGAAGGTGCCATAGGCAGAGGCATAGGCGTTGTCGAAGAGGGTAAGGAGGAGGTGTTCACCAAACTCCAGGGAGAAGGGGAACTGTCGGCTCAGCTGCCACACAGAGTCCAGGAAGAGGAGGAAAAGCGGTGCCTCCTGCTTCAGCCGGGCCTGGGGGGAGGCAGAGTGGGCGCAGCGGAGGTGGAAGGGGTGTCCAGCCTGCAGGACCCCCGAGGGGACAGAAGAGGGGTGAAGGGAATGATCACCAGGCTGGGGGTCTTGTTCCCTTGGGGACCCCGCTGCTCTCACCTCGATCCACTCCCTCTCCAGCAGTCCCTGGAAGCCCAGCAGCGTGCGGCAGGACGGGTCCAGGATCACCTGGGCCAGTGCTGTCACCAGCAGCGTGGTGTCTGTCCCCTCTGCCCCATGCACCAGCACGCTGCCCTCCTCCCTGTGGGTGATGCTGGGGTGACTCCCGAGGTCTCTGCCCCACTGAGAGTGGGGGCTGTGGGGCAGCAGCCCCCCGTTACCTGTCCATGCACTGGGCAGCCAGGCAGGCTGTGCTCAGGGCTGCCTTGACGTGGCTCAGCCAGCGGCAGCTCTCCAGCCGGCTCAGCCAGCGGTCCATGCTGAGGGAGGAGTCATTGGAGGTTTCCACCAGTTTCATGAAGCTCTCCTGCAGCGAGCGGCCTCTGGGAGGGGAGGGAAAGGGGGTGTCAGGGGCCTGAAGAGTCAGAGATTTGTCAGGGTTGGATGAGACTCTCAAGATCACTGAGTCCTGCACCACCTTAACCACTAAGTCAATCCTGAAGCACCACATCCCCCTGAGTTTTGAGTAATTTCAGGGCTGGCAACTCCACCACCTCCCTGGGCAACCTGTTCCAGATACCTCTTTCAGTGGAGAAATTTTTCCTAATAACTAATCTGAACCTCAGTCTTTTTTTTTTTTGGGGGGGGGGAGAGGAAAGGGCTGGAGTCTCCATGTGGTTGGCAGTATACTGTGATCACCCGTGTCATGAGCCTGTCAGGCCTCAGCTCAGCCCCTCACCTCTCCAGGGGCCGATGCAGCCTCCTCCACTGTGGGTAGGAGGATTTGGGCTCTGTTCCCCCCCCGGTCATCCGTGCCTGCTTTGCTGCCTGTGCTGAGCGTGTGTCGATGACAAAGCCCCGATTCCCCTCGTCCAGAACCGCCCCCAGCAGCTGCTCATCCTCCCGGCACCGCTTTCGGTTGGGTCCGGTCAGGGGCTGACTGCTGCGGAGCATGGCCTGCGGGGGGAAGAGCAGCTCCATGGGAGGGGGGGGTGGGTTCCAGACCCCTTCACCCCGCTATGGGAGAGGAGTGGGGGGTGGTGGGGGTGGGCATGGACTTACGGTGCCGTTCTTGCGGTGGTAATAGCTGAGGACGGGGAACCGCCCGCCCTGCCGGTACCGGGACACCTTTTTCAAAGAGTCATCATCCACCCCCACCGGCACAATGACAGCAGGGGGGTACGTGGGGCAGGTGGTGAAGTCTTGGTTCACCTCGCTCAGCCGCCACCGGTTTGTCTGGGGGAGAGGTGTGAGGGGGAGGGAGGGAGGGAGAGCTGGGTCGGTGTCCCCCCAGCAGCCCTGATGTGGGTGGGGGGAGCCATTGCCCCCCAGCCCAGCCGGGTCGCTCCCTTTCAGGCTCACCTGCGAGGCGATCTGCTGGAAGTACCTCTGGAGAGGGAAGAGGCTCCAGCCTTCTTCCAGCTTCAGGCTCTGGGGTCTGTAGAAGAACGGGTACATCATCATCACCGAGTCCACCGAGGAGAGGGCCTGGAGTGGGAGATAAAGGTGGAAGCTGAGTAGGGAGATGGCCTGGAATGTCCCCAGGGACTCTACAAAACCCATCCTCACACTTGGCCGTGTCCCAGTGTGAGCTGGGCAGGCATCACCATCCCTGCGGGCCCTTTGTGCCAACACCAACCGGGAGCTGAGTGTTTGCCCACAGTATTGACAGACCCAGTGCAAACACTGCTTTCTCCTGCCAACCCTTTGTACCCCAGCAGGGCTCTGGCCAGACTCTCCAGACACCCTGGAGCTCACCTCGATGGAGCTGGCAATGTTCAGACACTCCTCCATACCCGGGATCTCCAACTGAAGCACCTTCAGGTCTTTGCAGTGGAGCGTGATGGTGCCAGAGGAACCAGCGAGCCTAAAGGGAGGAGGAGAAGGGTCAGGGCTAGCTGTTGGTCCATGCAGACAGACAGACAGACAGACAGACAGACAGATGAGCTCAGAGGTACCCTCTCCCCCTGGGAGAGCCGAGCGGGGTGAAGCGGGAGGGCTGTGTCATTGCTGAATCGCAGGCTCTCATCTGGCACTGGGGGCTGGAATTTCCATCTCCCTGCCCGGGGTGGGTGTCGGTGGGAACCACAGTGGTCAGCACAAAGCTCAGAGAGTGTTAAAGGCCAAACCTGGTGTTTGGTGGGGAGCCATTAGTCTGTGAGGGGCTGGTACCAGCCTAAATTCTGCACACTTAGGCATATAGGAAAAGAGGAGGTCAATGCCTGGCACCGCCAGCATTCTCTGGGCGTGGGCCATAGAGAAGAGGAAGGATGGGGCTCCACGGGTGGGGTGGCCGAGCTCTGGGGTGGGCGAGTGTTGGGAGAGCAGCAGGGAATCTCCTCCAGCTCAGGAAGGGGTGAGGCCGCTAAAAGGGGGTGCAGGGCAGGACCCACCTCTTCTCCACAGCATCCACGTTGCGAATGAGCAGCCAAAGCTCCAAGGTGCTGGGCTGGACATCCCCCCCAGGACAGGAGGAGAGGAGTAGGTGGTGGCTGGTGATGCACAGGGTGCCCTTCACTGCCGGCAGCCCCACACATGACAGAACCACGTTCTCCACCGTTGCTGTCTTGATCAGCTCCGAGAACTCCATGGCAGTGGAGACCCCTGGCAGACCCTTGGCTGGGCACAAGAGATCTGTGGCTGGAGGGAGAAAGAGGAAATCCTGCACGGCCCAGCCTGGAAACCTCATCTTCCCTCTGTGTCACGCGGGGCCCTATGGCCTCACCCCCCTCTTGGTGTTTACTTTGTCATCTCCAGCATATGGAACTGCCTCGCTGCAAAACGCAGGGCAGGGGCACAGATTTCCTCTCCCCACCTACTCCCCTCTCCCGACAACTCTGTCATTGCACATGGGGAAACTGAGGCAAGGTGAGGAGGAGTTGGGTGAGTGACTGGAAGCACTGCCTGCCCCGGCCACCCCTGGGCTTACCTGAGGGGCACTCCAGAGGGGGGATGGCACCTCCGGGTGCAAGTGGGGGACCTCGGGTATGAAGGGGAACTCAGGGTGCAAGCAGGGGACTGTGGGGTGAAAGCAGGGGATGCTGGAGTGCAGACCGGGATCTTTGGGTGCAAGCAGGGGACCTCAGAATGCAAACAGGGAACTGCTGGGCAAAAACAAGGAGGCTCAGGGTGCAAGCAAGGAGCTCTGGGTGCAGGGAGGGAGTTCGGGGTGAAAGCCAGGGGGCTCAGGGTGCAAGCAGGGAGTTCGGGCTGCAAGGAGGGACCTCGGGGTGCAAGCGGGGGAGCTCAGGGTGCCAGCACAGAGGGGGCGATGCCCCGTCCAGCCCTGCCTGCCACCGGGGGGGTGTCTCGGCGACCGGCGGATGTCGGGTTTAAGGTGGCCCGTCCCAGGGAGGGCTCTGCTGGCCGTGACGCTCGGGTGCTGAGGCCGCTCCCCGGGCAGGCGGGAGGGGGTGGGAGTGCTGAGGTGTGTGTCGGGCACATCGGGGGGGAGGAGGTGACACACAGCGAGGGGACACCTCAGCAAGATGTTTGGGGACTGTCCCGGAAGGGCTGGAGGAGACGAGGGGGATGTCCCCGGGGCAGGGGGCCGTAGGGCAGACCGGGGCAGACTCGTCCCATCTCTCCCCTGCTTCTGGAGCCTCCCCGGGCAGAGCTGGCACCCCCAGGGGGGTGAAAAGGGGGCAGCGGACGATCCTAACCCGTTCCACCTTAAGGGCCAGGCCGGGGTGTGGGACCCCGGCTGCCCCCCGGCTTCTCGTCCCGTTCCCCCCACCCCCACCCCGCAGGGTTATTTTTCCTTCCTTGGGTTTTTTTTGGCACCTCAGCCTCGGGTGCAGGAGGTGATAAATCATCCCCTTGCCAGGACGTCCCGGTGAAGCCTTCTTCCCCGGGAAAAGGGAGTCTCCTCCCAGCTGGAGACAAAAAACAAAGAAAAGGGAAACAAAAAATAGACATAAACCCGTCACGAAGAAAACTTTAAAAAACCCCAGCAACCTCCTTTGCACTTTGCTGGATAAGGAAAGTTCCTGACCGTTGGAACTGTCCTCGGCGACCCCGACCTTTATTGTTCCGGGGGTGGATAAATAGCCGGGACTCAGCTGGGGGCAATGTGTGTGTAGCTATATATACATACATATATATATATACGCGTGTGTGTGTGTGTGTGTGTGTGTGTGTGTGTGTGTGTGTGTATGTATGTATAGCAGCTCCATTTGCACGGGGGCTTTGAGGGTAGGGACAGGTCACCCCCGGGTCTAGCGCTGCGGCAGTGGATGCCACCATGCCCTTGGACCAGCTGAAGTTCAAGGAGCTGGGTGAAGAGGAGCCCACCCGGGAGGAGGAGAGCCTGGCCAGCCTGAAGGCTTTGACGGCCAAATTGAAGCTGCAGACCCGGAGACCTTCTTACCTGGAGTGGGAAGCCCGGGTGCGGGGACAGCCCTGGCGCAGCCGGACCCCCGGGGGGGTAGAGAGGGCAGATCAGGGTCCTGGGGACGAGTGGGACGGTGGCATCTGCGGTTTTGTCACCATGGAGGCGGCTCTGGAGTGGCTAAGGACGGAGCTGGTGAGTAGCTGGGGGGGGGGATGGGCGGCACCAAGGGTGGACAAGGACCGAGCCCGGCAGCGGGATGGGGTTATGGGGCTTCTTGGTGCAGAGGGAGCGAGTGCAGCCCGACCTCACACCAGGGGATGGGACGTGCTGGGGTCAGGGTGCTCCGGCCTCAGCGAGCGCCCTGCTTTGCTCCTTTGCCTGGGACAACCTCTGGACCTGGGCTTTTGCAAGAGGTGTGTGTGGCTCTGCCCGTGTCCCCTCCACCGCGCCGGGGGTGACAGCTCTGTCACAGTCTCGCACTTGTCACTCCCTCCTGCCTGCTCTGCTGGTCACACGTGGGGTGTCACTCTGTGGTGGGCATGTGGGGGCTGTCACCTCGGAACAGACCCTGTGCGTGGGCTCTGTGCTGATCCCAGGGCCACTTGTGCTCGTAGTCCCGGGTGGGTTTGTGCCCCAGCAGACCCGCTGGCCGGGTCAGTGGCTGTTCCTGTTCCATGCCTGATGCCCATCTCCCCAAGCAGCAGGAGATGCAGGCTGTGGACCAGCGCCTGGCACAGCAGCTGATGCTCCTGCGGGCACGGCTGCACCGGCTGAAGGTGGAGCAGGCCTGTCACCAGCACAAGGAGATGCTGGACGACGCTACCTTCGGCCTCGAGGGCTGCAAGGAAGACTCTGACTTGCTCTGCAACATCCCTCCCAAGGCTGCCTTCCTGCTCTCCATGCCCCTCAAGCACATCGGTGTCACCCGCATGAACATCAACTCCCGACGGTTTTCCCTCTGCTGAGGTTGCTGGGACCTCTCTGCTCCCAACCCAGATGGGTGTGTTGGACCTGATGGGGCTCTCAGGTCCCTCCCAAGGTGCCCTGGGGACTGTGGAGCTGCTGCAAGGGCTCAGCTACCTCAGGACAGGGGGTGCTGAGTTGTGATGCAGTGCCACACCACGGTGACATGGGAAATGCCACTGTCCTGTTGGGCATGGGGTGTTTTGGGGCACCCAGTACCTTGTCGCTAGGGATGTCAGGGCCAACCACAGTGGAAAATGTAAGGAACAGCACTTTGAGGTGCAATAAAAGGAGGTGAAGGTGAGAGCTGATGTTTTTCCCCTTTATTGCAACCACCCAGGCACATGCCTGCACTTCCTGGTGTGGCTTGGCTGGGGGTGGCAGGAGGGCCCACGATGCCATCACCCCTTCCCTGGGTGCTCCCCAGGGCTCTTCACGGGCTGGGCAGCTTCTCACCAGTTTCTGCAGGACAGTGTCATGTCTCTGCTTTGGGGACACCGTTGCCAGCCTCTCCCTGGCAGTGGGTGGGCACTGGGGCTGTGACAGTGCAGGAAATGCTCCTCACCCAACCGGCTGCAAATTGAGGGGCTGTTTTTGAGGCTTGAGACCAGGAGGTGATGGGGATGATGCTCAGGGTTCTGCAGCTCTGGGACCGTGTCCTGCCCTGTCTTCTGACCCATTGCAATACTTTGTTGGGTGCAGAACTGTCCCTGGGGTTAGTGACAGTCCTCACCAGAGGCTTTTGCTTTTGGCTTTTTCCCTTCCTCCCTCCCTCACAAACCATTCACGAAGTAAGTTGTCCCTTGGCGATATGACTTCACACTGTGCTATGTTTCTTTGCAAGCTGTGCCTGGGAAGCTGTGGGTTGACCTGGAGAAGCTGTGGGGTGACCCAGGCATAATTCTGGAGGCTGATTCTCCTTCCCAGGCTGGCATCAGGATCTGGGGAGAACCCCATATGCACCCTCAGGCTGTGGCACAGCCCAGGGCCTGGCAGGTCTCCCCACCACCCCTTGCTCGGGGCACCTGTGGTACTGGTGAGCACGATGAGGAACGGGGCTGGGAAATGTCCCTGCCAGGGTGGATGCTGCATCCGCTGTGTCCCCTCCCCCGGCACAGCTGCGCTTCCTGCTCCTGCCTCCGCAGAGCAGCCGGCAGGTACCTGCGGCTTCATCTTTGATCGCCAGAGACAAGACAATAGCCTTGTGGTTGCTCTGCTCCGAGATGTCTCCAAAAAAACCTTCAGAGCTGGCAGCCTGGCTGGGGCACAACGTGTCCCCTGTGTTCCCTGGACTTCAGCTGCTGCCACCGTGGCTCCCAGGGTGCTGGGCTCAGGGGTGACAAGCTGCAGGGATCAGGGGTGCTGGGGGGATGGTGTCACCAGTCTGCCCACACCCAGCACCAGGGAGGGGGCAGCACAGGGGACCGGGGAGCTCAGGCGGTCAGCACTGCCCAGGCTGCAGGTGACAGACCCCTGCCTGTCACCCATCCCTTGCACCACACCTCCCACCGGCCGAGGGGCTCAGCATCCCCTTACCCTGCTGGGACTGGTGGCCAGGGCACCTGGAGCAGGGACCTTGGGGACCAGGGTTGGCAGGAAGCCATCGGGGTTTGTCACTCGCTCTTGCGGTTGTGCGCGAGCTCTGAACCAACTTCTCTCGAGTTTGCTCATGAGGCAGGAAGCCAGGGCAGGCAGGGACCAAGAGTGGGTGTTGGCGGGACACGGGGGGCTTGTGTCTGCTCTCCTGAGGGTCCCCAGGCTCTAGCTGGAGATGGGGAGGATGTGAGCAGGGGACAGCACCATCCACTTGTGCTGCCAGGCCATGGGAGTCTGAGACCACCAACAGGTAACAGGGACTTGGGGGACAGAGGGTTTGCACCCCCCGGGTGGGTACTGGGGACCCCCCGGCTGCCTGCTGAGGGCGGGGGTCCCGTTGCACTCTCTGAGGTTGCCCCTTGGAGGGGGTTTGGGCTCATCACTGTGGGGGGATGTGGGTGAGGGATGGGGGAGCAGGGCTGTGCTCTCCATTCACCTGTGACCTCCCAGCAGGGGAAAAAGCTACTGCCCTGATGTCTTCTCCCCACCCAGGGTGGGAGTGGGAGGCTCTCCCTGACCCGCTCTTTCCAGGGCAAAGCAGTTTTGTCCCCAAGGCCAGGCTCTTGCCTGCCCACATAGGGACAGGCAGTGGTCCTGCTTCAGGGGACCACTGCCCAGTTTGGGGGGTTCAGACACTGCCATACACTTTGATTCAGTGCTGTCTCAGCCCCAAACATCCCCCCTGCTCCATGGCAGCTCTGGGGCTGTGGTCCTTTGCATCTCTGCCAGGCATGGGGGTGACTGTCCAGCGGGGTCACAGCTGGTTTGGGGACACCTGGGGTGAGCCTTGAAGAGGGGCAGGTTCTGCTTCACCCCTTCTCACACCCATCCACTCCTGTCACCAAACCACCCAGGTCTGCCCAAAGCAGTGTGTGTAAGGGCCAGAACTGGGTCAGCTCCTCCAGAGAGAATCTGGGGGGTCCCCACACACTCCCGAGCAAAACTGGGGAGAGGCAAACCCATGGTGGTGTAAGGATGTGTGTGCATACCCCATGCACACATACACACACACAGAGGGAGCATGACATGGTGCCCACACACCTCCTAGGCTGCCTGTACACATGAAATTCAGTTGCACCGATGCAGGCACAAACCCCAACTTCAAACACCCTTTGTCACTGGTGTGGCCCTCAAACTCATGCAGGTGAGAGGGCTGCTGGGTGGAAATTATGCTGTGGCTTGAGTACAAAAGAAAAAAAATGAAAAGAAAGAAAAAAAGAAAAAAAGAAAAAGGTACAATAGCAGCATCTCCCTCCCCACCCAGGCTTTGAGCAGGAAGGAAAAAACCACTTTCCGGCAGCACTCGCTGTTATTAAAGGTGTTTGAAGGACTGGGGGGAAGGTTTTGGAGTGTGGGGTTGGGATTTGGAGTGTGGGGCCAGGTTTTGGAGAGCAGGAGCAGCCCCTACAGGGACAGGGTTGTGCTCAGCACTGGGCATGGGCTCTGCTGCTGCCTGGGCACTGCCTGCTCCTGCCTATGTTGGGGCACTGTGGTGTGGCCAAGCACATTTTTGGGTGTAAAGTGTGTTCCTGAATAAGCATTACTAAAAGCTGGAGGCACCAAGGTTGGTGGGGTTTTTTTCTTAGCATTTAAATCCCCAAAGCAGTGTTGCATGGTGTGGAGGGGACTTGCTCATCTGCTCTCTCCTTTCCAAAAATCACCTGCCAGCTGCCAGGGCACCCCAGGGTGGCACTGTGGGGGGCAGTCCCCATGTCCCTGCAGCCCACATGACATCGGTGGCATCGTCCCCTCTGTGTCAGGGATCCTGGGACACATCCCCGTGCTGCTTGGTGTCACCAAGGCCAAGGATGATGCTTGAGGTTGGGAGATGTTTGATATTTCAGGGTGAGCTGCTGAGGATGAGGTCCCCAAGCAAGGGTGGGGGTCCCTGAGCAGGGGTGGGTGTTAAAGGATGTATGAACACAGTGATGGGGACCAAATGTTTGGTGAGAAGCCAATGAGAGCCCTGGGGTGGGGTAGAAGGAAATTGGAAGTGATGCAGCATGGGTGGGGGAGCACATCTGCCTCTGACCCCTGGAGAAACTTCTAGGGCTGGGGAGGTGCCTGGTGAAACGTGGGGTGCAGGACAAGTATCCTAATGACATGCTAATGGGATGTTTGTGATGGAGAACAATGGGACACCAAGGGAGCCTCAGACTGGGGATTAATTGTCTTCAGTGTTTTTTAATTAATAAATTCAGAAGAAAATTAGGAGGAAATATGGATGGTGACATCCATAGGGAGGCAGGGGTTGCCCTTGGTGCAGCAGAGTCTGGAGTGTGGGCCATGAGATGTGGGCAGAAGGATGTGGATATGCTGGAGTGGGAGGAGAGGCACAGCAGGAGGGGTGAAGCTGCCCTCCTTGCCTCACCCCCTGCAGCCACCATGGGCTGCTGCTGCAGCTCCGACTACGATGAGGACTGGATTGAGAACATAGACATCTGTGAGCACTGCAATTACCCCATTGAGCCCTTCAGCAAGCACCAGGTGAGGAGGGGGAGGGGAGCAGCCCCCCATCCTGGTAGCCAAATGCCTCCAGTAGGTGGCCATGGGATGGCTTCACAGGGCTCCTCATCCCCTGGCAGAGGCTGAACTGCAACAGCTCTGAGGTGCAAGATCCCTTGGTGACCTACGAGGCCACGTCCCCCCCATGCTCCCCGCTGCAAGGTAAGATCCAGCTGCAAGCAGGGGGTGGCTGGGAACAGCCCCACATTGGCCACCACCACCTTGCCGCTCTCTGCTTGTCCTCCCAGATAAGTTGGTGGTGGCCCTGCACAGCTATGAGCCCATGCATGATGGGGACCTGGGGTTGCAGAAGGGTGAGAAACTTCGCATCCTGGAAGAGTGAGCAAGAGCTGATGGTGTCCCAGCACCCACACCAGCACAACCCCACGGCTCCCTGAATGGTGTCCTGGTGCTGCCAGGGGGGCCTGTGGGGGGTCCTGGCATCCAGGGGGGTCTCACCTCACTGTGTTCTTGCAGGAGTGGGGAGTGGTGGAAGGCGCAGTCGCTCACCACCGGCCAGGAGGGATTGATCCCCTACAACTTCGTGGCCATGGTGAACAGCCTGGAGCCTGAGCTGTGAGTGGGAGATGAGCCCTACCCTGGCAGGAGCTGTGCTGGTGGGGGTGTAGGATGGAAAGGTGCCAGGAACCTGAGCCCAGGTGGGCTGAGACCAACCCTGCCCCGTGTCTCCAGGTGGTTCTTCAAAAACATCAGCCGCAAGGATGCGGAGCGGCAGCTCCTGGCATCAGGGAACACCCACGGCTCCTTCCTCATCCGGGAGAGTGAGACCTCCAAAGGTACCATCCCATGCTGCCACCTCCTGCCACCAGTACTGGGAAAGGTGCAGCACAAGAACTAGGATCCAACACCTACCTGCTTGCTCCCCATCTCCTCAGGCTCCTACTCGCTGTCGGTGAGGGACTTTGACCAGAACCACGGTGAGACAGTGAAGCACTACAAGATCCGTAACATGGACCATGGGGGTTACTACATCTCCCCCCGTGTCACCTTCAGTAGCTTGCACGAGTTGGTGGAGTATTACACACGTATGTGCAGCTGGGGGGCAGGGAGGGACCCAGGCTGGTCCTGCCTGCAGGGGATGGAGATGGAGATTGGGATGGGATGAGCAGGACACGCTGCTACCTGTGCCCCAGCTTGTGCTGGGTGTCCCTCTGCCTGCACTGATGGTGGCTCTGCCTGCCCCTACCCTGCAGGCAGCTCCAATGGACTCTGCACCCGCCTGGCCAAGCCCTGCCGGACCCAGAAGCCACAGAAGCCGTGGTGGCAGGATGAGTGGGAGGTACCACGGGAGTCACTGAAGCTGGTGGAGAAGCTGGGAGCAGGGCAGTTTGGAGAAGTCTGGATGGGTGAGTCAGGGTGAAACTGGGGTGCTTCCTCCTGGATGAGGAGATGTGGGCAGCAGCAGCCGGGCCCTGCAGTCTCCGTGGCCTGGGGAGGGCTCTGGCTGGGGTCTCACATGGAGCAACCAGCACAGCCCTAAGTGTGGGACCTCGGTTTTTCACCAGGGCCCTGGAAGAGGGGAGAAAACCAGCAGCCCAGAGGAAGCTCTGGTTTATCCAGAGCAGCTCAAGCTTCCCTGCTCTTACATTCCTGTCCACCCAGACCACTGCATGGGTGCTGGCTGTCCCCAGAAGTCCTCTCTAGGAGCTAGACTTTAGCACAGTGCCCAACTCCCCCAGTCACCCCTCCTGTTCAAAGCCCAACACCCAACAACTTCCTCCCCTTCTGGTGGCTGAAAGCCACAGGTAAAGATATCTGTCTGGTGGGTTCAAATGTGGTTACAGATTTCTGCCCAAGAGGTGGCCAGCACTGAGCTGTGATCATCCCAGAAGTCTTCTGTCCCCACTGCAACAATCCTCTGGGCTGCAAGGGTCCCTCACCAGCCTTCACTGCCTCTGGGCTTGGTCTTCAGCAGCCTTTGCAACCTCAAATGTCTCTTGCTTGTGCATTCTTGGGTTGGGATGTTCGCCCAGCACCCCTATTGCCACACATTTCTCTGCAGGTTTCTACAACAGCCACACCAAGGTGGCCATCAAAAGCCTGAAGCAGGGCAGCATGTCACCCAGTGCCTTCCTGGAAGAGGCCAACCTCATGAAGAACCTGCAGCACCCACGGCTGGTGAGGCTCTATGCCGTGGTGACGAAGGAGCCCATCTACATCATCACTGAGTACATGGAGAAGGGTGAGGGCACTGGGGAGCTGCCCACCATGGGGTAGGGGAGGAGAGGCTGTGGTCCCTTCAGATCATGACTGTTTCTTCCCAGTGCTGGGTGCTGGTTTGTGTGTCTCAAGCTGCTTTTGGCATTCTTCATCTCCCCATGCTCTGCATCCCGGGTCTGGGAGCTCAGGGGTCAGCCCCAGCAGGAGGCAAAGGACCATGCAGGCAGGGTGGTCTCCTGCCCACCCCCTCTTGTCTGCTTTTTCGGGGGTCCCCCCCGTTGGCTGGTGCCTCGGGGAGGCAGCTCCTTCCTGCTGCTGAGACCTTCCTTGCAGGCAGCCTGGTGGATTTCCTTAAGACCTCGGAAGGAGTCAAGCTCAGCATCAACAAACTGCTGGACATGGCAGCACAGGTGGGGAGGGGGGGAGTGAATCCTCGGGGGGGGCTGCCGGGGGCCAGGGATGGGGGCCTGGCGGTTTCTGCTAATGGCGTTAATTGCAATTATCCCGGAGGACAGGTCGCCGAGGGCATGGCCTTCATCGAGGCCAAGAACTACATCCACCGCGACCTGCGGGCTGCCAACATCCTCGTGTCTGACACCCTGGGCTGCAAAATCGCCGACTTCGGGCTCGCCCGTCTGATCGAGGACAACGAGTACACAGCCCGAGAGGGTTCGTCCCTGTCCCCCCCCCCGCTCAGCCTCACGTTTGGGGTGCACACAGCTGGGGCAGGAGGAAACCCCCGACCCACCCCGGACACTTCCAGGCGTCCCTGTGGTGCCCTGGGAGCTGCGGGATGCCCTGGGGGAGAGGGGCAAGTCAGGGGTCTTCTCCCTTCTTCCTTCTTCCCCCTCCACCTTCCCCCCCCCCTCCCTTGCACACCCCCCATGCTCTGCGTTTGGTGGGGTGACAGCCCTACCTGGTGGCTACTGCAGGAACAGACGTGCTGGCCCACTGCAGGGTGGCTGTAGCCAGTCAAGGGGGGCCGGGGGGCTGGCTGTCACCAAAAGATTTCATCCTCAGACGTACAGCAGGGACAGAGGCTGATGTTGGGTTAAACAGAGAGGGACGTTCCCAGACCAGCTATTAACATTTTTTTCTTCCCCCCCTGCTGTTTCTTTTTGTTGATTTGTTTTGTGTTTTTGTTTTTCTCTTTTCGTTTTTTTTTTTTGTTTTGTTTTGTTTGTTTGTTTCTTTTGTTTTGTTTTTTGTTTTCCAGGGGCTAAATTCCCCATTAAGTGGACTGCGCCGGAGGCTATTAATTACGGCACGTTCACCATCAAGTCCGATGTCTGGTCTTTTGGCATCCTGCTGACAGAGATCGTCACCTACGGCCGGATCCCGTATCCAGGTCAGGATTTCCCAGCAGCTGTGGGTGACAGAAGAGCTTTGGCACCCACACGCAAGCGCACAGCCTCGAGTGTCTGCATGCACTCCTGCACGAACACACACACGTCCTGAGCTGCCCCGGTTGGCTCTGTGCCCCACCATGCCTTTCACCACGCCTTCCTCCATCCCTTCCTCCATTCCTTCCTCTATCCTTTCCACCACGGTTTCCACCACGGTTTCCACCGTGCCTTCCTCCATGTCTTTCTCCATCCCTTCCACCATGGTTTCCACCGTTTCCCCAAGCAACACGGTCAACCACAGCCCAAAAATGCCACTGGGGGTTTAGAGTTGGGGGTTACAAGGAGAAAGGATGTTTTTGCTCATGGGATTTGCAAGCGTAGGGTGCAAGCTGGTGGGTGACACGTGTTGTCCTGGCAGGGATGACCAACCCCGAGGTGATCCAGAACCTGGAGCGGGGTTACCGCATGCCCCAGCCTGACAACTGCCCCCAGGAGCTCTATGAACTGATGATGCAGTGCTGGAAGGAGCATCCCGAGGAACGTCCAACCTTTGAGTACATGAAGAGTGTGTTGGAGGACTTCTTCACTGCCACTGAGGGCCAATATCAGCAGCAGCCATGAGGGACACTGGGTGTTGGGGTGTCTGGGGGTGCATCGGGTCCCTGCAGACTCCATCCACATGGCCCTGGGGCACTTGGAGAACGCTGCCCTGACCTCCGCAGTAAAGATTTGAAGCTCTTCAGATCTCTGGAGCAGTGGGGCCCACCTCTGTAGAAGCTGATGGACCACCAAAGCTGATGAATGGCACTGAAGAGCAGAGGGATGGCACTTGGGGGGGTTCTAGTGGGTGCCCCCCAGGGCTGTCCCCCTGCTTGCCAGGGACCACACCGGATCCCCTCACCCCACTCTGCCTCAGCTCCTGTAGCCTCCGTGGTGGCAGTCACCCCCCCACAGCCATGGCTGCCCCAGCCCTTGGCTGAAGGGTCTGCCCTGGACCCTCCGTGGTGTTTTGGGGGCAACAAAGACTTTTGCACCGGTGGCCACGGGGCAAGTGGGGTTTACCCTCAGGGGATGGACTCACACTGACCCCACTCACACCGACCCCACCCCAGGCTCCTCACACACCAACCCCGGATCTATGGAACCCCCTTGGGCCCGACCCCAAGAGGGAGAAACTGGGGTCTGGGGTCTGTTAGAGGTCTCCACCATCCCCCCCCCGCCTTGCCCCAGGATGGTTCAGCCCCACCTGGCATTTCACACACCCCCCTCGCCCCCAAATGGTTCCTCCCCCCCTACCCGGACCCTCTCCCCATTCGCCCCCCTCCGCACAGCGATGGTGCAGTCCGCCCCCCTCCTTCCCGCCCGCCCCCCCGCAGCGGTGGTGCAGCCCAGCACCCCCTCGCTCTCCGCCTATCCTGCTGGCTCCCCCGCTGCTTTCGATTGGTCAGCGTGCGAGAGGGGGCGGGAAAACTCGCTCTGATAGGCCGAGGGCCGCGCCGTGGGCGGGACTACGGGGGTATCGGGGCGGCGGGGCCGGGGCCCCGGGGCGGGCAGGGTTGGGTTGCGCGGAGCGGCGGCGGGGTCTGTGGTGTGGGGAGGAGGAAAATGGCGCTGACGCAGGGGACCAAGAGGAAAGTCTGCTACTACTATGATGGTGATGGGCTGGGAGTCACTGAGGGAGGCGGCCACGGGGACCGCCGGGCTGGGGGAGTGTGTGTGTGTGTGTGTGTGTGAGGGGGGGAAGGGATGGGGTGGGGAGTGGAGGGGACTGAGGGGGCAGGGGGAGCAATGGGGTCATTGGGGGAGGAATGAGGGGCACTGGTGATGGGGGGAGAGGGGTTGGCTGGGGGGGTGATGGGGGCTGCACTGGGGGGTGATGGGGGTCACTGGGTGTGAGGGGTGAGGGAGGGGAATGGGGGGGTCATTGGAGGGTATGGGGGTGGGGGCTGCTCTGAGGGGGGTGGGAGGGGTAATGGGGGTCTCTGGGGGGTAGAGGGGTGGATATTGGGGGGCTTGGGGGAAGGGAGAGATGGGGAGCTGGAGAGGGCAGGGAGCAATAGGGACATGGGGAAGGGGCAGGAGGGATATGGGGAAACACTGGAGGGCAGACGGGGAAGAGTTGGGGGGAGAGGTAAGGGAACAGCACTGGGGGGAGATGGGGGTAGAATGGGAGGGGGAGGTGGGGAGACGGAGAAAGGCCATGGAAGGTCCAGGCTGGGCCATGAGGCTGAAAGAGGTTTTGGGAGCTGTGCTGAGGTGTTCCTCTGGGAGGATGGGGAGCACTAGGAGGGAGGTCCTGGGGGAGAGGACAGATTGTGGGGAGACAAAGCCTCCTTGAGCTGTGTTAGGAGGCAGAGGCACCTCCGAAGCTGCCATTTGGGTCAGCAACCAGGGGAGAAACCCAAAGGTGTTGGGAGCCAGACCACCTGCCTGGTTGTTTGTAGGGAATTCCTGTGTCTAGGAGCATTGTTTAGTTCTTGTTATGAATCTGGAGTTGTAGGGGCTTCTAGTTTGTTTTTTTTAAAATGTTGTTTTTTGGTTTTTTTTTTCCTTTTTTTGAGGCTGGGGAAGCACCACTTTGGGGCTATATAATTACCCCACTGGGGTAGGGGAGCAGCAGGGTGCTAGAGCTGGTCAGACACCAAGTCTTGTGGGGCTGCCCCACTTCCACCCAACAGTCTGGGGGAGACATCACAGTCACTTCAGCACTGCCCTTCACAACTGTCACCTCTTTGGAGGGGTGACTTGATACCTCAGTGATGGGTGAGCTCATTTTTAATAGCAGCTGTGATTGCTCTCAGGGAGAGGTACTGTGCAGTTCTCTGGTCATGATTATTAATTAGTCTGTGAAATCAAATAAAAACTTTTACTTGCTACTTTTTTCCTGGTAGGTGGATGTGCTCAGTTCTCAAGCAGTAAAGCAAGGTCTTTTCAACTACTTTGTGTGTCAGGCATAGAGTGAGGAGGAAGAGTATTATTTCTTTGGAAGAATAAAGCCAAGCAGTAGCTTTGCACCCAGCTGTAGTGACAATCCTGCTGGGTCTGTCACTCAGCCACTGTCTTCTGGAAGGCAGGGCCAGGAGGAGTCTGTGTCAGAGCACTGTGTGCAGTGAAACTGAGCCTGATTTCATCACACAACCCATCTCAGTGCAACACCCATCTTAGCAAAATATACAAGGGGGTGCTGGAGCCCTGGGTGTTAAAATGCTTGGTTTAACCTCAAAGTGTGCTTGCAAGGAGGGTCAGAATGCACATGGGACCTAGGGGTTGGGAGAAAATGGTCTCTGTGTCCAGACTTATCCCTGCCCTTGCAATACAGTGTGTTAACAAAGCAGCTTGTCAGTTTGTCAGCAAGCTGTAATCCTTCCAGACAGGCACTGAGGCCTTAAATATGAAATAACCATTCACTTGGTTTGAGAGTGCTGAGCAGGGATGCTGTCCTTGGAGCCTTTATTGCATGTTAACTGTATGAAGTTAGCTTTGCAGACTCCTGCCTCTGGCTGCCCTCACTAATTTACTCTGTGGTGAGGGTTCAGTGCCTCCTTTCCCCCTGCTCATTTGTGAGCCTCTGGCAAACATCCACAGCACCACATCCTAAGGGGAAATTGTGCTTCTCTTGTCAGGGAAGGCATCATTTGGGGTGGTGGGAAGCCAGCTTGTTAGGGTCTTGGTTTTTATTTCCCATGCAGGGAAGTTAAGAGCAGCAGAATCCAGGGCAGTCATTCCCTGCAGGTCCCTGTGCACTGTTCTGTGGGGGTCTTTCCCTTGAGCCATCCATTTCAGGTGGCAGGAGGACATCCAGTCCTGGAGAAGGAACCTAGGCTGAAGGGAAGGATCTAGGTGGGATGCAGAGGATGGGGAAAGGGTAATTGTAAATCATAAGGGTCCTTCATGGAAAGCCTCAGGGGTGCTGAGGGTTTGAACAGCAACAGTACCTTCTCCTTTATCAGCTGGGACCTGCTTAACCCTGGCAGGCAGAGGTGTCTGTTGAGTTCACACTTAATCTGTGCTGCTGTCCAGGAGCAGACAAGCTGAGCTGCTGCACTGCAGGACTGGTGGTAGGGTTTGTTCAGCAGGGTGCACATGAGCAGGGTTTGCCCAGGGCATTTCACTGACCTCTCCTGAAGTGAGGATAATTCCTCATGTCTGGTGCAGTTCTGTGCTTGCATTTTCTAGGCAGGGTCTTGAGCATCTCCTATGGAGTTCCCCAAAGCTTGGTTGATAACCTGATTTTATTGTAGGGAAAATTGCCCCAGGAAAATACAGTGGTGCAAAGAACACAAACAGGAGAACTCCAGCAGCACAACTGTTTGGGTGTGGGGTTTGCATCTACTTTGACTAGAAATAGTCTGTAGGAGGAAAAAACCTACAGCTGTGTGCTGTGAGGAAGCAGTAGCTTCTCCTGAGTGGTAAGATCAGTGATGAAATATTAATACTCCCCAAGTGAGTCACCAGCCAGACAGGATTGGGTCTCCTGCTTCCTAAAGTGATCAGAAGTTGTACAACTACATGAACAACTCAGCCTGATTTCCCAAGAAAATGATCCTTGCACTGCATTGCTGGGGCTGTCTCCGTGTTTCCTGCTCTTGGGAAGTTTTGTGTCTGTGCCACTCACAGCCCAATCAGGCAGGAGGCAGAAATCTGAAAGTTAAATTATGTTGGTTTCATGAAAATAATTACCCTGGGAGAGGAAGGGGGAAAGAACCAGTTTGCGGTGCCGGATGTGAGGGAGTGCAGTGTGAGCTCAGCTCCTGTCAGGTAGGGAAAAAAAATAAATGTGTGGGGAGCTGAGCTGTGGGATGTGTTTGCAGGAAGGTGACTTTATTAGTGCCAACAGGACAGCTCCTCAGGTGCTCTGTGAGGGGGTCTGGGAGACTCTTCAGAAGGATTTCAGCTGATCATAAAAACTATGTGAGATAAAACTCCAAACTACAGCTATGGAGTAAAACTCCAGCTGGTTGCTTATAGACAGAATGGGCTGCTTTGTGTCTCTGGGTGAAGAGTAAGAAACTGAGGTGAAGAGGTGATGTGCTTTGTCTGGGGAGTCATTGTCTGAGCTGGGATTAAACTCCTGTGGCTCCCAGGCTGGGTGCACTCAGGGAAAGCTGTGAGTTCTGCAGATGTTAGATATTGGAGTGGATCTGAATCCCCTGGAGAGGACAAGGGAGGCTGAGATGGTGGTACCCAAAGCTCCTCCTGCCCAAGCAAACTGCTCCTCCCTTCTCTTGTTCTCCTCAAGAGTGATGTTAGTTGCTTAGGCTCTGCCTGGATTGTCTTCCCCAGAACTTGCATTAAAAAAATTCATTTTCTGGCCTCAATTTCCAGATGTCTGTCTGTCTGTCTTCAGTCTGGGACAAATTTCCTGAAGTGATGAAGACACCTTTATGAGCAAGATGGGGGAAGCCCTTTCCCCTGTGGACAGAACCACTGCAGAAGGACAGATACAGCAGATGACCTGATGGCTCTTGTGCCTTTAGCTGTGATTCTGTTTGGAGAAATTGATCATTTTTCCTGCTGTAACAAATACCCTTTTCTGCTCCCAGGTGATGTTGGAAACTACTATTATGGCCAAGGACATCCTATGAAACCCCACAGGATCCGGATGACCCATAACCTACTGCTGAACTATGGCCTCTACAGGAAGATGGAGATATATGTAAGTGAAGAGAAATACATATGAAAGGTCTTGTTTTATGTGTCAGATTGCTGATGCTTCAGAAGCTCAGTTCTCTGCTGACAAGCCAAACAGGAAAGGAAAAAATAATAAACAGTATTTCTGCTTTTTTTCTGATTGCTTCTAGCAAGATATTCTTTGCTGCAGATAAGCTTTAGGGGCTGGAAAATTGCGTTTCTCCCTGTAACTTAAATATTTTCTTTGTCTGGATATATAATCTGTTTGAGTCTCCAGCAGTGGCATTCTTGCCTTTGGAAAGATGTTTATCTTTTTTAAAGCTGCTGGTTTGAGGATTCTTTTTTGTTGTTGTTGTTCCTGGGAGTAAATCAGATTTGAAATGGGAATTGGGGAGGGAGATGTGTTTCAAAACAAACCTTGCTCTTTTCTTTGTCCTTACAGCGCCCTCACAAGGCAAATGCAGAAGAAATGACCAAGTACCACAGTGATGACTACATCAAATTTCTGAGATCTATTCGCCCAGATAACATGTCTGAGTACAGCAAACAGATGCAAAGATGTAAGCAATGCCTCTAGTTCCTGCCAAGGTTAAAATTTGTGGTTCTGAGAATCCTCAGCCAGCTTTAGGGGTTTGTGATAAAAAGAGTAGGAAGAACCATGGGAAATGGTCTTTCTCCTGACTTTGGTTTTGATTTATTTAGTAAACCAAGCATTTTAAAAATGCTCAGTCAAGCCAAAAGATGCCAGAAGAGCTGAGGAAAACCTTTTGGCCTGTCTGGGGTTTTTTTTGTTGTTGGGTTTTTTTTTTTTGTCTTATGTGTTGATGGAAACTGTTCTAAATTGCCTTCCTGGCTTAGAGATAACTGAATTCCTGCAGTTATGAGCTGCCTGTGTTTTATATTATTGGTCATTTTTAACCAGAGGTGTGAAAGAGTTTAAAACAAAGCAAACAAACAAAAAACCACCAACTCATCTGTTGTGTCCAAGATCTGCAGTTACTCTGAAGGATTTAGAGGGCAATGACTGTTTGGAAGTGGGGAGGGTTGAGATGCACAATGAAACTTGTCCACTTTTTGTTGGAATGGTTTATTTTCTGAGCTGATCTCTTGTTCTGACCTCTCCAGTCCATGGGAAGGCTCTTTAATGGTGACTTTAATATTACAGAAACCTTTTCTTGGTCTCTGCAGCTCAGAGCTGATGTTCTTTGGCAGTGAGTGTGGCAAACTAGGTTTTTAGCAAGTCTAGATGAAAAGTGAGGAATGCTCAAGGTTCATCTGCTGTCCTCAAGAGCAGAGAACAGTTGTGAGCCTATGAGGTTCATTTATGCAAAGTGTAATCTCCAATTTAGAGGAAATACATCTTGAGCCTGAGGCAGAGGCTCTGGGAAATCTGTCATGAGCTGAAGGAGGCAGATGTTAAGGCACAAACATGTAAGAGGAATGGGTAAGCTGGTTCATGAGTAATATCCACTGAAAGACTTCCTACAGTAAATGTTGTGCCTGAGTATACCCGGTGACATACACCAAAGTACATATTTACACAAACTGAACTGTTTACCCCTGGAGCAGATACAAATCAACACCCACTCTGCTCTCTCTGGTAGTCAGTGTTTTCTGTACTGTACTTCCACAGAACTATTTTTACCTGAAGGGAGCAGAAATATGAAAGTTAATCTTAAATATGGAGAGGACAAAGCTTTTCATCAAGCAGACCTGCAGAATAGCAGCCTCTGTGTAGCTGTGATTTCTGTAGGGAGGCTTCCACCTGGAATGCTGACCTCTCTCTGGTTGTGCTCTGCCTGCTACAAAGCTCCTCACCCACCCACTGCAAGGAAGGAGCCTCTCCTCTTCCACCAGAGCTTTGTGCCTGTGCAGTGACTATTAACAGTAATCCAGATGTTATTAACATCCCTTTGTAGTAGTCCTGGCTGCTTTGAATCTCCTAGTGGGAAAAAGCCCAGTACAGCAGCTCCTGTCTGAGCCAGGTATTGCAGAGGATGCCCTCAAACACTGTCAGTGCTGCCCACGAAGTTCTCAGGGGCAATAAAGGGAATGAACAGTCTTTTAATTTCATTCTGCTGATGCTGTGCTGCCTGCCTGAGGACTTGGGAACACTACTCTGTAACCTAAAGGGCAAGAAGTTTAATTTGTTGTAATGGGAAGCATGCAGAAAGCAATGACTTAAACTCTCCTCACTGAACAGGGAAAGCTTCCAACCACCTCTTTGAATTAATTACTCAAACTCTGCAAGTTGCCAGGCCCTGCTGCAACAATTGGGAAGCCGGAACAATTGCTTCCTTCTGGGTCTCCTGATGGGTATTGTCCTTTTCAGAGATCCCTGTCCCAAGCGGTGACCATTCACACTCCCTTATCACACAGTCTTTGTGGAAACTGCACTGAAACTCTTTCTGGGGCTGCAGGAACTGTGCTGTTTGTGCCCTTCTCATTAAGCACAGAAGAAAATGTTCTCCAGATGTTACAAAAATAAAGATTTTGGTTTTTTGCTTGTTTCTAGAAGCAAACCTAGATTCAGTACAAGTCAGCTGCAGGATTAAAGATAAAAACAGTAACAGCTGACAGGAGACATTTATCTAGGCGATAGCTGCAGTGCTGCTGAGAACTTTAAACCTGCCTGTCCCATGAGAAGCCATAGGAATGTGCAAAGTGGGACAGAACAGATGTGGGTATAAACTCTTTTCCTCCAGCACACAGTGAGGGGTGGGGGCTGCCCCCCATTCTGCACAGCCTCCCCATGCCCCTTGCACCAGCACATGCTGCTGGGAATGTGCCATCTCCCCAGGCACTGCTGGAGTTGCAGAGGAGGAGTGTTGGTATCCCAGAGCTCTCACTGACAGCATCTCCTCCCTGCCCACTCATTTTCTTGCACACTTGCCTGGTTTCTGGATCCCTCTCAGAGCACCCCAGCAGATGGCGTGCAGCTCTCACCAGAGCTCCTGGGACCTGCTTCCCTCTTTTCTTACAAGTCAGGAGCATTCTCCCTACATCCTTCCCTTTTTGCCTCAGCAGGCAATGCTCAGGTTGATTGCTTTAATGTTTTATTATTCCTGCAAGGTATTTTGTTGTTTAAAAGTATTGATCACTTCCCAGGTTAGCTTTTAAAGTCAGAGTAATGGGATAAGGATTGCCATTTTCTGTGATTTATTTGTAGTTTTGTCTCACTGACCCTTTTGTGTTCTTTTCAAGTTAATGTTGGGGAGGACTGCCCTGTGTTTGATGGGTTGTTTGAGTTTTGTCAGCTCTCTGCTGGAGGCTCAGTTGGTAAGCTGATGTCATTTTCTTTTCTCTCAAAGTAGATGTACGTCATGGAGTTCTGTCTAGAAAATGCATTTGTTGTAGGTGTGGGGGGGGAGGCCCTGTAAACCTATTCCTGATTTCCTTAGTAGGCAGATACAGATTTCTTCCCAGGTGAGGGTTCAAGCCTTGCACATTGACAGATCCCTCTCCATTTGTGAATCTTCACTAGTCTGGGTTACTTCATCAAATATACAAAGGATTCAAAGTCCCATAACAATGTTGCCAGCAAAGAATTAAAACTGCAGCAGCAACAAGGGTTTAATTTAAAAAAAAAAATAAAAATCTGTGAGATTTACAGGAGGGGTTGTGAAAACCTTGCTCTGGGCCTGCAAAAGAAAGAAAAGGGTTACTTTCCCTGTTGTTTCTCACAAAAAGCCCCTGTCTCTGGACATGAGGCAGAATAGAACCTGAAGGGCTGCAGGAAGCTCCCTGGAAACTGGAGCATCTAAACTTTTTTCACTCTTTACAGATTGCTGCAGAACTATTTCTCCGCACAGGTGTTAAAGCTTTGTGGCTGCTACTCCCATCATGATATCTAGGAATCTTTATTTTCTGTAGCACAGTTCAGTGGTGTACACCAGTACTGACTGCAGCATTTTTTGAAGCAGCTCTGTTCTCTGGTCCCATGGCTGTGGATTGCACAGAATATTTTCATTTGTTTTGGTCCTGGGAGTCTCAGAAAACCTGCAGAAAGTTTATGAAGGGGCTGGGGAGAAGAGAACTTCCTTTGCCTAAATGCACATTCAGTTAATGACCTAAATATGTGTTGGATAAACCGTTTCATTTAAATCTTTTGTTGAGGGTACTGAGAAATCTAAACTGTCTTCAGCTGTGACCCCAGTCAGAATGCTGGGGACTCCTTTGTGCAGATTTCATGCTCTGTGGCAAAAGCAGGAAGAAAGTGTGCAGGCAAAGCCGAGCCTGCATTTCTCTGACTTTGATAGTTTGTTAAGATGTCCAATGTTAGCCCCTTGGGCTTGTGTTTTGCAAAGTACCCAGCTGCCCCCCCCAGGCAGTGATGTGGTGTGAGGGACCCATGCTTTGTCCCTTTGTCTCTCTCTTGCTGACATTTTGTAATTCTTCTCCCAACAGCCAGTGCTGTGAAGCTGAACAAGCAGCAAACAGACATTGCTGTGAACTGGGCAGGAGGCCTTCACCATGCTAAGAAGTCAGAGGCTTCTGGTTTCTGTTATGTCAACGATATTGTGTTGGCTATCTTGGAGCTCCTGAAGTACGGGCAGTACTGTTTACTCCTTTTGTTTTTCTGTCCTGCTGCATTTCCTCCATGTCCTTGGCATTTTTTTTCCAGTCTACTCTCTTTGTTGGTTTGGGGTTTTTTGTTTTGTTTTGGGTTTGTGGTGGTTGTTTGTTTTTTTTCTTTTAATTATTTTATTTTTTACTTTTTTTTTTTTTCTTTTTGAGCTGTGTTCTCCTGGGAGGGCTTAATCACCTATCTTTTGTGATGGAGTACTCTCTCTCCCAAAGGGAGTTATGTCTAACTATGGCACTGTGCAGGAGGCAGAAGGCTTGGAGCGCTGTTGGGTTGCTCTTGGGCCCTCTTCTCTACCATTCACCCTGAAAAAGGAGGCAGAGCTGTAATATCTGTCAGCTTTTGGCTCAAGGCAAACCTTGGTGGGAGGCTTGAACATAAAAATACATTCTGTTGGCTGAATCTGAATAAACTGAAAAGATCAGTTGTAGCACCAAAGCCACTTTATTTTCCTCTGTAGTTCTCCTTCATGGCTGACCAAGGCACATCTCTCTTCTCCACAGCTCTTTTGCCTGGGGGGAGAGCTGGCTGGTGGCTGAGCAGCCTGGGGGTCAGCACCACCTTCCTTGCTCTCCTCACCTTTGCTGCTGAAGGCAGTTTTTTGCTCTGAAGAGATGCAGTTATTTTGACTCCTTTCTGATCTTAGGTATCACCAAAGAGTGCTGTATATTGACATTGATATTCACCATGGAGATGGGGTGGAGGAAGCCTTTTACACCACAGACCGTGTCATGACCGTGTCCTTCCATAAGTATGGAGAATACTTCCCAGGAACAGGGGACCTGAGGGTGAGAATGAAGGCTTAGCAGAAAATTACCATGAAATTTAGTTTGCTGGCATGCTAATTTTAATCACAGCTTTCCTGGCTTTTCCTGCTCTCAAAGCATCTTCCTTTTTCTGAGGGCAAAGGTCTATTTGTGAGGCTGCTGGGCTCTGGGGTGGCTGCTTTGTTCCTGTGACCATGGCCTGTGAAGTAATAAAGCCAAGGCTTTGGTACCAGGCTCTTAGCAGCCTCCTGGTGGGATTATGCTCAGAAAAGTGACCCTGAAGATGTTGGTCAGCTGTAGCTCCTTTGCAAGCAAAGTTAGGTCACCCAAGCTGTTGGCTGCAAGTTTATGAGTGAGGATTGGTGTGTGTGTGTTGCTTTAGCCTGTTGGCATTTCCTACTCTGAGTCATGTCAGTGAATTGGGATGTCAATTGTGGCACTCTTTAAAGTTAGATACAGGTGTGGTTCACTTTGTGGCTTCTGACATTGCCAGAATGCTGTTCTCAGGGTGGAAGGTTCTTTACTTTTTTTTTTTTTTTTTTATTAAACTTTTTGGTGGAGTTTCATTTTGCTGATCTAAGTTCTCTTGTCTTCCCCTTCTGAGTTGTATTTTTACTCAGCCCTGCCCAGACTTTGGCACTGGTGATGTGAACTTGCATGCAGCCCCAGCATTCTTCACTGATGCAGTGTAAATGAAATTATTATTTTTTATAAAACACAAGTATGAGAGAGATAATGGAAAGGTGAAATTATTTATATTATTTTAAAGTAAAATAGAATCCTCCATTTACTAAACTGCATGGTCAGCCTGTGCATCAATCCAGATGTGTGGAACTAGAATTTTGGCTGCCAGTTTCACAGCTGTGCAAGGGAGTGGTTTGTGCCAGTGCAGTGAGAACCTGTTCTCCTGCTCACAGCAACCTGGAGGAAGATTTTTCTTTTTGCACTATGGGCAAAATTTACCCACCAGGGAGTCAGCTGACTCTTGATGCCTTCTGCCAGGACAGGATTTGTCTGTGAGAGCTTGGGCTTACATTCATGTTACACCAATGGAATTCCAGGCTTCCTTTCCTAAATTTGGGGCATCATTGATGTGTTGCTGTTGGTTCTCTGCTGACTCCTGGTCTCTCACTTGGGCAGGACATTGGTGCAGGCAAAGGAAAGTACTATGCTGTCAATTACCCCCTGCGGGATGGGATTGATGATGAGTCCTACGAAGCAATATTCAAGCCAGTAAGTTAAAAATCTTTGCTGAGTCATACTTTGTCACTGGGTGGCTCGTGGAGCCCTTCTTTGAGGAGATTGATTCAGTCTTAGCTGATAAGATTGGTCAGGGGTTATATTCCTGCCAAACAATTGCAGCCTGTCATCAGTAAGCTTCTCTTTGTAAGAGCTTCACTGTCACCAGCACAGGAGAGTCGGCAGCTGTGGGAACACTTGGGATGTCTTCATGTCACTGCTGACGTGGACATGACTGTGGCTGTGACAGTGTCCTGTGGTGAGGCTGTAACAATGGGTTTCTTGTTTAGGTGATATCTAAAGTCATGGAGACGTTCCAGCCTAGTGCAGTTGTCTTGCAGTGTGGGTCAGACTCTCTGTCAGGGGACAGGCTTGGTTGTTTTAACCTCACCATCAAAGGTAAGAGCCCTGTGTGTCAAACTACCATAAATAAGATCATGAGATTTCATTGAAAACTTTTGTTCTTCTTAATGCCATGAGGCTTTGACATTTGCCTCCCCCCTTGCTTTTGCTGCAGGTCATGCCAAATGCGTGGAGTTTGTAAAAAGTTTTAATTTGCCTATGCTTATGCTGGGAGGAGGTGGCTACACAATCCGCAACGTGGCTAGGTGCTGGACCTATGAGACTGCAGTGGCTTTGGACACCGAAATTCCCAATGGTAATTCTCTGCTGGAGCCTTTGAAGCAAGACAAAGGGACAGTGACACTCTGCTAACAGCTCAGGGAAATGATGTCGTGGAAGAGGGAGCAACCCTGAGGTGTTTCATCAGCTCTTGGTTATTACTGTGGAAGAGCTTTTGGATGCCAGGGTTTGCAGCAGCTGTTTGTGTTTGCCTTCTAGTCCTGTAAACTTTCCTCTCCTGCAAAAGGTACCCATCAGCCTTCCTGCCTTACTGAAATGAGATGATGATCTCCTGAAAACTTTTGTGTGCACTGATAGTGTTTAACTGCCAAGTAAGCTTTGACTCCACTGTTGCTAAGTTGTCAGCTTTAGTCTGAAATTGGGCCTGGGGGGCTTTAGCCTGTGCCTGGGCAAACACAGTTATGCTTTTCTGTAGAAGTATGACATGTCTGTGATATGTTGTCACCAGTCTAGTGGTAATTTGGTGTTTATTCCTTTTTTAACTTGCCTGCAGAGCTTCCATATAATGACTATTTTGAGTACTTTGGACCAGACTTTAAGCTCCACATCAGCCCCTCCAACATGACTAACCAGAATACCAATGAGTATCTGGAGAAGATCAAGTAAGTGTTTGCTGCTCTTGGTGAGACTGACACCTTCTGCTGGGGGCTTCACAGCTGGGGGTGGCACCTTGCTGACTGAGCTGTTCCTCTCCTGGCTGGCTCTAGGCAACGGCTCTTTGAGAATCTTCGTATGCTTCCTCATGCCCCTGGAGTCCAGATGCAGCCAATTCCTGAGGATGCTGTTCAGGAAGACAGTGGAGATGAAGAGGAAGAAGATCCTGAGAAGCGCATTTCAAGTGGGTGCTTGGTTCTGATGTGTTTGGGTTGCCCCCCAGCCTGTGCTGTTCAGAGCCTGGGGGTGCAGAACACAACAGGAGCAGTCAGCTGGAGAAACATGCAGGCTCTGAACCGAGTTCCTTTAGTAAAGAGAGGAGGATATATGATTTAGCATGCTCTGTCTTCTGGAGTCCCCTCAGTTTGGGTCTGTTCCCACCTGTGTGATTCTTGAGATGAAGCAATGATGGGTAAGCGCTGCAGAGATGACAGATTTCTTTTTGCATGGAGAAACAGCACCTTTGCCAGATAATTTCCATAATGGGAGAACCTAGGCTTTAATGTGAGAATTTGCAGAGTTCCTGTGATGTAGGTGCTATGACAGAATGCTTGCTGGGAGCCTGTCAGGTTTGATCCCACAAGTTGTCATCCACAGTGGAGATGCTATTTTCTCTCCAGATTGGCTGGTGGCCTTTAGATCTGGCAGACAGATTTTCTTGGTGTGAGGCTGGTTAACCTGTTTATGCTGTCAAGTTTAGACATCCCACTGTACCTAATCTAAGTCATACATGTGATCTTGGATCTTGAGCAGAAGCAGTTTAGGAGTGATGAGTTCAAAGCCACAGCAGGTAAAGTGTAAGTATCAGATAAAGTGTTTTTATGGTGGCCTGATTTTGACTTACATTAGTTCATTCCAATGTGTAGATGTAACCTGGAGGAGCTGGTGCTTGGTGTGTCTCCTGTGTCTCTCTCTGTTCACACCACCCCTTGTCCTCTTTGCACTCAGTCCGCAATTCTGATAAAAGAATATCCTGTGATGAAGAATTCTCTGACTCTGAAGATGAAGGGGAAGGAGGGCGAAAAAATGTTGCCAACTTTAAGAAAGCAAAGCGTGTGAAAACAGAAGAGGAAAAGGAGGAAGAGGAGAAGAAAGGTAAGCATGAGAGCTAGGACCAGAAGCCCTCCCAGCTCTGTAGAACTTTTCCTGGCATGTACTTTCCTACTGCACTACTGTGTGTCTGTTGTTTTTTAAATTAATTTTTTAAATCCTAGATGAGAAAGAAGAGGAAAAACCAAAAGAGGAGAAAGCAGAACCCAAAGGGTGAGCCCTGTTTCCTGGTGTGGTGATTAAATGGCTGTGCCTGAGTTCCCTTGTGCATCGAACCATGCCAGCAGGGGGATGTTCCACAGCTTGAGGGGTTGGAGGAGAGAGATGGTAGTTTAATGGCTTTGTCAGGGGCTCTTAGTGGGAAGAAGTTGCATGTTTTAGATGCAGATGGGCCACATAAGCAGCATTTTTTAAGTCTGTGGCCCTGGCCTGTTGCTAAAGCTTGGCCACAGCCTGAGTTTATTGTTTAAACCAAATTCTTCACTGCTTGCTTCCACAGGGTGAAGGAAGAGACAAAATCCACCTAAGATGGCTGCAGCTGGACAGTACCTGTCAGTGTGTAGTTGTCATAGGTTAGCTTCTCTGGTTGCCTCCCATTCCACAGGATTTATATTTTATATATGTTTCTGTATATATTTCTATATAAATATATAAATTACTTGAGAACTGTAAATTATTCCTTGCTGCACTCTGCTGGGAGCAGATAGGGAGGATTCTGTGGAGTAGAGAGACCTGTACTGCCCAGATTTGGTGACTGGGAAGGTTCACTCTTGCCTTTCACTTTCTCCTTGGTGTGTCTTTTAAAAAAAAACACTTCCTTTCTTTACTCTCCCCTCTGAAATAACCACCCTTGGAAAAGAGTAGAAGTAGTATCTGCATTTCAGGTTAGGTGGAAAGCTCACCATGAATTACTTTTTTTCCTTTTTTTTGTTTGTTCTTTTTGGTTTGGTTATGTTTTGGGGTTTTTTGGGTTTGGTTTTTTTTGTTGTTGTTGTTGTTTTTGTGGGAAAATAGGAATTCCCCAGTGAAGCCTGTGAGAAACTGACTCTTCCTTTAGTCTTCAGTTTGATTCCACCGTGGCAAGTAACTGCAAGCTGGTGCTGCTTCTCAGGGTCAAATAGTGCAGTTCTTGAATAGAGTTGGCTACCTCCTTGCAGCAGACTTGTGGAAAGAGATGAAGCAGCTTAGAAGCAATCTGAAAAGTGCTTTGGTGAATCTGCAGGTGCAGATCTGGAAAATGCAAAATGAAAATCACCCTCAGGTGGTGGTGAAGGTTTTCCAGGATGTTACAGATTCAGATAGTGTGGCAGCGTTACGCACCTCGAATAAGAGAAGGGATGACATTTTTATACCTTTTTTCCTATGGCTAAGCCCCTTCTTATGGGGGAAAGTGAGTTACTGCCCTTTTGTCCACCTGCTTTGCTTTTCCTGCTTGTTCTGCCCTGGGCTACACGAGCCCTGATGTTCTTTCTCAGTACTGATCTGTGTCCTGCGCTGAAACCACAGCAGAAATTCCCAGCTTGTCTCAGAGCCTGGCTGAAGCCTCGTGTTGATGTGTATCACTCACTGAAAAACTCTTCTCTGAAGTGAAAATGTTTTCAAATTGAACCTTTCCTTTTGCTTGCTCTCAAGGCCAGTAAACATGGAGAACCTTTTTATCAGCCTGCTGAGCTGTTATCTTTACGAGGAAACAGCAGATGGGGCTCTGCACATTTTTATAGCTACTCCTCTTCCTTCTCCCACGCATTATCTCACACCCAAGAGTCTTTTGTGACCAGAACTGGCCCATCTTTTGCATCTTGTTTTGTACAGTTAACCATTAGATGAGCTTTTGGTGAAATAAATGCTTTGCAGAATTTTTCAGGCAGGTTTGACTCACTGCTCTCCTTTCTCAGGGGAATCCCTCTGTCCCTAAGAGGATCTGTACCTCCCACAGAGCGCTGCTGATGGTTTCAACTCTTAATAATGCTGCTAACTTAACACAGGTTATTTTTTAAATGTTTTATTTTTTTAAATACTTTTTTCCCCTCCTTTTCCACCATAAGTTTTTTAGTCTCTTTGGATCCTGCTCTTCAGTGTTTGTATGTGGAGCGAGAGAGATCAGTGTATCTTTGTGTCTTGGGGGGTGGGGGGAGCATATTGTGGTTTTTTAAAGATGCTTTTATTTTGAATTTTGAGAATCTTTGTAATAAAACTGGTACATTTCTATGGTTGGTGTGAGTTTGTACTGCTTTCTGCTGAGAGGAAACGCTCGTTGGGAGTGGGAGCTCAGTTTGTTTTCAGAGCTATGGCTGCAAAATAGTGCAGTACCTTGGTCGTGATGGTGATGTGTTCTAGGTCCCAGCAACAAAGCATGACAGCTGGAATAAGGCTTTGGAAAGAAAGGTGAGATGAGGCATGATTGCTTTTCCACAAAGAGGGCTAGATGTGTTGGTATAAATGCATCCACTGAAGCATTTTATTTGTAGCATACTCAGGGCTACATGTGAAAGATTGCTTTTATGAATGTTTGGTGTTATTTTTTTTCCCTTTTGTTTTATAAAATGGCTTTGAAATTCTGCTCATGACCTGTCTTTCCAGAAAAGGTAAGTTGAATTGCCATGGGTTTTGTTTGCTCTTTTGCTAAGGGTCACCAGGGCAGTTCTTCTGTCTCTTTCTTAAATTACAGCTGGGTTCTCCTCCAACAGCACTGCTGATGCTAATTGGGTTTGTGGTTTGTTTGGAGCTACAGTACTTGGTGCAGCTGATGCTCTGAAAACAATGCTAATCTAGGAAAGGAATAATAAATTATGGGAAGGGAGTATCTTTTGGATGAATTTAAGTGGTTTTCTTTAATCTGGTATTCAAGTGGAAAAAAAGTATGTAATTAGGAGCAGATTAATTCTGCAACTGAGTTGTGATCATACCTGAAAGAAACACAAAAGGCTCATGAGCCAGATCTGCCTTTTATGTAATTTTTTTTAAAAAGCCATGTGGCACAGTTGACTTTCATTGCTCGAATAACCCTCCAGGGAACTTGATTATCTTTCCTGCCCCCCTCCCCCCCGGAGACAATTCAAATCCTCTCCTCCTTAAACAAAACCCAAACTGCAGAATTCAGGTTAGCCCTCCCGGATCACACATGCCAATGTGCATCTGCGTGCAGCCCTTCTCCTCCCAATGTTTCTTAAAATGGCTGCCACAGGGCTGTGCAGCAGATGCAGCCTCCCTGGAGCCCAGGCAGGGCACAATGCAGCTGTGTCTCACATGACAGACTCTCACTAACCTTAAAAATAATATTCAGGCCACAGCACAACGTTTAAAACACTTATTTTTTTTTTATTTTTTTTTTCCCCCCACACCCTCCCCGAAGCAGGGGTCAATCCCTGCTGAATCTGGAAGCAGGTCACTGGGTTTAGCTTCCCACTATGGTTTAGGCGGATGTGTAGCAATAAAACTAACGAGTTTTGGACATTTCCACCTACCTCAAGGGTCACAGAAGAGCAGTGAGGGTCCTTGCCCCAGTCCCTGCCTTGCCAGGGTGGTACCAGTTGGGCAAAGAATGGTCTTTGCTTTTCTCCATTGTCTTTGCCAGCATTAGGCAGGTGATCAGCTGGGTATTGTTCAGAGCCCAACATGAAATGGAGGGGCTGAGCACCACTGCTGCAGCCTCAGCTGACAGAAGGAGATCTTGGGCAGGCTGTAGCCTTCAAGCTGCCGGAGAAGAGCAGCATTCCCTCCTGCTGTACGCCTGTCTCAGGAAAAAATCACCTCCATCCCTGTGCAGATCACAGGAGAAACAATAGAGGCAGCCATTGTGCCTTCCTGTTTGGAAAGGGATCTTTGTTCCCAGTCAATGGCTCTTCTGCTCTAGCATGTCTTTTCAGGAATGAGAAGCCAATGCTATTCTAAAGCCACTAAAAAATTAATTAAGACCCTGAACTTTTAACACTACCAAACTGAAAATGGGAATTTCACCCAGCGGCTCTCCTGTGTCCTCTGTGTAAGTTGTTTTGGTTTTTTTTTTTTCCCCTTCACATCCACCCCCCCCAGGAAAAAATGGGTAAGATCTCTAAGAAAATGGGTACCAAGCAGCTATCTGAGCAGTAATCCTAAGGTAGGGACAAGAGCCTTGTGTGAGAAAGTCCTTTGTGGCTGTGGCTCTGCATCTGCTGCAAGGCAATTGACTGTGAGCAGAGCCAGGGCTGGGGTGATGAACTGCAGCAGCTGTCCAACTAAATAAGCAACTGCTGTCTCCCCTGGTCAGGCACCCAGGACAAGAAGGACTCAAGCTCACCCATGAAGGGGTCACCATTTATTCCTTTCAAATGTTACAATAAAGCCCATACAGCTCTTTTTTTTGTTTTCTTCCCTTTTTTTTTTTTTTTTTTTTTTTTTTTTTTTTTTCTTAGAAGTTAGAAAATTGCAAATCAAGTGTTTTGGCCATTAAAAAATTATTTACAGAGAAAACAATGTTGCTTCACATTTTACAGCTGGCAGGCTCCCTCCCTCCACCCCACACCCTAAAAGTTATCCCTTAGAAGCAGAATTAAACACAGCGGACTTACAAGCTTTATGGTTTTAAGCCAATAGTAAGACATGATTAAAAAAAAAAACAAAAACAACCCAACCAAAAAAACCCTAACCAGATTAGCTTTTAAACCATTGATTTCTATAAAAAGCACAAAAGACTTTAAATGAAAGTCAGAACCAGGAATGTAAACTGAGAAAAAAAAAAAAAAAAAAAGAATCCATTGAACAGTCACTGGCTTGCTGGGCTGTGAAGGCTGCTTTGGGGAGAGGGGACAGTCAGCCAGCAGAGATACCAGAGCAGACTGGGACAGCTGGGTTCTTACAAACTGTAAATTCCAGTTATGTCCAGGACAGTCTTCCTCCACGCCTCAGATTTGGGTTAAAAACTACTCCAAGTTGTGGTGGTGGTGGGAATCCAAACCAGCTTTCTAACAGGGGAGGGAAAGAAATAACTCGAGGGAGGGGGTTGTGTGTGTGTGTGTTGGCTTTAGAAAGTGGTGTCAGTGTGTGGGCAAGGCAGTGAGTCCGTGGTGTGACCAGGATGGAGTGGATGGCACAAGAGTCTCAGGTGAGGACAATGCCAGGTGGGCTCTACTCTTCCTTCTGCTCCACCACCACTGGAGCTGCTGTAGGCTCCGTCCCCACAGGTTTTGAGGGCTCCTCTGATTTGGCTGTATCCCCGTGGTTTTCCCTCGGTTGTGGTTTTTCTTCCTCCTTGCTTCCCCCTGCTTTTGCATCCTCCCCCTTGGGCTCAGCTCCCTGCTGCCCCTCCCCAGCCCGGCTGCTCTCGGGGGGGCTGCTCTGCTCTTCTGCTGTCCCCTCCTCGGGGGGAGCCGAGGGCTCCGTCCCGCTGGCCGAGCAAGCAGGGGTCTCCTCTCCCTTGGCCTCCCCCTTGCCTTGGTCCTCTGTGGGAGAGGACCCAGAGGAGTCCCCGGCTTCTTTCTTGTTCTTCCTAAACGAGATCCCGCTCAGCTTGAAGGATTTCTTGAACGAGAACTTCTTCTTCTTCTTGGGGGTGTCCTTGGGGGCCGCCGCACCTTCGGGTTTATCATCCCCCCCTTCGGCAGGGGGTGCGGGCTCGATGGCATCCTCCCCGCCCGCCTCGTCCTTGTTCTCCTCCTGGAGGGGTTCAGCCGAACCGTTCTCGTTCGGGGGGGGCACTTCGCCCCTCACCTTGGGTGTCATGTCCCCGTTGAACCACAAATGGCCGTTCTCCTGCGGGAACGGAGGGGGAGCAGAGCACCGCGTCAGACACAGCCCGGGACTCGACGGCTCCTCCCCAAAACCCCACACCCCGCTGGGGCAGGGGACGCCCACCCGGGGAAAGGGGGTGCACGGAACCGAAGTGAAAGGGTGCACCCCAGGGTGAGGGGAGATACACCGAGCCTGGATGAGGGGGTGCACCGGGGGAGGTGGGATGCACCAAGCCGGGGTGCGGGGATGCAGCGGTGCGGGGTGTGTAATGAGGGATCGGTACGCTGCCACCGGGCGGCGCCCGCGTTCCACTCCCGGTACCGGGGTTCGTCGGCGGACGGGGCCCCCGCCCGGTGCCGGGAGGGAGCCCGGGGCGCGGTGCAGGTGGGGCCGCATCGCTGGGTGCCCACCGGGTAGAAGGGTCCCTCCCAAAACCTCCACCCACCCCATCGCCACCGAGCCGCCGCCTCCTTTGTCTGCCTGCCCGCCCGCCCCGGCAGGACGCACGGCACGGCTTCCCGGTGCCCCCCCGGTACCTACCTGCCCGTTGGCTTTGTCGGGCTCGGTGCCGGCGGCGTTGGCCTCCGCTTTGGCCGTCTTAGAGCCCTGGCTGCCCATGGTGCGGCACGTCGGGCCCTCCCCGCCGGGGCGGCTTCGCTCGGCGGGCGAGCGGCGCCGAGAGGGAGTGGGCAGAGCCCCCCGCAGCCCCGGTAATAAGGCGCGGGGCGGGGGCGGGACGCAGCCGAGACCGCCCCGGGGGCGGGGGACGAGGATGGAGCCACCGCCCCGGCGGGGAACCGGGGGGTACTGACCATGTCCTTCAACCACCTCGGCTCTGCGGCCCTGGAGGCGGGGACAGCCCCGGGAGGTGCATGGGCGGTGGGGAAGGGGAGCGGGGTGGTGCCCCCCCGAGCCCCGACACCCCTGAGGTTCCTCTGTCCCCATCGCTGTCACCCCTTGGAGGTGACATCCCTGTCACTCCAGGGTGCCACTCGTCCCAGTCCCAGCACTCCCCAGGACAGGCTCACGGGACCCAAGGGTACTCCTCACCCCTGCCCCAGCACCCCCCAGGCTTGTGCATGGGTCACACCCCGCCCCGAGCCCTGCCCTGGGAGCAGCCCGGTAGGTTTTTCCCCTCTGGGTTTTTCCTTCTCTCTCCTTTTCCGGGAAAAAGGAGAACTTAGAAAAAAAGAAAATGGAACTAAACCAAAGGGGATGGTGATGCTGCACCAGTCAGCAGCTGCCATCGAGGACTCAGTTCTAGGGGGATTTCTTGCCACCCCAGCACAGCTGATTTCACTGGGTGCTCCCAAAGCCCAAACCCTTTTGTGCCTGTCCAAACCCCCAGTGCTCCCTGGCCAGCCCACACCGTGCTGGTGGCCACTATGGGCCATGCTCCTGAGCTCTGTTGCCTTCCAGGTACCCCACACCCACTCCTGCCAGACCCTCCCTGAGCCACGGGGGGCAGGAGGGACACCCCCCCCCCCTCAGCCCCCAGATGTGCCCCAGAGCCCATTTGCAGGATCAAGGCCAGCATCTCCGTGGGGAAAACAATGTGCTGCTGTGTGTGCTCCACCAACAAGGTCATGTTTTGTCTCTGCCCTCCCTCCTCCTCCCCTTGGCACACATCATCTCACCCTCGTTACAGCAAAATTTCTCTGTTAATTAAAACAGGCGGCATCTTCCTTATTGACTTTTGGTTGCCAGTTGATAAAAGCCTCTGACTGGCTGCTGCTGGCCTGGCTGCCTGGAGGATGGAGAGCTGGCCAAGTGGCCTTCAGGACTGTGGAGGAGCTGTGTGGGACATACCTGGGTTAAAATGAAGCATGTGGATTTTCAAAGTACGCTTTGGATTTTCAGAGTTTGCTTTGGGAAGACAAAGGCTCCAAGTGAGTCTATTAAATCAGTCAGTAAACATGGTCTGTCCTCTGCCAGTTGCTCCCCAGCTCCAGCTCCAGCCCACTGTGCACTGAAGTTCCTCCTGGGGAGAAAACCAGGCAGAGCCATGGCTGGTGAGTCCTTCCCTCTGTGCCAGCCCCACACTTTTCTTCTCACCTTCATGTTTTCTGTCTTTCTGCAGAGGTTCCCATTGTCCTGGCTCTTCTCCACGGGGATGTGGACCTGTTGGTGCTGTTTCATCCCATCCCACCATGCTGCCCCACTGCTGGAGCATCTTCTGAGCACACCAGAGCAAGCACTTGCTTTCACACTGCCTGTCTGAGATCACGCAGCCATGCCACAGCTCCAAGATGCTCCTGTCCTGCACCAGAGCCATGGGGGGAGCCACTAAGGTGAGCAGCACCATGACCCATCAGCACCGTGACCCATCGGCACCATCCCCAGCTGGGAGGGGACTCTGAGGGTGCAGCCTGGGGGTGAGTGTAGGTGGCACATGGGCAGCTGTGGTTACACCAGGAGAGTTGGCAGAAAGCATGGTGGTGGATTACAAGCATAAACCAAACACCAACCTTCCCAGTGCAAACCAGTCTGACCACCAGCTCTGCTTGCCATGGGTCCCATCTCTCCACCACCATCTTGGCCATGGGTCAGGGGCCTCTGTTCCCAGGTGTCAGCCAGGAACTGGAGCAGGGCAGAGGATGCTCTGGCTCCACGTGGGCTCTCTGGTGGTTCACGGGGCTTTGGCTGCTGGAGAAGTGATGGGGATTTGCAGGGGAGAGGCAGACGGGCAGATTAGGGGTCTGGCTGCTTCTCCAGCAGATGGACAGGCAGACAAATCTGCTCCTGCCTAAAAGGTCTCGGAGACACGAGATCTTTGTGGATGTTATTTTCCACTTTCCAGACCTACTTAATTGGTGTGCTGATTATTAATTTATTAGGTGTTAATTACTAACAGGCTGTGTGGCAGAACAGTGAGTGCAGCCCCTGGGCCAGGGAGTTGGTGTGGGGCAGGAGGGTGAAGTCCCCATCCCCATGCCCTTACCCTGCCTCCCAATGTATTCCTCCAGCCTTTAGCGAAGAATTCATGCAATTATTTATTCAAGTACCTGTAGCCATTCACAACTCTCATCTGCTCAAGGATTTGCATCGAGTTAGTAGGGACCCAGCCAGGGCAACCAATGGCACTGGAAGTAAAGCAGAGTGATTTCCATATTGATGTATAAATAGCAAAGGAATTAGCTAATTAGGTCTCTCTGGGGAGAGAATTACAGCAGGGAGAGTGAGGGGCTGGGCCATATGCAGGGATGGGTGGCTTCTGCCACCACAAAAGCTCCAGCACAGCAACAGCCCGTGGCTAAAAACAGCAGCTGTGGTTAGGGTCTGGGGTCTGCCTCTGCCATGCCCACCCATGGTTTGGCTTTTCCAGGACACGTGTCCCAGCTTCAAGCCGTGGCCACCTGCTTGGTCCCTGCTCTGGCTGAGCAGCCCAGCAGGGGAGGGGGGGACACCTCAGGTGCTGAGTGGGACCATCCTTGGCTGCAGCAGGAAAATCTGCTGAGCTTCCTGCTGGGGGATTTCTGGCCAGGGTTGGGCAGGCAGGAGGAGGAGCAGGACAGTGTGGTGGCCAAGGGGGTCTTTCCAGCCTGTAAGCCAAGAAGAAGTTGGTTGCCACTGGACCTGATTGTGGCTGTGCTGGCTGCTGAGTCAGTGCCAACCGTCCCTCTGACATTTGCACCAGGAAAAAGTGTCCTGGACCTAATCAAGGCTCTGTCTGGGACTTTGCTGGGACTCTCCTGGCTGCCCACACAGAGCCGGTGCTGCACCCACCCTCCCCGAATCCTTCCTGCCCTGGGAAAGGCTCCAGCCCCGGAGGCTGCAGAGAGGCTCTGACTTCCCATAGAAACACATAAAAGGGACCGTTCTTGTATTTGCCAGAGCCCTGTCATTTTTGGTTGTGAAGATCCCATGGCAACCAGTGCCTCGTGTGACTGCGTTCGCTATTTCAGGGCTCGTTTTTCACTCGGGTAACATCTTCCCCACATCCCACCGTCCCACACGGGGGGCAGGACCAGCCCCCTCTCCCACCCCGGGACCTTTCTACCCCCACCACCCCCTTCTCCCTTGCTGCAGAGTGGGTGAGGGCAGAGGTTGGCAGCTGTGAGTCATGGTGGAGGAAAGAGCAATCTGGGTCTCTTATCTGAGAGACCATCTGCCCTTCTTCTCGGCCAGGAGCTGGAGCATTTGCAAACAAAGCCAAGCCTTTAACCTAAACCCCTTCAACCTACCCAGCCAGGGGGGTGGGCTGCCCTGTGCTGCCCAGGGCCCCCAGCCCTGTTTCACCCTGGAACGGGGATGAGGACGGTGGTGGGATGCGGGCAGTCTCAGGTGCTTGGGGGAGCTTCTGCAGGACAGGGATCAACATTCCCCAGGAGCCCCCGCATCGACGCCTCCTGGGATGCTTGTCCCACACTCCTTATCTTCCACATCCCACCGCAGGCTGTGTTTCAGTGCTGATAAAGGGCTCCCTGACCCTGAGCGAGCCCAGCGCTGCTGGACTGGTGGTGTTAGAGGAGCAGGAGGGCTGCCAAAGGCTGTCCGGAGAGAAAAGGGGCTGCAGCACCCATCTGGCAGCAGAGATGGAGGGCAGGTGGGTGCTATCGTACACTCGGCTTTGCTCCCTCCCTCCCCATCCAGGGGTGCTGCCAGGATCCCCCAGGCAGGGGCTGAGTAGGGAGCGTGTTTCAGAGCCTCCTTCCTCATTAGAAGGGAAGTTTATAATGGAAACAAAAGTGGCTCTTGGTCCAAGTGGAGCTTTTCCCGTCCCGTTTCCTCCAGGGCTGCCTGCGGAGGTGCCACATAAGGTGCCTGCACGCCACACAGGGGAGTGTGCTGGGAACACGTGTGGTGTGGGCATCACCTTGTGCTGGGTGCTCACCACATCCTGTGCTGGGTTCTCACCATGTCCATCCTCACCATGGCATCACAGCCGGGATACAGTGGGGTCTGGTGCTGCCACAACAGAGCTGGGATGCACCCAGCGTGCTGCCCTTCCCTTGGGGATGGGGATCCAGTGGGATCCTGGGGTTGTCCTCAGGGTTGGCTCAGGTCCCTCCATCCCTCAGGCCACCTGTGTCCTGTCTTGGTCACAAAAGAGATGTCAGAGCAGTGGATTGCCCCTTGCTGGTGGTGGCTCCTAGTAGGGTTGGGGACATGTGGTGACTCTCAGGCTGCCATGGGGACATGGGCTGGGGACATGGGACAGCTGTTTCCTCAACCATCCTGTACCATGCTCCTGCCCCACATGGAGGGCATGGTCATGGGTGAGTCATGGGTCTCCTTGGGGTTGCAGGAGTTGTGGGAACCCATGTGGACAAGGTCAGCGTGGTCCCAACCCACGCACACCCCCACCAGAGTGGGTGCAGTGAGCACCTCACACGTGTGCAGCCACCTTGCTGATCCCCAGGACCTCCCTTGGTGGTGGGGCACGGGCAGACCCTCACCTCCACCACCAGCTCCCTGTGACCTCTTTTTTTCTGAGTCCTGGGGCCGGTGGCAGCCAGGCCACCACGTGTTGGGGCAGGAGGAGTGGGGACAGGAAAGCAGAAGGGCTTCAGGGGTGCTGTGGGGCAGTGGTGCCTCCCCCGGAGCAGAGCCGGGGATGTATGGGCCTCTTTCTCACAGCAAGTCAATGTGTCTTTTTGTTGCGCTGCTGGGTTTTGATGCCGGCGAGCAAGGCAGGACAATACGTGGCATTGTTCCCTTTCAGCAACATCTGACGGGCCGGGCAGAGAGAGGGCAGTGTGTGCGGAGGAGACCGTGGGGGAAGGGACGGATAGACTGACAGGCAGGACAGACACAGGGACACCCAGGGCCAGGCCTGGCTCTGCTTTGCCGGGATGGAGGGATGGGGAGAGCTGGGGGTGCTGGGGGGATGTGGGAGCTGGGGAGGGGGCGTTCTGAGAGATGAAAACCTCCACCCCCCCTCATCTTAATGGATTATTAACTTCAAAGCCTCACCAGGAACGTGGACTTGTCAATATCATTAACCTTTTCCTTGCTGCTCCCGGCTGCTTTGCTGGGGCCGTGCAGCTGGGGGTGCTGGCTGCCCCCCCTAAACCTCGGGGTGCGAGGAAACCCTCTCCCCAAAACCAGTCACAGGTGGGATGGGACAGGGGCTCGGTTCCTGCTGGAATGGGTTGTGAGCGGGGGAGGTGGCAGCAGAGCTCAGCGGGTGAATCAGGGCAGAGCTGGGATTGTCTGCAACTTTCCATCAGAAATCCCCTCCTCCCCTCATCCCCTGCTGCCTGGATCGCTCCAGTGCCAGGAGGAGAATTCCCCTCTGCCGCAAAGCAAAACCGAAAGTGTCCCCAGGGCCACCGTGGCCGTGGGCAGGGCTGGCTGGAAGCCCGGGGGCCAGCAGAGCCCAGAGACCCTGGTGATGGGCTCCGGGGAGGCTGCTCCATGAATCGCGCAAAGGTTTTGGGGCACTCTTTGTCTCCCAGACATCCCAACCATTCTGTCTCCCCGGAGCTGATGGGATGTCCGGGGGGCACACGAGGGTTTCACACCTACCAGGGGCAGCCCCCATGCTTTGACCCCCCCTACCCCCCTCCCTGGGCTTGCTGATAAGCCTGCCATGCTTTCAGAGTGGGGGGATCCTGGGGGGTCTTTGCTTTGGTGTGCCCCATTCCACCCCAGTGGGGGTCTGCAGTCCCTCTGTGGCGAGGGCCCCTCACCCCTCTCCTCCCACGATGGTTCTGTCTCTCGGCAGAGGTTCGGGGAGGGTTCGGCAGCTGCTTACGGGCTTGGTGGGGTCCTGCTGGGTGCCAGGGGGGTCTGGTCCCGAGAGCACAGAGCAGCGGTGCGCTCCCCACCCCCACGGCTCGGCGGGCTGCAGCAGCACCAGATGCATTTCACCCAGACTTGCATGGCCGTAACCATGGCAACGGCTGCGCGGCGGCGGGATGCGGGGGGCTGCGGGGCCATGAGGCCGTGCATCCATCGCTGCCCTGCACCCCACAGCCTGGCTTCACCCCAGATTTGGCTTCACCCCGACAGCGATGCCGCTTGCAGGGATCTGGGTGTGTGCTGCTTTGCACACGCATGTGCAAGCATGGAGACTGGCACTGAGAGTGCTCGGGGAGAGGCCAGAAAGGGTGGGGAGGGAGCGGTGCTGCCATAAATCCTGGCTGCTCCCACCACCCGGTTCTGCTTTGTCTCCGCGTTAACTTTTAACCACCGTGGCTTTTCCTGCCCCCAGCCTCGCCCTGTGCCTTGGGGTGCTGGGCCCCCTGCACCTTGCACCTTTTTTTGGGGGATGCAGTCCCTTCCAACCATGGTGTATCCCTGCCTGGTCCCTGCTCACCGCCTGCATCCTGCTCCTGCCAGATCCTGGGTGCCAGCCCTGTCTGGACTTGGTGTGGGCACCACCTCGCTGCCACAGTGCTGGGCTCAGTTCCTGCCTGCCCCACTGCCTGCCCCGCTGCCTGCCCCACTGCCTGCCCCACTGCCTGCCCCACTGCCTGCCCCACTGCCTGCCCCGCTGCCTGCCCCACTGCCTGCACCACTGCCTGCCCCACTGCCTGCACCGCTGCCTGCCCCACTGCCTGCCCCACTGCCTGCCCCGCTGCCTGCCCCACTGCCTGCCCCACTGCCTGCCCCGCTGCCTGCCCCACTGCCTGCACCACTGCCTGCCCCACTGCCTGCACCGCTGCCTGCCCCACTGCCTGCCCCACTGCCTGCCCCATTCCCTCAGTGGCGCGGTGCAGGCAGCCGCCAGCCCGGATGGGTTTGGCAGCAAAGCAGCTCAGCTGGAGAAAAGCCTCTGGCGCTGGAGTGACCCACTAACCTTGTTCTTCTTAAAAATGCATGAAATGCAGGCAGCTGCCTACAGGGACTTGCACGCTCGTGGGCAGGGGCACGTTTTTGGCATGGCACCCATCATGGACGAGTGGCAGAGATGGCGGAGGAACCCAGGCTGCACTTGCTGCCCTGATTTTGGGGTATCCAGAGGCAGGGACGGGGTGGGCTCGGCTCTCCCTGTGCTATTGCTGTTTGATATCCCCAGCCCTGGTGAAGGGCTGGCAGGGTCAGGTTTGCCGGGATGGGATGGGCCATGGCACAGCCCTGCTGCTGGGTCCTGCCAGAGCCACCAGGGAGGTGCAAAGTCCACCTGGAACGTCACCTCGTTGTCCCCAGGAGCCAGCTGTCACAGTGAGGCTGGGGCTAGCTCTAGGAGCCCATCAGGGGACTGAGGACAATCCAAATAGCCATCCCTTGTGCCACAACCAGACTGGCTGGAGACACAAAGCTGGTGGCAGGGTCCTGCTGCCGGGGAAGGCAGGGTGGGTGCAGGTATCTCCTGTCCCCTGGCTGCCATCACAGCCCTGACCTCGTTTCTCTCTGGCTTCTCCATGATTTTAATACAACCCAACCAGATGGCTGCGAGCCAGGGGAGCCGGGGGTGATGGGGGAATCGTGGCTCAGCCCCACAGTGGGGGCATCGACCCCCTCCCCATGCCCTCTGGCAGCCCCCAGCTGCAGCCCCAGTGGGTGCTACGTGGCCCTGGCAAGACCCTCGCCACCATGGCAGTTTCCATGGGGAGACTGTCTCCATCCCCCTGGCAGGGTTTGAGGGATTTCTCTTGAATGCAGATGATTTAATTTTGTCTCATTTGCAGAGCTGATTTGATGGCTGCGACACCTCGGGAAAGACTCGGGGGAGGGGGCTGAGATTTGAGCTTGAACCAAGCAGCCTCCAGCAGCCCTGGGGCAGTGTCCAGCCCCAGCATCTCATCATGGGCACCAGGGGAGCTGCAGAGGATTCGCAGGATGAAGGTTGTGGGGGGTTTTTTGTTTGTTTTTTTTGTTTTGTTTTGTTTTGTTTATTTGTTTTTTTGTGGTGCAATCCTGTTTGAAGAACAAGAGCCCAAACCCAGAAGCCAAGAGCAGCCCAAGCTGCAGTGCCCGTTAGCCTGGATGGAATAAACCAGATCCATGGGTGCGTGTGTATGTGGGTGCACAGTATCATGGGTGCACGTGCTTGTGGGTGCAGGGGTGGTCATGTGCGTGTGCACACAGACACACACGTCAGTGTGCAGGCACCCAGGTGTACACACACACACACACACACACACACGTGCATCTCCACATACACCAGGTGGCAAAGGAATCAGTCTCTAGACTCCTCTGGCTAAATAACATAAATTGACACTGACTAATTAACCATCCCGGCTAATTAGAGCCTGGATGTTGCATCTCTGGGAACAGCAGGCTGCTGAGCCCTGGCTGATAAAGCACTGTGGCCATACTCTGCTCTACAGGGCACTGACCACCTCTGATCCCCCCCTCTGGGGCTGTTCCTCTCCCCATCCCCTTGCCCAGGCTGCTAGCAGGGATAACGAGATTGATTCTTAATCCACTTATTCCTGGCTGGTGCAGAGGGCTGGGGACAACCTGATTCCAATGCCTGGTGAACCTCCCCAGTCATGGTGTCACCAGTGGCCCTGAGGTGGCCAGGAGGTTGTGTACGGGTGACACGGGGGGAAAACCTCAGGGGTCTTCATGGGGCTGGGAGTGATGCTTGGAGTGGGTTAAAAGGATGTAAGGAGGATGTAGGGATGGTGGCATCCTCCCTGCTCTGCCCCTTCAGGGAAGGTGGGATGTGGAAGGGGAGGTGGCACTGCCAGTGAGGGTGCAGCAGGGTGGCCCTGGGGAGCAGCAGCGAGAATCAAAGTTTGCATCAGCCAGGAAGGGAGATAAGGAGCCCTTCCCAGTCCTCACCCTGCAGGGTGCCCAGGGGACGGGTGGCTGCATAGAGGGTGCAAGGACAGGTCACCCTCAGAGCCGTGACACCCACTCTGCAGAAGGAAGGAAAAGGACATTTCTCCCTTCCCCCTTTGCTGAGAGCTGCCAGGGGAAGCAGGGGCCCCCGTGCAGGTCCCATCCTGCTGCCGCACCCCACGGCCTCCCGCGGCCCCCCCCCCGCCCCCCGGGCTTGCTGCTGCACGCTGCCTCCCGCTGCCTCCCGCTGCCTCCCGCTGCCTCCCGCCCCGGGGCTCGGGGCTGAGTCACTGATCCGCACGCCCGACCGGTTTGGGGGAGACCCTTGGGCTGAGCGTGGGAACGGTCCGACCTCGGCAGTGCAGTGACACGGAGCTGGGGCCAATCCCCCCCCCCCTCCCAAAAACAAGGGCAGGGGCTTGCACTGGAAGGGTAAGGATGCTCCTGGAAAGCTCTTGCTGATTCCTGCTGTCCCAAAGCAGCGTGCGGTCACTGCTGGTTAAAAACTAGGTCAGTGGGGGGGGGGTCCCCAAAAGTGATTGTCATCGGGGGACTGCCAGAGGGTTGGGGACTCGCTCTGGTCGATGCTTTTATCATTGAGCTGGAAGAAAGTGGATGGTAAAACACAGACCCCCAGGAACCACCCACCCAAACCGGGTCACTCCTGCAGCAGCATCCGGGACACGTCCTGGGTGGAGGTTGGGAACCGGAGCCCCCAAGGAGGGCACAGGGTCCCGGGGCACCCGCTGGAGACAGCACGGCAGGGCCAGGTCCCCGTGTCTGAGAATGGCCAAGGAGCCACGGGGAGGATGGGGGGTGCTGGAATGGCAGGGAAAGCTGGGAAAGTGGGAAGAAGGATGAGCGTGGGGGCCTGGGGAGGGGACAGGAAGCGGGGCCGGGGCAGGAAGGCGACCGGCGGCCCCGGGGTGGGCGGAAGAACGGCGGAAAAGCTCCGGGGCTCCGGGGGAGAGGAAGCCTGGCCCCGGTGAGGGGTTGTCCCGGTGCCACGTGTGTCCCATGGGGACACCGAGGTCGTGCGTGGGCACCTCGAGGAGGAGCACCGGCCGTGCCCGCTGTGGGACCGAAACTCCCTCGGTGCCGGGAAAGGCCCTTCCCGGGTGAGCCCAGGCCCTTCTGCCGCTCAGGGGGCTGCAGGGTGCGGTGTGCCCCGCAGCAGCCCCGTGTCGGGACACGCAGCCCCGCGCTGCAGGCGGGGAGATGCTGCAGCAGCCCCTGCACTGCCGCGGTGGGGGATGCTCATCCCAGCAGGGGCAGGACCCACCCCCCTTGCTGCGGGACCCCCATGTGGTCCTGCTGCCCACAGGATTCCTGGCTGGCATCAGACCCAAGAGCTGTGTTCCCCCCCAGTTACGGTACTTATGGCCCCTTGGACCTCCAGGAGGGTTCAGGGGTGCTTGGTGTGCCCAGAATGGGGCCACCACAGAGTGTGACACAAGCCCCCCAGGGAGGTGGGTGACCTGCCTGGCTCTGCCTGACCCCCCTTGTCCCCAGCTCCTGGGAAATGTCCCTGAGTCTTTCAAGGTCTCTGCTCTCCACCTCCAGCCCAGCTTGCTGGCGTTATGGAGCTCAGAGTGATGCTGCGGGGGGGGATGTACCCTTATCCATGCCCATCTTGGGGGGTGGGCTCAGCCCAGAGGTCCCCACCGCAACGTGAAGTGGGCTTTAGGAAGGGAGCTGCTGCCCCTTCGGCTGTCAGTTCAGCGGTGGAACAGATGATAAATATTTATGGCTGCTGCTGGAGCCGGGTGGGTAAAATGGCAGCAGAAGCAGGGGAGGGGGGGTGGGGGGGCGGGACGAGGGGCCGGCTCTGCTCCCCTGCAGCCCATCTGCCCCTCCGTGCTGTCAGTCACCATCTGCTCCCCCTGCCCAGCACCGAGCACTGGTGGGGCTGCGGGTGCTGCCTGCAGCCGCTCTGCTCCACTGCACAAATGCAATGAGTTTGGAGGTCTCAAGTGACGAGAAGAGGGTGGGTGGGGTTTGGGGATCTGGCCCCACTCAGCCCAGCTCCGGAGTCCCCATCGTGGGCTTGTTGAGCTGAGAAAATGAGGGCATGTGTGTGTGATTGCTAATGAGGATGTGCATATGCTAATTGAGGGTTGCCAATTAAGGCAGGTCTCGCTGGCTCAGGATGGGGTCTCGTGGGCTGTGTCCTGCCCTGGTTTTGGTCAGGTAAGCCCTGGGCAAGGTCGGGCAGGGGCAGGGGTGGATTTGAGTACCCAGGCCCCATGGACACCCCACGGCTCTGGGTCTGGGAGAGAGCGTGGCCCCAGGTGCTGCTCTGGGAGGGAGCAGGGATGCTGGTGAGATGGGCACTGATGCTCTGACCACCCCTTAGGGACTGTTTTCCCCTCGTTGCTCTCACACCAAATCACAGCCATGTAAGAGGGCAGTGGGGAAACGAACCCTTAACGAGCCACTTTAGGGATTTGGCTTTATTAATGGCATAAAGGATTATTAAGGAAGAATTAAAGCTACCAGCCACTAGATAAAGGCTGGCACAACCTGGCTGGGATTACCCACTCACTGTGTGCCCAGGCTGGGAATCTTCAGCCCCCTGGGGTGCTCCTGTCCCACTGTCCCCTTGTCCCCATTCTCACATCAGCAGCTGCTGGATGCTGGACCCCTCAGGGACAGGCTGGTGTTTCGAGGGGGGATAAAAAAGAATTGGGGTGTCTGTTGTGCTCCTGGCAGGATATAGCCACCGTGGGCTCACCCAGCAACCTGAGACCCCCCCCCTGACTGAAGCATCGGGGTCCTGAGGAGGGTCTGCAGCATCAGGTGGGGCATTTGCTGGTTCTTTCTGCTCCCCTCCTCCCCCCCCCCCCAACATGCTGAGGGAAAGAGCTCAGTGGGGTGCACATGTGGGGCAGGTTTGGGGGTCTGGGGCTGCCGGCAGCCCTGAGCTGAGCAACTGGAGCCTGTGGTGTCCATCTGGGCTGAGCTGGGCTGGGAGCTGGCTGGAGGGCCCAGGAACAGGGATGGAGGTGGCAAATGTGGCCTCCCAGGAATGTTGGGACAGGCTCTTCGGAGAAAACAGCCACTTCCCATCAGCTGCATCCGCTGGGAAGCAGTGAGGGGATTCCTGGCAGGCAGTTTGAGGCCGCAGTTTCTCCCCTGCACATGTGCCCTATTTTGGGTCTGCACACACCAAGCCCCAGGGAGAAAGTTCTGCCTGGTGCTTTGCTCTGTGCCCCACCAACACAGCTCTTACCCCATGCTTGGGGGCAGCTCAGGATGTGTTCCCAGCACATCCCAGCATATGGGCTTCCTGTCCCCTCCCGAACTGGGGACCCCAGCGTGGTGCTGGCAGGCAACTCCCTGTGCTGCCCGGGCCTGGCAGGGTGCAGGCAGGACAGATGCTGGCTGGGGGGGTGGGATTAGCAGTAATTGCCTGCACTTTGATCTCTGTAACCTCCTTCCCGCGGGATCCTTGTTACCTGCAGCAAACCTGTGCCTGGCATCTGGCTGCTAATCCCAGGATTAATGGGCGTGGGGAGGGTGGCAGATGGAGCACACTCAGGCCAGGACCCCCGGGGGACAGCACTGTCCGGGTTGCTGGGGACCCCTGGGGTCACCAAGGCAGCTGGGTCCCTGATGAAGCCACCTCCAAGGAGTGCCCAGCTGCTTTTGGGGGAATCCCCACCCAGGATCTCCCCTGGGGTATCCGTCCTCTCCAGGACCCCTGGGAAAATCCCTGTGTGCTCATTGTCAGGCAATTTAAGGGAAATGAGAAGTGTCCCCACTCCCCATGACAGCCCTTTCCAGCTGCAGGAAGAGCCTTTTCTGGGAATCTGGTAACCTCTGTGTCCGGGTCAGGTCCCTGCAGGGAGGAGGGGGCTGTGGGTACAGACACCCATCAGGGCTGGGAAGCTGAGCCTAGGAGCTACCAGCACTGAGGGTCAAGTTGCTGGACCCAAGGAGACCTCCAAGAACCCCCCAGCATGGCTGGAACCCAAAAAACCCTTCCAAAGAAGGAAATGGCTGCAAATCTCCATCCTTAGCCTCACAAAAAGGGGCTGCAGCAGATCCCAGCCAGGCATGAGGAGGCCGGGGGTGGGGTGGTGGTGGTCCTGCTGGGAGCTGCACCCAGGGCTGTATGCGTGTTGGGGGGGGTCTCTACTCCCCAACCTCCTGGTCAGCCCCCCTCCATCCTGCCCCATGGCTGCGTGCTAACCTCAGGGTCCCTGCTGAATGGGAGGAAGGAAATCCTCATCCTCGGGAAAGGCTGGACACGGCCATTTCCTCCTGCTGCAGTGGGGAGGGGGCTGGGGCTCAGGCACACCCACCCATGGTGCCCCAACATCCCCCCCCCACCCCTTAGCAATCCTGTCTGTAGTCTGGTTCTGTCCCTGGAGAGCCCAGGGACCAGCTGGGGGGGGTCTCTCCAGCCCCCCACAATGGCGGGGGGTCCTCAGGGGGCTTCTTGCAGCCTTCCCACACTGGGAGCTGTGGAGCCCCCCTGGCTGTCACCTTCCCCGTGCCGGGGTGGGGGGCTCAGCTCCATCCCTGTCCCCTCACTCTGCCGAGGTGCTGGTTGGGGTGCAGGGGCTGCAGAGGGGGCTCAGCTCACCCCAGCCCCGCGGGGCTCCCTCGACACCCCCGGCCCTGTTTTTCCCCTCTTCTCGCCCTGCCCACAGGGCTGATCGCCACCGGGAGAGTGGTGGCAGCGGTGGCTTTGCTCCAGGTGACCTCTGACCCCGCGGTGTCCCCACACCGGGTGCCAGCAGGCTCCGTGTCGGGCTGTGGTCCCACCACGTCCTCACCGTGTCCCTGTCACGGGGTCCGTGGGGACACTTTGCTGCAGGGTGGGATGCGGGGGTAGCAGGGGGAGCTCTGTGGGGTCTGCTGGGGGTCACCTGACTGGCATGGCCGGGTCTGTCACCCTGTCCCCACCGGGAGGATGCTGCTGCCATCCCGGAACGTTCAGGGGTCGGTCCCGGTTCGGTATTTGATCTTTGGTTTTATTCACAATAATCCCCCCGGGGCGGGGGGATCGGGATCAGCATCGGGATCTGGGTTGGGACTGGGAGAAGGAGCGGGACCGGATGGGGACCGGGATGGGGACCGGGATGGGGACAGAGACCGCGATCTGGATCGGGATCTGGATCGGGATCAAGAGCGGGATCGGCCGCGTTCCCCTGGCGCCGCCTGGCGGTGATGCGGGGCGGAACCGAGAGCGGGTCCGGGGGAGGGCACCGGCACGGCCCGGGCAGGGACCCATCCCGGTCACAACCGGTGTCCCCGGAGCCGCTGCACCCCTCCTCCGGCCGCTGCTGTCACCCCCTCTGCCACCCCCCTCGTCTCTCGGGCCCTTGGCAGCCCCAACAGGGAGGAGACACTGCAGACCCCAACCCCTCGCCTGCTGCAATTAAAAAACACATTTTATTGAACTAATGTGGCCTTCCCCTGAGGGAAAAGGGTCTGGGGGTGCTCCAAGGGTTCCTTTGGGGTCCCCAGAAAGGACAGATCAGGGCTTACCCCCTCCTAAATTGGAAGTTGTGAGCCATGACATACCTGTAATTCTGTAATTTTCATCTTCCCAGTCCTGAGCTCCAAGCAGCAGAACCTGCACCTCTCCAAACAAAGCAGCAGTTAATAAATCATTGCCCTCAAACACAAAGAGGTGGCCTTTGGGGAGGTGGATTTTACCAGACAGCAAACACACAAACAACTGTTGGGAGTAAAAAAATATGTTTTTTCCTTTTAATTACATCAGTTATCAAAGAAAAAAAAAAGCAGTGGTAACAAAAATACAAAGCTCTGAGGGTTCCTCGTTTTGTTTGTTTTGTATTAAGCTGAGCATCAGTGCAATTGTTTTAATTTAACTTCTGCTCTGAGTCTCTGCTGGCAGAGTAGGAGTAGGCTTTGCCCAGCACCAGACGGTCCCGCAGCAGCTTGAAGAAGGCGTAGTAATTGCTGAAGAGGATCAGTGCCAGTGAGATGGTCTGGTGCCACTTCTCTGAAGAAATCAGCGAGTAAAGCTGGTAGAAGATGACAGCTCCTTCCAGCAGGATCAGGATGTTGAGGATTCTCAGTGGTTTGCTGAAAAAGAACTGTAGGAGATGATGGTAAGGCAGCAAGCCAGGCCAGACCCTTCAGGGTGGGGTTTCTGGTGGGATGTGGGAGGCAGATTCCTCTGGGGTTCTCCACTGGAGACACAACACTTCCCCACGGATGGCTCAGGATAAAACCACCTCTCTGGCAGCACAGACTAACATGAACAGCTGTCTCAAAGCCTGCTGGCTCCACTACCCTGGTCCTGAGGACAAAGGGAGGGTGAGGCTGCTGAGGTGCCACCCCTGTGTCCCCAGGCAGCAGAGTGCCACCCCTGTGTCCCTGTGTCCCCAGGCAGGAGATGTGAACTTACATGAAATCGGAAGTGTGAGACATCTGAGGGCACTGCCACATTGTAGTGCCCCACAGCTTTGTACACATTCTTGCTGTGTTTCACCAACACTCCCTGTGGCCACATACACTCCTCTGTCCACCTGCAAGGAAAGAAGCAGAGTTTAATTCTACCTCCCCTGCTGCAAGTGGGGCGTCTGCTGCCTTCTTACCACCACCCAGAACAATATACAAGCTGCTTCTGAAGTGCTGGCCACAGCACTGAGTTGGTGTCACTTGGTGGGCAGAATTTGTCCCATGGAGGCACGTAACCAAATGCCAGCTACCTGCAGTCAGAAGCAGCAGGCATCTGGCCCAACACCAGACCAGCTCACCACGCTTGGCCATGGAAAGTACAGACAGTGTCTGTGAGCTGCTGGATGTGTCATCTGACAGCTCCCTGGTAGTGTTCCAGGCCAGGTTGGATGGGACTTGCAGCAACCAGGTCTGGTGGGAGGTGTCCCTGCCCATGCAGGGGGTTGGGACTGGTTTAAGGTCCCTTTCAGCCCAAACCATTCCATGATTCTATGACTTTTCTCTCTCTTTTTTTTTTTTTTGTTTTTTTAGCAACAAGAGGTGGCTGGAAGGCTGAGCTCCAGCCTCTGTTCACACTGGAGCATGCCAGCTAAGAGAAAACTCCAGGCCCAGGAGTGTTCCTTACTGATGCTGGAGGACATTGGAGCAGAGGGCTGGGTCAACCTTCTGCCAGCAGCCCAGGTGTGCTGCAGCTTTGTGGAGCAGATCACAGTAACGGGCAGGCAGGAGGTACTGCATGAGGATCACTGATGTGCTGATGGACACCAGGAGGAAGAGCTCACAAGACCACCGTTTGTCATAGTACTGAGTGTTCTGGGGGGGGAAAACACAAGAACAATGTGTGACAAGATGTTGGCACAGTCTCACCTAACACCACCATCAAAGCACAAAGCTCTCAGGCAGGTGGAACGAGGGCTCTGCACAGAGCCATTAATCCTGGTTGAAAAGGAAGCACCCACATAGGATGGCTGCTGCACAACTCCTGAACACAGCACAGTGAAACATTTACATCACCAAAAATAGGGGGATGGTTCCTGAGGCACCTCTAGCATGGCTGATGATGGCTGGGAGTATCAGTCCCTCAAGGGAAGGGACTTGGGCTCATCCCTGAGGTCTGACAGATTCACTGCAGGACACTCATCTCACGGTTCAACATGTTGTTAACTTAAATAAAGCAGCTAAGAATCCTAACAAGGTCCATCCTCCCTCATCCTGTCTCTCTTATTAAAGTCAGTCTCCTCATCCTGGAGCTCTGTCCTCATGGAGGGTCAGTGTGGGAGAGAATGGTCAGCCTGGAGTCCTTCTAGCTTCACAGGGAGGCAGGTGGGAAACACCATTACCTCACAGATGGACACACATTCTCATGGACAGTCAGAGCAGACTTTACTAGGATGGTGCTGTCCTCTGGTGTCTGCAGTTCACGCAAAGCTAAACCTAGATGGTTTTGCTTCTTGCTTTTCAGGAGTAAATGTGTTTGGTGCAGCTGCACACACAGAGCAGCCCCCTCACTAACCTCTCCTGAGTTCTGGTTAAGGAAGAAACAAGGACCAGAGCTCCTCCATAACCCAGTGCCCACCTCCCCACAACCCTCCCCAGACAGCCCCATGCCTGACTCACCTTCACGAACCAGACAGGCACAAAAGCCACGTAGTAAGCACTGAGCATGGAGCTCACCAGCACCTCTTTCATCCGCCAGTTAAAGTCCATTTTCAGGTATTCCACCTCATTGCGGATGAGATCTGGGGAGAGGCAGCAGGCATGAGTGGGCATGGCCTCCATGCCATACATCTGCCGGGTGTGCTGCTTCCAGGTCTCCTTCAGGACAGTCAGGTAGTCCCTGCCCCTGGAGGTCACCTCGCTGGTCTCCCTGGGACCGATGTTGGCCACCTGGGAGAAGAGTCCCACCTTCCGAAAGTCACAGTTCAGCTGAAGGAAGGGAATGTACATCCCAAACCTGGAGCAGCAAGTGCAGAAAGGTGGTTACTCCCTCAGCAGCTCCCCTGGGCCAGGGCTTTGCTGGCAGATTGGCCCCATCACCACTTCTCCCTCCTAAATGACACCAGTACCTACAGAAACTCCAGAAAGGAGCTTCACCAGGCTGACCTGGCACTAGCACCAAGTCTCAGATCTTTATGAGATCCTTCCTCATGCATCTACCAGGGAGAAGGGAGCTATTCCCATGGCTTGACTGGAAACAGAACTGCTTCCTTCCCTTAGTTGACATGAAGCAGGGAAGTTGTTTGGTTCCTGGCAGAGGCACCTCAGGGCTAAGGCAAACTGGAGTCAAGGTTTCTTTGAATACAATGAAAGAAACAAATAACCCTTTCAAGAGGATCAAGCATTCTAAAAACTGTAATTAATGCTTATACTACAACTGGAATGTGGGTAAATGTTCACAGTGTGCCCTGCCACCAAGGAGAAATGTGACACAGCAAGAAGGAAAAGGGTAGCTGAAGTCCTGTAAGCAGGTAATTCAGTCCTTCCAGGTTTCATTTCAACTGAGCAACACCCACTGCACTGAAACCACATCAGAAATCACACACAAGTGCCAGAAATACTTACGGGTAACAGAGGAACAGGAGATTAAGGAAAGAGTAGGTCCTGAATAGGTGAATGATCGACCGACACAAACTCCAGCCTGTGCCAGTGAGAACAGCAAAACGAGTGACCACCAGGAACACAGAGCGTGGCAGGGAGACTTTGCCACTCTGCGAAGCCTGTGGGGAGAGAAGAAAGAGTTGGGCAGAGGGGAGGAGACTCCTCCACGATTCCTACAGGTAGCAAACAGTAAAACAAGCAGCACTCGAATCTGTAAAATCAACTTCACATGCATGAAGAGTTAGTGAGAGGCTGCCTGACTGTCACCAGGACAGGGGGACTCCTGGAGGCTGGAATTGGGATTTGCCAAAACCCGTGGCCTCATTTTTCAAGCTGTAATGAGAGCTCTCAGAGTTTCTTCTTAAGGTCTGGTAGTTCCCAGTGTGACCAGCCCACCCCTCTGGAGCTGCTCACCACAGCAGGCAGCAGAAACCAACCTATACTGGTTCCTCCTTGCAGAAAGCCAAAGAGAAAGAACAGGAAATGCCAAAATATTGTTCTTCACATGGGAGAAAGTCGAGTTGAGACAGTGATTCCCAGACAATCCCAGAAGGACAGGGAAAGTCAGGAACAGTGGTTTGAGACTCTCACTTCTCTGCTCTCCCCGTTGGAAGACATGCCTGTGTTTCTGACTGGGACACAGCAGAAAGCTCTTTATAAAAGGGCAGAAGGGTTTGACACTGCAAAAGGGACACACAGCTCCACACTTTGCCTGTGAGGAAAGAACAGTTCTGAGGTCTGCTTGGGAACTTTACCTCCTTCACAATAGCCCCGATCAGCCGGCGTGCCAGGACAATGGTGGTCACTGTCAGCACGTTGAAGTCAATCAGATGAAAGTTCTGCAGTGACAAGAACAGAGGGATTCCCCTTTCCACCAGGCAGCAGAAAACACGACTCAACAGAAAAGCTCCCAAGTTATTCTCTTCTCCTCAGACTCTCTCTTCTGATATCAGAAAAGAGGATGCCAAGCAGACAGCCAGTGCCCAAAATTTGCCCCAGAAAATTTGCCTCTCTGTGTCTGCAGAGCCACATGAAGTTGGCATCAAACACTTTATGAGTCAAGAGCCCATGTGTGACTACCAGAGGAGAGCAGCTGCCCTGTGGTGCTTACCAAAGAGGTGTGTGAAGGTGGGTGGGAGGGTGGGTACCACCACACGGTTTTGTAGATGTTGATGTAGTGGACGAAGAGAGCAACCAGATGGCAGAAGAAGAGCTGCAGCTCAAACAGGACACTCCTCTCCATGGGCAGCTCTGGGATCTTACAGTGCCGGAGGGGGACGACTGTCTGAGCTGCCAAAGGTGGGCTGGAAAGGCCTGTACCTGAGCCACTCCTGCAGAGGGAAAGCAGAAGCCAGCAGTCACCTTTATGAGATAAACACAGTGTTTGTCTCCAGCCCACAAAATCAGATTTTACAAGTCTGTGGGGCTGATACTGAGTGAGAAACCTAAGCTGACTGTCATGGTCAATAGCTGCCACAAACCCCAGGTGTCAGCACCCCAGGATGTCTGGAATGAGTGTTGCAGGCAGAGGTGAGCAGGAATTAGCAGTATTTGGAAGCAGGCCAGCCCACAGCACCAGGTCATGGGGTATGAAATCCCTCATGTTGAGTCAGGTTCAGCAGCTGTGGCTGTGTTTTGCTACTCAAGGGGCAACCAGTGGCCCTCTTAATTAATTGGAAGCTTTTAGGCCTCAGAGTTGCTATTTACATCTCTAAGAGTGCTTGAAGGAGAAATGCAGAGCAATTAAACACAAGCCTGTTCTCATTCTTCAACTTCTATTCAACTATGAAGGAAAAACAAGTTTAGTCAGAGGTGTGTGTTCCTGTGTCAGCATGCAGGCAGTCCCAGACAGACACCCTTTGAATCAAAGGGAAGGGAATGAATATATAGCAGATAGATCTCTCCTGATTTGCAATCTCTAAATAGCAACAAAGGAATCTGGGTGTGGGTTTCAAAGGGAACTACAGAGCACAAACTCCTATTGAAAATCCCAAACTGAAACCGCAGAAGTCTTGGGGAGTGTGACTGCAGAAAGACTTCCAGCCCAGGACGTGATGAACTCTGAAACCCACAGATTCCCAAGCTGACAAGATTGATTCAGCTCCTCAGGATTGATAAATCCACCAATGAACTCTGGGTCTGTAAACACAGCAAGAGTTCCTGTTCCAAGCCTGTAGAAAAAAGGCTTGAAATTTAAACACAAAACATTTTCTGCTTTGAACAGTCACACTAGAGCTGCAGATGCTCTCACAAGAGCAGCAGCCAAGGCTCTCACATGCAAAAATCACTCTGGGACACCTGGGCCTGGATCAGAGAGAAATCACTCAGAGGGAAGCTGGGGTGTGGGGTTGTGCTGCGTTACCTCCTCATGATAAGGACCTCTGTGCACATTCCCACAGCAAAGCGTGTACAAGGTGGATTGCTCCACCTTCTGTGGCCCTGCAATAACTTGTCTGAATAACTGTATCCCTAGAAATTTCTTGGCCTAGGGCCTAGGCAGGGAGTATGTTGAGACAGATGTAACAATTCTTTGCAGGGAGTTCATAAGGCACCTGCTGCTTAGGCACTGCTGTCAGTGCTCTGCTTCTCCTTTCTCCTCTCTGCCACAGTGGCAGAAAAGCCACCAACCAGCAGGGACAGAACCTGACAAACACCTGCAGCCTACACATCCTCTGACCTGGCTGAACTCTACCCCAAGAATGCTTCACCTGACATGAGCTTTGGGGCACAGAAGACACAACCACCACAACTCCAGGCTTCGGATAAAAAATTGTCACTATTCTTCCTTTCTGTTTGATGGTCACTCAAGGCTTTTGAACACTCGTGGAAGTCTGTCATGGTCTGATGAAGAGCAGCCTCACCCAAATCAGAACCTTCCTGTCCCACTTGCAGCACATGTAGAGAAAGCATTTCAGCCAGACAAGGACTTAACAAAACCCCTGAACCACAGGAAAAACAGCAACGTGAGAGCCAGGGAGACAGAGGTGGCCTCAGGCCTGGCTCAGCTGTCCTGGCTGGGTGTGCAGGGACAGACAGACAGACAGACAGACGTACCTGGTGCGTGAGCGCACCCCTGTGACAGAGGAGGTGCTGGAGTGTCCGGAGCCGCCAGCAGCTCCGGGCTCACAGAGGGGGGTTCTGCAGTAGGAGGTCCGGTTAGGGCCCCGCCTTCCCCCTGCCATAACAGCAGAGAGGTTTTGCTTCCTGCTGCCTTCTCTGCTCTTCACTGCGGGGCTGTACCTTCGGGCCTGAAAACTGAAAAGGAAAAGATTGAGCCCTGAGGTTCCTCTGCTCCCCCCCTCTCACCACGCAGGGGAGGGGATGCAGCTCTGCTCAGCCCCTTCCTGCACCTCCTGGGTTTGTCAGGGGCTGCAGATGTCACCCCAGAGAGCTCCTGGGAGCTGCTCAGAGCACTGTGAATTCACTGAGAGTCTCCAGGCAGGGTTCCACAGGAGCAGGAAGGGGCTTTTCCTGCCTCTCTCCCAATCCAAGGCATTTATGAGGAATTTATTCTGCATTATCCCTGTTTTAAGGCAGAGCAATACACTTATGGAAATGCCAAACAATTTTCCCAAATGATTCAGTTAATTTGGGGGGTAGCAGCCCAATTGTGTGGTGGTATCAAATATTCACAGTTCTTTGAAAGGGACACCACAAAAGCACACCAAGTGGGTTTTTTCTTTTCTTTTTTTTTTTTTTTTTTTTTTTCCCTTCTCCTTTGAGGTGGGCTAAAAACAACTCGCATGTTAAGGGCGCTTTTTGTTGTTTTTGCTGTTTGTTTGCCTGCCACAGAGCTCAGCGAGATGCCAGCCCAAAGTCAGGTTTCCTAGTGCTTGCTTGCCACAGTGTAAACCACAATAGTAGTGAAGTTTTAAGGAACCTTCTCTGGATCCTGTTTAACAGGGGTGCAGGAGCTGAGGCGGGGGCTCTGAAAGGGCAGTGGGGGCTGCAGGAGGCACAGGAGAGGAATGGGCAACCTGGGGGAACAAGTGGCGACTACAGAGGCACAGTGGAGGCCACGGGGTGCGTGCCGGGGAGGAGCAGCGGGAGGCACAGGGAATACCGGGGGGAGAGGAGAGGAGAGGAGCGGCGGGGCCGGGGACTCTGCCGGGCTACGGGAAACCTCTGGGGGTGCACCAGGGGCTGCAAAGCCGCTCCGAGGGAGCTCCGTGAGGAACCAGCGAGGCCGCAGGAGGCTGCGGGCCAGGCCGCGGGGTGGGAGCCGCCCCCCTCGGAGCTGCGGGGCGGGACCCGCCCGTCCCTCAGCGCCCCGCCCGCCGCCGCTCGGGGCCTCTCCCCCAAAGCTCTCGGCTCGGCTCTCCCCTCCTTCCCTCCCTCTTTTCCTCCTTCCCTCCCTCCCTGTCCCGGTGCCCGGTGCCCGGTGCCCGCTCAGCTCCCGCCGCTCGCTCCCCCCTCACCCATCTCCGGCCGCCGCTCCGCCTGCGCCGGACACAATATGGCGGGCGGAGGGGGGAGGGGGAGGCGGATGGCGGCCGACCGAGGACAAACCTCCTGCGGGAACGCGCGCGCGAAGCACCGTGCCACGCCCACCCCTCCCCAGGCCACGCCCCCTCCGGCGCCCATCTTGGTACCGGTCCGGCCCCGTCCCGGGAGCGGCTTCCGGGGCTCCGCTCCCCTGCCCCCTCCTCACATCTTCCCGGAACTCTTCCCCCCTCCTCTGAGGCCTTAAGGGAGGCCTCGCGCCTTGGAAAACCCAATAAAAATCCAGCTTTAGGTTTTTATTACGGGGCGCGGCGGATCACGGCTGACATCTGCGGAGAGCTTCGTGCTCAGAACCAGTCCCGCGGGCTCCTCCGCTTCCTACACAAGTTACATTAATGCTGTGATTCACCTGGATCAGTTTTCCACATCTTTACCAACCTCTTGCTGTATTTTTTTTTTTTTTTTCATCGGTTGCCTTCACTTGTGGGTGGTGGGCGCCATGGCACCCATGGAGCATTGCACAGTGCCAGGGACCACCCCTACCTGGGCTGGAGGCATTTCTAAAGTTAATGAACTTCCACAAGGCCACTCTTTCATTTCTTAGTGGTTTTGAAACCTAAATTGTGCAGAACCATCGAAAAACCCCAGGAATATCCAGGCACGGGTGGTTTGAACAGAATCTTCCATGTGCAGCTGTAAAGGTACCAGGAAGGATGGAGCAATCAGGTCTGCATCTGTAATAGTGTGATCTTAGGTTCAAAACCAGCAGCAAAAGTAACAGCTTCACTGGAGAACACTTTGCATTTCAGTAATCCAATACAGAGCTGCTCTGTCCCATGTCTGCAGCAGCCAAGTCAGGCTGTGGTGTTCCCCAGCACCCACCAAGTGCTGGCAGCTTCCGAGCCACAGCAAAACAAATGGCACCTTGACTGGATTCCTTCCTCAGATCTGAAATCAGCTCCTTAGAGATTCATCCCAGTTCACCAAAGGAGCAAAAACGTGCGTGGAAACAAACACTTGGGTTACAACGTGTGGCAGCAACAGAAGGTTCGACTGAGCAAAGGTTTCTGCTCTGTGCTGGCAGGAACTCAGCTTCCTGAGAAGCAAAAAAACAAAAAAGAGGAGTAACATGGTCATTGGAGATGGGAGTTCCTGCTGGCCCTGACTACCTGCAGAAATTAATTCCTCCCCCTTAGAGCCTTTAGTTCAATACCTCATCCAAGGTGCTGGTGCAGCATTATCAATTCAAGAATTTCTCGCAGCTCTGTGTTCTGCCCTGAAAGCACCACATGTACGTGGTATGGACAGCTGTGAGAGAAGCTGGGTTAGCAGCAGCTCCTCCTCTCCTCTCCATCTCCCAACAGACAGGACACACCTCTTATCCTCTCCTCCAGGGCCATCTGGAGGCTCTGTCACAGGAATCACTCTCTGCCCGAAAGTTCTTTAGGAAAGAGGGAACATGGGTTGAGGGAAGGGAAGATGCACACATTTAAATTGTTTTTCTTGGCTCTGTGGGTGACAGATGTTTTCATACAAATTTGAAAACTTGTTCTGTACAAAAGGAATCATCTGCTTTAACAGCTGGGCAGGGAATCCAGCTGTGCTCTTAAACCCAGCTACTAACCATGGGATGTAACAGGGGGGCATATCAAGGTAATGCCTTAGCAAGCAGTTAAGCATAAAACCACCACAGCCAAGTTATAAAATAAAGCTTGTAGCCATTTGCTTTACTTCAGCAACTTGAAAGCAGGGGTAAGGAACAGCATCCTTCCAGGAAAAGCTGCTGGGAACACCTCTGCCATACCAGTTGGGGTGGTTTTCCTCCAAGATCAGTTTCATGGCCTGTTGCTGCCCAAGGAGGATGCTTCTAGAGCCCAAACTTGCAAAGAGCAGTATTGCTGGGAAACACCCCAAACAGAGGAGATATGACCACTGCTGGACATCATGTGGTACAGCACCAAGCACAATGGGGGCTTTTATCTTATTTATGGCCTTTACCAAATTCCTACAAATAGTAAGATGTGGTTTATTCCTTTGGGGAAATCCAGAGATGAGACATCACTGGTGCTTGTTAGCTCACAGCCAGCAGAATGCTAACTCCAGGGGCTATGTGTCAGTGGAAAAGGGAAGGTTATTTAGGTGACTCAGACTCTAGTACTCAAAGGAATCTCTATCCCTCCCATTTCAGTGAGTCCTGCAGCATCCCTGGAATGTGTGGCTAATTAGAGCACCTTTGAGAGGCACATCCGATGCTGATGGCTATTTTGGGATGTCAATTTAGCTCTTGCAGACTCCAGGCTAAAATCTGAATGTAGTTATGCTATGAGAGGGAGGAAGATGTTTGATGAAGGGCATGTTTTCAAAACACGCTTGGCATATATAATTATTTTCAATGTATTAACATTTACATTTCTCCATAACATGAAAATCCTTCACATACACATGCAACAAATGCAATGCACAAGCAAGCTGTTACTACAAAGGCAGTGCCACAAGATCCATTTCTACTGGTAAAAAACTGCATCATAGTAGATGATCTCTATCAAATCTTTTCCACTTGATATAAAAACTGTGCCTATTAAGAAAGAAATGGGAAAGATTGGTACAGCACCATGTAAATTGATGTTCCAGTTACATTGTAAATGAAGATGCATTTGATAAACAGGTCACAAAGCCAGACTTATGATTTTCTCTAGCAGAAAACTTCGGATCCAATTAAAGTCAAAGAATTGAGGGTAATCTCTCTCTGTTGAAGCATTTCCATATATTACTGCTTTCTTCTTCATAATATTCCTAAGATAAGAGAAGCTCGTTTGGAAGCTTTACAATTCCATATAAGACTTATGTCCTTCTAGAGTCCTATGCCCAGGGCTTTTCATGGTTATCTTTTGAAGCCATTAGACTTCTTCAGTCTTCCAAGGGTTTATTTCTTTGTTATTTATGGAGCTCAGACTTTCAGTGGTTTTGAGATTTGAGAGAAAGAGATGAGCAGTCCCCAAAGGAAATGCTGATGGCTGCTGCCTTTGGGGCTGGGGGGGAGATGTGTCCTTGCTGTGTAAGCAGGTCACCCCACTGATGTCTGATCATCTCCCCAGCCAAGGCACAGCTGGGTTTGCAAGCACTGGTGTGCATTTATTAAGGTATTTATTGGAGAACAAGTGAGCCAGCCAAGGCAGAGCACCCGCCAGAGGGAGCCCTGCCACTGTGGGTGCTGACTGGCACCAGCACCCAAAGGTGCTGCAGGTCCATCACCCCAAAGTGCTGAGGGGTCCATCACCCCTCCTGAGGGTCCAGGGTGTGTTCTGAGCTAAACAAACCCCAGCCAGGCTGGCAGGACAACTGCCTGAGCCATCTCTGGCAATGACATCAGAGAAAAAGCTGTAAAAGTGAGAGCCAGCAGCCAGATCACATTTCAGAGCCCGTGAAGGGGGCTGTGGAAGGGGTAGAAATAGCAAGGTCTGAGCGGGCAGCATTTGGTCTAAAATCTGCCCCCTATAATTTAATACATTCCGGATTCATCTGGGCACTCCTATGGAGCTGTCAGGCTCCAAGAGACCCATCTCCTCATCTCCCCCTTCTCTCATATCCCCTTAAAACCTTTCTCCACAGGGTCTGGGTGGGAGAGCTCGAAGCTACTGAAGCCTCCTCCACCCCATGACCTCTGCAGGAGTGTCAGCCATGTCCCTGGCCCCTGGCAGGAGTGGTTTATTTGTGGGTATATAATGCATGGCTTTGATTTAGCAGCTCAGATGGTGCCACCCCCACCTCCCACCTAGAACACTTTAGCAGTTTGCAAGGGGGTTGTAAAAATAAACAAACTTACCCACTGTGTGCTGCCCTTGCTTGGCTTCACCCAACTGATTGGTGGTGAGGTCCTCTTGACTCCTGCAAATTGAAGACATTTGTGAGACTCTTTTGTGTGAGCACAGAACCAGAAAAAAAATAAGAATAAAAAAGAAAAAAAAAAAGAAAAAGATTCCTGCATGCAATTACACAGGAAGGAAAACATGCAACTTAAGCTGAGCTCCCAACATTTTGCAGTAAATAGCAATACTGGGGTCTAAAAAGGGCCATAATTTTACATTTTTAAAATAACTGAGCAGAATTTCTTGGTTTTGGCAGTAGGACTATCTATATTCGTTGTCATTTTACGTCTCTTGATCTTTAAGCTTGCCGATTCCTTTTTTTTGCCCACATTACATTGCATTTTCACAGGGCACATTATTAAAGTTATTGCTAATTTATGCAGAAGCATGTGGGGTTTTTTTAATGTTTATTTTAAACATTTTTTTTTCAATTTTTTTTTTTTTTTACATTAAAATTAACATCTGACGAATGGTCTCGATAAAGTTTATGCAAGTTGCCGTCACGGTTTATGTAAAAGAGAAATGTGCTATTACAATCAGACATTTAGGTTACCTTTTGGGTTTTGCGATGCATGTTAGCTTTACACATCCTGATTCTCCTGCGATAATTTTCCTTTAAAAGGGGGGGCATAGGGTGATCTTTTCATCAAGCAAGACATTATGCCCTGAAAGCTGACTCCAAACCATTGTTGAAAATTCAGTTATTTACACTTTAATAACAATCTACAAATAAAACTTTTTGTTTTAAAGTATTCCCTTCGATCATGCACTGCTGCAAGCAGCTTGGCTCCTAATGCTCTATTTTTCACCCCCGAGCAGTTTAAATCTCTCCCCCTAGGAATGCCAGATTCATTTTTGCAAATGGGAAATACAAATCATTTTTCGTGTCTCTCTAAGCAGCAGTTTACTTTGAACTCTTATATTTATATATATAAATACACACACACCCTCTCAGAAGGATATGAGCAGCAACTGCAGCAGCCTTCCCAAAAATAAATAAATTTTTAAGTGGTTATCCAAGCAGGAAGGGCATCACCTCAGCCAAGGGGTTTTAGGGTGTTTATTATATAAAGCAGACAAAGGAAGTTCCTTCCTCCTGGCGGCAGCTACGCCGGAGATTTTTCAGCATTCATTTTGTCACACTATGTTTAAATCAGCCATTCCAGACTCAAGCTGGAGTCTGCAGCCTGGAATACTCTGACAGGCCACTTGAAATTTGAATGGGTAATTCAGCAAAGAACCATCACCATTTGCTAGTGGTCAGATTTCTGCCACAGTCCAGGATCAGACTGTTTTCAATAACTTCCAGGGGGTGAAAAACAATTTTTTTTTTTTTCTTTTTAAAACAATAATGAAGCTCATTTAATGAGCTTGCTAAAACTTTTTGTGAGAATTACAAAACCCACCATTTTTAGAATGTCTCCATGTTTTAAAAAGACAATTAGCTTTAGCATTAATTTAGATTTATTTGAAAAAAAATAGCTATTTTATCGCTCAACAACAAAAATGACAATTCATCACATTTACTTTGATTAAAAAAGGACTAAACTTTATTGACAAACTGCGGCAGACATTTTGACAAGTTTTAGCTACCTATTTAGGCAGACTTACACATGTAGCATTTAAGAACAGAGTGGGAGGACAGTGTACAAATCCAATTAGGACTTTATCCTATGTACAAAGTGAAATTTTTCCTCATTTTTTCAGCTGCAGTGTCCCTTTTTATGCAAAGCTAGTGTTGAGATACACTTGAACAAGTCAATGGGATTGCTAATATTGACAATTTTGTCCAGTTTAAATTTGCACAGTATTATCTGCCCCAAGCACTATAAAAAAAATGAGAAGACTCTAATTTTACAGCGTTCAGACCTACTCACTTAACACTGTTTTCTAATATCAACCACTGGGCAATTCAAGTCATGCTTGAATTTGTTTTTCCATTAAAAGTTCTTCATACAGAAGCAAACTAAGAACCCCTTTACACTGGAAAATCTGCTTCCCAAGCATCTCTCAACACATGTTCGGGGCTAGATTTCAAAACCCACATAAGAAAAGTCAATTTTACAAACCTAATTTGTTTTTGTTTTGTTTTAAGTCAATTACCTTTAAAAATGCTATTTAAATTTGTTTGAGGATCCTTTGTATTAAAATTTAAACTTAAGATTCACCAGCAATCTGCTTTTTAAGGAAAGTTTGACATCTGAGGTTGCTTTTAAACGGTGGCAGCTACTACCGTTACATTATGATTTTAATTCTTAAAAACAGCCCTGAATTTTGAAATGTAGCCTACTTTGGGATTCTGCAACTACAACTTTTATGGGTTCCTTAAAACCAAACTTAAAAGGTTAACAAAACCTTAATCTCATAACTGCTAAGCAAAGCATGTCACTTTTGAAACTAACATTTTTAACTCAATTTTTTTTTTTTTATTAAAAAAAGGTACAGTTGTTTATACCTAAACAACAAAGAAAGAAAAGCCATCTAACACACTTAAAAAGGAAAAAAAAAAAAAAAAATAAAGTCAGTCCTCTAAATCTATTTAACTCATTTTAAAATACTACGTACAGAAGCCAGAATGCAGGGTGAGGATGGAGTGGGAGAAAAAGGGCCACGAAGAAAAACAGTTAGACAATTACTTGTCTGGTGTGGGTAAAGCAACGGGAATCCCGGGAGATACAAGAATCAGTAACAACTGTTTTGCTCATAACTGCTATTTTTCCCTCATGTTTGTTTTTTAATAACGTCCGTATGGGTGCTCTCTGTAGGCCCCCTTCACTGGCCTGGCTGGAGGGGCTTTCAGGGAGGGTCTGGTTCCATTCCAGTCATCTTGCCCTGCAGAAAAGAGAGGGAGAAGTCAGGGGTGGGGGAGTGCTGCCAGCCAGGTTCCCCTCTGGGGGTTGATGTGGAGACACAGGGCTCCTTCAGAGCAGTTTCACCCCAAAACCAGGCTGCAAAGTGCCCTGTCCAGCAAATCCCCCCCCATCTGCAGCACGTGGGGGAAAGAAGCCCCTGGGGTGGGATCCCTGCAGCTCCCCCAGCCTGGCTGAGTGCTGACCTGGAAGAATGTGGTGCCTCTTAGGAGTAATTAATTGCTGCAGAGCCAAAGCCAATTTCTGGGGCAGCTCTGGGGAAGGTCACAGCAGTCATGGCCCCAACAGCACCTAAAAGCCCCAGGGTCTGTCTGGGGGGAATGCAGCAGCTCCTGGGTAGCTGTGCCAAAACAACACTGCTCTGGGACAGCAGCACACTGGACTGGAGATCAGACACCATCCTCTCCCTGACTCTGCCTCACTGATCCTTCCCCTCCATGAATCCAGGACGACCGCCACCAAAGCAATGGGAGTTGGCATCCCTGTTGTCCCTGAGCAAGCTCCAGCCCCCCAAATCCCCTCAGCTTTTGTGAGCTGGATGCCTTCTGCTTGCAACACCCTGCCACTCTCACCAGGGTGTGGGAACAAGTGTCCTGAAGCCCAGAAGACAGCAGAGGCTGTTCCTAACACTAGGAATCACGTTCCCATTTTCTCAACACTGTCTCCAGACTGGCTCAATTTATTTCTCTAATTCTGTTTTCATGAAAAGTAGAGGCCAAGGGAAATGACTGTGGATAAACAGATTAACTGTGGCAACTTCATGCCAAGTATACAACGAGCATTTTGGCCTTCATATCCCAGACAACACCACTGCTCTCCTACCAAGCAGGAGGCACAAAAGCCTCTTTGTGCTGCATGACTAACACAGGCAAGAAACCCAACCACTGAAGGGAAGAGAGACAGCCAAGGTGACTGACAGCAGCTGTCTATTCAAATGCATCTTGGATTGGAAGAGCATCCCTGGATCAGGCACCTGAATTTGAACTTCTCACAGCTTAAGCTCAGAGCAGAGAAGATACTGGGGCTGGCAGAGGAGACAGTCAGCATATTAACAACTTTGAATTAACAACTGTGCTCCCCTAATACCGGCACGACACTGCACAGGGGATTCCCAGCTCCTGAGGAACCCAGAAAATCCCTCTTGCTGGTCATTATCCTCCCTACCTGCATTCACTCACAGCTGCTCTGCAGTTCTCAGCACAGCCCATTTCTATGCCATGAAGCAGCTGGCTGTAAAGCTTTCCTAACTGCTTATACTTCAGCTTGTTTACAGCCAGAGGAAAATTAATCTTACTCACTGCCATGTGCAGATGCCATTCATAAGCTCAGATATCTCAACTAGATTAAAAAAAAAAAATAAAAAAAAAAATCCTGGCACTCAATCCTTTATTGCTGGCACCTCAGCTCTAAGGCCTATTGTTTTCAATAGTGATTAGTGATTTACACAGTTGTGGTTAAATTGGTCTCCCACATTTCTCTGTCTAGCCCAAGTTGGTAGCCTTACATAATTCAAATCAGCTAAACCTCATAGACTTGCAGTCACACTGACCAAAATTGTTTGACCTAGTCAAAGGAAAGCCTCATTTAAATCCATTTTTCAAGCAGATGTATGGTGGAGAGTCAGTGTAAGATAGTGGGTTTTGGGGATAAGGAAGCAGATGGGAACATGCACTCATCCTGCTCAACAAAATATAATATGTGAAAACCAGACTGCAGTAAAAGTAGTGCTGTGGGTGGAAATCCAGAGCTCTGAACATATTTTAAAGCTACAAGGAAATGGAGATATTTCTGTAGTTAAAAAAATGTAGTTCTAAAAGCATTACCTTTGAGACAATCAAGCTAGATAAAAATCTACGAATCAGAGAATGCCTCTGGTTGTTCAGACCTGGATAATCTGAAGGGTACAAACATTTTGCCATGAAAACTACTCCAGGTTCTTCTCAGTAAGTTTCTGCTCAGCATGTGGAGTGGCACTAGAAAACAGTTAAGCTGACCACAAGCCATTCCGACTATGTGCAACTGCTGCAGACAACTCCCAGGTACATGCAGCCCTTTCTCTGTCACAAGAACAGCATTCCCAGACATACCATAAGCTTCATAGGTCTCCTGTGCATCCCCGTGTCCATAATCATAGTATTCTGTGTCCCTAGAAGAGTAATCATGCTGGTTACACACAGGGCTGAAACCAAATGCCTAAGCTGACACAGCTTGCACAAACACTTGAAAAGCAAAGATGCCCAATGTTGCCCATGGCTGTGTCTGATCTCTGCATTTACAGAATTGCCAAGGACATTGGGACGCTCCCAAAAGTTAAATCCCAGGCACTCCTGGATTCCAGAACAGAGAACTTTCCCTACGACTCAAACTCAGAAATAAGCCTTTCCATGCCCTTTGAAAAGCAAAACCAAAACAAAAACCAAACCAACAACTAAAGATCATGCATATTTTTCTCCACCACAGTAAGGACAGAAGCAAACTTACCCTTGGCCCTGGCTGTAGTAGCCTTCATACCCCTCATAGCTCTGGTCTGCATATGCATCATCATAGCCCTGAAACAGATGATGACATCACTGGTGTTAATGGAGGGACCTGACCATGAGTAATGGCAAAACTGAATTCAGGCCACAGCAGCGGAGCCTGGGAGTCCTTCCTTGACATAGGGAAGGGGCTCAGTCATAAGACACAGGTGGCTAAAATCTGCTTGTGTCCCGTGGCTTAGGGGGATATGTTGAACATCTAAACCATGATCAGCTATCTGGAATAAAAACCAAAAGAAAACAAAGGGATTTTGTTTCTTACGTATTCCTCATAGGTTTCTGGAGCAGGAGGAGGAGGAAGGGGTATCCTCTGAATGCCAGCTGCACGTGCTCTGGGGGCAGGAGCCCCCCGGACTGCTGGGGGAGGAGGCACTCCCCGGGTGACAGCAGCTCCCCTGGCAATGGCACCGCGCACCGGGGCTCCTCGCACCAGGGCCCCCCGAGGAGGAGGAGGAGGGGGGGGAGGAGGACCAACACCACGGCCCCTGGAAAGAAGAGGAAAAGGCTGGTGAGCATCTCCTGCTGTACTGCTGGTGTGCTGGACACTGAGGGCAGCGCATACGCTTCTTGCGCCTACTTTAAAATGCAACAGCTTGGTGAGTAAATGCAGTTAGCATTAACTAAGCCATGAATTCTTTATCTAGAGGGAAAGCATGAGAATTGTTGGCATGCTGTACTGCAGGATTTACCAAAACCTTTTCTAGTGAGAACTCTACTGCATTACATGTTGTACAGACAAAGAAAATAAATCTGATACAGAACTTTTAGCAAGTAATTTCTCAGAGTCCATTTTAAACAACTGTCTATTACTAACCTAGAATGACTGCCAGACCTTCAGAACTGTAAAGATTAGAGCTGAGATGAGCAGGGACACTTTTGGGCTAAACACTCAGAAGCAAAGATTTTTCCCTTCTATGAAATAGGTAGTGAAGCAACAACTGTAGGAACAGTTTTATCACCAATTTATCCCAATGCCTTCACAGCAGTGACAGAATGTCACCCTATAACTTTCAAAGGATGGGAAATGCTTATTCTGCTGAAGGATACAGAAGCAAACAGGACACATCAATCCACATATGATTTCATAGGCCAATTTTTGAAAGGTTACTTTATGAAGCTACTGATTTCAGATATTAAAAATAACCCAGAAGCCACCCACTATGCTAGATTACATCTCGGAACACATAAAACATTTGATGCCAGCTTGCTAAAAGGCTAGAAAACCTTGGCCAGAAGCCAAAGTCAGGGCCAAAAAGCTGATGTGCTTAACCTCATCTGGCAGGACAGCTCTGAGCAAGGTGCAGCATTTCCAAGTCTGTGCTTTTGGGAGAAATACCTTGGAACAGGTGGAGGAGGTGGTGGAGCTGCTCCCCTTCCCCTCACAGGGACTCCTCGGCCTCGAGCTGGCTCTGGGACACCATTCAGATAGGAGAGTTCCAAGAATTGCTCCTGACAGATATCATCCATCATATCCTAAAGAGGAAGGAAGAGTCAGCTCCAAAGAACAGCTACCAGACAGTCTGTGCTCCAGGGTATCACAGTGCTGGGATGAAAACAACCTGATGGGTCTAAATCCAAAGGTGCTGGCTGGCTGGGACTTGCTCAGCAGGCAGCAGTGTAGTACTGACAGTCACCTCCAGACCAGCCAAGAAGGGCACACACCACCTCCAGAGAAAAACCCAACTGGTCCCTGGGAAGAAGACCTTGCTGATAGAAATTCTGGAGGTACCCAATTGATGTTTGGCATTCTAGGGCTGTTGGGAAGATTTATTTGCAAACATTGGGGAGTTCAAAGGTGAAGCCAGATGAGACACATCTCACCTCCAGCACCTTACAGCTCCCATTTAAAGTCAAGTGGCTGACAGTGAGCTCACACAACATAAAATACTGCTGTGTTCCTGACATATGTCTGAAGGAACACAGCCTAACAAGGAGCAAACACCCCATTTGCAAATCCAGGCTGTGTTTCCAGATTCTTAGGAAGACAGTGTGTGTGTCTGGCTCCCTGTGTCACCATTGGCCCAGGGGATCTAGCCTGAAGAATTTGGAGACCCTGCATCCCACCCCATCCCTCCTCTCAACACCCAGGCAGGCTGGGCCTCACACCCAGGATCCTGATGATGCCATGGCAACACCACAAGGCAAGGAGTTTCCTACCAGATGTGTCTTCACAGCACTGCTGCCTTCCATAGTGACTCCTCTGTCAGTTTTCACAAGTTTAACACATTGTTTGAAGGGAGTGACAGATAAAGACACTTTAAATGGGAAGGCTGCAGGCTTGCTTTAGCAAACTGAGGTTTTATACATCCCAGGGGCTCCTTGAAGATGACCTCTTTCCTTCAAAGGCACTTCACATCACAATTTCTCCTCCTCTCTGTCTCAGACTCATAGAAATCCCACAGCACCAACATGCTTTTCCACACTCCCCTACTACTCACTGCCCTCAGGTTCTGCCCACCCCTGAGATTTCAAACAGAACTTCTGAGGTCTGCAGGCTCAGCCACTGAGCACAGTGCTGGCATGTATCCAGCTCATACCTGCCAGGTCCCTGAACTACAGGCTGAGCTCATCAGATGCAAGAAGCACTGCCTGCTTCTTTCCCATCTCGTTTTCCTTATTTAGAAAGCAACACTGCTGTTTTAATAATGTGCAGAAGACTCCTTCAAGCTCTGCAGTTCTTGGAGGCAATACTCCACCATGGCACAAAGCTGAGCATAAAGGTCTCAAAGGGTTCAAAGGTGTAAAACATCCCCACACAGGGATAACAAGGGTCATCTGTATAAATGCCTGATTAGCAAAGGGAGGTTCATTCACATCAGCCACAATGAAAGCTGCAGAAACATTAATTTAACAGATGTGTCTCAAAAGAGCTACAACACCAAATCCTACTATGAAGCTGCATGGGCAGTCACCCTCCTCATCCTCACAGCACCCTTTAGAGCAGAACTAACAGTAAGCAGGTTCTGATCTGATCAATACAGTTTTCTAGCCCAATTTCTATGCTCCAGTTCCAAGTCAGAGGAACCCATCCAACAAGTCTCTCTTATGCCAAGCACAGCTAAAGTTATTCTTCTGCTCAAATTGACAGATGGAGCCAGACAAGCTGCCCACCCACCCACCCCAGCATCGACAGCTTCTATTGGGAGAGAAATGCCTGCTCCAAGTGCTCTACCCAACTGCCATGGAAGTGCATGTCCTTCTAATTATGGTTAGGGGACTAATTCATCCCTTCATGTGAGATTAATGGGGTCATCTTCAGTTGCCACACACACACTCAGTGCTCCAGGCTTTCTCAGCTGCACTGAGCCTGGAACTCTGCAAATCTTACCCAGATTCACAGTCCCTCTGCCCCTTCACTAAGAACAGCACATACCGGAACCAGGAACTTCTTGACTTCTTCCATGGCGTGAGCCATCAGAGCATATGCTTCACAAGGGGGACCAAAAACTTCAATGAAGACATGCAGATCCATATTTAGGTGAGCATATTTAGGATCTCCCCCTTTACGCAGCTCTTCCTCCTAAAACAAAGCAGATTGGAGATTTTTAAAGTAAGAAAGATGCAGAGAAACCATTTTTATTAATCTGTTTTCTAAATCTGAACAGGAAATGTCTGTAAAAGCATTTTGACCATGCCTGGATGCAGATCATGGTAACATACTAGGCAGAGGAGAACACAGTTTTATAAAATGCCACGTGAAATCTGCACCTTCCATCTTTTTATAGCTGCTTTCAGGTGACTGGTATTTTTGCTGGTGTGTCGATGCCAGCCACTTTTTTCCAGAAGATTAAGCACTTGCAAGCAGCGTTCTTCCTCTTTTACACCACCTTTCTGCATGAGGTGCTCTTTACTATTCTAGTAAATTCTAATGTCTCAAACAAGCTTGTTCTTTAACTGCTTTTAGACATCTGTTTTATTCAGATGGCTTGAAGAAGCTTCAAGTAAGCTACAAGTGTCAAAGCTTTTCATGTTGCTAAAGTAAAAAGCTGAATTCAGTTATAGGTCAGATGACTCTTAGCTCAGTTTTGGGATTAAGCAGGAAAGAAAAAAATTTTGGTTTTTTTTCTGCTCAAAAAATCCTCCTGGCACTTTGTGATTCACTAAAGATTATTGGGAACATACTGCTCCAACAGCTTCAGTGAACTGTGTGAATTTAAGGATTTCAGACAGAACAGCTGGAAAAAAGCTTTTTTTCTTTGGACGAGAAACATATTCCTCTAGAGAATGACTTTTCAGAGGAGCTGGAATTAATTCTTATTTTATAAACTTTGTACTTCACCTTTTATTTAAACATCTCTGTATCCAAAGGAACAGGTTATCAGAAGCTGATTGGTCTCTAAAACATGATCATAAAGAAGATGTCCCACTCCTGCCCCAGTCAAGATTGCTCCCAACATGCTCAGAACAAATTTGGAACCATGACTCCTTACTGCCCTTGCTTTTGGGAATCACTGCTTCTCACAGTAATGTGAAATGCATTCATCTATAGGTATGTTTTCAAGGGTGATGCCCTTACCTTTGCTTTGTCTCGCATTGAACCTTTCCCAAGCACAGATATCTTAGCACCAGTTTCTTCCTGAAGTCTTTTGATGGTGTTGCCTTGAGGTCCCAAAATCTTTCCAACAAAGTTGAACTGTAAATGAATAAAAATCAAATTAGCTCTAGAGCTCAGCAGCCTTAACAAAAGCTTTTCTGAATGTTACGCTGGCTGACAAAAAAAAAATTTAGCCCCTCCATTCGCTCTTCACCTCAACAAAAAAATACAGACCACAAATGCAAGGGAAAATTTAAGTTCCAGAATGTTCTTTTCATGGAAAAATGCTCTACCTGGAAATCAAGCTACACTGACTCACACAAGGTGTTTAATTCTGACATCTACTCTCCAGTAGTTTTACAGGCGTCAAGACTTAAGAGTTAAATGAGTTATTAACTGCAAAACACAAAGCTCTACATATGAAAGTGTCTATTCTGGTAATAAAAGACCACAGCTATGCATCACCATTTATCTTTATCCCAAGACATTCTAGAAATGCAATATATTAGAAATAAGATCCTACAAGCCTGCAGAGGAAAAATTCCATAGTGATAGTGAAACACTGGTGTAACTCCTGCTGACACTTTGACAGCCACTATCTCTAAAAGTCAGCCATAAAATCTACAGAAAATAAGCAAATCACAGAGATTCAGTAAGCTATTTTCTGGCCCTCACCTTGGGGTACTGTTTGACAGGTATCAGAACTCGTTCTTTCAGTTTCATATTCTTGTGGGAAAATAAATCCAGGTAGTTCTCTTCCTCATCCTTCTTTGTTGTTTCACCCTTCTGAATTTTTTCAATTTCTAAACAAGATAAAAATAGGGCTGCTTATATTCCTCAAACAAGCATCATTTTAGAGTTGGAATTATGACAGGACATACCACCCTCATTCTCTGTGAATATGTCAACACTTAAAATTGCATCAATGGAACCTGGATAGTCAGGCCACCTCTTTAGTGCCACCTCAGCTTGCCCCTTCCTCTCGTCCCATCTAAGGATTCCAGGAGTCCAAAAACCAGGATAATGAGCAAAAAATAAACAGCAGAGACTGCTCCACACATAACCCAAACAGGTCAGAGTAGAAAGCTAAGTATGATTTTGTGTATCACTTCTGCTGTGCTTTCCTCTCAGTCCCCAAACTCATGATGCCACCAGGAATGCAGGACTTGGGACCTCCAGCTCTGTCTGCACCCACTGCTGCAGCACAGAGCTCAGCAGCACACCAGGGAAGTGCCTCATTCTTCAAACATTATTTTCCATCTGTAATTTAAGTAGTGGCACCAAAGCCTCCTGACACCCTGATCTGCAGTTCAGTTGAAACTGTTCCTAACAACCAGGAGCCCAACCAAGCACACACTGAAGTGCATCCTGGCTCATGAAATTCTTATAAGCTTAATTTCATTAAGTGAATGCACTTTTATCACTAAGGCAATTCCTAGCTTGGTTTTTAAGTTGTATGCCTCAGGCATACAGCCAGAAAAGCAAGTGTCAGGAGTCCTGAACATGATGCAGGCAATGCAACTACACATTTTTGTCTCTCCAAATAAGATTTGGATTTTTAATTGCACATTGTGAATTAAGAGTCTTGGAAAAAAAACCCACTGTGGTAGCCTGGGTGATCTGAAGGCATTGCTGCAGCCTGAGGGGGATCTGGAACAACATCCAAATAACCTTCTGAAGTAGGTCATTAAGGTGGGCTAATTAGGAACTAGTACACAAACACCTCAAATCTATCCCAAAATTAAACTTTCTGTGTGAGATGGCAGGAGACATTCACCTCACGGAGAAAACCCACATGGATAAGACAGAAGATCACCTGCAAGGCACAGTCACTAATGCACCTTCCAATGCACAAGAACATCACCTTCTATTTCACAAAAGAGCACAGCTGACAGTTGGTTTTTTTTTCCAAGGATTTCTAACATACAATTTTAATTTAATGGCCAACAACTACATGACAAGTTTCCTCAAATTTGGAGCCAACCCATTATTACCAATCCCAAATTAGTGATGAACCATTGATGGACTTCTTTGGTCCAACTAAAAAGAAATGGTCACACACTGCCTGCCATCAGGAATTATTATTTACCATGCTTATCACGGGGAGAAGCATGACCCTTCCTTAAAAGTTAGACTGTGCCATTTCATCAGCAAACCCAAGACCTATAAATAACTCTTCTGAGTTGAAAGCACTCTAAATACAACTTCTCACATCTCAGGGGAAAGAGAGACACTTTGACAAGATTATACACATAACTGGATTAAAGCTGCAAGACAAAACTGAAACTCAGAACTGCTCAGTCATTACCAGAACTGAGGGCAGGTGCCCCATCTTGTGCTTCTGCTCATTTGGGTCCAGCTCAGAAACAACATGTTTCAGCCTAAATGTTCACATTTACAGCTCTGGAAGATTGGCACACCAGCTGCTTACCCACCTACTGATATTCCAGCATCATCCCATCAGAAATGGGAGCAATGGGGTTACCCTCATCCTGCTGAGGGATGGGCAACCACAGCCTCCTGGGCTGAGAAGCAGGATCAGGAAGTCAAGCAACTACATGTGCAACCAAAAAAAAAAGCCCAAAGAACCCAAACCTTAAGAAAACATGATCAAATGATCAGTATGTTATCTTTTCAGTTATGGATACATATACACTGCTTTTTAGTTTAGACATTTAAATACAGAACTTGGAGACTGCATTGAATAATCATGGAAAAAAAGCCCAATTTTTGTATTTTTACTTGCAACAGCACTTTGGCTGCCTTAAAGAAGTGTTACCATGACTCCTTACTTTTTTTTTTAAAGTAATTACTGGATCTAATTGCTTTGAAAAAGTTAGCTTGATTTTTGCTTTAAAAATAAATGATTTTTGAAAGACACTATGCAAAAGTAAAAAACCCAGAAGCTCAAGCACTGTCAAGTACACAGAAGACAGTATAAACTGTCAAGTATAAAGACAAGAGCTTATAACTGTAATAAGCTGCCTTGATTAGTTTTACATATATTTTCTTTTATTTCATCTACAATTTCTTCGTATTATTTTCTTCAGCTATATGAACATATCAGATAATTAAGATTTGGAAACTAGAAACTGCACTGGTGGCCTTACCTCTGGTTAGGCACAGCTTTAGACCCTGTACTACAATGCCCAACATTTTTGGTTCTCCAGACACAGTAAATTTCTGAAATGCATCCTGCACTTAACAAGAAGCATTCCTTACACACACATCAAGAGGCAAAGCACCCTACAACTTTCTTGATGCAAATTAAACTACATAGAGGCATCTTCCACCTTGTCAAAACACAACACAGCCAGCCCTGAGCCTCTGCACACCTGGGAATCAGCACCAACCACAGTGCAAGAGCCATTCTGCCTCCTGCCACATCAGGGAATCAGTCTATCAGAGTAACAAAGAATGGATCATTTGCTGGGAAAAGCATCAGCTCCACCACCACCAAATCTTCCAATGAAATCCAAAACATAAAAAAAAAACAAAAGAAAAAAAACCACAACAGAACAACCAAACAACAACAAAAAAAAAACCTCTGCCCCAGCAGGATAACTCAAAGTTCTTCAGGTTCTGCAATTTGGGTCAGTGTGAGTGACCTCAGAGTCCCCTTCACACCCTCAGAACAAACTCCCAAGTCTGGAAATATGTGTGAAGGTGGGCTGAGAACATGCCCCATGTGTCCTGCTGCTCTGGATTCACTCTGGATGCATTCTGGCAGGTCAGTGACATGAAGCAGCAGTGAATGAGGTGCTGAGGGGCAGCAGTTTTTCAGACCACTTACTGATAGGAAGGAGAAGGGTACCTGGAGGGGTTAAGCACTCCTCATTTCAGTGCTGATTTTTTAAAGCCGTGTCAGAGGAGCAGCAGAAGGTTACCTTCTTGCCACGGGGAATGTCAGCAGTCTGGCAGCATGTGTGGCAGTGGTTTCCAGGACTTCATGTGGGGAAGTGATTGCATTGTCTCAGAAGAAATCCTAAGGGGTAGGTAAAGGGGGTTGGTAACACTGCTGCTTCACAAGGAGGAGGCTAAAGCAGCCACAGTGCTACTCCTGAGCTAAACCCAAGCTCTTCCTTAACAACAACAACAACAAAAAAAACATATTAAGCATTGTCCTGCAGCACACTTGTGCTCTGTAGGCAGAGACACAATCTGTCTATTCACCACACTGAGACAACTATCTTGACAGTTGGAAAACACTGACCCCATGCCCAAAAAGAACCCCAAAACCAACACTCAGATCCCTCAGCAGCTTTGGGACAGGAGCTGCTGGAAGAAAGCAGAATTCCCTCCCTCCTATGCTACTTCTCCCAGCTGGTTTGATTTCAGAGGAGAGGAAGCAGGGAGCTGCTCCTGGGTGGACTCTGCCAAGAGTAGTGGCTGCAGAATTTGGCAAGATCAACCCCACTGTTCCCTCCTGATTTTTGCTGAACCCCCAAGCCCTCCCCCAGCCTGTGTGCTGGGATCCATCTGCAGCCAGCTCTGCTGGGGAGCTTTTCTGAGGAGAGAGGGGACTGCCACCAGCACAGGGAAAAGGGGAAGAAAAGAAACACTGCTCAAGCATTAGGCAGAGGGAAGAAAGGCTGGAGGTGAGCTATGAGACATGGCAGAAGGAGTAGAGTCTCCTGGCAGAGGTGGAGGAGGCAAAGTCCCAGCAGTGACAGGCAGGGCAGCAGCAGGGAATATACCATTGGCATGGCCTAGCAACAGGGACATTAAAAAAGCCAGTGGTGAAAAGGCAGAAGCACATCAGTCTGTGACATCTGGGCACACGTTTAAGGTGGCAGCCACTCCTCTGGGGTACACTTGGGAACGACTCCTCCATTTCAGGACAGCCTGAACTTCATACTAAGCAGCTGCCTTGCTCTGGGTCACAGTTTCTCAGCACCCCTGTGACCTCAGCCCATCTCTAATCCCACTGTCTGGTTCCTTGGCACCAGCCCGGCCACCACCCATCCAGCCAACTTTCCCACACAGCTCATTTTGCTTCCTGGGAAAACTCCTGGCAGGAAACCCAGCAAGGATGCTGGCAAGGACTCCTCCAGCACCTTGAGATGCTCCCAGTGCTCTGCCCTCACTTCAGCTCCTGGATGCTCCCTCCCTTCACAGGTTCTGCATCTGCCCACTGCTCCAAACCCACCCTCAGCAGCCATGCCCACCCCTCCTCACTCCTGGGGGTCTGAAAAGCTCCATTATCACACAAGGACCAGGCAGATGCTGGCTGCAGACTGTGGAATGGCACAGCTCCCAGACCTGTGTGCAGCACAAGGAGCTTGGAGGTGACCAGCTCGTTTCACTTGGCTTCCTCCGGAAATAAAAATAGCTAAGATACTACAAGAATTTGAAAAAAAACAACCCAGCCCTATGCCTGATTAACACACCAGTGGATGCCTCTTGCCCTCCCAACACAGAAGCAGAGGGGATTGTGGCTGTCAGGACACCAGCAGCATCTCCCCCTCCCACAGCAGAGATCAAAGTGAGGAAAAGGGCTTTTCTTGTGCCTATGGGAAAGTCACACAGAGCCTGAAACAGAGGAGTGAGGAAACGCAGATGGTGTTCCAAGGTGCAAGAAAACCCAGTTTTCCATTTCCACTCAGGGTGCTGGATAACAGAACCCCAAAATCCAGACACTTTGCTGCCTTATCCTCACTCAGTAAATTGCTCCAGATTCACTATATTGTATCACTGTGCTGCCCTTCAGCTTCCTCCTAAGCAATGCTTATTTTCTCTAGACATGCAAAGCAGCTTCATAACCACAGAAGTATTTTAGGCTACGTTTTCGTGTTGTTTTTAAAGAAGAAATCTTAGTTTCAGTGCAGAACTCCTGTCGGGTTCCCTCCCAGAGGCAGGCAGGATGAGCAACTTCCACTCCTGGCAAAAAGCTGGAATGGGAACAGTGCTGACACTCAACAATCAGACCTATTTTTTTTGTCTGGAATTTGGTTTGGTCAAGTTGTGCTGGCTGTATCCATTACAATCTTTGGACCACCCTTAAATCCAACAGCACACTTTACAGAAGCTTCTCCAACATGACATCCCCAAGCAGCAGAGAAGTTAAGAGTCATCCAGATCAGTTTGGGGTCATCTGTGCAAAGATTAAGTCAACAAATCTGTTTTATTTCAGATCTGTTTTAATTCAGATTTTCTCCTGAGCTCCCTATTCAGATCATCCTGCTGTTGGACTGTGAACAAACCTTCCCAAAGGACAGCAGTTTCCAAATGATCCAAAGCAAGCACCTGGAGCTTGTCCAGTGATCAATTTTAAGTCTCACAAAGCTGCAGTTGAGTATCAGCAATTTCTAAATTAATGAAATAAATTTTTAAAAAAGCCTCATAAAGCCTTGTTACACCACTCAGGGTACAAAGCTTTCCTGAGTGGGCTCAGCACAGTGTTCTGTGTCAGGGAATTAGCAAACTCCTGAGGTTTCTCCTCACTGGATGGCATCACCACTGAGCTGTCGAGCACCAGCTGGCTAAAGGGCTTTATTAATGAAAAAATAAAACCCCAAAACACATTAAATTGATGGCAAATCGGATTATAAAACTAATTTACTTAGATGAAGATGTCCACGAGTGATGCCAGGTTACCCAGGAGGCTACACCTCAGTTACTCAAAGGGGAGGCAGCAATCCCTGAGAATTATTTACTATGTTAAATGAGGAGCTAATAAAATCTCTATCACTGCACCAACCACGGCAATACCACAGGTTTTAAAAAAAATAAAATTAAAGTGTCTAAAAGCAAAATGAGAAGCAGCAGGGAGCACAGAGCTCTGCCCAGCTGCAGATTTCATCTGAAATGAACCTCATGCCCGGTACCTCCCGGCTCTCTGCTGCTCCAGGCACAGAAAGCTGTGAGTGGTAAGGAATATTACAGGAATATTACAAACTCCTTCCCGTGCTGAAGCTGAGTACAGCGTCCCGAGGCAGCTGAATCGGCTCCACAGAGGCAGCAGCTGCACAGGGGAGATTGGGAGAAATCAGAGCTGGCTTTGATTGGGCAGCGGTGATGGGGAAGGAGAAGGACACAGAACAAAGACTGCCATTCCCAGCCCCTCTGGAGCTTCACCAGAAGCATGAAACCAGCTCGGATACAGATAACCTGAGTGGGAAATCAAAGCTACCACAGCCCACGGCTCACGGGGGACTCAAGCGGACGCTAAGAGGAAAAAAAAACTAACAAAAAACCTCTGCGGTCACCTCTGCCCCCACGGATGACAAGGGACAATACAGAATATTTTATAAATAAAGTTCTGAGGCTGCGTTTAACCCGGCTGAGGCGCTGAATGAAGCACGGGTCTAAACAAAGAGAAATATTTAACTTTCAAAACCTTCGGGGTCGCGCCAGGCAGGGGGTGCAGAACGGTCGGGCCCAACGGCCACGTCCCCGCCACCGTCCCGGGGATCCCAGGAGCTGCGGCAGCCCCGGGGATGGGGGAGTCCCCGGGAGTCCCCGCTCCCCCGCCCCGAGACCTCCCCTCGGAGCTGCCTCCCAGCCCGCCCTGCCCGCCCCCTGCCCCGCAGCCGGTACCTGCGGTGAGGAGCTGCATGGCGTGTGTGAAGGAGGGGTCCAGGCTGTCCTTCTCGGCCATCAGCTCGGGCAGGTATTTGTTCTCAGGCTCCATCTTGCCCGCGGACCCGGAGAGCAGCGGGGCGGCAGAGCCGCCGGAGCCCTGAGCGCCTGAGGCAGCGCCCGAGGCATTGGACGTCAAAAGCGGCGGCGGCGGCTGCGCTCCCCCGCCGGCCCCGCGGCCCCCCCCGCCCCGGGGCGGCCGCCGCTGCTGAGATCCTCCCTGCCGGGCCCCGCCGGGCCCCGGTCCCCGGCCCATGCGGCCGGAGGAATCGTCGCGGCGTTGCATGTGCTGGGGGCAGGGGGAGGGGCGGGGGGTGGGGACTCGGGGTTCGGCGGCAGCGGAACGGATCGGGCCGGGCCGAGCGGTGCTGCCACACCGACCGCCGCGGCGACACGGCCGGAAGTGCGGGGCCGGAAGTACCGCCCCCTCCCCGCCGCTCCGCTCCGGCCTGCCCCGCCCCGCCGGCTCCCGCGCGACCACCCCGGGCTCCTCTGCGCTTGCGCCCACCGCCCGCCTCGCGCCCCGCCCCGCCCCGGAGCGCGCGTGAGCAGCGCGGGCAGTGCGACATAAGTCACGCGGCCGCCGAGAAATCCGTCCCGCTGCCGACTCACTGCGCCTGCGCAACATCCGGGCCCCTGGGTGCCGCACATGCGCTGTGCCCGCCCCGCCAGGCGGTGCTGCTGAGGTGCGAAGCGTGGGACGGGTCCGGGTCCGGGTCCGGCGGGAGAGCACCCGTGAGGCCACCGCCGGTACCGTAAGCCTGCAGAGCCTGGGCCTGAGGCCTCCTGTCCTCACAGAGCTGCGGTGCAGGGCCGCGGCAGTGCCCGCGGGGGAGGTAAGGCCCCAGGTAGCGAGGGGAGGCCTGGCTGCTCAGACCCAGCAGCACTGAGGGGGCTGCAGGGGGGAGGGCTGCGAATGTGAAACCCTTTGTGTGCAGGCGTCTGTTATTGTGGTTTGTGGAGGCAGCAGGTTTTTAACCAGCATCCAGGATACACTTCAGGCACTGCGTCTCCCTCAGTATCAAACGTGACAGATACAGCGTGAGAATACAACAGCTTTTATAATTTGTGGAATTATGCGTATGCTTTATCCTGCTAAAAAGCAGAGGATTCTTACAGATCTCTCAATATCTTGTGACAGGCAGCTGCCTGCAGCAGCCCCTTCTGTGCAGAGCTGAAGCTGATCTTCATGGACGGCCATAGCCTCCCAGATCATCAGGTAACAGAGCCTGAACCTTGCCCCGTCCCTCTTGCTATTTCCAAATAGCTCCCCCGCTCCAACCTGTGTAACCTTGTCACTCAGCAGTCAGTGACTGTGCCTTTCTGCTGCACAAAACCTCTCCCTGTGTGGAGCAGCTCCTGCTATTGGCACCTTTGAAGCTGCCTGGGTCACTGATGCGTGTGCCTGGCCCATTCCCCCTCTCACCTCCCTCCTCCTTCTCATCCTGCATATTTGTCTTTCTCCTCCATCATGTATTTTCAACGTCACGCATATTTTCCACGGAGATTCTTCTGTCCCTGTCTCATGCTTGCTCACAGCTGCCTCAGTGGTGACTGCCAGGGCACCTTCCTGGAGCCACTGCTCCTAACGAGCTGTCACTGCCCCGTGGCCACCTGCTGCCTCGGTGACACAGCTCCTGTCATCCCACATCCCCTGGGGTGCTCATGGAGCTTTGGGATCCTTGCCCCACCTCGCTCCGAGTCGCCGTACCGGGAGCAGGGAACCGGATCCATGGATTCACGGATGTCGGTGTCACCGTGGGCGGAACCCCGGCCGTGCCTGACTCTTCCCTGGGCCCCGTTCCCCCCGCGCTCCCGAGGTTCTTTCCCCAGGGACGTTCAGCCCTCCCGGGACCCGCAGCCCGTGGATCGGTCCCGCTCCCCGTGGGCTCCGTGGGAACCCCGGGCGGGCGGAACCACTGAGCGGAGGGGAGGGGGGGAGGTGGTTTCGTGGCGGGCGGGCTGTACCACTGCGGCTGAGCGGGGGGGTGCTGGCGTGGAAGGGCCTGCGTGCACGTGCGGCCGGAGGGACAGACCAAGTGCTCCGGGGCGGGGGGGGGGAACCGGGTTAGTGGGGACGTACCAAGTGTGACAGGGGAGGGCAGGGCCGTTTCGTGCGGTGCTAACGGCCCGCGGGGCAGGGCCGAACCGAACCGCCCCCGCGCTGGGACGGGCCATCTCAATGCCCTAGAAAGGGAGGGGGGGAGGAACGGCCTATACCAATGCCGCCGCTGTGACAAGTGGGGAAGGGTTTCTTTCAGGAGGGAGGAAGCCGTTCCCCGCCGCACGGAGGACCCGCCTGTCCTCGCGGTAATGTTGAACGAAACCTCCCCAGCGCCGCTTGCGCCGCGTCGGCATAGCCGGAGCACCCCCGCAGCGGAGGGTGGTCGCGCCCGGGGTGTGGTGTGTGTGAGCGGGGCGGGCCGTACCACTGCCCGCTGCGGGGCTGCGCCGGGCCGGGCCAATCAGCGGCGGGCGGGCAGTACCACGGAGAGCGGGCGGGGAGGGAGGGAGCGGCCTGTGCGCGAGGAGCCGTCGGGCGGCGCGCGGGCTCTCGGGTGTCTCCGCGCAACCGGGCCGGACCGGGTCAAGCTCCAGCCCCGACACGGGCCCCGCCGACACCGGGACGGGCCTGACGCTGCTGCCACCGCCGCCACCCTCACTCCCTCCCGCCCCCTTCTCGCTCCTCTCCGTCCGCCGGCCCGGTGTGTGGGAGGCGCCGGGCCCGTTCCGGAGAACGCCGACGCGCTCAATGCCCGGGGTGAGGGGGCCGCGGCGGGGAGGAGCTGGGGGGGCTCCGGGTGAGAGGAGGGACAGCGGCAGGCGGGAGCCCTCGCCCCGGGCCGGGCTCAGGCTGCGGTGAGGGGGCAGAGTGCGTCCCGTGAGGGTCTCTCCCGGCTCCCTGGGAGGCTCTGAGGGGGTTCCCCGGCCTGTGGGGCTGCTCCGGGGAGGGCTCCCGGGCCTGGAGAGTCTCGTTTTGGGACCTTGCGCCTGATCTGAGGGGGGTTTCGTCCTCTAGGGGTCCCGGCTGATTTGTGGGCATGGTTTTGAGGGGCTTATTGTTGGACCAGGAAACTCTGCGGGCTGAAGAGTTGGTTTGGGGAGGTTCTTCCTGGTCTTGGGGGTATTTTCAGACTTGTGAGCCTTGTCTGGGCAATCCTTCTGGGCTTTTGGGGGCTCCTTTGGCCTGAGGAGCACTCTTGGAGGCAGCTCTCCTATGGGGTCCCTGCGGTACTTAGGGGTTGGTTTTTAGGGGGGGACTCCTGTCCTGCAGGATTGGACTGCTAGGAGGGACCCCCGTGGCTGTTAAGGCTGGTTTTAGGGTGCTTCCTGTGCCAGCAGTGTTGGGCTGCCTTATGGGGTGTCCCTTTTGCCTCCAGGGCTGGTTTGTGTGGGGCTGGGGTGAGTGGACCCCAAAGGGATGGATGGTTTATGGGAAGGAGTCTGCCTCGTACCTAGGCTGGGGGGGGATGTTCAGGAGGGCGTTCGTTGCCTGTAGGATTGCAACAATGGGAAGATAAAGGACAATGGGGGGTGTGTGTCTTGCTTGTACCTGGTATCGGGGGCATTTGGAGGGAGTTGTTTGAGGGGAGGGAGTGTTACTTACCGAGTGTGTGGATGGGGAAAGAGTTTGAGAAAGAGTGGAAAGGTTGTTCTGGGGCAAGGGGACCTTCCTTCTTCCTTGTGCTAGGAGGCCTGTAAAGGATAAAGAATTCTGGGGGGATCTGGGGTGGGAAGTGGAGGAGGGAAAGGCTGGGAGTGGTGTTGGAGGGGATCTCTCTCAGGCTGGTGTTGGGCACGTGGAGCTGGAAAGGAAGGGTGTCCAGGATGTGGTGGTTTCCCTGGGGTTTGAGTGGGGGCAGGGCTGTGAATGCCGAGGCTGGGTTGTGTAGATAGAGGCTGCCCTCTGGGATTTGGAGCTGCCTGGGCTGGAAGTGGGGAGTTGATGAAATCTGTCCAGGGCAGTGGCTAAAGAAAGTCCTGATGTGGCTGAGGGTGCTAGGAGTGACCTGCAGGAAGGCTGGAGTCAGGGAGTGGGGCACTTGGTGGGAGCAGCTGTGGTTTGTCTGCTCAGGATGTGCTGTGCTGGGTGAGGAACCTCCTGATGGAGAGATGGAAGTCTGGGATTTGGGGCTCGGGTGAGGCTGTGGGGATGGTTGTAGAAGTGGCCTCTGCTCAGCTGTGCTGATGGTTGCTTGGTGTGGTTACTCACCATCTGCTTTTTCTCTGGGGAAAGCTGTGTGCTTGTTGGTGTGAGGAGGAGTAAGCAGAAAGTTGGCTTTTAAAGGCTACTGTATACATGGAAACAAGGTTCAAAACTCCCCAAATGAACCAGTCAGGTTCTGACTCAGAACTGCTGTTAGTTTTTCAAGAAGGAAAAAAAAGAGAAACCCACCACTACCAGCAGCCAGAAAACTGTATCTCCTTATGACTCAACGTGTAGAAATACTTAGATTTTGTTAACTATTGAAAAGAAAAGATTGGTTGGAGTTAAGGTAGGAGTAGGGCTCTGTGCAGGGAGGGATGCACAGCTGAAGTGTTGGTTGCCTTACACAGGATCCTGTTGGGATGTTTCTACTGGTGTCTCAAACAGAGGTGATTGGCTTCAGGGTTAATTACCTGCAAAGATCCATCGATCTCTTCCACACAGCAGTACTCAGGGGTTCTTCCTCTGTCAGAGCAGAGCTGAACTGTGATCACAGCCTGTTCCTTGGCTCTGGACTTTGCCCTGCAGTGGAATGATGTGTTGGTTAACTGTTGGGAGGCCTGGGAGGAGCTGGGCTGTGCAGGGCTGGAGGAAAGGCACTTCTCTGTCCTTTCAGGGGGATGATCTGATCTGTAAATGATGTAAGTCGTGTATTTTCATAATATATCAGTGATGTGCCCACACTGAACTGGCAGAGGGGAGCTTGGTGTGGTCTTCTGTAATTGGATTTGTTTAACAGCTTTTTTGCCTGGATTTGGAAATATAAAACAGCTCTGCCTAAATGTTAAAAAAAAAAGTGGATCAAGAATTTGTGCTAACAGTTATTCTGTTTGTGAATTACGGGCACCTGTTTAGGCCAGGATCTGGCTGATGCATATCATAAAAAACCTTTCTAGTGGCTGCTGACTTTGGTATCATCTCGGGGCTTGTTTTGCTAATTGTGAAGGGTAAAGGAGTCTTAAACCTCTCAATCCTTTTTTTCTCTTACAACATCTGAGCTTCTGGGTTGCTGTCTCTGCATGGGTCACTGTGTGTGTGCCTTTTTGTTGCATGTTGTTTCTCTCTGTTTTGCACTAAGAAGTTAAATTCTTTTTGCTCTCTTACACTGAAAGTCCATCTCTCCTTGAAAGAATGGTCTGGAGGGGTTTTAACAATTGAGACTTTGTGGATGTGCAGTGAAATTTATCTGTAAGCTTTGGTTTCAGTTGTCAGACTGAATTCAGCTGCCAGAGGAGCACAGAAAAGCCAACTCTCCACCAAGTCTTTTTTCCAGCAGAGGTATAGAGCAAATTCACATCAGTGAGATGAGTAAGATGCAAGTAATTCAACTCTGTGACTTCATAGAGTAATATTCTTGTTGCTGTCTGATTTGAAATTGCCTTTAGTCTTGCTTGACTTGTTAATGGGTTCTTTTTGATTGTTTGTTTGTTGGGTTTTCTTTTGATACTTCATCCTGAAGTGTGAGAATATTTAGTCTCAGCTGTCAAGGAACCTGATCTGGCAGGACTCCGTGTACAATAACCCAAAGTAGATAACAGCTTAGACAACTCAGCATTCTGATTTTTGGGGGTGAGTTGTTAGTGTCACAGACTCATGACTGTTGTCTGAAGTGATTGATTTTATTGAAGTGCAGTTCTGTGACTTAAACAGGGTGATGGCTTAAACTTTTTTTTTTTCTTTCCTTTTAATGGGGCCATTTGGTTTTGACTTCAAACACTTTTAGTAACTTTAAACTTTTGGGGCATGGTATGTAAATAACATTCAAATGTGTCCTCTGAAGGGAGTTAAAAATCTAAATGGTGGGTGGGGAAGGCGTTCAAAAAACTGTGCCGGAGCATCATTTTTAACTGTGAAACAGGTTATGTTTCACAGGGAAGAGAAGATCTGAAGCTTAAAGCATGTATGGCTGTCAGCTCTTTGGGAGATGGCTAGTGCAGTGACTGATCTCTTCCCACTGCAGAGCTCACAGGGATGGGCTCTGTGCATCAGTGCTGCTTTGACCTCACCCAAATTTTAGGGATGGCAGCTGAATTTCTGTGTAGTACTCAATTTTGGGTTTTGTTGCTTTGACGATTCTTACATTTTCCTGATCTGTCACTTGTGACTTAAGACTTCATTAACCTGTTTTTTTGTTGTTGGTTTTGTTGGTTTGTTTTTTTTTTTTCTTTTCTTTTACCAAGGCAGATCTCTATCTGCTGCCCTGGGTTTTATGTCTCAGGACAGAGCCACTGGGTTAGTGCAAAAGGAAACGAATGAGTCACCCAGAGAACTTGTGAGGAGTCTGGGAGGGAGCTCTGAGGCGGGGGTGGGTAGGGTGGAACAGTAAAATTTTTGACCTCACCCCTCCTCTCTAGGCACGTGTCATTCTGAGCAGGCTCCCTTCAGAGAATGCTCAAGAATTTTTTCCAGGAATGTTGGTTCCAGAGTTTCGATCCTCTGTATAACTAAGAGAGGATATTTTAGAAAAGGTGACTGCTCTGCTTCCTGCTGGTGTGTGTTGCCACGATGTTAAGGCTAATTTTGGAGGTCTTGTTGAAATTCGTCACTTGGAACGCACCCTCTGCTCCAGACCAAACAGGACATTTTGGTAGTGTGTGGTTAGAATGCAGGTCACTTAGGAGGGCAGTGCAGGAAGGGGAAGTGAAATGTGACATCCAGAGAGTGTCAGGAAAAGCCCGGCGGGGGCTGCAGGGTCAGGTTGGGTACCCTCAGCCTGCTGTGGGGCTGAGTTCACCTGGGTAAGTGCAAACACAATGAGGTTTTCTAGAAGAGTAGGGAGGGGAAAAAAAAAAAGTTGATGGTGGGGGGGAAATTCAACAGCTCATGACCTGATTTTGTTGACATTGAAGTTCCACTTACAGGATAAAAATTAGTTGAGGTGAATTAAGAATACTGATTTTCAAAATACTGCACTATTTTTTTAAATACTGCCTGACAAATTAGCAGGCTTTGCTCTGCATCCTGTGCCCTGGGTTGTTTTGAAAGGTGATCCAAGTGACCTTTCCAAAGGTATCTGTGTTTTGGGAAGCTGCAGCTGTTCCAAGCTGTTCCTCTGCCTGGGTGTAGCTCAGGCAGCACTTTTACTGCTGTGCTGGGTAGGGCATGGTGGTGCAGCTGGGAATTCCTCACCATCTTACTAGTTGTTTTTTCACTAGACCTGTCTCCCTGAACTTGTACAGCCTCAGAAATCACCAGCAAGCATTATTGAAGTCTGTAATTCAGGAGTCAATGCAATATAGATGAGGTGCAGCAAGTGGAGGTGAACCTTGTAGGTGTGTTGGATTTTCACTTAGGGCAATCTCAAGTGAAGTTTCGGTCAAGTCAGTAATTGGTTTAACTGTTCTCCCTTAATCAGCTCATCACCCGGATTTATTTGTGCTACTTAATAGGACAGCCCCTTGCTTATGTTTTAAGCATATCCTAGTACATTAATGGTATTTTGAAAAATGTTTTTCTCAAATTGGCCTCATGAGGTGGTCTCAAGCCCTTGGCTGTGTGAATGTGAGGTAGGGAGCTCTGTTAGTTATAACTTGAATTAGTCACCTCTGTAGGTGCAGAGACTGTCACAGCTCATGAAGCCTGGTGGTGTAGATAGGCATCTTGATTGATGCTTATTCCCTCATAATTAGGTTAAACAACATCAGGAACTGCCTCCCAAGCATATCCAGATCTTTTCAAATGCATAGTGGCTGTTGCTTGGCTCCTTCTGCTGCTGTGTCTGCTTTTTCTCCTCCTCTGGTTCCCTCTTGCACCCCATTCCTACTGTTCACATGTTGGATACTTCTGCTCCCTTTCTCACGCCAGCCACGTAAAACAGTAACTTTTTGGATTCTCTCCATGTGCTATTTCACTTTCTAAGCATAAGAAGTTGAAGGTTAATCAGCTGAAAAATTGCTTCTTGGTTTATGCTGTTCCCAGACCTGGATACTCTTTATTGTCAGCTTGATAGCGCCTGGTTCTCTGGGGATTTTGAAGTGTAGATTTTCTTGCTAACGGGAGGAGGAAGAAATGCAAGAAGTATTTGCTTTGGGAGATCAGAAGCTGTAGAAAATAAGCTTTTTCCTGGGTTTAATTTTCTTAATTATAAGCCTGGCTTTTCATTTTAATCTTGAGCTTAACATGGAGCAGTTGAAAGACATGGGTGGAAGGGGATATATGTCTACAACCGAACTTGTAGAGAGGGCTCTGTGCTACATAAACTTCTTATCCTTCTGGAAATAATTTTTCAGACTTAAATACAGCACTTCTACGTTTTTAATCACTCCTTAGCTATTAGCTAATTAAATGCTTCAGTAACACTCCTTTGGGGAAGGTAAGGTGGTGTCATTCCTGTTCTGCAGATGAGTTGAGCTGCTGAAGGTGGCTTGGCCAAGGTCAGACCATGAGCAGCAGCAGCTCTGAGAGCAGGACTTGAGCTGGTGTCTCCCCCTTCATTTACTGGAACATGTCGTCTCCTTAAGGTGTCCTTTCTTAATGTCTTGGTAAATAGTTTTTACAAAAGACTTTAAAGCTAATTGGGTTGAAATTCTCTCTTTGATTTGCTTGAGGGAGGAGAAGTGTAGCTGTAATGAACTGATCTGATATAACTTGCAATGCAAATAGCACTGGATGAGGCTCTTCCAACCAAATTATTGGTGCTGAAAAGAAAAATGTTTAAAGGCTTTGTTTCAGTACGACACAATAGCTCTTCCCCTCGTGACAGTGTACTTTGTAATGCTGTAAGCCTCTGGTACTCTGGATCCAAGTTTTGATCTCCTGTGCTGAGATCTGTTGACCACTGGTTTTATTTAAATGACCTTGTTAGGTCTTAAAAACTTAGTTTTGAAACTGTTCCTGTAATGGAAGTCTGCAGGATGTGTTAGATGACTGGGGTGTATATTTATATGGGGGAAAACCAAGCCAGGATTTGCCTGAAAGAAGTTTCTTGCCTCAAGTTTTGCAGGCGTTGGACACGTGTGGATGCTACAAGTTTAGTCCTGGTACATCACAGCTCCAGCAGGCTGTGATACATGTTAAATCCTCTGCTGTGAGATTTGGGAGTATGTACCAGAGAGTTGTGACAAATGTGCAAGAACTGACAAGTGTAGGGACTAGGATGTGTTTAGATGGGACTCTTCCATCTGGAGTGAGACTGAATCCTGTAGTAATGTAATTCATTTCACTCATAAAACATTCCAGGGTTCGTTTTTGAAATTGGTATTTCAGTCACTCAGAGTAAGAACCACATTAAGGTCTGGGGAGGTTACTGAACATGTCTTTGTTCTTACCTCTGGTAACCTAATTAATGTGTTTTTTTGGCATTGAAAGCTGCCCCTTAAGGAAATAATTGCTCGTCTTTGGGTGATTTTTGACTTCATGTCAGTGAAGGAGGTAATTTTGCAGGACTTAATTTGACTATTTTAAAGTGAGGATCTCATTAAAATGCTGTATTCACCAGAAGTTTGGGGTGTGAACTTCCATGTGTGTGTTTTTCCTTAATTGTGTTCACTTGAGTGTGCCATACTGACCTTTACAGGTTTGTGACTTCTGGCTGCTAGCTGACAGTTTATTTAACTGATTTAAAACTTCTTCATAAAAAAAGAATTGTCAGCAAGGACTCTTTGGCTTTGTGCTTTTTAAATGCAGTAAAAAAGCCATGTTGCTTGTTTAGTGTTTCAGCCTTAAATTAGCTGAGCTGGTTTAGGACAGCTCCATTTTCATCCCCCCTGGACTTCACAGAGGTAGAGTTACATTTTCCATCTTTTACTGTTGTTGCTAAAACATCTATATTTTGAATCGCCTCTGTTAGGACTGGAGGCTGCTGTTGTCTTGATGCCCGAGTCTGTAAAAACAGATAAGACTGAGAATAACAAAGTTATTACTGCTAAATGACCATTTGGTTGCTTGTGAAATGCCTGCTCTCTGGAGCCGGTCTCCTTAATACTGCTGGGAGTTTGATGAGACAACATTGGTGATTTTTGCTAGCAAAAGCTCATCTATGGGACAGCTACACTCTTATTTCAGCTTGTACTGCTTATTTTGCTCAGAAAATAAAGCCAGGCTAACAATATTTTTAGATATTTGGGCTTTAGCCAAGCAGGTATGACTGTACTGACAGACACTTTGAAGCCTCTGCTTGGCTCTGTGCTATTTTCTCTTAAGGCACCTGGCTGGGAGGGAGGGAGGGACTGCAGAGCCCACAGAAAGATTTCCTTGTTCTCTGTTCCGGTGCTTGGCTGCCAGGAACAGCACTTACCAGAAGTCCCATGTCCCTGGGCTGGAGCATACTCAGTGCTGAAAGAATATTTGGGATTACAACTCCTCAGTAAAGATTGTGGGTTGGTTTTTTTTTTGATTTGGGGGTTGTTTGTTTGTTTGTTTGGAAACCTAGTATTACCTGTTCTAATCTGAGTTTTCCTCTAGGAGGGTCAATATTTGGTGTTTCTGAAAGTAGAAGCAGCAGTTCCTCTGACCAGATTCCTCTGTTTTTCTTCTCTTCAGGTGTTCTGTTGGAATATACGTCGCACATTTATGGCGATTCTGAGTGTGAGGGCAGACTTCTGCCAGGCCCAGCACAGCATCCTGGCTGATAAGTGAGCTGAGCACAGGGGGTTCTACGTGCCATAGTTACTTTGCCTTGAAGATTCCAGACACAGCAAACACACTCAAATATATGGGATATCCTCTGCACATTGGAAGCCTATTCCTTTTACTGACTCTAGCAAAACTAAGCATCAAGAAAACAAAGTGGAGAGAAAACCTGCCCCTTACTTTTTTGCCTCACCAGTGCCTAAATGTAGAACAGGCTGCCTAGTCTTGCAAGTAGTCAATTTTTGGAATCTGAAGGATACCACCTGCAGTAATTGAGGCTGAAGTTGAATTCAAGTGGATTCTGAAGCAAACCTGCTTTTCTAGAAGTAAATTCTCTGAGGAACAAAACACATCAAAGCAAGCTCTGATCAATCCCAGGCGTTTTAGTGGTCTTTTTAATGTTTTCTGCTGTGAAACGTTTCCAAGGTTATTGATTTTTTTTTTTTTTTTTAAAGTCGTCTTTTGGCCCCTGACACTTTTTGTTTGCCATTATGAACCGTCCAGCCCCCGTGGAAATTACTTGTGAAAATATGCGTTTCCTGATCACTCACAACCCAACGGACGCAACCCTCGGCAGGTTCATAGAGGTAAGGGAGTCACAGCATCAGCCTTCTTTCCTCCTGTGCTCATAGTTTCTATAGAGGTACTCAACAGTCATTCTTCACACTTGTTGCTCAATGCTTTGCTCTGTCTTACCTGGAACTCGAAGGCATTTTGGTCTGTAATCTATTTTCCATGTTCTCCTGACAGTATGAAGACAGTCCACTGGTTACTTTTTCCAGTTCTGCACTTCTTTCGTTGCAAGAGGCTGGATGAGCTTTCATTTTAGAGTACAAACACATCACCCTTGCCATCATTCGTCTCCTGGTTTCTGAAGAACTGCATGTTCTGCAATTCTAAATGTTATTTTTCATTAAATAATGCAGTGCTTCTGATATATCGACTTATTGCTCATCTTCTTGGCTTTTAAAGAAGTAGTTAACTGAGTTGTAGCTGGTTTCTGACCTTTCTTCTCCCTTAGAGTAGGATTAAGTGCTACACTTAAACTGATGTTTTAGTTGACAGGGTGTGTTCTCACATTGCTCTGCCAATCCCAGAGTTGTCAGAGATTTCAGATGCCAGAATTAATCTTTGAAAAATGACAACTGCTGGGTCGAGCTTTGGGGAAAGTCAGTTCCTGTGGGCACTGTATCATACCACTACTGACACAAGAAGATCTTTACCACAAAATTTAATACTCAGTTTTCTGAGAAAGTTAACAGAAGGTATAGTGAGGTATAGTTGGATACTTCTGAGAAGCAGCAGTACAGTGTATTGCTGCACTCTGGTTTGTTCCAGACCTGCCAAATCTTTGTGCCCTTATTTGTTTAGAGGACTTCTATCATGTCTCTATGCAGGTCTCTCTCATTCCAATGAGATGCTGTCATCTGATCCTGTTGTTTGACTGTGGCTATTAACAGACTTCCATCATCTAGCAGTGTGCTCTTCACCATGAATCTGCTCAGATGTTAGTGATTAATTTTTCCTGAAAGCCACATTCTTTTGGTCTTTATGTAATTTTTCCCTCCCATTACTATAGATTGGCTGCTTTTTTTTTTTTTTTTTTTTTCCAGGAGCCTTGATTCTGGAATAGATATTGCTGATAGAAGTTATAGTGATTCGGTCCAAACATGAGGAAATTCTGCTTTGCAGTATGAACTTTCACAGTGACCTGGAACAGCTTTTGTTTGATCTTTTGATTATTTATCTAGCACAATGTGCTACTTATAGTGCATTACAAGGAAGCTAGAATATAGTGGCGTGTGTGTTCTGTTCCTCCCTGCCTCAAAATGTCAACACTGGCTGAAGCAAACAGTTCCCGGCTTCTATTTAAAGAGAAGAAGCAGCTGCATGGAGACTATAGGCAGCTATTTTAATTTTGCTCTTATATATGCATTTTTTTTCCCACCCTGACATTTCCCTGTTTCAATTCAGAGGAGTTTCATGCTTCCTCCTGTCACTTGTAACCCTTGTTCTAAAGGGTCCATAACCTCCCTCTCTGAGTTGGCCCTTGCTCCTTCATTTTGTGCCCCCTTGAAGCTGTGCAATAGACTCTGTGTAAAATGTTTAGTTTTGTAGCTGATGAGGTTCCTCAGTTCAGCCTGTCAGTGTGTTTATGTGTTTTCCTTTTTCTTGAAGGAGCTGAAGAAGTATGGAGTGAAAACCTTGGTGCGAGTTTGTGAAGCCACTTATGATAAAGCTCCTATCGAAAAAGAAGGAATCCAGGTTCTAGTGAGTTGCCTTTAAAACTGTCTAAAAATAAGGAGTCCCTTGTCTGGGAGTGGTGGGGATGGCCTTCACACTTTGGGCAGGAGCCTGGGACTGTTTCAGATTGGCTGAAAGCATCCTGATTGCCTGCATCAGCTAAAGCTGGTTTTGAGAAACTCGCTGTACTTTTGTGAAAGGTACCTGCAGGTTCATTACCATTGCCCGAGCACTTAAAAATATGTTTGTTTCCATATTTCTTGATTTGTTGAGGTGTTTTGGTTGCCTTTTAGTGAGTAGGTCAATGTTAATCCAGTGTTCAGCCTTCTGGTTCACACAGCTGGGTTTGATCCTTTTCTCTAGACACAGCACTCCTTGGCTTTACTGTTGTCCTCCTTGGGATGCAGATAAATCTCCCTTCTCTCACTCTTTCAAAATCTGTCAGCTTTTGAGACCAAGCTGACACCTTGATACAGGCTTTGGTGGACTGTCTGGAGCAGGATATTGATCCATAGCCTCATCCCTCTCCCCTCGAAATGGAAACTGGCTGCTGGTGGCTTCCCCATTCCCCAGGTGGAATTCCTTTGCTGCTGCTCATAGTTAACATTATGCAATGACTGACTCCATCATCTACTATTGCTTGCTGTTTTAGGGGAGGTTTTTTTAATAGGTGTGTGCTCATACTGAGCTTGCAGGCAGTATTTTTCCAGGCAATACTTCTAAATTATTATGGTGTGGCAGATATAATCAGTTTATTTTACTGGAGTGAGTAATACTCTGTTGGGAGGCCAGAAATGGCATCTTACCTTCTTGTTGTAGGTACTCAGCTTTCTATCACCCCTTGATTTTTATGGCTCAAGTCAGAGGAAAACTTCTGCAGTTCTCCATTAGTAGAAAAGCTTTTATCTTTGCTGTCTGTGAAAACCCCAGGTACAGGTCACTCAGGTTTCTTGGCTGCCAGCCCTAGTAAGCATTTATTCCTGTTCCAGGCAGCTGTGTGTGCCTCAGTGTGGTTGGAAAAATCAGTCTTTACAGGGCTACCTGTGCTCCTAGGGCTGTGCTCTGGATTAGTATTTTTGGTCACTCTAAAGCTTTCTTGGGCATGGCAGTATTTTGGGGCACTCTTCTGTTTTGCTCTGGAGGTTGCCAGAGATGGGAGGATTGAACTTGTGGTGTGGAAGCCCTCAGAGCCCTGATTTAAACTGGGGCTTCGACTATTTCTGTGTTCCTGTGCCAAAGCAGATATCTGAGTTCTTCCTAGAAGACTTAGGGTGGTTTTGCAGGTGTCCAGCTCTGCTCTGGCAGGCTGGCTGACCTCAGCTCCTGCAGCTGGGAGCAAAATCCACCTTCTGCAGCCCATGGCTGAGGCCCCTGGGGCAGCTGCAGGAGCCTCCACTTCCAGAACAGTTTGGGGGATTTTGGTTCTCAAGAAAGTTTAAAAAAGCTTGGTGTTGGCTAGGTTAGAACTGAAAGCAGTTTGTTTTGTTTTGTTTTTGAGGAAGCTTTTCTAAAAACTGGAAATGCTGTTTCTGCCAGAAACTCTCTGCTGGAGAGCCTTTGAGTAACACATGGCAGTCTTGTGTCTGTACACGTTTGTTTCTTCACGCTCGGTACAGACCCATTCTTCTTAGTGTTCTCCTGCTGCAGAAGGCAAACCAGAAGGGAGCATAAATCCACCGGGCATCTGTTAAGGCTCACAGAAAGCAGGAGGTGACAGGGATCACTGATCCTGATGATCCCAGTCATGGGGTTGTCTTAGTAATTTATTGTATTGCAGTCGTGCTTTGCTGTTTGAGAGAAGCTGAGCTATGTCACCGACACAACAGCCTCCTGCACAGCTTTCCCTCCCAATGAACACTTGCTTTTTAGAGTCCTGTTGCTGCTTAGAAATGGTATTGAATTGCCATCTGGCTGAGGAAAATAACACATCACTATTTAAAGCTAATATTTGCTTGCAAAAATAACAAGATTAAAAACACGGCCTAAGAGAGAATAACGTCTATTTTAAAACCATTGAGGTCAAACATGTAGTGAAACCCCTGAAAAAAGAGTGTGTTTGAGCAAAGCCTCCTCTCATGCCATGCTACAGGCTTGGGTGCTGGCAGGATGGGCAGAATGTGGCAGCTTGAGCTGCTTTGGCAGATGGTGTAGTGTCAGAGTAGAGAATTAGATGTTCTGTGTTGGAAGTAGTACTATTGCATGCACATGTTTGTCAACAGAGATTAAATCCAGGAGACAGCAGGCAGGGATGGATTCAGTTTCTTGTGGGCTCCTGCAGTTCTTACAGTTATGTTTATGGAGAAGGTCTTGTCACACAGAAATGCTACAACATAAAAACAGGTAGGATTTTTGTTTTTTTTTCTGGGAGGATTTTAGCACTGGCTGGCAACGAAGGAGGCTGCAGTAGTTCTGTTCATCTGCAGGATCTAAGACACGTGTTGTTGTTCTGCTTCTCTCAGTCCTTCACTTAGTGCTTATTCCTGGATCCAGCTTTCTGTATACTCTGTGCCCTTCAGAGTGGCTGTCACCTGAGTCCCAGCAGGCAGAGCCCATGTCAGATGTGGCTTTGTGGCCATTTGATGTGTCCTGCCTTGCCATGGGCCCTGGTGTTGAAGGTGGGAAAGTTCCATGCTGGTGGCACCACACTGCCATCCCATCCCAGGCAGGTGCTGGCAGTTCTGGGAAGATTTTCCTGCTGTAACTTCAGTGTGAGTCTCACACAGGTTTGGGAGAATGGGATCTTTGTCACTTTAAAGTCCTTCTACTGCTGCTTGGGCATCTCAGTTCTGCATTGCCAGTCCTGCAATCCTTGCTGACTGACAAACCCAGAGCTGTTCTGCTGAGCAAAGCTGCTCCAGATAAAGTGTGAATAAGAATAACCCTTTTTTGCCTCTCATCCTTCCCAGCTGCTGCAGGGTGGCACAAAAGAGCTGTATTTTCAGTTCCTGCAGTCTCAGTGCATCATCCTGGTTATTAATGACTTTTTGATCATGGAGCTTGGCAGTTTTTCTAACCTGTCCAACAGGAATTGGGAGGTCAATCTCAAAGAACTCTTGATCATGGAAAAAAAACCAAACTGCAAAACTTTGCTGCAATTACTCCTCTAGTCCCAGAATTATTCTTGTTCCTCACTCTGGGCAGTGTCCCATGCAGCAATGTTTAATCAGTGCTAATTTAATGTCTCTGGTCCACCATTCCTGGCTTGTGGGGAGCTGATGACTGTCATTAATTCAGGTCAGCACCAGAGTTGTGTGGATGGGGTGGCAGACATGAATGCTACAGGAGTGTGGTTACCTCCTGTATTTGATCTGAAGGAAAGGATTTCATTTAATACAAAACTGGGACACACAACTGACATGTAAATCTTGTTCTCTGCAAGGTTCTCTTGCAATGGGTAATGCCTCTTCTCTTCCTGGGACAGTGGATGACATTAGGCCTTAAATAATAATTGCTTGCAGTGTGTGAGTGAGTGGAAAATCTCGTAAAAGCCTTTTATTAGAAAGAACAAGTTTAACTTTAGCATCTTGTTTCTGTAGTCTTTACTGTGTCGTCCCAGATATTTTTAATTTCCCATTTGCTTGAAAAAAAAGTTCTCTGCACTCTTGAGACTTTGTGTATTCTTCTGAATTAATTACTTATTAAGTTATTCCAGTAACTTACAAGCTTTCTGGTTTTTTTGTTCTGAGATGCAGATTTCCACCTTGCAGCTAACACATTTATTAGGTGTTCTTGAGCTGAGGTCTGTGCTAAGCTGTTCTTGTTATTCAGGAGGTATTAGGGTAGCAATAAAACTTTTCATTTCAAAATGACAAGTCTGGCAGTTTTTACCTCTGGTTCTATTTGTTCAAAGCAGAACCTTGCTTTCAGACTTCCAAAACTTATTAATCTATGCAAACCTGTTCTCAAGATACTCCATTAAAGACTTGTTTCTAACCAGTGAGGGAAGAGGAGCCCTCATTGGAGGGGTTATTGAATAACAGGAAGCTCGCTGTGAGTCTTTCTTGTAAAATACCTTGCATTTGTCTAATGAAAATTGTTAAATAACTACAGAGTATTATTTTTCCCTTGCGTCTTTCTACAGCACTCTGTGTCTGAGATGATAGAAGCATGTGATGTTGTGCTTGGGCTGGAAAGGTGGGATGTGTAGAACTGAACTTGGCTCAGGTTCCAGGGGAGAGCTGTGACCCCAAGAAAATGGGAAGCTTCTCACATGTAATTTCAAGTGACAACCATGTTGATGACTTTAAAGGTGGTCTGAGGAGTCTAAATATTGGCTACACTTTTACTGGGGAAAAATGTAACTGTAAAAGCTGCTTAGCTATTGACTCTGCCTTTGTCTAAGCTCTCTTCTGTTTTGCTTGTGAATGCAGGGAAATTATCCTGGTAATTTTAACTGGCTTGCTTACTGGATTCGTGGCAGCTGAACAAGTTGATCTGTTTGGGTTGCTGTGAAGTCCCTTCTCCCCTGCTGATCCCCTTGTACTGTTATGAAGCAGCTTCTCTGTACAGAGCCTGGAGCACAAATAGTACTTTGAAAGGTTGACACAACCATAGGCAAAAGTCTGCAGAGTTCTCATCTTTCAAATGTTTATTTGAAATGTTTATTGATTTTTACATATTTTTAATGAAATGTGGTTTCAAGGGCAGCTATTTTTCTAAAAATTCTATACTACAAAGGAGCTTTATTGAAATGTTACTGAGAAGTGCTATTAAATGGTTGTTAAGCATTTAGTGTTGCATTATGATATTGACTTGCAAACTTCAGTGCAACCGGAAAAAAGCCCATAGCAGTTTGTGTTTTATGCACTTCTTGCTGAATGCAATGTTTTCCTTCTCCCAGTTGAAATCCATGTAGCTGATGTCCTTTTTTCCCTTCCAAGGACTGGCCATTTGATGATGGAGCACCACCCCCCAATCAGATAGTTGATGACTGGCTAAACCTGTTGAAAACCAAATTTCGTGAAGAGGCTGGATGCTGTGTTGCTGTTCACTGTGTTGCAGGGTTGGGAAGGTTAGTACTGTGCTGGCTGCTTCTGATACTGGACTGAAAGTTTTATTTGTTTGTGAGGTAAGTCAGGAAAGGTGTTCAGTAAATGCCAATTTCTGTCTTTTCTCCCAAATAGCACTTCAAAGCAGTAGCAAATTTGTCTCAGTGAAATTGGAGAAATTTACTGCAGCTTAAAAAAAATCTTCAGTAATTTTTTCACTCTGATCCAGGACAAGAGGGAGAATATACCTGTACAGCACAATTTTTAAGGCTGTACATCTCTTTTTAAAATTTTTCTCCTGTTTTTTAACTGATATCCTATTAAGCAGGTGGTACTAAAAAGCATTTAGTAAAACTGGTTCTATTAATTCTTCTAAAGTGGCTTCACTTCATTGTAAGAGGAGTTAGGCTTGTATTTCTTGCTCACATGCAGACTGTTTCTCTCCTACCCACTCAAAATATAACTTCCTGCTTTGGCAAGAACTTCCTCTCAAGTTAGGGGAAAAAAAAAAAAAAAAGACTGATTTGGGAAAGCTAAATGCTACATTCAATTTCCCAACTGTAATTTCTGAATGTTATATTTATCCTATGGGCTGGAAGGAACTGGAGCTGAAGTGTCAGTGTTCTTACAATAACCATGGGACAGTTAATATTTAAGGACACGAATGAGTGGGCAAGAATTAAAGAAGTCATGCACAGAGCTGGAATGTGTCAGGCTCTTCAATTTCCATCTCTAGAGAAGAGATGGAGGAAATGAAGAGGAGAAATGGCCAATATTTAAAGACAAAAGAACCAACCAAAAACCCCAAGGCAATTAACATTTGTTTATCCATTTCTACTCTATTTTTATCTGGGGAACAGGCTTTAGGGAGGTGACCACGTGTAACTCAAGTGATTTTCAACTCTCCTGTTTCTTGTATAATATCAGGCCAAAGGGTACCAGGAGCTTCCCATCTTCTCTATGTCACACAAACTCGTGTTGTGTACCTCCTCCTTACAGGATGACCTTTTTGCTCTTCTCAGGCTGCTTCTGGCAGAGGGAAAAGAAGGAGCTTTACAGATTTTGCTTTAATCTGGAAAACTGTCTACCTGTAGTGAGGGATCAAACTTCAACTAAAGTAAAAGAGGATTTTTTTTTTTTAAGTGGCTTTGGAAGTTTCAAATTGTTTCCTTTGGAAAGTGAATAATTCTGCTTATGCAGGTGCAGCCTGTCAGTGACAGGTATTTCATCTCAACTGTATTTTTGTTTCACCATGAGTACAGCTTGTCCAGATGCTGGCATCTCTTTAACCCTTTACTCCTCTACTGTCAGAGGTGCCTATTGCAACTGTGCCTGTTTAGTGGGGTGAACACCAGTCCAGGGGAAAGTCAGTGTGTGCTGTGTGTTATAAGAAGCAAAGTGCACCTCAAGAAGTGTTACATACTTGTTCTACTGAAGTAGAAAATCATGTTACAGTGCAATAAGAGATCCTAAAAATCTAGAATTACTGTTTCATGGCCTAGACAATAAAGAGCTATTGATTTTTGTTTTGTGTGTGTGTTAGAAGCAGAGCTGTCTACTAAAAGAAATCTTACATTAGGTACTCAGCAGGCAAATGTCTTTCTGTAGGTAAGGCTTAAAGAGAAGATACTTCACCTATTTGGTTAGAGATTAATTTGATGTGGCTTGAAGGGTTCAATGTATTGTTTCTTCAGATCTTAAATATTGATTTCTCCTCTAGGGCTCCTGTCCTGGTTGCACTTGCGCTCATTGAAAGTGGAATGAAGTACGAAGATGCAGTTCAGTTTATAAGGCAGTAAGTTAAACTTCCCCATTCTCAAGAAATCTCTCTGTTGATGTTGTATGTGAACAGCACGTGTCTGCAGCAAAGCTTGTGAGATTGCTGATCTGTTTTGAAGTAGCAATATCCTGACAACACTGGGCATGGCTTTAAGATGAATGCTGAGGCCTGTGCCCTTTCCTCTGTTTACACTGGAGGATTGAAAGGTGATCTCATCTCTTTTAGTTTTTATTTAAATCTGGGTTTCTATATTAAGTCATTGACCTGAGACTCAAAGATTTAGAACTGGAGAGGAAAGAAACCATCTAGGCTGAAGCTGCAGGAATTGTGGATGATTTGAATATGGTCTAATTGCTCCTAATTAAAAAAAAAAATAAATTCTAGTGAGGTTGGGCTCCCAAGCAGAATTTCTACAGCAAGCAGGTGAGCAGCAGCACTCCTGCAGGTGTTGTGGGTGAGTGAATTATCCACCCAGGAAATGTCAGCAACCACCCTGTCTGGAAAATAACAAAACTGGTGAAGGATGAGAGTGCAGAACTCTGTTGGCTTAGTGATAACATCAGATCTTGAAATGAAGCCCAGCAGGTGAGATTATGTTGAATGAGCTTTGCCAAAAAGCAATTCGTCCTTTTATGGCCTCCCAGGGTTTTCAGTTATCTTTGTAAACTGTGTTGCTGTCAACAGATTTTTGATTTTTTCCTTTTCTTAAATTCCTTTTCTGTCTTCCTGGGTATGGTGCCTTCTAAACTGAGAAGCTTTTCTCTGACAACCTCTTCTGTGTTTGTATCTAAATGTCCTGGTCCTACTTAACTGATGTAATCAATTGCACATGCATCTGCAAGGAAAGGGTGACCTTGGTTTTGTTCAGTCACTGCTGTTGAGCTTAGAAATAAAGTCTCCCAGTGCAAGAAAAATGCACTGAAATTTGTAACTGGAATTTGATTTTCATGTTGGCAAGCAGGAGCTGAACTCTGTGTGCTGGCCTGGTCTGTCCTTCCTCCAAGTGTCCAATGGAGCCAAGCCAGAACGCTGTTTTAGAGAGAAAAGCATTGAAATGAGAAATGATCTGCCTTAGAATGTGTGCGGTGATGGAAGCAGTGCTTTTTCCATTGATATTAGCCTTCATTCTCTTTGTTTTAGGAAAAGGAGGGGAGCTTTCAATTCCAAACAGCTGCTTTACCTTGAGAAGTACCGACCTAAGATGCGATTACGCTTCAAAGATGCCAACGGTCACTGCTGTGTTCAATAAAAAAACAAAATAAATCTCAGTCGAAGGCAGAAGTTAGCATGGCTGTTTTCTGGACTCTTGGCACCTGGAAATGTGAATCTGGAATCAAACTACGTCATCAAATTAGTGGTGGAGTCAGTGCTCCTCAATCTCTCTCCTAATGGTGGTGATGATTAAAAAAAAAAGTTAAAATAAAAAAAAAATAATTAAGAGAAACATTTCAGTGAAGGGTCATTTTCTCCTTTAGCTGCAGTTTGAACATCTGCAAGGAGAAAATAAGTTTCTGAACCTTCTGTATTTTTAACTTTTTAAGAAAAGAAATAAAGTAAATTTTATGTCTGAGGAAAACCAGCAGAGCATTGGCTTGTGCAGAAACTATTTTCTTGATTGAGGGAAGTACCCCACAGTTAGGGCCTGATCCATTCATTCCTATGGAACTCTCTTAAATGGAGTTGCCTTTTTTTAGCCTTGCTGGGACCTGGCAGAGATGTGAGGAGGAGCCTTTGTTGCTATGTGGGCGCAGTCTGACAGCCTTAAGCCCAACCTGGGCATGTTCTAGAGGTTCTGTGATGTCTCTGTATGTCTACGTGGTGTTCAGACTCTGCAGGTGTGAAAAAACTTCCTGGTGGGCTTTAACAGAAGACTCACTGCCTAATATCTTTGAACCTGCTAAAAGCCTTTTCTGATTGGTGAGAGTGCTTTTAACGGTGTGAGTGTGTGTATGCACGAGTGTGTGATTTCAGGTGCGTGTGTCAGTCTTTTTTTCTTTCCCAAAGAATTTGGCTGAAATGTTAATTGTCTTTCTGTTGTTACAACATCTGTCCCAGCAGAAGACACATGTTCAAAAGTGCCCTAAGTGAGCAAGGGACAGTTCAGACAAGGATTTAAAATTAATGTACCTGTCACAAGAAAGAAGAAAAGGCGCTTTGCTGCTGTCCTGATTCTCTGCCTTGCTGGATGCAGTGAATCAGGATTTGGAGGGAAGGTCTCAGCTGTATTGTATGTGAGGTGAAGATGGTATGAACACTGGAACACTGAGCATGGGTAATGCCTGGTGTGGGTGTTCTCCAAGACTAGCCCTCCAATACAGTTCAGTTTAACCACTGATTGCCTTGCAACTTTTTTATTTGGCTTATTTGGAGGGAGTATCCCCCAGTTAGACACCAACATGCCTGTCCTGTATTCACTGTTGGCAAACAGTAAGTATGCTGGTGTTTGGAGTGTGGACTGGCACCACGTTCTGTTCATAGAGCCATTGATGGTGCCAGTGAGTTAATCAAGTCATTTTACAGCCTCTAATGAGCAGTTTCAGCCAGGCTACTTCTACCAAACATGTTAACTCAGTGCCCTGCCCCACGAGTGACCTCATGCTTTCAACTTGACATCATGTCTGTAGTACTCAGCTACTGAAGGCTTTGAGTAGAGGTTCAGGGTCTTGCTCTCTGGTGACCTGGTTGCTGTGGAGCACCAAAGGCTTTTGCTGCTCTGTGCCTGTGGTGGGCACAGAGTGGTGCCCATCTCCCCCTGATACCTCAGCTGCTGGCTGTGTGAACTGCCTTCCCAGGCTGTGTCCCTCCTTTCAGTCTGCAGCATCACTGCACAAAGGTTTTCAGAACATGCAAGGAATGGACTTTTAGAATTCTGTCTCTGGAAGGGGTTTTTTAATAAGGCAAAAAGGAATGGTACTTGTTAAACCCCTCACTTTACCAAGAGGTCTGTTTGAGGTCCATGGCTAGAAAATACTGTGCTCCACAAAACTGTGTCTGTACCCTGACTCGAGCTGTTCTGTTGTACTGAGTTCCTTCCTCCCTTGCAGATGTGTAATGTTTCTGATTCCTTTCCTAGATAAAGGAGACGTGAAAGTGTTTGTGATATCAACGCCTACATTAGGGAAATAACAGATCTGGTAATGTTTGAGCCTGTGTGGAAGGTAGATGATGCTGAAATGACCTAATTCTGGCCTTTACCTTCCCCTCACACTAGAAGCCTAATGTTCTAACTGTTTCTGCAAATGAAAATTGATGTTTTTGATAAGATGAAATACTGGTAGTTAAAGCTGTTTTGATGAATGGTGGAAGTCAGATTGGAGGGGAAGGTGTTAAGCTGGATTACAAACCAAACCCCTGAGCCCTTCTGAAGAACAATAAAATAAATTTTTCATGCTCTATGTATAACTTTGCATTCTTCCCCCTAGTTTTACTCTGATTTATAATGTACTAATTATCACATACTATGACTCTGCAGCCTTAACTGAGGGAAAAATAGTGAAAAGTGCAGACTCAGTACAGTGTAGACACAAAGGGGGGGGACATAATTGTGACCCATGTCCCATAGGCACAATACTTGGTTCAGCACTTGAACGTAGTGCAATAAAGTTCTTGCAAGTAAAATGTCTTCCCTCTGGCTCTTGATCAATTTATTGCAGCTCTTTAATGTTAAATGCTCTTCTTTAATCTGGTTTGCACAGGGCTTTGGACAAGTTTGCCCATGCCCCTTGTATTGCCGTTGGGGACTGCATGGCTTGGAGCTGGTGGTGGGGAAGACTTCTGCATGGGAGGAGAGGGAAGGGTGCTGCAGAGAGGAGCAGTTCTCTTAAATTACCTGTTTAAAAAAAAAAGTGTCATCTTGCCTTGAAACAAACAAAACAACCCCCTCCCTCCCCAAATGAAACAACAGCTCTCGACTTTCCCAAGAGCTTTCAAAGATCTGTTGCAAAACTTTGTTGTACCCTGGACAAGATCAGACACTATGCACCTGGCAGGGCTTGAATGGGTTATTGTTTTGGGGTAACAAGTGAGTTTCTGGAGGCCTGGATCCCAGTCAGTTCCCTGTCCTTGGGAGGGGAATGCCACTGCATTGATGGGTATAATTTATTTAAATAATACTAAGGTGCTATTTTCTGGGCTTTACAGATAACAATCCAATCAGCTTTGCTTTGCTGCCATCAAAGAAATATGTTACTTGCAAATCGGTATCGTGTTTCTAATATTTATCAGATTTTTCCCACTAGTGTACTAGAACAAATTTTTAGTCCCTGTTGGCAAGGAGATAATAAAGCATTTTGACTGTGAGACTGGCAGCAGTAACTGTGAAGTTCCTCTCCTCTTTGTTTTGTAGTTTCTGGGGGGTTTTAAACACCAAGCTCTTGCTTTGTTTGTTTTTCCAAGTTCCTACCTTTTTGGTTACCAGGCACAAAAGTGAAATGTTTTGCTAATCAAAGGTTGCTCGGTATATAAAAAAAATACTGAGATATTTGAGTACTGGAGCTATTTGTGTGTGATTTGAGTTCTTTGTTAATTTATTTTCACTAACATTTAGGTGGCTTCAGATACTTTGTGTGGAGGTAACACAATCACATGTATAATTGTATCAGTTAAGATGCTCCTTTTGAAGCAATTATGAATGATAAGCAGAGTGGAGTGACTCTGCATGGGGAAAGAAACTGCAGGAATCATGGTTGGCACTTTAAAAGTGTATGTTCTTTTAGCTAAAACAAATCATTTAACTTTGCCTTAATGCTCATAGAAAGCATTTTAAATACATGTTTTTTGGGGAGAAGGTAAGAATACCTTTTTGTCAGCAAACAGGTCTACAGTAAAATGTTAATCAAAGTTGCTGTCTCCCAAGGTCTGTATAGTGTCACCGTGCTGGGTTGTGATGTTCCCTAACAAAGACACTTGAGCTGCGGCATGTGGAGCACAGGGTTATTTGCAGCCAAGCTGTGTAGTAGGTTGCTAGGCTCTGGTCAATGAATCACCACGTTCAGCTCTCTGTTCTGAGGCTGGTTTGGCTCAATTTGTAGAGGTGCAAAGTTGGGGGTTTTAGGTGGTCCTGTCATGAAAGTGGAGATGTCGGGGAATCCTTTCCAGACCTGGGCTGATGTCTGATGAAGTCCCAAAAGGAGATACCAGGTAATCCTTTTCACAAGTGTATCTGAACACCTTTCATTTCAGCCTGTCCAAGGGCTATGTAGGCACTGTTACCTTTATTTGTATCCTTGTTTTGCAAAAACCAAAAGGTGAGGCTGAATCTTAGGACCTTCCCTTGTTCTGACTCCTTGTTTCATCAGAACCTGGAGCTCCATCATCAATGAATGAAGTGATGTAAGTGAATCTTAATTATTTTTCATGCGATACATTCAGTCTAGATCCTGCTGGTGGGACAGCACCAAAAGAAGACAGCTGTCTCCCAAAGTTACTGTCTTTCTGGGAAAGCTGTTGGTGCAGTTGCAGAAAGTTGCCTGCATGCCCCTCAGGACAGGAGCTCCACTTTCTTTGGGACCACTGAGCAGATCCTGGGCTGTGGTTGGTACCGGGAACTTTGGGGGCAGGGGTGTGACTGGCCAGGACCTTGCATCTGGAATAAACAGCTGGGGGGAGAGATTTAGAAGTTGTTTGAGAAGCTGCTTTATTTTGGCAGAGGCTGCAGTGGTACTGGCAGGGTAGCTAGAATTCGAGGTGGATGTCTCTGCCCTTTCTTACAGGGCTTAACTCTGTAGATGGAGACAAATGAAGGACACCAGGAGCCAACACCACAGGAGAATCCCTGATCCAAATCTCAGGATGGATTAGCAGAGCTCAAGGCAAGGAAAAGAGCAGGTAAGGAATAATTTCTTCTCTGTCCAGTAAGGGAATCCAAAAGCACTGAGTAACAACTCCTTTAGGGCTGCACAAAGTCAGCAAAGGGAGAGAATCTGGGCCCAGGATGCGGGACAACCTCTGTGGTTTGGGAAGCAGGACTGAATGCTGAGGACTGGAGCCCTTTACTGAAACAGTTCTCTGACTGACAAGCACCCTGAGGGGATGCACATGCAGTCAGTTGGAGGATAGGATGTTGTGAAAGGCCCCCTGCTCCCAGCCAAGCAGGGAGGATGGGGCTACTGACATCTGCAGTCTTGTGCAGAGAAGGGAGAGCACAGCATGAACCCCAGGCTGAAATAATATGCAGAAAGCCCTTGGGTTGTCTTTGGCAAGGCTGTGCGTGTGGAGTTGGTGACCTTCCTGGGCTACTGTTTTGTTTCTGGTTTTTATTGTCCTTGTTATCCAGAGGGCTGTTGGATCATTAGCTTGCTGGGTGGCATGGCCTTGCTGAGCTGGTTATTCCAACTGACTGGACTCAGTGCTTTGGGGTACCTTTTGCTGCAGATAATTCTGCACGCAGGCTGACTCTTGTGCTACTTTGTGATTTATTGCCATTTCAAATTTCAGTTTCCAACAATAAAAGGGAAGTGGACATTCTTGCATGGAATATAAATGGCTTTAGGACTGGAAGGAGAGATTTTCCTAGAGAAAAGGACAGCAGAACCCATCAGACTGGTGCTGAGTGGGGTTGGGGGGAAGTGTTAAAATAGCAGTGGCTTGTTGACATCTACTCCTTGCTGCTGCTCAGCCCTGCTGCCTGCGAGCTTGAAGTGCTAGGAGTGCAGGCAGAGCCTCCTGCTTTTTCAGAAGGATGATAGGATGGGTATGTTCCTGCAGAACACTTCCATCCCATCATTTCAGCATTTGGAAGAGGGAGGGGAGCATCTGCTTTGCTGGGCGATCTCTGACTAGCCCTAATAATGAGACAGGCTTTTTTGTTCCTGTTGCTGGAGGGCAGTAAGCCAGTCAGTGGTCTCCTGCCATCAGATCAGGCAAAAGGGAGATAAAATGCAGATTTGCTGGGCTCCCTGGGGCTGGCTGGTGGGTTGGAGGAGTCAGCTGGAGCAAATTGTACTGCAGAGCACCTGCTTGGTGACCTGTGCTGGAATAGCTGTTGGGGGGGTGGGTATAAGCTATAGATTTCCTTTCTCCCTCGACAGTGGAAACAAGATGAAGAGTAATAAAATGTCAGGCTACTAGAAAAAAAAATCTGGAGGAAGAACTGCATCATGCTCGACTTAATGATAGTTGCTGACTGCCTGACAGTTGCTTTGGCTCCTCCACCCCTGGTCACACTGCAAACTGCGTGGGACAGGGACCTTGTGATACAGAGGGGCTGCTGGGGTGTTTCTTTTAATGTAACTCTAATTTGTATTTATGGTATCTTTGAAACTGAAATTCAGAGGCAGGCCTGATCTTGCAGCCAGGGAGGGGGTGGAGGGGGGGGGGGCAAAAAAAAAAAAAAGATTCCATTAAAAAAAAAAATGTTGTCAAGGAAACTGCTCTCCCAGTACCACTGCACACAGCCAATAAGGCACAAAGAAACATCTCCCCACAGCAGAGCTGCATGCAGCACAGGGTAGGCTCCACAAACGTAATTGAGACAGCGGGAATTCAGTGCTAACTACAAAGCCTTGTTTTGATTACTGTGTGGACTCCATCCCAACCTGCTGTAGTTGTTCTTTGTACCTTCCTTAATGAGCCAGTCTTGCTTTCCTTTCTGTAAAGCTAGCCAGAAATTTTTAAGTAGGAGAAGGGGTCAGGAGGAAGGTGACAGAAATTACAGCAGACTCGCTTTCAGTAGCGGTATTCTTCCTGCAAGAATAATTACTTAAAGCAAGACAAATGCTCTGCATTTCAGTTAACTCCTCTCCAGCCTGTGTTAAATACATTACAGGATGCCTCACGTTTGACATTTGCGTCTTTGTCCTTAATGATGACAGTAAATTTAAACTCCTCAGGAGGGCTGGGGAGAGCTGCCAAGTCTCAGGATGCTGCTACTGTGACTCCTTCAACATCACCCCACGGGTGAGGCTGCAGTAATGAGGGAGCTGCTGTCTCCCACACACTCACATCACAGGTGAAAGCTGCACTGGCAGGAGCCAGATGAGACACTGATAACCAGTGGCTGCTTCCTGGTTACTAGGTAATAGCACTGTCCCAGGTGAACCTTACATGCCTGCAAAGATAATTTATCATCCGCCTTTCCTGTTTGTGTTCTGCTAAGCTGAACTCAAGCCTTCCATTTATTTCAGGACCTTGGTAAGAAATCAAAGCAGAGTTGCCAAAGGGCAGCAGAATTAAACAGTTTGCCTTTGCTTGGAAATGGCTTTAAATTAATTCTGGGGCTCACAGTGCTAGTGGTAGCTGGGGTGGGAGGCAGCTGCTTTGGAAACAGCACTTGCACTTTTCTGCCTTCCCCTGCCCTGCAGCTGTGTGACAATGGGGACAACGCCAGAGCCCCCACAGCCTCTGGAAGTGCTGACATGCATGAAGCTCCTGGGGCAGTGAGGTCTGAGGCAGCTCTGCTGTGCTGCCAGGGCACTGCCCCCCACCTCTGCTGAGGGTCCTGCTCTGCTGGGTGGTCTGCAGGGGAGCTGGTGTCCAGCTCTGCCACAGGATGCTGCAGTGCCAGCAGGGCAGGGACAGGGCTTCGTTATGAATCTGGCCTGTCGTGGCTCTGAAACAAAGCTGCTCTCTAAGCCAGGCCTGCAGGGCAGTGAGATGAAATGCCAGCTTCCCTCTCGCTCTCATGTTTATGTATATGTGCTGTATACACTTCTATTATTCCACCTGTTTGATGATAATGGGTGTTTGGGATAGAGCAGCTGCTAAAGTGGCACACAGGGTGGATCAAATCAGCAGGTGACATTTTTCACTGGGTTTATCTTTGGGACCAAGCTGGGCCTGCAATAAACTGGCTGCTTCTTCATTTACTAGAGGACAAAGCTGCCATTATTCAGGGGCAGAAGAAAGCAAAGCCCCAGGAGATGAGCTGAGTGTGTGTGTGATATCCCTGTTCTGACTGTGTGCAGGCATTAATGCAAGAACTCAAGGTCAAAGGCTGCCCAGCTCTGTGAGTTGGAGGCAGAAAGGGCCTCCAGAAGGAAGAATGGTTTATTTCTTTATCTCATGGAGTCATGTATCAATTATCCATGGCGTCTAACAGCCTAGGAAGGAATAGATTTTTTTATACTTTTAAGAGAGGCTTTGCCTGTGCCACCCATTTGCTGGGCAGCAGATTTAAACTCTGCATGGCTCGGGAGGCAGGAGGCTAAAAGCAAAGGCATCGTGTCAGCTGTGAGAGGGGAAAACCCAATGGGCAACAGCTTTCCTTTTAATCTCAGGTGGTCCTTCTGTGGTTCATGAGGCAAACGGTGCTGATCATGTGAATTAGGGAAATCTGCTGTGCTTTGTTCTAGAGGGATTGCTGAGAAATTGCAGAAGAAATTACTAGTCCTTTGTGGCAGAGTTAAAAAACGAAAAGACAGATCAGCTCAAAAACTGCAGGATTTAAAAAGCATTTTCATAAAGCTTTTCTGGTAAGAAACTGCTACCTGCCTGCCTGTGCTGCAGTGATATATCATGATATGATCTGCCAGTCTCCTGACACCAGGCTGCTGCCCAGCTGCCTCAGAGCTCCTGGGCTCTCCAGTCTACATGCTCCAGAAAGGATGCCTGTGAAATGCTGCTCCTGCACCTCCCTTGTGATGAGTGCTGTGCAGACCTTGCTCCCCACAGCCTAACAAACCAGGGCTGTGGCAAAACACATCCTCAGCAGGAGGGCAGAGCTCCAGCAGAAACAGCATTTCAATGCTGAGCATTGATCCCAGCCTCAGCTTTTGAGCTAGGCCCCCATCATCTGTGGTGCTAAGAGGCAGAGGAGAGTGTCCTGTGGAATACAAATGGATCTGGGCTTCAACACAGGCATCTTGCACTTTGCCTTGCACCCAGCCAGGGCTCTGCTCACTCAGCAAGTTGCTGGGCCAGCTTTCTCTTGGTGCCTGCTGCCAAGTCCTCCTTGATACAGAAATGTTGGGGCTGGAGAGAGCTGGCCCTGGGCACAAGGGGCTCCGAGGGGTTCCTGGAAGTTCTCAGGGTCCTGGCTTCTCTAGGATATCAGAGAAGATATCCTACCTATCAGAGAAGAAGTTCCTACCTTCAGAACAGTTGAGATCAGCTCCTTTTTTAGGGGAAAAAAACATGTTCTGTTGTCTAGTGGCCTCAGTGGTGAATTGATTACGAGAAGCAGTTGCTGTAGCATGAAAGAAATGCCTCTTAGCTAGACAGCAACGAGCAGATTTATTTAACTGTCTCTGCGATCCGTGTGCATGCCGCTTGCCTTGGTAGATCAAGGCATCAAAAGCACTTCAGCAGATTTCAACCCTCCCCTGCCACCTCCTGCCCCTTCCAGCTCGGCTCTTTGAGCTCTGGAAACGTGTTCATTTGGAAGCAACTCATGGAGCAGCCCACGTGAACAGGGAGGTTTTTCTGTCCTCTGACTCTCCGGTGTTTGAGTGCTGGGCACAAAGTCCTGGCTGGGGGCCCTGGTGGGATGGGAGCTGTTTGCCCTTTGGTGCCCTCACCATCACCTCCTTGGTGGCCTCAGCTTGGGTCTGGTTTCCAAACTGAAGCTGAGTGGGAGTGATTCAGGTCAGAGAGAGGATTCACAGGATGACGATGCTGTGGCTGATGGAGGGGTTTGTTGCAGCTGCTGAGTGCAGGAGGTGTGTGAGCTGCTGGCAGGACTGGTGCTGGGTGATGCTGCTTGGTGAAGAACATTCTCTTGACCTTTGCAGTCAGTGGGGTTCTGTTCTGGGCTGGCAACAAGGAGGTAAGAGGGAGTTGTGAGTTGGAGGGAGGAATATCTCAGCCTTTTCTCCAGGGGCTCTGGCTGGCTGTGCTCTCTTCTGTCACCATCCAAGGCCTCACCTTTGGTTTTCTGCTTCCCTGCAAAGAGCAGGAGCTGGGTCAGACCATTCTGCTGAGCTGGGATGTGGGTTCTGCAACTTCTTTTTGGAAGTGACATGAATTTGGAAAGGACATGAATTCTTGTCTCTAGCACTTCCAAAAGTCTGGAATTCCTGGCCTGTGTCTAAGAACACTTCTCTCTGCAAAGGTACCATCTCTGCACATACTGATTACACCCTACTGTTCTCTTGACACCCTTCCCTGGATTTCCTTCTTTTCTTTTCCAGTTTTGCTCCTTGCAATAAGCCTGCAAAGCCCCAGGTGACAGGGGAAATTGACAGTCCAAGCAGATGGAGACCTTGGGTTATGAATCTCTTTGAGTTTCCACTGCTTGAGTGCTGTGGTGTGAACCATCTTCCCCAAATCTGAAATTTGATGTGAGATGAGGGTGGATCCTTTGAGGGATGGGTCCATAGCTGGTCCTTTGGTACAGCTCCTTCTCTTGACACTTCTTCAGAAATTATTATCTGTTCAGGTTTATTGTGTGCTTTGTAACTTAGAGTCTGTCAGCTCCCAAGAGAGTGGCCTCTTCCCTCCCGTGTCCTTAGGGCAAAGCCAGCAGTCTCCCTGCTGCTCTGTCCCATTTTGCTGGGGTTATTTGCAGATCTTCCTTGCTGCCTGACTGCTGGGGCTGTCGTTCATCCTCTGAGCAATTTTTGACGATGGGAACAAATGTAACCTCTTAGAGATCAGTCTCCTATTGAAAATGCAATCATATAGAAAGCAATTGCTCTTTGAGTCAGCCTTTGAGGGCTTCTGACTGCTGTCTGCAGGGCTTAATGCAGCACAGAGCTTCTTCCTAATTGCTGAGAGCTCTCTGCTCCCCCAGAACACCAATACCTGATCAATACCCGGTAGAAATGGAGTGGCGATTAAATCTGTACCTTTTCAGGACCTCCCAGGAGAAGTGGAAGAAATATATTTGCAGCCTTGTAAAGTGATTTCCTGGCTGGAGACTGTCAGGGCAGGCGCCTGCACGGGGCTCTGCAATGCTGCCTTCCCAATCCCATCCTGTCACTGCGGATCCATCCTCATGTTATATTCCACGCTTCATAAAATTTGCGTTATAAACTCGAATCTCCCTTGTGTTTGCTGTGTAGCTGAGGCAGAAAACTGATGAGATTGGCTCTGGGAGCTGAAGGCTCAGGGGGAATGTCTGCTGCTTGCCTGGAGTTCAGTTCTGCCTCTCATGTGAGAAAAGGGTCATAAAACACCAGGGGTGTCCATTTAATGGGTGTTTGGCATTCGGTGTGAGACAAAGAGATTTTAGATGGATGCCTTGGCAGAATTCAGGCAGGAGATGATTTGTGTTCCCTTCACAAGTTTGTTTCAAGGGCAGACACTTGGTGATGCTGAGGACAGTGACCTCGGACATCTCGAGTGTTTGCCCCACACCAGTGATGCTCCTGAGGAGCTCCTCTCAGTCATGAGGGTGCATCAAGGCCATGAGCCCCTTGCACCTGAAGCATGCTGGAGGGAGATGCTCTGCTGATGTTGCCTGTGTGTGGCAGGGCAATTCCATCACCTCATGCAAGGGAGAAGGGAAGCAGTGGTCGTTCCTGGCAGTTGGGGCAGTGGGACCCTAGGTTGCAGACTGCCCCTGGGCAGGAGCTTGCAAAATGTAAACTTTGACTGCTTCAGACAGCTCATTCCTGTCTTGGCAAGATCGTCCCGGGGTGGCCCCAGAGCTGAATGTTGTTGCTGTGAGAGAGGTTTATTTCACTGGTGACTCCACCACTCCTTGATCTTTGTAAACCTCTCTCTACAAGCTACAGGAGATGTCACAGATCAAAAGGTGTTTTAACTTGACTGCCTTTGTTGCCCTTAGACTTAGAGTGTAATTAGAAACACAATCCATCCCCTGTGCACCAAGTGACATCCCAGCCTGTCCAGGTTCTGCAGCTATATTTTGTGATTACCGGTGATGCTGATGCTATTCCCAGTTCAGATGCAGCCTGACTTACCCATCTGCTGTCTGCCTCCTGCAAGCAGAATGCAGTCCTGGAGGGGGACAGGACATATTTGTCACCTGGCTGAGCATGACAGGTCCAGACCATTTTGGTCCCTAGATGTCCCTTAGTGAGATGTCTTTGCTAGCTGACAGAAGTGAGGTGGACGCAGGGGTGGTGACAGAGCCCATCCTGGGTGGGTTCCTGGCTGAAAAGAGGATATCCCCTAAATAACTTCTTGGTTGTGGTCCAAAATGGTGTGTATCCAACAGGGAGGCTTGTGGGCTCAGACTCCTTTGGTTTTGATTCTGGGTACATCCTTAATGTTCAGCTGAGTTGTTGCCATCTGGTAGCATTGCTGTGCCCAAGCTGTGTCCCCTCTCCAACCCAGCCCTGTGCACCTGGGGCAGAAGCACAACCAGATTCCTCAGGTGTGGGCTGCACTTCCCAAAGCCCATCCGAGGGAGGCCAGGCTGCTTTTCCAGGTGTTGGAATGGACTGCTCTGCAAATAACTTGCAAGACTCCATGGGGATGAAACCTGAGGATTTTATGACTCTCTCCCTGCTCTTGCAGGAAGGGCTCTTTGCCAAGGCACAGCTTGCTGGGCTGCAGTGAAATGGGATTTTCAGGCTAATGTGTGTTTCTGGGAATCTCCTGTCCTGGGAGAGAAGAGCCCAGCTCAGCCAGGTTACTGCAGCTCTCAGGTTTCCTTCATGCAGTTTCTCAGCTGACTTTTAAAGACCTGTTGAAAACATCGGTGTTTCTGCAGTCACATTGTTGTCTTTCAGAGAAGACACTGGAGAGTGCATCAGCCTGAAATTGTGATGGGAACAAATTTTGAAGACCTTTTGATGAGAGAGGAAAGAGTAGAATTGGCCTGGAAGGGTCCTTGGCCACCACGGCACAGAGAGCTTAAAAAAAAATAAAAATCTGCAATTTGTTTAGCTGTTTCCTACCCAGTTTTCTCACATTCCTAGAACTGACTCATAAACCTGCTGCTCTGCATTTCTGATATTCAGCCTGAGGGCCTCACTCATGTGGTACTGGGTATCTGGTGGCTCTGTAGCCTCTCTCTTCTGTTGGGGAGCACATGGAAGAGCTCAGCAGGAAGTGCTCTGTGTCCTACAGGATTAATCTCAGGGGCCCTTGGTCTGTAGCAAAGTTTTTTCCTACAGCAGCAGGCAGCCAATTGCCATTTAATTAGCAACAGTTAGCATGTTTGTTGGAGCTTTTGGCAAGTGTCCAGATGAGCTTTGTTCCAGGATGCTGCTCTCTGTGGTTTACCCCAGGGCTCGGGTGAGTTGTTCCTGGGGATTCAGACACTGCCCTGACTGGATCTGGGCCTTTGACTCCCTCAGCAGTGGCTGAAAATATGCTTTGAAAGTTGGCCTGGATAATCTATAAATACAAAGAGAGCTTCAGCAGGGTCAGACATAAATCCATGACATTTTGCATCAGGGAGAAAACAAAATTTTATCCATGGCTTTATTCAATAAAGAAACTGATAATAAACCTGCCTTCCTCAATTGGGTCCATTGCTATGGCAACCAGCATGACATGCCAGGATGCAGGGATGGATGCAAAGTGTCTGTAAGGAGGGCTGCTGCCTCACACAGCATTCAATGGCTTCATCAAGGCAGAGATGAAGCAGTGGGGCCTCTTCTCAGCCCTGCCCCAGAAGGCTCAAGTTAGCTCAAGGAAAGGGGGCTGAGGAATATTGATTTTTGGCTCAGAGCAGCCAAGTGCAGCTGGACAAGGTTGGATGAGTTAAATCTGCAGCAGCTCCATCCCTCTGTGGTGCTGGCACTGTCTGTCCCACCCTTGAAGAGAAGAGGGAGAGAGCTCTGTGCTGGGGGCTGCTGTCTGCCAGGGACTGTGCAGGATGGAGCAGGGGATGAGCCACCTACAAGCAGTCTGGTGAGATGGTGGTCTCTGCTCCTTTTCTGTCCAGGAGGAAGAGGGGCCTGTGGTTCATCAGTCACACTGTGTGCAGCCCCTGGGCATCACTGGCCTCTGGGCTTTTTTATTTGCATTATTTTCACCCTCAGGAGGAGCAGGCAGCAGTGCTCTGAGGGCAAACCTAGCACTTGGAAATCTTATCCCTGTCACCAATAGCAGTCATCTTGACTCCAGGTAGCCAAGAGCATGGAGCACTTGTCTGGGATGTGGATCTGAGTCCCTGCTGTGAGCTGACATCCCAGTGCTCACTTTTGTCAGGGCAGCCTTACTGATGGGGACCTTGACACCAAGAAATGGTCACTAGGTGAGAGAGAGCAGGAAAAGCACTTAGCAAAAGCTTTTATTCCCAAGGAAAGGCTGCTGGAGGTGGAAGGCTTCCAGCCTGGACCAGCCTGCCCTGCCCTGGGATGATTTGGGTATGGCATGGAGGGCAGTGGGACTGAGCCAGCCCTTGAGACTCCCTGAGAGGCAAGGCAGCTTTTCTCTGGGCCTGTTTTTTGCCTAATCTTTCTGCATTTTAAAACCTCCTGGTTTCTCCTCCAGAGGCTGGCTGGGGGGATTGCAGAGCTGGAGGTCTCAGCCCTACCTGTCAGCTGCCCAGCACAGCAGGAGCTGAGAGCGGCTGCAGGAGAGGTGACACAGGGGACCCTGGGCTGGAAAATCAGAGCTGGAAGTCGTGCAAGCTGAATTCCTGCCTTGTAAGTGGAATTTTAGATCTCCTGTCTCCTGGGGGCATGTTGATGAATGTGGCAGACGTTCCTGGTCATTATTTCATAGCCTGCAGGCCTCTTTGTGACAGCCTTCATCCCCCCTCCTCTTGGCCTTGTTGGTCATCTGGTTTGGAGAATGAATCTCTGCTCCCCAGCCTGTGCTGGGGAGAGGGTTTTGCAGAGGAGCTGTTTGATCTCCTGCAGAGACAGTCACTGCCATTTAGCCAGAGTCAGGAGGGGGAGCAGATGGTGACCTGCTTTTGCCAGTGAAAGAATGAGGTTGAAAAGTCACTGTGCAAGTGAGGACACAGGGAAGGGGATGCCTGGCAGTGCCTTGGGTAAAGCAGGCATCATTTTAGCTGGCCCCAGTGTGAGGCTCAAGACCTGCCTTTTCCCATGCTCAGGGAGGAAGTTGTGCCCTTGGTGATGGTTAAAATGCAGATTTTTCTGGTCCTGAATTTTTAACCTATGATGTTATGATTTCCCTTTTTAATAGATGCATGTGGTGGATGGGAAGAACTTGGCCATCACGTGTCTGCTCACCAATCATTCACACCAAAAACTCCACCCCACACTAGGCAGTCCTCATTGTTGGTGTTTCAGCCTGCTCCCTGATAAAGATTTGTCCCAAGCAGGAAGGCTGAGGGTATTTTCCCCTTTGTTTTCCTGTGTACAGTTAACTACTGTAATATGATTCACTATTGTGCATACAAACATATGCTTCTTCTTGGAGTGTTGCTAATTTCTTGGCTTCAGCAGCTTCTTCTGGGAGTTTGGCCACGTTTGGTTCATGTCGAGTGAACAAGTGTTGTTAATGCCTATTGCTTTGTGCAGGGTTCTGCTGCAGGGGAATTGTGGGCTGAAGCTTGGTCCCTGCTCAGCATTCTTCTGCCTGGAAGACAGCTTAATTTCTGGCAACTTTTGCTGAAGCAGGAGCCCAAGGCAGAGCAGGTTCCCCCTATCAGAACTCAGCATTCACCTGAGGTCCAGGGCTGGGAGGAGCTGGGGGAGTTACCACAGGGGAGGGATTTGCTGATTTTTGGAGCATTTTTGGGGTACTTTGTCCTTTGATCTACAGCAGGAGGCGTGGCTGTCACTGCCTGAAGGAAATTATGTGAAATAATAGAGGAAAGATTTGGAGGGTGGATCAGTGAGCCCAGCTCTGCCAGAACCATTCTGGTCAGTGGATGGGTGTCCCTGTACAAAACAGAGATGGTTTTCAGGTATTTGGGAGATACTGATGGGAGGAAGAGAGTGTTTGGAGACCTAGGGAAGCAGTAAAATGGGCTGGAATGGTCTTGACACCAAATATGGATGTGCAGGGAAATGCTGTGAGCCAGAGGCTGAGGAGAGTTATGGTAATTAGGACAGGGGATACAGGGAGGCAAATGAGTCACTTGGAGATTAGGTAAATCTCAGCAGGATTATTATTATAAAGGAAAATCCTGCAGATGCTGGATCTCAACAGCTTGAGGAGTCACCTTGCAAGGGGAATTTTCCAGGGCACTGACCCTGGAAAAACACATCTTGGTTTTAACAGGGATTTGGGTGCAGAACTGTAGCTCGTTTGGGCTGATCCATCCCTCTGTAAAAGAGATTCAGACCCTTTCCAGCCCACGTGGGAGGGCAGATGGCACAGCACGTGGGTCAGTAATGTCCCCCTGGATACAGGACAATGTCTGGGTAGCCTGGCTGTCCTCCACTCACCCCATCAGGTCCTGCTGCTCCTTGCACAGCTGTTGGAGTCTGCTTTGAGCTGGAAATTCCCCGTGGGTTTCCCCTTGCTGGTTTTGCAGGACACGCATCAGCAGCAGCCAGTGATGGGGTGGAAGTGATACCACCCCGTGGACTGAGTGCTCCTGGCTCTGCTCCAGGGCACGTGGCACTTGGGGACACCTCATATACCCCTGGTGACAAACATGGTGTGGCTGTGACCCCCTTTCCCATGGGGTGATTCCTCCTGGGGCTGGGCTTGGAGCAGGGGGTTTGCTCTCAGGGTGTGATGGTAAAGCTCAGAGAGGCAAAGGTGACCCAGGTTTTGTTATCCGGGTAGGACTCCCTAGTGTCTGGGAAGCTGGCAGCTACTTCAATCCAGTCTATGATCTTTCTGGTTGAAATATTAACTTCCAGAGCAAGCATGAAATGTTTGTTAATCAGGCAGCAGTATTTGGGCACACGGCTGCAGCTCCGAGATGCAGGAACTTCCCTTTTTTTTTTTTTTTTTTTTTTTTTTTATGTGTTTGTGTCAAACTATCAGGATTCTCAGAGCCTTTTGATGCCACGGGGAAGAACGGGGCAACAGGGTTACAAAGGTCACTGTGGGAGGGATGTGCTGTGATGGATTTTGGTGTAGGGATGGACTTGGGGAGAGCTCTGCAGTTTAATGTTCTGTTAAACTCGTTCTCCAGCAAGGCTGTGATTAACCTGATGCAGGCAGAGCAAGGTAGATCTGGTGGCCCTATAACAGTCCTGTTTTTTCCCAGGCATTTTTTGAGCTGCTGAAAATGCTCCTGAGCAGCATCCATCATTGTTTCAGGTCATGACTTAGGTTTGTGAACCAAGCAAAGCTTGCAGTCTCTCCTTGAGTCATCTCTGGACAGGACAACTCTGCCAAAGCCCCATGCTTGGAGGCTCTGACCGATCCCTGTGGGCAGTCTGTGACCTCTGCTCACTGCTCCCATCCCTTGGGATTAGCAGGACCTTGTTAGCACTGCTGCTGTACCACCAGTATCATTATGGCTGTGCAGTGTTTCAGGGCTGATGGACTCTCCAGGTACCATCATGTACCGAGTGGGCTGGTGGGTCAAGCTGAGGACTTTCCTTCTTGCCCCCACAGCTCCACAGCAGTGTAGGAGTCAAAAATTGGTTTTCTTTGCTGGCCAACATGTCACCCAGACTCTGAGAGCAAGCTCTGCCTCTCTGCTTAGTGCTGATGATAATGATGTGAGCCAAGTGGTTTCGGTGCAGCCTGCCCTGCCCTTGCCCTCTTTTCTGCAGGGAAAACGGGTATGAAATGATGATTTGGAGGCTGGCTCTGCAGCCCTGCCTCACAGCAAAGGGTCCCCTGGCTCAGTGGGGACCTCTGAAAGTGCTGGGCAAGGGGAGAAGGAGCCATCCAGACCTTCATCACCCAAGGTGTCTGCATCACCCCAGCTGCTGGCTGGTGCTGAGAGGATTTGTTCCATTTACCTGAGCTGCCTGGCAGTGGGGAATCATACCCCAGAAGGGGTTGGTGTCTGTCACCAGGGTGAGCCAGATTTGCTGGCAGCACTCCTGTGGTCAATCTCTTGCCTTCTGGCTGATGGGGAGGTGACCTTTGTTTTATTTATAATCACAGCCTGGTAATTCCCCAGGTAGCAGATGAGCAGCAGTCATGTCCCCAAGTGCAGTCCCTCGGCTCTCTATAAATAGATTAGACCTTAATCCTAAAAAGATAAAGCAGTTCTGCTGCTCGGGCAGATTAAGTGGTGTCAGGGGGAATTTTCCAGCCTGTGGAGCAGGAGGGTGGAGGTCGGGAGCATCGCTGCTTCACAGCAGTCCCACAGCCAGGTTGTCACATAAAGCTTTTATTCCTGACCCAGGGCATCCACCCTCTGCATTTTGCTCTTTTCAGTGTGATGATGGTACATGGTGCTCTGAGATGCCAGGATACACCCCAGCAGGGCCCATGGACGCGGGCAGCTGACAGCACGGGGAACACGACTGCAGTCACGTGCAGTGATGCTCGTGGACGATGGATATGCTGACCTGGAAAGATATGAAAGGATGTGTATCCACAGCAGATAAAAGTCTGCCTTGTGTTTGCCACAGGCTGCAGCTGCCTCTAAATGCTGTTACACAACATGAGGTTTTTCTTTCGGTGTAGAATTTGACTGTAGCAACCTTATAATTTAGCAGAGCGATGTTTTTTTTGCTTTGGTGTGTTTTCCTGTGCCTTTTTCCTGAGCTGTCATCACCCTGTAAGTGCTGTGCTGGCTTTAAAGACATCCTGGAGTTGATGGCACTTGTCCCATGTGTTAGATGCCAGGTTCTGCTGTGGCCAAGCACAAGGAATGAAATGGTTAAGTAAGGTGGCATAGGCAGGAATTAAAATAATGACAAACACAGCTTGGTTAGCCAGGTGATGGGCTGCCTCCTCCTCTGTTTTCAGCAAGTGCACACATTAAATAATCACCTTGTGCACCAGACAGATGCCTTTGTACCCCTAATGAGAAGGCAGCATTGTCTGGTGGTGTCTGCACCTTGTGTTTGGAGAATGATTTCAGGCAGACAATTATTCTCGTCAGTTGTCCACATCAGTAGGAACAGGAGGGAGGTCTGGGCACGGTTTTTAATTGGATGCTGAGACTCAGGCATGCCTTGGGTAGGAGATCTGAAGAGCACCATGGCCCTGTGCTCCTGCTCTGAGGATGCTCAGTGCTCCTGCATCCCTCTCATTATTGAAAAGAGGGACTGAGGTTGTGGGGGTTGGTCTCTTGTAGCATGGTGAGCAGAGGAGGGGGGGAGGTATCTTCTATGGTCTGAAACACATCAAACCTCCTCGTGGTGCTGCCTCCAGGCAGCCAGCTCTCTCCCTGAGGAAGTTGTTGTACCCTAAACTCCCCTGGAGCCTCCCACTGCCTCTTCCCAGAGGGTGAAGACAAAATTCCTGCTCTGGCAGTGCCTGGGAGCTGTGGCAGGGTCCCTTGCTGGGGATCCCAGTTAATTGGGACCATGAGGATCAAGGAAAATCAAAACATGACAAATTATTGCACTGGGTGTCCTTGGGGGTGGGCTTTCTCCTTTCCCAGTGTGTGGTGGGACAGAGCCACTGGGACATTTACATTTTCCCCACTGCAGTGGAGAAAGACCAAAGCCAACCTCTGCTCCCAAGGTGCAGGGGAGATGGGGTTCAGCTCCAGGAGCTCATGGAGGGGTTTTCCCATGTGTAAGTTTTTTTTTCCTTTGTGTGTCTTGTTTAGAAGGGCTGGAAAAAGTCTCTCAGCAGCTTGGGTTAAGAGCATTTAACTTTCCAGTGTTTGTTTCTGGTCTGAGAAATGCAAAGCATGTGCCCCAGCCCGCAGGAAGGCCACTTCATAATGTTAGAAGTAAATAATAGAGATTAACAGCAATAACAGTCTCAGTACTGTGTTGCATGCATAGGCCTTGAGTAAACCTGAAGGTTATCAAATAAATAATAATGATAATCTTGTGTATTTTTGCTCCTTTAGCTTTAAAAGCCAGTTTGGAAAAGGTTTCCTAAAGCAAACTTTACCCTGTGGCTGGATCATCCCCAAGGCTCCCTGGGAGGATTTGGAGGGTTTGGGGTCAGCTGAAGCTGTGTTCCTTCAAAGGCTTTTCCTTTCAGTGCCAAGAAGCTCCTTGGAGCTCCTTGGAGAAGGGGCAGTGATGGGAATGGAGGAGGAGATTGGTGCTCCCTGTAACACCTGGGGACCTGACCCAGGTTAATGCATGGCTGAGGTTTTTCAGTGGCTGCAGAAGTGCTGATGTGAGTTTGCAGCAGCTCTTGGCAAACCCAACTTTGCACATCAATGATGCTCTCAGGGACTAATCCTGCCCTGCTTCTCAGCCCTGGCTAAAAAAAAAATCAATTTACTGTTATGATTCTGCTTGGGGCAGTGAAGGGCTTTAGCATCATCTGGGAAAAGGAAGAGTGATGTCTCCTGAGTTATTGGAAGGGTTTGGGTTTGGTCTTTCCAAGCAGTTGGTGATTCCTGCCCCGGCCCACAAGGGCTGAAGATTGCTGCTCAGCCACAGCAGTGCTGCCTTGTTTTTATCTGTGGTCAGCCCCATGTCCCAGCTGAGCTGCAGTGACATGTTTGCATGCAGAACCAGCTAAAGCTCATTTAGAGTGATTTATAAAATTAGCTTCGGGGTGGCACTGGCACTAAGGAAGGAAAACAAGATTCCTTCTCTGGAGGGATGGGCTCTTCCAGGAGAAGCCCTGCAAACACCAGCTGCAGGCTTTGCCCTGTACTGCTGGCAAATGAGGTGGATGGCAGATAAAAAATGTTATCCTGGTCAGAGAAGACCACCTGTGTCAGAGCTGTGGGGCAGGACATGCTGGGTGGGGCTCAGGCTCTGTCCATGGGAAATTCCCTTCCTCTCCCCAGGTCTTTGGGGAGTTTCTCAGTCACTCCCTTTGCTCTCCCCATTCCTGAGCCCTTTGCTCTGGGTGGCTCAGCACTGTGGGTCCTAAGAACCCAAAAAGTGGGTGCTGGAGGGTTACAGAGCAGGATGCCCAAGCTGCCCAGGACTCCATTCCCTGTTTATAACTGGGTTTTGAGCCCAAACTGCACAAATTTGTCACTGCCAATGCCGGGCTGGCTTCTCCCTGGTGTCACCCCAGACCAAGCACCATCACCTCCAGCTCCTCTGCTGCAGACCTGCATCTCACAGGGGCAGAGAAGCCACATCACACTGTGGGGCCCCCAAGGAGAATGTGGCTACCAGCACCTGGGGCTGGTGGCCCCGTGTCACCAGCCCTGGGAACAGCAGCATTTTGCTGCCCTCTAGTGAGGTCTGGCAGCTGGGCTCCCTTTGGGGTCCCCAGGGCACCCACACCTGCTTTTGGGGTCCCTACAGCAGGGGCACAGCCTTGGGGGTCCCTAGGGCAGGGCACATCCCTGTGGGATGGTGGCACTTCCTGGTGGGATCTGCTGTCCCTGGGTGATTGCTTTTTGTCCCACTGCAGGACCAGTCCCCAACTTAAAACTGATTGAGCTGGGAAGCAGCTGAGCTTGTCTCCTCCTTCCCATGGCTTCATGGAGTCCCACCATGTCCCCCTGCAGGGGACTGTCCCCAAGGTGTCAGCTCCAGCCACCCCTGTCCTTTGGGACCTGCTCTATGCCAAGCATCGAGGAGACATTTCCTCTGACTTCTGCCTGGGCAGCTTGTTGCTGTGTGTAAATAATACAAATTAATTAAAAGGAAAATCAAACCCAGGCACGTTTATAATTAGCTAATCCACAAGCCCCTGGTATCATTAATTACAATAATGGGGCTGCCTGTGCTGCCAGGGGATCAGTGAGGCTCCACAGTTGGTCAGAGCATGGGATGGGGCTGTTTTATCTCCCCCAGCCTAGGCTCACCCCTTACCCCTTGCACTGGTCACCTCACCATCTTTCCTGGGTGCACCAGGAGCTGGGGACCCCCAGCACTCACCCTCCTGCCCATCTGCAGGGCTGATGTTTGCAGCCAGCCCTGAGGCTCCTGGAGTTTTCTGTGGGCTCTCAGAGAACTTCTTGGGCTCCTGCAGAGCATCCCTGCCCTGGGGTGTGGACTCAGGAGCTAGCCCAGGACTCAGGTGGGATCAGGGCCACAATGGGGTCCAGGCAGAGCAGTCAGGGGGCAGGCAGCCCTGTCCTGGCATCTCCCTGGCAGTGGCTCTGTGGCTGCAGAGGGCAGCAGCAGGCTTGGCAAGGCAGTGCCTGGTGCTGTGCAGCCCCCTGGCACCCACCCTGCCCCAGGTTTGAGGTGCAGGTTGAGCCCCCCGAGGGGTGCTGAGCTTCCTGTGTCCAAAGCCCATCAGTGGCAGTGGTGAAGCACTCTGCAGAGGGTTCTGGCGGAGGATCTATCCCTTTGCTGCTCCAGGAGATGCTGGGGGGCTGTGCCAGGTGTCTGCTACATCTGTGCCTGTCTGCAGGGGCTGTCCATGTGTCCAGATGCCCAGATGGATTTTGCAGCCTGGCACCACAAGGAAGGGTCTGTTGCATCCCCAGAGAGCCCCCAGCAAAGGTCCAGGGGGCTTTGGCTGGCAGGTGACTGACAGTGTGGGACAGAACATCTCTGCCCCAGCTCTGGGCACAGATGGACCCACACTGGGCTGGGATCTGCTCTGCACTGTCAGAGGGACCCTTGGAGGCATGAAAAAGCCCAAAATAAATGGGATGGGGTTGTGGGAGCACAGCAGGACATCAGCTCTGTATCTGCTTTCTCTGTGCTTCAAACCATCCCTGGGTATTCTTTGAGTTGGGAGCAGAGTAAGCCCTGGGGACACCTTGAGTTAAAGGGTCATTGTTTCAGAATTTCTAACTTTAAATGAAACAATAAAAATAACCCTCCAAACCCCCCCTCCCCAACCTAGCCTTTTCCACCAGCCTGCCAGGAGATTTCAGCACAGGGACTTTATAGCCCCAAACACCATAAAACAGCCTAAATTACCCAGCTCTCAGTCGAAACAATTACAGTTTTTATCTATGGATATTAAAAGAGATGATTGTTCAGTGTAGTTAAAATATCTTTTCCTTTTTCTTTTTTTTTCCTCTTTCATTTTTTTTTAATATTTTAATCTTTATGGATGCACAGAGGGTAGGTGTGTGGCTGCTGTGCTGGGACACATTTTGGAGGCAGGGAGGAGCCTAGAGTGGCCACCCCAGCTGTGTCCCTGCCCAGGCCACCACGGTGCCACCCCTGGTGTCCAGGCACCACTGCCCTGCTGCTGCTCTAATCCCAGGTAATTGGATTTCCAGGGAGTGCTGTATCCAATTACAGAATCCTAATTAACAGACTGAAGTTACAAGTGTGCTGTGTCTTGCTTTCAGCAATTATGATTAATTTTGCCAGAATACACACACAGACGTTGATTACAGGATCCGGGGGCCAACAGGAGCTGCATGCTGATAATTGAGCTGTCAGCAAGGAGGGGACATGGGTGTCACCAGGACAAGGACCACAAGGCAGAGGTGGGTCCCTGCTGGGGTGAGGGCACATTCCTGCAGGCTTTGGGAAGTGATGTAAGGACATGGGACATCACCAATGCTCCAGGTCATGCCCCAAGCCCTGGGATGCCCAGAGATCATGGAATCATGGAATGGTTTGGGTTGGAGGGACCTGAAAGATGATTTAATCCCAGTCCCACTGCCATGGTCAGAGACACCTCCCACAGCCCAGGGTGCTCCAAGCCCCATCCAACCTTCAACACTGCCAGGGATGGGGCAGCCACAGCTTCTGGGGGCAACCAGGGGCTCAGCACCCTCACAGCACAGAATTTCTCCCTAATGCCATCCAGCATCTCCTGTGCCAGGGGACAGCTGGGGCTGTGCTCCTCCCTGCCAGGCATCTCTCTGCTGTCTCCAGCACCCATGATGCTGGTGAGGGAGCTGTTCCTGGCCAGGCAGAGCACTTCTCCCTGCTGCCCCAGGCCTTATTACTGCCTTTGCTGTTGCTTATTATCTTGTTCCCAGGCAGCCACGAGTCCACAGCTCAGGACATTAATCCAGCACAAGCCAGAGGCTTAACCAAAGAGGGAATCTTCCTCGGTGATTTTTAAACAAAACTTGATAAATCCTTAGTGAAAGGAAAAGAGCTTTCATCTCCAAAGGGCCCATCTCAGGGCTGATGCGTGATAAACACCCTGGTGCTACACATCTATATAAGGTGGCACTTAGTGCCATGGTCTGGTAACTACACCAGAAGTGGATCAAGGGTTGGACTTGATGATCTCAGAGGTCCCTTCCAACCCAACCATTTCTATGATTCTATGATCTTCATTTGCTGCATGTTTGGAGCATGGCTGCACACATCCACTTTTGTTCCCACTGACTTTTTCCTCAGCTTGGTACAGAGATCCCAGCCTGGGGACCAGCTCTGCTTTGCTCTGCCCCAAGACCATGCTGCTGTTCTCCATGTCCCTCACAGGCCAGGACTTATTGTTGGGGCTCGCAGGGGCTTGGGGACCCGCGAGTGGCCCTGGGGATGTGCTGCTGAGCAGGAGGGACCTTCCCTGTGCCCCAGGAGACCCTTTGCTTGTCCCTTCTTGGGAGCATCCCTGTGGCTCTGCCTCCAGCCAGCATGACAAGAGGGGACAAGTGCCCACGTCCTCACCAGCTGCGTGTCTTGCCCAGCTTCAGCCCTCTGTCCCACTCCACTCTGTGCCTGGATTTGGGGTGGCTGGGACATGGTCCCTTCCAACCAAATCATTCTGTGATGGTTTTATGCTGAGCCTGGTGGTGGGCACCAACCTGGACATGCCCTGGTTGGCTGAGTCTGGGGGCTGGGCTGATCCTTGCTGCTCTCGAGGGTCTGATCCTGCCCAGCAGTGGGGATGCTCCCAGAGGAGTCACCAGCCAGTGCTTGGAGCCACATCTCCAGCCTCTCCATTTCCTTTTGTCCCCAGCCCTCGCTCCCTTCCTCCTCTCCTTCCTCTTCCTCTCCTCCCTCCAACTCCCCCAGCTCCTTTGACGCTCCTATGGGGCTTTGATCTCCTCCGGAAAGCCCCTTCCTCACTCTGAACGAACTCGGCAGAGACTTATTAAAATAGATGAAGGGCTGCCTTTGATCCCCGTGATGCTCCAAAGACCTTTCCCCACTGCCAGGCTTCAAGCGCTGCCGTTTGCCTTTCATCCCTGCGCCGGGAGGAGCTCACCAGGCTGGAGACCGGGAGCTGCCGGGGCATCCCAGCTGCCTGGGGGATCCCAGCCCTGGGAGAGCCCGGCAGGGATGGAACGGGGTCCCCCTGCACCCTCAGCAGCTCAGCACCCACCGCAGAGGGATGCTGGGGACTCTGGCAAGGACACACGGGCTTGTAGAGATGTGTCAGGGAACTGAAACACTGGGGAAAAGAGAAAGGAAAAGAGAAGGTGAAGTTAAAACAATCCTGGGAAAAAAAGAAAGGAGAAAATAAAAGGAGAACGAAAAGGAGAAAGGGTTAGAAAGCAAAAGAGAAGGGTAGGTGCCCCCCTGGGCAAAGCTGGAGCTTGTTAGACCTTTCTAGCAACGTGTCTGAATTTGATAAAATAGAAATTAATTCCCCCTCCCCCGCAGGCGTTGGGCTCTGTGCTCTCCCTGTGCGCGGGGATGGGGATGTGGGGATGGGGAATATCGGGTGTGGGGGTGCCCTGGGGGATCCCCTAGGGGAAACAGCCCCTCTGGGGGTCCTGCCTTACCCCCCACGCAAAGGGGGGGAAGCCAAGGTGACATCTAGGGCAGCCCCTGGGGACACAGCGGGACGTGGAGGGGACAGAGGTGGCTCCTGCACTTCCCACTCCTGCTCCTCTGGAGCCAGCAGGGTCTGTGAGAAGCCGCCGTGCCAGAGCTCCCTGGGCAAATATTTGCCCAGACTGCTAAAATGAGGCGAATCCTGCTAATTACAGCTAATTAACTGCCAGGCGGGCTGCCATTGCCCGGCCTGCCACGGCCCTGCCGCCGGCACACTCACACCCAGAGCAAGCGCGGTGGCTGCTGCTGCCCCCCTAAAGGGGGGGAATGATCCCAAACCCCAGCTCTCTGCGTGCTGCTTCTGCCCTCCTGGGAGACTGCCAGCACCGAGGGTCGCGCTGTGCCACTGAGAAGCATCCTGTGCCACTGGGGATCATGCAGTGCCACCAAGGGAGAGCCAGCAGGTGACCCCTGACCCCCGACCCCTCCCCGAGCCACTGTCACCCGCCCGTCCCACCAGGGCCCCGGATGGCAGCGGCTCTGCCGAGCCCTTAATAAGGTTTGATTCACACCCTGTGCTTAATTAGCAATTCCGTTAACGGTTTGTAATTCAGGCACGACCCTGATTGCATCCGAATGCTACTTCATTTCTTCTCTGCCGCTTGCATTCTGAGCACTAATTATGCCTCTTTGGATGCTAATTGCTTCCCAGCCCTCTGCCGCTGTCTTTCCCAAGCAACATTTATTTTTTTCATGCGTCCATGTGTTTAAACTAATAAAAGCAGGAGGAAGGGGGTGGGGAGGAGGGAGCTGCATCGGTCTAAGGCTTCACCAAGATCAAACATCCCGGGAAGGTGAGCTGGGATGTGGTCCACGTCCCTGACCGGGAGGAGAGAGTCTGGGAAAGAGCTTGGCAGCCCTCCTGCCCTCTCCTCCACCCTCTGACCCACATCCCGGGTCCCAGACAGCCCAAATCCCAGATTCTGGGTTGGTAGCCACCTCCTGCATCCTACAGCCATCCGTCGGGGACATCGTGGTGCTGCTGAGGCTCGGCGGGACCCCCAGGACGTGGTGTTCCCTGCATCCTTCCCGCAGGGATGGGAATCACCGTGTGAAGCGGGTTAGGGATGGGTGGACATGGGCCGGGGCCACAGCTCTGGGGTAGGCGGGAGGTGCCTTTGGAGCGTGCAGGGGTGAGGGTCTGTGGAGCTGACAGGCTGGGGAGGACAGGGGCGGGTGGCAGGCAGGTGGCGGGATGTCGTCTCCATCGCATGGCAACAGATTGGGGACAGGATGACAGCGGCGGCCAAGGCGGCAGCTGGGACGCTGCATTTTCGGCTGCTGCGCTTGGGTAGTGATGGGGACAGAGCAGAGGGGGAAATGTGGGGACCTCCACTGCCAGCAGCCCCCCAGGCCGACCCCAGGGGGCTCATCCTTCGTCCCAAAATCATTGGAGAGCATGAGCTGTTCTTCCATCGGCTTCCAACCAGCTTTGTGCTACCTGGGGAAGGTCCCGGGCCATGCACCTTGCAGCTGAGCCCCTCCACCCCCGCCGCAGCACCCCCTGCCCCTGCCCCTGTCCCTGTCCCTGTCCCCGTCCCCCAGCAGTCTGCCCGGCTCCTGCTGCAGATGGGGCTTAAATATTCCTCCAATTTCCACCATTTCCCCAGGGAATACTGCACCAGCCCAGTCGGTGTGGAGGGAGCACCGTGTGGAGGAGCTGGGAAGCTCCGAAGTGGCTTTTATTGCCCTCGGTAATGACTGTATCGCTAACAGGTATTTAATGAACTCGGCCACTCTCGTTAGCAGAATTGCCGGGCCGTGAGCTGTGGTGAGGGTGAGCATGGAGCACAGCCAGCTCCATCAGCAGATGCCAACCTTCTGTGGTTGTGCTGCTCACTGCAGCTTCAGGCTGGCCCTGCCCCGCTCCGTGCCTCAGTTTCCCCATCTCAGAGCATGGCTGCACGCGGGAGCACGTTCAGGCAGTGGGACCAGGGCTCCTTCGGGGCCATAGTGAGGACTATGGACATGCAAGAGGGTCTCGGGGTCTGGCCAAAGTGACCCTGCTGGCATCACACCATGAGGAAGGAAATTCACCCCCTGGGTGCACCCAGCACCCCCCAGGCAGAGCCCAAAGGCAGAGACCTGTGGGGTTTTTGCAGTGCCGTGGGAGGGTGAAGGTCATCAACACCGGAGGAGCCACTTGGCATTTTGCCTGGTGCTTTCCCAGCAGGGAGCAGCCAGGGGACCTGCAGCAGCACCACAAATGTGACATTCATCTGCAGAGCCCAGCAGAGTCAGGCTGGTTTGCAGCTGGGATTTGGGCTGACCTGAACCTGGGAAGAAGAACTTGGGGTTGTTTGGATCCAGGACCTGGATTTTGGGTTGGCTTGGACCTGGGAGCCAGATTTGGGGCTGGGTTGGACTTGGGATTTGGGCTGTTTGGCCCCGGAAACTGGTATTTGGGCTGTTTTGGTATTTGGGCTGTTTTGGAGCCCAGCACTTTTGCAAGCACAGAAGCAGAGCTCGGCGGCCACCGTGTCGGGGCTGTCCCTGGCTGTCAGTAAGGGCTGGGATGGGAGATGCCACCTCTTGATTAGTGTCTGCATTGCGGGACATTAAGGCAAAGTGTTACTAAGCAGCTGTTTCCCCAGGCAGTAAGGTCTGAAGGTGCAGCCGGTGCTCCCCAGGTGACAATAAAGCTCCTGCCCTGGCTCCCCCGGGACAGGTTTTGGGCTCATGGCTCCCCCGGGACAGGTTTTGGGCTCATCCCCCCACGGGTTGGTGCTGGGCTGCACCTGCGAGCCCCGCGCCCGGGGGTTTATATTGACACGATCGTCTTTATTTATTTAAAATATTTGGCATCTGGTGGGGAAGCAGAGGAATGTAAAAAATTGTATTTGGACTGGATTCCTGCTGGATGGCCCCACCACCCCGGCAGCCGTTCGCCAATTAAATATCCATCAGTAACAAGGCAAACAAACGCACGGATCCCGAACGCTCCACATTAAAAGTTAATAATAGAGCCAGCACCTGCAGCCGGAGAGGGAAATTAAGAGCAGCTCATGGAGCAACACAGTAAACGGAGGAGGGAGCAATTAACAACCATGAAAAGATGAGGAGAAACAATTAGGAGGAAGGGGGGGGTGGGTGGGTGGGTGCAGACACGCGTGCAGATGCCGTGTTGGTGCCCACGGAGATGCCGTGGTTGATGCTTTGGTTTCCTGCTGCCTTTCTGCACTAGCTGATCTGTAGAGGTCCCTTCCAATTCTGATAATTCTGCAATTCCCATCATGCTGGGAGTTTCTGGGGTGGTTTTGCTGGGTTTCTATTTGCTCAGAGGAAATCCTGCCCCTTCCCCTCTGTGTCTGTCCTATCCCTGGCTGGGATGGCCTCAGGAATGGTACCAGCAGCTCCGGGGAATCGCTGCTGCTCCCCTCCCCTGCTCCTATTGATCCAACATATTAAGCTATTAAATTATTTTGCTGTTTCAGAGATCGGTCAATAAACGCTGGAGCTATTGGAGGGAATGACCTTTCCTGCAAATTCCTCTTGGGCACAAAACCCCCACCGCCCTGGAGAGGTGTGGGATGTGAATGCTGCTCTGGGATCTCTCCTCTTGGGGATGTGTTTTGTTTTTTCCGAGGCTGGTTTTGGTTTGTTTTACTGCATTCACCTTAAAACAGTGGCAGGAGAAAGAGGCCTGGGAGGGGAAGCCTGGCTTTGCGTTTGTCCTGTGACCACTGTGCTAATTTCCCGGTGTCTTGCCCCATTTTCTCGGGGGCTTGGACCCCTCCATGTCCCAAGGATGAAGTGGGGCCAGCCCCAACCTGCCTGTGCAATCGGGGAAACTGAGGCACAGGGCTGGGGGCAGTGGTGATGTTTTAAGGGAGTTACTGTGGGGCTGGAAAGTGTTGCCAGGTGATTCAGCCCACCAGGGCCAAGCAGCTTTTTCGTTTTCCAGGAGTTATTATCAAATATGATTTTTTTGGTGGTGATGATGGTGGGTTTTTTGCTTTTTTTTTTTTTTTTTCCTTAAATTGGTTATATCACAGACAAGCTGGTATCTCTGAATATGCAGGAGAGAATCCTTCCTTGCAGGGCTTAAACAGAAAGTAAAATGTTTTACTCATACAATAGAATATTATTAGCACAGCAGCGGCAGGATGGGGACGGTGGCTGCTGGCGTAGCTGCAATGAAAGGAGAATAAAATTGAACCCTGAAAGCTCAAAGCCAAACAGCCTCTTCCAAGCCCCGACTTTTTCCATTACAGATATATTTTTGGAAATAAAAGGGAAAAAAAAAAAAAAAAAGTATTTCCATTTGGGAGCTTTTTTTTTTTTTTGATCAGGCGGATTACAAACCCTCCTGCTTTGGGATGAGAAGTTGTGTGTCAGGAGGGGGGGATGGTGTTAAAATAACCCCCTGGTTGTTCCAGCTTCACATGTGCAGCGGGAGCTGCGTCTGCACCACAGCTCCTGCCAGGCTGGGGAGGGGAGGAAGAGATCAGATTATTAATAAACTTAACGAGATGAGTAACGTTGGCTGCTCATAAACCGCCAGCGACCGCCTCTATTTCACCGCTGCAATCGGAATTAACCGTGGATCCACCACTTACCGTCCCTGCAAAGCTTTATATCTCTCAACTGCTGTAATGTCATTAGTAGCTAATTGATTTTTTTGCAACATCTTGGTGAGATAGAGAAGCAGGATTCTGGTTTTGCAGCCAGACAAGCAGACCAGGCAGCTGGGGCAGTGAGCGCCACGGCTGGGGGATCCCTCCCTGCCTCCCACATCTCGGGTTTTTTCCCCATTTTTTTCCCAGAATTTCACCATCTTGCCTGTGCTGCCTGCAGGGAGGTGGTCTGGGAGGGGTGGGAACGGGGCTGGATTTACCATTTCTGGTGCTGGAAAGGGGTGTCAGGGCTTAGCAGGGGCTCTCCTGCCTGTGATATGCTGCATTTTTTGTGCCCAAAATCCAGAGCCACGTTGGGGAAGCCCCAGCTCCAGGACAAACCCAGCTGCCGGGATCTCCAGCACTCCTCCAGTAACTGGGATTTATGCCAATGAAACAGGAAGCCGGAGGGAGAGATAAATTAGAATTATTTTTAATAAAATGGGGATCATTTTTAATCACGTTTAAGATATTTTTCTTTAGCCACCTCGTAGGGTGTAGATTTCTCTGAAAAATGGGGAACTTTCATCTCTTGCTGCTTGGGAATTAATTCCTCCCTGACAGCCGTGGTGCTTAATGTAGATAATAACTATTAGTTCTACCCCAGACAGCACACTCCGTCCTGCGGGGCTGGGGCTTTCATTTTTCTCCCTGGATTAGATTTAAATCCTTTGACAGGCAGTGGAACCCCTGAGAGGAGGGGCTGGGGGGATCTGCCTATCGTTAAACCCCATGGATGCTTCTGCTCTGCATCCCTCTCCCCATCCCCAGCCTCTCATGTGGGACAGCCCAGGGATGAGGGTTTTGTTCTGGAAAACCAAGGATTTGGTGTTGGTCTTGGGTTTGCTCTTGGATTTCTCCATCCCCTTTTGCCCCAGATCAGCTCTGCCCAGTGACTCAGGAGATGCTGGGGCACACTGGAGCCATTGCCCAGTGGGGTTGGTGCTCCTCAGGACTCCCAACATCACCTCTGCCAGCTTTTCATCCATTCATCCCTGATAGCCAGACCCTTCCTGGGAGCATGGAGCTGCCTTTTCCCTCCCCGGAGTCACTAATCCCCTCCCATCTCTCGGGCAGAGATAATCCCCATCAGCTGAAGCCTGTGGGGCTGCAGCAAGAGCTGCTTTCAAAAGCAACACAAAGAAACTGGCAATAATTTGATTGCAAGCAGAGATTTCTGCTGCTTCCCCGTGACATTCTGGCTGCCCCTTTGATCCCTCAGGGATCACCCTGGATCCAGGATCACCCCAGGTCCAACATCACCCACCCTGTCCCTGGGCAGGGCTGAGGTGTAGGGATAGGGGACAGGAACATCCCCATACAGAGCTGCCCATCCAGTGCCAGCTCAGGGATCACAGGGGGGTTAGGGTTAGGGTTAGGGTGTGACCCACTCATCAGAGCTCCATATCCCATCCATTCCCACATCAAAGCCCCAGGCTGGCCCTGCCAGCCCCTTGTAGCTCAGGTGCTGACACACAGAGCACAGGGGCTTTGATCTGGGGTGTTTTTTTCTTTTTGCTTCAATTTCCCATTCACTAACTGCACCATTTAATGATTTAAAATGTTGAAAAACAGGCCAGGAGCTGTCATTTGTCATTAGAAGGATCACTTCCCTAAAGGGCCAGTGACAATTCCCTCCTGTCCCTCCCCTCCTCCAAGATGGGGGCAGAGGGGATGCAAACAGCTCAGGGCCCACAGCAGGATGAGGTCTGGGTGGTCCATGATCCCTGTTCCCTGGCTTGGGGGTGTTCCCTTTGTTTAAACTGGCAATAAAAACATGTGGGTTCAGTGACTGGAGTGTAGTGACTGGAGCCCTAAATAACCAAAGCAAAGGGTGCCTGCACCCTCTGGGGGGGCCTGGGGGTGGGGTCCCCACTGCTCTCCCACGTTTCTCCCTCCACTGTGGCTGGAAAAGGTTCTTCTAATCAGGGGTAATTTTATGCATCATTAATATCAGGCCTGATTATAAGGAATGAAAGTTCAGCCGAGGGGAAGATGAAAGGAGGAGGCAGCCACCCCCTCTGCCCTCGCTGTGGGCTGGGGAGGGGACATAGGGGGGTCCCGGCTGGTGCTTGGTGCTCAGCACCTCAGCATCCCTCCTGTCCTCCTGTCCCCCCCCTCCCAGGAGGCTGCATCTTGCCAAGGTGACAGGAGCAGGGATGTCCCATCCTTTGGGGACCCTTTGGCCGGGGATGTTCACTTGGAGCCTGGGGACCAAAGGGGCCTCTCAATGCTGGGGGGGGGGGTCAGTGGGATTTTGGGAAGCCCTGTGGAGCATTTTGGGGTTCGACCAGGCTGTCAGGGGGGAGCCAGCAGGAAGGGGTCAGGAGAAATGGCTCCAGTCCCTGGGAGAAAAAACCTTTTCTTCCTCCTCTTCCTCACCTTCCCCTGATTGTTTTCCCTTCATGTCTGAGTACAGCCATAAATTAGAGCCTCCGTGAAGAAAACAACATCTGTTTACCCTCCTTGAGTGTGCAGCTCATAAAGGAAAAGGCTCCTGGCCGCCTCTCTCTTTCTTCATCCCGGCAGCCAAGGCTTCCCCCTCCATCCCCTCCACTCACTTTGGGATGGAGAGGAGCAGCCTCCTGAGCCAGGGGAGAGAAAAATGAGCCCAACACAAGGTTTGTTCCTTGAATAGCACCGGAGATAAAATCTAAATGCCAAAAGAACCTTTACTGATGGGGGTGAATTTATGAGGATTCACCCAGATAAAACTCGGTGTCTGGATCCCCTGGGAGAGGGTGGAGCTGGGGATGGAGCTGGTGCTGGGCTGGGAAGGTTCTGGGGCTGGGATCAGATCTCCCAGTGGAGATGGCACGTCCCTGGGAAACTGCAAATCCCTGGAGGGGAAGCGCTGACAAGCATGAAATAAATTACAGCTAATTGGATTAAAATATCTCGGTGGCTTTCTGTCCCCACTCGCATTACCACCCTGCCAGGGTGAGACCCTGAGCACGGTGCCAGTCCCCAGCTGCCAGGTGTGGGACATGGGGGTGACATGGAGGCTGTCAGGTCTGGTACATGGGTGACACAGGGGGGACAGGGGCTGGCATTGCTGGTGGCCTCTGCCCATCCTCAGCACGAGAGCCCTGTGCTGCAAAACCTGCGCTGAAATGTCAGGCTGGCAGCTGCGAAAGTTAACAAGGTGCAGCTTTAATGAAATGCCATTTCTCCCCCCTTCTTATTGTCCCCTCCCATTCCCTTCCCTCGTCCTTTCCCAAGAAAGAGGTTATGATTGAACACAGCTCTTTAACTGCCAGCCCTGACTTTGGGAGTAAAACATAAAAGCCCAAAGTTCCCCTCTAATATTAACTGTAATGAGATAAACTTAATTGAACATTTTTACGATGTCATACTCATTTCCCTTTTTAATTGGGTCTTTCTTCCATAACAACATGAAACCATATGATGGTGAACTTGCAGGAGACGTTTATTACTGAGAGCCCTGAACACCAGAACAGGCAGGAGGGTTTGAAGAGGCCAAAGCTGTTCCTGGTTGGGGCTTCCAGGAGGTGTCTGGGGGCAAATTCTGGGGATCTGGATGCTTGGAATGAGGTCATGAGTCCTGTGCTGCTGGGTGCTCTCCCTTCCCCATTGCCATTGTCTCCCAGTCAGGAATTAATTGCTCTTAGCAACATAAACAACCTAATAAAATAGAAAAAAAAAACCAAAACCAAACAAACATATATAAAGAGGATAAAAGATGTGTTACAGATTGGATTTAACAGCCTGATGGGTGGGGAGGGGATGAAAATTCATGGCATGGGGCTGGCTGGGGATGAAGGGGCTGCACAGAGGGTATTTGGTCTGTCACTGTGGATTTTGGGATGTCTAGAGCATCCTGCAGCCATGCTGGGAGCCACTGTGCTGCTGAGACCCTCCTGGGCACAATCAGCAGCTGTGTCACAGACCATGGTGGGCCAGCCCCAACTTCTCCCTGCAGCAAATATCCAGGGATTCAGCTCATTTTTCCAGGCTGCCCAAGCTGACCTTTCAAAGCCCTGACAAAAAAGACAGGAGATCATGGAATCAAGGAATAGTTTGGGATGGAAAGGAGTTTAAAAATAATCTTGTTCCAACACCCTGCATGGGCAGGGACACCTCCCACCAACCCAGGCTGCTCCCAGCCCCATCCAACCTTGGACACTGCCAGGGATGGGGCAGCCACAGCTTCTCTGGGAAACCTGGGCCAGAGGCACCCTCACACCACAGAATTTCTTCCTGATGTCATCCAGCATCGTGCAGAGGGGTGACAGCGTGAGTGGGCACAGCTCGGGTGTCTGCTGTGGGTTCCCTGTGTGTGTGCTGGGGGTGGGATGGGGATCCTTCCCATAGGATCTGGGCTGGATGGGTGCCTCGTCCAGACCCCCCCCCAAGGCCTGGAACTGGGGCACGGCAGAACTCTGTGGGTAACTCTTGCTCCGTAGCTGCTTCGCTTTGGCTTTGCTCCCTCCGGGCTTCCAGCAGGTATTTTGCAGGGGAAAAGCACTTAGTGCATTAACAGCGGCTTCTCAGCGCAGGCAGCCGGGCTGTAATTAATCATTCATACAGCTCTGGGACCCCTGGCAGCCTTCGCAGGGAGTAATTACACCTCTCCCCCTCCTCTTCCTCACCGCCTCAGCCCCGCTCCCCCAGCCCGGCCAGCGGGGAAGTTTTGACAAGGTGATCAATGAGGTCTGCAGTGCCGGGGGGAGGGGGAGAGCCGGGGGGAGAGGTAATTGGAGCAGAAAAAGGGGCCTGGAGGAGGGAGCCCTTCCTAATGGAGCAGCCGGGAGGCAGGTTGCGGCACGCCAGGGAAAAAAAAAATAAGGGGGAATGAAAGCCAGAACGCTGACCCTTCACTGAGCTCACCCTGCCCTGCAGGTTGGGTGGGTGCCCATCCAGAGTGGGGTTTGGGTGGAGGAAACAAGTGTTTGCTTCCTCCCAAAGGGAGGCTGGGACCAGTTTCACCGCGGGGTGATCCCAGTGACATCTGTGCTGGATGTGCTGCCAGTCCCAGTGTGCAGGGTCACTCCCTTGCACAGGGGCTGAGATTTGCCTTCCCATTGCTGCAGCTGGAGGGGGAGGGGTGTAAGGAGGAGAGGAAAGCACCATTTGGGTTTGAATTTGCTTCCCCAGCTGCGTGAGGAGCCCTTGGGCTGCGCGTTTGCTGGGGATGGGTGCTCGAGGGAGTTTGGGGGCCAGGGAAAGGAGCTGCTCAGGGGATCGGGTTCCAGCCAAGTGTGCGACTCGGCAAGGGCTTGAAATCGCTTGAATCAACCCCAGCCCAAACCATCGTTAGCCAAAAACCTGCAGAAAAAAATCTTGGTCCTTAAAAATGCAAATAACGCGTGTTGCCGAACGTCCTTGTTTGTCTGTAATTGCAAAATTCTTAGACTCAATCAGCCAAAGATAAACTATGTTATTTAGGAGCAATTTGAAAGCAGACAGATTGAAAACAATGGGCCAGATTCAGCTCTCGGTGGCTCAGGAATGAAGCTGGAATCTCTGCTGGATGAGCTGGGAGGGATTCACACCCCTGGACGGTGCCCGGCATCAGGTCCCAAGGCAGAGGATGCAGGATGCTGGGTGCCCACACACTCCTGCCTCCCTCCAGAGGTCCTTTCCACTACATAATCCCAGGACATTCCCAAATTTGCTGCAGTCGCAGCCTTAAAACACCGGAATTGCCCCAAGAATCCCCCTGGCTCGCTGGCCCAGCATGTCCTGCTCCAGCATCCCCTCTGTTTATTAAATATTTAGGGAAGAGGGGGAACAGGGACAGGCGAGGGGGCACATTCCTGGCTGGCAGGAGCAGAGCCAGCAGCCGCTGATTTATAAAAGCCAATTTTCTTGGCTTCTAGGCTGCAGATCAATCACTTTGGGGCTCGGCCCCCACCGCCTCTGGTGGAGGGAGCTCTGCAGCAGCCGCTGTGTGTGAAGTGCCCCTCCTGGGCTCCCCCCTGCCTGGCTCCTGGTGGCACCGCGTCCTGATGCTCTCAGCAGTGACAGCTCGGCCTTTGCTGCCGTCCCTTCTGCCTAGAAACACACTTTTGGGTTGCTCTGCTCTGCTTGCTGGGAAGGGAAAGTTTGGGCTGGTGATTGCATTGCTGGAACTTCCCCACGGACTCAAATCCAGCTGGAGCTGCCAGTGCCCCAGTCCCAGCTCTGCCTGTGCTGACTGGGTGCCCTCCCTTCCACGGGTGCTCTCCTGTCCGTGGGTGCTCATCTTCCATGGGTGATCATCCTTCCCTGAACGCCCTCCTTTCCCTGGGTGCTCTTCTTTACCTGGCCAGCCTGCAGCCTCCTGTTCTTTATGAATTAATTCCCCTTTGCCCAGCTCTGGAGACAGCACCTCTGCTGGATGCTCCTCTGGGGGATTTCCCCGAGGGGAGCAGAAGCCGGGGGAGCACCCGGTAATGTAGAACATAGAGACAATGATTTTTAAACAATTACATTCCCCTGTCTGGGCAGACCTACAAGGATGTAAACAAGATTCCCTTTAAACACATGCTTCCCGAGCATCCATCACTCCATCCAGACTTCATTATGCTCGACTCTATATGTTATAAATTACATTTTAATGATAAACTATGCACTCCTAATGCAAACTGCAGCCTCCTGCTGCCGGTAAAAACAATAATAGATTTGTAGAAAGTGAAAAGAGGGAAATGCATATTTATGAGGTGGGACAGTTGCAGGGGAAAAAGGCAATTGTTTTCTGAAATATTGGGATTTATGAATTACTTCCTATTTTAAAAGGCTTCCGTGTCTTCTCGTGCTCCAAAAGTCAAATCATTACCAGCAGGGAGGGTGGGAAGTGCTCACTGCAGCTCCTGCCTGGTGTGCTGGGACCCAAACTGGGCTGTCTGCTGGGGGGAAACCTGCTCCTTACTGGGTTTTATGTGATGAGAAACATCAATGAAAAGCCAGCCCTGGTGCATGGTGCCTGGGAGCTGGCTCTGTGCTCCGGTGCTGCCATGGGAGGAGGGGGTGAAGCTGCATCCATCCCAACCCCCCCCCAGCCCTCCTCTGCCAAGTCAAACCTTTTGTCTGTACATCCATTACTGGAGCAGCTTTTGAGTTCAGCAGAGATCATGTCTCTGGCCTTCAGCAAATGGCTTTTTTCAAGGTGCACATCAGCTTTCTGACACAGCCGAAGCTTTTGCAAGCTTTTAAAAGAGCAGCTTTTATTTGGGTGAGGCAGCTGGAGTCCCTCTGTGAGATCAGGGCCCTCTGGTGTGAACCCCTTGGCTTCTTCCAGGAGAAAGTCCCCAGCAAGACCAGAAGGCAAAGGAGAAAACAGGACAGGAAAGAAAAAATGAGGAGAGGAGGCACAGAGTGTCCTGAGGGGATGGGAGCTGTAGCCATGGGGTGGGTCCATGGGGTGTAGGGAGGAGGGAGGTGATGGGTGACCCTGGCTCCGGGGAGAGGAGGGGGCTGTGTGATTTTGGAGATGGTTGAGGGGGATGTGGAAGCCTGGGCAGGGGTCTGGGGGACAATAAGGACAAGGACAACATGATCAGGTGTCCCAGGTGTTACTCCATCCCAGGATGGGTGGGAGAGGAGAATGCAGAGATCAAAGAGTGCAGGAACGGGAAAAGTGTGGTGACAATGGTGACACAAATGCCACTTGCTCAGTCCCCAGTGGGTGATGGACTCATCCTGCTCTCCATATCCATGGAGCACAGACTCTGGGTACCCAACCAACCACCCCCAGGCCTGGGTGAGGGCTGTGCAGAGCTCAGAGGGCTCACATGAGAGCACCTGGATAATTTATGCATGAGCACCCATGGGCCCACGCACGAGCGCCCAATTAATTTTTGCATGGCCACCCAAGTGATCCACGCATGATCACCCATTTACTTCACACATGGGTGCCCATCCACCCGTGACAGGGTTTGGGAAGGGGGGGATTAAGGAGCTGCAGGTGGTGGGATCTGGGGCTTTTTGTGGATAAAGGAGCTGCTGTCAGGCAGTGGGAAGCCAGGGGGAGGGAGTCAATTCCCCAGGCAGTAGCACCAGCGTGGGGTTCCCTGGAGAGGGGTTCTGCAAGCTCCTCGGGGATCTGGGAATAACTGCAGGCCTCCCCTAGCCCACCAGAGCTCTGTGCTTGCCCACAGCTGTTGCGGCAGCAAGGAGGGGAGTGGGGTGATCCACAGCTGGGGGCTGTTGGTCATGTGTCTGCAGTAGATGAGCCCCAGGGATGGGGAGAGCTCAAGGGGTGCTGGGTGCCCCCTCCCCAGTGCCCCCTGTTCCTGCTCCAGCCATCAGGGGCTCTCCCTGTGGCTGCTGTGTTGCTGGCAGCATGCCTGGTCACACCGAGCTGCTCACAATAGAGGCCTTTGTTCTGCTGTGCGGGAGATGTTTAATTCCTATTATTACTGTTAGCATATAAGTACAAAGAAAGGTGAAGAGAGAATTCAAAAAATTCACTCGTTTTCCTAATTCCCCCGATCCTTGCAGCACTGGGGAGGGGGGCAGTACTGGGGGGGGAACTCCAGCTGCTCCTGCCCTGCTGCTGGGCAGGATTTGGCACCTGGGAGGGTGCTGCAGGGGTGAATGCTGTCAGAGTGTGCAGGCTGGCTGTGACACCAGGGCCATCACCCTGAGGGCCATGGCATTGCAGAGCCACCAGGGATGTGTGTGAATGAGCAGAGGGCAGCTGTGGCTGGGGCTGATGCTCAGCCCCCTGCATGGGTGCTGCTGGGTGCATTTGTGTCCCAGGGCCAGCACAGAGCTGTGGTGCTGTTAGCAGGGACAGTGTGGAAGTTTTGCCACTGGAACCAGGGGACACAGGCCACTCCTGGGAGCTGAGCTGAGTTTTGCATAGGGCCGTTTGCTAGAGCTTGTGGATGCCAAAATTGCTGGCCCCATCCTTAAAATTCCAGGGAGGGAATTAATCCCACCTGCCCGTCCCTGCTGCCAAGTGCCCGATGCAGATGCTGCTGGTTGGGGCATTAAATTTAAAGAGCTGATTAAGTGCAATGAAAACCGTGTCAGCTGGTTGTCAGCGAGGAGAATGCATCAGGGCTGCGGATTAGAGGCTGAGTGACGGCTGGGGACTGCAGGCAGACAGCCCATCAATCAGCCACCGAGCTGGCTGAGAGGGGACCTTCCCTGGTCCCATGATACTGAATCGGGGAGGGGCAGCCCTGGATGCTTTGTGGGTTCCTTCCCTGGGTGGTCATCCCAGCATCTCCCTTCTCCCACCTTGTCTGAACGAGGGGGTTCATACCAAAGGTGGGGACCAAAATTTAGCAGGGCTTGTAGCGATGGGAGAGGTTGGTGGTTTTAAACTGAAAGGGGAGAGATTTAGCCTAGGTATTAGGAGGAAATGTTTGACACTCAGGGTGGTGACACCACTGGCCCAGGTTGCCCAGAGAGATGGGAGATGCTCCATCCCTGGAGCCATTCCAGGTCAGGGCTCAGAGCAACCTGGTCCAGTTGAAGATGTCCCTGCAAAGGGTTGGACTAGAAGAGCTTTAAAAGTCCTTTCCAGCCCCCAACCATCCTGTGATTCCATTCCATGATTTTCAGTGAAAGTTTCTGTCGAGCTTGAAATTCTCTGGAAAAGCTCCAAGCAACCCCAGCTCCGGGCAATGACGTTTCCCGACCTCAAAGCCCAGGAGCTGGGTTTGCATTTGGTTGCAAATCCTCAGGGCTCAGCCCACGCTCACCAAACCCAGGGGCTGGGTCCGGGGCTGCTGGCACCGGCTGCCACAGCTCCTGCCATCGGCTGCTGCTGGCACTCGCTGTCGTTTGTCACCGCTTCACACCCTCCCTCCAAGCCTGGCTTTGTCACACGTCTGCGAGACACCCTGGGGATGCAAGGGGGGGGATGCTCTGCACCTCCTTCCATGCGATGTCTTGCAAGGGCTTCACCCTCCTCCAGGTCTTTCCATGCAATGGGAAGGAGAGGCAGAGGCTGTGGTGCTGGCAGACCTTGTGGCACCCGTGTTGGCTCAGCCCCTCGGTGTCCATCGTGGTGGACTCGTGGCTCTGCTCTGCGTGTCCCATGGAGGGGCAGCACCAGGGCTGGTGTGCCTTTAACTCTGGTATAAATAAATGTCAAACCATGATCTGTTCTTCAGGGGACATCCAGCCTTACCTCCCTTTCCCTTGGTTAATTAATTTAATGGTTTTATGATTGCAAAGAGATTAGCTGGGAGATATATAATCTATATAGAGAGGTATGGAGGGGACTATAGATAGCATATAAAAGTGAGAACAACTCCCACTCCCCTTGGATGGGGAAGTTGTGAAGTGAAGGGGAGGCCTTGCTGGAGGAGGTTTGTGGAGTGCTTGGGTCTGCAAACCACTGCAGATGCTCACTGGGATTTAGCAGGACTGGGAGGAGAGGGTGGGAATCCTGGAGCTGGGGAGGGATGGAGGGCAGCGTGTCCTGCACTTCCCCTCTGCTCCCAGCTCAGCCTCGTGCCACAATTCGAGTCCTCCTGCTCCCGTTGTGTATGGGACAAAGTTGGGCCCTGAACACACCCAGGTTTGTCACCCAGTCACCAATTGTCACTGAGGGAACATCCTGGAGCATCCGTGTCCCTTCCTCATGGAGCTGAGCACTGCTGGCTCATGACATGCACGGTGAGGTGTGTGTGTGGGAATGCAGGGATGATGCTGGAGCTGGGGGGATGCTCCTACACTGGCTGCTTAGAAATAGATTTCATTCCCACCCCAGTGATGGGTTTGAACCAGGAGTGGGGACATGGAACCTCATCCCTGCTACCCCCATGAGCTGATGGCTCCCTCTTTGCCAGGACCTGGGAATTTGCATCCCCGAGGGTGAGGGTGATGGGGTTGGCAGAGGGTCCCCAACACCAGCCCAGCTCCGGGGTCCTGCTTGGGGCTGGGGCAGTGCAGGGTGGGGGCAGCATTGAAGGCTCTGTGCATGTGGTGGAGCCTCGGGAGGCAGAGAGCTGCAGATTGACTGTGACAAACACGGCCCAGAAACTGCGTCTTGGCGGATGCAAATTATTCAGCAGCTCCAGAGAAAAACGCTCCCCGACAGCATGCCGGGGGGGCGGGGGACAGGCTGTAACACCCTGTCACATCCCCTGCCAGCAACAGATGTGCCAGGTCCCCTCCCCACTTACCACCACCTCCTGGCAAGCAGCGGCAAGGGAGCAGGGTGAGCACCCCAAAAGCTGTGGAGGTGACAGTGGGGGGCTGGCCGAGGGACAGAACCTCCCCAGCCATCAGCACAGGCAGCAGACCCTGGCAGAGTCACAGACCACGTGTGTATCTGTGCACATCTCCCTGCACACACGCAGGGAGACACCTAAAGCATCCCAGTTCATCCCAGTTCATCCCAGGACTGCACTTTGGTCCACAGAACGGGGCTGGGGCTGAGATTAAGCTCCAAGAACTGTTCTGAGCTGTGTGCTGGGGCTGTTTGGGAATTGTCTAGGAGCTGCTAATCAAGAAGGTGAAGGTGTGGAAGGTGTCCCCTGGGGTAATCTCGTGGATCTGACCCACTTTGCACCAGGCAGGTATTTCTTGCAGGTATTGCCTTGCTGTCAGCTGAGATTCAATTCATGCTCAGAAAATCAGCAGCAGCAAAGCAGTTCCTGGCTGTGAGCCTGGGGCAGAACCATCCCAAGGGCTGTCCCCAAGCAGGTGACATATGGTTGACCCAGCCTGAACCATGCAGGTCTTGAGACCATTCTCTGTGCCAGCTCCAGGTTGACGTGGTTTGCTTCACCAAGTCCAAAGCCCTCCTGAACTCGAAGGATCAAGAGGGTGAATCCTTAAGAGGAGGATGGGAAGCAGATTACAAGGGGAGATGTTTCGAGCCAATCCCTTCTGGAGGTGGCATTTAGGCAGATGGAGGAGTGGTGCTGTCTGAGGAGGATGTGAGGGAAATGTGAATATGGAGAGGATGCTCCTGCTGCCGGGAGGGAGCCAATGCCCTCCAAGATCTCAATAAAACAACAACCTGTGGCTAGTGACCCACACCTAGCTCCCTCTACAATCACTGCCAGCCCTTTAGAGGTCGCAGGAGCCACTTTCAAGCTTCATTAGAGTTGTGAGCTGGAGGTTTGTGGGGGTCCCTCTTGTATCACTTGCCCATCCCTTTGACGAGGTTTTGCTCTTGCAGATGTGGTGCTCAGGTGCTGCCAGCTCCATCCCGGCCACCGCTGCCACCTGGACCAGGCACCGGTGAGGCTGCTGTGCCCAACCCTCCCAATGCCAGAGTACATTTTTATTTCTGGGGGTTTGGTATTAATATTCATCTACCAGGGGCTTGTAATCGGGCCTTTCAGTGCTGTTCTTGTACTTGGTTGAAGTAGATAAATGTGGATGATGGGCAAGAGGAGCAGCAGCCCTGCCTGGCGATGTGCTTCGCGTCTAGATCAATAGTGGGGCTTGCTGAAAATTTTCCATGATGCTTTTCCATGTGCTGCTGTTCCTGCACAGCCAGCTCTGCTGTCTCCTTGGGAAGGGGGATGCCAGGCTGTGGTGAGGGGTGATTTCCCTTCCAGGTATTTTCCCCTATTTTCAGGGCTTGGTGTCCTGGTATGGTGGTGGCAGGGGTGGGGATGAGCAGGGCAGTAGAGGGATGGTTCTGCTGTACAGCGACATGGGGGCTGTGAGAGAGGGGTCAGGCAGGATGGTTCCCACAAATGCCATCTGGAGGGGGACAACTTATGTCCGTCTGTTCACTCTGGGGTGCCTGCAGACCCCCTGTGAGACACCCCAGGCACATCCCCAATGGCCTCTGCAGGATGCTGTCCTCTGGCTGGGGCTGTGGGGTGCTGGATGCAGCCAGAGCTGCTGCTCCAGGGGATGTGGCAGCATCCCAGGCCCTAGAGCAGCTGCTGCCCTGGCAGGAGCCATTCGGGTTCCTCTTGGATCTCACTTGGTGCTGCTTTCCATCTGCTGTATTATTTCAGCATTTAATTATTTACCACGGGCTGTGTGGGCGGCTGTACAGAGGCAGTTATTGCTTAATTGAGCTACTTGACTCCAGAGCTGCCAAAATAATAACAAGTGTGAAAAAAAAAGATTCTCCCTTGAAGAGCAGCCCGGGGCAGGGGCAGACCTGTCCAAGCTGGGCTTCTAGGGAGGTTTGGGGTGTTCACCCCCCCATCTCACTCTATCCCAAACCCAAGGCTGGCTATTAGGAGGAAATTCTTCCCTATGAAAGTGCTGAGCCCCTGGCCCAGGCTGCCCAGAGAAGCTGTGGCTGCCCCGTCCCTGTCAGTGTTCAAGGCCAGGTTGGATGAGGCTGGGGGATGAATGAGGGTCCCTAACGAGGGTCCCTAACGAGAGTAATGAGCAGCTGCATGGCTGAGTTCTGGGTCTGTTTCCTCCCCACCCATAGGCCCATCTATGGCTCAGGAGGAGGATGGGGGTGGAGGAGGTTCCTGCCCTCTTTAAGAGGGTCGAGCATATCATGGGGGGCTCAGAGGAGGTGGTCCCTGTGCTGGGGCCCTGTGGGGGCAGAGCTGGGTCACCAAGATCTGGAAACCAGGACTGGCAGGGCACGGAGGACCAAGCCAGAGGAGCTGGGGTAGGTGAGCAGTGCTTGTTGGGAGCTGGGCTGCAGCCCCTGTGTGGTGGGGGGCAGCTGGGGGACATCCCCAGGATTCTGTGTCTCCAGAGCCACCCTTGAGAAAGACACAGGCAAGCAGGTTTGCCACCAGTTGGGAAGCACTTGTGTGCACAGAAATAAATTAATTAAACCTGTCGAATAAAACAGCACAACAGCCCCAGTGGGACCCAGCTAATGCATCCGCTCGTTGCGTTTAGGTATTAATACCCTGACAGGAGGGCTTTAATTAGCAGCCTTTGAGCCTGGTTTTCTCCTCCTTGCCTGAGCATCTCCCAGCGTGGATCCCTGCATCCCATGGGAGCTGGCTGTTGGCTCACATAGTTCCCTGAGAGCATCCTTTGTCCTCAAGAGCATCCCTGCTTCCCCGAGAGCTGAAGGAGTGGGTCTTCCCCTGAGCTCCCTCTTGCCTGCCTGGTCCCAGTGTCTTCATCCAGGGCAGGTGCTGCCATCCCAGCACAATTCTATCCCCACCCAATGTCCCTGCCCACACAGGGGGCTGGAGCTGGGTGACCTTCGAGATCCCTTCCAACCCAACTCATCCCGTGGTACTAAGATCCCACTGCACCCATCCAGCCCTGGCTCTCCTGCCTGGAGCTTTGCCTTCTGGTAGGGTGGGCTCCAACAGAAGGAGATGCATAATTTAACTGGATGTGACAGGCTTATTAAGAGTTTAGAAATGAAGAGAGGGGGCTGGGGGGAACTAAGTGAATGTTATTTGGGTGCTGGGGTGCAGCTGGGGTTTCCCAGCCAGAGATGGTGCTGCTGGGCTTGGGAACCATCAGGAGAAGCTGCAGCCCCGGCTGGGAGGGGATGAGGCTCTTGTCTCCCTGCCAAAGTATTCTCCTCATTCCCACATGCTATCTTGCGTGGCTAATTGTCTTTTAATTGTACTGGAGCTGCAGTCCGCTGTGGTTTAATTAGCGCAGTCTCTTACCCGTGGAGCTGCTCACTGCTGGGGGGGACTCGTGGGGCATCCCGAGATGGATCATCAGGTTGGCAGGCTTGCCCAGCCTTCCTCCAGAGTGGGCACGGTGTGGATAGGAGGTGTGAGAACTACCTGGGGAGAAATAACACAGGAATGGTGCTGGAAGGAGCAGGGGGAGGAGGAGGTGCCCTGGAGAGACCCCAGCTCCACCAGAGGGGTTGGGTCCTGGTCCAGATCGTGGATGAGGAGGGGGATGGGGACCAGGCTGTGCTGCAACACATTGAGAGCATCCCCAAACTGGTGATGGGGGGATGCAGGGCAGGAGCTGGAGCAGATCAGTTTGCCACACTGTTGGGTTCCACAGGCTGCTTCGTGGCTCTTAATTTATTGGCTTGTTATTTTAAATATACTTTAAAGCACAGGGCTAGAAGCAAAGCTGCTCTCTGAAGAGCCCATCTCAGGGCTTTCTCTCCATTTCCCATCAACAAGTTGGGCATAACAAATCTGCCACGTTTATAAATCAGCCTCCCATCCCTCTCACTGCCTGCTGCACTGTGCTGGCCAGCTTCTGGCTCCAGCAATCCCAAGGTGAGCACCAGGGCTTTGCCAGCAGCTTTCATGCTGCTGCACAGAGCAGAGCAAACTCACCTCACCCATCAGTGAGTGCTGCTGGCTGCCAGTGACAGGTTTTGATTACCAGTGGAATAATTGGAGGGAGGTTGGGAGCCACGGGAGGTGCTGGCCTGAGCTCTTCCCTGAGCTGTTGGGTTGATGCTGCTCACTCTGCACCCTGGGGAAGCCAAAATCCTTCTGAGTTGGAGAGGAGTGATCTGGTGGTTGGCTGCTTCCCTTGGGATGCTCCAACCCTGACTTTGTGCCTGCATGGGACAGGATTAGGGATGTCCAGTGGTGTCAGAGAGAGCACCTCAAACTGCTCCTTGCCTCACAGCCATGCTCTCATCCTTCCTCCTCTCCAGGTTTCACCCTGGGTACCAAGAACCTGAGCTGGAGAGGCCGATCTGCTTTATCTGAACATTTTCCATCCCATTTTCTTTGTTGGCTGCAGCCTTTGGGCAGGTGCTGGGCTGCTCTGGGGGTCACATCACCCATCTGAGAACTCCTCATATTCCAAACTCGGGGCTTTCATTGGAGATGGCAGGAGTGGGAATGGCTGGAGGATGAATTAATTCTTCCTGCAGGGTCTATCCCTGCAGCACATCTGCCCAAAAAATAGTTGTCAGGGCTGGTTTGTGTGTGCTGGTATTTTCCCACCCATAAACTTCTGTCACAATTACCCCATTTTTTATCTTTATGGCCTTGGACGCTGTGGGAGATATTGGATCCATATCAGAGTTAAAGAGGACACGAGAAAAGCTGCTAAAAGCAGAGAGATCAGTCAAACCATCAGGTGTAATACAGGATTTTGATTAAGCATTCCTCAGGTAATCTGGGTGTGTTTTATGGGGCTGGAGCAGCTGGGGTTTGCTCAGCACAGGTTCGTCCTCACCTTCAGCAGAGGGGGGGACATCCTTGTGGACACGCTGAGATAACCCCCCCATAGGGGCATTGTACACATCCTGCTGCAAGCCCCTGCCTTTTGGGGTGCCTGGGGATGCAGGCTGTTTTTCTGGGGAGCGGGGCTGATGCTTGAGGCCTCTCCCTTCTGCTGTGCCCAGAGGGTGTTTATCCAGGGGTGCTCTCCAGCCCTCACCCACCCATTACCCCTCTTGGGGGGGCTCCTTTCTGGGATGTTTGGAACACGCTGTCCTGCTGTGGCTGTGCCAGGGCTTTATGGTGTGTGTGAAAAACCAAAAGTCACTAGGAAGTGTCTGGGAGGGATGAGAGGACCCACCCATCACCGGACAGGAGCTGCTGCATGGTTGGGGCTGATCCCAGCTGGAGGATCAGGGAGCTGCCTGGAGGCTGCTCGGGGGTTTTGAGCCAGGCTCATCCACCCCCCTGGGACCTGAGGGGACTTTGGAGGTGTTGTGACAGAGGACTTTGCTGTGGAGGGGTGGGCAGGAATCCCCGCTGGCCCCATGGGCAGGGGGCTGTCCTTTAACACCCGTTAATGAGCAATTCCAGCCTCGTGGAAATCTGCTCTTCACTCTCACCCCGAGGAATCAGATAAGAGCAGGTGCTTTTTTCCCCCTCCCTCCCCCCTCCTTTTTTTTTCTTTCTTTTAATCATCTTTTCTTTTTCCTCCTTTTCCTTTCATTTAGCACCAGAGGCTGAATTCAAGTCTCTGTGTGCATATCTTACAGCCCAGCAGTACCCAGGTACCGTGCTGAGAGCCCCCCTCTGGCCTCCCCCTCGGTTTCCATAGTTCACACCCTTCAGGAAACCCTTTTACATGCCTCTGCAAAGTGGAAATCCTCGGCACAAGCATCAAGAGATGATGGTGAAGGACCAAGAGGAGGTCTGAACCACGGTGTTAGATGCAGCCCTGATGCCATGGCTGATGGGCTCTGCTGGGCAATGCTCAGGAGACCAGGGCTGGGGTCAGTCCAGCCCTTGGGAAATGGTGAATGAAAAGCCAGTTGGCTTTGTACACATCTGTCTGCTGAAGTACTTTTTAGGTCCTTTCTTCAGTAATTATTCTTGGGATGAGAAAGCAGCTCAAAGACCTGGGAGGAAATGTGTCAGTCATGTAATGATTTTCTTGATATTTTTCCTCCTTCAAATGAAAGTTGGCCAATGGCTCGTTTCGAAAAAAATAATTGCCACTGATTTCTCCAAATTGCACAAAATGTATTAATGACACTTTTCAAGACAGAAATAACACCATTTGCATTTAAATGTGCCTAATCTTTGCAAACTCCACTTGGTATTTTCTTGTAGACACATAAAATACCAAACGTTTCAGCACGTGGCGGGCACGCTGTGGCTCTGGAGGATGGGTGATGGCAGGAGCAGGGTCCTTGTGGCCAGGGATGCTCATGGGGATGGTGACAGGGGATGGATGTCACCAAGGTGGCCTCATCTGATGTGCCACAGGTGGCTCTGGTGCTGCTGGTGTTGATGTGCAGGCAGTGCTGGGGTTGCTGGTCCATATCAACTCGTGGGGTGGGGAGTGGAGCCTGGCCAAGCTGGTTTTGCTTTCTTAATAATTTGGCCCTTGATTTTTATTGCTGCCTCATTAGAGAGAGCCCAGGGGGAAGTGGGAACACAACAAGTGGTTTAGATGGTGGGGCTGGACTCTGCCAGGATGGACAGGCTGGCCCATCCTATGGGAATAATGGGGAAGTGAGGATGGCATTGGGATGTCCAGAGCTCTGCTCTCCCCCTGCAGCTCCAGGAGAGGCTCTGTGCTGCTGCTTCAGCTCTTGGTATCCACCAAGGCTGGGGGTGAGCACACAGAGGGGGTCATTGGGTCCCTTTGGTGCCTCTGTATCTCGTTGGCATCACTGGTGATGGGAGGGATGATGCTGGCAGAGGCAAGGAGAGCATCACCATGTCCTGGAGGGTGGTCAGGGTGGCAGGGAGTGCTGCTGTGCCCCCAGACCCCTCTCCCAGCAGCCACGCTCTCCTTTCACCAGTGGAAGTTAAATTCTGCATTAGGCATGAGTACACTTGGTTTTAGGAGATCAGAACAGACTCAGAGCTGTTGAGATTGGACTTTTCCCTGGCCTTGGCAGGGCAGGGCTGCTGTGGAGGAGCTGAGAGTGAAATCCCCCTGGTACCTTCAGCAGGAGATCAAGAGTAGTCAAGAAATGATGATGAATCCTTGGTCTAATCTTCCTCTTCTGAATAACGATCGTTCCCAGCTCCTGGCTGCCTGCAGAGCTCTTGAGCCCTCTCCACCTGAGGCCTGGGGAAACTGAGGCACAGGGAAGGTCTCTCTGACCCCTGACACCTCCCTCCTGCTCCTTATTTTAGGATAAATACATTTTTTTCTGGAGAGGGGAAGCCTTTCTTTTCATCAGTAGAAAAATACCTGTTGGTTTTTTTTTTCCCCTCATAGGGTGACTGCAGGGATGTCTGTGTTTGTGCCCCATGGGGGAGTTTTTCTCCTCCTCCTCAGAGTTTTTAGGGCAGCTGTTTGCAGGGGTCCATCTCCATCCCTTCTCTCCTCCTGAACTCATTTCTCCTCTTTCCCCTTCTGTTTTCCTTGCAAACAGCTTGCCTTTGAAATTCAAATGTTGCCGTGGCCCTTTCCTTACCCGTTGCAGGAATATCTCCCTTTTCATCTGAAAATAATTAACAAATGAACAAAACTCCTGTGCGAAATTAAAATTCGTGCCCAGAGGTGACCTTTGAAGCCCAGCGCTCGCTGCTGCTGGCTTGGGATTTTTTTTTTCTATTCCCCCCCCCCACCCCCCTCATTTTTTCTCTTTTTTCTCACACTCTCCCTGCTTCAGAAGGGCTCATTTACACCTCCTGTTCTCTCTAATTTTAATTGCATTAGATTCCATTCCTCCAGGGATGCTCTCCTCCTTTCTGCCACCTCCTCCTTGGTCCAGGCTGGCCCCGTGGGCTCCCGAATCTTGGCCCCGTGGGCTCTCAGATCTCCCCCTCTGGCTTCCAAACCTCGTGGTGAGGGTCCGGGCTCAGCCCGATGGTGCCCGTGGGTTCGGGTGCCCTGTGCCTGCTGTCTGGCAGATCCCTGGTTATGAAACCCCCAGCAGTGGCCATGGCTCTGCTCCATCTGCTCCTGGCACCAGGAGACGGGGCTGAGGTCAGCTCCCACGGGCAGATAATTGTTTGTAATTGGTAACGAGGAGCCTGGAGTGGCAGCTTGGCCGCCAGAACCCCGCAGCTGCTGCTTCCTGCCCGGCTTGAGGGGACTTCCCGGCCTGAGTCCCCATGGGGGGGATGGGGTGGAGATGGAGATGGAGATGGAGATGATGGAGATGTCTCCTTGCTGCTTGTTTGAACTCGATGCTCGGTTTCTCTGGGTTTTCGCGCTGGGGGGAGGGTTGCAAGGCTTTGCTCCACCATCACTCCTCTTGCAGAGCAGGCACCCGGTGCTGTGGACCCTCCCCGTGCCCACCCATGGGGACACCAGCCAGCCCAAAGGTGGTTTTCTCACCCGTGGGAGGCTGGGCTGTGTTGGGGAGGAGTGTGGGAAGGTGTGTGCCACCCCCCTGCCAGCTCAGGTACCCAGGGACACCCCGTCCCCTCGGTCTGCTTGTGATTTGCTCCCTGGTTGGGCTGATGGGGTGGGAGGAGCAGTAAGGGAACGAGAGAGCTGGGTCGAGTGCGAGGGACAATGATGGAGGAGGAGAAAAGGTCTTTCCCATGCAGGGGAGGAGGAATGCAGGCTTCATCCTGGCATCCAGGTGGACTCTGCCACCCCAGCACCGCTGCTGACGGGTGGGATCCTTGTGGGGTGTCAGTCCAGCTACACAGCAGGGTTGCTCCATGAGGATGCTCCTTTGGGTCTGCACAAGGATGCCCTGCCCCCCGTGGGAGCCTGGGGGTTCCCCTCAGCCCCTATCCTGCAGCCTTGGCTCTGGGGAGCAGTGAGCAAACAGCCCCCCCGCGGGGGCAGCCTCCGGATGAGATGAAGCCAAGAGGGGAAGGTTGCTATGGTACCAAAAGCAGAGAAGTGAAGCTGCACCTTTATTGCTGCTCCGGAGCCTCTAGGAGCTCTGAGCCCCCCTACTCGGGGTGGTGGGATGCTGTGGGGTGCAGAGGACCCCCTTGTCCCCTCAACTGGCCTCTGCCTTGAGTCTGTGGAGGGGAAGGGGCTTTAGGATGAGGGGGCACCACCGGGTTGTGCCGTGTCTCTCCTCCGGGGGTCCAGGGTTGATCTCCGTGGTGTTCCCACTCCCTTCTTCTTTCCTTGTGCTCCACGTCACGGGACCATGTCCCTGTCCCTGTCCCTTCGGGTCTGCTTGGCTATGCTGGGGGTTCTTGGGGGATTTTCTAAGGGGGTTATATGGACCCCAGCCTGGAGGGGAGCTTCCCCAGCACCCCAACGCTACTGGATTGTTGCATCCCCCACCCCACCATTTCTCTGTGCTTGTGATAGCCCTGATGGAGATGATGGCTCCGACACATCCCGTTGTCCTGGCAACAGGCAAGGATGCCGCTGAGCCAGCCCCAGCCAGTCCCCTCCTGCTCTGGGGGCCTGCCCTCGCCCTAAAATATCTCTCCCCCTCTTCCCCCCATCTCATGCCTGGATCCGAGGGTCAGGCTGCATTTCCCAGCCGGCTGGAGTGGGAAAGCCCTTCGGTCCCAGGGAGGGTGGGGGAGGGCGGAACAACCCCGGCCCCGCTGTGCTTCCCCCCAGGTGCTCACAGGGTGGGGATGGCTGGTGGCATTCCCATCCTTTTGTCCCTCCCTCCCTGGTCCCTTGCTGGGCTGTGATTATTTACGGGGCTCAGCCGGTGCAGCTCAGGACCAATTAGTTAATTATGGGCCAGGAGCCTGCTTGGCTGCCACATGAAGCCAGCTATCATCGGGCTCTTCTAGGACTTCAGACCCCCACCACGAGGAGGTGTCAATGCTGGGGCAGGTAGAGACCCGGGGTGGGGGTAGTTTTGGGGTGCACGCCCCTCCCAGCTCTTCACAGACTCTGTGCCCAGGTTGGGTTTTTTTTTTTCTTCCTCTCCTCCCTATTTTCAGCTTGTTCCTTGCCCTTTCTCTGGCCTTGTCCTCCTCCTGTGTTCCTGCGGTGACAAAAATAGCCAAAAAGGTGCGAAAATAGAATTAAGGTGCTTGAATATGTAAATGATATTTGTGCTCGTCCTGTTGCTGCTTAATTTTGGCAAGAAAGGTGCTTTTCTTTCAACCTCAGGCCAAGGGGGGAATTTGGACCAGGGTCCAAAAAAAAAGAGGTGATTTTTGGATTATTGCTGTGGGTCAAGGAGCTGAGGTCCCTTTGGCACTGATCATCATCTTCCCAGGAGCTCCTAGAAATACTGGTTTTCCACTTCAAATTGCCAAGGGCCATCCTTAGCATCAGGAGGCAGAGCTGGCTGGCTTGTCCCAGTCCCACCGAGAGAGTTAATGTGGGGCTGGAGGTCCCAGGGATGGATCAGGGGTGGTTGGATCTGGGGTGAGACCATCAAACAGCAGGCAGGGTGGTTGTCACTCGTGGTACCACACTAGGGAAGGAGCATCAGGGCATCTGTAGGTCCTCACTGGGTCACAGGGACCTTTCTGGAGGCATCTGCTCCAGTTCCCCTCTCCCAGAACAGCAGTGGGTTGGGGTCCCATCATGACCAAGCACCCACCAGCTCCGCAGCAGGCGGTGGCAGGGGGGAGGCAGCACGATCTGCATTTAAATGTGGATATTTAAAGCCTGAGCTGGGTGGGAAGCAAAGGAATCAATTTCCCGAGTGGGAGGGTGGGGTGTTATTTTTATATATTATTGGATACGCAGCTTAGATCTGTCCCTGCAAGAGGAAACGGGGCGGGGTGGGGAAGGGAAATCAGGTCCCAGAATTGTGGCTCTGCAGTCACTGGTTCCTGATGCTCCAGGAGAATCACCTGTCACTGCCAGCTCCAGCCTGTGCTGTGCTGTTCCTCTCCTGACACGGCTGAGGTGGCAGGAGGGGACAGGGATCAGTGGGTGCTCGTCCCCATGGGGTACATCCTTGCAACTCAACCTGCTGCAGTGGGTGCTGGCAATTAGCAAGGTGCAAATTGCAAATGGAAGACAAAGCCATTGAGCTGTCAACATGACTCAAAGGGGTTGATCCCCTTGGCTTTGAGCATCCCCACTGGCTCACGGCCACACAGTTTGGGCCATCATAGGCCCTGACCTGGATGCATGGGAAGTTTCCCATGGAGTTGTTGCTGCTTCTTGTGTGGTGATGCTGGATTTTGGAGGTGGGCAGAGGCTCCTTTTGTGCTGGGGCTTAATTAACAGGATCATTCAGAGCCACTAGCAGTGTAGTGTGTTGTCTTACAATAGTTGTGATGCTGTCCCTGTGCCAGCTTCCATTAGCAACAAAGCCCACTTATCTTGTTCTTCCCTATCTCTTCCCTTTATATTTTTATCCTCCCCTCTCCCTGCATATCTCTCTCTCTCCTCTTTTTTCTCAGCCCCAGCACCACAGTAATAATTCTACCAGTCATCATGTCAGTTGACAAAACACTGTTGATATGACAGCTCCGAGCTATGAAATCTCCGTTAGCACTCGATAATTAATTTACTAATTGCATGCGCCGCTTTGCCACATGGCTTGGAGTCAGCCCTGGTGGTGCCATCCTGGCCACAGCACCTGCTGGCTTGGGGATGCCCAGGAAGGGCCATCAGGTGGTCCTGACCCAGGGCTGGGGACCATGGGGGACCTCAGTGGGTCACATTTCTCCATGGGGGGCTTTGCCATGGGGTGTCTACACCCTGGTTGCTCCCTCCAGAAGGTCAGAGCATGGATGTTGTTCTCCTGGGGAATGGGGGAAACCATGGATGAGAAGGGGGAGGCACTGGAAGGGGCTTGTTGGGGTGGTTGGAGTGGGTTTTGCTTTGTTTTCTTGATTTTTATTGGGTTTTGTTTTCCCTTTGACTTCTCAAGCCCCAGGTGATGCATTTCCATCTGCAGGAAAACTCCTGGCAGGACCTCAGCTGTGCCCCTGTCCAAGGAGCCACCAAATCCTCCTCTTTTTCTCAGGCCCTGGGGCTCTGTTCTCTGGTTTGCACAGGGAAGCACCACGCTGTGTCCCTCCCCCTCAATATTTTAGGGGCTGCCTCTGGGCTTAGGACCCTCACCTTGGAAAATGCTGATCCCTGGTTTGGGCTGGAGGGCAGGAGCTGATGGAAGCTGAGGCTGTTTTGGGTAAATGAGGGATGGTTGGGAAATGCAAAGCTGTGGCTCTCAGCAGCTTTTGAAGCCTAAGGAAATTTGTCTTTTTGACTCTGCAAGGTGCTTGGGCAGGGAGAGGAACACATTACAAGTTGAAATGCTTTGAGAGCAGAGGGGAAATAGTGTGATTCCAGCTCTGTTCCTCCCAGCCAGAGAAACCTGGTGAACACAACATGCTGGATTCCTCTGTCCTACCCCTTCCTTCTTCTCCCCATGCCATGGGGGGAAATCTGCCTGTTTCCCACCAGCTCTCAGAGCTGTGGATGCAACCAGAAGGATGCAGCCCATGGATAGAGCTGGGAATGGGTGAGAAGACTGAAGCTGAGCATCCTGATGCTCTCCAGGCTTCCTCCCAGGTGGACTTTACCCCCAGCAGAAGGGAGAACAGGTCTGGGAAGGGATGGGAGGAGCACCCTGATGCTCTCCTGGTCTTCCCCCAGGTTGGTTTTGCCTCTATTGGAGGTAGGAAGGGAGCTGGGAGCAGATGGAGGAGCATCCTGGTGCTGTGAGCATCCCGATGCTCTCCTGGCCATCCCGGTGGGCTTTGCCCCTGGCAGAGGGGACCAGAGAGGCTGTGGCTTGAGTGGCTTTGGGGCTGGGGGGCCGGGGTGGTGTCACCCCACTGGGGGGCCTGGGAGTTCAACGTGATGTGTATGGAGTCAAAAATAGAATCGGTGCCGGTTTGTCCATGATAACAAACGGGAGCAAATCGCAGGCAGTGGGTAAGTGGCTGGCAGACGCCGGTATCGTAATGTTCTCACAAAAGACCCGCGTGTAAGCAGGACTTTGCCTGAGTAATTCCTTACATTTTTAATGGTGGACCCTGGGGGAGAATCAATCGCGCTGTGCAGTTGAGTTTCCCCGGCACACGGCACAACACGGAGCAATTCGGGTTGATAAGGCAGCACTGGGGGCTGCTTGTTCCCAGCACAGGGGAGGGCGGCAAGGAGCTGATGGCAAAATCCTTCCCCTGGGCACCTCTCCCCAGAGAACATCCTTCAGGCTAAAGGGATCTCCCCGGGAGTTACTCTGGGAAGGTTTTTTCCCCAGCTGTGTGGGACCCAGAGGCTGTGACTGGGGGGTTGTGGGTTTGTGTGCTGCTGGGCCTGGCCCTGGGGCTTCTGTGTCAGAGCTGCAGGTCTGGAGGTGCTGCCTGGCGAGGGGAGATGCTCTCAGCAGCAGGATCCAGGGGGCTGATTCTGCCCTGGGATGCAGGGTCCTGCCTGGTTGTCCATCAGGGCTCCTTGGTTCATGGAGTCCCCAAGGCTCTTACGGATGCTTGTGCATCCTTCATCTAGGTTCCCCAAGAAGTTGGCTCATGCTAACCGAGTGACAGATATAGCTCTTGGGACCAAAAAATGACCTTATTGGTGTTTTGGACATTCCTGGTTTCCTCCATCTCGGTGTCAGAAGATAATAAATACTAGCAGAGCAAGCCCGGGGCTTTGTGGACACAAGCATCCCTGGGAGCAGCACCCACCCGGCTCAGGGTGCTGCCTCCGCATCAGGGGGGTGTCACCTGTGGACACGGGTAAGTTTTGGGGCAGTTCACCCCTTCTCTCTGCCCCCCAGGACTGAGTGTGGCCCCGCGGGTCCCGCAGCCCCAGGAGGTGGCAGAGGTGATGGGAGCCTTTTCAGCGTTAGGTTTTTGTGATGTAAATGCGGCCCTGCAGGAGCAAAAGGCTAATGTGCTCTGGGTGTCTGCTAAAACTTCTGCCTGGGATATATAGCTCCCAATTCACCATGATATTTCTTATGCTGAAATGGAAGAAAGCAGCTCCTATCTGTACAAACAAAATTAGGCCAAAGGAGGAAAGTAATTTTGTAAAAGGAATAGGGAGATGCAGGGGGAGATGGATAGGAGACAGATGAATAAACACAATCTACATAGAAACTGATAAAAATTCAATTTCTGCTCACACACGTCCCTCTCTTGCTTTCTCCCTTCCTCTCCTCTTCTCCGCGTGCTCCGACGTTGTCTGCAGCCATCGTGCCTCCATCTGGGATGTGGGAGGCAAACACAATGATCCCATTCTGCCTTCAACATGCTGTAAAATTTTCTTTAATTGTGGTTTTTTAATTCCTCTGACTTTGGCTTTACTTTCAATATTTTCCCCTTGCAAACGGTGAGTACCAGGGGTGAGCATCCCATGGGCCAAAACCGTCCCAGTGCTGGGGACACATCCCCAGTCCCACCACAGTGCTCCCATGAAACGGGGCTTCAGGATCCTGGGTATTTGGGGCTGTGACCCCAAGGAATCTAGGAAGGTAAGCGACCTGGGGTACCCACTGCTTTGGGTTTATCCCTTTCCTCAGGACCAATGTCCTTGTCAGGGGAGCTCTGCCTCTCTCTGGCCCCCACCTTGTGTGTTTGGGAGGATTTGTGCTCTGCACCAAGGATTGTTGTGCTAGTGATGGGGAGATGGAGGGTGTGGGGCACCCACATCCCCACACACACCCCCGTGTGTGGAGGATGAGCTGAGCTGCAGCCTGGTTTCCCTAGGAAACTGAGCGGAGGCCAAGTTCCTGTGAGGATGTGCTGGAGGAGCTCCAAAATGTGGCCTGAAGAGCTCCACATCCAAGGACCCTCGTTGTCTCACCTGGTGCTCCAGGGACATGGAATTGGAGGGAGGGGAGGTGACAGCAGGGTGGTACCTGGGTGACTGAGGGTGCAGGAAAGGCTTTGCATATGGCAGTTTGGTGATGAAATGCAGGTTCTGGGTGTTCCCCTGGCATTTACAGACAACCCAGGTGGGGCTATGTGGTGCTGTCTGTCACAGGCACTGTGGGGCTGTCACTGATGTTGGGGCATGTCCCTGTCCTCTCTGCTTTGTGCTGGAGTGGCTCAAAGCTTGCCCAGGGCATCCCTTCCTGAGCCATGGGGAGTTTGGGGCTATGCAGAGCCCCCAGCATGGTGCAGTCTGTAACCCCACTGCCACAGGGGCTGGAGGGGCCACATTTCCCTGGGAAGTCCTGTCCTATATGGAGGGAGGAAAGAGATAATTGTTTCAGGAACCAGGCAGGTGTGCAAGGGACACAGGATCACACCTTTGCCCAGCACGTTGCTTGTGTGCCAGCCCTCCTACACCTCCTTCTTCTCCTCCTCCTCTTCCTACACCTCCTCTTCCTCCTCCTCCTCTCCTCCTCCATGAGCCTTTCACAGGTTGCCGAGTGAAGATGCATTTACCGGGCTGTGTGCTCCAAAAGTTGATAATTCCCCTCCAGGCAATTTAAAAGAAGCCATTTCTCCTCAATCAGCCGTATTTGAATATGGAAATGATTTTTAATTACTCAGCGTCAATATCATTTTATCACTGAAATGTGTTTGAACGAGGCTCGCCGTATTTGCAGGGCGTCTAATCGGCGGAATGCAAATCTGCTGCCATTCACGGCTTTTAAATGTTTTGATGAGGGAGGGAAGGTGCTGCCCTTTGGAATCTTCGTTCCCAGGCTCCTGACAGGGTGGGAAATGCCAGCCATGGTGCAAAGGTTGGGGGCACGTGGCAAGGGCCATGAGCCCAGTGGGGACACAGTGGCCACAGCCCTTGCCCGAGCGTGGCCATCCCTGCCCCTGCCTGGTCCCCAACACGCCGGGGTCAGCTCCACGCGGAGTTAATGACAGCTCAGCAGCGTTAGTTCCTCGGCTATTTTCTCCTGATTAATTTGCTAATTATGTTCTGCTTTTATCCAAGGAGCCTGGCGGCGGTGCAGAAATGTCAGGAAACTTGTTTATGCCCCGGGTTGCTGGCGGAGTGACAAAGGCAGGGTCCCCGAGGAGCCACATGTCACCCGGCCCTGCCGGCTCCGGCATCACCAGGGCTGGGACCGAGCTGCTGCCTCTGCCACTGCTTCTCCCGGTAGCCCTGGGCCTGTCCTTTTGCCTCCGTTTACCCCTCATGGCTGAACTGAAAATCCCCAGCTCCATCTCCCTGCACGCTCCAGGGGTGGGGAGTGCTGGCATGGTGACCTTGATGCCACCATGCCATGGCAGGGACTGAGGACCTGTCACCTCTGCAGGGCTGTCAGCCAGGGGGTGCAAAGCCCACAGTGCCCAAAGCCGAGGCAACCAGGGCAGCATCCCTGGTGTGCAGCCTGGAATTGTCCTTCTCTACCACAGCCCCACAGCTTACTGGGAGGCACTGGGACTCCAACACCCTGGGAAAGATGACCCAGAGATGCCACCCTCCCTCCTGAGAAGGGGATGGGGGACGTGGCCGAGCAGCTTCTCGACATCTGGCCTCTGGGTTTTCCTGCCGTGAAAACCCACCAGGAGCCGGTGTGGAACACGGTGCCCCCGCAAGGCTGAGCAGCCCCGAGAACCTCCCCTCTGGCAGCTGCAGCCCAGCTCTCTGCAGCCCTCATGTATATTAATCGAGATGAATGTTTATGCAAAGTTTCTTTGCTCTCCAGTGGCTGCTCATGTGCAGGCGCGATCCGGCTGCTGCTTTGGATGGTGAAATGGTTCTGGAGGCCTCCAAATCCCTGAGGATCTCCCTGCATGCTGGGATCCAGAGGGATCTATCCTCATTGGAGCCCTGGAGGTGAAAATCCTGCAGGTGTCCCATGTGCTGGCTCCCTGCCAATGCTGTGCTCATCCCTTGATGCCACGGTACCTGGAGGCAGCCCCAGCACCTTCAATCAGCAGAAACTCCCAATTTTTCCCAGTTCCTTCCAGAATTCTCCCCAGCATGCCTGGCCCAGCTCCTTGAGTCCTTTGTGCTGCCCTGCTTCATGCCAAGGCATCATCTCTGCACTGGCACAGGCACAGACCAGCCCTGTCTCTGTCAGTGCACAAAGTGCCTGGAATAATCCAGATGAAGATGTTGAGCTGCAACTGATCTTCCTGGGCACAACAGCCACATCCGGAGGTCCAGGAGCTGCTGGGGATCAGCTGCTGGCTGCAGTGGCTCCTTGGTGCAGAACAAACCCCAAAGTGAAATTTATTTCAGAGCCTTTTCATGTCCTTCCTCTTCTGCTCATTGCACAGGCTTTCCTCGTGTGCCTTTTCCTTTGTTTCTCTCCCTGCAACCACCAGCAGAGAACTTCACATGAAGGTTCCTGGGAGGTGAGCAGCCGGTTCCTCCATCCCAGTGATGGGCACAGGCGACTGATGCGGACTCCTCCGCTGGCACTTGCTGCCTCTTCCCATTAGAGTGGATTATCTTCCAAACCAAACTGCCCTGGTTTTCACTGCTTTTTGGTTTATTCACTGGAGCAAACTTTATGGGAAGCAATTCAGGCAGGCAGCTGCTGGTACCAGTTTCTCAGGGGCTGCCTTCTGCTCCTGTCTCGCCCTGCATTGTGAGCTGAGATGCTCCTAAGTCTTTCTGAAAAGTTGCTGCTCCATTCCCTGCTCAGGGGTGAGTGGCTCTGGGGATCAGTAGCCATGGAGCTTGGGGGATGCTTTTGGCATTCCTACATCCCTCTGGCCAGGATCTGGATCTCTCTCCTGTATTCTCTGGGCACAAAGTAACTGCCACCTCGGTAACTCCCCCTATCCCTGATTTCTGTGCCAAAAAAAGGGGAAATGACCCTGGGTTGTGAAACACAATAGTGCTGGAGCCCCTGGCGGAGGGGAGGGCTCAGTCTGTGCCTACTTGTCAGCTGTGGATGCTGTTAACTGCAGCAGCAGTGCCTGTATAATGACTGTGGTGGCACTGGGGACCTTGTGTCAACTGTGGGTTATTATTGCTATAATGGTCAGATCTAATTCCCCCCGCCCCCCTTCAGCAGAGCCTAGGTGTGACATCCTGCTCTAATGATGCCCTCTGAGCTTCTCTGCACCTTGAACCCTAGAATCCTCTGGCACTGGCAGGGCTGAGCTCCCTGGTGGGTGTTTTCCTCACATCCCACTGGTTCATGGGAGTGAGGAGGGTGATGTGTGCCTGGGAGTGTGTGTCCATCAGCTGGGAGGTGCTTGAGTTCAGCTGAGGGGGTCTCTAGAGCGTTTCTGCCTGGCTTAGGGGGTTGGAGGGAGGCTGAGCACCCCTCTGGCTTTGCTTTGGGCTAGGGGCTCAGCTGGCAACAGCTCATGCTGCGGCTGGGGGAAGGTTGCAGGCATGCAGCAGCAACAAGCAGCTACGGAGAGCACCCAGTTGTCCTGGTAACAGTGGGTGCCTCCAGCTCCCGCAGCTCAGCCCCCCACCCCCAACCACCCACCCCAGCACAGGAGCCCTCAGCCTCCCCCTTGCTGTGGGCAGGGTCCCTTCTTGGGCAGGGGAGGGTTTTGGGGGTGCCACCTGCAGCAGTGGGGAGTCAGAGGTGGGGGGATGACACGGAGGCTTGAAATGACTCTGGAAGGGTAGCAGCAGGCACAGGGGGATGTGATGTGGCCAGGTCTGGTGGCATGGGGCTCTGCCAGGACAGACCAGTGCTGCAGCCAGCACTGGGGCAGGACAGAGCCCACAGGCAATGTACAGGCAGGAAATCCTGCACCGAATCCCACACTGCATCCTGTATCAAATCCCACATCGCATCCTGCGTTGCATCCCTCATCAAATCCTCTGTTCCATCCCACATGGCATCCCATCTCCAGCCCACCAGGCTGGTAGGGCGGTGGTGGTGGTGACAAGTGATGTGTTTGGACGTTTGGAAGCACATCAAGCATGCAGCCCTGTTTGGCTGCAGGAGCAAACACCTCCCAGGCAGCAGAGTATGACCCGGGTGCCATGGGCTGGGAATTGCCCTGCACTGAGCTGCAGCCTCTGCCACCAGCTGCATTCGGGAATATCCTCCAGTTGGGTCTGAGCTAACAATGATTTTCTCCCTGGGATAAAAAGCAGCCTAAGAAGCTGGTGAGCTTTGTGCCAGTCATGACCCAGAGGGGATGAACACCTGTCTGGGGACACTGGGTCAGGCACCAGCAGGATGAAGGGAGGACTGGAAAGAGGGAGGTGGATTCTACAAAGGTCTCAGGTGGATGTGACCCTGCACTTCCAGGGGAACCAGGCTGGATCAGGGCTGGCACTGAGCTGCAGATTCTCACGGTGCTGAGCATTGGTCCTGGGAGTGCCTCCTGCCCTGGGATGCTGCCTCTGTCACACCAGGCCTTGGATGGGGTCTGCAAGGGGCTGCCAGGGGAGCTGAGCAGGGTGGGCAGGGCTGTGGGAACATGCTGAATTCCAGCTGTGCTGGAAATCCCCCCCACGTGGCTCTGGAGAGTCCAACACGCACTGTATCACACACGCTTGTGCCACGTCTGTGCAAACACAGGGTGCCAGTCCCATGCTCCAGTTCTCACTGAAAAACCCACCAAGCCAAGGCCTGTGCGTGTGCTTGTGCGTGCACTGCGGGAGCTGGCGGGGAGCACACGCGTGTGCACCCCACAGCACCCACCCGTGTGCACGCGTGCACCTTCCCACGTGCCAACACGCATGAACTCGTGTGGAGGCACAAGCAGCCCAGCCCAGCACACGCAGGCACAGCCCATGCATGCAGCAGTTCACGTGTGTGTGGGCACACACCAGCCACATGCCTGCACACCCATGCAGCCTGCTTGCCCCCCCTCAGCAGCACAGCACACGTGTGTGCACCACATCCATGTGCATACAGCCCCCCCCTGGCATGCACCCCCCTGCCCCCCCGGCGGCTGCAGCATCCCGGGGGTCACCTTCCCCCCTACTCTGGGGGAGGTGCAACGGCGGGGGGGGGGGGGAAGGGGGAGCAGTGAGGCGGGGGTACACGGGAGGCGGGGTGCAGGGGGAGGGGGCTGCAGGGGAAGGGGGGCGCAGGGGGAAGGGGGTGCCGGGGGAGGGGGTTGCAGGGGGAGGGGGTTGCAGGGGGAGGGGGATGCCGGGGGAGGGGGGTGCAGGGGGAGGGGGATGCCCCCCGCTTCGCCGCCGCCGCGCAGGCTCCCGCCGTGCCCGGTGCTGTCACACCCCCCCGCGCATGCAGCAAGTGCCCGCGCGGCGCGCGCCTCCGCCCCCGCCTCCCCCCGCCCCCCCCCCCGCCCGCCGCCGCCGCCACCGGGGCCCCGCGCGCTGCGCGCCCGCTCCCGGCCCCGCGCGCTGCCGCGCTCCCCCGGGCGCGCCCGGGCACCGGCTGCTGCCGCCGCCGCTCGGGGATGGCCAAGGCGCTGCTGGCCGCGCCGCGCCGGGGCTACACGCGCTGCTGACGGGGCGCAGGTAAGGCCGGCGGGAAAGGGGGGCAACGGGGACACCCCGGGGCACCGGCACCCACCCCCTCGGGGCACCGACTCCCTCTCCCCGCCGGAGCACCGACACCCCACCTCCCCCGGTGCACCGACACCCCCTCCCGGTGCACCGACACGCTCCCCCGGTACACCGACAGCCCCCTCCCGGTCTATCGGCTCCATCCCCGGTGCACCGGCTCCCCTTCCCCTAGGCACCCGTATCCCTCCCCCCCCCCCTTTCCCTTCCCGGTGCGCTCCGCTCTCCCCCTCCGCGGCGCAGCGGGGGCGGCAGCACGCCGGGGATGCGGCGGTCGGTGCTGCCGGTTGGCAGAGCCCCGGTTCCGCTGTGCCCCCCCTCTCCCCCGCCGCCGTTACCCCCGGCCAACTTTCCGGCCCCGGCGGCGGGTTGCGGAGCCAGGGAGTTGCAGACTCGCCGCCGGTACCGGAGGTTCCCGGTTCCTCGGGGCGGGGAGCGGCATACCCGGGGCGGCCCCAGCCCTGCCTGGAAGTTGCGCGGGGCTGCGGTGACGGGGCGGGCTCGGAACCGGGGCTGGATGCGACCGGCGGACAGCCCGGGGCGGCCGGTACCCTTCACCTCCCCGGGGCCACCGGTCTCTCCCGTCTCCCCGGGGCTGCTGGTTCCCCCTCCCCGCACCGCCGGTCCCACCCCGGGACTGCCGGAACAGCCACCCTGAGTGTCAGTGCCCCCTCGGGATGCCGGGTCCCCCCCTCGGGGCTGCAGGTGCCCCCCGGGTGCCGGTTCTTCGCCCCCATCCCCCCCCCAGCAGTTGCGGGGCTCTGGCAGCCCCACGGTGGAGCTGCTTCACGTGTGTAGGTGGGCACATGCGTGTTGATAGGCACACGTGTGGCACCGTGTTGTGTCATACAGCAAGGCCACGCGTGTCCTGGGTGCTTGCTGGCATCCCGGCCAGACCTGGTTTGGGCACACCTGTGCTGCCAGCCTGGCATGTGTGGGTGTTTGGGGAGGGAGGCTGGTGTCCCCACACTGGCCACATGCTGTCACCCGTGGCCGTGGGGGAACCAGCACGCGCCGGGACGCATGGGCAGGCGTGTTGGCACAGAGTGCATGGCTTTACAGCTCTACCCTGCGTGGGTTTTTGCTGGGTGTCAGCGTGGAGGGGCTGCAGGGACCCCCCACACCGTGCCACAGTGGTGCTGCCAGGGTGAGCGGCACCCCGGGACCGTGGGTGTGCAGAGAGGGCACACGTGGGTGCTCAGTGTGTGCCAGCGCGGGCACGTGCAGCATGCAGGTGGGAAATGGATCTGGGGGGGAGCTGCTTGCCTTCCCAGGGGACCTGCAGGCTCTGGGGTTGGTGTCAGGAGAGGTGCCACATGTGAGCACACGCGTGTGCCCGCACGGGTCACTTGTTGAGGCACAGGGAGATGTTTTTTCCGCAGCCAGGGAGGGTGCGTGTGCACCGCGCTGGCACGGCTGCTGCTGGGGGCTGGCGGCAGCACAGCGTGTGGACAACCCTGCACTTTTCTAGGTCATGTCACTACTGCCTGTGCTGGGTGGTGCCTGGCAGCCAGGGCCACCACCGGGGATGTGGGGAAGTGGCCCTGGGGTGGCTGAGCTGGGCTGTGGCAGAGCGGCTGGTCGGGGTTTTTGGTGGGGTGCTGCTGGTGGCAGGGGTGTGTGTGGAACTGTTGGCATGGGGAGGTTTTTGGGACTGACCTCTCCCCCTCTGAAGTCAGTGGGGATGGCTGAGCCAAGGGGGACTGCCAGCTCACGGGGCTCGCACCAGGCACCCATAGAGAGGAGCAGGGGTGTGTGGCTGTCATCCCCATCCCCTGGCCACCCTCATTGGGGTGAGGCTCGCACCCCTTTTCCCAGCGGGGTTCATTACTGGTGGCAGTGGATGCTGGAGTTGGCCATGGGGCAGTGCCGATCCCTCTCTGCCAGAGCTGGGCAGTGGCTCTTCTTCGAGGGCTCCCAACCTGCCTGTCAAGCCTTGTCACCAGCCCCTGCTTCAGTCCAAGGAGTTTGCAAGAAGCTGGAATCCTACGAATTTGGTCTGAGCTGGAGGAAAATGGATACGGAGCCAGCACCATGGATACAGAGCTGGCACCACGGGCGGCTCACTCTGCCACCAGCAGCTGTGTGGCAGAGGTGCTCCAGCACAGGCTGGGAAGGTGCTGCCTGCTCTTCTCAATGGCTCTGAAGATCTTTGGCAGTGTGGCTCTTCTGCCCCGTGTGACACCTCTGCCATGCCAGGTTGGGGGGGCCAGGCTCTTCCCGGAGAGCAGTGGTGGGCTCTGTCCTCCCTGGTGGGCCCATGGGCTGCAGGAAGCTCTGCCCTGGCACCTACCCACCACGCAGAGGAGCAGGAATAGATGGCTTTTCCTTTGCCTGGGCTGTTCCCATCACTGCCAAGTCCCCACACACCAGGCTGGGCTCTCTCCAGGCTGGGCTGCAGGATCTGCTCCCTGTGTCCCCTTCTCCAGAGGAAGATGATGCTTGGACAGACAGATGCACAGACCACAGGATGAGCTGTGAGCCCTGGTCCAGCCCCCTGTGTCTGGGACACCACGGGAATTTGGACTGAGGCCCTGCAAACTCATTTCCTACCATGGTGCTGTCCTCTAATGGGGACAGGGCTGGCTCTTGGCCACCCGGCCCGGTTGCCAAACGTCAGAAACTCTGTAGCTCCTTGGTGCTAGCGAGGGCTATCGCCTCCCCCCTGCCCTCGTTCCTTCTGTTCTTGATGTCCTCCAAGAGCAGGATGGAGCCACGTCCCTTCTCCTCCTCAAGGCGCCTCAGAGGTTCCTGGTGGATCTGGACTGGGCTGGGTTACAAAGAAAATTCCCCCTCCAGCGTGGGCACACATCCAGGCTGTGACCACCTTGCTGCCACCTCTGGGACACAGATTCCCCCCCTTTGGAGCCTTCCTGGGCTCTCAGACCCCCATCCCTTTGCCCTGCAGCACCAGGGCAGGATGGAGCTGATGGGGAAGAGGAAGCCACATCACAGCAACACGGAAACTACTCGGAAGAGACTATGGCAGAATGATGGGAGCAGCCACAGCTTCTGCAGCCCCTACAGGTGCTCCAATGAGGGGGGGGGGGATCTCCCCTCCAGGGACCCCCAGAGCCGTGGAGGGAGAGGCAGCACATGCTGTTCCTTGGCAGAGCGTGATCCCTAATCCCAGAGGAGATTTCACTGCGCTGTCTCTCGGCCTTGCTTTTGGAGTGGAGTTTTACCAACAAGCAGTTAAGTAAAATAAATAAAAAGGCCTGTGCTTGCCAGGGCTGGCGAGGCTGAGGCAGCGATTGGCAAAGCTGCACCATTAATTACAGCTCGGCGCCGCTGCCAGCCTGCCGGCTCCAGGAAAGGTGGTGGCAGCTCGCCGGGGAAGCCAGAGGGAGAGGGAGAACGTGGGGAGCAGGGAGACGAGGGAGCATGGAGAGGGATATCTGGAGTCCTGGGTGCTGCGGTGGGTGGAAGCAACACAAAAACCCCTCTCCCCGCCGAGCGCATGTGCGGGAGCCCACGCCTGCACATGTATGTGTGTGCACACGCCTTGCAGGAAGCCGTGTTTTCGGTGGGTGATGATGTCAGTGGTGTTGCTCTGGCATTTTCACAGCAGTAATTAGTTGGCAGAGAGGCTGTGTGGGTGCTGCTGTGCTGGGTGCTGCAGGCAGGGGCTCAGTGCTCGGGGTCCCTTGCGCTGGGAGGACGGGCACAGAGCGGCGAGGGCTGAACACGGAGGAGGCTTCGGAGTTCCCGGATGCTTTTGAATAGATCCTTGGAAATGATCTAGAGAAGACCCTGGAAACTGGAGGGTTGCAGACTCTCCAGGTGGGAAGAGCTTGTTATGCTGCTTTAGTTTCTTGGTGTCACCTCTGTGTTTGTGTTTCGTGGCCCTGTGGCTGTGCTATGCCACCAGCCAGCCTGCTCCTCACCACCTTACAGCAAGGCTGTTCCCATTGTGGTTCAACACCCAGGACTGCCTGGCCCTTCCTTACCCTGGCACCCTTGTCCCAAGCCATCCTTGCGTTAGGAATCCTCATGGATCGTAGATTTTCTACAGCCTATTAAAAGAATGTTGTCAGGTTAAAAACCGTATCTCTTAAAACCCAAATCTCCTTTACTTTGCTATTAATCGTTTCTCAGATTATTAATGCCACGGGGTTTAGTGCAACCCGTTTATCACTTGTGGGGCTGGTTGGTTGTTTCTGGCTGCAGCTGAGCCCAAATGTGATGGTGAGGATCTGGGCCCTGCCGTGCTGGGAGGATGGAGCAGGGCCAGGTCCTACCCCAGAATCCATGTTCATGTGAAGCATCTTGAGGAAAACAACCTGTCTGTGTCTGTCAACAGGGCTGGCGTGCACCTGTGGAGAGGCAAGCCCTGGTGAGATCCTACTGGTTCCCTGAGCCAGGAGGGACACAGTGGCAGTGATGGAGGGGGGGTTGTGCTCCCTAGGATGGGGAGCCTTGGGGATGCTGCTTCCACGTGGTTGCTTCCTGCTTCTGGGATGGTCTTTAAAAGGTTTAATTAAAAACCCGGGCTGGGAACAAAGGCAAATGGAGAATGCTGGAGCAGGTGGTGTGCCAGCCATGCTCCAGGTGCCATCCCTGGGGAGCAGCAGCAGCTCCTGCAGCAGCCCCTCGGCTCCTGGGGGACAGCTGGCATCCCCCCATCAGGTACCGGGATGCAGCCACTGGTGACAGGAGGATTTCTCCTGCGTGGCCTGAGGCCATTGTGGAGGGGGGGCCGATGGGCATGTCAGAGCCTTGCCTTGGCACCCCAGTGAGGCCGAGCTCGCTCTTGCCGGAGCACGGTGACATCCTCGTCGCAGTGCCAGGTAGTGGGGTACTCGGCAGCTCCCACCGAGTGACTCGGTGCCCCAGCTGTTAAATATCTTCTCAGGCCCAGCTTGCAGCTCGATGAAATATTTTCACTGCAGCAGCAACAGCAGTCGCTGCAGGGAGTGGGGCTGGGGCTGAACCAGCTCGATCGGATTCGATCTGCTCTTACCGAGCCCTTCAGCAGCAGCTTTGGAGCAGTGCGGGGCTCTTGGGCAGCTGCAGCCATGGGCCCGGCAGGTTTTTGGGGTGGGGGGATGGTCCCCGTGTTGCAGAGAACCTGGAACTTGCACGGCACTGTGTTTAAAATGCTGGGAGCCCAGGGAGCTGTGGCAGCCTGGTCATGCCTCTCGCTGCCGTTTTTCCCTGGTGGCACCGGAAGGGAGGAATGGATGGGTGGATGGATGGATGGCAGTGCCAGAGCATCCCTCCTTGCTGCTCCTGGGCGAGGGAATCAAGCACCATCTTGTGTCCCTGCCAGGCTGCGGGAGACCCGGGAGCTCGCTGCAGAGCAGCAGAGTGTCCCTGCCTGACCTCCTCCTCCTCTTCCTCCTCCTCCTCCCTCCATCCCCATCTGCCCACAGAGCAGCAAAGCACTGGGATTCTCCGGGGCATCCCAGAACCTTGCTGGATGCTTCAGGAGCAGCAGCAGAGAGGTGCCCGGGGGGGTCCCTGCTCCAGCCCCAGCAGTGTCTCCCCACTGCTGCAGGGAGCTGGGAGGAGGGGTCTCTTGTTGAACTCCCAGGGAAAAGTGAGTGCAGGAAAATGGGTTTTTCTTTTTCCTCAGATCTCATCACACTGGGTGGGTCCTGTCCAGATCCAGCCCTGGGTCTGGCTGCTCTGTCTGGCTCCATCCCAGCTCCTTTCCCCCCTGTGCTGCTGGTGGGGCTGCTGAGGTGGCAGGAGCCAGCACCAGCCTGTTGCATGGGATCTGGGTTATTTTTAGCTCTCTAACGTGCCCACTGTGGCTTCAGCACAGCCTTGGCTGAGGATCAGGCTCTGTCCCTGATGAGCAGGGGGATGCCCCACCACTGGGGCCTCAGATGGAATGGGGGGGGCAGGGTGATGTGGGAGCAGGAGATGTTTTCTTTTTTTTGGAGATGGAGAAGAGGTCTGCTGAGCACTCAGCATCCCCCACACATGTCTGGAATGGAGGGGAGTGGGGAGCTGGGTGATTTTGGAAATCAATCTCTGGAATGGCATCCATCCCTGGGGCTGCCCCGTGCTGACACACACATGGTGGCCCTGGCCTCCATAGAGCCACTCCCCAGTCCCGCTTAATAAGGCCACCATGTGAGTTATTTTATTAATGAGTTACTAATAAGCTATCCGTGGCGATGCTGCTGCGTACCCAGCCTGGCATCCAAGAATTATGTGTTTCAGTGACTGCTCACCCTGTGCCAGGTTCTGCTGGAAGGTGGGGAGGGGACACCAGGCTATTGGGGTGCCCATGCACCCCCAGCACATCCCCTTGTGCTTCTCCACCAAGCAGCTGGCCTGTCCCCATGGTGCTCAGGGGGAACAGTGACAGCTACAAGGTTTTTTATAGCCCCAGCTGGGCAGAAGGTGTTTTATGGCTCCTTGCCCAGGTTGTGTGTGGCTGGCTCCTTGGGCAAGCTGAGGGCAGGGAAGGGTCACTGTGGTGGGGGCTGCAGGGTGGGAGCTGAATCTCTTCTGGGAGGTTTTAGGGTAGAGTCCCTGGTCTGTGCTGTGTGGTCCCTGGCCTTGGCACAGCCTGGGGGACAGGGCAGGGTTTCCAAGGGGACATGGACCAGCAGGGATGGTGCTCTGCACCAACCAGGGCTCAGTGCAGGGTGCTGACCCCCCTGTACCAGCTCCACACCCCCCTGGCACAGCAGCACTGTACCTCCTGGTAAGCTCGGTCTGTCTGTCCATCTGTCTGTCTCTCCCCCAGGGCCAATGCCATAGGATGACCGCTGCTGGTCCCCTCTTACTGGCTGTGATATCCTCAATCCTGTGGCTCACGCAGGGCTTTGACCCGGCTCCCAGCGCCTGCTCTGCTCTCGCCTCTGGCGTCCTCTACGGCTCCTTCTCCCTCAAGGACCTTTTCCCCACCATCTCCTCCGGCTGCTCCTGGACCCTGGAGAACCCCGACCCCACCAAGTACTCGCTCTACCTCCGCTTCAACCGGGAGGAGCAGGTCTGCACCCACTTCTCGCCCATGGTGCTGCCGCTCGACCACTACCTGGCCAACTACACCTGCGACCCCCGCAGCGAGGCTGCCAGCCCCCCGCCCCACGAGGAGGAAGAGGAGGAGGAGGAGGAGGAAGCCGAGCTGGAGCTGTGCGAGGGCGCGGGGCCTTTCACCTTCCTCCATTTCGACAAGAACTTCGTGCAGCTTTGCTTGGCGGCCGAGCCCGAGGCGGCCCCCCGCCTCCTGGCCCCCCAAGCCCTGGAGTTTCGTTTCGTGGAGGTTCTGCTCATCAACAACAACAACTCCAGCCAGTTCACCTGCAGTGTGCTCTGCCGCTGGCTGGAGGAGTGTCTGCAAGCACCCGGCGCCCGCCGCTGCGGCTTCACCCACGCCGGCTGCAGCTGCCAAGCAGAGACCCCCCCTGCACCCCGACACAACAGCACCCGGCACGCCCCCCGCACCCCCACCCCGCTGCCCACCCCTGACTGCTGCCCCACTGACCTGCATTCTGAGAATGCCAATGATTTCAACCTGCCTGAGGTCCCACACGGTGAGTTTGGGGGGATACAAGGGGACCCCTCCCCACCCAGGGGCTGCCCAGGGTGACGTGCGTGGAGCAGGGAAGCTGTGCCATGGGTGAATCCTGCTCATGTGTGTGTTTCCCAGGGCAGGAGGGTCCAAGTTGGGTGCTTTGTGTGGAGCAAGGATGCCTTGCAATGGATGCATCCTGCCTGTATGCACTGCCCAGGGCAGGAAGACAAAATGTAGGGCTCTGTGTGGAGCAGGGAAGTTGTGCAAAGGGCAGGTCCTTTGCATGCTCCTTGGGGCAGGAGGGTGCAAACTGGGCTGTGTGTGTGGGGCAGGGAAGCCCTGCAAAGGGCAAATCCTGCCCGTGCATGCTCCTTGGGGCAGGAGGGTGCAAATGGAATGATGGTCATGGAGCCAGGAAGCCATGCGAAGTACAGATCCCACGCACGCTCCCAGCTCCAGGTGCACCTCTCCTGAGACAAGGCCAAGCTCAGCTGAGCTGCAGCTTGCTCTGCCTTGGCCAGGGTCTGGCCAGCCCTTCTGCACCGCTGCTTGCCACGCCAGCCCAGCTGGTTGCCACAGTCCCCCTGGCACAGGCGTTGCTGGTCCCGTGGCATCGCTCACTGCCTCACCAGCACAGGGCTGCTGCTCGCCTGACTGCCAGCCCGGAGCAGGAGCCCTGTCACTCTGCATTGCTAGAGACCTGGAAAACAATTTGCAGGTAAAATGACCCTTTCCCATGGCAAATTACCCTTGACTGCTGCAGCTCGGGCTCTTGTTATTCCAGGCAGGATGTCAGGGCACGGCGGCACGGCGCGGCCGGGCTATTAACCAGGCGGAATGAAGCCATTTACTCGTTACAGAATTGCAGGAACATCAAGTGAAGATAAAGCAGCCGTGCTTACCCATGGCCTGGGTACCAGGGCTGGGTTGCCCATAGCTGGGAGCTGCCTGTCCCGAGAGCTCCCTTCACCCACGGGGCATCTCTGCCAAGGTGGTGCAGGGATTTTTGAGGGCACATCTGGCCAGATGTTCCCCCTGCGCCAGCCCCGGGTGATGGAGGGGGAGGAGCGATCCCCAACTTAGCTGTGCCAGGTCTTTATCCAGCAGATTGGGTGGTGGTGATGGGCTGTGGGTGTATATATAATTTCATTTGGATTTAGAGTTTATTCTGGGAGTTAAATGTCATTACGGGCAGATCCCCCAACTAAATCCCCGGTCTGTTACAGCTGCAGGGTTATAAATCGCCTCATCCCGAGGGTAGCTGCTTGAGCTGATTTTATTCAGGTTTTTTCTTTGTTTTTTTTCTTCCTTTTTTCCCCCTTTAAATGCAACACTGCATGGATGGTTAAGAGCCAGGACCAGGTTGCTCCAAGCCCCATCCAACCTTCAACACTGCCAGGGATGGGGCAGCCACAGCTTCCTAGGGGCAACCTGGGCAACCAGGGGCTCAGCACCCTCACACCAAAGAATTTCTTCCTCATGTCCAACATCAATCTCCCCCCTGCCAGTTTAAAGCCATCACCCCTTGTCCTATCACATGGATCACAGAATCACAGGATGGTTTGGGTTGCAAGGGACCTCTAAAGGCCATAAAGGAGTTAATTCTCCTGCAGAGAGCAGGGACATCTCTAACCAGATCAATTTGCTCCAAGCCCTCTCCGACCTGACCTGGATTGGCTCCAGGGATGGGGCAGCCACAGCTTCCCCGGGCAACCTGGGCCAGTGTTTGACCAGCAGCTGCTGAGCTGAGTGTTGGAGGGGGATGGAATGGTCCCTGCAGACCTGGCACGCTCAGGCACCAGCAGGAGCAGGAACAACCTCTCCTTCCCCAAATTACATTTGACATTCAATTAAAACCCCGAGGCACCCAGGGGGTCCAATGTTATTGCGGTACCGGAGCCGCGAGGGGAACGCAGTGTGTCCCGGGGAGCACAGAGCATCCTTCATGATGGTAAGGGGGTGTGTGGGGTGTCCCTGGCTCCCACCTGGCCTCCCCCGGTGCCCCACGGGGTGCAGAATGGCTGCTTTCAGGGTGACAGTGGCAGGCAGGGCTGGGGGGCTGAATGGCGCCTGTGAGAACAACCTTGGCGTGCGCCCAGCGCTGATCTCACCGGCTCTGCTCCATGGCCATGCGGGGGCTGGAACCCGACCAGACCTCCCCCGAGCCCCCCTGCTGTGCCCCCAGCCCCCCCACCGGACCCACAGGTTTCCCCTGGGGATAGGGGCACATAGGTGGGGGGGATGCAGCCCCAGTGTAATGTTGGTGCTGGGACCATGTGGGTGGAAAATGAGGATGGGGTGAGAGTGGGCAATGGGGGAGGAGCTGGGGGGGGGGGCACAGCCTCAAAAGAGCTGTTGCAGCTCTGGTGCTTGTTGTGGGCTGGGTTTCCCCTTCCACATCCCAATTTGCACAAACCTGCCACGAATGAGCTGGCAGGGAGGTGACAGCTTGTGGGGACACAGCTGTCCTCAGGAGACATCTTGGGGGCCCTGCAAGAACCCCCCTGACCTTCCATCCCAGCAGCTGTGCCACAGTGAGGGGTGCTGGGTGCTCCCCGGGGCTGTGATGGGTGCTGTGTGCTGGGGATGGCCGTGGCTGCCCTGTGGTGGTGACAGCCGGGGATTTAGTGCTCTGAGAAGGAAATTGAATTTGGTGTCTCTGTCGAACACAGCGGGGGCGAGAGCCCTCATATATCCTCGGGATTTATGGTTCTCCACGGGTGCTCACTGTGACCTGTGTAATCCTGTTGTGCTGCTCCGGGGGGGCTGGGTCCCACAGACAGACAGACAGACAGACAGACAGACACTCCCCTGAACAGCTCCTGTGCCTCCCCAGGCCCCCCATGGCATGGGGAGAGGAGCTGAGGGTGCCTGGTTGCACTGGGGGTGATGGGGAGGACCCCAGCAACCCAGGCAGAGGTTACGCTGGCTTGAGACAAATTCATTAAATTTGGGTCTGGTTTTGACTCTGAGAAGTGTCAGCACAGGCTGCGGTCCCTGCCAGGGGCTTCTGTGTCACTTGTGTGTGTGGCAAGAGGACCGCAGCGTGCCCAAAACCTGACCCGGGGCTCCAATGTCAGGTGTCCCCATGTCACCTCCATCCCTTGGGGACATCACAGTGCTGGGCTGGCAGTGCCAGGGCAGCTTGGCGGGGCGGTTGTGTCATCCCTGGCTGCTGCCGTGTTCCCCCTCTTTCCCGTGGCAGCAGTGTCCTAGCGGGACCTTGCCAGTCTCCTGTGCCCGGGTCTGAGGACAAGGGACCTCACTGCAGGACACGGGGGTGTCCCAGGGGGTGTGGGGGGAAGGCTGTGCTCCCCCCACACACACAGCTGCACCTCCTGCTGAGCCCTCCACATGCCAGTTAATTTCACGCCAAGTGCTCTTGATGGATCTCCTGTTATTTTTGGTGAGCCGAGTCACAAATTTGTGCCACCTCGCTGCAGCAAGCTGTTAAGTGGGGATGGCAGAGCACCTCTGCCCAGCACAGCGGGGCCACGGACACCCTGCCTGCACCCAGGATGTTGGCACTATGGGCCATGCTCCAGCCCCTGTGACAGGGGGGGTGTCTGGTGTGGGGGGGCTGTGACTGTTCAGCTGTGCTCAACCATCTCTGGCCTCGGGATGCCACAGGGTGTGCAGTGTGGGGCTGAATATCCCCCCTGCGATGTCCCTTGGCCTGTCCCCACCTCTGTCTCTCATCAGAGCCCTTCTTTCTTCCAGGCAATGCGGTTGAGGAGAACCAGAAGGTGAAAACCCAGTGGCCACGATCGGCAGATGAGCCAGGAGTCTACATGGCCCAGACAGGTACCAGCACAGCCCCAGCTTGGGGACAGGCAGAGGACACTGGTGGCACTGGGCTCAGGTTCCCAGCTGTGGAGACAAAGTGACTCCCATTGCTTCCTACCCATGGACTGACTTAATTTGCTTCATTTATATATTTTTTTTCCTTTACACCTTCCTCAGAGGGTTGTAAAGCAAAGAAAAGAAGAAAAGGAAAAAAAAAAAAAAAGAGAGAAATCCAGTAATTGGTTCGTTCAAATGTATTTATTTGGCAAATCCATCTGGGTAATTTGAGTGTGCTGCTCCCCCCTCTCCAGCCCCTCCTGATTTATGGTCGGAGGGCTCAGAAGCAAGTGGGAGATGGATGAGCCCCAGCACTGGGAGCAGAGCTCTGCTCTATGTGCCTGGCATGCAGATCTCCTCCCCACCACGCTCTGGTGCTCAGGGGGCTCCTGTCACCCTGATACCTGCTGCTCAGACCCTGGGAGGACCCCGGTGGGGACCTGGTCCAGCCTTGGTGTCCCATGTGACAGGGACATGAAGCATCCTGCCTGTCTCCAGGACAAATTGTCCCCTTCGGAGCCCTCCTCCCTCTATTCCTCTGTAATTTAAACCGATGGCCTTTCCTTCTGGCCTGTCCAATAGCTTTAGAGACATCATCAAGCTTCATAAGAGCTGAGTTGGTGTAAATGTCAGCGCTGGGGAGAGGGAACTGCTCTGGGCTGCCCAGCCTGGATGCTGTCCCCATGCCCGCTGCCATCCCCGTGCCCCAATCCCTTCTCGGGGTGCAGCTGGGGCTGGAGGTGACATCCTCAGTGTCATCCCTGGCTGCTCAGCCACTCTTTCATCACCCCCCCTTGGGGCTCCCCATCTCCCCTCGGGGCAGTGATTGATTCTCAGGGGTCTCCCGCAGGGGACCCGGCGGCAGAGGAGTGGTCCCAGTGGAGTGTCTGCTCCCTGACCTGTGGGCAGGGCTCCCAGGTCCGGACTCGGTCCTGTGTCTCCTCTCCGTATGGGACACTGTGCAGCGGGCTGCTCCGGGAGACCCGCACCTGCAATAACACAGCCACCTGCCCAGGTACGGGGGGTGCGGGGACACGGGGGGGGCTTCACTGCCGGGCGGGGGGTGCCCACTGCTGGCGGGGCACCGGGTCGGGACCCAAAAGGGTGAGGGGGTTGTTGGCTGGGGAGAGCAGGGACGTGCGTTGTTGGGGGTTGTCTGGGAGTGGGGGGGACTCTCACGGGAGGAGGGGGACAATGCAGGTGGCTCTGTCTGGTGGTGCTGTCATGGAAGCAGGTGTTGTCCCCATCATCTGGCATTCATGTGCCAGCTCCCAGGAAGTTAGGGGAGGCAACTGGAACGGGTGCCCCGGTGCCCCATCCCACCCACCCACCACTCCTGCTGCCAGGGGGTTTGTTTTGCCTTGGGAGGAGCTCAGCTGGCAGCCCCTTGCTTCATCCTCCCTCCCTCCCCTCTCTGTTCTTCCTTCTCCATCCTCCTTCCTAGCAAACTCAGGGCTTTCCCAGGGTGTCTCCTAGGCTTTGTGCTGGGGCTGCAGCCTGCGCCGGGGGATTCAGACCAGTGTGTGTGTGGGTTCCCTGCTCCCACGGGGCAGGAGAGGGCTGAGCCACCCTGTCCCTTGAGGCAGGTGGTGGGCAGGAGCAGGCAGGACCCTGGGGTCTCACTGGGCTGTGTTCTGGTCCATTTATCCGTGGTGGCATCTGTGTGTCTTGGGTGTGACTCAGGGGACTGGCAGGGCTGTGGGGTGCTGCTGCCCTGTCCAAACCCGGGCTTTGCACCCCCAAAGATGCAACTACCTGTTCCCCTCCCAGCTGGGGACTTATGGAGGAGCATCCCTAGGGATGCTCATGCGCCGTGCAGGGTCCTGCAGCCTTCCCAGGGGAGCTGAGCTTCCATGGGTGTGCTGTGTCCCAGGGGTGGCTGTGCAGGGGCGTGTGCGCCGCTGGTACCAGGACCCCAAACTGGGGACTTGGAGTAGAGCAGAGGAGCAGCAGCAGCATTGCTGCCTTCTCGAGGGGGTTTGGGCTTGGGTGTGATGGTGGGTGCTGGAGGGGCACCGGGACAGCGCTTGGCTCCTCCACAGAGCCCTGGCCCGGGGGTCTGCGACGCTCGGGACCCCTCGGTGCCAGGTGGAGGAGGAGGAGGCTGGAGCCCCCGCGGGGCCGGGAGCGCTGGCCCTGTGCTGTGTTGCAGTTCCTGGTGTGTGGGAGGAGTGGTCCCCATGGAGCCTGTGCTCGGTGACCTGCGGGCGAGGGGCCAGGACCAGGACGCGGCGGTGCGTGGCCGCGCAGCGTGGAGGGAAAGGCTGCGAGGGTCCCGAGCTGCAGGCCAAGCCCTGCAGCATGGCAGGCTGCCCGGGTCAGTACCTCCATCCTGCTCCCCCTGCTCCTCCTTCCCCTGGGAATATCACAGATGGCACTGGCCAGGGCCGTGCTCCCAGCACTGGGCTGCGATGCTCTGCGAGATGGGTGACACTGCCAGGGGGACCTGGGACAGCCCACGGGTGCTGTCCCCACTGGAAACCCCCATGGATGATGGAGAGTTTGCTCCGTTGGCAGCACCAGGGGGACTCGAGCCTCACCATGAGCAGAGGGGACCAGACCAGGGACCACAGAGGACCTGGCTCTGTCCTCCCGCATCTACTGTCACAGATTGTCACAGTGCTGGCACCTGAGAAGCACAGGGACACTATGGGGCATGGGGGAGGTGGCTGGAGTTGGGGCAGGGGGACAGCAGAGGTCTGTACATGCAAGTGGCAGCACCCTCTCTGTCCCTTTCTCCTGCCATGGTGGCAGCTGTGGCGTTTCTGCAGCGATGGCCAGGGATGCCATGTCAGGGCTGGCATCCCCGCGTGTGGTGTGGCAGGGCTGGTGTCGGGCTGGGAGCAGGAGGGAGCTGAGCAGCGGCTCTGGCAGGGATGTGCCATTCATGGCACGAGGATTTTCCCATGGCTGTCCCACTGGAGCCATGAAAGGTCACAGCAGCTCCATCCCCACCCTCCCGGGTCCATGCAGGGGGCATTCCCAGGCAGGGGATGATGCCAGGGCTGGTGGGTTTGGTGCAGAGCAATGCTGGCAGTTTGTGGTGGGTCCTACAGATGTGTCCAGAGGGCAGGCTGGGTGCTGTGGGAGCAGCCGCTCAGGGCTCAGGATGTGGGTGACAGTCCTGGTGACAGTCCCCTCGTCTGGGTCAGGATTCGGCACTGGCTGTGAAGCTCGGCAGGGCAGGAGCCGGCATGTCCGTAGGTTGGACCCGTCACACCCAGAGCCCGGCGCGGGCCGGGGGGCTGCGTGGCCGAGGGGCCGCGGTGCGGGGGGAGCTGACGCCGCTCTCGCTTGTCCCCGCAGTGGAAGGGCAGTGGCTGGAGTGGGGCCCCTGGAGCCGCTGCTCCGTCACCTGCGCCAACGGCACCCAGCAGCGGACGCGCAAGTGCGGCGTCTCTGCCCACGGCTGGGCCGAGTGCCGGGGGGCCCACGCAGACGCCCGGGACTGCTCCAACCCCACCTGTCCCAGTAAGGCCCCGCGCGCTGGGGGGGAGCGGGGTGCGGGGGGGGAGGCCCGGCCATTGCGGTGTCACCACCGGTGATGCTGGCAGCGCAGGGGGAGCAGGAGCCAAAGGGGATGCTGGGGATGGGCAGCCACCTGCTTTGTGCTGGTTGCTGTCTCCAGGCACGTCCCAGACGGAGGACATGAGGACTTGTCCCCTGCCCTCATCCCTCTGTCACCCTGGGGGGACCTGTCGGTGCCCTGGCTGCAGGTGCAGGTCCTGGTGTCATCTGGGCGTGCGAGCTGGCACTCGTGCACACGGGGCAGGGCGACACCAAGCAGGGGCTCATCAGGCTGAAGGATGGACTCTGGCCTCATCCTGTCCTTCAATTCCATCCTCGTCTTCTCCTTTGTCCCCCTGGTGCCGGTCGCAGGGGGGATGGGGGCTGCGCCGAGGCCACTGCGGCAGCCGGAGGGAGCAGGCGGCTCTGCCACACATGCCAGGCAGTGGCATGGGGACACTGGACTTATCTGAAAGAGATTTAATGATGGATCCGTAGATTTCACACCCCGTGGGGCCTTCGGTTCATGGTGGGGGGGGGGCACTGGGGTGTCCCCATCCCCGCTGGGTGCTGCTTGCCATGCTGAACCGGGTGTCCCACGGTGTCCCCATCCCCGCAGCCGACAGCAAGTGGGGTCCCTGGAACCACTGGAGCCTCTGCTCCAAGACGTGTGACACCGGTTGGCAGCGCCGCTTCCGCATGTGCGAGGGCACCGGCGTGCAGGGCTACCCCTGCGAGGGCACCGGCGAGGAGGTGAAGACCTGCAATGAGAAGAAGTGCCCAGGTATAGGGAACACCCTGCCCCCCAGCACCCATCACCGTGCGTCCGGACTGCCCCTAACCACCCCCCACCTCCTCTCCCCACCAGCCTACCATGAGATGTGCAAGGACGAGTACGTCATGCTGGTGACCTGGAAGAAAACAGCTGCAGGGGAGATCATCTACAACAAATGTCCCCCCAACGCCACAGGTGAGGAGCACCCCCAGAACCTCCCCCACTCCCTGGAGCAGGGCAGGAATCCCTGATTCCCATCCCGATGTTTTGATCCCGGTTCTGCCCCGCAGGGTCCGCCAGCCGCCGGTGCCTGCTGAGCCCCCACGGTGTTGCCTACTGGGGGGTCCCCAGCTTCGCCCGCTGCGTCTCCCATGAGTACCGATACTTGCATCTCTCAGTAGGTGCACAACCCCTGTCCTCCCCTGTCCTCTCCCCAGCCACTGCTGTCCCCTCCAGGGCAGGGAAACCTGACAGTCACCTTGCTTCATCGGCTCCACATGGGGAAACTGAGGCAGGACTCCCTGGGCAGGGCTGTGGAAGGGGGACACCATCTGGAGCGGGATGGGGACCCTGGTCTCAGCTATGTTCCCATGTCCTTGGGGTGCAAAGGACCCTCCCAGCCCCTTCCTGTCCCTAATCAGTGCGATTAGCTTTGCAGTGTCCCCACTACCCTGGCCAGGTTCTGGGCATGACAAAGTGACCTGGGGACATGGTGCTGGCAGACGGGTGACACCGGTGTGTGTGTGTGTGTGTCCCCTCCTCCTGTACAAGCTGCGGGAGCACCTGGCCAAGGGGCAGCGGGTGCTGGCGGGAGAGGGGATGTCACAGGTGGTGCGGAGCTTGCTGGAGCTCATGGCCCGCAAGACCTACTACAGCGGGGACCTGCTCTTCTCCGTCGAGATCCTGCGCAACGTCACTGACACCTTCAAGAGGGCCACCTACACCCCATCCTCCGAGGACGTGCAGGTAGCGGGCGAGGGGCACGGCGTAAGGGACACCCCCGGGGAGGAGGTCCCTGGGCCCCCAGCCCCGCTGAGCCCCCTCCCCGCAGCGCTTCTTCCAGGTGGTGAGCTACATGGTGGACGCGGAGAACCGGGAGAAGTGGGAGGACGCCCAGCAGGTCAGTGGCACGGGGCGTGGGTGGGTGGGCAGGGTGACTGGGGTGTCCTTCCCCCCCTACCTCTCTCCATGGGGACGAGTCCTGGTGGCCGCAGAGCTGGTCCCTTTCCCACAGGTCTCGCCTGGCTCCGTGCACCTGATGAAGGTGGTGGAGGACTTCATCCACCTGGTGGGGGATGCTCTGAAGGACTTCCACAGCTCCCTCATTGTCACCGACAACCTGGGTGAGGGTCAGGGTGGGCACGGGGCCTCGGCGGGTGCGGGGGGACAGCCAGTGACCCCTGCTGTGCCCTGGCAGTGATCAGCATCCAGAGGGAGCCCGTCTCCGCCGTCTCCAGCGACATCAACTTCCCCATGAAGGGCCGCCGGGGGATGAAGGATTGGGCCCGCAGCTCCGAGGACAAACTCTTCATCCCCCGGGAGGTGCTGAGCCTGGCGTCCGCCGGTGAGCAGCCAGTGTGTCCTGCACGTGTGTGCACGTCTGTGTGCACCGGGGTGTGAGCGCGTGGGAGTGTGTACCTCTGGGAGTAGTGTGCACAGCTGGGAGTGTGTGGGTGTGAGTGTGCACCTCTGAGTGAACACCTTTTGTGTGTGCACGTGTGAATACATGTGGGAGTCTGCATGTATATGCACGTGTGTGCACACACACATGTGGCACGGTGCGTATTTGCCCATGTACATGAGCACACGTGCCCAGGAATGTGTGTGCATGCAAACGTGTGAGGTTGCGTGCCTGGGGCTGTGCACCTGGGATTGCACACTTGTGGGAGTGCACACATATGAGCATACAGACAGCCTCCTGCCAGCCCCTGTGTGTCCACGTGTTTTGTGCTTGTGGTAGGGAGGGGGTGCGTGTTCCCTCACACATGTTGGGGGCAGACGTGTGTGCTGTCACACGTGTGTGCTGTCACTTGTGTGGCACTCTCCCTTCTCTCTCAGCAGAAGCGGATGAATCCTCCCATTTTGTCATCGGGGCTGTGCTGTACCGCACACTGGGACTGATCCTGCCCCCGCCCAGGTCAGTGGGGCTGCCCGCTGTCCCCCACCCCATGTCCCCACCCCTGTCACAGCCTGTCCCCCTCCCCCCAGGACCCCCCTGGCTGTCACCTCCAAGGTGCTGATGGTGACAGTGCGCCCACCCACCAAGCCAGCAGAGCCCCTGGTCCTGGTGGAGCTCTCCCACATCATAAACGTGAGTGTCCCCCTCCTGTCCCCTCACTGTGTCACTGCTCGGTCCCCTGCGGGTCCCACCAGCCCTGCTGCTGAGAGCCGGGCAGGGCCCAGCAGCTCCTGGCTGGTGGCCACAAGTACTTGGCTCTGTGCCCAAGGTGGGGACATGCCAGCACCAGGAGAGCTGGACAGGTCCCCAGGGGCTGTGTCCCCTCCTGGGGTGGCTGCAGGGCAGGGGGTGAAGCACTGCTCTGTCCATCTGTCCACAGGGCACGTCCCACCCGCAGTGTGTCACCTGGGACTACTCGAGGATGTGAGTGAGGGACAGGGGGGGACAGGGACACCCTGGCCATGCCCTCCCGCGGTGGTGGGCAATGTTGGGTGATGGGGCTGGGCTGTCCCAGTGCCCCCTCAGTCCCCAGGGAGATGGGGAAAGGGATGGGGAGGGGGGACAGTCCCTCCCCAGGGGTGACTGCGGGTGACTTGTGCTCCCCTGAGAGGGACCTGCCCCCATGTGACAGCGGGGACACGGATGCCACCAGCCTGTCAGATGCCATCCGATGCCCTGTGGCAGGAGCCAGGGAAAGTAGGGCACTGCAGGGCACTGGTACCCTCTGCAGCTGGGGTCACTGGTTCCAGTGTAGCTCCCGTGCTGGCGGGGTGCCTCTGGGTGTGATGAGTGTGGCAGGTCCCAGCCTGGCCTGGGGGAGCTGTGTCCCCAGCTGTCCCACAGACCTAGTTCCTGGTTTTCTGCCTTTTCTGGGAGCTGTGGCTCCTCTCCCTGTGCATGGGCAGCATCACCCCAGGGAGCCCCCTCCCAGCTCCCTCCCAGGGGGTCCTCATGACAGGAGGGGTTCCTGTGGCAGGACAGTGATCCCTGTGGCATGACAGGGGGGTGTCCCCATGGCAGGAGGGGGACATTGCCCCCTCAGGCTTTGGGGTAGCACTCCTCTGCTGCATGAGCCATGGCTTGTAGTGGAGGGGATATGGGTGCTCAGGGGGGTCCTGAGGATGCTCCTGCCTGCCTTAGTGCTGCCTTGCCCCTCTTCATCCCTGTCCCACCTCCTCCCTGGCCTGGCCCCCTCCCTCTGTGGTTTCCCCCCTCCCCAAATCTGGGGGAGATGGTTACAAGCCCAACTGGGATGTTGCACTGCTCCCCAGGAGGATCATCACTGGGGCAGGGGGGGAAACCACAGCAGGGATGGGATGGGATGGGATGGCTTCACCCCTCCGTGCGGGTCTCGGAGGATTAACCTGTCCCCCAGTATCTGCCCCACCCCCTAGGCAGGGACCAGCAATGGGTTAACTCGGGAGAGGCACAAGGGGCTGGGGGTGTGTTTGATCAGTTCCAATTGCTCTCCCTCCTCCCATCCCATTAATCAGGGATGCTGGCTTGGGAAACTGGGACACGGAGAGCTGCCAAACCCTGGAGACCCTCCCGGCACACACCAAATGCCAGTGCCGCCAGCTTGCCACCTTTGCTGTCCTCGCCCAGCTGCCCAGAGACCTGGTAGGGGAGAGGATGGGGACAGGGATGAGCCTGCTGGGGACATGGGACATGGGGGGGGCTGATCTCCAGGCGGTGGGGCTGGGGGTCCCGAGGGGAGGATGGGGATGAGCAGGGGCTGCGTTGCCTGCAGGCACCCTGGTGGGATGGGGGAGGGCACCCGATGTGTCTGCCACCAAGGGAGGGGTCCCTGCAACCCCTGGCCCCCCAAGAGTGGCTGGTGCAGGCAGGAGGCTGCTGTGGCTGGGAAGGCTGGATATGGGGCATTGCTGGATGCAGGGAGGGGGCAGCCCTGGCCCCAGATGTGCCCCCCCCCCTACCCCATTGCTATTCTGCCCATGTCCCTCGTCGGCATGGAGATGGGCACGGGTCCCCTGGAAGGCGTCTCGGCTGTGCCACTGCTGCCACCGACCCCCTCCAGCTCCTGGGGGTCCTCAACAGGGGGGTGGGGGACCCTGAGAAAGGCTGGCAGGGAGCAGCCATGGGGGGCTGGGCTCGGGCACTCAGCTCCCCATTCCCCACCAGGCCATGGATCCCTCGGGGACCCCATCAGTGCCACTGATGATCGGCTGTGCCGTCTCCTGCATGGCCCTGCTGACCCTGCTGGTGATCTACGCTACCTTCTGGAGGTGACCTGGGGACAGCTGGAGACCTGGGGGTACCTGGGGTGTGAGACCGTGTGGGGAGGGGGCGGTGAAGGGGGGGCAAAGGTTCAGCATCAATAAATGCATCATGAGAGGAGGTGAATAACCCTGGTGGCAGCCATGTGGGAGAGATGCCCAGGGTGTCCAGCTGAGGACAGCACCCAGCATCTGGGGGACATGAGACAGGGAAGGGACAGGGAAGGGACAGGCTGTCACCCCAGCCCCACGCTGCTCCTGCCTGCAGGTTCATCAAGTCAGAGCGCTCCATCATCCTCCTCAACTTCTGTGTCTCCATCCTGGCCTCCAACATCCTCATCCTCGTGGGTCAGTCCCAGATGCTCAGTAAGGTGGGTGCCACAACCGTGTCCTTCTCGATGGGGTCCCCAGGCAGGTGGAGGGGCTGCGGTGGGGTCCAAGCCCTCTCCTGCCAGCCGGTTCCCTCACCCCTGCTGGCTCCCAGCAGCAGATTGGATTTGGATTAACTCGATCTCAGGATTAAATCCTTTATTCTGGTGGCTTTGACACAAACCTTGCCCAGGCATGGGAGTTTAACCGTCACGGTGCCAGGTGCGTGGCCGTGCCCCTGAGGTCCCCGTGTTCCCACAGGGTGTGTGCACCATGACAGCAGCCTTCCTCCACTTCTTCTTCCTCTCATCCTTCTGCTGGGTGCTGACAGAAGCCTGGCAGTCCTACCTGGCAGTGATCGGCCGGATCCGGACACGCCTGGTCAGGAAACGCTTCCTCTGCTTGGGATGGGGTAAGAGCCCTGCAGGAATGGTCCCAGGATGGGGTGGTGGTGGGGCAAAGAATCATGCACCCCTCCCTGGTACCCCACAGGGTTATCAGATGGGGGAAACTGAGGCACAATGGAAGGAAGCAGAGCTAGGTGTCTTGGTTCCCCCCATGTGGCACCCTCTGACCAGCCAGACCATGGCGAGCAGCTGAGGGGCCCCATCCCTGCCCCCCATCCACAGGGGTCATGCTGGGGGAGGACAACTGCAGCTTCCCCTGCAGCTTCTGCCTCCTCTCCCCCCTCCAGGCTTGCCAGCCCTCGTGGTCGCTGTCTCTGTCGGCTTCACACGGACCAAAGGCTACGGGACAGCGAGCTAGTACGTGGGGACAGGGGACATGGGGCTGGGCATGGGGACTGCTCCGGGCTGGGAGCAGGGCATGGGGAAGGAGGTGTCCCCTCTGCACCACCCCCTGACATGCCATGGTCCCCTGCAGCTGCTGGCTCTCTCTGGAGGGTGGTTTGCTCTACGCCTTCGTGGGACCTGCTGCTGTCATCGTGCTGGTGAGCTGACCCTGAGCCTCGGACCCCCCAGAGTCCCCTGGGTGTGGGGCAGCTCCCACCAGCCCCAGCTCACCAAGGGCTCCGTGCCCAGTCCTGAGCCCAGCGCTGCTCTCACCCCAGGTGAACATGCTGGTTGGCATCATTGTCTTCAACAAGCTCATGTCCCGTGATGGCATTTCAGATAAGTCCAAAAAGCAGCGAGCTGGGTAAGTGCCCTGCACCCCACGGAGTTGTCCCTGGGGCCAGCACCCAGCACCCAGCACCCTGCCCTGCCATGGGGCACGGCATGGGATTTCCTCTGGGAGTGGGCTGAGGATGGGGCAGACTTCACCTCATCAGTGGGTGGTGGGGACCGAGCTCAGGGCAACCACAGCCCCTTGCTGGGGGCAGCAGGAGGGACAGTGTCTGGAGGGGGATGGACTTTCCCCCAGGGAAGGGGGAGCCCCACTCTGCAGACCCTGACCCTGCTGCTGGGGGAGGGGGCTGAGCCCTGCCCACCCTGTCCCGCTGCCACTGTGCTGCCTCTGCTCCTCATTAACAACTGCTGCTGCCCTCGACTAACATTGCTCTCTTTTTTTTTTCTCTTTTCCTTCTCCCATTTGCTTTTTGCCTGTGTCCATCCATCCGTCCATCCATCCATGTGTCCACTCTCCCCACCGCCTTTCTCCCCTCTCCTGCATCCCCGCCTGGCCGGGTCCTGTCCGTGGGGCTCTGGGGGGGTGGTGGGCACACAGCTCCAAGCCCCCCCCCTGCGGCAGCCTGCTGCTGAAATGCACCAAGTGCGGCGTGGTGTCCAGCGCGGCCATGACCTCCGCCACCGCCAGCAGTGCCATGTTAGTGCCCGCCACCGTGCCCCCCCCCCGCCCTGAGCACAGCCTTGGACCCCCGGGGAGCAGGGGGGTGGGCTCTGGGCATCATCCCCAGGGTGGGGTTTGAGGGTCCCGCGGGCCAGGGCCAAGGCTTTGTGCTCGGGGTGTCCCCGGGTGCGTGTGTCCCACTGTGGCCATCACGTCTGCATGGCATGGCTTCCCGCAGGTCACCTCATCGCTGGGGGCAGGGTGTGGGGGGGCTCAGCCCCTCATCCCTGGGGTGGCTTGGGAGGGTGTGAGGGGCACCACACTGCGGGGTACGGGCTACTCCTGGTCTCGGGAGTGTCCCCAGTACCTTCTCCCGAGCACGCGAGCCCCCATGGGTGCTGGTTGGGATGTGGTGCTGGGCTGTGAGCAGGGCCCCCCACTCCCTGCTCCAGGGGTTTAGTTGTGCTACAAGCAGCCCCAAAATTCACCCAAAAAAAAAAAAAAAAATTAATCCCCTCTATGCTCTTCTTGTGGATGCGGGAGGGTGACAGTGTCCCTGTGTCCCCCCCGCACCCTTGCTGCCAGGGATGGGGACAAGTGCCACTGCCAAGGGTGGGGGGAAAAGGAGCCTGTAGACCCCCTCACTCTAAGGGCAGGCAGTGTCCCCAGCCCCCAGCCAGCTTGGGGACACTGAGGAGGAGGGGACAGCGGGTGTTCTGGTGGGGCACACGGTGTCTGCGGGGTGCTGGGGCTGGGGTCCCCACGCCATGCACGCACTGTCAGCCCCGGCCAGGCTTGTGGGGCTGGGGGTGATGTTTGGGGGGGGCTGTTGCGGGGTGGCTCACCCCTGCTCCTCTCTCCCTGCCCCAGGGCATCGCTGTGGAGCTCCTGCGTGGTCCTGCCTCTGCTGGCGCTGACCTGGATGTCGGCCGTGCTCGCCATGACCGACCGGCGCTCCATCCTCTTCCAGGTCCTCTTCGCCGTCTTCAACTCCGTTCAGGGCTTCGTCATCATCACCGTGCACGGGTTCCTGCGCAGAGAGGTGGGGCAGCCCCTTTGGGGTGGGGGGGACACCCCTGGCCATGGGGCCATGACCAGCTCTGTCCCTGCAGGTCCAGGATGTGGTGAAGTGTCAGATGGGGGGGTGCAGGAGTGAGGAGAATGAAAACTCACCCGACTCCTGCAAGAACGGGCAGGTGCAGATCCTGGTGAGTGAGGCAGAGCCAGCGTGGGCAGGGGTCCCCTCACAGCCCCCTGCCCCCCGTGCTGGCCAAGGTGCATTCATTTCCTTCTCTCTCGTCCTCTCTTCCTCTCCTCTCTCTCTCTCTTTCCCCTCTTTCTGTATTTTTATAGACAGATTTTGAAAAGGACGTTGACCTGGCGTGTCAGACAGGTGAGGTGTCCCCTGCCTCCCGTGCTGGGGATGGGGATGTCACCACACTGTGCCTGGGGAGGGACAAGCAGCATGTGCCAGGGTGGGCGTGATGCCACTGCGTAGGGGGTTGGTCCAGCCTCCTCATCCTCCCATGGTGGGACCCCTGGGCTGGATCTGCACCCCTTCCCACCCTGGCCTGGCTCTGAACCCCTCTCCCTGCCCTTAGTGTTGTTCAAGGAGGTGAACACCTGCAACCCCGCCACCATCACGGGCACTTTGTCCCGCATCTCCCTGGATGGAGACGAAGACCCCAAGCTCAACACCACCTCAGAGGGCGGCTTGGGCTTCTCCAGCCTGCCAGGGAACATCCCTCCCTCCAGCATCCTAGTCCAGGTCCCCAAGATGACACCCAACGTGGTGGCGGGTCTGGGTGAGCTGGGTGAGCCGCCGGCGCAGCCGCTGAGCCTGGAGGCACCGGGTCCTGTCTACCTGTGCACGGAGAGCAGCCTGAGACCCCTGGAGTACGGCTGGCTGCGGGCCCCCGAGCCCCCCCGGGAGAGTGACTACATGGTGCTGCCCCGCCGCACCGGCAGCCTCAAACCCTTCCCGAGGGAAGAGAGCACCCTCGGCCCCGGCCCCGAGGAGGGGATGCCCGGTGGGACAGGACGCCCGGCGGCCGAAGGGGATGCCTACCCCAGCTTCGTGGCTGTGGACCACGTCAACGTGAACTTGAACCAGCCCTACGCCACGGTGAAGGCTCCCTACGGGCTGCAGTTCAAGCAGCACCCCACGGTCAGGCAGATCCTGGCCTCCGAGCTGTCGGAGCGCAGCCGCACCATGCCCCGCACCGTCCCCGGCTCCGCCATGAAAGTGGGGTCCCTGGAGGTGAGCGGGGGGAGAGCTGGTGTGGCCACGGAAACACGTGTGGGGAAGGGGGTGGGTGAGCATGGCCTTCCCAATGCATGCCAGACCTCCAAAGACCCTTTTCCCTTTTCTCCTCCCTTTGCTCTGGGCCCTGCCTGTCCCCTGCCAGAGGAAAAGGTTGCGATATTCTGATCTGGATTTCGAGGTAAGGCCCCCCCGTGTGCCTGCTGTGGGGTCGGGTGCCATCTGGGGATGGAACCACCTTGTCCCCAGTCCCCTCCGGGTTGCTGTCAGCACAGCAGCAGCCGAGCTCGGCAGAGTTCCCCAGCAGGCAGTAAGGAGCCTTGGCTCCACTCTCACCCTGCAGAAAGTGATGCACACACGGAAGCGTCACTCGGAGCTCTACCACGAGCTCAACCAGAAGTTTCACACATTGGACCGGTACCGGGCTCCGGCTGCCGGCTCCTCCAAGGTGAGGTCCTGGGGGGTCCCATCCTGCCCTGATCCCACACACTCCTCTCCACTTTCCCCCTGCATGGACTTGAGGCCTCTGGGGAGGATGAAGGAGATGGAGCATCTCAGGGAGATGAGCGCTTTGGTTCTCTCCGCAGCGAGAAAAGCGGTGGAGCGTCTCGTCGGGTGGTGGGGAGAAGAGCATGGCCAGTGTAAGTGCCCGAGACCCCCCTGGGGCTGCTTCCTCCCGTCCCAAATGGGGCAAGAAGGCAGAGGTGGGTGGCTGTGCCCCAGGAATGGGTGCTGGTGGGACAGAGCCCCGCACAGCCACTCGCCACAGCTTCCCCTCACCCCGCAGGATGCGGCCAGCCCCGAGGAGCCACCGGCACCAAAGCCATGGAGTACGTTCAAGGCGATGACTTTGGGCTCCCTGCCCAGCGCCCAGCGGGACCGACTGGAGCTGCGGTGTGCAGACTGGGAGGGACCCTGCGCCGGCCTGGATGCGGCCGATGGCGACTTCCAGACGGAGGTGTGAGCCCCGCGCCACCACCGCCATCGCCACGGGGCGAGGAGGAGCCACCCGCCATGGTTCTGCGGCCGGGGGGGTCCCTGCCTGGCTGAGGTGTCCCCAGCAGAGGGACCGCGCTCCCCCTCAGCCACGGTCGCCCCCCGTCCCTCCTCACGTGGTTTATCCTCCCTGCCACCCTCTGGACGGGGGTGCGGAGGGGACACGTGCACTCTTCCCCCCCACCCCCTCCACGCTCACCCACTGATCACGCCTGCACCCCCCACCCCGGGGCAGGACCGACCGTCGAGGCCGTCGGATTTTCGTTCTTTTCTACCGGGATGTTTCTTCACGCCGTGCACCGTGTGCACGCCAGCGGCCGGGCTGCCCCCGCCCCCCGGGGCCGCCCCCTCCTCACCCTCCCCACCCCACGGGGCAGGTGCTGTCGTTGTTGGAAATAAAAATTCACTCTCTGTGGTGCCGTGGGGCCGCCGCTGCCTCGTGCTTCCCCTCAGGGATCCGCCTGGCGCCAAGCAGGGACCCCCAGGTCTGTCTGTCCCCCCTCAGCCCCCTCCCTGTGCCCCCCTGCAGGATCCTGCTGCTCCCGGCTGCCGGCACCCAATCGGGTGACATTGTGGGAGCCAGGAGCGGGAAATTACACGGTAATTAATCTATGCGCAAATTAGGAATTTCGGAGGTAATTACCGTGCCATCTGTGGAGACACGTAATGTGGGGTGCCTGGGGGGGTGGCTGAAAAGCGGGGGCACTACCCCTGGCTCCAGGGCGAGGGGCTGTGGCCGGGAATGCCGGGATAGAGCTGAACCAGGGGCAGGATGAGCTTGGAGCAGAGCCGTGGGGATGGAGAGGACATTCCTGCACCCGGGATCCATGCTGGGTGGTAACTGGGGGGGTGCCCAGGCTGGAGCGGGGCACCGAGACCCTCTCGCCTTGAGGGGCTGTAGGTTGCCAGGGAGGGCTGTGTGGCCACTGCCGGGGTGGGAAGCCTGACCTGGGGGTGGCTTTGGGTTCTCAGGGGGCTCCCCTGAGCGCTGGTTTTGGCCAGGAGGGTCCTGGCACAGCCTGCAGGAATCCCCCTCCAGTGCTCCCGTTTGGGGCAGGTGATTTTCCCAGAGGGATGGAGCTGGTGGGAGCCATGGAGCCTCCCTGCTCCTCCAGGAATGGCAGCACAGCCCAGAGCTCCGGGCAAAGGATGCTGCCCAGTTTGGACCAGTGGCCTCCTGATCGCTGGTTTACTCCTCTGCGCTGTGGTGCTGTGCAGGGTGCTCAGCACCGGGCACCCTGAGCCCGCTGGGGGTTGAAGGCATCGCTGCCGCACCATCAATTACCCTTCATCAGCGTTAATTGCGAGACGAGGCATGAAATGACGCAGGCGGGGTGGGGGGAAGCGTCATTAATCAGCTCTGCCCCGGGAGCCCGAGGCGAATCCATCAGAGACGGTGTGGCCAGGGGACAAGGAGTGGCCTCCCTGAGGGGTTCCCTCGCCAGGGATGACCCGTGTCTGTGCCCATGGGAGAGGGAAACCCTATCGGAGCCAAAAAAAAAAAAAAAAAAAAAAAAAAAAAGGGATGTGGGAGGCTCCTGAGCTGGGGTACTGCAGGAAGGACTATGCATTTGGGGGGGAGATAGAGGCGAGGCTGAGCTGAGGGGAGAGGGGGGGGACAGGCTGAAGCACTCATTGCATAACCCAGTTCGTCCCAGTATCTCCTAGCTTGGGTTTGTGGCTGGCTTGAGGGCCCAGTGCAGGGATGGGAGTGGGAACCCTTGGAGGAGGCGAGGGAAGAGAGCGAATTCTTCCCCCCCTATTAGAACCTCCTCAAACAAAGCAGAAATGGGAGACAGGGGGTCCCGGGCCCTGCACAGCCCTCTCCTGTCCCCGGCTTTGTCAGCGCTGGGTTGGTGCCAGCTCCAGTTGTGCAACAGATGCAGAACCATGGAAGAAGGAGGGGGCTGGGCGGGTGGCAGGGCCCGACACGGCGAGGGACTGTGGTGGGGCCCACGGAGAGTGTGGGAGGGTGGGCAGGGTCGATGCTGTGGGTGGGGGGCATCGGTCCTTCCCCGGAGATGCTCGCCGACCGCTTATGCCCTGGCTGGTAATTCTGCTGATAACAGCAGCCTCCTCCTCCTCCTCCTCCTCCTCCAGTTGCGGGGAGCAGCCACACACGGGGACACCTCCCGCCCTACGCTTTGGGGGGACGGGGGAGACCAATCCAGCTCCCCCTCTTCTCCCTTTCCAGCCAAAAGCCGCCACGAGAGGCAGCGTCAGGGTTTCCTGGGGCATCTGGTGGCAATTAACAGCTTTTATTACTCATGGAGACGCCATATGCGGCGAGGGAACGGAGCCCGGGTGAGAGCCTGAGGCTTGCAGAGTGCCCTGGGCCGGAGTGGGGGGCGGGGGGGGGCTGCCCCCAAACCTGGGGGTCTGAGCAGGGACTGGGGAAGGGGGGACAGGATGAGTCCGAGCAGACTGGAGAGTTCTGGAGCCATTTTCCCTCTGCAGCTTCCATCTCAGCCAAGCTGCTCCCACCCCCTCCCTCCTCCACCACCCCCCATTCCCTCCTGCCAAAAATGTTCGGTTTGGGGGACGGAAATGCTGGAGAAATGGCTGTGAGTCTGCGCGGGGAGGCAGCTGCCCCCTCCTCCTCCCCCCTTCTCCTCTCCCTTCCCTCTTCGGTAAAGTATTTCCACCGAAAGAGGCAAAACTTCTGTTTTAACACCAAACGGGCCCTGTTGAGTTGGGAAAGAATCCCCGCGGGCTCTTTCCTTCCCAGCCCATGCTGGAATCGGGGCGGTTTGTGCCCAAAACCGGTGCAGAAATAATGCTGCAGTGCCAAAATCCTCACCGCAGGAATCGCCCTCTCGCACACGACACGAATCTATCCGACCCTCCCCTGGCCCCCCGATAGTGAGGAGGCCCTGGGGACGGGAGGTGGGGAGCCCCCCGGTAACCCCACCACCTCATGACGTCCAAGCTCGGAGGCAAATTATCTCCAGCCCGAAAATTGTCGGGCTCTGCTCCGGCTCGTGTTTTTTGGCAGCCGTGAGGGCTGTTTCTTGGAAGCGCAGCTTTCCTCCCCTTTTTCCGTGCCGGCTCGGTGGGCAGGGGCCGCAGGATTCTGCTTTCCATCCCCCAGCTCGGCATGGTGCCCGGGGATGCCGGCACGGGCTGGAAACAAACCCTAACCCCCCCTCTGCAGAGCGGGATCCAGACTCCTGCCCTCCCCCCCCGCGACACCGTTCCCGGGAAGCAGGAGGGGAGGTTTCCACACCATCAATGTTCCCATGCTCCTGGCTCCGGCGGGGTCCCTCGTGCCCCTGGCAAATGAGGGAAACTGAGGCACGAGAAGAGCAGCTGGAGGGGTGGGTGCGACCCCCCCAAAGTGATTTACAAATAAATTTGAGGGTCCTGAGAGCTGCTGGCTGTGCTGGTGTGAGCAAGGGGTCTGTCTTGAGAGGCAGGGACGAGGCTGTCCTTTGTCCCTGCTCAGCTTTGGGGGGGGCTGGGGGGCTTGTGCCTGGTGCTGGGTGCAGGGGCAGGTCCCACCCGTGCTCACCTGTGGGGTTTTCTGCTTCTCGGTGGCCACAAAGAACATCTTCGGGGTGAATAATTGTTCGATAAACAGGAATTTACAAATGTTTTCTTCTATTTCATACCCACTTGTTTCAATTACCCTTAATTACTACAACAAGCAACTGGCCGGTGAGGCGAGTGCTCTGTCACCTCATCTCAGGGGCTGGCGGGTGAATAAATGGCTGAATCTTTTGCTGCTCTCCAAGAGGAGCAGTGCCCGGTTCGCCTGTGACAGCTTATTTACTGTGGGCTGAATAAATATCAGTTGTTAATTAGAGCGCGGTTATTGAGATGCACGCATCCCCAGCACAGGCCTGGAAAGCTGGAATGGCAAGAGATTGGGGAGGAAAGGGGATGAGTGAGGAGCAGGAGTGCTGGGTGTCACTGGGAGAGGGTGATGCAGGGATGGGGACCTGGGGTGCCTTCCTCAGACACAAATTTGGGTGGGTCAGTGGGTGCCCTGGGTGGGCCTGCCCCCTCCCTGCCCCCTCCCTGCCCCCTCCCTGCCCCCTCCCTGCTCCCTCCCTGCTCCCTGCCTTCTCCCTGCCTGCTCCCTCCCTGTTCCCTGCCTGCTCCCTGCCTTCTCCCTCCCTGCTCCCTCCCTGTTCCCTGCCTGCGAGGCTCGGGAGCCAGCACCAGCACCCATCCGGCGTGGGCATGGGATGCTGGAGCAGAGCCGGGCAGCCAGGCAGTGCTGCTCCACAGGGATGGCAGCCAGGGGATGGGGTTCCCCCTCGGCCCGAGGATGGGGGTGTCCCGCTCGCCCCCCGCAGGGGTCCTCTCCTCCGGGCGGGGGGCAGGGAGGGCATTGCAGGGGAGGGCCGGGGGGCAGGAGGAGGAGAAGGCGGGCTGGGGCTCATCTTCCCCCCCCGGTTTAGGGGGTGGAGGGCGGGGAGCTGCCGGGGGGCGGCTCGGGCCCCCCCGTCGGGAGGCGGGGAAGGCGGCGGAGGCGGTGCGGCCGAGCTCCCGGTGTCCCGCCGAGCTCCCATCGCCCCGGACCGGCCAGACCCGCGGCACCGCCCGCTCCCTCCGTCCCTCCCCGCCAGCCCCGGGCAGCCCCGGCCCCCTCCGAGCACCGTGCAGGTGAGCTCCAGGCTCGCCCCGGGCCCCCGCCGCTACCGTCACCGGCCCCGGGCACCGGGAGAAGTGCAGAACCGACCCCGCCGTCGGGCGGGTGCAGAACGGGGCATTCCCCGTAATTAATCGTAATTAATCGTTATTAATCACCGCCCCGGAGTGGGCGGGACAAGGACGGCGTCCCGGATCCGCGGGACCCGCCGGTGCGGAGGGTGCGGGGGTAGAAAAGGCGAAAGGGAAGCAGAGGGGCAGGGTGGGTGCGGGAGGAGCGGGGGGTGTTCAGGAGGTTGGGGGCAGGGGGGAGCTGGGGAGGGGGCAGCAGAGCAGAGTGCAGGCAGGGCAGAGCCAGGGCCGCTTGTGCAAGGCACCAGGATGGACGGACGGACGTCCCGCAGCATGTCGGGGCTGTCACGACCCCCGTCCCCGGCTGCCTCCAGCCCTTCCCGCAGCCCTGCCTTGCCTCGTGGCAGGAAGCGGGCAGGAGGGAGGCGAGGTCGGGGTGACCTGCGGGCTCTGGGCCACCCTGAGGGTCCGCACGGGACCGGGAGGTAAAACGGGAGGGAGTGAGACCCTCCTGGGGTCCCTGTGCGGGAAGCATTTGTTTCTGCTCCGGGATGCCTCAGCCTTCACCTCTGAGGATGTCTGGAGTAAATCCAGGTGGTGGTGTTGGGCTGAACCCGTGAATGCTGGGGTGCTGGGGAGGGGTGTGGAGCAGACGGGGGATCCAGCAGTCCATAGGGGCCACACTGACCCCCAAAATCTGCCCAAGCCATAGCCGAGGGGCTCAGAATCAACTCTGCTGGTGGCTGTGGTGACAGTGTCCCAGTGGAGGTGAGCTCGGGGGGCACAGCCATTGCCCACCTCCTGCCTGCCCCACTGCTGCCCCATCTCTCTCCCTTGCAGGCCTTGCCTTGGCCCCGAGCGCTGCTGGGGGCACCATGAGGGGGCTCTGGGCTCTGGTGCTCACGGGGCTCATCAGTGCTTGTGAGGGGAAGGAGCTGCCACCAGCAGAAGGTAAGGGGCACCAGGAGTCGGGGTTGGGGGTTGTATGGAAGCCACCTCCTTGCCTGTTGCTGGGGAGGGGAGGGCTGGGTCAGACCCAGGGATGTCAGGCCAGAGGTGGCTGGGGGACACCGTGAGCCATGCCAGGTCCCCACGTGCCAGGACCACACTGGTGGCCGGGGTGGTGGCCGCAGACATTGGCTCTCTGCAGAGCCTTGGCCGTGCTGGCTTCAGGGCTCTGCTCAGCATCCCGTGTGGGCAGGGGGCCAGGGAGAGCTGAGCGGGCCCTGCCGTGGGGAGACAGCTCGGGGACACCCCCTCATCACCCCCACATCCAGGCTGTGCTCCGGGAGGGAGCGGGGTTGGCCGTGCTCCATCCATGGGGTGCCTGGGGCCAGCTGGCAGGGAAGGCTGCGCCGTCCGGCAGCGGGATCCTGGCGGGAGCCCCTCTGTAGGTGATCCAGGAGCACTCCAGACAGGGATGGGGATGCACAGAGCTCCCGAGAAGGGTTTGGCCTCCAGCTGTAAGGTTGGAAGAGGTTTGGCCATGGTGCGAGCCAATGGCGGTGGAGGGTTTAGGGCTGGGGACAGAGGATGGTGACTGAGCCCATGGGTGTCCCGGGCAGGGGTGCCTGGCTGTGGGGTGCTGTGTGAGGGTCCCACATGGGGCGGGCTGTGACTCGGGGTGAGCTGCAGGCGGATGATGGGGAGGAGCTGCTGGCAGCAGAGCCGCGGTTGCATCAGTCACTGCGGGGGTGGAGCGGCGGCCTGGCCGGGGGAGGGGGGGCTTTGGAAGGGACCCTGGAGCCAGCACCAGCACCCACTGTCCTGGTTTCAGGCCCTTCACTAGAGGAATGAGGGTTGGGGTGATGAGGGTTTCCCTTAGGGGCAGCACTAGGGTCAGATCGCTCCCAGGGTGATTTACACTTCTGCCTTCCACCCCCTGCCCTGCTGAGGATGATCTCAATGCCGGCAGGAGGGAGCTCTGCCCCCTCCCATGAGATGTGCCGGCAGCACTGGCTCCAGGTGCTGCCACCATGCTGGGGGTCCCAGGGGACAAAGGCCACCCCCCTGCTCTGCTGCTGAGGTCAGCCTGGGGGAGAAGCATCGTGGTGCTGCCAGGCTGGGGTGAAGGTGGAGGTGGGCACTGGGGCTACAGGGAACAGAGCCACCCCCACAAGGGCTGGGGAAGAGAGGAGGGAATCACCAAGGGCCATCCCTGCTCCAGGGCTGGCGTGTGCACAGAGACAAAACAAATTCCTTCTTTAATACCCCCGTGTTTTCTCCTCTGTCTCGCACCTCCCAACATCTGGCAGTATCCAGCGGAGGTGGATTGATGCTGCTGAAGTGATAATATATCAGCACAGTGCCAGCTGTCCCTGTGACTGACACGCCATTTCCTGCCCCTCAGCCTCTCCCTGTCCCCTCACGCCTGTCCTCTGGGGCCACCAGCTCTGAGGATGTCACCACGATGGGATGGGAAGGAGAGCAGGCAGCTCTGGGTGCCTTCTCCCCGCCTTGGGTGTCTGTGGCACCCATCCAAATCTCCTGATGCCGAGCCCAGGCACGGGGCTGTTTTGAGGCAAAACATGCAGCAACTGGGAAAAGTTTCACCTTGCTGGGGGAGGTGGTGGGGGCAGCCCTGAGCTCACCCTCCACCCTTCTAAATTTGCTCCTTCCTTCCTGGTGGGAGCTGGGTTTGCTGCTCAGCTTTGCCATCATCCTGGGGGGAGGCTGGGATGAGCTCCTGGCAGCACCCCAGGACCCACCTGTCCAGTCCCCCTGGGGACACCGTGGTGACACCGTGGTGACACGTTGATTTGTCTTGCAGGGCAGCTGTGCCCACAGCTCTGGGATGAGGATCTGGTTGGGGATAAGTATGAGAACATCACGGGTAAGGAAAGCCCCTCACACCATCAAGAAAGACCCCACACAGCCCCGGCAACCAGGGGATGGGCTCTGCCCCCTGCCTGCAGACCCCCAACCACCCAGGCCCAGGTGTCACCCGCTCTTCTCTTTCCTGCAGGTTTTAACCTGATTAAAAGGTTTGACCTGCTGAAGATCTCCTCCATCAAGAAGATCAGGAACCCCAAGGGGCCGGTGGTGCTGCGGCTGGGGGCCGTCCCACTGGTCCAGCCCACACAGTGAGTGAGGGTGGCTAGTGGGTGGCCCTTGCTGGCCACCATCCCCAAATCTTTTAACGATGGAACCTGGGTGAATCTCATTAGGCTTTGCCCTTTATTCAGGGGGAGCCCAGGCAGCCTGATGGCACCCAGGGGTGATGCAGAGGAGGTGGGGGTGCAGCCCAAGCTACTTTCCTCCTAGAAAGTCAACCCTGTGCTGCAGTGGCTCAGCTGGGTGGTGGCCAACCCTTACGCAACCAGGGCTCTGTGGTGGCTCTGTGGCTGCTGTCCCTGACTTGGCAGGCACTCTCCAGGGTCTAGAGGAGCTCCAAACACTGCCCAGCTCTGAGCAGGCACCACAGCTTTGCCAGGGCCACGGGGGTCTGCTGGGGGAGGTGTGTGGAGACCTCGGTTCCTTTACACAGAGGAGATGAAGCTCAGCTCTGGGGTTAGGGCTGGCAGGGATGCTGCAGCGTGGCGAGGTGGGAGCAGGTCCATCCACATCCTTGGGAACTGTTCCTGGAGGAAGCTGCTGTGGTTTGCATGCCTGCCTTCTCCAGTCTGCCTGTCCCCACGTCACCCTGGGGCTGGCACACAGCTTTGCCTGGTACAAGGCTCTACCAAGGATGAAGGAGACCCAGCCTTGGCTCCTGACCTGGGCAGCCAAGTTCTCAGATGGCTTGGAGATGACGGATGCTCCAGGCTGGTGTTGCTCTTGGCCGGGTGCCTGTGGCAGCACAGAGCCAGCCCTGGGGAATGCTCAGCACAGGGGTAGCCCCAGCAGCCAGGTTCCTAGCCCCAGGTGAGCACCCATGGGTGCCCCTCTGCCCTGGCCCTGCTCCTCAGTGCCCCACCAGGACATTTCCATGCCCTTCCAAGCATGGAGGGGACCTCTAGGTCTGGCTTGATACCTGTGCCTTGGTCCAGCTCCAGCATGGTGGTTTGGAAAATCCCTGACGTGGTAAAGCTGAGTCCCAAGCAAATATTTCCAGGGGCTGAGTGGGCTGCGGGCAAGCTGGGCACTGTCCCACTGGAGAACTGCCCTCCTCCTCCTCACCATGCCGGGGGGGGCCAGGCTGTTGGTGGGGGGTGGGCACTGTGGTTGTCCCTGCCCCCTCCTGCATGGAAGCATCTGTCCCATGGAGAGTGTGGGGTCAGGGATGCGTGTCCTGGCTGTCAGGGGACAAAACTCCATACCCTGGTGACAAGTATGAGGCCTCACGCTGCATCCACCCCAAGGGGGCTGAGTTTGGGCTGCACGGTGGAGATGGGGGCTGGGAGTGGGGACAAGTGTCTGTGCCGTGTCCTGGTGGCTTCCAGTGCCAGGGGGCTGGGGCTGGTGGTGCCTGGAGCTCGGTGCAGGGTCACCCCTGATGCTCATCCCTGCAGGCAGGTGTTCCCCCGGGGGCTGCCCCCCACCTTCACCCTCATCCTCACTTTGCTGCTGAAGAAGAACAGCACCGGGGAGCACTGGTACCTCTTCCAGGTCACCGACCGTCAGGGTTACCCCCAGGTATGGCCCCCGGCTGGTGGGACACAGCGGATGCCCAGGGGACAGCCGGGAGTTGTCCCCAAACACCGTGTCCCCTCTCTGCCCAGCTCTCCCTGGCTGTGCACGGCCCCGAGAAGAGTCTGGAGTTCCAGGCCAGGGCTGCGGGGGCCGCGTTTGTCAGCGCCGTCTTTGGGGGGAAGGCGGTGGGGTCCCTGTTCGACGGGAGGTGGCACAAGGTGGCGGTGGCGGTGCAGAGCAGCGCTGTCTCCATACACCTCGACTGCTCCTCCATCTCCTCCAAGCCGCTGGCAGCCCGGCGGGCGCTGTCCCCCGAGGGCAATGCCTTCCTGGGGCTGGGGGCTGTGCGTGGCACCCCGATCCGGGTGAGTCCCTGCGGGCTGGGGGTGTGCTCCCCCCGGGGTGGGGGGGTCCCTCCCTGACCCCCCCCTCTGCCCCATTCCTGCTGCAGTTTGACATCCAGCAAGCTCAGATCTACTGTGACGCCGAGCTGGCCAGGCAGGAGGGGTGCTGTGAGATCTCAGCTGGTGGGGTGAGTCCCCTCCCCAAGCCCCCACCCCGGTCCTGGCTGACCCCTGGCATTGCTCTGCACGGTCAGGGTTTTACCCAGAGGGGAAACTGAGGCACGGTGAGGGGCAGACCTCTTATCCAGACCTGCCCTGTGTGTCGCCTCCTGCCCATCGTGGCAGCTCTGAGACGTCACCCGATGTCTCTGTGGCCGGCACAGGGCACAGTGCAGGATGAATCCCTCTCCTGAATCACTCGGGGTGCTGGGCTGAGAGCTCCCCCCCGATCCACCCCCCATCTCCCAGCAGTGCCTTGTGGAAGCACCCAAGACCCGTCGGCAAGCGGAGCTGCTGCAGAGCAGTAACCTCATCGAGCTCTCCCCCCAGCCCGAGGGAAGGGTCTACACCCGCTGCTTCTGCCTGGAGGAGCCCCTGGGCACGGTGAGACCCCCCCAGCCCCCTCACAGCCCGTCCTGTGTGACCCTGAGTGCTGCCAAGTGTTGGTTCAGCCCCTGGAAAAGCCCCGACTCATATTTTCCACTGCTCGGGGCAAGGAGAGGAAGGAGGGAAGGAGGGAGAAGCAGGCAGGGAGCAAGGGATGAGGAGGGGTCCTGCAGCCCCACCACCATCCTGCACCCTCCAGCCTGGAGCTCAGACCCAGTGGGTGTCAGAGGAAGGTGTCACCCATGGGTGCCCCAGTAGGATCACCTGGGGAGGTGTCACCCAGGGGGGATGGGTGGGAGGTATCACACATGGGTGCTCTGCTCTCTCCACAGGAGCCAGTGAGGACCTCGGGGAAGACCAATTCCAAGGGTGATCACGGGGAGAAGGTGAGGAGAGGTGGGAAAGGCTGTCCCAGCCCCACTGCACCAATCCTGGCACAGCCTGCTCCGCTTTCCTTCCTGGTTCCAGTGTTGGTGCTGTGCTGGGACACAGCCATGCTGCAGGCTGGGTCTTTCTGTCACATTCAGGAACTTTCTGCTCTGCCAGAGCTGCAAAGGCGGCTACTCTGCTCCCCCGAGCAGGAATTGAGGCCCCACTTAACTCTCCGCCAGTGCTGGAGCAATCCCAGACGTGGTCAGGGGCCTCTTTGTTCCCCTTGAGTGTCTCCAGAGGACAACTGGCCACCGCCAACTGGCCACTGCCAAGTGACCACCATCCAGATAGAGGCAGCGAGCTGGTGGTGGCCAATTGTCCCCTGTCCCCCCCAAGCAAATTCATAAAGCTGCTGAGTAATCCCTATGGGTCTGGGGTGCTCAGGAGAGCTGGACAGTGGGTGCTGTAGGATTGTGGGTGCTGTGGGTGGTGCACAGTGCTGGTTCCAGCCTCCATCCCTGTCTTTTCCAGTGCCCTCCCTGCTCGCCACAGATGGCCTCAGCAAACGTGAGTGTGCCACAGGGCTGGGCTGTGAGGTGGGGACCCTGACCCTACTGCTCTGCCATCACCACCAGCCCCCATCCCCTCCTGGCCTGGGACCTGGCAACATCTGGGTGCAGGAAAGGTGTCTGATCCCTTCCAGATGTGGCCCCATCCCCATGGCAACCTCTGGCTGGAGGTGTGGGGCTGATGGCAGGGGGATGGTGGATGTTTGGGACCTCATAGGCTTCATGGGTGCCACCTGGGGATATGATGGAGGATGGGGACCAGAGTGGGGAGGGGGCTCTCTCCTGCTGCCATTTGGAGGCCGGGTGCCCTTGCAGGGGTCAGGGTGCTGGGGGACACCTCTCTCTCCTCTCTCCTCAGGTGACACTTGGTCCCCCAGGTCCAAAGGTAGGTTTGTCACCCCCCAGGACACACAGACCTCCGCTTCTCAAGGATGTGGCCACACAGATCCTCAGCTGTGCCTGACACATCCCTGCCCAGGAGCCGTGGGTGCAGGCGTGGACGTGGGGACATCCCCACCCCATCTTGTCACCTGCATGTCCCCTCTCTTGCAGGGTGGGAAGGGCGAGCGTGGGCTACCAGGCACCGCTGGTGGCAAGGGGGAGAAAGGTGACCGAGTGAGTGTCCCCAGCAGGGACCCCCTGCCCTGGGAGTCCCACTGCCCCTGGGAGGGCTCCTGTGTCCTGCCCCCCCCCCCAGCTCAGACAGAGCCCCTGAGCCCCCTCCCTCCTCCCGCAGGGCGCTGACTGCGTACGCACCCATCCTGGTGGTCCCATGCAGGTGAGACCCCCACCCTACCCCCACCTACCCCCAGTCCCAGCTCTCCCACCCCCCTGCTCACCCTTCTCCCCCCTCCACAGTGTGCCGAGGGGCCACGGGGTGAGAAGGGGGAGCGTGGAGAGGAGGTAAGTGGTGCTGAGCAGTGAGGCTGTGGGGCACCCACCAGTGCTGCCCACCCCCCACATCTCCTGTGGAATTTGGGTGTGGGGGCCCAGCCCAGAGGAGATGGCCCAGGGGGTGGGGGTGGGATAGAAGGGGCACTGGTCCAAGCAGGAGGACTGGAGCCCTGTGCGAGCCCACCCATGGGCACCTTTGCAAGCCCACCCGTGGGCACCCACCTTCTCCTGCTGTTCTCACACAGGGGGTCCCGGGACCACCCGGTGCTGATGGGCAGAAGGTAAGTCCAGCCCACCCCCTGGTCCCAGCATTGCAGCAGGGACAACCACCCAGTGGGTTCCAGAGTGGCTGCAGAGGTTTTAGGACCTGCTGGTGCCACCCTGGGCAGTGTGGGTGACATCCATCTGTCCCACAGGGCCAGAAGGGTGACAAGGGTGACGGGGGAATGCAGGGCAAGCCGGGGCGCCCAGGCCGTGATGTGAGTAGTGCTGGGGGATACTGGGGCATCCCCTGGGGCATCCCCAGGGCTACCAGGGACCACCCCCCCTGGGTGCCATGCATGTGCAGAGCCTTCATGCCCTCTCCCCTCCTGGCAGGGCCGCCCCGGAGAGATTTGTGTGGTGGGTCCCAAGGGCCAGAAGGTAGGTGGGGGCTTTGGGGGTGAGTGGGTGGGAGCCGGAGCCCCCAGTGGCAGTGCTGGTGCTGACCACCCCTGCCTTGGATTCCAGGGTGACCCTGGCCTCGTGGGACCCGAAGGGCTGGCTGGGGAGCCAGGACCCCCGGGGAAGCCAGGGACTCCAGGGATTGGCTTTCCAGGGAAGCCGGTAAGGACCCCCGTGCTGTGGGGCTGTGCCAGGGTGGCATCAACATGAGGGGAGCAAGGTGACCCCCAGAGCTCTGTGATGGGGACAGAGCACTCGTGCAGGGCTAACACCATCTTCTCTCCCTTTTCAGGGTGACCCTGGTGGCCCCCCAGGTCCAAAAGGAGAAAAGGTGAGTTTAGGGGAAGGGGTTCCTGGATGCCCCCCATCCTGCTGCAGCCTGTTGTAGTGGGTTGTGCTGGGGATCCCTGCTCAGAACCAGAGCTGGGTCAGTGCTGGCTCATGGTACCACTGGCTGGGCAAGCTCAGCTGGGTGGCCCTTGGTTTGGTTTGGGGGGCAGAAGGGCCATGGTTTGCTCCTTTGCTGGGCTCAGGCTCTCCTGTCTCTGGCTCCAGGGCAGTTCAGGAGCTCCTGGACCCAGCGGATCGCCTGGGACACCCGTGAGTAGAGAGCAGCCAAAGCTTGGGGTCAGGGATGGGTTCCTTGGCTGGAGGATGGGGCTGCTTGGCTGGAGCCCTGGTGGGATCCGGAGTGGTGCTGGGATCCACGCCCAGGCACATGGAGGGGTCTGGAAGAGCTGGATTCCTCCTTCAGGGCTGGGACCATCCTGTGCCACGGTGCTGGTGGCAGAGGTTGGGGGGTTCTGGGGGGCAGTGCCGGGGCAAACCCCGTCCTGCAGCAGCCCCAGGGGATGTCTTCCTCCTGCAGGGACCTCCTGGTGTCCTGGGGCCCAAAGGAGACAAGGTGGGTGCAGGGGCAGGGGGCTGGTGTGGGGCTGTGCCACAGGCATGGCAGCCCCTGCCAGCACAGCCCCTCCACTCTGCCCATCCCCTGGGCTAGGGACACATCGGGGACCACCCCAGGACCCCCCAGTCCCTTGTCTCACTGTCCCCATGGGCAGGGTGAGCCATGTGAGGTGTGTCCCACCATCTCTGAGGGGACACCCGGTGCCACTGGGCTGCCTGGCAAACCGGGAGCCAGAGGAGCACCCGGAGCACCCGGCAAGGATGGGGTCTCGGTGAGTGTGAACCCCAGGGGCTGGCGGGGGGGCAGAGCAGGGTCTCATCTCATCCCTAACATTCCCTCTTTGTCTCCCCCTCCCCAGGACACCCCTGGCCCCATGGGACCCAAAGGGGAAAGGGTAGGTGACATAGGGCCAAGGGGTGGGCTTGCTTGTCCCCAGCTGGAGGTGGCCAGCACCCATCCCAGCTCCTGCGTTTCCTTCCCAGGGAGATCCCGGCATCCAGGGGATGAAAGGGGAGAAGGTGAGTGTCTGTCCCTCTGTCCCACCAGCCCGCTCGGTGGGCAGCCCTCCCTGGAGCCCCCGCTGAGCTCTATCCTCCCCCTACCCTTGCAGGGGGACTCCTGCCTGGCCTGTGACCCCCAGGTCCTTGCTGCGGTGCTGCGGGGTCCCAGCGGGGGTCTCGGGGCTGACCCAGCACAGCCGGTGAGTACACGGGGCTGAGCCCCCTCCCCAGGCTGGGGGGGCTGCAGGCTCTGGGTGTGTAACCCCTCGGGGTGTTCAGCAGGGTGAAGTGGGGCTCCCCTCACTGGCTGGCATCAAGGGTGAGAAGGTGAGTGACCCCCCAACTCCCACTCCCCTCTTTCTGCTCACCCTGATTAGGGGGTGGGGGAAGCCTCAGCTCCTGACCCTGATGTTTTGCAGGGGGATGGTGGCCAGGAGGGACCTGTGGGCAGACCAGTGAGTGGGGCTGTGAGGGGATCAGGGTGGGCACTGGGAGTCCAGGGGGGGCAGGAGCTGGGGGTCACAGTCTGATCTCTGCTGTGGCTTTTCCACGCAGGGAACCCCAGGACACAAGGGCAATGCAGGCGTGAGGGGTCTCAAAGGAGAGAAGGTGAGTTGGGGATCCCCCTGGGGACCCCACTCCCTGCCCCATCCATGGAACCTCCCCAGCTGAGACCCGTGAGACTCATTGCATGGGTCAGTCCTGAGATGGGGAGAGCAGGGGGGGCTGCAAGCTCAGCCCCTGCAGTGCTCCAGTCCCCAAAGCCACCGGGATGTCTCCTCCCCAGGGTGAGCCGTGTGGGCAGTGCCTCCCGGTGCCACAGGCCCTCGAAGGGGCAGCAACAGTGCTGGCTGTGCCAGGACCACCGGGGGAGAGGGGTCCGGGCGGCCCCCCGGGCAGAGCAGTGAGTACCCCCTGTGCTGGCAGGTGCCCCTTGTGGGGGTGCCCTGGCCTGACCCCTTCCTCTGTTCCCCCAGGGCAGACCTGGTGACACTGGCCAGAAGGGACAGAAGGTGAGAGGGGCTCTGGTGGGGGTGGCACAGGAGCTGTAAACATCTACCCCCCCCGGCAAGGATTTGGGGCTAGGGGAGTTCTGTGTGCCCCCTGCCACCCTTGTCCCCTCTTTTTGCCAGGGGGACACAGGCAGCCCTGGGGACCCGGGCACCCCGGGCATGGTTGGTGTCCCGGGGCTGTCGGGGGAGCCTGGCATCAGGGGTCCAGCCGGTCCCAAAGGGGAGAAGGTGAGACCCTCCCCCTGTGTGGGGACCTGCACCCTGTCACCGCGGTGTCACCCATCCCCACCTCCCCTCCCGTGCTCCCTCCTCTGCAGGGAGACGCCTGCCAGCCCGTTCCCAATCCGCACGGTGACTTCTTGGAAGCGGTTGGCATCCCAGGAAAACCCGGGGCCAAAGGGGACCAGGGCCCCCCCGGCGTTGGCCAGCCGGGCAGACCCGTGAGTGGCCCCTCCCCGGTTGGTTGCCTGCGGGCATCGTGCCCCGGGGCTGACCCTGCTGTGTTTTAGGGGAAGCCGGGACTGCCCGGGGTCCAGGGCCCCGTGGGGCTGAAGGGGCTGCAGGTGAGTGGGGCTGGGGGGGGGGGGCCGGGCACGGAGGGGTGGGCACGGGGGTCTCGGGGATGCTCACTGCCCCTCTGTGTCCTTAGGGCGAGCCGGGACCACCGGGGATCGGCCAGCCGGGACCCCAGGTGGGTGTGTGGGGTGGACATGTGCTATGCCATGACACGTGGTGGCAGTGGCCCTGCTGGCTCTTACACATTCCCCTTTTCCCCAGGGAGAGCCTGGAAGCACCGGACCCCCTGGGACTCCTGTAAGTGTAGGGGTTGGGGCTGCCCACCCCCTGGAGATGGAGCTGCCCCCCCCCCTCCCCCCAATTCCTGCAAGCAGCGAGGGATCGTGCCCCTGCAGCACCAGCCCCCCCGTTGTGGAGAGTGGCAGTGGGGAGCAGCCTGGGGACTGGCTGGGGGGAGCTAACACCCTCTCCTGTCCCCAGGGCCCCCCTGGACCCCAGGGACCCCCAGGGATAGCAACAGAGAAAGGTGCCAAGGTAAGAGGGTGTCCCCCAGACCTCCCTCCCCCCCTTGCCCTTCCCACTTCTGCTGTCCTTCCTCTGCAGGGATCTCCGGGACCCAAAGGTGATGTGGGACCTCCTGGGCCACCAGGGACCAGCACCACGGGGCCACCTGTAAGTCCTGCCCTCTGGGACAGTCACCACCACCTGCCCCCAGCCCCCCAGCACGGGCTAAAAAGCCCCCATGACAGGGGCTGAGCCCGCAGCTGAGCTTCCTCACCCTCCTCTTCCTCACAGGGCCCCGAAGGGCCGCGGGGGCTCCCCGGGTCCAGCGGGCAGCCGGTAGGTATGAGGGGTGTGGGGGGGGCAGGGGGCAGGGGCTGTGCCTGCTAACACAGCTCTGGCTTTCCTCCTCACAGGGGGAGAAGGGTGCCCGGGGAGAGAAGGTGAGTAGGGGTCAGGGTCAAGACGTGCCCCCTGCCCCCCCCCTGTGTACCCCCCTGCCCTCACCTCCTCTCTCCACAGGGAGACCCCGGGGAATGCCTCTGCCCACCCAGCCCCCGACAGGACCCCAGCTATGCTGGGATGCCGGTAAGCACCACAGCCCCCCCCGGACACCTCCCGGCTCTGCTGTGCCCCCCCTGAATGTTCTTCCCCCTCTCTCGGCCCCAGGGAGCCCCAGGATTCTGGACCGGGATGTCCTGGCAGCCTCAGCCCGGCCCCCAGGTGGGTGCTGCCCCCACTGCCTTTCACTCACCAGCCCCCCACCCACCACCACCTCACCCCCCACCTCTCTCTCCTTGTGTTTTGGGGTCTTGCAGGGCCCCCCAGGAGACCCCGGCCCCCCCGGTCCCCCCGGTGCCCCGGGTCGCCAGGTGAGTGCTGGCAGATGGGCGATCAGGGATCCATTCTGCCCAGCTTTTGGTGCAGGGTTGAAATATTCCGGCTTTCTCCTCGGCTTTAGGGGATGCCAGGACACAACGGCTTACCGGGACTGCCCGGACCGGCTGGGGACCTGGTAGGTGTCACTGTGCCCGTGGCAGCTTCCCTGTGAAACCCATCCTGCTCCCCTGGGGACGGGGACAGCCCCCTCCCCTCCCCTGCCCTCCCTCCCCCATCCCTTCCAGGGCCCTCTGAGCGTCATGGCCGAGAGGAACATGGAGGTGCTGAAGGTGAGAGCTTGGGCTCGGGGCTCCTTCACGCCCAGGGGACCCCAACCCCCTCGGGGTGCCCCTGACTGCCCCCATCTCCCCCCCAGACCCTCTGCGGGGACTGTGCCCAGCTGCAGGCAGCCTTTGCTCCTCCCAGCACAGTGGAAGGGGAGAAGGGGGATGGGGGCATGCCGGGTGCCCCCGGCAGTGAGAGCTGTGCCCAGGTGAGTATCTGCCCACCTCTGGGTGGGAATCCCAGTGCCCAACCCCCCCCCGATCCTGGTGGGTGTTGGGGTGAGGTGCAGAGATGGTGGGGGTGGGCACCCAGGAGGCTCCTGCACCCAGCTCCCCCCTGCCCCAGTTGGGTCCCTGGGGAGGGTAACTGGTTTACCTCGAGCAGGGACTGGTGCAGGCTGAAGCAGGGGTGCTGAGCACCCGAGGAGTGTGGGGTGCCAGGCTCTGTGCCCTGCAGCTGCCCCACTGCATCCCTACGGGACACCCTGCTGACTCCTGGGGATGGAGGGGGGTTTGTTTTTTTTTTTTTTTTTTGGTTGGTTGGTTGTTTTTCTTTTTTCTGTTTTCTTTTTTTTTTTCCTAGTGCCTTGCCCAGCTGCCGAGAGCAGAGGAGGCTCGGGTGAGTGAACCCAGCACCCTCCCCGGCCCCTGGGGCTGAGCTCCCTCCCCGTGGGTCCTCAGGATGCTGCAGGATGGTGCCCCCAGGGGCACTGCGGGACCAGCTGGAGATTTGGGGGGTGAAGGCTGCTTTGGGGGTTGGCTGGGGGGGGCTCAGCCATGGGCAGAGCCAACCCCAGCTCCTGAGGTGTCCCCGCTCCCTGCAGGGTGACAGCCCTGACACAGACTGTCCTGGCCATCCTGGGCTACCGGGCATCCCGGGGGAGAGGGGAGAGCAGGTAGGTGCTCCCCGCTCCTTTGCCCCCACCCCAGCGGCTGCAGGGGCTGCGCCTGCCCCCTCAGAGCCCCTGGGAGCTGGGGCAGGGCCAGGCCCCCGTCCCCCCCTTTGTCCCCCCCCCCCGGTGCCCCCTGACAGCCGCCTCTCCCCAGGGCTCACCAGGACTGCGGGGACCCCCGGGGCCACCTGGACCCATCGTAAGTAGCCCTGAGAGGGGCTGGGGGTGAGTGTGCGATGTTCCTGGAGGGCTTTGAGCCCCTCCACTGCCAATCACCGAAGGGTCCGGCGCCCTGCCCCGTGGCCGCGGTGATGGGCGGAGGTGCCGCGCTCCTGCAGAGCCTGGAGGTGGAGGCAAAGAGGCTGCCAGCCCGGAGATGGAGCAGGAGCTCAGCTTGGTGGGATGCCGAGGCCGAGCCAGCCCCTGCCCGAGCACCCTGCAGCACCCCACGGGCTCAGCCCGGGCTCCCGGGTGCCGTTTCCCGGCTGTGACCTCCCTGTTTCTCCCCTCAGGGCCCTCCAGGCTTTCCTGGAACGCCTGGCGCACCCGGACTGCCCGTAAGGACCCAGCACGGCTCCGCTCTGTGCCCTCTGTTGCTGCCGCTTGGTTTGGCTGTGTCCCCTGTCCCTGTGTCCCCTGGGAGCAGGCACAGCCCAGCTGCCCCCTCCCCTCCCACCCCATCTCCATCATCCCATTCTCACCTCCTCCATCCCCATGCAAGGGGTCTCAGGGGTCTGCAGCCTCAGGAATGATTTCCCTGAGCTCAGGGACCTGGTGCTGGCACTCGCTGTCCCTGGTGCCTGGTTTTGGGAACCTGGGTGTACCAGGGTGACCACAGCCCTGGGGCTGGCACAGCTTGACCCCTCTTGGTGTCTTAGGGACCTGTTGACCCTGTTCAGCTCATCACAGCTCCCATGGGCTATGTTGGATGCTCCAGATGGCACCCGGCTGCTGGCCTTGGGGACTCCCCCCCTCTGCAGCCTGGGCTCATCTTCCTCCCCCATGGGCCCCAGCTCCTCTGGGGTCAGACAGCCTCCACCTCCATCTTGATCCTCATCTCCATCTTCATCCTCATCTCCATCTTCATCCTCCTGCCCCCTCCTAGCACCAGGTGGTGGTGGGGCTGTGCTGGTGATTCCTGGAGGATCCTGCCCTCCCGTGTCAGCCATGTCCTGCTCCTGTCCCCTCGTCCACTAATGTCACCATAACACCACAGTCTGTGTGGGTCTGTGTGGGTCGTTGCTCTGTGTGTCCTGTCCAGCCTCGGCACCACGTCACCCCACTAACCCACCCCAGACATCCTGTGACACGGAGCCCGGGGGCTCCTGGTTGTCACCCGTGTCACCTGGCTGGGCTGAAGCGTGTCCTGGGCAGTGCCCGGGGTGCCAGGAGGTGGGAACCCCAACCAGGGCCGAGCTTCCCACGGCACCGGGGTCACCGGCGGCAGTGACCCGGGTGTGACAGTACCTGGCTGGTGCCATGGGTGGAGGGAGCCCGGCCCAGGGCTGAACGGGTCCCCCCCCGGTGCCTGCAGGCTGGGATCTGCCCGTGCTGGTGGTGACAGACCCCAAGGGCTGTACCAGTGTCCTGGGTCCCTGCACTCTGCCCAGCTGTGGTGCCAGGCAGGCACAGCCCCGGGCAGAGGTGCAGGACACCTCCTGCAGCTCCTCTCTTCTCCCTTCCGAAGGGTCTCCAGGGGGAACGTGGCCCTGCTGGGCTTGCTGGAGCCAAAGGGGAACCGGTGAGTGGTGTGAGAGGAGGGGACGGGGACCCCCGGATGCCCTGAGGGCTTTGAGCTCCTGGCTGGGGCTCTGCAGGTGGCTCAGCACCCTCCTCCTGCACAGGGACCTCCAGGGCAGCCCGGATACCCCGGTGCAACCGGTCCCCCTGGCCTTCCCGTGAGTATCCTGAGGAGCCAGAGAGCCCATGCCAGCTCCCCACCACCTGGGTGTCCCCATGTCCCTCCCTGGTGTTTGCTGGGCCCCTGGGGAGGGGCAGTCAGGGGACACCAAGCTCTGAGTCCCTGCAGGACTCATCCCTGTGTCATCTCTCCCCTGTCCCACACATTCCTGGTGCCCAATCTATTGCCTGTCTGTTCACTCCATCCATCCCTGCCCCGTCCTTCCCCATCATCTGTCCCCCACCTCCTGCCCCACATCCAGCTTCTTCCTTGTCCTTCATGGGACATCCATCTCTTTCCTTGCCCAGGGCATCAAAGGTGAACGAGGCTACATGGGCCCCCCCGGGGAGAAGGGGGAACTGGTGAGTCCCTCGTGGCAGTGATCCAGGGGCAGAGGGGCTGGGGGCTCTCCCAGGTGCCCTCCTCCCCCCAAGCACCAAGGATGAGCTCCTTCCAGTCGCATCCATCTGGCTCTGTTTCTCCCTTTCCCAGGGACCCCCTGGCTTGGATGGCCCTCCCGGTCCTATTGGGCCAGTGGTAGGTGCCCACCCACCCTAATCGGCTCCCTGGGGGCTGTGGGGAGGAGGCTGCTGTGGGGGCAGCAATGTGCTCCCCACCCCTCTCACCCTCATTCTCTGCAGGGGCCGAGGGGCGAGCGTGGGCTGCCAGGCAGTGCTGGTGAGAAGGGGGACCAGGTGAGTGTCCCTGAGGGGACGAGGATGCCCAGGACCCTCCCTGGGCAGGATGGGGCCATTGGGGTCCGGCTCAGCTCTTCTCTCTCCTCAGGGTTTCCAGGGCCAGCCTGGCTTCCCAGGACCACCGGTGAGTGCCTCCCCCGGGGCTGTGAGGAGCACAGCGGTTGTCCCCGGGAGATGAAGCTCTGTCCCCATGTCCCCACATCCCTATGGAGCTGGGGATATGTCCCGGGAGAACACGGGGATGTCTGTGGGACAGAGCACAGCCCAGCAAACCCTGTTAAAATGGGTTGGAGCATGATGGGCTGTGTGAGACTGTGATGCCTCGCCCTCACTTAACACCCCTCTTCTTTTTAGGGACCCCCTGGCTTCCCAGGGAAGGTCGGTCCTGCTGGACCACCTGGACCCATGGCTGAGAAGGTGGGTGCCCGTGGGACATGGCTGTGTGGTGGCACCCTCAGGCTGCTGGCCAGGTTTGGTCCCTGCTCTGCAGGGTGGCCAAGGGGTGACACAGCCCCTGCTGCTCCTGTGACCTCCTGTGGCTCTTGCAGGGCAGCGAGGGCATGCGTGGCCCCCCAGGGATGCCAGGGCCCCCCGGACCCCCCGGACCTCCAGGCATCCAAGTAAGACCCCCCCCCCCCCCCAAGCCACCCCTGAGGACAGAGGGGACAGGACCACCCATGTCATGGTGCTCCTGGGGAGCACTGCTGGCTGGATCTGCTCCCTGGGGACCCCCAGAGGGTCAGGGACCCCCAGACCCCCTTGGTTCAAGCCACCCTCTTACACCCCCTCCTTGTTCCCACAGGGTCCCGCTGGCTTGGAAGGGTTGGATGGCAAGGATGGCAAGCCAGGGCTGCGGGTGAGGCCCTGGGGGGCTCCCAGGTGCTGCCAGGGGGCAACCACCCCCCCCGGACACCCCTACCACCCCTAGCACCCTCTCTCTTTCTCCCTAGGGAGACCCTGGCCCACCTGGACCACCAGGGATGATGGGTCCTCCGGTGAGTGACAGCTTTCCTTGTCACCCCTCCCTGGCTGTTGGTGCCTGGCCTGTCCCTGCTACCAGGATCGAGTGTCTCCTTGCCTGGGACTGTCCCACCATGGGCTTTTGGTGACACTGAGCCCAAGGGGGTGGGTGGGGGTCCCCGGTGCCTCGGTCTGCTTGTGGGAGCTGGGACCCCCACCCAGCTTTTTTCTCCCTCTAGGGCTTCAAGGGGAAGACGGGACACCCAGGTCTGCCAGGACCAAAGGTGGGTGACAGTGGCAGAGGGGGACACTCAGCAGTGACAGCTCGAGGGACCTTGGTCCCGAGCAGCCCACAATGTCCCTTCCTCCTTTTAGGGTGACTGTGGGAAACCTGGCCCCCCAGGGAGCACGGGCCGGCCAGGAGCAGAGGTGATGAAGGGGGTGGGTGGGCAATGGAGCCCTGAGGGGGGTGGTCCCCGTGTCACCCCTCATCACATTGACTTCTCCAGGGTGACCCTGGACCCATGGGACCCCAAGGCCGCCAGGGACCCCCAGGGCTCATTGTAAGTTGGACCTGCCCCCCAAATCTGCCCATGGCCTCCCTCCAGCACAGGGAGTGGGGGCATCGCCACGACCCCCCCTACAGCTGACAACCCCCCCTGTGTCTCTGCCCCCCAGGGCCCCCCGGGCAGCCCGGGGCAGCCGGGTCCCGCTGGCCTCACCGGAGTGGTGAGTAGTGTCTGGGGACAGATTCTGCCCCGTCACAGCCCCCGCTGCATGAGCTGGGGTCTGGGATGGGGCTGGGGATGTTGCCCCAGAGGGTGGATTTGGGGGTCCCCATCCTACTCTGACTCTGATGCTCCTGGCTCCCTCCTCCTCCTCCTCCCTCCCGCAGGGGCTGAAGGGTGAGCGGGGCTCAGCCGGGGAGCGAGGTCTGCCAGGGATGCCAGGAGAACCGGGACCCCCCGGACACCCGGGACCACCGGTGAGTGCAGAGGGGGGGAGGTGAGTGAGGGGGTCCCAGCCCCCTGCACCCCACTGCAGTGGAGACATCGATGTCACCGCCTCACGTTGTCCCCGTTGGATTCCACAGGGGGAGCAGGGACCCGAGGGACCCGTGGGTAAAGAGGTATGAGGGTGGGATCCGCACCTTCCCGGCCCGGCAGGACCCAGAACCGGACCACGGTGTCCCCAGGGTGCCGACACAGGGGACATCCCTGTCACCCCCCTCCTCTGTGTCTCCCCAGGGATCCCCAGGAAAACCCGGTACCGTGGGACCGGCCGGGCAGAAGGTGAGGATGGGGTGGGAACCTTCCCCCCGAACCCCGGGTCCCATATTCCCATTCCGGGGGTGCCGGGGCTGAACCCCACTTCTCCGTGTCCCCACAGGGTGAAGCTGGATCCCCCGGCGAGAGGGGCTACCCCGGGGAGAAGGGCAGAGCCGGGATGCCTGGGGGGCCGGGGAAAAGCGGAGCCATGGGCCTGGTGGGGCCGCGGGGGCCTGCGGGAGAGAGGGGTCCCCCCGGCTCACCGGGACCTGCGGGCAGCCCCGGGCTGCCGGGCCCCCCGGGGATGATGGTAAGGAGCTGGGGGTCGTGCAGCGGGACCCCATCCTTCCCCAGCCCCTGAGGGGCCCCTGAGGGTGGCGATGTCCCCTCCTTTGTCCCCTCCCTCCCAGGGAGATTTGGTAAATTACGACGAGATCAAGAGGTTCATTCGGCAGGAGCTGAGCAAGATGTTTGACGGTAACGGGGATGGGTGGGGGGGTTGGGGGCACCCCGGTATCACCCGGTCCCCCCCGGCGCTGAGCGTGGCCGCGTGTCCCCGCAGAGCGGATGGCATACTACACCTCCCGCCTCCACTTCCCCGTGGAGATGGTGGCATCCCCTGGGAGACCCGGTCCCCCGGGGAAGGATGGGCTGCCCGGCCGGCCGGGCCCCCCCGGCTCCCCGGGAATGCCGGGGCAAATCGGCAGAGAGGGGCGGCAGGGAGTGCCGGGCATGAGGGGTAAGTGCTGCTCCTCGGGAGCGTCCCCCAGGGATGGGGATGTCGCGATTGTGCCGAGGCCTCACCCCTCTCCTCCCACCTCTCCTCCAGGTGAGCCGGGAGCCAAAGGAGAAAAAGGAGAGAAAGGCGTGGGGGTGATGGGGGATACCGGGCCCCCGGGACCCCCAGGTGAGCCCCCTCCCTCTGCCTTGTCACCAGCCACACGCTGGGGCTTGCTGCCACCTCCCTCTTTCTCTCTCCATCTCTTCCAGGTCCCCAAGGGCCACCAGGCTATGGGAAGATGGGTCCCCCGGGGCCCGTAGGGCAGCAGGGGATCCCCGGCATCCCTGGCCCCCCGGGTGCCACGGGGCAGCCAGGCAAGACGGGGCACTGCAGCCCGGCAGAGTGCTTGGGCGCTGTGCCCATGGAGCAGCCCCTCTTCCAGCCCAAGAACGTCAAGGGTCCTTTCGGCTGAGGGGGTCTCCTCGCCCCCCATCTCCACCCCCCGCCTTTGCTGTTAATATTGTTTCCCCGCTGTGCCGGGGGCTGTGCCTGTCCCGCGGGGGGGTGGGTGGGGGTCTGGGTGTTGTACAGCTCTGTCGCGATCGTGAGGGCAGGTGGATCCTGCCCGACCAAATACACCCGTGCTGGTGCCTCCACCGCTCCCGCCTTCTCCTTCGGCTCTGGGATTGATCCCCACTGATCCCTGTACCCATCCCTATCCTTATCCCAAAGGGATGCAGAGCCCCAGCTCAGAGCACTCCGGGGGGAATGGTGCCCCTGAGCCCCGTCCTGCCCTGCGGCCTGATGGGGGGGGGGGAGAGGGGGAATCCTGGGGGTTCCCAGCCCTGATCCTGGGGAGATCCCAGCCCTGATCCCAGCCCTGGTCTGAGGAGATCTCAGCGCTTCCTTTGTGAGGATTCAGGACCAGCTGCTGGAAAATCCCAGCCCTAATGCCAGGAGATCCCAGCCCTGATCCTGAGAGGATCCTAGCCCTGCCGCTAGAGGATATCCTGGAGATATCCCGGGGGAACCCCAGCCCTGCTCCCGGGGGGATCCCGCTCCCGGGGGTGCCCTGCGGGGCCGTGTGGGCCCCACCTTCTCTCAGGGCGTTGCCTCTTTAAGGCCACTTGTGTCCCGCGACCTCTCGCGCGGCCCCGCCCAATAAAAGGGGCGTGGCCTCCGCCCCACCCTCTCGTCTCAACCAACGGGCGCGCGTTTCGACAGTGACGTCATCGGGGCGGGGCCCTTCGGTGTCATGGCGGCGTATCCGGGACAGGTGGGACCGGGGGAGGTCTGGGGGTCCGTACCGATGCCGGTGCCCGTACCCGTACCCGTACCCGGTACCCGTACCCGTACCCGTACCCGGTACCCGGTGCCGATGCCGGTGCCCGTACCCGGTACCCGGTGCCGATGCCGGTGCCCGTACCCGGTACCCGTACCCGGTGCCGGTCGCACACCGTACTCTGTCTCTCCCCAGGGTTTCCCCGCAGCAGGACCTCCCCCCGGGGGTCCCTACGGACAGCCTCCGCCCGGGGGTCCCTACGGAGGCGGCGGAGCCCCCTACGGACAGCCCGGGCCCTACGGCGGGGCGGCTCCGGGAGGTGAGGGTGAGGGTGAGGGGCGGTCCCTCGGGGTCCTTGCCCCCCTCCCGCCGGTGTGGCGGCCCCGGCAGAAGGAGCAGTGGGGTGTCCGGATCCCGCTCAATTCGGATCAGTTCCTGAAGCAACCGGTTCCGTCCCGGTTCGTTACTTTCAGTCCCTTCTCTGACCGCCACCCTCCCGGTACAGGTGCTGCTCCCCCGGGCGTGGATCCCGAAGCTTTCTCGTGGTTCCGGGCGGTGGATGCCGATGGCAGCGGGTTCATCTCCGTGCGGGAGCTGCGGCAGGCGCTGCTCAACTCCAACTGGTCAGCGTTCGCTGAGGAGACCTGTCTGCTGATGATCAGTGAGCACGGAGACCCCTGCCCACCCCCTCACCCCCCCTGCCCACCCCTTGACCCCCCCCCCTGCCCACCCCCTCACCCCCCCCTGCCCACCCCCTCACCCCGGGGATCCCCTCTTCCTGCAGCCAGAACTGGGCAAACCCTGCAGCTCCCTGCACGGGGGTGTCAGGGGAATAAAATGATGTGTGGGAAGGGGAACCCACCCCCCCTCTTTGCCCTCTCCCCCCTCTCCTAGAAATCCCGGGATTAAAGGGAGGGAGAGCTCCAGAGCTGCCCCAGCATCAGGTCCTGCTGGTGTTTCCTACCAAACCTTTTGGGACTGAGTGGTGTTGCTTGGGCACAGTCCCGGTGAGGGATGGCTTTGGGGGCTCTAAGGCAGGTCCTGAGATCTCTGGGAGTTTCTGCAGCCTGTTTTTCTTCCTGCTCTTTTTCCTTTCCCTCCCCAGACATGTTTGATAAGACCAGGTCGGGGCGCATAGACGTGTACGGCTTCTCGGCCTTGCTGCAGTTCATCCAGCAGTGGAGGAACCTCTTCCAGCAGTATGACAGGGACCAGTCAGGCTCCATCAGCTTCAGCGAGCTCCAGCAAGGTGGGCGAGGGGCAGAGACACCCCCCTGACCCTTCCTGCCCTCACTGGGGGGTGCCTGTCCTCCTCTGCTGGGTGTTTATTTCCAGCCTGGCCAGTGACTCCTCCTGCTGCTGTCCCTGCTCAGTGTCTCTGAGTTCCAAGGTGTGTCCCACACTCCTGTGGCTGCAGCCCATGCCTGGAGCACGCTGGGCTGGTGAAACTGGCTGTGGCAGAGCTGGCACTCAGCCCTCTGGTGAGGCAGGAGATGAGGAGCTGGAGCAGGGCTGTGGCCTGAGCTTCCTTCCCTAAGGAATCCCAGAACGCCCTCTCCTTCACCCCCATCCGCAGGGCACGTGGGTTAGAGTGCGTTTTCTGGGAGGAACTCTTGGGTGTGTGTGTCTGATGGAGGGGAAAAACGTCTGGAATTCCTGCCTTGGTTTGGTTCCTCCCTCTGGAGAGCCGTGCCCACACACACCCACCACGGGTGGGGGGGGAGATGGGGTGTGTGCCAGCACAGGGGGGGACACAGCCTCTCTGCCCACCCAGCAGGAGGGTTTAATCTGTTTGTTTCCTTGCTCCCAGCTTTCTCCCAGATGGGCTACAACCTGAGCCCCCAGTTTAGCCAACTGCTGCTGTCCCGCTACGCCCCCCGAGCCCCCAACCCCAGCATCCAGCTCGACCGCTTCATCCACATCTGCATCCAGCTCCAGAGCATCACCGACGCCTTCCGGGAGAAGGACACGGGGCTGGTGGGACACCTGCGGCTCAGCTACGAGGATTTCCTCACCATGGTTGTGACTCGTATGCTCTGACACCCTGGAACACGGGCTGGGAGCCAGCTGGGAGCTCTGGGTGGCTCTCCCAGAGCTCTGGGTGGCTTTCCAGGAGCTCCTGGTGGCTGTCCCAGAGCTCTGGGTGGTTCTATGGGCTCTCCAGGTGGTTCCTGGAGCTCTCCAGGAATTCCAGGTAGCTGTCCCAGAGTTCTGGGTGGTTCTATGGGCTCTCCAGGAGCTCCTGGTGGTTCTTGGGGCTCTCCAGGAATTCCAGGTAGCCGTCCCAGAGCTCTGGGTGGTTCTATGGGCTCTCCAGGTGGTTCTTGGGGCTCTCCAGGAATTCCAGGTAGCTGTCCCAGAGCTCTGGGTGGTTCTATGGGCTCTCCAGGAGCTCCTGGTGGTTCTTGGGGCTCTCCAGGAATTCCAGGTAGCTGTCCCAGAGCTCTGGGTGGTTCTAGGGCCTCTGCAGGAGCTCTGGGTGGCTCTCCAGGAGCAGCAGTCATCCTCAGCCCCATGCTGGGATGTGGCTGAGCCTCCAGAAGAGCGAGCTGATGCCCTGGGCTGGCTTTCCAGCATGCTGGGATCCTCCTGGCTTCAGTTCCTTGTCTCCAAGCCAAACTGGAGCCCAGTTCTGGGGTCATTCTGGGCAGTAGCCAAACCAGTAGCCCATGCCATGCCTCCCGGGGAGCACTTTGATCTTTCATTGCCAGAGTCATGCTTAAACCCTCTGCTTGGTGGGATGTCTGTGGTGGAACATCTCTGTCTCAGCACGCTTTGGGGGACTCTGCAGTGACCAAGAGCTGAGCCATCATTTACTGAGCAGCAGGAGGGACCCGAGTGATGGCAGAGCTCATCCTCCCTTGCCTCACAGGCAGCTCTTCCTCCCCAGCAGCACATCCAGCCCCTCGGCAGTGCTGGAATCATTCCAGCTTTCCTGGGACTCTCCTTTTCTCTCCCTGCTGCTGGAATGGACCCCTTTGCTGCAGGATCATTGACACCCCCCAGCCCCCCAAATCCTTGCCAATGTCTGTGCTGATTTGCCTGTCTGCTGAAGCCAAACTTTTAGGGTGAAACATTTTCGGGCTTGTTTTTACAGCTTTGGAATAAAATGCAGCGTGCACTGGTCACTGTCCTGTCACATTGCCCTGTCCTGTGTCACCCCCACACCTCCTCACCCTGGGGCTGGCAGCAGCTCTGGGTGCAGGGGACACACACACATCCTCCTGTGCCCCTACCCCTGCTCTGGGCACTTCCCTGAAGTTCCTTCTTAACTCATTTCACAGCAACTTAAAGAAAATAAAGCCCCAGGGTCTCCTGCTGGGATCCGGTGTAGATCTGACCAGCTCACAGCTGTTTTTTCCTGTGGTTTTGAGGAGATCTCCAGGTGATTAGCCTTTAATTGGCCTCCACCAGAAATCTGAGCCTCTTTTGGAGGGACACGGTGTTATTGTGTGTTTGAAGGAATTTTTGTAAAGGAAAGCACTGAAAGCAGGGGTTTTTTTTCTGGTGCTTTCTGATGAATACCCAGCTGTGAGTGTTTTCCTCTGCAGCCCAGGGCAGGACTCAATGTTCTGCAGCAGTTCTGATCATTCCAGCAATAGTTCTGGTCCTGTCCTCTTGGGTCAGAGCTGCCAGGGGTCAGGGAAAGGGTGGGGGGGTCAGTGGGTAGGGGGGGTGTGTATACACACATATGGATCCATACACACACACCTATTCATACAGACATATATATATTTCTATACATACACCCAAATATCCAGGTGTATGGGCACAGAGGATTGTCTCTGCATCTGTATGTATATATGTGTGTGGCTCTGTATATACAATTAATAATATATATTTGTAGATTCTAATAATAAGTGTATATATGTGTTAACACAGGCTAACACTCTAACAGAGTGAGGAGGGTGTATCTATACACAGACATACACAAAAGACACTGGGGGGTTGAGTAACAGGCACTGTGGGGTGTGTGTATATATACACATATATAGAACACAGTAACAGACACCAGGATATATATATTACACATAGAGTAATGAACACTGGGAGATAGATTTTTTATATATATATATATATACATACATACACATAGAGAGTAAGACACAGACAGAATAACAAGTGTTATGGGAGGTGTATATATGTACATATACATGGACATACATATAAACCAGCCACTGTGGGATGATATATATATATATATACACAGACATACACACAATAACAAACTGTGGGAAATATTGAGATATATATATATATATATATATATATATATATATAAACACAGAGTAAAAAGCACTATGGGGGTTGTGTGTGTGTGTGTATAAAAAAAAAAACACCAAACAAAACACACACAGAGAATAACAGGCACTGTAGGGGGTGTGTATATACATACACACACACACACACACACACACAGGGTAACGCATTGTGGGTTGTGTACATATATATTTATATATATAATAAATAAACTCAGCGTCTGTCAGCGTGTATGTGTTTACATACAGTCCACCATGTTCGTCAGTGTATATGTTTATATATGTGTATATATCCCATAGATATCTCACAGTGTCAGAATGTGTGTGTGTATATCTCAAAGTGTTTTTTAATGTGTGTGTGTGTGTATATATATATGGACAGAGAGAGAGAGAGAGAGAGAGAGAAATATATCCCTCAGTGCTGGTTAGTGTGTGTGTATAGATAGATAATGACAGATATCCCAGGCTTTGTTACTCTATGTGTGTGTGGTGGGAAGGGGGTTTTATATATATATATATATATATACACATATATGTGTGTGTGTGTGTGTGTATCCCCCAGTGTGTTAGTGTGTGTGTAGATATAGATATATCCCAAAGTATTTTTTACTGCGTGTGTATAATATATATATGTATATGTAGCTATATACCCCACAGTATTAATATGTACATATATAAATTATTTATCCCAGTGTCTGTTAGTGTGTGTGTGTGTGTATAGATTAGATAGACAGGTAGACACACATATGTATGTATGTACATTTACCCTTGCATGCATATGTACACACCTGGTGGTGTTGAGAGTGACAGTGTGCACACAGACATGTGTCTCAGGGCTGTGTGCACACATATGTGTCCTGGTGTGTGCACAGGTGTGTCTCAGGGCTGTGTGTGCACACATCCGTGTCCTGATGTGTGCACACGTGTGCCTCAGGGCTGTGTGCACACACACGTGTCCTGGTGTGTGCACACGTGTGTCTCAGGGCTGTGCACACACCTCCCTTGCAGTACCGATCGTCTCCGCCAGGTGGCGGCCTCCCTGCGCGGGGTGCGGTGACCCCGGGGGGTTCCGGAGCTGTGGGGGCAGCGAAGGGAGGGGATAAACGCATAAAAAAATTTAAAAACCTCAAAATTTAATCCCCACGGGACTGTTCTGCTGTCCCCACCTCTCCCGTGGCCCTGTTGCGGTGGCAGTTGTGGTGGCACTGCTGTGGCACTCCTATGGGGTGACAGTGCCAGTCCTGGCAGCAGTGGCCGCGGTGGCTCTGGTGACACTTCTCACCCTGATGGCAACCTTCTGCCCACGGCTGCACTCTCCTCCCCAGAGGCACTCCTGGCTTGGTGGCCGCTGTGGTGGCCCCAGTGGCTGCGTGAGCCCGTGGCATGTCCAGCGCTGGCCCCCGGTGCTGGCCGAGTGACAGGGGGGCCGGAAGGGACACAATGAGCCGGGCCTTATCTCACCCCCCAGCCCTTCCTGGGGCCACGGCTGGGTCCCCCTCCTGGGACAGGGTAAGGGGGACAATAAGGCCACACACCCACCCAACCCGAGAGGGCTGGAAAGGAGCAGGCCCTGCTGGCACTGAGGCTTCAGTAAGTTTATTTACAAATAATAAAAAGCAAAATAAATACCAAAAAAAAAAAAAAAAAAAAAAAAAAAAAGTCTTAAAAGTACAGCCCAGGTTGACGGGGGGTGGGGAAAGGCAGGGGGACCCGGGCTGTGTTACTTCGTGGTCCCCAATTGTGGCCCCACCAGGACGGTGACAATGCAGGACTGAGCCCTCCCCTGTCCTCGGGGGGGTGGCAGGGGCCATAGCACCAAAGGGACGGGCAGGGAGGATGGTGGGACCCCAACCCCAGGTGGCAACACCCAGCCTTGGGGTTTCTCCATCCCTGGGGGCACAGATGAACCCCTCTGGACATCACTGGGTTTCACCCCCTGCTCCAGGGCTGCCTGGGAAGAGGGGAGCTGGAGGGGAGACAGGGGGATGCAGAGCCCCGGGGGTCCCACTGCAGGGCTCCCCCATCCCCCTGCCAGTGGATGGTGAAGTCATCCGGGGGGCATCCACCTCTGGAGGAGCCCCCAAAGCCCGGGGGAGCCCCCAGCAGAGGGATTAGGGGGTAAATCCCCTGGGATGCAGGAGCAGCCCCCGGCCACACGCCCCGCTGCACCCAACTGCTGTGTCAGCACAGTGGGGACAAACAGCCCCCGGGGATGGGGACCCAGGGGACAGTCCCAGCCCCCTGCCCAGTGGCACAGGGGGGGTCCCACCCCATGGGTGTCCTCAGGATGGGACAGAGGGGCTGCAGTGCTGGGTAGGGTCCTCATGGGGACAAGGACATCCAGAGGGCCCCCTGAAGGTGGTGGTGGGGGCTGTGGGCATCAGGACCCTCACTTGTGGGGCATGTCCTCCACGCTGACACGGCCCCAGACCCCCACCACAAAGGTCTCCACCTCGCACTCGTTGACCCCACGGGCGATGCGGAAGTGCCCGCCCTCGCCCCACGTTGTGCCCCACGAGTTGGCTGCCGTCTGCAGAGGGGAGAGGGGAGACAGGGTCAGTGCTGGGCGGCCCTGCTGAAAATCTACTCCCCCTGCCCCCATATCCCCAGGCTGGATCCCACCCAGACATTGCAAAGCAATGACTGAGCCCCAGCAAACTCCTGCCCCCCACCAACACTCACCCAGTATTTTTGGGTCTGGCCATCAGGCAGCTGCTCCTCTCCCCACCTGCAGCAGGAGAGCAGGTTGGTGAGTGGGGGTCCCCCCAAGCACCCCTCAGTGGCTGCAGCCCCTGCCCAGCACCACGCTAGCAGGGTGCTGGGCTGACCCCACTCATTTCCTGGCCCCGGCACCTCCCCGAGGGCCAGGCCAAGATATTTACATCCGTTCCCGAAATACAGGCAGGAATATTTAGCTATGGGGAGGAGGAAGGAAGCCGCCAGCACAGGGCAGCCTCCCCACTCCCTTCCTCAGGCTCTGCACCTCCATCCCACCTCCCTCCTTGGAAGGAGCTGAGCACAGCACACTCATGTCACTTGTGGGGCAGGTATCAGCCCCTGGCAGGGCTCCCCAGCATCGCACCCTGCACCCTCCTTCCCTCCCCCTGCCTGAAGGCAACACCTTCCCTCCCACAGAGGAGAAAACTTCTGCCACCCAGAGCAGGGATCTCAACACCCCCCTAGCCCCCCACACAACCCCCACACACCTACCCAGTGATTTTGACCGAGTGGGTCCCGTGTCTCTGGTGCTTTGGCCCCTTCCCCTCAGCTACGGGTGTGTGCCGATAGATCCCACTCTTGTACATGAAGAAATCCTCGTGCACCTCCAGGATGGCTGCAGGCAGGGGGACAGGGGCTGAGGACACTGTCCCTGTCCTGAGGGCACGGGGCTGTGTCCCTCCCCAGGGAGGAAGATACGGGCACTGGGGACACAGGGCATCACCCAGGAGGAGGGAAGGGAGCAGCTGGATCCTCCCCCTGGGCAACGTGACAAGACTTGGAAGAGGATTAAAAATAAAAAATAAATTAAAGCAAAACCAGCTGCTGAGACGGAGATTAAAGCTGGGGAGTTAATGAGCAACAAGTGCCCGTGGGGGTGGGCAGCATGACGGACACCCCGGGGCATGGGCTAAACATTAAACAGGGAGAGCAGCAGAGGGGGGGACTGGAGAGCAGCTGGGGGGGTGGTCCTGCTCCCCACCAACCTCACCCCCCAGCCCATTGCAGCACCCAGTTCTGGGGTACCCGGGGGGTGCCCACGCCAGCTCCCTACCTTGCACGGGGCCATTCTCCAGCAGCTCCTTCATGATCTCCTTCTCCTGCAAGCACAGAGCTGGGTGGGACCGGGTCTGGGATCCCCGGCACTGCCCCCCCAACACCCCCAGAGTGTCTGGGGGATGGGCACGAGTGGAGGAGATGCTTCCAACCAGTACTGCAGGGCAAGAGCTGCTCCCCCCGGGCTCTGCAGTGGGGTTTTCCCAGCTTCACTTCCAAAACTTGGCTTTCCCAGGCAAACCCCCCCAAGCCAAGCTCCCTACACCAAAGAGCTCCTCCTTCACCCGGGCTGGCAGGCTTTTCCCCATCCATCCCATCCCATCCCATCCCATCCCATCCCATCCCATCCCATCCCTGCCTGGTGGGCACTCACGCTGGAGGAGAGGCGGTAGGCAGGGGTGGATTGGTAGATGTCATTGGCGTGGGTCTGGGGGTTGGGGCAACGTGCCGTGGCCTGACGCTTGCCCCTGCCCATGGAGCGGCTGTGCATCATGCAGGGCTGTGCTGCTGGGTGGCTCTCCTGGCTGGTGAAGGGGTAGCACTCGTCTGTCACCACCCTGTGCACCAGGGACAAGGACATGAGGAGGGGAAGGACCACCCGGCACAAACCCCAAAACCTGCTCTCCAAAAGGTCCCTTTATCCTCCAAACGCTTTATCCTGAAGATCCCCCTCATCCTAAAAAACCTCCCCTCACCCTAAAGACCTCTTTATCCTAAAGACCCCCTCACCCTAAAGACCCCTCTCCATCCCCCCTGGTCTCCCTGTGTCCCAAGGGACAGGATGCACACGTGGCACCCTGGGTGCTGATCCCAGGCTCTCTCCAGGTCACCACAGCCTTGTACCTCCTTTCCCCCCCACCCCATCCCCACTCACCCCCTCCGGCGCAGGTACCACCAGGCACCATCCAGCCGTCCCCCGCTGCAGCCCCGCTGGTTGCGGGTGTCACAGGACAGGAGGTTTTGGGGTGACAGGGCGGGTGTCATGTGTCCCATGGAGTGGATGGAGATGCGGTCTGAGGCGACAGCTGGGAGCGAGGAGGGGGTCAGGGCATGGTGGATGCTGCCCCAGGGCCTGCCCTGCTCCCTGGCCGTGGGTGCTGGGTGCAGTCCCTCTTGGCCATCCTGTCCCCATCTCATCCCATCCCATCCCAGCTCACCCGCTGTGGAGAAGGCCCAGGAACCAGCACAGTTGCCCTGGTCCAGGGGCTCATGGATCATCCCAGGCCACTTGGCAGATGCATCGAAGTGTCGGGGCAGAACCTCGTTGGAGTCCATGTTCATCTGCAGAGGAAGAGGTGATGGGGGGGTGCTCATGGCATGGGGACACCCCTGCTTTCCCACCCCCCCACACTGCCTGCAGCAGCCCATCCTCAGAGCCAGACTCAGCAGCCCCCAGACCCACTACAGGACCCCCCAAGAAGAGGACACACATAACACTGATGGAGAGCCACCAGGATTTGGGTGCTTCCCTGTCCCAGAGCATCCAGATCCTTCAACTCTCCCAAATTTGGGCTCCTCAGCCCTGGAAGTTCCTCGGGCAACAACAGCACTGAGTGTGGTGTTGGGTTGCTCTACTCGGCCACAAATGCACAGCACTGGGTGTCTTGAGCCCCTCACTGTGGCCTCTGGCTCACGTCCAGCCTTTCTGCTTCCAGGAGGGGACAGGGGGGATGGTGCCCCCACCCTGGCCATGCACAGCTCACCCTTCCTGGGGAGGACACAGCACACAGCTTATCCCAGTGCAGGAAACGCCTCTAAAATTAAATCTTGCTGGAGTCAAGGCCATGGCACACGGCACACGGCTCCCCCCCCCCCCCAGCCAGATCCCACGGGACCCCCAGCTGCTGCCCACCCCCACTGGGGGGGGGATGGTTTTGGGGGCAGGGAGAGGCACCCCCTGCTCTCAAAGCACTGGTGTTGCCGGCTCTGCCGACTCAGCAGCTGGGGGACTGGCTTTCTGATGGGAAACCAGCACGGAGGAGAGGGGGAAAAAACAACACTGGGCAGGCAGGGATTGTCAGGGGGAATTTGCTGAGCTTCTGTCTCCAAACACAAGGGCTGCCCGCAGCACCCACCCGGCACGGCCCCTTCCCTGCCTCCCCCCGCCTGCTGAGCCCCTTTCCCGGTGTCGGGGACACTGCAGGGACATGGCCAGCTGGTGGGATGAAGCCAATGGGACAGGCAGGCTCAATGCCTGGCGTGCCTCAGTTTCCCCTTGCTGCTGAGGGGTGACTCACGTGCATCTCATTCATGTTCATGACAGTGGGAGAGGGTCGGAAGGTGCCCAGGCGGTGCCGGATCCCATCCTCCAGCGTCATGCCCCAAAACTGGCTGTAGTTGGCAGCTCTCCAGCTGTGTGGCAGGAGGGGGAGTGCGTCAGGGACACCCCAAAAAGCTTCAAGGGGCAAAGCATCCCTTCCCCATCCTCCCAGTGCCCCATCCTTACCCGTAACTGCCCCTGTTGATGGCATCAATCAGCTCCCCATCCATCAGGCAAGCGTGGTCCTGGCACTGCCACTGCCCACCGGGGACACAGGTGCTGCAGGGGGGATGGCATCAGAAGGGACACTCAGACAGGGAGGGACAGTCTCCCTGTGGTGACCTGGGGCACCCTGGGTGAGTGCTGCAGCCCTGTCCCCCATCATGGGCAGCCAGCAAGGCTGCACCAGGGTCTGCGGGTGACTTGGCACCTGGGGAACAGGTGATGCTGGTCCAGGAGCCAGCAGGTAGCCCCCTGCACGGCCCTGGGGCTGTCCCCCCCCTCCCTGCCCCGGTCCCCACAGGAGCCTGAAGGGCAGGCAAAGCATGGGACTGAAAATCAGCTGAAATACAGCCAGGCCTGCAGAGTTCAGGGCAGGATGCCAGCCTGGGGATGGGATTCAGGGACAGCTGTCCCCCCACCCCCCGGGACAAGCCACTCTGGCTCAGCCAGGAGCCCTGCAGCACCCATGGGGAGACCCAGGCAGGGGTTGGCTGGGTGGGCATGTGCTGGGTCTGGGACCTCCTGGGGAGCCCTGTGCTCCCCCCACTCGGCCAGCAATGCTTGGCATGCTCCCTCCTGCCCAGCTCCCGACACACTCTTCCCTTTTATGGAGCCATGTCAGGCTGGAGCTTTGGCCCAGCCCCTGCCCCAATCCCACCTGCACCCCCAGCCCTCAGTTCCTCCCCATCCCCAAGCTGCACTGGTGACCCCACATCTGGCTGTTACCTCCCGGGGGGGTCCCATGGGAGCTGCCAGGCTGCAGCCAGCTGGGTGCCCACAGCAGCCCCCTCTGATTCACCCAAGCATTCCGTTTGCCCCCCACCAACCCCCCCAGCAGACGTGTGGGGACTCAGTCTGGGGTGAAGCTCTGCAGGAATTGCTGCTCTGCAGGTGCCAAGTGTGGGGGAAGAAAGTTTTGGCAGAGGAGCCTCAGGCCACGAGTGCTGTCGGGGAACAGATGCTTTCCCAGGAGCAGAGAGTTCACAGCTCAGGATCCTCAACCTCCCTTCCCCAGGCCTTGGGGACAATCAAACTCCAGCCAGAGTCCAAGAGAGACACGGGGTGGCAATGGGGCCTCGGAGAGGGGGTCAAGGTGTTGTTTCCCCTCCAGCTCCACCACACACGCCTGTACACACATGTGCACACACACGTGCTCGTGCCCTTGCACACCCCACACGGAGCCTTTGATCTCCCTTATCTGCTGCATCACGGGGAGGCAGCCAGCCCCGCCGTGTTTGCTCCCTGGCTAAGGGCAGATCCTTGCCTGCAGGTTCCCCTATCCCCCACACCTCCAGGATGCCATTAATACCACTGCAGCCCTTCCCAGATAAACCCCACGCTCACACCAAGGGCGAGCTCCCAGCACCCAGGCAGAGGCAGAGCCGGACTGCGGCCGATGGCAGGGAGCCTCCAGCTGCAGACACGTCCCGTCAGGCTTGGGCAAGCTGGGCTTGGACCAGCGTGGCTACAAAAGCCCCCAGCAGCACCAGGCCCACGTGCTCGCCCGGCAGAGCGAGCAGTTCCCACAAAGGCATATGCCAAAACTTGGGAGAGGCTCGAGGCCCCAGGCTCTCTGCTCCGAATATGCCGGAGCAAAAGCGTTTGGCACGGGCTCCCACCACCCAGTTGCAGGCAGCCCCGGCACTTGCAGACCCACCCAGACCCCTCTCTGTGGGTGGGCAGGTGCTGGGGGTGTCCCCATGGCACTCACCACAGGTTGCAGTTCTCCTGATACGTGGCTCCAGTGGGGAACACGCGGCCGGCACGGGCACAACCTGGATGGGAGAGGGCAGGGTGCTGGTGAGCACCTTCCTGTGCAGGGACCAGCACCCCCGTGGCTCCAGGGGGAGAAATAAACACGGCCCTTAAAGCCAGGCAGTGCCCAGCTGCTGGCCAGCACATCCAGCCCAGCAATAGGGATCAGCCCCAGGGCAGGAGCAGGGCTGGCCCAGCACGGGGAGGGTTAACGGGGGGGTCTGGCAGGCACAGCCTGGCGGGACAGGGATAAAGGGGCCAGTTGTACCCAGAAGCTGGCTCTGCTCTGCAGGGACTTCTTAGAAAGCCTTGTGCTGTGCAGTGGGGGCTGCCCGTGCCCCCCTCTCACCCCCAGGAGCCCACACCAGCTGCTGGGGGGGTTATGTCAAGGCCAGCGTCCGCCTGCCCCAGACATGACCAGGAAAGCTGGGGTGGAGCCCCCCTGCCCTCTGCTCTGCCCTCCACCCTCCTGTCCCTACAACCCTGCCTGTGGGAAGGTGCAGGGGACAGGCTGTGGGTGCTTCCAGCCCTGTTTTGGGGAGCCTGGCCCCAGCCCAGCTGCTTTGCTCAAGTTTCCCCAGCTCCCAGGGGTCGGGAGTGGCTGTGGAGCAAGGGCAGGGCTGAGGGGGAGTTGCAGCCACCATCCCGAAGGGAACCAGGGGCATCACACAGGGCACCACAGCCCCCTGCCTGGGCTGGAGGTGCCTCACCTGGGGCTCTGGGGAAGGGTCCCGGGATGCCCAGGCAGTACTCCCAGAAGTCAGGGCAGCAGTCAGAGACGGTGCGGTTGCAGAAGAGGTCACAGTAGCAGAGGGTGTCATGGTAGGGCACGGTGCAGGCGTCGTCGCGGCCGCGGCAGCAGACATCCCCCCGCTGGCAGTACGACCCCCCGGCATCGTAGACCCCGTGCTCGTACAAACCGGGGGACAACTCCCGGCGGGTGCGGACCCGGGAAGCCCGAGAAGCCTGGGCCAGTAGCCAGAGGCAGAGCAGGGCCCGCAGCAGGCCCATGGTGCCAGCAGTGTCCCCAGACTCGCAGCTGCTGGAGGGGGAGAACAGAGAGCGGGTGGGGGGGCAGCCAGGGGTCCTGTGGGCACAGGGCAGCTCCGTACCCTGCCCCAGCCCCACCCCAGCCAGCACCCAGCACCCTGAGCCCCGTCCGGGGGCATCTTGCCCCCCACAAAGCCGCCCCCAGAACGCTCGAAGTCCTCGGGCTTCTTAACTCCCCTTGCGACCACCCCAGCTGGGAGGGACCCCAGCGCCATGCCCCAAACACCGGCTGTCCCTGGGTCATCACTCCCGGGCCACCCGAGGGAACCCGTGGCCACCCCCCCTTCACCCCCCCTGTTCCAAAACCAAAACCCCGGCGGGACGGAGCCCTCCAGGGCAGGCGGGAGGGGCTGCCCGGACCCCCACCCCAGCCCCGCTTGCGGCGGCGGTGCGGGCAGTGCGATGAGCTGCGGGGTCTCAGGCCATGGGGTCGGAGGGGTGTGTGGTGCCCCCCCAGCCCGGAGAACCCGCGGGACGGGACCCCCGACCGACGACCACCCTCCCCCCCCGCCCGTACCTGCCTCTCCCGCTGCTCCGCTCCGCCGAGCGCCTCCCCCGCTCCCGCCGCTCCTTTTAACCGCGCCCCGGCGGGGGGGGCGTGGGGAGGTGCCCGGGGCAGCCGCGTTCCGGCCGGGCCCTGCTGCCACTGCCCCTCCCCGGGAGGAGAGGAGGGGAGGGGGGCGAGACGGGGGTCGGGCACGGGCCCGGGGCTGCCCTGGGAGCGGGGGAGAGAAAATGTGATGTCCCCCGAGCGGGGGATAAACCCCTCCAATCCAGTTCCTCCAGCACCTGCCCCCTGTGCCCTCGTAAAATAGGGAGGGGTCCCTGCCACCCAGCCCCTTCCTCCCCACCCCCACCTCTGCTTCGTACGGGGGATTCCCCACTGCTGCCCGGGACAGGTGAGGAGAGGAAAGGGGGGGGGGGAACAGGGGCTGCATGACTCGCCCCTCCCAGCACCCCTGCTTCAGTGGGGGCAGCTGGATGAAAGTGAGACGGGCACATTCCAGCACAGCCCAGGACAGAGTTGGTGTCACTTGAAGTCAGCTCCATGTCCCCACTGCCAGTGTCCAAGCCAATTGTTCCAGACCCGGGAAGAGGGGTCTCGGCCACCCCATGGGCTCCAGCTCCCCCCTCAGCACCCCCAATCACTGCAGGGCTTCAGCTGCCTCTCCCAGCACTCCTGCTTGACTCTGTCCCGTCAGGAGCATCCCAGCTGCTGCCAAAGGATTCCTCGAAGATGCCTCATGGCAGCCAGGACAGGAGGCACCAAGGGTGGCGGGGGGAGCGGGGTTCCCTGGGGGAGGAGCAGGGTTCCCCAGTGGCTGTAGGAGCCAGGGCAGGGGCTGAGTCCAGGAACACGGGCTGTGGGGCTCCCAGGTCTGCACCCTGATGGTCCAGTGGGTCAGGGTGTGCATGCACGCCCCTGCCCATGAGTGGGGAGCACCCCACCCCACCAGGCAGGAGCACTGCCTGCCTCCCGGGACCCCAGGATGGTCTGGGTGCCTAAATGAGGGTCCTGCAAGAGACCCACACACTGGGACCCCCTCCCAGCTGCAGGGTCAGGGCTCTGGGAAGGGCCTTTTCCTGTGAGCACGGCCTTGGGCAGAGCACGACAAGCTGGAGAGCTGCTGAGAGCCTCAGGAAGGAACTTGGGTCCGTCCTGGAGTCCAGTCCGGCTGTCTCCAAACACACGTACTTTCTCCATGACTGGTCTGATAGGAATCCAGAGTGAGTCACAAATTCCCCAAGACCCCTCAGGGGACAAAGCAAAGCCACTGGTGAAAAGGACATCCCCAGCTTGTTGCTCCTTGCGTTCCTGCCAGCTGCCTGGCAGCCGCTGAGGACGTCGTGGGGAGCTTAGCAACAGAGCTGTCCCCTTCCTGTCCCCCCCCTCCCTGCCTGATATGGGCTCATGTGTGGAGGCGGGAGTGCTGATGAGCCCCCCCCCATCACCCCCTTCCTCTGGCCACACTCTGTGTCCCAAGCATCACTCTTGGTGGGACAGAGTGAGCCAGCACCACGGGGTCACAGCTGGCTGCGTCCCTCTGAGGCTGGCATTGCCCTCTCTGTGTGTCCCTGCCAGCCATGCTTGTCCTTGCTCTGGGGAGTGGCACACATGGGGAGCCAAGGTGGAGAGGGACAAAGTCCAGCCCAGGCACCTTGGGCTCACGTGGAGTGGGATGGAGAGATGTGGGCTGGCACAATCCCTGCCCTGCCCTGGCCACCTCCACCTGTGGCTGCTCTGGGGGAAGGAGAAGTTCCCAGCACCCAGACCCTGCCTCACAGGGGTGTGCAAAGGGCCCGGACCTGGGTGGGTCACCCCACATTCCCCCTGGTGCAGCAACACCCACTGCAGGGTGCTGCCCTCCCTGTGGGGTGCAAAGTGAGCACCCCATGTGATGCATGGCCCCATGGCGAGGGGAAGGAGATCCATCCTTCCAAACCCACCTTGGGAAGCCACCCCCAAGGCTGGGACAGCCAGACACAGGACAGATTGGAGCCTTCCTGACACTACTCACTCACCCGGGGCTTTCCGGGTGCTGTTGTGTCCTGGCTCCCCCTTCAAAGCCTCCACTTCAAAGCAGCTCCACGTGAGCCAGACATCAGCAGCACCAGGGGGTGTCCGAGGGTCCCCTAGGGACTGCACCTTGCACACCAGGCACTCACTGGGGCTAGGGGACTGGGGTCACCCCAAGATTCTCCTCCCAGGAGGCTGGGACAGGTCTAGGGGCAGGGAGGTGCTGGGTGCCACGGTGCTCAGCAGAGTCCAGCATTCTGGGATGAGCCAGGAATGGGTTTCTTGGCAAGAGGCATCCAGGAAAGGCAGGGACAGACCTGCAGCTTCCTCCCCAGGCAGTGCTGGGGCAGGGCGGAAAGGGGCCACCCCCGGCCCCCCAGCACTCACTGGCCAGGAGACACAGCATCCCCTGGGGTGCTGGGGTGAAAGATTTTCTGTCCCTCTTGGGGTTGTGGTCTCCTGAGGGAAGGGTCTCACACCCCTTCACACCTTCCCTGGGATGGCCACAGGGCTATCATAGTGTCGTCCCCACTTGGGGACACAGTGACACTTCTCAAAAGGCAGAGGGAGCGCAGCAGTGACCTTCCCACAGTCACCCCGGGCACCAGCAGGACATGGGACCCTCTGCAGTGGCATCAGGCCTGCAGCCTCCAGGAACCACGGAGCTGGGAGAACGATGGACCCGGAGCTGGGACCCTCCTCCTGCACTGGGGGGGGACTATGGGTCCGGGAGGGGGGGACAGGGAGGTGGCCGGAGGTGTCTGTGTCCCCTGTCGCAGCTGTGGGCTGGAGTGCCACCTCCCGGGAGAGCCGGGGAGAGAGACAGCAGCAGGCAGGCAGCCTCTACTCCAAATTTTAATGAAACATATAAGTTAATGATCAAGTGAGGTCACTACTGCTGGCTGGGGAGGTCTGTGGGGACCACCCAGCCCCGGGGAGGGTTCTACGAATTAATTCCTGTGTGTGGCTGCAGGCAAAGCTCTCGCATGCACCCTTTCCCCATGGCCGGGCACCCACAGCACCCGACTGTCCCCTCCTGTCCCCCTGGCACCACCACCACCGCTCCCGGGTGCTCTCCACATGCACTAAACAAGGCAAGAAAAACGAGCAGGGTCGGGGATCCCGAGCTGCCGGGAGCAGAGGCACAGGGGGGATTGGGAAGAGGGGGAGTGCAAATCCCACACTCGGTGAGTCCCCATCAGCCCAGGTCTGATCCCGGCGGGTCTGGCTGCCAATCCCTGACAGCTCCACAGGACACCGAGACCCCTGGGGACCCCTGGGGACCCCCGGGCACGCAGGAGCAGGCGCCAGCCCCAGCTCAGCAAACTTTGGCACTACCAGGTTCACCCCCAGCCCGGCTCAGCCTGGACTAGAACCGACCCAGGGCAGGGCTCAGGCAGCACAGGGAGTGGGGCAGGAGAGGGGCTGCCATGGCTCTGCTGTGAGCCCGTGCAAGGTGACATGGCCAACAACACTGTCCCCACCAGACAGTCACCCCCTAGACCCATCCCGTGCTCCCCAAGGGACAGGGAAATCCTCTAAGCAAGAGCAGGCTCTGGGACACGAGAGAGAGGGACACTCCTTGGGGACCACTGTCCCCATCACTTGTGCCTGCTTCCTTCTGTCCTCTGCAGCCCCTGGGCTACCCTCGGGCAAATGTTTGTCACCCAGCCCCGAGCCCCTGGGTCATCCAAGTGGCCCCCCCTGGGCAGCAGGATCCAGCCCTGTGTGCTGGTAGGGGGGGTTTGCTTATTGCCTATGGCCCCACGGGTTGCTCTTCCCGAGGGTGTTGCATATTAAGACATTATTGCATAAATATATATATGTATGTATCTCCTATATATATATTGCCCTGGGAGCATGCAGGGGCAGGCAGAAGGCTCTGCTGTGCTTCTAGAGGTGGCTGCAGCACTGCAGCCCCGTGAGCAGGGAAACAACCCAGGCAGAGGAGGGTGAGGGGGGACAGACCCCTGCACCTCACTCAGGGGGGGCTCTGCCACTGCCTGGACCCAGGGTGATGCAGGTAAAACCCCACTGGGTTGTGCCCCAACATCCCTGCTTGGCCCCAGCAGGGAGATGGAGCCTTGCATAGCTGGCGGTGACCCCAGCTTGGGGACCAGGGACTAGACAGGACCCCACTGGGGATCTGGACATGTCCTGAGGGCTAGGGGTACCAAACCCCAGCAGAGGGGGCCAGCCTGGAGCATCCCTACCATGGCTGGGGGGCACTCGAGGCCCCAGGAGTTGGGGGGGGTCTCACCCCCTGTGAAGGGCAGGAGAATCCCAGGAGTGTGGTGTGGCCATGCTGCAGTGCCACAGGCTCCCACCCCATTGCATCTGTGCCCCCCCAGAGGAAGATTTGGTTCAAGTAACACAGCGAGGGCTGTGGTGAGACAGGGCTGGGCAAAGCCAGGCTGCTCCCACATCCCTGCAGCTCATCCCACCGGCTGCACGCTGGCAGAATCCATCCTTCCTGCTCAGTCAATGTTGGTGCTGGCCGACCTGGAGATGCTCAGGGTCTGGGCAGAGACCGAGATGTCCTCGTGGTCCACGGGGCTGTGGTAGTCAGAGGTGATGTCGGGCTCACAGGATGGCACCTTCAGAGCAGCCAGGCTGAAGGAGTTGATGGAGCCCTTGCGGAGGCACTGGGAGTAGAGGCCGAGCAGCAGGTCCAGCTTGTGCTCAATGGACTGCACCTATGGGAGAGGGCAGGGCTGAGCAGGTCCCTCCCCACGGGGAGGGGTCCCGGAGGGTTCCAGCTACCCCATCCCACAGGCAGGGAAGGGATGGTGACACGTTCCCCGTTGTCTGTCCCCTCCTGACCTGCCTCTCCACTTTGACCACACGCCCCATCATGCTGAGCTCATCCACAAGCTCTGTCTCCAGTGCCAGCTTCTCCCCCTTCTCCCGCAGCTTCTTGTCCGTGGTGAGGGTCCCCCTGCCCACGATCTGGTCCACACTGGCAGGGAGGGAGGGAGGGAGGGAGGGGACATGGCCCATCACTCCCAGCAGACCAGAGGGGTGGGGATGGGACTCCAGGGACACATCCCACCCATGGGCAGCAATCCTCCCAGAAAGTATGGCTAGTGGTGGGAGACCAAGGGTAGCCCAGAGCCCCCCTGTCAGCTTTGGGGTGGCTCACCGTGTCTGCAAGCTCTTGATCCTGCCCAGCATGTCCAGGTGACCAGCTGAGTACTGCTCGATGACATCCTTGACATCGTAGGGACGCAAGGTCTCCTTAAACTTCCTCTTGGCCACCAGGAACTTCAGGATCCTGCAGGGACACCTGGGTTGGCTGCAGGGCACTGAAAGTGCCTGGGTTGGGGTGTGGGGGGGGGGTGTCAAAGCACCAAGGTCCTGATCACTGTCCCCACAGGGGGATGAGCCAGGAGCCAGCCCTGCTCCCTGCCCAGTCCGGCCACCACCGTGGGCTGGACCAGGGCTCTCTGGTGTTGTCCACTGTGGAGGAGCTGGGGACAGCAGCACGAGTGCTGGGGACACCAGGAGGAGAGGTTCACCTGACAGCCCGGATGAGGGTCTTCACAGCTGGCATGATGTCCTCGAAGGTCAGGTCACAGTGGGAGCTCTTCTCCTCTCCGCTGTCCTCCGGCGGGCAGTCAGCTGTGGGTAGAAGAGTAGGTGGGTGGCAGAAGCTGAGGGCTGTCTCCCTGTGCCTCCCAAAACCACCCGCAGCCCCCCCAGTATCCCTCCCAGTCCCCAGAGCTCACCCTCAACCGGGGTCCGTGGCTTGAGCCTGAGGGATGCTCGGAAGCGGGTCCGGTCGTTGAAGCTCCAACTCTTCTGCACCTTGGTGGGGCTGGAGGCCTCGGGGAGATCCTCGGTGCTGGGGGAGCGATGGAGGGGGGGCCCCAGGGGCTGCCTGCCCCGGCTGCCCTGCCGCTGCGGGGTGCTCTGCCGGATGCGGTCCTTGATGCTCATCTTGTTGCTGTGCGGGAGGAGGGGGGGGGTTGGGGCAGCGTCAGGAGCCATCGGGGGCTGGGGGAAGGGGTTGGGGTCAGGGAAGGGAGCGGGGTCCCCACTGCGGGCACAGATGATGCCCACCAGGGTGGGGGCAGGGTGGGGGGGTGGCTGTGTTGAGCTCCTTGAGAGCCCCCAGCCCAGGATGGGCAGGAGCTGGTGTGTGAGCCCGGCCAGGGGCAGGCAGTGCTGCATTCCCCGGGTGGGAGCAGCTCTGGGGTCACTCCTGGAAACCCCTTTTTTTTTCCTTTTAATCTAAGAGCGGAGAAAGGAGAGAGCCAGACAAGGAGAGAGGTACAGCGACAGGAGGGACACGCAGCAGAGACACCAGCAGCACAACCAGCCCCGGGTCCAACCTTGGTCCTGCCCCATCCCTGCTGGCACTGGGCACCCTGCATCCTCCTCCTGTCTCCATCACCTTATCCAGGCTCTGCTCTGGGGGCCTCTCCTGCCCTAACAAGAGCTCTGCTCCTGAGAGCAGCATCGTTTATGTAGGACCTACACAAGAACACCACGGGGTGCTGCCTTTGGTGTGATGTGGGACCACAAGCACAGCTGGGGACATGCGAGGAGGCCAAGCAGAGGGACAGTCCCTCCAGCAAAGCTGAAGCTGTGGAGCAAACCCACACCCACACCCACTGCACAGCAGGAGGATGGGAACCCCCCCGGGGCTCAGGAGGCACAGGACAAGGTGGGACACAGGCAGGACACCGGGCTCCCGACCCTCCCCATGCAGGCTGCTGCTGAGCTGGCCCGGGGCAAGCAGGGTGGCCACAACCCTGCAGTGGTGGCACACGGGGCTGTACTGGGAGACGGAACAGGCTGTGTCCCAGGGGATGGGACAGGCTGTGTCCCAAGGGATGGGACAGGCTGTGTCCCAGGGGACGTGGCAGCAGGACAGACATGGGATGAGGTTCATCCAAGTGTCTCGGTTTTCTGGTGTCAGACTTGGCATGTCCAGCATGGCCAACGGCCAGGGCTGTGCAGAGGGGGAAACTGAGGCAGGGTTTCAGAAGTTTTTACTGTGGGAGCCAGTAAAGGACAGTAGGGACAGCCAGCTCAGCCCAGGCCATGCACAGCCACATCCTGCACTGCAGAAGGATCATCCTTCAGCCTCTCCCTCCTCTGCCTTTCCCCCACCACCCACAGGCAGCACCATGCACGCCGGTGGGCCCGGCCCCACGCAGTACCTCCATCTCCAGGTGCCCCACGTCCGCAAGAGTCTCCTCTTACCACTAAAGATGGGGCTGGAGGGTCAGGGTAGAGATACAGGAGAAAAGCAGAGTTAACCCGCGGCCGGGAGGGAGCGGGGCACCCCGGGTCACCGTGTCCCCGACCCCCCGGGCATGTCCACACCCCATCCCGGGAGCTGCACCGGACCCGTCCGTGCTGCCCCCTCAGGAAGCACAAGTCCAGCAGTTTGTGTAGGTCCTACATAAACCATCGCCTGCCCCACACTGGGATAATCCGGATTCTGCCAAAGACGATGGGGTGACAGCAGGGAAGGGTGGTGACCCCATGCACATCCGGGGGTTCCTGCCGACCCCCTGCCCGCTGCCGGGGGGTGAACGTTACCTGAGGCGTAAGCACTTGTGGGGCTGCACGTCCTCCTCATTCCAGCTTGGGGGGCAGTGGGGGGCACAGGAGGTTTTAGTGGGGGTAGGGGAGTTGGAGGGATGGAGAGGAGGAGGGTGAGCAGGAGAGGGGAGGAGAGAGAGAAGATGAGATGTTATGAGAGATGATGCTCACAGAGGAGATGGGGGGAGGCACGGCCCCCCCGGGGTGGGATGGTTGGGGGGTTGCAGTCCTTCCCCTGCCAGTTCCCAGCTGTTCACCAGGAAATCAAGCCCAGGCCAGTGCTGCTGCCAGAAGGAGCCCCCAAACCCAGACTCACCTCAGGGCTCCCTCAGCCCCAGGGCAACCACAGCCCCACGGCTCAGCACATCCCCACGCCGTGGCAAACCTCTTGCTTCTGGCCTCACAGGGGAAACTGAGGCACGAGGCCAGGGAGGAGCAGTGCTGCCTCTCCCCACCTAATCCTGATGCTGGCCCGGGGCCTCATGCCCATGTCCAGGCCAACAGCTGAGGTGGCAACCTGGGGTCTCCAGGATACTCTTTGTCCAGAGGGGACCAGGGATGTGGTGCAGAGCAGCTGCCAGCAGCCCTCAGAATTCTTGTCTCTTCTTGTTGGCACAGGGAGAGCTTGGCATGGCTGCTCCCCATGGCTGTGGGCATGGGCTGCAGGAACTGGGGTCTGTTCCTTGCCTGGCCTGGCAGCCAGGTCACACAGCCCCAGCCTCACCAGGATGTCATTGGCCACCCATGAAAGGTCCCTGAGCTGTGACCACATCAAAAAGGGCAGTCAGGTGGATCTGAGCATTGCAAGAGGCGTCACAACGGTGGCATCAGAGGCAGAGAGACAAGAGAAGGAGAGAGAGCAGAGAGGAGAGAGATCAAGGGGCCAGGGAGCTACTCCCTCCTACCTTTCCCCTGAACATGCAGCAGGGATGAAGCTTTTCTGGCCAGGGGTGAAGGAATGATAAGGAGGTGGGGCTCCATCAGGCAATTTTTTCACCTCTGAATTCCTAAATTCTCCGTTGCGGACTCGGTGCAAATGTTCAAACATTAGGACCAGCTCTCTAAGGTTGGGGTTAAATAAAAACATGGAGAAATTAAACTTTCCAAAAGCAAATGAGATGAGCAAACCAAGGCGGAGCAGAACTGGGTCCTCCTCTGTGCAAACCAAAGCAAAATCAGAAAAAAAAAGAAGCCAAGCAGCACTTCCCTTCAAATGAAAGATTATTAACAGCCTCTGACTGTCAGCTGGGAAATGAGGGGAACGGTGATGGGGAGGGGGGTGTGGGGAAAGGGTCTCACAGAGCTTGAGGGTGTTGGACCCCTCTGAGAGGGATGGGAGAGGCAGGACAATCAGCCTGTCACCATCTGATCAGGGGGTCTGGGCACTCCGTGAGGAGGGGGAAGCTCAGCCCCAACTCCCTGCTGCAGAAGTGGCTCTGGGCAGAGCAGGAGGGGCTGGTGGAGCCCCCCCGGGATACCCACACCAGGAGAGCTGTGTGATGCAGGGACAGCAGAACCTCCTGGGTCAGGGAGCAGAGGGACCCTCTGCTGTGGCTGTTAAGAGCCCTGTCTTTGGAAAAAAAAGGAAAAAAAAAAAAAAAAAAAGAGTGATAAGGGATTTGTCACTGCAAAGGAAGCTGTGGCTGGAGCCAGGGCAGGGCTTGGGGACCACAGGGTGAATGCTGCTGTGCTTGGTGTGACAGGAGCACAAGGGGCATCCAGAAAAGGTTTGGAGGGTCTTCACTCCACCTGTGGTGGCACCACCCTAAAGGCCACAGGGTGCTGCAGGGATGGGACAGGGGGCTGCCTGCCAGACCCCCCCCCCAGGTCCCTCTGCTCTACCCCTGTGCTCAGGGCCAGCTCTTGGCTGGTGGCAGCTCCACGGCCCCAGCCATGAGTCCCTGCAGCCCGTGGTACCATCCTCTTCCCTGGTGCTGGAGGAAGGCAGTGGATGGGGTGAGAAGGGACAGGATGGGATGGGGGTGTGGTGATGATGGGTGTTGGTCATTTCAGCAGCCCCTGGGCTGGAGCTGAGCGAGGTGTCCATGCTGCTGAGACACACAGAGACCTCAGCAGCTTCACGTGGCTCCTCGTGGAAGGGGCTGCCCAGCTTGTTCATCAGCCTGGGACCTCCCCTGGACTCCCCCAGCCCCCTCCCACACCCCCAATACCTGAAGGAAGGCAGGAGGCTGTCGTAGTAGCACCAGGTGGCTGTCAGGTACGCCCGGCTTGAGTCCGTGGAGTAGAGACGCCAGGCAGCCTGGATGGAGCCAGAGCCCATGGGAATCAGGATCAGTGCTTACGGGGCTGGGGGGCAACACCCACCCAGTACCAGCCCCAGCCCCAGCCTCTCCATCCCCCTTGGCCACCACGGGCAGAATCTGTCCCAGAGCTGGCTGCTGGGTCTGGGGGTTGGTGTTTGGGTCTTGCCTGCAGCAGAGAGGGAGAGGCAGAGCAGCAGGACAGCAGAATGTCCCCGGGCAGGGCTGGGGCAGGACAGGCCAGCCCCCTGCTACCTGGATCAGATTTGCTGCTGGAGTCCTTCTCTTCTCAAAGTGCTTCTGCCGGTGCTGCTCCTGCACTTTGAGGGCAAAGCCAGAGCCCAGGATCCCCTGGGGATGGGAGGGGACAGGGTCCGCGGGGGCAGCCGGGAGAGATCGGGACCCTCCCAGCACAGGGCTGGATGTGACCCCTTTCTCCCCCATTTCTGCAGGGTGGGGGGTGCAGGGCCCTTCCCCCCGTGCTACTCACGGCAGGCAGAGCGAAGAAGGAGATGCCCAGGAGGGCGAAGCCGGCTGCCAGCACCCTCCCCAGCCAGGTCTGCGGCGTCTTGTCCCCGTAGCCGATGGTGGTGAGGGTGACCTGGAGGGGACAGAGCAGGGGGAGGCCTGGAGGACCCCGTCCCATCCTCCTTGTCCCCTCCCGGGGCTGGGGCGCCGCGGGGGCCGCGCTTACCGTGCCCCACCAGAGGGAATCGGCGTAGGTGGCAAACTGGAGGTTGGCGTCTTTCTCCGCCAGGTAAACCAGGAAGGAGGAGAAGATGAGCACCAGGAAGCCGATGTACCAGGCGGTGATCAGCTCCTGGCGGGGCAGCCAGGGGTGAGAGGGGGGGACACTCGGAGGGTTTAAGGGGCGGGGAGCGTGTCCCGCATCCTGACCTTGCTGTGGGCGTAGACAACGGAACCCAGCAGCTTCCAGGTGCCCCCGCGCCGGTCCATGCGCACCATGCGCAGGATCTGCAGGAAGCGCATGCTGCGCAGCGCGGAGGTGGCGAAGATGTTGCCCTGGGTGCCGGCGGCGATGACGGCCACCGAGGCGATGAAGACGATGAAATCTGGGGGACAGCGAGGGTCGGGGGGCAGGGGGACTTTCCTCAGACACCGGCGGCGAGAGTGACGCTGCAAGTCCTCAGATCCCTGCGCTTCACCCCAAATCCCAGTGCTTCCCCTCCCCAAATCTCTGTGCTCCCCATAAATCCCAGTGCTTCCCCCCCCCCCCACATCTCTGTGCTCCCCATAAATCCCTGCGCTTCACCCCAAATCCCAGTGCTTCCCCCCCCAAATCTCTGTGCTCCCCATAAATCCCTGCGCTTCACCCCAAATCCCAATGCTTCCCCCCCCCACATCTCTGTGCTCCCCATAAATCCCAGTGCTTCCCCCCCCCACATCTCTGTGCTCCCCATAAATCCCAGTGCTTCCCCCCCCCACATCTCTGTGCTCCCCATAAATCCCTGTGCTTCTCCCCAAATCCTTGCCCCCCCCTCGGACCCCTGTGACCCCAGAACCCCCCAGGTACCTATAACACAGAAGGGTTTCCTGGCGAAGCGGAAGCGTCCCCGCCAGCCCCGGTAGCGGCAGCAGCAGCCGGCTGCCCAGACACGGACAATGTACTCCATGCCAAAGACCACGATCATGACGAATTCCTGACAGGGTTGGGGAGGGGAGAGAGAAGGGGTAGGAGGGTGAGGCAGGGAGGGCAGAGGCAGGATGGTGTGGGGGGCTCAGCAGGGTGGGGGGCGAAATGAACTGCGGGTGCTAAAGCTGGTGGCAGGGGGGTAAGCATGGGGTGAGGGTGTCCCCCCTCTCCATGGGTCACCCCACTGACACAGCCCCGGCTGGAGCCATCCTGGGGGAACTGGGGCGGTGAGATGGGAGCCTTGAGCTTGTCTGAGCACCCCGGCTCTCCTGCCTGTGCCAGGCTCACACCCAGCCGGGTCCTTTTCCTCCTCTGTCAGCATTGTCCTCCTCCCTCCCGCACAAACAAGCCCCCATTCTGCTTACTCGCGGGAAAGTCACAAGGACCTTCCCAATTTAGCCTCTCTTACTCCCAAGAACTCCAGCGTCAGCCGTTTCTGACAGTTTGGGGGAAAGTCGCCTTTTTTAGCCCCTCCTGCCCTGCCTTTTCCAGCCTCCCTGCATCACAGCCATCCAGCTGCCGTGATGGGCCCTCCCGAGCCACAGGAACATCCACAGCACTTCTCCCAAAGTGAGGAGTTCCATCCCAGTCTAGAATGATCTCCCGGCTGGGGAAGTGGCCAGAGAGGTTTTATCCATGATCTTATCCAAGTCCCTCAGGGTGTAACGTGAGGAGGGGAAAATCCACTCACCAGCCCTGCTCCCCACTTACCAGGATGAAGAGGCACTGGTTGGCCAATTTCTGGTGCTCCTGGATGGTGGAGAAGACTGAGAGCACCAGGCAGCTGAAGACGAGGAGGAATCTGAAATGAGAGCATGTGGATGCGGGAGTCAGGGCAGAACTTGCCCCCGCTCACCCCAAACCTGGCAGGGTGTTGCCTCTGCAGAAAGGGGACCAGAGATGCTTCTGACTGTCCCCAGGATCAATGCCACCATGGGGACCTGCTGGGGCCATGAGGGACACTTAGGAACAGCTGACACAGGAGAAGAATTAACAGGGAGCTGCTCTTGTCCCCCCAAGCTGTGTGAAGGGGCTTTGGCCCATTTAAAATCAGGAGGGAAGAAAAATATAATAAAATAGACTCTGAAGCTGAAGAAGATGAAACTCCAAAAATATATTTTTTCCCCTGATCCAGCGATTCTAAAAATGGAAAGCAGAGGACTTGTGCCACCAGCCCGTGTGATGATGTGCAAAGGGCTTCACCAGAGCCCGTGTGGCAGCACGGGGGGCTCCAGGCACCCCCAGTCCCATGGGCCCCACTGTGCCAGAGGAGGCCCTGCTGGCAGCACCCAGGTGGCCAGAGGCCAGCAGTGCAAGGTTGCCCTGTCCCCAAGCTGGTGGGCATCCACCTTGCCCCCCCTCCCCATCAGCATCATCTCCCCCCAGGGAGCAGTGCCCATGGGACACATCCAGGGAGCACAGGGGGAGATGCTGCTGGACACCCCCACTTTTTCATCTTCTCTTGTTGCTGACACAGAGCTTCATGAGGGGCTGCAGAGTGCCCTGGGACAGCTCCAAACCCACCTAAAGGGAACAGCGGGTAACCCTCCCCAAAACTGCCACAAGGAGAAGCTGGAGATGGGACTGAGGGAAGAGAAACCCCAGGGAAGAGGAGCAGGGTTGAATCCAGAGTATGGAGCAAGCAGAGTATGGAGCCACTGCGTGCCAGCCAGAGGAATGACAGGGCTGGAGATGTCACAGCCCCAACACCACCCTGCCCTTGCCCCAGAGGATGGTGCTCCTCTCCCAGGAACTTCCCAGCTACCAGGCAGAGGCTGGAGCTGGTTCCTTCTCCCTCTGAATTATTAATGGTGCCCCCTTGCTCCAGCACAGCATTTCTGCTGGTGCCTCCTCCAGCAGTGATGGGACAGGCACAGGGTGCCATGGGGACACCGGGCAGGTCACCAGCCTCCCGACCACTGTGTTTGTCTGAGGAGCAAAACAAGAGCTGGCTGATCCCCCTAGGGCCAAGACTTTCTGCTCCCTGCATCATCAGCAACCAGGATTATACAATCAGGATTTAGCAGCAATTACACGATCAGTGAAGCACAAAGGAGAAGGGAAGGCAGAAATCTCCCAGCCTGGGAAGATTTGTGCCACTCGCCCTGGATGGGGAGCTGGAGGGGGGGTGAATCTCCAGTGCCTGGTCCCACGGGGATGTGCTGGGGGTGGCCCTGCTTGTCACTTGTCCCCGCATCGTGAGCAAGGGGGATGGAGGGCAGAGCCGTGCTACAGGATGGAAACCTGCACCCCCGGGAGGGGGGAATGCCTCCTGCCTGCCCCTCCCCGCCAGCATCCCACAGGATTTGGTGATGGATACAAGGGGCTGGCTGGGAAAGAAACTTTCTGGGAACACATCACCTGCTAGGAATTAACTTGCAAAGCCTGGGCAAACGCCCCGTCCCGGCTGGCGGCAGCGCCTAAGCGGCTTAGGGAAAGGGTCAGATGTCTGAAGGCAGCTGGGAAAATCAGGACCACCCCCTCCCCAGGCCCCCTCCCCGGGACAGAAGTGCTGCTCTCAGCCAACCTCTCCATCACACACCGCATGGTGCCAGCACTGCCAGGCTCCCTGCCGGGGAGTTCCCCCTCCTGAAATCCCTGCTTTTCTCATCCCTTTCCAAGAAAAAAAAAAGAATGCTGCTAGGGAAAGTGAAAAGGGGGCAGAGGCAGTGGAGCAGCAGCCTCACTGCCTTCTGCTGCCCTGTGCCGGGGTTCCAGCGGATGGAGGGAGCAGATGCTGTTGCTGCTGATCTGGTGCATCAGCTCTCCCCATAAAATTCCCACCCCTCAGTCCCCCCAGCCCCTCCCCGAGGGGGTCCCACCACTGCCCTCACATCTCCCTGCCAGAACATGGGGACAACCTGGACACAGGACCGGACCCCTCCGGCTGCTCTCACCCCTGCAGGAGCAGAGCCTGGTGGCAGGAATACACCTCCCCAAAATAATAATTAAGACCCGAGGGGGGGGAGAGGGAGGGCGGGTTGGAGGAGCCGAATCTCCTCACATTAATCTTCATTAGAGCCGACTTTGCCATATGCTTCTGCTGCTGGTGGAGGAAGAGGTGAGCTGGGAAAGCTGCTGAGCTCAGGGGAAGCTGGGCCAGGCTGGTCCCAGGAGCAGTGCTGGGACCCAGTGCCTGCCCCAACACCCTCGGTATGGCCTGAGCATCAGGTCCATGATTCCCAGAGCCCGTGCAGCAGGATGGCACAGCTGGGAATGGGGAGATGATGCTGGGCACCCCCCTGCCCTCTTGGGGCTGCTCCAGACTCCCCCCTATGAGGAAACCCCGAGGTGGGGGCAGAGGCAGCGTTGGGAGGTTCCTACTGACAGCCTGGCAATAATTCAGTGGAAGGAAAATACCACGAGCTGTGGGATAAACAGCTGAGCCAGGGGATGAGGGAGCCAACAGCCCCACAACCCCGCTCCCTGTCCCGGCTCCATCCCCCAGTGCCAGGTCCCCATGGGGGTGTTAGGACCAGAACTGCCCAAGCCCAGCTCCAGAGGGGATGGGGACAGGGATGGGGATGGTGGCTGGCTCTCCAGCCCATGAGGTTCAGCTCCCAGCCCTTCAGCGGACGTGGAGCCTGCAGCCTGCCTGCTCCGGGGGATATAAATAACCAGGGGTGTAGCCGGCCCTGTTTGTGCCCGTAACCATGGCAGGGTCCTGCCCCCACCGCAGAGAGAAGCAGAAAAGCACCGAGTGCTTCCCCACCATCACCAGAGCAGGCAGCCAGCCGGGTGTCCCCCAGCCCCACTGTGGCATTGTCACCGTGCTCAGCTCCAGCCCTGAAACCCCCCAGCACCTGGCACCAAGGTGGTTATCAGCACTGGGAGAGCCCTCCCCACCCTCAGACCCAGGGGTACCACCCAGGATGGGATGTTCCCAGCACCCTGACACAGGCTGCAAGCTGAGCTGGGATGAGGAGCTCACCTGCAGGCTGCACATCTCCTCCTGCAGCCCTGTGACACCATAGCAGGGACCTGGCAGCACCCACAGTAGGGACCCGGCAGCACCCATGGCAGGGACCTGGCAGCAGCTCCAGGTAATGTCCCACGGCAGCCGATGGCCTCAACCAACACCTCTGTGCTGGAGCCACAGCCTGCAGACAGCATCACCCACACAGCTGCACCCCCGTGTCACCCACTGCCCCCCAGCACCTCGGCCCCACAGTCCCCACGGTCACAAGGCTCCTGTGGACGGTGCCAAGACACAGAGCAGCCCAGATAGTTTTGCTCTTGAATCATCTGGCAAGGAGCTGGCTTAAGGGGGAGGAAAGAAAACCAGTGTGGTTCCAGATGCACCCCAGGAGAGGGAGTGGGGCCAACCAGCACCTGGGGGTTCCACAGGGGACCTTTGGGGCACAGGGACACAAGTGGCATCACCTGCTCAGGGATGGGGGGGATCCAGCAGGAATGGGAAAAGGGAAAGAGGAAAAAAAAATTAAAAATGAAATGAAATGAAATGAAATGAAGAAAGAAAGAAAGAAAGAAAGAAAGAAAGAAAGAAAGAAAGAAAGAAAGAAAGAAAGAAAGAAAGAAAGAAAGAAAGAAAGAAAGAAAGAAAGAAAGAAAGAAAGAAAGAAAGAAAGAAAGAAAGAAAGAAAGAAAGAAAGAAAGAAAGAAAGCAAAGGATAAAAGAAATCAATGCAAGGTTTCATGTTGTGCCGAAGTCACTGAATTTTATGCCCCAGTGACATCACATTGGGATGGGGAAAGTGCTGTGCCGGCTGCTCCTGCTGCTGGCGTTTCCCCCAGACCCAGCTCCCATTTCAAGCCCAGACAAGGTGAGCAGACAAGCCCAGAAGCTGAGCCCCTCCTCAAAAGGTACAGTCTCACCATCCACTTTGGGTCTGGGCAGTGGTCAGGCCGCTTCTCCCTGGTGGGAAATGCCAGGGACAAGTAAAAACCATGGATCTTAATCTTTTTCCCAGGCAGGTGGGGAAGAGCCAGCCCCAAGCAGGGGAAACAGGAATTTCCCTGCAAACCCTCCCCATCAAATGGCCCTGGGTGGGTAGTGAGGGCCTGGGCTGGGGATGCTGCAGACACCAAACACAGCAGCAAATCCTGGGATCCCAAGTGGGGACAGAGGGATAGGGTGAGATGAGGGAGCACAGCAGAGCCATCACCCTGCAGCCCTCTCACATAAAGGAGCCAAGCACAGAGAAACTCCAGGAGAAACTGTGTGTCAGCAGGAGCTGGTGGGTACAGGGGGAGAGAACCATCCAGCTGCTGCCCTGAACCCATCACATCCCTGCATCTCACTGCCCTGAACCCATCACATCCCTGCATCTCACTGCCCTGAACCCATCACATCCCTGCATCTCACTGCCCTGAACCCATCACATCCCTGCATCTCACTGCCCCGAGCCAGCTGGGATTCCCCATGGCCCAGAGGCTCCTGGACAGCCCCAAGTCCGGGACTGCTGAGTCCTGGCACAGCTCACCCAGTGCTGAGCAGGCTCAGGGATTGTCCTGGGGCTCTGCAGGGAGCTGCCAGACACACCTTAATGGGGACCAAAGGCACAAGGCTGGGGTGCCATGGGGCAGCTGCCCTACAGGCACCCTCTGAGCTCTGCTTTCCCACCTCCTCCTTGCCCCTTGCACAGGGTGACACTATCACAAGGTAAATCAAACCCATCCATCCATCAGTGCCCAGCAGTAGCAGGGAGGGAGGTGTCCAGCTGGGGAGCACAGGGAGATAGAGCTTCAGGCAGGAGGTTGCAGGTTGTTTCTGGTGTTGCTGGCTCAGTCTTGCCTAATTTGCTCCAGGTCAAACTGTTCTTTATTAAAACTTTCCTCCAGGAAATAGAAAAGTGCTGAGCTGAGTTTCTGGTGCACCCCGCAGTTTCATAACCATCGATAGAAACTCCCAGACCCCAACTTCCATGGGGCAGCAGTCCCCAGAGCCACGTCCAGAGGCTTTCTGCAAACACTGTAGCACAGGATCCGTGGGGACGTCCAGCACAAGGGGCTACAAAGCCCCGGCAGCTCTGAGCCCCCGCAGCCCATGGGGCAGAGCTGTGGGCAAGCACCCAGCACCCAGGCACCCAGCACCAAAGCATCCTCCAAGGTGGAGCAGCACCAGCCCAGCCCTGGAGCAGGCAGTGGGGACAGGAAACCATTTGGGACCAGTTTTCCCAACAGAAAGAGGCTGAACATGTCCAATTAATGTCTCTGCTCAGCCCTGCTCCGTGCTCCCAGACATTAAACTGCTCAGGGGGGGAAGCTCTTCACTTCTCTGTGGGTATTTCCATTTTAGCAGTTTTCAGCCCTGTCTCAGGGCCAGGCTGCTCAGGGGGAGGCACAGGCGTGACTCAGGGATGGGTCCTGTGACCAGCACAGCCCCAACCTTCAGTGACCTTGGGCCATGGGCTTCATCTCTCCTATGCCTCATTTTGCCCTCAAAGTAAGGGGTAACAACTCCCTCCTTTGAAAACAAAACAAAACAGTGCTCATCTATTTAGGCCCACAATTCATTCCTGAGCACTTCAAAACCCAGTCCTGCAATAGCTCCACAGCTCCAGTCTGCTGGGGGAGAGAAACAAACCAACAACCCAAAACAACTGCTAAGAAGCCAGAAAAGAGAAACCTTTACATAAAAGGTTTCCCAAAAGAGACCCATGCACCTTGCAACCCCTGCAGCAACTTTCCAGAGACTTCAGGGGTATCCCTGGTAGGACTGGGTGCCCTGAAACCCTAAAACTAAGGGAGAAAGTGAAGACAAACCCTCCTCATCCCACTAAATGCTGATGAGGTTTTGCTCCTGCTACAGACTCCCCATTTGGCCCGTCCTCTCCCTGTCCCAGCAGCCCCATGGCACACCTTGCCCACACGGGTGTTCCAGGGGTGGTGGGCACTGGGCAGGGCTGGGGTGGCAGAGGAGGGAGCAGGGGGACTCTGCACCAGGATCCTCTTCGTCCAACGTGGTTAATTCTGGGGCAAAATACTCAGGTTGGGAGGAAGAACTGGTGGAGGACACTTGAGCTCAGTCCTGAGACAATGAGGAGCAATCCCAGAGCCCAGTGGGTACCCACACAACCACACCTCACCCCCTTTGTTCAGCAGGAGGTGTCGGCTGCTGCCAACATTAATTCCTTGCAGGAAAAGCTCTTTCGAGGGCAGGATTTGCAACGTCGGTGTTCTTTCCGGAGCACACTGCAGCGGTGTCTGCAGGCGTCACAAATGGGCCCCCAGCTCCTCTCCCAGCTCCCCAGGGAGCTCAGGTGCCCTCTTCCCCAAAATGTGACAAATTCATCCTGCCAGCTCAATGTGCTAACTTAGGCAAGACCCACTTTCCTGCCTCCTAATGAGCTCCAGCTCTCACACCTCAGCTCCGCGTTCCCGCTCCCTGCTTTTGCAGATTTTGTGGCTCATGCTGGCAGCCAGAGGGGTTGTGCCCAGCCAGGACAGGGTGCACACGCCTGACACACATGGAGCACACATGGGGCAGGAGGGGAAAACACCTTGTCCCCATGGCCATGCACAGTAATGTCCCAGTGGTGCTGCCAGACCCCAGCCGGGGGTCCCGAGCCAGGGCAGCCCAAAGGACCCCTCAGCACGGAGCCTGCACCCCCCGCACCCCAGCCCCCTTACAGCCCTTGGAGCAGCTGCCCCCCAGGGCAGTGAATCTGTCACCCGTCCCCGCGCTGAGCCCGCACCTCTCCCAGAGGATCCCGCGCTGTAAAAACCGCTGGGTGGGCAGGTGCACCCCAAGAACCGCACAGCCCCGGGAACTGCAACGAGGCAGGGCAGGGAGCAGAGCTGCCACAGGAGCATCCCAGGGGCCATTTCTGGAGAGAGGTTTCAGTGCTGGGGACTCAGAGGAGCTGCACTCCCAGGGTGGGCACAGAGCTGGGGTCACCCTCAGCCGGGGACAAGAGCTTTGCCTCATCCCAACCGGGCACAGCTCCGGGGGTGCCGGGATGGGGCTGCCGAGAGGTCCCGACACCACTAAAGGTACCCAAGGGACCTCTCCTGTCACCGCCTCAGGGTCCTTGAAGCTCGGAGACCCCAGCCCCGACCACCGGCCACATATAGCGAGGGGACAGCGGCTCTGTCACTCGGGCTCGGTGCCACCGGGAAGGTGTTCAGGAGCACTCGGGACACCCCGCAGACCGATCCCGTCCCCCAGGGACGCGCTCACCGCCCCGCACCGGAGCCCCGCACCCCGCTCGCCCCTCCGGTGTCGGAACAAACCCAGAGCGCGGCTCCCATCGCACCGGGACCGGCGACAGGAGCGGACACCCCCCCCCCCCCCCCCGAAACACTCACGGAGAAACTTCTCCGGTGGAGCCTTGGGACCGGAGCTGACCCGGAGAGACGGCTGCCCCAGCGCCCCCCCCGGGACCATGCCCCCCGGGACCGACCCACCCGGGACCATGCCCCCCGGGACCCCTCGCCCCTCCGGTACTCACATGAAGACGTGGTAGATGAAGGCCCACCCTCGGGGCCGCTCCAGCACGTTGTACAGACAGTTCTGGAGGCGGCGGCGGCAGCAGCGCTGGGGCCCGGCGGGGCGGGGGGCGGCCCCGGGGCGCGGTCCCGCCAGGAGCCCCCGGCGGCGGGGAGGGGGGGTCCCGCCGGGCGGCCCCGCACCCTGGGTGCTGACTCCGGTCAGGGCCGCCGCTCCCCGCCGCTCCCCGGCCAGGGCCATGGCCACGCACCGCCCCGCTCAGGGCCCCTCCGACCGCCGCATGGCCGCCCCCCGCCCCCCGCCCCCCCGGGCTCTGCCACCGCGGGACCCTCCGCCCCGCAGCCCGGGCCCGTTCCTCCCTCGCCACCTGCCTTTAGCTGCCCGCCGCCTCCGGGCCCTCCCCCGCCGGGGCCGGACCGCCCCGCCGTACCTGGCCCCCGCCCCCGGGGCTCCGCTGGCACCGGGAGGGTGGGGAGGAGAAGGGGGACAAGGGAGCCCCCGGGGAGGGGAGGGGAGGAGAGAAGGGGCTGCTGCTTCTCCCCATGTCTCCCTCTCTGTCCCCGACAGGTCCCTGGGGACTGGGGACCTCCTGCTGCACACAGCGTCCCAAACCCCAGAGCATCCCATGAGGGGATCGTGAAACATCCCACGGGAGAGCATCCCAAAGCTCCCAAACACTGTACCGAATATCCCTGGAAGAAGTGACCCTGGTGACCAGGCGTGCAGCATCCCAGGCAGGATCTTCCCAAGTCACCCAGCACCAATCGTCCCAGGCTGCCTGGCATCCCCCTGCCTCTCCTCGCTCCAGGAATTGCTGGTGGCACCGAGGTTTAGAGGGACACCAAACACCTACAGAGAGAATCCACATTGCTCAGGAAGGGGGGGGACACATCCTTGTCCTCCCCAGGCCAGGACCCCTTCCCCACGGGGTCCTGCAGCAGGCACAGCCCCCCCTGTAGCTCTCCATCCTCTGCAGACTCAGCTTTGAGCTGGGATCCAAGCACGTTTCCCATCTCTTTGCTCCTCCACCTTATTCCCCTCAAGCCCCACACAACCTCCCACTGACAGATGGAGTCACAGTTTCCCCAGGGAAGGCAGGGGCAGAGGTGTCCCAGGTGTCCCCTCACTCCGGGTGCCCCCACCCCACCCCAGGGCCTCTGCTCCCAGTGAGGAGAGGAGTGAGAGGCTTTGGGCAGTGAATTATTTAACATGGTGGTTGGAGATCCTGGCACTGGTGTGGGCCCTTGTGAGCACTGCGGTATTTGGTAGGTCTCAGGGAAACACAGACAATAAATACGTGATTTTATTTACTTGGGCAAGGGGGAAAAATGATGCTGGTAAAAACTGACCCTGCAACCCCCCCTCCAAGGACACCTGTCCCTCCAGCCACCATGCAGGATAGGGACAAGAGCTGTGTCCCTGGAGGCTGAAATCCTTGAAATCCAAACCAGATTCTCTCCAGTGAATCCGTGGTGCCTCCTCCATGCTCCCCTCCAGCCCTCACCCCCCTCTGACTCTGCCCCCCAAGAAGCCCCTGGGCCATGGCCCTGGCTGTGTCCAGGGACCCCCAGCAGCTCTGACCCCCCCAGCAGAGGCTCCCCACAGCCCAGCAGCCACAGGAGGAGCAACCTGACCTTCATCTGCTCCCCTTTGCCTCAGCGTATTCCCCTCAGCAGCAAAGGTTTGGGTTTCACCTGGTGATTGATTAAAGGCTCCAGGCTGTGGCGGGGGCAGAGTTAAGGTGACCTGGAAAGGACTTGGGCCAAGGTGGGTGCTCACTTTGGAGGGTGTCTGGGCAGATGGGAGGTGATTCATTCCTGCAGGATGGGGAACATCCAGGCTGGTGTCCCAGGGTGTCCAGGGCAGCCACAGCAGAGCTCTGGTTCTAAGTGAAGAAGAACTGTTGATTTTTTTTATTATTATTTTAACCAACGACATCACTTCTCTAAATTGTTTGCTGGAATCAGCAAGCTGCTAATAAATTAGGGGTGAAGGAGGTAGGTTAGGAGCTACCACCCCACCCCCTGCTGCTTTCTGGCCTCCTGCAGGTCAGACCCCAAGCAGCCTCCAGCAGCAAATGAAACTTTGCAAGGCAAGGGAGTAGAAGTGGGCATCTGGGGTCCCTCCTGGCTGGACTGAGCACCCAGGGGTGGATTAGCAGGGATTGGGATCTGGCACTGGGGGGCACTGCACATGTGGAAGGTCCCTGCTGTTCCTTGTCACCTCCCTGGGCCCTGGGAACCTCCATCAACCTCGGAGGTTTTGGGATGGAGCCAGGGAGGCTGTATCAACACGGTACTGACCCACCCTTTGGAACCAGCAGAAGTTTTGGGGAGCAATCCCAGGTTCTGCAAGCCTTGTCCCCCACCCAGCCAGCCCCGGGGGTCCCGCAGAGCTTCTCATGTCCTCCAGCCCTGATGAAACTTTAAAGAGGATTTCCGTGGGCAGGCGATGGTGAGCGGGGCGTGCTTGGAGCCTGCTGCCCTCTTGGGATTGCAGCTCAAGTTCCTGGCACGGATGGAAGGCCAGGATTTGCATCTACAGGATTTCCAGTAAGTTTTGCAGCCCTGGTATGCAGCTGCAGGGCTGCAGGCTGGGGAGAGGGGCAGGAGGGACGGGGGGGTCGGGACCCCTTGCCTGGGCACAGGGCCTGGAGTAAAGCCCCATCCTGGCTCCCTGGATGCTGGGGAGCCCTGGGCAGAACTGGGGCAGCATCCTGGAGGGGAGAATGCAACCAGACCCCTGTGCATGAGGGAGCCTGATTTGGGTTTTGGTGTCTGGGACAGGCAGAACTGGGGAGGGGGGGGATTGTTGGCTTCAGGGGACCCAAGGGTGGCATTGCCCTGGGAGCTGGGCAAGCACTGGGGACAGTCAGCAGCAGCATGGGGAGGGCTGCAGAGCACCTGCATCTGCTGGAGGTTTGGCCTCAGCCCAGAGCAATTGGCTGCTGGTGACAAACAAATGTCTGGGACAACCTGTCCCCACATGGGAAGTTCCCTCTCTCCTGCCACCTGCTGCGGGATGGGGACCCCCCCAGACTGGGGAGGGGGGTGGCTGCTCTGCCCCCAAACCAGGATCAAGCCCTCTGCCCAGGTCCTGGAGCTGCAGGGGGACAGTGTCACCCCTCACCTGCCACGACCCTGAGCCCAGAGCAACAGCATCACTGCCCGGAACCGGGACACATCCCAGCACAGCCCCGGGGGAGGAACAGGGAGGCTCCTGCCCCAGTGCCAGCAGGAGACAAAGGACGAGGACCTCCAGAGAGCTTTGCAGGCCTGGACTCCCTGGCCATGGCTCAGCAGCTTCAGGATGGCCCACAACCATGCCTTCAGGTCCCTCTAGGGATGGAGCAGGGTCCCACATTGGTGGCAGTGGAGAAGAACCAACTCTGGTCCCCAGGGAAAGGTTTTCACCATCTCACTGCAGATGGTGAACCCAGAGCCCGTGCCAGGAGGGGCTGAGGCTCCATCCCAGCACTTTTCCCTACATGCTTGGTGGCCCTCGGGGCTCCTGCTCCCCATGGTGTCAGCGTGACCTTCACTGCAGTGAGCTTTCCCTTGGAAGAGGGTGGCTGGAGATGGCAGCCCCGGGGAAGGGCAGCTGTCAGCAGCCAGCCCTGCAGTGAAGGGAACACGCCAGCTCCTCGGCGTGAGGGTTGTGCTGAGCTCATCACCCCCGAGGAGAAACAGAAACTCAACCCGGGCCTTGGGAGGAAAGCGTTGCCTCCTCCTCCTCCTCCTCCTCCTCCTCCTCAGCTTTGACACACACCCCCCCCCGGGTCCCTCTGCCACCCTCACAGCATCACCCCCCACGCTCACCGAGCTGTCCCGGGGACCCACGGTGCCCTCGTCCCACGCTGCTCGTGGGCACCCTCAGAAGATCCCCTGGTGCTGGAGATTTTGGCTCCTATAAACATGTGAGGTTTGCAGGGCGTGTGACAAAGTCAGTGGGCTTCCCAAATCCTTCCCTGTGCTGGGGGGAGCACAGCTCGAGCCTCATGCCCATCATTAGCTCATTAGCTGATTAGCTGATTAGCTGAGGGTGATCAGCTCCCGTGTTCACCCTCCTGGATGAGATCAGACTCTGGGCAAGCATCGGGAGGACACGGAGCATCTCAAAAGCAGCATCCCCCCCCCCCGGAGGCAGGAGCTGGGAGCTGGTACCTGCACTGCTCTCAGGAGCACTCTCACTCCCATTTACCCAACATTTCAGCAATTTATTCCCGTTCAAATTTGAATATCTCAACACAGCTGCTTAAGGTGAAGAGTTTTCCTGGGGAGGAGTCTCGCCTGCTGCCTCTGCAGAGGGTGGGATCCAGCTGCAGGGACCCAGTGCAGCTTGGAGCAGAGGACAGAGAGGACTTGGCTGCTGGGGACAGGGGCCACTGGCCACACACTGGCCCTGGGGCAGGTCCCTCCACACACCCAGAGTCTTCCCATGGCCCGGCCCACAGGCGGAGCCATCAGCCGGGCTTCTTGTCCCCTCTGCCTTTTCCCGTGGGCAGCAGATGCTGCTCCAGGGCTGTGAGAGGGACCCCCAGCTCTGCCCCCCCCAGGCTGGGGTACCCCAGGGCTGATGGTCAGGAAGGGGCTGGCCTGCTCCCCTGGTGCTGCTGCACTGCACTGCTGGATCCCCCCCAAAAACCCCCCAAAATATTAGGAAATGGACATTTAGAAAGGCCAGGAGGGCAGGTGATGCAGCAAGCTCCTTTACCTGACTGGAACAACCTGGCCCAGATTTAGCAGTTGGCACCAAGAAAATGCTGAAGCAGAATTTTCCTTCCCCATTAGCAGCCACCTCCCGTGGTTCTGGAGCGGGCAGGACCCACACCGGGGCGGTTCTGATGGTGCTGCCATGCTGGGCACTGCCAGGGGAAGCACTCAGAGGAGCCAAGCAGCCTGCACAGGGTTATGTGCAGCACAGGGGAGCATCCAAACACTCCTCATGGTGAAGTGGTGGCAAACCGGGGGCTGCTGCCAGCAGAAAACAAGTGGCAGTGCTGGCACTGTCCCTGGCACTGCACGAAGCCACCAACTGCTCCTGGACAAACTGCCAACTATGTCAAGCTGCTGAGTGTTGGACACACAAAGATTCTTGGTGATGAACTCACAGCCTCCTGCAGCAGAGCTGAATTCAGGCTCACAGGGTGTGGAGACCCCCCTGGTGTGGGCACCCACCCCCAGCACGTGTCCAAGCCCTGCCCAACACCCCCTCCTGAAGCCCTGCTGAGGTTTTCCCAGGGCTGGGGATGCTCTTTGCTTGGCAGGGTCTCACAGAAAGCACACACCTTATCTTACAAAGTGACTTTATTTCATTTTATGAAGCTTATATTACATGCATTGACTGAAGCCAGTACAAGAGTTAACAGCAGGGCTGGGGTTTGTCCAGACTTCCATCAGCGTTTCTGGAATAAACCAGGCCAAATCAAAGAAACTTTTGCCCTTAGAAAATACAGTCATCATACAAGGAATGTTTTTTTTTTGTTTTCACTTTAATTACTCCTCCCCTACTCCCTGCCCTTGAGCTGCATATAGCCAATGCTCCAGCTTACCAAAAAAGGAGGTAGGAGAGGAAAACCTAACTCACACACACACACTTCCCCCCATCCACCTCTAGTAAACCATTGAGATGGGAGGACTGAATCTAGCTCTATTCAGAGAAAAAAAAATACAAACAGAATACCAGGAATAAAGCTCTTACAACAAACCAGATGCAGTACCCTTTAATAATTTTACTAGATAAAAATGTTTTACACATTGTTCAATGAGATGCTACAAATTCCTTTTGATTAGTTTTCTTTCCATTTTATGGGTTTGGACAAGCAGCTGAATACACTGAAATATTGATTTCTAAAAATAAAAATTAAAATATTGCATTCCTGTCAGTGTCTCTTGGATATTCTCTCATACCCACCAGAGGAAGGTGTATAGTGCACCGGAGATTGCAGCCTACTATAGGCTTGATATCAAGTACAGATACACAGAAGCAGATGTATTCACCAGGCCAGGTTGGTGTGGCCAGCCTGGTCCATGTTCTTTTCCATGCTGAGACTTGCTACACAATGTCCCCACTCAGTCCCCTGTCACCTGTGTGGCTTGGCCATCTGAGGTTTGGTTGGTGGACTGAATGAACATGGGCTGGGTGATGTCCTGGCCTGCAGGCATGGTCACTTGTTGGATCTGGTAAAGTTGCTGGCAGACAGAAGCAGGGGACAGAAAGGACTCAGTCAGTTCTCATCACACCCAGCACCAGCTCCCTTCAAGCACACGCTGTGCTTTAACCCTACAATTTAGTGACAATTTTAACAGCAGCTCTCAGGTCCAAACAACATCTGTCCCAAAACCAGACCATGAATTGCCACTAGACAACTGTTGCTAAATCGTAACTAATTTTGTGAGTTTCTGATGCTCAAATTGAGCTCAGGCTACCTGTGCACCAGGCAGCAGCCTGATGTTAAACCCCCTGAACTGCTTACTAAAATGGATCCCACCCAGAGTGCAAGGGATTGCAGCACAACACCCACTTATCCTGCTCCTGGTTAAGGCTCAGCAGCAGCAGCACTTGATCAGGAGAAGAAAATTTGCCAGAATACGCAGACTTTCAAGGAGTCTTTGGCTTCAAAAGGGATGGAGCACCAAGCTCCAAGCTCTTACCTGCCCATCTGTGAACTGGCTGAACTGCTGCTGTCCTTGCTGGACTTCAGTCTGTGTTATCTGCAAGGATAAGAGAAGGATGATCACTGACAGCACTTCAGAGAGAATCAGAAGCCCACTAACAATATTCTGCTGCTGCCTTTCAAGAGCTTTTAGACTCTTTCAAACCTCATTACCCCACCGTGTGGTAAGACATGGCTTGTGCTGCTGGCCTGCAGCCATGCTGGTGCTAACCACAAGGCAAGAACAAAGAGCACAGGGTTCAGCTCTTCCAAACCCAACACAAACACATCCTCTCCCTGACATCCACCAGGAGAAGGTGGCCTCCTGGATGACAGAAAAGCAGGAGCCTTCCTGTCCCCTGAAGGCAGAGAAGAATCCCTTAGCCACTGGTCACAGTAAGAACAGGAGACAACCTGCTGGCAGCAACGCTGGTCTCGACTCTCACCTCTGCAAGAGCTTTCCTGCTGCATGGCTGCTCCTCCCTCACCCAGCCAGAAGGAGCAGAAGTAAAGAGAAGGGTGACAAGCTCAAGTTTTACCTGCAGTCAGTTCAGGAGCGTGAGCTTTACACAGCAAGACACACACACACACACAGATATGCATGCACCCTTCATGGACAGGTAAAGGAGGCTTCTGCTTCGCTCCTCGCTTCGTTATTCCAATGGAGTCAGAGGAAGAAAAGAAACGTGGGAATCCTAGCCCAAGAGTTGGTAAATCCGACTGGAATTTGCAGCTTCAGGAGCTAGGGAACAACACTTTACCAGTTCATGTCAGCCCTGCTGTTGTGGTGCCTACCTGCTGTGCACTGGCTGCAAGCGTCTGGATCTGCCCCTGGACTACCTGGGTGCCTGACACGGGTTGGGCTAAGCGGATATACTGCAGCTGGCCAGCATTCAACTGAACCTGGAGACAAGCGGAGGGGGCAGGGAAAGAAAATTAAACAGGTAACTGTAACCTGAAACACATCAACTTGCCTTCTTGTGTCCACACCAGGAGCCAGAGTCAGAGAGGGCACGGGGGAAGCTTCGGGTGATGAAGGGTTCAGATGAGGAACTACCTCAGGCCCTGCCAAAGCCACAACCACAGAACTCTGGGGGGTTCCTGAAGTGAAACCCTGAGGAAGCACAACTGTGACTTCTTTCTCCAGATGGGGAGTGGGCAGTTAGTAGCTGAAGCGTATTAATTGATAAATTTCAGAGAGCTTTGAGAACACTTAGTTTTCTTTTTGGGTACGAGAATCCAGTGACTACTCTGATGTATCACTTCAGGTAAAGAAAACCCTTAGGAGGTAGCTGCACACAGTGATACTCCTGCTGCATCCTGCCAAAAATATTAAAGAATATATGGGAAATTTTCACATAAATAAAGGCAGCAGAGATGACAAACCCAAGGATACATTTGGAAGCTTTTAATGCAGCTCCCTGCCAACAATCATCAACCCTCACCTGGCCAATATTTTCTGTGTCAGTACTTTGTATATAGCACACAGTTTTTTTCCTGCACCCTGATCTTGCAAGATCGGATGCTTGAAGGTGTGGGGTACAAAGACAATGTCATCACAGTACCCTCAACTCTCAACCAGCATTTTCTGTGATATGAACAGGTAATACACATCTGAGAAGCAATGTCACAGCATGAGTGATATATGGTTGAATTTTGCACTTTGTTTAATTTTACTTTAGAACATTTAGATTCACAGCCTTAATTACATTAAAAATGATTTAAGTTTTGGTTCTTCTTTTTAAAAAGGGGACAGACATACAAAAAACTTGAAAACTGCTCACTGACAAAGGTTCAAGTGCCTAGAGCATGGTCTTGGCATTTACACAAACCCTGCAGACTTCACCAGCTGTGCCTAGAAGCTCCAATACTATTTCAAGAGCAAATAAACTAAACACCACATGAGCATAAACTTTTCAATAAGGAATTTGTTAATGCACTGAGATCTGCCAGCAGATCATGTTTGCCACACCGAGGGCATCAATTTTAACTACACTTACTGAATGGGTGAAAGCAATTAAGAGCATTCTTCCAACAATGAGAGTAAACTCCAAAGAACCTGCCCATTGCAGTCTAGCTAAGACACAAATTAAAAGTAACACAAAATTAATGTGGACAAACAAGTAATTACCATTTAATTGATTTAGACACATTCTTCCAGTTTTTCTCAGCTTACAAAGAATAACTCAGCTTTCCATAGGCAACCCATGGTCCTCAACAGTAAATTGCAGTGAAGTGTACATAATACCAGGGACATGTGAAAAAGCAGCAGAGAATGTAAGTATGATTCTCCCAACACTCCTAGAACTGCCAAAGGCACTAACAGTTTTATGAGAGTGTTTCCAGCTGTCACATTTATGTTCTGAAAGATTCTTTGCTGAACAGATACCAGAGTGAAAAGGAACCACCAGAACACAGCACTAACTGCATCAAGAGCAAAAGGAAACTCAGGGGGGAAAATAAAAGCACAGCAGAGGGAGCAGAAGAGACAGCAGAGACCAAAGACTGGAATTCAGTGAAACCAAACAAAAACTGCTTGCCAGGGTAGGGCACTAAAAGCTCTTGCAGTGAGTACATGGCTCCAGCTTCTGTTTGACTTCACTTGCTGGAAGCAAGCAAGGGGAAAGATGTTTCTTCAGCACCAACTGTGATTCTTCAATCCCCTGTGATTAAGAATTCTCTTAATTACAGTCTAAACAGGATCTCTGCTAGGTACAGAAGTGCAAATTGTGCCTATTATACTAAAACACTGCTCCCACTTCTCTGTTTTGTAGTCTTACACTTCTTAGACAGGAGATCCCAGACTTGTCAGCACTGTCTCATGTCTGCAGCATAAGAATTTTCTGAGGAGAAGGCACAGGTACCTGTTCTTCAGTGCTCCCAGGCAAGAGGAAGGTAGAAGCAGATGCTTGGCCAAAACCAGACATAAATTAAAAAGCCTCCACTCTCACACTGCTAAAACACAGGACCACTTGCAGCAGGATCCACCTAGGCAGAGAACTAGTGCTTTCTCCAGAAGGTATTTGCCCCCTTTCACAGTTACTTCATAAATTCTATCTCCAAGCCCCCCCTCCTTGTAGGGAGTGAAGCATCCACTGGAGACAACTGGAAAACAAGTCTGGATTGCTCTTTCACTGCAGAACCAAAAGAGGAAGCTGAAATGTTCAGTATTGTAATGGATTCACTTAGGCTGGAGGTGGAGATTTTCTTCCAAAGCATTTTGAAGAACAAGTATCTTGGAAAGACTTTCATAAGGAAGAAAAAAAAAAAAAAAAAGAGATGTTGTGGAGAATGCAGAGAAGAAAAAAGGGGTTGCTTGTAGTAAACGACAATACTTGGCAAGAAGTTCACTTGCTTTCTGACCAACCATAAGCCAAGCAGTAGGAATCAGCTGAAGACTTAAGAGATGAAAAGAATCTGGAACTGAACAGGGAAAATCTGGCGATATCCCAAATCTAAAGCTTTTTCAAGATGCTATGTCCAAGCACAAACATTTGCCAGACGTACAGAGGGGAAGCTTAGCAAATCTTGAAAATCAAAACTTGTGTGAAAGATCCACTTTGTCACAGCTGCTGGTACAACCAGTATCAGGAATCAAAGAGAAAGTGAAATGCTTGTCTTGGGCACTTGGTCTGACCTTTGGGTTGCTGGTTAAGCACACAGCACTAAGTGGATTTCTTTTTTTTTTTTTCTTTAAAGCGGTGTGAAATTTCCATATGGGAACTAAAAGCCCCAGCTTTGTTGTGACTATAAGCTACAGAGAGGGGACATTTTTTTGACCCATGTGTTTACCTAGGACACAAGCCAGAATGTCACTGCTGGTGCTGGGTCCTCAAAATCCCATTCTTAAGGCCACAGCAAGTCTACACTGATGTGAAAGTGAAGAAATACTTTTCGATTCTGCAAAGCCTCTAACCAGCTCAAAACACTTTGTACAAATATTTCTTATGACATAAGTATTTTATTTATTGCTTCCTACTCATAACTACATCACTCAGGGGAGAAAGTCTGGTGTGGGCAATGAGTCTGCACTAGATGGGTTGGACTTGTTTCCCTCCTTCATGTCAAACCTAGTTAGTTTTCCTCTCTATGTGCAGGAAACACACCACTCAATCCAAACTTCCTCTTACACTTAAGAAGCATCCATGTACAGTCTCATGCCAGAACACCAGCAGACAGTTTGCTGGCAGGACTGGTCCACATTTCTACTGCTAAAGTCTTACCGGTATTTGCTGAATTTCTCCTGTGTTGGTGATGATCTGCTGCATGACTTGCATGGTCTGCCCAGTTCCACTCTGAGCCTGCTGGGTCTGTCCTTGAGGCTGGGCCTGCACTATCTGTACCTGCTGGCCTTCTCCAACCTGCATGGTCACGGGGGTGCTCTGCATTCAGAACGGGGAGAAGGACCAAGCCAGGACTGAACACAGGTGAAACAGCCACAAGATACAGAGACTGTAACAGACAGACTGCTTCCTAGACCCACTGCTATGTGTTGATGCTTAAATCAGCACAGGGGGAATCCAGGACCTAGATGACCCTTGTTACTAAGGTATCTTGAGCTGGTCATGACCAGAAAACACATTTCTATGTGGTTCTTAACTGTTCTGAGCAGTAAGAGCAGGACTCTGCAAGACATTAGGCACGGGTGAGTCGCTGGTGTCAGGGGTGCTGGGGACACTGCTGGTGGCTCACCTGCCCCTGCTGTGGCTGGGCAATGATGATCTGTCCTGGCTGGATGGTGGTTGTGGAGGTAGTGGTCTGCTGTCCCTGCTGCTGCCCCTGCACCTGCACTGCTGCAGGTTGCTGTGCAAGGGTGAAATAATACTGGACAGGCTCAGCTGGGGTGACAGCCTGGCGCACCTCCTCCTGCAGCACAGAGAAGAGACAGGTAAACAGGGAGGAAAGAGGTCAACACCCAAACACCCCAACCCCAGCTGAAACATCACCACCCCCCCAGGAAGCATGCTCCATGGGAAAGTATCATAAGTACTTTGTTCCTAACAGTTTAAGTAAATGTGAAATGACAAACCAAAATGGGTTTCCTCATTTAGTCAGCTATAGGGAAATAAAAACCATTTCCAATGCCCTAGGTAGAATAATGTAGTCACCAATTTCATTATGAAAAACAAATGAGGAAAATTACCCTAGCTGAAAACCAGGCGACTCTGCCATCAGTGAATTCCATCATCACCAGTTATCTTAACAGAGTGAATTGCAAATGTACCAGGAAGACCTACAAAGCCTCATCTGTCACCAAGCCCCTCATAGCCTGCATGCCCAACACAAACTTCACTCTAGCTCTGATGTTAAACCCCTGGGAACAGAAGCCACAGATGTGGTGCATACTGTCATCCTTGTATTTGTTTATTTATTTAAATCCAGCTTTTCCAGAATTAAAGAGCCTGATTCTGCTGGTGGCAGGAATATCTCAAGAGTGTGAAGCAGCAAAAGGCTCTGCTCTAGCTCACTGTCAGCAGCACAGGCTCTAACACTGCTGCTTCTCTTTCTCTAAGCCTGTCTTTAGGAGAGAAAAGCCCCTTCTGATTAACAGTATTTTAGGCAAAGAAGTGGATTTTCAGAGATTATGTTAAGTGGCAAGCTGTTAGGACTCAAGAATCAAAATTCTGAAGCACCCCAGAGGGAGCAGTTTGATCTTGCACCTTATGGAAGATGCATCTCACCAGATGTTCACCCCATGGCAGAAGGCGTAAACAATCCTCTCCCAGCCACCTCGAGTTCACAGCTGAGAGTGTAGGATGTTTACACGTGCTACAACATGGTAGATTCCAACTCACACGAGTCTGCTTGACTCCCCTGAGTTACATTGCTCATGGATTGATTACCTTCAGTGCATCCAGCTGGACAGGAAAAGAAAGATTCACATTAAACAAGATCATTGCTGTCTAGATGGGCATCAGGCTGGAGTATGGGAGCCCTTTACATTAGATGCTGGTGGCTCAGAGGGATAGCAACTAAAGAAAACAGTTACTATTGGGAGGTTTCTCACTAGCCTACCAGAAAATTACCCCCACAGACTAAGCTGTTCACAGTTGGATGTCACCAGGAAGGGACTTCTGAGCCTGGCTCTCAGAGCAAACATCAGCTCTATCCCATGGCACTGCAAACCACTGCAATCAAACCCTTACTATACTTCCTACACATGGTAGTTGCGACTCATTTCATCAATTCTTTGGGAGAGGGATTAATAACATATGTAAAATATATATTCAAGAGGAGATGGCTCCAGTTAACAGTAACACTGCACACATAGAAGAGCTGCAGTGGTTTCTGTACAGCCCAGACCTTGGATGTTATTTCTAGAACCCTCTAGTCCTCAGTTCCTAGCTGAATCCTGAAACAATTACAGCAGCTGAGTATTTCTCTATCTATTCCAGGTTAAGTTGTATTTGCTACAGGCAAACCAGGATTTAAATACAAATCTGCTTGAACTGGGTTACATCGTTTGCCATCTTTTGTTTTCAACCCACAGCTCTGGTTACCAGAGCAACAAAACAGTCATGGTTTCATTCCCATCTCTTCCACGTAACCAACACTAACTTGTCAAACAGTCTTTTCCATGGTAGAGATAAAATACAAGTTGTACCCCAAGCCAAAACGTGCAGGCTGTCAGCCTCAGGCAGCCACTTTGCAACACTGCTCAATCAAAGGAGGATTTTCCTCTGCAGTGTCCTAACCTACCTTCTGCTCAGGCAGCCAGCTCTCCATCAAACTTCTCCTGCCCTAAGAAGCATTTCTAGTGATTCTGCAGTGTTCACAGGCAGTGGATGTATCAGCAAGAGACAGATCTCTAAAGCCTATTTCAAATCAAAAACCATCAGGGTTTCACTGCTGATGCTGTGCAACCCAAAAGACACAGCTCTGGTGTGATGTATCATCACAAGTGAAGGGAGCTTCCTGTGTGCATGGAACACACCTCAAATTCTTCACTGGATTACAGAACTTGAATGTTCTGTCATCAGAACACTCTGATGTGAATTGAAAGGTTCCAACAAGGAAAAGATATGGACAATGTTCTCCTTCCCAAACACCGAGAACTTCCAAAAATAGTACTACAAAGTAGAATCACTGAATGAGGCACCTAAAAGAACAGAATGGCTCCAGCTGAGTCCTGGGACTCCTGGAGGTGCTGCAGGAGGTGCAGCACTATCCCCACTGCTGCTCCCCAGGAGAGGGGCACTGAGGGCAGCCCTGACCTGCCAGGCACCTTGTCATGAAGAGATGAACTTCCAAGCACCAAAGCACCAAGCTTCTAGGTGAAGGATAGAAATGAGCCTGCCAGGTGCTGGATCTGTTTCTCTGTGCATTTAAAGCATCACGATTGAGCTTTGACCCAATCTCATGGCATTTTCAGCACCATCTCAAACACAGAGGGCAAGAAGTGCCCTGTACAACACAAGCCTGTTGAGTTTCAGAGGAGTGCAGCAGCCTGCTGCTGTAAACATCCGACTGAAAGCTCCTTCCAGCACCTTCCAGCTTCCAGTCAAGGATGTTTACAGTAGCACTGACTGCCCCAAAGGAGGTAGGGGAGGGGACTTTGAAGCAAAGAAGCTTCTTTCTCCTGTTACAAGTCAAAGAATGCAGCCTCAGCACACTTTCTAATTTCTTTTTAACATTGGCAACATCTGGCATCAGAGCTATTCAGTGATGGCTTTGCCAATTCAATCTCCAATCAAGCTCTCGTTCCATAAGAAAATTCACTGTAAATAAACATGCAAGAGAGGCAGGCACAACCCTTGTGTTTAAATCTGTATTGTTTTATCAACTCTCCTAATTAGAAAATTGTATCACTTCAAGGAAAGGGCAGACACCAAGGCAGTCATTATGTCTCACCTGACGCTTTGGAGGCTTCAGCTCATCTCTTGGAACAATATCAATCAGAAAGTCAAACTGATCAAACTTTGTAATTGCCATGGCAATGTCATTCCTCTGAAATTAAAAAAAAAAAAAAAGAACACCATTCGTCAGCTTTAGATGTGTTTTTTGTCACTGGACAAGTGAAGTTAGAGCTTTTTAGTTTTAACTGTAAAAAACCCTACAGTTCAGTCTTGAAGTACTGAAAAAAAAGGCTATTATTGAGAGCCTCTCAATACAGAAAACACAGCAATCTGTTCTGGAGGAGGTATTTTGGTTTTAATCTATACATTTACCAAAACAAACTAACATCTACAAGCTTAGATTACAACTGCTACTGCACACAAATCAGCCAGAAGTTCAAGAGCTACAGTCCTTAGAGCAGGTCAGAAGTAGCTCACAGCTGCAGCTTTGTTTTTTGTTGGTTTTTGTTAGTTTGTTTTACTGTTTGTTTGGGGGGTTTTCTGAACACAACTCAAGATAAAAGCATTTCGGTTCCACTGGCCACTGTGCTCTTTACAAAGGTCTGCAGCAATAAACAGAGGTATTAAAGTTACTGTCTACAAAACATGCCTGCTATTATGGCAACAAAGCTGGAGAGAGTTTCTGGAGGAGGGAGCAGCTCCATTACCTGCAGAGTCCTGCGTTTGTTATCTTCTGTGTGGATCCAGGCTCGCAGGGTCAGTTCTGTTATGAATATCTGAGCTGCCTTGGCAAACAACACAGGGGCTTCAGCACTGATCATCTGCAATTCAATTCACACTTTGTGTTTAAAGTTCACCATTAGTATTCTAATACTGCAAAGAGGGAGTGACTGTCACTTTATCACGTTGCTCCCATCTGAGAAGCTGCACTCTTTGCCAGGGAAGCTGGGGGAATTTCCACATCAGAAGATGGGTCTGACAGCCCAAAGAGTCACCAGCCTCAGGTTCAGTGGAATGTTACCAGTACTGGGCACCTAAAATTTGTCTCAGAAGTCAGATGTCAATTCCATATTGTGCTGGATGAGGGTTGGTCAGTAAATGCCATCAGTTCCTCTAGGGGCTGCCAACCAGCAGCTTCTCCTGGCACATGCAGAAACAATTTGGAAACTGAAGAGGACCAGGGTCAGGGCTCATTTTAAGGCTAGTCCTCACTTTATAGTTGTAACATGCAGAGAATTTGCAATGAATGCTGAAACTGCAAAGGAGGTTTGAAGGCATGAGGAAAGACTGCCTCACCAAATTCCTCTTCCTTAAAAAGGCTCCAGTTTTAGTCAGATTAAGCAGTTTCATCATTAGCTGCCTTGGCATTAACACTTACTCCCTATCACAGCCTTCTTGTTAAATAACCTGCCAGGCAAGCCAGAGATTTCCCTCTGCCCCTTGCCCTGCCTGAAAATCTCATCTTCATCAAAAATTTGGCACTTGTTCAGCTCAGACACTGACCTGGGACCTTCTGGCTCCTTCCCTTGCCAGGCTGAATGAATGGCTCCCTTGTGCAGGAAGGCAAACACACACCTTTTCAGGGTCTCATTTAAATGTTAAAGGTTGTGCTAACAGAAGGATGGTGTCACATCCAGAAAAACAAGAAGAAAGTGCAAACTATTATCTTGTCCCTCAGGAGTTAAGTGTCTTGACAGTTTTCCAACTTAAAAACCAAGGGGGGACTGGAGCAGCACAGGAGTAAAACCCTGCAGGTGATTCCCTTCTCCTTTCTTTTATGTCAGTAAGTTTTGATGAGTCAGTTCACGTGTCCTCATCACCAGTCAGATGTCAAGGGTTCAGCTCAAATACTGAATTATTACTTTTTTTTCCATAGAACTTGAAACAGTGCAGCACACATTTAAGAGATACCACTCTTCATACTAAACTCTCTCTAGCTTGGAGAGAGAAACAAGGAGGAAAAATGAGGAAAGAGAGTTGAGCACTAGAAAACACAGGAAACACACAGAATTATACATTAGACTGGTATTTACCAGAAGAAAGCAAAACTGCACAAGTCTTCAGCAAAGATCCTACATGATTTTGCTTTCCCAGCTCAGTTCAATGGTACAAGGACAGCTAATATTGTGCTCAAGGCAACTGTTGAAATGTGCTTTAAAATAACAATATATTATGATAGTAATGAACTGCAAGGAATTATAGCTACAGTATCCACCAAAAGGGTTATGAATACTTAAGAACAAACCCATGAGAGTACCTTCACATCTTCATCTAGCTTCATTATCTTCTTAATACGAGCCAGAGGGAGTTCTTGAACTCTGAAGTCTTTCTGCAGAGAGATGCACATTTAGAAGATTCTTTACTGATACTTATTTGAAAACACAGGTAAGATAAGTCATGTTAAATCAAGTCTGTGCTGTCAGAACTAAACTGACTAAAATTAGATTTATAAAAATAACTCATTTTCTGTGAGTTTCTTCTCAGGCCCAACAATTCTTAGCTGCTTTTTTGTATTTTATACTGATAATTCTAGTTAAATCTTCTATCAGACACTTGTATCTACTATTTCATCTCAACGTTGAAATCATTCTGCAGAACACAGTGTTTCCAATGTTACACATTTCTGCATCTATTTATATTTGAGGCAACTAATTCAATTAGCTGTCTCAGGACCCAGAAACCATTGGAATTTACAAAAAGTCACAAGAGAAAATGAAGGTAAACAAGAGCTGTATGGGGCCACAGGATGAAATCTTCTTTGCTTTATTTGTACTTCCCTTGCCTGATACCAATTTTGGTGTTAAAAAGCTTGGAAGAATCTTGTTTTTCTTTTAAATAAAACCTCTTCCATTCCTGTTTTTAGAGGGATTTCTTCCCATTTCTCAGCAAAGAGAACTGTTGACTCAACATGGAGTAAGGCTGGTTTAGGAGACAGAGAGCTCCTGGGGTCAGTGAAGCTGCTAAAGAAACCACTTCTTAACAAAAATGTCACAGAAAATAAAAGGAAATTCATTTCTCTGGGGAAGAAAGCACTGCAAGACTTGTTAGCGAAACAAAAGAGGGGAAAAATGCTGAAAATGCTCTTTTCTATTGCAGCAAAACCCAGAGGTTGTGCGTGGTCCAGCCCACAGGCCAGCAGGGGGCATTTTTGTTCATTTAGTTATTAAAAAATATATTTAGCTACATTATTTTATATTTGCATAGTTTAAAAATCAATCCTGTGTCCTCATTCTGTACAGAAACATGAATGGGGTGTTCCTGGTGCTCCTGGAAACATGCTGCAAATTGGAATTCATTTGAGGGATGGGCAATTCCTTGCTGGGGAACACTTGGAAGGATTTGGGGCAATGGGAGAAGAGGGCAGCCAGGACTGGGACCTGTGCCTGGACACACAGTGTGCTCAGGGTCGCATTTTGTAATTTTTTTTTTAAAAGCTCTTTTCTTTTTAACAAGCCTTGGGAGCTTTGAGCACGCCTTAAAGAAGATGAGGGCAAAATTTCTAATTTGTAAAACACTTCAATAGTCTTAAGTACATTAGCTTCTGTGAACAGCATCACTGCAAGTAGACATGCATGAGTACAACACTATTAACATCTTTAGAAAAGAGAGACAGTGGGAAAAATTAGAAAAAGATTAAAGCTTCTTTACTCCTTTAAGGCAGATAGGCAAATGCCACATAAATCAAAATTAATACACGGGTACCATGGTGAAGGGAAGCATGACCACTCCTGGCTACTACCCAGCAGAACAAACTTTAGACAACCAATTCTTCAACTTTTCTTTTTTCCAAATTAGGTCTCAATGTTTTCACGGGCCTCTTCTAACTCACTGTGGAACTGAAAGGCTGGTTTCAGCCTGGTCCTGTTTCTGATTTCTCCAAGCCCAGGCTACAGCCCTTTCTGTCACACAGGACAGAGTAAAGGGATCTCTGGGTTGGTTCTTCTCAAGCAGCTCCCTTGTCTTTTTTCCCCCTGAATTCCAGATACTAGTGGCACAAGACAAACACATAAAACCAGCCTGAACAGCCCCAAAAAGCAGGGAACCAAAGCAGGCTTTTCATCCAGCAGCTGCTCCACCCTCAGCTGTGCAGTACATGCCGAGGAGCTCGAAGTTTACTTACATGCACATCCAGAGGAGCACTTTCCATAACATGAAATCCATTTCAGGATTTGATTGCTCGGGGGACAACTGCACAGGAATGTTTTGCAGCTCTCCCTTTTGCTTTCCAACTCCCTTCACTGTTCTCAGTTAAATTTTCAATGACTTACTAGCTTGCAATGCAATAAATAGATTCACAACGACAGTTAAAAATGAAGCTGCTCGTACTCGATAAGCTGCAGAATAAAACCCCTTTCATGTGGAGATGAAGACAAACTACAGCTCTGGAACACAAGAACTCACTGTGCTGAAAGAGGAAAGTAATTAATTCTGGTTATGCATACAAATTTCTACATCTGTTTCTTTAATCAACTATCTGCACACAGGCTGAAAAAAGCAGCTTATCTTCAGACTGGTGGATTGGGGTTTTCATTTTGAACAGCCTGTCTTCAACTGGAGTTCTTTTGTTTTCAGCTCCATTCAAAGCATGGGAGTGTGCTTTCAGGAGGACTGTATCACAGTAATCTATCAATCTCTCTTGAAAAGTCATTTTTATTATATGCCCTTGTTCTCAGGCACATCTCTTTTGGGGATGGAAAAAAATAGAAGCTACTTAGTAAAATTCTTATTCTCAGCCTATGCATCTTTTTTTTTTTTTTTAATCAGATGTCTTTAAATTAATAAAGCATGTGGTAACGATGCACTTGGCACTCAAGAGATCTTCAAAATTCCTGGCTTGTCAAAGGAGAGTGCTCTGAAAGAGGGCATAATAGCTCTATGCAGAAGTCTGACACCCGAAAATTCATTCACAAAATTCTAACTGTCTGCCAGTAGCCAGGTGTCTGAATTCATGAAGGGGGGGAAAAAGATGAAGTTTTATTTTTGACAGTAACACCTTGCAGGGTGTACTGATGTGGCTTGTCACAGAATTTGAGTAGTAGTTAAACAGTCCACAGAGTACAATGTGAATATATTCTCAAATCCTTCAACCTTCTGCTAGCTACCACAGCTTATGGCAGCTATGCTTACACCTGTAGCTATTTTAAAATCACCTCCCTTTCCTCTCTAAACCACAGGTAATTCCTCTGCAATTCTCTAGAAAGCAGCCACGGCCATCATTTAGCCTGCTGAATCTACTTTGAAGCTGAACCAACCTTTGAACCAGCTTTATCTTCTTGTTTAGTCCAGAAAGAGCTGAAGGTCTGCCCATTACACCTCGCTGCACTATGAATCAGCTGCATTCAATTTATATCTCAACTCCTGGCAGTTGCAGCCAGGTCTGCCTTGAATGATTATTCACCAGCTCTTCAGGCCCCCTTGCAGTGTGTAAATAGCCAACTCTGCTGGACCCCAAAAGCAGAAGGAACACGTTCAAGCTGAGGTTTATCTTGCTACCAGGCACTTCTCACTGCCAGTTCCCCAGAAAGAAGCCAGGGGCTGAGGCACTCACCACTGTCAGGTTCCGAATCTCCTCCATGACCCGGGGCCAGAAAGACTGAAGGCTCTGCTGGGCATCACTGCTGCTGGCTGTGCCAAAGCCACCATCTGTGGACATCCTGGTGGCTGGGAGAAACAAAACCAAGAGACAGCAATGAGGGCAGGAGGTGAGGGCTCCCAGAGATTCTCTCCCAGCCCCAGGAATACAGGAAGGGAAGGGGCCAGCCCAGCTTATCGCTCTGGAAAACTGTCAAAATAAGATATGCCAGGTCCAGGGCTTACAGCAACAATGCAGAGATACTCACAGCCTCTGGAGTTGTTGCTTTAAAATTTTTATTTATTTTTCCAAAGATTGAAAAAGAACATAAAAAAAAAACAGCTGAAAGCAAAAATAGTCTTCTGATTTCCCTATTAGAGCTCTGCCTTTTCCCAAGGAGTTACAAAACATAACTGATGCCCAGCCACAGCTCACACTCCAGTGTGTGCCCATTATATGATTTTTTTCCTTGCTTGTTGCAGCCAACAGTGCAAGACATGGCAACAACCCCACCCCAAGCTAAAACATCAGTCTGAGCCCAACATTATTTCTAAGAGTAATAAAACAGTTGCCCCTGTGCCTATGTGAAAGGTGTCAGTTTTGTGTCTCTACTCTCTTTTTTTTTAAAAATACCTTTTGTCTTTGGGTATAATCAGTGAGACAAATTAACAGTCTGCACAGTGCAGAATGCCAAAAGCACAAAGTAAGATTAAAAATCCAAATCTGTTAATTGAAAACAATTTCTCTACGCCTGTCATTTAGTGTTCTGCAGCTGCAGATGTCAGGCAGTCACTGTTATACTGGATGTGGCCTGGGGTTTCATGAAGACTTGTGTCTTGCAAATGGTTTTCTTTATAGCACGGCCCAGCAGTCATCAGGAACTTATAAAGTGAAAACAAAGGGACAATAACTGGGTTCAGAGTTCCCCTTATACCCATGCTGCAGGGAGGATGGTGAGGAGGTGAGGACAGGCAGCACTGATCAACCCTGTCCTGGGGTGACAGAGGTGCTGCCAACCCACGTGGCACTGCCCGGCTGCAGTCCAAGGTCCAGCTGACACAATTCCTTCCCCCCCAGAGCCCCCTGGATCAAGTCCTGCTTTTTTGTCAAGGAACTCTTAAGCCAGCTCTAGTGAATAGGAAAATGAAGTCAGACACCCAACTCCAGCATCCCTTGGAACACCAGGACCAGACCTGCTGCCTTCCCTTGTGCCACAGGGGCGTGTGGCAGGATTCCCAACAGGGATCACAGCTGGGAAGGAGAGGGAGATGCACACACACACAGACACACACACACACAACACCTGCACAGACCCAACCTGGCAGGATGGGACATGGTGCTTCCCATCAGCTGAAAGCACCTTGGTGGGTGCCAGGAGTCACTGCTGGCTTCTGGAGTGAAAGAAGAGGAGGAAAGCTGTGAGTTACCAACCTGAAAAGCTCCCAGGTCACCCAAAGCAGCTTTGAAGTTTCCATGGGTGACAGACACAGACACACACACCACACACAAACAATAAATCCCTGTGTCTCTCCACTTACATTGAGAGGGACTGTTTTCCACAGGGAAAGCTCAAAATACACAGGGACACTTGTGTGTCACCATGTGATGGAAAAAAGACAGCAGAGCAGATTTAGCTCTGCCACAGACACCCACAACCCCTGTTTGCCTCAAGGGTGACTTCAGTCCCTCCTCAAGCCACCAGGAAGCACCATAACACCCTACAAGACACCAAAAGACTGAGAGGAGGCAGTGGCCACTTGGCAGTCTTTTCAAAATCTCCCATTCCAAAGCAACAAGGATCTGTAAAATCTTATTAACAGATCAAAGGAATGAACAGTCAGACAATCAGTGTCCCCTCCCACAGCCCACCCTTCCCAGGGCAGACTCTGAAGGGTTGTACTTCTCTTTCATCAGCTGAGAAGGGGACACAGGGGGCATGGGAAGAGCCAAAGGGGATTTTGACAGGGGTTGACAAAAAGGAGGTCAGAAGATGGGATTTTCAGTCTCAGAACAAGAGTTGGGAGACAGGAAGAACTCCAGGTAAGGGACCTATGGAAATAAGTGACAAGTTACTTGTCCCTGTTCAACAGCTTTTCACATTGTAATACTATCTGCCTACAAACTTAAGATAGTTCAAGTATTTAGAAGAAAATACAGAGATAAATATTCTAATGGAATACTTAAACTGGCATTTGATTCTTCCCCCCTTGATCTGCATTGTCAGACAGACAAAAAATAGTTTAGGCACATAAATAAAAGCTAATCCTTGAAATCTGCTCTGTACTGGCAATATTTCAACACTAACACCAGACAGGGTCTTTTCTGTAACTGGAGATACAGTTCATCTTGAAGATGAGCCAAATCACTTTAAGTTTTTTTAAAAAAAAATACAAATTACGTGCATTCAACCCACTTAAATGCTGCACTGGAATATAATGCTCTACACAACCCTAAGATACTACAGGTTAAGAAAAGAAGAAGAAAGCTAATGGAGCAGAGAGGAAGAAAATTCCACCAGCACCACTTTACCCCCTGCTGCATGCCAAAGCCAATGCCTTGCATTATATGCCTCTGTGGTATTCACCCAGATTTCAAGAAGAGCTAGAAATGGTTTACTCCAGTCATCTGTAATTTAAAAAGTCCTTTCAGTGAATACAAAACAGTTCCTGTCTTCAAGGTAAACATCAGACTCATTTCAGAATGTAAAATGAACAGTCTCAACCCAGGGCAACTGCTGCTTTAAGTAACTCACTGGGATAATTGGTAGGAAATGGAGTAACAGTAGAAGTCACCAGTAGGCTGATTTTCAGAAAAACTTAAAGAATGAAATCACTACAAACTCCAAAATAAAAGCTTAAGTAGGTTAAAACTGTTGAGAACATTACTATAGCAATTTCTTCCCATTAAAATTCAGATACAGGAGCAGTGCTGAAGGTGTTTGCAAGCATTAGAGGAGGATTGCAAGGAAAAGAAAAACCCAATGTGATGCAAACCTGCAGCGTGTGCTCTGGAGACAAACTGTACTCAGCAAACCATTCCTGGGCAATTAGGTAAGTTCCTTCAGCCAAGGGGAAGCTGTTTTCTCTGCATTTCAGAACACCTCCTATCAGAATTGGTGCCAACAACAGAAAAAAAAGATAAGCCCACCAAAGCCAAGAGAGAGCCAAGTTCCTCTGGTTTCACATTATCAGTGCCTAAACCTGTTTGTCCTTATTGACATGCAGTTTGCAGGGGTAAATTCAGAGCTTCATTATACTTCCATCTTTTCTTTTTGAAAGGTTTCCTCCATGAGCCTCTGAAGAAGCTGAAAGATGCTCTGAGGATCCCCATGCTCCCACAACACAGGGCATGGCCACTCCAAAGTTTTAAAGCAGAAGGTGTCTACTCCAGCACCAGTTTGTCACTGACTAGCAGGAGCTCAGCTCCATCTCCCCTGTCACCTGGTTTCCACAAAGCACATCCACAGGAGAGGGAGCTTCCTGACTGCAGCAATGCTCCATCTCTCTGCAGGAGCAACCTGCAGCTCCTGCTCTGCACAAAACTTACTGAACAAAAGCTGTGGTCTCAGTGGTGTGCCCCAAGCTGCAGCAGAACAAAGCAGGGAGCTCTTGGATCAGAACCACCAGGCTGAGTGCCAGTGCCTGTGACCTCAAAACTGGGCTACAAGGAGATGGTCTTGCAGAAGAATCTGAGATGAGGAGGTTCACCTGCAGGTAACACACGACACGGCCGTGCTGCTGGGCTGGAGATAGGGAAATAAAAACAACCAAACCCCTCCAAAAAACCCACACACAGCAAGGAAAAAGGGTATAAGGACTGGAGAGACTGGGATACACCTGCTCCAGCACAGCCAGCCCATTCCACACAGCTTGGGATATGCTCCATGAAGGTGAACATTTTGTTTTCAGACTTAAAGGAAAAAGCAACCAAAGGCCCAAAAGCTGAGGCCAATGCACAAAATGCCTGGAGGTGATTACAGGGCAGATTAACAAACACATCCCAAGAACCACCACATCAACACTTGGCAGTTAGAGCTTTTCTGCTCACCAGAGCAGAACACCTTCTACAAACATTAAACTTAAAAAATCCTGTGGCAGCTGACAAACACTTAAGAGCTTCATTTCAGAGGATCACAAAGCAGCACTAAGACATCACTCATGTCTGTGGTTGGGGTTTTTTGTTCCTTGTTTGTTGTTGGGGTTTTTAGAATATTTTTGGGTTTTTTTTAAACAGATGTTTGTTTCCACTCTCTCTTTAATGCCCTGGGATGGGGGAAGCAGCCAAATGAAGCTGCCTCCCCCTGGATGCCCACCATTTGCATGCTTGAGCAAGAACCTGCTATTGAAAACAGCAGCTACAGTATAACCAGAAATAAAACCAAGACCTCTGATCTTCCAGTTCCAGCTGATGCAGGTACCCAGAACTCTTCAGCTGGAAAACCGAGAGCCAGGAACAACCCACCAGAGGCAGGGGATCAGCAGCTGCCAGGCACAGCCACGGGACATTCCCGAGTGAGCTTGGGAACAGGGACTGGGGGACAACCCCCCCCCAGCAAGGGTCATGTCACAGCTTCTGACCTGACCACTTTTCAGTTAATCCCAGGCTGGCCTGACTAAGAAGTCAACCAAACAAAACCATCTGGGTGGAGAGCAGCTCTAAATGAAATTTATCCAAATATCTGACAGGATATGCAAATGGTGGATACCAGGGGGAAGTGCTGGAAAGCCTTGAGGCTCTCAATGAACAAGAATAACTCAGCAACATCATCAAGTGCCACAGACCCTGATGATATCAGAAATATCAGATTCTTTGCATACAGTACAGTCACATTCCCATGACTTACACTAGGGGAAAGAGCCTGTTTTACACAGCATGGTGTCTCAAGCACCTTCCATCCAAATGTCTTAAAAAGATGGATAAATCTGAAGTAAGTTAGAGACTAAAAAGAAATTATGACAGAAGCTGAAGCAAACATTTTGCCTCAGTGCCCTTAGACTAGAGCTATAAATAAGGATAACACACAAACATTTCTGAAAACTACCAATGCAAAAACAAATTTCCCCTGCCAGTTTCTCCCAGCACGCAAATACAGATTTACCACATCCACAGCATTTAGAAGACATCCATCACCTCAAACCCCCTACTCCCAACTATTCTTAAGATGCTGTTACTTTTACAACATCCACTATCCCACAAGACTCACAAGCTAATTATTAGGAAGGAGTGTTAAAGGAGACAGCAAGAAGTGCAGTTCCTCTTTTAAAAAAGTAAAACAGATCCCTTCCAACCACAACCATTCTCTGACTCTGTGATACCATCCTTACTAGCAAGGAATAAAAGTCGATGTCGTAGCACCTGGCAAAAAACTCTGGATGCCTAAAGAATTAAAAATAGATCTGCAGAGCTGAAAAGTGAATGTTTAAAATAAATACTAATCCCAGCATTCTGTGATACTTCCAGTCTGATGAGCTAACTCTCAAAACTGTAGTGTTCTGTTTTGGGAAGCCTGTCCCTTGATTTAAAAGTAAAATGTGCAGAGCCACACTTGCATATCTAAAGAATGAGCTCTGTGTAGCAATAAGTGCCAGACACCTGATCCTGCCAGAATCAGAAGGAACAATCTAGCAACCAAGAACTAGTTTCACAAGAAGAATAAATAAAGGGCCTATATGAATTTAGTAACACTGCTGGAAACAGGAGCAAAGGAGGAGGGAAAGTCACACACCAGCAAGATGCTGCTCTCATTCCTTCCATTAGTGCAGTCTGTGAGGGACCAGAAGAGCAAAAGCCTGAAGTGGACTACAACAGAAACCTTTGGTCCCATCACCTCTCAGAATGGCTGAAGCCATACTGAAAGGCTGGCTCCATGCTGCAGAGCAACAGCACTTGTTTTGCATGACATTATGCCCTGTGCTATCTTATTTTAAAACAAACCCTTGATAAGTCACATTAATGCTCCAAAATTGCTTCCAGTGAGAACGTACCTAGAGGTACTGTACATTTTAAGATCTATTCAAATAAACACAGATATTTTCAGCCAAGCCTCCTTTCATGAAAGAGGATCCAATTTAGTTCCAATACAGTTTCAAACTACACATTCACTAGACAGAGGCCAAGCAGCATATGGGCAGAGCATGACTGGAAATAAAGAAGTGCTAAAAGTGCAGCCAAAAATCACTTGTACTTGCTTGGGGGGTTGCAGCAGTGGCACAAGTGTCGTTCTTAATTGTGTTTGAGATAAGGGTTTCTCCTTCTATCAATATTAAAGCCATGGACTTGCTGGATCTGTTTTCTGCACCTCCCATTCACCAAAGCTCTAGAGGTGCTCAGAAAAGCAGTGAGAGCTCCTCAGGCTTGCCAAGGGAACTTACCTGGCTCCCGACACAGTGACTAGAGAGGCAGCAGGTGAAGAAGCAGAGCACAGATGGACACAGCCACCACTGTACCACCCTGCACTGAGGGTTTCCCAGCTGGGGAACGAGGCACAGCCATTACCATTTCTATCAAAGCCCTACACAAACCTTCTCTCCACATTTCTGACCCCATGAAGAACCAGTAGCTGCCACCCGTGGCAAGAGCTGAAGACAAAAAGTTTGAAAGCTCTTCTACAACAATAAGATGTGGCAGATGGAAAAACCACTGATGATCTGTGTGCCTGGCCCTGCTGAAGCAAGAGGCACAACGAGTGGCAGCACGCAGGGATCCAGGGTTACAACACACCAGAAAAAACAGTGAAGAAGCTCCCTGGGAATGGGGCTTGGAAAGAGCCAGGATGGCTCGTGCTCCCACAGCTGCACGTGCCAAACACCTTCCCAAAGGAGGAGTCACTTCAAGGTACACATCCAGCTGGGACTCCTTTCCAACTCTGGTTTGTCAACAGGACAGCATGGGAAAGGCTTTGCCTATAAAACATCACCCAGTGCTGGGGAGAGGAGGGAATGCACCACATTTAAATTATGTAATTTTTTTTTTTACATAATATCAGCTTTGAACAAAAGCCAATACTCCATACTATTATAAAAATGAAGCAGGAACACTTTAAAAATTAAACATGGTCAACTAGACAAGCCATGGCATTACATATACAACACATTCATTTCAGCACATCACAGAAGTAATGATGCTGCTGTTATTAAACCATAAAAACTTCTACCATACAGGCAACAATATTAATAAAGTTGAGCTAAACTACGGGGCCAAATCAGAAGACTTTAACCTTACCACTAGATCTATTTATCCAGAAGATTTGAGAACTCTTCCATTTCTAGAAGACAGTGCTGTAAAATCCAAGGCAGCCTTTTGGAAAGTAGGAAAAGGTAATGATCCCAAACTGAGGAAGGTCTGAAGTTCTGCTCTTGATGAAAATGTAACCTTTCAACTTTTTAAAGACAATTTCAAGTCTTTCAGCAAAACCAATGTAACTCAAAACACCAGCACTTCCTTCCAATGTGCTATTCTAAGAAACTTTTGCAATTCCTCAGCTTTATTTTTATCTGTTCCCTCTCGTGGTGTGCTGGACACACAACCCTCCAAGCACAGAGCCAGCAACACAAGTGGTTGGTTTCAGCTGACAGCAGAATCATTCCAAGCTGTTGGGTAAGGTGTGTATTTGCAGATTTCTCTTGTTTTGAGTAAATTAAAACTGACCATGATAGCCAGGCTAGCTAAATGCTGCACTGAATTACCTACCAAGGATACAGAGTACTTATTGCTAAAGGGTTTTAAGGGAAGGTTGCAAAACAGTGTTTAGGTTGAGTTCATCTCACCTCAGGGTAGAAAAATTAAACAAGATGAGTTCTTCAGGTGCCTTCTAGCCCATTTTCCTATGAATATTTAGCAGTAGGTTATCTTGAAAGCACTGTTTGAACATCAGCTCCCCAATAGTGCCAATGCCTTCCTTCCGTTCTCACTCAGGCGAGGCACAGCACTAAACCATTCCACCAATCTCTGATTTGATTTAAGCCCCAATCAGTTGCTAAGTCAGAGGGATCTGGATTTAAAGCTCCCAACAGCAGAGACAACTCCTCAAACCCACGCAGTTTAGTTTCAGTAGCTAGCAGGGCCAGCTCTGCACCACTCCCCTTGCTGGGTCACAGGCACAGCCCTGACTCCCACTCTCCCCCCAGTACCTGGGGCAGGAATTCTGCTCCTCCCTCCTCCCATCCCAGGACACTTGGCAGCCTGGATTCAGCAGGCTGGGGGAAGAGCTCCCTCTCCACTGCCCACTCAAGAGGGGAAGGAGCAGCAGAGCTGATCCCAGCTCCTCTGGAGGGGAGGGGGCAGGCCCAGAGGAACCTCCCCCCCCTTCACTCATGCAAAGCAGAAATTGGGTTGATAACCTTCCTGATAAGGAGCTGGTTATAAAGTTACAGCCCTGACCTGGCAGGCAGCTGGGAATATCCCACAGCATGGACAGGCAGTGAAGGGGTTTCACTCAACACACAGACAAGCACTCAGCAAAACTGGGTTGGGTTTCATACCTTAATACAGAAGGCAGTGTGACCCAGCAGTGAGAGGAAATTCCCAGGGCAGGGAATGGGATGTTGCAGTCGTGGGCAGGCGATTGGCAGCTGGCTTGAATCCTTCAGGAGAAAAATAAAAAAATCAGGAATAATGCCTACTTCCACAGAATTTCTACTTGCAATGGACTGAGTACCCAACAGCACTGCTAAAAGTCCTTTGTCCAGTAAAAAAAAACAAACAAAAAAAAGCTATAAATATTATAGCACCACAAAAAAACCCATCACAGGGCTATTTTCTTTTTTTAAAGGTAAAGGAAACAAAATCTGTCTGTACTGGTCAATTTAGTTTCTATTCTTCTTTGAATGAGGGAGCACAAGGCTCACACTTGGCATTTGGTGTTCCAGCAGTTAAACATTACCAAACAGGGGCTCTGCAGTGCAATTTTGGCAAGCAAGCACACAGAGCAAGAAGTAGAGGGAGACAATTCCCAGACAAATAACAACAGTGCTGCCTTTCCACCTCCAGAACTGAACACCAGCAGAAGGGGAAAAGCTCCTTTAAGTAAAGCACCTTCAAGACAGTCAGCTCTACTGCACAGGAACACACTGCATATTGTCTGCTTCACCTTAGAAATGAGCATAAAACTGATGGTATGTACTGCAGATATGTAAATTCTAAAGAAAGTACAAGCTACACACTTCACAACTTATTGCCTAGTTCTGCTACACATTAATTCTACTCCCTTGCCTTTTAGCAGAAGCCTTAACAAAGATAACAAGGAAAAAAAAAGTGATCCTCTCTGATAAACATACAAATCTACACCCTCCTGGGTCACCTTCATTGAATGAAAAAAGACAACTGCAAGTGACCTGTTCTGATTTGCCAGGAAGTGACAAAATAGCACAGCAAGATAGAAACTGACAGTGGATGAAAATTCCCCTGTGAGATCTTGGCATGTAGAAAATCTTAAGCTTTTCAGAACAAACCCTCCAAAAAATAATCTTCCTGCAACTCCTGGGAAGCTTTGGCAGGTATCCTGAGGTCTGATCTTGCTGTCAGTGTCCCTGGTAAGAGCTGCTGCAGATTTTGACCCCCTGAAAAGCAAGGTAAACTGTCTGCTTTATCAAATCATAATTGGTTTAAGTGAGCAACCATAGAAATTTAATTCATTTACAGCATGGGTGGATGGCTAAACCCTGAAATTAAGAAACTGCTCTGTGTGCCCACACTATCACACTACAGATAGCACACAATAGTCTGATTAAACTATGAAAAAAACCCTAACCAAACCCAAACATAGTGGCTGGAAAGGTGACCTCCTGCAGCACCCACCACCCTGGCAGCACATCTTCCTCCTCCTCCTCTTCCTCCTCCCAGACACTGAGGTGCTCAACCCAGGGAGAAGGATTTCCCACAATAAACTTTTCCTTTACACCTTCACTGCTCACTGCCCACTCAGTTGGTACAAAAAACAAGCCTGGAAAAGGCCCTTAAGCAAACAGATGATCTTGTTTCCTGAGGGCACACAACAAACTTCACAGAATGGCCTAAAATGGACCCAAGGATCCTCCTTTGCCTTAAGGTGCTGAAGAAAAAAAAAAAAAAAAAAAAAGCCAGGGACTGGTACACTGTGTTAACAAATCCCTTTCCAGTGCTACCAAAAGCTTGAGGTTTTTTCTGCTGCTCTTGACCTAAAATGATCAAGCAGCACTTATTGTGACACAGCTACAACCTCTTGCAAGCTTAAGCAATGAAATCTGATAAACAGAGGGTGTAACCAGGTCTCCTGCAGGATTTCTTCCCTCATTCCACAGTAGCTGCAGATCCCACCAACCCTGGGAAGCGGGCAGCAGCTGAACCCAGCCTCCTTCCAAGGCAAAAAATCTTCAACTGCTTCATTTTTTTTTGCCCTGAGATGCTACAAATGACCTTCAGAGTCCCAGGAAATGCCCTGCTCCTGGCTGGCAGCCTGCTGCAGGAGTTGCTGCTGCTCCAGTCACCATTATTAATGGATGACCTGAGGTGACGTTTCCCATCCTGCAACCTTCTCAGGTTGAAAGCAGGAGGAACACCAGACACAAGACCACAGAACTCTGAATAAGCTTTGCCCGAGACCAGGGGATGCCATTCACTGGTTTTAATTGGATTTAAAACACCCAGAATAGTCCTTGAAGGTGGAAACCACTCCAAGACCTCTCAGGTTGAAGTTCAACCCCAACAGCAATGCAGAGGGCAGGGCTGTGTGCCTCAGCCTCACTTTTATAACATCCCAACAAAAATAAGTTGTAGGATGTAACTACCTCTAACTTTCAAAGCAGTACTTTCAAGGGCAACAATTAGCATTGGGGGAAAAAAGGAAAAAAAAGGGTAAGGACAAGAGTGGGGTGGTGTCACTCGGCTCAGCCCAGGGAAGGGGGACAGGAGAAGCCACGTTCAGCATCTCAGGGTAGGAAAAGAAGGAATGTCTGCAATGTGATTCAACTCCTCACCGAAAACTAACTTTAAATCTCATCTCTAAACTATTCTCTGTGTCCTCGATGCCCTCACCCAGCAGCACCAGCTTCATTTTTCCACTTTGATTCTCTCTCTTTTTTTTTTTTTTTTTTTTTTTTTTTCAGTCCAAAGGGCTGTAAACAAACTTTGTCCTTCATTCTGGAAACTCGGAGCTGTGGTATTTCAAGGTCACTGGTGCTGCCGAGGGAAGGCCCAGCTCCAGAGCCTCAGAGGAGCCCAGCCCGGACCGAGTCACCGGGAGAGCCCCGGGGGCTGCAAACTTCTCACCCCCCCCTGTCCCCGTCCCTGTCCCCGTCCCTGTCCCCGCCGGGCTGGGGGTGACCTTCAGTGCTCATTTGCCAAGGAAAAGGGAAAGCCAAGGGCAGCTGGGACTTGTCAGGAGTGGTTGGGGCAGCCTGGGGGCCATGGGGGCTCAGCTGCTCCTCACCACCCCCGGTTCCCTTCGCTCCCCCGGGCCCGTTCCCCCCGGCCCAGCACCCGGCGCCAAGGGCAGCCCAGGGAGGGGGCGGGCGCTGCCATTTTGCCTGTGTCCCCCCCTCCCCCCCATCTCCCGGTTCCCGGCACAGGACGCGGCCCCGCGGTGCCCTCAGCCGTTCCCGCGGCTCCGGGGGGGGCTCAGCCCCGGGACACAACCGGCACCCCCCGGGCTGCCCCTCTCCCCGCTCCCTTCTCCTGCCCCCGCTCCAGGCCGGGATGCCCCGATGCGGGCCGGGCAGTTCCGCACCGCCGGGGCCCTCTCCCCGTTCCCCGCTCCCCGGGCCGGGCCGCAGCCGCCCCCGCCTCACCCCAGCGCGGCTCCGGCCGCCGCCATCGCCTTACCGGGCCGCGGCCCCCGCAGAGCCTTCTGTCCGTGCGGGAGGAGGCGGCGGGGGAGCTGTGCGGTGCCGCTGCCCGCCCGCCATCCCTTTGTCTTTCAGCTGACCCCTGCCTGCCGGGACTCCGCATCCCCGCCGGACCGGGACCGCGGCCCCTTTAACACCCACGGCTCACCCTACCCTGCTGCGCCCCACGGCTCCGCCCCCCCGCGCCCATTGGCTGCGCTCCCCCGGGGGCAGCCGCGGCCCCGCCCTCCCATTGGCCGCCGCCGTCGGCGCAACCTCCCCGTCCGCTTCCTGTTTGAAAGTTACCTTGAGAGGCGGCGCAGGGGTCACAGCGGCGGCCAAGGCGCAGGCCCCGCCCCCCGGCTCCCATTGGCCGCTGCCTCCCATTCAAACCAACGGAGTGGGCGGGGAAAGGGGAGGCGGGCGGGGGAGGGAGCGGCTGCTGATTGGTCCGCGAGGTTGTCACTCACAGCGCCGGCCCCGCCCCCTCCCCGCCTCACGCGGCGCCCAGCGCACCGGGCGGGTCACGGGACCGGCAGCACGTGCGAGAGGTGGTGAGGTGACAACAACCGGAAGTGCGGTGACAACAACCGGAAGTGTGGCGACAACCAACCAACAGGCGGTGTGGCGACAACCGGCAGTGTGGCGACAACAGCCGGCGGTGTGGTGACAACCAACCAACAGGCAGCGTGGCGACAACAACCGGAAGTGTGGCGACAACCAACGGGCAGTATCATGACAAAAACCAGCGGTGTGGTGACAACCAACAGGCGGTATCATGACAACCAACAGGCGGTGTGGCGTCAACAACCGACAGTATGGCGACAACAACCAGTGGTGTGGCGACAACCAACAGGTGGTGTGGCAACAACAACCGGCGGTGTAGTGACAACCAACAAACAGGCAGTGTGGTGACAACAACCGTTATCGCGACAACAACCGGCGGTGTAGCGACAACCAACAGGCGGTGTGGCAACAACAACCGGCAGTATCACGACAACCGGCAGTGTGGTGACAACCAACAGGCGGTATCGCTACAGCCAATAGGCGGTGTGGTGACAACAACCGGTGGTGTGGCGACAACCGTCGGTATCACGACAACAACAGGCGGTGTGGTGACCATGACAACCATAGAGCGGGGACGCAGCACTATCGGTGCCTCCCCACCCTCATTCCCGGTTTTCCTGCGGTGTTCCCGGGGGGGATGGGAAGGCAGCGTTGGGAAGCTGGGGTGAGGCCGTGCTGACCCGGACGGGAAGGAGCAATTAATGACACCTCCCCCGTCAGTTAATTGGTTACAATGGGTCTGTCACCCCCCAAACACCAGCACTAACCCTCGGTGCTCTGCTCCTCCCGGTGCTCTGAGCTCCCAGGCACTGTCACCCGTGGGAACGGGACCTTCCTGGGCAGAGGGGACACCCGTGGGGTGACACAACCCCGGGCACCCCAAGAGTGGGAGCCCTGGAAAACGAGGAATTCCCAGAGGGAAGGGGCTGGCCCGGCTCCAGGATACCCCTCATGGGCACAGCGTTCCCTCAGAGGGCTCCCAACTCCAAAGCACTGCTTGTTACATTGACCAAAATTGCCGATTTCACCCCAAACCCTCTGGGCAGGCTGAGCCCACGGAACGTGGACACAAAGCCCAAGGTGGTGGTGACGGGGCAGGTGCTGGCAAAGCAGAGACCTCAGCACCAGGGAGCTGGGACAGGGAGGTTCTGAGCGGTACCGGAACACGGCTCAGCTGAAACCAGAGATCCAGCTGGAGCAGCCTCGTCCCAAACCATCACCTGATTTAAGGAGGGCAGGGGTGTGCCCCAGGGACCATTAATAAGTGTGCAGAGCAATCTGTACTAAACCAAACCAAAGGCGACACAAAGAGTCACCTCCCAGACGGGGCCAGCGCTGCCCTTTCTTTCGTAGCCAACATGAAGCTTGCCAGAGCTCTGAGTTTGGAGCCAACCCCGGGACACGGCTCAGGCACCAAGGCATGAGCTGGCCCTGTCACCCTGTGTCACCCCGTGTCACCCCGTGTCACTCTGTGTCACCCCCTGTCACCCTGTGTCACCCCGTGTCACCCTGCCTGACCCAGCCCCCAGTTTCTCATGATGCAGCTGGAGAAGGAACCGGTCTGACTGTGACCCTCGATACCGCCGAGCTTTATCAGTGCCTGGGGAAATTCCTTCCCCTTTCCCAGCTCAGGAGACGCCATTCCCACACCCGCATTTCCAAAGCTCCCGGGGTTCATGTCCAACCCCTCAGCTCCAGCTGAGTCCTGGCCCTGCTCCCGCCAGCCCCCGGGCAGCCTCATGGCTGTGGAGCAATGAACTCCGCGGACCTCCGGGACCACCGGCACCACGCGGAACCCAACTCTCCGGGGCCTGACAGACCGGGCCCGCCGCCGCCTGCCCGGAGGAGGCCTCAGCGCTCGGTTCTTCGCTAGGGCCGGGGGGTCCCAGCCGCTCCGCCAGGCCCGGCCCGGCCCGGCACCGCTCGGAGAACCGGCCCTGTCTCCTGTCCTCTCCCGGGTCCGCACCGCGGTGTCCAATCAGAGCGCGGCTTGCATCGCCCGCCTCCCCCGGCGCGGGCCAATCAGCGTGCGCGGTGCGGCTCTGCCAATGGGAGCGGAGCCGTTGGGAGGAGGGGGGAAACCCCTGGGGCCGCCCCCGCCCCGCGCCCCCTCACGGGCCGCCGACTCCCCCCGCCGCGCTCCCTCCCCTTATCCCCCGCACTCACCGGGCCGGCCGCAGCCGTGAGCTCCTCCGCCTTCTCCCGGCGCCCGCGCTGCCCCCGGTCCGAGCGGCGGGAGGCGGGAAGGAGGGGGAGGGGGCGGCGGGAGCAGAGCGAGCGCCCAGCGGCCGAGAAACAAGATGGCGGCGGCGCCGTGAGGCGGCGGGAGGAGGCCCCGCCCCTTTCCCCTCGCGGGCCCGCACCGCGCACGCGCATGACCCGCCAGAGATCTCGCGAGATCTCCGCTCCGGAGAGGCCGAGGGGGAGTCGGGAGGGGAAACGGAACCGGTGCGGAACGAACCGAACCGAACCGGAACCGGACGGAGCGGAACAGAACCGGAACCGGAACGGAACGAACGGAACCGAAACGGACCGAACGGAGCCGAACTGAACCGAATGGAACCGAACGGGACCGAACCAAACAGAACAGAACCGGACCGAAACGAACCCAATCGAACCGAACCGAACTGACCCTGGGGCACCTTTGGGCTTGGCAGGGCTGAGGGGGCTCCTGGGGTGCTCAGTGACGGTGCTGCTGCCACCCAAACCCGGATCCCGGATCCCAGCTCAGGGACCCCAGCCCCAGGATCTCAGGAATCACAGCTCAGGGATCCCAGCCCCAGGATCTCAGGAATCACAGCTCAGGGATCCCAGCCCCAGGATCTCCCGGATCCCAGCTCAGGGATCCCAGCCCCAGGATCTCAGGAATCACAGCTCAGGGATCCCAGCCCCAGGATCTCAGGAATCACAGCTCAGGGATCCCAGCCCCAGGATCTCCCAGATCCCAGCTCAGGGATCCCAGCCCCACACTTGTGCTCTGAGCTGTTCCCAGGGAACTTTCTGCTCCTGTCCTGCCCCAGCTGGAACCGAGTCAAGCCAAAGTCTGTGCTCCAGCTCTCTGCTTTCCCAGGGATTGCTGTTCTGGCTCGGGGACACGTTACACTGACTCACACTGCATCGCTATTTTTCCCATTAAAAAAATAAAAATATCGCGTCCCCCAAACTGACCCCATCTTTGTCTCCTTGAGGAGCTTTCTGGTGCCCAAATCGTTCACAGCTCCAAAGGGTTTTCCTGCCAGGTGCCCCCGGTGCCATCTGGGATGGGGAGAGTTGGGTCTGGCATGGCTGCTGCCCTTCCCCTCACCCTTTCCCAGGATGGAACCGGTGTCCTGGTGGAGCTGTTGCTGGGGAAAACCCCTCCTGTGTCCTGGGCCAGGGGCACCTCGGGCTGGTGGCCTCTCTCGCCTGGCACTGGCCCAGAGGTGGGACGTGGGCTGTGGGGCCGTGGGCCCAGGGCTCGCCCGCCCCGAGAGCTGTGCCCTGGCACTGGATTTGGGGATTATTGTGCAGCAAATTCCTGCGGTTTTATCCAAAGTTCTGCAGCTCCCTCCTCTCAGGGCACTTGCCCGGCAGCCAAGAGAAATAGAAGCTGTGCTAGTTGTTTGGAGTTTTATTATTATTATTAATTATTATTATTATTAACTACCAGTTTCTCATCTCGCCTCCTTTTGCTGTGCTGCAAGGTGACGACACCCAACGCTCCCCCCCCCTCCTCTTCAAAATGACTCATTTATAAATCAATTAACCAGCGCTGCCGCTGACTTGGCTGCCAGGCACAGCTGTCAAACCCAGCAGCTGGTTTTTTCCTGCCCGGGGCTCGAGGGGTTTCTGCCCAATCCCCCAAACTCCTCCTCCTCCTCCCGCTGGATCCCTTTGTGTGCCCTTTCCTCCCCACCTGCTCTCCCGGCAGCAATGGGATCATTGTCTGGAGCTGCTCTGCCCTCCCCCGGGAAGCATCGCAGCCATCTGCAAACACCAAGGGCTCTGTGTCAGCCTGCCCAAAATCCGGAGGAGACAACAAAAACAAGAAATTAAATAAATAAAAAAAAACCCAAAAAAAAAAAAAAAAAAAAAAAAAAAAAAAAAAAAAAAAACCAAACAAAAAAACCCAAAATATTTTTTTTTTTAAATCGCTTTTCCACTCCGCTGTATCGGTGCTTGCACAAATCTGCTCCTGGTTTATTGAGTTCTTGCTCCAGCACCTGATGCCCTCCAGCCCCGGGACCCCAAGGGCACCCCCAGGCCAGGTTTTGGGGGGGATGGAGTTGTTTGACACCCAGGAAACTCATCCCTTAAAGCGGAGGTGACACACGGGGCCCTTCTCAGCTCAGCCCCTTTGGTCCCCTCTGCACTCATCCTAAAGAAGCTGTTGCTTCAGGGAAATCACCTGCAAACAAAGAAAAAAAAAAGGACCTGGGTAGAAATGAAGTACAGACACACTGCCTTGGAGATCTGGGGGGAAAAGGACAGGTTTTGGGGCTGTCACATCTTAGGTCACACTTGATGCCAGGCAGCAAACCACCCAGCAAGTCCCACCTGGTGCTACTCCCATCCACACGATATTTAAATACATTTAAGAGTATTTATCCATCTGCCTCTACACCTGCCCCTGTTTCCTTGTCTGCTGCACTGACAGGAAAACCCATAAAGATAATTTTCCACAGGAGAGAGGATGGTTTGGGTGCTGCTAAAGGGAGACAAAAGGTTTAAGGAGAAGGCCAGGCTGCTCAGAGCCCCTGCCCAGCACATTCCTATTTCCAGCAGCAGGGAGGGGATGCAGCTCCCAGCTCAGGGGGTTGGGATTCAATCCCCCTCTCCCAATCCCACTGCAGGACAGTGGGTTTCCCAGTGCCTCCAGCACCCTGAGGAGAAGCAGATGGTGCACTAGTGCCTCTTGCCTGGCTGGTGCCCAGCACACATCAACCCTGCCAGCGTTCCCAGTAGGATACTGGTGAGTCCACGTGACCCCACTGCTCCCTGCAGAACGGGAGATTTTGCAGCATCTCAGCCTTGCTCCTGTGGGAAGTGGGACAGGGGGTGGGAGCCAGGGAGCAGTCTGTGGAGCTGACACAGCACCACTCATCCCCTGGGTGGGGGCTGCAGCGGTGTCAAGGGGACAAGCCCCCTGCCCACCCCACAGAGAGGGACCAGCACCTCCCTGGGGCAGCATTATTCTGGAAATCACTCTGAGCTTACCCACCCTCTCCCCACGACCCTTCTGGAGGTGCAGCCCTCTCCCAGTGACCCTGGGTCAGCGTTGCTGCCCCTCTCTTTCTGGTTTGGTTTGGGTTTTTTGTTGTTGTCTGGCCATGCCACAGGAGGATCCCTACGAGTGGCACCCCGGGGGCTGCAGCATCCCAGGGGGACACCCTGGGCTGGGGGCTTTGTGCTGCTGGTGGGGTTTGCAAAGCTTCTGTGGTGCTTTCTGCCAACCCCAGGCCAGGCAGCCCACCCACCCCCCTGCACCACAGGCTGCCGAGAGCCCCCGCAGTACCACAAAGCTCCACGAATCCTCTTACGTGGGTTTTACCGGAATAATCCCGTTAAACCGCCCCGCTACCGCCGGCACGACACCAAAACGTAAAGGAGAAGATGGTGAGGAGCTGAAAAACCCAAGAGCTGAGCTTCTTAACGACTTACCAGACATTAGAGACGGGGCAGCCCTGATGGGATCCCAGTGCCAGACCACGTCTGGGGACATTGTCCATCCCACTCCACCGCCCCGAGCGCGTGGGGACACTGCCACCGAGTCCTGGCAGGAGGTCAGCGAGGGATCCTGCAGCATCCTGCCAAGAGAGGCACAAAAAACAGTCAGTCAAAGTGAACCGAAAACCCTGTAATTAGGATCTGATTATTGCCATGAAACTTCCTGTTTTAGCATCGAAATGTGGCAGTTGTAAAATAAAGGTGAGGAGGAGGAGGGGCTTTTCGCCGTCCAGCCGTGTGTTTTCACTATCTCTTACCCCAAAACATGTTCACCCTCCCCACAAAGCTGGAAGTTTGCTTTGATGCAACAGCCCTCCCTACCGAGATATTTTCAGACAGTTTTTCTAAATATTACTCATAAAGGCACCCCCCCCAAGACAACCTCTCTCCCTCCCTGCATTTGTTTATATGCTTTGAATTCTGTTAGGAAACCATCTCCCTCCTTCAGCTATGTTTTGTCCAAGTTTCCATATTTAGTTCTTTCAGCTATTCCTGCTCCTTAACCAGCTTTCCCCTGCACAGTTCCAGGACCTGCCCCATCCCAGCTCCTTCCCCTCCAGAGGGAATTTTCTCCCCGTCCTCCTTGCACCGGTGGATCCCCTTTGATCACCCTATTTGCCATCCCAAATCAGCCCCCAGGCCCTGACCCTGACATGGGGAACCCAGCAGAGGCTTTGCCCACCACAACCAGGTGGTTCCCTTCAGCCTGGGATGCTTGTGGCAGCCCCAGACCTTCGGTATGGTGAGAGTGGGGAGCCCACCCACTGAAAAAAAAATAAAAAAAAAGCAAGCCTGGCATTATTTTAGGGAGAGAGAGTTAAAGTGGAGTGGATGAAGGAGGGTTTCCTCCTGGCACGTGGCTCCATGTCAGCCACAGTGTGCAGCCTGCAGAGGGAAGGCAGGGAAAGCACTGGAGGAATTCATCATGAGTGAAAAGAGACACTGCTCAGAGAGAAATGAGTGTTGGTGTTCAGGGAGCCAAGGAGAGCCGAAGGGCAGTGCAGGAACCAGGGCTGCCCCTCCACTCCTTTGGAAACTTTCTCCTTTGGAAAGAACCAGGGCACAAGGAGTGACCCCTCAGTCCCTGTCCCCCTGGGAAGGTCCTGTTTGTGCTCAGGAGGTGGCAGGGGGCAGAGCTGGGAGGTTTCTGTGTCCCCAAAGGAGAAGGCACCACGGCCACACAGTCTGAGCTGGACCTGCTGGCAGAACTTCGGGTCTGGATGGAGGCTCCTGTGGTCCTGGGGGCAGCCCTGGGGGTCTGGCTGGCAGCTCCTGGGGTCCAGGGAATAGTAGTGAGGTCTGGCTAGTAGCTCTGGGGGTCCAGCTGGGAGAATGGATAGGGTGGCAGCTCTTGGGGTCCAATTGATGGGTGTAGAGTCCAGCTGATGGCTCTTGGGGTCCAACTGATGGGTGTAGGGCTCAGCTGGTGGCTCTTGGGGTCCAGTTGATGGGTGTGGGGTCCAGTTGATGGGTGTGGGGTCCAGTTGATGGGTCTTGGGGTCCAGTTGATGGGTGTAGGGCTCAGCTGATGGCTCTTGGGGTCCAGTTGATGGGTGTAGGGTCCAGCTGGTGGCTCTTGGGGTCCAGTTGATGGGTGTAGGGTCCAGCTGGTGGCTCCTTGGGTCGCTCTGGCACGTGTTGGGTTCCGCTCGAGGCTCTTGGGGTGCAGCTGATGGTTGCAGGGTCCATCTGGAAGCCCTGGCAGGCGTTAGGGTCCATCCAGCAGCCCTTGGGATCCCTCTGAGGAGCGCAGGGTGCGGATGATGGGGTACAGATGTTTTGGGGTACAGATGTTTTGGGGTACAGCTGGGAACGGGACAGAGCTGAGAGCTCTCGGGGGGAACTCGGCACCCCCGGCCCAGCCCCTCGGGGGGTGCCAGCCACTTCTCCGCCGCCATCGGGGCCGGCCCGGGGCTCCCCCGCCCGCCGCTCCCAGCAGCCCGCCGGGGCCGGGGGGAGGAGCGGGAGCGGGAGCGGGCACGGGCGGCGGCGGCGGCAGCGGTGAGTGGGGAGAGACCGGGAGAACGGGATGGCCACCGCCTGGGGCCCCGCGGCCACCGGAGGGGCTGCACCTGCCCCGGAGCATCCCCCCCGGGGGGGAGCGGGAGGGGGGCAGCGATTTTTGGGGATGCCCGTGGCGGATGCGGTGCCCGGGAGGGTCAGGATGGGCTCTCCGGCAGCCCGGGGAGGGGGAGGTGGGGGTGGGAAGGAGGGGTGCCGACCCCCGGTGGGACAACCCCGGTCGGTGTGCCCCCCCCCTGCGTCTCCCCCCCTAAAACTCCAGGTTCCCAGCTGAGATGTGAACCCCGAAAAACATCTCTGCACCGGCAGCGGGGGGGCTACGGCATCGCTCCCCCAGTCCTCCCGGTGGGTGCCGCCGGGGCCGGTTCACCGGAGCCCTCTGGGGCAGCGATTCCCAGGCAGGGTGGGCAATGGGAAGGTTTTCCCGTGCCACCCATCCCACCTCATCCCACCGGGAGCCCCTCGGCCTCAGCCCCGTCCCGTGCACGGCGGGGACACGGGGGTAGGGACCGGCCAAAGCGGGGGTCCTGCCCGGGGTGGGGTTTGCCACCTCACCTTCCCACGGGGCAGCCCACGGAATGCCAGCATCTCCTCTCCGTGGGCTTTCCGGGGTCTCCGGCTCGGGCTTCGGACGTGGTTTTGCCTCTGCTGGATCCGGAGAGCCCACTTTGCCTGTTGGGCCGGTGCCGTGGCTGGTTCTGTAGGGAAATGTGTTAAAGAATTGATGAGGAGGGGGAAACGCTGCCCTGTGACAGGCAGAAGCCCCCGGGCTGCTCCCCGCGTACCCCAAAGGGGGGACACGAAGTGGGGAGAAGCCCGAGGGCAAGGTGGGCATCGCGTGTGTCCCCCCCTGGGAAGCACCCGAAGGGGCACAGAGCGGCCCGGCCACCACTGAGCTGTGCCAGCAGCAGCGGTGACAGCTCTGCACCCCCACACGGTCCCCAGGGCGAGTGGCACCGCCTGGGTGGTCGCCCCGGGCTGCGGAGTTGTCCCTGGGGGAGGTGGCGGCTCAGGTGGTGGCACAGGGACCATCCCGCCGGCCGTGCTGCCCATTCCCTTCCCGTGCTGGGAAGAGGAGCCTGCAGATCCCCTGGAGGGATGGGGGGGGACATTCCAGGGGCCAGCGGCCCCCTCCAGCTCGGTCCCTTCCTGAGCAGCCCAGCGCCTGCTCCCACACCTCTCACCTCCAGCCCCCCCTTCCTGCCCCTGCCCATTTCATTCTCCATCACCACCTCCCTGCTGTGCTCACGCGTTTCCCTCCCCCGAGGAGCTCTGTACCTTTTCCAGCACCCTTTGGGGAGGGCAAACTGCTGCCTCCCACCTCCCTGGGGGCATGACGTTCCCTGGCTCTCTCTTCGTCCCCATTTCAGCCTCATCCTCGCAGCACTTCTCGCATGTGGGACACAGACAGAGGATGAGATGGTTGGGTCTCAGCCTGTCCCTTGAACCCCAAGCTGGGGGGCAAATCCCCACTGGCTTCCCCCCCACTCCAGATCCATCCTCCCCCACCTAACCCATATGGATGGGACCCTGGAGGGGCTCAGCTCCTGCTCTCCCTGAGCTGCAGCCCAAGAGGAAGCATCACATCAGTGCAAGCTGCAGTTGGAGGTTATGAAAACACCTCATTTTATTCCCCCCCCTCCTGGCTTATTAAAACCCAAGCCACACGGGCCCATCTCCCTGCATCCATTCCAATGCACTGAAAATGTATTGTCACAGCATCTCCCCTAGCAGGGCAGCCGCCTCATTTAGTAATTATTTTAAAGTGATTTAGCACAGGACTGAGAGCCCAGATTTAGCAGAGACTGACTGGCACACACTCTCACTGCCTGCTGGGTCTGGGGGCTCCCCACTTGCCCCATGATGCTGTGTCTGACCATGGGGGTGATCACGGTGGGATCAAGCTCCTTACCCGTCCCACAGGTGATGGGTCTCCTGGAACTGCAGGTCTCTCAGCCTGCAAAGAGCAAATTGGAGCTGTTGGGTGGTGGAGCAACAAGAGAGGACTTGGCCTCCCATTTGGGTGCCCTCCTGCATCCCTGCTCTCCCTGGCTGAGCCACATGAGCTCCCTGAGCAGCACCTTGCTGGGAGCAGCTGCCCTGTCGTTCTGTCCCCATTCTGTGCCGGGGATGAGGGTGCTGGTGCTGGCCCAGGAGAGCTGTTCCAGCTCTGCTCTCCAGGACTGCACAGCTCCTGGCAGAGGGCTGGGGGATTGCTGCGGGCAGTGTCAGGCTCCTGCTGTCTCTTGGCATGGCTCCGGCTCACAGAAGTCTTCCTACAGCAAGCAAGTTTTCTGCTGATCCCTTAAGAAGCTTTGCTGAAATAGTGCAGTCGTAGCATTTAAAAAAGCAACTTTTTTTTCTGCAAACAGCCTGACTTATACCCAGCTCCTGCTGGGCTCTGGAGCCAGCTGAGACCTGTGGGCTGGATGCAGCAGGGTGGATTGGAGATGGTCAGATGGCTCCTGGGCTGCTGGCACCAAACTGTCCCAGAGCCACGTTCTCCTTCCTGCTGGCCACGGGGCTGTGGGGACCACGGGAGGTGTGGGTGGGTTTGCTCACCTGTCCCGGAGAGCCCAACATGGGGCTGTAGTGCTGGGAACCTCTGCTGTGGGCAGGGCTTGAGCAAGCAGGACAGAAGATGGTCAGTGCTTTGATTTGAACCCGAGGGACTTCACAGCTCTGGGTCCGTGTGGGATACGGAGCTCCTGAAAGGCAAAGTCAGATTTGCTGATGCAGGAGGTGGGGGAACCAGGGGGGTGCTGGGTGCTGACCACTGGTGGAAGGAAATCAGATGTTCTCTGCAAGAAGAGGAGCTGGTGGGAGCAGCAGAAAGGCAGAGCTGATAGCAGTCCTTCCCTGGAGGAAGCAGCTCCATGAAATATTGATGGGATTCACACACAGCAGCCGGGCGGTGCGAGCTGCATTGCAGAGCTCGGAGCCGTGCGGCCGGGAAGGCAGCGGCTGCTGGGGAAGGGGAGAAACTCCTTCCCACAGCCCCTCCGTGACAGCTGAGACTGGGACCAGCCCTGGCTCACCCGTGCCAGCCCCCGGTGCCTCAGCACCAGGTGAGAGGATGGGGGCTGAGCAGAGGTGACCCCATTCCTGACCCACCCCAGGGGCCACCAAAGGCCCTGGGGCTGCTTCCTGACGTCCTCCACCCCCATGGAACTGGCCCAGTTTTCAGGGCTGTGTGGCTCCAGCATCTCACTCCCTCCAGGAGCTGCTGCCAGCAGCCACATTCCTGTTCCTGCGGGTCCCTGCTCCCTCCCCTGGGCTGCCCATTGGGGCCCAAAGGTGCAGCCAAGGCAGCAGCACCCAGCTCCAGGTGGCACATCCAGGGGAGGGGACCAGACCAGCAGGGCTGCCCCGATGCTTGCTGCAGTGCCACATCTGCTTGCTGGCCAAGGTGGCTGGCTGGGCTGGGTGGGAGCTGGCTGTCCCCCAGCCACAGCCCCCCCTGGGTGGCTTTTGCTCCCCTGATTCTTTTATGTTGCCTAGGAAACAATGGGATTCAGCACAGATCTGATTTAACTGAGCGGCAGACGTCACGCAGGGACGTGGGGAAAAGGGACAGCGTGGTCAGGGCACCACTGGGCTACCAGTGTCTGGGAGGGGGCTTAGCCCAAGATCAGGACACTAGGCAGGGGCAGACATGGGTGCCCCCAGCTCCCACACCCGTTCTCCCACCAAATGAAATGTGTCTGCAAGATGGGTGCAGAAAGGTGCCGTGATCCTGCTTGTCCCTCCTGGAGATGCCCAGTTCACTGTCCTGGTACTCCTGCTGGCTCATCCCTTCTGGATGAAGATGAGCTTTGGGAATGAGGATGGCCCGGACATGGGCCAAGGTGCCTGTGGCCACAGCAGGGACTGAGGAAGACACAGGTTCCAACATCAGGCAGTTGGTTGCCTCGTGTCCTGGAGATCCCCACGCAGGGCTGCAGCTCTGGTCATCCATGGCTCCCAGTCCATCCCTCTGCACAGGAGCAGCACAGAGGAGAGCACCCACAGCAGGAATGCTGTTTGGACCCAACTCACCACCAGGCTTGAGGAGCACCATCCCACTGCTTTTCCCCTTTTCCCAGGAGAGATGTGATGCATCACTTGGGTCGCTGGAGGAATTGTTCTCCATGAAGCTCTCTCAGGCCATCAAGATGTCCCCAGACTGTCACCACCATCCCATCAGCAGGTGGACTGAGCTCCTCACCCACACCATGAGCACCAGCATTTCCCATCCTGGGGGAAGGGCTCCAATTGCCACCTCCTCAGCAAAGCCTGGTGTGCCAGGGCAGTGCTGGCACAACCAGCTCCTGGGGCTGCTTTGCCAACCTTCCTGAGAGCAGCCAGAGTTGAGCACCTCCAGTGTTTTATCCTCCTGCTCCCATCCAAGCAGACACCTGCCTTTTGGGGAATCATCTGGACTGGAGCAATCTGTCAGGAACATGCCATGGAGTTTGCCCCATGGCCCTCCTCCTCCTGCTCCTCCTCCTGCTCCTCCTCCCAGGAAATGCTCACAAAACCTCACTCAAACAAGCAGCCCCCTTGCCCAACTCAGCCCCATCTGAACTTCTTCCACTGCACCCACTGTAAGGTCCTTTCCCCCCCTGTGCAGGGCACCCCTTGGGCTCCTCCTTCCTTCCCCCACAGCCTTTCCCACAACAGGAAGGTTTTTCCATCAATATTTTGTCCCTGTTTCTACCTCAGTGGAAAAATTTGGGCCAGAGCTCCCCTGTAGCCCCGGGTTGTTCCTCACCACACCCAGCCCCTGCTACCCTCTGGTCACTGGGATGCACCAGATGGTTCTGTTGGCTTCCTGGGGTCACCTGTGACACCCCCACACCCTCCCTGCTGCCTCGCTTCCCACTTTTCCCAGCTCCAGCTTTCCCTGGCAGGTCTGTGACACCCAAGTGGGGGGGACAAAGCCTGGCAGAGGGAAGCCCCCAGCCCCGCTGAGCTGCATCCCAGCCGGCTGGACCGCTCTGCCCCTGCTTGGGGCTGGGAGGAGAACTGGGTCAGCCATGTAACCATGGAGATGCTGAAGGAGATGCTGAAGCAGCGCTGGCACAGCCCCGCTCGCCAGAACCCTGGAAAGATTCACCAGACCCTTCTGCAGCCAGGGATGGGGCTGGGGGGCTGAGCATCCTCCCTGGGGAGAGCAGGGTGGGTCGGTCCCCCCGAACCCCAGCAGGGCGGTAAGATGCCTGCAGCTCCTCTTTGCCTTTGGGGTGGGAGCGTGGGGAGCTCAGGGTTCGGGCCCAGCAGCCTCGCCGGGGGCTTCTGCGCCGCAGCGGGGATCAGGATGGAAGAGGGAAGGGATGGAAGAATCAGAAAGGAAGAGGGAAGGGGTTTTGCTGCCGGTCGTGCTTGTCTGCACATTGTGCAGCGGTGCTGGGCTGGGTGTCGGTGGGGCGGGGGGCTGGGGGACTGGGGGGGGGAATGTTCCAGCCCTGCCCGTGCCCGGGGGCTCCTTGCAGCCCACCCGGCTCACCGGGAACCGGGACTGGTGGTTGTGGTTTCCCACAAGGACGGTGCGTGGGTCTGGGGGTGGGTGGGTGCTGTGCCCCTCACCCCGGCAGCTGGGGGATGAGTTCCCAGGGCAGGGAAGGAGGGGGCTGGCGGGACATACAGCTGCTGCCGTGGTTTTGCTCCGAGAATCCCGGTGTTTTTGCAATATAGAGAATAAATCTCGCGGAGGGGGTGAAGGGAAACCTTGTGCTGTTCCCGCATCCCTGGGCAGAGGCAGCAGCAGGGCTGGCTGGGGATGCTGTAGCTGTGCCCAGGCCAGTCAGGCAGTCACAGCTCCAGCCCAGCTCCTCTCAGCAGCCAGGGCACTCCCCGCTCTCCCCATTTCACTCCCCTGCTCTCTGCGGGCACCAAGAGCAGATTGGGAAAAGAGATAAGGGGTAAAATTACCGGCTGGGTGAAGAAAATCCTTCCTGCGGGCGCTCCCTTTCCCTTGCGGAGAATTATCCCTGTGTGTGTGTGTTGCATTGGAAATGATCCCATTAACGCCGGGCTCTCCTGATCTAATTTGCTTCCACCAGAGCCCGGTGGCGGCTGAAGAGCCGAGCGGGGAAAGCAGCAGCAGGAGGGAGCCCTTTGTGTTTGCCTGGCCCGAGAAATAGCGGGGCTGGGCTGTGCCCCGGCTCCTCTCCCCCCTCACATGGCGTGGGGAGCCCCGGCCTGGGTGCTGAGCCCTCCTGCAGTGCCTTGGCTGAGGCACAGCCTAACATCAGGGTTGAAGGTGGGGAAACTGAGGCAGGAGGGAGGGAAGTGGTTGGGATCCATTCCTTGGAGCAGGTTCTGGCTCGTGAGCAGCTGCGTGGGGTTTGGAGCCCGGAGAGTGGTGGGTGATGTTGGAAAATGCTGATCCCAGAGGTCCCAAAGGCTCAGCCCTGGCCCCAAATCAAGCTGATGGCAATGTCGGGGTCCCACTTGGCAATGAGCCCCCCGTGGGTGTGAGGAGTGGGGTGCCCATGGTGGGTCACTGCTCCAGGGAGCCTGGGAGGAAATCAGCAGGGAGCTGTGGGCCAGCTGCTACTCTCTGGGAGCTCATTAGTGATATTAATGACTAATCACCCACTTGCCCCTGTTTGCATCCTGCTGTAATTGATAAATCCCCGAGTTCAGCAGTGCTGGAGCCCAGCCTGCTGCTCTGTCAGGTCTCAGGCTGCCTGTGGCCCTGCCAAGACCCTTCCCCAGGGGCAGCAGCAGCCCCCACCTTGCCCCACTCCTGGCCATAACTTATCCCCTCCGTTTGTGGCCATCTCTCTCTCTCATGGAAAGGGAAATATTTTTCCAGGCTCTGCCTCCATCCATTATCATAAAGTGGCTTTTCTTGGCCTGGAGTTAATAATTCACCTTTCCTTGGAAGATGGATGCTCCCATCCCACTGCATTTTAAATATTCATGGGGAAGGGAAGGCAGTGCCTGCACGGGAGCTCTGGCAGCAGCATCGCAGCCACTGTGACTGCCCAGCTCCAGGCACCCTCTGTGCACCTCAGGCTCCCTCCTGCTGGGGGGCTTCATGGCAGAGCCCGGTGCCAGCCCCAGCCTGGTGGCCCTGGCAGGGTGGAGCAGGAGGGGGGGACACTTCAGCCACACTTTGGAGAAGGAGGCACACAGGGGGAACGTTCCTGGTTGCAATTTTGGACACCTTCAGCTGGGGGGGATAGTATTGTCCCCGAGCTCCTGCTCCCAAGGTGAGTGGGCTGGTGACACACTGAGCCCTTTGCCCACCAGTGGGTCTGTCTCGGCCATCCCAGCTCCCACGGGACAGGACTGGGGGAAAAAACGTCCCAATGGGTTGTGCCACCTGGATTTCACAGATTTGGAAGCGCCCTGGGGCTCCTCCATCCCCGGGTGGGTGCTCTGGGTGACACGGGCACTGCTGACCTGGACACATCCCTTGGCTTCTCCCCGCAGCTGATCCCACCCCCAGCAGAGTGCTGACCATGTACAACGGGGATGCCAGCTCCTCGGCGGGCAGGAATGTCATCCGGAGCTCCAGCATCAGCGGGGAGATGTACAACATCGAGAGCAACGCGCGGGGCAGCGCAGACTCCGTCGCCATCAGCAAGAAGCGGAGGTCCAGCCTGGGGGCAAAGATGGTGGCGATCGTGGGGCTGTCCCAGTGGAGCAAGAGCACCCTGCAGCTCAACCAGACTGGTGAGCCAGTGCAGAATGGGAGACTGGGCCGGGGGGGCCGGGAGGGGACAGCCCCGGGGAGGATTTTGGAGGCTGGGAAGTGTCCCTGCACACATGAGCTGAGTCTGGCAGGTCTCAGCACCCAAGGGGGAGCAGCACCCGGGGAGGCTCCCGGGCTCACCCTCCCCTTCCCCCCCCCCCATCTCGGCTTCCAGAGGGAGGCCCCAAAAAGCTGCGCAGCAACATCCGGAGGAGCACGGAGACGGGAATCGCGGTGGAGCTGAGGACCAGGCTCACCCGGCAGAGCAGCCGCGAGTCCACAGACGGCAGCACCAACAGCAACAGCTCCGAGGGCACGTAAGGCTGGGGCATCCCCCCCTGCTCCCCGGGGATCTCTCTGGAGATGGATCCCCCACCGAAGCCCTCTGCTCTCCCCGGTCCAGGTTCATCTTCCCCACCACCCGGCTGGGTGCTGAGAGTCAGTTCAGTGACTTCCTGGACGGGCTGGGGCCGGGCCAGCTGGTGGGCCGGCAGACCCTGGCCACCCCTCCCATGGGTGAGTGGCCATCTGAGGGGGTTCCTGCTGGGGAGGGGGCTGCTGGCTCCTGGTGCTGGCTGGGAGCAGAAGGGGATGCTCCAGAGAGAGCAAGCTGCAAGGTGGTGGTGGTGGGAAGGAGGGGAGCGGGGGGGGCTTGGGCTGTCACCCCTGAGGGTGGCATCTCCCAGCATGGCAGGAAAAGGAAGAGGAGGTGGGGAGCAGCCCCGGGCTGCAGCTGTCCCTGGGGGTCAGGGGGGGTGCTGAGCACATCTTGTCCCTGCATTTAGGTGATGTCCACGTCGGGATGGCTGAGCGGAACGGGCAGCTGGAGGTGGAGGTGATCCAGGCCAGGGGGCTGATCCCAAAAATGGGCTCCAAGTGCATCCCTGGTAAATGGCTGGAGTCGGGTTAGGGATGGAGGGGGAGAGATGGGGCTGGGTGCTGTGGTGAGACCATCACCAGAGCCTGCTCCCCATCAGTTTCTCACCCATTTCCCAACGCAGCCACCTATGTCAAGGTTTACCTGCTGGAGAATGGTGTCTGCCTGGCCAAGAAGAAGACCAAGGTGGTGAAGAAAACCTGTGACCCATCATACCAACAACCTCTGCTCTTCGAGGAGAGTCCCCAGGGCAAAGTCCTGCAGGTGACACACTCCCCACAGACACCCGGGGAGAGGGAGGGCTTAGGGGAGCCAGGGCACAGCACAGAAACCCCCTGTCCTCCCTGCTGTCCTTCAGACTGCGGCCTCCCCGCCACAATCATACTGGAGTCCATACCGAATTTGCCAAATTTCCCCCAAAACTTCCCCTGTGGTGAGCAGGGAGCTCCCCTGACCCCTCCTCTGCCCCACAGGTGATTGTCTGGGGAGATTACGGGCGCATGGACCACAAGTGCTTCATGGGGATGGCCCAGATCGTCTTGGAGGAGCTGGATCTCTCCAGCGTGGTCGCGGGATGGTACAAACTCTTCCCCACCTCCTCACTGGCTGACTCCAGCATCGGACCTCTGACCCGACGCCTCTCCCAGTCCTCCCTGGAGAGCTCCACCAGCCCCTCCTGCCCATAGCTGGGGGGAGAGGCTCAGAGGGGAAAGAGACGTCCTGCCCTGCCAGAACTGTGCGTGGATTGCTGTAAATATCCTTTTTTTTTTTTTAATTATTATTATTTTCCTTTTTCCTCCTTTTTTTTTTTTTTTTTCCTTTTTCCTTTTTTTTTTTTTTTTCTTTTTTTAAAGTCTCCTTCCCAAACCAAACCTCCTCTCCACACTCTCCTCACGTCCCAGCACGCAGGGGGGGACGTCAGAGAGGGAGCGAGGGTTGGGTGTTTCAAGGCAGGGGGAAGGAGAAGCAAAAAAAAAAAAAAAAGAAAAAAACAACCAACCAAACCCCCTCCTCGGTGAGACAGAGCGAGGGCTGCGGCTGCTGCAGACCCGAGGCTGTGCCCACCCCAGGGAGGGGAATGGAAGCGACCACCTGCGAGAGCATCTCCATGCCATCCACCCCGCAAGCAGCATGTCCACGAGGTTTTTTTTTTTCCTGCAGTTTTGTTTCCTTGCCTCTGAGGATAAGGTAGCTTTTCAAAAGAAAAAAAACCAAACAAAAAAAAAAGCAAAAAAACACGAAAACCAACAACAAACAAAGAAACTAAAAACCAAACAGAAAAAAAGAGGAATATCTGACTCAGCACTACTGTTTTATTTTTGTTTTCCAAGGAATGTAGCATCTTCTCTTATGTAGCTTGCCACGTGCTAACAACACTCTCACTCTCTGCAATATCCAAGAGACTCCGGAATGTCTGGAATCATCTGCCACTCCCTTCCCGTGTTTGTTTGCTGACACAAACCCTGCCACACTGAGCAAGCACTTCTTGGGGGCCAGTTTCTTTTTCTTCTTGTTTCTTTGTTTGGGTTTTTTTTTCTGTTTATTTTTTTTTTCTGGTAGCATGTAGCCTGTGACCAGTGACATTGCCAAAGTGAGAGAGAGAAGAGGAAAAGGTGCACTCACCTCAGCTGAGCATACACTGCTCTCATCCTCGTGTTTCACCACTGCCTGTGGTCTTGTACGGCCAAAACAAGACCCCAGGTGCCAACTCTGTGATGCCTCACGTGAAAATCTGAGTCAGGAGGAGGTGACCTGATGGAGCAGGAGGAGTGGGATGCTGGCTGATGGTCTGGCTCCCAGTCCCTTCCTCCCATGAGGGACACCTCAGGGTCAGGGATGTTCTCCTTGGGTCAGGAATATTCTCCTTGGATCAGGAATATTCTCCTTGGGTCAGGGATGTTCTCCTTGGATCAGGGATATTCTCCTTGGATCAGGGATGCTCTCCTTGGGTCAGGGATGCTCTCCTTGGGTCAGGGATGTTCTCCTTGGGTCAGGAATATTCTCCTTGGGTCAGGAATATTCTCCTTGGGTCAGGGATGTTCTCCTTGGATCAGGGATATCCTCCTTGGGTCAGGGATGCTCTCCTTGGGTCAGGGAAGCTCTCCTTGGGTCAGGGATGCTCTCCTTGGGTCAGGGATATTCTCCTTGGGTCAGGGAAGCTCTCCTTGGGTCAGGGATGCTCTCTTTGGGCCTGGGAGCCTCTCCTCAGTACCTGAATCTCAAGGAGGAGCAGAGGGTTTGGCAGAGCCCCTGCAGGATGCACCTTTCTCAACTCTCGACTCGTTGGTACGCTACAGGGAAACATCTCAACAGCATCGTCTGCTGATCTGGAATTCGGGTGACTGAGAGGTGGTGAACAAAGGACTAGAAGCTTTGAATTAATTATCAGGATGAGTGTTTTGGGTTTTTTTGTTTGTACGTTTCGTTCGTTTGTTTTTAAAGCAGCATTTTGGTTCCCCACCGAGGGACCAGTTCTTGTAGCAAAACCAAGAATATATGGAAGCTTTTTTTGAAGGTGCCTAATGAAATTTGCTGAAAATACTCAGGGGAGACACCACTAGAAACTCTGGTTTCTTCATAGAATATACTTAACACAATGACTGTCCTGAAGGATCAGTTTCCAAAAGAGAGAAAGAAACAACTGACACACCAAAAGATGAGCAGTCTTGAGACTGGAAGAGGACAAAAGGTTAATGGGGCATTTTTTACTAACAGGATGGCTCTGACCTTCAGTCTTTAACACAAATCAACCCACAGCACAGCTGGGCTTTTTTACAAGTGTTTACTGGCAAAGCAGAGAATTTCACAATGCACAGAGCACAACAAAACCAACCTGTGGTTCCTCCAGGGGACGCCAGGAACCATGACCCAGCTCCAATCTGTTGCCACAAGGGAACCAAACCAACCCTGAAGGAAAAGACTGTTGTGATGAAGCTGTCCCCCTCCACAGCCCCAAAACTGGGGTCAGCAAAACTCTTCTGCTCGCTGGCAGGTTTACCCAGCACCCCACATCATTGCATCAAGGAATCCCAGCTGCTGTCGTGGACTTTGGACCTTTACAAATCAAAAGAGACTTCTGAGAAGAGAACAGGCTGGATGCTGCTGAGCAGAGCTGGAGGATGATTCAAGACCCCAGTGGAGACCTCGGAATGGATGAAATCCTCATCTGCCAGAGCAGGAGGTGCTGGTTCAAGCAATACGCCCCAATTTCTGAGCCTCCAGTGGTTTGAGGAAGCAAACTCGGTGCCCTGACTCCTGAAACAGGAATAAACAGTAGTTTGAACACAACGTTCCTTGCAGAGCACAAAGCAGTTATACGAGGTCAGCGATGCCAGGATGAGGCTAAACTTTCTCTGCCCCAGTGTGCTGGAATTTTTAAATATACATGAAGGAAGGCATCTTAAGAGGAAAAGCTTTCTGCTCCTTCAAGCTGACATTATTTGCTTTTTGCTTTACCAACTCCATTTCAAGGGGGAAAAAAAAAAAAAAAGAAATGAAGAAATCTGCCTGTGGTGGGACAATAACCATGTGCCTGGGGAAGTGGAACAGCAGCGTGGGCAGAGCAGGGAGCTCTGCGGGTATTTTCTGCTCAGTATGAGGAGGCAGCAGCCCACCCCCTTCCCCTTCCAGCACAGAGCTGCCTGGCTGGAAAGCTCTCCAGTGACTTGCAGAGCTTTGCTGCTCCCCCTCTCCACCAGCAACGTGAGGATGAAGCTTTTCTGGAGACTGAGAACAGAAGCAAAGAGCAGAGGGAACATGGGAGCAGCCGTGCAGACACCTGCAGCAGCAGATGCCCAAGGGAAAGGCTCACTGGTTCTGTGCCAGCTGAAGATCCAGGACCTGGAAGGTGTACCTGGGTACTCCAGGGAATGTGAAAAATCCAAATACTTTGGCGCTTTTTTTTTTTTTTTTTTTTTTTTTTTTTTTTTTTTAAGTCATTAACATACTGAGGATGCTTTGGATGAGAACAGCAGAGCTGCCATAGGAGCAATCTGCACCCCAGGTCTTGCCTGGGGGTGGATTCTCCTTTGCTGCAATGTGAGGGGTTCATGGGGACAACTCCTGCTCACTGGGAGCCCAGTCCCATGGAGCCACCGTATCAGTGACTTCAATGATTGTCACATCCTCACTGGACAAACTGAAATCCATCAAAACCTTCACTTCACTTCAGCACTCTGCATCCATTCCCCCCAGGGAGCATTTTTCTGACTTCTCTGCTGTGCCAGGACCCACCTTGAACATGTTTGGAGGAGGTAAAATGGGAGAAGAGGGCCAGAGTGCCAGGTCTGCACTGCAACATCAGCTCCTTCTCCTTTCTGAATCTGGGAGATGTGTCAAGATGTTTTCCATCCTCAAACAACAAGAACTAAAAAGCTGACACCCCCTTCCTTTCCATACATGATACACCAGAAAAACCACAAGCTTCTGGACTCCAGGTTTTTCTTCTGGGGGAATGTATAATTGCAAAGGGCATTTTTTTTTTTTTTTAATGTATTTACTATATGGTTTGCAAAAAGTGGCTGCACTGCCTAGGCATTATCTCTTAGATTATTTCCTCTCTTTTCTCCACCCTCCATCAGGAAAGGAAATTAAAAACATTTGACTTGCCAGATATCTTCCCCTAGGCAGAATAATTAATATTAAATGGAATCTGCCTTGCAGCCCATTCGGGACCCAGCACAGCTGACAGTAGATGCTGGTGTCAGGATCAAGGTGACTAACAAGGATGGATTTTGCCAAAACAGCATTTAAAAGACATTTAAACATCCCCTAAAGTCTAGTAAAAAAAAAGTCGAGGCCATGCAGCAAAGCACAGCATAAGCTATCCTTGGGTTTTCTACAAGCCTGGAATGATCTTTACTTGCCAAAGGTGAGTGAAAAATTTGTAGGGCACCAGAAGGTGGGCCAGGCTTCTGGGCTGCATCAGAAATTAGCCCCTGTTTCATCAGCATCCTCACTGTGTGTTGAAAGCATGAGGAGAAGACGCTTAGACATAGTTTTTCTGAAATGAAGTGAGATGCAGAACCAATTACCTGGCCAGCAATCAGGAAACCAAACCTATTAAGTGACTTTGGAAAAACGCCACGAGGCACCCGAGATGGGGGAAGCATTCCCTGCACCACCACCTTTTCCAGCTCTTCAAACCATTTCTCCAGCAGCAGTTTCAGATGCAGCTCTCGACTGCAAATGGGAGACCAGAGATTCCTGGGGGAGAGAGATGAAGACCCCTTGGCTGGTAGGGGCTGTCCACTGCCTTACACAACTGCTCTGGGAATGAGATCTGGAGCTGTACAGATGTGCACGAGAGGAGTGAACCCATTCCACACCTGCACCAGAGATGGTTTTTCAGGCAGAAAGACTCTACCTTCTATTTTCTTCCAGCTGACTCAGAGACTTCTTCCCTGATTGATGTGAAACACTTGGACAATGCACATCTGCAGACTTCCTTGAGGGTGTGCATTTGGCTACTGATTTGAAAAATAACTGCATTTTAAAGGTCAAGGAACAGTGTTCTAGCACTGTTCTTCTTGATGGCTGAATTCAAAGTCTAAATGTGTTTTGCATCACAGATGGAAAAAGGTATGAAGAGCTCTCTCCCCTTCCCTTTGGGTTTTCATGCCTCCAGACAGAGCTGTAGAGTTACCTTCAGTAAATCAAGGTTTGCATCCCTGAGGTGCCAAGGGCATGACAGCCACTCCACGTCCCTTCAGCAAAGCTGTTCCAACTGGAAGTCTTCCTTCTGCTTCATGGTCACAAGCATAGAAACCCCCTGACCTTTGGCTGTTGTTAAGAGGTGCAAGAGTGACATTTCTGAGCTGTGCAGAAGGCTGAAAGGCTGCAAGGAAGCAGAGTCTGCAATGAGCATGGCTGGGAGGGCTGGGGGAAGCTGTGCCACGGCTGAGTGACCAGGGGTGACGGTGATGCTGCCCTGACCTGGCCTGGCTTGGATCTGAGGAAATTTAGGTTTTAAAAGCAGACTTGGAAAAATGCAGAGCAAAGGGCCTAAGTGTTTGTCTCGCTGTCTGAAGAACCGTCACACTGTTTGACCCCAACCATCTGCCCTGGGCACAGACACCAGAAGGGAGCACAGAGGAACCCAGGGGGGAGCAGCTGCCACCAAACCCTGTGCCTGTCTGCAGCTCAGATTATTGGTATACCTCATTTTATTTTTTTTTTCCCATTTTTGTTTGGGGGTTTTGTGTGTGTGTTTTTTTTATTTTTTATTTTTGTTTTTTCTTGTGTTGTTGTTGGTTTTTTTTTTTTAACAACCAGAGCTCAGTGTGCTCTCACATTCAGGTTTGGGTTTTTTTCAGTTTTTTTGGGGTCTTTTTGGGGGGTCGTTGTTGTCACTGAGCAATGAAGAGCAATTCCCTGGGGTTTGCACTGACCACCTGCCCCCAACGCTGCCTCCTGCCTGCCCACCCTCTGCTTTCTTTAGCACTTGCACTACTGATGGCTGAGCTCCAGGGCAAGGGAAGCAGGGGTGCTGCTCTGGAGGAGGGGGGAGTCACCCAGACCCTGGGTCCCCCCCTTTCATCTCTGTATATATCCCTGGTAGCACCCAGTACTCACTCTGAAAAAAAAAAAAAGGGAATTTTGCCCTAACACCCACAGTGAGAGCCGTGAAGCAATGGTTGGTGTCAGAAAGCCTCTGGACAGAGCAGAATCCCCTCCTGGTACCCAGCTGGCAGGGAGCCTGGCAGTGGGTGCCTCCTGAATGTTAGCACTTTGAAGTTGGTGGCCTTGTTCTCTTATAAGGGCTTGATCTTTTCATGCAGTTAAAAGTAAATATTCTTCCCCATCATGCTGTCCTACTCCCCACCTCAAACCGAAGCAATGAACAAGCACCTGGACCATTTAAGAGATTGTCCAGGACTCAAGAATCTGTCATTAATCTCAGAAGTTTATGCCTCAAATGTAAAAACACAGACATCTGTCTTAGTAACAACACTTGAGAAAGCAGCAGCTCCAAGTCTGAACTGAACTTTGTCCTTGAATTCAATTACAAACAGCACCAGGAAAAAAAGCAAAACCAAACTTGCATTGGCACAAGGATAAAAACACTGATTAATTTTTTCAGAACCCAAACTGAAGCAAAATTTCAGAATTTATATTCCCCAAAGAGTCATGTGAGGGGTTTACCTACACCTCACACATCTTTAAACACAGCCTATGCCTTTTAAACTGTGCTAGTCTCCCCCTAAAAAAAAAAGGAAAAGAAAAAAAAAAAAGTGCAAAGGGGAAGAATACTAACAGGCACCAGCAAATAAAAATTGTATTAAAAGGTCCAGGATCATTAAAGGCAGGAGGCAATGAGATGCAACCAGAAGAACTCAGGCACAGCCTTGCTCCTCCTTGCTGCTTCACATTTCCCATCCTTACGTCCCCAGTAAGCTGCACTGGTAAGAATTAAATATACCAAGAGAGGCCCAGTAGAGTGGGAAATTGTCAGAACCTCATTACCCCCGGAGTTAATTGCCAGGAGAAGCTTAACCATGGAGCTCTGGTGACAAAGGGCAGCCAAGCTCTCAGTCTTCGGGTGGCAGAGGGCACCTCTGTGTCTGGGGGTGCCTCCAGGACCTGAGGGGAAAAGGAGAGTGAGGTGCAGAACTCAGGCAGGGCTGACACTCTGTGCTTTTGGAAGCCAGGATGGAATCATATCAGTGAACAAATTTGGCTGCCTTCACCACTTGTATTTTGTGATAAACTTTGCTTTGATGACAGATTCGTTAATTTAACAACTCCACCTTAAAATCAATGCCAGAGGGGTGAGCTGGGGGGGGGGGTCTTACACCCCAGTTCCATGTTGGAGACAAGGGGATGGGCTTGTGATGGATACTTGAGAATGGTAAGATTTAAAAAAGCAAATGGCAATTTTATACCTGTGTGATGTAATGTTTTATATGTGCGTTGTCTTTCTTAATGTAAAACTCTTGTATTTTTGTGGTTTATATGCAGCAGGACTGATGGCTGTGAGGGTGCACGCTATTTTGTAAAATATTCTTAGCCAGTTTTCCCAAAGAGGAAAAAAAATGAAGTATTCACATTTTCATTGGCTTGTACCTGCATGTACAGTATTGGGGCAGCAAGTGAAGATGATTAAAGCCAGCTTGAAAACTTTTTTCTGTGCTTGAGTTGAGCTTCTCAAAGTATCCAACCCAAACCCACATGTGTAGCTTAAAATAAGGCAACTTAGCCAATAAGTTGGGCTGATTTAGCTGAAAGGCTCCAAATTCCCACATGCTCAAAGTGATCACCTTGCCCCCACAGTGACCATGGTGAATCACAACCTGGTAATGCTGTTTAAAAAACCAAAACACAAACAACCAAGATGAAGTTAGTTGAGGTTTCACTGCAATGTTTTATTTGGGAATTTACATATACACAGGGGTAAAGTAGACCACAGGAGTCTGACTGACTTCTTGCTCACGCTGATGAGTTTAAGCAGTTGTGTTCTACTGAAGATGAGAAAAGAAATCTGACCCACCCACTTCTTATGCCTAGAGTAAAATGTCAAAAGCTTGCTAGGAAAGGGTACCAGGATTGCAGGAACAAAAACGAAAAAATATGAAAAAAGTATAAATTAGGATGTCATAGTCATTTTAAAAGTGTAAGAAAACTTGCAGTGGGCTCTCAGCCCCTGATAAGTTAACTCTCAGTTAGATTGTTAAAAGTTAAATACATCAATACCACATATTAGACAGAAAAGCCACTCTGAAGTGCAAGTTTCACATTCCAAACAGTTTGCCCCCACACTGTGCGAGAATCCTGCTTGCTCATGGGGGGAAGGAGGGAAGGAGGGAAGGAGGGAAGGAGGGAAGGAGGGAAGGAGGGAAGGAGGGAAGGAGGGAAGGAGGGAAGGAGGGAAGGAGGGAAGGAGGGAAGGAGGGAAGGAGGGAAGGAGGGAAGGAGGGAAGGAGGGAAGGAGGGAAGGAGGGAAGGAGGGAAGGAGGGAAGGAGGGAAGGAGGGAAGGAGGGAAGGAGGGAAGGAGGGAAGGAGGGAAGGAGGGAAGGAGGGAAGGAGGGAAGGAGGGAAGGAGGGAAGGAGGGAAGGAGGGAAGGAGGGAAGGAGGGAAGGAGGGAAGGAGGGAAGGAGGGAAGGAGGGAAGGAGGGAAGGAGGGAAGGAGGGAAGGAGGGAGGGGTCTTCCCTAGGACTTTGGTTCCAATGAGGGTTGCAGAGCCAAGCACAGCGAGGCCTCAGCTCTGGAGAACTCCACTCAAGGGAAGAGGTAGCAAGGCTTGCTTGCCCCTGGGCTTGGGTTAAAATCCAGTTCCTCAAGCACCAAGCAAAGTTTCCACCCCTCTGCTAACCAAAACCCCTACTAATACTAGTTTAGGTGATTTTTTTTTTTTTTTAAAAGGCCTGACAAGGCAGGCAGTATGAAGTACAGATTTCCCCAGTTCCTCAGTCACACCTCTGCTAAGATACCCAGCAGGACAATAAGTGCTACCCAGAAGCATTAGTGGAGGTTTGTGCAAGGAGGGGGTCCACCCCAAAGTGTGCATTGACTGTGCTAAATACAGGGGAGCTGATGTTCTGGTCACTGAGGTTTCACTGTGTCTGACAGTGAAAAGGCAGAGATGGGTCTCAGTTATGGAAAGAGGTTCAGGCTGGGCAACCAGCCAGAAAGGAAAACCCTGAATGTCTCATGGAGCAGTTTTGAAGAACAGAACAGAAGGCAAAAATGGTCACAATGCAAGGGATCATTTCCACATCTGAGTGCTGAGGGACTGATTGCTGCCCTGGGCACCTCCTCCACCCATTGACTGTCCATATCCCATCATACCATTAGCTCCATAGAAGTTCATCCCAGCCATCTGCTGGGTCATCTGCAAAGGGGAGAGGAGAGAAGGCAAGGCTATGTTAATGCAACTGCCAGAGCACAGCAGAAGTAAAATTCTTGCTTCCCAACATATTAAGGACTCAATTAAATTCTTCTAAAGAGTTACAGTGAACAGAAGCCACTGATTTCTCATATGCATGGCCACCTAACAAGCTGAGAAGTTTTCATTTTAGCTGAGGTCTCACTGATCTTTCTTCTCCACCAAGCACTGAGAACTCTGAAGAAGTGACTCCTTTGTGATCCCTCAGTTTGCCTGCAGACCTCACCCAACCCCAGGAGCCAGGCTAGAAAAGCCCTGAAGCTTTCAGGTAACAGGCTAGATGTCACTGTACCTGCCTCCCCTGCCCTCCATCCACCTCTGGGTCAGTAGAAGATCACACCTCACCTGAGCAATGTTCCACTGCAGCTGCTGTGCTGGCTGCACTCCATAGATGGGCTGGGGAACTGCTGCCATGCCAGCTACATAGCCAGCCTGCTGTGCTGCCATCATCCCGTTGGGGACACCGATGACAGCTGCCTGCACGTTCCCCACATAGCCAGCAGGTATGGCCATGGGAGTCACCATCCCTGCAGCTCCAGGCTGGGCCATCATTCCCACTGATGGTGCCATCATGCCTCCCATCACGCTGCTGGAGGGGGGTACTCCAGGAAAGGCAGGGTATGCTGCTGCAGGGTATGCCATCTGAGCTGGGGCCATGAACATCGCTCCTGGAAAAAGAGAGAGGGAGGAAGGGAAGAACTCTGCCTTCCTTGTGAGGGGCTGAAAGGCTGACCTTCAAATCACAGACTATCACAACACTCACTGGGCTGTGACATTGCGACCAAGCTGTTCACTAAGCTCCTCACCAGTTCTCGAGGACCACCTACATTCCCACAGCTCTGCTTGTCAGCTGTCAGGACACCCCACCCACTCTGAGTCAGAGGGCCGCCCTGCAGCAGCTCTGCTCTGAGCTCTCTTACCTTGTGCAGGCAGCTGAGGTGTTTGTGAGCCATACAGGGAAAGGATGGAGTCCTTGGAGAGCTGCTTCTTCCCCACTTCCTCCCCTTTGCCTCCTGGCTCAGGGAACAAATTCAGGTTTTCGGGTACCGAACCGGCACTTCCAGATGTTGGCATGGAGCCAGTGACCTGAGACAGGGAGAGCACAACATCTGCATTCAGCACCAGGGCAACTCAGAGATCAGCATCTCATTCCAGCATCAAACTCAGCTCTCCCAAGCACTGATGGCTCCTACTCTACTCACCTTCCTGCAGTCAGAGTTTGATCCCACAGAGGCAAAGAGATCAAGATCCTTCTCCAGGCTGCTGGGCCTTCCATTTGTCATGGGGGTGGTCAGAGGAGCATCTGGGAGAGACAGAGCTGAGATGGGTGCCCAGGCAGACAGGCACAGGCTGAGGGGCAGCCTCCTGCCAAGGAAGCAGTTTGCACATATGCCACTCAGCCTGGTGACCTGACCTGCCAGCTCTTCCCTTGTCCTTCTGCTGCTGAGAAGGAACTGGCTCTGGACTAAGGAACTGCACCGTGCTGGATCTGTTCTGTTAACCTCAGAGCAGCCCAGAGCCATGCTGGGTCTGGAGGCCACTACTGCTGCTAAAGAAAAATCACTGCACCAGCAGAATGGAAAACATCAGGAAAGCCATTTATGCTGCCATGCTGAGGAGTTGAAGCAAAACTCTCTACAGCACCTATCGGTTACTGTTCAGCTGACATGGAAAATAAGCACTAAAAGCTCAACAAATTCACAAGACCCAAGATGGTGCATAGGGTCACGGTAAGACACACAAGGCTCAGAAGGTTCTTACCAAGTCCCAGCAAGTCCATTACTGGTTCAGTAGATTTAGGAGAGCTTTTTCTAGACTGCTGCGTTTCTTCTTTCTTTTGAGGCTAGGGAAAAAGGAACACCAGAAGTCTTGTTCAAATTTTGGGTGTACTCCGATACACTGGAGGCTTTCATGAGAGAGTAACCCTTCAAATCCTTTTTTCCAATGGACATAACCCACTGGCAACTTCAAGCATGCTCTGAACTAGGAAAAAATAACTGCTCAAGGTGGAAAGTGAAGTGGGGGCAGTTGGATTCCAATGTGCTCTGCACTGCGAGTCAGAACACATCTGCTTAGTATCTGCTTAGGCTGAGCAAAACAAGCTACTACCATTACTGTGACTCAGTGCAGCCACTGCTATGACTGAGGCCAGACAAAATGCTTCCATATCAAGCTGGGTTACCTCTGTGTTGCTTGAGAGAAGCCTTTACAATTGACCCATGCCTTTTGATCTTACCATTTTCACCTTCTCAAAGATGATAGGTTCCAGTTTTCTTTCTGATACTGGCTCATTACTCCTTTTCCACTTGTCATTCTTTTCTTTCTATAAGGGAAAAAAAAACATTGATGTGAGAGGCAAAAGCTCACATCACCATACTGAGAGAAAGTTCATACAGAGCTCTCCATGATGCTGTCAGCAATCTCAAAAGCCTCAATGATGCAGCTACAGACTTGTGGTCTTGCTTTGAGCAACGGGTTGGACAAGGAGGCCTTCAAAGGTTCTCTCCAGTTTCAGTTCTTTCTACAGTATGACTGAGCCTAATCAGCCTTGAAGAGATTAGTCACTAATACAGGAAACATTTAAACTGTCTATTTTCATAGTCACTGCTTACTCATAAGACAGACAAACACTTAGAGCTTAAAATGTATTCAAGCTTCTGTAGAAGGGATTAGAAACTAACCCTAAATGCACTGATGTCAATACTTCTGTCCATGTATTTCTTCTTTTCATATTTATCCCGAATGAAGCTCTCCACAGCTCTGCAAGCAGCTTGTTAAAGACAAATGATTCAAGAATAGAAGACTTACATAGTAGTATTTGACATGTGGATACAAGGTACAAGTTGTAACTAATGACTGTTCAAAGAGCATATCCAGAAGTAACTTTCTTAAAATAGGTCAGTGTTGGGTCCAACTGCTTTTTTGCTACTCAGTTTTTGCCCCTGGGTTATTCCAAGCATGATGGTGCTATAAAAGGTACACTAAATCAGAGCCTAAATTCCTAGCATATTTTCTTCACTGATGTATATTTACTTCTATCATCATTTATGAACATACATGTCATTAGCACAAATCACAGAGTGGCCAGATGGACTCTGTGCATACAAAAGCACATCAGCCACCAGCTTAAGACATTAAAAAAAAAAAAGGTAGAGAGGTGCTCCTGTGTCTCCCTGGGTTCCCATCATTCCCTTTTGCTCCAGGCATCTAGAAACCCTCCTGTAACATGAAGATTACAGCTTAACTCTTCAAAAGTGTTCACCCTTTTTATCCATCTCTCCTGAGAATTTTAAATGCTCAGCACTTCTGAAAGTCAACCATCCTATTTGCCCCAGACTCTAGAGGGCATATCTCATGCAATAGCTTCAGGTTGTAACCTTTGTGCTCCAGTTTTCCACCCCTATAGCTGGGAAGAAATCCTTGTGACTCTCTTCTGCTCCTATCTGTAAGCAAGCAGCCTGCAGGGGAAGCAGTGCTGGGAAGGTGCCTAGCTAGGAACTCATCCTGATGCCCAGGCACATGGAGTTAAGCCTCCTGTGCAAGCACAAAGTGAGAAGATGAAAAGACTCCACATTTCCCCAGCAGCAGAGGATAAAAGGATGCTGATCTGTTTGAGGTCTCCTGAAGTTCTCGGGCAGGTAGGCTTCATAAAGACGATTTGCTTTTCCATTTCCCATCTCTTGCATGCACTGCAATTCAAAAAGAATTCTTGAGCCTTTTGTTTCACAGACATTAAAGCTCTCGCACACACTAGCACACCAGGCTACCAAGCAAGAGTCTATCCATGTTAACTACAAGGCACATGTAGACTTTTGAAGTCTGTTCTGTCCCTGAAAGCCACTCCTCAGGCTGCACCTCCCACAGCTTTGGCCAATTCAGACTTTGTTTACTTCCAGGTTTCTGAAGCCCCAGGAACAGAACAGGACTGCTCCCATCCCTCCTGTGTTACCTGTATCTGTTCCTGTGTCCACTGGTCGAGATTGACAGATTTTACCCTGGATATATGAACTCCTAGGTTCCTGTGGATCCCAGCACAACGAATACAGATGAAAACACCGATATTCCAGGATGCCCATCGTGGCCCTGCAAAGAGACACAAGAGTTTCACAGCATCCAGTCCACCTGGAGCTGCCTTCAACAACTGAGAAACTGCACCAAGTGAACTGGGACTGAGCTGTTTACGTTTTCATCCAGATTAGAAATTGGAACTAGACATCAGCAGGGTGTTTAAAGGTTGTCTCCCAATCATTATACTTAAGGATACTATTTTATTGTCTCCCTCTTCCATTTTGAGAGCTCTACACAAGACAAACATCTGTAAGATGAGGAGGGAGGAAATTAGGCATTTGAACCACCAAAACACTACAAAAAGCCTGATCCCATCTTGGTTGACCAGTCATGTCAATAAGTCTGTGTTCCTGATTAGCAATGGGGAAACTTTCCTGGATAACCTTACTGCAGTGGAATCAGCTCCGGAATATCCACTACTGCTCTAGGAAAAGCAGCATAAAATATTCAGCATTTGACATCCAGCCTGCATCACCAAGTCTCCTCTTACATCTTAACAGGAAGCTGGAGCTGAATAAGGAGAGCAGCCCAGGGAAAGCCCAGTACACTTTGGCAACCAGAAACACAGCCAGGGCCAGAAACCCAGAGGTTGCAATCCTGATACGAGACTGATTATCAGTTCACTCCTCAGTTTCTGCAGCTCTGCTCAGATTCAGGGTTTGCATGCAGCTTCCAGACAGGCAGGAGAGCTCCAAGGTGCAGAAGGAAGATCATGCCAGGGAAAAAAAACCACAGGGGAAAGATTAACAAGCTTAGTTTTACTCACTGCAAAGAGTTCTCTGAAGGACACCCAGCAAGGCATCCCCAGGGGATGGCAGAGGTCCACAGGCACTCCCACCACAGAGTGTGTCCCCCAGCCAGGGCCAACAGACCCTGACCATCCAAACCCTTGTCCTGCTGAAGGGAGACCAGTGTGGCAGCAGTCTGAAGGTGCAGTGCAAGATAAGCAGGTTTTAAAACCAAATCATCTGTCTAGAGCTGAGAGCTGGCTGCACAGTTTGTGGCCAGCTTCCACCACAGGTTGGCTATCACTGTCCATGAGTAACTGGCCAAACAGTCACAGGGATGCCACATCCTGAATAAAGGACCCAACAGACTCCAATAAACTGTGCCAGCCCTTTTTATAGGGACTGCAGGCATTACTGCAGATGAAGAACTATCCTGTCTTTTCTTGCCACTGTTAAAATAGCAAACTGCAAAGCTAATGAGACTGAGGTGGGAGGGGGAGGAGGGGGAAAGTGTAATTTCAAAGCTCTAAAAAAGCAGCACTGTATTTTAATCTCTTGAATATGCTAGATAGTTAACAGTTTGATTCCTATTCACTGGGAAAGCCTCGTGTATCCTGAGGGATTTGGTGCTGCTAATGCAATCAGTGGTTCATGGTCCCTTGTAGGCAAAGGCATACAGCCTCTAGCCTACCTCCAGTACCTATTCCAGCTAATTCACATTATGATTTAAAAAAAGTCTTTATGAAGCTTTCTGGCCTGTCCTGCCACTGCTTTCTGCTCTTCCAGTGGAAGACTGTCCCTTGAGAATGATACTAATTTAATGAAGTTGATCAAAGTCACTTCCCAGTTTCTTGGTGAAACCTGAACAGGAGCACACTCCTGCCTCTCAGTTCCTTTATCATACCTACCAAAATCTAGGACTGAATGCCAGTCACAAAGGCAGGCATGGGAAGAAAAGGCTTGTTCAGTGTTATGGCTGTTGCACACCAAGGTGAAACCAGGAACCTTGGTCCTTCTTTTGATTTATTTGTGGAGTTCTCTCCCAGATACACCCTGAAGGCTCTAACGTGAGACTGCCAGCAGGATTAAGTGTGAGATTCAAGGTTAGATTTAAACTCTAGATATATTTAGCTTTCATAGGACTAAAAGGATTAATAGCCAGCTAGACACTAGCTGAGGGCTGTAGTAATCAGCTCACTGGTTTGTCACATGTCCCAGCTCAAGCCACTGCACCCTCCTCCCCTGCGATGCCACAGATGAGCATGACTCAGTGGCAGAGTCTGTTGCACCAATCCTGCTCCAGGGTTACTTCATGTGTGATGCAGGATCTGAAACAGCAAGGGCTGAGCACAGGACCAGCAGCTGACTGTCACTGCAACTCCAAGATCCCAGATCTGGAAGACCCCAGTGCTGAAGCTGCTTTGTTATGCCACTGAAAATTTAAAATAAATAGCACATAAGCGTTCAGAATTTCTTGAGCCTGGTTACACAGCCCTTTATGATAGAAAAAGAGGAACAAGACATAGCTACACCCCTCCAGAGTGAAAAGCTACTTTAAGATAAGCAGCTGCACAAGAGCAGCACTTGCCTTGGCACAGCAAGGTGCAATCCAGCAGGGGAAGAGCCACTGCTTGAATAATCAGTGCTGAGCAGGTGGGAGGCAAATGAAATTTGTCCAGCTGGATCAAACTCCAAATAACTTCATGCTTGTTAAAATTATCATTTGGTGCCTTGGGCAGTGAGGAACATGTGGGGGTTTCTTTTGCTGAAAGCAAAAAGTATGCCAAGCAAGACAGCCCATCCTAGCCAAGCTGCCACCAAGGCAGCAGCCTGGATGCACCAGCCCCAACACACACACCCAGAGACCTCCAGCTCTGCTGGAATCTTATGCCCTCAACCATTAAACAACATTTTAAGTGTATAATTTCTTATAAAGCACTTATTTTTGTGGGCAAAGGGGATGGGGTTTGATGCACATGTAAAGGCTCCCACTTCCCTCTTTCGAGGCCACTGTGAAAGAGCTCATCCTAGAAATCCCACGGGGAAGCACCCAGTAAAGATCTGGCTGGGGAAAACTTTGTACAGACATTTCCCCAGTTTCACATGCCATTTGTAAGGTGAAACCTTACAACCAGAAAGCCCCAGGTGGTATTCAGAGATGTGAGTGCAGCCACACATTGCAGCACTTCACTTCCCCAAAGCTAAACTGAGCTGAAGACTCTACAGAAGCTCCAGTGACTGACAGAAGGGGCAAAATGCCTTAGTAGAAGGGCACAATTTTTAAGGGAAAAATGTTTTTATGTTAGTAGGTCACTTAGAGAACACCACAGCAGAATTTATCAGCATTCTAGAGCTGCTGTGGAGCCTTATCAGCCCTTGCAGCCCTTCTGCATACCCCAAACCTCACTGCTAATTGCTTGCACAAGGGCATGGCACACTGCAGGGAGCACCTCACCTTCTGGGTTCACTGAATTCTGGAAACGTGGATGCAAAAGGGTTTAGGACAAGGCCACACAGAAATATTTAGCTTGCTAAATTATTAGAAAGAAACATGAAAGAAATTGGTCCTTGCATGAATACCCCTGCTAATGGTACAGAAACAGTTCCCTTGAGACTGGCAGTCACCAAGGGGCTTCAGAGCTTAAGGCCTAGAGGAAAACTCGTTTCCCATGAGCAAAACTGGGAGTTTGGGCAACAACCACCAATCTCAGCCATGCCAGCCTGATGCTGCTGTCCCCCTGGTTTCACTGTTAGAGCTAATGCTATCATCCATGGTAAGCAAGTGACCTGGCACTAACCTGAGCTGGGCACAGCTCCTTCAGTTCCCATTACACATCTCCTGCCCCTGTTCCTCCCCTCTTATGTGCCCAGATCCTTCCTGGAGAATGCCAGCTGTTTGCAGGGGAACAGAAGAGTAAAGAAAATGGCAGTTTTGAGTAAAAATGGAACACTAATCAGAAGAGATTTTAGAGCCCAGCTATACACTCAGTTCTGGCACAACACTAAGGCTCAATCAGAGCACTTGGGGATGCATTCCTGGCCTGTCTGTGGTCACAGAAAGATCACAAGCTTCAAAACATCTATTGCTTGGTCAGTTTTCATTTTAGAAACGTGCACTGACTGCTTGAGTATATTCCTGAGGAGGGAGCATCACCACCCAGCAGAGGAGAAAGCTATGTGTGAGAAACTCAGCTGCCTGGTCAGTGCTTCCATGAGACACTGCCACAGCCTGGTTTATATCCCAGCCTGTCAAAACAAACCCTGCATACCAAGCTGCTCATACCAGCTCAAGTTAGCAGCTGAGCTGGAATCATGAATGCCTACAAGGACTGCCTGAATGATCTGCCCTTACTGAATTCCAATTCCCTTCAAAAGCCCAGCACAGCCTGGCCAGTCCACTTCACACCGGGTCTTACCCACTGAAAGTTCACACTCTTGGGTGTTTTTCCTCAAGGAATCCCAAGGGGATCCACTCCTCACCCCTCACTCAGACATTCCATTCTGGCTCAAGCTACACACGCAGGTTTCTTCAGTCATAACCCTCCAGAAGGCATTTAAAAATAAAACAGAAGTTGGCTGCAAAGCCACTGCTCTTTTGAGAGGGAGGGTCAGGAAAAAATAGATGCTTTCAGAGGCAGGAAGGAGAGAGCATCTCTATTCACAGCCTGATGAAATATTCTTGGTGCAAACAATCACTTGCCTGGCGGGCTCCCTGCCTGCCAGTGCTCCAGCAAAAGGCCATCTGTGAGAGGACCATGTGGCTGCTCAGCCCATTGATCCCAGCAAACACTGCTCCATGTGTCAGGCTACAGCATCCTCCAACCATCCCCTCAGCACTCCCAGGGGAAGGGGATGTGGGAAATTCTCCCTGGAGAGGGATAATCCCTGTGAGAGGACATTCACATCCTCCCGTGCAAGCCTTCAGCAGTGCTTGGAAATTTCTCACTGGGTCAAAGCTGAAAGGGCCTGGTTCTTGCAGAGCCAAAGGAGGAAACAGCCAAGCATCCACGAGCTTCCTTTGACTTGTGGTTTCCGTGTTCTGGAGAGGGATTGCTTAATGACTTACTGAAATTCATTCTGCTCATAGAAAAGGGATGACAAAGGCTGTCTTACACAACAGCTTCCTCTGCTCTTTACTGTAGATGCCTGTTCTACAGTCAACTGTTCAGATTAGTTTGAGAAAACAAGGTAAGCTCTGCTAAAAAAAGTACAATTAAACTCAGCTTCAAGATCTCTAAATTACATGATGCAACACAGGCTGGTTAGCTACAGGTCTCAGCATGCATCTTGATCCAGGAATCTGAGATCTGTCAAACATCAGCACTTGCAGATACCCTCACATTTAGTGCTACTTGTATAGTTTTCAGAGAGAGACTGGAACCCAGTGAAACATGGGTGCAAACAGCATAAAGCTCTGTGGCAAGGGAGTCTGACAAGGCTACACTTAGTCAAGTGGTTCAAAAGCTCAACTTTATGCCATCCCTTGAAAGCAAAAAGGGCTGTTTGCAGGGGGTTCATCTTGTTTTTTCTTTGTCTTGTTTGTTTTTTGGGTTTTTTGTTTGTTTGTTTTTTGTTTTTCCCACTAGCAAATTGCTGCAGTAATGACAGGCTTTAACCACTCTCTGCAGGAAGAAGGAAGAGTCAGAGTCATCTCTGGGAGAATATTGCTTCTGACAACAACTTGGGAGTTTTGCCTTAATCCTCCTGCCTGTATTACCTGCACCCAGTATATTCTCTCCATGTTTGACACAGGAACTTCACCAGCCAGGTCAGACCAAGCTGACTGGGTGCAGGCTCAGAAACAGGCTTTGAATCTTCTATAGTTTAGCAGGAATGCCAAACATTTGGGGGTCCTTCTGAGGCTTAGCTCCTGGGCCACTTTGACTGAGAATCTCTCTGATATCTAGAGCTAGACATGAACAAATTTTCACCACCACAGTTACCAAAAAAGCTCTTGAGATTAACAAGGAAAGGGCATCACCTCAGTAGTACAGAACAGAATAGCATGTTTTGCCAAAAATAGAGGTAAGCAGTTTAACAAGGCACAGGTAAATCCAGCTTCACAGTCAGAGGAAGCTTTGCTCTAAGACAGTTTCTCTTAAAAGCTCAAACTTTTTGTCCCAGATTTCCTGGGACACGTGAAGTAATCACTATTCTGGATCAAACTGAAGGAGAACAAAGCTATTCTTGACTCTAGTTGGTTTTGATAACCTACTTGCATTTTGAAAGGTGAATTACCTTTAAATTGCAGAGGCATTTTCTGAAGAGGTTGGCACACAAGCTCCCGAGCATTTGCTACCTTATGCAACTCATCTGGCAGTTACTATAGGAACCAACTTTTACTGAAGTTGCAGCTTATGCTCCAAGAATCCCACGGCATTTTGGGGCCCTCCTTGCAGAGCTAGGCAACCACTCACCACCCAGGCTCTCTGGTTCACAGGTAGGTCCATACAGGTGGTTCAGAACACAGGCACTAAGGCTGACATGGTTTGCTGAGATGCCCTTGGAGGATTATCTGTTATCTCTTCCTGGCAGCTGTAGAGATGTGCATCCCTGCACGTGACTCAGAGCTCTCTGTAGCTTTCCTTAAAGGCTGTCTTCCTACAACTCTCCTGAGCACAAAACAATTCTACAATATGGTTGTGAGTTGTTTGGGGTTTGTTTTGGTTTGTTTTTTTGTTTTTTTTTATCTCCTTCTTTTGTGGCTTGAATGGGAAATTACAACATTGAAGCAGTGTGTGCAGGGTCAGGCTCACAGCCAGACAGAGCCAAGTCCCCTCCCAGGCAGTGTCTGACACCCTGGCAGCAATGCTTGGGCTTCTCAGATGAAGACAGCCAAGGGACAAAGTTTATTTCTGAACACTTACACTCACCTGAAATTACCACTGCTTTATGCACAAGACTGTTCCTTTCAGACCTGACTTTAGAAGATCAGAACAGCTCAAAAGCAGAAGAGGAAGCACAGCACTCGTTAAGGTAACTGCAGAATATTGTGGCTGCAGCTGAGAATGAAATGAGTGCACAGGCACACAGACATCTCAGCCTGCTCCCATTACATAAGACACAGCTTTCTGCTCCTAACACAAGACTTTCCAAGCCAAAGGGAGAAGCTTCAGTCCCATTGCTTTGATTTTTTTCAAGCCCACTGCAGGCATCACTGCCCACTGCTCAGTTTGCCCATAATGAGCATTTCTTCATCACATGCAGTTGTTCAAGGCAGCTATTTAAAACAAGCTACTCTTCATACTGCTTTCACTGAAAAGGAAATTCAGCTGCAATTCAATAGTCTGCTGATGGAGGACTTGAGTCACAACAGATTTTTGTTGAATATTAGCAACATGTTTTATATTAATATAGTTTGGTTGGACTAAGCCAGCTGTAATGAGCTGTAATTCCACTGGAAGTCATCTTCCCTTAACCACACCTGCTCCAGTCCCAAGCCTTTTATCCTGCTCTTCCTGCTTGCCACCCAGTATTTAACCACCTCCTGCCAGGTATTTTCAAAGTTCCAGCAAAGACTGCTTGAAGAAGTACATCTTGGCCTGTCTGGTGTTCAGGGAGTTTCCCATCTAATCATTAAAGTCAGAAGGAAGGGTTGATTTTGGTAAGGAACCCACAGTTCTCACAAGGGACAAAGGGAAGAGTCAGACAAACCAGGAGGAGCACAGGGCAACCTGAACTGATGGAGAGACAGAGCAGTCCTCGTTGGTGCTCCCTGGGGAGGAACCTGCCCTTCCGACGTCACCCAAAGGGGATCCCAGGAGCCTGCTGGATGGATGGGACTGGAAGAGCAGAGGGGAAGAGTTTGGGAGAAGGAGAGAATCAAACAGAATTAGCTGTATGGTACACAAGTTCAGCACAGAGCATTAGAGTCAGAAATGCAGAGGAAAATCCAGTTAATGTGAGGCAGCACAGGACATTTTCCATTTACTGGAAGACATCTGAATACTCAGGTCAGGTCCCCCCTGCACAGACTGCACACACAGCCCTCCACCTACACTGCAATTTCAGCCTCCGAGCTCATTTTGATGTTTAGCAGGATGTCTTCTGACAGATACTCAATACAGACTGCTTGACATTCATGCTGCCTTGCACACACAAAACCACACCAGCAAAGAGGAAGGAGGAGGCAAGAGATTTCCTCCAAAATTTCCTCCAAAACACGAGCCCCTCACCACTGCACTGTTTATTGTTGCAAAAGCAAACACCACCCCAAGCTTTTTTTCCCCCCCACTTTCCTTATCCTTTTTTCCCCTCCCAACAATGTAGGCCCAGGACATTAAGATCTCTCTAGGGAAGCCATCAGGCTGCTGCTGCTCCAGCTCTCCCTCCAGGCTCATCTGTGGAGCTCTTGGAGAAAAGCTGTAGAGAAAGGTCTTGAAGCCACCACTGTCTCCAACACAAGTTAAATGAATCCCAGACAGAGAAGGACAGGAGAATACTTTGGAGAACTTGGTTTTCCCTCCTTATCAGACATCCAGATGCAGTTGGAGCAGGAATCACTCATATGCACTGCCTGAGGGAAACCAGGGAAGAGCAACCCAGCAGAGGACCCTCCCTCTAAGCACTCCCATGGATGAGGGCAGAGGAAACCCAACTGTTAACCAGAATGGCCCAGCAAAGCAGAGCAGGTTTGTTAAACTGACCCCAGAGTGCTGGGCACAACTCACAGCCAGCACCAGCTCCTGAAAAGAAAATTTTACCCTCATGCTGAGGACTTCTGAGGAGCATGATGTCAAGAGGGTGCATGGCAGCAGTGCAGCTCATGCTCACAGGTACTGTCATCTCCTTTAGTTCTGCTTATAAAAGTGAAAAAAAAAAATCTAGTAATGAAACTCAGCAAGAAGTTAGGTCATTGGGAAGAGGCAGAATGGAAGTGTGGGTGGGATGTGAACAGTCTCTGCCCATGTGTCATGCTAGCTTTGATCAAGCAGCAAACCACTGCAGAATTCATTAACTTCAGCAAAAATCCAGATGGTCAAAAGCAGCTTTTTATTGCAAAAGTGTCTTGATAGGTGCTATAGGAGCTGCCAGGTTCCTACTCTGCCTTCAACTTTGTGGAAACTCATACAAAGACCCTCATGATGTTGACAGTGCTTGGACAAAGGAGGGAGCTGGCACAGGAACCCCTCCTGACACCACCAGCAGTGCCTGCTGACCAGATTTCAGCCCTGACCTTGGCTCTCAGAGAAGAGCATTCTTCATGTACCTCATCCAGCAGAAACAGACTCGGGTACAAACCAAGCACCAAACAGCTGTAGAGAAGAGCAGCAACTCTTCAAGGGAGCACTGGGAAGGTTGAGGGGAGTTCTCTGGAGCTGGCAAATCCCACACGGCCTCATTAGAGCTAATTTGCAGAGCTGTAGTGATTAAGAAGCCATCTATCAAATAAAATCAGCTCTTTGCTCTGCACAAGCCATCAGGACTCAGATCAACCCTTCCTTGCCACCACTGCAACCCAGCAGCCTGACCCAGGAGCCAAAGCACAGCCCAGCACTCTGACTGGCACCAGCTCTGTACCCTGCCCTCAGGATGAGACCCCACACCTCTCTGAACCTCATTAGCAGAGTGGGTAATGATTTTATCAGATAACTGGGTACAACAGAAGCACAACATGCTCTGCATGACTGAGGCAGCCACCCCATCCTCCTGGCAATGCTGACCTGCATCTGGGTTTTTATGCAGAGCAAACCAGAATGCTGCATTCCCAGGAGGTACAGGAGAAGCTGTGCAACCACATCAAAAGAGGGAGCCTGGAAGTGTTGGGAGAACACGTTCCCATATTGTGTATGTTACTGTCTCATGCCTGGAAAGACCAGATAAGATAAGGCAGCTATTCTTGCCCTTGGCACCAGCATTAGGAGCCAAGAGATAAGTGATCTGCAAGCAGGAGGCACGTTCTGCTCTGCCAAGCCACATGGCAGCCAAGGCCAGGTGTGAATGCAGCTCCAAATCCAGCACCCCCAGGTAAGGCAGGATGGTACCAGGAGGATGCTCTGCTTGGGGGTGGGTTTGGGGTTTTTTTTTGAGACAGCCTGAAACCAAACCTCAACAGCACAATGTTTGGTGTTGTTGAGCAAAGCTCTCTGCAGTTTTTAGAGGTCACACTGAGGTGACTGTCTCCCACTTACAGATAAAGAAACACAGCCCCTGCTCCAGCTTCATTTGTTGCAGCTACTGAGAAACAAGCCTCAAGTTCAGGCTCTCCAAATCATTATAAAAGCTCATTAAAACAGGATTTTAGGTAGGCATGGGCATAACCTTGGCCCTTTAGCTACAAGAAAGCAAAGCATTTGACAGTAGCAAGGTACAGAAAGGCACCTCCCTCCCCACAGACCCAGTGACAGTTGTTTTATTCATCTTCTAGAATTCAGATATTTCCATCTGACTTCCTTTCTACCCCACCCCACTCTTTTCTCAGAAAAATGAGGATCACAACGTGCCTCAAAACCGAGATGAAACGGGAAAGGAAGCACAGAGTGAAATAGGAAATTCCTCCAGTGACTCCATGGGCAAAGCTCTGATCCATCCCTTCCTCCTCCTCCTCCTCCTCCTCCTCACCCCCTGCTCCCAAACCTGCTCCTCAGGAATGCCCTCCAGAAATCACACCCCCCCAGCTCTCGGGTTCCTCTTTAGTCCCCACATGGATTCGGTGTTCCCAGGGACCCCTCAGCTCACTCAGTCCCCAGCCCTCCCCTGGCCAGCAGCTTTCTGCTCCACTCGCCCGGAGCTGCAGAGGGGCTGAGAGGCTCCGGGGGCGGTTGCAGTGACAGGAGCAGTGCCAGAGCACCCAGCTGCACCGACTGCCACCCAGTTCCACTCTGATAAAGCCACCTCCGGGATTTTTTTTTTTTCTTTTTTCATTTTTTTTTCCCCCCACAAGCACTGCTCAAGCGATGGGGAAATCCCCGGCCCTGCTGCAGACCCCCAACCCGCCCGCCCCCGGAGCTCTCCCTGCCTGCTGACGGGGCAGGGGGTCGCGGAGCCGCCGTCCCCCGGCCAGGCCTATCCCACCGGGGGACCCCCGGGGAGCGGCGACACCGGAGAGCTCCGAGAGGCCCCTGGCGCGGAGGGCAGGGAGCGGAGGGCAGGAAGCGGAGGGAGGGCAGTCCCTCGCCACACGCTGCCACCGAGGAGGTGACACCCGCCCCGGGCTCACGGCTCCCAGCAGGCCCCGCCGCCCCCTCAGCCGGTGCAGCCCGCGGGGAGCCCGCCGGTACCTTTAGCCTGGCAGTCGGCACAGAACTTGTTCTCCTCCTCCGCCAGCAGGCTGCCCAGCACCGCCTGGTACCGCTCCACGTCCCTCACCGCTTTCCCCGTCATGGCGCGGCCCGCGCTGCCCGCCCGCGGGTCACGGCGCCGCCGTCCCGGGCAACGGCCACTTCCGGCTTCCGGTGGGCGCGCGGGTGAGGAGGAGGGGGTGGAGCCAATCGGGAGGAGGAGCCAATCGGCGGCAGCGCGCGCCCTTTAAGAGCTCCCTCGCGCCGCGTTCCCCCCGCCCCCCCCCCTCCCTCGCCGCTGATTGGCTGCGGCGCGAGCGGGAACCAATGGGAGGCGGCGGCGGCGGCGGCATGAATGGGAAGGGTCACGTGACCTAACGGGGGCGGGGCTGGGGGCGAGGGGAGGGGCCCGGGAGGGGAGGGGGGGGGGGTACAGGGGTGCTGGGGGGGGGGGGAGGGTGGGGTGGGAGGTTCTGGGGGTTGTGGGGTTCTAGGAGGGGTTGTAGGGTGATGGGGGGGCTGTTGGGGGGGTTGTGGGGTGATGGGGGGGCTGTCGGGGGGTTTGGGGGGGGTTTGGGGTGATGGGGGGGCTGTCGGGGGGTTTGGGGGGGGTTGTGGGGTGATGGGGGGGCTGTCGGGGGGTTTGGGGGGGGTTTTGGGGTGATGGGGGGGGCTGTCGGGGGCTTTGGGGGGGCTGAGCAGGGGGTGCTGCTCATTGTGCCAGGTCACTGTGGGCCCGATCCGCCCACGGCTCTGAGGAGGAGGAAGGGAGCACTGCCCCCCCCCCCTCACCCCCCCGATGAATCAGTCTGCAGCGGAGCCTGCGAGGAGGAGGAGGAGGAGGAGGAAGAAATCACCGAGCTGATTCATCCCTCCCGCCTTCCCTGGGAGCGGGGGGGGCGGCTGCCAGCGAAGGCAGGAACCGGCTGGGGGGGGAGCCGGGGACACGGGGGGGGGGGGGACACGAGTGAGACACCCGCCCACCCACAGCCACGGACACTGGGGAGCAGCGGGGTGACCCCCCCTGCGCATCCCCCCTTCCCCTGCCGGGACCGCGGGGGGGGGGGGGGGAGTCTGTGCCGTCCGGGGCTGCGGGGGGGGGGGGGGGGTCACAGGGCAGAAATTGGGTCAGAAACATCAGAACCCCCTGGGGGTGACAGGGGGGGGACAAGCAGAGCCCCAGCCCCGGGCACTGGCGGGGACATGGCCACAGCGACACCGCAGGGGACACCCGGGCTGGGGGCTCACCATGCAGCCCCCCCCAGCTTGGCCCCCTCCTCTCTCAGCCCCTTGGCTGCACCAAAGCCCCTTTGTGCCACTCCTGCCGATCCCCCCTCCCCAAATCCCCCCTCCCCCAATCACACCAAATCCCCCCCTCCCCAAATCCCCCCTCCCCAAATCACACCAAATCCCCCCCTCCCCAAATCACACCAAATCCCCCCTCCCCAAATCACACCAAATCCCCCCTCCCCAAATCACACCAAATCCCCCCCTCCCCAAATCCCCCCCTCCCCAAATCACACCAAATGCCCCCCTCTCCAAGTCCCTCCCCGCCCCGTCCAGCCCCGCATCCCGAAATAACCCGGGGCTCACCTGGGGGGGGGGGCCCGGGGCTGCCCATATTCTCCATATTCATGAGCCCCCGGTTCCCCCTCCTCCCCCCGGGGTCCCTCCGGGGCTGCTCCCGCACCTCAGCGCACTCAGGCGGGGACGCGGCTGCCACCGCCTCGCCATGCCCGGCTGCTCCCCGCTCCTCCGCCTCTGGGTCCTGATCCAAACCTCCGGCCTCTGCCTGGCCCAGATCGTGAGTGTCTGCTGGGGCTGGGGAGGGGACAGAGAGGGGACAGAGAGGGAACAGAGAGGGGACAGAGAGGGGACAGAGAGGGAACAGAGATGGGACAGAGAGGGGACAGGGGGGATGGAGAGGGGACAGAGAGGGGATAGAGAGGGGAAGGAGAGGGGACAGAGGGGACAGAGAGGGGACAGTCCCCATCTGCCCCGCCACAGGCTCGCACTGCTGAGCACCCCTGGGTCGTTCTGCTCCTTTTCCCAGCGTTTGGATTTTCCCAGGACTGTCCCAGGGAGAAGTTGGGAGCAGCTCCCAGCTGGGACCCACGGCCCCGACCCAGTGGGGACCTCCCGGTGCCACAGCTGCTGCCAGCCCCATGGGACAGGACCGGGCTGCGGGGGTTGGAGTTTGGGACTTGTTAGCTGAAAAAGTTGGGGTTTGTTTTCCCGTCGGGGCAGCAATGGGGGACTCTGCCATTTCACTTCTCAGCAGCTGCCAGATTTTGATGCTTCCCATCACCTGGAAACATTTTCTTCTGCTTTGCTGGGGAGCGGGGCTGAGGGGGGCTCTGACCCTCCCAGGGCTGTTCTGGGGCTCTGGGGGGGCTCGCTGAGGGGCAGAAGGGGGGTCCCCAGCACTGGGGGTCCCAGCTGCCTGTCATCCAAAGACAGGAGAAAATGCATTGGACAGAAGTGAAGGTGTCCCTAGAAGAGAACATCTCTTCTTGCTTTGCAACTGCAAAAATCGGATTTTTAGAAAAGATTTTAGGAGAAGTCTTCAGTGTGTCTCCTGAGCTGCCTGCCGGGGCAGCCAACCTCACTGGGGGGCAGCTGCCTGCCCCAAACACCCCCCGGGATGCCCATGGGGTCTGGTCTGGGGAATGGGATCTGTCCAGAGCAAGGGGGATGTGAAGGCTCCTGGAACAAGGATCTGTTTGAAACAGGGCAGGACAAAGCTGCCATTCATCCACTCTGCTCCCACCCTGACCGCGGGCTCTGCTTCCAAGGTGAAGCCAGGGCTCTCAAATCCCTCATCCTTTTACAGTTCCCTTTCAAATAAATCAACCTGGAGGGATGGAGGAGCCCCAGCCCCTCTGGTTTGCATTTCCAGGAATACCAGGGGGCTGGTCTCTGGGACTGGAGCCTCTTTTCCCCCCTCAAAAAAAAAAAAAACAAAAACAACCCAAACTAAAAAACCAACCCCAAACCCACCCGTTAGGATAACAGAGATTTCTTTGCAAACCTGTGCAGAGCTCAGAGCTGGGCCCCGGCTGAATGGGGCTTTTGTCCCAGGCTGAGCAGGGCTGTGGGCAGGCAGAGTGCTGTGGGGAGGGGTCCTCCTGGGGAGGGGCTGGGGGCTGCAGGAACATCAACCCTGCCTCTGCTCTTAGGAACCCCCGAGGTGAGAGGGGCCCCCTCTGCAAGTGCCCCCCAACCCCTGCTGCAGGGGGACAGGAGGGCAGCCGTGGGGCAGCTGTGGGGCAGGGGATGTGTGTGGTTGTGCTGTGTGGGGAAAGCTGCCCTGGCTTCCTCCATCCTTATCCATGCCCTTGCCAGCAGAGTGCCCACGGGGGGGGGGGGGGGGGGGGCAGAGCTCAGAGAATTTGGGGTGCTCCCTCCATCCCAGCTCTCTGGGGACAGATCCCCAGCACAGCACCCGGGGCTCCCTCTGTGCCCCCCCTGCATCTCCCAGGGTCCTGCTGCTCTTTCCTGACCTGGGTCCCATCCCTTTCTCCCCTTAGCGGGGGCCACCAGGAGAACCTGGTCCACGAGGGCCCCCCGGACCCCCAGGAGTGCCGGGAGTGGATGGCATCGATGTGAGTACTGCAGGGCTGGAACCCATGGGCTGGATGGAGGGAGGGAGGGAGGGGACAGCCAGCAGCACAAAGAGGGACATTGTGTCAGGGCAGAGGCTGGGGGATGTGTCTGGTTCCTGCTCAGCCCCCGGGCTGTGGGGATGGGTCCCTGCCATGCTGAGGGATCCAGCAGCTTGCTCCCCATCCAGGCTGGGGAAGTGGGTGGGAGACAGGGGTCCTCAGCCCCCCACACTGCCAGGGTCAGGTGTTGTGGGGTGACAGACCCTTCCCATAGCTTTCTTCCCTTTCCCCAGGGTGACAAAGGCTCTGTTGGAGTCCCTGGGTCCCCGGTGAGTACCCACAGCACCCTGCAACTCACCAGTGGTCTCCCCTCTTCTGGAGGAGCTCCTTCCAATCTGTACCCCTCCCCTTCTATTTTAAAGGGTATCAAGGGGGAGCCGGGAGCCCCTGGTCCAGATGGACCCCCAGGGAAGCCAGGCATTGATGTGAGTACCAACAAAAGAGTCTGTGTGGTGAGCAGAGGGCTGGCAATAACCTCCCAACATCTCCTCTCTTGCAGGGTCTGACAGGAGCAAAGGGGGAGGCAGGGCCCAGCGGTGGGCCAGGACCTAAAGTGAGTGAGGGGCTGCTCTGGGGCAGCAGCTCTGGATGTCCCCCTGCCCCTTCCAGAGCCAGCAGGGCCCTGGCCCGGTTGGGACCAGCCCCATCACCCTGGGAGGAATGCAGTGATGCAGGAATTGGGCGATGGAGTATTTGGCAGCGAGGCAGCAGAGGGATGGGGCTGGGGGAGAGTGAATTTTAGGAGTTCACACAACAAAAGAGTGGGGCCAGACCCTCTTGTTTCAGCTCTTGACTCTCTTCTTCTGTCCTGACAGGGCCAGCCTGGACTCCCAGGGCCACCAGGGCTCCCTGTGAGTATTTTACATCTCCCATGGGTGCTGATGATGCACCCACTCCTGGCTCCACCACCTGCTCCCAGAGCACCCAGGAGTGGGGTGGGAGCCTCAGCGCCCTCCTCCACGTCCTTGATGGTGTTGTGGGCACTGCCCTGCTTCAGGCAGGGATGTTGGTGGTTTCAGGGGGGCTTGGAGAATTTGGACCAACCATGTCTTCTTGTTGCAGGGTCCTTCACTGCCAGGACCTCCTGTAAGTGCTGGCCTTGTGGGGCTGTGGGTGGTCAGGGATCCTGCTCGGGGTTGCACTGGGAGACCTTGAGTCTCAGGCCCCCCAAATGGGGGAGTTTCAGGGCTTGACCTCTTCTGGTCAATGAATGTTTTTCTTTTCTCTTCTCCTTAAGGGGCTTCCAGGTCAGGTTGGGCTTCCCGGAGAGATCGGAGCTCTGGGACCCAAGGTGAGGGGTCCTATAGTGGGGTGACAGACTCTGCCTGCAGCTGGGTCTCCCAGCACCATCCATCCCATTCCAGCTCACAGACAGGGGATGCCTAAGTTCCTACTCTGGAACCTGGCTCCCTGGAGCTTCATCACCCCACTCCACCCAGGCTCCAACAGTACCTGTAACCCCCCACCCCTAAATCTCCATTCCTGGGGTTGTTCTTTCCTAGGGTGACCCTGGACCTGATGGCCCCCAGGGTCCCCCCGGCCCTCCAGGGAAACCTGTGAGTACCTCCCTACCTGCCCACATTTTCTGCAGGAGGGAGAAAGTCCTCCAGCCTCTCAGCCTGGGGATTTTGGGGCTGGGATTTGGGGCTTCTGCCCTGTACCTTACCCCCTTCCCTCCCAGGTGTAACATTCACCTCTTCAGTAAAATAGTGCTGATATGAAACCATGGATGCTGATGGTCTCCTTCCCTCCAGGGCCCTCCCGGACACATCCAAGGAGTGGAAGGCAGTGCTGATTTCTTGGTGAGTGCTGACATTTCCTTGTCCCTTCAGCAGGCCTGAAACAGAGACCCCAGTGTGGTTTGGGCTGGTAGAGTGGGGACGAGCTGAGTCCTCAGCCAAAATGTTTCTGTGAGCCCTGAGTCCCCTGCATTGTCCTGTGTGGACAGCATAGGAGCCCATCCCTCCCTGCATCCCTCCTCTGCAGCCTTTGGGTCCTTTCCTAACTCTGACTTTGTTTCTTCTCCCTCACCAGTGTCCCACCAGCTGCCCACCAGGTCCCAAAGGCCCCCAGGGACTGCAGGGGCTGAAGGTAAGGGGACCCTGGAGCTGCCAGGGACTGAGCAAGGAGTGTCACCCCCATCCCTGTGCCAGGGCAGAGGAGCTTTCCCTGATCTGGAGGCATGGGGAGGTCAGGAGCTGCTCCCTTGGGACCACAGGGACATGCACAGAGAGTCCTGGGGGCAGAAGTGCTGTAGTAGAGGTCCCCCTTGGCTCCCCAGCTCCTGGAGGGTGAGCCCCCCACTCTGAAGCCCCCATCCCAGCTGTACCACTGCCTGGTGGGGGTCCCCACCCCATGTCCCCTGTGGGATGCTGAGCCTCACCGTGTCACCAGTGGGCACCCCGGGGTGGGACCTGGTGGGCAGGGAGACTCCAGGTGATGTGGATGCTGCTGCCTCCAGCCTGCTGCTCCTCCCAGGGATGCTCATGATACTCCTCTTCATCCTTAGGGACACAGGGGCCGCCCTGGTGCCCTCGGAGAGCCTGGCAAGCAGGGCAGGCAGGTGAGTGAAGAGCAGGAACTCTGTGTGCCTGCATCCCGGGAACCGGGGATGGGCCTGGGGGCAGGGAGAGGGGGAAAGAGGAAGGAAAGAGCTGGGAGCTGGAGGGTGGACAGGGGGCTCTTCCCTCCCTGGGGAGGGACCCGTCCCCGTCCCCTGCCAGGTCTCAGGTGAGGGGATCTGTACCCTGGGGTGGTTTGTACCCCACTCAACACTCACCTCACTCCTCTCCATCCCTCCCCAGGGCCCCAAAGGTGATGTTGGTGTCTCTGGAGAGCAAGGTGTCCCAGGCCCTCCAGTAAGACCTTTGTTTTTCTTTGCTGCTCTGCTCCTCAGGGTGTCCCAGGGGCTGGGGGTGGCCAGTTTCTGCTTGGGACATGACACCAGTGTGTCCCTGCCCCCAGCACCCACTGCTGGGACCAGAGTGAAGCCTTTGTCCCATCCATGGAGCCACCACCAGTATCCTGATGGAGACCTCGGTACTGGTGTGGGCACTTTGGTCATTAGCACACGTTAGTGTGGATAATTAAGCACTGGGGACAAATCAGTGATGTACACTGAGCCCCCCCTTACCTGAATAGGGGGGTCCAGTGCCCAGCTCACCATGAGGACGTGGGGATTAAAGCTGCTTGAGCTCATCCAGCACTTTGAAGATGAAAAGCAATTAATGGGCTGAGCCTTTCAGTCCAGGAAAGGGCAAAACTGCTTTGAAGCCAAGAGCTCTGGCAGGGCACACAGCACCAGTTTGGGCCCACTGCTGTTATTGAACTGACAGCTGGAAGGGCTCCTGCTGGGGGGCTGCAGAATTAGGAGCCAGCAGTGGGACTCAAATTCCTCATGTTTGGCAAAACCACCTCATTTCCAGCGCTGGCTTTTGTGTTAATTGTGGCTTCCCCCTGGGCTGCTCCCGGGGCTGGTTCCAGCTAATTTGTCTGTTGTTTCCTTCCCTGCAGGGACCACAGGGCCTGAGGGGTTACCCTGGGATGGCAGGACCCAAAGGAGAGGCTGTAAGTGTTGGTGGGATGCAGGGGTGGCTGTGCCTGGCTCCAGGGCCAGGAGAACCATCTCCCAGGGTGATGCTTCCCAGGAGCATCTCTAACGTGGCTGTTTGGGTGTCTTGGGAAGTTGGATGCTGCCTCTTTTTAGTGGGGTCAGACCTGGCTGGGGGCTGAGGTTGGGATGGGAGGCAATAACCCCTTGTTGTGGTCTCTTTGTAGGGTCCTGCTGGTTACAAGGGGATGGTTGGGACCATCGGAGCGGCTGGGCGGCCGGTGAGTGCCCTGCCTCATCCCTGGGGGCTGTGGGAGATTCCACACTTCACCTCTCAGTCCCCATCTTCCTCCCTTCCAGGGCAGAGAAGGCCCCAAGGGACCACCCGGGGACCCTGGTGAGAAGGGAGATCTGGTAGGTAACCCACAGTGTCCCATGAAGTGCCATTGTCCCCTGTTCCCCAGCATGGAGATGGTGCCCCTGAGGGGGGTATCCTCCCTCTCCCAGCTCTGTCTGCTGCACCCAGAGATCACATTTCATCTCTTTTGCTCTAGGGGGGCCGGGGCATCAGGGGTCCCCAAGGAGACATTGGCCCCAAGGGGGAGAATGTAAGTACAGCCAGTCACACCCATGGCCACAGCTTGGGCTGAGCCCCTTGCAAGGAAAAGTTCTCACTGTCCCCTTCGGGGCCATCCTATGTCTTTGCACCCTGGCTCAGAGCAGGGTTAGAGCTTTCCTTTCCCTTCCCAGCCTTTTTTTGTCCCCACCACAAACCTTTCAGTTCCCTTTGGAGGTGTCAGACCAGGCAACTCTTCCCCCTTCTGCAGGGTCTCCCGGGCATCGATGGGAAGGATGGGACCCCAGGGATCCCAGGTGTGAAGGTGAGCAGCTGCAGGCAGCAGACACACACTGCTCCTCCTCCCCGTGCCTGCTGGAAATGACAGAGGTGACAAGTGGCATAAGGTCCCAGCCCTTGATGTGATGACATCTGACTCATGGAGTGTCACTGGCCAGGAGTCCCTTCTCCCACCCACAGACACCCCATTTCTGCACCTTCCTTTCCTCACTATGTGGTGACATCCTCTCTGTCCCTCACAGGGCAGCATGGGACAGGCTGGCCACCCAGGGCCACCAGGACACCGGGGACAAGCTGTGAGTATGGGAGCATGCAAGTGGGATCCCTGTTACCCGAGGGGGTGGCATCTCTGTCCCTGGGCTGTGCCAGGATGCAGGGCCAGCACCCAGCAAGGACTTTGCCTCCTGGTTTGATCCCAGCTTTGTTTCCACAGGGCTTGCCAGGCCAGCCGGGAAGCAAAGGTGGCCCAGGAGATAAGGTGGGTCTGGGGCAGCTGGGGACGGGGTCACCGTGGCCTCACTCACCCCATCAGCAGCCACCAGGCTCCATCCCTGAGCCTGCAGCTTTGTCTTCATCCTGTCCTTCAACAGCCTCTGTCTCCTGTTCACAGGGTGAAGTGGGTGCTAGGGGACAGCCCGGTGTCACCGGTGCCCCAGGGCAGATTGTAAGTACAGAAATGTCACCGTGTTCCTCCCGGGCTCTCTCTCTCTTGCTCTTTTTGCCCCCTTTGCTGTCAAAAAGAAAGTGGAGTTGAGTGCTTCATCCCCCCCCACCCTCCTCTTCCCTCTGCTTCTTCATGGCCGAGCCCCTGGGGCCACTTCTCCATCCCTGCATCCAGCACCCCCGGGGCTGCAGGGGACAAGGACAGTGCCACACGTCCCTCGGGGAAGAATGGGGGGGCAGATGATGGCACGAGAACGCAAGAGAGGAAGCTGGAATGCTTTTGGGTTTTGCCTCTCTTAGGGTGAACCAGGACCTCGGGGCGAGCAGGGACCAGAGGGTGTCCCCGGGGTGAAGGTGAGTGCTGGGTGCTGCAGGCTTTGGGGTGATGCCAGGAGCTGCCTCTGACCTTCTTCTCTTTTGGGGTCCCTGCAGGGTGACCGTGGTGAGCGTGGCCCCGTGGGCCCCCCCGGCGAGCAGGGGAAGGTGGTGAGTTGGGGAGGGGGCTTTGCCTTGGGGGTCCCCAGGGATGCTGAGAGGGATGGGGGCAGTGGGGCACGGCTGGCACAGACCTCAGGCTGTGATCAGAGCTGGGCTCCATCCCACCTCCCCCCTTCCCCCTCTCTCTGTGCCAGGATTTGTGGTGCTGGGTCTGCAGCCACAGCTGGGAGAGGAATTTCCTCCCAGCCCGGTGAGAGCAGGGAGGCTTCCAGCCCCTCTGAAAGGCTTTTCCAGGGTGGAAAATTGGCCAAAAAAACCTCATCAATCACCCTGGCTTTCTGGGGGCTGGGCAGAGCCCCTGTTTGTGCATCTCCTTTGTTTTCTGCCCTGTATCCTAGAGGCCAGGCTTGGGGCAGGGTGGGATGCTGTGTTTTGGTGCCTTGGGAAAGATGCTTTGATGGGGGGAAGAGGGTCTTCCCACAACTTCTCACTCATTTTTCTCTTTTTCCCCTCCTACCTTGATCTCCAGGGACCCAAAGGTGAGCAGGGTCCACCAGGGATCCCAGGACCCCAAGGATTGCCAGGAGTCAAAGGAGACAAGGTGACTGCTCCTGGGTGCAGGGGACAGGCTGCTCTGGGGTCCCACTCAGGGAAGCTGCCCTGGTCTGACCCCCTCTCCCCCCTCTCCTTTTTCCAGGGCTCCCCAGGGAAAACTGGCCCCAAAGGCAGTACTGTGAGTACATCACCCTCCTACCCAGGCTGGGGGATTGTCAGGGAAACATTGACACCCAAGCTGAACAGGGCTGGCACCCACCTTTTGGGTGCTGGCACCCACTGGCACCAGGTGCTTTCTCCATCAGTACCTTGGGCCTCCCAGTTGGGCTCAGCCAGTGGCCGGGGGACACAGGAGCTGCAGAGGAGGTGGGTGCTGGCTGTGAATGGTCACATTTCTGCTTGCCTTTCCTCTAGGGAGACCCGGGTGTTCATGGCCTGGCAGGGCTGAAGGGAGAGAAGGTGAGTTCCTGTGGAGAGTTCCTGGGGTGGGCTAGGAGGATGGGGTCTGGGGCTGGGGCTCTGCCCAAGCCTTGTGGCCACGCTGAGGTCTCCAGTGGGGGTACACGTGCCTCCCACCAGCTGCATCTCTAAGTTTATGCATTTCTGGTGTCCTCTGTTCTCAGGGTGAATCAGGAGAGCCAGGGCCAAAGGGACAGGTGAGTGACCAGGGGGTTGGGAGCAAGGGGCTCTCCATACCTTCATGCTGGGGGGCTCTGCAGGACCCTCACCCCAAGGGAATCCACAAAGCTGGTAAATGCTGCAGGCGGGTGGCCTGAGGAAGTCACTTCCCTGGAGTTGGGCTCCAGGCAGCAGGTTCAGCCCTGGATGCAGATTCAGACCTGACCTGCTTGGCACTGCACATCCTCAGGGGCTGCTCCTGACATTGCTCTCCATCCTCACAACAGCAAGGCATCCAGGGTGACCTGGGCTTCCCCGGGCCCTCAGGGGATGCAGGAGCACCTGGACCACGAGGTTACCCAGGACCCCCTGGCCCCCGGGGACTCATCGGGGACCGCGGCGTGCCAGGGCTGCCGGGACAGCGTGGAGTGGCTGTGAGTACCCCCAGTGCCCCCCCAGTATCCCCCAGTGCCCCTCCTCACCTCCAGCACTGCCCGGGATGGGGTTGCCACCCTCATTACCTTGCCTCCAACCTTCTCTTGCCAGCCAGTTCCTTGGGGAAATAATTACTGTTTGTCTGCCAGTGCTTCTCCAGGAGAGCTAAGCTGGGATCCCATCTGTCGAGAATAAAACCCCAAAACATTCTTTATTTCTCATCTTATATAGCACCAGTGGCACATTCAGTGCCAATGTGTGTCTTTGCAGTCTGCCCAAGGGACAGGATTTTTCTCCTAAGAACCTTATTTTATACTTACAAAATGTGTCTGCAGAAAGTTCTTGCTGGGAGGAGGTTGCAGAGTTGCTGGTCAGGGCGTGAGCTGAGGCTGGAACATTTGTACCAGGAATGAAGGGAAAACAACGGGTTGGGAACATGGCATTAGGTTCAAGGAAGTGCTCTGTAATAGGGGGGGTCAGGATGGGGACAGAAGCAGCTCTCCCCCTTTACAGTGTGTCCCTCTTCTTGCTGCTGTCAGGGCCGGGATGCTGGGGACCAGCACATTGTCGATGTGGTCCTGAAGATGCTTCAAGGTGAGGGGACAAGCAGGGCACCCCATGGCAGCAGGGTGGCTGCCACCACATCCTATCCCACACCATCCCCTCTCTGCCCTACAGAGCAGCTGGCAGAGGTGGCAGTCAGCGCCAAGAGAGCTGCCCTGGGTGGAGCAGGTGCCATGGGACCCCCCGGACCTCCTGGTCCCCCAGGGCCACCTGGTGAGCAGGGCCCACATGGACCTATGGGACCTCGAGGTGTCCCCGGCATCCTGGGTGCAGCCGGGCAGATCGGGAATACCGGCCCCAAAGGTACGTGGTGGGCAGCCATACCCACACCACCCCAGAGAAAAATCATCCTCGGGGCTGACCCTGCCCCACTCAGCCCCTGAGCAGGGTCTGTGGTTCCTGCTGGGGGAATTCTTTCCCTCTCTCTGTCTTTCCCCGCAGGGAAGCGAGGTGAGAAGGGCGAGCGGGGGGAAGATGGACGAGGCCACCCGGGCATGCCGGGACCCCCGGGAATTCCAGGTGAGCCCCCACAAACCCCACAGCTCCCCACAGCCATTGCTGGTGCAGTGATGATCTCAGGACCCCCTGGCAAACCTGCAGGGGTTCATCCTGTGAATTACTCATCAGGAAGAAACTCTTTGGGGTGAGGGTGCTGAGCAGTGTCCGGGGCCATGTTGGATGGGGCTTGGAGCAACCATGGGGAGCACGGTTGGATGGGGTTTGGAGGAAGCTTGGTGGGAGGTGTCCCTGCCCGTGCAGGGGGTTAAGACTCGATGAGCTTTAAAGTTCCTTCCACCCCAAACCATTCTGTGGTTCTGGGATCCTCCGACTCACCACACACCTCCTCCTCCCCGCCTTTTCTTCTCATCCCAGAGCCTCCCGACCACCCTCTGATGCCCTCCCTCCCCTTGTAGGTCTCCCTGGCATTCCCGGCCAGGCTCTGGATGGCAAAGCTGGGGAGCGGGGTGTCCCGGGGTCCCCAGGGGATGCTGGCCGCCCGGGTTTGCCAGGTCCCCCGGGCCTGCCGGGTCTCTGCGAGCCAACGGTCTGCCTGGCGGCCTCGGCCTACACCGCACGCATGGCGGAGCCGGGGGGGGTCAAGGGACCCCTCTACTGAGGAGACCCCCACCCCGGGATAGACCCCGCCAGCAAATGCACGCCAGAGCCGGCAAGAAAAAGACGGGAAAACTGCAAATCCAGAGGGAAAGGACCCCATCACGGAAAGCAGCGGGGCCAGGGTAATGGCGGAGAGGGAACGGCCCCAGGGGTGCGGGTGGGTGCAGGAGGGTCTGGGGGTGCTGAGAGAGAAAGGGGGTGTCCCACCTCCTGTCCTCATTACCCACCTGCCTTTCGCCTCTTCCCGAGGAAATAAATTCTCTTTTTTATAAAAACCTCTTATTTTGTTACATCCTGCTTGGTGCCAACTCAGCTCATTGCTGGGTTTTGTCCCCCTTCCTCTTCTTTTTTTTTTTTCTTTTTTTTTTTTTCTTTTTTTTTTTAAATAAAACAAATATTGTGGTTTGATTATTTAATACACTTGCCAGATCCAGCCTTTTTCATTGCTGGGCACTCACAGAACTGTAAATCTTTGTAAAATAGGATTATTTTATAACTATTAATAAAAAAACGCAAATTTTTTTTTTAAATGATCAATAAAAACGAGATGGACTGTTAATGAACTGATGTGTTGACTTCTTTGAATCAAACCAAGACTGTAATAATGAGGGGTGTTATTATTTGAGGGCTAAAGTTATTTTTTTCTGTTGTTTCAAGACCCTTATTGGTCATCTTAATTGCTCACTGCCATCCCTGGAGACAATTTCAATCAATTTCTTAATAAACCTTTCAATAAGTTTCCTAAGCAAAATCTCCCTTTTCCCCTCCTGCACCTCTGCAAATGCACAGAAGAATTTCCCAAACCTGAGCCCCCAGTGCTGCAGACCGAGGAAATTTGCCAGAAATTCATCAGACACCTTCAAATAATGCCGAGTCCACCCACAATCAAGTGGTCCAGAAAACGATTAGCAAAGGTTATTGATCTGTTAATAGTTAAAAAGGAGGCTTGTGGCTCTCACCAGAGCCTCTCTCATTATTGCCACGGGCAGCAGAAAGGATTAAAGCTCTGCAGCAGGAGCAATGGGGCTTTGCTTTGCAAGATAAATAAAAATCAATTTTTGATTATTAGCAGAGCACGTTGTGCTTGGCAGGGTAACAAATCTCGGGTGGGAAGGGTTGGATGGGGAGGCACTCAGCACCACTGCCACCACCAAATCACAGCCAAAATGGGGCCAGGATGGGGCTCAACCCAAAAAATCATCCTTGGAGGGGCTCATCCTGGGAAGGGCCAAGCAGAGCCTGCACCAGGGACTCTTCCTCCTCATACACACCAAGCTTCATCCCCAGAGGATCCTCATCTGTCCCCAAACTCTTCCCAAATGCCCTGGGCTCATTCTCCCCTTTCAGCTGCCTTGCCATGCCCTCTGCCTTGGCACCTAACCTGCAAGCAGGTAACTTTAGGGGGGCTGTTTTATTTTCATTAAAAAAAAAAAAAAAATTTAAAAAATTGGAAGTGAATTGCAAATGTTCTATTTGCAAGGTGGAATTTAATCAAGGAATTAAGACTGCATATTAATTAGGGGACAGACTCCGGCTGCTTCCAGAGAGCAAATCTGCCTCTTCATGAGAGCCCTTATAAATATTCATCCCATAAAGAGCAGAGTGGGTGCCACTGCAGAGCCAGGAGACTGAAACCCACGGATCTGTGGGAATGAAACAGCTGGAAAGCAGCCAGCCCTGCCCCCCAAAACAACAAATCATGATTAGGGGAGGTGAGGACACGGCATGTTGAGCACTTGTCTCCATTTCTGGACAAACAGGGAGATTTATCCTCATTCCTGTCGGCAGGAATTCAGGTTCAGGGATAGCCCGAAGCCGGGTTCGTTCTATGCTCCAGCTGTGCAGCACATCTGGGGCCGCATCCCGGCTGCACAGCCCCAATAAGCACATTTTTTTCCTGTTTTTTTCCCCCACGAGAGGGAGCTGGCTGCCCGCGGAATCCCCCGCGTCCCGGGGAGCCCACGCTTTGCTCACTGCCACTAAAATTCAGTTTTTCAGCCCTGGCATGGGCTCCCTCCAGGTGCCCACCCTGCCCCAGGGCTGAGCAATTCCCTTTGCTCCTGGAGGGGGAAGGGAAGAAACGGGGAATTCCCCCCTGCTCAGCACCTGATTAATGAGATCAGCTTTTAATTAAAGTGCCAAAGTAGCAGCTGGCTGGAGCTCTTGCTCTTTTCTTGCCCACCTGCCTGAATTTCACATCGTGGATTCCCCTGTGGATGGGGCCATGGGGAGCCAGCCAGGACCTTGTCACCTCCCCTGTCCCATCCCTTGGGGCTTCCATGGTCTGCAGGAGCTGAGGGGAGCCCAACCTATTCACTGTTCCCAGTTACCCAACAATCAGGGGCTGGGCCACAGCCAGTCACGACTTCTTTTCAAAGGAGAAAATGTGTGGAGCCTTTTAAAATTATTCTCAGGGCTTTAAGAACCTGCTCCCAAGCTGGGCTGTGCAGGCACAAGGCACAGGAAGGTGTGGAGCCAGGCTTTCCCGTGATGGGGAAGACAAAAGGGAATCAAAGAAAGGGAATCAAGGCAGCTCCCTCTGGAGTCACACCAATTGCCCCCTCCAGACCTGCAGGAGTCACAGCTTTCCTCCTCTTCCTCCCTCCTCTGAAAGCTGTGGGGAAAAATAAATGGAAGTCCAATTCCTGCAGCCTGCAGTAATTAGGGACCTCTGATTGCTGCCATTCAGGGCTGTGGTGTGCACTTGGACAAGCACCACGTGCACCATTTTTGCAGCTGAATGTGGCATCCCTGCTCCAGCCAGCCCCTTCCCTGCCATCCCTGAGACCCTTCCCACCCACCCAGCTCAGGACATCCCAGGGACCACCCTGGCACACGAAGGGCAGAGGAGTCACTGCCATGGCCACCCACTGCATCATCCTTCCCTCCCATCCTGGTGACACTTTGGTGGCACAGGGGCCACCACAAGTGCCTGTGGGGAGGGGCAGCTCTGCCACATGAATAATTCAGGGAAATGAGAGAAAAGTTTCCTCCAGCAAGCTAATGCATTGATTAGACCAAATTGCCTCCCTCACCCCCGAGGAGGTAAAAATGAGCTAATCACCGTTTGTTCTCTTGATAGATGATTAACCACAAATTAGAATATTAAACAGAGGACTTTGGGTACGTAAATTAACAGCTGAGAACTAAGTTAATTGTTGGAGGAGCCATAAAACTGCTTACTTTTATCCTTGGATTATTGTTCAATGAATTATTTTTGTCTCTTAAAAGAGAGGGAGTTATTTTTCAAATAGTTTGCTCTGCTGCTCGTGGCCAGAAGTGCTGCACGGAGCCACCAGGGCTGGGACACTCAGGGAAATCAATGTCCTGCTCCATCAGCCACATCCAGGGGGATGAATCTCCCCTCTGCTGGGGACAAGGGTGCTGTGGTCCTGTCCCAAGCCAGGAGTGGCAGGATGCTGCTCCAAGACCAGATCAAAGGTGGAAACAGGCTCGACCCCAAAAAAGTGACAAATCTTTTGCAGACCAGGGACACAGCAACTCGGTGTCACAGGGAATTAACTTTGTTAATAGCCCATTTGGTTAAATGTAAATGGTGAGCCTGGCTCTGATAATGAGGATGGGAAACCTTATTAGAAACCAAATTAAAGGTTTGTGGGTGAGTGCATTTGGGAACAGGCCTGCATGTGAGATAGGGGTTTCCTTCTGGGGGAAAAAAAAGTGCCATAGGATTGTACCCAGACAGAAGGGAATCAGCTGGGCTGTGAGGCACAGGAGGGAAGGGTGGATTTGGGGTTTTGGATGCTGGAGGTAAGACACAGGGGTTAACTCCTGCCCTTTCTGCAGCATTCCCAACCCTTTACAACAGCCCCACACATCCCTGGGGCCAGCAGGACAAGGTCACCTGCCCTGGGAAGGGGTCTGTGTCCCCTGAGCCCACTGCAAGCAGCCCCATCCCCCTTGGGGCTCACTGAGGGGGCCAGCTGTGGTGGTGGCAGTGGCCAGCTGTGGTGGTGGCAGTGGCCAGCGGGCCACCAGCATTCCCAGTGCTTCCCGGGGGCATTTGCTTTTCCCTCAGAGGGGTCCCCCCAACCAGCTCTGACAAAAGGCTGATTTAATTACGAGAATTGTTCTGATTACAGCCTGCAAACACTGTTATCTTGTAATTATTGCCAAGAACATGCCATTAGTACATGATTAAACACAACAGTCTTGTGGGCTGCTAGCTGATTGTCTGATGCCTTATGAACTTAATTACTTCATGCTGATAGGAAGGAACTGGGAGGCTGGAGTGGGGCAACAGCTCAGGAGGGGTGTGAGGGGGTCAGGGGCTTTGCTGTGTCCCCCCCCACGATTAAGGGGCCCCCAGCCCTCCTCCCAGGTGCCTGACTCATGTCCACAGCTGTACCCACAGTCCCAGCCCCTGCACAACTCAGCCAAGACATGAGCAGGGTCAGGATTAGTGCCTTGGTCCTTTTCTTGCTCCATTAGATGCACCCTGCTCTGTTTTTAAGCTCCCCCTCCTGACAGCAGCCTACAAACTTTGGGTTTCCTAAAGCTCCAGAGGCTCCATGCAGCAGAGATAATAAAAACAAGATTTCAGGTGACACTGGGGGGCTCTCGGGATCACAGGGGACCTGGGGGTGTCAGGACAGCCCAAGCAGTGAGCAGGGCTGGCTGGCTGGGTGCTGATCCTCACTGTGACCCCAGGGCTCTGGGTGCTGGCAGGCAAGACCAGAGGAGATGCTGCCCTTGCTGGGTGCTGCTCCTGCCCTCCCTGGAGCCCCTCAAGTCCAAGCTTGGGGTTCCCTCTCAGCCCACCCCAGCAGCAGCCACCAGCAGCTTGGGGGCCAGGAGGACTCAGGTACCCACCTGCCCCAGGGACTCTTCAGCACCTCTCAGTGACAAGGTCATCCAAACTAATCCTGACATTTCATTAGCAGGATTAATTCCCAACCTCATTCTTCTCTTGGCTGAGAAATTGGCACTTGCACTCACTGCTGCACCCAGCCCCTGGCCAGGGTTACAGCCGAGCAAAGAGCAGAGCCCAGGAAAACACATTTTCTCCACATTTCTCCTGCTCCCCCCCCTCCTCCAGCCTGTCACCCACATCCCCCCATGCCCCATGCTGTGTTACCTCCTTGCAGGGGACTCTCCACCTCCCCTGGACAGCAGGGACACCCCCATCCTGGGCTTTCCAGGCACCAAACTTGTGCAACTTTCAGATAAAGCTCCTGGGGGTGCTCAGCAGAGGCTTTTCAAGCTACAGAACAGAGCCACAGTCCCCCAGAGGGTTGGGGCTACCTGGAAGGGGGCATTTATAGCAGAGCAGCTTAGTGCTTGCAGCTGGGAGGGGCAGGCAGGGAGGGGGTGCTGCCCACCTGGGAAAATCATCAGCACCCCCATAATTGCTTTCAGGTCGATCATCTGCTGGACTTTTTCATGCTTGCTTTCTAAATGGAGGGCAATTTCTTTCCAGAAAGATAAAGTAAATGAGGAAAAAATGGAGAAAAGCAGAGGGAAAAGTGAAATGGCCTGGGTTGGGGAGCCCTGGGGCAGTGTGGGCTGACCCCAGTTACAGCTCTGGATCCTCTGTGCTTGCACACCCCCGAAAAGATGATTTCCATGGCAATAGCTTTGCTCCCACCAGAAGGCAGCCTGGTGCCAGATCCATTATTAGGGCCCATTGAAAATGCCTTTTCTCTGCCTGCTCCTTCCTGTCCTTTTTCTTTTGCCCTTTTTTTCCTCCCTTGCAGGAAAAGGAGAGAAAATCACCAGCAGATTTGCTGTTTATAGAGTCGTGTTCAACAAGAAAATCAATAAAACAAACTGCACAGTCTGGTGCTGGGTCCTGAATAAACGAGGTGCCAGGCAATGTAGCCAGGTGCCTGCCATGTCCAGGTACCCCCCAGATCTCATCCCAAAATGAAACCCAAATGTCTCTCTGTTCATTACAGCTCTACATTTCTCACCTCACCACCCACGCTGGGCTGCGAGGCTGCAGATCACAAACCTCTTGTTGGCTCCTTCAGCACTTTGAGACCTGCTTGGAGCTGCTGTTCCCCATCCCCTGCAAAGATGGTTGGACATGAGCTTTGGACAGAGGCACTGGGCAGGATCAGGTTTTGTTTCTTTGCTCCTGCAGAGATGTCACTGATGGTGTCACACAGAGGACCTGAGGCCAGGTACTGGCTTGGCTCCAGCCACATGGGCTGTCCAAGTCAGCAGTCAACACAACTGTGAATTACAGCTACAAAATGTGGATTTATTTTTTTTTTTTTTCACTAAGTGGGAACAATTCTCAGTAGTCACCAGCTTAAAGCAACTTTTAACCATGCTTGGTCTGGTCTTCAGCAGGAGCAGTGCCCATCCTTTGGGAGCAGCGTTTGGCACACCAATGACTCCAAGCACTCAATTATTAACACTTCCAAAACACTTTGAGATCCACAAATGGAGGGTGCTGGAGAGAGGGAAAAGGTTATTAAACCCATAGACAAGCCATAAATCATCCATCCTGACTGCTGCAATATCACATTTCTTATTGATGGCATTAGCAACGCCAAGCTCCCAGCCGGATCAATAGCCTTAATTCCATCAAGGTCACATCAGCTTTCATTTCCCTCAGTATATTTTTCCAAAAACCCCCTTTATTTCTAAAACCAAGAAACAAAGGGGGCTGCCTGTGTCTTCTCCAGCTCCTGCTCCCAGGTGGTCTGGGCCAGGACTTTTCTCCAGGGAAGAAGATGCCACTGGTTGAGAGCAGATATCAGCAGCAAGGGTGTTACAGAAACTCAGGACTATCAGATGAAATGGTCATTACATTTCAAAGCTGCACACAGCTGCTGTAAGCAGCTCAAGCCTCAGAGGTCTGATGCCTCAAAGGATTCCTGTACTTACCAGTCACACTTCAAATTGCTGCCTGAACTAAAGGATTTGATTGTCATTGAAAAATGGAATCACTGTCTGTTAAGAGTGTGTTGGGAAGTTATTAGAGACCTGTTTACCAGGGTTTTGGAAACATTTTCCATGAAAATCTCTCTGCAGGAGCTTGGCTGGTGATGGGCACGGTTTGACTGCAGGTGCAATAGAAGGTGGGCAACAATAGGGGTGCAAGAATAATAATAAGAGAGCTGCAATCACTATAATAAGAGTGCAAGAATAATAATAACAGGGGTTCAAGAATAATAGTTTGTGATGGGAGAGACAGCTTTGGATGTGGCAGCCACCAAACCCATCTTTCAGATACACAACTGCCAAAGGTGCTTGTAGGGGGGACTCTGCAATGGGTAAGAGTAATTTTTTCCTAAGGATTTGGCTCAAGATGGAGACAGATTTTCACAGCTTGCCTCAACATGAAGGGATTTGCATGTCCACAAACGCTGGCACAGACTCAGCGCTCGCAGAGCGTTGGGGTGGGCAAGGCAAACCAGAAACAAACTGTGTCAACAGTGCTGGGAAGAAAGGAGAAATATAATACCTTCCATAAAATCTATCTTTCCATAAAGACAGATTGAAAGGTGCTCTGCTCCTCCTGGGATTATCTCCGGAGAGCAGGCAGAGCGTTTCATGGTGGTGTAAATCCAGCTCCAGGGCTTCGAGCACCAGATGAAAAGCCACCAGGGCTGTATGACACAACACACTGATCCAGTCTAAATTCACTCTGCCAGTTCAAATTTGCTCAGGCAGCTTTGGTAGGCTCTGTCTGTGTGACAGGTTTATGGGGGATCAGGTATCACCCCTCCTCCTGCAAGCTGCAGAAAAATGGACTCAATTTCCTATTGTCTGCAGCTCAGCCACACTGCTTTACCCAGGACTGCCCCTACCCACTCCAGGAATGGGCAGGAATGTCACTGTTCTGGGTAGGGAAGAAGAGGAGGAGCAGGGTATTTTAAGAGCTTTCCCGTTTGCTTCTACTCTCCCCCCCCCCCCCAGCTCTCAAACACACAGATAAAGCAATGAACCATCCCTTCTGCTGCTCCTGATGCTGCAGAGCATGGAGAGCTGAGCAGCCACACGTGGGGCCAGGTTTCAGCTCTGTCAGGCTTCACGAGGAGGAGTGGAATGGCTGGAATTCCTCTGCAAAATGTGGCCTGGTCTCTCTTCACCTGCTCTCACTTCCAGCCTGTATCCCCCTGAATTAATCCCCCTTAAAATCCCATGTTTTTCTAGAGGCACCATCCTGTCTGATGCTGTGTAGACAAGCCCCAGGATGCTACCTGAGTGCCCAGGGGAGTCTTCAGAGCAGCTTCACTTCCCCCTCACAGAACCCCCAGCTCACCAGGAGCTCTTGTGCAAGGACAGACAGCTCAGGTGTGGGCATTTCCCAGCACAGAACCCAGGGTGCAGGATTGCTGCTGCCCAGGTGCTTTCCAAGCTCCGTGATGGTGAAGGCAAAGTCATTTTTAAGGTTGGTTTATTTGCTGCAAATTCCTGGGAGTAAAGAGCATGGAGGAATGAACTGATTCTGTGCAATCTCCACATTAGATGCAATTATATCTTATGATCTGGTAAAAGCCAGGATTTATCTCCTGCTTTGATGGGCAGCCCTTTCCTTCCCCTGGTGTTATAGCCATAAATCTCCCTCCTTCCCATTATACTTTATCAGTGTGCAAATGGCTTGGAGAGCAGGATATTTGAAATACTGAATTAACATACAAAAGTTAAAAAGCAACAACAACCAAAACCCATGCCTTGCAACAGCAGCATAAATATGGAGAAAAATAATTGTGCATTAATGCTAATTGAAACAGTGAGGGCCCCACTTACACTGTTTTGAATATGCATCATTTGAACACAGAATGGCTGTTTTTTTCCCCTCTTCTTTAAAAAACCTGGGAGAGGAGATACTGCTTCATTCCTGATCTGTAGAACAACAGGACTGCACCTGGCTACTGGGCTCTTCTGTGGTGTCTGTACAGGTTTTAGTTTCTTTCAATTTCTTTAAACATTTGCTGGTAGGACAACGAGGTTGTGTGGAGGTAAAACTGTCTGCTGAGCTCTTGCAATTACAAGGCTGCCCCAAAGTGACTATCGTTTGCTACAGCAATGTTCTCCAGGCAGCTGAATAGTGGTAGAAGTAGGGGAAAAAATCAATAAGTAGAGTTCCATTGGCTGGATTTCAGCCATGAGCCATGCTTTCTGCTGCAAAATTTCTCTAACAGAAAATCACCTTGTGTAGCAGGTTTTTAGCTGACCAGAAACAATTTGGTGTGAGCAAGGGGAGAGGCTCAATGGGAAAAAAGCCCCACTGGACTTCTGAGGCTTTCAAAAGCAAATCCTGGGCAAAACAATCTGCTTAACCATGCAGGGCTGGGGTCACCCTCTGCTTAAACCCACTCCTCACTCACTCCTCAGCAGCAGCACTGGGCTGAAGGCATCAGCAGAAGATTCTGGGCAGCGCAGGCACAAGATTTACCAACTGAGAGGCAGCTTTGGGGTCTCAGTCTCTGTGGGAGCTGCTGCAGGCAGTGATGCCTCCCTCCTTCCTGGGGCTTTTCCTCTGCTCATCAGCCTGGGGATGAGCAGAACATCTCCCACCCTGTGCAGAGCTGCAAGGACAGGGAGCAAGGGAGGAAGAATCCCTGGAGGTCTTGCACTTCTCTCCTTTTCTCTTCCTACAAAATCTATTCTCCCAGAAAAAAAAAAATCCATCAAGCTCTTGTCCAAATCCTTGCCCTCCCCATTGCCACAGCCCTGGCTGTGCACACCAGGGATGGTGACAGGGGAGGTGACATTGGGCTGCACCAACCACCACTGTGGTGAGAGCCAGGGCCGTGGGGCACGTGCATTTTATATTGCCCTAAAAATGACTTGGTTACAGACTTAATGAGGTGTTAATAAATGAAAATCTCTCAATTAAAAATCCAGTCTGTGACCGGACGCTGATCCATTAGATATGCAAAGTTTTTCCAGAGACTTTTACTTCCCTCCTGCCAGCTCCAGCTCACTCTCCCAGATGCTACGCCACCTCTTCTGTCACCTTTTTATTTTTCTTCCAGAAGGTGCTGGGATGAAGCTTCAGCCCCAGACCACCTGGAAGGGCTTTGGGCTGAGCTGTTCCTTACTGCCCAGCTTCAGCCTCAGGAGGGAGATGTGGGGCCCTCTGCCATTGTCACTTCACATCACTGTGATTCCTGCTGTGCCATCTTCTTTTCCCTCCTCCCAGTACATTTCAGTGGGGGCACATGAGTTAGTTATGCAAATGTCTCTGCTACTTATAAATATTCAACAGATCACTTGGCCAAACAGCCTGCAGCTATCTAACAGCAGTGCCCACTTCTTATCTAACACTTGTCGTGTTTAGATGATAAAGTTTTGCAGAGCAGACCAGGCTTGGGTAATAGGATGGCAGAAGCTGTCAAATGGTTGATTTCTGCCCCGTAGACTGCATCCTCCTCACCATATGTGAATTACTTTTATCAAGTGTATGAACTATTGCTAAGTAAAGAAATATCATTGCTGGGGAGCTCACATTTACCACCCAGAGCCTGCACCTGTGCTGACATGAATAAAGGCTGAATATCCCCCTGGGGAAAACCCATGGCTATAGAGATACTATATTGCCTAACTATGAAGCACAGTAATCTCAAGGAATTTTTTTTCTGATTTCCTGAATGAAACTTTTAGCCCAGCAAATGTGCTGCTATGGTTTGAGCTCAGGATCCGGGTTGTGCCTGAACATCACCCCTGCAGCCCCTTCCCTCACCCATCTCTTCCAGGCTTCCTCCTTTTGTTTTCTTAAAGAAGTAAAAAACAAAATCGAGCTGTAGGCAATTAACTAGCCTCTTCTTTTAATTTGTCTTTCCCCTTCTCTCCTTCATAATGACTGGGGCAGGTCTTTCCCTTGGAAGTGATTTTGCATAATGCCTCTTCTAGAGGAATTTGTTTGCTTTGCAAAGGGAAGATTTTTTACCTTAGGGTAGCCAAGATAGGCTCATTAAGTCCTTTCCTCTATGTTTCAATCAATCATAACATTTATCCTGTACAGACCTCAGCCCCCAGGAGATGTCACAACACTCTTGGGCAGTGCCCTGTGACACCCTGGCACCACGTGCCACCTGGGCACAAAGCACCCATTGCTTTGTACTCAGATTTTTGACCTGAGTCCTTTTAGAAAAGGAAAAACTCATCCCAAAACTCTCTGGAACTTGTGGTCTTTTATTCTGAAATGAAATTCAGTGTGTGCTCAGCTCCCCTGAACCACTCCTGTAACTGAAGGAGCATCCTTGGTACCTGCATCCCAGTGTGTCCTCCCCAAAACAAGGACTACAAAGATTGTAATGAGAACATCTACACGGGAAGGACTGAGAAGCTTCTTCCCCCTTTCTCCATCTCTTTTTGAGGAATCTACATTAAAAAAAAAACAAACCAAAACAAACCCAAACCCAAACAAAACAGGAGAGATAATGCCTCGCTGGTTCTTCTGGAAGACAAAAGTTTTTAGGAAAAGATTCTTCTGATGGACGTGTGGCTGTACCACTGTTGACACAAAAACATTTCAGAGGGTGTATCAAAACTGGCATCCTGTCAAACTCTCAATTTCTGAATGATTGTGCTTTCCTTAGAGGATGCACAGAAGCACTGCACTTGAAAATTACCGTTCTCCTCTGCTGGAGAGCCAACAGCTCTAATTATCACCCAGCTCTGCTGAGGCCGGGCAGCTCCTCTGCCTAATGCTACAGGAGAATTAACCTCCCAGCTTTCACCAGCAGAAAGAAGCTGCTTCTCACTGCAACAGGATTCTCAGGTTGTTGATGACCCTGACAGACACAGGAGCAAAAAAAAAAAACAAACCCAAAACCAAGCTGCTGCATATCACTGCTGGCTGGGGCACTAAAGACAAATTAAACCCCAAACTGAACATGCAACAAAAATTAAAGCTCCATTTACATTCCTTGCAGGCTCCCAATCTACCCAGGCATTTTTTCCATCTGCAGACCATAGCATCAGACCCTATACGGTGGTTTCCATGCAGCATCCAAAGGCTGCTGACAAGGTGTCCAGGAGGACATGGAGCTGCTGGAGTGAGTCCTGGGGAGCCCCTGGCATCAGCACCCAGCACCTCAGAGCTGGCACGGGATGTGTGCAACCTAGAATATAAAATGATTGCATAAAGAAATATAAATAAACCCAAGCAGGCCAGCCCAGCACATGGCATCAGGATTCCTGTGAGCCTCCCACAGCCTCTCCTTGACCCCAGAACAATGGGTTTTGAAGCTGGGATGGATGGTGCCACTGCTGGAAGGTTCACTTGGGTCATGGCCAAAGTCTAATTGGGGTAATTATATCCTGGTGCCAGTTTGAAAAGCCTCTGTGCATTCACAGGCAGAGATTTCCATCTAGCTAGCGTGTGTATGGACAAAACCCACTAAAAACAATAATTGGGGTGGTGTCAGCTAGCTGGAAGCATTGAAACCTTCTTGTTATGGATTCCAGGCAGTAAGGCACTAACTGCTTCCCCCTGGCACTGGAACATTCCCGTGTCCTGTTACAAGACTCAATTTGCTTTGGCTTTTGCAGTCAGGGGATTGTAATCACCCGTCCTCTGCTCCAGCCCTGGCCTTGCCTCCATCTGATAATGCTGGAACTGGGGCAGCCCGAGCACCCGGCCCTGCAGGGCTGTGAGCAGATGTTATGGAGCTGTGTTGCTGCAGATCATCAGCACTGGTAATTAAAAGGGTTGCAGCAGCAATGCTTGGAAGGCACCAAGGCATTTATCAGCAGGGAACGTGTGCTACAGATTGGGTGAGGTGAATAATTGATTTTGTTTTGGTACTCTCAAACCTGAAAATATTTTTTTTTCGGGAAAAAAAAAAGTAAAAAAATTAACAATGTTTTAGAGAGCTGGTGAGAATAAATGTGATACTTTTTCAACCTCAAATTAATAGCTTTGCTTTGGATGAAAGCGTTTTTCTACAAGCAGCCTGGTGTACCAAGGTGCATCTGCAAGTGAAAAAATACAAATCAAACTGAAAACTACAGGCAAACTCCAAAAATACGAATGAGGATGTTGTGATGCAGTCTAAACCTGTGTTTTGATTTGTTTCCTATAGACTTCAGCATCAGTGGCAAGCTCACCCAAAGCAGGTGCTGCGGGATAGGGAGTAGAGGCCAAACCTCCCCTGGGAGCTGCCCAAGAATAATCAATTCCTTACATGAAATATGTGATTTGTTTCATGTGGAAAAGCCCAGATGTGGTTACCAACGAGCTGACCCATGGTTCTGGGGGTTTCTAGCAGTGGTGGCTGCGTGCAGACAGCCAGGGAGATGATGAGCTTTGATTACTGTAATAACTCACCAGGTGGACCTGATGCTATTAAAAATAATGAAAGCTTTATCTCTGTGATAATTATTTTCCCTTTGGAAGCATGTATGGTTGTGTGCCACACACACCTAGGAAGGGGAGATAAGAGGATGAGCCCAAGTGATTAACTCTCTGAGGGTGAAATCTGGATTTATTTTGTAAATTCCATTTTAAGCCAAGAATTTAACAGCATTAGAGGGTGTGTGGAGCAGGATAGGGACCTCTGCACCATCCCACCAAGCCCTTTGGCAGCTGTAAAAGCAGACAGCTTTTGTCCTAATGACATGGCTGTGAGAGAGATGGGTTCAGGCACTTCTGGGATGCTCAGGGAGGAAGCAAACGCCCTGCAGCTGCTTTTCCACCTCACTCCTGAGTGGAATAATGGCTTTCCTCTGCTAGAAAGAAATCAGATTTTCTTGTCAAGAGCTGAATTGCAGGACTCTTTCACCAGCAGACCAAAGGGCTTGGATTATTCCCCATTTTGAGGTGTTCTGGTACAGCTGGATGACAGCAGAAGGAATTCAGCAGCCTGGGCCTGCCCAGCCCCTCCAAGGGGTTTGTATGCTGATGCCTCTGATCAGAAACAAACTTCTCCTGGGAGGTTACTGAAGAGACACTAAGGTGCTATCAGAACATCACCCTCCCTGGCCTTCAGTTTGCAGAGAGAACTAATAGAGGGGAAAATCAGCTGGAGGTGCAGTGAGAAAGACCCCAAAGTTCTGTGCCAGCAGCTGCAGATAGAAGATGCTGCTGTAGGAAGTCTCTGAGCATTAAACACAAATCCCTGAAATGTGGTCCTGCTTAGCAGTTTGGGGATTATTTATGGCCTTTTATGCAGAACAAACCTGCCTGCCTGCACAGGCTGCCCCATCAGCTGGCTGGCAAACCAGCTGAAATGAGAGCTCCATGAATAACACATGGGAACAGAGAATCAGAAAGATAATACAAGGCAGAATGGAAGAGAGAGCCACTATTAAATAATTCTGCTGTATTGCCACCTGCCACAAACGACAGAGAAAGGCAAAGTGGGGTGAGCTGAGGCACAGCTGGGGAGTCACTTGCTCTGCTGCAGGGATCTGCAGGCTCCAAACCACTGGGGATGGAGATGCTCTGCTGATTCACCTTGGATGGTGGGAATTAGGTTTTGGGTGGAGTCTTAGGTAAAGGCAGCTGCTTCTGATGTCAGGAGGTCTGCTGCAGGGTGCTAGAGGGAAACAAAGGGTCAGGAACTTGCACCCCTCCAACCCTTCCACCATCTCCAACCATTCCCAGGACCCCTTTCATGGGTTTCTCACTCCTTGTGCTGTGACTTGGAGCAGAACCCTTTGTAAACACAGCTCCCAACTTCCTGCTGCACCTTAAATTGCTTACCTGGGGGTTTTGGCTGCTGTAGGGAATCCAGGGAAGCATGGGGAAAAGTTATCTGAAGACCTGAGCATGAACAGAGGCAGCAAGCAAGGGGACTTCAAAGCTTCCACGATGAGTGTGGGACACCTCCAAGGCAGGAGCTCCTCTGCAGCCACCTATGTTAATTAATACAAAATGCAATAAGCAAAAATTCCAGGAGTGCCCCTGCTGCTTTATCTCCTCAGCTGAAATCCATTGCTGGCTAAGGATGCTTCATCTGCACCCACCCAGGCCACAGGGACAGAACTGGTTCCTGCTCTCTCTGGATGGCCCACGGGTGGGCACAGGACCTGCCAGGGGAATGCCCACTCACCCCCCAGAGAGCTGCTGTGGTGAAGATGTCACTGGTCCCAGTATGATGTGTCCCGAGAGCTGGGCTGCAGGCTGGAGCAGGAGCTGTGATGAGTTGGGATCATCCATCAATGCCTTTGGGTGGAAAACAACTCTTAACACTCATGTTGCTCTGAGTGCAAAGAAATCTGCCCCCACCCCAAACTGCATGTAACCAGCTCACTCCCCAGTGCCCCAGCCTGGGCTTCTCATGCTTCATTATTCACAGAGACTTCATAACTTCTCCTTTTCCCTTTCCAAAAACCTGGAGCTTATCAAGAGATGAAAGATTGAAGGACATGCATAATTAATGGCCTGGCTTTATTTAAATAATTAATTTTTTGCCATCATATCTGCATTCTTCAGGTATGGCTTTAATTCTTTAATTACAGAAGAGTGTGCCACAGCACTTTGCCTGATTAACAGTTGAAAATTAAGCCTAAATTGGAGCGGGGGAGAAGGATGTCTCCATACAGTAATAAGAATATAAAGTAGCTTGATAAAAGAGGGGAAAAGTGAAGAGGGTCTTCAGCTCAGCAAATCTTTTTACTTCAAATAGTTCTGCATGCCAGGGTGTTTCCAGGAGGATTTCCAGGGAATTAGGAAGGTTGAAATTCCAACACCCACCCTCTCCTCTGCCTAGCACCTGAGGCAGCCAAAAAAAAAAAAAAAAAAAAAAAAAAAAAAAAAAAAAAAAAAATCTGTAAAGAACCCCAAACAAGCCAAGATATCCATGTGTGTCCCCAGAGGCTCTGCAGACCCCATCACCCCCTCCCACTGCTCGGGGACCACATCTCTGCCTCCCTCCATGGAGATGCCCAAAACCTGCTGGAAAAAGGAAAATCATCAGTTCTGCAGAGAGAGGAGAATTAGCTCAGTGCTCCTGGAAGGGCAGAGAAAAGTCACTGCTTGGAGCACATGGACTGGGGCTGCTGGCCATGAGGTGGAGGAGTGGGACCCCCAGTGACCCCACCAGCAGCTCTTAACGTGGTCCTGAGGCCTGATGGGCTGCACCATTTTGGCAGGAGCACGAGGCTCTTCCTTCCAGGCTGACTGCTGCAGCAATTAAATGACTAATTTGTTGTCTGGCTGTGCCATTCTCTAGGGTTTAAAGGGATTAAAGTTTTGCCCTCTTGCAGATGTCTCATTTTACAGCATTGGTTTTTAAGCTCCAAAATACCTCATTTGGAGTCCCAGCTAGAGGAAAAAAAGGATTACAGAGGGACAGAGGGGTTGTCACCTCGTGGTGTCACCCTGAGCAGCATCATTCCCACCCTTCTGACCTTGGACCATCCAAGAATGTCTGTGGGATGCTTTGGGCTCTCTCCTGTCACCAAAATACATCAGATGTTTCCTATTTGGGCTGCAGTGAGGTCATCCCCACCCTACAGAGGAGAAGGCTCTACCTGAGCCAAGGTTGCAGCAAAAGAACCCCTGTGATGAGGCTGGATCCAGGTCAGGGCAAAACCAGGCTGACAAACCCCACTGAGGAAAGCAGAAATGAAACCACACCTGTTTATCACTGAAAAATTCAGGACCCTCAAACACCTTGGCATAGAGGAGACAGTGTGTCCGATTCAACCAGAAAATTCACTGTTAAACGATTTCCAAATGATTTCCAAACTAAAAAGTACTGATGTGAACTCAGACCCAGAGCTGCATCAGGACAGACATTACCAGGAGCTCCTCTCTCTTTGGGCAGCTGTGCTCTACTTTTATTTTTTCTGGTAGTGATGTTAAGAAACAAATCACAGTTTCAAGGGTTTTGTTTGTTCTTTGGAGATCTTGGTGAAGTCCCTGTTTTTAGAGAAGTTCTGAAGAGCTCCCCAGCATCCATCCCTGGCTGGAAGGGGAGACCACAACTGGAAGAACATCCCATCCCATCCCATCCCATCCCAACCCATCCCAACCCATCCCATCCCATCCCATCCCATCCCATCCCTGCAGAGCCAGGGAAAGGAGGGCACCCAAAGGGACAGCAGGCAGATGTCAGGCAGGACCTTAGAAGAAGTCTTTGGCAGCTCATGGAAAAAAGCACCAGAAAAAAATGTAAGAAAAGCAATGCAAAAATTTATATTTTATTTTAATTCAAAAATTTAAAATAGCTTTCAAATTCAGTAAAGTAAGCCTGGACACAATGAAAAGCCTCATATACAGAGACAGATAAATTAAACTGTATATACTGCAGACAAGCCAAGTGGATGTATAGATTACATATTTACACTTTTATGTAAACCATATTTATACATTTTATTACATTTACAAAAAAAAAGCTGATCTTCCACTACTGTTTACTACAATAATGAAAAAACATTTACATTGTGTTTTTTAACTGTACAAACTTTTGATTCATAAAAATATATCTCTGTACAAAAGAGGTTTTTTTTCAGTTTTTCTTTTTTTCTTTTTTTTTTTTTTTCCTCTTTTTTTCTTTTTTTAACTTTTTTTTTTTTTTTTTTTTTTTTTTAACATAATGCGAGTCCTCTGGGCACAAGAATGGAGAATGTCATGTACCAGATCCTAGCCAGCTTGCAAAAAAAATGGGACAACACCCCCTCCACTTCCCTTGCTGCTTGAGCAAGAGCAGAAAATGGTGCTTGATGGGCTGAAAGCAGCAAATCTGGGTTAGGCAGAGCCCCCCCCCCTCCTCCCTGCTGGGGTGTGAAGATCTTTTGGGTTCATATGACATGCCTCCAGTTTTGGGAATTGAAAGGAGAGCCAGGACAGTGGGACTGCCACCAGGGTCCCCTCCTGTCACTCACCCTTCAGCCTGGCTCTGGGCTCCACATCCTGGGAGATGGAGGTGAAAAAAAAGGGGGTGGCACGGGGCAGCCCCCCCTGCCCGAGCTGGCAGCTGAAGCCATCCCCTCCTGCCTGCATTTGGGATCAGCTGGGATTGCTCCTGGCTGCAGGACACGGCTGGGATGGGCCAGCACTGGTCCTGAGCTCTGGCTGGCTCCTGGCCCTGGAGGATGGGGCTCTGTGACCCAGCTGCTTGCACCCACCTCTCAGGAACAGAGCAGAGCAGCTCTGGGTGCTCTGGGGAGCAGAGGTGGCATTTTTTGGCAGGCTGGCTGTTAGGCTGTAGAATGCTGATTACTCTAAGAGCGCTGAGTAAGAGACAGAAGTAAAAAAAATAATATATATTTATACATATCTACACACACACACACACAATAAAAGAACAAACAAAACAGAAAAAAAAAACCCCAAACCACCCTACTCTGTGTTTTTTCTTAGACAAAACCTCAGCTGACATTAGGCAGGGGAAAGCCAGCGTTTAAATGCAAGCATGGATGTAAACACCACTTATTTTAATTCTGTTTTCCCTTCAAGTCTTCTGTAAGAAGAAGCTGCTTCACTGACACCCACTGCTCTTCAGCAGCTCTGGTTCACTCCGCTTGGGAAAACAGCCCTGCCAGGGGCTCCAGCCTGGCCCAAGGAATGGTGACTCAAACCAAACAGAGTAAAACCCCAAATCAACAAGAGCAGCTCTCCTCTTTATTAGAGGAGGACAGTGTCATCACAAAAGCATCGTTCTCTTATTATAAGGGAGGAAAAATATCATGCTGCCTTATCTGCTCTCCTGGAAGCTCTCCTGCTTTCCTGCCCTGGGAAATAAAGGGAACAGCTCTGGAGAGAAATTAAAACTCTTATTGCATTGCCATTTGGAGGATCAATATGAAAAGGGCAAAGGCTTGTGAATGCTATCGGGGGGAAAAAAAAATCAGCATTTTTAACAGTTCTTTTAAAAGACGTTTTTGTTCCTTTGTGGCTGCCAGTGATTTCCTGACCAGGGGTGCTTGGGCACATCTCCAGGCAGCAGGGCTGGGAGAGGAGCACAGATGGGGAGATGTTTCCTCACCAGCCCTGGGAGCTCCTTGGAGGGAGCACAGGGCAGGAGAAACACAGTGAGAATGCCCAAAGGAAAATTAAACATGGGAAAGAGCAGAAAAGCTTGAAAAATTTTGCTTGTCTCATTGAAAAGGCCCCACTTGAAAAATCTTCCTCCACAAAAGCCATGAGTTAGAAAAGAAACAACAAACAAATAACCCACAAACCCAAATAAAGACCAAGCCAGTGCTCATCCCAGCCTACACTGGTGTTTTCCACGAGCCCCAGTCAGCACCCCGTGCAGTGCAATCTGCTTCTCTTGCCTCTTTGTTGTCCAAGCTCTTCCCGAAAGTGTGGGGGAACTGGTGGGACCCCACAGACCCACTGCTCCAGAAGACCTAACCCAGAGCAGGTTGTCAGAGCCTTCCCATCACCTGCCTCCCAGGTCCTCCACTGCCTCCCAGCTCCTGATGCTGGGCTGGTGGGGGAGAGGAGCTGTGCTGGAGCAGACCTTTGGTTGGCTTCATTATCCACAGCAGGATGAAGGGGATGGGTGAGGACAACAGAGGACAAGCCAGCATCTCTCAGGAGTTCACACAAAGTCCAAGGAGGTGGAGCAGCTTCTCCACAGCCTCAACAAGGTTGGAAGGAGGGAGATGGGGAGGGAACGGATGGAGACCAGTGAGGTGAAACACAATCATCCACGAGACACCGACCCTAGAGGAATGTGGGATAATAGGAAAGGAAGGGGCAGAGAGAAGGTAACAGGTTGTTATCACACAGAGAAATGCTGGGAAAGCCTGCAACAGCTTCCTCATCTCAAACTGACAACGTTTCAGCAGGTTCACACTCAGTTACTTCTCTGTGCCTCTGCAGTAAAAGTGTAAAACAATTGGATTTGCTTTTGCTTTGCCCCTGATCCCCAGGAGGATCCATCTCCTCCAGCTGGCAGCCAGCACCCAACACCCAGAGATGGGCACAGGGTCTGGCAGAGATGTCCTGGGCAATCAGAACCACCCCGGGACAGGGGCTCCTTTGCTTTGCTGCAGCATTTTAAAGGTGCTAAGCAGGAGGAGGGGGTGGCCCTGTCCCACTCACCGGGGCTGGGTGCTATACAGCCGTGCAGACTGTGCTGACTGTGAACTCAGACTCGTTGGCCATGATGTCCGTGGGCTGCAGGTTCCGGTCGTACATTGGATTCTCAAACGTTGCTCGGACGTTGGTGTTTTCGTGGCCTGCGTAGCCATTGAAGGGGACTTTTGGTCTTCTCCTGCAGGATGGTAGAGAGAAAACCCAGAGAGGTCACGGCTGCTCCTGCTGCAGCCAGCTGAATGTCCTGACAAGAAGCCTGGGGGAAGGGAAAAGCTGCTTGGGAAGGACAGACCCCTGGGGATAAGGCAGAATGGATCTATAGAAAAATCTTACAGCAGATTTGTAGCACTGGCAGCTCCCTGGGCTTTGCCACCACCCCGAGCTGCTCCCTCTGCAGAGCAGCAAGATTTCCACAGCCATGAATGGATCAGAGAAATAACCCATTTACAACATATGCAAAGCCAGCTTCGGCACCCAAGAATGAAATGTACTTTGCCTTCCCCCACTCAGAGTTGCCACAGATCTTACTAATGGTCATAAAAGCCCTCAACACTCTGTTCTCCCAGCCTCCTCACCCCTCCACACAGGCTTGCTCCAGTATTTTTCCACTGAAAAACCAGGTCTAGGGGGAATGCTTTTAAGTCAAACTCACAAACATTTCCCCCAGCCCCTGTGACTCTGTCTCACCTGCTGGATTTGTTCCTGAAACCCACCTGTGTTTGTAAAGATAAAGCACAAACCCTGCAATAATCAGGGCTATGAAAGGCACAAGAATGGCAGCTGCCACAGAACTGCTGTTTGATGCAAAATGATGTCCTATAGATTCGTGATCATTCTCCATCATGCTGATGTCTGAAACACAGCAGAAGGAAACACATTTCAAAACACCAGGGTGGGCAATGGGGTTTGCTTCAGTGACAGATTACATCCTCCATAACAGAACAAGATGGTTACATGCATTGCTGTGAAAGTAATAAAAACCTTCTGAGCTGCACAGAGAATGGTTTGGAGATCCAGCTTAGCTTAGACATCATTGTTTATTTAGAAGTACAATTAAAGAGGGATGTAAATAGATTTGTTTTACCAAAATGCTCAAACTTAGATGCTTAAGGTTAGGTTTTAAGGGAGATTTTCAAAGGCTGCAATAATGAGAATCTAATTCTCCATGAAGGTGACAAGACTCCAAATTCAGAATCCAAAAATCCTGGAGAGACTGAAGAGCTCAAGCCACATTTTAAGAGATGTTTAGGAGCTTAGACATCAGGTTGTCTAAGCTCTCAAGTGCCTCTGTAATTTCTGGGAGGGGCAGCAAGAGGACTTGAGCTTTTAGGTCAGACATGTGAAAGCATGGAGAAAAAAGTGTCCAGGTGCTCTTTGTGCCTCCAACCTCTGTCTTTGAACAGAAATCTGTTTGTTTCAATGTCTCGCTTTGTTTCCACATTAGAATTATTGCTGTTGTGGTATTTGCCTCCCCCAAACCCTGCATTATCCAAGTGGAAGGTGTCAACTGAGGGGAAAAAAAATAAATAGTTACCAAGTCTCTGAAGGCCAAACTGCCCAAAACCTTTGCCCCGCACAAAGCCCTGGTACACAAATGTGCCACTGGAGGACTCTGAGGAGACCTGAAATGAGAGCAGAGATCAACAGAGCCCTTCAACACTTCCCTGGGGTTTTCACACCCACCCTTCCAGTCTCTTCCAGGTTCATGCAAAGCATTTATTTGATGGCATTCTCCAGAAAATCAGGGCAGTTTTTAAGAAGTCTGACAACTTGTTAAGACTCTCACATCTCAAAGGGAGGGATGAAAAAAATCCCCAAATCTTGTTTGCATTAACCTGCTGAGCCCATTTGATTATTCAACAGGGGCAGTGCAGGCTCTGGGCTCCAGCTGGCCATGGGTCAATCAGACACATTTCTCCTAAGCTCCAGCAGATCTCTGAAGGGCATGGGAAGATAGCAGAGGTGAGAAGTTGATTCCATAAGGGGGGATTAGCAATTCCAGCTCCATGTTTAACAGATACAAACTGTTAACCTGGAATTCATCCTGTTGGCTTCTCCTTCGGTGTTATTTGGGTGACTTGCAGATTTTAAACCATAGGGCAATAAAAAAGGAAAACTACCATCCAGCTGGGAGGCAGCAGGGAGGAGCCAGCTGCCATTTAATGTCACCTTGCCTGCTGGAAGAACGCTCTGCGTCCCCTTAGAGCAAGCAGGTCACTGGAGGACAGCAGCCTCCAGAATAACAGCTAGGGCAGTTATTCCCTCAGCTTCAGTGAGAAAAATGCTGGGGTTGTGAGAGCAGCAGGAGGAGAGGTGTGGGTGGACTTTGTGCACAAGGTGCCCGAGCACTTACGTGTCCATCCAGAGCCCATTTATCGTTTTTGAACTTGTTGACAAAGATTTCCACTGGCCCTGTTATCTGGTAAACCTGGAGAAGCAGGTGCACATCTTCTTTCTTGTAAACACCTGAAAAATAAATGGCTTTTAATCACAAGATCACAGAGACTCTCTGAGTCTGAAGTAATTACCTTTCTACCTGAGACAGCCAAGAAATCACCTGGAGGTGGGGGCACCTCCTCCCACCAACCCATGGAACACACTGGGGAACAGACCACAAGCACCCAATCCCACATCCACTCCCCAGTGTATTAAAGACATTTTGAACAAAGGAAGAAGTTCAACTGTTAATGTTCAGGTGTTGCTGCTGATCAGTAAGAATCTGGTGCTCCACAGAGGGGAAGGACAAGGAGCACTCATCTCATTTCATCTTGTTTGTCTTGGACAACTCCAGCATCCAGGGAATGGACAGCAGGCTGAGCTGCCTTTCAGGTCGAGTCAAAGCAAACTCAGGTACCTGATTTTGTTTGTCTTGGGCAGACCAAACACTGGAGGCTTCAAAGCTGAGTGGTTCTGCAAAGCTCTCTCAGAGCAAGGAGATGATGGATGTAGCAGAGCCCACTGCTCCTCACTCTGAGGCCATTTCTGATGGGGTAAATCCCCAGCAAAGGCCACACCAGCTCTTACCAGACACCAGGAGCTCCACACCGCTGTGGTCTATCAAGGTGGCATTGACTTTACTGGTGGCAGGGTCGAAGCTGGTGACTGACAGCATGGCAGGCTGCTTTTTCCCCATGTATTCATAGGAGCCTTTCCAAAGGGAATTCCTTGCAAACACATCAGCAGGCACTAGAAACCCCAGCAATTGGGGATGCAGAAAAACAAGCACATTGCCATTTATCTCTGTTTCTCAGAAATCAAAGTAGAGCAAATTTCTTTCTTCCTGTGAGTTCACAGGTAACGTATTTAAATGTCTCAAATCCCACCCACTCTTTGTGGTATCATCACTGAGTACCAAGCCAAAGACAGGAGAACAAAAAAGCTGATTACTTTAATTTTGTTGTTTCGGGGTAAAAAAAAAAAGCCACTATAGTTTTAAAAACCAATCCACCCCCAAAATAATTTAAGAACAAGCTATAAAACACCAATTTTTCTTAAAAAAAGCTCTAATGTAAAAAATCCTCAAGGGCTTGACTCTGCAGAGTGCCCTGGGTAATGGTGCCCAACTCCCTTCAGGCTCCCATCCATTCTGCAGTGAACGAAGAGGATGGAGCACGTGCTGGTGCCAGCCCAGCAGTTTTAAGACCCGCAAGGAAGAGCCATGTTTCTGGCTGCTATGTGGCAGGGATGGACCTGCTCAGCCCCAGCCCTCCTTACCTGCCACCTTGGCCAGCGGAGGGTCCCTTGCTGTGCCCACCGGTCTGCCACTGGGACGGACATCAGCTGGAAGAGAGGTGAACACTGCAGAGTCTGAGCTGCTGGGACATCCCTGCTGTGCTGCTGGCAGCAGAAGACAGCCTTGGGCTGGCATTGCTCAGACACAGAAGGTGGCTGCACCAGGGCTTTGGATGGGTTCCTGCCCAGCCCAGAAAAACAGAACGAAGCTTCCCAGTTCCTGCCCTCCTTGCCATCCTCTCCACACTGGTGTCCAGAGACATCAAACATGTCCCACGAGAGCCACACAGCCCTGTGTCAAGCTGAGACCATTACATGTTCCTGAGCTGAGACTCTGAGGTAGCAAGAGGAGGTAAAGAACCATCTCTGCCTTCTGCAGATGCCTCCAGACCCCAACTAGCAGACAGAAAATCCCCCCCTTGTCTCTGCCCCGGGACCTCCACAGGAGCCGTGGTCTCTACAGCCAGCTCAGCCCTGCAAACACCCAACTTCTGGGGTAGCTGTTGGAGAAAAGCCATTTTCGAACCTGGCTGCAATCCCTCCTGCTGCAGGAGTTCTGGCAAACACCAAGCAAGGGCCATGCTGCTCTTACCAAGGCAGATTGGGGGTTTTCCTGTCCAGCTGCCATCTGCTTTGCAGGTCCGGTGCTCAGATCCCCCGGTCAGGTAGTACCCACTCTGGCAGGAGTAGATCAAGGTGTAGCCCAGAGATGGCAAATCCAGAGCTCCAACGTTGGCATGGGAGGGGGTCTCGGGCTGCTTGCAGTGGTGAGCTGGAAAAGCAGAAGGGAAAGAGAGATGGGAGAGACCATCCAGTTGTACACAGAAAGTCCCAAGGGTGACACCATGATGTCAGCAGGGACAGAGATCTCTTAGAAGAGGATTTTTCAGCACATGCTTTCTCTGCTCACTGAGGGAGCACATTGAGTCCTCAGAAATGTGCAAGAGTTGATTCCCTGCAATTGCTCAATAACTTGCAGGCTTTGGCCCACAGAAATGGAAGCTGAGCTTGTCCATCTCCCTGCCACCAGAGTGAGCATGTGCCTGCACTGCTCCATCAGGTCCTGTTGTAAATGTGCCACCACTTCCCTTGAGAAGTTATGACACAAAACAAATAAACTGCAGAGCTGGGAAGCTCGTTCTCACTCACGCTGTAAATTTTGACCTTTTTGTAGCTCTCAAACTGCTCATGAATGAAAACAAATCCTTGGCAGCCTTCACGAGGTATTATCTTCATCCTTGTTTTACAGAGGATGAAATATAAAATCCAGAAAGCTGAAAGATTGACCTCCCATGAATCCCATGGTCTGAGAGCCCCGGCTGGGAGGCAGCAGCAGGAGCAGCATCTGACTCGGTGCTGCTGATGGAAAAGGCTTTGCAGCAAACCTAAAGACAACAAAACCTTGTCCTTGGTGGCATGGGTGAGTCAAAAACCATCTCCTGTTTTGAGGCACCTCTCTCTGTGTGAGTTTTTAAGGTGGGTGACCCAGCTGGGCTACTGGCAGCATGAGCACCTACAGGGTTTGTAAGGGAAAAATCTCTCACCAATAAACACAAGGGAAAGGGAAAAGCTCTGTAACACTTCTGATACAGGGACCATGATGGATATTACCACTTAAATATATTAAATTAAACTCCTTCAGGTGTAGCAGGGAGAAGATGATAGACAGTTTAAAAGAAAGAATAACATGTTATTACAGCTGAGGAGAACCACAGCTCTGCCAGGGAGCCCTTCTGGCTAAATGTTAACCTCAGTCCCCTGAGCAGCAGCTCACATCTTGGTCATCAAATGCAGTTTCAGAAGCACAAAACAAAGTCTCACCTGGAACTATGTAAAACAAGTTTAAAAAAATCTCATCTGAAAGCAGAAGTGGCTGCTGGTATAGTTGTATCAGGAGCGAGCAGCTGTGTGATCATCCTTTTCTTCAAGAGTGTGTTTTCTCAAAGCTCTCCCCCAGTTACCAGCTCTTCAGAGCCAGCAATGTGCACAGGGAAGCACAGAAAACAAAAAAAGGCAGCAGCACAGGTCAAGGTCCTGCTTTTTTTTTTTTTTTTTTTTTTGGCAAAACCTCTCCCAAGACTTACGGACACAGTCGGGCTGCACGCCGCTCCATGTCAGGTTGGGGAGACAGGTCCTGGTGGTGGAGCCCTGCAGCAGGTATCCCTTCTGGCACTTGAAAAAGATCATGCTTCCCACCTGGAGCAACAGGAGATAATCCACTGAGCTTCCCAGGGCTTTGGGATTCACCCACGCTTGTAATAAAAAAGCATTTCCATAGTTTTCCCATCTTCTGCCCTCACCACCCTGTCACGGTCTGGTGTTGAGAAAGCTCCTGGGGTCCCTGGAGAGCCTTTCCTGTGCAGGGAGTCACTCATTTAATGATGGAGGCAAGGCTGCTTTGGCTGGTAAATATACCCAATGCCAGCATCAAACAGGTGCTGTTAGAATGGGCTGAGATTTTTGCCAAAAGGGGTATTCAATAGAACCAGTATCAGCAGAAATCCTGGAGCTGGATTAGAAATTACAGTTTGGACTAAATGTCCAGATCACCCCAGCACTGTGCCTGGGTCCCTCTCAACAAGGAGGGGGATGGAGATGGAGCACCCTGGAGCTCTGCTTTATTCCCTTCTTTCCACTGATTCCATACTGCACAAGAACCGAGATTAAGGAAACCACCTACAAAATGTGGTCTGAAAATGAATGGAAAATGATGTCTCCAGTGTGAATACTAATTACACTAATAACTATTAATTAGCTCTGTAATTAATACCTAAATGCTGCCTTGCCAGTTAATCTGGTACCTATGCAGACCCAGGTCTAACAGGAGCAGGCTGGGGTGTCCTGCTCAGGGTGTCCATCCCCACATGGATCCTGGGGAGTATCAGGGTGCAGCCAAGGGAACCCCACTGCTGTCACCATACCTGGTAGCCCTGGGAGTTGTTCTGCACCCCAAAGGGAGGGACTCCGGGGTCTGCGCACGTTGTCAGGCTGGGGTCTGAGAAGGAAAGAGCAGAGCTGAGTGTTTCTTAAAGGAAAGGTTGTGGAAGCCCTAGTGTCTACACAGAAAGGGGATGCACTTGTTGGTGTCACCCCCAGGTTCTTGAAGCTGCAGGGAGCAACTGCAGACAGGACACAAGGTGCCTGATCTGGGGCTGGGGCACACGAGCTCCTTCATTTTCCATCACTTGGCTCTGCTGAGCTTTTGTCATTTATCACTGACATGGTTTCCATGGAAGCCCCCAGATAAATCACAGTGTCCAAAATAAAGAAAGGAGCCCCATGACTGGGTGAGGCAGCAAGTGATGGATGGCAGAGGGAGGAGGGCAGAGCCTGGGTCTCCTGGCTGTGCCTGGGGGAGGGGGGTCTGCAGTACTGGCAATCTCAAAAATGGGTGAGATCTGAATAAATACAACACTCTGGGTTCATCTGACTGTGTCAGAAACTGGCATTTCAGGTCGGGGTTTTGGAGTCACATAAGTCTTCTCCCTTCTTGTGGTTTATTTGGAAGAGAAAAATTCCAAGCACAGTTCACGAGTGGCACAAACAGCTCTGCCTGCTGGGCTCCTAAGGTATGTGGTACCAGAGTCTGCTGGGTACCTAAAGAATGTGTGGAAACATCAGCCTGAATCCCAGCCCTGTGAGCAAAGCAGTTTGTTCACCACCAGCAAGTCCACACAAACCAAAAGCATCACCTCTCCATACCCTGATCTTCAGGCCTGATAATTCTTGAGCACCCAGGAAAGAAAACCAACTTTGCAACCAGCAGGAAAGCAAGAGGAGCACTCAAAGCTCTTTGCTCATAGTTGCAAGACCACAGAGCCTCCCCTTACCTATGCAGCTGGGCTGAGTCCCACTCCAGGTCCCATCAGACTGGCAGAACCTCCGGGCTGAGCCCACCAGCACCAGCGGGGCCAGGCAGGAGAAGGAGACGGACGAGCGGTAAGTGAAGCCTCGGTCCTCCCTCCTGCCCTGGGCAGGGATCCCCGGGTCACCACAGAACACGGCTACAAAAGGCACAGAGACACGTGGACTGCCATCAAACCTCCTCCAGAGCAATGTTAATGAGCTAACATGGGTCTATTGATGGCCCAAACCCTGCCACTCCCTCCATCAAACTGCCTTTGACTGGGGAATCAGTGGTGGCAGAAGGCGTTGCTGGCTCCTTTCCTTGTAATTCTCTCCTTTTGTCAATTACTGTTAATTAACTTCTACCTTCTCCATCTTTTTTCTTCTTTTCTTTTTTTTTTCCCCTAACAGCATGCTTAGCTTTAAAATGTATCTCTAATTGCACGATGTCAAATTGCTATATGGTTCCAAGTCACACAGAAAGCCCACTAATTATACAAGATCCAGGGAAAGGTGCAAGAAACACATTGAGGGCTTTGTGTGATTTAATATGAAAATGGCTATTGTGCAGCTGCCAGCCACTCAGCCAAGAAAAGCAACTCCAATCTGCCTTCATCATTACTAGACTTTTAACTATTTATTTTGCACTAGCGATTGTATCAAGCACACAGGTTTCCACCCAGCCAAAGCTCTGCCTTCACAAAACATTCCTAATGTTTGCTGTGACACCACAGTGCCCTTTGCCAAAGATTTTTTGGTTTTGTTTTTTTTTATTTCCCCCAGCAGTTCAAGAGCCCTGACTGCAGAAAATTCAGTCACTGGGGATGCATGTAGACAAACAGCCACTATTACAGATACCTGGTGGACAGGAACGTGCAAGAGCTTCAGACTTGTAAATGTGACCTCACACCTAAGAGGAGGAGTGACTGACAGTGTCCCCATGGCCACTACTGCCTCCTTGTTACAGAGGTGACAAACTGAGGCTCTGGACAATCTGCTGCTGGCGGAGGTGGGGAGAATGCTCAAGACATTACAAGCACTCCGAACAGCATCCTGCTTTCCTCCTGGCATGTAAAACTCCTGCTGACTCCAGTGAATGCAAGACTTCCCTTGGGATTAGGAAGCACAGCAACCAGACATTTAACTTCCCACAGAGAACCGTCCATCCCTACCCTCTAGGAAGCTGCCAGACAAAGCAGAACCGACGCTAAAATCCACGTGGAGACTCTGGAGAGCACCAAACAATTGGGATTTTGTCCTAGCCCCCCACCCCATTCTCCTGTGAAGGTGCTGCTGGTGTTTACTCACGGAAGCACTGGGGGATCTCCCCACTCCAGGTGCCGTTCCCCTCGCAGGTCAGCACAGCAGGCAGGGAGAGCTGGTAGCCTTCCAGGCAGGCATAGCTCACACTGGAGCCCCAGCTGAAGTCCGAGCCCACCACCTTCCCGTTGGGAATGGCTTGTGGGGGCTTACAGGTGATAGCTGGAGGGAAAACAACAGCACACTCAGTTCTCTTGGTGTCCCTCTGGAGTGATCCCCGTCAACAAGCAAATTCATGAGGGATCGAAGCTGCATTCTGCTCTCCAAGGGCATCTCCTGGGACTGGGCTGGCAAGGGGCTGTACCAACTTTTCCAGATCCTCCTGCAGTTGTAAACCCCAAGATTTTACTTTAGGGTTAACCAAGCCCCAAATCTCCAAGTCAGATTTCTGAGTCAATTTTTGTTTCCTACAGAAGGTAAGAATCCAGCCTGACTTGGCATGAAACCTCATCTCAGATTCCCTGAAGGACTCCTACATTTTAGACAACCTGGCTGAGATTAGTAGTTAAATCAACACTCAGCTGTATTTCATCCACTCTAGGGTGTTTTAATGCAACATTTTTGCAGTGCTTTGTTTTTCAGCTCATGGGAGCACTGAGAAAGCTGCTGGGGCACATGCAGATCAGCCTGGCCTCCAAATGAGACCCTGGAAACATTCTGCATTATTCCTGCAACATGAGCTCAGGGGAGAGGATGGAAGAGGAATGTAAGAATTGCTTTTTATAGCCTCCGAAGGAAGTGAAGTGTATTTGGAAGTTTCTATGTGGTCTGCATGTATATCAAAATCATGACAGGTGAATTTTCCAGACTGCTGAAGAAACACACAGATGCTGCCACCAGCCTTATCTGCTCCTGGTGGGTGAAACACTCTCAGACAGATCCAGTCTGTCCTGCAAATGCTCTATCATTTCCCTTTCCTATCTCTGAACTACAGAGGCAATCCCAGAACTGAGAAATAATGAAAGGAGTTGGAAGAAACATTTTTCAGACTTCCTGAAGATGCCCCAATGCGCATGCTTGCAAAACACTGTATTTCACTCATGTCTGGTCTGGGGTTTTGTGCAGAGTAAGTCACTTAACTCTCTGTGCTTCAGTCTCCCTTCTCTTCTACAGGGATAATAGCAATTACCTCCCGCCCAGGCATATTGTGATGATTGACAGAGCTGAAGAGAACAAGGTGTTCATGCTACATTGAAGAAATTGTGTAAGTGCCATAAACACAGGGTAGAGATTGTATGATAGGACTGAGAATCTCCCTGGTGGGCTGCAGACACTACACAGCCCTTGCTGCCTGTTACCTTGTCACAAATTACCAGAAGTTTGCAGCCTGTAAAACTTGCATCCTCCAATGATTGCAGCAAGCAGTCTTACCTTTGCAGGCAGGTTTGGTGCCATTCCAGGTTCTGTCTTTCGTGCAGGTTAGAGCAGATGCTCGGTCTGACTCCATCATGTAGCCAGGTGTGCACTGGAACACCACAGTTTTGTTGTAGGTGAAATCACTGCCCAGCCTGATGCCATTGGCTGGCACACCGGGGTCACCACAGTTGATAACTGCACAGGAAAAAAAAAAAAAAAAAAAAAAAAAAAAGAAGCATTCCTGGCTGCCCATCCCTTGTCCAAAACTCCTGGAGCTGCAATAACTAGAAACCTGCTGGTCCTGTGCATTTTTCAGAGCAGGTGTAACCCACCAAAGGTGGAGGAGGAGCACATGTAGCACTGGAGGATTTGGAACAGGCTGGGCTACAAAAAATGCAGAAAACTTTTCATCTACTCAGTGGAGTGAACAATGATCTTAATGGCACATTAAGATTGTGAATGAAGAAGCATTAACACACATTAAACATTAAAGAAAAACTGGGTCAAATCTGGGCTAGCTGAAAGACAGTTTGCCCATGGCACCCCCTCCACTCAGCACCCTACTTGTGGCTCTTACATAAGGCCACGTTTGCCATCACCCATGGTCCTGCTGCAGACACACAAGTGGGAAACACAACACATCCACTGTGGGCTTCTGAGCTGGGGCTCTGCCCTGGCACATCCTGGGGCCAGCACACCAGCAGCAGGGATGCTCACCTTCAGCAGCAGCCCCAGACAGCCCCTCCAGGTGGGCTGACATCTACTCCTGAAAGTGATTACAGAGCTCCCTTTATCCAAGTGGAAAAAATACAAACCCAAAGCAAGAGTTTTCCATTAGGTGATGGCAGGCTGAGAGAGTTTAGCTGAGCTGCTGGGCAGAGCACACGTGGGTGTGTGTGTGTGTGCACATCCACATCCAACACACCCTGATGACCTCTCCCCAGAGCCTGGCAGCATCGTTCCTGGCAGATTCCAGGAATCCATCCCTGTGCTCACCTGTACACTCTGGGCTGGTCCCAGTCCAGGTCCCATTCACTGTGCAGTGCCTGCTCAGCACCCCTGTGGAGTAATAACCCTCCCGGCACTGGTAGATGATGGAACTGGAGAAGACCAAACCATCATTAAATATCACCCTGGCGTTGCTGGGGGTTCCTGGGTTTCCACAGGATATAACTAGAAAGCAAAATGGCAAAGTTAAAAAAACCCACAATGCAACAAACCACCAATAACCACCCTCCCAAAAAAAACCCCCAGTGACCAAAGCTTTCATCTGCAATCGACTGCTCTCAATAAAAGTCAGATTAGCATCAAAGCCCCTGGATCAGCTGGACACCACAAGCTGTTCTGTGGAAAATCAGCTTCACCAACCCAACAGGATGCCAACCCCCACTGCCCACCTCCCAGCCAGGGCTCCCCATTGCCAGGCAGCACATCCCAAGGCTGAGGGCAGCATCCCTGGCACAGGATGGGATAAAAACCTCCCATTCCTGCTCCTCCAGGCAGAGGAAGAAGTGTCCACTGGCTGCAGAGGCCTCATCCCAGCTCCCCATCTCACATCTGGTCCCACATTTTAACAGAGCAGGTGGTGCCAAGCCTGGAATCCCTCCAGCTCCCAAGAGTTTGGACCTGAGGGATCCACTCTGCCCCCAGACCATTTGGGAAGGTGACAACTTGCAGGTTTGGAAGGAAGGAAACCAGGACAGGAACCCACTGCTCTCCCACTGTGGCACTGCTCACTGCCCAGCTACATCCAATTACACTCACAGAGGAGGAAAAATATTGTGGGAATACAATTATAGGTTTGTCAGTGCCAGAGTTTTATGTCTAAAGTACCTCAGCACTACAGAAATAAAAGGGCATTGGAGTCAATGGCAGTGCTCAAAGCCCTGTCAGGACAAAATAAGCACCTGCAATAATTGCATCCAGCCCTCATTTACTCTGAAATTACTGGACAGAAAAGAAAATCACATGAATTCACAGCTCAAACTGCACTCTCCCAGTTCTTTGATAAAGAAATTCCTGGCTCCCACCCATTCCCAGCAAAGTGCCACCAATCTCTGAAGACTGAAGCAAGAGTTTCAGTCTGTGCCCACCCAAGGTGACCTGAGCCTGCCCTGGGACTGTCCCCACCACAGACACACAGACAGACACACTGACTCCATCACCAGCTGCTCAACATGGGGAAATGCAGCTTCAGGCCCCTGCAGGAATGTAATTCTGCACCACTCCTTGGTGGGCACAGAGTGGGCAAGAGGAAGGAGGAGAATTAAGGAAAAAACATCTAATATTTCATTTACACTTTAAAAGCCAGCAGGAAATTAAAGCTAAATGAGGCCTGAAATTTGCAATTTTTAGAAAGCCAGGAATGCTGCTGCTACAGGGGACAGCAAAGCCAGAGTTCCATAAACCAGACTGAAGCAGGAGACTCAGAAGGTGTTCCTGCAATTAAATTAATTCCAAACCATTTGTACATACTGCAAAAATCAATTGTGACTCCTTCCTGCTGCCTCTCTATTCCTTTGGTTTTCTTTAAAATATTCTGGTGGGTAAGAAGGTACAAGGACTCCAAGGTGACCCTCAGTGATGCTCAGTGCTCCCGCCTGCCACGTCTGTCCCCTCCGTGGAGCAGAGCTGTGCCAGGTCGAACATCAGCCCTTTGACTTCAAAGTCAAGCACATGCCTTGTAAATGGCAGCCTACCCTCTCTCTGAAATGGAGATAACAGCTCCTCTCTCCTTCCCTGCTATTTATGCTGTCGGATTCGCACCGTGTCCTCTGCCTGTCCGCACACCTACGTGTTCCTCAGCAGCGGGTCCTCATCTCCTCTGTGCCCATCTAGCAGCTAATCTGGAGAGCAATTTGCATTGAATTCCCTGGGCAGGTGAGCACCGGTGACCCGTGCAGTCCCATCAGGCTTGAATTTGCTCAATTTTGGTGGCTGAGAGCAGTGAACAAGCAGCTGAGTCAGAGCTGATGCATCAGCCGAGCGGCTCCGCAGCTTTTCCCACACCAGAGATGCCCACTCCCTCCATGCACCTGCCTGGCCTCTCAGCTCTCATCTTCATTTGCCCTCAATTCAAGCCCAAAATTAATCTCTCCCCTCCCTCTCCTATAAATACCTGTTCCAGAAAGTTGAGTCTACCACTCAAGAGTGCAGGCGGCAGAACACCTTGGAGCGCCTGCGACGGGCTCTGCATGCCAATGGCACAGACAGGGGGCTGCTCATCACAGCAAATTACTTCCCTGTATTGCCCAGTCAGCACTTAACATTAAATGACTACATTATAGGCATAATGTTATTACTATTCATAAAGCACAGGAGGGGGGAAAAAAAAGCTGCCAGGGATCTGTATTTTGATGCCTCTGGAACCTGATGGGCTATTTATTGTGAGATTAATGAGCAGAGCCTTTTCACCAAAAGAAAAAAAAAAATAACAGAATGAAAAAAAAAAATAATCCAAGACCTGAGAGTATTAATAACATGATTCAGTGTCTTTTCAATCAAGAGCTCCATCAATTTGGAATAAATTTCCAATTCATTTACAAATTCTCTCAGAGCTTTTTGGCTTTCAAATCAGCTGGAGAGAAGCACTTGCCCAGGTCTCCTTGCATTTGGTATCCTGCCTTGTTTTGTGTTTTGTTCTTCCCCCAATTGATTTTTAAACACTTTTATAAAACAGCAGCAGTCGAGCAGCACAGCTCAGAGAGTCTGGCTGGAGGTTTATTAGATTGGATTATAGGGTCTTACTTGATTCCTTCAAATGAAAAAATAAGGGGTTTGAGGTTTTCAAATATGAAAATATGCTTACTGGATTATAATTTGCATTTTGCATTTCTTCTTAATGTAAATTACTCATGCAAGTGCCAGTTCCAGCTTTAAGGGTGGTTTGAAGCTATTGACATTTCTCATTCTGCTGAATTTCCTTCACAAAGCAGCAATGAATTAGTCAGCAGTGCCCACAGATCTCACACCAAAACAGTGCTGGGTGAATGATGCAGATCAAGACACGTTCACCCCAGTGACTCCTGTAGTGAGGCTGTGCCAGTCTCAGGGGACAATGGCAAGTGAGGAGCAGGTCCTGAAGGTTCTTCCTCCTCTATACCTCAGTCCAGATGCTGGTGTGAACGTGAATGACCTGACTCCATTTACACCTTCCTGGGGTCCATTGCAGAGCGGAGCAGAGCTGGGCACACAGAGGGTGAGACTCATCCTCCAGCACTGGAAAACTCTCCAGTGGGATGTGCCCGGCAGATGCTGGGGAGCACTGAAGCTCCTTGTCCTTGGGAGTGTCTGGAGGAAGCGCTGAACACGAGCAGCTAAAGCCTGGGACACGGGCTGGGTGTGCTGGTTCTGGGGAGAGCCCCAGCAGGCTGGGTGGGATGCAGGAGGGGATTTGGGTTGCTCAGGTACCTTCACACTCCGGCTGCGTGCCGCTCCAGGAGCCGTTGCCTTGGCAGCTCCTCTCGGATGAACCCCGGAGGATGTAACCGGGCTCACAGCTGAACCGGACCACACTGCCCACATCAAAGTCATCTCCCAGCCCAATGCCATGAGAGGGGATCCCTGGGTCACCACACACACCCTGGCTGCCTCCTGGGAAGAAGAGAGCAGAATATCAGCAGAGTGAGCAAGACATGGGGCTTGGCCCTGCTTCCCTCCCAGGTGGAGGTGTGCAGGGGGCCAGCAGGATGGATGGAGTGGCTGCCTGGATTTAACTCTGGCTCTCAGCAGAGAGCATTCCAGGGGCATTCCAGCTGAAACATCCCCTGACTCCAGGAGCCCACGGGCTTTAAGCTGGTTGCAAAATCTGGTCCTAAGTCCCCGATCTCAAGATGGAGCCCTCAGCAGCTGCTTTCCCTGGCAGCAGCTCCAGCAGACAGCAGCTTGGTTGCCAGCATCAGTCATGTGGATGGTTCCCCTGCACACAGAAACTGTGACATGCTCCAAGCCACCCCAGCACATCCACTTGTGTCTGCAGGAGAAGCAGCTGCTGGGTTTGGAGCAGTGAGGCAGGAGGGATCCCACCAAGGAACATCCACGGGTACAAGCTGGGAACCCTTTGAGCTGCTGGCTGGGGGGACAAGAGGAAGAGGGCAGCTGGAGCAGACCCCTCGCAGGGGTTTTCTGGAGCAGCCTGGAGAAATGCCCATCTCCTCACTGCCTGACATGGGCTCACCCCATGGCCTCCTGATCTTGGCTTTCTACCATGTGTGGAGACATCAACCCCCAAGCCAGGACAGATGACTGCACTCCTGCAGACAGTAATGATGTTCCTGAGCCTCCTGTGCCTTGCTGCAGGTACAGCCCTTGCAGTGCCACGTGTAACATAAACCGTAATGAGCATATTCATCATCTGGGGAACCTACTTGCTCATAAAGAGAAGGGGGAGAACGCTCCAGGTCTGGCATTTTCTGTCACATAATGGCTTACATCAAAGTCTTTTGTTTCATCTTGCAGAAACTGCTGTCACACCGTGGGGATCCTGGGCACACGCTGCAGAACCTTTGGCAGGAGATGATCTGAGCAGTTATTTTGCCTCTTTGCTGCTTTTTTAGCTGCACTGCCTGAGTTTGGTAGCAGGTACCCACTCAGTCCCTGATGGGAGAGGACCTGTCAAAGGCCACCAGCCCTGGTCTAAACCTGCCTCCACAAAGGCATTCAGAAAACACTTCATGCACAACCGGTGTCAGGAGGAACGAGTCAGAGAAATGCTGAAGAGTCCCAAAAATCCACCTGCAAAGATGACAGGAGAGACAGTGGGAACCACCTGGGGAAAGGCATGAATTGGAGCAGAAAGGCCCTTGGAGAAGCCACAGATGAAGAACTCAGCCCTATAGAAAGGGCTTCTGAATGTGAGGAGGACTCCATCTGGTTTCTTTTTCCCCTCCAAAGCAGAGGTTAAACTTGGTCAAGCGGAGCTGCTAAAGTTAAGTGACATAATTAAAAATTAACACTTGTCCCTAATGCTTTGCTCCAGCTAAGTTCTATTTCAGCCTGCCTCTGTGCTCTCCAAGGAACAAGTGATGGGATGGGGAGGCTTTGCACAGCATCCTGCCATTCCCTCCTTCCACTGGAGGCCATCACCTGAGATCCCAGCACCTGGGCTACAGGGAGCCTTGGTCTCATTGCATCCCTCATGACCCTGACCCAACTCTGTCTCATCAGGGACTTTTTAGCTTCTCAGGATGTTTCCTCTGCAAGGCCTTTCTCCCTCTGGCAGGGGAGCAGGGGTGGACTTGTTGCCAAACAGCTCTCAGCAGAGATGCTGATGATGTGGAAACTCATTGTACCAGCTTCCACTTGCCTTCTGCAGACCTGGGACTGCTCTGGTGCCATAACAGCAGATGTCAGGCCCTGGAAAGAGGCCATGTGGGCTTCTTTTATTGGAAAGCACACGAAAGAGGGTCAGATGCTGCAGATGGGATGCAAGGACCTGATTTTGTGTAAGACACGTTCATCCTGCCCAGACTCTGCGTGGAAAAAAGTGAAGCAGCAGTCTGCAGCACACCTCCTACCACCACCATTTGCTGCAGGGATTTATTTCTCTTCCTGCAAGCTGAGTGCCTCACTCTGCCAGCACTTTTCATCCCAGCTGCAGGGGACTGGGTAGAATCACAGAATCAGCCAGGTTGGAAAGAACCTCTGAGATCATCAAGTCCAACCCTTGATCCACAACCACCGAGGTCCCCAGACCATGGCACATTCAGTCTCTTCTTAAAAAACCTCCAGGGATGGAGAATCCACCCCCTCCCTGGGCAGCCCATTCCACTGCCCGATTAATTAGCTGAGGCACAGTGATTTCCAGAGCCTCCCACCACCTCCCTCCATTGCACGTGTGTTTCACCCAGCTCAGCACAGCACCCAGGCTGCTCGCTGGCAGGAGGCAGAAGGGAGAGGGTGGTGGATGGGGCTGCCCCATCCCCTCCTCACCTGAGCAGTGGGGCAGGGAGCCGCTCCAGCGCCCATCCAGCTGGCACACACGGGTGGAGTTGCCAACCAGAGTCCTCTTCCCCAGGCAGCTGTACCTCACCACGGAGCCCACGGTGTGCTTGTCCCCCGAGATCTGAGCGTGGGGCGGGGAGCCGGGGTGGCCACAGGAGACCACTGCAAGAGACAGATGCAAGAGCTTCAACCACCAGGGACCCGCTGGTGATGCTGGTGCGAAGGCAGATGCAGCAGCAAAGCTCTGTCTGAGGTCACTGCATGGGACCTTGGCAGCTTCAGCCCCCTCACCTACCCCAGTGCCCACCAAATGGTGGGGGTGTGGGCCAGCAGACCTCGCATCAGTCTCCTTCTGGAGAACATGAGCTGGTCCTGCAAGAACTGCCACAGTGCTGGCAGTGACAGGAGCTCTGCAGGCTCCCTGGAAAACTCATCCCTTCCCAAACATGAATATTCCCATGCACACCCTCACCACACCCACCCCAGCAGCACCAGGTCCTGCGACACAAGAGCTGCAGCTGATGCTGGGTCACACCTGAGCAAATCATCCTGGCGGATTCTGAGCACTGATCACTCGACCATCGCCAGGAAAAAAAAACCCACTGCTAGCAATAATTAATAGGTTTACTTTAGCTTAGCAATCAGAGTAGAGACGGGGAGGCTGTTGCCAAACAGACTGACAGATCCAAGGGTTATTAGACACCTCTGGATGAGGATGCTCAGCGCACAGACCACGCACCGCTCGGTTTCTGAAGGAAAGCGCCCGTAACTGATATCTTCTCTCCCTCTGCTAGAGGCTAAAAATACCAACGCTGGCATTAGGCAGAAAACATGATGTATGCTTCAATAAAAAGGAGAGCACGCGCATGTTTGGGCATGTGGGTGTTGAAATATGCTGGTGCAGAGCCGTGACTAAAACCAAGGATGCTTTGCAAGGAAATGGGTTTGCGAGGCAATGCTTAAACTCACACTGTAACTAACAATTTAATAACAGATACTCCAGCAGACTCAGCTGGGCTTAAAACCTGTGGTGGTACCAAGGTTTTTAAAGGATTTATGTACACAGCATGAAGACTGTTTCTTCTGATGCATTAGGCTCTGCCCCTGTGTCCTTTACTTTTTAGGCTTGCTCTCTCATCCCTCAAAGGGGATCAACCCTGTTCTGCTCCCTCCTCAGTAACAGGCACGAGGCAGCATGCCCCACCCAAGCCTGTCTGGCATCCAGCTTCTGACTTTACGTTTTAGGAAGTGCTCAGTAATTTTAGGTGCCCAGCTGTAAACACTTTAAAGAGGGACTTTATTTTTTTTTTTTTAACCGTTAAGCCTATTTATTCACAGAATCAGTTGTAAAACTGACCTCACTTTCCTAAGTTTCGTGAATGCCCACAAATCCTCCAAGCCAATGGATGTTCAGCATTTTAAGGAAGGAAATCTTTCTTACTTAGCTGGAAAGCTGTGGGCTGAGGGAGCCTGAGCTGTCAGCCTCCCAGGTTTGCAGGTAACTAACCCTCCCGGGGGCTGCTGTGCCAGCCGGTTATCACTTGTCAAGTCCCCATGGCCTGTGCAGGGTGCTGCAAATGTGAGAAGGTGACATGCTGCTAACAAAAGGAAATGAAAATGTGCTAGAAACTACTTTGGGTGAATAGGTGTTGAAGGATAATATAAGAAAAAAAAAATAAAATGAAACACTCATGGCTTTGGAACAGCTCAGGCAAGCTGAACTCCAGGAGTTCCATCTCTGCCTGCTTTAGCCATTTGTTATGGGTACCAGGAGGGTCCAAAGAGCATCTTAGCTGTGCTGGGGGGTTGTCTGCCAGGGCTCTGCTCCTGCCTCTGCCTCTCTGGGCAGCCCTACATCAACCTGAAATCCACCCTGGAGCTTGGTTTCCCTCAGTGTAAGACAGGGACACCAGCACTGACATCTGGGCAGCTCCTGCACTGGGAACGACCACAGCAGCACCTGCCCACTGTGAGGATTCCCTGCCTATCTGCACAGGGGGTTTCTGTGCTCCTGGAAGCCAAGCTATCACTCAGAACCTCCTAATTCTCTCTGCAAACCACAACAGCAGAAAGGATCAGGATACTGTAAAGAAAAGGGGGAAAATGTACAGCAAGGGCCAGGAAGCAAATCCCCTTTGGTGCCTGGGTCACAGGAGATTCAAGGTTCTGTTTATCTCCCTCTCCTACCCCAGGGCTGTGGGGATGGGTGGGTGCCTGGAAACTCTGCCATGCCTCAGCAGTGCTGAGCACACACTGTCCTCAGCCAAGGACAAGTCCTGCTGCCCTTCTCCATCCACCTGCAACAGGAACCAGTGAAGCCCAGGGAGCTGCCTTCCCCTGCAGGGGGAAACCACCTCTAACAGGATCCTTCTCCACAGACCATGAATTTTCCTTCTGTGGGCAGGATCCAAAGGCCAGTGAAGCTGATGGAATGATTCCCATGGATTACAAAGGGCTCTGGATCCAGAGTTTTTACATGGACTGCTTGGCTAAGCAACAGAGAACTACATGGGATGGAGACCTGTGGCAGATGGGTATTATTCTGAAGAACTTACAAAGACACTGTGGGAGGGCACGGTCCCAAGTGCCATCCCCCTGACAGGTAAGGACATGTGTACCCAATAAGTAATATCCATGGCTGCACTGATATGAGACAGATGTTCCAAAGCTGAATCTGTGAGGACCACTCGGCTGCACTTGACGGATGCTGTTTTCCAGGTGCCCGGGGTCAGTACAGTTTACAACTGCAAACAAACAAACAAAAAAAAAACCAAAACAAACAAACCAAAACAAAAAAAAACAAACAAAAAAAACCAACACAAAGGGTGCAACAAAGAACAAAGGATTATCTAAAAATGAGCAGGAAAAGGGGAAAAACTGCAAATCACATATTGCACAATTTAAGGGGTTTTAAAATTTTTGTTTGTTTGTTTTTTAAGGGTCTTTGGGGCAGAAATAGAAAAACATCCTTATTAAAAGGAGAGCAGAAGCAATCCTGCAGGCTCTGACCCTGCCAGGTGAGGCTCAGCAGCAGAGCTTTGCTCTCTGGCCCCACATCAGCACTCAGATGAGCCAGCTGCAGATAACTGACTGACCAACAACACATCACCAGTACTGACAGAGATCCTGGATGAAGGGAGCACAGAGGGAGGGAGTGCAGGAGGGAAGGGAATTTGATAAGTGAACCCAAGTGCTAATAGCATTGGGAGTCAGGCAGCCTGGATGGAGAAAGGGCTCTGCACAAAAACCCATGGCCTCTGCTTTGTGCAAACCACTCCAGGGCTGCCAGGATGACCTCTGCTACGGGTCTGGCCTGATGTGTCCTCCCCACTCACAATTCAATGTCTTGGAGGATGTCAGGTTGGGCAGGGTCCATGAGCTGCAGTAAGAGAAGCCCCAGAAAAAACCCATTTTGTTGCAAGAGATTTATTTACTCAGCCCTTGGACCTCGAGCATCCCTCATAACTTCCCGAGCAACCGCAAGATTTGGTTTACATGAATTTATGACAGCATCAAGCAGGGTTTTAGGAACCCAGAGTAACCAATGAGGAAGGCACAGACAAATCCCATCTGGGCAGCCTAAGGGTGGAGGCAGACTCACCACGGCAGGCAGGCAGGGTGCTGCTCCACTGGCCATTGGCCAAGCACTGGGACTGGGATGCTCCTTCCAGGCGGTACCCGGTGTTGCACACAAACTTGGCCACATCGTTGAGGTTGAACTGATTCCCTTGGGTCAAGCCATTGGCAGGGTTGCCAGGGTGGCCACAAGTGATGGCTACACAAGGAGAAATTGGAGATGTTACTTTATCGCCTGGAAAAAAAAAGTGGATTATCTACTGGAAATAGGAGACCGTAAAAAAGAAAAGAAAAGAAAACAAAACCCACCAAATCAACCCTGAAAAACCCACATTGACTTCAAAGATTTGCAGCCAGCCCTGCTGAGATACTGAATCAAGTTGAACCATGGTACCTTGGTTTGTTTTACTGGTGTAAGAAATTCTCTGAACCACTCTTTAGGCAGCTGAGTGCCAGCATCCTACTGGCTTATACCATAAATCCCCTGAGCTCCTCAAAAATCCCAGCTCCTGCTATTAATCTATTGCCTTACATTACCCTGGGCATCACACACATGGCAAAAGACGTTTTCCTCCCTCTCCCTTGTGTAAGGCAGATGTATGCTCACTGCAGTATAAAGTTACACCTGGAGGGATAGTTAAAAGAGAGGAAAAATATGACAAAAATCAGGTTCCTAGCATATGGCCTAGAAAGTTTAAATCTTCCTGCATTAAGCTTGAAAAACTTTGGGGGAAAACCTTTCTATCTGAATCCCTGAAATGAGAATTTCTGTGTAGTTCTTGTGGCTGATGTTAGCTGGGGCCAGCAATGAGGCAAGGGGTTAGCTGGGGGATACTGGGAGGGTCTGGCCCCTGCTGCCAGCAAAGCCCAGAGACCTTTGCCTGGAGCCCAGCACTGAATTGCAGTGCACAAAAGGAACATCAGGGGATGCTGCACAGAGATTTTTGTCTGCTTAGGCAATGTGACATCTTTTGACAGCTGAGGACAAAGCAATATTGATCATTGTCAGGCTGAAGCAGGATAATGGGTCCATCAGTAAAAGTCCAGCAGTTTAGCTGCACGGCTGCCAAAGCCAGAAGCTAGAGAGGAAGATGAAATTCCCACAAAAGATCCATAACATGTTTGACTGCCAGGGCTGGACTATACCACAGGGATGGGAATTTATTCCTTATGCAAGCTGGTGACAGGTACAGGTCTAAAAAATATGAAGCCAGATAGCCTTTCAGTGCTGCAGGAAACAGATGTCAGATTCTCTGAGGTACTTCTGAATACAATTATACATGTTTTGAAACAGGTGATGGATTCTGTCCCAGAAAAAAAAGGCTCCCCACAGCTGGCATGGATCAAAAAGACACAGAGAGGAAGCAACTGCTGCAGGTTTAAAAAGAAAACAGGAGAACAATAGGAAATTACAATGTGCTAACACACACAGCGCCCTGAGATTCTTCAGAAGCAATAAAGCCTCAAGGCATCTAATTTCAGAGCCAAACAGTGCTCTACTTTAATGACATCAAATTTCTGTTATCCATAAGGGCTAATGTAGTGCAATAACTTCAAGGCCAATTTCTGCACATGAGGCACCTTTAAAGATCTCTGCACAAAAGCTTGGTGGGCTTTCAGGTGCCAGAGTCAGAAGCTGGCACAAAGCAGAGCTGAACAAAGGCAGTGGAGTCAGATACAGATGAGCAATGCTCATCTGCTTTGCTCTAATGGATTTGATCCCTCCTGAAAGAAACAAGATGATCCACAAAAATGGATGTTTAGAAAGTCCTGCTTTTCCATAAACCTGCCAGACAGCAGGAGGACCTCTATCAACATGATTTCTTGGGCCAAGGTTGGTATAAATATACTTGGCAGGTAAAAGTGAATTAAAAGTTTCTCAGCAGAGCATCCTCAGACATGAGAGTAATTCAAACCTAGCTGCAGACCCAGAGACAGCCTTTCCAATAATTCTTTTCCTAAAAAGCTCACACAGAAGCCTAGACAACTTCTGAATTTCAGAGTCCCTGCTAACCTTGACAAGTTAAGTCTGTTGGGTTGAGGTTTTTTTAACTTGTAGGTGGTCATCTGCATATTCATTGCTATCTCGTGATTATTACTGTGCCTCAGCACATGAAGCTCTCAACCAGACAGCAGAGACCGGAAAGAAGCAGCTGGAGAATCACAACCCATGGATTGCCCCGTCCCTAGGTAAGAAGATGCTTAAACTAAAGAACACCTTTGCTCCAGAGGCTTCCCGAATGAGCGTATTTCCTGGGAAGACAAACGAGCAGGATGCAGGAGGTGATTTGTGAAGGTGGAGCAGAGGAGGACAGAGCCTGGCTCAGCTCCCACCCACCCTTGTCCCTTGTCCCCTGCCCAGCCCCAGGGCCCAAGCAAGCTGACCACATACTTACGCACACAGACTGGGGTCTTCCCCGACCAGCGGTGATCCTGCTGGCAGATCCGCACCGACATCCCGATGAGCCGGAACCCGGGCTGGCACTGATAGACCACACTGCCACGGTAGTTGTAGTTCTCCCCGTTGATCTGCCCGTTGACAATGGGGCTGGGGACACCGCAGTGTCCCGCTGCAGAGAGGGGACAGAGGAGAGTCACCATGAGCTGGGGACTGCAGGCACCACCCTGACTCGGGGATGGGGTCTGAGTCTCTGCAGTCATGAAGAAAACCTAAGCAGCAGTAAAAGCAGTATGCTCCTCCCTCCCTCCAGAACACCCCTGGTCTGCCAAGAAGTAAGGAATCATAGGATCAGTTGGGTTGGACAGGACCTCTGAGATCATCAACTCCAACCCTTGATCCACTCCCCCCATGGCACTCAGTGCCACATTCAGTCTCTTCTTAAAAATCTCCAGGGATGGAGGATCCACCACCTCCCTGATCACCCTCTCTGGAAAGAATTTCTTCCTAATATCCAAACTAAACCTCCCCTGGCAGAGCTTAAGTCCATGCCCTCTTGTCTGATTGATATCTGCTTGGGAGCAGAGCCCGACCCCCCTGGCTCCAACCTCCTTTCAGGGAATTGTAGAGAGTGATGAGGTCTCCCCTGAGCCTCCTCTTCTCCAGACTAAACTCAAAACCCTACAAACTCTATATAAAACCCTACCAGCTTCAGCAGCAGAGACCTCTCTTGGGTTTTCTTGAAATCTCTAGTTCCTATTCCCTCCAGAAACACAACCAGGACTCTTTCCACCCCCCATATCTTGTCCCCTCTACCCTGACCCACACCCAGGTGTCCCCCACCTACCCAGACACCTCACTTCAGCTCCACTCCAGAGCCCGTTGGCCATGCACTCCCGCACACGGGAGCCCACCAAGGTGTAGCCTGTGTTGCAGGAGAAGATGGCAGTGGCCCCAAAGCTGGTCAGTGTGCCAATCTTGTTCCCGTTGGGTGGGGTGGGCAGGTCTCCACAGGAGATAACTGGAAGAGATTCCAAGGTACAGTACACAAGGAGAGGCAGGGAGAGGAGTTTTTTAAAGAAATGCACCGAGCGCTGCCTCCCACCACAAGTTATTGTTGGAGTCTAAAATGAGCAGGTAAGTTTATTAAATACTTACATGGATAATAACAACAATTCATTCCTGTCACCTGAGGTGACAATTGTAAGTTATGCTTCAGGGTAGGAGGGAAGTAGTAAAGATGAGACCAGCTAGGAAGAAGCTACCAAAGACCTTAACCCTGGAATATTTCTGTATTAACCCACTGCTAGATACAGCCAGATGCTTCCAAAAAAGCCACAAAATGGCACAAGATTCCCAATTAGAAAGTAACACCCAGCTCCTTCTCACACTGTGACCTCCAGGACAGAGCTGCCATCTGAAGCTCAGGGCCAGAGAGGACACCTGGCCCAATGCTTGGTTTGCAAGGTGCAGCCAGAGCCCAGCCTGGAGCCTTTGCAAACACAGCTCCCAGCCCCAAACCTCAGCTCTGTATTTTATCTGCCTTAAAGGTCTGCAAACTCTCCAGAGCTTTTGCACTCAGCAAGAAATCAAGAGACTAACGCTGGGTGCTTCTGACCTTAGTGCATTGCCAAGATCCTGTCATCTGAATTTAGGTGGCAATAACACTGGAGGAATAAAACGAGGTCAGGCTCACACTCCTGGATCTGGCTGAAGAACTAGCAGGGGTAAAACTACATCTGTCACCAAAGTTGCATCTCTAGAAACAAGGGGAGGCAGGAGGGAAGGGAAAGCTGCTGTTCTGAATGAGAAATTGTACTGTCTCTCTCTCTGCACTTACAGAGAAAATCCCCTCCATCTCTGGGAAAGGACCCGGAGCCCAGCAGGCATGTCGGCACGACTCAGCGACTGGCTTGCTTGTCAAGAGTGTTTTTGATTTACAGGTGACACTGCTGCCCTTGTAAACTTGGTGTTTGCGTAAAACTGGGAGAGGTTAGGTTTTAAATCAGAATTTTTTATTTTCTTCCTTAAAAGCAAACTTCAGAGCACCTGCTACCAGTGACAGCTGAGCTGCTGGGACCTGACAGCGGCAGATGAGCAAACACGCTGAAGTTCTTGCAGAACTGTTTAGATTAAACCAAGAATCAGGACAACAGACAACCTTCCCCCTGCATCCCAACTCTCTCTACCAGTCCCGCTCTGCAGCCAGGCTCCCAGAGGCACAGCCACCAAACCCAGACACCCCAGCCCCTGCCAGACCCTCCCGTGAAGCTGCCCTGCCCCGGCACGGCTCCAGACTTTCATTGCTCTTACTTTTGCAGGTGGGCATCGGTTCTCCAATGCTCCACTTCCCATCAGCCTGGCACCTGATGACTCGCTGGCCCGTGTAGTAGTAGCCCGGGTCACAGATGAGCATGAGCTGGGCATTGTAGTGGTACTGGATCTCATAGGTCAGTCGCCACCGGCCGTGCTCAACCGCGATGCTGTTGATGTCAGGACAGGTGACAGCTAAAAACCAGGAGTGGTGAGTTGGGGAAAAGAAAAGAGACAGAAAGATGTTACTAGGTGTTTAACTTCAGGGTGTTTCAGCAAGTGTGCAGGTGTTTTAAGAAGGGGCCAGTGTTAGCACCTCTGTTCTGCAGCTGGGAAACCAAGACACCATCGATCCCAAGCTATGCAGGATTAGAAACCCAGCATCCTAAATCAAAGGATCATGAAATGGTTTGGGTTGGGAGGGACCTTAAAGATCATCTAGCTTCCACCCCCTGCATGGGCAGGGATGCCTCCCCTAGCCCAGGATGCTCTCAGTCCCATCCAACCTGTCCTAAATCCTGCACCCGTGGGGCAAAGCTGTCCAGGCTAGAGCTGGAAGATCTTGCTAAAGGGACACCCAAAGTTCCCTGTGGGAGGGCAGCCCTGGGGACACTCACCCACACACTGTGGGGGTTGGTTGCCATTGCTCCACTGCCCTCCCTGCAGGCACTCGGCACTGGGCTCCTCCCCAGTATGCAGCTGGAAGCCCTGGTTGCACTGGTACATGGCTTTGGTACCCACTGTGTACTCCTTGCCAAAGACAACACCGTTCTTCGGGGCTCTGGGAACTCCACAGGAGAGAGCTGAGAAGGAGAAGGGGAAAAAACACAGCTAAGAAATTGCCAGTTTCCAATTTTACAGTGGATTTGTGGTTAAGGGAGGTCAAAGCCCAGATTCCAGCCTCTCCTATTTACAAGAGCTCCAGCCCCTGTTGAATCCCAGAAGCAGCAGCCAATGCCCACTTCCACAGAGGATCAGGTTTTCAACTCCTGTCTATCAATGTGGTAACAGCAAAGACAACCCTGAATACCAGTTTCTACTGGAAGAGACTCTGGCTGATACTTTCTGTAATATCTGTAACACAAAATGCATCAGCACAGCATTCAGAAGTTTTCACAGCGAGATAAAGGATTAGATAGCAATAACTTCCTGTATTTACATCCCTCAGCAGCAACAACCTGAAACCCCTTTCCAACAGCACTTCTGGATTACATAAGGCAGTAAATTGTATAATTATATGGTGGCAGCAGGAGGGCTAAATTTAGCATTATGGCTGAGAAGGTAAGGGGGAGAATTCAGGGAAAAAAATTGAAAAACAGGCACAATGCCAAACAGCTGCTCAAGATGGCAGCACTCTGGACAAGATGCTCTGCACCACTCCTGCTGAGGTCCTCAGCTTTGTGGCCATCAGGGCAGAAAGGGGACAGGCAGGCCACCAAAGTAGAAGCTGCAGACAAATACAGACCAAGATCACATTCATTTGTGCTGCAAGAGTTTTGCAAGACTTCCCTTTGGGGAAGCCCATCTCACCTGGGCTGGAGGTGCTGAGCCCAGCTGTCTGGATGAGCATGGGATGACCATGGGGAATAGCAGCTTGGGACCTGTAGAGCTGCTATAGCCACCAGCCTCTGAGCAGACCTGCTAGCAAGCACTCATTTGCAGGTCAACACCTAACCCAAACAGCTGTCTGCCTTTTAAAAGTGTTCTAAAGGAAATCCATTCACTCCTGGAGCAGCCCAAGCTGCCTTGAGCCAGGTGCTGACCCTGACACACATTCACCTTCCTGTTCTTCCCTCTGCACACAAACAAGGGATGGAAAACCAGCAACCTCAGGAAAGTCACCTTCTGGTGACACTGGCCCCATGAAGCACCGAAAAGAAGAGACCAAAGTTAATGTGTACAACATCAGCACAACCACTGGGACTTCTACCACTCAAGGTCCAAGGTGCTTTAACCCCACTGGCTGCAGGAGCAGGTGCTGGTGTTGCTAATAGGTGTGAGTAATTCAGGTTTGTATTAGCACCACCAGGCATAGCCCTGGTTGCAATGATAATCACACGTATGTCACTTCATTGAGCTAAGGAGCTTGGTGAATCTCTCTACAAGGCTGGGTGTCTAGACAAGCAGCCACGCTGAATACCAATTTCATTCAGAGGCAAAAGAAGAGAGGACCTGGAGAGTCCTACCCTTTCACTTCCACCTGGCACTTCTCTTCCTTTCTGATGTTGCAGCCAACCAAAGCAGCTGGTGAGAAAGCTGATCCCTTCCCATGCCACCACCCCAGCAAAGCCTTCTCCTTTCTCTGTCCAATCCTCTTCTGCAGCTTGATGCTTCACCCAAACCCCTCACCTCTACGTGCCACCAGGAAACTGAGGCACACAGCCTGGCAGGAGCAAAGAGGGACAGTGAGGATGAGACAGCATTTCTGAGGCTCAAATGGTGGGCAAAATATTTTGTGTGGCAAAAATATGAAGCAAAGCAGTATTTGGCTTGAGGAGACGCACGGAGAGCGTGCTCCAGGGAAAAAGGAGGACTTAGGGTGGTTTAGAGGCAGGGAAACTGTCTGCAGGAAGATGTGCTAGGAAAAGGGATGGAGTCTATGAAAGCAAATCTGCAGCTGGGATTCCAAAAACAAAGCAGCTTAAAAATAGGCAGCAGAGACAGAAAAGGCACATTAGATCATCCTGTGCTCTCCCCCATTGTGCCAACACGAGGCTGTTCCCTGCAGAATATTCTCTGCTGCTTCCACAAATGTCAGCAAGGACAGAGCACATTGTGAAGATTATTCAGAAGGGATCAGGAATGGGAAGAGGATTATGTGCTGGCAGAAGGGAGCTATGGGAACTGTCATTTGTTAACTGGACCATGTGTTCTCTGGCACCCCAGTTCCCCTCTTCCTGACCCAGCTGATTGTGTGAGCAATTTATGCAGTGTTACAGCTCGAGTTCCCAAACCTCTGCCATGTGGTCCCAGCCACCAGAAAGCATGAAAAATTCAGTGCAGCCCAAAACAAAAGGTTGCCAGTTGGCTTTGAGAGAAAACCTAAAATAAAGAAAATTTAAAAAAAAAGAAAAAAAAGAAGAAAAAGAAGTAAAAAAAAAAAAAAAGGTAAAAAATCCTGCTGGATTTCATGGAGCTGAACTGGGCAAGAACAGTGCCAGGCCTGGCACTTGGCTGCTGCAGGCCAGGGGAGGGAGCTGCTCTGCCATGAATTCTCCTCCTGCTCCAGCTCACTCATCTTCTGCATCCATCCATCCCAAAGCACTTGGTAACCACGGGCCAGTGTTAGGATTCCTGATGTCAGGAAACAGAGAGAAGAGGTGACTTTCCCAAAGGGGCTACTTTAACCTCAGGATCTGATGTAACCAGCAAGCTCCTCCTCACTCAACAGAGCTGAGCAGAGGCTCAGGTGGCATCCCAGCACACCAGTGAGGACTTTGCATCCTTTGTACCTATTCTCAATTATGTGCTTTTCCTTAAAAAAGACTCAGCAGCACAACAGAGAAATGCCTTGTGCTGGCCTAAGGGTTTGGGAGGCAGAGATGATGTGACAGCCCTGGTGCCTGCTCATCGTGCTGCACCCTTTATCTGCCCCTGTCCCTGTTATCCTAGAGGTTAAATCACTCCCCGGGCTTGTGCCCATATTCCCAGATCCCCCCTGCACATGGAACTGGGTGCCAGAGCCTTGCTTTGCCACCTTTAAGTGCCTACAGCCTGGGAGGGCTCCAGATGGACACAAGCACCCCCAGCACAAACCCCCCTCCCCCATTAGAGGCAGGGCTGCTTGCACCCCAGTGCAATTTCCAAACAGACAAAGCGATTCAGGAGCACAGAAGTGATTTTTTCTTCCCAAGGATGTTTGATAGCTCCCACAGTAAATAATCCTGATTTTCCTTACAGCTCAGACTGGACAACAATGCAGGCACCGCAGTGAGGCTTTGCCTGTTCTCTGGCTCCTTTCCAGGGAAGTCAATGCAATATTAATCCCCTGTGCTCAGTCCCTTTGGAACAGGGATGACTGTTCAAAGGCACCGAAAGGCTCCATCGGAACAGAGATGGGCACTTTCCCAATGTGAAGGATCAGGGATGAGAGGCGGCTCGAGAAGAAGGCAGAGTCAGAAAGTGAACACAGCCAGGAAGAACAACAGGGTGGAAGCAAAGCCCCCCTAGGGAACACTGCCCTGTCCTGCCCTTCACCCCAATGCCTGGCAGGAGCCCCGTGCTACCTACGGTATTGTGATGAAGATTACAGTAAATTAGGAGAAAATGTGGGAAGAACAACTACATGCCTGAAGCTTATGTGAAGCCAAGAGAAACTGGGTGCCAGCTGAATCCCAAGCAATCTCTGGCTCCCCATTGGCACATACAGATCTAAGAGGGCACTTCCAGATTCCACCAAAGGAGGTTCCAGTCACCAAAACCCACTAGGACCAGTGCTCTTCCAGCATTTCCAGATTCTTCTCTGCAAAAGTTTCTCCCATCCTTAACCAAGGCTTGTCTGGGTCTTCACTGAGAGCTGACACACTTCTACAGCAGCACCCATTTACACAAACATGCTTCTCCACCCTTATCCTGAGCCAGACAATGACCTTCTGCTCCTGAACAGTTACCCCCTTCCCTCCTTCATCATCTATTCCCAAGGATGTGGAGATACCAGGACCAAGCCCTACAGCCCACCAGCAGCTCGAAGCCTCTTCTTAATAACAACCTGGGGGAATTACAGAGAATTTTTTACTTTTATTGCCTTTTCCTCAGTCTTTCCTAGGACTCCTGGATCCTGTTCTCACCTTGGCACAGAGGAATGGCTTGGTTCCAGTGGAAGTATCCCTGAGGGTGCTGGGAGCAGGTGGCAGTGCTGTGGCCGATGAGTCGGTAGCCGCTGTCGCAGCCGAAGCGCACGGTGCTGCCGGGGTGCTGGCCCGGCTGGCCCAGGATCAGCCCGTGGGCTGGGGGCTGTGGGGGGCTGCAGTAAGGAGCTGGAGTGAAGGGCAGAGGGAAAGGAATCGATCACTGGGTGGGCAGCATCCAAACAAATTCCCTTCCCCCTGGCAGGAGTTACGCTTCCCACAACCTAAGGCTGCCGGAGACGGGGAGAACTTGTGCTGGATCAACCCGAAACCAAAGGGGGGAAAAGAGTGCAGGACTACTCTCCAAGTTTTGCTCAGCTTTAGAAATAAAGACTAATTTCTGGTAATTATATATTACTTAATTCATTTACTGAGTAAAGTCGTTATCTATTTATGACATACTGGCAACTTTTCAGCCCAGTTTTATAACTTCCATTAATTAAGATTCGCTGAGTTCCAAAAAACACAGTCATTTATTTTAAGGAATTCTCAGTACCCAGCCATGGGTTTGTGCTGAATGAGCAACCAAGACTGCCCAGCCCTGCTCCTGGGAGAGCAGTGCCAAAATAGCAGAGCAGGAGCACAGCGTGTTTCCACACCTCACTGCCAAAGCTGTGACCTGAGCAGGCACAGGGAGCTTGTGCTTCATGCACCAAGTGGTTCCTAACAAGTTCCCACATTTTGTGACATTCACCTTCAAACACCTCACACCTGCCTCATCGCAAGGACACAATAATTCAGTAACACAGAAGCAGTCTGCACTGGGAACGGCAAGGGATGGGTTTCATTCATCCAGAGCCACGTTTTTCTACATTCTGGTTCTGATTCTGCAGAGTGGTTGAGAAACCAGCCAAAGCTTTAAGGCTTCTGCTGGAAATAAATCTGCCTTCCCCAGTCTCCCCAGTGCAGAACCAGCCCAGTTTCGTGCCCTTCCCAGCCCTTGGCAGCTCCTGCCCACACAGATGGCCTGTGCCCCTCTGCAGCAATTTCATGGAGATCCTTGGCTGAGGAGATGGCCACGTTCTTGGCAGAGGCACCGGGTCCCCGCTGAGCACTTACCCGAGTAGCGGATTTTGAAGCCTTTTCTGTTGTAGGCATGATCAGAGGACCAGCGGAGATAGACCTTGTTACCACTGCTGGTGACAGTCAGAGGGGCAGAGTAATTCCCACTCAGGGACAGGAGCAGGGGACTCTGGCCAGAAGGACCTGGAAGGAAGAAGGATCAGAGGAAAAGTCGCCCCCACAAACAAGTCACTCGTGGGCCTTATGAGCAGATGTGTGTAAGGAACAGGACCCCCATGGAACTGCAGCATGGGATCTTCCATCATGATTCCACCAGGAATGGCAGCTCATATTCAGGGCTTTCTTGTGAACATGAGCCCCAGTGCAGACACCTGGTTCCCGGGGAAAAAAAAGCCCAGTTGATCACAGAAAGATCATGATTTTGCTCCAGGCATATGCCTTCAGCTCAACTCCCGATGGGCAACCAGAGGAGCAGCAGCAGAGCACCTGTACTCTGCCTTTGGTCACAAAGCTGCATCACTGTGAATACTGACAGATCCCCTTCTCAGTTCCTGAGAGCTCGTGGGCCCAAAAAGTCTGGTCTGCATGAGCTTCAGGAGTGAAAAGTCTCCACCTTCTCAACTGGACCCTGCCCAGCAACCTCTGCTACGATTTCTCCCAGAAGCTTGTGAACTCCTGCACCTTAGAAAAATACTTTCGATCCATCCAAAAATCAAAACATTGATGTTTTCTTACCCAGAAAATCAATAAGGCTCAGGAGGAGCTTTAAGTCCAGCAGGTAGCTATATAGGTGTAGTGGTGGAACACCTTCCCCAGACTGCTCTGGGAACAGAGATTAAGCACTAACAAAGCTCTGTCATTTCTTCCCTTTCCCCTCAGGCACTGGGCAAGTCAAAGTGTCAAAGAATCTCTTACCATCAAAGATTTCAAACTCATCATACTGCCTCTCGCTCAGGAAGTACTCGATGGTGAGGGAGATGTTATACCCAGGCTCTACTTTCACCACCCAAGAACAGGTTTGAAAGTGAGGGTAACTCCCCACGAAGCTCTGGCTGAGGATGACACCAGTGGAGTCGGTCATAACCTCGTTCATTGGGCAGTGCACTGGAAGGAACATGAAGGAGAGACAACAGAAAATGCTGATTTTTTTAATTTTTTTCTGTTTTGTAAAGGAAGGAAGGACACACAAGATACTACAGCCAAGAAGGTCTGTCTTGGTGAGGTAGCACAAGAGCTCCCACTTGCATCCATCCCCTGTGACCCTGGGGCTCTCAGAGACTCCCCAGACCCTGACCAGGGTGAAGCACAGAGCCAGGAATCTGCCAGATTGAATGGAAAGGGCAAAAAGCAACAATACAAACAAACAGTTTCAACCCTCTTTGCATAAGTTTGTATCTCTTTCAAAGGAATGGTGCTGTGACCAAGAGACTATGCTCAAGTTACAAAGACTCCCCAGGAATCCCTGGAAACTTCATTAACTGGGTGAGAACAAGGTGTGGAACTACAGGCTTAGCCCAGGTCACCCACTTAGTTGTTAACTAAGGATGTAAGGACTCCAATTCCTTTCTAATCACTACACCCCATTCAGCTTCTGGAAATATTTATCCAGCTAAAAGTGTTTAATAAAAAGGCCAGCAAGGACATCTCAAAAGGAGGAGGAAAACACACCAAAGAGAGCAAAAACCTTATAAAGAAAGGGATCTGTATTTATCCATAACTGTCACTAAAACCCAGTGCAAGTGCAGTACTTGTATTAACAGAAAACAGCCAGAACTATCCAGAAAGAACAGTGCATTCTTTCCAAATCCTTAATCCCATCAGTGATTTTTTTGACCTCTATAAATTGGTGGCCAGATGTAATTTAAACAGTCCAGGCTAACCCCAGGCTAACAACCATCAGTAAATAATTGAATGACCTCCCTTTCTCCCCTTTAGTTCATGCTATTTTGGCGAGAATAAAGCTATAGAGAAATATCCCATTATATGGTAAAAATGTCCAGATAGGAGGGAATGAAGGAGATGAAATAATCGCGGTTGCAGTGAACAAAAGTACCAGCAGGAATCCAGAGAATAAATAGGTAACAGGGTAACATGGAAGCATCTTTGGGATCCCTCCTGAGCAGCAGCAAGGTGTACAAGGCAGTGTGCTGGGGGCTTTCATTTTTCTCCCATCTCAGACATTCCCTGGCACTAACAGAGAAGCTGCTCCTCCTGGGACTGCACCTCGCTGCAGCCTGTTCCTCCTCTGGCTGTTCATCTATCATGTCCATGTCAGCACTGAGTTCCTCCCCCCTCCCAGGGTAAGGACATTTAGGGGACTGTCACCACGGGTGGGTGAGCACAGGCAGACACACGGCGTGTCACACCTCCCCTCACTCCCTGCTTGGGAAGCACAACCTTGGAAGTGCCTTCCTGAAACAGGGGTAGAAAATTCAGGGGTACCCAGTGTGAAGCAACTGCCCCTGATGGTGTGCAGACCCAAAGCCCAAGGGGGGTGGAACTTTCCCTATAATTTTATCAGTGGGCTGCTGCTATAAGTTCCCCAGCAAACCTCTCCCTGCTGGTTGTTGCTCCAGCCCAGCCAAGGTGCTCAGTCCTGGGACTGGCCCTGAGGTCGCTCAGGAAAACAACCTTTCCCTGCACAGAGATCCTCACTGGGTGGGTTTGCATCACTGGGACCCCTGGAGATCTGAGAATCAACCCCAAAGATGCAGCATGTGTAAGGCAACATCCTCTGGCTGCCAAGCAGCTTGCTCCCTGCCCTTGGGAGGTTTTGCAGCAGTTTGTGGGTAGGGAAACTCTGGCTGCCAACCCTGGGCACCCCCAGCTTTACCTTCACACGTGGGGGGAGGTCCTTCAAACTGCAGCTGGGTGCCTAGCTTGCAGGTCAGGATTTCATTTCCAATCAGGGTAAAGCCAGGAAGGCATCTGTACCTCACAATGTCACCTACAGACAGAAACAGAAGGCATCTTGACCCAAGAGAAGGACCAAAGGTAAAGTGTGGCCTGGGAAGAGGGTACCACAGGGTGCTGAGACCTCTTGACCATCAAGCTCTGGCATGACCATGCAGAAATTAAAGGCACAGAAAGGCATGCTGGAGTCTCAGGTGAGATAAACTGCTGAGACTATCAGGATTTGTGCAAACTATTTCAGGTGGAAACTCCCCTCAAAGAGGGTAGATAGTAAGGAAAACTCCTTAAAAAAAAAAAAAAAAAGAAAAGAAAAAAGGCTACTTTGCTGGTCACAGGCACTTAAAATGTGTATTTAACACTGAAGAGCAGCAACAAAATACAAAAAGCGTGGTCAGTAGTGGGTGAAAATGTTGTCAGAAAACAAAAACCATCTCTGAGCTTTCACACAATGCTTTGTTTGCAGCACCCGAAAACTATTATTGTGGCAAAGATTTCTGAATGCTTCAGAACACACTCCAGGCTCTCACAAAAGCCAAACTACTGTGCTCCCAGGGAGGAAAAGCCTGGGGACAACCGGATCAATCCAACTCCCTGTGGATGTCAGGTGCTGAGCAAGGTCAGGCACAGCTCCCCATGCCACACACAGTTACACACATGAAGAGGTGGGCGGACAACACGGGTGTGCTGGGGTTACCTATGTTGAATTCCTCACTGGCAGTGATGATCTCTGCGTTGGGAACGATGGTGGGAGGCTGACACCTGAAGAGCTGGTAGGCTGAAAGAGAAGGAAGAGCAGCAGATGCTGAGCTGGGGAAAGGCAGCCACGGCTGAGTCAGTGCTAAGCACAACAACCATCACAGCAAATCCCCCTCTCTGGGAGCAGCAGGAATCACCAAAAGCCCACCCAGCCCTACAGAGGTAACTCCAATTCCTTGTGCCCCACAGGAGCTTTCTCCAGTCTCTTACACCTAAGAGCAAACAGATTGTTGTCATCCTGAATGGTAGCCAACCATGTGAGGCAATGTTCCAGGCTCCTTTGGGGACACTGAGGCAGATGATCTTGGTGACCTCGGTGGAACTGGGTCAATCATAGAAAAGGGAGAGTCTCAGACTGCTCCAGCTCCAAGGAGATGACAATTATTCAGAGATTAACATCCTTACTATCTGTCCTTGAACAGAGATCACAGAACTCACTGGCTTATTTTTAACTTAGAATTCTTCGTTAATTTCTTCTGCAAATAATTGCAGGAGTGCTCATGTTTTGAACTGCAAACCCTACCTGTAGCTTGTGGCTCACAAAGTAACCTCTGCAAGGTTGGTGTCAGTGCCTCACAAAGGCAAAACTTTGTACTTTTTGCCCAATTAGGACTTTTTCCAGAGCTACCATGTGGCTACAGGGGAAGAAGAAATCCAGTTGAGGAGCAGAAACAATTCTTTATGGCTCACATACTTGACCGAGTATATTGCTAATAGCAAAATTTCCAGCAAAAATTAAAGATCAGCTAACACTGAGCAAAACAAATGCACTGCTTACAAGCACATGGGTGCATAAAGGTTGAGCAGTGTGCTGCTTAGGAAAATAAACACACAAGAGCTGTGAGCACAGTTAAATTGAAAATATGGTACTGGGAACTAAATGAATATTAATGAAAGACATTTTCTGCTATTTGCTCAGCACTTCTCTGCATCTTTGCTCCCCCTGCACCTGACCCTAGACAAGCATAACTTCCTCTGAAATTTATATCAGCCTTTTAATTTAAGATACTGGAGCTCAAGCTGCCACTGAATATTAATTCTTACTAACTCAGTGATGTCAAACTCTTCACACCATGGTGAGGCTGGTGAGGTCCTGGCAGCCACCTCAGGGAAGAAGCAGATGCCCCATCTTGCCACTGTTTCCCTTGTCCCTAACATAATATGTGCCCAAAAGGTGTGTCTGGAAAAAAATGACATTGGGAGGTACAGGGAACGGGCAGCACAGAGGCTGGATGAGCAAAGGACCTGGAGAGGATGGGAGGCAGCAGGGAGAACCCTTCTGCTGCAGAGCACAGAGGCATCCCAAGAGAGAACAAACTTATTTGCAATCTTTTAAACAGATGTTTGACAGTGGGGTAAGAAGGAAACTGTAACAAAAAATGAAATTAAATGCATTTTAAAAAGCGCCTGACAGCATCTCTTGAAGTGGAAAGAAAACCCAGCATTCATCTCCTCTCCTTAATGGTCCATATTTCAATCCAGAGGAGTGATTAAGATGGTGTCAGCATATGGACAATACAGCACTGGTAAAGCTCCTTTCAACAGCACATCCATTTGTTCTCACTAGGACAAAACAGAGTCCTGTCCTTGAAACCACACTGGGACCCCCCTGAGTTACTGTGCCATAAAACCCATCACCCTCACACATCAGCTCATGCTGGCATCTGAACCCTTTAATAACAGCTGCAACATCATCATTTTTCAAGGGATGCTACTGAATCTTTAAGCCCTGGGAATCATTCTTTTGTTTCCCTTCCTCCACTCCATAAAGAAACATTTCTTTGCAGGCATTTAAAAGGGCAGCAGTTCTCTGACACAGCCCTGATCATCACTGCACGGGAAAAAGACAATTTAAAGCCGAAGAAGGACGTCTCCCATGTCCTAAATCTGCCACTGCAGACACAGAAATGGCAAATATACATTGCTATAGATCCTGGAGGAAATTGCATTTCCTGTAGTGCCACCCCAAAGGGAGATGCTGGAGATTTTACATTGAGCCTGTGGGGAAAGTTTCCCTGGCTGTGGGGTTTGAGGTTCTGCAGAAAGGAAAAAGGGAAGGCTCTCCCCCAGGAGGCAACTGCCTCCATCCCTCCAGTCTTCAGGGCTAGGTTTTATAATGAAGCCCCTTATACAAAGGCAGCAATAAGCCAGCAAATGACACTTTAATAAAGGGCCAGGCAGGCAATAGGGTGCCCAGCTGGGGAATGGGTTAGCAATAATCAGCCCCACCAGCACCAACCCTCTTGTGCCTGCCCCACGTACACCAGGAGCGACAGAAACCTCAGCATAAAGCACTACCAAGATTAGAGAATGGCAACGTATGCTGATGGGCTCCAAGCACAGCACTGAGAGGAGCTAATTCATGCTACAAAAGGAAGCATTTGCTGTGCTGCAGCAGTGTTTACGTGCTGCTCATTTTGGAGCCAAACTGCCTAAACCATAATTTTTTGTATAACTGTTACATGCGCACCAAGTAACATAAATCTCAGTGTTTTGCAGCAGTAAACCAATTCCCTCTGAAGCCCAGCAAACATTCTTTGAACTCAGCCTCTCCGTACATCACTTGCCTTTCCGAAGGGAACATAAGCTGAGGCATTCTGCACAGATTCATCGTGTAATTCATGTAAGATTTTGTTGCCAGCAAATTACTGAAGCAAGAGGAGGTCTCCATTTGCTCTTTCCAAAATCCCAGTACTGTCATAGGAACTTGTTAGCTAATCCAATTTAAAGTTGGGCTCTTATTTAGTGGTGGAAAGCAAGTGCTGCCATTTCAGTGTAATACTCAACATCCCCTTAGCATGAGCTGCACTCACACTGAGGAACCCCCAGGGGGTTCAGGGATTTACAGGAATCCTCTTCCTTCCCAGAGAAATGAAGTCACCTCTCAGATGGAACACAGCTTCCTTTTGAAACAGGGCACCAAGATGACCCAATTGGTTTAGCATCACATCAGAGAGACAAAACCACATCCAGCTTACACAGCAGGGAAGAAGAGTTTTAGGTAAACAAAGCAGAGCTATCCATAATGGGATCTGTCATGGAGAGCTTTACAGGCATCACCTTGAGAGGAGCTGGGGAGAGGGAGGGCTGGCATAGCTGGGAATTTGCAGACACTTGACCTGTGCTTGAATTATCAGTGTTACAGATGGGTTTCCACATCAGCACAGCCTGTGTGACCACTTGCCAGCACTACTCTGTGTAAGAGATCTTCAACCTCCAGGCTGTAAATCTGGGCCCTTTGTGGAAAACTTTGGGTACAAGTGTATTCTTTCACATCTTCTCCTCACAAGAAGCCACAACCCATCCATGCCCCTCCCGCATCCCTCAGGAGCCTGTGCTGCTCAGCAAGCAATACAGACCATAGAAATAAATGGCAAAAATCCCTCCGTTGGCTGCATCACTGTGGAATTTCATCAGGACCTGATTGGAAGAGCTTTGGGCTGATTTCTTAGCAGAGTTGCCAGTGAACACGCCGAGCTGTGGGGCTGTTTGCTGTGGACCATCCCTAAAATCATAGGTCAGAAACACAAGAAAAGAGAATTATTACAGGTCTTGAATCCTAGGAGACAAACCATCTCCTCCACTGCACTGACAGAAACTCCTCCATGTTCTTCCTTCCACATCCTCTCTTTTTTTACATCTGTATTGCAGTTCCAGTTGCTCCCTGGGCAGCTGACCTGGAGCCCCCCAGCCACTCTCCCCACTCCATTATAACCAGAATCATCTCTTCTGCCAGTGCTGTGCTCACCCAGTAGACAATTACAAACATGAACTTCATTTTTAACCTCAGTACTTGAAAAATGAGGGCCAGTTTTCCAAAGGAGCTTCTCTCCCTGTTTATACAGCAGACACAGATATTTTGAAAGTCAGACAGTGATTGAGCACCACAAGCTCAAGAATTTGGCTGCAAGCTCTTTCACCAGCACAGCTCTGTGCACTCCCCTGGCTGACCCAAGTTGATCATATGCCATTTCTCTTGCCTTTTCCAGATAGGAAAGGAAAATCCCAGCCCGTAAAGCTCCTGGGGTGAAGTCAGTGCTGCTTCATTAACCACAGCAGAGCTGGGGGCATTTTACAGCAGAGGTCAGGTCCCAGTTGCTGCTGTCTAAAAGGCAGCTGGGGGTCAGAGGCAGCCCTGGTGCTCACCCCATCCTGGCTCTGCCTCTGCCACCCAAGAGATGTGCTGGGACACACAGGAAAACCAAAGGAGGAGCTTGGAACATGTAAATGATTTACCAATGGCTTTTTCCTTATTCAGCCTCTATCCACAGACAGGTAACAGTGATAAAGTGCAAGAGGAAAATAAATAGCGAGCCCCATAAAAATGTCTATCAGAGGAATCTGAAAGGCAATTCCTGTTATGCAAGCCTGAGCAAGAGGCATTTCCATTAAATTCTGGTTGAGATAAAGACCTTGTTTACCATTCATAAAGTGTCCTCTGTAAAGCCCCTACAGCTTCCCAAGAGATGTTTCCTTATTCCATCCAGCAAAGCATTTTGGAGATGAAGGGCCAGGCTGATGAAAGCCTCCAGCAGGACACATGGGGCTCAGCCCCCAAACACCCTCAGCCACAGCCAGGATGGGGTCTGCACCCCCAGCAGCTCAGCCCCTTCCCATGGTCACCATGGCAAACCAGAGGGACAGGGACTGCTTATCCCAGACACCCTCAGGGCTGAGGTGCTTCACCTTTTAACTTATAATGATCACAGAAATTCATGTTGAGAAAAAATCTGTAAGGTCTTACAGCCCAGGTATATGTAGACCTGCTATGCCAAGGCAAAAGCACCAAGGGTTCCTGTATAGCCTCCCTGCTGGAGTTCAGAAAAAATTCAAAATCCACATGCCAGTTTTCCTCAGAGGCCACTCCTACTCTCAGACACTCATGCACTGCAGTAAGGGGTGTTCTGTCTTATCAGCCAGAGCATCTTTCTGGGATGGAGCCTTGGCAGGAACTGGAATCAGTCCTCAGACCATTGCTGTACCCACCAAACAGTGATGAAATCGTTGTAGGGCTCTGTCTGCAGCAGCGTGAAGTTGAGGTGGATTCCATATCCCACTGGCACTGTGAGAAGCCAAGTGCAGTCCTGGGAGTTGGGGTACTGGTTGGGGAAGCCAGGAGAGTAGACTGTCCCATTCTGGGTGGTGATGTTTCCCCCACAGGGCACTGCAGATAATCAAACAGAAACACAAAGCTTATGAAGAAACAGCCCTCAAAACCAGTAACTCTTCAAGATCATATGTTCCCCATTTTTTTCTTTCCTTTCATTTGGAATAACAATCCTGGATGATCCAGCCCCAAAATCTCAGACTAGCTTGCCTCAAATAATTCCTATCTGTCACAATGACATCTAACATTTTCAACTTAATTCCATTACAATAAATTTAAGTGCTTCAGAGCTGAAAGAGGAATGTCAGGGTGTTTTTTTACAGATGTGAAAGGCAGGTGTGCAAATAAACTCTGTCTTATGCCCTAGTAAGAGTCTTTGGGCTCCACCAGCTGTCTGCACCCATGCATGGAAAATGGAGCTCCTGAGGAGATCACACCAGTGGGCAAATCTCTCCACTTGTTCATCCAGCAGAGCCTGGACCAGAAGCACTGAGCAGCTGGCTTTTCACAGAGCACATCTGAGCAGGGGGGGCAGGATGATTTGTATGACTGCAGCAGCCAATTCAGCAATCAAGGTGACAGTTCTATTGCAGTAGGAATCTTCCAGGTCCAAATGAACTTGCAAGCTAAAGAGAGGTAATTGGAAAAAGGCAGAGAAAAGGAGGGAGAGGAGGACAGGATCCTGCCCCAGGCCATGCAGGCGGCCACAGCAGATCCCTGGGGCTGAGAGTCCCACTTCCAAGCATCAGCTGCTGGACCTTGAAGCTCACCTGAAGCCATGAGGAGGTCTGCAGAGTGATTCTGGCAGCCTGCAACAACTGCAGGTCCAGGGGAAGTGCAGACAGTGCCCGAGCCAGCTCTGCTCTAGGAGCCACACAGCTGGGTTAGCCCAACCCTGGGTTTAGGTGAACACATTCTCCTTCCCAACAGAGCTGAGTAACTCAGGCTCAGAGCTGAACACTCACTCTTTGTGTACAGCTCCACAAACTTCTGCCACCCTGGCCCTGACCTGGTGTGCCAGATGTGAGCTTAGAGCCAGGCTCCATGGATTCCCTGCCTGGCTCTGCTCAGCTTTCTCACATGCTCTGTCAAGCTGAGAAAAGCCTGTGTATATAACTCCATATGCTCATTTGCTGAAACAAACACCCAAGAAACCTTGGGGGCCAAGATCTTTTCTGCCCTGTGAAGCAGCAGGCAGCCTGCTGGTCACTGGAAAAACTCCCTGGAGTGGTGCTGGAAACCTCAGCTTCTGTGCATTTATTTTAGGATTATGGCTTCTCTTTTAATTAAAAGGGCTTTCAAGCTGTGACCTGCATGGGAAAGGTGAGGTGCTTAGCCAAAGGCAGAGTCCTTGCTGCTCTGCAAAAGTGTTGAGGAAAACAGGTAGGAGAGGAAAGCTCTGCACTGGCTGACACCAGCAGCCCCCCAGATCTGCACACAGAGGAAAGAAGCAAACAGTCCAAAATGTACCAAACTCCTCACCTCTCTTTGCTATCAGAAGTGCTGCAGAGCAAGAAAGCTACTTAAAAACACAAGGAAGGAAGAATTAGATGGCTGGAGCTGGAAAGTTGATACCTGAGGTAGATCTGGGCACCATCCTGCTACCACCAGCAGCACCCAGATGAGCACAGGACAGTTTCTCATCCAACACACATCTCTGCTGCACTGCCAGGGTCAGGGAAAGATCAGCTGAGGATTCAGGTCTTTATGCTTTGTTTTCTCAGGGGCTCAAGTGCTTAGGGCTTAGAGGAGGAAAAATATCATCTCTCCCTTTCTTTCCCCAGGGCACACAGTTCTTGCCGACCAAGTGCTGTAAGAAGGTTGGGAAAGGGCAGAGCCACTGGGAAATGTGGTGGGAAGTCTTCAGTAAGTAGTCTTGAACTTCTTAAGGGTTCATTGGAAAACCTTCTAAAGTAAACCACACAAAACTTGGTCCATTGGCCCAAAGGCTGGAACAGCCCTACTGGGGTTTGAAAAGAGAATTTGGATGTTAGAGTTTTGATGTGCAGAACACAGATCCACTCCTTCAGCCTGCAGGGTCCTGCTAGAATACACACTATGCAGAAAGGAGACCACACTCAAGGTCACTGAAAAACTCCCATCTGGATCATTTTGGAGATGCCACCATTGCCACACTAAGGAGATTAGACAGAGACTCAACCTTCATACACTCAGAGCCCCCAAAGCTGTATTTGGTCTTTAACCAGATACCGCTTTTATTTACCAGTGCTAAATCAATTGAAGCTGAGCACTGGTGAGGAATAAAGCAGGCAAGAACAATTATTACAGCAACCCTGGGCTGCTTCATGCTGAAAGCACAGCTGGCACCAGCAGCCAGACTGACAGATCCAGCCCTCACCCACAGCATCAGATCCAAACACACCACCTCAAAAAGATGCACCCTGGATCTGAACCGTTCAAAATATTTGCTTTGACTAAGCTGAAATCCGTTGAACATCAGCTCACTGAGAGCATCCTTCAGCCCCTCCGGGTTGAGGCTTTATTGAAACGGCACATTCCCAGCCTGCCTCCAGCCACGCTTTTCTTTCCAGAGACTTTCAGCCCAACAACAAAACAACAGTTCCAAAGGAGGCCAGAACAGAGAGTTAAAGCCTTTTCTCTCCCCAGAACCCCCTGTTCGGGTGCTCTCAGCCATACCTTCACACCTGGGCAAGGGGTGGTCCCAGTTCCTGTTGGTGCCGTGCTGGCAGGTGAGGACGGGGTGGCCGATCAGCTGGTAGCCAGGCAGACACTCAAAGGAGATGGATTGGCCAACGTTGTAACCTGCTCCTCTTACCACACCGTTAGCGAAAGGTTCAGGGTCAGGACACTCCTGCAGCTCGTAGGCTGGGAAGAGGAAAAAAATAAGGAGGGATGTTTTATATTTTGTATTTTCTCACAAACGCGGGAAGAGCACGGTCCGTGCTGCTTGGCTGCTTCCTCCTCATCCAGTGACTCCACTGATGGAGATAAATTTCCAGGAACCATAGCCACACCTGCGTGGGGCTGAGGGAAAATCCTGGTGCTGCTTTGTGGCAGGCTCAGAGAGGCCCAGGCTGTGCCCTGCTGCAGAGCCTGCAGTCACCCTGCACTTCACTTCTAATTGGGAAATCTGCCTTGTTTTTCAACAAAACATGGACAACCCGGATGAGGAATGCAAGTCAATTGGATAACATGTTCCACCTGGCATTATAATTTATTGGTCAGCCTTGGTAGAGCTAATTTGCATAGCAATTTCCATGAGATTACCCAGAGTGCCTCACAGAGCACATTCCTTCCTAAATTGTGCAGCAGCGCATGAATTATATGGTGCATGAACAGGACAGCTAAGACAAAATTAATGTTTTCAATTAAGCATGAGTAGCAGCTTCTATTGCTATTTCTGGGGAGTCAGCCTTTTGTCAGTCCTTGGCTGTAGCACATGGCTGGAGACACATGCTCCATCCTTCCACTCCCAAGATCCATCTCCCAGGCAGCAGTGGGTGGCAAAGCCCACCCTGAGGGTACTCAGGATGGAGCACAGGATCTGCCCTGGGCAGCTTCTGCCCCTTGGTATTCCCAGAGAGACCAAAGGCTTTTGTAAAGCCACTGATGAAGGCAGGGCTCAAAGTTCATGTTGTCTCTCCCCAGTCCAGCACCTTCCCAGAGCAGCAAATCCACCAGGAGATGGAGAACTTCCAGTGCCTGGCTCTGATGGGTCCAGAGAACAAGATACATCACCTCCCAAACTGGGGAGCTGCCTGAGGACTCCAGCTGGGTAAGGAGGTAGGCACCTCCATCCCCTCCATCATCTCCAAGACCTGCACTGAGAGCATCTTTCCTTATTAGTAACTTCTCTCCTTTCTCTCCAGGTATCCATGCCAGCCCCTTGCTGCATGATTTGGTTATTTACTCATTTCCCCAGTTCCCTCCCCCATGGCACATGGATGCCCCTAAGGGTGCATCTGAACTTCAGCTGAAACTGAAAAGCAGCCACAAAATTCCAGGGCAAACTCAGGGCTGCTGAGGTCTCTTCTCTCTGCACATGACAGTCAAGAGAGCCAAGATCTAAGTGAATCTGCCTGGACTTAATTCAAAGGCATTTCACTGTCACCCAGCACTCCAGGAACACTGCTGTAGGCGTAAAGTCAGGGTGAACAGATCCCAGTTATTAGGATTAAGCATGGCCTTCATTCAACACCTTTTACACTCATTTGGATTAAGTCCTCACGGAATTAATTCAACAGAACAGTAACAACCATGACACCTCCCCTCCCTCCACCACCCGGGGACAGGATTGTCCCACTGCTGCTCCTCCTCTGGCCTCCTTACCTTGGTATTCCAACTTGAAGCCTGGTTTGTTCTGTGAGTGGTCGCTGTGGAAGTACACGGTGGTTTCATGGGAGGTGGAGAGGAGGGATCCCGGGATCTCGGTGCCGCTGAACCGCCCGATGACGGTGCTGGTGTCGTAGGGACCATTGCGGATCTCCACAAAGTCATGGTTGGGCTCAGTGGAGAAGTTTAGGAACTGGATGTGAGCACCTGGAGAGGAGGAATGAACCATCTGGCTCTAAAGCTAATACCTGAGCCTGAGCACACCAGCAGTGCCCAGCACAGCACGTCTGCCAGGCGGGAAGCAGGGGGTGCCCCTAGGTCCTGCTGGTTCCAGACAAGCTCAGGCTGTTCACTACTGCAGTTCCACACTGCTGGAGCTCCCGTGCACACCCCTGCCTCTGCCCATCACCTGAGAAAGGAGAGGGGCAAGCACAGAGCTGCTCCCATCTCCCCTGGCCCCACAGGTGCAGATGCCTGCGTGAGTTCCAGCTGAGGTGGGATACCATCTGACACCAACTTTGATCACTTATTATATTTATCCAGGGGGATGCAACTGGTGATGTTTTACTGCAGTTACAAATGTGAGCAGTCAAGATGGGCAAGTAGCTGAGCACAGGGAAGGAGGAGGTTACAGCTGATCCAGAGGCATGACCACCAACCCACATCAACCTCCTACATGCCATGGTGACCTGTGACCACCTCCTGAATAAACACCTCTCATTTCAGAGCCCCCTATAGATGCATCTTTAATGGAAAGTGTGATCAGGAGTTCAAAATAGTTTCTGTAAGTCCTCTTGGCAAGCAATGCATCCAGCACTGAGCATGCACTGACCCAACAGGTCGAGTTATCTTCTCTTTTGTGATAGCATCAAATCAAAACCAACTGTCTCACCAAACCCCACCGGCAGCAATATCCTCCAGGTGCAGTCCAAGTTGCTTGGATAATTTCCTGGGAAGCCCGGGCTCAGGAGCACTCCTTCCATCTCTTCCGCTGTTCCTCCACACTGGGCTGTAAAATCAACAGGTTTAATGGTCAAGATCCCTCCCGGGTCTCTCAGAATGATGGCCATGGCCAGCCAGCTGTGCAGGAAATAAAGCAATTAAAAACTAAGAAAAGAATAAGGAAAACCTGCTATGGAACTAACACAAAGTTTGCCAGGCTCTGCATGGTCACATTAGTTATGTATGTGCCTTTCTCTGGCCCTCAGGAAAGGAAACCCTGGGCCCCAGAGATCCAGTTTTGCAAATCACAGTGGGAGAGACAGAGCTGAGCTGTCAGAGCAGACACGAATGCTCTGTCCACAGGCACTGCAGCACTGCACATGGGGCTCACAGCACTTGTTTGAATTTTTAACCACCTAAAAAAAATTACTGTGAGAAACAGACTGATTCTATTTTGCCTGCAGTTACCACTACTACTTTTTCTGTTTAACTGACCTACCTTGACTGCTACACTTGTCAATCTCTGGGCAATTACTGATAAATATAGAGCAGTGTTTGCACAATGACTGAAGTAAATTCCCTACCAAGAAGAGATCCACAGATGACAGCACAAAATCTGTTTACAAAAAGCATCCCATGAAATATAAACACAGATAGCATCTTCTCATGCTTTTCTGGATGACCTCTACCTTGTTACAGTAATACCACCCAGCCCAGTACAGCCACGTGTGCTCCTAACACGTTCTGACAGCAAAGGTACAGATTCCCTTTGTCTGATATCTCCCTACGTGTGCACTTGCTACTAACAAGGTTTCTCCCAGAAGATTTCTCCTTCTTTTTCCTCTTAATGGCTCTTTAATAGAACAACATCTAAATTATTTAGAAGTCAAGCATCTGGATGAAGTAGACCAAAAGAAAATCAGCACACTTTGCCAGGGAAGCAAGCTGTTCTCTGAGCAAGGAAAGCACCAAAGCCTGGGTTCCCAGGTAACCAGCAGCCAGTGGGGCTCTGGACCATGTTTAAACCCATCAGCACAGGAGAACCACCCCAGGACTGTCAGCACAGGGTGCTGTGGCACCCCTGTAAGACATGACAGTCATACATGATGATGGGTGCTTGGCTGCAGAGAGGTGTTTGTGCCTCCCTGAAGTTGGCTGACCTGTTCCAGTCAAGTGTGAAGGAAGGTGAGGGATATGATCAGACAGGTGGATGGGCATTTGTGCCACTGCACTTGGTCCTGACTGTGAAAAACCAGAAAACCTGAATTAAACTGCACTGGCATTCACACTGTGACAGCCCAGGCAGGCAGAGCCCTCCTGAACTGGGTGACTGATGCTGATCAAAAGAACACCACCAGGATCCTCCTCCATGCTGGGATCCCCCAACCTACACAGAGCTGAAGGGCTTCTGATGCCTTTCAGAGCAGCTCCCATGGCTATGAGTCCTTTAGCTCAGCCATTCCACTGTAAATGTCTCTGCATTTATTTCTGGCCTGCAGATCATCGGATGAAAGAACCGTAAGTTCTTATAATTACTTTAAAGCAAAACGATGTAAGATAGAACAGCAGGAGCTTGAAACAACTGTTAACTGAAGCTATTAAATGCATAAATGTCTCTCTCAAAGCTGTAAAAAATGCAATATGAATATTAAACATCTAGATTTGCTAAAAGCACAACACTGAAAATAACCCAAAAGCTCCAGCAAGTCCCCTTCACCTCCGTGCCTCTTCTCCTAGGGATTCCTTGGTGGAATTCAGCTCCTTGGTCCTTTTCTCTAAAGGCCTGGAACACTCAGCCCTGCTCCTCAGAGGGTGTCATGGGCAAACAGCTGCCTTGACAAGTGACCTGGCTGTTGCTGGTCACTTAGGACCTGCTAGACAGCAAAGCCCCAAGTGGTGCCGTTCAGAGAGCCTGGGATGTAAAGAGGCTCCTGTAGTGATGCAGCTTTAGGGATATCATGATGCATTTCACAAAAATAAACAGCAGTCTTAAGATCTTTGCTTCAGATGAAAATAGAACTCTCAATCCATAAACTCAGCCTGCTTTCAGTATGGAGAACTTTTATGTTTTCTCTTCTGAATGAATTTTTGTTGAGAGAATCCTATACATTTTGCACTACAGCCATATTCCAGGCATCCCAAATCAGGCATTCTGGGTTGCCATCAGAGACTTTTTTGTTGAAATTTTCCCTGCAGCAAATAAAGATTTTTCTGCACTCTCTCTTCCAGAGCAAACCTTATTTTCTCTCAGACCTTTACCTTTTTTTTTTTTTTTTTAGAAAAGTCCTATAAATATCTGGTAGTTGCAGAAGCACCAGAGCCCTACCGATGCAAAGCGGCGGTGGGTAATTCCAGCGGCGGACAGTGCCTGGCATGCAGGAGATGTGAGAGTGGCCCTGGAGGAGAAGAAAACAAGACACAGGGTTTGGAGGGTCTCCTGGTATCCCAGGGGTCTGTTCTCATCCTTTTTTTTTCTGGGAAATGCTCAGTACCTGAAGCACATAGCCGGGCTCACACTGGAAAGAGACGACGTCGTTCACCAAATAGCGCTCGCCGATCTTCAGGCCATTGCCAGGAACGGGGGGCTCGGGGCAGCTGGACAGACCAACAGCTGCAAGGGAAGAGTGGGATGAGTCCTCCAGGGAGTGGGGAGGGGGTCTGCACTGGAGGCAAAAGGAACGGAAACCCACACATTCGTTTTATCCCAGCCCCTGTTTAGTAATGACCCCCAGCACAGGCACTGCTGGGAAAGTCCCAGGGCCAATTTGGGTTCCCCCACACAGACAGCCCTGATCAGGCAATATTCCAGTGTTCCAGGGGATATCCGTGAGCTAGAGGCATTCCTGGTTAGTGCCTTCACTTTACCTAGAACACACTTTTTAAATGTACACATTAAAAAATAATAAAGATAATAAAGGTATCACAGATCAGCCTGATTTTTGACTGAACCCTGAAGACTGGATGGCAGCACTGCAGCAGTGACAGCACATCCACGGCAAAGCAAACACCAGCTCAGTCTCCAGGGTTCAGAAACCAAGCCACAACCCCCCCCTTCATGAGGTCCACATCCCTGTTCCACCACATCCTCCCTCCAAAACCAGGCAGCATCTGATTGGAGACAGGAGAGGATGCAAGAGGGAAGGATCTGCTGCTCCTGGCTGGCAATATCAAGGGCATATGGTATGTGTTGTATGCAATTTGTCCCTCTCTGGGCAGAAGCAGCATGGTTTCATTCTCTGACCCTGCTCTTCCTGGTTTCAATCACAGATTGAATTTACCATGAGACAGAAGCAGCAGTAAGCACACGCTGGTCCCTGATGGTGCCTGCAGAAGAGCCTATGAAAATTTCCTGCAATCCTATTTCCACCTGAGCTCCATTTACAACTGGGAATATCCTGCTGCAAAGCCAATTAGCAATCCCCAGAGCTCTGCACGGGGTGATGTGCTCTCCTGTACACACATGCCATCCCTTCTCTTCCTCCCTCCCTCCCACTCCCTGCTGGCAGCTGCCATGGGACAGAACCTTCTGCAGCCCTGCTAGGGCTAAAGCTCTGCTAAACCCCTGGGTCTGCAGCCTGAGCTGAAAGCAGAGGGGAATAAAGGAACAAGAGAGGAGATGCTGACTCTCCTCCTGAAACCAGAGTCCCTCTTCCTAGCAAGCAAACACAAAGTCCCTCCCCACACCCGGCTGTACTGCTTGACCTTCAGGGAGGCAAGAGAGAAAATGGCTTTAAACAACCTCCCGTTCAGAGCAGTGGGCACTCAAGTTTCACTGAAGCCCAAATTGTTATTGCTCTGCTTTGGCTTTCGAGCATGCAGAGGTAAGAGCTCTGCTTGAGGAACCTAGGGAGGGAAAACTCTGGTGGTTTAGCTCATCTCTCAAAGCTTCCTTACAGTGCCTTTAACTGAACGAAGACAAACCTGGGGCTCCAGAGCTGTGGAATTCCAATTGCACAAGCAAAGCAAAAAAACCCATATTATTTCCATCTGCCCTGAAAATCAACACTTATTAATTTTACTCAGCAAAGAAACCAAACAAGCCTGATAATCCCAAACCTCATGAAAAATCTGAACATGGCTGTTGCAACGGGGTAATACAATCCTGAAAGAGCTTATTGATTGAAACAGAAATGGAGAAGAAACAAGAGTGGCAGCAAGAGAATTTCTGTAACAACATTCATTTCTCCAGCTCCCAGAGAGCAATGTGGGGCACACTTTCTCTTCCCAGCCTTCCTGGTTGCTATAATCACACTGGATCCATTAATGTGCAAGGTTTCAAATCTGCAAATCCACTAAAACCTGGGAAACTCAGTTCTAGCCAGCCCTCTGGAGGCACTGAAGTCTCTGCAGCCAGCCAGCCGTGCTGTGGATGGTTTACAAAATGAAAAGCACTTCCAGATCTATTTGCTGCTTGGGAAAAAATAAACAGAATATGGTTTGGCTTCAGAGACAAACAGAAGATTTGTGATCAGAACCAATTGTCAGACATGATGTCCAGCAAGAAACAATTATGTTTGCATTGCCCCAGGGAAGACTGCATGAAGGGAACCAGCAGTCCCAGCACATCCCTCACCAGTGCCAGCACGGAGCCACTGTCACCAGGCACCTCCCCGTCCCCTGGAGCCACACAGAGCCCTGAGCAGCTCCCTGCCCTGTGGCACCCATCTCCTCACCTGCCAGCACCCCAGCCTGTTCCCAATGCTGCAGCTGATGTGCAGAACAGGCTGCACCTGCCTGCTGCACACTGCCTGTGCTGCTGCCACACTCACTGGGAATCATTCAAGTCCTCGGTGCAGCATGGACACTGAGGTGACAGCCACCCTCCCTGTGACCCACTGCAGCTCAGCTCTGCCACACCTTTCCTGAAGGGACATCTGCTCCAACAGCAACCATCAAAAGGCAGACAGGGGGGAGATTTTGGGCATTCTTATCCAAACCTGACAGCCCTTTCCCAAGAGCAGCTTGGTCATTACCAAGTGGCCAGTGCTGACAACCTAGAAAAGACTTCCCAGAGCAGGCAGTCCCTCCCAGCCTCTGCCAAGCACCACTTAATCACTTCTCAAGCAAGAATTACACCACTGCATGGAACTGGCCAGGGCCCTCATGCATTTTTAATACCTTGGCCCCCACAACTCCTCCTGCTCTACAACACAGAAACCAAAGAGGTTCCACAAAGAGCATCAGCAGCAAGATGAGGGTCACCTCGTGACCCCGCATCTCCTCTGCTGCATCTATTCTCCATTTACCACTCACTCCCCCTCTGCAACTTGAGAGAGGGAACCACACACAGGAATGGCCCTTCCAGCTCCCTGCCCCACTCAGCAGCTGCAGCCCTGCAACCCTTCCCCATCGCTCAGAGGAACTGTGAGATCAAGGCTGAACTGCTCTTACTTTTATATTCCAAGTGAAAGCCAGCAGCAGAGACACTGATATCTGAATAGAAGTGCAGATAGAGCTGGTTTGAAGTGCTGTTCAGCAACGCAGGCACTGTAGTTCCTGGGAAAACAAGAGGTGCACAAAGAGACTGAAGAGGATTCTCTTTCCCTCCTCTGCGTCCTCGGAGAAAAGCTGCAGAAGAGGCTGAGAACAGAAAGTCCTTTAACTTAACAAGCTCTGTTGGTTTTGATCAGGTTCTAATGAGGCCAATTGAGAAATACCCAAGGCCTCTCTGCAATGGCCTTTTCAAAGCCTTCATCATGTGAAGTTTTACCACCTACAGACCAGACAGACTAAAAGCATCTAAAGCATCTTCAATGATGAGAAACAGCGTGGGTGGGGAGTGGATTCCCCACAAGGTCTTGAATTCCTTCTCCTGCCTTCTTCCCTGGAAGCTGTTCCAAGAGCAAGGAAAGGTGGTTCCATCTGAAACACAGCTCTGGGAGTCCCCAAGTCTGCTGGTCTTACAACCCTTCTCCTTACCAGCCTCCAAGCACTTTGAGCACAGTTGTTCAATAAATAAGCAAGAATCGGGGGCAGCAGTTTGCAAGTAGCTCTGCTCTTTGAAAGGTCTGTGATGCTCAAGGGCTGCTTCTTACCCCTCCTCAAAGCCACCATCCCCACTGCTAAGCAGAAGAAATGTTGTTTTGTAGCTCTTCACCTGCCTTGCTACCAATTATCCAGGTTAGGTTAACCTGCCAGGTTCAGAGGTGGGACTAACCCCACACAGCCCAGCAGCACTGCGGGAACTCTTATTTCCAGATTGTTTAAAAAAAACACAACCCAAAACCTAACCCACAGATTTTTGCATTTAAGGCTCTCCATCATTTTTGTTTCTGCAGGAAGACAACAATCACATTATCAACTCAGCAAAGCATATGATTCCCTTGAAGGGCATATTTTATTGCTACTCTTTGAAGCACTTAAGCATATGCTTAATTTTATGTACGTGAAGTCCATGAGCAGGCAGTAAGCACAGAGCAGACTACTCAGCACCTACCAGAGAAACTTCCCAGCATGGTGGCTGTGTTATCTCCTCCATCAAACACTTCCAGGGAATCCCAGTTCTGCTCAGTAACAAAGCTGATCACCTGTATCTGAACAGGAAAAAAAAACCAAAACATAAAAGTCCTGCAATCATGCTAAAAACCAAAAAATAATATAATGAAAGGGGCAGTAATGAGGTCAGGAGGTGGCCTGGGAGGCAGCACTGCTGTGTGAAGGGCCTGGAGACCCATTGCCTCCAACCACCACCACGGGGGTTCCATGGTTATTCTCCAGCAAACCCCACACTCCAAATTTCCATGTCAGGGCCGCTGCCTTCTGCTGCTACAAAGGCAGAGCTGCTGCCACCTCCCAGCTCATTTACAGCAGCTGAGAATCTGTGCCTTTTTTGTCTGTTTTGAGAAACCCCCCAAGACTTCTGCAACACTTTCATGTGCAAGCAACCACTCTGCAACCCAGGAGCTAAAATAAAAACAAAGAAACTCACGATAAGCCATAAGATTTTTTAATCCAGTAAAGCTTTTTGCTACTGTCTTGTTTCTCAGCTTTTAGCCAAATCACTCAAGTTAATTTTCAAATTTCCCACATTTCTCTGCCATGTTCCATAAGGGCTGGAGGCTTAAGCCACTTGACTCCATTATTTAGAACTTCAGTGCAATCCTCAAATGAGTAACATCATGAGACCTGATAAATCTGCCTTTACACTGGAAAGCAGCTCTTCAGCAAGGATAGACATGTAATTGCACAGATTTGTTTTACTTGATTACCATTTAAATGGATTCTGCCTTTATTCCTAAACCCTGACTGTTCCAAGTATTCAGTGTCCCACTAAGAAAAATAAGCTGTGCTGGACATCAACTTTGGTGAGCAGAGAGAGTCAGACAGCAAACCCAGGAGAAAGACAGCAGGATTTGGAAAAAATCAGCTTTAATCTGTTAGCTCCAGATGAAATTTTCCAACACTGGGTACCTCTAAACTCCTAGGCTAACAACCTAAATGAAAAGGACCCTCTAAAGACAAATCAGGAGCATAAATGATTTGGCCCCAAACAAAAGGTGTGCTGCTCAGCTCTGCTGCCAGAGGATTTGGGGCAAAACCACAACTGCAATGCCTCTAAACCCTGGCTGCACACACACATGGGCACATCCACTCTGCTGCTGGAAACTGACCTCCCTTTCCTTTTTCCCTGCAGTGTTCTAATGCTGTATTTACTCATCAACTCAAAATGTCTTGCTTGCCTTTGCCCTGCTAAACATAAAACACACATTAAAAAAAAAAATTAAAAAAAATCAAACCCTGTTATTTCTGCCATTTTAACCTTTTTCCTCCTTGATTTATTTTGAATAATAAATCAATCTATAAAGTTCCCCCAAGTTGGTGTTTTTTTCCCAAAAAATAAGTGGAGTTCATCTATAAGAAATGGCAGTGACCCCAGGGAGCCATCACTGATCCCCCCTGACCACCTCAGCCTGCATAACCACCCCCCATTGTGATTCATATCATCAAAGGAGAACGTGGATCAAGAACGTGCAATTTGTTTGCTCTTACTTTTTCTGAATTATTTATTCTCCTCCCCCCTGCAACTTAACGGAATAAACATTTTTAAGGTCCTAATTCTAGTCTGACATGTGGATTCACAAGGGATCGGCATCTATTTACTGCTATGTATATAAATTAATTTGCTCAGGAAGGTTTGCTGGAGGAATGAATAATTCATGGCAGAAGTGCCAGCTCCTACACTGATTACATAAAAATCCGGGTAGTGACTCGCCACTACCAAGAAAGCTTTTATTTCACCTCCTCCTCTGATTTACACTTGTTTAACCTTTAATTGTTGTACAAAATGAGGGGAAACTGATGCTTAAATTAGTTTCTAATAACTGAGAACATCTTGCACACAGGGGTGGGCGATGGGGGAAACAAGGCTGGTCCCAGCCCCATGGGGACCTCCCAGGGTACCTCCTGCCATGCCACCTGCCCCTGGAGAAGGCTCCCAGTGAAGTCCCCAGTGTCACCAGTTGATGTGGCTTGATGTGGAGGGAAGATGTCAGGTACAAGGGCAGTGCCAAGAGGACCCTGGGCACCCTGAGAGCACCAGGGCCACCCCAGCACCTCTGCGGGTCCACATGGGCTCTCCCCAAGACCCAGAGGAAGGGCTGGAGGACCATGGTCCTGCCCTGCACCAAAACCTTCCTGCTCTGAACCTAGAAACTGAACCCGAGGAATGCTCAGTCACAGGATACATTTTTTTGTTTGTTTGCATTCAATGTCAGTCACCAAAATACGTTTCCCTTGCAAGAGATAACATCCAGCAGGAAAGGGGAGGGGGGGAAAGAAATCTTTAGAGCATTTTGGCATTACATTTTCCAGTTTTACACATGAGAGCTGCATTTGCACAACCAAAGGCATGAGAAACAAGTGCTTATGAATAAAGAGATGCATTTAACAGCCACTGCCATCCCTGCTCTCCTCTAAGCTCAGCAGACATGTGCAAAACCAGCTCCCTGGCAAGAGAAGTTCCAGCAAGGGTTTGCATTCAGACAACAGCATCCAGTGACATTGCTTTAAAATTAAGTGAATTATCACCTCCAGATCCCAGGAGTCCTGATCAACTTGGAAACTGCCTCAACTACTCAGATGTTTGGCTGAGCTGAAATGGATCCTCCTGCCTTTTGGGGGCTTTGAGAACAGCTCCCATCTCACATCCACAGGAAGGTATCTACTGTAAGCTCCCAGGCTTTTGCAAACACTGTTTTTAAATGTCTTCCAAACTAAAGAGAAGAGAAGAATTTGCTGGTCCGGGCACAGCCAAAGCCTGGCAGAGGGCAGCAGGCTGGTGCTGTTTCACTGTGAAACCCCCAGTGCTGCTCTCACCAGCTCTGCCATCCCAGACCCAGGTCCAGGTTGTGGTTTGAATTACGAGGTGGCACCAGGTAAGAATTTCCTCCAGGAAAGCAGAGCTGCAATCCAGTATGGCAGAGCTGATGTTTCAATAAAACTGTGGAGAGAAACTCAACGGCTGTGTGTGTGCCAACAGCTGTGAGTGCTGCAGAGACAGAAACCCACCTACAAGTCTACTAGCTAAATACACAGTAGAGAAATAAAAGCACTTAATGGACAAAACCCTTGCAGACAAAGTGGTTTAAAGAGGAGGAAAAAAAGCCTTTGATAATGGTACTTGTGGAATAAATTAACCTGTTAAAGGATCCATCTCCTCTGTACCAACTGGTGTCAGTGCAAGGCATGGTGAGATGCCTTCTGCAAAGACAGAACTTTATCTAAGTTTGGTCTCTGATGTTGGGTTTAATACTCAACATCCTCTAGTTTGCATGACTGTTTCTGCAGTGGAATGATAAGGACTGCAAAAAGACCTGAAGAGAGAGCTCATTTACCTGCAGACAATGAACAGCAAAGCTGTAATTGTATAATCATACTGCTGCAACTCTGCTGGCATAACAAATCCACGCAGGCACTCTGAGCAAGCAACTATTCCGTGGTGTAGCTTACATCGCTTTCAACATTGCATAATTAAGCAGGATAAAGATATATGCCCAAAATACCACAATTATTTTGTTACACCAGAACAGCCACATGGCTCCAGCTGATTTCCCACAGAGCCTCCAGGAGGCAAAAATCCATTGAAATATTACCCACTTTTGACAATCAGAGAGTAAATGAATGTCTGATTCCAGAGAATTACACATTCAGCCCATTTCTTTCCTGGGAGGAGCAGCAGCTTCAGGACACGTGGCCTCTTTACATGCCCCAGCTACTGTGTGTTCTCCTCTCCAGCCCATGCCACAGCCCTACCTGGATCCCTGCTCCTTCGGGGACTGTTATCTTCCACACGCAGTTCAGGCTGTTCAGGTAGGGCTCAGGGAAGCCAGGGGACAGGATGGTACCTCTGCGCTCAGTCAGATTTCCACCACATGGCACTGAAATAAGCAGAGTGATGGTTGAACACGGAAGGATGAGGCTTTATGCTAACATGTTATCCATCCATGGACCAAAAACCAAGCCAGATTGGCTCATGATTTAAGGGTCAGGTCTGTATGAGTAATCCTCTTTTCTGTAACTATCATACAACTTCTAACAGCAGCAGGACACAATCTGCATGTGTTGGGAACAAGGGGCTGTCAGCCCATGCGACTGATCCTGAGGGAGCTGCTCTCCTCCTCAGGAACTGAACGCAGCTCCCAGACAGATAATATTGGATCAAAAGGTCCCTTTCCTGACACGTGAGGTCAACTGCATTGTTCACAGGCTTTTTGCATGGAAAGAGGCACAAAACAGATTTTTTGTTTCGCTGGCATCTTGTGGGGTTATTTTATTGTTGAATTATGGGTTGGTTTGGTTTTTTTTGAACCCTCCCGAAAAACAATTTATTTTTCTAGCACAGACGGAACTGCTTTGCCTCCCCACCCCCCAAGCAGTACCTACCCACACAGGTGGGGACAGAGACATTCCACTGTGCCAGGGCCCCGGGCATGGTGAGGCACTGGATGCTGGGGGAGCCCTGCAGGGCGTACCCCGCGCTGCACTCGAACCGCACCACGGCTCCCACCGCAAAATCGCTGCCCAAACGCCGGCCGTAGCGCGGCTCCGGGACTGAGCTGCACTGGGTGGCACTGGTCCGAGGAACAGCTGGTGTTCCAGGCAGGAGAAACCATGGCAGGTGTGCCAACAGTGGCAAAAAAGCAAAAAGAAAACAAGCAAAGGGTTAGGACAAACGGTCTGGACCTGCTAAGTACCGAAACAAACATCTGTTAAAAACAATGCAGTTCGCACCAAAACCCCAATGAGAGGCTGGATCCAAACATCACCACTGAGAAGGAAAAGAACTTCCCACTCCAACTTCTATCAGTTCAAGAGATACTTGAAATAAAAGTGCATAGGACATCAGAGGCATGGGTGCTTTCTAAGATGAGACTATTTGCCTTCCATCTCATCAAAACTTGTCATCATCACATCAGAGAGGTCATTCCTAACAGGGACACCGAGGCATCCAGCAATGACTCCACAAAGTCGGTCTGCCACATAACACTATAGCCTGAGCAGAAAACCCTTGAGGTTACTCATCTTCATTACCTCAAGGACAGCAATTTTAAACAATCTTCTTCATGATGAGAAAGGCAAAAGAAAGAAAAAGAAGAATTTACATTGTAATGCTGCATCACCAGCTGTTGAAATTGCCTGCACTCCTGTTCAGTGCTGGAAACAACAGTCACAGAAAGAGCTGGAGAGTCTGACAGATAAGTGAGGGGGGAAAAGGAGTCAAAGAAATGTCTATTGCTGAGGAGGAAATCAATTCCTATTTTTCTCTGAGTTGTGTTACAATTTATTAGTGCTTAATGCTTGAGTTGCTGGGAGGGAGAAAATGCAGAGATGATAAGCACATTAGCTACATTGTTTCATTTTAATTTGATTTGGAGAGATGAATGTCAAATCCACTGTCAAAGGCATCACACAAGATGGTCAGCAAGAAGGTGAAGCATCCCTGGCCTGGGCAGGGGAATGGAGAGGCAGAAAGGAGTCGCCTAGGATGATGCAAATCTAAAACAGCCAAAAGACTCCTGGATCTGTGCCCTGCTGACACAACCCCAGCTCAGTCATTTGTGGCTGAGGAGCTTGGTATCTCCCCAAACCATGGGCAGAACCCTGCCCGTGTGCTTCACCCCACAGCTCTGCTCTGCGCACACTGCTGCAGGCTTCAGCTCCTTCATCTGCATCACTGATGGCAGGGGCTTTGGGTTTGTGTAAAAATGAGAGTAAACACCAGCAAAGCCTGGCCAGGCAGATCAAAACCAGGGCTGGCTCTGCCTGTTACTTGTGCTCTGCACACTGTAAGCACTGCAGAGTGTGTGGCTCATGCTGGGCATTCAGGGGGGAGCAGGCACTGGGTACTGATTCCATCCAAACCTTTGCCTTGCTGACACCTGTAAGGATTACCATCAGAACTACAGTTGTTAATAATTAAGGCAAAAATTCAACAAGAATGGATCTCTGGATACTATAAAATCCAACCCATTCACTTGGCTCCTGGAGGAGGCCCAGGCTGCCTGTCCCCACTTTGCAGTAATATTAGTGCCTGAACCACTGATAACAGGAGAGAGAAAAACCCTTCTGTTCTCCCACTACTTTGTGCATCACTTTCTATTTACTACTCTGTATCTCCAAGTAGGACTCACCCGATGCAATGCAAGCTGTTACTGCAAGGATCAAGGGGCAAAAGTTTGACAGCAGGAGAGCTGAACCTGTGGCACGCAGCGAGGAAGCATTTTACAGAGCTGCCAGACAAGTGTTCAGCTGCTTACACTGAGAGAAGTGCTAAAACACCAGTGGGAAGAATTACTTGGGTTTAAATCTCAAGAGCTCACAGTGTACTCAGGGCACAGCTCAGAGAGATGCTGCTGATACCAATCCTGGGATGTGTCAGGGCTGAGGCTGAGTGAAAAGGGAAGATGTGAACACAAAGCACCCACAGGAGCCAGCCAGCCCTGCAAGTCCACTGCTTCATCTCCCGTGACATTTCCCATTCAGACAGAAAGGGTGCAAGGCACCACAGGTGCCAAAATTTGCTCAGGATACTTCAAGGCATCATTGTATTTTTGACCATCACCTTGGGACCAACCTGAGGACATCTCCAGAACAGAGCTGTACTCACCCTGGTAGACAAAATGAAAACCTTTGGCTGTAGATTGACCCTTGGAACTAAATTTGATGAGAATCTGGTTGGTGGTAGCCAATGGCAACGATTCACCTGGATGAGAAGAAAGAGATAAAACAGGAGGCAGAGGTTATGGCAACAGCCACCTGGATGGGCTACACAGAGAGGTGGTCCATGGCAGGCTGTGCTTGCACTTGCTTTTCCCAGCAGCAACACGGAGATGTTCCCTACCTGTGTGAGAGCCCGAGAGGGAGCTGAGGAGCCGAGACTGCTGGTCGGGGCCATCGTGGACTTCAATGACATCGTTCAGAGCAGTCTGGAAGAAGGCAAACTGCCCAAAGACCACTGAGAAGAGAGGAAGGGTGCTCAGGGGTCTGCACAGCCCAGGAATTCCAGCAGCTTTTATTTCAGGAGCTTGGCAGAGATTAAAAAGGGCCTGACTGACAGCCCAGGAAGACAGGAACCCTTTATTTATCCACAAAGTAGGCACAACAGAAGCAGCAACCACCCTCCCCCGTGTTCACTTGCCAGTAAGCTCTAGCACTGATTCATAGACCAAAAGGGATTCTTACATGAATCATCCCCTTTGCCTGCCTACGTAACATCAGGTATACAATTTCACCAACCGATAATTATTATTTATTATTTGTACTGAACCTCTGTCACGAAGCGGGCTCCCGTTGGGTCAGGTATTGTACAAAACCTGAACAAAATAACAATCCCTGTCCTGAATAACTTAATTTCTAGATTGAACCTCTCTGGTCAGGGAGGATAACTGCTAGGGAGAGAGGACACCCACAATTTTATTATCAGTCCTACAGCCTGTCTGCAGAGACTGCTAAGGATGGAGCTGGGCAGTGCTCTGGGTCTCACTGCACACCTGGTACACACACCCAGGAGCAAGCAGAGCTTAAAAAAGGGAAAAAATAACAATGAGAGGGTCAGAGCATTTTTTCCGCTGGAGCCAAGAGATTTTACCTATTTATCTTTGTTTTTCTGAATATAGTAAGTGTTTTTTCTCCCAAACTTGTACTTAAGATTTTTCTCTCCTGTTTGTCTCTTCTCCCAGCTTTGTGTTTTCAAGATGCCCAGTTGCAGATTCACAAGCTGAGAGGTTTCCTGCTGGGAAATCCATCCTCCACCAAGCTATGGCATTTGTTTCCTGCACATTCAAGCTTTCCAGCACAGCTTTGATGCTGGGAGCAATGAAAAAGTGATGCTAGCACACCCTGATGCCTGCTGGACATGGAATCTGAGCCGGGCAGGAGATGGGAAACACGGAACAGTCACTGCTCATGCTTTCCCTGCTTGGTTTTAATGAAGCTATTGAAAGGTAGGAGGAGGAGAAGAGAAACTAATTTAGCTGTCATTGTATCATAGGCAAAAGTCAGACTTGCAGATCCAGACTGTCTAGCCCTCTAGTTATTGTGATTCTTAAGGCAATATCAGCAGCCTGGGTGAAGAGGTGGATGGGAGCAGTGCAGGATTTCAACAGCTTGGTCAGGGACTTGGCTGTCAGCTCCATGAACACAGGCAGGAGGCAAGTCGAGTGAAAGGAGCTTACAGCTGATGTCTGAGCATGGTATCCTCATCTCACACCTCGCAATCTTAGCACAGGAAATCACAAACAACTGAAGAGACCACAGGGACTGACTAGATCAATACAATGCACTGAGAAGCAGTATTAAATAACAGAACTTAGACCTGCCAGAGCTGTCACTGCAAGTGCTCTTTAAGAACTTTAAATTCCCTTCAAACAGGAAAATATGTTAACCAGGATTAATATCCAGCTTGATGTCTCAAAGGTTTCTAGATCATTGATCATTTTTGTATTCAAGCTCTGACCAAAATTAAGCAGCACCGGACTCCAGAAAAACAATGCTGGTCTGTTTAAATGGATCTAGATTTACAACTTAATTTGGATGCTATTTAAAAATAAAAATTTGTCCTAAATCCCATAGGTAGACACCCAAAAAAGTATACATCTATGGTCTTCTCTTCACAGATTATTTAGCACCACAGTTAGCATGTGTTTATGGTAAATACATTTTGTACTCTGGGGGGGTCCTCGGAGTCTGCTGCTAGCACTAATCACCAGGAATTATTTTTTGCCAAGTTTTCAAGTCTGCATGTCTGGATATAGTGCAGGAACTGGAGGAGGAATCACAAGATGGTGTTTTTTTATCATGTTTGGGTTTTTTGGTCCTCTCAGTTTTTATAACATTCTGAAATCCAGAAAAGTCCCATCACCCTTACTGACTACACAGTGTAATTACCATCCAGCAGTGCCACTCAGTGTTTTCACATCTCCCTTATCTCCATTTATACCCACTTATTCAACTGCTCTGTTCAAACAACAACAAAAACCCCCAAACATGAGCACTGCACAGACAGCAGGACAGCTTTTCCAACTCAATACCATAGTCCTTTGGCACCACGATGAAGTACAAGCAGACTTGTCCACTGGTGTAGTTCTGTGGATAATTTGGAGAGAGGACAACACCATCTGAGCCCGTGTACTGACCACCACAGGGTGCTGAAAGAGAAAGTCAAGAAGAGATGATGGAGAATACCCTGCCCAAAGCCTGCCTGGAGCCACCAGCCTCGGATCCCTCCAGCCATCTGCTGTAAAGCTGGCCTTGTCAGCAGCCTCCAGCCAGGAGCAATTCTCCTCTACAAGCTCTGAGGCTCTCACTGTGAGTTCTTATTGAGAAAAATCAGGTTTATCCTAAGCTGAGTTCATGCCTGCTTCACATTCCATCAGCAAGGTGCTAAGGGAGGTCCTGCATGGGGCTGGATCTGGACTGCTCTCCACCCCATCTGAAAGCTCAGGACCCAGAGGAATTAGCTCCTACTCTTTTCACTCCCCCACAACAGAAGCCTGGCTCCATCCTCCCCACCAGCATCTTTGCAAGTCAGAGATTTCACTCCTCAGTCACTGCAGACTGACAGCTTGACAGCCCTCTCCTGACTTGCTTCTCAGAGGAGGGAGGGCTGACTGCAAACCCATCATTTAAACCATTTTCTCATTAAGCCAGAAACAAACAAACAAACAAACAAAAGCTGCCTTATGTCTTCTCAGTAGATTCAGACCCTGCTCAGGAATGCAGATGCTTTGATGACTGGGGATCAGGTTAAGCAAACACTTATGTGGCTTCCTGAGTCCTGCCCAGGGACACAGGATTTGTTTCACAGATAAATCTGCTCTGTCCAGTTTTCCCTCTCAAAAGACAGCTCAAGAAATCTCATAGGTCAGCTCCTCCTGACCCTAAAATGTTAAAAAACCTGAAAAACTATGAAATGCTGACGAAAACCATCTTTGACCCCCTGCAAGCAGCTCTGGGCAGAACTCGTGCCGATTTTTTGCTGAAGTTCCTGGCAATGGGCAGGGTCTCTGCTCACCTCTTCCCCTGGGGCCTCACCTGTACAGGTCGGGCGAGGTTTGTTCCAGGTGGGTTTTCCATCGCCTCCCATCACACAGGTGAGTGTGGAGACCCCTTCAATGTCATACCCTCCATCACAGTAGTAGGTGATTGTAGAGCCCAGCTTCAGATCTGTGCCCACTCGTGTGCCGTTCCTAATGGAGCCAGGGTCGAAGCATGACTCCCGGGGATTTTCTGCAAGAGAGAATTGCCAAGATCTTTATTGGTCTGATAAAGCTACTCCAGAACTACACTCCATGGCATGTTTTTATGGTTTTTCTCATCTGGTCATCTCACTGAAGCGTACTGTAAAGACTATTATCATTTGCAGAGTTTAGACTGCAAGCCTTCTCGCACGCTGCTGCACCTGGGGGATTACAGGTCAGGTTCTGCTCCAAACCCTTCTCTGATGCTCAGCTTCTGCACAAGTATACTGGAAGAAGGCAGGCTTCAGTTCACATGCCTGTTTATTGATCCCAAAATCCCAACAATGAGGCAAAGCTTTGATATAACTGCCTATGCTCACTCTCCTCTCTTGCACAGGGGACAGGCTGCAAGGAACTTTGCAAAGCAGGGCACAGAAACACAGATTGGACATGCAACGTTGTTCAGATGTGCTACATCTGTTCACATTATCTCCCTGGCACCCATCATTCCTGTCTGCTCTCACCATGGAAATGCACAGTGCCATGTGCTAGCTGGTTGACTCACCAGATGTGCAGCATGGCTGCAATTATGGCAAAATGATTACAAGCAGTTAGACAAAATGAAGACATTTTTCTCTCTGTTCACTATGCCCTGCAGAGTTAAAAACCCCATTTACATATGAAAATTCCAGTAAAGACTACAGAGCTGTCAAGACTTGGGATATTTCTTTCCTTCTTCTTCTTCTGAGGGCTTTTTTCTTTTTTTTCCCTTCTTTTTCTGCATGAAATATAATTAGAGGCTTTGATTAATCCTGCTCTTTTGTCATTTGGAAATTGCTCATTAAAGATGAGGGCTTTTCTGAGAGCAGTGGGTCTGTGAACAATTATAATGTGTTTAAGCATTAAATCATGGGCTTTTAGCTTTTAGAGAAGGGGTGGAGGGAAAAGCAGAAAACAGTAGAGACCCTAGATTTTGCTTTTGTTTCTTTGTTTGCAGTGAAAAATAAGATTAGCTCTACGGTTTGCTCCACACAACAGCTGTACCACCAGGCAGTGACCCAGGTAAACCAGGCTAAAAAGGATGTGGAACATTTCCACCAGGATCAGATGCCCTCAACTGCAAAAGGGAGGCCACTGCTCCTTCCTACACCAGCAGTTCCTTGGTTTGGAAGCCACAGACTGGTCAGCTCTCCATGCTCCTCACAGCCCATCACACACTGCTGTCAGCAAGCTTTAAAGCATAAAGTCCTGGGTTCTCCTCTGTGGCAGTGGTGTCTTGCTGGACAAGACACTTTTGCTCTGAGCAAAGCTGTTTCCCAAACAATTAACAGTCACTTCCAGTTTATCTGATCCAGGGAAGTGACACACACCTCAGCACTGACAAGAGAGCTTCGATACTTGGAATATGAGGGAGAAGATTTGGGTTCTAAGACAAAAGAAGTCAACAAAGATTTTAAGCCATTATTTCCCACATGTGATCTGACAGCAGGTCCTGCTGACACAAATCCTGACCACGATGAGTGAGGTATCAGCACCAAAAAGCTCTTAACAGTCACAACACTGGAAAGCAAAGCCCTCACTCCCTGATCAGCTCAGATGATGGCACTACTGCAGGTCACTGGAGCATTCCTGCACAGCCCCCCAGGTCACAGCCCCCAGGGTGATGAGTTGCTTCTGGACACCAGTGGATCACAGCACTGTAGTTTCATGGCCCAGAGCCCATTGCAGCACACCAGCCACTTGGAAGTATAAACGCTTCCACTTGCCCAAAGTATTTTTTCACTCCGTGAGTGTTTATTTCTCTGTCTTGCTAACTCAGACCCTTTCATACCAAAGCTGCACCCAACGGCTTCCTTCTGACCACTTCATGCCTCTCTTCTTATTTTGAACAGCCTCACTGCCTTTCATCCCACAAGTTGATATGGCTTCAAGCTGTCAATGAGGCTCCCACCCTCAGCCTGAGGCTGTCAGCTGTCTTAGCCATGTGCTTGATCTCAGCCTCTCCTCTTGCTTTGAAAAATCGTGACATTCAGTGCTCAAGTCACCCTGTCAACTGCTGGGGAAAAAAAAAAGTAGGTAGTGGCTTATAGCTGAGCAACAGCCCCACTGCTTTTGTTGTGTTTTCCTCATTCTGGACTGTTTCTCTGTTCCCTTGAGGGTCTGTGTCCCCTGGGAAGCCACTCACCTTGAGGATGATGCATCCTGACCCTCAGGTCCTACAGATCTCCAGCTGATCTCTCCTCCGCAGAGCAGCTGCCCCGATGATCCTCAGCAGGAGGCTGCAGCTCAACTTTAAGGCAGTGTTTGGTTGTGTGGTGACAGCAAAAGACTCATCAAGGGAGGTGGGGAATCCACAGCTTTCCCAGGCTTTGATTTATTAGGCTCTGGAGTGAGCACAGCACCACTCGCCCATTTAGAATTAACATTTTATTTTCACTCGGATGCATCAGAAATCGAGGACTTTACCCTGATGTCCCAATTAACATGGATTCAGGCTGCCAAATGTTTTGAGAAGAGCTAAGACAAAAATGCCATGAGAGCTGGCTCATTAGTCCACAGACAGCAGAATTTCTTGTGCTTCCCCGCTCCTTTCTCAAGGAAAACTCAAAGCCTGCATGAGCCCCCAGACCATGAGGTCAGAAGAGCTTCACCAGGGAGCAGCTGTTCCCCAGCACATCCTGAACTCCATCTCTCTTAACACCTGCAAGTCTTGAGCTAAGCCTTAAAGCAACCCAAGGAAAACCGCTTGGTTTTACTTTTTTAAAGTAAAAGGTTTTACCCTGAGATGCTGCCACCCCTTCTCACCAGAGCCCAGTTTACATTTTCAATGCACATCAGTTTAGGCTCAGGCTGCATCTCCCACTTCTGACTCTTTCACCAGCAAACAGTGCTGGATGTTGTAAAGAGCTTGCTTTGCAATGGATTTTATGGAATCGTGTTTCTCTGGGGAATTTCCACCTTAAATAACCTCTAAGTAATGCTGAATAGACGTTCATACACTCAGGATGGGCAAAACAGTTCTGGCAAAATAAAACCAGATTTGAAATAAGGCTCGGGGTTTGGTGTTTTGTTTTTTTTCCATTCCTTTGGAAGGGTGAAACTCAGATCAGTTTTGCTTCATTTGCTTTCAATTTCATGCCTCTTTACTTCTGGTCCTCAACAGAAAGAGGAAGTACAAGAAAGTGGGAGAAAAGCTCTCGTTTTGGAGCATCCAACCTGTAAACTCCCTCCCACTCTCTGTTCCAAACACGAGTGCCCAAACCTGGACTCTTTACTGCCCAAATTTAAGAGTCTCTGGTAGCTCTTTCTGGCAATGGCAGCTGAATGGAAGTCCCTCATGCCAAGGGCTCTTTTAAATTGACTGGAAACAGTTTTTTAAACTTATCCAGAATTGCTCCGTAAACAGAAATTGCCCAAGCATAACTAAGACACAAGAATATTATTTTGGTTCAAAAAATAATACATGTACAGATACTGAGATAAAAATCTCTGTTTCCTGTAGCTGAAGCGCTTGAAAGAATTCTTAAGCAGCAACTGGAACACAAGATAAATTCTAGGTATGCTGCAAGGCATCTCCTCCCTGTGTTTAAGCATTTGTTTTGTAACCACCTTTCTTATTTTGTAATCAGGAACTGACCCTTTGCTTTGTTAGACTAATACTTGTTGGGCTCCAGTGAGTCTGCTCCAAGCACAGTGTGCTGCTGTCACAGAAAGAACAGGAACTCAGCTGGTGCTGCAAACAGGGATATTGCCAGGGATGAACTGGGAACTTAAGCAGGACACCTGAGTGTCTTCCTCTCAGCAACCAGCCCGAGCCAAACATCTATGCCATCCCAGAATAAATTCCTCCCCAGCTGAAATCCCAAACTATTGCATTAAGTTTCCCCTGACCCTGTGAATCAATCCAAGGCTAAGCATGGCCAGCAACCCAGACCCAAGTGCACGTGGGGGAAGCAGCCATGCAGTTCCTCTGCTGGTGACCTGAGTTTGATTTTTCATTCAGCTGCATGGCTGACAGTGCATCAGGGGCACACAGGGAAAGATAGGAGTTCATCTAGCAGAAATCCTGCTGGTGCACTCTATACCCATGCAGCTAAACTGGGAAATTTCCTGGCTTAGGATCTGCCCTCAAACACCTTTCCATGGCATTGCTGCATTCCCACTTCATCCTCACTGTCAAGCTCTTTGCAAAAACCAGCATAATAAAAATCAAATTCACTCTTGTTTTCTCCACTCCTCCTGGCCTCAGAGGAAAACTTTCTCTTGAAGAGCCATTGCCCCAAAACAAATTTCAAATGAAGTGCTGAGGCTGTTTGAAATTCACCCGACACGTGGTAACTGGGATCCAGCCCCACTCCCAGAGAAGATTCAGGATTCAAGAGAGGATGGACAGATGGCTGCTTTGGGTTCTTCTCCCCCAGACACTGCCAAGAGAGGACTACAAAGGTGATTAACAGTGTTTGGAACACAGCTGACTCAGGTGAGCTATGGGGGCAGGAGGCTGCAGGGCCAAACACAACGAGGTGGTGGAGAGGAGATGGTGCCCTCAAACCCTGCTTGCGATTCCAGGCTGGAGGAGCCCAGCTCCGTATTTGAATTTCTTTCACACACGCTTCCCTCCTGCACTTCTTTTCTCCTTCCTCCCATTCCCCAAAGTTCTATTTTCTGCCGCTTCTCAAACTTAAATCCCAGGTTCCTTTTAAAGTGCGGGGAAATTAATGAGCAAACTTCAAGCCTCATTCTTCTCTCCCAGCAGTTTGGCTTTGTGGGAAGTATGTAGGCGCGATTAACGCTGTAGGAGTATTTAGGAGAAAAACAGATTTCAAAAGCAACCTAATTTAATGAGATTTCATTTGTTAACTACTTTCTGGCTGCCCAAAAATAAAGGGGGAAAGAAGAAAACCCAAGACTTAATTTTCAGTAGAATTAATTCTAATGAGAGCAGAGAACTTCAAATCTCTTGAATCTTAAGCAGTGCTGATCATCTTTGTCTTATTATTTCATAACTTTCCTAGAGGGAAATTCATCTGATCAGCATAACTAATAGGAACTGCCATTTCATTCTCATTTAACCTCTGGTCAGGTAGATTCAAAAGCAGCATCCACAGACCAGAGGCAGGGTGTAGGAGGGAGAATTGCCCAAGCACACAGAGAGAGCAGCAGCCCAGCAGCAATCCAGCACCAGTAATTCCCACTGCCACAGCTGGGCCAAGGAGACATGTCCACACTAGTACCCATCCAGTACACCTGAAGCCATCCATACTTTTTTCTCCATGATCTGAAATAGTCCATGCAGGCCAGAGCAGGATTTAAGAACTATTTCTTTCTAGCCCTGTTTTTTTCCCTGAGATTTTTATCCTTTTCACCATTCTGCATAAGATCAGTTCATCAGATACAGCTTTTCAGAGTGTATTTTTAACTACAGTTTGTAAAAACTCTATTCTTCCACCTACCCTATGAACAAACAAGGCAACCACCCTGCAAAGCCTTCCTGTTTTTTTCTCCATCTCCCAGAACACCAGTGCCATGTCTGTCACTTCTCAGCTTCCTCCATAAAAGAGAGCTAAAAGCACACAGGGAAAAACTCCAGCCACTGCCCCTGTCTCTCACAATTACAGATGAAGCCACCAAACCCTTTTCCTTCCTCCTCAAGCAAGCAAGAAAGAAAACACTGCTCTAATGACACACCTGTGAACTATTATGTTTCTTTTACTAATTATTAGTGAGTATGTAAAGGGATTTTTTTAGAATCCTGAAGTGAAGCTGTGCACCCACCCCCATGATCCTCGCCTCTAGACACAGACACCCAATCATTTGGTGCACTCCTGAGTGACAGTTTCAAGAATTCAGGCCAAGATCCCATATTGGGTATATATGTCTGCACCTCCTTTTCTCGGGCAAAGCTGCTCTTGCTGCCAAGAATAAATCTTAAATCCATGGCAATGTAATAACCAGTTAGCAGTTCAGCACTCTGGTGCTCTGAAAGCTCCAATCTGCAGTGTAGTGGCATGTTCTGCTCGCTAAGGAGAAGATAGAACTATCAAAAATTCAGTGTGGAGCAAGAAAGATTACACAGAATACATCCTGCACACAAATACATACTTTCTGAGAATCTTGTTCCAATTTTCTTTAAAGAAAAACGAAACAGAACATGCAAAACTTTTCTTCTCTGTTAATGAAAGCCCCCCCAGAAGCAGCCACACGTGACTGGTCCTCAGCCACACCACTCCTTTTTAAGCTGCTCTTCTCCACCCCACATACCTGGCTCTTCTCCCAGCCCATCATACCCCTTCCTCTCCAGCTCCCAATTTCACCTCCTGCCACAACTCCTGACCAGCTTTCTGGTAGCAAAGCAGCCAGCGGGATAACTGCCCAAAGAGAGGTTTCCAGTGCACCTAAACCTTCTCCCATGTGGTTCAGTGAGGGGGTTTAACCTGGGAGTAAGTGGAGGTGCAATGCTAGGTGTTTGCTGGGGCAGCTCTTACCTGTGTAGTCAATGACAAAGCCGGTGTTGCTGACCGAGGCATCACTCCGGAATGCCAGGAAGAGGCTGTTGCTGCTGCTCTCTATCCTCTCGGGAAGCTGTGAGCCATAAAAGCTTCCAATGAGGGGGCTGAGGGAATCGGGTCCATCGTAGATGTGAAGGAAATCATAGCCAGGCTCCAAACTGAAGCTGCAAAGCCAAAAGCAGAGCACTTGAAGGACGAGCACGTTCCAGAGCAGCCCCCAGAGAGCAACACGTTCCTGATGGGCTGTACAGGCACAGAGACTGCTCCTGCCCCAAACCAGCTCCTCAGCCGAGCAGAGGACATTTCTCTCTTTGTTCCACCTATAAGTAACCGAGGGCTGGTGGTACCATCAAGAGCACAAAGGTATAAGCCAGGGTTGCTGCAGGAGCCTCCTGTGCTGCACCAGCTCCATGGTTATGTTCTGTAGAACCAGGGGTACATCAAAGAGGAGCTGCAGTTGACAGACGTGCATCTTCTCCCAGAATAAGGCAACATCTGAGAACAGACAACCAAGGACTATGGAACAGTCCTACCAGACTTGGTTTGGTTTGATTCCTCCAGACAGGACCTGCACCCAGCTCACCCAGGCACTGCCCCAGCACCAGGACCACCTCCCCATCCCCAGGGGCAGCCAGAGAAGTGGAAGCAAAGAGCTTGGGGGTACATACACGTTAAACACCAGGGCAATGACATAATCAGGAGAGACTGTCAGCTTCCAGTCACACTCCTTCCCCGGCGGGTAGGGCTCCGGGTACTGCGGGGACAGGATCACTCCTGCTGGACCTGTCAAGATGCCTCCACAGGGAGCTGGAAGGCAATCAAGCAAATGGATGAGGCTTTGCCTTAGAGAAATGTAAAAAATAGTAGGTAAGATACAGGAAGGGAGAGAGGTATGACTAGATAAGGGGCAGAGAGGCAACTCACAAGGCTGGCTGACAGTCAGAGGAGTTACAAGAGCTTTTTACAGGGTGCATGCACAGACTGATTTTTGGAAGGTCTTCAACACCCTCTGATTTCTTTGAAAATCCTACCCATAATCTCTGAAGGGTTTAAACCAGAAACCAATCTAGTTTCTAGCTGCTTGGAGTTGGGTTGGGATGCAGACTTCAAATAGCCCAAACCTCTGGGGGCTGTTTCAGCTGAGGTTCCAGCACAGGCAACATTGCACAGAAGTTGTACAAGAAGAACATGACTATACATTTGAACTGCTAAATACAAACATAAAATCCAAGTCCTAAATTACACCCCATTTCCCAATTCAGCTCTAATTATTCAGCCTCTAACATAGTTTCTATAAACCTGGTATCACTTGGCCACTGATTAGCCCTCCAAATCCTTTCTCACTAAATAGAGGAAAAGAGTAAGACATTGCCTTCAGCTTTCTCACAGAGCTTACCACTCCTAAAACAAGACTGCCAGGCTTCTGTTAAAAAAGGACCCAACCCAGTGTCTCCAAGTCAAAGTGCATCTGACTCATGGGAATTCATCTCACACCAAGATGAAGGCACCACCAGGCAGGACTCAGCCCCTTCCTGCAGTGAAACAGGACAGGGACGTCCATGCAATGGGAGGATGGATGTGTGGTCCTACCTGTGCAGGAGGGAGGGTCTGGCTGCCAGAAAAATCTGTTCTCAATCTGCACACAAGTGATTTTGGCCTCCCCTTGCAGAGTGTATCCCGGGTTACACTGGAAGATGATGGAGTCTCCTGCCTCTTTGCTGTCACCACTCCGGCTCCCGTTCTGGGGAATTCCTGGGTCATTGCAGGAAGTGGCAGTAGAAACTGAAGAGTATTGAAAATATATATTTAATACATATATTCATATTTAATGCAGCCTTACAGCACAGACTGTACTTAAGACTCTGCCCCTGAACACAAATCCAGGTAATGACTTCATTCTCCATCTCTGCTCTTTCAGTAGACCTTAAAGTCACCACATACTCAAAAACTGAATTTTCCTTTGCACTGAGCATCTGCCACTCCAGCTGGTAAAAGCTCTGGGGAACACCAAATTCAAGTGCATTACACAGAGTGCAAGTCTGATGTATAATTGTGCACATGCATGTTTACTTAAGAAGCCCAGACATCCACTGATCTTACACGGCATTTTTATGGAATTCTGTGTCAAGACACATGCTGAAAAATAAAAATTCACCGGTGCTTTTCACTTCCCCTGAGTGGCAGAGCAACTTAGCCTTTAGCCCTGTGAAGCATCAAGCCTGACCTTTTAGAAATGCATGTGCTTCCCTCCCAGTCTCACTGCCTCATCCCTTTGAGGTAGGAGGTGACCCCTCAGCTCCTGCTCAGCTGCACTACTGACAGAGCTCAAGGTCTTGTCAACTCTACAACTACTTAACAGGATGGAAGGTCCTGGAGTAATAGAATTTTTGCAAGCTTATATATATATCATTAAAGTTCACAAGATCCCAAACTGTGTACTTCTGAGCTTAGGACTGACTACTCAGTCACACCTTGTGAACAAATGCTTTGAGCAGAAGCATTCAATAAAGACCAGCTCCATATCAGGCAGAGGAGCAGAGCTTATTTCCTGCTCAGTTGATGAGAGTCTATTACACCTAGGCAGTTTAGAGCAAGCTCTTCTTCAAAGAGCCAGAGGAAATCCCTTGCTCTCTGTGCCACTAAAGATAAGCAAGTCAGCACCTTCTGGTCCTCCCTGGTAGACTGAGACACAAGCCTGGCAAAGAAAGAATTAAGCAGAGCTGAGCTTGGTGACACAAAGTGATCTTGGTCATCCCGGAAGGCCTTGTAACCAACAGAAACTCTTCCCAAAGAGCTGGCCTGATCTCCAGACAACCCAACAGAAAAATATGGGTGAAAGCTTGGGAGAGACAGAATGATTTCTGATGTTTGGGTGTGTCTGAGTTCCAAGAAAGTCATATATTGTTCACCCAAACCCCCCTGTTTAATACCATCTCCAAGATGGGCATCTGCCAGGTGTGTATTGGCCATGTCAGTGAAGGTCTGCATCCTGGCAACCTCTGGGTGGCTGTTGAAACCTTCACCTCATGTTGTTGAAATGAATGTCTTTGGAAGGCTGAGTCTCGGGTACCAGCTGGCAGGGCTGAGGCACTGACAGATTGCAGTGGCATTCCATGTCCTGCTGCTGAGAGCAGTGACATCCCTACAGCCAACAGAGCCTTTTGTGATCTGTGTCTCAGGGGATCCAATTTAAACATTCTTGGTTTCCAGAGAGCACTGAACAACTGCTCCCAGACAGCCTGGGGAAGCTGCCTGCATTCTGGTGTCTCTAAGGGACCCAGGGGGATGTGGTGGAAAATATCTGGAATGCCTTCTTCTTGTGTATTCCCCAATGGACTGCTCTCCCCCTCACTGCCAAGCTCACCAGGGTGACAGCAGCAGAGGGGAGCACAGAATTCACCTGCACTGCAAGGAGAAAATCCGTGGATTTTTCCATCTCCAGAGGTTGCATCCAAATGCAGCAGAGCAAAATGGCTGTAAGCCCACACAGCTCCTGCTACCCCATTCACTACAATGTCATTATCTCACCATCAGTCATTTGTAGAATTACTGAAAACAACTGACCAGCAAGTCCAGGTTTGTACAATGCTGAGGAAGCAATGTAAAGCCAACCTGAAAACTGAACAGCAAAGCCCTGCTTGCTTGTGAAGAAATCAGTGTTGAACTGAAGGATGACAGAGTTGAAGGTGCTGTGGACATCACCAGGTAAGCTGGACCCACTCATCTCCTTTAGGAGGATGCCATTCTCCACTGGCCCATCCCAGATCCTCAGCACATCGTGGAACTCCTCAGTGTGGAAAACCATGAAATGGAGCCTGTGGGGCAAAAGGAACTGGAGGTCAGATCATAAACTCATCTCTGCCTTTTGTCCTGAAAGGCTTAGAAACGACGATGAGAAAAATTCCCCAGGGACAGCCCAAGATGACAGGAGTGACACCAAGAGGAAACTGAGTCCAGAGCCTGCACCAGCAATGGACCTAAGGGAATGGGAGAAGGCCACAGGTTCCCTCCATGCCCAGGAGAGGTCTGGTGGCACTCTGGGTCAGGATCAACTTTGTCCCAACATCAAGCTCTCCTCTTCCCACCCTGGGCTGGGCAGACATCACAGTCCTCATCAAACCAACCTCTGCTGTGGAAGAATGTGGACTTGGGCTTTGCGAGGAGCCTTGGGATCTTCCACGATCAGCAGCCCCATCTAAGCACAAGACACTGTCTTTATTACTGTTACCCCAAGGGAGTTATCAACTAAAGGTTGCCATACATCAGGGTTCAGTCCCTTTCACTCATGCACTTAAAATGCCAACTGGAAGGAAGTATTTAATTGCCTCTGGTTTTCATTGCCACATTATCACTGGGGGAAATGCCATTGAGACAATGAGATCAGGATGACAGGGGGGAACCAGAGGCATGCCAGCCTGAAATGGGAACAGAAATCTATAAACTGCACTGAAGAAAACCTGCAAAAAATAAAACAAATCAGGTACTGTGCTTAAAAACCCTGACAGCCCACAGAGGAAAACAAGGAAGCATTCGCTTGGCTGCTTTCCCATTTATCCAGGGCAAACATAAATAAATCAGCTAGAACCATAAAAGAGGGGAAAAAAACCCCAAACCACTGCAATATAGTCAGCAACAAAATGATGTCCACAGAATCCGACAGAAACCAGAAGAGCTGATTCATAAATCTGCCTACTAAAGACCTTGAGCAAAGAGGAAAAAAGGCTCAACTCAAGGAAAAGAAGAATGGATCAGAGCAGAGCAGTTCTCCACGGGTGCATTGGCCTGATTACGTTTGCTCTCTGGCTAACTGGTCCTTGTTTGCCCAAACTGTCAGAGAAAACTCATGCTGAAGACCTCAGAAAGAGGGAGACACAGGCAGAGAGTGACCTGGGGTGAGGGGACACCCCAAACCTGCCACCACCAGCTCCCCATGGGACCTGGGCTGCCTACAGCAACTCCCTGCCCTCACTTATTTTTAAGAAACAACTTGCAGGTAGGGCTTCATCACCAGGTGAAAACCTCCAAGTGATAACCAAAGGACACAGAGGCAAGGCACGGGTTGTCCAACACCACTTGGTTCAGGAGTCTAGTGGGATAGCTGATTTTATTAAGAAAACTGGTGTGCTCTGGAGCAGATCAATCTATTCAACATCTGTAACCAAACAGCATGATTTTTCTGTCAGCCTGTGTCTGTTCCCAGCAGGGCTTCAGATCAGACAAGACAGAGACACTGGTTTAGCAGACAATGGAGAGGATGAGCTTCATTTTTGCACTCTGATGAGCCCAATTACATGCATGAAAATGCAGCAAACATCAAATTAAGAGTTTTGGAGAGGCATAAAACTGTATGTGAGAGAGGGAAAGTTCTCCCAGCTTAGCAAGGAGCAGAGAGGAGGAGAGACCAACTCTGGACTGACAATCTGCCTCACCTTTGGTGGGCCACTTAGCCCCAGCTTCAGAAAGCCCTCCCCACCCTGACTGACCAACCTGAGGCTCTTTCTGCCAACATTTCCCATCCAAGCTCTGTCTGCCCCAGCTTGACTCTGCTGTGCATGGCTGGGCTCCCACCTGGAGCTAAGCTTGTGCTGCTGGACCCAGGGGACATCCTGGTCCTGGTCCTGGTCCTGGTCCTGCAGCACCAACGCTGCAGGTCTGGGGCACCCGGAGTGGTTTTCCAGAGCTGCCCACTCTCCCTCCAGCACAGAAATCTCCAAGGAAGCAAACTGGAACCTCTCTATATTCTCACTTCTTGATAAGACAGTGAAAAATGAGCCTGTCAATCCAGCACCACCCATCAGAGCAGGATCAGAACCATCAGTGAACTCTGATGGCAGCGAGGTCACAGCCCTGCAGGAACACACCACAGCCACTTCTCACTGTGCATCCCCTGCTCACTGCTGGGCAAGCAGGACTCAAAGACAAGTTTCATTCATTTACCAGTACAGCTTCCAACTTTTCCTTCCTCTTCCCTGTGTCATACAGGTAAGTGAAGTCATCTGAGTTGTGATGGGATGTGTGTGTGCACGTGTGTTTGCACATGCACAAAATTAATCCCCTCTCTAAAAGTGCAACCCATCAGCTTCCCTGGCAATGATGTACAGGCTAATTTATCTATCTTCCTTTCCTTCCACTCATTCTGTGCAGATACAGCTTTATTCAAAAAGCTCTGGTGATTAATTTTAATGTAAGTTATAAATGAGAGCTTTATACAATTGGATCATGCGTGAAGAGGATTATTTTTCCAATGGATTACCATAAAAATGAAGTTACTGAAAATGTGCTCTCTCAACTACCCAGAGATCATCTGTTCTGTTTGAGCTGCCAAATAAAGGGACAGAAGGAGGGAGCTTTCAGTCCTGGTGAAAGAGGGGGTCCCCAAGGTGTGTCACCACACTGCTGCCCAGAACTGCTGCAGTTCAGATGTAGCCCCTTCCAACCTCCCAAGCCTCCCCCTCTGCTGCTCTGACTCTTACAGAAGCAGACAGAGCTCCTGTGACTGGAGGTCACTTGCTGCAGGAGGCTCAGGGTGAGGCAGACTGCTACAACTTGGGGAGGGGAAGAAGAGAAGGTCTCTCTTGTCTACTTTTTCCTACAAAAGGCTTCAGAATCCTTTATTGGAGAATGAAGAAAAAAAACCAAAAAAGAAGACTTCAACTGGAAGATGCCTGTGCAGGAATTAGGCTGCATTGGCTCTGCTCCTCCTCTGGCATTCATACCAGGAACCATCCATGACTGAGCCATACCAAAGAGCACAGCTAATGGAGAGAATTTCTGCACTAAGTAAAAATGAAAATGCTACCCCAAATCTATCTCCAGAATAAATCCATTGACTAGAAGCACCATTGAGAGGAAGGAGGTGCAAACCACTTGCGTTGCACAGGCATGTAAAAGCTCTCAGATGTTATTTTAATACAGTAATATCATGGGCAGCAACAGCAAATCATCTGGTTCCAGCACTCACTGCACAAAAGCTGCCACAGGCACAGGCCACAGAGGGATAAAAAGCTTAAGAGAAAGAAGTGATGCCAATTCTGTCCAGCCTGGCAAGGAGATAAAACCAGCATTTGTTCCTTCAGCTGGGACTCTCAGAGTGACAGGGCAGTCTCTCTACTTGCCTTATACAGTTATTGATCTGTGTCTGGAAAAATAAGCTGTACGTGGGAAGGAAACCAAGCTACAATAACCTGGCCCAACTCACCCTATTGTGCAGCCAGCCTCTGCCTCTATTGTCCAAATACAATTCAGATTATGATCATAGGGTGTTGGGTAGCCAGGAGACAGGATCCGGCCCGATGACTCTCCTTTGATTGTACCCCCACACTCAGCTGAAAGAAACATATGGGTTAGTGAGAAGATTCCTGACATGGTATGGTTCTTACTTGGCAATAATGCAAATCTCATTCTACGAATACAACGGAGAATTTCTTGCCATTTAAAGAGATTCTTAAAGCCTACAAAAGATAGACAGAGTCATTTAATTCAGCTCAAAGACTGGGTTATCAGAATAACTCTGCACTCCCGTGCACACCCCTAACACCTGGAATGCTGTCAAACCTAATTATAGAACAGTCCAACAGCACTTCACTGAGATACACAAAACTTAATAGCAGAACTTTCAAATCAAGAAGATATCCTTCTGGAGAGCTACAGGTAGAAGGGAACTAAGGACTTAGCTATGAAAAGACTTGGGGAATTAAAATGTTTGAGACACTGGAATCAGATGTCATGTAGCTCTCCAATAAACACGAATTGTCAAATGCCTGGACACATGTTGATTTCTGCCATTATCAGAAAGTGACACTCTGTGTAACGCATTAGAGTGAAAGGACAAGGACTGCAAAAGCAGAAGCCTCCTTCCAGTGAAGAAACCTTGTCAAATCCATGCTCGGAGCACTGTGTTTTATGTTGAGACTGCTTTAGAAGCTTTGAAGAGATCAGTGCTCTCTATCTGAAGCTGCTTTGTGCAGTACCCTTATCACGGCCTTTATTAATGCCGATGGGTGCGATCAGCATCAGAGTTAACATCCCATGGATCAGCAAAGGAGGAAGAAAAGGTGCTCAGCGTGATGCCCACGAGCAAAGTACTCATGTGAGGATGCTTTAAAAGCAAGAGCTGTCTCACCTACACAGGTTGGCAGGGGCTGATCCCAAGCTCTCCTCTCCCCCGTCAGGCACACCAGCACCCGGCTGCCCCGCAGGGTGTAGCCAGGGTCACAGCTGAAGGACACAGAGCTGCCAGCAAAGTGTCCCTCATCGTGGACCTTGTAGCCAAACTGTGGGATGCCAGGGTCCTCGCATTTGATGAGCTCAAAACCTGGAGTGGGAGGAAGAGCATCTGTTCTCAACAGGTATTTAACAGCCAGGAGATATTAGCAGAGGATCACACTACTATTTTCTTCTTAAAGTCATTTGCTGGACAGAAAAAAACCCACCAGATTGAAAATTAGTATTTTTCTAATTGATATTTGAATGAGATCCCAGAAATCTGGTGTCTCAGCTTCGATCCAAAGTTTCTCTATCACCACCACCTCATTCAGAAGAGAAGAAGTTTGCCAGCACCATCATCTCCCCCACTCCAAACCCAATGGAGACGACAAGATCTTTACGGAAAGGACCATTTCCTCTGGTGATGCTACTGTAACATGAAAACACACCTCAGGCTCCCATCTGCCAAGAGCACATGGGCCTAGGACTTACTAGAGAACTGCAGCTCAAAGCCTTTACTGGTGTTCTCACTGTTGGTGATGAACTCGAGCCACATAGTGCTGGAAGTGCTGTTGATGCTGGTGCTCAGCATCTCCGAGCGGCTGAAGGAGCCCAGCAGGCGAGCAGAGCTATTGCTGCCATCATAGACCTGGGAGGAACAAGAAACACATGCTAGAAAACAGATTTAGTTTGGTACTTCAGGGACCAAATCATCCATGAGTGCAAACAGGGGCAGCTCCTTTGCAGCCAGGGAAATTATCCTTTGATGAGACCAAGGAGCAGGACTCACACCCTGCAGGATCCACACCCTTCTCCTTCCACCTGAGCTCACACTGCACTCACCTGGGTTTTCTGAGCTAAGCTCTTCCCAAAGATGCAGCAAAGCTACTGAGAGAAAAATTTTCTCCCTACAGCAAGTGACAAATGAGCCTTGATCCCACTATTATTTAAGAAAACCACATTTGTATTTTTTTCCCCTTCTCTTAGATAACATGAATCTCTATGAGGATAAAGAGCAACTTCTCGCTTGTGGAGATTGATTGTAACTTTCCCCAAGAGAAGATGAGAAGTTGATGACAAACCTGTTGAGAGAATATAATTTCTTTTACAATGAGTAAATTCTTTGCTTTAGCTGCAAATCCCTCTCTCTTCCCAGTTATTTGTGAGCTGAGAATATGTGGATTACACCTATCTTGCAGTGCCAAAGTATGGCACTTAAATAAGGAGAGAGTTCTCTGGGAAGATGGCTTAGCACATCAACACACATCATACAGTATTAATGCCTCCTGCAAAATCATTTCCTTGTGGTTAATAGAAACTCAGCCTGGATTTGTCTCTTTCTATATACAGTCCTGGAACTTGTAAACGCAAATTAATCCAAGATTGAGTATGGGAATGCTGAAGACCTTGAGTCTGGAGTTCTGCATCTAAAATAAACCCCTTTTTGAGACAAATCAGCCCTGATTCTTGAAAAACACAGCAATACTGCCAAGGACATCACACTGCCTCGTGCTTTAAGTTTCCCTGTACAACTGGGGAGATCAGAACCAAAGTTTAGCTACAAAGGAAGAGCCTCTGGAATTCCAACTCATTTCTAAATCTCAGGGAAACTTCACAGCAGAAAGTGCACTGATACAAGAAAGATATCTACATCTTCAATAGATACAGGGTTTGCTGGTTTGCTTATGCATCTATCTGCAGACTGAAGCCTCAAAGAATGAGGCTGCTGTGCAAAGGACATTCCCTGTTCCCTAGTGCTGCTGCCAGAGACTGCTGGGAGCTGCTGAAGTTCAGAGATGTTGATTCCCTAAAACCACACAGTACATTTTAAATGTATTTTTTTATATAACATATTTTCATGGGTGGCATTTTCCAGAGGTCAGTCTCAGGAACTCCACAAAAAATTTAGGCCATCACTTCCCTTTCTGATCTCACTCTCATTAGCAGCACAGTAGTGCTCCATTGCTAGAGACAGAAGAATTACCTTGAGGACATCTCCTGCCTCCAGTTCAAAAGTCCTGGCTTTCAGCTGGATCCCCTTTCCTGGCTGGGTCTGGATGGAGTAGATGCACTCATGGTTGTTGTTATAGTTTATTGGATAGTTGGGGGACAGCAGAACACCTTGGGTTCCAGTTACAGATGAACCACATTCAGCTACATAAAGACACAAAACCAGGTTTTAATAACCATATGTACATTGGAGCCACACAACACATGCAGGTGACTCCTCCACAAGTGCTCACTGCTTCCTATGCACGAGGCCTCCATGGTGCACAAAGCTGCTGGAGAGGAGGGAAATCATCCCAGTGCAGGTGCTACAAAACCACATCAGTCTCCTCTGATCTTAAGGGATAAATCTCCAATAGCCACCTATCCCCAGGGACAGCCCAGAGACCTGAGTGTGCAGAGGGGACATTGTGGACAGAGCTGTCACCTTGCCACCAGAGCTCTGTGCAGAGCACCAGACAGGGAATCTGGGCAATTATTATTAAAACCAAGGTGCTGACTGGAAGGCAGCTGCAGCAGGGAACTCAGAAATGGAAGCCAGTGTGTCCACTTAGCAATGATGCCTGGGATCAAGTTTAAAGCTTTCGTACTCTTCTTTTTTTATTTCTATTCCCTTGATTAGTTTTCCCTGCAACCTGATTGTTATTCATGCCCTGAGGAGGCTGCATGTCACAGCAGGATGATGCAACCCTGTGACCAAAGTGCCAAGCAGTGCTGGGAAATGCATTCAGCAGGACAGGGCTCAGCAGGCTGAGAGCAGCCTGGCTCTCTGCAATGGCCTGAAAGGTCACCAAGAAAGAGCAGGAAAATCTACCAAGCAGGCTTTGCCAGGGTAAAAACAGGTAAGAGATCTGCTCTGTGGAAAAAAAAAAAAAAAAAAAGAAAAAAAAAAAAAGACTTGCAATCATTTAGGAGATGAAGGGAAAAGTGCAAGGTGCAAGAAACTTCTGGAGGACAAGGGAAAGCTAAAAGCCAGAGGGGGCTTTGCAGACACATCTGTACCAACATGGAATCTGCATTGCTTGGCATCACCCACCCAGAAGCAGCTTCTCTGTGCCTGGACTATCAAGCTTCAGAGCACTGGGAAGGGAGGATGTCATCAAACCACCCTGTTTTACAGGAACTGCCCCAAAAGGGACAACAGCTCTCCCACAGCTCACCACTCACTCACTTGTACAAGGACTGCAAGCTCCCTCCAGCTCCCTCTGCCCATCCCCACACCACCCACCCTGCCAGCTGAAAGCTCCCATCTCCTGGGGGGTGCCACCCACCGAGACCATCCAGCACAGTGTAACCAACCAAGCAAAATGAAAGCACATGACCACCTACCAACACACCTTGGCAGAGGAGAACTCCACACACGCCGTCTCCCCCCCAGGCAGGTGATGCGGGCTGCACCCTCCAGTCGGTACCCGGGGAAGCAGGAGAAGGTGAGGACATCCCCCACCCCAAACTGCAGCCCCTTGCGGATGCTGTAGGCTGGCACCTCTGGCTCATCACAGGGCTCCAGATCATATTCTAGAGGGGACAGACAGATAGACATTGAGAGGAGGGCAGGGGGACACCATGTACCCTGTGCTCTATCCAGGGAGGGGATCCCAGTCCCTGAACTCCAGGACAAGAAGGGACTTTTGATCCAGCAGCAGTGAAGCTCTGCAAAGGCAGCATCCCCAGAGGATGTGTGTCCTCTTTGAGCTGTGGGGACCAGCTTGGGTTTCACTCTCAAGATGCTGCCTCCAGCCTCTCACCGGGATCACGACTGAAACCGACTCAAAACACAACAGGTCTGATCTGCAGCCACTGCTGCAGGCAAACAAGAAAGTGACATCAGTGGTGACTAAACACGATGGAAATTTTTTCACTCTCCCTCTGGTTTAGTCAAATGAAGATGAATTTATCTGGATGGGATTGCTGCTGCCTCTACATTACTAATCCTGAAAATGAATGAACGCAGCATCCTGCTTGGGGAACGCCAGAGAGTGTTTAAGCTGCTGTTAAATGAAAGGTCATGTAGCACTGTGGCTAATAGCCAAACATGCCTTCATCCACTAAACATCCTAAAGTAAAACCTTTTTGGGGGTTATTTTCTGAAAAATAACGGGCCTGCAACGTACATACAAAGATATCTAAAGGAAGCTTAAAATATAACTGACCCTGATTTTCATTTTCCAAGATAGGAAAGAAGACTCCAGATACATTGGAAATAACAGAGACATTTTTTTTTTAAAGACAAAAAGCCTTCCAAATGGAATTTAATTGGAAACTTTGACTACTTTCTATGGAGCATCATATGTGAATCCAACGTCAGAGGCCAGACCAAAGGTACAGGACAGCCATTCTCTCCATTTTATTTAGGTTTTATTTGCATCTATGGCAACAGCTCTGTCTGTCAAAGGCAACGAGCACATCAGCACCCATCTCCACAATAAAAATGGTTATTTCTCTTCCACATCAGCAGGCCAAATTTGCAGCTGTTGCCCTCAAGACTAAAAGGTATGCTGAGATACAGAAAAGAACAGCACCAGGATGATAAACTTCTGCCCACTAACTGATTTTTCAGGGAACGGCTTGTTGGGGCAGTCAGGCAGTAAATACTTCATTTTCTGAAATGTGTCCACGGGCAGGCACTTCAGTGGTAATTTCTGTAGGACTTCAGGTTACAAGACTCAGTTAAACACCTTGCACACTTCAGCCAGAGATTGAAATGCAAAGTGATTATTTACAAGTGTGAGGATCTGTTCTGCATAGGCCAATGTGTCTGCCTGGGAGCCCCTCTCCAGCAGCACCATGCAATTTTCACTGACAGCTTCTGCAAATCTAGATTTGCAGTCAAAGAAACCAGCATCTTCTATACCACAAAGAGCAACCAGAGCTTCACCAGCACTGGGGGGTGAGAAGGGTTGCTGCATCCAGCAAATCCTGCAGCTCTTGATGTCTGCTGTCACCTGCCACTACAGCAGCTCAATTAGAAGCACCCCAGCAAAAGAAATACTCTTTCCAGTTCCCCAGCAATGCTAGTGGATGAGAGAAACCTGGCCTAGGCTGCACATGGCCCATGTTCCATCCAGGACAGGAAATGAACATCCAAGTGGAGCAAGGAACCAAAAGAAAAAGAGACCAGAAGAACAATGGGACTGCCCAGCTCTGCCTTGCTCCTTATCCAGGAAGTCCAGATTGCTCAACGTTGCCTTCCAAAAGATCCCATCTGTCCCAGCTTCCCAAGTTGGAAATACTGCAACTACTACAGTGGTTTTCCTCTGATAAGCAGAGGAGGAAAGAGAAAACATGGGTTAGGGTTAGAGCTGAAACTCTGTCCATAAAACAGAGCAGCAAAGATGACCACATGAGGAAGGAGAAGGCAGCAAGTATGTTTGTGGTGGGATTTAATTTCAGTGGGTTCGGTCCAGTCATCTACTTGGGCAAACAAAACTGCTACATCTGGTGATGCGGAGACTGCAAGAAGAGTATTTTTGGGACAGAGAGTGGTTCAATGCTGGAATCATTTTCTAGGGTAACGAGAGGAGTGAGGGATCATGTGCGCTGCAGCAGCAGAAAAATATTCCCAAGGTTTGCAGGAAAGTGGGAAGTGCAAAGGGAAACAATGACATCTTTGTCCACTCGTGTTCTTACCTGAGAAGGTGATGTTGAAACCCTCATAGGACATGGAGAAGTCTGAGATGAAGCGAATTTGAGCAGTGAAGTTTCCAAAGAGCCCTGCACTGAGTGGGGCTGGGAGGCGGGAGCCCGTCAGCTGCTGCAGGGGCTGAGCAAAGCTGGTGTTCTCTGTGATGAGGAGGTAGTCATGGCCATTCTCCAAGTGGAAGGTATGAAAGGTGAAGAAGACACCTGCAAGGGGGGAAAAACAGAGATGGCTTCAGCCAGCAGTGGTCGTACGGCTGTGTTTCCTCAGCTAGAAGTGGCTCCTAAGCCATCCGTGTGCCTTTCCCAAGTAATGGCTGTGTCCCAGCCTTGTCCTGTCCTGTCCTGTCCTGCTGGGAAGGGGCTGCTGCTTCCCTTCCCTGCTTGTGACCCACTCCCAGGACCTGCTGTCCCTCCCCAGGTGCTTGTGCTGTGTCCCCACACAGAGCCAGGGTCTTGCCAGCCATCCCAGCTGTGAAAAGCAAGGAGAATCCTACACTTTTATCTATGCTACACTGGCAAAAATAAAACCCACAGCAGAAGCAGCTCCAGAAGGAAAAAGCAATCACAGGAAAACTATTCCCTCTCTTCTTGCAAATTCAATTTTAAATATTTGAAACATTTCGGCAAGAAGGCAGTGACCTTGCTGCATTTGGAAAGGAACAAGAAAGGAGTAATGGATTACTTAAAATATCCTTCACGCCCACGGACACAAAGCAGTAAGTACTTCAGGCTTTTGCAAGAGCCTCCAGCTAGGTGATTTTTTCATGCTGGAATTCAAACACAATTAGAAACACTTACTCTCTGGAAAATAATTCCTGCTTTGAAAAACAAACAAAAAAATGGCAGTCTCAGCTTTCAGAGAGCAAAGCAAGGCAGGATCTTCTGTCAGAAACCCCATCCCATTACCTACACAGTCAGCAAGCTAAGGCCATGCCTTGGCATAAGAAAACCCACTTTGCATTTATTTGGCTTCTTTCCTCCAAAGATCTTCACATACTTCCCAAGCACCACGGGGCAGGCTCCTGAGCCCTGCTGACACCAACCTGGCTTTTCCCTCCCCACCACCCCCCTGAACTCCACACAGATGTTTGCAGAGCAAGAGGCTCCTCTGTGCAAACATGAGTGCTGTGAGCTGCTCTGCATCACTCCCAGTCTGTTCCCCACCCTCCTGGCACACAGTGCCACAAGCAAGATGCTCCACTTAAACCCATGATTAAGAGCACAGAGCCCACCAGCCTGGGGAGACCCAAGGGCTGCCTTGCTCAGCATCCCAGCTCTGCCAAGGTTCAGCATCCTCTGCTTCAAAGGCTACACAGGGAATCTGTAAATAAGGACGAGAGGAATATCCTCCTCCTTCCTCCCCTTTAGTTTTTGGAGAACAGGATGACACCAGCCTAGAGACTGATGAAAACCCTGGAGCATGAGATTTAATATCCATCCCAACAGGTTTTTGTCAGCATCAAATTATAATTTTGAATATTCCATTTATCTCTGTGTCTATCCAATTTCTTCCTGAAGGCTTACTGGTCACATGTAAGCATTTTCATTCCAAGAGATGAAGGGCAGAGAGGCTGGTAACCAATACAAAGCCTTTCCCATGGAAATCCTTGGATTTGGAAGGAGTGGGGCTCATATTCTCTGCCCACCTTCATCCCTGACAGGCAATTTATTGAACCTTGCTAATCTTCAGTGTCCCAGGCAACAAGATTTGTGTGATGACCAAAAGAGCCTCAAATCCAGCCTCTTATATCCAAGTAAATATTATACAGAGCTTGGTAGAAAAATTGTAGTTCCTGTTTTCCCCACAGAACTCCAGGACAGCAGGAAACCTCTAACAGTTTCCAAATGTTTATTATTCTTACCAGCAGCACAGCAAACTGGAAATAGGCACAACCTGCTTTGGCCTGAAAACTTGGTGAGAGGCAGTGAATACAAAATGCCTTCAGTTTTCCCTGTTTACCAGCTGAGAAGAAATTTATACCCTCACCTTTACAAAACCCAACCTAAGGGACAGAATAACATCACTCCACCAAAAGCAGCACCAGAACACAACACAGTCCCCAGAAGTGGGAGGAAAATCCTGGTCTCCAGGAAAAGGAGCCCTTGTCTCCAGGGCACGAGGCTGCTCCAGCAGCAGTAGTTATGGGCTGTGTAACTGGAGCCATAAGGGCCAATTACAAACTCATTTGAAGGGATTTGTGACCCTGATTAAACCTTTGCTCTGGTCTAAAATTTACTGTGCCACAAAATGCCTCTGCAAATGCAGGTGCTCCCCCCCCCATTCTTTGCTAGAGAAACAACAAAACAAATTATAGAGAAAAGAAATCACTTTGAAGTTCCCTGATTAAAAATAACAGTCTCTCTTTAAAGCATTTAAATACCTCTGAAATTAAGCCACTTTTAAACTAAAGTTGTACAGCTCATGAGTCCATAAAGTAGATCAGTATCTGCAGTTACATAAAAATAACTACTGTAAAAACCAACTTCTTTAACCAGGGGACTCGTGTGCTGGCTGTGTGCAAGATGTTCATAAAGATCTGGGAGTGAGAAACTTGGAACAAACTTTTTGGCAAACATCTAGCTCATAGAATGGCTTGGGTTGGAAAGGACCTTAAAGATCACTGAATTGCAACCCTCTGCATGGGCAGGGACACCTCCCACCAGCCCAGGCTGCTCCAAGCTCCATCCAGCCTGGTCTGAGACACTGCCAGGGAAAGGGCATCCATGTAAATATATTCCCTGCTTGGTAATCCTACTCGCAGCAGAATTGTTAAAGCTTCTGGGTTTAACAAGCACCAAAATTCTGATCACAGAATCACCCAGCAGTCTCCAAGAAGAGGGAACTGAAAGACAAGAACAAAGCACAGAGAGAAGACTCAGCAGTGCTGATGAAGCCAGCCCAGACAGGAGTTCAGTCACAGATTTTTTAAGGGCTGTTCTGTTCCCCAAGGACTAAACTCATTCCATTTCTGCAGTACTGACTCAGGATCACTGTTCCACTGCTCTTTACTGAGGAAGGAGAAGAAACGTTGCAGGAATGCTGAGAAGAGGGAGGAGAAGCTCACAGCACTGCATCCTGCAGCAGCTCCCTGCAACCACAGCTGGGGAAGGAGCTCACTCAGAAAGGCAAAATGTTGTTGTAGGGAAAGGATGTCTGTGTACAAGTGTGTATGTGTCCATGGGCTGCTACCAACACAGCCTGGCACCTACAGACCTTACAATACACCAAACAAAGCACAATTTGAACATGCTCCTTACATTAAAGAGATTCTTCTATACCAAACACTCAGCTTCTTCTATCGGAGTCCCATCAGCTTCCCAGCACAACCTGATAGCTAAGAAGAGTTGAAACTCTTGTCAAAGAGGGCTGTAAATTTGCAATACAACTAGCTGGATTTACAGGGCAGCTCAGAGTTTGATTTCCTCATGTTCATGACTGGCATTTCCAAAGAAGCTCAGAGGCTTCAGCCTGCTAAAGCCAGGAGCAGCTTTCCAGAGAGCTCGATATCCATCTTCCAGACTGACCAACAGAAGCTGGTACAAGATGGTCAGATCCTGAGCTGAATTCTTTGGATGATCCAGAACAGCATTGCACTGACCCACTCCAGGGATGTGCTGGTTCCTGCACTATTGAATTGGCCACAGCAAGAGCTTTTACAGGACAAAAAGCCACTGAAATTCTGTAGACATACCTACAGTATCTGGAAAACGCACCCTGGTTTTTCCAGCCCTGCTTAGCTTGGTCAGAAGACTTTCTTCTGATGTTGGCATAAAAGCACAGGGGCCATCAAAGCCGCAGTTTCTCACATGAAAGAGTCAGTTTGCTGTGCTGTGCTTAGCTGCAGGATAATGCAGTGTCTCATCAGAGAGCTGAGTCCAAGGCAGAGTGGATTAATGAAGAGTGGATTGCTGCTACTCAACAGAATACTTTTCACAGCATGTGATGGTTCCCTTAATGCACTGTGCTGTTCATTGACAAGTTTATTTGCTGTAATACAAATGGTATTTGCAAAATTGGCTCATGATAGCTCCCGTTGTGCTGATATCTGGTACGAGACAGTTATACAAGAATGTATAAAGTTACATAAAAGGTTTATACCCTTTATGCTTACCCCAGGCAGATACTGACTCGGATCAGGAGAAATTACCTCCTGCCCCTGCACATAAAAACTTGCTCTCTAATCATCAATGATACATTTTCTTGAAAATTTCCTCCAAGGCAAAAGATTGGCCTGTGCTGCACAGGCAACTGGACTAAACAGACCTGCACGTGGCCCCTGAGCTGGCAACACTCCTGGTGTGGGAATCAGAGCTGCAGAACTAGGACAGAGCTGGGCGCCCGAGTCCTGTCCCATCTCTGGAAATTATTTACTGCATACTTCCACCTCTGCAGCTGTAAAATGATATACAGACAGTCATCCAGCACTGCAAAGAAAAAAGAAGGCTGAAAGTGCTATCGAGCACCAAACATTCCTGCAGTGGTGTCAGCAGCAGCTCCCCTCTCCTCCATGGGGCATTACTAGCAAGACATCAGCTCAACCTTCCAGAGGATACTGCAGACAATGCCTAGCTCAGGCTCTGAGATCTGGGGGTTGAGATGGGACCATCTTTCCCTCTTAATCCTCTCCACTTCAAAAGGATTAAGAGATGTGACACCAAAAACCTCTGCATCTTGTTCAGAGACAACACTTGGGTGGTGGCAACAACACAAGAACAGCACCTGGCCAACGATGTGTACCCAACACTACTGAGAGACAAACCCTTGGTTTACATGGGCAACACTTGCCTCCCACTGACCATCCTCCTCCAGCCCATCTCTAAAATCACCCTAAGCTAAAGGTTTCTGACCTTTTCCATGTGATGCTTCTATTGTCCACGTGCAGTTCAAGTTATTTGGATAAAAATCAGGGAAGCCTGGGGATAAGATGGTACCACTGGAACCACGAATGTAACCCCCACATAGAGCTGCAAAAGAATAAAAAAAGAAGATGAACTGACAGAATTATAAAATTCAAACCTCATCATCAGCTGGAAGGGAGTGCCAAAATAAAGCCTGACCCACCAAAAGCAAGCAAAATACAGAGATGAAATGTCCCTGTGAGCTTTACAATTGCTCTCTCGCTCTTGCAGCAGATCTGCAAATGAAGCTTTTGCCCTCTCCTGCAGATGTTACCCCCCTGAGCTCCTTACCCTCACAGCTGGGCAGTGGTCGGCTCCACTGGAAGTTGGGCTCACACTCCAGAGCTTCACTGTCACTCAGGGTGTAGCCTGAATCACAGCTGAAGGTCACCAGAGCTCCCACGTAGAAATCATTCCCGTGGCGCTGGCCGTTCACTGGGATCCCCGGGTCCAAGCAATGGTCTGACTGGAGCTTCACAGCTGTGGCAAACAAACCCACTCGTGTCAGAGCATGTGGTGGCTGCAGAACCTGGGAGAAGCTCAGCTCCTCCTGATTATCCCCAAAGTAAGAGGATGAAACGGACAGAGGAAACCATCTCTCCCTCCTAAGATCAGTAATATTCTGTTTATGCTAAAATAAAAGTAAAAAAGACTTTCAACAATCAAGATGGCCAAAAAGTAGAAGCTGCTACCTGAGCTCCAGCAGCTTCACTGTCTCCAGACACTGTAATGGTGCTCACCATGGGGCACGGGGGGGTGAGACCAAGGGGCTGTCAGCTGCTGCAGAGCACATCACACTTACTTTCGTATCGGATCTGAAAGCCTATGTCTGAGTGGCTTTTGTCAGTGGTGAAGAGGAGGTAGAGGTAGTTGCTGGTGCTGATGAGGAACTGGGGCACCTGAGTCCCATCATAGACCCCGATCAGTGGGGAGGAGTAGGACCGCCCATCTCGCACTTCCAGGGTGTCGTAATTCACCTCTGTCTTAAATCTGCAAGGGACAGAAGATGACATCTGTGAAAAAACTAGCCTGGGTGATTTTCATGGCTGCAACTCAGCACCCCCCGAACCACCGGAAAAATAACACAAAGAGGAAACTTTTGGGATGTGCAGGGGGAGCACCTGTCAAAGGTGATCTTGATGGGGTAGCCAGGCTGAGCCTCTATGACCCACGCACAGCTCAGGGAGTCCTTGTAGAAGCCAGGCCAGCCAGGGGACAGGATGGTTCCACTGGGTGATGTCAGGTGGCCCCCACAGGGTGCTGGGGAGAAGGAGAATGAGACATTTCAGGTAAGAGCATCGTGGAGGTGTTATCAGACATAATCCTCCCTGCCAGGAAGCACTGTCCTGCCGTGGGAAGGTTTGCATGCTTTCTTGTTTCACAGGTTAAAACCAAACAGAACTAGGTGAAATAACAACAGTGGTGGGTATGGAACTGCCTTTTAGCTTCAACTGAAGATTGAAGCCTGCTACTGTGTCTGTGGGAGTCAGCAACCCAAGCTTGTACAGCAGCTCTAAGGGGACAGGGCATGATAATAATTATTAGATACAAAATCAGGGACAACTTCAAGGTCAGTTTGCATTTCAGGAGCTGCAGGTGCCAGAAAATCTTTCATAGCTGTGGTAATTGAGTCATGCCTTTTCCTGCACAAGGGATGTCTCAAGACTATGGCATTTATTCCACACTGTGGTCCCTTGTGCCATCAGCAGAAGCTAAAGGCACATTATTACCTTTTCTGGAAAAAGGAAATTGGATCTAATGGACCAGAGGTAGAAAATCCAACAGCTCTAAATAACTGCAATGTACTGTCCTTTAGAAACCAAACAAGATGGAAAAGTGTGTTCTGTGAGCTCGTGCTCCCCCCTGCTCAGCATTTTGCAGGAGTCAGCACCCAGGTGCTTCTTTATCTCCCAACAAATCAAGTCACTGGTGCTGGTCCCACATGTCCCACAAAGCAGCATGACAACAATAATGTCACAGCCTTTGGGAGCTCCCACGGGGCAGACCAAGCCCAGTGCCCATCAGCAGAGTCCAGCTTCTTAGTATATAAGTCACTGAACACAACTGCTACCTTCTTCTTTCAGCCTGAAAGACAACGGATTAGATTGTGCCAGTTTTGCTGCTCATCCACTTGGACAATACATGACCAATTACTGAAATTATTTCTCAATAGCACAGTCCTTTTTATTCAAACTGCTGTAAATACCAGTGCAGGGCATCACTTCCCCGAAATAAAGGGCAAAGGAAGACTTTTCACTTCTAATTAGCTCTTTCTCTACTTTTCCACAGCTGAAGCTTTAAAGGACCATGAAAATTCTTTGAAATCTATATTTAAGCCTTTAATTCAACCCATCTCCCACCTTTATAGGTTGAATATCATAGCTCTTGTGGAAGAGAGATATAAGCATAAAATTTCTGGCTCTCAACTGCCATGGTCCATTAGACTGAGTGATGCACAGAGAGATGCCAAAGGGATGTGTGTGTGTGTGTGAATGTTGGCAGCAATGAGTTCCCTCTTCACAGTAAAGATCTGTACCTTTTGCTTCTTTCATTATGTAAATATTATGCATTTTACATGTGACCAGAAATCAGGACAGGAAAACTATCACCATGTATCTTCTACTCTCTGTTTTTTAATTCCCTTTGTGACAAGAGTTGCAGGGAAGCTGTTCATCACCAGTCAATCAATGCTTTTTAGTACTGTTATTAGAGAAACACCTGTTTAGAGAACAGAGTTCTAACAAGAACTGGCCTAATAAAAATAATCTCCATCATTCATTTCACAGAAATGTGCAGATCACACCTTCCAGTGCTATGGAAAATCCTGGCTGAGAAGCTGAGAGTTAGAACCGAAGTCTAGCAGTCCTTCAGCTCTCAAAAACAAATATCTCTGCCTACATGAAGGCAAAAGGCCTCCCACGAGGTCAGCACTGTGTTCCTTCACCGGGCAGTGTCCTGACAGACAGAGTTATTATCCCTTTCCACCCAAAGGCTGCAAACACGAGGAGATCGCTCTCCCTCCAGAGCACACGGAAGGAGCAGGAGGAAAGCTGATTAAATTTACCTTCGCATCTGAGCACTGCATTGTTCCAGACCACACTGCCTTCTTTCAGGATGCAGGTGATGGTTTCTGAGCCATGGGTCCTGATGAAGCCCTCATCACAAAGGAAGGAGACGGAGCTGCCCAGCTGGAGGCTGTCCCCAAAGCGCTTCCCGTTCACCGGCACGCCGGGGTCAGGGCACTCGTTGTGCCGAAATGCTAAGAGGGAAAGAGAAAAGTCAATACCTTGCTTCCCCCACCTCTGTCCAATTGAAAAATCACTTTGTTCCACCTCAGACTTCACTGAACAGTAGTTTCCTGTCTCTCCTACAGAGACAACCTCACTTAACACGCCCCTGGAAGCCCACACAGCACACACTTTATTTTAATCCATTATGACCCCAGCAGAGCTACTGTGCTCTGCACACAGGTCAGCCCGGGGCTGAAATCATGGCAGCCCCTCTTCTCTAAACTGCCAAGACACCCAAGTATGGGTTCCCACTGTTCAGCATCTCATCGAGTTGAACTGGCTTCAATTGTTCTGCTCCTTGTCTCTACTGCAAGTGTTTATTTGCAACCTCAGGGAGGAAGGAGGAGATTAACACCATTTGTACTTAAGAGGTGCTGAAATACAGGGTCCAGAATGAGCCTGCAGAACCAAATTTTCATCTTAGACTCACTCAGAAACATAGTACCCAAAAACTCTAAATACAGAAAGATTTTTCCAAACTCTAAAAATACCGCAGTGCATGAGAGGAGACACAATTTATCCAGTAATGAGAAAAAAAGAAAGCTTTAAGGCCCTGTGGTTAAGTGTAAGGGTCCTCTCAGCATGTTCTGTGGTTGACTGCCATACAGTCCCCCACCTTCCTTGTCAGCATTGCCAGGATAAAATGAAGGACACACAGCAATTACCTTCCCAGGTGTTGTAAAGTTACACATGGAATTGCAAGGACACAAAGCCCCATTTAAAGCTCTGCCCTTTTGCAGCAGTTAAAAACTAGGCCAACCAACCAATCAGAAAGTAAGTCTATAGCCCTAATTCCCCATTAAGTGCATAATTATGTACTATATCTTCATGTGCTGGGAGGTGGTCTTCAGATATGAACAGCATATGAAAGATTAAAGCCTGCAGATTAATCACACACACATGCTTTTAGTAGCTTTAATGCACTTGACAAATGCAGATGAGCTCCAGATTTCCTACAGAGCATCACTGCTCTTTTAATATCTTGTTATATACACTGCTAAAGGGGAAACACAGGCTGGGGCTGCTCCTAACTGTCCCTTGTAGCACTATGTTGTCTCTTCTCTCCTACCTAAACTGAAGGAAATGATAGCAAGGTGTCTGAGAAAGACCCAGGAGCTCCCTTTTGGTAGTTCAAGCAGTCAGAACAGATTAACTCATATGTACTGAAGAGTCATTTACAACAATAAAAAAACTGGCTTAAAAATGTCTTCACACAGGCGACAGCCACAACTCCCAACATGGGTCTGTGATGTATGGGAGATGCATCCTGGAGGGCACCACCAGTGTTTCTGGATGAGACATCTCCCTCCTTGCAGGATCCAGGACTCAATCCTGGCTATGAAAATACTGCACACAACCTACTCCATCTGATGAGCCTCCAGCCTGCTGTAGTGTGGCAAATTATTTCTTAAGACCTCTGGGTTTTTTTGTTTTTAAAGAGAGGATTTGCAATCATAGCTAGAAAGGCTATTAATTTAGCTGTGGCACTAAAGGCTATTATAGCCAAGCCATTTATCAGTTCTGCTGAATAGGTTTAATAACGCTCTTTAGAAAATTATAGGACAATATGAGGATAAAATTACCATAGCATTCATTTGAGATTTGAAGACTGGACTTACATGAAGCCAAATATATCTGTGGAAGTTTCAACGCTTTATATCATAAGGCACTGCCACACGTTTTACTTTATCTTCAAAGTCTTGCAGACTTTTAGGTGTCAGCAAACGACAGCATTAACTGATGAACACAACCACCTGGGACCTAAGGGCTCTTCCTGATCTGCATCGAGTTGTCCCCAAAGCATTGCCCCACCTCAGCAAGCAGGATGGAGGCAGAGAGGGGGAAAGCAGAAAGCAGAAAGCAGACCTCACCCTGCAGGCTGATGGGACAACACAAACCCTGGCTGCTCCACAGACAGATAATCCAGGGCCAAAGTGATTCTTCCACCACTGGACAACACTTAAACTTCACAGCCAAAAAGCTCTAAGTTTGACACCAATCCCCAAAGCTGCAAATCTGAAGTAACCCCCCACTTTTCAGACTTCCTTGGGATTTCCAAGGAATGGTTTGAGTGCCCTTTAGTCACTAACAAGAACTCAGAGCTTGACATGAAAACCAGAAGGAAGGACAAGGCACTTACTGGTGAAGGTTATGTTGAAGCCTCTTTTCTCCGTGGAGTGGTCAGTCTGGAACTCCAGCCTGGCTACGTGCCCACTGCTGGTCAGAGAGGAGGGGATCTGGTTTCCTGAGAAGGTCCCCAGCACCGGTGACTCGGCAGTCCCACCATCCTTCACAGCTAGGAAATCAAACTGGGGCTCCACATCAAAATCATTGAAAGCCAAGTGGATTCGGCTCTCGGGTTTAGCTATAATTAACCAAACACAGTGCAAGCTGCTGCCGTATTCTTCGGGGTAATTTGGTGAGAGCACAATCCCAGATGGGGTGGTGAAGTTGAAAAAACAGGAAACTGTAATGAGAAATCACCATCAATCACACAGCTTGGTGCTCCAAAAGCTGCTCTGCCATGCTCCCCCCTCCCTCTGATCCCCCGAGCTGAGCAATTCCTGCAAACTCCCCAGAGCTTTGCCTCTCAGACCAACACAGAAAGCAAGGGCTCAGTGCTCCATTCACTGCTAGATGTCAGTGATTTACTTGCATGGAGAAGAAGTAACTTCAAAGCAGACTCCAGCCCTGGTTTTGGTTGCCCTGCACAGAACTGCCCCATGGCCAACAGTTCCTCACAGGTTTGCAGGCTCTGGGCCATGCATGGGTTGCTTCACTGCACCAGGAAAAAGTCACTCAGCCTGGTGGGGAAGCCAAATGTCTGCCTACAGCCAGGGCAAAATGAAGGTGGCATTAAACAAGTCAGACTTTGTAGTAAGGTCTTCAGGACAAGTGACAAAGTTCTGAGGTAAGGAACCAACTTGGCTGCTGCCCCACGCAGACCCCCAGGCTCCCCTACTGCAATCCCACCCAAGCTTTTTTTAGTCTAAAGCACTGGGTGAAGTGCAGAGCAGGGCAGACTTCTCAGGATTTGCTTCAAAATCTGAGTTTCTAGTTTACCTTTCTTTGCTGAATGCAATTTTCACCCACGCTCCTCGCATTCAGACTATCCCCATCCTTCATTAAATATTTGTATGATACAGCAATAAATTGTTAGCTCCTTTGAGAAGGAGCTGCAGCTCTATTTGCCTTTGTCTATCTCCTTGGGCAGCTGTTTATACATGTGCCAAATGAGCCCTGAAAAACAAAGGCTGCAGTTTGGGTTTTGGTAGTGACTTTGCTGCCCTGGGCAAGAAAGAGTCCAAGAACCTCCCCAAGCTTCTCCCAAATACCAGGGCTTGAGACAACTCAGAACAAGGGTCTGCAGGCTGCAATCTGCAGCCCAGGTGTAGGGGCAGCCCCCCTTCCCATTGCAAATAAATCACTGACTTCTGCTGGGCTAGCATGTTACCAAACGCAGGCAAACTACATTGCCATTCCCATGAAAATAATTAAAACCAGTCTTAAAATGAAGTAGAGGGGAAGAGTGCATGTGAAAAAAATCTTTAGCTCTTAAGGGTTTTCAATATATACTGTATTTCAGCTGACAAGGTCCATTAATTTGAAAAAGCAAGGCTGCCTGTTAAGTGGTACCTACCCACTGGTTGTGATATTTTATGTATGTATGCTTTACTCATCTTTTTCCCCACCATCACCCTTGGTAAAACCCATTACTTGGAACATACATCTCACTAATTCCTGGCAAAAGGACATTGCACAGAGGATGAGACTGGTTTCAGTTTGGCATTTATACAATTATTTGGTTCAGTGCTCACCCTCCCTCTGCTATGTTCACTGTCTTCCTTCAACTCTTAATGGTTTCAGATCATAAAAGATGGACGTTACCGTGACGTAACCAAGGCTAGAGCTAGACAATCTATTTCCTGCTCTCAGCAACAAAGAGAACAGATTAAAGAGAAAACAAACTGCAAAATATCCTCAGGATTTTGGCTCTTTAGTAAAGTATCAAGGGATGCTGTCAAATAATTCTGTCAGCGTAAGCTTGGTATAATCTGCCTAGGAATAGTTACTGAAAATAAATGCATTCACACACAGAGAAACATCTCAGCAGCAGGAACCCTCACAGAAGCCAGGCATCACCTATAAATTTTTAAATCCAAAGAGGTAAATTAGCATTCACCCAGGACCTACAGCATCACACAGCCAGCAACAGGGAGGCACCGTTGCGAGCGCAGCTATCAGGGCACGGTGCTGGTGGCTCAGTTCAGGAAACAACACAACAAAGAACTTGCTGACAAAAGAGGGAAAAGCAGAGTGAGGGAAGAATATAAAATTAACCTTTGCCAGATAAAACAAAATGACAGATTAAAAAGTAACAGATAAACCCCCTCCACTGCAGGGAAATAAATGACAGTTTGGATTTTCTATAAAATAAAAATAGGCACCAGGAGCCTACATCAGCCTCTGCTTTCCCAGGAGTGCTTTGCTGGACACTCAGAAAAGCAGCAGCTGTTTGGTAACTCATCCCAGACCCTGAAATGAGCGATCAGAACAAAAATGATGGTACCCAAGAAAGGTGGAAGACAGCTGAGTGCTGCCCGTGTCCTGCTGTTCTCTGCATCTAGGACAGACAGACAGACCCAACTGCACAGGCACTCATTCAAAACATGACAGACAGACAGAGGTCAGCCCTGCCTGCAGCCTGCCCAGCATCACCCAGTACCCCTGCCTCTGAGGCTTGAGCTAAGAGACTGAAATTAGTGTTTATTATGGTTGTTCTTAAAGAGGACATTTCATCATGTGCAGAACATTGCTCAGATTTATAAGCCTAAGCTGATCATTGCCAATAACTACTACTATTGATCAAGTACTGCAAAAGCAATAAGAAAAATCCCTTTATTGAATAGAGCAGGATCAATCACAGCAGAAAGAGAAAACCTCACAAAGCCAGTGAGACTCATGCCATTAACAAGTAAGTATGAGGTATTCATTCAAGTCATCAACAGCATTATCAAGATTCTGTGTTAATTGGGAGCAGCACAAACAGTGAAGAAATGGCTCAATGCTTTGTGTCTTAGGAAGTCAGGTGAGACACATGGCACAGGGCACTGTCCCACCATCCCCATCCGAGATGTTCCTGGCTCAGCTGAACAGAAGCATCTGACAGGGATTCACCAGCACAGCTGCTTCTGTCTGCACCTTCTCAAATCTCTGCATTTGGCTGGTCAGTCCAGGCACCACTTGCTTATCTTCTGCCTTCCTAAGACCCTGTCCCCTCCAACCATCTCACCTCTCCTGTGAGCTGTGCCTGGTGGCCCCAGCCCCTCCAGCTCAGCTCCTCCTGCAAGAGGGGATCCAGGGCTGATCCCAAAGAGAGGGCATACCTGCAAGGCATGGGAATTGGAATGGGAAAGGGGCTGAGCACCAAGCAGAGAATCACTGCAATCATTTCAGTATCCATGGAAACAAACAAAAAAAATCCAGACTTCTCTCTTAGAAGAGACTCTGACCACTTGGGAGAGAGCTTGAAGACAGTAACAGATTTTCTGCCTTACTTTTCCTTTTTAAAAGGATCCCTCCTCAAGGCATAGCTTACTGATGGACTGGAAAAGTAGGGTCTCAGCAGGAGCAGGTGAATAACCAGCATGGCTCACTCAGGGAAGTGCAGGGCTCGAAGAGCTGGAAGCTCAGGGCACTGCTCAAGCTGCGAAGCAAAGTGCTTCACATTTTCTATTATCCTCCTTCCATATCTGTTCTTTCAATAAACACATCTGCATCACTATTCTTTTCCTTCTCAGAACCCTGAGGCACCAACAGGGCAAGTGGGAGGCAAAGGCAAGAAGTCGAGAGCAAATATTAGCTGAGAAAATTTTTTTGTATTTCCAAGCAACAAACTCTTCAGCTGACTCTGATGGAGTCACTGTCACTGCCAGCAGGTGGCTAACCGGGGGTGGGAGAGCTGGTACATTAACAATAATGGAAAAGAAGCAGGGTTCAGGTACCAGATCTCGAGGAAAATATCACCAGTGAAGTTCAAACAGGCTGCAGAGGAGCCCCTGTGATCAGAGAAGGAGCTGCAATGCCAGGCAAGGTTCCATCACCACCCACTCAAAGCAGCAGCAGTGGCAAGGGTACCAGCAATGGGAGAAGTTTAAGAAACTTTCTGAAAAATGCCAGTCCCCACCAAGGCAGCATTGGGCTGCTTGTCTGCCAGGGTTTCTGCAGCCATCTGTTCCTCAGGAGGTGCTCCAAGACAAGATCCTATCCTGTGTGGCCCTCTTGATTTTAAGGGAACTCTCCCCATCCCTGCAGTCTCTTGGGAATCTGTTGTGGTGTCCACACGAAGACAGAAGTTCAATTGTCACTTTTTTGGAAAAAGCCCCAAGGCAATCCAGTGGCCCTGCTATGTACCTTGCTCGTTTTGCTCCTCGGTGCTGAGCAGAGCATCCCTCCTGTGCTGCTGGGCTTGCAGCCACCTCCCAGCTGCTGCAACACAACCATCACCTTTGGCTGGAAGCTGCAAGAGCCTGGGACTTGGCTCTCCCTCCACACAGTCCCATGCTCTCAGCACACCAAGTGTATAGGGGATGCTGTAATCCCAGAAAGGGCACAGACCCCCAAAACCTGTGACTGCAACTGGGGTGAGGGCAGCTGCACCCCAGAGAGTGTGTGCAGATCCAGCCACACACAAAGCTCTGCTCATGGGGACCAAGAGAAAGAGCCTTAAAGGGAGACTTGCACACATCCAAACTCCACCTGCAATCTGGAAATGCCCCGTTGCAGGTTTCGCAAGCACCAACCCCACCCATAAAGCTCCTAAAGAAAGGCAGGCAGGCATAAGGGAATTTCTCTGCAGACCAGACAGCAATACAACACACACCACATTCCTGTGTTCTGGATGTGTAGAGAAGGGAAGGGGACAGAAGCAACCTCCTCACCCAATAAAACCAGTAAGTGCCATTACAGCTTCAGACTCATGTAGAGAAGCAACCCATCACACTGAGCAATTGCTGTCAGAAATATGGACAGATGCCTTGGCACAGGACAGCTCATTTATAGCAGCATGAAGCCCCATCAGGGTAACAGCTCAACTGATTCAATCAGTAAAATAACAAGCATGGAGACAACCCAACAAAGTGCATCCTCCTGCTCAGCACTGAGAGAGCAGCTGGGAACAGCTCTGGTGCAGTGATGTGCCCATCACCGTGGAGTCTCCACTCCAGCTCTCCCCACCTGCAGGCTCTGCAGGAGGAACATCCCTGCTGGGGATGCAAGAGCTGGACACATCTGCTAGAACCCCAGCCTCATCTTGCACCCACTTGTCTCATCACTACAACCTTCTTGCTGAACCAGCCTGACTGCACAAGTGCCCCAAGCTCCTGACAATTCAGTAGGAGCCAAGAGAACACGCAGAGCAGCAGCTCCTCACAGCAGGAGACTTTCTTCTGGCTCTACAACTGCTAGACAGAACTCACTGACAAAGGAACACCAAGGAGAAAAACAGGCTCTGGTGTGACCCAGGTGGCTGTCAGCTTTCCTTAGATATGGACACCAAGGGAACCTTCACAACTCAGCTGACAAGCAGTGTGCTGGAAGATGTGCAGCTTATTTGAGGCAGCTCCCAAGGAAGGTATTGGTTAAGCAGCTGTTATGTAAAGTCACAGAAAGGGACATGGAAAATTTTCATATAGGTTACACCAAAAAAATACCAAACCAACAAACCCACAACACCTGGGGAGGTTCACAGAGGACACATAAAACCCAATTCACTGTCATGAAGAAGGTGCTTAAGTGCATTCCTGCCCAGAACAAGACTTAAGCCTGTACATGTATTAAGCAAACATTTAAATCTCAGTGCTTTAATAAACCAGGGTTGCAATGGAGAACGAGGGCTTTAAGGCAAAGTGCCCTCCTTAAAATTAAGAAGGGAATGGTCTTACATAGCTGCAATCATGAAACAAGGTTGTTAACAAAAGCTACAAATCCCTCATGTATTTAGAGATCATGGTAATCCTGCCTTCATTTAATTTCCTTCTCTTACTGCCAGAGAAAGCCTGGATCTCAGTGGCTGCAGGAAGAGGCTGAAGATAAGGAGCATTCCACCACTGCTTCACTCCTCTGAACCCAACTCAGACCAAGGGCAAGCAGAAGGTGTTCATGGCTCCTGGAGGACATGCATCCATCCCACAAATGCAAAAACCACCTAAGCCCTGGAAGGGGCCTCAGCAGGACACAAGCCCACTTCTTGGCAGACTATGGACAACCCTTAGACTGCTCTAAGGGTTAACTACTCACTCTATTAAAAAGCTGTTATTTTTAAAAAGGTAAACTATGATTTATCACTGCTAACTTGAGACACACTTTTTTTCAAATCACTCTTCAGAGGAAAGGCTCCATAGGTTGCTATGAATAGTTGGCAGGAAAAGAAGAAAAGAGAAGGAAGAATGAAAGAGAAAGAAAATAATGACCAATTGACAATTGGATTTAGAGCTTAAATGAAAACCTCAACAAGTGATAGGAAATTACAGGGTTCTGGTTCAGTGTATTGCTGGGAAAACATCTATTGCACTTTGCATTTCCAGCTGCTAATCCTGGATGTTGGCACCAGACGGCACACACAGGTTACCCACCCAGCTCAAAACTCAGATTTGCAATCTTCACAAAGAGGAGCAAAGATTATTCAACAGCTATAATAAGCCAATATGGGATTAACACAAAAAGGAGTAATTATACATCTAAGGGGGAGAGATTTTGTACTGCTACTAAGGAAAATCAGATATTGGAAGGACTGGAAAAATGCACTAAATCACAAAGCCTCTGAAGAGAACAACTGTGTGAGAGCTGGGGTGGAAGGATGGAGAACCTGGGGCTGTGCAGACCTCCTCCCAGAGCCTCCCAGAGCCCTCCAGCTCTCAACAAGGCAAAGGACTTGGGCTCAGTTGGGTTTGAGAGAGCAAATTCTTCATTTTCAACATGACAGGGCACATCTCCTGGGCCCAGGGCTGCTGCTTCCCAACATTCCTGCATGTCACAGCAACTGTGAAATGGGCTGGGGCTGAGGCTTTCAAGTGAACAAGAAGGGAAGTATAACATCTGCTCCAGAGCCAGAAGAGGGAAACACACAATTTAGCAATTTCATTTGGAAATGCTTGGGAAATGCCTTTTGCTCTGTTGAGAGGAATATTATGCATGACTACTGCTCCGAGCAGGTCTGTAATGCAAAGACAGTTTACAGTAACACCACACAGAAGTCGTCCCTGGAAATCAGTGGAGATCCAAAAGCAAGGCCAGAGGAACACCGAAGCCCTGAAAATGGCTCTATCAGATCAACAGATGCCAAGTGTCTGGAGGAGTCCAGAAGTCCTCTGGGACAGCCCAGCTGTAAGGATGGCCCCTCCAGTGACACACACACAGACACAGATGTCACACGCACGTTTGCACGGATCTGTCCCCACCTCCAGCCAAGCAACCCCGAACAAACCCCCCTCAGTTCAGGGCAGAAACCTCCACCCCCAGGGCTGCCAGAAGCCCAGCAACCAGCAGGGACCTACTGGGGTATTTTACCTTTGCTCATTCACCTTTTGAATATGTGACGGGTCCCAAAAACCTGAAGTTTTCAAGTCTGAGATCAACGAACTAAACTCGTATCCGAAAATATAGTTGTTTCCAGAAATGACCCTCTCAGAGCAACTGGCAGGGGATAATTAAGACAAAAACTTTGCATTTGTTCAGTGAGGGTCACAAAGGACACCCAGGTATCTCAGATCAGCAGAGAGAAGCTGAGCACACACAGCAAACCTGGGGATACCTTGCTTAGTTCACAGGTTTGCAGAAGTCACATCCTAAAAAGTCTTGCAAAGTTTCCCAAGTGCCCTTGGATGGTGAAGGGATGCAATGGCCAGAAAGAGGATGAAGATGGAAGGTTTGTTATCATGAAGGCACAGACAGCCACCCCTTGCAATAAGTAGATCCATTACTTAAAGAGTTTGTGTTGCTTTGTCATCGAAGCCCCAGGAAATGAGCTCTCCACAATAAATTCTGCCTGCTCATAAATCATTTGCTCAGGACAGCAGGATGCACCACCGCACACTTGTTAATCTCCTTCTGCATTTGTCACGGATTTGTGGCCAGAATCAGAAGCACTGAATTGTTTGCATATTCCAACTAGCAGCACATAAATCAGGTTACCTTATTTTCCCACCTCATGCCCAACACATTTAATGGTCTCCCAGCATTTACTGAGAGTTGTTACTAATCCTACTACAGATTTCATGCGAGGTTACACATTCTGTTGTGTAACCTCTTCTGACTCATGCACACTAATATGATGCTGTCAAGAATAAAGGCAGGGGAGTAAAGGTGTAGAGAGAGCTATGAAATACTTTTCCCACTACCTACATGATGCCTTGTTGATTTATTAAATATCCAAAGCTGGAGGTCCACAAAGAACAGAATACAAAGTAATTATTTGAACTAAAAATACTCATACTAGTTCTGTGCTTTGCATTGACTGATGACTGGGGATTGATTTGATGCCCCTGTTCAGTATGTAGCTACAAAAAAAAATAATCTTACTTTATTGTAAAGTCCCCTGTCCATACTACTAGGATCCAATCTTCTCATACTGGACAGAAACTAGGGGTTCTGTCTCACTGCAAATTGTTGGAGAGAACATCAACTAAAGCATCAACTGTTCAAATTTACCTGAACTTCTGGGAAATGGGAAAAAAAAAAACAACACCCAATTTCTGACACTAAGCAAAGAAACGATCTAACACTTCCCACTGTAAAAATAACCATGGAAACTCCATTTTCCTCCTCAGCATCTTTAGCTGATTTGCTTGCAGAGAAAACCAAGTCAGGAAGGGAGTCATGGCATCTGGAAAAGGCAAAACTCACTAAGTAATTGAGTTTTAGATTATTATTTTTTTGTGTGTCCATTCCTCCTGCTTTGGACACCCAAGCCCCACCTTCTCCAGAAGGGATCTGAACCAGAGCACAGGAGGGCAGAGGGGAAGAGCAGAGAGAGCACGTGAGCCCAAATCTCCACTTGGGTGCTGCTCCCCACAGCCTCTCTGCTGAGAGAAGAGCCAAACCAAAGTCTCCTCACCAGCTCAGGTGAGTGAAGCTGATGCTTGGAGTCATCTCTGCCACCACCAGAACTCGCCCTACCCCAGGTACCAAGCAGAGAGCACAACCACACCGCTGCGGGGTGACCAAACCGCACGCCCAAGGGATTTTAGAGCATCTCCTCACTGACTTACAAACACAAACTGGTTTCTGAGCAGACCACTGGCTACTCTTTTGGCAGGTAATTGTTTTCTGTCCCTTCAACTCAAAGGCAGGCTGGCACTCAAACTTCAAACTGTCCCCGTGGCGAAAGGTGGAGCCTTCCCTCCTGCCATAGGCTGGGATCCCGGGATCACCACAGCTCCCTTGGTCAATCTCTGAAAGAAAGAAAGAAAGAAAAGACAAGCTGTAGAGGGGATGGGTCACACTGGAGTTGTAGAGGGGATGGCTCAGCCCCCATGCTGCACTCCAACAGAGACCTCCTGTCCCCTCTGCACCTCTCTACAGCATGGGACCAGCACCCAACCTCTACGTTAAAAACCAGTTTTTACCACTGTAAAGACCCTGACCACGTCTAACTGCTTCCTCACCCTTAAATTAATCACAACTAAATAAAAGATGCAGCCAGACCCCAGGAGATCCCAAAGTGCATCTGCTTCAAGGACTTGTGGAGCAGACAGGACACGAGGCACTAACAGGGACCCTTGGGTGCAAGGAGGACACAGCTGGGGGGTGTTTGCTGGCTCTCTCCCCCTGTCTCCCACCCCTGTTTCCATTTCACAGCCAGCTGACACCTCATCACACAGCATTCACCTCCAGCTGCACAGGGAGTTTGACTTCAAGTAAATAATGGACACAATTTCCCCTTATCTTCTGCTCTGTATATTTTCATTTGAAAAGCCCCCATCCCTAGCTCTGTATCACTATTACATACAAAACTTTGCTCCTCCAAAGCCCCCTCAGCACTTCTACAGTATTCATCTGCTTCACATTCATCTCATCTCCCACATTCTCTGGTTTTTATCCCCATCATCCATGCTCAGCCTCACTGTCCATTTTCAATTTCTTACACCAAATGGGAAACTTCTTTTATGACACTTTCTTTACAGGGGAAAATGGTATAATCTGAGATTTGCTTTATTCCGTCTAATATTCCAATTTAGTTTGAGTAATGACAAGCACCTTGTTATTATGCTGACTTCAGGCAGCTTCAATACAGGTGTAGTTTGAATAACCAGCTTCTGCCACTGCTGCACGAAAAAACTCACTGCTGCGTAATGAGGCATCCCCAAAACAATTTAAAATAAATTAAAGTTTTCACAAAGTAGGTTTCTGGGTTTGCCTGTCATTGAGAGCAGTTTGCCAGATTTGCCCATCTACCTACAGATGCAGACAATCCAAATGTTCAAGATTTGTACTTGCATATAAGGAACAAAACAAAAAAACCAGTTTAAATATTAAAAGCAGCACTGAACTGTACGTTACTGGAAGAAAAAAAAAAAAAAAAAAAAAAAAAAAGAAAAAAAAAAAAAAAAAAGCAGAAATGTGGTCCTTCCTTCTCTGCCCCATGAACCCAACTGGAACATCTCTGAGGGAAATCACAAGTTTCAGAATGGGAGAGAAATGAAGCAATTAGAGCTTGCTCTTCCACTGGGCACAGGGAAACAAAGCTTACACATCTTATGACATGAGAGAGGTCAGAAAATGGAATTTCTGACCTGACAAACCCCCCAGGTTCCTACAATCCTTTTGATATATCATAGAATTTGTGAAATACTTAGCAGGGCAGAACTTCCAAAAATGAGTGATTCAGAAATATCAAAACATGTAACTTCTGTAAGATTGAAACATTTCTGCTGATGAATGTTTAAGTAAAATCATTTCCACATTAGAATAATAAAAGTCAAAACTAAACAAGAACATCTAAATCAAGTGTTTTGACATTATTTAAATGAAACAAGTTGAAATGAATCTTTCAAAACTTCTCCATCAAATATTATATCATGCAGATCAGATTGTGACAAAACAGCGTTTCCTAACAGAAAAATCCTTCACCAGAGATTTTTCTCACCAGCTATTTATGCTATTTGTCTTCTGGTGGTGGGTGGGGAAACTGGATCCCTTTGCTGAGCTCCCAGGAGCAGCCCACACTTCCCCAGTGATTCAGAGCCAGAGCTCAGCTCCGTGGGGGAAGGAGCCAGCACTGGGGCTCTGCTCCTCTGCACAGAACCACCACAGCCTCCCAAAATTCAGGCTGCTGCTTTCTTGGGCTTCCGTGGGAATTTCTGTTCCTGCCTGATTCGGCTCTGGAGGAAGATGAGCGTTGGGGAGCTGCCAGCAAGCCCTGCACTAGAAATACTCCAGTTTCTGGGAAAAGATGCTTCATGATGTGGGATTTGTGAGCTACTCAGGAGGTGAGGAAAGCACACAAATGTTACCTCGAGTCAGAGGAGACCCTCAAGAATGCACTGCATCTCCCACAGGATGTTTTGCACACACATTAATGTTGCTTGAACTACTGAAAGCGAATCCTGTTTGGAAAGCCAAAGTGTAGAACCAGGAGCAGGGGGTTCCTGTTGCACTGCTCGTGCTGCTCATTCCAAAGATGAGAAAAAGAAACGATCCAAAGAAGAAACAAAATGAGGAAGAGTGGATATAACCCAGAAGGAAAGCCCCTTCCTACTGCAGGTCTTTGCCACATACCTCTCATCTAACCCACTGATGCAGGGTAAATGCAGAACCTGAATCCAGCAGGCTCATTAAAACCCTGTGGCATAACACCAAATCACTCCCACTAAGGTTTATAGGAGACTTAAAGACAAGCAACATGACCCTGAGAGCAGCTCAGGTCAACACATCATAAGCTAAAAGCCTTCACATCTGTTGGTTCAGCAGTATTTCAGCACTGGTGCTTTATGACATGAGTCAATACATTTAATGGAAAAGCAGAGTGGGAAAGAAATAAACATTAAGTTTTCTGACAGACTCCCACCATCAACAATCGGGGGGTTAGGTAATGCAGAACCTAAAAACCATAAATAAATCTATGTAATCAGTGAAAGCTACCTGCATGTTACTGGGGCTTGGCAGTGGGATGGGCACTGATCCAAGCTGGGAGCTTCTCAAGCCAACTCGGAGCAGCAGAATTCATCTTAAACAGCTCTATTTTTTCCCCCAAGTCTCCTTAGGATCAGGCAACTTAAGACAGCACAGCTTATTCTCAGTGTGCCATATATACCTGTGCATGAACACCCTGACACACAGCTGGGCAGAGTTCTGCCTTTGCATACATCAGATGTGAAACCCAGGGAGCTCATCCAGCCAGCAACCCTGGGCAGCACAGATTTGATTAAAACCAGAAAGGTCAGCAGAGGAAATCTTCAGGCTCCAGCTCTGCAGAGCTCCTAAGCCTCTTAGCACCATGGGGCTAAATTTCAGCTCTAAAGCTAAGCCGTCCAGAGCCAAACACTTAGTCAGCATTTCAACAACAATAAATATTGTTTAATCACCCCCTGCCTGCAGCACGCTGGTACTTCAGAGCATAGACCTTAGTCAGCTCTACCAAACTTACCCAATTCCAACAGAAATCCAAACCAGATTAGTGTGTGTGTCTACAAATATATTTTTCATTTCAAATTATTGCTTTATAATAAAGATAAAGCCATAAATTGGCTTTGTCCTATTTTTCACGTTCTAATATTTCTGTCTCTTACCACAGCATTTTACACTACTGACTTACTTTTACACTATTGCTTGTAATAACCTCAAGCTCATCAGTAACAAAAATATTTTTCCCTCTCATCTCCCCTGTGAGGAGGACCAAGGATCTGCAGTCCACTGATGGGGAACACCACTGCAGGACTGCAGTAAAGATTTTGGGAATCTGATTCCGCTTTGAGGAACCCTAAATTTCTCAAGCAATTTTGAAAATTCTACCTGAAGGAATTGTTTATTCCCAACCATTACATGGGGTTGATCTGGAAAGCTGAACCATTTTGAGGGCTGTGGAAGGCACCAGCTTGAATGGGAAGGCATTCTCAGAACAAGTCATCTGAGATTAAAGGAAAGAAGGGGAAAGAGAAGAGCCAGGACCTCAGGAGGCTGTAAGCCTTCTCACAAATCAAACTCTAAATTGCACTATCAATCAGCTTGCTATAGTTGTGAGAAAGAAAAGAATTTTCCAGTAAAGCAGAGCTTAATAACAAATTTCTTCTGACAAGCACTGGAAGTCCAAAAACATTGTTCACTATTATGAGAGAATGTCTGTTGAAAAGGATAAAAGAGGCTGCAGTTGAGACATTGGAGATTTAGAAGTAATCTTCATGAACATTAATGAGCCAGATCCTCAGCTGGTAAAGACTGACCCGGCCTAATTGAAAATCAATGCTGTCACACTGATTTACACCCCCAAAGCATTTATTCCAAATGCATCCAACCTTGTAGTGCACATTTGGAAAAACCTGCATCCAGACACCTGGAGTCTTCCTGGGGCAAATATGTTTGCTCTTTACTCCCAAGTGAAGCAAAGGGACCTGGCTGCTTCCCCTCCTACTGAACCCCACATTAAAGACTGGATGGCACATTGCCCTCCTCAGCATGTGCTTCCATCTGGGCATCAATAAACCTCTTAGGCAGAGCTGTTTTAGCACCAGCAACAGGCTTTACAATTGCATGACACTTCAAATATACACTAAAACTTGGATGCTTCAGGATAGATGGCTATTTAAAAATCCTCTATAAGCACTACTCTGCCCTTCTATTAGGCAGATTTTTGGTCTTGACTTTATATAGCTCCATTAGCTGTAATTTTCCTCTCGCAATTAGGAAGCAGCATGGCCATAAAACTGATACTGAAACTTGTTAGTAAGTTGCATATAATTTCATAATGTATTTGGCGAGTGCTAATTGCCTCTTACTTAAATGTCTCATGCTTTGTAACTCAACACATTTGCAAAAAACCAAGAGTTTTATGGACCTGGCTGATGGGAGGTTGGCTTCACTTCAGGACAGCACCAGCAAGGACCTTAGGCAAAGACTGTATTTCCTTGTTCATGCAAAAGTCCATTTTGCAAGGTCAGTAAACTGCTGTAAAACAACTCCAAAGATGCCTTGAAGAAGAGAAAAGATTTAAACAGGCAGTGAGCAGCCTCTTAATTCTAACACTTGTGAAGGATGCCCACTCCCCAGAAAAGGATCACTCCTTTAAGGCTCATTAGGGGACAGCAGAGACACAACATTCCCATTCTTTCTTCTCTAGGAGATTATGGACACAGAAAAGCAAAACAGGTAAAGCTGAAGAGTGGGTAAAGGAAAAGCATACTTGACATTGGAAGTTTGGAGCAGGAACTGGAAGCATGAATGATGCTGGTGATCCCCAAAGCACTTGGTGAGGTCAGAGGAAGCAAGAGCAGCTCAACCTTTCTATAGATCAAGTTACCAGTACCATCAAAGCAGGTCAGAGGAGGAAAAAGTCAAGCTTTTTATAGCTCCAAAGTTCACAGAAGATGAACACCAGCGCAAGGAAGTCCCTATATCATCACGTGCTTTGCAACTTTCTGTGCTGTGCTATAGGGTAAACATTAGATTCATCAGAAGACTGAAAGAACATCATTGTTCACCTCATCCAAAGAACAAACCAGATGAGATCTCAAGCAGAGCAAGAGGCAGCAGATGGGCTCTGCCAGCCTGCCAAGACCCAACTGCAGCCCCTTAGGATCCTCCCTGGACAACCAGGCTGCACTCGTGTTTCCCTTCTTCCAGTTCCATTCTCTCTCATCTATTTCCCTGTCATGACTTTTCTGCTGGCCTGGTCCTGCCACCTGTACACACTTCCAGCATCCCCACCCACAACCTGGAAACACAAGATGGAGAATTCTGGAAAAACAATAAAGCAACTCAAACTAGGAATCTACGAAGAGCTTCAGCTGGAATCACCAGTGCCACAGGTCAGAAGGAGTGCTTTGCCATCACTTTCTCTAATTGCACTGATACCTATGACAGAGCTCAGAGTTCATATCCTAGTGTATTTTATCGGTTTCTTTTGAAAAAATCCCAGCATTAACTTTCATTCCATTCGTAATACTCCAGACTAGTCAAAGTTTGCACTTTGGACTGGAACCACTCCTCACTTGCTCTCATTTTCTCCAGCAGACACAGTCTGTTGCCAGCAGCTGAAATGCACCAAACTCTTTTCCAGCAAAGCAGATGACAAGGCACTGAAACGTTACCCACCCAGTCTGCTCTGATGGAAAAGAAAGCACAAAAGCTGTTCTTAGTGGAGCAAAGCTTCAGCTTTAAGGAAAAAAAAAAAAAAAAAAAAAAAAGTCTGCAGAGCTTCAATATATTTAGAGAAGCTTTTTCTCTCTTTTCTCCCAAACGACTGTACCCCTCTCACCCTGATCCTTTTCAAACAGGTACATTCTGAGAGAGATGCTTGGATTACCTTCATAGGTTGCTTTGAATCCCAGCAAGTTGCTGCCACTGTCTGTCTGGAAGAGCAGCCACATCTGGTGGTGTGTGCTGACGATGAGATCAGGGACTGTAGTGCCTGTAAGGCTGCAAAAATACATAGGAGCAAATAAACAGCCTGTATGTCTCCCCAGACTTATTTTCCCTCCAAAATAAAGGCCACAAAAACCTCTGCAGGAGCAGAAAGTAACAAGAGCAATGCCAACACAAGAATATCCCCAAAAGGGTAAACTTCCCCAAAACCTGAGACATTTTCAAGACAAATGAAACATCTCAGGATGTTTCTGCATTCCCCCTAACCACCGACTCTTCTACCACAGCTGAGGCCTGCACCTTATTATCACTATAATAATTATAATTTAGTGCCATTATTACAATATACTATTCAGCAGCAAAGTAATAATTTTCTTTCTCAGTGAAGCAAAGCATAACCAAACAGGCAGAATTTTCAGAGCCCAACCTGATGACTGAATCCTCTTAACTCCCTTAAAGACATTTTCTGGTATTACGAAAATTTACTTTCAACACATTCTCTGCTACACTTCCAGCCTGACAGAGAAGACTCCACAAGAATCTCAAAAGAAAAAAACCACCCTGGAAGACAAGGCATGAGCCTTAAATCTGCTGAATGCCCTGTGAGCCCTTGAAAAGAGCTCCTAAACCAGGCAGCCTGGGATGCTCAGGACATTGCCCATCCTCAAAGATACTCCTAACCAAGATACTCCTAGGAGAGCAGAGGAGATTAAGAAAAATGTCACCAATCTATCACCAATTAACAAGCTGTGTGTGGCTCATTCTGCCTCTGGGATTAATCACCTTGCTCTGATTCAACACAGCTTTGGAGTTTCATCCCCCACCACCTACCCCAACCACAGCTGCCCCTTCCCTCCCCTCTGCTGCTGCATCCTGAGGCATCCCATGGGCAGGGATCAGCTCTGCCCCAGCACAAGCCTTATGCTGCCTGGTTAGTGGCAGTATTTACTGGTGGTGTTATGCTATTTCTGCTACAGGATCATCTGGGGTGATTTCTAAATTACCCTAAGGGCAATTACTACCCATAGGTAAGGGGGGGTTTCCTGTAGTGTTTGTTTCTGCCTGAACACAGCCACATTACAGACACAGATTCCTCTCAAATACCAGAGCAGCACCTGAAGGACTTCTTGAAAAAAATCAATCCTGAGCTCTCAAGGCAGAATTATCACAAACCAATGCTGCAAGGAACACACCCAGCCCTGGGGTGGTGTGAAGCCACTGCCTGAAGGGTTGTGCTGTTTATTCTGTTTGTTTCACATTCCCACCACTGGCTGCCTGCTGAGTACCAGGCTGTTTCCAGCAGCCTGACAGGTACCTGGCCCTGGAGATGAGAGCAACCTCACCATGCACATCACTCTCCTCCCACCCCAGGAGGAGATCACCAGGCACACACACACCAGGGACAACCAGAGTTCTGATCCAGACCCTGATCACACTTTGACCCTGAAATCTGAAGGTTTTTTATCCCTGAAATCACATTCATGTCTCCCAGGCCCACCAAAGCTCTCCCACCTTTGCTCTGTTCCTGCTTTCACCCACATGTGAAGTTGTACTGATCCCAGGGTGCTGGGAAATGAAGGATTAACCTTGTTTTAATGACTGCTTTGCATCCTGAGTTTGATGAGGAGTGCAGAACCAGTGCTATTGTTGATTCTTCTCAAGTCCTTTAAGCAGCAGACCAGCAGGCATGAGCCACATACCAAGAGAAAAACCTTCAGAAAAAGGCTCTTCAAAGGTTTTTTGCACGCTTTCCCATTCCACTTTAACAAGCTGAATGATTGATTTGGGTGCTTGTTACTTTAGGGAATAAAATCTTCTCTGCAAGTCAGAAACTCAGCCTAACAATCTGTTATGTTCTCCGAGATGCATTTTCCAGGGATGTGAGAGAGACTGGAAACAAATGGTCCTTCATACCTCAGTTTGGGATAACTGCTGCTATGCACGTTGATTCAAGTATATTCCTTGATCTGAAAGGCTGCAGGACTGAGCTCCTCTTGAACAGTCAAGAATAAATGAAGAGCAGTAAGAAAATTGAAACCTCTGCTTGACAGGGTTAGATTTCTGAATGTTGGTTCCTCAAAAAAAAAAAAAAAAAAAACAACAAAAAACCCAACCCTACAGCTTATATCCCATAGCTACCCAAACTGAGACAGGAATGCAGCTGACAGTAGGTAAGATGGCAGCAGCTGCTGAGAAAAGTTGTCCATGGACTTTCAACAACTTTCATTGGAAATGGAGTATAGTTCTGTGGTCTTCACACCTCTTTTCACACTTCATTTAGTTTTCAATTTACCCTCTCAGATTAAAAATAAATAAATTTCCCTGTCAGGATTAGCATCAGCAATTTAATGGACAGTTCTCTTGCTCTGGGAGAAGACACCACATACTACACCTTGAGCAGAGCTTCAGATACACCAAATTTGCATTATCAAGGTGTTGAGTAGCTAATACAGAGTGAGAAAACACGTAGTGATTAAAATCATATCTAGGAAAATCATCATGGGAGTTAGAAAAACAAAAAGGGATGGAATGAGAAACCATTTCACCAAGTTATTACAAATGACTCCCCTGGCAGTAATTTGCACATTTTGACCAAGCAGCTGTGAAATGTTCTGTGACACTTTAATTACAAACACTTTTGCACTAATCAGATTTTACATTTATATACATTGCAGGTTACAGTTCCTGACCTAAGTCTAACCAGTGTTCATGTTCTGAAAAGAAATTTATAGAAAAATGAACCTCAGAGAAGGAGCTTTCGAAACATGAGCAAACATTGAGATGAGTGAAAAAGGAGTGGGCAGCTGATTCATGTGGAAAAACAAATGAAGAGGAGGAATTAAAAAGCACAATATGAGATACTCTCTCCTAGTTGGAAGGAGTAAAGCAGTAATTGCAGTAGCTTTTGGAGAGCTGTTTGCTCCTCTATGTTTTTATTAGATAGAAAAGAAAGGAGTCTATTAAGTTGTGACACTAAATCTGGTGGTCCTGGTTCCAGCACCCTGTTCATCACTTCAAATATTCCTTCCAAAAGTCATGGTGACTTCTCCAGTACATGGCCTTCCAAGAGCCCTCCAGACAGCTGAGACTTTGACCAACACCACCAGCTTCTCTCTTCACTTACAAGAGGCAAATGATACCCAAGGCAGCAAGAAGCCAGGCATCACCAGCCCCATCTCCTTGGGCAGACCCAAGGTGTGCCCTGCTCCCCAGGACAAAGGACAAAGGACATGCTACTTACACATAAAGCACAGTTTTCTGGTCTCCAACTTGTCCTCCATCACCCACTGTCAGAGTGTCATATCCCCTTTCTAGTTCAAATTCTTCAAAGGTGAGTTTGATAACCTGGAAAAGATGCAGGATGTTAATGTGAATCAACTGCCAAGGTAGCAGGAGATCCTCTTGTCTTGTTTATTTATCTGCTTGTCTATTGAGGAGCAATTTCTAACAGCATTAATATCATCAGGACATCACCAAAGGTGACTACCCTCACTTTTTATAGCACTGCAGCACTTCTTTCCAGACAGATCGAGCTCTTACTGAAATTACCTCTCAGATTTTTCAGCTTTATCTATTGATTTTCTACATGGCTTTATTGATACAGATACGTGTGTTGGGATTTCAGTATGCCTTTTTTTACCAGGTACAGCTGCCATTTCTTTCATCAACCAGAGATTATGGTGATGAATTTGAATGTGCATACAGGCACAGTGTTACATGTGGTGCAAGTGGAGAGATTTTCTTTTGCTCCATGGTGCTTAGAAAGCTCCCCCAGGTTTCTCCTGTGGGACCAAGACAGACTTGATGTGAATCACTGCTGGGGTAGCTCAAGGAAATTGTCTCAAGCTGTCTGTAAACACAATCATCCCCATCACATCTACCCACAGCTGTTTGTTTTCTGTGTTTCCTCTCCTGCTCTATCTGAACCTTACACCCCAGATTGATTTATAAAGCCACTACAGATCATTTAGCAGGAGACATCCCATGAGAGTGGAAAAGTTTTTGTCCCAGGTCATTCAGCTGCTTTTGAAATCTCTTATTTTCAAATAACTGAAAATCACAATGTGACTTAGGGAATAAAGAACCTTAATCCAGCCTCAGACAGGTTGAACAAATAGAAGAGGAAGAGAGCTGAATTTACAGAAGTGCTTTACATCCACAACCCCAGAAGAAATCAGTGGGAACTTTGTTTCTTAGAACTTTTTAGCAGAACACTTGAATATATCCAGACCATTGTATGTGTGCCTGTAAATATATTAAATTTCCTAACTTTTAACAGACCAAATTAGCAAATTTAGTTTCACATTACTTTTTGCTGTTCCACAAAACACAGAAGTTATCGAAAGCAATTAAGAAGTGAGCCAAGGACAACGGACACACACCACCACCCTACACCTCTTGACGTGGGGCAAGAAAGGTTTTGGTTTTCTTGGGTCTTGCTTTCTCTTGCAAGCACTTGAGCATATGTGCAATCCCAGGGAGAGAAAAGTCTCAAAGTTAAAACCAAGTGCAGCAATGTACGGTCTTAGATGCAAGTGTGCCTCTCCATCCTCTCCAGGGCTTGTATGGACTCCCCGGGAAGGTGACAATATTCTTCTGTCAAACAACACAACTTCAGTCCCCTGAGAAAACACTCGTTAGTCAGACATTGAGTGGCTTAAGTGCTCTTTGAAAAAGAATGGGTGAATATACAGTTCAGATTGAACTGTTATGTGCTATCATCTTCTACACATAAATGTAACTGATACTTTTCAAATGCATCAAAAAGCAAATTAACTATTTCAGCTGTGACACTCTGAAAACAGGGTTTTACCCAAAAGCCTCAGGATCATGAAATAGGAGCCTGTGTGATACTTCATGGGAGTTTGGAACCATTAATTTTAGTAGGAGTACCAAAATATTAACCTGTGCAGACTATTATTAAACCATGTAATGATGCAATAATGTAATTAATACAAAAAATACAGTGCTCTAGAATGGCACACATCATTAGTTAAATCAGTCATTCAAGTAAACTGCATATTGAGGAGTCTGACCCTAATTAAGTGACTAATTACATCCTAGTATACTGAAGACTGTAACTTTGTGTCACAAGAACAGGATGCTGAATACAATATTTATTTATCCAATTTCCTATTTTCTTTTTTGGTCTGAAAGCTGAAAATTATTTAATGAGTCATTAAACAACAAGAGACCTCCCAGCACACACAAATACACGGATGACACAAAACCTCAGTTTTCAGCTCTGAAGTGACAGGAAGCAATTAGCAAGTCAAGAAAATAGGCTGGAATATGACACCTGATTCTAAGGCTCTGTGCTGTAAAGTGATTTGAAGTGCAGTCACATTCACAGGAGAAAAAACCCACAATAACTCTTTCCCTGGAGAACCACACCTCTCACAGTTTTATTCAAATACTTTAGAAACACACATTACTCATCTCCCCTCCTGCTCCCCAGACTCCAGCATCTGTCTTCATTTGGGATGAATCATCCCTGGGGGCCCCATCTCCCTCCACTGATGACGCCAGAAGCTTGGACTGAGCTGTACTTGGCTACTTAGATTCCAGGTGGGAATAAGCCCAGGAGAAATACCAACCAGGAACATCCATTATGTCAAGAAGGTTCAGAAATAGTTTTGATGCAAATTCACCAATTATCATATGCATTTCTTGGTTCCCAAGTGATTTCTTTTCCCACTGAAATTAATTCCCATGGCAGTGGGGGCCAAGAAAAAAACCTAAATATACACCCAGAATATCTCCCAAATAGGTTTGATGCCATCTTCTGTATAGGAAATAATTCCAAGTAGTCAACTGGAGAGCACAATGCCCTTAACTGTTTCTGTGGGTTTCTGAACAAACTTTGAAGGGATTGTGCAGCTCAGTGAATCTGCCTCATAGTTCTTTTCCAAATGCAGAACAGATGACTTGCAAATGAGTTCTAAATTCTGCTCAGTGGTTCTCCCATCGCTCATATTAAAAGCTTCATAGAACAGGACCCGATCCAAAGACCACTTGAGTCAATAAAAAGATTACCACTGACTTCAGCAGGCTTCAGATCAGGCCCATAATGCTTTTTAGCTTCGAAGTATTTTATGAGCATTTTAATTAATTCACCTTCAATTCTCCCCTCAGCTGTGCTGGGGAAGGTGGGATGCTGAGATCATCCCCTACACACACAGCAGTGGTGTGGCTCTCTTCAGAGGCAGCTGAAACCTGGATTTTGCTGATCTTTGAAAGAGAAAGAAACACAAAAATAATACACACACCTCAGCTTAAGATGCTGATGAATTCCATCACCTCTCAGTGTGCACCCAGGGGTCTGCAGGCCACGGGCTGAAAACCCAGCTGACACTTGAGCTGTAATAGCTGCTGTTACATGTGGTCTGCTGCACATTACTCTGATGGAGTGTCTCCTGGGTCTAATTAACCAGTAAATCACTCCTAATAAAGCAGCATTAAAAAAATATCCTGACTCAACACTCCACTTTCTCAGAATTTGGGAATGGGCTCCCGTGCAGCCAAACCAAGACACGGGTGATGTGCCCAATTAATGACAGCCCTGGAAGTACAAATTCCTTCTGAAACTGGAACACGGGAATACTCCTCACTAAAATCATAATCCACCAGTGAGGTGAACTTACTGAAGGCTTGAACTGAGGGCAGTGGGGAGTGAGGAACAGTGCAGATGCTCTCCAGCAGCCCTGGCCCCAGGGGGAGGGAGGAGAAGCAGAAGATGCTGCCCAGGAGGCTGCCAGCACTGCTACAGACCATAACAATTTCTAGCAAGAGAGGAGATACTAACACGTTTGTGATAATGCCTTCCTTGGATCAGCAGCAGAAGGCAGAGTGCCAAATTGCAGGACAGTCCAGAGGCAAGGACCAAGGCACAATTAACAAGCATATGAGCTTGGCATGCAAGATTTGCTCATGAGCTAACAAAGATGATGTTAGTCAGAACCCAGATACTAAAAAGAATGAAGCTTGACATCTTCTGAGAGCAGGAGATGGTGAATAACACTTCAAAAACTACAGAGCTACAGAGGAAAGTAATTTTTCTTCTTCTGTTCTCATACAGATCTGAATGAGAGGAAAAGACTGAGTTTTCAGGGCTGGAAAAAGCTGGGAGGCACTGAACATTGCCCTTCCCAAGCCAGCAGAAAATTGAAAGGATTTGATCTTGCAAGGGCCAAGGCAGCCAAGCTCTGTTCTTTACATGATCAGCAACAGACTTGAATCACATGAGCAGACCAGAGGAGACAAAAAAAATCACCAGCCCCCCTGCTTCTAAACCTCAGTGAGCACAGACAGGACTAGTTTAAAAATTTACAGCACTACATAAATAGCAGTAGAGAGAACCACACCTCTCTTTGCACCTCTCACTTTGGGGGACAAAATCCTCTTTGGTTATGAGCCAGGCAGCAGCTAAAAGCAAGTGGGAAGGCAGCACTCCTGGCACAGCCCCTGCCCTAAGGAGGGATCATCTCATCTTTGCTGAGATGTTTGGCATTTCACCACCATTCACACCAAGATCTCAAAGAGGCTTTGATTAAAAATAATTACATTCACTTTTAATTACATCCCCTCTAAGCAAATGAATTTTCAGCAGAGAGGGAATATGATGTGCTGGGGTCTTGAAAGGCACCCGAAAAACACAGTCAGCGGGGAGGTGGGGGGGAGAGGGGAGCTCAGCATCAGCAACAGAAACCTGGACAACTAAATCTCACATGGTAGTCCTCTCTCTGAAGAGGCCTGGCTGCACAAGATGTCAGCTAAGGCACAGGAGAATGCTGTGGAAATGAAGCTCTGGGCCCTACCTTGGCGGGGTTGAGCGCGGTGATGACCCAGACGCAGTAGGCGTTGTTGTCGTACTGCACGGGGTAGTTGGGGGAGGTGATGACACCACTGGGACCCCGCAGGTACATATCACACATCCTGGCTGTGAAGAAGAAAAGAAGACAGAGGTGGGAGTCAGATCTCTCAGCTTTGCAATCTATAGGGTAGGAGAGGGGAGAAGAGGTGCACACACCATGCCAGTGGAGGAGAATTAAAAATTGCTGCCCTGTCTTGGTTTCAGTAGCCAGCCTATTAACTTCTTTTTCCCCATACAATATTAAAGGTGAAGGATTTACCCATGATGACCAGATGAGTGGGCTGTTTCTGGGGGCTATCAAACACATGGACCACCAGACTAACCAACAACAACCCATTCTCTAGTGCTCAGACTGATTTTCTTTAGTTTTTACCATATTAAAGCCCTCACAGAAATACTTTCATGTCCAGGACAATGAAAGCAACCCTACAGAAGATGCCAGTTTCTTTTTAACATCCCCAGAAAGCCATACTCCCTTTCTTCATTGCAGGTCAAAAAAACCCACTGCACAGCAAGTATTTATTAGGTAAGGGCTGACTTGACTCTGGTCTGGCTGGGCTCAGAACCAAGGTGGCAGCTTCATTTTGTATCTTAAACATCTTAGGCCAAACAGAAGCTGTGAAGTGCTGAAGTCGAGGAATTTTTGCCTGTGGTATTCCTTTGATGTAGTATTTAGCCAGAAAATGTGAAGACACAGATTTTGTAACTGTCTCTGCTGTGGTGATGGATCCTCAAAATTAATTTCTTGAAGGAGCCAATTTTGCACGTGTGACATCCACAAGACTTTTTCCCCCCTGCCTCCAAATAGCAGGAAAGCATGGAAAATGAGCTCCTGGCCAAGCTCATGCCACAGGTGGTCCCAAGGGAGCATGAGGAACATGGACAAGTGACATCTCCTCTCCTCCATGAACCCATCCTGGAGTTGGTCACACAGGTCCCATCCTACCTTAGAGAAAAAAAGGGAAATCCCATTGTTCCCATTTTAAAAATGGGTAAAAAGCCCAAAGGGATTAAGTGAGTCTCCCCAGGACCCAGAGGGAATCTGTTGTAGGTGGGGAACCTGAAACCCAATCTCACAACAGCAGTGAAAGGTTTGGTCACTGGGTTTTAGAACCTGGTCCAGCCCAGTGGGTTAAAAAGCTGCCACACCAGACAGCCTGAGCTCTGCAAACTGAGAGAAACTCAGCAACAAAATGGAACGAACAACAAAAAAAGTGGCATAAAGTAAAATAAAAAGCAAGTGGAAAACCTGAAAAAACACCCTAAAAGTTAGCAATTTAAAGAAATTAAGTTGATTCATAGAATCACAATAATGCAGGCAAATCCTTTCTTATCTCTTGCAAAAGGACACCATAAATTTCCTTTATAGTGTCACATATTTATGCCAAATATCCTCTTACACCAATTCAATTCATTTCAGGCTTGTTTCAAGAATTAGATGGGATTCCAAAGCATTGAAAAAATCTGCAGATGAAATTAAAGAAGACCTGAAAAAATACCAATTTATGACTTTAAGAGCTTTATAGGGATTTAATTAAAAATATTACAAGTTGTTCATTATTAGCATTACAAATATCACAATTATGCATGCCACTTTTTAGAAACAGAGAGAGACTGGAAAAAAAATGGCCAAGGGCAAAATGGGCATTAGGGGTTTTTTTCCTGCTGAAAGACTTCATTCTCTGACAGCTCCTGGCTGGGCCACGGGATAATCAGGATCATGCCAGTTAGGAACCTCAGTCTATGTAATCCCACATTGCTTCCTGCTGGCAGCAAATTCCATCTGACAGAATCTCCCCCATTTTAGCTTTTCCAGATATTTTCAGGCTTTCACCTTCTGTCCCCTCCCTTCTTTATCCCATGAAAAGAAATACCTGGACTAGAGAGAACAGAAGGGAACAGAATGTATGGTGAAGAGGTGAGGGCACAGTACACAGATATGAAGGGCACAGAAATAACCCCTATGGTCCAGACTTTGTAGCTTATGAACTTCCAGGGTTGATGGAAATAGCTTTGCCAGTTCTGTTATGCACAGAACAGGTGCTTTTCTTAAAACCTGAATTTCTGAAATTAAAAAACTGCATCAGAACCAAGTAAAGATTTCTTAGGCTTGTGCTGAAAAGACCAAAAAAATTGAGCCTATATTACTCTCAGAAACAACACGAAAAAAGGATTAAAAAAGAGTCATGATTCTTCTTTATCCATGAAGCTGGCAAGGCCAAATTCCCACTTCCAAGGGCAAAACATGCTCAGGGCAGTCAGAGATGAATTTTCCCAGCAGGTTCTGAGCATGGAGCAGCTCTTCCAGCCCTGACCCTCCTGAAGCAGCTCTGCAAACAGAACCAGCTGTGGGATCCTCACCCCGCTATACCAAACCTGGGGGCAGAAGGGGTGAGGCACAAAGGGGACATGAAGGAGATGGGTTTTTTCATTAGTCCTAATAGCTCCTTAACATGTTTTTTGTCCTCTCACCTCTGCAGACAGGTCTGTGGTCACTCCATGCAACAATGATGTCGCTCACTCTCTTACAGGTGATGCTCTTGGAGCCTTGTAAATCATAGCCCTCGTTACAGGAGAACTGGATGCTGGAGCCTAACCTAGCAGACAGAACAAAGGGTGAAGTTAGTGAGCGAGATGCTTCTGCAGCAAAAGTTTGTCACTTACTCTTTACTATCCCAGTGATTCTCCAAATTGTGAACAGAGAGAGCTAACAGGCCCTGCAGGCAACAGCAGCCGTGGCCGAGCGCTGCTTGCCCGGGGTGGTGAGCAGCCAGGGACAGATTGGAGGCTTTTATTCTGTTTAGTAGCACATACTCAGCCCCAAGAGATGACATGCTCAGCATTGTTACAAAGAGAAAAAAAAAAAGAACTACCTACTACTAAAAGATTTATCCTTTTTTCTATCACTTTGGTTTCAGGATCCTCTGCTGTGCTAAGCCAATGCTGTCTTATTCACTGCAGTGGCACAACACTGGTTTACAGCAGCCAACAATTTATCCTATGGCATTTTGGGACTACTGGAAACTCCCTTTCCTCCACTCTCACCCCTCTAATCTATTTTCTGGATTTCAGAAGAATTAGATAGACCCGGGTTAAACAGAAAGACACTTTGAGTGAACAAAACAGCCATCGACAGCAAAATAAGATTAAATATTGATTCACCAATGCTAATTCATTCCTGCAGTCTTTAAATGAACACTAGCAACTACAAGGGGCTAACAGCATTGTTTTAAACTTTGTAAGAAAACAATTATCTAGCACCACATATATTTACTGACAAGGAACTGTGCCAGTGCTTTGGGAAGTCACCTCAAATTCACTCGAGGCACAGCCATGCTGTGACTTAAGCTAATTTGAGAAGTGGTGGGGTTTTTTTGCTGTTTAAGGCAGTTCTTTCTGCACTTAACTGGAGGGGGGAATGACAACAAACATTGATTATACAAGCCTGGCTAAATGCCCATACTGTGAAGAGAAATACTCTGAAAGAGAGATCATTACAGCTCCTCAGCTGGGACCCGGTCTCCCAAACACACACGCACAGTGATGCTCACTCCTCCTTCCACATGACTGTCCCAGCAAACTTTTCAGACAATACATTTACAGGTGTGCAGATGGTCTCTAAAAACAGACGACAAAATGCCAAGGAGCACACACAATGGTTCTCACAGCAGCTTTGCAGCATGCAGAAACACACAGGGAAAAGGTTCTTACCTAAAATCGTTGCCTATTCTTTTGCCTCGCTCTGGAATCCCAGGGTCTGGACACATATTATGTCCCTGGGACACACCAACCTGAGTTACTACAAAGCAAAAACAGCACATACAGAGACAGAATAGTAAAAGAAACATTCTTTCATCAACTGTCTTGGTGGATGTGGAGAGAAAAATGGCAACTGTGAGCTTGAAAACCTGAAAGTATTCCATCTTGTTTAAGGAAAAAGAAAAAAAAAAAAAAAAAAAAAGCTTTGGAAACAGATATAACTGAAAACATTTCATCTAAGTTTACACACCAAAGTGTTTTCAAGGAAATGCCAGCTAAGGACACAGTTTTCTCTTTGTTCCACTACAGAATTATCTTTGAACTGAGGTTTTTTTCGGTCTGCAAAATCACACCCATTAAACAGCCCATTTCTGCAGCCTGTGATTAAAATGGCCACCCTGACACGACAGGTTGACAGCTTCCATCCCCTCCAAACCCAGCTGAGAGGTGCCAGGGAAAGGCACCAACCTGATGAGAAGGCAGGTGTATGATACCAGGGAAAAAACCAAGCACAGAACAAAAGGGAGCAAGGAGGGGGAAATGCAAATCTAGCATTTTAAAGCAAGTAATTTAGTTTCAAGTATGAAAAATTTTATGGAGCAACCTTAATGTAACTGCTAACAAACATGAAATCTATGAAATGGTGATCAGCACTGCACAAACACCTTCAAACCTCATTTTCTGTCTCCCCATTTCCACCATCCCCCTCCAGCCCATCCCATGGTGCACACACAGGGGTGGGAATAACCTGGGGGCTCCTGACCATGCTGAGATGAGATCTGGCAACACCCTGACTGCAATTCTGAATTTCAGCAGCTACCAAAACACACAATAACACCAGACAAAGGGGTGATTTTGTCATGGAGCTGTAGAAATGTATGTGGCTCAGTCTTCTTTGTATGGAGGCAAAGAAAATGCAGTATTTTCTGGCAATGATGAAACAGTGAAGCATGAATCTGAAGCGAGCACGTTTCCAGTCTACCTCTGCCTATCACTAGATTAAAGAAAACAAAACAAAAAAATCTCAGTTTTACTCCAGAAGTTACTGCATGAGCACAGTGCCCCCAAAACCACTGCCAAAGGGATGACTGTGAGGTGATAAAAGCGTGTTTCCCACAACAGAGATGTTGGCTCAACAATTTGAGACCTAAATGGCACCAAGCACAGGGGAAGATGTGGGGATGGGTGCAGATCAACACTGGGAGATGAGCACGTGGAATGTCCACACACAGACTGCACAGACACTAAAAGGCAAGACCATCAAATATGGGAATTATTCACTGGGTAATTACACCTTGAGTAGTCAGGAGCTACAGCTGAAAGATGTGACACTGCTGCTGGCAAGACAGAGGGACCCCTGGCCTGCTCCTGCTGCAATGGGGCTTTCATCCCAACATCTACACCTCCCTGCTGGCTGCCTTCACTGAAACCATTACAGCTTCCATCCTCCTCCTCGGCTCCAGGCACTAACATTTCATCCTATCCCCTTCTATCTTGTAAGGGCCTTTGTCCCCCTTGGCTTTCCCTTCCCCTCCCCACCTGCACCCAAGCTCAGCTGGGGGGCTCCAGGACCTGGGGCTGCAGCACCATGTGCTGATGCTCCACAGCCTCCTCCATGTGTTTGAAGGCAGAAGAAGAACAGAGCCTATTTGGGGCCACTTCCAGCAGCTCTGATGAAGCTGTTGAGTGCAATCTGTGGAGCTCACTACTCCTCTGGTGTCCCCATTCCAGGTGTGGGATGCACCTAATGCTCCTGTTCTCCCAACGATACATAAAGCAAATGAAGTTTAGAGCATGAAAAAACACAGAGGCTTCAGCAGTGGGTTATGAATTGCCTGAGAGCAAGGCAGTAAGGTCAGAAGGAAACCTGCCCCAGCACTGCAGCACGTGGGCTTGGGGGGTGGGGGGGTTTGGATGTGGAAGCACCGCACAGAAACAGCGGCAGCAAAAATTCCCCTCAGATCCCAAGAGAGAGTTGAGCATCTCTTCAGAGACAGAGGTGATCCTTCTGCAAATGAAATCACCAGCTTCCAAGAGCCTTTCTGCTATTGCTTGAAATTATATCCTGCTTCTGAGAAATGAAAGGTCAGCTGAGCAGAGTCCACAGGCGACACCGTCTCACTTTGGGTTCCGTAAATCACTGCCTGCCCCCACAAACACACTGGCTGCACAGATACATCCAAAGTACAATTCATGCTTAAGGATAAAATTCACAAACTAGGGTTGTATGTCACAGGTCCATATGGTATTTAAGGCAAAGTTCTAAGGTATCTTATATTACTTCTACACCTCCTCTAGAGTGAAACCACACAAAACAAGGTACACACGGTGCACAAACACAGCTTCTGCAGATGCCTCTGCATCCAAACACTTGTATGCTCTTCCCTGCAGAGCAGATTACCACTCCACATCAAATTCTTTCTCCCATGATCAAAAGACTATCCAGACAACATCATTTTTGCCCACATCAGTTACTCTGTACTGGTTTCACACCCACTGATTATGCCCTGTATCAGATGACAGTGAACCTTGAAGCGTGGGGAGGGAGCAAGGCTGGGGACAACCAGCAACACCCACCAGCAGGCAGGTTGTCAGTCATCAATCACAGTTTGGAAGACTAGAAATAGTTCTTGTTAGCTAGCATTTTATTAATGTCTGTGTAACACGTGTAGATAAAGCAATGAGCAGATAAGATAAAACACAGCAAGGGAGAAAGCAGAGATGTCTCCATATCATGATAGTTGGGACGCTTTATTTTGTAAAGCAGAGCAAAAGAAGAGGATTGATCAGAAAAGTTTCTCTAAGTGACTGTCTTTTGTTTTAAACACACACATGAATATAACTAAACCACAAGTTTTAAACCATACTTTAATTCTGAGAGTTTGCTGTCAGTTCTGCTTTCATCTTCCTGCAGAGCTCTAACTGATCTATGCCTGAGCTACAAACACTGCAAAATTAATTCCTCAAGGCTACTAGGAAAACAATAGATCTTAAAAACTGTGATAAACCTCCATTTATACATCATAGGCTCAAGGATCTTTTCCCCCAAACCATGGACATAATTTTCCAACCCCCTTCATGTTCCTCCTCATTTTTTCCACAACTTTCTCCTCATGGTGTGTTCAGTAACAGCCATTTAGGATTGCTCTGTTTGCCACAGTAACTTTGCCATTTGTTAAAGGAAGCCTTCTCCCCACCTGAATACAGTTCACTGACAGATTCCCAAGAGACAATTTTTCAAAACTGGATTTAAGAATGTAAACTACAAAATAAAGCAACATCTACAGAGGCTTCACATAGACTCAACATTTCTCAGCACGAGAAAAAGTGCAAGCAAGTGAGCTTTCCTACTGCTGGGGAGGAAAGGACTGCAGGAGCTATAAGTTGTTTAAAAAAGATGAATCCTTAACAGCATGCTAAGGCTTGCAGTTAGTCCATGCAACCATCAGGTCAATGGGTTACAAAATTCAGTCCTAAAAAAGCAGGAGGTCCGAGCTCCGGATGCTGTGCTCATCCCAGGGAAGTGTTCACTGCCTTTCCCAGCCAGGAGGCTCCTTGAGCACCCAGCCAAATGTTCAGCATTTCCAGAACCCCAGTGACACTGATGCAGACCTGAAATACTCACGTGTCTACCAATATTCAAGTGTGAAAGGGTACAGACTTGGGCTGTGAGGCCCTGAATGCTGGAGAAGGCTACTTCCAGCTGTGATTTCTTTTTTTACTTGAGGGATTCACACATTTCACATCTTGCTGCTATCTCAGAGTAGTTTAGAAGTGTGTGAGTTCAAAAAACATTAACAGACTTTCAGATTTTTCCATACCATTTACAAAGACCATGTTTGCAACATGAGCTGCTTATACCAAAGACTTAAACAAAAATAATCTCTTCAATGCAATCTAAAGTTAAAACTATTTATGATACCATATTCTCCAGAGCAGTATTATTTTTTCTCTAGAAATGATACAGCAAGATATCCAATTAATTTTAGGGATGGTGAACAGTACAAGGCACTCGATTTTAATTTCAAATAAGCACGTTTGACTGCAACCCAACACAATTAGCACCAAAATTCTGTATTTTTTATATATTCTTTTTCTGAAGTAGTACCAACAGCTCCATTCAGATACATGAAACACACAGGCTTTAATCTGGCTAGGTAGGATCTGGCAGCTAACCACAGCATCCATCCAGCAAAGCAGAGATCCTCTGGAAGACCTGCAGGGTATCAAGCACATAGCTGCCAGCTGCCTTATGTGGGGCCATGGATTCTTCAAGGGAGAATTTTAGGATGAAGAACACTAGAAAACACTGCTGGTAAGAAAGTCTTTGAAAATACAACATGGCATAGCTCTAGCTATTACCAAGAGACAGAAATTTCTGAATTTCTGCTATTCAAGCCAGATGAAACAAGAGCAACAGCAGCAAACTTCACAGATCTTTCATCACTCTGTCCCACCTGTGTAATTATCCCTGATGAATATGCAGACTCAAACTCATGAAAGTTTGAGAGAAGAAGGGGCATGGCTAGCAAGCAAAAAACAAAATAAAACAAAACAAAATGCAAGGCAAAAACGAAAGTTTTGGGATCAGTTTTCTGAAAACGAACCTTCTTCTGGAGCCATCTCCTCCAGAATCAGCATTTCTGAAGTTGGAAATTTACTGCAACCAAAGTGTGAGAGCAGAAGGCTGCACAAGACAGGGGTTAACCAGGGTTTGCAACCCAGACCTTGCTGAGAGCAGCACAGAGGGGAGGGAGGAGCTGGGGGCTCAAGGGCAGTGGCAAGAACCAGGCTGGCAAGGGGCAGGAATTTGAGCCCCAGCACTATCACCATCTCCATTATTGCAGCTTAATAGATTTCAGGCTCAGCTGCCTTCCTACACTGTGTTCTGCCTTATCAAATATGACAAGATTTGCACTACAAAGGATGCTGAACTGGCAGCTTTGCAGACTGGAGCCCACTCTCCACTGGGAGAGGATAAACTGTACAGAGGCAACCAGAACTTCCTACACTTCTGTCCTCAGAAGGGGAATATGACTGGGAGAGAGCAGGAGGTGCTGGGAAGGAAAGATCCATTGCTGTCTCCTGCTCAGCCTTCAGCACCTCTCCCCAGCCCAGAGGGACAGAGCTGGTGCTGCCAGCCCTCCTTAGCATCCTTCATTAGCAACTGGCAACAGGGAGGCAAGCAGCTCAGCATTCCCAGGGAGGAGAAATGGGTATATCCTACATACACTCAGTACCAGAATGCTTATAGACAGTGAACTAATGACTGCAAACCAGAATAACACTTTTCACTTGGTGAAGACTCCCCTCCCCACAGACCCCCACATGAGACAGCAAACACCCACTCCAAACACATCCCCTCAGCTCCAGCACCCACACACTCAAAACGAGTGGTGTTTTGCCACAGAATTTCACTCTCAGTTACGCAAACTGAAAGGTTTATTACAATTACATTCACCTTGCCAACTAACGTGTCATAGGACCAGAAACATTTTGCATACAGGGTTTTCCTTAAAATCAAGTTCACTCTCTCTAAACACACTCTAATGTTTTCTGCTCTGGAGATTTTGGGCAATTTGCATCCTGCTATTTAGTTCTCTTGCTGGGCCTTGCTCCTGAAAAACTTCAGACTAAAAGCACTCTCATGTGGGCCTCAAAGTGAGCCATTTTTATTTCAGACAGACAGCGAGTGATGTTTTAAATTCAGTTCATCCTCTTTTCTTAAGTGAATTCTGCCTCTGAAATTCAGGCAACTGCAATGTCCAAACGGTGCCTCTCTGATGGGTGTAATGGGCTATGCAACAAAATGAGCAATTACAGCTTCTCTTCTAAAAACTTCTTTAAGAAATGCTTCATTCTGCTCCTATTTGAATTTATATAAGATATATAAACTCGAGTTAATTCAGGTCCCTCCACTTCAATCTAAGAGCCTCCTGTGCAGTCATATGCAGAAAGGAACTACAAGTCTTGCTTCTGATTTGAAACAGAACTTACTGCAAAAACGGCTGGACCTAATGGATTCACTTCCTGCAGGAGAGGAACACAGCAGTGACAAAGTGACATTCTGAGCACGCCTCTAACACATCAGCTGAAATGAGTAACTAATGGGGAGACCATAAAAATCAGCACTCCCAGCTCTTGCACAGCAGCTACATGGGTTTTCTCTGGGGATGAATAAATAAATAAAAAAGCAAAGAGAAAAAGAGAGAGACTGCTACTGCCTCTGTACATTTTCTGATAGGTCTTCCCTACTCTTAATTTTACAGTAACGTTCACTTAGTTTTCAAAACTGCTTTTAGTGTGACACTTTCCACACTAGAAGGCAAGAGAAGTCCTGCAGGCCAGGCTGTCCCTGAGCAGGAGCCATACAGTATATATCAAACCCACAGCAATCCCCTCCAGCCCCACTGCAAGGAGTTAGTACATGCTTGTGAATAGAGCACTGGGAGGAAGTGATGCAGAAATGCAGAAAGGAGAGAGGGAAAGGCATTAAAACTTTTAAGAGTGACGAAGTTATAAAGATTACTGGAAAGTCAAATGAAATGTTCAAGGAGATCATCATACAAAGAGAGCGTAAGGAAGAGCCAAAAAACTTACACACTGATGTCTTCTGGTTGTTGTCCTTGCTGGGCATCAGCTTCACCCCTCTGGACTTCAGTTCAATTTGCTTTTTGACTACAGAGACGGATGTAAAACAAAGCAAAAGACAAAGAACAGATTTAGCTAAGCACTAGGGATTACTTAAAACCAAACTGAAGCAACAGTTGTACCCCACCCACTGTGCAGAATACCCTGTATCTTCCCCTTACAGCTCTGACAACTTCTCCTGAACCCTCAAAAGCATTTCAGCTTCTGTTCATTCACCATGTCAGATCTGGACCAGCATCTTTGGGGATCTGAGCCAAGCTGACCCAGCTGGAATATAAAAAGAAGGCACAAAGCTCCTTCCCTCTGTGACCACACCGTTTTGCTTAACATCCTAAAAATGGGAAACAGACACAAGGGAAGCTCTAAAAAACTTCAGAGTAAAATGCTGAGTTAGTTTCACCCAGTTTTACTGCTGCACTTATTCCATGAATATATTATAAAGTCATTCTCTGCTCCTGCGGGAATACAGCACTCGAATGAACACCCCATAACCTAAAAAGTGTATGCATGATCTGCATAAATAGTAGACTCAAAAAGGCAGTAAAACAGCAGAAAAACGGGGCTACATTAAAACCATACTTTCAGCAAAAAGAAATATAAATGTACAGACTCACTACCAACAGCCACAGGCACAGCCACTATGAAATCCCCACGGTGACTCTGCCAGAGGTGTCACCTCCCTGTCCCAAACCTCATTCAGAGAATGGGAAAAACACAGGAAGGCAGCAACAAGATTTCTCTCTGTCCACTCCATACCAGGAGCATCCTATCCATCTTCCCAGTGTGAAGATTCCCATGTAATTTGTTTTTTATTAGCGGGACGTGGCTGTTCCTGAGGCTCTCTCTGCACAAAAGGGTTTTGCACAAACCCCACACTGCCCAAACCATCTGGATAATGGTGGGGAGAGGAAGACAACAGCTTCCAGCAGCACACACACACACACACAGCTTTGACTAACACACAGCAGAATCTTTAGTGGCATATTTGAAGTTAATGTGGTTAAAGAATAACTTCACAGCAGAAAGCATGATGTCCAAATCACTTTACAGGATCCTTTCACTGATGAGCAAGTCCTTATCTATGGAGAAAAACAGTTTATCTCCCACTTCAAACTGTTCTTTTCTTGTCATGCTTTCATCCCCAAATTAGCACATTTCTAAGACAAAGTTGTCAAGAAAAATTACCGATACAACTAACAAGTTTCTTTTTTAATCATGCTTTTTTGGCTTAAGAGAAAAAAAAAAATCTGTTTCTAACATCTGTTTGCAGAAGCTTCAGACAGGGAAATGTCAAGCATTCCTCCTTGAAGCTTACCTCAGGTAGTGCTTTTCTGAGCTAGATGCTAACTTGGAGCTTTTTCTTCATCATTTGGTTACAGCTTTTTGCTTTCTCTTTAAATAAAGCAGTTAGAACTTCAAACTGATTTGCAACTTAGCTTAAAAAATATTCATGAGGATTATGTTGCTCATATCTTTCCTGTTAGTATCTTTAATCTACTGGGTTGAGTTTTTTCCTTATTTTTTAAGAGGAGAAAAATAATTAACAGTATGCCACTTCCAAAGCAAATCTAACACACACTTTTCTTTTTCTATTGGTATCTACCTGTACACGGAGAAAATGGTCCAAACAGCCCCATATTCCTCCAGGTCACAGCATGTAACTTCGATATTTGTAACCTGACCTGAAAGTTCTTAAAAAACATGCTCTCAGGGGACCAAAAGAAGGAAAAAAGGTGTCACAAAAATGTGTTTCTGTTCTGCTGGGGAGGTCCTAGTCCTCTCCTCTGCTCCCCCCATAATGCTGAAGCTGATGATTCTCCAAGCCAGAGCAGGGATAACCTCATCGTTACAGCCAATATTCCCTCCCGGACAATAAAACACATTCAAGCCCAAGTATCTCAGGCTAAGTTTGAGCTATTGCAGGAGGTACAATGGCTCATGACTCTGCTGTATCTAATTCATTGCTCTGTAAAGTGCTTTGGGGCACCATCAGCAGGAGTGGAGCTTCATAAAAATCATTTCCGTTTTTATATTCCCTGCCACTTCCCACTGCAAGTTACATTATCCAGTTACCAGTGAACATTTCTGCTAGCCACACATGGAAAAGCCCAGATCTGTTGATTTCTGCATGGTGAAGTAGCCATAAAGGACAAGCAAAGCTTTCCAGGAAATGATGGATAGATGCATGGATGCTGAGCCCATGGATGGGATGAAGCATCCCTGGGAGGGGCAGCACATCTCCCCAGGCCACGCTGGCTGCTGACCTGCATTGATTCCACAGGGATGAACACCCCCATGTCCAGCAGAAAGCAAAGAGTACCAAAACTTCATGGCTTCGAGCTTCAACACACCTGCGCCTTGCACGCAGCTGCACCTTTTGTAAAGGACACACTAAATAACCCAAATTATCCCAGAATCCAGCTAAGAGACAGAGCTCCGCTCCAAATTTGTGACTAATGGAAAGCCAAGCTCCAAACCACCCAACAGTAATGAAAACAAGCAGCAGAAACCAGACATTCATTACTAAGGACCAATCCTAAAATACAGAGCCTAAACTGCATTACCCAGGAAGTCTATACTCCCCTAATTGCATCATGTCTCTTTCACCAGTAATTGATAAAGAGAGATCACTATAATGCTCTCCTCTTAATCCTTCATTTTGTTTGCGACACGGAGACATAATGATGAAAGTCAGGCTTTACAAATGACTCAATTTAGATTACAACAAGGCAGTACAGTATCACTTGCTTTTCAAAAAAAAAAAAAAAAGGAACAATTGTCCTACTCTTCGCCCTCAAAAATCTAGTATATAAAAAAAATAATTTCGTTTAGAAATCTGAGTGTGGAACTGTACTACAAAGGACTGTGTCAGGATAATAGGATGAACAGAAATTCTTCTGTTTTCTGGATGGTTTTGCTGCTCACATATATCTGAGAGATCTAATGGAATACTCAGTGTCCTGTCAAATTTGAAAGATGACATTACAAAGCTTTGCCAGAAAGCAGGTAGTCTGGGGTGCTTCTTTAAAACCTTTTCATGTTGCAGTAAAGAGAAATTTAAGAAGATATTTATTTTTAATTTGGAAAACAGCATTTCAGCAAAAATCTGTTTCCCTTGCTGGGGGACTGTTGTTAAATAATTAAATGCCTTTTTTTCTCTGCTGGGGTGGTAGTGTATCATCTGGGATGCTCCAGCAGGTTGCTTACAGGGATTCTTACTCAAGTTGGAGGTGAAATGCTTTCAAATGCAACAACTTTGAAACTCCCCATCCACACCCTCCATTAAACCAGGCAAAGCACTGGGGCTGTAGGAATCAGAGCCTGCAACAAGCACCAGAATGATCCAGTCCCTGCCTCAGGTGTGCCCAGGAGACTCAAGAGGTGGCACAGCCAAAACTCAGTTGCAGATGTGATCCAAGCTAAAGGTTCTGTCAAAAATTAAGCATGTATTTATAGATATCAATATATCCTTAAAAGCCATTTCTGTGGTGCAGTAGGTTCACCAGACCATTACTGAGGGTGACAGCTCTGCTGATGCTCTGTGCAATGGGCTGAAACTCACCCAGTTTATCTTTCTACATGAGAGTGGAGGACAGGAGAGGAAGGGAATGGGGCAGGGGGATCAGTAAAAAATGCAATTATGAGTTGGTAGCAAGCTGCTAAAAGGCTATTTGGGATTCATCTTCTGTAATAAAACATGTGGAGAGATGGAGTACATCAGCCAGAGCATTATGTAGATGTCTTTAGCATCTTTTTTAATTCAGCAGCTTTTTCACTGCCTCCTCTCCAGCCCCTCATTGCTCCATTGGGAAGGGACACAGAGCCTCAGCAAAACCAGATAGTGTCTCAGAGGAGACAGAATGCTCATAAGTGATGTATACACATGGTCTTTGGAAAAAAAAGACAACACATTCAGATTCATCTGAACCCTCCCTTCCTTCTCTTGGACAACAGAATCACAGAATGTTTTGTGTGGGAACTTGAAAGTTCATCTTGTTCAGCCCCCTGCAATGAACATCTTCAACCACACCAAGTTGCTCTGAGCTTCACCCAACCTGGTCTTGAATGTTTCCAGGGATGGGGCATCTACCACCTCTTTGGACAAGCTGGGCCAGTGCTGCCACCACCTTCAGTGTCAAACATTTGCTCCTTCTATTTACTCTGAAATCCTCTTTTGGTTTACAACCATCACCCCTTGTCCTGTCTCAACACTCTGCTTCATCTCCACTGCTGAAAAAAACATTTTAGTTGCTCCACTTCACATGGCATTGCATATCCTATTTTGTATGTATTTATTTATCTCCATTAAAATATTTATGCTCAGACAAGGTTCTGTTTCTATAAAAAGTGTTAAACTGAGTTTTCTCAAGTTGCATCAACATCTTTAATGTTCTACGGACACAGATTCCATGGACTCCAAATATCCTGCCTTTAGACCTCGTTTCTTGCTTTGTTTTTGTCAAAGTACTGAGACTGTCCCAGCTGTTGGAAATGATCTGACAAACTCCACAATAAACATCAAGTGTGTGAAGAATGAATGCTAGATATTCTTTGCCAGCTAGACAGAGGTCCTGCTTCAATGCCATTTCAAGAGCACATTTTTAAGCTCATCTTTTAAACACTCAATACACAAAAGCACAGTTCATCAAATCTAACAAAACAGTTTCCAAGGAGTGTGCTAGATTAGAACCCCCTGACATTTATCTAATCAGAGGAAATTATAACATTAATCTTTACTTTTCTATTTAAGAAAAAAGGATGATTCAGACAGGTGTTTTAATAGAAAGCAGCAATCATGATAGCAAAGGAAAATGTCATATCAGAAGCCATCAGGTGCACACAGACGTTTGTGCTATACAGAAAAAACAATATTCTTTTTTCTTGTAATTTAAAGTTGCTTAAATGTTAAAGGAAAGCCAGGGAAGTTAAATAACAATGGTGACTCACAAAGCACAGCCTCTGTTCAGGCCATGACAACACTGCTAAGGTTCAAACAGAGCAAACAGGTCAAGTTTGCAGATTTATCACAGGAAACTCCTTTCCCTGCCACTTTGCTCCTCTTGCTCTTAGGGATGCAGTCCTTCTTCTCCAAGTCCCGTTTTTTAATTTTTCATTTTTTTATTTCATGTTTCATTTTGGCTAACACAAACTGAGAACAGAGAGCCCAGGCAATAAGCATTTACCTTGATATTGGGCACTGAACCCCTTCTGCCTGTGGTTTCCATCTGATGTGAAGTGAAGCCTTAGCCAGTTCTTGCTGCTGATCACCGGGGCAGGCAAATTCATTCCAGTAAACCTGGAAGAAACCAAACAGGAACAGCCAAATGTAATTATGACCGTGAGTTACACCCCCAGTCTCTGTCCTATCTACAGATTTGGTTATGCCTGCAAAGAAAAAAAAAAAAAAAAAAAAAAAGTATGTTTATTTTAACTGAGGAAGGATTGCAAGAACAATTTTATTTTACTGGAAATAGCCAGTAAGAAGCAAGGATTTATGAGTCTCCCTACCTGGAGAAGATTACAGCCATCAAACAGGAGTGGAAAGCTCCCCAGCCCATTAGTAGTCCTTCAGCAGCTCTTCTCCTCATACCACTTTATACTTTTTTTTTTTTTCCCTAAAGTATTATGTTGTTTGCTTTATTAAACTCCAGATCATAATTCCTGACTGAGTTGTCACATGCCAAGTGGTAGTAAGGAACAATGTTTACCTAAGTCCCAGCACTCTTGAATTGAGGTATATAATAGTAACATTAACCACGGTAAGGAGAACAACACCACCATGACAAAGGCTATTAGGGAATCCTATTATTGTTAATGTAAGCCCATTTAATTTTTTAATCACAGACTGTCACTTATTTAAAAATTACTGGCATTCCAATACCTCTGCGTTTTTAGATGAACGTAAAAGGATCCTGGAAATCTATTCCATTCGAAAGATACTTCAGATTTTATTGCTGCACATTTTCAAGAGCAGAACCGATAGCCCGGAAAATATTTTAAAGGTCCTTCACTCCACTAACACCTCCAAAGGTGAACTTACCTTCTCTGAGGCACCCAGCAGGGAGCCAGGATGGTACTTGGCAGCCCATTTATTAATGGCAGATGAACTGCAGTGCAATCCTGCTCCACTTGTTAATGAAATAGCAGGGATGGTTATGCTGCATAACTAATGCGTCTCTGCCACCTACAGCACAGATTTAAACCCTGTGTTAACTTGTGGCTGAATTCTGCATAATTCTGAAGCATGACTGAGAACATTCTGTACACTACAGAATTGTTTAAAATTGTTCCTGACCATTTCTCTATTGATTATTTTCATCTCGATTTTGCAAATGACTTGGAACACCTTACAAGGCGTTAGAAATTTGGATTCTGTGTTGGATTCTGCCATCCCTGGATAACTCAAGACAGATGAACCACTGTAGTCTGAAACTTTTTCACATTATTAAGTTCAAACAAACATATTTTAGGCTGCTGACAAATATGGAATTCCTAAAAGCAAATCTCAGGAAGTTACTATGGCTGGTTGTTACGGTAACATGTTTCAACTTAATTTTCTTATTCCCAAAGGCTATTTTATTATTCATTCTGAGTCAACAGACAAACTTTTCATACATAATCTTTAGGTACACAGAGTCAAATTTCACTTCCATAAGCACACTGAGCCAAGTAATTCAATTGCCTGATATAAGAACCAGAGAACAATAAAATTAACCTGCCTAAATGGGGCAGAATTTTACTCCCCTGTCCCCAACTCATTTTTAGTTGGTTTTTTTTTTCTGTAATATACATATCCTTTTGAGAAGCGGGTTCAGTAGGCTGCAGACTACTAATCTACTCACACATAGACTGTGGTTGTGGTACCTGAATATTCACTCTTCATTTCCAGGGATGCTGCACACACCAAGTGCTTGAATTAGAGCAGCCCCAGAGGAGCTGTGAACTCCTGAGTGGGGCACCCAGTGGAGAAAAACCCAACCCCCCCTTCTTCAGTGCTGAATGTGGGCACCTCCTAGGAGGGGCACACGTGAACCCCAAAGCTGCACCTTCTGCCCCATAGGGCTCAACCACCTCACACAACCAGGATCAGGTCCTCCAGGTGTCCCCAGCTGCCACCACCGAGGCTCCAGGTGGACAATTCCAGGATTAATCTTTCATTCCCACTGAATCCCAGACTGCCCAGCAGCAGGCTGGATGAGGAGGAGCAGAAATGTTCTGATGGGTAAGAAATAACTTGGCCACAGATACTTGTTTAATAAAGAACCATCATGCCCAGCTGCAGTTAACTACCAGCTTTTCACCATGAGGCTCCCACAGGTTTAAAATGATCATTAGGAAGCATTAATGGTTAATTGATAACGGAATATTTAATTACAGATAAACACAGTTGAACTGAAGCAGCTGCCTGGTCTTGGAATGCAAATACCCTGGGCAGCTGCTGCTGCTGAATCTCCAATGAAATGGGAAGGATGCTCAGCAGGAAAGAGCAACCACAGACACCAGAGAAGCCCCCAAGCCTCCTGCAGGAGCACTGCCAAACCTGCACAGACTGGGAGCACCCACCCAGCAGGTGATGGAGGCTGCACCGAGCTCTGGGAGAGGATCCTGACCCTGCTGGGACACCCAGGACTCAACACTTGTCCCATCAACTTCTCAAGGTCATGATCTTTTCCTTTATAAACCCAAGGCTGCCTTCCTGTCATCAAGCAAAAGGGGGGAGCTACCTTGCAGAGACCTAGGAAAGCACAGAGCTCATTAAAATAAGCTGAAACTCCTTCCCACCCTGTATACTTCTGTACTACATTATGTGCTCTGAATTTTCAACACCTATCATTAGCCCAATAAATGATTGAATTTCTAATAGTCCAGTGAGTCATGTAAATACAAGCCCTTCTATTTTGGACCTCTGCCACTGCATTTTGCAGTATTCCAGACTTTTCTTTTTCTTTTTTTTTTTTTTTAAACAAGTCTATTAGCAATTTGCAAAACATTTCAAGCCCCTCTATGTCCATGTCTCTCCTCCCTCCCCTTTCTTGCTGCCATCACCAGTGAATCACTTGATTAAATATTCAGCTGCCTGAATATGGCAACGTGTTAACTGAAATCCAAAGCTCTAGAATGACTAAGTAGTCACGTGAGAATTTTTAAGTAAAATCAATAATCATTGCTCACTGATGGGAATTCAGTACCCATTTTATAGTAAGCACCTTTTTCATCCTGAAGTCACTTGGAGAAAGTGGTGAAAATTTTTTAGGGCTCAGGCCGTATAAAATATTGAATAAATTTGATCAAATTTCATGTCTCCAACACCAAAGTCAAGCAACCAGAGCACAGAAATCAGTGCTCAAAAACACAAGAGCTCTCCTAATTGCTTGAAGAGCATTGAGCAGCCTCAGAAAAGCCCAAAGGCAGTGAGGATTTAAAAATCTATATTACATCTAAGCCTGACTTACCTTCTCCTGTAATTTAAGCTCATCCTATGCACAGCAGATAGAGAACAAATTTTAGCCATTTGTGAGCTCATGCCACAGCCCTTTGCAACAGAGAGACCTCAAAAGCCACATTTCCAGCATGAGGAGCTCTGAGGCCAGCAGGTTCTTGGCCCAGTGTACCCAGAAGATGGAAATTCACATTGTGGCCCCAAGTTTTAAAAGCCCTGGAGACACCTGGGGGGCTGCTGGGACCTTCCACCATTTCCATCCCATTGAGCTGCTGTGGGAACAGGCTGGGTGCACCCTGAGGGTTCCTCCTGTGGCACCAGGTACTAGGTTTGTTTGTTTACCTTTCTGACCATCTTAACTTCCAGGAAAACAACCCAAGCAACCTCCCTGATTCTTGGCTGTGGTTCCCTCCCCTCCTGCCAGCAGAGCTGAGTCCATCGCTCCTCAACCAGGAACCTGCAGCCTCTGCAGAGATTCACTCCCAATCCCCACCCTGGCCCCAAGCCCTGGGACACATGCATCTCTTAAGCAACTGATTTTAGCCCAAATGCCAACCAATATTGTTTTTAACCAGTGCATTAAGGGTTTTTTTTACTGAAGAGAAAGCTGAAGCCTCTGCGTAGAACGCAGCTCCTCTAATTCCTTGTGTGTACCACAGGAAGGTTAATGGTATCAAAACTCCTCTTTTCAGCAAAAGCAGTGAAGTGTGCTTTTCTCAACTTAACTATTTTCTTTATTCCTTTTCTTGCTCTTACATTTCACATTGGATTCAGGCATTAAATATTTATACTGCTCACTCAGCCGTTCCTCCCTTGGCACAATTAGTATTACTGTACATGGATGGCACTGATTAATCTGCATTCATGCACCATTATCTATTTACAATCCCAATTTCTGCTTTAATTTGGCTCCACATAGAGAGAAAGTAAGGGGGGAAAAAAAAATCAATAAAATGTCACAAAGTAAGCTAGAAGCACTAGAATAGTGGAATGTGATATTTGCAGACAGTAGATCCAATTTTAACCACTCTGAAACCTGATTTGGGGGAAGTTGACTGCAGTACTTCTTAAAGAACCCAACCACAGCAAGCGATTCATCCTGAGGATGTTACAGACACCAACTGCAGGGGAGCAGAGCCAAGGGTCACAGCTAAAGGTTGGGACTCTGCTTGAAATCACATTATGTCGAGTGCCTCACTTGGAGATAATGGATTTAAGTGTAAACTTGAAGGGATGCACGTGCTCTTGTGCTGCCCAGAGTCAGGATGTGTGGGGCAAATACATAAAAGACAAAAGAACATCAATGAGGCTGCTTTTTTCTTTTTTTTTTTTTTTTTTTTCCTGCTGTACTTTCCCAAAGCAGAGCTTCACCTTCTCCTGCCCTGGCTGTATTTTAAGACTCACCCAAAATGACAGCCACTTTATCCAAGGTGGCTGTGTTTGAGGAGCAGGAGGAGGTGAGGTTTCAGCAGCCTCTCCCTCCTAGGATAAAGCAGGCACAGAAAACTCAACCCCACTCAACAGCCACAGTCAGAGGGAAAATTCCAGAGCAGAGTATGCAGGCCTGGAGCCCTCATGGAACAAGAGAGAAACAGACACAAACTGCTTCAGTTTGGGGCTGCAGAGGCTCAGTTTACCCAAAAGTATTGAGGGTACAGACCTGAGTCCAGCCCAAGCCCTGAGACCCCCAGAGCAGCCTGGGCAGAGGTTTCTCCTTCCTTGGAGTCTTCCCTAGCATCAGAGATTCCTTTTCCTTTCCATACAACTTGGGGGATGTGCTGCAGCAGCTCCCTAGCTGTGTATTATTATTCTCTTCACCTGTATTTTTAACTTTTCATCCAAACCTCTATTCAAATTATCATGAGAGCTGTACTATTAATTCTGAACATCTCATTTCAGCATGTCTGCTCTCTTAAACAAAGTATCCTTAAGCACCTCTAGACCTCATTTTTCAGTCACAAGAGACATCTCATCACAATGGACTTATACAAGGAAAATTAATAATTAGATCAAGTTATTGTCCCTTGCTAAGTGCTGCAGGGATGGGAGGAACACACCAGCATCTCCAGCCCATTTCAGAGGCACAGGGACACAAACCCTGAGCTGCTCAGCACATGCAGCAAGCAGCAAGCACCAGCCCCCCAAGGGCCCCCAAAGTCCCCCAATCCCAAAGTTCCCCAAAGCCCCCAAGGGTCCCCCAAGAGCCCCCCAAGAGCCCCCATGCCTCTGTACCTGCCAGGCTGACAGCTAAATCCCCAGAGACTCACAACCATGGAGCACCCTGGAAAAACTATAAACACTGTAAAAAATATACTATATAGACTATAAAAACTGTAAACACTGAAAATGCACCTTCAAAGCCCTTTCCACCATTAGCACACTGAGGACCCACACTGGGGCTCACAAGTCACCCTAACCCCAGGGACAGGTTATTTCAGTAGCTGTTTTCTGCCAGAGGCAATGCTCCCCTGCTTTGCCAAAAAGGAATGAGAAAAATTCCAAAAGAGGAAAGGTTACTTTAGAAATTAAACTTCTTGGCATGTAAAGCTCCAGCCACCAGAGCAGCTCCTGATGATTGGAAGTGACAGAGAATGAGATCTGCTCCATACCAACCCAGCCCAGGAGATGCAGACTCAGGACTGCAGTGCAGAAGCTGAACCCATTCCTCTGATCTGGATGTCACCTCAGCCTTAGCTCCTGGGTGCAGCTTAAGGTTAAATCCCTCTCCTGATGTTACCAGGTCACAGCATTTCTGACCTCAAGCCCTCTGCCCTCTGCCTGTGTTCTCTCCATCTCTTAACCACAGAATTCAGCTTCAGCTCTAAGAGCTGCAAATCACCCCCAAAGCCACCCAGATGCAGTGATACCCATCTTTGCTCTTTCCAAACCCTGGCCCTGGAAGGGAAATTAGAGGAGTTTAGCACTCACAGCTTGCTTCCTCTTTTCCTTTTTTTTTTTTTTTCTTTTTACATTCTATTGAAAGATGAAAGTGTTTCCATGCAGCAGCAAAACTTCAGCCATTGACATGAACTTTAATTACTGCCTGCGCACTAAAACCAAATCAATATTTTTATATTTTTTTTCCTGTGAACCTTTACCCTCATGTTCTTAATTCTTCATTTTTTAAGTGACATTTCCCCAGCTCATCTTTAAAAAAGTGTAAACCAAATCCTCAGCTGATTCAAGTCGTTGTTGCTCCACTGCAGACAAAGCCAAATTAATCTACACTGTACAGGGGATCTGACAGTCTAATTTCTCCACTGTTTTCCTTAATCTATGAAACGCCTCAAAATTTTTTCAGTCTCATTAGCCTGAATTCTCATGGGCGTCTATGCTAGATTAATTACGGTGACTTTAATGAAAGAAGTGACTCACTATTCCACGTGCATTTCTGAAACTGTCACAATGGAGCAATTCAACAGGTAAGATGGTCTCTGAAGAACTGTTTTTAAATTTACCAGTTATTTATGCACACATCACCCACTCCAGATAATTGGTTTCTTACAGTGGATATATAGAGTATTACACACAAATACACATATTCATGTTTCAGATTCAGAAAAGCAAATGGCTCATCTTGAAGGCAAATACTCCCTTTCCAAGACATTAAGAGAATTCAGACTTTTCACTTTTAGAGTGAAATCTGCTTCAATTTAAAGGCATAACTTTACATGTCACTTGCTGCAGCAATGAGCAAAATGCAGATGGTGCATAAAAGTAATTGTAAAGCACTCAAGTTTGCTGTGAAGAGAAAGCTCTTCAGTCTTCACCATAATGCAGTAAAGTCACATTATTGCTTCAACTGCAAAATGTTACTGAGGTCATAGATAATGTTTAAACTTTAAAGCTGAAGATGTCTGGATTAATTCTAAAATCTTTGAGAAGAGACATACCCACTCTGGAGGAATAAGGGGTGAATTCCTCTGCTCTGCCACAGACTAAATCTAGGGACCAAGGCCAGAACACAGACTTTCTTCTGCACGTCAGGGCTGGGAGAGCCACATCCCAGAGGCAGGAAAAATCCCCTCTCTGTTGCTGTGGACCCTCCAGGGATGGGACATCACCCAAAGCTGTACAACAGAGCTCCTGGACTTTTTCCAAGTGGGAAGAGAAAGGGTCCCCATCAAGTAAAGGGCTTTTAATGCAGCCCACCCTCCTTGCAAATTGTCTGAGCAGAAGGAAACCAACTGGCAGAATAAAAATGTTTCTTTATGGCTCTGAAAAGCAAGACTGCAAGAGCACAGCCCCAGACTGTGATGGTCTGCACTGAAACAGATGACCCCGCTGCTGAAACGGGTGTGTTTGATTACATGAAAGTACTTACCATAATAATTTTACTATGGAAATAACATTTGGCTCCAGTCACACCAAAAAAAAGGTAACAAACATGATTATATTTATTCTGTTCAAGGGAAAACAAACACTAATTCAACACAACAGAGGAACAGCTAATGCAATTGAAGCTTACTAATGCTGCACTGCAAATCCCCCAAAGACATCTGCTACAGCTTTATTACCATTTCCTCTAAACCCTTTCTGCCTTCCTATCAGTGCTACCGAGATTGTTTTTCCCTCAGTGCAGAGTCAGATGTGTTGATAACAAGAGAGACTGCATTTACTGCCAGATAAATAACACCACTTCCAGCCCTGCATGCACAGATATTCTCTCGTCTTTGTCAGCCTAGCACTGCACTTAAGTTCCATTAAAATTGGACTTGTCGTTTACAAATCAGGTTGGAAAGTCATGGGGTATCTTTTCTTGACAGTCTTCAGAGTTTTGTGGGATGGATGAGCCCAAGAAGCAGGAAGGAAACTCCAATTTCAGCCTCCCAGCCAGCTGGGGATTTTCCAGCTCACCAGCCACAGAAGTTGCTTTCTTTGGGAAGTGGTGCACAACCAGGTCACCTCACCTTTGCTTTTAGACACACAAAATTCACTGAACTGATCCTGCCTGCCGCTGCCTAACTTTACAAGGTGGCATTAATACTGGAAGATGCTAAGCTCAAGTGACAACTGGAGTTTAGGCTGCAGCTCAGCCACATTTAGACCAGACAGAAGTTCATCTCTGTCCTATTTTCTCCAATGGACTCTGCCTTTATAACCTGCCACTGCTTACAGCACATTCCCCTTGCAGGTAATACTTTCATTAGTTAGGCTTTAAAATTACCACGACAGGTATGGAACAGTTTTGTACTTTAACCTTCAGCTACTACCAAGACAGAGTAGATTCCCTTCCTCCTTGGGATAGCCATGCGTGTTTATGTGGTGACTGTGTCTGCCTTCATCACCTTTCACATTCATCTCCATGGCACTTTTCTTTTCCAGACCTTGTTAGCTGCCTTTCTGGGAATTTGTTTCTGATCTTGTATTTATTCAGAACTGACATTCCCCTCAACAGCTGCTGTAAAATTATATATAACCCATTAGCAAACAATACAACAATGTCTGAAAAATCTGTCCATAAAGCTTGAAGAGATATGCCGGAAATTGGGATTTATTTTTTTTTTATAGTAAACATTCCAATTTCTGAATACAGGCAGATTCTACATATAAAGGGAAAAAGTTGCTCTGAAAATTTTTCTTTGTCAAAGGTACTTTGGAAGATGGATGAGGTAAATTCCAGGACATCTAGAAAGAAGCTGCTCCATTTGGTCATATTGCTGCATCTCTCCTACCAGCCCCTTGCATATTTCCTCAATCTTTCATTCAGAAAGAATAAGCTGAATACTTTCCATCATGGAAATAAGTTGCTTCCATTCCCTTTTACCTAAGCACACTCTTGTGCCAGAAATAATGAGGACAAGAGAGTAAGAAATGTCCCTGAGAATCCCCTCCAGCACCATCCGACAGCCACATGTCCATCAGGACCTGAACTTCCCTCTCACAACAAACACCACAGTGCACGCAACCCAAAGACCTTCAGGTCCTTCAGATTACTCAGGAGGAAGAGGCCAAGTGAGAGCAGATCCATGAGCAGTTCCAGCTATTGCAGAGCTCCATCTTACCATCCTCAACACACCACAAGGTGTTCTGGGCTCTCAGCTTACAGATGTACATGAGAGCTTTGCCCTAAAAGAGGGAATAAAGATGTGCTTGTTTTGCTGCATGCTGAAGGCAGGAAGAGAACATCCAGAGAGCAATGTGTTGTGTGAGGATTTTTGTGTTATTTTCTAAGTCTGGAAGGGATAAAAATATTCCACACTGCAGCCAACTTAGAGCCACTGGAGCTGGAAAAGAAGTATCTTCAGTAAGCATGAGTATAATACATGTGCTAAAGGCAGCACGTTCTCCCCCTCTGTCCTACAGAAACCCCTTTTTCACCTTCCTATTAAAAGCGAAAATGGCTCTGGCTCCAGTATAAACCAGTAGTGTTCCATGCCTGCAAAGAGGTTCCATGGGGAGAAAAAAAATTACCCTCCAAGGTCATTCAAGCAGTCAGTGAATGAGGCCTCCCTGAAGACTCACAAAACTGACATATACATTTCCTGTAGACAGAAACTTCAGAAAAAGAGAGACCAAATATTAATAAAAGTTCTGAGCAAGGGCTATAAAAGGCAGGAAATCCAGTTTTAAGTCAATTACTGGATCAAATTCAAAAGGAACAAAATGGAAGAGAAAAAGATACAGATAAGGATTGTTTCCAACTCTGAGCATGTTTACCTTATTAATTTCTGATATTCCTATCCTCTGAGCAAGGTGCTTGGGATTGGGCAAAAACTAAACAAAAGCTCGGCACGGTTCCCAGAAAGGCAGCCTGGGAGCACTGCATCTTCCCCAGACAGCCCATCAGTAAATCTCTGTTTGACACAGAAGAGGTCAGCACATAATTACCTCTGGCACCAAAAGGGGAGGCAACCAAGGTGACACAGCCGGCCGGTGGCCAGAGCCCAGGCCCCCAAGCCAGGATCTGCTGCTCTTTTCCCATGTGCAATCTGCTGAGCAGTCTAGACATGCCTGGGGGAAGACCTCGTTCTGGAAAAGTCCTATAAGCACACTGATTTATTTGTCCTCACGTTTCCTGTGCTTTATATAGTCTATAAAATACTTCTGTGCCCAATTTTTTTCTTGGTCCAGAACTGTACTTACCCAGAGACCACTGGCTGGAGAACAAACCAGTTCAGCATGTTAACACTGATCATTTGAGGAGCTCCTCACAACTTCCCAATGCCATCATCCACATCAGCCCTTGCCAGTCATCTCTGACCCAGCTCTACCCCAGAGAGCATCAGGCATGAAGGCTTCTCCCCTCCCATGAGCACAGCAATCCTGCCCTTACAAAAGCAAGTCCTTTCCAGACCCCCTGCCTTCCCTTCAGAAGGGCAGCACTGATGATGCTCGGGTATGCTAATAAATAAAAGACAGGCAAGGAAAAAAAAAAAAAAAGAAAATAATCTGTGGAATCACTGAGAGGAATTTTTATGAGGGAGCAAAGATTCAGTAATGATGATGTTGAAGAAGCAGTCGTTTGTGCAGAGTGGTCCCTCTGGTAATTTCTGCAGTGACTACAGAAGTATAATATAGAGAATTATTACAGGGAAATCTCTCATAATGAAGCAGATCCTTAACTTGGTTTGACATTGTCATTTTACACCACGCTGTTTAATGCGACACTGCAAAGTCATAAATACTTATTTTGTCAGAGTATCAAAGCCCTGCGAGAGGTGCCAGCCACCAGCTAGAGCAACAAATTGTTAAGCTGAATTCTCATTTTTGCACTGTATATTGCATAGTCCTCATTGTCTCTTTTGAAAGAAAAGGAGTTACCTGCTTAAACCCTACAGGAAGCTTTCAGACTGCATTTGCTGATAAGCTGATGCTTGAGCTTTATTGTAATCCAGCAGGAGGGACAAGAAAGCCCCATTCAGCCAGTGAAGCTAAGGAAGAAATAAGAATTGTTTTCCCCCTCTGCTCACTAATGCTCCTTCCCAAGCCAACATTAATGGCTTCAGCTCTTTCTGTCAACAGAGACCTTTAGAGGAGGTTGCAGTATCGTGTATATTTACTTAGCAAGCAGCTGAATTGGAGCAGAAGAGCATAAAACAGGACTGTCCCTAAACTTTTTGGTGGATTTTTTTTTTTTTAAAATCAATTTTCACGGGGCTGGTGTAACAAAACAGTTTGTTGTTGAGAGAATACCAAGCACTGGATCCAAGTATTGTTTCAGAGCATCCAGTGGCACATCCCCATCAGAGTGAGGGTTCCTCTATTTATCTTGACGTGCCATCACATCCAGGAACTCAGAGGAACTACTTCAGAGATTCCCCAGGTTCCCAAAAAGGGAAACACACTCATCTTAAATTCCAGCTGCTTCTGGCCTCCCATGCTCAGTCAGGAAAATGCCTACAGTCAGGTCAGCCAGGTTGCTGGGGATGCCTGCTGCCTCCTTAGACAAGGGATCCCACTTCCCTGGCTGAGGAGCTCCAGCCCTAGGAAGAGAAGGCTGCATGAGCCATGGGACCAATTTGTCCTTCAGAAATCCCAACAAATGGGTCTCTGCTGGGCATCTGCCAACTGCACCTCCTTTCCACTCACTGCACACCACCTCTATGGATAAATGGGGCATTTCTTCTCAGGACTTGCCAACCCGCAGCCTTCACATGCAGCACTTGCATCTTAAGGAAGTTTTTCTATTGTATCATTCCTGCCCAAACATTATGGTATTTCATCAAGAGAAAGAAAAACCTAGATATTATTTTTTTCAGTATTAATTTCCTCCAGGTACTCAAAGCCCTGAGCAGGTTTGGAAGGAAAAAGGTCTTTATGGGCTTTGGAGAACACCCACAACTGTTGTTGGTATCATTTAATCATGCAAACCATAGCACTATAAAGCAATCTTGAAAATTTAACATATGCAGAAGTCATTTGACTTGTTGAATCAGTTGCACTTGAGAAAACATTGCAAGATTATCATAAAAATCTCCATAATGTGAACAATTCCTATTACAATCCAGACAGTCCATCAGGACAGATGCCCTGGCAGCAGGCACTGAGCAATGGCAGTGACACAACTGGCAACATCCCCATGGAACTTGCATCTTCCACAGACAAACCATGGAAAGTAGGAAGGGAATGAGCCAAGGTCACACAAATGGATTCTATTCTAGCAAGCTGTGTAGTAGGAGCAAACCTATCCATTTGAGAAGTCATTTAATGTATGGAATATACAGTGCAGCTCTGCAACACACTGTGAAAGGCATCTGATGTTTATAAAATACTTTGCTCGGTCAAAAGTTTGGAGAAAGGAGAAGGATTTGTTAATTTAGGTAGTTTCATGCTGTCTGCTTAATATCAAGAGATATTTTCCCTGTGTCTGTTCTCGAGTTGAACAGAGAGAGTAGCAGAGATTTAATTGGCAGGACTCCCATGGCAGCCTCTGCCAGGAACAGCTGCTATCTGTCTGAGAGAAAAGCCATTCTTTTCCCAGAGTCCTACAGTAGCAGGATGTAAGACTCAGAAACCCTGTGTGATTAATTTCTTACCTTACAGACTGGCTCAGGACTCGGGCTTAACCCCCACCCACCTGCAGAGCCAAGGAAGGAGGCTCTGGAGAAGCCTTGCTTGGCATCCTGGGGACAGGATGCTCATAGAAAAACCATGGCTTGCGAGGGACTATCTGCTCAATTTGGCTGCCAGGACTGTGACAGACATGGGCACAAACCACTAACGGAGTCTTCCAAGGAGTTTCCTAAGCACAACTAACCATGGAAAGAGGCAGGATACCCTTGGGAAAGGCAAAGACAGTGGTGGTGGGGAGGCTGGAGGGAGGCAAGGGGAAGATGAGCAGATGTCACCTTCCAACAGGGCTTCCTGGAATTTATACAGGAACTGCCCCTCCAACCACCCCAAAAGCTTGAGATCTCAACTAGACCTAACCTGCTAAACTACCACTTGGTATAATGAGATTAGGACTGGTTGTCAGGGAAGCCTGCAAAGATTCAGCTCACAGACACCTGGATTGCCAAACCACTGCACGCCCAGGACACGTGCAGACAGCAATCCTAGCTGGCAATTCCCCCGGACACTTAAAACCTCAGTTTCTATTTTTAAGCTATCCAGCTGTACAAACACAGCCTCCCACCCTGGTTCCCCAAGGCAGTAATTTCACCAGGCACCCAGATATAGCTGTGACAGATGAAAACATCAACGACTGACAGGTTTGGTGGTGTTCCAAGTGATAATTTCTGTTAACTTTATAAAAATCAAGAATCCTAAGATCTTCTTCCAGCACCCAAAGATTTCATCTGTACTTCTGGAACCACCTGATGACCACATCAGTGCCAAAAGCACTTCCAGAAGGCCTAGCTCTGCCCTAGAAATTCCTCAGAAGAAATCCATCCCTTCACCAGGATTTCTCCTTCTCCTCTCTAACCATTTTGCCTCTTCCAAAACCAGTTTATTCCAGGGCTCTCTCCTCTAACCAGATTTTCTTTAGTTAAAACAAAACCACTACTGTGTTATGGAGTTCTGGACAAATGCAGGAGAAAGTACTACAGAGAAAATACTTTTTTAAATAAAGAAATTAAATCTTGTTAATGTTTGGGGAGGGGGTGGGGCATGACCAAATTAACTGGGAAAAACCCTATTGTTCAAATTGTTCATAGTATGTACAAAGTTTGAGCAACTTCCTGTACCTGTTGGGCTGTATCAGTCTGTGTTATGATAACTCAAAGTGCAGTGGAGTCATCTAACATGTGCTGTGCCACAGTTAAATTACCAACAAGAAATGCATTTTTACAGCCACAAGATTAGATTACACACCCTCCCTTCATTCCTGAGGTCTGACTCTCCTGAAAGGAAAGTCTCCAGGAACAACAAATAAGGAGTGCATTAAAACAGAAATCAGGGCAGGGATAGCAGCCACATTTTGTCTGTTCTGTTGACAAATATTACCAACATATAAAACATAAACCACAGTGGGCATGAGAGGGAGGTGAGCTCACTATCAAGGAAAAACAGGCAGCATATTCAACTGCTATCAAGAAACATTCCCAAGATCAGCACTCTTCATACCTTTATCTTACCCACCAGCATCTTATCTGGGGATTCACAGCATTTCAGCTCTGTAGCATTTACATACAGCATTTAAAATAATTCCTCTAAAATAAACTGCTTATCAGTTTCCCAATGTCCCCTTTCCTCACTTACAAGATGCCTTTGCAGGCTGTCCTTTCTCTTTCCCCCCACGTAACCCATCAGAGCTGTACTTCACATGAAGAGAAGCTGTGTCAGGTTCAACAAGAAAAGCACTGGTGACAAAGCACCAGCAGTGCCAGCCATGACCTGACACACAGCCAGCCACAAAGCCAAGATGATCAAGTTAGCAGTCAGCCTCACATCTAAGCAAATCACCTCCACAAATGGTTTTATGTTGGCAACCCAGAGAGAGAAGAGGGGACAGTCATGAGCATTTATGACCCTTATAACCTGGCAAGATGATGTCCTTAGTGATGTCATCAAGGAAATGCATCTTCCTCTGAATTAACCCAGGGTAAAAAGGAGAAAGAACTTTATAATACCTTCATCTGGTTACCAACCAAATATACTTATTGGGGGGGATGTTCTGTAGCAGTACAGATGTTTAATTCTCACTGAAGCTAACAGATATCCAGTCCAGTTGATCCCAGCTAGTTCATGTGAAGCTACTTCTGCCTTCAATTCTTTGTCAGAGCACAGATGCAGAGGTCAAAAAACCAGGAGAACCCTTATTACCTCCTCCCAGCCCCCCGGGGTGGTCAATAACAATAAAATGTGCCTACAGAGCTTTCAGCCTAAAACCCAATTCTCTAGGTGGTATCATGCAGTTACTCTTTAATAGCATTTTTTTATGGCATGGAAGAAAGAACTTAATATTGCAATTACTTCATTTAATACGATGTAATGGCTGAACAAGCTTGTCAGCTACCTGGAATCAAGAAAAAGCGAAGTATAGTATAATTGCATTAAAGTGGAAAACATGAGTAAGTACTCATATTAAAAAGGATCAGAAATAAAAAGGCAACATAGTGTGAATTATAGAGAAAATAAATAGTTTATGACAAGCAGCTGAAGATTTGGCTTCTTTTAGCAACATCTTGAAAGCCAATTCAGCACAAAAGCCCGTTCTCCTCCCTGTCACCTTCACTTGCCACAGCCAGGACAATAAAGAGGAAAAAGGGGCGGGGGAGCAGCTGAAAGCACACACTTCCCAGGGCATGCCAAAGGGATAAATTGGGCCCGCACACACTCAGCAGGTCAAGGACAAGGCACCTGATGACAGTATTTCTCTGGGATGGAGTTGGGGATGTGGTTGGTGCATTGCAGCATCAGTGTCCGCTGTGACTCTGCGCTCCGCAGGCTGCCAGCCCCGGGAGGACTTCAAGCTGGTACCCCCCTGGTTTAGCAGCCCTTCTGTTGGGGCAGCAAGGCCATGCAAATCTCCCGGTTTTATGGCAGGAAAAATAATAAATAAAGGCTATCCCTTGGGGAAACCATCCGTGATGAGCCGCAGCACTGCTGAAGGCAGACCCGCCAGCACCTGATTCCAGGTGTTCCTGAGGGGAGGTAATCCTTACTCCAGTTTGCAAAAGCCCAAAATTAAGTTTCCCAGGCTCCGGGCTTAAAGCACAATTATGTCTGATTGACACTTTCAGTGACTGGAGGGAAAGTGCTTCACCTTAGTAAACTGAGAAGAAAACAGCAAGAGAAGCAAGAAGGTGTCCTACCCACCTTGGCTTTGCTAACTTCTGTGGAAGAGGAAAAGCAGCAATGTGCATCAACATTTTGCTAAAAGGATCCATGTGCACACCTCAGCTAGAAAGGGAGCTATTCTGATTAAAATTAAGTCTCTGACATTAGCTTTATGCAACTGTATCTCTAATAATGCAAAGCATTCACCAAAATATCATCAGATTTTGAAAGGCAATATATTCCTTCTATTTACCTTGTGACTTTTAAGATAGTATTACCATGTTGGGACCCTTTCCTGCAACCACAAATCAGACCGAGAAAGCCTCCCAGAGATGAAGACTTTGAAAATATCTCTCTATTCACAATGTATAATTATGAGAACCAACAAAGAAAGACAGCGCTGAACCTTTTACTTTCCTCTGTTCTTACAGAAACGGCAACCTTGCAGACATTACACAACTTTTCTTCTCTCTACATACTGTACATCGATCCTCTCCACCTTCCTGCGTGTCTGATCTTTTCAGCTGAACCCTCAAATGTCAACATTTATTCACCTTATAATTAACACCATTATGAGCAGTGACATTTTTCTCATCTTCCTTCTTTTTTCTGTCTTGAGATAGCTTCTGTCAGGGGACTGTTTTCACCTTCATTTTTTTAAAGAAATCGTAAAAAAATGTTATTTCAAATTAACAGCTAATGTATATTGCCAGGATTACTGCTGAAGAAGCAATAACTTTGAGTACTGCTGGAAGCACTCTAGCACTAGGTTTACCTTCACATTAATTGCAAATCATGTAGAGCCTTCTACCTTTGCTAATTTTCCTGTGTTGCCTTTTACATTATTCTTTCCAGCATGAAATTTTCACCTACCATGACAAATTGGAACCAATTTCATACGTTAATCAACATTCATTAACTAACAGGCAGAGAGGTAAGGTCAGAGATGAGTGAGTCATTCCACTGGCCAAAGCCTGGGAGGGTTTGGGGATTTTTGTTTTTTTGCTCTCCTCAGCTGAAGGAAAAAGCCAGGCTGTGGGCAGGGAGATGCAGGACAGAGCCACACACAGGAGCCCAAGCCAGGGAACTTGCAGATGCTCAACCTGCTCCTTATTAGCAGCAAGCACCACATTTGTTTTCTCCCCAGATTTTTAATCTGTATTTCAAATGTGATAATTCAAATGCAGTAACAGTTTTCAATTAATGTGTTCTACACACATGAAGTCTCTACCCGGGCTGTGGGGCTGTTTCAGGCACTGTTTAGAGGCTCCCACTCACCAGTTAACTTCAATTTCTTGACTGGGTAATTCTGAGAGCTGACATTTGTACAAAGTAAACAAATGTTATTAAATTAATATGATCTTCAGGCTTAGAATTCATTGTCCAGCTAACTGCACAGCCCACAGAAGTGACAGCACATTAAACCCCACCAGATGCCCCTGTGCTGGAAAGGACAGGGACGAGGCAGACAGCTGTGTCCCCACACCAGAACTGACCCATGCTCATCCCACCAGGATTCCAACCTCAGGATTGATCTGAGCAGAGTTGGGCTATTTTGATGAATTATGTAGGCAATTCAGCAACATGAGAAAACATTCTGCTGAATTCAGATTAATGGCCTCAATTCAAAGTGAGTTTTATAAATGCCCTAAACCAAGTGGGACACACACTGTCTTGTGCATTTTAACACAATGCACTCCTTAAGGCGATTTTATTGAATATCATCAATTCCATATTTAAATGAAATTCCTGGGGACGATCTGGAAAGAACACAGATAAATGAGGCTAAATAAACCAATTCAGGGCAAGAGCAAAAGAGTTTTATTTGCAGCTCCTGAACTCTGGAAACTGGGGAATCTGAAAAGTCTCTTAGGCCAAATTATTGAGATAATAAAGCACCTGCTGAAGAGACCTCTGAACGTTGTAATGAAATTATTTCACTGCCCCAGAATAATCACAAATGCAGGTTCTCTTTTGAGAGCAAAAGAAACAACGGAAGGGAAAGTGAGATAGATAAATGGAATGCAAATCAACCTCTCTGCTCAGAGAGAAAGCAAAAAAGAGCCAAGACATGAAAGGAGAAAGGTTTATGGTATTACAAACAGGCTGAGTGTGTTCCAGTTTTGTTTACTATCATGGGGTCACCTGAAAACAATGGAGAGTAAACACAGGAGAGGAAGAGACAAAGAAATATTTAATGCCATAGCAGTATTTTATCCAGGCTGGGTTTTGCCACAAGCTTCCCTAGAACCTGACAAGTCACCTGCCCTGGACTCTGACACAGCTGAACAGCCCAACAATGCCACAAGTCCTGCTGGATGCAACCAAAAAAGTTTTCTGTGTGTGACCCAGGGATGCTTCCCTGCTTCCACCTTCTCCCTTCTGTTCCCCCATCTTTGCCTTTCAGAAAGGCAAGTTCTCCAGAAGTAGGGTCTGTTTCATAATTTAATACTTATGCAATCCACTACATATGAATATTTAACACTACTGGGAACTCCAATAAGTTATCTTGTACTTACAAACGAATGGTCAAAATTTCAATTTGTTTTATTCATACTCCTGTTCTTTATCACAAGAATTCTGAAGGGGGCACCACAGGAGCTATTTCCTGGGAACACCTGGTTTAAGCTTTTAAAAGCAAGCAAACAATCCAGGGGAAATCTTCCTTTTATTCCCACACATGCTAGCAGAACCTTATTACATTTACTGAAATGTAATTAATGAAGGCTTTTAAACCCTCAGAACCTTTCAAATTAATGAAAGGTCCACCCAAATAAATTAGACATGTAGTCCAAGAGCTGCAGGTTTAAATTACAGTAGTTATCCTGACAGGCACCAAGACACAGCTGTCACATACAATTATTTTTAGGGCTGCTACTAAAGCATTTTCACATTATGAGCTGCCACCTCTCAGCAGCCAACAGCAGCTTCACATTTTATCATGACAAAAAATTAGAGGCATCCAGTTATCATCTCCTCGGGTGTTACACAGCTTTGTAACTGCCTGGGCGCTCACTGGAGCTCCAGGAGAACTCTGACATCACACCAGCTGTGACATCATCCCAGCCACTGGAGCTCCAGGAGAACTCTGACATCACACCAGCTGTGACATCATCCCAACCACTGGAGCTCCGGGAGAACTCTGACATCACACCAGCTGTGACATCATCCCAACCCTTCGGCCAATCCGGGCAGAGGAAGCCCGTCTGGCTCCATCCCATTGGCCGAGGGCATTTTGCATCATAATCACACAACCAAGTTTTCCCCCCCCAGAACACAGAGTGTGCCAGAATCCACTCGCTGCTCCCCAGAGCTTCCTTCCTCTTCCTCCTCCCCTCCCTCCTCCCCTTCCCTTCCCATCCTTCCTCTTCCCTTCCTCCTCCTCACCATGCCAGACAAGTAGCTCCTTCCCAAAGAGGAGCTCCCCCCCCCCACATGTCTCCACCTTTTCACAAGTTCCGAGGGGGAAATCCCACCAGGTATCTGCTCCACATCACCATCAGGAGGGCCAAGGTCAGCCGGAAGCCCGTGCCCAGCAGAAGGATTTCAAAGAAGCGCTCAAAAGTACGGAAAAACACAGCCAGGGGGAAGGGAAAGAAGCCAAGGGTGATGGCAAAGCAGTACGTGACAAAGAGAAGGAGCAGGAGCAGGAGGAGATCTCCTCTGAGGGGAGTCAGGAGGAGAAACAGGAGGAAGCAGAGGAAAAGAGTGACCTTCGTCACCACGAGGAAGCCACTGTCTCCCTTCTTCCTCTTCATGGCAGACTATCGTCACCACCTCCAGAGGAAATATCCCAACTGGACAGCAGTGGAGATTGTCGAGAAGCTTGGGAGATCGTGGCACAGGCAGCCAAAAGAAGAAAAATGGAGGTACAAAAGGATGTCTGCCCAGCTGAGGAAGAATTGCGGAAGAGGAGACTACTGGTGAGGTACAGGAGTCTGGAAGGGCCAAAGAACAGAGCAGAAAAAAATCCAAGCAGAGAGGGAGGAAATAGAGACTTTGAAGGTCTTCTCTAAATGGAGACTTTGAAGGTCTTCTCTCACCAGAGCCTCTGATCCTCTGCACCTCCATCTCCCCACTCATCTCCTTGTGAAACTTCCATCCAGCTCATAAGCCTTAATAAAACTGCTTGCACACACTAGACAACTGTAATTTTTTTAGATAGGGCAATAATTCAGAATTAATCTGGTTGGCTCCATATTGATGGTGCCAGGAAGGTTTGTACAGCCCCATGGTGGATGTTTCCAAAGCAAATAGCAGTGAGTCTTCTGTCTGCCCTCTCCTCCAGCTCCTGAGTTTAACACACACTCCTTCCACAAAGGAGGAGTTCTGTCACAGAAAGGCTGCTGGCTCCTGCTGTTTAGCAGCTCAAAGGAAATAACTAGCAAGCACTCCTTGGGGAAGAGGCTCTCTGGCTCCTAAGGACATCTGTGCAATGGTTGCACTTTGGAGAGCAGGTCAAGTGCTTTCTGGGCCCTCTGAAGTCTTTATTCCCAGCATCTCTTACCAGCCCAGTGCTCCCCCAGCTTGTCTGGTCGATAAGAGCAGCTTCTGTCACTGCTCCCAGCTCATGTAGTTTTAAAGTATTTATTTATTTATTTTTCTTTTTAAAGGGAAAGAGCAGCAGGAAAGAGCAGGATGCCTTACGTAGGAAGCTACTGCTGTCTTTTCCCAAATGTCCTTGCCCCAGGTTTACTGGCCAGTTTTTTCCTGACATTACAATTTTACTCCAGGCTGAAAAGTGCTGAGGTTTAACCAAGCTCCTCTCAGCTCAAGGTGAGGCTTCAAACCCTGTTCCTCTACCTGACATTCCCCACACTCAAATGGAACAGTGGGAGACTCAGTAAAAGTGGAATACTCTAAAACATGTATGCATGGACACATCAGAGCACCACAGTGAAATTCCACCTTCCTGATTCTTACAGGCACCAAGGGAAACACCACAGCTCCAAGAGCCACAAGCAAGCTGGACTCCCTGGTTCCACAGACTGGATTTTGTTAGGGTCTAAGCACCATTTCCTTTATTACCTGAAGATGAAGTCACAAGCTCTCACTGCTGAGAAACTTAAAATTCAGGCCACAGCCTAAATGCTGACAATATTAGGTAAAAAATAATACTCTGCTAGGACTTGGTAGCAGTGTTCAAGTGAGCAGAGACAAGAAATATCACTTTGATGGTTCTCATGGCTGCTTGGCCACTAACAGCTTGACAGTATCCATCAATTAAAATCTATTCCCAGCTGCACTAGTGATGGCCACAGCAGACTGCACAGCTATTTTTGTCACATTACAAATATGAAGTGGTTAAAGATGCATAAAAAAGGCCTAAGATATTACCCATCTAATTATACTTCTAAGGGTATCTTCCATTCTTCCACTTGCACACTTGGTACACAAGTGGCAGGCACTGGGCAGTTGGCACCCAGGTTCCACTCTGTTTAGCACATCACAGTCTGTTCTTGAGTAATGTCTTCAAATACCTGCAGCTCTGCCTCAAAACATAGACTTCTTTGCAAACACACACTCCAGTAAACTCCCAGTACAGATATTTCTAGCAGCCTCTTTAGCTGGAATGCAACTTGTGAGGCTGAAGGAGAACTCAAGCTTAGAAACTACAATGAAATTCCAAGATTAAATTATTATTATAGCAAAACTCTACCCCAGCTGCTGGGCAGTTGAGTCAGCCCCTGCCTGCATTCCTGTCCCTGGCGGTGATACCTGAGGCACCCCAGGAAATCCCCTGAGCCCAGGAGCCAGCAGCAGCTCTGCCTGGAGCTTGCAGGTTAAGTTCAAGTCAGGCAGACAGATGAAAATTGAAATTCTCTTAAGGGGTGATATGCATAAGATACCACAGAATATGAACACGAACAGCACGGTTAAAATCAAGTTATTTTCTACATGAAAAGTAAAATTTCAGACTGACATTTAAGAGACCACAACGACCAGTTAAGCTTGCATTAAATATACTTAAATTGCTCCATCAATTTTACTGCAAAAAGTTTTATGCTTCCTAGAAGAGCAAATAACAAAAAAAGTACTCACAGAAGTTTATGTACATAATTTATATTAAGTATACAAAATACCTATTTGTGAATTTACAAAACACTGGAGGACTCATTCAACAACAACCAGAAATTAAGTGTCAGCTTCCCTGTCCCAGCAGCTTTCCTCAGAGGAGGATCTGACAGGGATGGGAAAGCCAAGCTCACAAACACCCATTACTGCAGATGAATTTATTTGCATGATTCACCACCTTGGGTGGATCATCCTGGGCTGCACCAAGGCACAACACTGAAATCTCACCCAGTTTATACAGACCAGAGCATCTCCCTTAAAAATGCTCAGCCAGCCAAGGCTTCTGAAGGACAGAGCAAGTGGACTTACAAAAACCTTTGCAGCTTTACTCCTGACAGCAGCAACATATGTTAACAAGTTTATTTATTAGCAATGCTACTTGTAAGACAAAGCTTGGTGCAGCAATTATAGCTACACAGCAGTCGAATTTGCAAGGAAATTACCAGAATTAGCCACAGTTTAAATGAACTTTTCACCCTTTCAATCAATAAAATGCCATTAACAACCATTCCAAGCTCTACACTGTTTACTGCACTAGAGACTTGGTGAAGCCATGGCAGAGCCTGCAGTCTCTTAAAGATATTCCCACTCAACTGTATTAAACCTCAGTTACATACAAACTCTTTGGGAAGAGTCATAAAAACCCCAAACTCTGCAAACTCTGACACCATCTAACATGGAAGCTAAAGGAAGCTTCAAGACTCTGCTGAGGTCAGGTTCTGGTCTCAGATTAATTATGGCAGTCTCATATGTGGAAATATTTTCCTTTTCATTGCTACCTATAAACTGCTTAAGACAAGGATACCAGGAAAACTATTTAGGGAAAGGAAAAAACACAAAATTTGCAACTCCAAACGTTTCAGACTGGTTTATGTTTCAGTTAAGGAAAGCTCAGAACTTCAGGGTGAATGGCAGGATGGAGCCTCCAGTCCCTCTGAGACTTTTTGCATCCCCAGAGCAGTTCCATGTGATCTTAACGTAATGCTTAGAAGGAAAATTTAAAAAATTCAATATGAAATTTCCTCAATTGCATAGAAACAAACAGCTTGGAGTCAGTGGAGGCAACAAGTCTTTACCTAGTGTCTGTTGCAGCCTTTCAGAAATTTAGGAAGATGGATTCTTGAGAATTTGGCATAAAAGGAAGAACAGTTAACTTTTCTGGCAACTTATTAAAATCAAAAGAAAGAGGAAAAAAGCCCAAAGCAAGCACTGGCATCCACAGCAAACACAGAATCTATTACTTTGTCCCTTTGGACTTAATTAGTTTGAATTTACAAAGAATGGCACCCATAAAGATGTTAAACATTAACAAAACTTCTGTTAACTTGCTTCAAAATTAATTTTAATTGGAAGCACTGTTCTATACATATTCCAGGGTTGCAAAATTTAATGAGTCTCTTATTCTTCCTACAAAAATTACAGTATATTAATTTCATGCTAAAAATCTATGGCTCCTTAAGAAGCTAAGGAAAAAAAAAACAAAAAACCCCACAACCATGGCAACATCCTGTGAATGACAGTCACAGAACTTCTGTTTACTTCCAAGTTTCTTGTTGGGGGCAGTGGGGACAGGACAGGTAGATACTGAGCAGCAATATACAGAGCTTCCTGCTTAAATGTCTCCTGGTTTAGATCTGGCGTTATTTTTAGAGAGAATATAACAACATAGATGCTTTTGAGCTGTTTCTTTTTTCAACTGGACTTGAGGCTCAAATGAGAGTGTGTGTTTACTGAGTTTAAGAAGACCAAAAGATTTTTACACCAAGTTTTTCTCTACCTGCAGTGATTGACAGCAGACAGAACTAGCACAGCTTTTCACACTGGATGTTCCTTACACTCAGGAACCACTTCTCACAATATGCCAAACCCAGACCATGAACTAGAATTTTAAAAAAAGTGTGGCTTTAAAAAGCAAAGGAGATTTACTCAAAATCATGCAAAGCATCTGTGACTGGGTAAAAAAAATCAAATCATCTCCCAGCACTCCCCTGCCCCATCAGGCTGTTCTGAGCCCTGCTCCAGGATCAGTGCTGGTAATTTATTCTGTTACACTACAGAGGGAACAACCTTATTTCACAATTCCTTCATGCAAGCTCCCAGCCTGAAGCACTGTTATTTTTTTTCTTCTTAAGAACAGCTGACTTATCAAAAACAGTTTTTTCTAACAGAAAACCACAAGCTAAGCCATATTATTGTAATTGAAGCAATTAATTACTTTTATGCCTTTCTTTTTAAGTGAGATCTTTAATGCAGGTAATTCTGACTAAAAGAGCCAATTTGAACTGCTCCAACATTTAAAAGACGATTATAAAAATTAATTTAGAAAGTGCAGAATGAAGACAAAGGGATAAAGGAAAGCATGCACAGATGGGTATTTCCACTGTGCTCCTGCTGGGCAGTATCAAACCAACCTGCATCTTAAATAAAAGTGAGGAAAGGGGTGGTAGGTTTTGAAGTCATTGGCAAAAAAACAACTTGTAAAGTCCTACCAGTTTGCTGCCACAGAGCAATCTATGGGGGCAAGGAAGCAGCTCCTCACATCTTGCCTGCCTGGGCTTCTACAAGGCAGCAATCACCCTTTACACTAAACTGCACTGGGGGAGCATGGTAATGCTTCTGGTTTTCCAGAGTCTTGCAAAAATTCCAGCTTCCCGTGGCCAGGAATAGTCATTAGACATCAGAGACATCAGCTGTTGACAACTATCACTGTTCCTGTGATATTTACTGATGTGCTGGCATCTTCCTGATCTCTGCTATAAATCCAGCCCCTAGGGAGGCCCCCATGAGGAAGAATGAAAGCATCCATACTGTAAAACAGACAAGAATGTCAAAAACAAACTCAGCATGAGCTACAGAGATCAAGACCTCCCATGGCAAAACAAAAAGGAAGCAACCAAATACAGTATCCGCATGATTCCAAAGCCACAATTTCCTTTCCTACCTGGGCTTTGGGAAGGCTGATTAGATCTGTGTGTACCAGGTATCAAAGAGGCAAGATATTTAGATTAAATGTTTGCATTTAATAACTGATGAGATTTACAGTCCACGTTTGAATCAAGCAGCACGAGATGGAAAACTTATCTGTGCCAAGACCCATCAGTGGTAGCACCCCCCACTGCAGAATGAAAAACACTTTTGTTTCCAACTCCCCATGTGAATAACTCACTTCCAGAAGCATCACACAGATCTGGAATGGAAAATAGCCTCTGCTTAACCCGTCCATTATTGATCCTGGCCAGTGTATCTTTATACATCTTTTAAAGCACAGCAGCTCAGGCCTGCAGTAAGCACACACAGGGACAGAAGTCAATTTTTTCACTTCAGCTGAAAGGCTGTTACTTAAAGACAAAAGGTCTCTCAGACAGCTATCAAATTGCAGAAGTTTGGCTACATAAACATATATAATGCATATGCTTCTGTACTCCACTGTATTTGTCAAGACTCGTGTCAGAAACCTGGGTATGTCCAGAGATACCTCCAATACGATGGACTGGCTCTGAAAACACACTAATTCCTAACCTGAATACTTCTTCCCTTCCTATGGTTAACAAGTGATGCCCTTGTTAACACCGTATTTGATCTCTCCTTTTGAGAGGAACTGCAACAAAACTCATCAGCACTTCTCTTACCTTTGAAACCCTGAAATTTTCTACCACTGGAAAATTTTCTTCACAGCAGGAGGAGATCTCTAGCAGCTGAACACAGGGGAGCAAACAGACATTGCCTTGCTGGGAGAAGCAGCTGCAGTGAACCCAGAGAGGGAGACCCAGCAGGGAAAGATCATTCAAAATAGATTTTGTGTAGCAGGTGACATCTGTAAACAAAGCACTTCCATCCTTTATTACAACTTGTAAATGTAAGGAAGCATCCGTGAACTGGCCCACAAGGAAACCCCAGAAGGATGAGAGGGCTTTGAAAGCAGCTGCAGAGGTGGCTCTGCTCTTTCCCCTTTGAAGCTGTAGGTAAGGGTGAGCAGTGTAAACCATGACTATTATCTGCTCTGGCAGAGGGATTTTGATGCACAAATCCAATTCTCTCAACACAGTGAATTCCACTGCAAGGAGAGACCCCTCTGCACACCTACATCCTTGGCCAGCTGAAACAAGGATGGAGCCTCGCAGAGAAAGGGACACCAGTTTGTTTCTGAACATGAAAGAACACCATGGGTAAGACAGAGGCAGCTTTAGGTGAAGTCTGTGATCTTTCCCAGCAACATTTGTCCAAATCCTTGGTTAAAATGGGAAAGGTCAGTGTCCTACAGTAACAGCAGAGAAGACAAAAGGTGTTATAAAGAGGACCCCAGATGTTCAGCTTTTTACCACTTGTGACAATGTGCACTGCTGCTCCACAGAAATGACTTTGTACAAAGCATTATCAACCCTTTAACTTCACTTCAAAACAGCAATCAAGATTCTCACCAACCATTTGCATCCACTCAGGAAGCAATCAGCTCTACCTCTCTGCTAACATCAGGAACAGAGCTCTCCCAATACTGAGCCAGCTGCCTCCCATCAGGGGGAAATCAGCTCACTGACCCACAAACTCCTCTTCCTTGTATCACAGATTCACATCAAAATAAAGCCTGAAGTGTGCCACAGCAAGGAGAGCTGCAGTCCTGGCAGGTGAACAGGGCTGGCCTGGACTATGACAAAATATTATATCCAGAAAATACACCTACAAGAAAAGGGAGGCTTGCAAGACAACCATTTCCCTCTAAAGCAATGTTTGACAGTTTCAAAGCCTTTGTAGACTTTACTCCCAATGAAAAGCACTACGAATGCTTTAGAAAAAAGTGAACTGTACCGACCAAATACGGAAATCTATTTTCCAGATTTCAACGAAGATGTAACTGGCATTTCAATAGGGATTTCAAAAGCCGCTTCATACACATTTTTTATTCATTCCCACTCCTATGGAAAACATTACCATGGAAGAAAAGCATCTGAACACTACAGATAAAAGTATTCATTAGTTAACTAGTTCTTACAATAAGGAAGTTTAATTCATTGCACAGGAAAAGAAGACTTTCAGAGTTGCCTTATCTGGGCTTTAACTAGTGATGAGGTTATTTCAAGACATCCAATTCAAGCCTTCAGCCTTGTGCATGCACTGGGGCAGGATAATGCTTGTCAACTCTCAAATAAAAGCAATTACTGATGGGATTTAAAAAATACATATATGAAAAAAAAAAAAAGTGTCAAGTGTAAGATGAAAATCATTACAAAGCAGTCATCAGGCAACCTGTTCTACAGAATCCTTGCAAAGAACAGCAGCTGCTGGGGAACGTGTGTTTATTGTAATGCAAAGTCTTCTGGACTCCTGCAAGCACTCTCCCACATCCTGGGAGCAGCAGCAGCAGCAGGATAACCAGCTGCAGCATCAGATGCAGACCCAGAGCTGAGAATGAGGAGAATGAGGCTTCTACCTTTTACTTCACCTGCTTCAGCTGTATTGTAATGATTGCAAAAATTTTCTTTGCTAAATATTTGCATTGCAGCCAGCAAAATGTACACTTGATCTTAGTCAATTCCTGTAAACACACACATACAGAAATTGGGTTATTAGTCATTTCCTACATCACCACCTTTTCTGGCAAGAGCAGAGTAACACTTTAATAACCATAATAGAAGTCATTATGCCTCGTATTAGGGCCCAGAGCAGAGACATGAGATCTGAACAGATCTGAAACAGAAGGAAGCACCAGAGAGAGCCAGGGCTGCATGGTTTGCAGACACTGCACCTGCAGCCAACCTGCCCAAAGAGGCAATGCAGCCCTCCCACACCACAGGCACCCCAAAACCTTCCCTTCTAGCAAGGTGTGCTCAGAGGGCAGCCCAGCACACTGCTGCTTTCCCTTCACCATTCCCTGTCACCTCCAACATCCTCCCAGTAACTTATTCAAGGACTGGAAGAAAAACCCACAGGAGATCAAAGAGAGTATTTAAAACAAAGTCAAACCTACCCAAAGCTTCAGAGCAATCACTGAGCTATTAAAGAGAGGACAGGGCTGGGATGGATCAGCCTCGGAGCTGATTCAGTTCCATCCAAGAGCAGCCTGGAGACTCCCTCCCCATCACTCAAGGTCTTGGGACACTGTGGGTGTTTGAAGCACCTGGGTGCCCACAGGTATATTCACCATTGGCAAAAAAGCTTTGAACTGCTGCCACAAAACTGCTGCACTCAGCAGATCCTTCTGAGAAGGGTGAGCCAGGGGATTCAGGCAGCTCAGAGCAGATCCTGACACAAAGCACAGGCTCAGCAGAGCTCAGTGCCCACAGGGACTGGAGCCCCAGCAGCTTTCAGGAATTCTCTTCTTTTACATGTATTTCTAGAGGAGACTTTCATTAATCCTTTCAGGTCTCTCAGCTGGTACAAAATGAGGAGGGAGACAAGAACCCCAAGTCTTGAAGACAAAAAGAGATGTGAGGGAATAATGAGACAGAAGAGAAATCCAAGGTTATCACTCTGCACAGCCTGTGCCTCCCTGCCCCAGCAGAGGCTGTGATTGCAGTGCCCACTCCAGAAAGCATCAAAGGAGAACAGGGCAGCTCCTGCCATCCTTCCAATTCTCCTTTCCAGCCTGGGGACCCCCTCCTTGTCCTTTCTGCTCTGACAGGCTCTCTTTCACTCTGCTACTTTCTTTCCCTCCTGCTCAGTAGAATTTATTTCTCACCTGTCAAGGAAATCGAAACCCCAGGTCCCATGACAGAAAATGCAATAGCACTTAAAACAGCTGTAAATGGGTTATTTTATTAATATGTCTCAAATAGCTACTCAACCTCTATTGCTCTGCTTGACATATTGATGCTTAGACCTGCAAAGCCCTTTCCCTTTCATGGATGGACTTGCATCCAACAGGTCAGGGACAAATGAAACTGGGACCAGAACTCTCTGGGGAGCTCCTGTGTGATGCAGAGACAGCTGTGACAAGCACTAAGGCAGGAGGGTTATGGATAACCCTTGTTAAAAAACAAGAAAACCACTATTTTTAAAGGGCAAAGGTAAATACTACCCATTAATGAATATTCTGCTGCCTGAAAATACGCATGAATTATATTCCAGATGAAATTCAATTTTATTTGTGAATGTCTCTGGACCAGATTAAAACTATTTATAATGCTTAGGAAATGAAATATTTAGTGGGAAGATACTTCAATAGAATGGTTTATTTGGCCACAAGTCTATCTGCCACATTACCAATAATTAAAACTAGGTTTTCATAGACAGAGGAAAAAAGGTTTTTAGCTGTATTTTCAAGCTGAATCATATCAACATGTTTTAAAAGGAGATACGAGCCCCAGGTTTTTTTTCTCCCTACAGGCAAAAATTATTAAAAAATGGGAAAGTGAGTCATCTGAATTTAATTACCAGCCTGAGCTGTGAAGGCCAAGCTTTGAGAAACGAAATTCAAAATCAGACTCTTTGTAATTCCGCTTTTGGGACTGAAAAGTTTACTTCTCAAGAATACAAAATGAGGTCCCTTTGAAATGACTGGTGTGTTTATCTTGCCCGTGTGTATTTCATGAAGCTATAAAAATGCAGAATGAACCTCAAAAAGCAGGAACAGCTTCTTCTCCGAGCCTTGGATGCAATTCCTGTTTGTGTGACCCGTGTTCTGCTCTCTGCATCTCTCCCTCACCACTGACTCCAACCAGAGCCCACTGCTGCTACAGCTCAGAGTTCATCCAGCTCCCAGGGAAAACATATTTGGAGGAAGGGAATCATTAAAGATGTTGCACGTGGGAACTCGGGGGCAGAAGGGAAGTAAATCCCTCATTATTGCCTCTGACAAGGCCCCAAAACTGATGCCTGGAAAACAGTGCCTTGAAAATAGCTTCTAGGTCTCGTTTTTAGAAGAGAACATGTACATGTGCAAAGTACTGCTGAGAGTCAAAGGGCTTAATTTTGTAAGACATCTGCCATTTTAGAAGTTCTACCATGTTGTATTTATGGGTAGTTCATTAATTTTTTTCCAGCAGGTTCACTCTGACAGTCATTGTTTTATTTTTGATATGACAAGACACAGTGCTGCACTGGCAACACCTCCAGGCTGAATAATGTTTCTTAACTAGCTACATTCATCTTTACCACATACCACAGATGACTGATCCACACTGCAGTACATAATGGCTGAAAACTAACAGTGCCCTAAAATATTAATGCATGCTAATGCAACCAGGGTGATTTTTTTTTTCATGAAACAGCAGCATCTAATTTTCAGAGGGGTCTTGAGAACAATAAACAATTGGTACATGGTAAATGGCAAGTTCTCTCACATCAATACATCCTAAATGTTCAAATCCTATTCCCCATAATTGCCAGGCAAGTATAAATTACTTAAATGAATGTTATTTGTGATAGAATGTGTTATATATGATAGAATCCTCATAAATAATCGTAATTTAGTTTCCTGCTGATAATCCCAGGAAACACCTAATTATTTCAAACACTTAATTTTTCCCTTCCAGAAGGATGCCCACCCCCTTCCATTTGCTGCTCGTTGGGACATTTCACTGTTTGTTGAATGCAATCACAGAGCAGGAGATCAACTAGAGGCAGAGTTGTCCTTTACTATAAAAGCAACATAAGCAATATGTCAAATTCATTGCACAAGCCCTCACTTCAGACTTCATACCTCTGGGTATTGGAAAAAAATCAGTCTGGCATTTATTATACATAAAAGCAATATTTCTGAAAGCACTGCTCAAGCAAACAATGGGATGAGAGGGGTATTGAAATTCCAAACACAGCCTCCTGTCTAAAGGACAAACTGAGCTATAGAAACATTTGCCAAAAGTTCATTAACAGGAAAGCCAACTTGTCAGCAACATATTTAGCAATAATCAGAAAACAATTTAGCAAAAACGAGGTTTGAGTGTGACAATGTTTGAACAGGGTTTCCTGGGTTTTGAAGCATAGGGCTTGTTTTCTAAATTATTTCTGCTATCCAGCTACACTAAGAAATCTTACTGCAGAGAATATGATTTAAAGTCGACAAAAGTCCCTGCAAATTTTACCAAGCAAATAAAAAGCATCCCAGAGATTTTCCTTAGCAGACAGCAGCTACAACCTGTGACTGGGAATAACCAGGAGCCATCCTCATTCAGGCACAAACTCTGCTCACTCTGAACCCCCAGTAAAACTCCTCCAGCAGGTTCTCCTTGACTGCCCAGACCTCAGCAGGGCATGGGCAGCAGTAACCTACCAGAGCGAAGATCCCTCTGTTCCAGCAACTTCTAAGACATCATATCCATCTTCCAGCTGAAAATCCATGAAAACCAGAGCGATGGTGTCTCCAGGTTCAGCAAGAATAGTCCATGTGCAGTCAGCATTATTGCTGTACTCCAAAGGGAAGTGAGGGCTGGAGATAATCCCACTCTGTCCCCGCAAAGTCCCTCCGCAGGCATCATCAGCTGGAACCAGAATACAAGTTATCAGGTTTTGCTGAAAGGCACAAAGTGGTACACTGAAAAAAGAACAAGCCCCAATTCAAAGCAAAGCTTTAAAAGCCCCAGTGCTTTTGTCAGAGTTGTGGGTGTGGGTTTTACAACACATGATTAAGAGACAAAGATGTTGAGGGATGCGAAATCCTATTAGGTCAGCCAGCATCTGCTGATAAGTGCCAGATTATTCCCTGCTGCACACTTACTAGTGATTTGTTTAGTCTAATTTTAAACACCCCAAGTGACAGAGCTTCTACCACTGCCCTGGGGAGGCAGTTCTCAGCCTAATGCATCTCTCTGTCAGGATGCTATTTCCTCACACATTGTTGCTGGAGTTTTCTGCTCCATCCCTTATTCCTGACTAGCATCCATCAAGGTGCTTTCTGCAGCTTTCCTCCCATCCATGTAAGCCAGCAAAGCAGAAAGAAAACCAACAGGAATTCAATGACAATTTCTTCTTAAGAGAGACTTGCCTCTGTGCCTTTTAACAAAAGGGAAGTTTTAAATTCAAAGCCCTTGAAAATTTTTCATTGCTAAAGGTATTTAATGGAAAATGCATTCCTTTCCCATCCACCTCTAAATGCCTAAGTTTGTAGAGGTTGTCACTTAAAAAATTGTACAATCTTCTAAAATCTTCTTGAACAGCCCTTCAATTATTTTGGGCACAGTGCAGTCTAAGCAGCTGTTTAAACTACAGGAAGACAGACCACTTTTAATGAGATTATGCATATTTGATGTGCTTAAAATGTAGCTTTGCAAATGTTCTCAACTTTTTAGCTGGCTTACTCAATTTTTACTCAACCACCTACCAGAAACATAAACCTATCAGTTCTACTTAAATTCAGCAAACAATCTGGGCAAGGCTTCTCTCCACATGCATGAAAGCACTTCATAAAACAGATCTGGATGTTTCCAGATACTCTTTTGGTGCTTCAAATGCACCATTCTGCTTTATTTGAAATCAACTGACCCAGGTGAGAGTTGTTCCTTCTGTGGCTCCAGCAGAACAGAAGACAGCATCCAAGTCTGCTGGGGTTTTGCCCTCCAGCATACCAGCTGTCAAGGTAAGAATACAGCTAGACCTGCTAGGACTCAGATGAAGAGCTCCTTCAGGTGAGGTACCATCCTCCTCTCATCCTGTGAGTAAAGAATGACTGTGCAGAAAGCACGTACCAGCGCCCTCGATGCAATAAAGAAACCATTCCAGAAATTTCTGACACACATTACAGAATTTACAGTCTGATCCAGACTCTTTGAAGACTTTCAGTCCTTGAGGCAAATTTCCCAGTTACACACCCTCTCCAGGCACAGCCAAGCTTCAATTCCAGGCAGCCCCAGCTCCCACCCAGTTCCACGCTCTCCTACTTCCCAGCTCAGCATGGAGATGTCAGTCACTGCTGCTCTGGTGCTCCCTGAATGAGATCACTGCAGTTTTAATCCTTCCTGCCACACAAGCAACATAACTCAGGAGGGCAGAGCCTGTGCTGACTGAATTTATAGTCGCTTTTAGCTCAGAGTCCAAGCATCCATTTTGATGTAACTCTGCTTTAAAACCAGGGGTGAGGTGCAGTGCTCACTACTTGGTGCTGGCTCTGCAAAGACACTTCTGACCACGCCATTCTTTGTGCAACTGGAATTCCTTCCCAAGTTCTTCTCTCATGGCTATTAAACTCACCCTTCATAAAACAAACAAACAAAACAACCTGTACTTCCAAACAGCTGGATACAGGGAGTGTAGACAGTTCCTATGAAGAAAAGCTGAGCCATAGAACTCTCCAGAGTGCTGCTGTCCTGGCACGTTTGTTTCTTATTCTTTCCTTTTGGGTGTATGAACCACTCCTTCAGCAGCCTCACACCCCTGGCCCCAAACCAGCAGGTAAGGTACAAGGCAGACAGTAAGTGGCACATACTACTGCTGGGTAACTCATCCAAGCAAGCATTAAAAACACACCCAACAGTATTTGCTTACTTTAAATTCAAGATTTATGCTACAGCTTAGAACTGCTGATTGATTGCACAAACAGAGTCAATAAAAAGAATCAATATAAGATGCTCTGCTGAACTACACAAGGAATTGAGGGGAAAAGACTTCAAAGCAGTAGTAACTGTTCTTGTATAACACCACAGACACTTGTCTGTGTACAGACTCTCTAGTCCCTTGTGGCCCTGGAGAAGCAGCACAAAGCTCTCTGCACTGATGCCCCCAAATTTCCCTGCCCCAAAAGGGCTGCAGGGAAGCTGACCACGCTGCATCCATCCCTTCAGAGGCTGCCAGCAACCCCCAGCACATCAGCACTCTGCAGGGACTCACTGCTCTTCACAGACAAAGCACCAGGGTTGCTGGGGAATGTGCCAGAAAGGAAGCCAGCTTGACATTGCAGAAAAGAAAATCTAGTCTCATTTCCTAGAGTTTGATCTAGAAAACCTGCATGGTCTTGGGAAGATGCTTTACTTTACGGATTTTTTTTTTTTTACCTTCCACTTTAGGCCAAGAAACTGAAGATAAAAGTAGCTGTGCAGCATTTTGAATACTTTAAGCACTTCATAACCTTCCTATTATTCACCCAAATCCTGGCAGCTTGAGGAAATCCAATAAACGGATCCTCAATATTAACTACATCATGTTTAGTTTTCAGGTCTTTTAAATCAAGCTTACAGTCCGTTAAGTTTTTCCCAACCCCAAATAGTTCACTAAATTCGTGTTCTGAATAAAGAGAGGGTACTTTACCTCTGCAGAAGGGGAGAGGGAAATCCCAGGAGGCACTGTTTTCTGAGTTGGCATGGCACGTGAGCAGTGCATGTCCTTCCAAAAAGAAGCCTGGGTTACAGCTGTATCTCACTTTGTCCCCGATGCTGAAGGTTGTCCCTTGCTGAACCCCATTCTGCAGCCTCCCTGGATTTCCGCACGTATGACTTGGTAGAACTGCCAAAGAAAGTTGTTTCTGGTTAGGGACAGGGCATTGTACCAGAGCTGTCAGGTGAAGAATCCAGAGAGAAGGCTCATCTCAAAGTAAATGCATCACAGAAATCACAAAGAGCAAATAACCACAACCCTTAACACACAGGATTGCACCAGAACACCTTAGGCCAATCCTGGGTAACATTCAGGTACTCCAAGACATGTGTGTAGATAGGGGAAAACAAAATCATTCCCCAAGCAACTGGCTCAGAAAAAAAATCCACTCTTTCCCGACCCATTTTATCAGCTTCTAAGCAAAGCATTCCTCTCTCCTCTACCCCCAGTAGTTCCATCCATTTAACACAACTGCAATGGAATAGAACCCAGAGATTTCATCCCTACTTGAAATAACTTTTCAGGCACCTCGAAGACCCCTGCAATGTAAGCAGGGTTGTGTTATGCCTTAGAACCACAAAGAAGACACAAAACCGGTAATTAGCAACTACTGCCCAGACAAAAAGAGCAAATTTCAGCCCAGAAGGATTTATACTTCACTGCACTGTATGCTTAATCCTGAATCCACACACTCACATCAAACCACACTCTGAACAATGCAGTTGGACTCAGCTCCACTGAAGGCAAAATGTAGCCAACAAAAGCTTGCATCAGAAGGCATAAGCAATAATTTAATGCAAGATGCAGAAGTTACAGATAAAATGCTTGTAAATCTTTAACTAATGCCTCTTTACAGCACTTTCAGAGGATTAAATAAAACTCTACAGGTCCCCATAAGCCACTCCAAAAAGATCCACGCAAATCATGATTTTAGAGCCCAATATAAAACCCAGTGAAGACAACCAAAACACTGGGAATGACTTAATCAAATTTGAATCAGGCCCTTGTGCAGCATCTTGTATTATAGTTCTTTTTCATTAAGGCTGAAACATCAGAGGAAGGAAAACGTGGTCATTCAAAGCTGAGTGATGGTTTTATCATTGGAAACAATTTTGTCAGGGGCACGAACAAAAGTAGATGAATTTCTAGGAGAAAAGGGAAGTTTAGTTCTGCCAAGGAAAAGAGGAACAATAAAAGGAAAATTATATACTAGCACTGATGGCATGCAGCATAATAAAATGCAATCAAAACGGTGTGCAAGCAGGTGAAACAAAACATAAATCCCTAACAGTAACCAATGCAAAGATGCTACAGTTCTGTCCTGCTGTGGGACAGTGTTTTGGGATTGGGATCTGAAGTTTCCCTGCTCTGTCCCCAGCCCTCTCCCCACCAGCAGCCTCAGCTGCCTCCTCAGAGAGCTCCAGAGCAGATCCAGCATCCCTGAGGGCCAGGGGGATGGCAGACAAAGCTGCAATGAATCTGCATTCATCAGGCTCCCTGCAGCCAGCCAGACCACCTTGGCTTCCAGTTAACCCACTTCCAGATTAACTGGAACCTTAAACTTGATTGGCACATACAGCTCAACCCCTGCAGTGCTTCTGGGTTGGGTTGGGGTGGCTTTTTTTGTGTGTTTTCTTTTTCCATCTGATCCCGCAAGCTCTTGGCACAGACCTGACCCCCAGCAGGACACAGCCACCCCTGGGGACACTGCCACCCCACACAGCAACGGGGGGACAGGCACAGGCTCTGGGACAAGAGATCTTCCCTCTGCCTCTTTCCCCCAGCAGATGTTGCTCCATCCTTCCCCCAAGTGCCTGGAGCTGGGAAGCTCAGCAGCAACTTTCACACAGAAATATTAATGACCATGCAAGTCTTGTAAGCCAGGGGATGCTATCAGACTCATCAGATGGGTTGAAAAGCAGCGTAGAACTAACGTTTCATTTTCTGTAATGATACTCAAAACCCCAATTTAATTAAATTACCAATGTCACTTTTTAAAAAATGAACACATTCTTGCTTTTATGCTTCCTTCTGTTAAAATTAATGACTAGAACTTTGCTATAAATAAAAAACCATCATTTTTAAAAGTCAATCTCTAACACTAGCTGCTCTCTACTTAATGAACTGTGAAGAAGACAACCCTGACCTGCATCGTATCTTAAAATCGTATTTGAAAAATACGATCTCATTTAAAAATTCTGCTTCATTTGGCTGCCTTAACTAATATCATGTTACAGGACAGACAACACACACATGCTTTTGGGGAGAGGCAACATTAACTGCTTGATCACTTTGGCTCCAGTGTGGTTGCTGAGCATTGATTTTTTTATTAAAAAAAAAAAGAAAAAAGAAGAAAAAAAAAAAAGGGGGGTGCTGCACATCTCTAGAAGACAAACACTCCAAATTGCTGCCTCATGGGCTGAAGGAACTGCTTCCAAAGAGTCTGGTGCTGCAGCCAGGGCTGGCTTTGGCACAAGCAGGAGGACCTGGTGTCAGTCATGCCCTTGAGTCACTTGTGCAGAAGGTGGATTTGGTCAGGCTCCAGACTTCAGCTGCTGAAGGAGACCCTCCCCTCGAGAAGAGTCCCAGGACAGTGTCACCCAGCCTGGCAGCAGGGCCATGGGTGCAGAGTCTGGGGGTGCCCCCCAGGAGGGTCAGAGGATGGTGCAGCCCTGGGGGTCCCTGAGCTGCTGCAGCCACTGCTTCCACAGCACTGGATTTGTGATTCTACTCCAACGTTCTTGAGAAGAGATAATATTATTGCTCATACTTGGCTGCCTCTAACAGCCAGACTCTGATTGCTTGAGAGATTAATAGAACAGTGTTATTTACATCAGATGTGGCACAGAATAATATTATTAAAGCTTTGTCTTACCCATTTACCAATTCCACCATAGATTAGTAGCACAGATTTTTTTCTCCCCATGAAAGCTTTTGTTCCCAGCAATCAACATCGTATTTTCCAGTGATTGTATGGAAATGAATGCAGCCACAGACCAGATTTGTACAGATAAATAGAAGGTCCTGTTAGTCATTTTGTAGCTAAGTCTGTTTCTTTCCATTATGAATTTAGAGCAGTTTATTTTATTTGTCTTGATTTGAACAGCTGCCAAATCATTAGTTTATGACAGAGGAAAGGAAATAGGATTATTCTACTGCAGTTGCACCTGGAGAGCCCCTCAACAGACCTCAAACATCCCTGTCCCAAGGCCTGTTCAGCTCTCCTGCCCTGGAGAGTCCACTCCCTAGGATGGGAGAGGAACCAGAATCCTGGTGTTAATTGTCAGCACAGAAAGCAGAACCAGACCATTAAGTGACCTCTGGAGGGGAGGGGAGGTGAGAACTACAGCTACAACTGTCTTAAGAGGTAACAGAAGCCAGGATGACCTTAGAGCAAGGCAGAAATGTCACCTTTCCAGCAAGGGGACTGAAGTGTCAGGACGTGGAAGACATGAGCCAGGAATAAACCTACTAAAAACCAGAACTTCCCCACCGCCTGCAGGTTTCAAACTGGCACAAGACCAACTTAACTTTTAACTTCCCTCTGCTTGAAATGCTTTTTTTTTTTAAATTTCCCTTTCAGTTTGGGTTCCCTTTGCCCCATCCTTTGGAACCTGCACATGCTCCACTGATTTCTCCTTCATCCTTCATCTTACCCTGGGAGCAGCATTCAAGGTCTTGTGTGCCATGTAGCTTTTATAGAGCAATGAAGATGCATTTCCCTCATGGAGCCACTTTTTGTGCACTTTATATCCAAATCTATTAAGTACAAGACTAATAGTGTGTTGCTTGACTAGAAACTGAAAAAATGGGAAATGGAAACACATTTGAGAAGCTTCCACCATCCATTCCTGTGAGCTGCTACAAGAGCTGCTCAAGAGCTCCCAGAATTGCTGATCTGCATCAGAAGCTTCATCCCATTCACTGACATCCACCTTCCCCTCCATTTCTTTCTTCCCTTTCCAACAGGCTCACCAGGTTGGTCCCAGCTTTTCTCATCCCCTCTTCCAAGTAAGAAGCTTTCAAAACTTAGTAGTTGTCAAGCCACTCTGCTTATTCCAGTTCATTCGAAATTAATTAGTAGTTTTAAAGTCGTTAGATGTGACTCAACACATCCTTGGCCAGCATCCCACCATTGAAATGCATTCAGCCTAATTACATCAGCCTCTCCTAAAGCCCCATAGCTCTTCTTGTCAGGAGAAGAAAAGGAGGGGAAAAAAAATAAAAGAAAGAGTTACGTTTCTCTTCCTGCTCCTCACACTGGAGGTACCTTGCCAATTCAGGTATTTTCAAACAAAACTCAATCCATCCCTAGCTAGCTCACTATTCAGAAGAGAAATCTTCCCTGCTTCCTATTCAAATTAATCTTCAGCTCCATTTTCTCTGTTTATATTGTTCAAATATAAAATAACCCCAACTTTTAATACATCTTGATACTGCATTCCAGTCTATTACCCTATTTACATAGCTAAAAGAAGTGCTTTTATTGCTTGAATTATCTGTGGTAGTTTACAACAGATATTTCAATGCTATCATTGTTCTAACCTTGAAATCTTATCAAGCAGTGCAACTTTTATGATATGAGGCCATACATTATCTCCTCATTCCCAACTAATTTTCATTCCTAATAAAAAGCAAAGAAAGCAAGCAAGCCATGCCAGAGCAGGCACTTATAGCTTCTGAATACAGTTATTACCACGGAAATAATTCATAAATCCCAGTGTAAGGATGCTACATAGACCAAGCAAAATAACAAAGCCATTGACCTAAACTACTTGGCTCAGTCATCACCACACATTCATTCCCAAATTCATCTCCACTGTGCTCTTGTTTAACCCTTCTTTGCATTTTCTGCATTTCCTAAATACAGGGGGGACTGGAAGTCAAGACATCCAAGTAAACCAACAGAAAGGTCTCTTCTGCAGCAGCTCCAGGCTGGGCAGAGCAGTATTGGCCTCAAAAGACAACCTGCACTGTATTTGTTACCTTCCTAGAAATTCAAGAAGAGAAACATCCTTTATATCTCTAAGACTTCCAACACAGCTTTAAAAATTACCTGAAACACCTACACGTGGCATGGACAGAGCACCTTTGGCCAGCATACCCATGAACTCCACTGGGAGATCCACACAGATCAGTTTTCTCCTTCTTCATCCATATTTTTTGGACCAAGTACCACAGGGATACTCGATGACTCTCTAATACCTTTCACCAGTTTTTTAGTGCAATCTGGTTTTGTTCAGAAGAGCTTTAACCTTCAGAATAAGTGTCCAGTGTGTGCTAAAGAAGAGGAAATAAATGGTATCTTTTTCATTCCATTTTGCCCTTTTTTATGTCATGATTCATTTCCAGTACAGCCAGAGATAGAGATAAAGCTAAACGGAAACTATTTTTTGCCTCTAATATTTCTTTGTTCACTAAAAAACAGCCAGATAGTTACTGCTGGATAATAACAGAGCAGAATGGTTCATCATCTGTCTTCTTTGTGGTAGTAGTTCCAGGGCTTTTTTTGAAATCCATTTTCAGTTTTCAATTTACCCTCCTAGAATGTGCTACAGCAACTTCCAAGAGCTCCACGTAAGCTGAGAGAAGAGTACTTTAGATTTGATTTAGTCATCCCACTGCAGAAATAGCAAAAGATTCAAAACATGAAAGCAGTAAGATCATGGGAGATGCAGCAACAAACGACCCTGCATGGCTTCAGAGATGCAGTGAGCAGGGATCCTGAACACTTGGTGGTTCTGCCACCTGCTATTTACACTTTCAAATAAATGTCATTACCTGCTGAGCACAGTGGAAGCCTGGATAAAATGAAGGCACAGACACATAAACCTGGCTGCAGAAATGTTCTGCTGGGCCCTGAAGAACAACTTCATGCTGGCAGATGCTGAGATGTCAGCAAATGCTTCGTTTCCAGAGCCAATGGTCCTCAGAGCCCAGCCCAGCCTGGGATGCTCTCCTGCATCAGCAGCCTGGGTAGCAAAGCAGCTGAGAATGGGCTCCTTTCTGTGAACATGCCCTGGTCCTGCTGCTCTTCAGTGCAGTGACACTTGAAGACAAGCTTAATTTAAAGTATGTGGTTAAGTGTTTTGCTTAGCAGGAATGGATTTAAGTGTGCATTTAAAGGCTTCATTGAGCTGGCATTTAACAGCTGCAAAGGAACCTGAAAACTCTGCCTTAGGGAGAAGGGTGGTTTTACATTTGTGTTCTCTCTCACACCTTGAACTGAGGTTAACTATTCCAAGGGAAACAAAGACCTGCATCTTTTGGTAAAAGAAAAGACAAATAAAAAAACCCACCAACACTGCAGTGGTTAGCAGCACCAGAAGACAACTGCAGGAACCAAAGGAAAGCAGAATTAAAACTGCAGCCCCGGGGAGCTGGGCTGCCCTCTCAGATTAAACACTTCACTCCCTTGGGCTCAGCAGGACTGGAAGCCAAGGTGTCAGTGTGACAAAAGGTGTCAGACCAGGAAACCCAGGTCTGAGCTGATGCTATCTAAACACTGGGTGCCAGTGTTGATCCGCTCTGCATTTTGCTGGAGAGCATCCCTGGACAGGGAACACTCTTTGTTCTGTTTAGAAAAGCCACTTCCAACTTAGAGACCATGTTGTTTATCTGCTTATTGATCTGCTCTGCTATTGGCTGGTTACCCAGAAACAGAACTTGAAGCCAACTACATCTGCTTTAACAAATACCTCACTGCAGAAGAAGGGCATTCACCACACCATGTCATCCCTAGGGCTTTTTTTCATCCTGGAAGCAAGCAGAGGGCTCAGCCCCAGCTGGGAGCTCAGCAGGCTTGGGGCTCCTCAGCTCTCCCCTACAGCCCTGTGCAATCCCCATGTTCAAACACCCAGCCCTGCAGAGTCCTCACACCAGCATCACAGGCAGCTCCAGCTTTTCTTCTCCTGCCTTCTGCACAACTTTTCTGCCCATCACTCCTGGTTTTCAGCAGGGCAGCTGGGGATCACATCCCACACTCCTGCTCTGATCAGCAGCCACCCACCCACCCATCTTCCCAAGCAAGACAGGCTCACAGCTGAGATGAAACCAGCAATACCCATTGCCTCAGAAGAGGGGTCAGAGATTCCTGTAATTCACAGCTTCCTACGTAAGGTCATGTCCACCCCCACAAATAAGCAAGGAAAAAGTAGTTTGTTGTTATTTTTCAACTCTCTTCATAATTTATTCCTTCTATTTTGTTTCACCTTACAGTTATCCTTTCTGTACTTCATTAGGAAGCTTGGCTACTCAATCCCACACAATGGCCAGCACTGCAGGCACAACTAACTGGGAGGTGAACCTTCCAGAGAAGCACCTTAACTAGGAAATCAGTGTGGGGGGAGATGCCCTTGGGAACAGGAAAGGTGAAACACTGTACCATTGGGCAGAACAGTCAATAGCAACAGCAACCAGGAATGCTGAGCTCACAGCACAGACACCTCCCATCAATAACCATAAAGCAAATATGATTCAAGGATGGTGCCATGTGAGAGCTCACTGAGCTGCTGTAGCAATTAGGTAGTTTACTGCTTCTGGCACTAGGGATTCATTATTAATCTGTGGTCATAATTTATTAAAAAATTTAGAAGGTTATTTTATCCTCCTCGCTGGAAACAAAGCTGAAGGGATCTAATTATGTCATAAAAGCATGCCAAGGGCTCAGTCCTGTTTCCTAAATTCACAGGTGTCTTATCATGCAAAATTTGCTCTAAGCATAATGTTTCAAACGACACAATCACATGCATCCATCTCCAAGAACAAGTTTTTAGCCCGTGGATCTCCTCAGCACCTGGATACATTCAGAAGCAAGAGCTCATCCTGATTCCAAGGACCTTACTCTGATTTCAAACCCTTGTCTGTCACTCAGAGGCAGATGCTGTGGAGCTGGGTGCTCTGCCTTGGCTCTGATACCTCTTGGTGCTGTGACTCTGCATCCACTGCTCCCAGCTCCATGGGCACACACGGAGCCCCAGGGATGGGAGGATAACCACACACTTCAAGGGAATTCTCCTTTGGCTGAGATGAAGGCAAGGCACTTGGAGTAAGCATCAGGAATTCAAGTTGGAAGGTGACTTGCCTGTCACTTCTGAGCATGTGGCTTGAAGGACGTGGGTGTAATTTCAGCCACTTTTTTGACAAGACATGGCTGAGTGGCACTGTGTGCTTCTCATACACTGCCAAGACAGACCCCACAGGGACCCTTGCAGCCTGCTGCCAGTTTAGATTATTAACATCCACTTCTGAGACCTTTGCACTGACAGATGTATTTGACAGGGAGGGAGAAATGTCCAGCCACCTACTTAGCTCCTCTACAACTGGAGAGGCTGCTGAGCACCATTCACAAATCCCAGCATGAAAATAGCTCAGAACTGGTACAGCAATCATTAGGGTAAGCACAGAGGTGCAGTTCTCCCAAAGAAAACCCACCCTGTAGTTCAAGAAAAGATGATGGGGGATGCGGGGAATCCTAGAGAAACCACCTATCACACAAGGAATATTCCTGTCCTGATCCATTTTACTGATCAGAAAAAGGAAATTCACCTCATTCACTCTTTTCCCCTGGGAAAACACTGTGAAGCTTTACTCAAAGGTTACACCTGTATCTGCCCAGAAATGCTCATTTAAGTTCCATCTAGAATAGCATGAAGGTCCAAACACTTCAAGGAGACCTTGAATATACCAGGAACTGATGCAACAAGATGGTACAAATGAAAAATCCATATATCCATGCCACAAGAAAGGCATCTATTGTATAAATATTGTCATGGAAACAGGATACAGATTTGCTTTGAAGGACACTCAGAGCACATTAAGGGAAAGAGAAAAAGCTGGGATTGAACCTAGAAGATGCCCCAAGATCTCAGAACTGACCTGAATCTTGTTCTGCTATGTGGGGCAAACCTACACACTGTTTCAATTTTACATCACTGAAAGGTTTTGATTCCGATAATACAATTCTACACTGAGATGTATCAAATTAAAGAGCTTGCCTGTAACCACAAACATGCAGATGCTCCTGCTGCTGAGATGACAGCAAAGCAACAAAATTTGGTTAGTACAGACAGTTCCTTAACCTGTCTGCCATAGAAGAGAGTAACACCCAGCTTCTGTGACTATCAGTTTGTCTCAAACATTTTTCATTAAGGAAACACTAAATCTTAATCTAAACAGCCTTCAGCTTTGAACCCTTCAAACAAAGCTTACCCAGGCAAAACACAGGAGTTCAGCCCCTTCAGATGCTAACATTGGAAAGAAGAATTTACACAGCAGCTATTTGACATGCAAGCCAATCAAAAAAAGCAAAATCTCTTTTCTCTAGAGCTACACATCAGGCACTCAAGAGGGAAAATGCTAGGAAGACAAAGCAATGCTCAAGGGGAAAAAGTATGGCCCAGGGTAAGAGCCAACCAGAGCCAGTGACACACGAGCCCCATCACTGCTGCACTTCTCTGTGAGTGCTGCCAGGCCTCACTAAACCACCTGAGCTCAAACAGGTATTTTTAGGCTAAAATCCTTTATGAGCTGTTCATCTTATTACTACTTCATTCATTATAGTTGAAATCATGTCCAAACAACTGAGCTATTAAATGCATTCCAAAGCAGCACAGCAGGTTGTGGCTTCAGCAAGCTGAAGATGAGAGCAGTAGGAGAGGAAGGAGACTTTGCTTGAAGATTAAACCTTTCCATTCATACAAAGCAAGACTGGACTCAACTGCCACATATTCAGCATTGCAGCCATTTCCCAGTCCTGACTCCTGCTGACACTGTAAAAGACATTCAGGATATGATTTACTGTATAAAAGTTGCTGGCATCCTACAAAGAGCAAAGTTCCAGAAGTGTCCTTTCAGAAATAACTCCCCACTGCCAACACTTCTGTCAGCCCCCACTATAGCATCCTCTAAGTGCAAATTTGTACACTGCTGTACTTGAAGCTCTCCAGGCAGCTTCAGCATCCTGTAAACTGTCTTAAATTGAGAAACTTGACACTGCTGTGTCCACAAGAGAGCTGCTACACTGCACGCTTTCCATCTCTTACAGCAGAGTCACTGGAAAACTTTTAGTGATGTTGAAAGACATCCACCCACTTGTTCCTGTAAATGCTGAAAGCTTTTACTGAAATCAGGGAAGCACCAATACATTATGAGTGTTGCCATTATGTTTTGTTACTGACAGAGCCCTAACACATAGATTAAACAACTAAAGAACAGAACAAAACATCCATTTCCTAAGCAAGGATAAGCTCACCTCCCCAGTTACAGGATTACACTTGCCATTCAACCCCATCTCACCTCAATTTCTCACCTTTCAAATAAATTAATGCCCTAAGTTAAGAGGTTTTGTTCCACAAGCTTGTGAAGCACTTTCACACAGGAACCCCCACCCTCCTTTCTGAATCGCTGCACCCAAATTCTTCCAAAAAGGGTAACTGCAATTAGAAATAAAGTCTACCACATCTCTGCCTCCAACCAGAAAATCTATTCTTTTGATCAAAGGCTTCAAAACCTCACTCAAATTAAGTATTCCTGCACATTTTTTTACTCCATAAGCTCAAGGAAAAATAATCATTAAATTAATGGGTTCTTCATCAACCAAGCAGGAGACAGCTCTTTCACCCATGCATCTCAAACAGGGCATGGAGAAAAGTCAGGAATCCTGGAAGGGGAGAAGCACACTAGTTATTTCAGACGTTAAATGGTACACAAATAAGTACTTGAAAGACTAATCTTCTTAAAAAACATCAGACAGAAATAACAAGGAAAAAACGTTCAGAAACTAGCCACTTCTTGCAGCAATAAGCTTTAATGGATTAGTTGGAACCCATGTTTTATGCTTTTTATACCCACTCTTTCTATTCTTCGGCTTTTGTGCTAAGCTGAAAATATCCAGCCAACCCTACTGTTTATGGAAGTAATGACAGAACTGCCAAATTCCCCACCCTCCATTCTCAATTGCTTATTATCAAGAATGGAGGCCACAATATTGAAGAAGCAATGTGTATTTATATCTCTTTGGCAGAAAGATCTATTTTGAATGAATGAGCTCATATTTTTCCCTGTCTGAAATATACTAATGACATGTGATTTGTCATCTGGATTCAGTATCTCTTAACAGAGAAACACCTGGGTATGAAAATCTGATCCATCAGAGAGAAACATCTGGATTTACACTAGCGTTACAAAACACTTTTCATAGATAAGACTGTAAATTCCTTTATTAATCTTAGTACAAGTTGCACATGGAATTGTTTTGAGTGTCAATTTAGTTGACAGATTAGGAATGAATAGCTAGAACCTCTGTGAGGAGAAAACAGCCCTGACAGGGAACAGAAAAGGAGCCCAATGCATCTCCTATGTGCCCAGAGCATCCTGAGCAGCTGACTCCCACCAAACCATGCCAAGACCAGTTAGTTAGACACCACTTCTCCTCTGGAAAACAAAACAGCTTTGTGGCTGTGATGGCTCCTAGCTAGAAAAAACTATTTTCGAATAGGAACTATGAAAATAGTACAAGTTAAACCTCAGAGTGTTTTTAGAGACCTGACGTGTCAATCAGCCATGGCCAAGGTGGAGGGAAGAGTCCAGGGAGAGAAGCAAAGAGGAATAAACTGAAAGACTCAATGCTGTCCTTACAGATGAGATCTCTGGCTGGGAAATTTCCAAGATAAAGCAGAGCACAGCACTTCCCCGGGGGCAGAAGGCAGTTGCTGTGACTTTATCAACTAACTGGTTATAATTGTCATGCAAATAACAAGAATAATCAAATGACTATCACAGCTGTGTCAGCCTGAAGAAAACAACATCCACGAGCTGATCAAAGCCAGGAGATGACCCCAGAGAAAGTGCTAGCAAGATGTTATCTGTCCTTCTGCAACTTGTTTTGCCTTGGTGCGAGATGAAAATGAACCCAAAACTGCTCTCAGCCCAGGTGAGACTGCCCCAGCCTGGCACAGCAACCAGGGGGTCCCACCTCCCAGGGCCCAGTTTGCTTTTTCCCAATTTTTCCTGGCACAGAGAGAGAGACCAAGGGCAGAGCTGTCCCTCAAGAGCAGCCAGCATGCTAGGGAAGGGATGAAGCTGTTGAGAGCTGAGAAAAATCACATCCTCAGGAGCAGCCTTTGCAGTGGGTTCTGGTGGGTGGTGTTGGGGAGGTTTGGTGCTGTCTGGGTTTTCTTTTAAAGCAGAGGTGGTTTATTTGCTCTGATTGTCAAACCTCAGGGCAGCTGAGCTTCCAGACATCAGCAGATCTATTTCCCTGCTGTTTTACCTCAAAAAGCTCCATCTTTCCAAGCTGGCCGTGGCTGGAGTGGTTCTGTCGGGTGCGCTGTTTTTAATGCAAGACCCACGGGATGTGAATTATCTTTTACACCACTTAATCCCTATTAAATTTAGTTGACATCCTGGGTTGAAAAATTAATAGTCTACACACAGAGGACATAATTGCATTTCTCACATCTTTCAGAAACCAATCAAAAAACAACGTTATGAATTTTATGACAGGGACACGCAGACACAGCTAATAAAAATCTTCACTTAAAGAAATAAATGCCTTAAGTAACACAAATTTTGCTTTCCATTACTGCATGAATTAAAGGTCACACACGAATTACAAACTAAATTATTGCTCTTATAATGAACTTTATACAGCATGTAACAGCACTGGGCTGGGCCTGCAAGGATGCAAAGCAGAAACTGCAACTGAAAGAATCCATTTCAATCAGCTATAGTTGACATAATATTTCTATATATAATTTGGTGCTACCTTCATTTAAACTTGACAAAGTCTGGGCAAAATATGCCTGATACTTTGTATTAGGACCCAATTCAATTCCCATTTTAAAGAGATTAATTTTCATTTCTTTCAACAGGGCATTGGTCATATCAGACAAACACATCTAATAATTAAGCACCAAGAAGCAATAAAGTTTTTGCTGTAAAAGTGCAGAATTACTGGACAATCATTAGGAATTAAATATTCCAAGTGAGAATGGTAAAAGTTAATTTTTGGGAACAAATTGGAACCTGTTGCAGTTTTCCATACAGAATTGCCAAGGGCAGACTGTTTATGTCCAATTTTACTATTTTCTGGGAGTTTTTCACTTTTCCACCAGAAGTGTTTCTTGCTGACCAGAGTTATCTAGCAAATGAAACAGACTGAATCAATTCCCCTAAATACTGTAATCTGTAGTATGTTTAGTTCAGCTTTTCAATTTGTTTTCTGTTTAACTGTTGGATTGCTTGTTGTTTTGTACCAGGCTTTACTATTATCATCTAGAGGAAAAAAAAAACCAAATCACTTTCCAGGGCTTGGTACAGCAGAGCTACAAAGCAGCACAGGTCAGATCTATTAGTACTTCTACAAGGTGAAAGACAGGGAGGGCATTTTTATTTTGCTCTACATTTCAGGGATGAGTGATTGACAGGCCCCATTCTTACAAATAATAATAATATAACTGAGCCTTTCAGTGCTTGAATAATCATTGTTTTTCTTCTCTAATAGCACAATATGGTTTATATGGAAAACTCAAGAGCATAAAGCCACAATGACCTTCCTCACTTAGGAAAAAGCTACTGAAAGTGACAGCTGATAAAAAAACCCAACACAAACAGAGCAACTGAGATAATGCTCCAGCCATTTCATCTCCAGAGACATCAGCCCATAATAATCAGGATGATAAGAAGCAGCTTGGACTGCTGATGCTCCCTCCTCCCCCTTCTTCAAGCAGCATTCCATCTCAGCAATGCTGAAGCTCAGGGAAAGCAGCAGTTCACACTTCCAGCACCGCTTACACACTGAGACCCCCTGCCCACCAAATCACCTCTGAGCTGGATGGCAAGGCAGATACCCAGGTACAATACATTCTCACTTGGGTCTGAATGTACAGGCACATCACAGTTACACTCCCTGAAGCTGTGGCTAACACCCTCCTCACCCAGCAGCAGCAGCCCATGCTCTGAATGAAGCAGCATCATTGCTTTTGCTCAGCCTCAAATACATCTCAGCCCAGACACGTGAGCTGCAAACACATCCAAGTAAATGCCTCCTCCTCTGCCCATTTTTCAGGTAACAAACAGCAGGGATTGTAAAGTGAGTTGATACTTAGGACATGAAGAAAACACTAAATCAGGAGAAAAATCTTCTTAAACATGCACACACACATGCACCCTTTCTATTTATCTGCAGGAAGGTGAACCACTCAACACAGCTTATATCTGCATGAACAGCTTTTGTGTACTGACACAAAACACCTTGGTTTGAGTCAAAGAACAGAAAAATTAGTACAGCAGAAGCAAAGAGCTCCATCCATGGACCACTGGAGCGGCTGGAAAGCCCTGGCAGGGACTGGGAACAGCATTTCAAAGCAAACCCCCTAATAATTGCTCAGCATCCTTCAATACATGTAGCCTGCCAGGGACAGCTACACCACTCTGTGCTTCACTAGGATTTGAAGACTTGCTGACAAAATGCAAGCCAAGAAATCACAGAGAAAAGAAGGAGAGCAGCTCAGCACAGGACATTTTGCCACATTGATCCCCTTGTGCACTGTGGACACATCCACTGGTGTTTTCCTTTAACTTCTATTCAGCTGCCAGATTGAATTCAGGGTGTCTGCTCTGGGGGAGCCAAGGTGTCTGTGTGCAGAGCAGCACACAGCTGTAAGCACTGCCAGGCTCCTAGCTTTTGAAAAAAATCACAAATTTCATTTGAACACAGCCTGTACAAAGGGATGCTTTAGAGGAAGAGAAGGAGGAGCTTTTTTTGTTAATACATCTTAAATGGCTGACAGCTAATCATACTGCTTGCTTCATCAAAATATTATTCAAGGTGAGAACACATGATAATCAGAGAGACACAGATCACCACGTACCATGTGCATCCGCTTCTGGAAGCAGAGATAAAGTTAATTAAATACTCATTTAATTTGAATTAAGGTGGTTTCACCCTGGCTGAGCTGATCAGAACCCTAAACCAAAAGGTATACTGCACAGAGTAGGAGCTTTTTATTATTTAAGCTTTCCTGAAGATGCATTTATTGTGTCACCTGATGCATAGCTGCCAAGAATCACCCCCATTCCTTCTCAGTGTCAGGGCAAGAGTGGAACTGCTGGAGAGAGGGTTGGAGCCAAAACACAACACTGTTCTGCTTGACATAACCCAGCCCCAGAGACATCCAGAGAGGGAGAAAAGTTCTGTCCTCCTCCACCACAAAATCCCTCCTGCTGACCTGCAGCCCAGACACCTGGAGAGGGGCTGAGGATCCTTCCATTTCTTCTTGCAAGAAACCACCAGGAGTCAGCAGCACCTCAAAGCTTAAGCTACTTATACAGAAAGGTTCCTCCTGGAAGGTGAGCCCCAGAAAACTGCTCGGAAGTTATTTTCTTATTTACAGTCAGGTTCTACTTGGACAGATGACATTTTAATCTCAAAACTGGAAAGAAATACCTGTGGGTAAAGAAAAGGGGAAGGAATTACCATCCAGGCTCAGTGGATTTGAACAGATTGAGAGGAGATGTCTCACAGGAGCTTAGATCCAATCAGCACATGTCAGAGGATTTTGTGGGGTAGGATTTCCTTTACTCAGGCAAGCAGGCTTCCTTTCTGTGTCTGCAAACTGCTTTTTGTTTCCCAGCCATCACTGCTGTGAACAGTAAATCCAGTTCACAACAAGCCACTAAAAGCAATGCTGGTCAGCTAAACCACTTGCTCTTTTTCTGCAGGATTGCTTTGCCTACATAATCCAAAAGCAACTCATCTCCTACTAATGGAAAAACTGGACCTTATGATGTTGACACACAAATATGGATCCCAATAAAGAAAAAAATATGATCTACTGAAATCAGTTGACAATGATTATTCTTGCAGAAGTTCAGGTTGTGCAAAAGAGATACAAGGTGATCTCTCCAGCTGAGGACCAGCCCCCAGTGTTCCTTTCTCAAAGCAGAGAAGCAGACTGGTAAGTTTTGTAACTGTTAGACAGTGACCTCTAAAATTGTATTTGTGAATCCTGTGGAGCAAGAAACATTTTCTAGGCTGGTGGATTTCTGCATCCAGCACCAGAACTGAACTGGTCTTCTAACCTTTGGTCACATCACTAGGCCTAAGTAATAACACCTGGAGTTATAAAGAGCTCCCTTCCCTGCCAAGGTGCAAGAGTTCTGTGCAACACTCTAAAAGCCAATTAAAATATAATAAAAACAATTCAACATAATAACTTATTGGAAGGCAAGCAGATGGAGAAGTCCAGTAGATCCCTGAAGATGGAAAATAGCTCAGATGGTGAATGTGGACCCTTGAAATCCTCATTCTCCTTAACGACCACGATAGGTCAGGCTGATCAGATTTGGGAAACCAGCACATGGAGATAAAATAAAAGAAAGAATAGCTGCATTTGTAGCAACAGCATTTTTAGAGATGTGACGCTATCTCACCTTCCTTTTTATAACTACCATGGTTGTACCTGCTCAGGCACACTGTGCATGTGTGAGCATCAAGCAGTAATGAAGGACAGACAAGCCTTTTAACCAAATTGGCTTGGCAGTAAGTCTGCAATTTTCACACAGCTCATTAGTGGTGACTTTTTATGGAAATGTATGCTGAAACAAAACCAAACATCTAACAACTACATGCTCTGCAAATAGATTCCTTGATTGAAAAGAAACGGCTCTCCATTATATGAAAAGGAAAAAAAGCAGCAAGAGGGGAGAAAATGAAGGTTTTAGGAAAGAACCACCACAGTGAGGATCTTTTATAAGGAATCCTCTTCCTGCTGTGCTGATACTTCCAGGTACTAATGTTCACCACCTTTCACCCATCCCATACAGCATCCCCCAGGTAAGTCCATCTCCAGCTCAAACACCCCTCCATTTCCAGATGTTGTGAAAGCACAAGCAGTTTCAGTCTCACAAACTCTTCAGTGTCTTCTGCACTACTCCTGTGCCCTGTTCTCTAAATGTGCTGCTCACCAGAGCTGCTGTACTGAGGGGAGGAGCAGTGGCACCTCCTTGACAGCAAAGTGTCCCCACACCACAGCTGAGCAAGTGTCACTTGATGTTTGCTTAAATGCTTAATACTGGATCCTATTTGCAGAGCATTAGCATTCCTGCTCTCCTGCGTCTGCACTGATTGATTTCATTTGCATATGCAAATCAAACACCAGTATGAGACACTTAATATTCCCTCAACTTCATTTAGTGCTGCAGCAACGTGGGTCAATATCTCGCTCCATCCTCTCGCATGGGGGGGAGGTTCTAGCTGAGTCAGCAAACACTAATAAGCTTTGCTGCTTTCAAGTCTTAAAATCAATTAGCAGTATATTAGGGCAGACTTGCTGAGAGCTCATTTAAGTAATAAAATCTTTTGTATAGCTAAAAAGAAAAAGAATAGGAAGGTTCACTCTTCCTTCCCCAGGGAGTCGTTTTAATCTGAAGCCATAATGGAAAGCAGCACAACACATCCTGCAACCCCCCTGGTTCCCCAGGGAAGCAGTACAGGTATCCAGACCTCCCCAGCCTTCACTAAAAGCTTTTACCCTGCGCTCATTTGAGCAATATTAACATGCAGAGACAGCAAGAGAAGCCCAGAGCAGCATCTCCACATCCTCCAGCCCTCTGCCCTTGGACTCCTGACATTAATCCTACCCCAGGATGGGGCCTCACTTGCACTGACATTTACAGAGCAGTCACAGCACAAAACACCCAACCAGGTAGCACTGGCTCTCCAGTACCAAGACCACAAGCTTCTGGGAACCAGCACTGCGATGAGAAGCTACAGGATCAGCTCAGGCAGACAAATGGTCCAACAGAACTCCAGGCTACAGCCACCCACCTCCCACTGAAACCCCCTCAAACCTGCATCCTCCAGGTCAGCTTCCCCACTCTGATGGGTGCTCAGCATCAGCAACACTCTGGAATTCAGTGACTGCACTAAGAGCAACCCCTGAAATCAGAGGAAACACTGCAGCAGAGGTCTGGCCAGTGGCAGTGTCACTGTCACACCCCATCACACTTTATACCCTGGGGTACTTGTACCTGAACAGCCCCAACCCCTAAGGAAAAGCAGTCCCTGCCCATCAACAAGTTCCAGCCACAGCTCCCAGGGAAAGCCAGGGCCAGCACAGCTATTTCCATTTATTTCTCTTCTAACTGAGATTTTTGTTTTATGAGTGCCTGACTACCTGAGCTCATAAACACTGCAAGGGGCAAACACCTGGCTTATTTGTTTCATTTTGCTTCAGCAAATTTATTGGACATCATCTGCAGGTATCAGGCTGAGCAGCCCTTACACCAGTTCCTGCCAAGGCTGTGAAAACTAACTGAGTCACCACTATCCTGCCAATTTGCCATCATTTCCCTCTCAAGGCTGAAATGCCTATGCTGACCATGACAGTTATAGAACAAAAAAAGAAGAAAACAGATACAAATAACTGGAAAGAAATAACAAAGCAAGGTTTACAAGCAAACTTTGTATTTCTCAGGTGGCTCTTTGCCCTTTAAAAGTTGTTTATAAAAACAACTGCTCTTGTCTAGATTGTTTGGGGGTTTTTTTAACACTGCAGCTAAGCCATCAAAGCCATGTATGTATTCAGTGTTCAGCAGGCACCAGTTCCTCCAGTGCCAGCACAGGGCAGCAGCAAAGGGAAGAAAAAAAAAAACCACTGGCAGGAACTCAGCCTAATTTGGAAGAGAAATCCCAGCTGACTTCAACCAACCAGATACTTTACTATTTCTCTCTCATTAATTTTGCATCCACCACTCCAAACACGTGACTGAGCAGAACAGTTGACTGTGCAAAATCACTCGTTTCCAATATGCATATGGTACATTAAATGAAACAGTAGTTGCACATTGCAAACAGCTGATGACAAACAGGAACACAGCTACAGAGCTGAGAGATTGTGGGAAAAATCCAAAGAGCATCCATAAAAAAAATAAAATAAAAAATCAAAAGCCATACGATGGGCAAACTTATTGCCAGCCAAATTTTTTATGTTAGGTAGAAAACACTAAATTGGAGACAGAATCAATCCAATGCTATGCTTTAAATCTAATTATCAAACCACTTCTCTTCCAGACACTACACCATGTAAAACAATCCTGTCACTCAATATTATTGACAAGGCTGCACTGCCTTACTGCTTATTTGGTATCTTGGCTTATCGTGTAGTCCCAATACTAATACCTTGCAAACAAGAAGCAAATTAAAAGGCACTGTACTGCCTGAATAGCTGCAGGCTTTGGCATGGCTCTGACAGCTCCAGGCAGGCATTCCCAGTGCTGTGAACCCTCAAATGAGAGCAGTGAGCACAGCATCCTCCTGCTCCTCACCTACCCACCATGCTCCAGCACAGCAAAATCCTGCCAGATGTTCCAGCACAGAGGAGTGGGAAGCAAAGCTGCTGCAGGGCTGGGTTACCCTTCAGCTATCCAGCATGAGGCAGTGTCACTGCATCACTGCATCACTGCATCACTGCATCACTGCCTCCCCAGCAAGGCTCCAGCTCCTTCTGCTTCCCCCCAGGGTTATTGCTGCTTGACATGCAGCAGAGGCAGAGAAGGGATAACACCCGGGTTTTGTTCCCATCCTTTCTTTCAGGCAGGATGTTCGTTATGATCAGCCAGGCTTTTTTAATCCCCGTGTATTCAAATGGATTGGGATGTTTCAGACACAGGGATATCAACATTCACACATGATCTGTGTAGCTCTTGCTTTGTCTCCAGAACAATCGGTTCTTTTACAGCCATTTGCAAACAGCCACATGACTCAAAACAGGTCAACTCATCCACAAACCTGCTAAGTTATAAACACTAAGATACAGTGACAATAAATATTATTAAGCAGTGCACAAGGCCAGCGCAGCCCATTTAGAAACTTAGCTGCTGATCTCTCTGCTTGGTTTGAATGCTGTAAGCAAGTTACTCCAGCAAAATACACTAATAAAACAATTTTGGTACAGAGGGCTAGATGAAAACTCCTTGGTCATCTGCTACTGTCCTCTGTAATTTCATTGCTTCCCTAGGTGGTGGGCTTACATACAAAACACGGGCAATTTCTCTTTACAGCATGCCATACAGTTTGCAACCACCAAGATTTATACTCTGCAGGAAGGTTCTTAGGTTTTACAGTTTCACAATAGAACAGATGGGAAGCTTTCTAAAATGTCAATTAATTTACAACTTTGAAAAAATTAACTGTAAAAAGAATAACATGTAATGAGCACAGAAATTTTCACATGAATATTTTTATCATCAATTCAACACAAGCAATTCCATCACCACCTTTTCAGGCTGGTACCCAACATCACAGAAGATGCTGGAGTTCAGGCTGTGGCTTCTGGAGAGCAGCACTCATATTTGGTGCACACCCTTTAATATTCACAGGCAACAAGCCACAGACAGCACCTGCAGCATCAAACCAGCACTGACTGCAATCACATTCCCCATCCCAACATGAATTTTCTTTACTCTTTGTGCAGGCAGCATGCAGGACCATCAGGTTCACTACTAATGTGAAAGATCTGCTGACTCACCAAACCTCCCTCCCCTCAGCATCCCAGGGTTTCCCAGAAAGGTCTCTCCCTCCCAAGCACTGACTCCAGCATGACCCTAACTCAGCTTCTCAGATCCTGAGGGATGGGAGGAGGAAGAGAAAAGCCTGAGGGAGACAAAGCTAAATCTTTCCCAGGTCACAACTGATCCTAAAATTAGGAGGCATAGTAAACAAGCACAAGAAGCCACTAAAGCAAGGTACATTAAGCACAGCAGATAAGGATGAAATGGCAAAAATTGTGGGAGCAATTGACTGAATAGGAGGTAAAGAACTAGAGCTATTAAAACAATAAAGTCCTAAAAGGCAGTGCACAGTCCTTGAATGCTTTATACACACTCAACACACCCAATGCTGAGCAGACTGAAGTAAAAGCAGCTGGTAAAGACTCAACAGACTCTGGAGTCCAGACCCACACATTCAGCTGCAAGGCTGCTTAGGTTTTGAACACATTAAACCATCTCTGGCATAGATTCAATCAGACAAATAAAGCAACACCAAACTTCCAGAAGAAAAGGAGCAGCAGAGCAAGACTCAGAGCTTTCATCTTTCCCACTGCCCCCAGAACAAGGGTTAATCTACTCTGCTGCAACTCAGCATTCACATTCATTTGTCTTGGTCTGAAAAAGGAGAAAAGCATCAAGCCAGTAAATTTACCAAGAGCTCGGTATGCTTTAAATTATGATTTAGGTACTGAGAGACTTGGGCCCCAGCTGGATGTTTAAATGCACCCAATACGGTGTTCGCTCAGAAGGCAAATTAGCAGAAAAAGTACATTTGGTTATGGATTTAAAAATTTCAGCCCATCCAGTACAAGCCTGGCAGTTCTGAAATTTATCTACACAGATGGAGAATATGCTTTAAGCTGGAGTCCCCATGTACCCACGCAGCAGCCCTGCTTCCAGCCCTTTTACACCCTTTCACTTAAGGGGATTTGAAGCCTGAGAGACTTCCCAGTCCCCAGAACAGCCCTGACCCCCCCAGCATCAGCTGCAAGCAGAGAGAACAAAACACCTCAGCTGTTCCCAAAGAACTACCTTGCAGCCCCAAACTCATGAATGCTCTCTTTCCAAAGACAAATACATCAAACTGATTTGTCATCCATTAATGGGGCAACTGGTACTTTAAAGTCACATGTCAGAGGGGAAAAACTGAGAAAGGAAGGAGTTGCACAACTTGTGCAAAGTGGCAATAGATCCACAGAGCAGCAGAGTCAGGAAACCTCATTCAGGTTTAGCAAGAGGAATGGTCAAAGAGGAACCCATTTTTAATTGTGTTTTCTGAATATCTATGCACATCTCCCCCAGCAGCCCTCTAAAGAATGAGATATTTGTGCTTAAGAGGAGGGTATTTATTATGAAGGAAAACAGCACCATTTACTTGGGGCTGCTTCCCTCTGTATTTACAAGCTTCTAATTTCTTAAAATAAGCAGTGTTCTTCTAGGCATAATTGTTTCTTTTCAATCAGGCACTTGATGTTTGCAGCTATCAAATTTGTTGCAGCTGTAATCAAACACGATGTCTTGGGAAGGAAAATCTTCACCTCCTGTTAAATCTTGCTGCATTACACAGCACTGCTTCTGCAGCTGCAGAGTCCAGAGTCCAAAATGCCCTGGGGTTCCTTCCAGGCGCTGCCAACTCAACTCTGCTTTTGGAAAAAAAAAAAAAAAATCCACTCAAGTGTCTCAGGAAGATGGACCTATGCAGCCTTGAAAAGCAAAGTTTCATTGAGCTCAGGAGCCCCAGTGGTTTACAGCATTGCTTCAAGTTATGTGTGATAAAGAGCAGCTTCCAGCATCTTTCCTTAAATCCCTTTCCATTTATCATACCCTCAAAACTAACAAGGCAGACAAGAGGTAATGGTTTACAAATAATAATGTAATTTTATATCTACATTAGTAAGCTAAAAAAAAAAAAAGCAGCTGCTATTCATCAGGAACTTCTATTAGCATTATTGATGAAATTATGTGGAATTTATAGCAATTTCCCTCTTATTGTAAAAGGCTCGCCCAATTTATTTTAAATGTCAACTTACTATGCATTCATCAGGTGTGCAGCAGCAGTGATTGCAATTAATTTCACATTGTAGTCTAGGCATGTGCCTAATATTAGCTTCACACATCTTTCAGGGGAAGCAATAAATGGAAGCATTGGTCATTTTTGGTCATTAAATCTTCAGGAGTATTTTTCAGAAGATGAGACTGTCAAGATTCACATCCTGGTAAAATTCTAACTTGGGTTACTTATAGCTGTCTCTTAGAAATTCTCCTGCAGTTTAAATGAAACTCAAGACTCCACAACAGCTGGTTAGGATTTTTCAGAAGAATCATTTAGTCATAAAAAAAGGAAAAAATCCCATAGTCTGAGGGTGAACAAGGCTAACTGTGTAATCGTGTTGAATTGAAGGGACAGTTTAACGGGTAAAAAAGGGAAATTTAAGGATGATAAAAACATGAAAGCACTTACATTTAAGTATTTCCTAAATCATATGTTCTGAAATTGGGCTTCATAAAGCTGCTTATATTTAAGAGAAGAATCTCAAAAATTACATACATATCAAAGTATTTTATTGAAATGAAAAGGAAATTTCCTCTATTCTTTCAATTCAGCAAGAAAGAACTGACAATATCTCCTTCCCACTCATCCTGCAGTGGTTGTCCCCATTTCTTTTTCCAGCTCACCCACTTGTGGGTTCTTTGTGCCTGTCTGCACCTCACCTTGGGATCCAGCTCTGGGTTTTCCCATATTCACTGCCCCACAGAGCAGCTCTCATCTCCCAAAGCCCTTGTGCACACCAAGGAACATTCCAGTGAACCTGGAAGCTGGGAACCCACAGACCACCAGCACCAAACTGGGAAGAGAAGCTGGAGCACTGGAGCTGTCACTGGGGCATCCTCAGGCACCTCTTCTGCTCCTCCAGAGGCTGCTGGGCAGGGGAAGGAGAACATCAGCTTTTCTGTTTGCTCTCAGCACTCTCTTCCACAGCAACAGAATGAACATAAAATCCCTACTGGTTACCGAGCTGCAGAAAAATCACAGCAAACAGCAAAAGAGCAGAGAAGGATCAGAGAGTGGAAGCAGGCAGGAACCAGCTGGCAACACACAGCAAACTAAACGAAAAAAGATGAGGAAGTCAGAGACAGTGAGGAAAAGAGGCTGAGGGGAGATCCAGCAGCAAAGCACAGAATAAGTCAGAAAGCAGAGAGGAATGGGAGCTGCCCTCTGCAGCCCTTCAGAAACTGCCTCTGCTCAAAGCATTTCTGAACACTCACATCCTGGGAACATTTTCAAACAGATTCTGCCACCACCACACAGAAGCTCTCCCCTTCTTAGCCAGGGAAATGTATAATTACACTGTGTCCCGAAACAAGGAGTGAGGAAACACAGCCAGGATGAGCAGGAGTTGTTTTCAAGGAATTGCTTGTAAGAGATCTTATCATGCAAGCATCATACTGACTTAGATAAGCCAGGAAGATGTCAACTGAGATAAAGCAAACCTCAATTTCTGTATTTCCCAGAGGGCTGGGGCAGAGCAGACATCAGTGTAAGCACAGTGTTTTTGTGTCACTTCAATGCCTCCAACATACTTTCTTCCTATGCTCCTTTAAAAAAGTTCCTGAGATCTTTTGTTCCAGTTTTAAAGTTCTGCTTCTTTTGGTGCATTTCCGAGTAATTGCTTAAAGGGAGGAGGAGAATAATGAATATGCTTTGATAGCAGATCATAAAGGAGCCATTTTACTGCAAGGACTCTGATGCATTGCTCTGTCTTTAAACATGAATTATCGAATCACAAGCTGTTCACCCAGTTTTAGATCACTGATGAACTGAAACAGCATTACAGCAGCAAATCCTTATGAAGGAAAAAAAATAAACAAAACACCACCTTATCTCCTCCTTCAGTCTTAGTTAACAACAATCCAGACAGCAAGTCCTCTCCCTCTTAAAATGAGACTTCTGTTTACACCAGTTCTCTGTCTCACCCAGTGACTCAGGCTAAGTTTTAAGTACTTTATTTTTTTCCCTGGAGACTCATTCAAGTTACCTGCTTTAAAGCTTCCTAATCACCAGACAAATAAACTTCAAATAAACTTCAAATACGCGTGACTAAAGGGCAGCCCTGGAACAAGCCTTTGTACAAGATTACCTGCTGCATCAAGATAATAAAAAAAAAATTACGGATTGTACAAGTAACTGTGTGTAAATGCCAAAATATGTACTCTAAATGTCAAGAAAGTGCAAAAACAGCTACATGTCCTTTACCACACAATGTGGGAGCAATGTACTGTCATGTCTGCTAGACAGTCATTGACTTAAGTTCTAGCAGAGATTTTGCAAACAGGCAATGGACTCTGCCATTCCTCACCACATTTCTGTGCTCACCTTCCCCACAGCCCCCCAACCCCACCAGCACCTCAGCAAGCACTTACTGGGGGGAAGGAGAAGAGCACAGTTTCCAACAGAGATGAACTTGAACACCATCCCCAGGCCACACCTGATAACACACTGAACACTTTCACAAAAGCATCTCAGTGCCACTGATGCCTCAAGGCAGAAGTTTTAATCAGAAATTAAGAGGGTATTTCAAAAGAATTTCCCTGAACCTGAACAATTGTTGAGTGCAGAAAATGTTGAGAGACTACAGCATCATCTAATGACGGCATCTGCTTGGTTTGATACACTGGGCAATTGGGTGGTGGGACTCATCACCAAAATTAGCATTGAGACCGAGAACTTCGAAGGACTGAAGGAAAACATTTATGGGGATAGGAACAGTGTTCTGAGTTCAGTGGTCAACAGAAATGTAATTGAAATTCTAACATGGTTGATGTGTTATCTGCTCTGCAGTACCAGCTCACAGAAAACCATGACCTGCCTCCTCATATAAAATATTCTTTGACATATCTGATGATTTCCAGATTCCGAGATTTTCTGAAACTACCAAGCCTTTACATCCAACCATTTATCTCCACAGCTACCAAACACTGGGCATCATTTATGACAAGTGAATTTCAGTTTGTGTGAGATAGGTGCAAGGAAAAGAAAACCAAGAGAACGTAAAGGAAAAAGGCAGTAACCTCGGAGCAGCCTGTGCACTGCTCTCCACTCAGCTGTCATTAAGAGTGGCTTTGTTTGATGTTACAGATTCCACTGTCAAATCCCACATTACCCTTCCTTTTCACCCTAGCTTCTCTGTTAAGAGTGAGCTTTTAAAGACATTTTGAGTGCAGATGCTTAGAGGAAAAAACACATTACACTTGGAAGGAATCAGAGGTTTTGAGTTGTGAAAAATTGGATCAAATTACACAAGAACCTGACACTCCTGTCTGGGATTAAGTGTCTGCATATGTATATATCCTGGTACAAACTGCACCTTCATTTCACATCCTACCATGAGCCAGAGGTGGATACAATTGAAGACAAGGACTGACCAGGGCAGACTTACCTTCATAGCTGGCCTGGAAGCCTTGAGCACTGACCGCATAATCACTGACAAGCCACAAGGACAGCACAACCCCTGTACTCACAATAGGAGCAGGCAGCTGGAAACCCGTTAACCTGGAAGAAATCAAGAGGAAGGTTACACTCACCAGTGCTGCCTTTGACCTGCTAGCAAAGGGAAGAGCTAAGGAAACCAGCCTGGGACAGCTCCAGCTCAGTGGCTGTTCAACAAACACTGGGCAAACCCATCCTCAAATTTTCCCATCAGGAATTCTGGGGAATTCTGGTGGATTCTGTGTGCTAGGAGGACCCCAGTTTGCAGATGATGTTTTTGACTCGGGGCAATATTTATACATCTGTGTACATTTAAGCAAGTGCACGTGTCCTGGAGGAGACAACGGGGATTAAGTGCTACCTGAAACAACATTGCCCTTCAGCTTGTATTCATATTTTCTAGTTACAGGGCCTTAAAGAAAAGGACAGTATGTGCATAGGGGCATGAAATTGTAACTGAGGGTTCTCTCTCAGTTTTTCTACAGATTCCACACTGACTAAGAAGACAATTTTCATGGGAACCTCTGGCCTTCCTGAACCTCTAAAAATTAATAAACCCAACCACCTCTCCAGGCCCCCTATTTCAGATGTTCATTTGTCTCTGTCTTGTGTCCCTGGAGCAAACAGAAGAAAACAGGCTGCTTGGCAGCACAAAAGGTGACCAAATGTCTTCCCCCTCAGATCAAAAAGCCTTTCTGCCATGAAAGATGAAAAGTGCCCTCATTAGTGCTGAAACTAAACTTATTCAGAAGGAAGGCTGAAATACAGCTTCAATGAGAAAAACAGCTACATAGCAACTCCTACCCTCTATGCTGCTACTTTTCATATCTCCTCCTGCAGTGAAAACCTGCACTAGAAATGAGATCAAATTCCTGTTTGTACTGGAAGCAGCTGCAGCCAAAATAAAAGTGATTCCTCCTCTTAAGCCCTCGACCAACATATGCAATTAAAAGTTTTCTTCTTCTGATGTCCTCATCTTGTCCAAGCAAGAGCACAGGAACATCCTCTTGAAGAAACAATGATTTACCAGGGCTTATGCTCCAATCACTCTTGGTCCAAAGACCCAGAAACAGCCAAGCTTGGCAGGACATCCTGCCTTTTGACCTGGCTGGTAAGCTGTCCTCGTGCCTTCCTCCCAAAAGCTGCTGCCCAGGCAAATTTTTAAAGAGACCAACATGATGGCAGACACAACATCAAATTACGTGGCCTCAAACATGAAGCAGGAATTCCAACATCACTTTTATTTAGGGTAGTGATAAATATATATATATATGCTCATGAGAAAAAAGCAGTAAACTCTGTTCTTTGTTTTTATTAAGGCCATAACAAGAAGGTGAGGGTAGTAAGATCAACATGAATAATCATCTTCCATTTCTTCTGTTTCTGTGGCCAAATGGATTATTGAGTGATTATCCCCTGAAGCTGCTTAGAGCCAACACTGAATGTGAGATTTTCAATGTGTTTTTCATTGGCTTCATTCTGCTCCTACTGTGAGGAACCAAACTAAACCAGTGCCAGAAATGCCACATCATAAGCTTGCCCTTGCTTCACAGTACAGCAAAAATCAATATACCAAAACAAATCAGCACAGAAATCCTCTACTCTGTTTGCATTCTTCTTCATTCTCTGCCCCAGGTTAGCCACCGACATCACAAATATTTCTGGTTCAGGGCTCCCCCCCTTGCAGCAGAACAGCAAATTCTGCTCCCCAGAACAGCTTTGCTGGAAGTGATGTCAGTACCAAGTCCCTGCTGTTGTCACCACCACCTCCTCCCAGGTTCTCTGCAGGTCCATGTGCTCAAACCCCTCAAGCCCAGCAGCAGCTGCCAGGGCTCAGAGCCTGGGCTCTCCCTGGGGGCTCATGAGCTGCTCTCCACTCCTCCTGGAACCCAACTGCCTCCCCTCTTCCCAACCTTCCCCAATGCCAAAAGCACTCACACCCAACCACTCGTACAAAAGGAGTCAAGCACCAGACAGAGACCCACTGGTGGCTCTGCTCAGCACCTCCAGCTCCCCATCAGCCACTTCCCTCAGCCTAGAAAGAGAACAGCCAGCCAGGACACACATTTTGGTCCCTTTGCCAGTGGCTCTCACCTCCATCTGTTGCACATCCCCCTGTTCCACACTGGATCACACACTGTGACGCAGGTTCCCATTCTGGAGTGCAGGTGCCATAATTAAAACAGAGCACATTATTTTTCTGGTAGGATGCCCACCATCAGCTCGGGCTGCAATCAAAATAGTTATTGCAGCTGGCAATCCAACAGCCTTTAAAGCATAAATGCTGAAGAAGTGTCTCAGAACATCTAATGAAAATGCATTGGATTGCATCGTTTAACCCAGCATTAAATTACACGACACCATACTTCAGTGATTTTTTTTTTTTTTCCCGTGTGCAATTTAAAGGCATCTATTAAAGAAAATTTCCCATCAAATGCACCACTCTCTTCACTGGATACTGCCTAAATGACGTGGTTCCATAAGTGATAGTCTGACACCCTGCACTATCCCAGGACAATATTCAGGCTGAGCCAGGTAGGTGGAAGGGACTGAGTTGAGAAAACAGCAGCTCAGAGTGAGAGGTGTCCTTTGGAACCCAGTCTGAAGTCATCCAAAAGGTGCATTCATGAAGTGAATAAACCCATTGCCAACTGGGGCCAACAGAAAGAGCCCAAAGAATTTCAAATTGACTTTGAATCAAGTTGTATATTGAGGTGGACAGCTGGTTTGTGTGCAATGAGGAGAGCCAGTGGCTTCAACGAGAGCCCAAATGTGTGTTCAGTCCCTCCTCTGAAAAATGGGTAACAATTGGTATTACTAAACTTGCAGCTTTCTTGGTCTGATGAAAGAGATGTGTAAGTGTTGTACTCCAGCTGCTGCAGGGAGAACACCTTCAGAAAAACCTGTAGATGTATATTTAAAATTGTAGAGTCTGAGGGGAAACTGGAAAGTCAGGCACTGCAGAGTCAGTGGTCACTCAGATGTCCTCCTCAAGGCTGCTTCATGGAATGTACATCAAGAATAAAAGAGCAAATGTAAGAGATCAGGGAATTTATCCCCAGCAATCCAACCCATCTCAGATTTCATTAAAGAAAAAAATGTGCTACCTGTAAAGAAAAAGTTGCTGGTGGGCACAGGGTAAAGTGGTCTTGGGGGGGGGGGGGGGAGGAAACATCTTGTAATTCCTATTAATATCTTAGTTTTAGAAATCATCTTTCATCCTAAAGGAGTTTAATGTCTCCTCCAAATCCCAGGCCAAATCCCAAGTGAATCACTGTGCATTTCAAATGCTCCTTTACAAAGCTGGCTAAAAAGCAAAGCACAGATGCCCTAGGCACAAGGACTACAATATGTGTGGTAAAACTGAAGCTGACAAGGCTTTGTTTCTCACATACCAGTGTCTGCAAAATTCAGTGCTAGCCCTGTCTCCAGGAGGGTTTTCCATGCCACCCCTCTGCTATCCAGCCAGCAACTTCTCCAATGTCCTTGGGCTGCCTCCTCCTCTTCCCCATCACCTCCAGCTTCTCCCCCTGGCTCATCCCCTGTACCCCAGGCTGCTGTCCCCACCACCTCCTTCAGGTGTCTGATCCCCTCTGTTTTCAGCCAGAACTGTGCAGATTTTTTCCCCATTTTCAGTCAGTGTGGATGGAAGGCAGACCTGAGGAGTCAGCTGGCTCTGCTGGCATTTCCTCAGGCTTGCCTGATTCTGGGTTCTTTCCCCTGTGGTTGTTCCTTTCTCTCCCTCTATTGCTATGGTAAAGAAACAAGTAATTACAATGAGACCGTAGCTTGATAATTCTTTTAACAGTACTGACAGAATAACTGATACCATGGATGTTCTCAGGGATCACCAATAAAACAGTAGATCATAATCTGAGAAGACTTGTAGCTCATGCAGACACTTAAAAGTCAGTTGTGTCTGCAAGGCAGAACTCACTGGTGTTACCCAGACAGCTGTCCTTTAATTTTGTATCCCTTCAAGGCTGAAATGATTCTCTGGACAAAAAAAAATAATAAAAAAATTAAAAAATTTATTCCTTCTATACTCACTATTCGCATTTCACCAAGCAACTCCAAGCTCCTTTGCTGTCAACCAACATCACACGTCTCATTTTATTCCATGCTACTTTCCAACCATCCCCTCTGCCCAGATGGATGGTAATTGCTTTTAAAATATAATTGATTTGCTCAGACATACATAGCTGTGTTTTTTCATATAAAGAGGGTACCAAGCACCAGGGGGAAAAGCTTCCTCCGTCCCTTGAACTCACTCACAATGCCATACACCACACCTGCATTTTTTCAGAAAGTTCACCCAGAACTTGGCTAAAGATTCCAATCTAATGTCACACAGCCCAGCCCAGGTGCCAGCATGACTTAGGAATCAACTGCATTTCCTTCACTGCTACAAGCAAAGCATAATTCATCAAGGCACAAGAGTCCTTTGCTTATCTCTGACACTGACAAAGGCTTCATTAGCCAGCACTTCCCCAGGAACAGTCACAGGGCTCAAACTCCAGCCTGGATTTCTTCACTTGTTTAAAATGGGGTTTGGGTCAATTCCCACTAGAAAGGTGTTACTTATAGAGCCTAAAGTCAGCATGGCCATCTCAAATACATGAGGTTTTCATGCTCAAGTTGGGAACAGGTACTCGGCATCAAATTTCAATAAATTTCATTTTCCAAACAATGCAACAGAATAGGAAGACCACGGCCTGGGTTTTATTTTATTATTTTATCATGTCCCTTTCATGCTCATTTTCCCTGTACTTCCTCAGGCAACAGCAAGACACAAACACATCTCTAACAGACTTTGCCATCTATATTCTGTCTTGTTACTGCAAACCAAAAAACACCCACAGATTCACAGAACAGTTCACCAAATTTTAGTAACCTCTTGGCAAACCTGAGCTGATATTCTGAGTAAACAAAGACAAGTTTGGATATAAACCAAGCAAGGCTCAGCAGTGTCGATTCAAAACTTGGCAGTTTTAGGTTATTCCTGGCTTTCTTCTAAAAAACCACCAGGGGTGTGAAGTCTAGTAAATGGGAAAAATAAGTTCTTGGAACCCCCTGCAAACCACCCAGGGCTCCTTGCTAAACACAGAGCACTTGGTGAATGGGAAGCGTTGCCAAAAGCCCAATGTTCACACCAGCCCTTTAGTAACATTAACCCTTCTGCTCCATGCTGTCCAAAAAGCAGCATCTGATGGCCTAGAGAACTTTACATTGAATAAACACATCAGTTAAGTGCAAGAAAAGGAAACAAAAAAGTTCCCAGGAACTTTTATACATTCTGAACAGAAATACTTCTTCCCTCCACAATAAAGGTAATGCCTACTCTAACTCTTTAAGACTTTCATTTATATTTACTTATAACAACACGTAGGAAAGTAGAATTTATGGGCAGCAGATGAGAAAGAAACAATAGGAATTCCCATTCTATTGAGTTAAAAAGAAACAACCAAAAGGAAAAAAAAAAACCAAAACAAAACAAAGGTGCAACTTGTCCTCCATAGCCAGTGCAGTCAAAAAAGTAGTTTAAGAAGAAATTTGATTTTTTAAGGTACACTGTATGAGGAAAAACATGGCACAAATCCCATTTTTCCTACCAATGAAGATTTATCCAAAAAAGACTGTAATATTGATTCACATCATACCTAATTCTTTATTCACTTGCACTTTTTGTGAATGCTGAATATTGAGCAGAAACAGAATAAAAATGTTGCTAATCCCTGATGTTTAGCAGGAGAGCCCAGCAATGCAAGTCCTGGGTTTGACTCCAGCTCCACCAAACCCACTGCTTGCCCTGCACCTACTCACTTCTTCATTTCCATGCTCCTGTGCCACACCTATAAAACCAGGAACCACCCCAGGGAGAAGATGTCTTGGCATGCACCTGGATTGCTAAAAGGCCCAATTTCAATAGCTAAAACAAATATTCCATAAAAATGCTAGAACAGCATTTCACACCTCAATATACACAAATGACAACAATAGCTACCAAGCAGTTCACATGAAAATATTTATCTCCTTCCTAAACCTTTTATTCCACTACAGCAGCTTTAATCAGCTGTAAACCTAAATATTGTAAAAATCACTAAAGATGTAAGGACAATTACTGCATCTTTGCACAGCAGAAGCCTTTATGTTTTCCAAACAGCTACAAAATCAAACAGACAATTACATTCTTTGTTAAGAAAAAGGACCAGATGTCAGCAGTTGCTCTTGCAGCAACCAAAGCCCAATTCGGAGCAGTCCCAGAGGAGCCAGGCCACCCTCTGCTGCCCAATAGGAGCAGAATGAATTCCAGCCAAGGGGCACTCAACATTTATCAATTTTCTATTCCAGACTGCAAGTAATAGCACTCCACAGTTTCATTGTATCTTCAACGATCTAGTAAGATTCTATCATCTCCTGTAGACTTTCATTAATTTTGATAAAAGGGAAATACACACTCTAAAGAGCTGCTTTGCCTGAGAAACTCTCAAGGTCAGACTTTACAGATAAAAGAAACTTCTGACCTAAAGATTCATGCATTCAAGAGGTCGCAGGATCTTTACCCTCTGCAGGAGAATGGATTAAAAGGCATGGCTGTGAACTTTGTCTGGTTTGCACTTTGATTCTCTTTCCCTACCCTAGCATACAGATCCCTCAACCAGGGGCTTTTTGAATCATCTTAGGAATTTAACTTGCAAAAATAATTCTTTGACATTTTACAGACAGGAAAATTGAGGTAAGTGATTTGCCCAATGCCACCAAGCAGAGGAGCTGCTGGGCTCAGGACACACCTGACTTCTGCTGTGTGCTGCTTGTACCTCTGCACCTCCATCACTTCACTGCCCACAGCCTCCTCCTCGGGGAAGACTGACACTAATTATCAGTGAAGAAAGTGGCCATCTTCTTGCTAACTGATGTCAATACCTATTGACTAAAAGTGAAATTATTTTTGAGACCTCATTCTGTACTAATAAAGTCAAGAGACTTCTTGCACAGGTTCTGACGCAAGCAGCAGCAGATTGCAGTCACCTCCACACCCCCCAGTCACACAGCAGCTGTCAACCCAAGCTCAGGAACAGTTCATAACTCACTGAGGCAACACCCCAAACTTCCCTGTGCTGCCACCTCCCTTCTGGGACCATACAGCACTGGAACATAAAATAAGAAGCATCACACGAGGGCTACGGGTTGGTTCAGTTACTCTCTCTCCACTCCTAACCAACATCTCATCTCACTTGGTCTGACCCCAAAAGCTCACCCACTGGTTTGTAAATTACCACTCTTGCTAAAAGAATAAAAACAGCTCTAAGATAAAGAACTCCAGGTGACTGAAAATGCCTGTGACAGTATCACTTTACACACCACACATATACATGCATAAAGAGGATGATAAAGAGTCCTTGTCAAGGTCTGTTAGCAGATTTTACCTGTAGACATCGTTCAACATCAGTTTAGAGGGGAAAAAAAAACTTTTGAAAAGAGAACACTATTGGAGTACCAACACCAGCTGAGAACAACACAACTGAGCCATCTGCAAAAGGCCTGAATGATGCTGGAGCAGCTCAAAGTATCTTCAGGAGAAAAAAAAAAGCTATCTTCTCTTCTAAAAAGAAGTGAACATAAATTTCAGTAGTTTTGTGTTGGGTTTTGTTGTTTTTTTATTATTTTATTTTTATTACCCATGGAGGTAATATGTAGTGACAAAAGACACTGCTAAGGGGAAAGGGAGGTAGGATTCTGAAGTTCACTCAGGATGACAGAAGGATTTATCTGGCCCTCCATTTTATTTACTTTATCTGAACTGCAGTCACCTTGGAAACCTGAGGTGGCTACAAAGGAATATGTCACAGGACCAAAGGAGACTCAACACAAAGTCTTTATGTAAGTCCTGTGTACTACCAGATGGCAAATGCTGCTTCTCCAGCAATTTCTTGAACAGCACTGAACCCCAGCAAGTCCAGGACCTGCCAAGGCAGAACCTCAGAATATTCTTTAACTCAAATTTGCAGCTCTGCAAGGGAGAGCATATGTGAGGAGAGCTGTCACCTGTCACCTTCACTGTCCCTTTGTCTCTTTTCCTCCTCATTGCTTTTTAAATCAAAAGCTTTGGTCACTTGTTTGGTATTTAAGCTCAAGTCACCCTGTCCAGTTTTTCTGCAAGTAATTAAAAGGTTATGGAGGAAAATCAGGCAGGACACAGGTGTTGTGCTGGATCTGTAAACAGGTCACCCCATAGATAATTCAACTCTTATCATCAGGATCATCTAAATTTAAGTTCAAACAAAATACTTTAATCATACAGTCGATTAAATATGGCCAAAGAGATGGTCTGGTTTTTAACTGCACACCCAGCATGCCGGTGGCAATCCTCCTCTTAACTCCTTTGTCAGGGAAGAAGGATGAGTATCTCTACGAAGCAACAGCAACTTGAATAGAAGAAACTGTGCATCATGTTGAGCTCTAAGCCAGAAGATATTAGCTCCCTGGCACTGCAAATACAGGCTGCAGAGATTTCTTCTTTAAGTATGAAACAATTGCAGTAACAATTTGCAAACATTTTCTCTTACCCTACACACTCCATGGGCATCAGAATGGGAAAGGTCCTCACAACTGTGTAAATATTCACCTCCTAGTAACTTCTGTGGAAATGCAAACAGCACTACTGAGGTTCTGTCCATAATAAAGACTTATTTTTCTTGATATATTGTCTCAAACAAACATTTTCTTATCCAGATAAATTCAGTATCATTGAAACATTTGTTTGGAATGGGAAAAGCAGACCAGAAGACAATGCAGTTACCTCTCCACATCATGTAGGAAGCAAAGCTTATGGGTTACAACATGTATGCAAGCAAGCAGTCTATTCAGGTAAAAAGATTGCATCTTGTGTCCCTTGGGCCTTCCAAAGTAGTCTGACACATGTGGAGGGGCTGGGGGAATTGAAAAAAAAAAAAAGCTGATTTCCTAAACTGACCAGTCCTAGCTTGAATGTAAACTCAGTGGTATCTGAAATGGCTGACTCACCAGATAGAGCATAACTGTATTTTCCCTGAATCTGAGTACAAGCCTGAAACTTCAAATAAGGAAATTAGCAACTAATTTAAGATTCTCACATTAGAAGAATCCTGCAAATTACTAGCAGCAGATGAAAAAGCTTGACAATGTCATGTGGCTTTCTTGTTAACTACTGTCTGGTTATGACACGTAACAACAGTCAGACACAAAAAGGTGCACAGAGTCTCCCAAATCCCATAGCAATCTTAGCTCCATAAATAACCCCAAATATTCAAATTTTAGTCAGGTCTCTGCGGAGCTTCTAAGCCCAGCACTGTGGGAAACCAATCAGGAGAGTTACCTGATTGGAGCATCCTCTGAACAATGACACAATCAGCAAAGCACAACAGGAATTTGCAAGAAGACTGTTCCTGAGTAACTGCAGGTTTCAGAACAGCTCTCCCCACATGCACCCCTCTGATTCCACTGGCAGCTCAGAATAGTTGGGAACTTGAAGGATGAGCATTTGGGAGAGTAAAAAAAGCACAAGAGAAAGGAAAGGCAGAGACAGGCACTGAAGGGAAGTTACAAATCTCATCTGACCTAGTGAAAACACAGCAGCTCTCCTGCTCCAGTCAGGGAGAGAGAAATCTGCAGCCATCACTCTTTCTTTTACAATGGTCCCTGCTAAAAGCCAGTGTGCAGTGTGGGGGGAAAAAAAGAAGAAAAAAACAAAAAAAAATTATTTGAGAAGATGAAAGAGCAAGGGCTGGGAAATGAACTCTGATTTTAGCAAACAAAGCAAAGTCATGGCACTGAAAGATGACAACAGCCCTGGGTGTCTAAATTAAGACACTAAAACACATTTAATATTCACATACTCATCACAAACACACAACACAAATTCCCTAATATACAGTAAAGCAGTTTATTAGCAAATGTATCATCGGATTAAGTCTGGTCTTATTCTATTAGGGAACTTTCACACCACATTAAATTGCAAGACCAGAGGGTGTTTGCCAGCACACCAACACCATTATTAACCCTTTTACAGCCATGCACCTAGACATGACACTGGGACACCTCAGGGCAAGGAGGCTCTCAGGAATCTATGGCTTAAGTGAACAGCAGGGTACTGAGGCAAACAGAAAATGTCATCAACACCAAGATCATTCCCTTCTCCCAGGCAAGCAGGTATGACCTACTGAAACACATCAGTGATGCTCAGCAACGTTGAGCTCAAGGGTGGGAGAAGCAGAGAGATACAGTTCCTCTCTGTTAACTGCTTTGTTGATCAGCCTTGAAAACACTGAACAAAACAGTTGCCTTCTTCTCTACATAAGTAGGTTGGGGTTTTTTCCTCCTTCTACACTTGCTAACAGCTCATTTTGGACTGCCTTCTGGTAGCATGAGCTTTGATGAATGATGCAGGGTCATCCATCTTCGAGTGCTGCACTCTGATGATGGATTGAGTACACCTGGAAAGCAGTCTGAGAAAAAACAAAATTGATAGCCATGGGGAAACGAAGAAAAGAAAGAAGAAAAGAGGAGAAAAAAGGCAATGTTGGGCAACAGCTACAGATTTTAATGAGGTGAGATTGATGTACCAAAAAGTTCATAAAGTTCATCAGTGATGCAGAGGGAGGACTTTGTTTGTCTCCTCACCTTCCCCAAATGCAGGGCTACAAATTAACAGAACAGTAGCCAAAGCAGCATCTCAGACTTTTGCTGTACTGGTCAGCTGTAGAAGCCCTTCCTAGTCCTTGTATCTATACTCATATCATGTTTGTAAGTAGCTTAGAGCAATGCTTGGGTGCAACTCATCTACAACATCTTACTAATTTACTCCACCGTAGCCCTACTTCTGAATTAATTTCATCCATGGATTTTGCTGCTTCAGCAGAGCCTCCCACACTCACCTAGAGGGGAAAAGGAAACATCTGGCACTGCTGGAGAGCAGAACAATTTGCCAGGGGCTTCTCAGGCCAAGAGCAGCAGTAGCTACTCACCATAGGGAGTTTCCTGAGCAGAATTTCATGCCAGCTGTAGGTATCCTTTACATAATACCCACAGCAAAGCACTCTGCTACCTTCTCATTAAACAATGAGGTCCCATAATTAAAGATTATTCCCAAGCATAGCTGCAAGATGAAGATGTGACTTATTTGCATAACTGAAATCATCTACATAAAGAGATGATTTTTTCACCAGTGTTTCTCTAAGTCAGATTTTTCCAGATGGGTTGGAAAAGACACTGACTCTAAGAGGTTTGAAGGAAAATTAATTTCCAAGACTGCCCACGACTACAGAATTTTTACTACGGATTCTAGCACTGGATGCTGCCACTGTTTCTGTTACTTTTGGAATATATTACTGTCAGACTTCAGCTGCAATCAGACACCACATCAGGCAGAAGCAGTCGTGGCACAAGTTGCCAACCTGATTTCCTCTGTGCCTCAGATCTGGAGGTCTGGGCTCATGACTCCTTCAAATCCAGGAGTCTGACATGTCATGTACCATTTGCTACCTCAGCAATAGAGTTGTTTTGTTGTGGGGTGTTTTTTTGTTTCATTTGTTTGGGGATTTTTTGTGTGTGTGTGTTTTGGGTTATTTTTGTTTGTTTGGGGGTTTTTAAAAAATCAGCCTCCCACTTAACCTTTTATTAATGCCAGGATAATGTAACTTGGTTACTCCTTACCCATAAATATCCAACTGTTTACTCAAATGTTACAGAGTTATCACCCCTGTCCAGCTGGGGAACAGACTGCAAGTTTGGGAATTACCCAAATGCACACAAAGCATTTGACAGAGCTGCAAACTGAAACCCACTATCCATCCTCCCACTCAGAGAATGTCTTTAGGATTTAGGGAAGCTCCTCTGCACATTAGCTCTGCTTTCCTCTTCCTCTATTTTCTAATTAACTTCTCGAATGACTCTTGGTAAATCATCACTGTCAGACATCCAGAGAAACATTTCAAACTTTATCAGAGATAAGAAATCAAAACAACTGTAAGAACTGCTCATGAAGAAGCACTCCCTGTTTGTTGCACCATAAACCTCCAACCTAGATGCAATCCCAGCAGCAGAAATGGGAACATCACTGTTCTGGACACTGTACCTTGTTCTCAGGTTCCCCTGCTGGGGCAGCCCATCGTAGACAGACAGGACATCAAAATCTTCCTCTAGGGCAAAGGACTGGAAAACCAACTGTATCCTGTTCTGCTCCTCAGCTGTGATTGTCCACGTGCAGTTTGCATAATTTGGATATCCATAGGGAAAGCCTGGACTCTGTATTGTCCCATTGGGGCCCTGCAAAATGTGACTGCAGTTTTGGGCTGGAGAGAGAAAAGACAAAAGGAGAAGTCAGTTGGTGTAGGATACACATGCAGTATTTTCACTATCAAAGCAGATCATACAGGATTGCTCCCATTGAATTTCTTTTCAGTTTGTGGTCCCAAGGAACAGATAAAGATAAAATCTAAAGCTGCTCCTTTGTCCTCCCTGCAGCAGAGTGCACCCCAGGTACCCATCTCTTGGGCACTGCTCCCTCTAGCTCTGAACATAATGGGCTAATAACAGCTGGATTACAGCAGCTGCTGACCACAACTGGGAAACATACTTCTTCAGACATCCTTTCACAACCCACACCAAAATCCAATATACTCTTCATTATACCCTTTTAGTACACCTCAGGAGTACCTTGCACGAGGCTCAGAGGCCTCAAAACATCAGAATGAAAATGCCAAAGCTGACCATCTCCTACTGTTAGTTACACTTGAATAAGAGACAGAAAATCAGGGCTCAAATGTGCAGACAAATAGAGACAGACCACCCCTCACCTTGAAAGCCAAAACCTGTAATGGACATAATACATAATGAGGAACTGACTCACTAAATGAGTCTGTCTGGGCAAGATTGCAGGAAAACCGAATGTCAAAAGATCAGAAATTAACATTGTCCTGGATCCAAAAAAACCAGGACACAGTTCAGAGGCTTTAACAAATAAACCATTCTTGAATAGTTATTTGCAATAAAAACCGAAACTCTCAAATCCCTGCAGCTTATCAGAGGTTTCTGCTCCTCCTGCAGGCTCAACACAAAGCAAATTTCTTCCAGTCACTATTCCTGCGGAGCTGCTGTAGAGTTCCATCTTCTGAGAAGAGCCCAGTCTCCCATCCCCACCAGCTAAATACTGAACCCCTCCTGCACATCCACTTTCCTGCTCCAAACCAGCACCTGTGAACACTCCATCCCAAAGATAAAGATCAACTGCCACGATGTACAGTTCCTGGATATGACATTTTCCTCTCTCCAGGGAAATAGGTAGATAAATAAGTTTTGGGAACAGCCTAGATGACAAATTCTCCTTAGTCTTTTCCTCTCTCTTCCTTGCTACTTTACTCAAATATCTTGAGAAACAAAGAAAAACTTACTCCAACCAAACTGGTGTAACTCTGGTGTCTTTAAGGGAAAAAACTCTTTCACCCCAAGGCTGAATTCCAGACAATTTGCAAGGCAACTGTTTTGAGGCCAGAAGCAGAATTTCACCTTTATCCTACAGATAGCATCACAGCTGCTGACCACTGCTGCCTGCATTTCCTCACCCTTGTCTTACTGCCTGGATTGTTTACCACTGCTTATCTCCATAACTGAGGCTTTCAAGTTGAATTGAATTAGATTAGAAATTACTTCTTTGATTTCTCATTACTTTTTTCAAAGGCAGCAATGGCATTTGCACTTCTGAGTGCCAAACAGCTACAGGTAAAGAACTGCAGAGTAGTGCTCATTAAAGCCAAATATAATTAGATTGACCTAGTTTGGTGCAAAAATGCTTAGTGGGACTTCTCTCTGCAGGATGAAGCTCACATCTTTATGAATCCAAAATGGTCAATCATATTTACTACCCAGGGAATCTTTTTGTATCATGTTTATTACATCAATGAGAGATAGGAGAGCCCCGTAATCCATCAGGGACTAAAGCTGAGCTAGGCACATAACTCCTTAACAAGGGCAGACTAAAGTACTTTGCATTTCTACAGCACCTGGCATCTGCCTCTGTGCATTTTGTCAATACATAATACATAGGAGAGTGAGAGCTACCTCCCTCCTCCACTTCAGCTCCATTATCTGTAGAGTTCACAGAAAGGATGCGTTAGCTCAGTGCCAGAAAGATGCAAAGGACTGGGAATATTAGGCCTGGTTTGGTTTAATAACTTAGAGACTGCCAAAGATCTATAAGCTTCAGGTCTCTAAATGCAGTCCCACTCTCTGTTCTTACACCAGTCCAGCACTCAATAGGCAATGTGGGGATACTGAATCTCTTTACTGTACATTTTTTATTTTAATCTTAAATAAATGTCATCGGAATAATTTCAGAAAATTGGGAAATTAAAGAGGCTGTATCTCTCCATTTCCTGATGGGATAAAAGCTACTGATGTTGCATGAAGTTCAGAAAATAAATGCAAGGTCAGAGAGACATTCTTCTGAACACTTAAGGTCATAAGAAAGGCAGAAAGCTTTAATAGAAATAAATTCATGCTGCCCTTGTATAATCAGCAGCTAAAATAAAGAAAAAAGGCCAGGGAAAAAAAATATGCAGAACCTAGCTGAAGAAAAACAAACAAATAACAGAAAAAACAGGACATAGCTTTAAGATATGTCAATCTGCTGAATATTTGTGTGTTGATAATTCTGATCAAGATTTGCTTTGGACACAGCTAAAAGAAAATTGCTTATTGCGAACAAAAATTAGTTTTTCAAAAGCTGACAATCTGGAAAGCAATATATTCTTCATCAACTGTAAAGTAGGGAACTTTATATTGGGCACTGCTGGGGAAGAAGTCAGCAGGCATGGTAAAGAGATGCAAGAAGCCCAAGAGAATTTATGCAGAGTCTTTAATTTGCTTTCAGGTTTGAGTTCAGCTCAGGCTTGACTGACAAAACCTTATCTAAAGTGCACAACATAGAAACACTCAGTTTCTCCTCTGAAAACAGGCAAAACCAATTTTATCCCCTGGCCTAGGAGCACGAATGAGTGGGAAGGTAGGAAAGAGCAATGCCAGTGTCTGTGTCACAAAGTTCCAGGCAAATCCCTGCCTGACAGAGTCCAACCTTCTTCCCAAATTTCTGCAGTGTTCTCTCCATCCCAGACATCTGCCAGAAGGCCCCTCCAAACACCATAGTCAGGACCAGCTGTACCCAGGGACTTCCTTACACCCTGAAGAGTCAGAGAGGTCCCAGCCCCTGCAGAACATTGCCTTCCCCCCCTTGGCACTCTTTATTCCAACCCTGCACCACGGAATGAGAAAAGTAAACACAGAAAGCAAAGGGCTCAGATGGCACCTGCTGGAAGGCTCAGTGTGACAGTGTAAATATTTACACAGCTATTCCAGCTCCTAATACCATTATTCATGGCCTCATTCTTTCTGAAGGTGTAGCAGCAACCTGGAGCTCATCAGCCAGTTTGTGTTTGCAGACAGATGTCCTCTTCTGTGACAGAGATAAGCAGTCCAAGAATGGAACTAATTCCGACTTCCATCCTGCCAATGCAGCCTCCTATTTTCAGTTCTGGAAAGTGGTTTATTATGAGTGTATCTTACTAATGAATGCATCGATGTAACTTCATTGCAGCAGCACTTAGAAGTTTCCAGAGAAGAACAAAGACATTATCATACTTGGCACTGAGCAGAGGACAGACTTTCTCCAAAGGGATCACAATCTAAAGTGAAGGTAAAAAACCACAGCCCAAGGAAAGCTGCACTTGCTGTAGAGGACTTGGAGCTTTGCAGGAAAACATCTTAATCCAGGGGCAAAACCATTTTCTCAATGACAGAGCTTAAAAGCCAGCTTTACCAGTTGCCACTTAAAATTCTTGTTTTGTGAAACAGACACTGCTTGAGCAGTGTAAACAGACTGATCAGCTCCACTTCTGCTCCTGTACACAAGGAAAATGATGACATTTACTTTGCAATATGCTCATAGAGGAACTGCATTTCTAACAGAAACATGGGCAGCCTGGGGCATATTTTAATACACAATTAATCCACACCCCACAGAACTGAACAGGACTGAACCCTGAACCAGACAAGAGACAGCAGCCAAACACAGCTCTGCCTTCCTCTTCCTTCAGCAGCAAAGTTGCAAAAACCTCCAGTTTCATTCTGCGTGTTGATCAGCATCTTGCCAAGAGCTGGGTACTCCAAACCCTTCTTGTGACAGAACAAGCTCCATGGCTGGAGGTAGAAGCTATGGGGAGATTTGTTTATGCTGTCTATCTGAAGTTGTTCAGCACAAGAACACATCCATAGCAACAGAATTTTGTTATTTCCTTCAAATAAGCAACACTTCCCTACAGGAGCAAGCTGTCCTGGCTGGAATTGGGATTCCTTGCTTAACACAGAAGTTAAGCAACCCTGTGGACTCAGATAAACTTGAAGATTCAAATTCTGTCACTACAAATCTTCACTAGGTTGTCAGAAGCTAAATAATAAACAAAGGCTTTGTCTGACATTACAAGTGCAAAGAAAATTGGTACAAAACATCATTTTCCACCTCCTTTCAGTTCCTTAAGCTTACCAGGCCAGATCCATGGCAGTGTAAATCAAGGAAGAGTTTTAACTATGTTGATTTACAGCATAGTAGTACCAAATGAAGCAATACTTCAAGGAGAGGGAAACAGAATTTATATTTTAGGAAGCACTTCAGAAATACATTGATGACTTTTTTTTTTTTTTCCTCAGCAGAAATCTGATTTAGCAAACCCTGCATGATTCAGAAGGAAGAAATATCACATCCTACCTAGACTTGCCCTCAGAGCTATCACTTGTTGGTGATACATGGCTGGCTTCTCCCTAATGCAGGAGGTTTGGGCATTGTTTTCTTTGCTTGTTGTTACACAGGCACAAACATTTACTTTGTGCTGTTCTAAGCCAATTCAGGGAAATGGATGAACATAAAATTCTTTCCCCCAGAAAACTAAAATCCATATCCTGCAGACAAACACATTCTGTCCTGGCCTAAAACATCAGGGCCAAATCCTGCTCATCCAACAGTGTGAACACTCCAGAAGGTACAAACCCTGTTCTGAAGGGTTCAGGAGTGGGTTGGGAAAGATTCACAGCAGCTCCTTCACAAAGCTCTTCCCACCATCTTATCCTCAAAAAGAACATAGTAAAAAACCTCAGTCCACAGAGTTTGAATTCTTTTTTAACAATTTGATCTGCCATCTAAATAGGAAAAATGGTCATGTCTGGTTACTGTCTGGAATCCTTTATCAGCAGTTAGCAATGTTTCCTTTCACAGTAGTCTTATAAATCATTACAGACAATCACAAACAGTAAGTAGTTTACCCATAGCCAAGCTTTGACTCTCTTGTTCACACAATTTAAGCAAACAAACAGGGAAAGTACCTTCACACTTCATAAATCTAAGCCTTGTTTCCTTAAGTATTCACCTTTTCATAGTTTTAACTTAACCTACAATCTTGTATCAAAGCCTTCTGGGTAATAAATAATGCAGAGACATTCCATTAACTATAACTTTTAATCAAAAGCCAGTGGATGCAAGCACATCATCAAGGGGATGATTTACATCTCAGATAGTCAGTGCCTTTTTGTCTCTGAACACATGGAGTGATAAACTGAAGAATGCAAAGGCAAGAAACATGCATTTTATCTGAATCCAGCTCAAGCCATTTCTGCCAAGCCAGAAAGAATTATAGCATCCACCTCAAATCAAAAGCATTATGTGAGTTTTCAGCAGGATGGCACAATACTGCAATATCACAAATTGAATATATTACTCCTGAAACCAGCTAAGTCACCTCCAGTTCTCTAGAGAGAGAGACATTACTTCCCTTCCATTCCAACAGTCCTTCCCTCTTACTCTGTCATCTCTTGGTGCTGCCCAGACTGTTGCTGAAGAGATCCCTTACATTTAGGCACTGTTCCAACATTAGCATAACAATTCCATTGTAAGGGCTTCCCAAGTAGAAAAAGAGAGGAACAGAAAAGATGGTGGAGATGCTGAAACAACATATTTAGCTTTTCCCACACGTTCCCTCTCTTGTTCTCCCAACCAAGAGTAGAGTCAAAAACTGGACAGAGTTCTGCAGCCCGAGCTGAGCACTGCCTCAGCCAGAGGGTTGGGATGCCAAGTGCCAAACCCCTGGTACCCTGCCTCCCCTGCACAAAGCTCACCTTCTCCTTTGAAAAAAGCCTTTTCCTGCTTTTATCATACTTTGGGTTTGTATTTCACAACTGAACCTTGAAAGGTCACACACTGCCAACAGCAAGGTCAAAGGTGTTGGAGCAGGCTGCAGGGAACAAAGGAGAACACCCCGCTGTGGGTTGAGATCAAAAGCTGCTGCCGGACAAAACTTGAGATGACAAGAACATGACACTGCACATATGTCCTGTCTGACAGACATGCTGAGAGGCCAGGGACTGACTGGTTTGGTCAGGCAAGGAACTGCCCAAGTGAGGACCCAGGTCAGGGTCAGCAGAGCAGCTGCAGGATCCTCCCTGGAGGCTGAAATTCTCTGTTCCTAACAGGGGCAGGGGGGCTGACCAGGCTGTCCCCTGCCAGCCTCCTTCATCCCTACCCTGGAAATGACCCAGAACCAGAAGGGACTTCAGTCTTCAAAACCCTCATCAGATTATGTTTTGCTTTTTTTTTTAATGCAAAGATTGCTATCAATGGGGAGCCACAAAAATCACAGTAGATGTGGTGTAGCTGCTAAGAACTTGAGCTGTTGTGAACACCACAACACATCCTGCTGTTGGGTTATCAGAGACAGTACCGTGTCCTCCTGGTTTCCCCAGGTGCATGCTCTATCTTCCTCAATCACTCCTGCAGATCTAAAGACCCCTTATTTACCATCTGTAAAGCTTACAGTCTGAAAAGAATCTGAGCAAGCTAGAAAACAGGACAAGTGTTTAGGAGTAAAGACTTGCATATAGTGAGGGGAGAGGGAGATGGATTCCCTCCTGGTTTACTGTTAGAAGGGGAGGCAGGAGGACTAATAAAGTAAGATATTTAAAAATACTTGGGAGTTATTAAAATAAGTATCTAGAAAGTCCATGGTAACACATTCTTTTTAATATAAGCAATATCAAAGTAATATTAGAGAAGTCTGTGATCATCAAGACACATTAATGAATATATATTTTCCTGACTATTTGCAGCAGTGATACTAAAAACTATTGTATTTTATTTGCACCAACTCAAGTCAACAGTTTGGAGGCAGACACATCTTTTCTCTAGACCTTAGTTTCCACCAACTTCCTTGAAACACATTGCCAAAGACCTCAGTGACTGCTGCATCTGGAAGGCTCCCGAAATATCCATGTGTTGAACACAGCAGAGAAATGAGCACTGCCTGCCCTGACTCTATCACAAAAGAAGAGATTGCTTCCACGTTCTTCTGACCTGTTACACATGGCAGCTTCAGGACGAGTTGAAATGCCAGGTGTGTTACAGGAACTGTTCCCATGCAGATAGTTTACCCCTCCCCAAGTGCAAGGCAGGGTGACTTGGCTGGAGGACTGAATTAAGGGGTTTCAAAGCCCCAGGTTTAGCTACCAGGCAAAACCTCAGCTCACCTGATTTCTGCAGGGCAGTGGCAAGAGAGCTGTCTGTAGGTATTCAAGGAAGCCTGAAGGTCAAGAAATTAAGAACAAGGCTTTGCAAGCCTCATGAGAAGAGGCTGTAGTATCTTTCATCACAAATTACCATTCCAACCAGCCCTCTGACAGCCAGAGGCTCCAGCCCCAGCGCGGGGTTCGCAGGGATGCTGTGACGTTGCTAAGCACGGTTGCTAGGCTAAGGCACACATCCACCAGCTCAACTGCAGCTTTATTACAGGGCAGCCTTCAAAAAAAAGAAAGGGGAGGGAAGAAAAAAAAAAAAAAAAAACAACCACCCTTGATTTTATATATACAAATAGCAATGTCTTTGAATGCTAAACGACTAGTTAATGGAGTTTGGCAATACTGACTCTCTGCTGTGTGGCTTCACTAAGAGTCACAATTCATTTCCTTCCTTTCCTTCACAACATTCATGCCTTTGGTATTCAGCCACGCCGACTGTTTGGGGTTTTCTGCTGAATACTGGGCATTGCAGGAAGCCAAGGAAACTGGTCTGGAAGAGACAGCAGGAGACACAAGGAAAGAGAAGTGCCAGCCCCAGCCCAAAGCAAGCAGGTGGGACTGGTCCTAGAGATGAGCCTTACACACACTTCTTGGACCCAAATTTTGGCGCAGGGCCTCTTAGCAACAGGGCTGTGAGATGATGAGCCCAACAACATTTTAAGCAGATCCAGAGGCTGCAGATGTTTCCACAGATCTCCAGGACACTGGATGTGGCTTCTCTCTAGCACTACATGCAGGAATAGGGACACACACACCTGACTGCTTGGAATCAACTATTTTGTCTAGATGACACAATATTTGCCACCTCCAGGACCAGAAGTACAGTATGCTTCCTAAACAGCAATAATTGAAGCCTCAGAATGAGGTTAGAGCCATGATGAGTCATTCATACAAAAAGCAGATAAATGAACAGGCATTTGTAGAAATAATCAGTTAGTAACAGGGTTACTTTCATCTGACAGACTGATCACCAATTACCTGTGACAGATCTTAGCCAGAATATTCCCAAGTACATTATCCAGATCCACTTACAAGCATAGTTTATCCTTGTAACACTTGCTGGAATGAAGATAAGACAGTTTGTGCTGGGAAAAGGGAGATTAATGGCACTACCAGGCAATTCTTCTGCCATTCAGCACATGGAAGAAAAAGCACAGAAACACAACTCCTCTGACATCTCCTCCTGCTCCCATACCCTACCAGGCAAACCAGATACCACAGGGCTTATAAAACCACCACATTCCCTGGACCAGCCATTTACAGCAACAGGAAACCAAACCAGATTTGAATTCCTTCTTTGCAAAGGGCATCAGACCACTCCAGTCCAATGAAGGTTCCTCCATGCCCTATAAAGTCACCACTTCTCTCCCATGCCTGCTGGAGTATCCATTGGAGGTATCTACACATGTCCTAAAGCTTTTGTGAGTCATAATTCAGAAACTCCAGGGGTTTCTGACTGCTCTTAGTGGAACTAGATTTCACAAGTTGGGTTTCAAACTAAACCCTGTGACCTTCAGAGCCCAAACAAGCCTGAACAACTGGCTTTCCTAATGCCTGCAACAATCCACCCCTCACAAGCAGCCACTCTTGAACAACTTCAAGAGTAATTGTCTGAGAAAGTTCACAGCCCCATAGTTCCCAATAAAACTGGGAATCTTGTGCAGACAATCCATTTCTTGAAATAATTTGCTCAGCTTAGAGAAGTCACACAGTTATCCCAATATTCCGTCAGAATGGCCTCTTCTCAAGGGATGCAATTTTCTCCCTTCAAAACTTCCTCTTTCAAAATTGTCTCTTAATCAATCTTGACTGCTCCCTCAGTGCCACGACTCTTCTGCATAGCCATTGTCAGCATAATAATAATACCAAGCACTTACATAGCTATTCCCATCTTCAAAGCACTTCACAAGCATTAACCAATTAATGGATATTCTGCCTGGGCTGCCTCTGGTGGGACTCTCAGCCTGACTGCCTTTTCCTGGGATTTCCATGCCTAGCTTTTCAGTTGCCTTCCTCTCCTTCAGCTGAACCCTACTGCCAGTCTCCTCTGGAGTGTTTATGCATCACATTTCAAGGTGAGCCCCAGAAGTGTTGCATCCTGCTCTGGGAGCCTGCACACTTTTTATCTGAAACCAAAAGTTAGCCTAAGAAAATATGGTTAAAGGGGAACTTGGTAGTGGGCTGCAGATTCAGCAGCTCCTTTGTGCAAGATTCCACAAACCAAAACAAATTCACTCAAGGACCATTCGTCCCTTTTCAAGAGGAACTTGAGGACCAGATTTACAAACTTCTTTTATAACCTAAGAACTGCAGACAGATGTCTTATGGCCTGTACAAATGCACCTGAGCTTTACAGCCATAATATTCTCTTATAAAACCCCATTGGGAAAGTATGTACTTATTTAGGCATCTAAACATCCTTGCAAATCTTGCTCCAGGAGTCCAAAGCTCAATAAAATGTTAGGATGATTCAAAAGCTTCTTAAAATGTCACTATTATTTTCTGTTTGCATCTATAAAATGAACCCAGTCAAGATTTGTTTTTTTCCCCATCTTTAGTCCAGTCACCCATAGAAATGATACAGGGCAAGCATGGTTTGCTGCTGTGTCTGTGAGGCCCAGTATGCAAATCTCCTAAATCTCAGATTTCATTTGTCTCCCAGTTTGATGTTTCATCCAGCAGTTCCTCTCAGCCCACACCTGACACAAACACTTGGGAAAACAGAAGCTAATTTGATGAAAAATATTTGTACAAATCCCTGCAAACGGACTCCACTCAACCAGCATTTTTACTCAGTCTCACTTACAAAGCGCTAATTATTATCTCCAAAACAAATTTTTCAATTTGTATTTCAATTATTTTCCTGCAAAAGAGTATTTGCATTTAAATGGCTTATCCATTGTGCTCAAACACAAACTCGTTTTCATCTCAGGTGTTAGGATGACTTTATCTCAAAAAATATAAGAAAGGTAAAATAAGGTTCAAGGTGAAATCCATCTCACAAATCACAGTGAAGGCCTAATTTAAACATTTCCTCATGATAAATTTTCATTATTAGTTTCTATCCCCTCTGTTACCAAATCCATGTCATCACGAAAAGACTTAAAAGTAGCTGTAATTTCATTTGCTATTATTAGTTATGAAGCTGTGTGTCCATCTGTAAAGTTCAATGAGCTCTCAAGGCCAGTGAGAATGGAACTTGCCCTGAGAGAGATCTGACCTAGCTACAAATCTCATCTCACTAGTAATTTAGACAACCTCAGTCCTTGAAATTTTCACAACATTAACAATTTCACCATTACACTGACAGAGAGCTGACAGTTTAAAGAGAATAATACAGTGGATATAGATTCTTCTTTAGAACTAAGTCTGCCCTAAGCTCAGAGGAGCTGCAAGTATTTTTTTCCCCTTGGCATCATGTTTTGGCTTCTAGCTTTTATCTTTAAAAATCAGTAATCTGCTTATATTTTCATGCATTTATAACAACATGGAAATCATAAGAATTACACAAATCAACTATGTACTCCTAGTAGTTGCAGAGGGGCCACCAGTCCTTTTTAGCACCTGGGGCTCAGAACAGAAAGAAGAGACAGAAAAGTTCTACAGAACACATCACAGAAGAACTGACTTCAATTATTCAGCTAATGCCCTAACCAGCAAACCAGCTGTCTCCCAGATTCTTATACCTTCAAGTATTAAAAAAAAAAAAAAAGAATAAAACCTGACTAAGCAGAGACTCCACTTATTAAAAGCTCTTCACTCTTCTACCACACAACTCATTTTCCCATGCTCTCTCTAAACACACTGCATTTATGAGTGCTTTGAGAACTTCCAACAAAACACTCTTACCAGGCATTGATACTGTACCAGCTGGGACTTGTATTATCATATGTGAGGTACAAAAAGAGGCTAACAGAGGCAATTTCACTTGGGAATTTGTGTTGGGATAGAAATCGAACTTTTACTTGATTCCATTAGCAGCACTTCCATGAAGTATTGCTGCACTTGATATTTATTACCTAATGCCTACTTGTCAGCTTGAGCAATCAGTGAGTCACCAGGAGTTGATGGTACACAGAAAAGTTAATAACCTTCACCCTAAGGAACAAAAAAATAGTCACATGCCCTAACCAATAAATAGCTACAAAAGGTTTCTAACAATCTGTTAGAATTGTTTATCTGTAGAAAAAGTGAAACATTACAATTTTATTGACATTTTCAGTCCCTTCCCACAGGAATTTCATATATACAACAGCAAAACCTAAATTCTTCACAGAAAACTACCAGCTCTGTTCTAACAATAAACATCCCTCTAAGTATAATCTTGGCAACTGATAGATGCTCTGAAACTACAAATCCTGATTTATTTTTATCCTGTTCTAATCCAATTCAGAAAAACTCTCGTGCTAGGAACCAATCTGCCATGACTTGTGCAGAAATATACCCACTAGCTGCAAGGGATCAATCTACCCACATGCAAAGTCCATTTCCATACAGTTTCTGTATCCCATGGCTTCCGTCTATATATAACTAACAAAAACTCCATTTATTTCTTTTATCATTACGTTGTACTATTTTGTTTTTCTTTTGCCCCTTCATTCATTTAAAACCTCATTTTCACACGCGACATATTCTATTTAATCTTAGTTTTTAATCCCAAAAGCAGATCAATACCTTTCTTCTACAATCCACATTGCTCTCAATCAAAGAGTTAACAAGGGGTGAATTGAATCGACTTGTAGGTCCAGATTGGGTATTTTTTCATAAAAAGCCTCATTTGCTAACTGCAGTCATGGAAAAGAAGGGGAAAAAAACCTCCCTGTAATAGCCCTCAGTATTAGATCCCTGGGAAAAATAAAAGCAGCATAATTTATTCTTTCATTTAAGACTGTAACAGCACTTAGCAGGAACAAAATATAGATTCTCCCACAAAACATAGTTTTTCTGGAGCACTTTAAATCCAGTGCAATGAAGTTGCTCTTCCCAAGATGACTTCCTTCAGCAAGAACCATCCCAGCTGTTTCTGAAGGGCAGGAGCAGCACAGGCCCCACAGGCTTCTCTCTCACTCCTTAATCTTCCCTGGGTAATGAAACCAGCACTGGAAGAAGACAGATCATCCAGTCCCTGGACCAAGGTAAGAACCTTACTCAAGAAGCTGCAATGGTTTCCCAGTGCTTTGGCTCTCAGCCTTCATCAAGCAGCTACCATGCAGCATGGAGACCATTACACACGTTGTTCTTCCAGCACCAGGCAGGTTTTTGCTTAAAAATTTTCATTAAAACACCCCACCGAAGTACAGAAATGCCAATACATCTGTTTTACCATTCTTTGAAGGGCTACTTGATTTGCACCCCACAGCCTGCAGAAAGGGACCTGGAACCCTCAGAAAAAGGAAGAATCCTACAGAGGGCTCAGCACCCAAGTGCTCCAGCATCCCTCTTGGATCACCCCAGGACTGCTGCCATCAGAGGTGGTGTCAAACACAGCACTACAAATACAGCCAAAACACCATCAGGGACAAATTCCCTATGTTTATTATTTTTAGCAGGTGAACATTATTTTAATAATAACAGACCGAGTTCTTCTCCAAATGGTGCTTTACTTTAATGAAACCACCCCAGGATGGTTGCTGACAGATGTCCAGTGTCCACAATCAGTGCCTAACCTTTCCCTAATGGACAGAAAACAATAGAGGGATATAAACAATATGCTGCATGATGCAAGCAGCAACTTTTAAAATGGCTTCACCTTTGGAAAAGCACCAGGCTTCATTAGCCTTCTGAAGAAGAAGATTTCCTTCCTGGGAGGGTTTTTTTTTTTTTCTTGATATTATTACTCACTGTATCAAATGGGAAAGGAACACTAAATTGTGCCTTCATTATTGAAGAAATGAGCTCCCATTACCTGTACCTTCAACATGGCTTTAACTGCTCACCAGTGTCAGATCAAGCATCTAACAAAGGGCCAGATCTTCTTTTGTCCTCCTGCAATGAGGATACCTGCTGGTGGTAATGGAGTTCTGGAGAGGTGAAGGAGGCAGATCTGGGGAGCACACTGACACCCAGCACATCTTCACATTTTCAAATTGCAAGTCCAGCTCTTCTGCAAGATGCTGAACTTTCCAGCCAGCATTGCTCATTTCAGCTGGGAGAACAGTGAGAGACCTTACACAAGATGACACCAGGAGTTTGGGAACAGTGGTAGGAGAAGCAGAGAGAGGGGAGAGCTGTGACAATGTGTAAACAATGCACAACAACACATCATTCCTCACTCTTAAGTTCCTCAGCCAATTTTTTTGTGAAAAAAACCCTCAGACATTAAGGAAATTCACTCATCCTGCTCTGTCAGGCAAGAAGCTCCATCCTGGGCCCTCTGGCTCCAAAACCAATGACATAGATGCCATACAAAAATATTTCAAACTCTGCATTCACCAATTTAACTAAAAAAAAAAAAATTCCAATACCCCACTTTTGCTAAAGATCACCACCCAATTCCCTGATATTTCTGGCAAATTCTTATTCTGCTCCTACCTCCCCATCTATGCTGGAGCAATGCTCTGTGTTTCAATGTCGTGCTGCAGCCTTTTGATAAAAGGCACAAATGTGAATATAAAAACTGTACAGGTGATACAGAAGGATCTGAGCAACCTATGCAAATCCTTGCTGGAACAATCTGGATTTGAGCATCATTGCTGATTTTTTTGGCTGTCAATACTTTACTTGAAGTTCAGTAGCAAACAGACAACTTTCACCTCAGAATGGCATTCACAATTAATCCCAAAATGTACACGAAATGGTTTAATTCACCCCATGCAATCAAGGGAGAGAACCAAGAGCATAAAACTTGTGTAGCTAATCAACCTAGCACAATTTGTATCTGCTGAAAGCTTTTCACAAACATCCTAAGATCTCTCTGCAGCATAAATCTGTAAATCATTTTAGGGTTTTGCAAATTCCACTTATCCTCATTTTACAGCCAGGGAAGTGAAACAGAATTACTTAACTCCTGCAAGGATCTCCCAAGTGCCAACAGCCATGGAAAACAGCAAGAATTGGGCATTAATGACTTCTGCAAGTCAAGAGAGAGTGTGAATAACAGGGGAGCCCTGAACCAGAGAATCCCCCAGTTGGGGTTAATTCTCTAGCTGGGATTAACTCAACTTTCCCAGTTGTACTTGCACCTCCCCAGTACAACTGACTGGGCCAGGACTACCAGCCCGTGACTGGGGTTTGCTGAAACCTCTTGGTGTAAACCCCACTGAACTGACAACTGAAGCAGCTGAATTCTTCCCACTGAAGGCAGGGGCACTGAGGCAGGTGGATGAAACCCAAATAAAGCCATTTCATTAGGACAGAACAGACTGTCACAGGCTTAGCATTCCAGGGAGCTGATGCAAGGCAGAGGCCAAAGGAACCAATCTTCTTTCTTTTGTTTTAAAATGTTCTGGGTAAAGACACCTTTATTTGATATTCATTGTTGTTTTATCTGCCTTGAAATGGGAACTGCAGACATTTTGATAAATGGATCGAGAAATCATTCTGTTTCAGTGTAACTCCTGTAAAATGCTTTCACATCCGCCAGCCCAGACACAGCTCAGCCCTCATCTGCAGAGCGATAGCATCTCCCAACATCTCCCTCAGAACCAACAGCAAGGCCTTGCTGTGCTGCTGTTTCTCACCCAGTAAGAGGAGTGAGAACACCTACAGCCTGTGCCCAGCTCTGCTACCAACCTCCTGCCTGACCTTGGGCAAACCCTGCTTCATCTGCCTCTGCCTCCTGCCTTCCCTGCACCTAGAGCAAAACATCTCTGGTCACAGACTGCTCCTGTCCTGTGCTCCCCTGGAGGGCTAACGCTGAAGCAGGAGCAGCAATGCATCCTCTTAAAAGGAGAGAAGGAAAAAAAAAAACAACCAACATGGCCAAGAGGATACAGGATGCTGTCAGTTTCCTTCTGGTTACAGACAGAGGAGCAGCCTTTTGAGGTTACCAAGAATTACGAAGTAGGAAGCCCAAAAGCCAGCAAGGGTTGAGCTACAAATCTTCTCTGAGGACTTGGCTGCAGCTCCAATCTGCTAATCCTGCACAGCAGCACTCATACCAGGGCCAGACTGATGTACAGACAATATCGAGCTGTTTTCTGGTCACTTTTCTCATGTATTGCCCTTAGGCAGACCTGGCATAAGTCAAACTAGCAGCAGTGTGGTCAGAAAGCCTCTGTGGTGGTCTCACACATCTTCACAAGCCTCCAGCACTCAAGGGGCCACATCCAATACTCTTGGTAGTTTGGGGTGTACACTGTCCCAGGCAAGAACCACTGCTCACGAGGCTGCCAAGTACAACACCCTATAAACACACCAGTAAAGCTGTTTCTTTGTGTCATTTTCTGCTTCCTTCAACTCTCCAAACACCCACTTCCCAAGCCTAGGCTGTCACTTCACTTTCAAGTAGATTTTCCCAGTCAATAAATAATTTTTTTTTTTTTTAATTACTTCCCTATCACACATCTCCCTGGCAACCACAGCAGGGGTCACAGTTGCAAGACCCTTCTCTTCCAGTGATAGTCACAGATCAGCTCTCCCTACTCTACCATTACTTTGACCTTTTGGAAATCACCAGCACCAGCAGGACTGACACAGTCCCCAGTTCTCTTTCCAGTCAGCAAGCAGCAGTGGTGTGCACACAAAACCCAGGCAGTTTATTACTACAGTGGTGATGCCTGTGTCTCATACAGATAGAAAACGACTGCAACCATTACTGCAAAGGATGGAACTGGGGAATGCACCTGACATCAGGAAGAATGAATGAAAACCATCCTGAAGCCACATCCTGAAGTCACATTTAAAAGGAGGAGGGGAAACCACTCCAAAAAACCCTCTTTTTGCTTTCATGCAAGTGAGGTATAAAAAAAATTGCATACAAGCTCCCTGCAGTATACTGTCTCCATTCTGGCTGGCTGTGTCCATGGCAGCAGCAAAGAGACTGAAACAGACTTAATTTGATTTCTTTAATCAATGGGATTTTCCCAATTACACATTAACCACTATCAGATCAGCCTGCCACTGCATAACACGCCAGAGCCACATACATTTTGCCAATTACTGCACTGGATCATGGCACTGCAAGGCAAGGACATTGATTTCCATAATTCTACTGTACCTCACTCCTCCACTGTGTACATACAGAAAAGGTGGGTGATACTATCACTTGTTTTAACCTCTACCTTGATTTCTACAACAGCAATGCAAGTGCTTAGTTCTCCAAGGAAGCCTTCATGTACCACAGGAGGCCCCAGAAATAACCTTATAGTTGTACTGCAAGACCTCCCAACAAGTAGCTTTGTGCTCCTTCACATGGATTAAGGAGGCACTCACTGCTGCACAGGAAAACCTGTTCTCTATAGCAGGGATACTACAGAGCATCACCTGAGCCTGAAACCATCTTGGCAAAAATCATATCCACTGGGATCTATAGCAGATTGCCTGGAACACGTTCACCACCCCCATCCTGACATGAGCCTTCTTTTGACAGAACTCCCAGACAACTGGAAAGCAGCCACCCAGGCTCAGCTGAACATCCACCTCTGTACCACTGCAGGCTCAGCTGGGAACCAGCAGCCACCTGAATACAAGATTTCCCTAGGAGGTATTAGACCTGACAGAGACTGAGCTCAGAGGCAAGGAAAACCTGAGCTTAGATTTGCCTCAGCAGCATGGGGAGGCCATGGCCAAAAAAATGAGAACAGTGAGAGGCAGTGGCCAAGCATGCAGCAGAGGAGAGCCTCCCCTACCCCAAATGCTGAACTCCCTGATCAATACAAAGAACAAGATATCAGAAGTGGCACTGCCTGCCTAGAGTGCCACAGCAACAGCCTTCCTACCATGGGATCCTCTTCCCTCATCCTCCCCTACTCACTAGGATGGGCACACACTTCCAGCATCCCCCTCTGACCATCCCAGGACTGCTGCCTTTGGAGGAGGAGGAAGCAAGCTGGATACTGATGTTCTTCATTGAGAACTCCCAAATGTGCCTTCTGTGCTCCCAACCCCTCTAAGGACCAAGAACCAGCCTGGTCCTAAGCAAAAGAGCTTTGCCTTCTAAACATCTGCAGCCTCAAAATGTTTTGCATAAATAACTCCTTTCCAGTAACAAAAGGCAGTAGCAAGACATGAATGAGTATGTGAGAATCATTCATTCTATTTAGCACTGAGATCCCAACTGCTTCACTGGGTGTAGGACTCAGATCAAAACAATATGCCATAAAATAGTGCAGTTTCATCATATGCCACAATCAAATGTAATCAGGCTGGTGACTATACACTTTCCTCCCTCCTACAAAAACACATTTAGCCACCACTTGGGAGAGTTAATTTTTTTTTTTATGGCTAAGGTTGTAAAAACAACAACACATTCAGTCACCAAGTATTTCATACTGAAGTTCATTTTCAGGCCCAGTAAGTGCCTCCATATAACTCTTAATTCTGTGGAGATTCAAGAGAGCAGAACAAACTAAAAGGATGATTTACAACAGAAATGCATACACACAGGTCAAAATTCATAAACAGCTTCTTGTCCCTCCACTCTTCAGAGGAACAGTCTGCCAAAAATTATTTTCCATCAAGAAAATATAAAATTACAATGGCTCGAAACTGATTAGACCACATTTCAAGCCACTGTATTTTTTCATAACCCAGTACAAAACAACAGGCTGATTAGCAAAGCACAGCATGGAAATAATGGTATCAAGATCCCTATTATAAGAGGCCTCCAAAGGACACTGCAGATGTGTTTATCCACACACACCTGGCCAGTACAGGAGCCAAACACACTTTCTGGTGCCCATGCATAGCTAAGTACCAGAAGGAAACAGAAAGGAATACTATTCCTGTTCCACCTGTTCTGACACTCAAGAAGTACAGTTTCAGTATCCTGTCCTCATGCAGACTGTATTTGAGAGGCCAGGCAGAGATCACAAATGTCTCACAGCTCAAGATATATTCGGTGTCCTCTGCAAATCTGAAAACATTACAAAATCACTATTGCACCCTTAAAACTGAAAAGGGAAACTATACCAAGCACATCCTCACCCCTCACACAGAGTAAACGTCAGGGTACCAGAGAACACCAATCCCTACAGCTCCATCAGTGCATTGCACAAGCAGCACACGCTTTGTGCCTTTTCTTCAGCAGGACATTACTGCCCAGCAGATGCTGTGATGTGTGCAGGATTTCTGTGTAAATCTGCACATGGAGGTTGCAGACACACAGCTCTGCTGCCACGCTATGGGGACTCCCAGACATTACCACCTCCACAGACCCAGAACCGGGCCAGGTCAGAACTGGAGCCTCTGAGGAACTCTGCTCTAAAGTGGTTCATGATTTGCTCAGCGAAGTTACCAGAAGGTCCAGCCCAGCCCAATCTTCCTCCCCGAAAGCCACCATGGACTCTGAAGTGCAGGTCCAGTCACCCCATGCACATCCCTGTGTTCTGCATCTCCAGCAGTAAGCCACTGACTGCAAAGTTGGTCTCTTGCTTTAACAACCAGTTATACACTAGGATTTAAGAATTTGCTAAAAAGCAGAGCTTGGAAGAGGAGCTGGTGACCAATGCCTTCAACTCCAATGCAAGTATACATCTGATGTCTAAAAGGTTTTGGAGGATCATCTGCTTACAAAGAAAAAAAAAAAATACAGAGCACCAACCTCTGGGTGAAGGATCCAGAACAGACAGCACTCTAAATGCAGAGAAGGGAGCTAGGGGCCTGAGAAGAAAGGATTAGATACTGAACAAGCAGGTACAGAGAGAAGCCTGAAAGATCTAGTATGAGTAAGCTTCAGATAGCTTAGAAGAAAAAAGCTGTAAGCCCCTGGTGTAGTATATCAGAGTTTTAGGTATGCCTGCATTGCTCTACTTGAATCCAAAAAGCACAGCAGAAGCTGCTGGAATGGTCTCCTCTTACGCACAGACTTCACCCCAACTCCTGCTGAAAAAAGGAAAATACTCACACACAAAAAAATAAAATAAAATAAAAATAAAAAAAAATCCATCCTTAATTAGGACTTGTAGGTTGCTTGGGTGGCTTTATACCTTTTTCCTAATAGACTCTTCCAGTTAGAAAAAAAACTCTTCAGGTCCACTGCAAGAGTACTCAGGGGGAACAGCTAACACTTATTCTGGGTCTTCTTAGGGGAAATCTGCCTTACATAATGAAATTCACGTTGCACTCCAGATAATAAAGTTTTCCGAAAAAGCCAGCACAAAACCCAAGAAGGTTTTATACACCTCAACACAAACACACATTGCTCTAGCCTGAGATACAGCAGACAAGACAAATGACACTTGGAAACTCTTGGAAACTGAGGCACTGCACGGTGTTGAAAGATGACACAGCCAGCACTCATCTCCCCCTCTCTTCCCCCTTCCTACACACACATAAGGGCAGTCCCTAAATATTTGGTCTCTATACCAGAAATAAACTTCAGTCCTCAGATATGCTTTTGCTAGGAGGGCAGCTGCAGAAACTAAGGCGGGGACATAACCAAACTCCCCCTCAAATTCGAGCCAAGCTTTTGCTGTCTTTTAAGCCAATAAACTCATATTTCACAAAAAAACCCATGATGCTAAAGCCAAAGAGATCATATAGAAGAGAATCAACTTGAAAGGACAAAGGAGTAAGAGAAAAGTACTTCCACCTTCATGCAAAGCATCTTAAATCTATTTTGCCAGCTCTGGGCAAACACTGGGGTAGTGAAATAATGAATTAAAATGCAAGAGAAAGACAGAGGGGGATCCGCGGTGGCATTTTTTCAGTCACCTTGCACATCAGACAGCAACAGAGCATCTGACCCACCAGAAAAAGGGACTGAGATCAAATAAAGCCGCCTTTTATTACCCCATCGCTTAAAATTGTTGCTCCCAAAGGATACAGAAGGAAACTATCTAGTACCAGGCTGCAAAGGGATGAAGAAAATCTACTGCTTGTTGGACACTACAGAGAAGTATGTGCTGACACAGGAGTGCATCCTCACACGGTGTCATCATTCCTCACCCCTTCCCCCCCAAAAAGAGGATTAACAGCGGTCCTTTGATCTAAGGAACAGGAAGCAAAATGCTCCTGAAGTTGCCAGCTTTCTGCATGCCACTCACCAGTCACCGAGAGAGCCAGGAGCCCCACGGAGAGCAGCAGCACCCGGCTCCAGGAGCTCACTTCCAGCGGCATCACAGCAAAAATCCCCAATTTGCCCCAGTTCCTTCCAAAGCTGCAGCTGCATCCCGGCTTGTCCCATCCCAAGGAAGGTTGCATGGCAAAGGGCGGGAGGAACGGGGGGTGCTGGGGGTTGCTTCTTCTTGTTGGGTTTTCTCCCTTTTTTCTTCCCCTTTGAGATTGGGGTAGTCCTCAGCTCGGCTGGAAGGAGAGGAGAAAGGAAAGAAGGGGGGGAAAAAAAGCAGGTCAGGCTTGTGATTTTTATTTTTTCAGCCCAGGAAAAAAAAAAAAAAAAATCCCACCGCATGGAAGGCTCTGAGCTTCTGCAGCTGGAATGAACCAAGTGTGGGAGCAGCTCGGGGAGAGGAGAGGAGAGGAGAGGCAAGGAAAGGAGCTGAGGGCTGGCTTGTCCCTCCCGGTGGCTGTCTCAGAGCCAGCTCCTCGGCATTAGCAGTACACAGTCCCCAGGGATTTATACTTTTTTATTAGCCACTTGATTAATCGTTCGCATATCTCTGCTCTTCACTAGATACTGGAGAAGGGAGAGGGGACGGATGCTGTGCTGAGGGGCTGCCCTGAGGCATAGGACTGCCTCGGTTTGCCTTCCCCCAGCCCACAAACTGTGCTTTAGGATTGTATTTATTTTTAAACACAGACTACAGGTTTCTGGGGGAGGATTAAGTCCCACAGCCCCCCCCCCCCCCCATTCTGCATGGAGCTCAGCATGGGATGTATATGTACACAGACACACAGCATCTCATCTGCCAGAGCAATGCAGCTCCTCCTGGAGCACCCCCACCCCTTCTCCCTGCCTCCATAAACAACTTGATGATATTGATACAATTTTTATGCTTAAATAAATTGTTACAAACGCAAGAAATCACAGAAGAGCTACATCCCGGTCTACAACCTGTTCTCACAGCATGGATCCCAGCAACACCCTGACACTGGTGGGACTGGTACAGGATTTGGAGATGGGAAAGCCTGTGCCAACCATGCCTGGCTGGAGTGCTGCTGCCCCTTCGGGGGGCTGAGGACCCGGTAATTCACCACCCCCCCCTTCCCCCCCCCAGGTCAGTCCATTTGTCCCTGGAGCTGCATACAAGATGGGGAAAAAATGCAGTCAGTTAAAAGCACATTCAGGAACTTAATTATCTTGGTAATGATGCTCGGATCTATGGACAAGAAAAACAAGCCGAACGTGACACCAAAGCTAATAAATAAATAATAATTAAAAAGACACCCTCTAATATCCTCCCCCCTTCCCAGCAAGAACCTACTTCTGTGTTTCCCTTTGGTATGGCAGGCAAGGAGCAGCCCCTCTCCCCCAAACACTTCTCTTGCCTGCGGAGAAGGGGGTGTTTACCCCCCAGCCCCCTCGCCAGCCCTAACCCCTCCTTTTTTTCCACCCCCTGCCCGCCCCTCTCTGCCCCGGGAGGGACAAGGGGACGGAACCGGGGTTCGGGGGGAGCCCCGGGCCCGAACCTGCTGGTTCCCCCCCCCGGCCCGCCCAGCCCGGCGGGTTCCTCAACTCGCCACCCATCCCCCTGCCTCGGTGCTTTGCATTTGCTGCAGTTTCTTGCTGCAAAACCCCCTTCTCCTTCAGTCTTGTTCCGGTTGCCTTGAATGAGCTTATTTGACAGCTAAAAAAAATGATATCGAGGGCTTGCAAATCCGTCCCTCCACCCTCAAATCGATCCTCTTGCTCACTCACGTTCCCTGTGTCCCTTCTGCATTTCAATCCTTCCACTGCCTACACTGGGAACCGCTGCCAAGAGCCAAGGCAACCAGGGCTGCTACATGAAAGAGTTGCTTTATGTCTGCTTAAACTGCAGTGTCCTATGCAAACAGACCTTCTTCTTCAAAGGCACCGGGCCAAAAATATCCGCGAACAGGGCACCGACACTGCCCAGCTCCAGACACTGGTTTTCCCTCCCTCACCCAGCTCTGCACCCCAGAGAATCCCCCAGCCCCAAATGGCACCAGGAGGACCCAGCCTGACCAGGGGCAGCTCGCCCTGCAGCACCCACACACCCCAGGCATAAGCAAGCCATTGAGGAGGCACAATCCCACTTTATTCCTGGCTAATAAAATCATATCTATTTCAAATCAAGGTTTTCCTCCCCAGGAAGTTTCCTTCTCAAAGCCTCCGAGGCTGAGGGTCTGATTCTCCCCGCCCCAGAATTACCGCATTTATGGGTACAGCAGAAACCACCGGTGCAATCAACCTCACTGCTTACAACCCATCCCAACCAAGGAGGCGGTTCTGGTTAGCAGCACTCACTCCGTTCCTCACCTTGCAGAAAAACCTCGCTGGGAAACGCCAAATCCCGGCCTCAGCCCGAGCCCCCCCGGGGGACAAACCCCGCTCGGCACTGCCACCCGCAGGCACAGCCTCCCCGCTTCACCTCCCCGACTTCCTTACCTTCCCTTCTTCACACAGAACCTCGGTTCACCCCCGGTGTGTTTGGTGATGCCCCCAAATTTTTATTTATTTATTTATTTATTTTTTCTTTTTATATTTTTTATTATTCATTTATTTATTATTATTTTATTATTTTTTATATTTATATTTATTATTTTATTATTTTTATATTTATATTTATTATTTTATTATTTTTATATTAGTATATATGATTAATATAATTATATATTAATATAATTGTATATTATTTTATTATTTTTATGTTATTTTATTTATTTATTTATAAATAACAGCGACTGCAGCGTCCCCCGAGCTCCGGTTTAATCTGAGAGCAGCTCCCGAGCACCAACCAAGTGTCCTCATGGCACCTGCCTGGAGGAAGGGAAACAGCCTGACAGAAATTAAAGTCTGACTAACCAGAGTGCCACAGCCTGGTTTTCCATCTAGTTTTGACAAAAAGCCACAGCCAGAGAGGTTTCCTTGTCCTCCCTCCTACATTCATCCACAGAACACAGCCAGTGCCCTGGCTGGCAAACACAACCCCCCGGGTGATAAGAGGAACTGTAAGAAGACATCACACGGGGAACATGATCATGTTCCCCCAAATTTTAAGTACCACAGTTATTAATTTGGGACGGGCAAAAACCACCCAAAAGAACATATTAACTGCCACACCATTTATTGCATTTATTCTCTCTTAACCACATATTATCACTGCTGGGAGGGACGGAAGAACATTTATCCAGGCACAACCCTAAGATACAGCTATGAATAATACCTCTATTAGCAATGAACTGCAGTCACTATTTAACTTACATGACAGGACAGTCCAGCCCTGGATTATCTGAAAGGAGCTAAGTACAGAGCCAAGATCTTGGTGTACAGTGTAGTGATTTAGTAGTGAAGAATTCAATACACAGCTGTTGCAACTGAAGCTGTGCACATATCTTATGTTTTAAAACCACTTTGCCTTGTATTTTCATACTTAGATCAAGTTCTACAGCATCCAAAATGCCACAAAGGATGTTGAAAAGAAACAGTACCCGAAGTAAAATTCTGTGGGCCTGATGATGAAAGATATGTAAGCTCCAAAACTGAGAACCAATTTTTTCCATGCTGTGGAAGGGGGTTTATAAGGTGGCTAAAGATTTATACTGCCCATTGATAGGAGGAGAAAAGTTTCAGAAACACACACTGCCCGAGAAGGGATGAAATGTGCTGCTAGACAGGTCCTGACAGGGATGCTGCTGCTTCTCCTCCTCCTTGGGCTGTGGGAAAACAAGGTTCTCAAGCAAGAACAGCCTGTGCTGCTTCCCCCCACACAAGGCCTCTGGTTCTTCATCTCAACAGAAAGATAAAGGACTAAAGACAAAAGGACCAGAGGGACAGAGGAAGAGTTCTCTGTGCACTCCTACAGACATGGGAAGCTCCGGTATAGGGAGGTAGGGAGAGGTGAACACTGAAGATTGGAGTTTATTTAGACATTTATGACAGAGAATGTTCTCAGCTGCAGGAGGAGACACAGCACTGCCATTTCCTTTCCTGATGCTGGAAGCTCAGTGGAATTTTCCAGCTCTTGCCCATCCCAGGGTTCCATGGTTGCCACGGCTCTCCAGAACCAACACAAACCACCTCTTCCAAAGGGAACGTTGCTGAATGCAAAGAGCCTGAAAGATGCTTCCCGGGAAGGTCAGATTTTCAGCTCCAGTAGTAACATCTGAACATCCATTCCCACTGGGACCTTTCCCTAGACACATCTGGATCCACCATAACACCCCCCCGGATAGTTTGGACCAAGTCTGCCACGAGATCTGGAAGCGTGTCCAGGGGCTCTCGGAGGGGCTGCAGTCCCCAGCTCTGGGACCCCTCCTGCACCACGCTCTCTGCTCAGACCTGGCAGGGACCCTTCAAAGAGGCAGCATCAACTCCCAGAGCAGGTAAGTGATCTCCAAGTGCTGCCCAAGCTCTGATCAAAAAGGCTGCTGCTGCTGCTTTCCATTTCACCCCTCTCCAAACCAGACTTCTGCAGCCTGCTGTGAAAGCCTGGGGCAGAGGGTATATTGATTTCTGTCTGACAACCTCCTAATGAGGCAAATTGTTCCCACTTTTCCCACTATAACCAGTTCTCTTTGGGAGAAGTGTGTCCCACGAAATCTGACTACTTCAAATTCTGAAGCACCATAAGCAGCTGCTGCATTCGCTTCCCTGCAACATTTAAAGAAAAACAACCACACACACATCAAAATATTTACAGAAAGAAGTGAAAGCAGCATTCAAAGGAGCAAAATCAAAAATTAAAGTGTTATAAGGAAGCTACTGTAAACAGCTGATCTTTACAAAGAGGAGCTGAATTTAGCACAGAAAAATTTATGCCAAATCATGTTTCACAGGACAAATAATGATAAGAGAGGGAAGTATGCTCTTCAGATTAATAGGGTAATATTAACTGTATGCTCCCAAAACAGGAAAAGCAAAATTTACAAATATAGCTGACAACCAGCAAGCCTCAGCACATGTCCAGTTCTTGAATTCCAACCAAATTATCTTGCAACTCTGGCTCATCTTGCTTGGTACATGGAAGAATGTAGAGTAATTTCATCTCAAAAAGTTAACTTCACCGGGGAGGAAACGGATAATTTTACAGATAAAGACATGGAGGCACCAAAGTACCTAACACTGCCAGGTAGAAACCTCAGAAATTGTGTCCTGGCTCCTTTACTTTATTTTCTATATCCTTGATAAGCCAAAATCTTAAGACTCTAGAAAATAAATGCAGGAAGAGGAACCAGATTAATCAAGAATAACCACTGAAACCCATGGAGTTGCACTTGTCTATAGCAGTCCATCAAATTATACAGCCAAATATCTCTACAATTAGCAGGTGCTCAGCCAGCCACATATTTTGGTCCTGCCAGTTGCCTCTTAGTGGGCAGAACTCAATGAGCTACTCTGAAATGGAAGTAATTAAGGTCAGGTTTCCACCTTTGAGGTAGAAACTTTCATACCCTGCCTTGGCTACCTCTTTAACTCCTGAAAGACAAATGAAGAAAAATCTTTCAGAATATGCCAACTGTCAATAAAGGTTTTACCCACACTCATCAGCTGCAACAGCATCAGCAGCCAAAGCTAACACACGACCTAGCTCATGTAGCAATCCTTAATAATTTTAATATTGACTTATGCAAATCGCCAGTATACTCATTTTAAAATACATCTGAAATCTTTTGGACAAACAACCAGTTTCACCTTCCTGGTTCTCTTTTGGAGCATTTGGATACAAAAGAGAAAAAGTTACTGAGAACAGCCAGAGCAGGTGGTGCCAGGAGGAACTTCTTCTGTTGAGAATGTCACTATTTAACAGTATAAAAAAGCTTACATTAATATTCCGTGAGGACAAAGCTTCATAGGCAAGCATCAGAGCTAGGATAGGAGCATGACATTTGCAAATGTATTAAAACACTAGCCTCCAGTATCTAATGTGTAAGTCCAAGAGAGACCAGAAGCATAGCAGGTACCTCAACTCTTAGGTCTTTCTGACTGCAGTCAGGGCACCAAAGCCAACAGCTTCTGTAAAGCACTGAGAGGAACCAAAGTGCTTTAGCCCTGGAGGTTGAAATCACATAAAGCAGAAACCAAAAAAACTTTCTCCTTCTAGGGATACCGAGATATAAGGCATACAACCCAGGAAACTTCCTTATCCAGGATCACGGGGTTTGACTTGCAAGATTTCACAGAAAACATGAAAACCACCACAGCCCACAACTGTGTAACTAAAGTAAGAGGTCTCCACAAAATCTTGTGAGCATAACTTCAATCATGATTACCAACTGCTCTAACATTATGGCAGAGAAAGCCATTTAGTTCTGCCTGGTGGCAAGTATAACCCAGCTCAAAGCATGCTCAGCTTGTTCTCATCCACTGCCAGCAAAGAACCATCACGTTTGACACAAAAGTTTTGTTTACAATCAAAATATATTTTAACCCACAAATATTTTAAGCATGTACCCTATAATCATTCTTTGCACACCTATACTGCTGTCAATCCAACCTCAGTTATTCTTGAATAATTGCATTAACCACGTTAAGATTATTCTGTTCTTTCCCTTTGATGTGGTTCTTTGGAAAGGAACAGTGTCAAAGATGAAATTTTATTCTTGTTAAGAAGGAATACTTGAATCTTACACAGAACACTAACGAGGCAGGAACGCCAGGTATAGGAGGTGTCAGGAAGAGTGGCTCATTGTGAAGTCAAACCTCCTTTAACAGCAGCTCTATTCCCCTTTCTTACAGCAACTACTTGCTAGATGAACCACCAGGACTTCAAAGTATATACAGAGCAATGATTGGAAACAGAGAAAGGGAGATGAAATTAAGAGCTCTCTGTGATGCTCAGCTTTCTGCCAAGTCCCTCATCACCAGCCTTCGGTGCTCAGCAAAATCCCAGAAGAACACCAAGGGGCTGGAGGATGGCAGCACCACAGGCACTCAGAGCATGGAGAGCAGCAAGCCAGAAGTGCCATTTGTACTGCAACCCCCAGACACTGCTAAAGCTGCAGACAATCAGGTAATGGCTGAGGAAGCAAAGGTGGTGGAGTACAAGCAGAAAAGCACAACCAGCTCTGCCAGCAGCAGCACAGCTGGGTCAGCAGCAGCAGTAGAAAGCCAAGCTGGGGGACAGAAGCAGCAGCTCCCACCATTTGCCAAGATTGGCTTCAAAACTGATTCTGATGCAGTCACAAAGGCACTGCAGAATCCAGGTATGGGTCTGGGCATGGTCCTTGAACATCAGCTGGTAGTCACAGGAAAACTAAGCTATAAACCAGAAGCTGTTGAAAAGCAGATGGCAGGGGCTGGTCAGGCATCAGCACAACACTTGCTCTACACTGATGTCCTCTCCAAGCTTCATGTAAGAGACTGAAAACTCCTGAACTATTCTTTCCCATTCACAAGTTTTCATTTATGCTGTGATGCTGGGATCCTCCTTCTAGCCAGCACCTACCCAACATCCTTATCACATGCTGAAATAGAGTAGATATAGGAAGATCATGACCATGGAGATTTCTGTATTTGGTCAGTAGTTTTTAGAAACTAGACTTTTGGGCTGTTGGGGGTTTTGTTGTTGTGGGGTGTGTTTTATTTGGGTTGTGGTTGTTTGGTTTGATTTTTTTTCTTTCTTTAATGATGAATTTTGGGTTAACAGTGTGAGACTTTGAAAAGATCCTGATTTCCATGGTATGGATAACTACATTCCTTGAAGCATCTTAAGCAGGCAAAACGAGTGCTACATGTCCAGATCTACTGTTTAAGCTTCAGGACTAGATTTATACAGCCTGGAGACTTAAGAAACAATCAACTTATTCTCTGTTGTAATTTCCTTATCTTAGAGAGTTTTGAACTTCGGGCAAAGGTTCCTAACCTATTTGTACAATTCCATTCATTCCCAGCTCAGGCAATTAACTTTATTCCAGGCCCTGTGGGTCAGAGTTTAACAGCCCTATAAGTGAAGTTCAGCTCCCAATTGCTGAGTTTGGGACTCAGTGTTGCAGAACTATAGCCTGCAAACATAAGATATCTCAAACACATTTTGTTTAGAGGCAAAGCATATCCTCTTAATTGCAAACGTTCTGCAGATTAATTAGGAGAATCCATGTTTATTAGTATCTATAACCTTGTTTTGTTTTACAGTAACTACTGCAACATCAGATAAAAAAAATGTTAAATACAATGCAAGTACCTCAGGCTTTTCTACTACTTCAGTGACCACAGGATTAAATCAGCTGGTGTGGCAGAGTCTGAATTTCTCTCAGTTCTCCATCTTTCCCAACAACTCAAGTTTTCCACAATTCCAGGTAATATAAAACAGAGCCACATATTTTGAGAAGAGAGGAGAACTCCTCCAGGCCTGAACTGACAGCCTTGGGGCACTGCCTGCTGCCATTCTGACAGCTGCTTTCTGATTTGTAGGGTAGAGTAGAGAACCCAGATTGCCATCCTGCTCCAGTAAGTTACATTAAGTGGCTTTGGGTCCATAAACAAAGCTTTAACAGCACATGTAATGCCTTCCTCTTGGCTGGTTGTGAAGATATCAAAGATGATGTATTATAGACACAAATACTGGATGTTGACCCCTCAGCCTTCATTAGTTGCCGTTTGTATCCGGTATTTACAAATATTTTACCTTGCGTTTACCAGTATTTTGACACCGTGATTCATTACAAACACATCAGGTGGCTGCCCTGCTTCCAGACTGGCAAAAAAGGACCCACAACAAAGTGAAAAAAAGCCAACTAAGGGTCAGAAGCAGCCCAATGCTCAAACTGAAAGAAACAGAAAAATGAATACCAGAAATGCCACATGGCCATGGCTTTCTATGGGCTGTGCTCCCTTCGTTCCCTTTGATTCCACCTAAAAACCAACCCAGCAGAAGCAAAGCTTTGGTTCTCTAGCAGGACTGAGTTCATCCCAGGGTCTCCAAGCTCTCACTTGTAGGAAGACAAAGACTTTTGGCCAAAGCCAAGATACACATTTCTTACTAGCTGATTTCTTTGAGCAAAATGTTCCCATTAAAAGCTACACAAAAGTAATTACTGTACCAACTCAGACTGCTTTAAAAAAACATTCCTTACATGTGCTTAACAGGGTCCATATCATCCGAGACCAGCGGCCCCGTACCAAGCTGTGCACCCATCCTTTGGATGCTTCCCAAGACAGGTGTGTTTAATGGTTAGGAACATGTTTTAATGTGCAGAACACGGATGCTGAGCACCATAGGTTACTCAGAGCCATTCGAGATGTGCCCAGCCTGACACTGGTGCCAGTGCAAAAATAGCTTTGGGGACAAGATGCTGAACTGCTATAGGTTAATACAGTTCACTGGAGCACCGTGTGCTCCAAATAGCTCCAGAGATGGCTTTGAGCCCCTAACTGAAAACATTTATTGCCTATTCTCTAGTTTTGTATGAAAATCAGTGACCATTGTGCATCTGAAAAAATATTTTCAACAAGTCCGCATTCCTTTTACAGCTTGTCAGTATTCCTGTCTGCTTTTTTTATAGCTGCCATTTTTTTCCCCCTCCCCAGGTAGCTCCCTACAGCCCCCAGCAGATTTTCCAGCCACCTTTCAATCCAGCATTGAACTACATCACCCTGGTTCAGCCCGGGTACCCGTACAGGCAGAGAACTCCTCCCCAGCCCAGCAACATCCCAGACCTGCCCCCAGGGACAGGCGAGGGGATGCTCTATCCATTCTCTCCTCAATATGGGTATGGCAGGTTTGTTTCCTGTGTTTTCAGGACTTTAGTAACAGTTTGCTGGGTGATGTGAACCTGCACGGAGCTAAAGATTGAAACAGTAGTTGGGTTTCCCAGTGACGTTCTTAACATCTGAACAAAAGACAAGATTTCCCGTAAGGTCTAAATTCTAAAATAATCTTGGTGCAAAACCAGAGTAATTATTTTGAATGAAGCTGAAACACTGTGCTATAGGGGACTTCAAATCAATATTATGCATAAAAAGAATATAAACACTTAAGTGAAGAGAAAAGAAATGCTTCAGCATGATAGAAACCAAAATATTTTGACACTGTCAGAATGAAATTAAAGGATTCATTTTGATACCTTTCTGTAAAATTGTTGTTAAAGTCAACAAAATCCAAAGATTTGGTAAAATAATCTCCAGAGATTCCAGTTCTATGTCTCATTTTCCCTTAAATGCTTATGGGGTAGACAGGAATAGCACATACTTCCCCCCCAGATCAGCTTCCCAGAAACCATACCACACATCAAATAAAAGCAGATAAAAGCTTCTAAGAGCTCCATTATTAGGAAGAAATAGAACTAATTTGGAAGTTAGATATAACTTCCTGAAGCTTGACTATATTTAATTTTTTATTTTAGGTTTAGTTCTTCTACACCTGGAGGAGCTGTGACTACTACCCTCAACTACTTTTCCAGCAAGAGCTATGTAAAATTTTAAGTTAATCCAGTTTTCTTATCCTCATATTCAAAGAAAAACCTGCTATCTATTTTAAGTCCTAGGGTCCTTAATAGGGATTTCATGTTTTCCCCAAAGTGAACATTTCCATTTAGAATAATCCCCTATGATTTATATGGTAAGAAACAGCTGCATGACAATTCATATGAATTTTTTTAGGATGACAGAAGGTTTTTTTTTTTGTTATGGAAGATGGAGAAAAATAATAAACATGTTTTATTTATGAGAAATGCCTGAACTGCTCAGAATTAAGGATGGGTACAATAAAGAGAGTTGATAGAGAAAATTCCTGGCCACAGATTTCAGATATAGTTAACTTTGGTTGCATATGAAAAGACCCTAACACAAATACATTCACTACGGGTGGGACAGCTCCAAGCATGACAGGTTCCTGTTATTACCTCAAACTCTAATCCTAATCCCTATGGTAATCTCATTTTTACTGCTAAAGCAGATCAAGTCATAAAGCTTGTGTTGAGAATCCTTTTTAACTATTTCTCCTTGGTTATTTAACTCGGGAGTTTCAAAGCTCTAACTTTTGACAATGAACCTTTGCTCCTGCAAAATAACTTCTGCATCCTTGGAGCATCACTGCAGAGCCAGAACAGCAAAGCCTCCTCCAGACACAGCATCTTTCCATTCACTGAACCTTAGACTTGGGCCCAGACACACACACAGATTGTTTTATATACTGGGAAGAGAGAAAACATAATTCTCATAGCTTAAAAAAAAAAAATAAAAAAAATCAGCTGTTTCTTCCCTTTCCTCCTGTTAAATGCAAACAGTACAGCTTAGCTGTGCAGACTTTGCTAAACTAGCAAAGAATTCACATAGATTATGTTTGCTCTTGTAAGGCTGACAATCTTAGTGATCCTTCAGGTGACATTTTGCACGTTATAACTAGTTTACTCCTCACTGTTCCTCTTTCCACACTGCATCAGCATCTATTTTCAGTTGCCCAGATGGCTGAGGTGATCTAGGGTAATTTATAATAGGAAATACATGCCTTGGCAAGGCGTGCTCACTACCCCTTTTTTCTCTCCACATCCTGCTGTAGGCCAAAATTTCAACTAAGGTCAATTAGACAAGCAATTAGGAACCTCTGGTGTTTCCACAAAGCATCAACATTCTTCACTTTCTTTGCCTTGTGGGTGACAGGTTGATAACAAACTGGAAGTACAGCAAGGCAGCCAGGAGAAATCAAAGCCAAAGCCCATACATACATTGCTTACAAACTCCCCCCAGCACCAGTGAGCTCAGTCCCAATGCACTGCAGACCCGAGAAGATTTCAGTGGGTTTGGGCAGTCAGCTGTGTTCTGTCCCAGTTATTCTCACTTTCTTTAAGCAGCATAGAAGCTTGGATTTTTCTGCTGTTAAATTTGCTGGCTGTTTTTCCTCCAATATTCTTAATGCAATTAGCATAACAAGATAAAGGAATCATCAAGTCCTTTTCCATTTTTCTTCTTTTATAAAAGGACTGATGACAAAATGGGAATCAGAATCTGTATTGAATTACATTTGCCACAAAAGAGTTCATTAAGTAATAGTACGTAATAAAAATTGTCTGTCAACTTGAAAGATAGACCAAATCCACTTAATGGAACAGCTGGTTATTTTCTGGAGCACTCTATAGCTCATAAACAGTCAATATGAGCAAGGAGAAAGACTGAGACAAAGGGAAATAAACAGTTTCAGATATTAGCACATTAAGACAGTTTCAAGGCTCCTGATTTCTTCCTAGCCAGAGCATGGGTGAGGTCAATCTTTGCCCAGGGTACCCTGGTTTCCTCCTCATACTAATAGTGGCTGTAGCTCTTTTTCCCAGGAAAAGTATTATGAGCCTAAGGGCATGACAGACCATGAGGTGCTTCAGCAGCTGGAGAATCATCAGGCAACCTATCCCCCTCCAACAGACCAAGTGGATGGGATGATGGGGGTGGGTACAATGTCCTCTTCCTAATGGCCACACGGGGCTGAAGCTGCATGGCCACATCTTAATGGAGAAGCATCACTGCTCCCATCCTTCCTAACCAGGGAATTCTGATGCAAAGGTGTTTCTGACTTGCAAAGGTTGTGCTCTCATCAGCAAACAAAGCCTTAATTCTAGTCCTTGGCTTTCACAAGCCACATTGGCTTCCAACAGAAAATTTGCCTCCCCTCCTGCGTTCTGCTCACTCACTCAGTAGTCCAAATCCACACAAACTGCACTGCCCCAGCTCAAGGGATATGTCCTAAGGCCCTTGAGTCCCACACGTGCCACTTTTAGTGTTAGAGTACTACAGAAAAGCCTCATTGCCACAGAGACACCTTGCTGGGATTAAAAGTCACCCATGACACGGCATTGCTACAACCTTCTGGTGCTCTTGCATGTTTTAACCCAACAGTCTCAGCAGAGCAACCCTTCTAAGAATGGGTCAGATCCATTTTAATCTTGTTGACTCTTTACCATGATGGGATTTATTACAAGACACGATCCTATGGGTCCTCTTCTTCCACATAGCTACAAAAATTTGGGACAGCACATTTATACAGAGCTTTGATAGTCTCAGAAGACAATGGATGTGGTCATGGTGGAGTCAGCCCTGGAGCTGCAATAGCAGCTGAGAGACAGAATCACCTCCATCTCCAGGCAGGCAGCAGAGCTCCTCTTCCCCTCCTCTACAAGTCTCACACAGCTTGTGTGCTACCACTGCAGTTTCCCCCCCCCCAAGTCATTTAGTCCAGCTACCCAAAACTGACTTCTACAAAATGGGCTTGCATGGTTTTCGAGTCCATTAAGCTCAAGATAATGTGGGGAGGGGGATTGATTGAATAGCTATTAATCAAAGGATGGGGTTTATTCTTGTGATGTCATAAACTGCAGAAATAGAGCTCAAGCAGTTTATTAAATTACAGGAACGCCAAGAAAAATAGATAGCTTTAATAATACATTTTTGCCTATCTGTTGTATTTTATGTGTAGCTTGCAGAAGAGAATTAAAAAGTTTGCTACCACATAAAATTGCCATTTAAGAGGAAAAAAATAAAATAGATTCTCTTGTTGATAGAGAACACCATTATTCTAGGTTTAAAAGTTTGTTCTCTTGCTAACATTTGAGATTACTGCAGTTCAGAGCCTATGGGAGAGGAGAGGAAATCATTCCAAGCTAAGAGATGGTCCTGAGCTTAAAAGCACAAGTTGGCTCCAGGATGGAAGGCTTCCAAAGAGAACACCCAAATAGTGCTGATGAACTGAGATGTTTTTCTATGGGAACAGGCCTGACAAGAACACTAGCAGGGGATGCTGTGCTGGGATTCAAGCTGTGATATGTCTAGCATAACAAGCAAACATTCTATTCTGAGCCCATACCCTTAGCAATTGTGACACTTACTTTGCAAGGAGTAAATCTTCCCTGTTTGCAATGGCCCAGTTCTGCTGATGAGCCAGAAGTTGGTCATCACAGCTCAGACCCCTTCAGTCTCTCAGCTGCCCTCTGCAAAGTGCCCCCCAAACACTGCCTGGCACAGACAGGCCCTGAGAAGTAGATTTGTACTATTGGGTTCTCTGAGTAAGGAGCAGACTAAGGTAAGTCTATTATTTATCAACCTAACTACAACTGCACAGGGGGTGTTTATGCCATTTAACAGCTAACTCCAACTGACAGAGCACTATGGTTAGGGATAGCCCAAGGTTAGGAGAAATGCACTTAGGAACACATCCAAGCTGCTGTTATGGGAATTTAATCTGCTTTTCATATTCACCTCTCAGAAACATGCCTCTCTTAATTTTGCACAGATGCTCCTGCAAAAGCAGGGCTCATCAGAAGTGAAGTGTCTTATTGAACATGCACTCCTCTCTCACCTCTGGGAGCAGATTGTGTCTCCTGGGAGGAGGGAAGGATCCAGCTGAGGAAGTGAACAGCAGGAAGCAGTCTATATACATTTTAATGTTTCTCACTCTGCTTTCCTCTTCTTTTTTGGCATGGTCTGTGCAGCACTCTGCTGCAGCACACAGAATGTAAGGCTGGGGGGAAACCACAAAGGTCAGTCAGTCCATCTGCAGTAAGGCTGGATCACTATTACATCCAAATCTGCTCAGATGGTTTATATGTGGGTGACCTGGGTAGAGCAAATCCTTCTCTGGGCAAAGAGAACAACGAGATGATTTATTGCATAGGAATTCATGGGACATCTTAGCAAAAAGAAGACCAACTGTTCACCCAAGCATCCCTGGCCAAACACTCACTGTCAAGACATCTTGTCCCTAAACAGGGATTATTAAGACCAACTTCTATCTTATCTGTGCAGTTTCCCCTATTGGTCCTGTAGGCCTGGAATCTGTTCATTTGTGGAACTTAATAAAAATAGGCACATGTTCTCCCCCAAGCATGTTACCAAAGTCTGCAATTATCTGGGGAACCTTGGTTTGGTTTTTGTTTCGGCTTTTTTTTTTTTTTTCTTTAAATTAAAAGGAAACGATTATTTTCTTACACTATTAAGGATTAACAGTTCAGTGGTTTCCACATGTACTTCCTATTGGATCTTTGCTAGCAGAAATAGTGAGGTTTTAACGCAAACCCTACTTTTCATACAGAATTTGGTACCACCAATGCAACTCTGATAATCTTACTTTCTTTAGTTCATTTGTTCAAACAAGCAGATAAATTTTAGTGAAGCTTACTACCAGCTTCACTTCCCAGCTCCTGGCCCATAAGAGGAGAATTTTATGCCAGCTTCTTGCAATAATGAGAAAGCATTACAAGTTTGTTGCTGCTGGTTATGATCTGACAGGGATTCTAATAAAGGAGGAGAGGAAAAAGTACTTTTAATGCTGGTCACTGACATGGCCCAGTCCTCTGCACATCTTCAGACACAGGCAGAGCACAGGGATGTGAAGATACAGTGCAATTTCCCTGAATTTGTTCTGGCAGACACCGTTACATTACTCTTCCCAAGCCAGGAAAGTGCCTTTGTCACAAAGTCTTTTTCAAGACTTCAGCTAGCACACAACTGCTTCAAACACAACCTCTGAGGTGACACAAACCTATACAGGCTGCAGAGACTCCTTTGACCCCTCTCTGCTCTTTATGTTTCTCTCCAGAGCTCTTTAACTGAATGATATTTCCTTGCTAGAGCTGCTCACACACAGGTTTACTCCAGCACCAACACCCCTGAGTTCCAACAGGTTGTAAGCAGATCCCACCGGAGTGTCTCAGCATCCCTTCCCCAGCTCATCTCATCTCACACTCAGGATCCACACCTGCTGTCAGGCTTCCCTACCAGGACCTGGAACTAAACAACTGCAAACCAGAGCTATGCATGGTTTTAAACAAGACTGGTCCAGACTACAAATCATTTCTCCTGTTCTGCCCTTCCCTTGCACAAAATCAGGGCCCAGGGAATAGCTGTATACAATTCTTCCCCTGCCTTAACAAGGTATCTTGCATATTGCACAAGTCACTGATAAATGCCCACTTGCTGCTGGGTCTGAGCTTCACCATTTGTACACTACTGTATTAATCTTATTAGGAAATACAATATTCAGAGCATTTATTCCGCCCTTCCTTTCATTTGTATAAATATGTTGCTCTGCCATGTTCTCTAATTGCTTAACATCTGTTAGACTGAAGAGAAAATAAACACATTATGGCAAGAACAAACTGTAATACCCCTTTTAAAATGTGCAAATGTAGGAATGTTTTCTAGACTGGGCTGAGGAAACCAAGAATACCAAAGCCAAAAAGAGCAAAAGTCCTGCAGCCTATCGAGTGAGAAGTCTTTGTCATCAAGACAATTAAAGCCACTTATTGAGATAAACATTTAAGGCTATATGGTGTCAGTTTAAGGTCAATCTGTGACACTGGCTGTATGGGAAGCCAAAGCTCCCATCAGTTCATGGTGACTTCAAGTAGCATTTTCCTTACCCCACAAAGCAACCTGTATCCTACAGCACAACTGCCACGAAGTGTTAGGACACTGCTGGCTTTCAGGTTCGAGCTAGCTTTGGGCTTCAGTTTACAGCCTTGCTCAAACAAGTTTAGTGAACATGTCCAACAGAGAGAGCTTATAAAGAGAAATCCTGATGACTGGTTAGACCTTTCCACTAGAAGGAACACGACAGCAAGAGGGAGTCTTAATTATTTCATTTTGCCTGCTCAAGGACTACTGATACAACCTTTCCTTTACTCCAACCTCATGCAAAGAAGAAAAACAAGCCTGATTTTATCTAAAATATTGTATAAGTCCCAAGGTGCAATCTGAAGCTGCTGTACATCAGGTGTACATTTCAATGTCACTCTGACAGAGCTGACAATGCAGTTACATTTCAGTGTCTGATTTCATGAATGGTTATTAACCATGGGCACAGAGGCCTGTAAACAAGATTTCTTTTTTGTCAGCTTTTGTTTTTTAAATTACTTCTCTGCTACTGCTATTCTTTGCTTCAGTCTCAGAAGCACACTAGTTATCAACAGGAGGTTAAATTGTGTGCAAATTCATTTATTGACTTCAGTATTTTCTCCTCCATATTCCGTAAGCTGAAGTCAAGCACTCACCAAGAAGTGCCCTGTAAAGGGGGGGGGGGGGAATACATCACTTATAAAAGCTATTCCATCAAAAATCCTGCTCATGGAGCCTGCTACTCCTAACCAAATCTAGGAAGGTAACAGGAAAAAAGTGTACGTGACGTAAGTCAGCCCATATGGTGTCAGCTTTAGACTTTGCACCTCCTATATTCTCAGCCATACATGAAACACTTGCAGACCCAACACCAGGGATAATATTAGCTAGAGCAGTCAAGTCCAACTTCAGGAAAGCTAATTTGCTCTTTCCCTCCCCTGACAGCAGCAGCAGTGATGGACAGAATCATTTACCAGGGGGATAGAGGACTGGGACACAAGGAAGCAGCTCCTCAGCCTCCACTTGGGAACTGCAAGAAGTGTCAGAACTTGATTTGTAGAAGCACTCAAACATCACAAATGTGTCAAAGGGGAAAAACGTTTCAAATTGTCCTCAATATTTGTCCTTCCTGCATGCCTGGGAGGAATACGTGGTACAATTCACCTTCAGTTTACAAATGGCCACACAATAGGGAGGGAAAAAAATAACGAAGCATGAAATACAAAACCTGCGTTTGAACTGAACCATTAAAGAGTAAAGGCAACACAGATGGATCCAGTGGAATGCTCTCCCAGAGTACACAGGCTCAATTTAGAAGCCAGGGCCAAAGAACCCATCCCCAAAAATAACCCTTGAAAAAGAGAAAGGGCAATAAAACACCAGCAGAGAACTCTGCCCAGAGCTGCACTGGGGGCACAAGGTGGGAAGCACTGGAACAGGAACAATTTGCACCAGATTAGGAGTTAACTTCTGGCAACAACAGAGGAGCAATTACAGGCTGGAATCTGGAGCCAGCTTTAACTCTCATTTGTTCCTGGGGAAATACAGAGCAACTTCAGGGAAATTACTGGGCTAATGCTGAAGAAAAATGCTAACAGCAGCCTGCAGTGTTCTGTGCCTCGCCACAGAGAAACACAGAGCCCAATTTTTCATTGCTGCTCTTTTATAGTCATTTACTAATTTGCACAGGCTCACAGCAAACCACTAAAATTGCTCTTTTGAAGATCTGCATTTTGTTTATCCTTTGTAGAATTACAACAAACACTAACAAGTACATTCCCAATCCTGCAAGCCAGGCTGCTTGGGGACAGCTTCTTCTGCCAGAACCTTCTGGTGTGACAGACAGACAGACAGACAGACAGACACCTGATCCCAAACCACTCCCAGCTGCTGCAGATAAGCTGGGAAAGCTGTCCCAGAAGTCTTGGGATGGCTTTGTTCTAGTCAGGAAGTGTTACTGTGTGATCACATCTTCAAGGAAGCCTCTTGATATTAGCAAAGAGAAATTCCTACAAAGCAGACAAATTCAGAGAGGTGAATGTGAGCTGTGCCTCAGCTCTGGAGGAGGAGATGGGGTTTTTTTGCAGATGCTGTGGTCAAATGGGGTCCAGAAAGAGCAGGTGTTTCTTCAGAGGTGTTTCTCTGTACAATAGCAGACACTGACTCAGGATGAAGGGAAGCTGATGAGGCTATTTGGATCAAACCTGGTGGGAAGGAATTGGCTTGGCCACCTGGCACATTGGGACCAGGAGCAAGCTCTGGCAAGCAGCCAAGCCCTCAGCAGATCACAAGGTTTTGGGGTTTTTTTCCTTTTTTTTTATTGCTAGCACAGATGGGACCAGGTAGACAAATGGGAGATTGTGAGGTTTATACAGGTAGGTAACTCACGTGCTGTGGACATCAGGATTTTCCACAGATTTTGGATTACATAGAGCTGAGCACTTCACCTGGATCCCTCCCCTGTGCCATTTCTGCACCTGGGACTTGGAATGTCTCTGGCATCACTCAAAAAGCTCTCAGTTGGGTTAGGACTCCCTCCATCTCCAATTGCTACTTGGAAAGAGTCATTCTGGGCAAGGCAGCTCTTCTGTCACTGTCCCTCATCCCTGTGGCTGGGAGCAGGTTTGGCCCAAAGCCATTACACTGGTACAAAGCAAGCCCAAGGTGAGATAATCCTGGAAAGCTGAGCTCAGAGCCATCTTGCAGGACTGTGGTTGTATAAAATGGGGGATGAGGAACTGAAGAGCCAGGTGCATGTTTTTATAAAAGCATATTGCTCATCTGAATTGGATCCAAAACTCTTCAGCTACTTTATATTTAAAAATGCAGCTTTCCATCCCTGTAGCAAATAGCACTGCCTGCCTTTCTGTACTGCCTGTTCTTGAAGGAGATGGGGTATCAGCTATCAATTGCAGTAGCAAGCATCTAATTTGACTTTGGCAGCAAGATGACAGTGTCTTGAATGCTAAATTACATCTGCAAAAAGGTCAAACCCCATGGATACCTGAGCATTTACATAATTCAAACAGCTCATCATCAGTTGCCTCTTTTCGATTTTTTTTTTAAGCTACTCCAAGGCAACGATTTTGACATGACTTTCTGGAAAGTGACTTTTAGTGGGTAATGTTCTTGGGTTTGACCTTGTTTCTACAGTGTTAATTACCATCATTATCAACTGCTTGCATCTTCAGGAATAAAAAAAAGGCAATTAGTTGTAGGAATCAGCCCTCCCCTCCAATCAGTGCAATAAACCAGAAGCCCCTGCCCTGGAATTAAGTGTTCTGTAGTCCCCCATCACCACCCAGACCCTCCTCACAAACCAACCTAGAGCTGGCCCACAGACTGAGCACTTTTTCTGCTGCTGGGAACCAAGCCCAGTGCTGGAAGCCATGGTGGAGCTCGGTGCTGCTCAGGTGATGGAGGCCAGGAGGAAGCTTTATTTCTCAGCAGTGCTGCTGATTTCCCATGCAACTGTTAAAATTCTAATGCAGGAAGCACTCAGGATAATGGAAAAGGTTTTCTGTCCCCTGGTCACAGCAAGGGGCAGAGTCAGGTCCCATTTCTGTCTGTCTGACTTTTTGGATGACAAAAACCAAGCACTTTGTCTCCCAGTGCCTCAGTTTCTTTTCTTTCCCCCGTGCCAGGATGCTCAATCTGTACAACATCCCAGGCTGAATTCCTTGGATATGCAGCTCTCCTAAGGGTGCCTCAGTTCTGCTAACCTGTCCAAGCCTTCCTCATGCTTTATATTTTGCAGATGAATTACAGCTTTGCAATTAATCTTCTTCCTTATAACTTTATATGTTAATTACCATTATTATTTCAGGTAATTCCATTTTATAAGTACTCCTAAAAGTGTGAAGAGCTGACTGCACTATCTCAAATGAAATCTCTGCTCAGGAAACTCAGTGAGGGAGCAGAAAGTGCATGGCAGAGTCTTGAGAAACTGACATGAAATTGCCCTGCCCCGTGGCTCCTCAGCCCAGTTACCAGCAGACCAGGAGAACTGTGAGCTTGCTTGCTGATCAGACAGAGATCACCCACTAAAAGACTTTTCCTTCACATTTCTGGGAAAAAAAAAAAAAAAAAAAGAAAAAGAAAAAAAAAAAAAGCAAGAAGGAGAAAGTTGATTCTGAGCAAGTACATTCATTTCAGGGAAAGTTAAAATACCCCAAATTCTACTGACCTTCAACATCTCTGCCATCAACCAAAGAAACCCAGCACCCAGCTCCCTCCCTCCTCCTCCTCTATTACTCCTTGTCATCCAGCACTTGTTCCAGTGCCACCCAGTTAACTCCAGTGGTCTGTCTTATTACCAACCTCCTCCTGCCTTCCTAGCTCATTTCTCCACTTGAATTCTGCCTCTATCTGTGTTTCCAGGGTTGCTTTTTTTCTTCTTTGTGACCTGAAAGCATGATGGAAAGACATGTTTAGGGTTAATAAGGATCTCTATCAATAGAATATTCAATCAGTATGAATAACTATCACATCTCTCCCCACCCTTCTGACTGATGATAGCTAAATTACTTCTAAATATAGCTCTTAAAATCTGCATTAATCCTGTCTGCTTCAAGCCTGTTGGGTTTATTGACAGCATGAAGATACAAGCCAAGCACCTGTGTGGAACACTACCTTATAAAATAGGAAATAAGAGCAATCCAGATAAAACACAACTTTCATTAACCTTATCTTTTTGGTTCCACTTCTCCTCTGAAAGCTGGGACTACCACCAAATAATAATTTCTTTGTGGACAGCTCACTAGACAATTGTCCAAGAGTATTGCTGCCATTCCTATTGTATTACACTCCAGCCTGGACAAAGACAAACCCAGTGACAGCTTTCAGAAGTGCCACTGGAGCAGCAGGAAAATCCAGAGCCTCCAGAGTGTGCCTGAGGATACAGATCCGGAGTCAGTCCCGTTTTGCTCTGGTGTAAATTGCAAATAACTCCATTAACCCCTGGAGTTACAAAGCAAGAGGTAAGTAAGGCCCTGGTCGTGCTCCCTCTAAGGACAGCCTACCCATCACAGCTTGGGTTAATGCTCTTTGCTGCTAGTTCTGGGCTCTTCGCCATCTGGAGTAATTGGATCACAGAAAATGCAGCTATCTGCTTCCAAATGACATTTTTATCAATATCTGTCTGTTTACAGGTGTCTGTCATAACCTTCAAATACACTTAAATAACTCGTTCATCCAAGCAGTGAACATATGCTGGGAAGATTCATCAAGAAAATGCACAACAAATGAGCAGTTCAAGTGTTTGCCTTCTAAAAAAAAAGTCAATGAAAGATTCTCTTCTGGCCTCAAACGGGGCAGTGGGGGCTGCACAGCAAAGTCTTCACAGCACAGCAAGTGGGGCTGGGGAAGCAAACATTCACCCCTAACGTTTTGGGGTTTTTCCCTTATTTACTGCAGGAGTTATTATGAAAGGTTTCTAAAAGAAAAAAAAAAATCCAGCTTCCTAGAGATTTCACAGTTTCTTTACAAAACACTGTGATTTTTGGATTCACAGCTGCTACTTCACTACCTGTGAGCACTGCAGCTCAGTTCCTCACTGCAATATAAGACTGAACAAGGACCTCTCTTCAGTACAAAACCTCAACACTTCATCTCTTCTGTATTCCAATATGCAAAGATCAACCCATCAAAATTCAAAGCCAAACCTTTTAGCCTCTGCTGAACCAGAGAGACTCCGACCTTCTGGTCCTCACCCTGATCAAAGATCTCATCACCCAATATCCTGGGCAAGACTGTTGGATGATTCCAGCGGGCAGGGAGCAGCTCACTCCTACAGCACCCACAGGAACAGGGATTCTGACCCCCTGGGCTGTGCAATCTTGATTTCTTGTGAGCCTCAGTCCAGTCAGGAAGGGCTTTTCAGTGAGTTTGTGACACTGTGACTGCACAGAACATAAACAGGAGGAAAAGGCTGTATGTACAGCTGACTGTGCTACTTCATTGGAAGCTCCAGTTCCTGTAATCAAATTAATACTCGTTCTCCAGAGCAAAATAATACAGACTAACTCCTCCCAAGCAAGAGATGCTGAGTTAAAGGGCTCAAAAGTACACAAATTCAGATACATATTGAGAAAGTCTCATGATGCTGGAAGGAGCAGGGGGAATCCCAGCTCCAGGATTGACATCACAAACTCCCAGAGCACAAACAAATGCAACTGCCACGTTTGGCACCACCGTGTGCCATGCTGTGAAGTGCCAGCTTTAGTCACCCTCCTGCTGCCAAGCCCCACTCAGCAGAGCACATGCTCACTGAAAAAAAAAAAATATCAAAGGATGGCCCCATCTTCAAAATGCTGACACCTCAAACATTCGAGGCTCCACAAACTCATTTCTATTTATTTTGCCTTGCTAATGGCCTAACAAATTAGAGAGAGGCTCATGTGTGTCAGATTAAAGCTCTGTGATAACATATTTAACGGTTTACTTTAATATTAAATTTAATTAGGAGAGCAAGGAGATGGTTAGAGGAGAGGACTGAAACCTGGAAAGTGTCACCAGCAGCTCCTTTTCAACATCTGGGTTGGAATGGCTTTCAGCCAGATGAGAAATTACTCCAGCAAGAGGGACAACCCATGCATGTGAGGCCCATCTGCTCCTGCCTAGCCCCAGCCAGGAGCTCTGGGAAGTTCTGTCACTTCCCACTCTTCTCCAAGCAGCTCCAAGAGGCACCCCCTGCTCACAGCACTCACCCCTCAGAGGACTGGGATCTCAGGAAGAAGACAGCCACCCCCTAATCTCTGTCCCTCAAGCTTTCCAAGTGGATACCAGCTGCTGGGTCACTTGCAGGAGACAGAAAGCTCCAGGTTTGTGGAGCTCCAGCTCTGTGGGGAGGATGCAGTCAGAGTTCAGGGCACGACCCTCTGAGCTGGGACAAGCAGGGTGAAGTGAGATGCTTTAACACCCCCCAGGGAACAGAGAGGATGAAAAGAGCCTTTACAAAGTACCCTGCCAGAGCTCCCTGCAGCAGCAGGGATGCAGCATTGATGCCACACCTGAAGGGCTCCTCTCCAGAGAGGTCCCCAGCCCCTGCAGTGTTTACACAGCACTGGCAGATGTGTCCTGGGGACCCCTCTCCTGCCTCTCTGCAGCCGGGTAGCTGTTCCAGGAGAAAAGCAGCTCCCCAGCCTGGCCAGCAGCAGCTCCTGTCCTTCACACTTGCTCAGCACCAGGTTATGCAGCTCCAGAGCATCCTCCCTGTTCCCAAGGACAGCAAGGTCCTGTCCTGCAGGGCACCTGGAGCCACACAAGGGCTCCTGTAACTCAGACCCTGCCATTGGCATCAGGACAAGAGACAGAAAGCTTTCTGTGGATTTCCAGAGCTGGGGTACTGCTTGAGCAGCTGAAGTTTCAGTGTGCAGATGCTGCTGCACTCAGGCCACTTGCTCAGGGAGGAAGCTGGTGCCATGCAGTAACTGGGACACACCAACCAACTGGCAGCTAACTGGGAGGCTGTGGTCCCTGCACTCAGCACCATTGCTGGAGATCCAGACACACACTGACATCTTGGGTCTGATCACTCCCAAGCAGCAGGGAATGAGGCTCAGAAACCCAACACACACCCCAGGAGGCAGAGGGCTCCAAGTCTTCTGCTGTGACTGGGACCACATCGTGCACCAGGATTTTCCATCTCTCCCTTTAAAGTGTCACCACAGTGATTCTCTTTTAAATGCCCCTCATGTCCCCAGCCCATATGAAAAACCAGAACTGCTTCCACTGATAGATGTTGCACACTACATTTATACAGAACCCTTTGTCCAAGCATTACAGACTTTCCAAGACTTAATTAAGCTGTGAAACACACCCCTCTCCATAAGGTGCATTAAATTCTGTCAGCACTTCTGAACTAACACACTATTTTATAGCAGTTATTAATTGGCTGAAAATTTCAAGTTCCTTGCCCAAGGAAAGATTTAGTTCCTGCCTTTCAACCACAGAGCTTAAAGACAGGATTTTGGGGACTTCTAGTTTTAGGTTGTGCTGTTGATTTGCCTTCCTGACATCAAACATGTAATTACTGCTCCTGCAGCCAGCTGCTCCCTTGGGGTGGCAGAAACCTAGAGCAGATACCCAAGAGATTAAAATGGGTACCCAAGAAGAATTGGCAGTGGCCTTGTTATAGCCTCATGTCTGAAATTAATTGTTAAGGAATAACTTTTCCTTTAGAAGGTCTGACAATGTCACAACCCTTTTTTACCCTCTATAAAGAGCAGTGGGGTTTCTGGAGAGAACACTGTGGGAAACAGACACTTCTATTTTTGTCTCCATTGCAAGAGAAGCAAGCAGATCACATCATTTTCAGACTTGCTAGGAAAGTCAAGTGAAGTGGAGTCCAGACCTCCTGGGGTCTGTGCTAAAATGACTGCAAAAGAGAGTTGTGAGTGCAGAGGGCACAACTATGGGCATCTGGACCTGATGTGGGCTGGAAAGAGAGTACCAAGCAGCAGAACAAACCTCCTTCACCCTTAACCTAACTTGGGTTGAAGAGGACACCACAGAGTAAATGGTTTCATGTCAGAGCATCACCAAAGGGAACCAGGCTGGGTGCAGGAGTGGAGTCTCTGCTTCCTTCTGACCCCAAACAGACCCCCCTCTTCCTACATAACCTTCTGCTCAGCTCTCAGTAGCTCACTGCCAAGACGGAGAGATGCTACACTGCTGGGAAGAAAAGGGTTATGAGGGCAGAGCTTAAAAATAAATCAACTTTTGTATTGTTTTGGAAGTAATCTATGAAAAAGATTTGGTCATAAAAGGCATTGTATAAATTGAGTCACTATTATTGTTTGACAATAAAAAAGCCCAAGCAGTTTTCTTGTATTTGCTTGGAATAAAACCATTTTGCAGATGTCTTCAGACAGGATTTTTATGCTTTCCGCATCTTAATTTTCCCTTTTAGCTTTTTATTACATTTAAATTAAAATTATGCCTGTAAGCAGTCAAGGGCAACTTTTAACAAGTCTATTGTTGCTGAACTTTTCACTTCTCCTATCACCTTTGCTCAGGCGCCTGTAAACAAAGTTTACCCCTTTTCTGATACCCATCCTCTTCTCTGCAGAAGCTGGAATGCTTCTCCTAGGCTCTGTGCTTCCAAAGAAATTCCTTCCCATGGCACATTACTGCTCTAATTACACTTCACAACAGAAAAGCCAAAAGCTCTTCTGCATATTTATCTAGAACAATACTCTTAAGGAAACAAACTCTATCCCAAAAAGACAGAAGGCAAGCAGGGACACTCCTGTTGATAAATAAAGCCAGAACAACAAACCAACCAAACAAACCTAACCAACAAAATAAAACAACACAAAAAAAATCCAACACAAAAAAGACTGCTTCTTTCCAGTGCAGAATTTTAGCCTAAATTAATGATCCTGGGAAAGGTTTCTTAAAAGTGTTTTATTATGTTTAAAGAAGAACTTGGCCAGTAGGTTTGGCTACTACTAGAGCAGATGAAACCAACCTCCATCACCCTCTTTTTCCTCTAAGTACAGCTGGTTCTACCAGCAATACTTAAGCCTTTTGCTACTGATTTACACTTCCTGAAAATCAGAACCAGGGACAAGTGTTAAGACAATGTCCTCATAACTGACAATAAATGGGACTGCCTCACAAGAAGGGTTAGGGGCAGGCTAAGCTTGTCTAAGCTTGATGAGCTCAGAATAACCCCCCCAGATGACAGAAGCTGGGGCAATAGCAGACATCCAGCTGTAAATCTGCTCCCTGGCTGAGCAGCCTCTCCCCTGCCCCTTCTGGGACACCAGAAAGCAGATTTCTTCTCTGAGTATTGCTTTGAAGTAGCCCGAGTAAAATTGTTTAGCAACACCTTTAAAATTGAAAATTTTAAATGAAAAAAAATGAAAAGCTGCATCTAAATAACCAAAGCACACTAAGAAACACCAATGGGAAAAACCTCCCCAGACATTGCCTGCTTGCTCTTGCACCTTTGGAATTTCAAGGTCCTTCATTCCAGTGGGGGCAGCTGCAATTGCTGGAGGCCAAATTAATGTGGCATGTTAACCAGGAGATCAGCACACCTGCTCTCTAATAAAGATTTTACTTCTGTTGCTATATTTGTTCTTGTTTCACTCCATCTAAAGTAAATGCTATGCAGACTCAAAGCTGCTCTTTGCTTATGAGGAAAGAGCAAGAGCCCCAAGGTACATCCAGAGCACAGAATTAGGTAAATAATTAAGTTACCTCATATACTCCCAGTTAATTCCCATGTCTGGATTTAGTTCCTATTTTCCAAGTTGAATATATGTCTTGTTACATTAGCTGGAACTTTTGTATTATAGTAATCTCCAAACTGTTTAGGTGTTCTCTTGATTAAGGAAGCTTCCTGGGATGGATTCTCCCAGGACCAACACGTACCAGGAGGAAGAGCTGCTTTTGGGTATTTAGCTCTCTTGTTTTCTGCAGAGGCACTGCCAGGTCTGGGGAGCTGCAAACATCTCAGTCACAAGGACAGACTCCATCTAACAGAAAGCTCAAACAGCCTCATCACCTGCAGACACAGGAGAGCTGCTTCACAATGCATGCAAGCTGTTAAATATCTTGGAGGCTGAGTGACAAACCCACTCCTCTGCCATCAGAGGGAGGGGCACTCTGCATTTCTGGACTCATCTGAACAGGCAAACTAATCAAAACATTTCCTAGCTACTCCGAAGTAGAGCCCACACAAAGCAGTTTTTAAATATGCAATACCTTTTTTCAAGATGTAATTAGGATTTTCATTAGAAAATGTTTCTACACTACAAGAGTTCTTTTGAAAATTTTTACATACAGTTGTAAGCCCATCCAGAATACCAGACACCCCTGGAGCAAAAAATGGAAGTACACTACTGAGATACAGAACAGTGAGAATTCAATACATTCTGCAGAAACCTAGTGCTAGTAAACCTATGATTTTAGCCATAAGAGAACCAGCAGATGTTGAGGCACAGCTTGAACAGAGTGAGATTCTCCATATGGCTTCAAAACCCATCTTATTTGCATGTTTCCATGCAAGCTGAAACGTTTTAGGGGCTGTTATCCAGGTATATGGAGCTACCAACCTCTGTACATGGGTAGAAATAGTGACCTAGAGTAAAAATACAATGTAAGCAAGTTCCTCACCATTTTCAGACCCTTCTACTGGCTATCCCATTTACTGTCATGCTTCCAAGCTGATATCCCACTTCCAAGCATTCCACCTGTCCCTACGAACCTGCTTTAGAGTGAAAAACCAAATGCCCAGGTCTGTGGGAAATGCTGCCCTGAGCTTTCCCCCTGTCTATAGGATTTCTGTAACTTCTCTGGGAGTTTAACATGAATGAAAGTGTGAACAACCTCATGAATAGGAAATGTGCTGCTGCGTGGGATGTTTTTAGCACTCTGCATCAGGGATTAGAGGCACAATTCCTGTTGCCATAGCTTTCATCCCTCTGAGACCTAAACGTGTCACATAAACTGAATGAGGTACACAACCAAAGCAGGGGGGGGGGGGGAAGAGGGGTTTGCAACAAAGGAGGGAGCCATAGGCAAAGCAGGAATCCTTTCTTTTAATTTCAGCTTCATGATTCAACATTTATGTTGACAATAATTTTCAGCTGTAAACAGCAAGATAACAAGTGGGAGGGAGTTAAATCTGAGCTGAGGATGATTGGCATTCCTTGCACTCACTAGTCAAGCCTGCTTCAAAGACCTGCATGCTCATTATGGAATTTTATTAGCACTGACAGCCTTCCCAAAGGACATTCCAAAACCAGAACAGACCAAAATCCCTCTTAGTCTCCTGGTGCAGTGGTTAGTGCCCGGGTCTGGGTAGCAAAGGTTGGAAATTCTTCCTGATGCCCATACTTACAGCAGTGCCCAGTGCACCCTACTAGGGGTGGTGGCGATAAATAGGAAGGTGTCTGCAGGAGCTGGGTTGTTTTTTTTTTTATCCTCTGTGAAAGCTAAAGAGAGAAAAGTTGAGTTTCAGTCAAGGAGGCTTCCTTGGGAGCCTTGCAGATGAGTAACAAATTGTTCTCTTTGGCAGTGCTTGCAAGAAGTGCCAATCCACACTTGGGTTGTTAAAGAAGCAGCAGTCCAGTGCTGGAATTCTGGGTGGCTTTGGGTTTGCTTGGAATCTTTTGGGTTTGCTTTTGGTTTTTTGGGTTTGCTTAGAAGTCAGCCACAAAAAAAAAACAAAACCAAACCAACCAACCAAACAAAAAAAACCCACAGTGATGGGAGGGAGAGCCTGAAGGAAAAAATCCCAGTGACTCTGGGTAAGTGGAATAGCTGTCACTATCCTTCCACTTCAACAGAATTACCTGGATTGGGTACTCAGCTTTTCTGCACAGTCTGAGACAAAACCGTGAGGGTTCATCTGAGATGGTGGTGGTAGAGCTCCAGGATTTGTTCCTCCCCATCTGTGATGCATTTGTATTTTCCATGCAATTTCCTAATTTGGCTTCATCTAGCCTTGGGCTGCCCTCCTTATTAGAGTGTTTAATTGAAATAAAATAAGTACAACACCTGTTACATTTGGACTCAGAGCTTACCCAGGGTTTCTGCCACAATGTACATAATAGCTGCTTCAAGTTGTATTTTTGAATGATGTGCTTTACACTTCTGTAACACGCATGACTGAGCGAGGATGAATTACAGGTTGTTTTTCTGGTGCAAGAAATGCCAGTCCTGTGGGGTAATTCAGTTTTTAATAAGGTGGTGGAAGTCTGCATGAAGGAAATGTCAGAATGTTAACCTGCATATTCAGGCACTTCTATATCTTGAGCAAATGGGCTCTGATTTGCTACTCTGGCTCAAAGTCATGTTTTGACCTGGCAGGTCTAGAGGGAATGCCAAGGCTCCTGTGCTGTCAGTGTCTGAGCTGTGATTTATTTCCAGCTCCTGATTGGAACTTGAGATGTTTATGGTCCAGCTACAGCCTGGACACTCTTGCTTAGATCCTTCCCATGCTCTGCAGACCAAGATGGAGCAGAGCATCTCAGCCTTCCTTAGGGGCTGCCCCTCCTGAACAGAAGTGCCCTGTGCACATCATCTTCCCTCCTGCTTCTGCTTTCAGAATGAAGCTCTGGCTGTGAGCTAGGGATGGGGAAACATGAACCTCATTCCAGTCCTCCCCAGAGCAGACCCTTGCTCAGGCAAGCAGTCACCATCCACTGCCCTCACTGAATATTTTCTTCACTGCAGCTTCAATTTCAGATACAGGTGACAAAAAGGAAGCTGCATCACATGCATATTTACACCTTATTTCGTTTCAGCTTCACTCCTGGTGGCTCTTGTGACTGAAACAAATGCAGGGAAGGAAGGTGATAATAGAGATAGTGATTAACCAGCCCTGGGTGATTGACTGAGGTACCAGCTGGGAGGAACAGCCATGCTGGTGAGAAACTTCCCCCACCTCTCTCTTCCAAACCATGTATTTTTCAAGTTCACATCAATTACTTGTCTTTCCAACTGGATAAACTTGAATGAGGAGGCTTTCTGTAATCTGCTGACAAGATCGTGAAGCCTTCTTTGTTAGCTCCTCCTGATGCAATCTAAATTGGGTATTTGCAGGAAAGAAATGTAGCGTGGAGCTAGAAAAGATTAAAAAACAAAAGGAAAGAAAGGGAAGATACTAAGTTAGACACATGTGCAGGGGATGTGTTGTGCCCTGGATGTGCGTGCATGTACAGATGTGGTGCAAAGCTGGCACATCCCTGATAAGCTGTGTGGGAGGCACTAACGCTGGCTTCATGTGGAAGCTGTGCTTAAGATGGTATTTACCAGCTGTGCTGTCAACTTTTCCAGGCTTTCACCACTCTGTAGAAACCTCTGGGAGAGCTGCACAAGTCCTGTGTTCATCTCTTGATGGCTGTAAGCAGCAGCAAACACCTATACTCTCTTAATATTTGCATAACGCCACAACAAATAAAATTTCCTACCTTAAAGGAGCTTATTACTGAGATGGATGGGAGTTTAATTAGGTTTTTGTAACTAGACAGCTCTGTTTGTAATTTCTCTGTGCTTTATGCAGTGAGCTGGTCCTCTTGCCACTCCAGCAGTATCAAACTTCGTGGGAGGTGTTTTGCACATAACCATTTCTGTTTTCTTTTATTAAACATTCTCTGTCTGCTCTTGTGCTGTGAAGTTTTGACTTGCAGAGTGGTGTAGAGTAAACTCTGGCAGAGATGGGCAAATATTGTTTGGCTCACAGTCCCTTTTTGACTGTGTCCTGTATGTGTGTCATAATAACATTATGACAATACACAGGAAAACAGACTGGTCTCTTGCCATGGATAGGATCTTAAACATGATTGATTTAAAATACAAAGAGTGATGAATCCATTGGAAGGCCAGAGAGACTGCTGTTGAAGCAATAATCTGTACAGAGCAGAACCCAGATTAAATTGCCAGGTCTGCTGGCATGTTCCTGGGAAACATTATTCTATATTGTCTGTGCCCAGCTTTCTCCTCTCTAGAGCAGGACTGAGACTTGGCCTTTGCCATACGTGTTGAGCATAGTGAGTGACAGTCCATGGAGTTTCATGGAAAATGGTTCTTGTCAAAATGACCTGTTTTAGTTGTTTGAGGTTATAAATTTGGTTGGCAGTGGTAACAGCAGAGCTATAAAAAGCTTAAGCTATTTTAAGGTGTTTGGCTGTAAGCGATGTGATACTGTGATTAAAAGTTGGTTGAACACACTACAGAGAACACAGAGTAAATGATTAAGAACTTTGGGACGAGGATTTTATTTTTCCAGTGCAATTCCACACAAAAAAAATTATAGCAAGGCTAAAACTTTAGGGAACACCATATGATAGCTTTATGCTGGCCTGTGGCAGGGAGGGTGGCAGTGGGTTTGTTTGTAACATGTTTTTGGGTTTTTTCAAGCTAAGATACAAACCTGTCTGGAATGAATGCATAATGTTGGAGGGGAGCAGGCTGAGTGTTTGAAGAGCCCAGGAGAGGGAGGCTGGTGCATGATTAGAGCTCTGCAGATAACCTTGGTGGGGACTGCTGCCTCTCCCTGAGCTCTCTTAGGGGATACGACAGAGCTGGGGATGGGAGAATATAAACCTTGTGAAATTAGAAGCTTGACAGACTGTTGCTACACCACCTTACCATCACACGAGAGATTTGCCATAACAATAAACTTTAACAAGAGGGATTTGGGGACTGGTGTGTTCCTAGTAAATACTCTGAGTGGTGAGTGTTTGCTGCCAAGGCTTTTGGGAGTCTGAGTGATGCAGGAGTCCCTGGGTCTCCTGCAGGAACTGGAGAGGTTGTGACTGAGGAGCAATCTTTAAAGCTCCCATCCAGGCAGCCTGGAGCAGATGGAGATGGAGATGCACATCCAGTCACCAGCACCACCTCAGCCCCAGCAGCTGGCATCAGATGAAGTTAACGCTTAGGACACAGCTGTCTGCAGGATGCTTCCCCTCTAAGCTGCTTGATGTGGCTCTTCCTCGAGTTCCACACTGCTTTTTCTTCACAATCTCTTGTGGTCAGAGCTTTTAATGTGAGGAGGACACGTGCCCTTGCACCAGCCTTGTTCTGGATACTGGGAGCTGGTAAAAAGTTTGTTCCCTTTGGGGTTTAGGAGGGCAGCTGTGTGACTGGTAAACAGGGAAAAGTCTGTGAAGCCACCCAGCTTATGGAGCTGTGGAAAAGTTGGGAAAGGATGTCTCAGTAGGTGTTTACCCAAGCTCTAGTGTTCCCATGTAGAACTGAAAAGCTGCTCAGCAGAATTAATTATGCTTGGTAGGACTGATATAGTGACTTCTACAGTGCTAAACAAATACCAGTGAGACTTTAATTTCCTCCCACAATTATTTGTTTATGATACTACAAAACTTGATCCGGGTTTGTTTATACCCAAGGAGCTCAAGTACAGCAAGAACATCAGCAGTAATCAGGAAAACAGCAGCAGCTTGGGCTGCCAAAGTTTCACTCCGATATCCTCTGGACTTCATAAGGGCTGGAAACAAATCTCTTGGTAGCTGAAGTTCTTTGCAATAGGATTTTTCTATTCTGTTTCCTCAGGGTTGTTCCCAGTGTCTTGGTTTACTGCAGGTTCTTAGTTGCAATTGGAAACACAAACGGATTAATGGATTGAAACTAATCCTCAAAGTGTTACTGAAGATTCAGATTTTTCTCTCTGTGATGCCACCCAAGGCCTGCAAACGTATCCATTGCCTGAAAGGAGTATTGTTTTCTGTTACACTGAGGCTCAACAACCTCCCATGAAGCTGCTGCTTTGCTGTTTGCAAGCTGTAGTGAGCTGAAATATTTTGCAGTGGTTGCATGCAAATCCATCCTCCCCTCTTCTCCCAGGGCTTATCAGAATTGTCAGACATCCCAGAGGGGCAGAGGTGATCATCAGCATTGACAATCCGAGGGAGAAATGTGAGGTGGGAATGCAGGAAGCCCTTTAAGAAGTTTGGATGTCTGTTGGGTTTGCTTTTCTTTTGGTCTCCCCACACAGAACTTCCCACCTTTCTTGCATATTTAATTTGAAAATCAGCAGAAAGGAGCTGAGAGGTGACTGGTGAAAGGGCTGATTCCACTCCTGGCATCAGCTGAAATCACTGGTGCTGTGCTAACAAACTACAACTGGGTAATGTCTTAAGGATCAGAGAAGAAGAAAAACGTGGGGGATCAAGAAGAGAATCCATTCAGGGAAAGGGAAAGTAGTGGGAAGTTGCAGACCTGGATGTTTTCCCTCAGGCTCTGTGTTTCATGAGGCAGTGGAGGTGTTTCTGAGTGCAGAGGGTGCTTCTCCAGGCATCCCAGCCCAGCTCACTCCAGTGCCTGCATTTGCTTCCTCCCACACTTGCTGTGTGGTGTGGGTAGGATGCCCCAAGGAGGAAAACACAAGATGAAAAACACATGAAAAATTCAAGGATTTTTTTATTATTAATAATAAAACCCCCATATGTTTACATTGTTACTAGAACCAAACAGTTGCATCAGCTCCAAGATGTGAAGGTGGAAATGTAGGGTTTCTCTGATGGATATCAAACTCAAATCTTTCTCCAAAGTAGAGGCTGTAGTGCAGGGCAGAGTGGTGCAATGGCTTAGAGGCTTGGGAGTCCATACATTGAGTGTGAGTCTCTTACCATGTGTAAATCCATGCCTAGGGGCTGCTGGAACTACTTTCCTGCCCAGTATAGAGCTGAGTGATGGGTAACCTCCTGGTGTGAAGGGCTGAGGACATTACAAAGTGTGCAGAGAAGATGTTTGAGTCTATCCACAATACTCAGATGTTTTCTGTCCAGCCATATGAAACAAATTTTTCCCTCTTCTGAATGAGGGTGGAGGGAATTTCTGTGCTAAATTGTGCAGGATGTGGAAGGTCAAGAGCATCTGAAACTGAGTGATGGGAGAAGGCTGACATGAAATCCAAAGGAGTTCCTTTGCTTGGGTGTGGGAATCGATGTTCTGCAAGGAGCCAGATTCCCTGCTTGTAAATCAGTTCAGCTTGTAATATCTGTCAAGTGTTTGGGGACACCTGATGCTGTATAAATGTCAGTTGTTATTACAGTTTCTTGCTTGGTTTATTGATTTCTCCCCTGCTGTTCTCACTGGGATGGAGTGATTTGAGGTCTTTGGTGGATCAGCTCTTGCTCCTCCATACTTGAAGCCCCTTTCCCTGAAGTGCAGGGCAGTCACACATCCCCTAACCAGATGCAGCTTTCCCTGCTGGGGTTTTTGCATCCCTTCACCCCAGTAGGTTAAATGATGCCCAGCTCCTGAGTACATACTCTCTGGGGCATAGAATATCTTCTGTGATCCTTCTAGTGATGTTCTGTGGACTTTGTGTTCTGCTTCTCCTCCGCTGCACACATCCACACCCACTTACCCTTTTATCCTATAGATTCTTCTTTTATTTGCATGAAAATACGTTATTTTACTCTGAAGGACAAAGTTATCATTCTATCTTCTAGCAAATGTATTGCCCTAACCTTTGAAAGATCAGCTGTGAGATATGAACCTTTGACAGGATCTGATCTCCCTGCAGTATTTTAGATTAGCGCTCAAAGTAGCTTCGGTTAAGGGGAAGAAAGAAAAAAGAAATAAATATTTTTCTCTCATTCTCCTGCCAATTCCAGGAAGTCTTCCCTATCCCCTTTTCCCTACTGCCATCACATCAAGAAACTTCCTTCGCTACCCTGGAAAATGTTGAACTTTTGAGGGAAAAAGGGGTTTTTGTTTCCCTAAATCAGTTCCAGGATTTCCTGGGTGGAGATGAAGTTGCTGAAGTTAGCAGGGCAGATGTTATGCTGCATTTCCTGGACATTTTCTCTCTGAACCTCTCTGCTGCTTCAGAAACCTTTCCTGTCTTTCCCAAGCTCCATGGGGGCTTCTGAGTGCCTGTTTTTTTGTCCACTGGCCATGTTAGTAAAACTTGGTTTAAGTGGTACTATGAGTGCATGTTTTTTGGATTTCCTGTCAGCAAGTCTGTCTGTTAGAAGTGTTACTAGCAGTAGTAAGGAACTCCTCAGCTTGTGTGAGGTGACTGTATGGTAAGCAGCAGGGGATGGTGATTTGTAGAGCTGAAGGTCTGGCTTGCTCTTCTCTTTCATTAGTGTCAGGAATTTGCTTGGAAGCCATCCTTGAGTCAACATGTTGGAAACACAGCATGAGAGAGACTTCAGGTCCAAAAAACTCGAGGTCTGCAGTGCAGCTGGAGGTGACTGCTGCTTGAATCTCACCTGCTTGCAGTTGCTTTGCTGAAGTGAGGTGCAGCTTGGAGCATTGCCCTGCATATCACCCAGGTAGATCTCAGAACCAAACACTAACCCACTGGCCATGCTCATCCTGGCCAATTTAAAGCTCCTGTGGCAGGTGACAGCTCCTGCTGCAGCAGTGTCAGATAGTGCCATGCAGATCTGAGAAGCTGTGCTTGGAATTGTAAATCCAGGTATGTGACTTGACCAGGACAAAAGCAGGTGGGTGTTAGAGGCAGGAGCAGCACTACCATTTCCCAGCTCTCAGGCTAGCGTCCTGCCTGCAGCATCTGCACTTCATCTGTGCTTCCTGGCAGAGCAGTACAAAAGCTAAATGGTTTTGACAGAGCAGAAAGGGCACTGTGGTTCCTCTGTGCTTGGCAGGGAACTCGATACCAGCATGGGGAGGACAGGAAAGAGGAGTCATGATCACTTAGATGTGTATGAGAGATTTTTATGGATTTCTTTCCCTTTTTTGTATGAATTTGGAGCAAGGGGCAATAAACTGGAGAATTTTTATATCTTGTGCAAAAGCTGACATTGCTAAAATCTCACATTATTGCAAGCTGCCATAAAAAAGCTCTTCAAAGAGACACAGCTGGACTCTGAATGTGGAAGCAAAGTGATTACCAGAAGCCATCAGCCAGGACTGGGAAAGCTGTAGGGAAGTCAGTAAATTATTAGCACGAGTTTCTGGATTATCTGGTTTCCTAAAGAGATTCCACCCCCTCCTGCTTGAGTATACAGGGCAATGGGTTGTCATCCCTTTTAGTGGTCCCTGCTCAAAGTCCTGGTGTCTGAAGAGGGTGAGAATAGGTCTGAAAAATGCCAAAGGGCTTTTGATATTGTTCCAGAGGATTCTTTTATTTATGCTGGTGCTATGACCTAGATTTAAGGCTGGGTGATGCTGACCACAGGAATACTCTGGCATGCTCATGTGGGTTGTTTGAGAGAGTCCTAGGAGATGATGTCCAATGCAATAGAAAATTGCAGACCCATCCTCTTACTCTTTGTGTCATCTGTGGTTTAGATTGCAGTCCACAGATGTTCTTTCTGGCTTGGGACTGTTCAAGCACAACTTCTGACAGAGCTGTTTGATAAGGGTTCTTGGCATCCAAATGTACTTTGCAAGATGATAGAAATAGTTGGAGAAGCGAACCACCTCTGAAATAAAGATCCAAGGCATATAGAGATAATCCCTGTGTGTTTAGAGCATGAGAAGAAAGTGTGTGTTCTGATGGGGAACTAGCTGGGAGGAATACAACATTTTTTGTTGTCCTTTTGGGGTAAAGTCCCTATATTTAATTCTGTTGGGGTTGGTACAGATGTGCAAGGAAGAAAAACTATTTGACTATGCAAAAGTGAGGGAAAATGGGTGCTGTCCTATGCTTCCTTGATGCAAAGATGTTAAATATATAACGATGTTGTGTAGATGTTTTGGCTACTCCGGAGAAGCTGTACAAGGGTAGTAGCTAAGAAAAGAGGAGCTTGGTGCTTGAACACAGAGTTTCACAAGTGGAATTCTCCTTCACTTCTTTCCTTATTCACATGCATTACATTAATTTACTTGGTGGACCATAATATATCACCAGGAAAACAGAATGTATACAGCTCTTTATATACATATTTCTTGCACCATTAAACTAGTCTCTCTATGACAGAGCCAGTGAACAAGTTCCAAGAGGTAACCTGGAATATTTTAGGGCATAACGTTCTATAATAAATATATACATATATCTGCACTTGGCAACTCCTGAGTGCACAACCCAGTTAGAAAACATAGGCTTAGAAATTACAGTGGATTTATAAAATGTGGACTTAAATATTAAATTGCTTTGATACCTTTTGGCCAAAGGACTCTGGTCTCAGAGCCCTTTCATTTTTATAGGTGTGTTAAAAATGAGCGATTTTAAGCTGAGTGTTCCACCTCCAAGCCTTACTCTTTCTGTTTTGAAAATTGTCTGTGCCCAGGCTGTCTCCCTTCAGAGCCTGCTGTTTCCCCAGCTGCCAGGATGTGCTTCCAACAATTCTGTCTTCCCTTCTCCTCCTCACCCTGCTACCAGCAGCTGAAAAAAAGGGGGGCAGGAGGCTGGAGAGAAAAACCTTGTTAACAAAATTTGTTTAAACATTTAGCACCTCTGCTGCTCTTTTTCTGTACTGAGTACACATGACAGAGAGTAATTTATACCCTGAAATTACAATCCATATGAATTAGCCTGGCACAAATACATCATTTCCTAATACTATGGACAAGATGCTTCAAGGAGTGATGATGAGAACAACCCTTTCCTAGATGTTCTGCTTTATTTGCTGAGTAATTATCTAATCATTTTCTTGTAATGATATAAAAGGATTTTTATTCCCCTTCCCCCTCCACCCTACAACACAACAAGTGCTGCTTGGAGGCTGTGGATAAGACAAGACCCAGAAATAACAGGAGTAGAGAGACTTTGCCAGCACAGATGTGCACCCCAGGGAGAGCATCCTGGGCTCTAAGGGGATGGCCATGTGGGGAATCTCTGGTGTCAGCGGGTGTGATGTGTGGCTTGGGGTAAAATCCTTCTCTTTCAGGAACAAGAATTTTTCCATTTATTGGAAGATGAGCTCTGAAGTCTGAGTGGTTGCTGTGAGGCCACTGCTGTTCCACAAACTCACCCATCTTGCTTCATTTATGGTAGCTTGTGTTACTGACCTGTCCCTTAAGTAGTGACTTCCTTGCTATGTGATTTATTTCCTATCCAAATTCTCTTGCAAAGCCACTTTCCTCTCCTGTGTTTTGTACAGCTCCAAGCCCAGGAGTTCACAGAAACCTTTTGGTTTCCAGGTTCTTCTGCAGTATTAATTGCTGAGTTGCTGATTAGTTGGACAAAACCCTGGGCCAGCTTTTTCTCTGTTCCCCTTTCCTGGGTTGCTGACTTAGCTCTTCAGCTCTGAGGAGCTCAGACATTGGACATCTCTTCCTCACCTTGCATAATCTTGTTTGCCTCCTGTTACCATAGTAATAAGTGATGATTAAGAAACCTCCTTTGAATTCTGTTTAACAATGAGGAGTCCATGCAGAGCTGATGATCAGAAGGGTCTGGATGAGCTTGGATCATTTGTGTTGCTCACAGCATGTAGGATGCCAAAATCCAACCAGAAACCTTGGAGGGGCTTTTGTTGAAGTGTCTGTGCTGCTCCAGGCCAGCCATACCCACTGCTTTCTTAGCTTGAGGTGTGCTGTTGATCAGCATTTTGAAACTGCTTCAGAGATGCTCAGTAGGAGGGACCACAACTCTTCCATCTGCAAATAAAATGGAGCTGCTCATCCCAGGGATGTGACACGGTCCAATGCCTTTAGAAGCAATACTTGTGTATGGTTAAGGTGGTACTAAATGCTTTCCAATATTGGAGGTCCCTTGTGCTGGTATGGTGGTTAGAGATAAATAGCAATATGATTTCACCTGCAGCCTGGCTTCTTTGCTTAGTGGCTGTTACACAAATTTTCAGGAGCTTTTTACTCCATTTCTCCGTTCTTTGCAGCTGTTGTATGACAGTGAGCTGTGGTCATGCTGATGCATCTTGTATTATGCTGCCAATTTACTATCTCCCCAAGATGTAATAAACATTATCCGAATGCTATCCAGCTTTGGGGGCAGGGAAGGAAACGGAATTAAAAATTGCATGAGGGTCTGCAAGGGAGAAGGGGGAAACTCTCGGAGAGAAGGGGAAAAGCTCGCAGAGATTTTTTTTTTTTAATCATTTTACCTTGTGGCCTTGTAGCAATAGTGGTGTGAGAAATTACTAGTTTTCTCCTGCACTCCATGGTGCAGTGACCTTGCTGGATAATTACCTTCAGGTCCTTGTTGCAGCCACCTTGAGTACAAGAAGGGAGAAAAGGACCTCGTGCATGTTGGATGCAGCTGAGGTGACAGATGGCATTGTGTGGGGAGACAAAGCACAAGCACTGAACCTGTGTCAGGATAACCTGTTATGACACCATTAATAAAACCTCATAAATAATCAGATCAAAATGATCAGTTTGCTTTTTCCTTCCCCAGGCAAATCTCCCGATTCCTTTGAATATTTGTAGTTCCTGTTGTGCAGAGGTTATTGGGATGTGAGGATCTCTCGGTTCCCAAACCCATGTGCACTGCCAGTCCCAGCTGGACTTCTGAGGAGCCTTGCAAAAACAGGAAAACCTGAGGGCTGGGAGCACAGCAGGATTTTTCCAGAATTGTAGAGAAGGTGCAGAGCAGAACTGGGAACTCTAAGGATAAGAACCCAGGGTGTGAGATGGTGATGACAGGATTTCAAGTGGTGAGAGTTTGTTCAGGCAGTAATTAATTCCCCTGTTTAGCCTGCTCACTGCTGTTCTTGCTCAGGACTGGCTTGAGGAATTCAAGGGCTTTGTAGCAGTTTTGCAGGGTTTATTCCATCCAAAGTGATGGCTGAAGAAAAGCCTGTTGGAAGGGTATTGGTGGACCAACTTTTATTTAATTTTGTTTGCTTTCATAAAAGAAAAAGACCTTACCATTAGGGCCTGGACATCTTTGAAATATAAAATCTGTAACAACAATAAAAAGCACTCAACCTATCAAATAATGTGTGTTAACTTAACCAGCCACTATGCAGCTTTTCAATGACACAAAATTAATGAGAAGAAAATATACTGTCATGTGATGAGTTGCTCTTCATTGTGAGTCTGAGTACATTAACACATTTACAACCTCAGAATGAATTGTGTATCTCTTGGCTGTGTGGGTTCCTAATTGAGATTTGAACTTCTAGATACTATTAGCATGCAAATCAGAAATAGTGGGAATAATAATAAAAATTACCTTAACCTACTGAACTACAGTAACAATACTGCAGCCAGAGAGGGATGATCGTGCAAGTAAGATGGCATTTTGGCTCCTGCAGATGAAGATTAATAGAGAACAGAAAATATACTTGGCCTGCCTGGGTGGATCTATTAGAACCCTGTGAACTGCTTTTTGCTGTACCACACTCTGTGCAAATGTCCCAGCACTGAAACAGGTGAAAAAATCGTTTTGAATTGTGAAGCTGATTTAACCCTATCTGTGCTGTCAGGTTTGGTTGTAAGGACTGACAAGCTAGGCTTCTCTGGGCTCTTTCTTAGTTCTGTGCTATTATTTACAGTTGTAATTAGAAGCCACTCCGGCTAGTAATTTGTTTCATGATGTATCAAAGCCTCTAGTACAGCAGGGATGAATTATACCTCTCCAGCAGTCAGGAATTACTGGGGAAATTGTTTCAGTCTTACTGAACTGAACATCAGAGTCAGACCTTCTGTTTCCTCCACTGAGATGCTGGGTGGAGAACTGGGTCTTTCTGAAACCTTCCATGAAGTGCCAGATTCTTCCAAGCCTCCTTGCCACTCATTCCCATGAGGAGCAGAGGGAATTAATGAACAAGATTCTCCATGTTTCATACTCCTAACAGTGTATTTTGTTTATCTGCTGCTTGCAAATGGGGCTGCCAGACTGAGCTGGCTCCAGTCAGGATCTTCCCATCAACCTTACACCATTATCTTGGGTTTCTAATGGCATTGTGTCCCCTCCATCACCCCTGATGGCCACTTTACCCAGGGAAGAGGATTATCAGTCTTACTTTATTACTGATGACAGCATGAGATTTTTCAAGCACCTGAAAACACTGTTTGGCTGATCACTTTGTAAGTTATTGGGTTATTGTGAATTATGGAGTTCTTTCCTTCTACTCCCAGCAGATAAAAATGCATTTCCTTGCAGCTAATCTCAATGTAAAAATCAGATCCTGTTTCCCTCTGTAATGTGTGATGTGATCTAAGGCTGTACTGGCACAGAAGAGGTTTAATGAGAACAGCAGCCCTGAATGCTTGGGTCTGGGTCTGATTCTTTTTGCTTTGGCAGCTGAACACATTCAAAAGTTTCCAGTGAGTTTGATGGGCCCAGTTATTGAAGCTTTTACAGAGGAATTGAATTCCCAGAGTCCCTTGTGGAATATCAGTTTAGTGACATCGATCCGAGCTCTTTTAGCAATGTCAGCCCCAGGTGACAGCCCCATGGAGACCTCTGCTCCAAGGAGCAGGAAGTCCATGTCTGTAATCTTTTTCTTTTTTTTTTTTTTTTTTTTTTTTTAGGTAGAACTGCATGTAATTATTTGCAAGGGTATAAAACCCACTTGCAGTGCACTTGGTGCTTAATGGCAATGTGTGGGGAGTACTATGTACTATGTACTATGAGTGTCTCAAATGCCTGTACAATAATCTCTTGCTTTGTTTTCTTATCAGTATTTAATATTAGGTATGGCAAATAAGAAACCTTCTCTCCTCTTCCCCTTAGTTGTTGCCACACATGGATTAAAGTGTGGGGTTTTTTTTTTAAATAAATACAAACTTAAATTACATTTTATTTTCTTACCAGCTGCTAACTCTCCAAGTCAGATCGGGAGATCAATTATCACAGCAGTGAATGAATCTAATTTTTTCAATATAATTTACGGTAATTCCATATTCTCTGCCCAAGAAACAAATAGTACTGGCTTTTTTCCAAAAGTCAGCTTAGAAAGAACAACAGAAGGAGCCTCACAAAATCAGCAACACCACTAAGACACCAGCAAGGGCTCCTGGTCTGCAGGGCTGTGCCAGCAGCAGGGAGTGTGGTACTTGCTGCAGGCTTTGTGGCTCGCACTTGGATCCAAGTGTTCCTCTCCAATGTCTCGTAGTGATTTGTAATCATGAGCAGTTTATTGACTAACACTTAGTGGGAAGAAAGGAGGCACCCCAGTTTCATGTGCCTGGCATTACCTCCTTGCTTCTCTCCCTCCCTGCCTTTAACCCCTTCCGAGGACACTGGGGAGAGCTCCCAGAAATCCATGGAAAAAAAATCTTTATGCCTGCTCAAATTCTATTTTACTGGTAGGGTTTCTTGGATTGCAGTCAGGACAGTGCTATTGGCAGGGCAGGCTGCCACCATCAGCAGCTTCTGAGCACTTACGTCATTTATTGGGAAGTATGTTGTTCAGAGGGAGTTTAAATAATTAAAATTAATTGCACGCTGAAGTTAGACAGTGGAGGGGAGCAACCAAAAGAGGCTGCAACATTTGTTCTTTTCATTTAAAAACACAGTCACTAAATCTGGCTTTAGATCTACCAGGAATACAAATAGAGCAATTGATTGGCAGTAATTCAAAGCCCCAGGACATACAGCTTGGAAACAAGGAATCTCTTAATGTCAACAGTGGTTCTTCACACAGCCTAAGATGCAAACAAGTGGGGAAAGGTTTTTCCCGTGTTGTTTATGGCTTATCTCCACCTAGTGAGAGCACTTTTTTGTATGTTGCATTAAAAATTCCTTCCCAGAGATGATTGGATCGATTCCTCCTCTTTCCGTTAACGTGCAAGCCAAGAAATGATGGAATTTTTTCAGTGCAAAGTGTGCCCTGACTTTAACTCAGCTGTAGCACAAGCACCTGAAGCTCCTAGAACACAATAGTATGAAAGAAGTCACTTCTGAGGTCACAGATTCTTTTTTGGCTTGTTCACTGAATAACTGATTTCTGTTTGTCTTTTTCCTTAGGTTTGTACAATCACACTTCTCCTTCCCAGTGTCTCTGATCTCCCGTAGTAGAATTGACACCTCTCGTTTCCAAACGACAAGTTCAAATAAAGTAAGTGCCACACCCTGCATTTTGTGCAGTTTGGGGGCTGTTCTGTTTCAGTTCTGTGATAGATGGAAAGCACAACACCCCTTACCTCCCCAGTGCTCTTTCTGTGGAGGCAGAAATTGCTTTTGAACATGTGTGGATGGCACAGTGTCCCTGGAACAGCTGTAAGGGCACAGCCTGCAAGGTCCCCATGCTTTAGTACTGTGCTGAGCACCATTCTGGGGAGCAGGAGAGAGCCAGAGGGAACAGCAAGGGCCAGAAAATGGGAGAGGATGGGAGCCAAGAGCAGGAACAGTTCTGTGCTCTGGTGGCAGCATCCCTGGGATGAAATGGGCTTGCAGAGCTCTGCCACTTCAGAGCTGCCTGGATCTGAATTGCTTTCCAGTGCCTCTTCATTAAGGTGGATTGTCTTGGAGCTGTTAGAGAGCAGGAGAAACTCTCTTCACACTTGTAAGAATTGTATTAGTTGCTGGTACTAACTAATGGAGTTGTTTCTTTAGTTTCAGCTACATGGTTTAACTCTGAAAGTCATCATTTTTAAACGTCCTGGATCTGGCTGCAAGGGATTATTTCCTTTGCCTGCAGCAAGCAGATATTGACAGTAAAAGGAAAGGAAAGGTTGGCAAGAGTTTCTGCAAGTGGTGGGACACGTGGACTATCAAGACAGAGGTGGTCCAGGCACCTTGTAAAGCTCTGGCACAGGAAACTATTGATTATTTAATGAGCTGATAAACAACAGGCTACAGAATAATTGCACATTTGAGTGTCTTTGACCTGAGCTGGCTCTTCTTTCACAAAGCAGGCACAGGACTGCAGTCATTGGCTGCATGAAGGGGTGGAGTACAATCCCTAGGAGAGAATATTCCATGGAGCTGGGATTGTTGGGATGCCCTCCTTACCCCTGTGTTACCAGGGATGCATTTGTGTGTCTGGGTGAGGTTGATGTTCTGTCCTTTTAACCAGAACACTGTAATTACAAATGCTCAGTGTCAGGGGTTTGTCCTCATGTGAATTGTGGCTGCCAAGTTGGAAATGTGACCAGAGGCAGCAAGAAGAAAATCATTTTGAACCTGGAGGCAGTGAAAATGCACCTGTCCCAGGTCACACTGAAGTGGTGGCCAGGAGCTCTCACCTATAATCCTGTAGAATTTGTGTTGCTTGGGAATCCTCCCTTGGACAGTTTTCCTCCTGCTGGTTATTTGAGCCTTGGACTTCAGGGTAGGATTTGTAAGGAAAAAAGTAAGAATCTAAAAAGAAATAGACAACATATAGCTAGTGGAGATTACAGAAACAATTTGATGTTCTTATGCTAATTGCATCCCTCTTCCTTACAAACTGCAATCACTTCATTGTTTTTGTGCTGTGTGTTTTTTGAAAAGATTTCATTGAAGCTTCCTTGATGAGGCAGACCACAGAATGAAAGAGGTATGTTATGAATGGAAATTCTGGATGTTCCATGTTAATTCTTCTTTTGATTTCATCTTAGCAAGCTTGTTCACTTTACAAGCAGAAACCTAAACTGGTTGGATTGAGAGACTGGCTGGTTCAAAGCTGGCATCCTGGAAATGAGCTGTGCCCCTTCTGTTGTGTGCCTGGGTCAGGGAGCCTGGGTACTGCTCTGTACACTATGAGTTAGACCTAAACCTCTGGCAGAGGCATGATGAGAACCCCATTACTTCCAAAAGTGCAGCAGAGTTTGAACTGCCTCCCTGCCACATTTGTCCCCATTCTCTCTCATTTATAACATCAGCTGATAGACAGAATTGTCTCCAATTTCTTCTTGCCCATACAGCAATAAAACGTGTAAGACATTTGGAATCTCATGAGATTTCCAGACCAAAATGTTTTCATAGTAAGCAGCTACAGTTTCTGAAATTAGCCTGCCTTGAGGGTGAATTCCTAGCAGAACACTTTTTCCTAATTTTAGCAGCAGCATCTTGGGAAATGATGCAACTGAGACTGTGGGAGTCTGAGATTTGAGGCCCAGAATGAACACCAAGATCATCTCCTCTGGCATCTCACCCAATGCAGCACTGGGCAATCAGGACAGAGCCTTGTGCCCCATCCAGCAGAACTTCCCTGACACAGGGGGGAAAGTTAGAGGCTCCCCAGGAGGACAAGGCAGACACATCCTGAGCTCTTCCCAGTACTTAATCACTCCTCACTATTTTCAGAAGCCTCTGGGGTGCAGTTACCTGCTGGGAACAAGTGTTCTCCTTTTTGCTGAGTAATGGGCAGGTAAAAAAGTGACAAGGAGTCCAGAGGAAACTCTTATTTGAGGCAATAGCCACCTGACGAGTTGCAGCTCCTGGTTCAGAATGAGAGTCTGTGGTGAATCTTTTGTCCTGTCTGAAAAAGAAAAACACCCTTGAAAAATTCTGTTATTCCCCTATGAAAACAATGCATTTGAGTATGACAAATCCCATCCCACTCAGCCAAGTCAAAGCCTTGGTTCTCATGAGCTTTCTGCTTGTTTCACTCTTTTTGATGCACCTGGCTTCCACCTCCACTCCTGCTAACACATGTTCTGTTTTTCCTTGTGGAACCACTTTTTTTCCTTTGAGTCATCAAAGACAGGCATTGCCGTGTTTAAAGAACATAAACTTTTAATTTGATGGCATTATGATCAGCTGAAGACAGGTTCCTTTTGTTCATGTTTCTTTGCTTAGACACAAGAAAAAATGAAATTTAAAAATAGCTGCCCTTGTTTAAGCAATTATATTTTTAAGGCTCAAAGAGAAAAGCATTCTCAGAAATACAAAAGGGTGAGAACTGAAAGACTCCTGCCACTCTTGTTCTGGCCTTGTTACTAATTTGTGATTTGGTTCTGACTCTGTGGCAGAACAAGGGATTCCTCACTGGGCTGTAGGTGTGAGCTTGGGCTCAGTGTGAGCCCATCCAGCCCAGTGGAGAAGGCTTCAAACATCACTTGATCTCCTCTTAGTGCCTCTCCCAACATCTGAGGACATATCAAAGAGTGCTGAACTGGTAATATTGGAATAGGTGATTTATTAAGTTACCTGTAAGTTGCAGAGACAACAGCTCTGATATTGATGTACTCATCTGAAACAAGTGGCAGGTCTGAATGCTTTGGTTCTCTAGCTGCTGAAGCAGGATAACTGAAGTTCTTTTCATCCTGTTCTCGTCTGTATTATTCAGACTGTAATGGGCTGAGGACAAGGGAGTGTTGCTTGAAGCCTGTACAAAGCCCAGTGGGACCTGGTCTCAGTTGCAGCTCTGGTTGTTGCTGTAATTCACACATGTGAGGGGTCCTGAGCCATCTGGGTGCACAGGACTGAGGGACAGTTGGATCTTGGCTGGGGCTGTGAGGGCCTCTTGAAGAAATAATACCCTAGGAAATAAATCAAAGCACATTCCTTATGGTCCTGAGTTTTCTTAGCAGTGTTTCAGATCAAGTCCCCAGTTACTTCAAAAGCTTTTCCAGCACTTAACAGTCTACAAAATTGTACCCGTGTTCCCTTAGCTGACGTGAAGGAAGTGACTGCTGTTTGCTACTTGTGCAACCAAAAAAAAACCCAAACCCACCAGCCCATTTCTGCAGTTCAACAGCTCAGCTGAGAGAGCAGCAATGCCTGGACCAACCCCAGGCACCCCCCCCAGCACTGCCCCTCCATGGGTGGAACTTATCAATTGAAATTAATTCTTTCAGAACAATGGCAAATAAGCCCCTGCATTTTCTATGCTCTCTGCACAAAGCATATTGTAGTGGCACGTAAAATATTTATGCCAAATTCATTTGGAAGCTGTAACTTACATTATCCATAAATGAATTCAACAAAACCTTTTAAAAAAGCCTTTTACTTTTGAGCAGGGAAGTGCTTTTCTATCTTCACTGTTCTGGGATTTGAACACATGCACCCATCTCTTATTTTAGCCTTCCAAGAACAATTTGCATTTCAGGGAATGGTGTTTAAATTTTTTATTTCTTTTCTGCTTGCAAAGTCTGTTTCGTTTTGTTTCTTCAGCCTGGTAAATGTCTTTTTCCTCTCTCTTAAAGAAGAGAGAAAAACAAACGTTCCAGTTAAGGTCTTGAATTGAGGAATCAGCTTTGAATTTTCCAGCTCCTCTTTCATGGACTCCCTGGGTTCCCATGGGTAGATCCAGCTGCTTATTGGAAGTCAGATGAAATTCATTATCAGCAGATGTGAACAACTTTTAGAGTTCAATTAAATTATACTCACTGTACCTCCTGTAAATAAAAACTATTGTTATCTCTCTCTATAGCTGGAGGAACTGAGAGGCTTAAGGTCCCATCTCCACAAGGGTATGAAATATCCACAGAGCAAAGAGGAGAATTCCTGTGCTGGATGGTGTTGGGTCTGGACTTCTTGAAGAAGAGCTTGGACTTTTTACTGATTCTTAATTTATTATATGTTGACTTTCCTTGTGTTCATCACACTCTGCTGCTGCTAGATGAGTTGTTTTGCTTCAGGAGATGAAAGCTGTGATGTGGCTGTGGTGGGAAGATGAGGGGAATCAAGGCAGAGCTGAGAGATCCCAGGTTGTGTTGTTCCTTATGGGAAGAGCTGCTCTGAGTGGAAGTCTCCTGCAAGCCCCAGATGAGCAGCTGAGCCATTTGGTTACCTTGCCTGTCCTCTGAGATGCTTTATCCTTGCACAGAGCATTTTCAGGGACATGAGGTGAGGACAGTAACTTCCACCCATGTTTGTTTCTGAGGGCTCATGTTGCATTTTGGAAAAGTCGGGGTTTTGTTGTTGCTAGCATGGGTCCTCGAGTGACCTGGCTTGCCCCTTAGGGAAACCTTTTCAAATTGCACAAAATAATGAGCTGATTCACTGGTGGAGTTTCTCTCCTTTTGCCTCCATCAAAGTGGAGATTAGGTTGCATCTAAAATGGCTGCATCTCCAAAACCATCCCTGTGGTGGGAGGCTGCTGCTGCAGTGATAAATATGCTGCTTTCATTATTTTAATAATTAAAAATGCACTTTAAAAAAGTCCTTCTGCACATGCTATAGGAAAGTCTGTTGCTTTTATTCTAGCCTCTCATAGATCCTTAACGTTTTATGGGCACTTTAAAGTAGAAATAAAGATTCTTTTTCAAATAAAAAAACCAGATGTCTTTCAAACTGCCGTCCCATTCCACACAACTGTAGCTATTCTCTCTGTAAGATGCTGCATATGGACCAAAGCCTTTTGCCTTGCCTCTTCTAGAGATGTGCAGGTTTAAGGCAGAAGAATTCTCCTCCTCTTACCCCAATCCTTGTAAACACATTCTAGAAATGCAGAAGGGCAGCCTGGGTGTAAAACTGGGAGCTGAGAGATCCTGTCCCACAGGTTCCAGTGGGCACCTCCTCTGGGGTACAAAAAGCAGCCCTGGGAATCTCCTGTGTAAAGATGGGCTCAGAGCTTGAAGCAGAAGCCTTCAGAGCTCTGCCCTCCTCTTCCTCCTCATGGCCACCATCAAGCTGTTGTGTTGTGGTCTAGCTCAGAAGCAGGTTAAATTTTAATATACTTATGATCTTACAATATGGCTGTGGCAAGTATCCCTTTGCTTCCATTTTCCATCTGTAGGACCAGGCTGATGCTGTTCTGTGGCCAAATGGCAGCTCCTAATGCAGCTCCCAGGTCCTGTAAAGTCTCCAGATCCATGTGGGTTTGTTCCTGAACTTATCTTGGCATTGCAGAGAGAGGAGGTAAGTAAGTATGGAAGTAACAGACATTACACAGCTTTGCCTTTGGTTGATTGGACTGCAGACTATCAGAAGATAAGAAAATCCAATGAATTTAAAAGGAATTTCTGTTCTGCAGAGTCATTATAGCAGAATAATATATATGAAGTTATTTGTTGTCAATATTCACCCAAGAAGTTGCACAGAGAAATAGAACTGATGCATCTGAGCTGTCTGGGGTATATATTTGTTTTCATTGTTACTTTTTGGCAGAAAATGTCTTCCAAAGGAAATAAATACAGGAAGATATTAGATAGGAAGAACTGGTGATTTTGAAGATCTGCTTTCCTCCCACCTTGTGTTGTTGTATTTCCCTGCTATCTTGCTTTCTGAGCTCCCTTTCATTTATAATGAAGTTTCTTTGTCTGATTGACAGCTGAGGACAGTTTGCAACATATCAGTTGCAATTTAAAGGCAATGTGATGAATGGTTTAGGAAAACACAGACAGAAAAACACCAGTTTCACTAATGGGGTAGGTTTGTTGTCAAAGAAGTCACTTTTGGTTTGGTTTTGGTTCCTTCCACCTCCTGTGAGCAGGTTTGGTGCCAGGGATGCAGTTTGGCAGATAAGGCTCCTCTGAACCAATTCTCAGGCACAAGGAATGTGTATGTGGGGCTCCCCATTAAACTGATTCTTGCCATTTGACTTACAAAATATAATGGAAAAATCCCTTCAGCCCAGGAGAGCAGTAGTGGGAGAGCAGGCAAGCTGGTAAAATCAATTGCCAGAGGAATCTGGTGTAAATCAGAGCAGAGAGTTAAAATGGGGGAGAAATGAAAAGAAACTCCTGTCTGAGTAGAAACTCAGTCTTCAGAACTGAACTGGGAATCAGGAACACAATGTGCTGTACCAGAGTCTCTTAAGAAAAAGATGAAATCCCTCCTGAGCTCAGTGATGAGGTTAATCAGGATTTCTGCTCCTCTCCAGCTGGGAAGCATGGGTGAGCAGCATCTTAGTGGCTTGGAGAAGACACTGATGTCCAGCTGGGGCTGATGGCTTTCAAGGTTATAATAATCAAGCAGATCACAGTGAGTCTGTGTACAGTCCATAAATACATGCCAGTGCATGGAGGGGGATTTGATTTGCAGGTGAACTGTTCTGTGCAAAATTACACAGTAAGGGAAACCATTGCCTAAAAAAAAAAAAAAAAAAAGACAGAATTTGGAAATCTACAGCTGTGGAGCTTGTGCTCCTCTGGATGATCCTCTCAACACCTCTTGAGCAGTGAGGAATATTTACGAAGGCTGTAAATTTGAAAACAAAGAAAATCAAAATAATTTTGCAAAAGGCAAGCCACGAGCTCTGGGCTATCACTGCAGAGTGAGGCAGCAGGAGCCAAGGTTTGAAGAGCCTCCCAGTCCCTTACCAAGTTTCAGAAGCAATCCTACCTCCATTCAGTGCTGCATTTTAGTGGCAATGGACCCATTAAAACCATCACTTCAGCTTCCTCAAAATAAGATTGATATATATAGCCTCAGAATCTAAGTAGCTTTGTACCTCAGTTCCCTGCCACAATCTCTATGCTAGATGCTTGGAAGAAAACAGCAATATAGCCAAAAGCTACAATAATTTTCTGCAGGTATTGCCTCTTCATTCTTGCACTTCTGATTTCTCAGAATTCCTTATTGGAGCTACTGGTTGAATTAGAATATCATTTATTAGAGCCTATCAATCAGATTCCATCATGTGCAATCCCTGCTTCTGATAAGGTGTCTTCCCTTCAGCAAATGCTGTGAAAGAAAGGAGGGAGAAAACAGAAAGGAGGGAGAATTGCTTTTGGTGGGGGGAGAGTATGATCAAAAGATTTGTCCAAAACTTGACAGAAACGACTGAAAATGTTGCAATCTGCAGGTTTGAGGGGAAAACCAACCAGACAAAAAACCCACCTCTTCCTAAGACAGATGATAAAATTATTTCTTCCCCTCAGATTGCTTTTTAAAGTATTGTAATCCCTATAGTTCAGCAGCTTTTTGAGAAAAAAAAAAAAATGTTAAAATGTTTTGTGTCGTTAATAATTGTAAAATGGAGCAAGCACTTAGGTTCTGGGACAGCTCTTTTGACACTTTAAAAGAAGCCCAAGAGACTGAATATTTTCCTATAGCTTTACAGCCAAACCCAGAATTTTGCTGATGGAATATTTTTGGCTGTTGGTATTGCAGGGAACAGCATGGTCTGATCTCAGGGTATTTGGTATTTATCACCTTTGACAAAATCTGGGTAGGGTGTGATCTTTGTTATGCTGGTATGAATCCAGGGGATGGAGATGGAGGCTTTTGTCTTTTCAATGAGATAATTCATTGCAGTGCAAGAAATGCAAATGCAATCATCCAGCTTTACCCCTCCAGTCCAAAACAAACAGTAATCAAAGTGCCTCTTAGGCTGACATACAACAAAAAACCCCAAGAAAAATAAATGAACCTGACCAAGGCAGTAACTCATCCAAATCACACTGGAAAATAATCCCCAGCTTTCAGCCCTTTTTTCTCCCCCAAAATCAAACAAAATTGCATCCCCACCACCACTGTCAACAGAGAATTACATAGTAAAATAGTTTCAGTTTGATTTAGGTTTTGTGCTTTTATTTTATTTTTTTTTCTTTTTCCCATTTTGTTGTGAATCTCATCAATATTGTTTTTAAAGATGTCCTCTCTTTGTGTTCATTGTGATACATAGAACCTTCAAAGCAGTTGTAAGGAAAAAGGAGTCATTATTTTTGATAAATTATGTGCTGTGGTCAGGGTAAGGAGTAGCTCAATCTGTCCTTCCTCTCTGAGGACTTAAACACAAAAGGAAAACAAGATTTTGAGCTTTTGAGCATTGACTCAGTGACAGAAACAGTACACATCCACTTTTAAGTGACATGAAGGTCACTGAGCATTTCTTCTTAGAGAAGGGGTCATACTGACATGGCAAGTACTGATTTTTAATTTTTTTTTTTTCTGTAACCCAGAGGCTCTCCCTTTATTTATGTTTGTACATCCCTTAGTCTAGTTTTCACTTGTACTTCAGCCTATTGCCATTTTTAGGTGTGATTTTGTCTTGTCATGTAACTGTAGAACAACCAAAGGTGCCTGGGAGGTTTCAGGGTGCAGCCCTGTGACTGGGAGCTCCTGGTGTCCAGGGATGCTCCTTCCCAAACTGCAGCCCTGGGGAGAAGACCTGGCTAATCCCAGGGAGAGGCCAGTGATTCCCAGTGCTTTGAGTCTTGGAGCCACTGATAAAAATCCCTGCCTAGCCATGGGAATGGGTTGGAACAGAAGAGTTTGGAGTCAAAGCTCCAAGGAGGATGGGACAGGCTGGAGGGATTCTGGGGGATGGAGAAGACCAAGACTGGGGCTGGGGAGGATCAGCCAGGAGAGATTCAGCACAGGTGAGCCTTGGGCTGGGAACCAGGCTCATGCCTGGTGTTCCTGAGCTCTGGATGAGTCCCTGCTGACCATCCCTGTGGGACCTGGGGGTCTGGGCAGCCCCACAGCTCAGCCCTGTCCCTGCCAGCTCCCCACTGGCACAGGGCTCCAGCAGCCTGGGGGTTGGAGTGCCAGTGTAGCACTTGATCTCCTCCTGCTGAGACCCCCAATGTCTCTATTAGCTCGGTAATTACTCACCAAAGTTCCTGTTTTCATAGCAGAGATAAGAGTTGTTAAGCACATGCTGTGCTAGGATTATACCTCCTGTGCCAATCCCATGCATTACTCTGAGACCTCAGGCCAGGAATGCAATTGCAGCAGTCCCAGGCTGGGCTGGTTTGTGTGTTCAGGGTCTGAAGGTTCAGAGCTGCCTCATGGGGAATCACAGCAGCCTCACAAGTTCATTCTCCTGTTTTTCATCGGGGAACAGGAACACAGCTGGCAGGAAAATAGGATGAAAGTGGCTGTAAAGAAGAGAGAGGAGCAAAAAGAAAATAGGGGGTTGAGAAATTCCTGAAAGTGCTGGGACTGCTGGTGGGGAAGAGCATTAACACCTGATAGACTGGACAGGGTTTCCTGAACTGGAGGAGTAAACTGATGAAATTAAGGAAACAATGAGTGAGCTGATGGTGCAGGACCCACTGCTCATGAGAACATCCTCTAAAAATAACTCTGGTTTAAATCAGTTTGTTTCAAGCCAAGGAACAGTAGTGTAACTCTGCAGTCTGTCCTTCTAGTACCAAATGAGAAAATAAAAGACTACAAAGAGCCAGCGTATCTTTTTGTAGGACAGAAAAAAATCATGGTGAGTCTTCTTGTGCTCAGAGGTGAAGCATGAGGATGTTCATTTCTCCTTCATGTCCTGTGTCTCACCACAAAGTTTTCTACAGCCAGCTCTGAGGTTCTGCCTTGAGGGGTAGCTGTGATTCTTGGCAAAAAAGGCTATCAAAGTGTTTCAGAAATGCCCAACTGGAGATGGGAGATCTCCTTTTCTTACAGGAAAGTTTTGTGTGCTCAGGAAGCCCAGGTGGAGGGATGGCTGCTCCTCTGCCAGGGTCAGGAGAGGGCTGCAGAGAAACCAGAACTCCTATGCCTTGATTTCTTCCTCTTGTGCTCTGCAGCAACAGCAATCTGGAAAACGAGTAATCAGGTCAGGTGTAAACAAGCAGTGAGTCCACAGCTGTGCCCAGCCAGCTGAAAATCCTCAGCTTCAGAAAAATGAAGCGTGCAGAAGCTGAGTTGGGGGTCTGTGCTGGCAGGGTCCAGCTCTGGTTCCCAGCCCCTGGGCCCCCCAGAGCTGCCCTGTCCTGCAGCTTCCCAGGGGAGAACTGAAGGGTGAAGAGTAAGAAGCAGCAGGAGAAAGTCTCATTATCAGGGGCAATGTGCTTCATCCCTCTGCTCAGCGTGCTGGTAATGTCTGTCACTGCTCAAGGGTGCTTCCCTTGATCCTGTAACCTCCCTGCCCAGCATCTGCAAAGCAGGGCTTGGTTGCCAAATGCTGGAGTTGGAGATAAACACATTTTTATGTAACTTTTCCGTTTCCAGGAAATGTGATGAGTTTTGACGCCTGCTGTCTGACTTGAGTAATGAGTTCAGGATAGAGAAGGTGCCTCCAGAAATGAGAGGCTTTTGCTCATTTCAGGACATGGCTGACATAGTAAATAAACTTACAAGCTTGAAATCTGCAGTTAGGAGTAAATAACTGTGATTTTCTCATCTGGCCTGCAACATTGCTAATGCTTATTTACCATTATAACTTAAATTGTTAGAACAAACTGCTTGATAATTGCTATGTGCAATGCCCTGAGCTGGGTGGGACAGACAGAAGCCACCATGCATGATTCACAAATGTCCTTCAGGACCTATCTGGGAAACCTACCATCCCACTCCTTCATTAGCAACAAATAATGGTTCTGAGCAGTGCTATTAGTGGCCTTTCTGCCTCCAGTGGCTGAATTTCTACTTACAGACCCTATGGACATAGAAATTCCATTCAGCCAGAGCTGGGATCAGATTTAGGAGACAGCCTTGTCCAGGGCTCTGTGTGTGTCACTGCCCTGTGACAAGTGGATGTGGGAATGGAGAACTTTAAAGACTCTGTTCCTGCCTGGCTGTCAGTTCCAGTGCTTCAGTGCCTGGTGGTCATTAAAGACTCTTCTTAATTTACTTTGCAATCAAAAGGAATATTACAGGAAGTTATTTGAGTTTTTGAAGCACAGGGAGAGCAAGAAGATGCTATCTAGATGCAAAGTAATTTTATTTTTAAAAGCCGCTCTTGTTTAAATTATGCCTCATCTCAGGGGTAGTTTGAAGTGCATAATAGTCCATAGAACAGTTGTGCAGACTTGATGCATGATGGTATTTTTATGTACTGTTTGAAAAATTACAAATGGGAGGATTTGCTAACTTTAAAACACTCTCCATTTAAAAGGCATACAGCTGCATCCCATACCTGATGATTTTGTATGAATAATAGAAAACAATAAGTGAATAGTGCAATGTGACTTCTCCATGATGTTTTGAAGTTCCCCTGTCTCAAAGTACTTATCAAATCTATTACGAAGTGTTTTGAATTAACAGCTAGAGGCAGTGATTGTGTTAAGCTCACACTCGGATGCTATGGGCCTGACCCTGGGCTCAAACTGCTCTGCTATCCAACCCTGTAACCTATCCCAAGGTGCTTGCACCCAGTACCTCTGAGGACAGGGCTAATGTGATTGCTGAGATAAAATGCCACATTCATAAACCCCTCATGTGCTGGAGAACTGCTGAGTGGCCCAGGCCAGGTGCTGATCTCAGCTCCTCTGGTGTATTCCAGTCCTTGCAGTGGATTATTCTGGCTTCTGGCCAAAGAGCATTGCCCTTGGTCAGCAAGTTGCTTCCTTAGGGCAGACCAGAGGTTGCAGCACAGCCAGGGACTGCTCCAGTCTGCTGTCTGGAGGACAGAAGGATGTGGTGGGTACCAGGTTTTAACCAAAAGATGAATCTGTGGGGAGCACCATCCCCCTGAGGAGCTGAAACTTTCATTTTTGGTTTGGTGGAGACACCTGTTAAATCCCTGCGGTTTTTTCTCAGGTAGTAAATTGCATTAGTGTGACTTCCTAAAATGTCATTATTTGTGTTTGCATCAAGGTCTGTGCACTCAGCCATATGAATAATCAGTATTTGTACATCCCAGGGAGCTGAGCTTGCTCTGACCTTAGCTGAGGTCTTGGGACAGAACCTGATTTTCTGGTGAGATTTTGAGGTGTGTGAGAGATGGAGTGAGCTCCAGCATTGTGAGTCTGAACAAGTATCTGGTTGTTCCCTGGCACTGGGAGGCTGGGCCACTCTGGCTGCACATCTAATGCCTCTCTGACTTCTCAGCATTAGTAAGGAGCAGAAGGGTTCTTCATCAGTGATGCAGTTGCTGTTATCACGTTGGAGAGGCAGGGATGCTACATAATACAAGAAGAAAGCCTGGGGACACTTGAAAGAAAAAATGTAATTTGGGGGAGCTGTGTGGAGCTTTATTATAAAGCTGTGATTGTCTCTCTTCCCTTTGTTTAGAACCACCTTGTAGCTGGGCTTAAAGTTTAAATAATAATATTAAAGAAAAGAAAAAAACCCAACCCTGCAATCAAATACTATACAAAACAAAGTGCTTTGGTGCTTCCAATTTAACGGCTGGTGTGAGAACCTGAAAAGAATTGTACTTGATAATAACTCATTTCATCAATGACTGTTGATGAAGAGCTGCTCTTTGTCATTTCTGAATCTTCAAAGCCAGAGCAGTCACCAGCTCCTGGGAAGGAAAGGCTGGATTCCTCCAGGGTCAGCCCAGGAGCAACCTCTTGACTCCCTGGAAATTCAGATCAGACCTGAGGTTGATCTCTGGCCTGTAAATTCCTGTGTTGGCACAAAGAAACCAATCGTCAAGAGGGAGCCTAGCAGTAAATTTTTTGTGGGGGTCAGACTCTGAGAATATCTACCAGTAAGGATGTTTTTAAAAGTGTTTTTCTGCCCACAGGATGAACAAACATCATGTAATCAAATCACCAAGCTGAGTAGGAAGATATTTGTACTTCCCAGACAAATTTATGCAGAGCAGACCAAATAAATGATGCCCTGTGATATTTGTGAAACCAAAGATGGTATTTGTCCATCCAAAGCCAGTTGCTGCACACTTAGAGGGCAGCATATGTGTATAAGCTTGCTCTTTAAAGTTAAGTTTTTCATTTTGCAGATTCTTTGAAATTCTGCCCCGCATTTTCTGCCCAGACTGGCTTCTAAATCTCTACTGGGCAACCATATGTTACAATTCATCCCTTTGGAGCTCTGTTTTGGTCAGCTGAGGATGCTGGATCTCTACCTTTTGATGCATATTACTGGACATGGTTTTCGCAGCCAAGCTTCTGGAAAATAGTAAATCTGAAAGGAAAATCCATTTTTAAATCATTAAAAGCATTAAAAATGACCTTTACCTGCTGCAAACGTAATCCCTTAATAATGTGCCTCGTACTGGACAGATAATAGGGATCTTCCTCCTGGGGATTAAGGGATTGTGTGAACTCAGAGCTGATTTACTGAGAAACTATGTACTTTCTAAAAATCACAGGTGCAACCATATAGGTACATACAGGACATGTTTCATCTTGTGCCTATGCCAGATCTTTAAATTTGCACAAGTGTTTGCTGGGCTGAATCTGCTGAGAGCTTGGCAGCTCTGAGCAAGGGGTGATGATACAGCAATTTTTTGTTATTAGGAGTATTTGCAGCTGAATAGGATCTGGGTCCCTGAAACAGGGACTTGGCTGTCGGTGTTCTTGGGACATAGTTCAGGTAGCTGCAGTTCAGGTTGCTGGTTTCATAATTTAATTACCTTGCTCTGCTGTGTTCCAAAGGAAACAACCCAACAAGAAATAAAGCAGAGAAGCATTTCTATCTGAAACTTGCAGTGTTTGCAGCATGCAGCCCTGGTGTTCTGGTGGGATCTTTAGGAATTCTCTGCTGTTGATACTCACACAGGACAGGAGCTGTCAGGGCTCCTGTCCCAGCTGGGAACAAATAAATCAGCTGTGCTTTCCTGCTCCTCTTCTCTCTCGGGAACAGTTTCCCTGCAGTCCCCCACTCACCTGGGAGCATCACCTGGAATTCCCTGGGGACACTGGGGTGGCTGTGCTCCCAGCATTGGGATCAGGATGGCACAGTTCACACGTGGATTTCACACTGGGTGTGAGCCCAGGAGGGCTGTGACAGCAGAGGCAGGATGGATTTCCCAGCTTGCAGGGAGAAGACAGAGGGGGTGATGTCGGTGTTGTCACCCTCATCAATCTCTGCTTGCTCAAGTCACTATTGCAAATAGAAGTTAAACGTTGAGAATGTACCAAGCACTGCAGACAAAGCCTTGCACAACACCCTTCTTACAGCTGAAGAGGCTTCGTGGCAGCTCGGATGTGTCAGGGTGATTTATGGCACAGCTTCTGAAGAAAATAAACAATTCTGTGGCAGAGCAGAGCTTTCCTCATTGAAGAGCCATCAGATTTCCCAGGACAGTAATGGGCCTGGGAGATTGCCCGTGGGGGTGGATAGAGCCAGGACCAAGAGCTGCAAACCCTTCCTCTGATGGAGAGCTGGGATCTGCTGGGTACCCTCTGGGTTTGCTATGCCCTTGGATGGTGGTGGTGATCAGCTCTGGCAGATGTTTCCAGGTCCAGTGCCCTCCTGTTGATGTCTATTTGGCTGCAGCAGTTGTGCCCACTACTGCCTGGGCTGTTTCTGCTGACTGTCTCTAGTGCTCTCTGGGACTTGGCCAAGACCTTATTTCATCCAAGCCACGCAGGCAACAGAGCGGAAAATAAATCCAAGAGTTTGGTGAGGACTTGAGAACTTTCTGTTGCACTCAACAAGTCCACGGGATCTTTGGATGCATGCAGATTCTGCTGGGGTGGGAGAGAAAAGAGTATTCATTCAGCCAGAGCAGCCTGCTGGTTTTTCTAACTCCCAAACTTCCATGTACACTGGGTACATGTGAAACCCATGGTGCACTTATTGTCAGCAGGGATTGTCTGTGCAGCTTATGGACTTAAGTCCCATTAAAAACTAGCAGGAATTGGGCTTTGCCAATCTCATTTGTGTCTCTGGAAAACAAACCAAACCAAACAATCCAAACCAACCAAGCAAAAACCATTAATTTCTTTTCATTTAAGGTGGTTTTGCCTCTCCTCCTCCTCTGGAATGCCTTTGCTGAGCAGGCTGCCCCACGCAGGACTCCAGGTACCACTTCACCTCTGCAGTTTCAGAGCTGGGTTAATAAGTGCTGCTTTAGCCCATTAGCTAGGAAGTATGGTGCATGGGCTGAGTCAGTTAAGTGATTATCCCAGGGATGTATGGGGCAATAAACATCTCCCCTGCTCATAACCCAGCAGCTAATGCAAAGAGATACTGCCAGGCTGCTCTGGGTCTGCCTGGCTCCACTGCATTTAGATTGCAATTAGGTTGTATATTAAAAAAAAAAAAAAAAAAAAAAAGCTCAGTTCAGCTGTCCTATAATTTACTGAAGGTGAAATTCACCCTACTTCAACACTGTGGACCAAGACTTGTGTATTGTTAAATTTCTCCCTTCCCCTTTATTTTTTCTTCATGGTCTTTGCACCATTGACACTCTCCTCTAAATCTACTTGGCTTCCAGCTTTCTCAGGATGAGCACCTCAGAAACACCAGGATTTGACATCAGAGGCTGCCTCTTGTGTTTGAAGACAATGGAGTTTTGTGTTATTTATACTGCTGGAAGCATCTGGAAGATCTGGATGCCTCGTGTGGCTGCTGCCCAGACAGAGGGCATCCTGTACTGCATGGTCCCTCTGTGTCCCAGGGTCCTGAGCTGCAGTCCAGACCTGATAGGAAGTTGACAAGGTCCTTGAACCCCAAGTGCTGGAGCTGAATTTAAATTCAGGTCTTGTTTGCAGTGTGACTGGACTAATCCCTGGTTTTAAAGTTTGCCCAATCTATTCAGCACCCTTTAAACTGCAGGTCATCCTGCCTCCAACAGTGCCTCCTTTTAACTGCTGAATTTTGAACACTTACAGTAGTCATGTTTGTGAGACTTTCTTCAAAGACCCGGCACTGAAAAGCTAAATTTTTGTTCTGTTCTTTTGAAAGCTGAGTTTCTCATAAAATACTGCTAGCCAGAAGCTGGAAGCAAAAAAATGAATGTGTCTCATCAAACTTGGCATAGCCTGTTAGATTGGGAAAATACCTTATTTGATTTTTTTTTTTTTTTAAAATCCCTAGTGGTGGTGGTTCTGCTGTGTCCCTAGAATGGCACACATCTGGGAGCTTTGCTTTGCCTGACTTTGTGTGAGCAAGGTACACTTGCAGGTTATGGTAAAAAGAAAGAAATAAACCCAGCCCAACACACCCCCACAAAAAAACCCCCAGCCAATTCTCCTCCAGTCTTTAGTCTCTTTTTTAAAACAGGGGTGGGCAGTAGGAGTATGCAGCAAACTCCAGTGCAATGCAAAGAGCTGTGCTGAGCACCCCTGGGTGCTGGCCTCTTGCATGTCACTTCCCTTATCACACCTGCCAAGCTCCCAGAATGATTCTTGCCCTGAAATCAAAAGGGAAATTTTAATAAATATCTGATCATTTGGAATTCCTAATTCTGAAATGATTGAACAGTTGGAATGAGTCTGTGATGAGCTGGATCTGGGGAGCTCTGTCCCCTCTTGTAGCACCCAGCAGGGTCACCTTGGGCTTGGAAACAGAACTGGCTTAGGAAAGGTGCCCCCTTCATCCATGAGGTGTCTGTTACTTAAAGAAAGGGAAAAAAAAGGACATGAGAAAGCTTATTGTCATCTCTAAATAGCCAGAGCCTTCCAAAATTTGCATTCCAGGCTGGTGCTTGATAGAGAAGTTTGTAAATGCTTTCAATACATATAACTCCTGGCAGCTGAATGCTTTGCTCTTTTTCATCTGGAAGAAGTTCCTCCCCTTTTGGCAGTAACTGGGCTTTACTGGGGGTTTGTGTTCACTTCTCTGGCTCCCTTCATCTTTCATCTGGGCAGGCTGATCCTATGGCTGGGTACTGGCCTAGGGATTTTTGCTCAAAAAACATTTGTAAATGCCTCCTCCAAGTTCTCCTATTATTATCTGTGTTCCTGGGCATGCTTGGGAGAGCAGCAGCGAGAGGGAAAAGGTCACAGAGAAAAGGTGGGATGTAAAAGAAAAGAAAAGTAATTGGAGAAGAAAGGAGGAGATTTTGCTATCTTGCACAAGGAAAAATGTGTGAGTTGAGGTGAAGCAGAGAGCTGGGAGCAGAAGAAAAGGATTGTAGGAAAGGGAGAAGGAAGGAGACAGAAGATGTGGACCAGGAGGGGTGGCTGATGGAAGGGGTGGAGGCTCTCACCCCTGGGGGTCTCAGCCCTCCCTTCAGGATAGCACTGCCTTTCTTCCAAGGGATGAAGAATGTGGTTTTCCTACACTGAGGTCAGTGGCTCTTGCTGCCTTCTTCCTAGGGATCAGCCTTGAAATAAGCAGGGATGGTTTTCCTCCTCCCTTTGTCCTGGTAATTCCCTGGTACCACCACTTGGGCTGAGTTTCTTACTGGTGGAAGGGAGTGAAGATGAACTAAAAGGAATTAAAGCCTCTTTAATTCTGAAGGGGAGGGTTGATGTCGTGGTCCAACACAGTTTAACTCATCTACTTTAAAATTAATTTGGTTTAATTTTCCTTAAGGCCCCCCTGCGGGTATACCCTTAAAGACCTAGAATAAATAACAGGTAATCACCAAAAGTAATTCTGTACCTACTTACCTACTGTAAATCATCAGGAGCTCCAGTGGGGCTGATTCTCTTTGTGTATTCCTGGGATAAATGAAGACTAACTGTAAGTCAATAAAGCTAATTTTCTCCCTACTTTGCTGGGATGAAACAAGAGCAAGTCGAGGGGTAAGAAGCTTCTTGCTTTTCTCTGATGAGAGAAATTCAAACCATGAAGGCAGATATTTCTGCTTCTTAGGGTAATTAACTACTAGAACAACTGACCAAGGAGGGTAATGGATGCTGTGGGAATACAAGCTTTTTTCTATCAAGTTCAGATAATTTTCTAAGAGAGTGCTCTTGCTCAAGGAGCATCAGTGTGGAGGAAGGTCTCTGGTCTGTGACAGGCAGAGGATGTAAATCAGCATATGGACTGCTTGCACCTCCTGGCACCACTCAGATAGAAAGTTCTTGTGGTGGTGGCTGAGGAGGAGATGGCAACCTGGCCATGAAAGGCTGAGATGGGATTATCCCATCTCTCTTGGCTCCTGTGGTCTGATTTAAAGGGGAAAATTAGTATGGGAAATGGGGGCACAAAGTCCTGCAGACAGCCCTGCACACAGGGAACTCCATAATCTTGCAGCCACATCCGAGCTACTTTCAAAACAAAAAAGAAAAAAGCTTGTTGAGGGCTGCAAAGCCCTTCTGAATTTCCCCAAGGATGGAAAATAAGTGAACATTTGGGTGGTTAGCTGGGGCTGCTGGGGTCACCAGTGTTGGTATAGGCAGTGTCGGAACCTCTGAAGTGGCCCTGCTGGGCTCCCCCTGGCATGCCCTCATAAAGCAGGGCCAGCTAAAAAGTCAAATTTACAAACCAGAATTAGAACAAGGGAAATACTGAAAGGTTTGGTCAGGAAAATGTCAGTGTACTCCATTCATTGAGGGTTACTTAATGGCTAGGTGATACAATAAAGTTGCTTCTTGCTTTCTGCTGTTTGTCCATCTCTGTGAGCCCCAAGTAGGATTTATTACTTAAGACAATGAAAAATAACTAACTAGAGTCATGGTGGTATATTGGGTTATTTTTTCCCCCTTCTGACAACACAGCCTCTGACAAATTTTCCACTCAAGTCTAAAAATCCTGCCTTGCTTTCTGAAGCAGGGCTCTGTTTTACTGATGCAATTTGCACCCATATGAAACCTGACAAAGAGCAAACCAGCAGAGAATGTAATTAGCAAAGTGGGTAGAAAGTCTATCTGATGTTGTGGCATTTCACACCCTATTTACACAGGAATTAACACCTTTGCTTTTATGTTTGGGACATTGCATTTCACTCTGGTAAGAAGGAATTTCTTGACTAGAAAATTGATTTAAAATCACATGTTCATCCTTTCACCAGCTCCTTGATGTGTCTGGGGTTCTGTTGTCCTCCCTGCTCGGGTCTCGCAGCTCTCAGGCAGGGATTAGTCTCAAGTTGGAAAATCATAAATTTCTTAATATTTTGGTCCAGCCTTGCATTAGGTGTTGCCACATTTGTGGCTATGACTCAGAACTGAACTCCAAACTCTCTAGGGATTTTTCTTCTTTGTGTGGATGAACCCAATGCTGCTCTCATTTGCAAGACTATAATGCCAGCTGCAATCCAGTCTGTGCCCTTCAGGAGTGTGTTTTGATTATAGCTCAGTGCTGGGAAGGCCCAAAGTGAAAGTGAAGAGTGAAAAAGATTGGTTACCTCATTGCCAGATGCTATTGATCAGAGCTTGGCTGGCCTCTGCTTGCACCATGCTCATCAGCTGGCCTTAAGGTTGTTAAATTGGAGCAAAGGGAAACAAGGGGCTGGGTTAGGAAGGAGCAGTTGAGTGCTTTTTTTTTTTTTTTTTTTTTTTTTTTTTTTTTTTTTTTTTTTTTTTTCTTTTTTCCCCCGATAGGAATTTTTTTTCTCCCTGATGAGTCACGGTGGAAGATGGACAGAGGGGGGGGGAAGAAATGACTTCATGTGCACGGGTAGAGTTCCCTTAACCTTGTCTGGAAGGTGTATTTGCAGGTAAGATCTATGAATGTTGGTGTGAGCAGAAGCTGTGTGCATGTGTAAGCATGGGAGAAGTCTTCATCTCTGCTTTTATGCAAAATACAGAATGTGGGCTGTGCTGTTTGGTCAGATACAGAAACCCCACGGCTGACCCAAGCCCAGCAAGCAAAATGCAAAGGTGTGACTGAGGGCTCGCCTGGGGTCTAGAGGAATCCTTGGGCTCTCATTAACTGTTTCTCAAGAGATGTTTCCAGTTCTCCAGTTAAATTTTGTGATTTCCCTTCCTGCAATGTCAGGTTTCCCTTCTCCCACATTTCTGTTTCTTTCCTATCTTTCTCCCCACATTATTTCTGTCTGTCCTTTTGCTTCCCCAGGGGATATTTCTGTTCCTGAGAGGGATTTTGCAGCATGCTCCATGTTAGACAGCACAAATGGACAAGTAAAAAGCACAGCTTAAAACCTCCTGTGGAAGAAGTAGCTGGAGAGCTAAGGCAAAGATAGTCAGCATGCTTGTGACTGACTGCAGCAGCTTCTCCTAAAATTCTTTCCTTAGCTGGAATCCCCCTCAGCCCTAGCTACCTTCCCTTCCTGGGGAGCAGAGGAGATTTGGTTTGACAGGTCTGATCCTTGGAGTTAAAAGTTTATTCCTCCATCAGCACATTAATGAAAAGAGAAATGTAGCTCGGGGAGGAAGGCTTATGAAAAGAAAATCAAACTAAATCTATCAATTCCCTATCCTGAATAAATGAATCTATTAGTGTGTACGTGGGGTTAGATGCCTGGCAGATAATGGGTGTTCCACCTCTAATCATTAAAAACACCTCACCAGCCCTCCTCCAACCCAGGCCTGAGTCTTTCCTGTGTGCTCTGAGCTTTTCCATCTGAGTCACAAGTTTCTAGTTACTGCCTGTAAAGGGGATGCTGCTGGTGTGTCTGGGGGTTAGCAGGAAGGTAAGAGAGAGCCATGCCAGGAGGTGATGCTTAGGAAGGGCTGGGGGTGCCTGTCTTGGGTGGGAGTGATGGAGAGGGGGGGTGATTCCAGGCAGGTTCCTTCTGTCCAGGTGAGCAGAAAGCTCGGGGTGATGGAAACACAGGTCCTGACCCCCCCTGCCAGCAGCTCCAACCTCTCCTCTTGTTCCCCAATTGGTCTCATTTTGATTTTAAACAAGAGGAAAATCTCTGGAGATGAGATAAGCGGGGTTGGTGCAGCCAGGTCACCGCGGGGCTGGACTGGGTATATTGTGGGTAAACTGCTGAGCTACCTGCTGTGACAGGAGTAATTTATCTCGGGCTGAAAAAAAGCCACTGCTTCCCATCCCGAGCACTGCAAAGTCATTCATCACTTTTTGTTATTTTTATAACAGAGGAGAGTGCTGGTTCCCTCCTCCAGCCAGTCCCTGGGGATAAATTAGCTGCTCTGGAAATGGATGAGCTCAGGGGCTGTTTCCAGGTACGTTTTTAAGAGTGTAACAGAAACCCTGAGTTCTGCAGGGCTGTGTCCAGGAGCAGATGGAGGAAGGCTGTGAATCCAACCCCCTGGGAAGGGACGTGGCCTTTGTCTGCTGTTCCTGCCTGCCCTCAGAAACCCCTGAGAGCCTCTGAGCCCAGCACAACCCCCAGCCTCAGCTTGGGGGCTCCTGCAAAGCATCTTCAGGCTGGGGGGGAGAAACTCTATGGATATCCTCAGACTAAAGACCTCTGTGTTCAAATCATGGGCTGTCTTCTCTCCCAGGGAGAGATGGATGCTGGGCTGGAGTCAGAGTTATCCCTCCATAGCAACACCCAGCTCCCTTCCATCCTGGGAGCCATGCATGCTCTGTGTGTGCACAAACACGGGCACCTTTCATCTCTGCTTCAGTTGGGTGTATAAATATATGCTCAACAGATCATTTTTGAGAAATATCTACTTGAACGTCTGTATGTTTATACCCCACTGCCATGCTGGGAGAGCTGCTTGCACTCCAGCTCTGTGATGGAGGCTTTAGGGTTTTGCTCTTCACTTTGTGTTTGGATTGTTTGGGCACTGAGGGGCTGCATCCAGCCAGTAAGAGAGAGAAGATTGGATAGCAGAGACCTTCAGGATAAGAGCTGCTACACTGTCCCTTCATCAGCAACGGGACATTGCTTCAATTACTCTGCCAATCACCTGTCTCTCAGCTTGCCCATTAATTATTGTACGACTGAGGAAATCAGAGAGTAGCCCAAAGTGGCAGATATCTGTATCTTGAAGAGGCTGCTCTGCATAATTCTGTGCACAAGGGAACGGAACTGGGAGCTTGGATCTGGAGCCCTATTTCCAGGGAAAATTTCAAGGCAGTAGAGGAGACCTTTGGTGTATTGAGTTACTGGGGCATTGCAGATTGAGATTTTGTTTGTAATGGGAGAAATTGCTTTTGTGTCTCGTGTTGCTCCAGTGAGTTTGTTCAGAGAAAGGGCAATGAATAGAAAAGGATGGTGAGGCAAGGGGCTGGGTGTAGCTCTTGTCTTTGCAAGGACCACAACCTGGAGGATGAGGATTCAAGTCCCAGTGCTGCCTGCAGCTGCAGAGTTCTCTGGTGCTGGGATCCTTCTTGCCAGTTTATATATTCTTTTTTTTTTTTTTTAAATTCACTCTTCCACTTAGATTCTTCATTATCACTGCCACTTGCTGGGACCGACAGCTGCTAACAAACACCAAGGGATTCCAAACAGCTCTGCAGACTATCTCTGAGTGCCTTAGGCAAAGCCTGAAATGCATACAACATGAAAATAACCTATTCTGTTCACTCAGACTCCTACCCTTCTTTCTCCCCAGGGTGGGGAGGGATGGGGGAAGCTCAGCTGAAGCAGGTGGAGGTGCTCATATGTTGCAGAATACTGGGATTCACTATGGGGCTGTATTTTTATTCCTGCTGTGGTTATTATTAATTAGGGTATCTTGGAGTCTCTGGTTTGAGAAAACAACTGCAAAAAGCACGGTTCAGACTGTGTCCTCCTGTTTTTGGCTTGGCCTCAAAAGGAAACAAAGCTGATGTGATCCTGCTCTGCATGTGTGTCCCTTTCACTTGTGAACCACCATGTAAGATACAGAGATGAGGTATTAAAAGTCCTGGGGAATTCATCAGCCTCACACTGTCTGGCAGCTCAGGCAGAGGAAGGAGACCCTGAATGATGGCATTTCTTTGTGGTACAGCTTTTGTTTAGCTGTGTACAGCACTAAACCCAAGGCATCCCTCCCAGGGATGCAGAAGGCAGGACATCTCCATCTCCCTTCCTGCTGCATCCTCAGCCTGAAAGCAGGAATCCCCTGGCTTTGATGGTGCAGTGTTTGTCTGGAGCTCACGAAGATTTTTGTGGCTAAAATGTGCTGGTCAGGTTTATCCTTCCTAATCCTGTGTTATTCAAACGGGCTGTTCTGTCTTTAATGTTAAACAAACAAGACAAACAGCCTCAGGAAGCAAAGTTTTGATTTGCTGATTAGATCCAGCCCTGGTGGAATCTTATCCTAAAATCTATCTGAGTGCATCTGGTAGGCTCCCCTGGAGAACTGCATTATTTGGAGACTTGAAGGGCTGACTTGAAAAACATCTGCATCCAAGTACAGAGCGGGATGACCTGCAAAAAAACCGTGCACAGGTTGTCAACAATCTGAGGTGTGAATTTCCTCTGCTAAGAGGTGGTAAAGGAGACTGTCGAGAGCATTAGTGGGGGGAAGAAGAAAGAGCTTATACACGGGGATATGTTTTCAGTACTGGAGAGCTCAGTCACTTCTTCCATGTCTCTGCTCCTTCCCTGCCCCTGGGGTTTTTGGAGTAAGATGAGGCAAAGGCTATTTCTTTATCCTCTACCCTACTGCAGCTAACACAGAGTGTTTGTCTTCTTTTTCAAAGCCTGGTTAATGCTCTTCCATTCCAGGCTGTCATTTCAGGATTACTTTGCCTCTCACTCCTAGCAATAGGTGCAGTATACATGCATTTTTAGTTATATCAACAGTAAGGTCTCCTTATTTCTCTGTTTTCTCCTCAGTGAAAGAGATGTCCCAATATTAGGTCCTGTAAGAGATTAATAAGAGCTATTACACCCATGGGGTATTGTTCACTTGCTGCTGCTGTCCTGTCCAGGGGGGGGTTGGGCTCTTCTCCCAGGCAACTTTCAACAAGACAAGAGGGCATGGTCTTAAGTTGTGCCAGGGGAGGTTTAGGTTAGATATTAGAAAGAATTTCTTTACAGAGAGAGTGATCAGACATTGGAATGGGCTGCCCGGTGAGGTGGTGGATTCTCCATCCTTGGAGATATTTAAAAAGAGACTGGAGGTGGCACTCAGTGCCATAGCCTAGCACCGCAGCGATGGATCAAGGGTTGGACTTGATGATCTCTGAGGTCCCTTCCAACCCAGCCAATTCTATGATTCTATGATTTGGGAAGGTTAGAGGTGCCTGTCCAGTTGGAAATGATTCCTTTCCAGTTTCTTCTCAGGCAGCACCTAATGTGTATGCACCCCTGCTAGGAGGTTTTGCCTGATGCTCAGCTTTATATATTCTGTGCACAGTTTCATCCCATTATTCCTAGTTTAACTCTCTTGGATCACCCAGAACATGAGGAATGTGCAGCAGCTTCCCACGGCACAGCATAATTAGCTACTTCAAAAACTACCTGCAAAGAGTGATGCCCTCATTATGCCGAGCAGAGGAGAATTTGGTGGGGTGAGATGTCTCCAGAAGGAAGATGCATTTCACTTCTGACAGAGAACAAGAGGCAGCCACTGCCCTCCTGCAGTTAGTTTTATCACAGATTGCCTTGGGAGGCTGCAGCACATGGCAGTGCCCCATGATGAAAGCAAACACCTTCCAACATCCCTTCGTTTCAGGTGATTAAAATCAGGCTGAACTGATGCCAGGAAGTAACTGCAAATGTTATTGCTAAAAGCTTTTCCATGGAAGGCCAGGGTTTTGCTGGGAGTCCTCCCATGGGTACCAGTTTAAGGAGCCTCAGTGCTCCAGCAGTACCAGTAACCCATCACATCAGCCCTGGCTGGCTGGAATCCTTCTCCTCCGTGGTCAAAACAAATCTGGTTCATCAGTTTTCTTCCACTGATTACCTGATGAAACAGCCCAAAAAAGGCAGCCTTGGATTGAGACCTGGCCCTCAATTTTTCCCACTTTATTCCTGGGATCTAGAGCTGGCCAAGAAGTTTCTAGAGCTTCCCTGCCTAATAGCAGTAAGGTTGGTGTTCCTGCAGCATTTTCCATCCAGGAACTCTGAGTGCTTTGCAAACAAATAAATGAGCTTACTGCCAACCCTCTAGGGTAGGTGTTATGATACTTAACAGATGTGTAAACAGAGACACAAGCTCAAGCTTTTCATGTTGAAAGCACTTGGCAAATACTGCTTAATTACTCCTCACCTTGGCCTTGGGAGCTGTGTGCTGGGTCTGCTCCAGGGGTGAAGGCACTGGAAGGGCTGAGGAGTCCTGCAAAGGGCTGTGTGTGCATACACACACACTTACACACACTTACACACACTTACACACACTTACACACACTTACACACGCTTACACACGCTTACACACACTTACACACACAGCTTTACGTGTGCCGTGTGGTCAGGAATTATCACACGTGATGTCCTGAGGTGACAAACCAACATCTCAGCTGGAGCTGGCAGAGAAATGCAGATTTACCTGAGTGGATGCTCTGATCTCATGAGTTTTTAAAACAGATCCTGGGGAGCACTGAAACATTTTTATTATCCTTTAACAAGACAGAGTTATATCAAGTTTGTTCAGCATTAATTATCCTTTCTGCAATGTTCTACCTACACAATCAATTATTAATTAACATTACTCTATATTTCTAGCTGATACTCATCCCTAATTACCTTGCAGCTATAACTTTCTGGTCTTATGCCAACCTGTGTTACCAGACCGGTTGAAGATATGAGTATGAATGTAATGACACCTTTATTGCTTGTATAATTTTGAATCCCCTACACAGATGACAATAGCCATACATCTTCAAGAAGGAAAGGTAAATACATGTTTTTCACCTGCAAGTATTTCTGCTTTTTCCATGCCAGCAGCTGCTCTTCTTGCTCAGAGACAGGAGCATGGCCCCTGTTGTCACCCTGACAGTAAATCACAGTAAATCTGTGTTCCTGCCCAGCCAGGCTTGGGTGGCAAAGCCCCTCTGTGAGCAGGGGCCAGGAGTTGCCAGCACTGGGACAGAGCTGCTGCTCTCCAAAAGCAGATCCTGTGCTGCAGGTCTTCTTTGAGCTCTGGAGAGAACCTTTTGCCTTTGACATTTGCCTCTTCGGTGATTAATTGGTGATCAGAAGACACATCAGGAAATGGGAGGGCTCTCTGGTACCTGCCATTTTTTGAAGCTGTCGCTTTGTCTTGTAATGTGGATGTGACAGAGACAAAATGAAAGAACAAAGGAGGACAGAAGCTGCTCCCTGTGTGAAGAGATTCAACTTTATCCTGTCTCTATACTGAGTTACTTTTGCCTCTTTCATCACCACTGTCACATCGAGCTGTTGCCACAAGCCTTCTCTCAAAGCTATCCAGGAAAAAAAAAAAAAAGAAGAAAAGAAAGAAAAAAAAAAGATAAAATAGCTCCTTACTTGTGCATGTTAAATCTTCCCACCCAACTGTGCTGCTGGCAGCTGTGGCTGCATTTGTGTGCTCAGGCATGTCCAGGACTCCAGGTTTCCAGGCACAAGATAAAACCCCGCCAGGCAGCAGCCTTCCCAGCCAAACCTTTCCTTCTTTCTGCTTCCCAGTGGCTTCTTCCCCACTGCTTAGCTACTTTTTGTTTGCACAGATGAACAAATCTCTCCCCAGCTGGTTGCAGTGGTCACTGCTAGGACAGAGACAGTTCCTGAGGATGCTGAGGCTGAAGTTCCTCTCTGCAGCTGTGCTGGGCAGATGGTGTTTGTGTCCCTGGTTTCTGCATTCCCTGTGCTTGCCCAGCTCCTCAGCCTCATCCAGCCTGGGGAAGGTCAGGGGTTGGGCTGGGATATTAATTCCTTTCTTTATTCCCTCCTGAGAAACATGAAAGGCTGTGGTTTGCTGTGATTGCTGTTCTGTGTGTGGAAGGGGCAGGGGTGTGTTTCTCAGGGTACAGCTGCAGGAGGGGACTATTTTTCTTGGTAAGGGAAAGTGGGCAGGAGCACTGAGATAATTTAGAGCAGTATTATCAGAAAAGCAGCTATTCATCTATAGCTCAGGCTTGCATTTTAACTTTGGAGTAATTTGCCCTCAGAGCTGAACAAGTACTCGGGAACATTTCCTGAGTGCTCATGCTTGGTTCACCCAGACAAGATATTTGTATCACCAAACTGCACGTGAGATTAAAAGTTGAGTACATTGACACAAGTCCTTGAACTGCAGGTCTGGAAGCATCCATCCCAATGAATGAAATGGTCCCTGTGGTTTGGGTGAGCAGCAGAGAGGAGGAAGAGGAAAGCCATTCCTTGAGCCTAGCAGGAAATATTTTGGAGCAGATTACAAGAGGAGCTGGAGAGCCACAGGAGATGGGGCTGACCTGGGGTTTGAAAGCAAACATCTGCTTCCTCCTTTCTGCAGCAAAGAGCTGGCAGAGCAGAAAGGGCAGAGAGAAGCCTCTGCTTAGCTGGGCTGGTGAGAGATCAGAAACCTTGGAGTCATGTCCAGCCTCTTCCCTAACAGTCATGGAAGAGAAGAGCTTTGCCCAGCTCAACTCTCTGCCCAGCCAAGCAATGGGATGGTGCCAGGGCAGCAGGTGCTGCATCCACCTGGGAGTAAAAAAGGCTTTCCTGGGTGTCTGCAGGAGGTGGGGAAATGATAAATGTGAAGCTGCAGAGCAGGACTGGAGGTTTCCCTGCTCAGCACAGGGGCAGAATAAGGCTCAGAAATTTGGTATCCAGAAAGCCAAGATTTCAACTTGTCTGTCAGGAATGGAACTGGCTTCCTGCAAAAATGTCATCCCTTCCAAGAGGAAGAGGCTGGTGACTGCAAACCAGACAGCTGCAGGTAAACAAAGGATTCCATAAGTAAATATTTACAAATTGAAATCTATCCAGAGCAAATTCAAGATGTCAAACAGCTATTCAGGGATAAAACCTGAGAATATCCAGTCTAGCAAGGAGCTGCAAGTAGTGTGGCTGACCACATCAGTGCTGGGATCATCCAGGTGGCTTTGCCATGGGTCAGGTTGGCAGTTCTGAGCACCCAGTTCTTGGTGCTGGCAGGAAAGCTGGGGACAGAAAAGCAAACTAAAATGCATACATAGACTGTGAGATTTTAGCTGGTGCAAACTGGTAGAGCATTTGTTGACATCAGTAGAATTATACCTTTCACTGAATAAAATCTGGACTGCTATTTCTGCAGCAGTTTTGATTGTTAATTTGACTTTGGAGTGTAAGTGGTGTTGATCTGCTCAGTTAATTATGGGAGCTGGAGTCTGGGCTCTCAGTAGAGCTTAGCAGTAACTTTTATACAAAGTGATGCTGTTCTGTTTACCCTCAGCATTTGCCAATTTGTCAAATTTGTTTGCAGAAACAGTGTGATTTTGATTCTGGAGGAATCAAGGCAGCTATTGAATGCAGTCAGCTTGGCAGCTTTATCCTACCTAGATCTGCTTTAGAGCTGGAGTGCCTGCCCAGCAACTCAACTTCCTAAAAGCCTGGGAGCACAGGAGTTCTGGCTCCCAGCTCCTGTGTCCCATCTGGTGCTCCTCAGGATGGCAGAACCTGCTCCATTTCACACAGAAGTAGAAACATTTTCTCTGCTAAATGCAGAAGTCATTCTCCATCCAGCTCTAATGTGAATTCCTTCATGCTGTACAGAGTTCTTGCTCCAGCAGGGCAGTGTTTGCTGTGGCTGAAGTGTTACACACTCCAGAGTTGTGTTGGACAGGAATGATAAAGTAAGTGATCAGATCTGAGAATGCAGGGATCCTCAATGCTGGTTTGAATTCATCCAAGCTTACATCTCCATGTGCCACATATCAAAATACTCCTTCCAAAATCCTGTTGGGCTTTTTTCTTCTTGCAAGTGGGAAATGCCTGGAGCTGGGGACTTTCCAGAGAAGGACATTCCTGCCCCTTTTCAATGCTTATCATGGAACACCAAGTTCCCTGAAGTCCCAGCAGCTGCTCTGCTATTTTTTTTTTTTTCCTCCTATCAGGAGTTAAATTGAGAGGCCATGAAACACTTCTGTAAATGTGAAATGGTACAGAAGGCTTGATGAATAAAGGAGAACAAGGAGAGGCTCTAATGTTCACTCTCCCCTGCTCAGAGCTTTAAATTGGCAAAGCCTGGCCACTCCCTGCCTGGTTCCTCAAGTTAACAATTGCTCTTGTATTTCAGAAAGATCCAAGGGAAACAAGTTAAAAGCAACCAGAGAAAAATAGCTTTTACTGAAGCACTAGCAGGCAGTATGGATCTGTTATCCCCTAAAGACAACCACAGAAGCTGATAGACTTTGGACAGATGCATTCTATGTCTCTGATGTTTTCATTAGGCTTAACTGCTGAGTTTGGTGGTAAATCCACGTGACAATGCATACGTTAAAAGCTGTGAAGAAGTTAGTAAATATTTACTGCCATCCTGCACATGAAATGAGGAAGGAAGAGCATGGAAGTAATTGCAGTATGTGGTGTGGAGAGCTGGTGATAGGAAATCATGTTGGGGACAGCTGGACCTCTTGGGCTTCCTCTGCCTTTTGGCCAAAGTGGTTGTTAACAGGAAAAGGAGCTTGAAAGTGACCCTGTTGGCAGGACCATAAGGTTCTGTCCAAAACCCGTAGGGAAAATGGAAAAAATTGCATTTGAGGCTGCAGGTATTAAGAGGACAAGGCAATGGGAAGTCCCCGAGAACAGAACTGAAAGGCTGAGATATGCAAACTCAGGGCTAAATAACCTTTTCATTTCTTTAGTCAAGCTTAATTCTGGTCTGACCCTGTGACAGGTGTAAATCTCAGAGCTGATTCTGAAGAGATGGGAATGATGAGGATAATTGCCCTGTAATTCAGAGAGCCTTGGTGGGCATGGAGGTGTATCAGGACATGAGAAATGACTCCAGTACAGTCAGGAGCAGCAGCTCTATTTGTTCTCAGAGCTGAGTGACAGCCTGTTTGCACTTTCTCATCCTTTTGCAAAACTTGATATATATGAACCAATACGCAATCCTTCAATTAAAAAAATCATATTCTAATGAGCAAGAACAAAGTGGAGAAATTCAGATGGTTCAGTTTCAGCCCTGGAGTTTCCTAAATTCCGAGTGCTCTTTTTTTTTAACCTTTTACTTTCTCGTAGTCTTGGGTGGGGTTTTGTTGTTGTTATTGTTTGTTCTGTGAAAGCTTAGTACCCCACCACGGATTCACAGGACCTAAAAGTCATCAGGGCTTTTAACAGCAATGGGGCCCATGGGAAAACCACCTTATGCACTCTGATTCTTTCCTCATTATATACCAATGCAAATATAATAATTTCTCTCTGCTTCAGTTGTTGCTCAATCCCCGATTAATTCAGAAATGGGCCAGTACTGAATATACAATTGCAACTGCTAGAACAGTTTAATATGAAGTTTGGTTTATTGTCAGATTGCTATTAATAACACTTCTGATTAGGCACTGACTTTTCCCTGAGCTGTTCAAATGTTGCTGCTGGAATTAGGGGTAAAAAGAATCAAATCCCTTCTCCCCAGTCCTCAACTCTCCTTCAGAGGAACTTTAAAATGTGCAGTTTTTCCTATTGTTCTTCAGTCTGTTGTAGAAGTGCTGCAGTGACTAATTCTTGCATAAATCATTGCCATGACAACACCTGTAATGCACACTGTCAAACAACAGTGCCAAAGCCCCGAGATGCCTTCAACTCAGCCAGGATGCTAAAGAGATATAAATGTGGGTGAAGCAGGTGCACAAACCTGTTGCTAGCAGGGAAGGAGTGGTGAGCTTTGGGGAAGTCTCTCCCTGCCTGTTTTTCTTCCTCTGTCCTTAGGAGCTGCTCAAGGCAGCTCTGGGGGATTCATCTGCTGAGTGCTGAGTTCCCTGTGTGGGTACTGGGCTATTTGGTGGACAGCATTAATTATACCAAGTATATTAATTATTATCAAGTATGGATTCTCATCTACTGGGAAACAGGAAGCTGAGCATTGCGTTCAGTTAAGGATTTTTAAATGGGGATTTGTAAGGTGATCAATGTTTATTAGGACAAGGTAATTTTGTTTTGACTTTTCAACTTAGTGGATTTGATATACGTCATCAACAGGGCTGTAAATGTGTAGTAGTGAGATGTGCTTTTCACCAGGTAACATCTTTTATGATAACCCGAAGCCTAGCTCCAGTTTGATGGCAAAATATATCAACTCATTTTTCTCCTGTTCCTACCAGTTCTTCTTTATTCATTCAAAAAAAAAAAAAAAAAGTCTGTGAAGGAAAAAATGAGCAGAAAGCTTACTGATTGCTCTCTACAGTCCTGTCACAAAGGAAAATTTACTAACATGGGATAACACAGGAACAACTCACATTTAATGAATTTCATCAGAAGTACTTTACACGTAAGACTGGATGAAAAATGAGGTGTGACATTAATGCCAATATAGAATCCATTTGTTTAGGTCCATCTACTTTATTCTCATACTTTATTCATCCCTATTGCAGGTAAAGTCTCTTGTGATATGTGAAGGTCTCAGTTTTGTCTCAGATTAAAGGCAAGACTTCTCTTTGGGCAGTGGTTCCTACAACGCATAAAGGAAGAAGGAATGGGCACCATGTACAGAGTGGTTGGTCCCTGCAGTGACAGCACACTGGGTTTTCATTTGAAGTGTCCTCCTGTGGAGTGACTTTATTTATCCAGAGTCCTGGCTCTTGATCTGATTTTCTTCTCCACAGTGTCTCCCGTGGTCAGTGACATCTAAGTGTGTGGAAATGCTGCTATGCTGCTTTCCCTGACTGGGGATAATGAGCACTGTGAGCAGTGGAGAATGGAAATTCAGAATTGGACCTTCAGGTAGTGTAAACCAGTGAAGGTCCAGTGATCATAGGTCACTTTGGATGATTCCTTGTCTAACCTGTTCTTAAAAATCCCCTGTTGTGGAAATGTAGGATGTCCCCGTGTGAGGTGAAACTGTAAATAAAATACGGGCATGCTTGGAGAGAAAAGGGTTCATGCTGGATTGCCCAGAGAGAAGTGGGTTGACTTTGTTACCTGAATGGTTCTCAGCTCTGCTGGCCCTCAGTGATTTGTTCCTGTGCTTGGGTATCCTGCGAGTTGCAAAGTTTTACCTTCAGTCTAATGGGAAATCTCCCCCAGGCTCAGCCTGCAGCAGCGCTCAGGAGGGGCTCTGAAACGGGAACTCAACTTTCTCTTCAGATTCAGCATCTGTATTCTGGATTTTTGATTTGATTCATCCACTAAGAAGGACTGAGGGAAAAGAAGGCAGCTTTGTGTGATGGGTCGGCTTAGCCACAGTCAGTAATCCTCGGGAAGGAGAACAAGTGCAGAGCTCTCAGCTCAGACCTCCTGATGCCTAGCAAGCAGGGACTAAAAATGTTTCCTTCTTCCCCTCTTTAGCTCCAAGAAAATTAATCCCAAATGAAAACCTTTGTTTTGCCTAGCTGCTTGGAAGGTTTGCTTCTGCAGAGTCACCGGCAGCCCTGGGTAATTTGTGTACCAAAGAGTTTACTCACTGAGAAATGCAATTTCTGAGGGGGAGGAGGCAAAGCTGTCGGTGAATTTGGGTCAGATTCAGCAAACACTTTCCACCCAAAAAACCCCAAACCAAAATATAAAAACCCCAAATCTCTCCCTTTATTGCATTTCCAGGTAACCAAAACATTTCACATTATACTTTCTGAGCGGCAGCAGAATAAACAGACAGTGCAGACTTCACATTTGCTTTTCACTCGGGGCCATCCCACACCGGGCAGCACTCACCCCACACCCACCACCTTTCTCCACGCAAAATGGAGCAAACCCCGCTGCTTTCCCCAGGAAACGCTGCACATGGGAGCTCCTCTTCCTCCCCTGCCAGGAGAGGGCTGCTCCAGGGGTGTCCTCTGTCCCTTTTCCTTGTCACTGGAACTGAAGCCACCAGATGGTGCTGGAGAACACAGACCCGAGGTGCGGGACCCGCGGGCACTGGAGGAGGGGGACAGGAGGGGGACAGGAGGGGGACAAGAGGGGGACAGGAGGGGGACAGGAGGGGAACAGGAGGGGGACAGGAGGGGGACAAGAGGGGAACAGGAGGGGAACTGGAGGGGGACAAGAGGGGGACAGGAGGGGGACAGGATGGGGACAAGAGGGGGACAGGAGGGGGACAAGAGGGGGACAGGAGGGGGACAGGAGGGGAACAGGAGGGGGATAGGAGGGGGACAAGAGGGGAACAGGAGAGGGACAGGAGGGGGACAAGAGGGGGACAGGAGGGGAACTGGAGGGGGACAAGAGGGGGACAGGAGAGGGACAGGAGGGGGACAAGAGGGGGACAGGAGAGGGACAGGAGGGGGACAGGAGGGGGACAGGAGAGGGACAGGAGGGGGACAGGAGGGGGACAGGAGGGGAACAGGAGGGGGACAGGATGGGGACAAGAGGGGGACAGGAGGGGGACAAGAGGGGGACAGGAGGGGGACAGGAGGGGAACAGGAGGGGGATAGGAGGGGGACAAGAGGGGAACAGGAGAGGGACAGGAGGGGGACAAGAGGGGGACAGGAGGGGAACTGGAGGGGGACAAGAGGGGGACAGGAGAGGGACAGGAGGGGGACAAGAGGGGGACAGGAGAGGGACAGGAGGGGGACAGGAGGGGGACAGGAGAGGGACAGGAGGGGGACAGGAGGGGGACAGGAGGGGAACAGGAGGGGGACAGGAGAGGGACAGGAGGGGGACAGGAGGGGAACTGGAGGGGGACAGGAGGGGGACAGGAGGGGGACAGGAGGGGGACAAGAGGGGGACAAGAGGGGGACAGGAGGGGGACAGGAGGGGGACAGGAGGGGGACAGGAGGGGGACAAGAGGGGGACAGGAGGGGAACAGGAGGGGAACAGGAGGGGGAACAGGAGGGGAACAGGAGGGGGACAGGAGAGGGACAGGAGGGGGACAGGAGGGGAACAAGAGGGGGACAGGAGGGGACCTGCTTGAACTGGGGACACCAGACTGGCTTGAACGCATCTTGTCAGGTTATCAGTTAATACTTTAGATATCTTTTTTTTCTTCTTCTTTTTTTTTTTTTTTTTTTTTTTTTTCCCTTTTCTGGGGAGAAAAGAAAGGTGATGGAGGAAGATGTCTGCAGCCCGAGTTTTCACCTCCTGGGGCTGAGAAGTTTGGGTTTGGTTGTAGCAAAAAGGAGAAGCACCCATCGAGTCTCCTCATTCCCCGAGGGATCCTCGAGGGCTAAGAGCAAAATCTCTTTTCCAGCTGCTCTGGAAGTCACGGGGGATTTGTGCTGAAGGACAGGGCTGGTTTGGGGGCAGTTCCTCCGGATTTGGGATGGCAGAGCAGAGTCCCCTTCTCCCCTGTGTCACAGCTCCGTGAAGGCAGCCTAGCACCCGGGGACATTTCCCCATCCTGACAGCCCATCTCTTTGGGCTGTGTTGCCAGACTGAGAAGTGTCTTTTTATGCTTTTCCCTCTGATTTCCAGCACAAGAAGGCAGATGGAAGCTGCTCCATCCGCTCCCTTAACGTGTGAATTGAGCACAGAGGGGAAGGAAAGACACAGAAACATCTGTCCTGTTCCCCCACCCTTGCTGCAGGGACAGTGGATTGATGGTGTCACATTCTTTGTGCATTGGGGACACATGGAGCTGGAATTCCTGTGGCTGCACATAAAGCCTCTGATGTCACATTTCAGTATGAGGCAACTATCCAGTTTCCTTTCTTCTTGTGCTCACTCACTTTCCAGATTGTCAACAATTGCAGTGTAGAAAAATCCCTTTTTCTAGTGGCACCAGGTGCCACTGGGCAGTGTGATGACACATGCCTTGTGCCATAAATTCACACTGCTGCCAGAGAAGTACAGGGCAGAAGAAGAGGTTTGCGTGTGGTTTTGCACCTCTGAGCCTCATATGCCTGTGCATACATCCTTGTCTGTATAAAAAGAAACCTACATGAGGTCTGTGGGTTTGAATGTCAAGCTGCACTTGGTGGGTGTACCCGGGCTCTGAGGCTTTGCACACTCTTGTGAACATTTAGACACAAAGGAAGGAAATTATGATGACTCAAAGCTGTATCCTACAGGCAGTGCTTCAGAAGAAAAGGGAAGACTTACCTTTCTTAGACATGTTTTGCCACTGAAAGAATTGAGGAGGGCTCTCAGAAGCTATTTTTGGTATTTTGTACTTTGATTTGCTGCCGTTGTTGGAAATCAAATCATTTAACTGTTCTAGTCTACCAGGCAGTAGCAGTTTTGTTTAGTCCTGCCATTTTGGTTCAACTCCCAAACCCTTTCCTTCAGGGGGAAATATTAACCTGTCCAGCCCAAGGCAGAGTGCATTGGTCAGTTCATCTCCCAGGAAGGTCTGCACTTTCCATAGGCAGTGCTCAGGGATGGACACAGCAGCTGTGGGCTTAGGCTGTTAAATTCATCTCCTTGGTTTCATGCAGTCAGTGCCTTTAGCAATGAGCTGAAGAGGCAGAGATTTGGACATCTCTGCTCCTACCAATTTCATCTCCTCCAGACAGTGTGATTACCCACAGCGTATTTCCCAGGAGTGCACTAAGTTCAGTTCCAGTTACCTTCTAACACTCTGCATGGCTTTACTGGGTAGCTCTTGCAGGCTGAGCATGTTCTACGAGCTGGCAGCTGCTTGCCCCTCTGCTCACCTGATGTGCTTTCTTCCTTTCCTCTTTATTTATGGGATTCCTGTCTCCCCCATCCCTCCCCAGACCAAGAGCTTGGTGTGGTCTCCTTCCTCCTACTAAAGCACAATTCTTTGGCAGTGACAGAACCTGTGAGGAGATACAAAATTACCAAATAACTTTGCTTTTCAATGTAGGAAAGAAGAAAATAAACTTTCACAAAGGGGCATCTGATTTTTTTATCAGGATTTTTTAAATTAGAAAGCCCGTCAATTTTTAATCTGTGTATCAACTGCAGGGAAACCCCCTTTTTTCACTGAAACAGATGAGCACAATGCTATCAGTCAGTGGAGAGGCAAGTTTTATGTCTGCTCAGAGAAGAGTGAGGCTGAACTCAGCTGGGATGTGTCACCTTCTGCCAGGTGAGTTCTGCTCTGAAAGGAAAGGCAGCTGACAAGTGTGAGAGGAGCAAGTGGCTGATGGCTCCCAGGATGCTCCCCGTGTCCCATATTGTGCCCACTCCTCTTCCCCTCCCTATGCACTGACTTATTTTGATCGTTTCACCCAATTTTGGATCTGACTGCACTGTCCAGGCTCTCTGCCTTGCTTACAGCAGAGCAGTGCCCCCCAAGCAGAGGTGATGGCCCCAGCCACGTCACCACCAGCAGCTCCATCTCTGCTGGTGGATTCTGCTGCAAAGCCTCTTGTCACTGCTTTGATAGGAAGCTTTCTGTGGCTTAATTTGCTATTCATATACATCTGTTCCACTGGAGCCTGTCATTAATCTCCTGGTAGGTTTAAGTTTTCCCTCATACATTTGCTACATGGCCACTCATCAAAGAGACAATTAAATGAACACTGATATAAAACAAACAGTAGGTTCTGGGGTTACCTGGTAATTGTTTTCTTGCTAAAATATACACAGGACAAGAAGAGGTTGAGCATGTGAGAAGGTCCCTCCAGCCCCATCAGAGAGCACAGGTCCTGCACCCCCCTCCTGTGTGTCAGGAGCATGGGATGGGCTGAGCTCCTGGAGAGCAGCCTGGCTTGGCTTGGCTTTCCCTGCTGAGCCCCAGCTCTTCCCCTTATTGTTACAACCTGAAGTACTAAGTAAGCTCATCTTCTAGAAATGTGGTGGCTATTAGCCAGGGCTGCAAGTGAAGCTGTAAATGTTCTGCTGTGACTGCAGCATATGGGTAGAAAGGGGCATTTTTAAGGCTCTTCCTGAAGTAAGATGGAAATTAAAAGATGTTTTTGTCATAGTGCCAGACCCTGAGTAAGCATAATTTGGCTCTGATGACTTCAGGGGAACAGTGCCAGTTTATACAGCTGAAGACCCATCTATGATATTAAGAAAAAACAAACCTCATTTATTCTGTGTCCTTGTTGGCACTGCAATGCAACTCTTACAAAAAATGAAAACAGACCAGTCCTGGGGTGATGGAGCCAGCATACATCAAGACAGTTAAAATGAACAGGAGGGATTCTTTGTTTTCTGTGGGTTTTTTTTAGCCTTAAGGGTTTCTTTTCCCACGTCTCCTTTGTAAACAGAATGGGGAAAGAGCTTTTCTACTGTAGGAGTCCAAAAGTAGGGAAAGGCTCTGAAAAAAACCCATCCCATTGTGGCTCCAGCTCTTGGGCACTTGTGAGATGGAAGAAACAATTTTCCTCCCCTTTCCCAAGGGATTTTTGTCTTGGAATTAATTGTTGTCAAGTGCTTTAATATTGTCAGATGAAAGCTGCTAGAACATTCTTCTCTTTTCTTCTTAACCACTTCAGCATGAAGAGAGTGAGCCAAATGCTTGTCAGACACCAAGTGAGAGCACAGACTCGGCTGGACATGTGTGTAACCAAACACCCATAGAAAAGCCATACACATCCACACAAAATTTTCTTATACCCTCTGTCTACTCAGTAGCAGTTAATTTACAGCTCACTCCTAAATGGTGAATTTTAATACCATTTTCTTTCAAAAGTGTTACATTACAAATTTGCTGCACCCAGTGTAAAAGTGTCTGCAGGCACAGAAATCATTATTGCTGGGCTGACTGCTAAAGACTGATACATTTACAGAGAAAATATATAGTCTCTCTGAAGTGGAAACTCAAATTGTAAATTAAATTTGTCAATAAATATGGAAATAGTTCCCATTTTCCTCTTCTACCCTGCACTGCTGAGATTTGTTCTTCCAGATCCATGTCACTAGTGTGGAAAGAGAAATGATGCTTCTGTTCTCTCTGTGGCTGATGGGCTCCTGGTATCCCGAGATCTCTTGTCACAGCTTCAGGTCAGGGAGTTAATTCTATTCCTACCAGTGATACTAACAATACAGATTCTTTAGTAACAGTAATTGGATTTAAAGACCTCAAAAAGATATGGGCAAATTCCTAGAAATAAGTGAATAATGGAATAAAGCAACACACAAACATCAGGCTTTGGTCTGGGTGAGTACAGATACCAAAAATGAGCCTCAGGTGAAATTCCTTAATCTGGGGTCTGATGAGAGAGTTCCCATTTTAGCCTGAAGAGCTCCACTCTTGTGCTTCTGTTCCAAAAATACCAGAATACCACGTATGGAGAAGGTCTCACCCTACATTCACGTTGCAAAGCTGCAGTTTGAGCTGGCTGTGGTGAAGAAGGAATTGTCATGGTTTGGGATTTGCATACGAAGGTGTAAAATGTCCAACTGCCCCCTGGAAGGACAGTTCTTTGCTCAGTCCAAACCAGCAGTGTGACACTGGAGTTTGTGGATATATCTTGTGTTAGTTTAGCACCTGGTTTTGCCCTTAAATGTTTCTTGGGTGAAAGTCTTGTCTGACAGTGTTTGCAGAGCAGTCTGTCCAGATGCTGCCTGCTGATACTGCAAGTTGTGTTTAAGAGGCAGCAACACCTAGAAAGAGAAAGGCAGGAAGAAGATAAACTCTGAAGACACAAAATTGAGTACTAAGACATGCCTTAGACCCTCAGGTCCTCCTTGAGAGACTGAACATACTCAAAACTATAAAAAATGTAATGAAAGCCTATAACTTTGATAAATGGAAAAAAATCACCCCAGCATCAGAATAGAAATATAATTTCATTTTATCACCCTGTGGTCATTAGCCTGGTTAGCAGAGATCTGAGCTTGGGATGCCATTTGCCCTGCCTGGGAACTCACTCAATCCCATCAGTTCTGGCAGGAGTGGTTTAATTTTTGGTTTGGTTTGGTCTAGTGGAGTTGGGGGATTTATATGTCCGAGTTCATTAAAATGCTCCTTTATCTTTCTGGCAGAATTGCCCTCCCATGTCTGTGTTTTTTAAGGTGAGTGGTGGATCTGTTTCCCAGGACTGAGTGCTGGTTTTGTAGCAGGAGGGAATGCTCTTCTCCTCCCTCTCCAGATCACCTCCCAGATCCTTTTGAGGGCTCTGGCTCGTGGCTCCATGGGGCAGGACTGGTGTGGGGTGATGGCTCTGTGACATGGATATTGTATTAAGAAGGTGCAGAGGATGCTGAGGCCTCCTTGCTGTGAGCTGCCCATCTGGCAGGAGCAGCTGACATGGTGACAGACATTTCCACTCCTGCTGCTCTTGCTTTGCTCCTTTGCTGTCTTTCCCAGAGGTGAAGGGGCAGTGCTGAGACACTTCAGCATTGTCACTGCCTGTGCCTCTTGGCTCACAGTCTTGCTCTCTCCAGATGTCTCAGTGTCCCCCTCCCATTCAGCACTTCTCTGGTCTTTATCAAACCCCTTTGCAGCTGACCCCAATTACTCACTTTTGAATCTTTCCCCCACCAGCAGCCCATCTCTCCAGCCTTTTTCTCTTTCCCACTTGTCTCCAAATCCATTACCAATCTTCTCCCGGGCCAGGGAACAGAACCCAATATTATGTAGGGCTGGAACCAAACCCATTTCAAGTCTCAGAAAGTCCCCTCCTGAGGTCAGGGAGGGTGAGTCCACTCTGATGCAACTTCACAGGTTGGTGATGGATCTCCAGCCTTGCAGCACTTCTCTTGGTGAATGCTCAGAGCCAGAAAGAATCAGCTCCATGAAGAGCAAGCTCAGGTTCTTTGGGAAAACAAAATGAATGTCTTTTCCCCATCACGCTGCTGCTACCAGCCCAGACCCCAGGCTGCAAGCTGGGCTCCCTCTGCCTCCTTGAAAAGTGTTGGGTTTTTTCCCCCCTTTCTCTGTGCTTACAAACACACAGCTGATTGTACAGAGCTGTGTTCCAAAGTCCAGGCTTGGCAGAGAGTTAAACACCAGGAGTTAAACCCAAGCCATCAAGTTCCAGCAGGCTCTGCTTTATCAGAGCAGTGTCAGGCTTCCCCTGGCTGGGGCTGCTATCAGGAATTAGCACACCCACCAGAGCTGCTGCTCAACAGTTCACATGCTAAATGCTGCTTTGTCATCAAAGTACAGTAGCTTGTAACTAATTACATCCCAGCTTTATCTGGACCAGTTCTTCCTTTTAAACACACTTAATAACTCTGCCTTTGAAGGTTCTAGGCATAAAAATAACCACTTCAAATAATCTCCTGAAGACACATGCCACATTAGGTATAGAGCTGAAGTAGGCACCATGGATTATCTGAGCAAAACAAGAGCCCTGGACCCCTGCTGGGACATGGATGGAGAGTTGGGGCTCTGGCGTGTTGGAGAGGAAGGCTGGACAGCCAAAGTTCATGTTTTACAGGAGTCCTGTGCATATGTTGTTGTTAAAGTTGTGAGGAAGGAAAAGTGGAGTGTGCCAAAAAAGCTGTGATTTTACTCAGCAGTGACTGACCCGATTGGAAAGACCAACAATGCAAGGGCTAAAATTCAGCATTAGTCCCCAGACCTCCTCCATGACCTGAAGACCATCCATTTCTCCTTGTAAATCATGTTTAAACATTTCCAGTTCCAAAAATTCCAAAGCAATTCATGTAAGTGCCTTGAGAGGAGGGAGGAGCTGAGCAGAAATGGGGCCTGAGGCTCCTCTACCAGCGAGCCAAACAAAACAGCAGCCAGGGCAGGGAAAATGCCATGGCTGTGAAGCACCAAGGAGGAAATCTATGTGAAGAGGGAGCAGAAGAGGAATAGATGATGGCATTTTTAAATTGAAGGTGTTGGGGTGATTCCTGGAGGGAAGAGGCTGGGGGTCAGACTGGAATTCAGCATGGAGAGCCTGGGTGCACTGGTGAACCTCCTGGGTCCATTAGACCTGTGTCTTACAAAGTCCTCAAAATGCAGAGAGGGGATCAGTGGGTGTTGGTGGCAGCCCAGGTCTCTGATCTCTTGGCAGAGGAGGCTCTGGAGGCACAATGAATATTTACAGCTCCTTTCCCCTGCCATGGCAATGGGAGGTGTGTGTGTGCTCCTGGCTGATCCACCTGATGGAGAGGCAGGTGGGTTTCATGGCAGTGCTGGCTGTCACACCAACAGTGGTTTTTAATTTTGAAACAAAAATGCAAAAGGAGAGCAGAGCTGTGTGTGTGATGTGTGAAGACTTCAGTGTCAAGGGGGCTGTTTTCTATTCAGTTGGGGTGAATTCAGGATCAACCCCAGAAGTCTCCTCATCTGTGGTGTGAACTGGGAGCAACTTGAATAGAGCTGTTGTGGTTAATAGAGCCTAACCCCAGAAGAGTCTCTGCATTTCCATTTTAACTCAGCTCTGCCAGTCTGGATTATTTCCAAGAGGCCTCTTTGGCTTTGCTGTATAATAATTTTTACCCATTTCAGGAGCAATTGTTAATGGATATCAGTATGGAAAATAAAACGAGTAAATCCAAAGCTTGTGAACACTCAGGAAGCCAATACAAGGGCTGAGCATGCATTCTCCTGTCCTGCTCTGCTGATGTTCCTCTCTCCTTACTCCAGCTCTAGCCCTGCCAGGTTTGTGCAAAGTTTCACAGCTGTTTAAAAGGCTTTAGTCTTTTTAGTCTTCATACAGGTATCTAGCTGTGAACATCTGAAGTATGATACAGCTTTTCAAATCTATGTACTTGGCAGGCAAAGTTCAACAAGTTGGTTTACGCAGCCATGAAAACTTCACCCACAGCATCCTACAGCTTGGAGAACCTCAGTTCTACATCCCTTGTTTTATGAAACATCTGGATGAGGACTCAGCAGTGTCTTCATGATGCGCAAACCAGGGACCAGCAGTTTCTCCCAAGGTATCTGGGCAGCTTGAGCAGCATCCCCACCTCCTCTTTGTGCTGCACCCTCTGTCAGAGCTGCAGGACTGATGCAGCAGTCAGCAAGTAGCCCTGGTGAGAAAAGCAGACAGCACTCACCAGCTGTAGTCACAGCCAGGCTGATCTTTAAGATTAATGTTATTTAAATTACTGTATCTCAGCTGCTGTGGGAGCTGCATACCTCAGCTTAGCATGCTAAATATACCTTATTAATTGCCTTGCTCTTTACATGCACCAGAGGCTGGTGCATCGTTAAATACGCCAGGAACATCTACTCCTTGAGGTTTTATTTCTTATTGAAGCATTGCAGGTCTAATAGGTCGTCTGTTTGGGATCTGGAATATTGTTAACTTGTCCTGTTTTCCCCTTTCTCTCCAAAGCACAACAGCACAGTACCCCAGTATCTGTATTTGAGTGCAACATCCTTAGGTAGGAGGAATAAATACCTTCTGAGGGTATTTAGTTCTTCTATTTTCTGTATTGCTGCATTCTCCTGTGGTTACAGTCGAGATTTGCTCTCTGCATTGTGCAAAGGAAGAGACATTCTCCCAAAGTGTGGTTTGCAATCTAAGGCAATTAGACAGGTGTCAGGATACAGCCCAGACACAGGTCAGAAACAGAGACCCCTTCACTGGAGACAGTCCACAGCACGACTCGCTTCAGAGAGCACAGGGAGCAGAACCCAAGTACCAATTTCTTGCTTTTTGTCTTTGCTGTAAGTCTGGAGTAGCTGTGCTGGAGTTGCTGCTTTCAGATGAGCAAATAATTGGCCCAAGAAGAGAATCTGAGAGTGGTGATCAGCCACTGCAGGAACCCATGCTGCATTGCCTTCCAGATGGACTGTGTCCTTGGATACTTTCACGCTCTCCTTCTCGGGCCTGTGTGCATCCACAGGAGAGGACAAGAAGGGGTTTTCAAAGGGGGAAGGGAGCTGCTTTTGCATGCTTTTGAAAATGCCTGCCCTGATGCTTAGTGCTGCAGAGACTAAAAGTTGGAAGAGCTTTTCTTTCTGATGGGAGCAACCCTATCCTGGAAGATAAATTTGGCTCCACTCCACATCACCAAGGCATTCCAAGGGTTGATTTTTTCATGTAGGAAAAAAACATTCTTAGCTTCAAATAGTGTGGATTCGGTTGAGAGCCTCTTCTTTTTTTCCACCCTGTCTGTTTTTGCTGTAAATGCTGGTGAAGCACCTTGCAGAATGGTATTACCTACACACAGGGTTCAGCCAAGCCCACTGTTCCCTTCCAGGGCTGCAGAATCTGGGGAGATGTGCACTGGGACAGGGCCAGTGGGTTCTGAGAGCCCCTCACAAGCCCATTCCTAGGACAGGCTGCTCTCAGCATCTGGAGCATCCTACAACTGCAGAACCTCGGTCCCTGGGTAGTTTTCTTTAAACAACTGATTCCTTCAGGCAGTTTCTAGTCTGCTTCCTTCCCTGACTGTATTTGTGAAGGAAAACACAACAGCAATCGCCAGGCAACACATTACTGTGTTATTCATGCCCCGTAGTTGAGAGTGATTGAGGTGGGGAAAAGGAGGAGAAAAACCCTGCAAAATTCATTAGGGCTTCAGCACCACAGAACCTCACGGGATTTGGAGTTTTGTGGCTTTAATGGGAACTAATGGGTCCCTGCTGCATCAGAGGGGGCTGTGAGAGGCTGTGCTGGGGGAGCAGCACCCAACCCCTCTGGCAGGAGGCAGTGGGGAAGCCCTGGGGGTGATGCAGCACTGACCCCCACCCTGGCACATGCCTCAGGGTCACTGTACCCTTGTTCTCTCTTGTCTGTTGAGGCTACAGCTTGTGGGGAAGAGGCTTTCCTACCCTTTGCCTCCTGCAGTCCTGGTGCGTTTCATCTCAGGTGCCAGCAGTGGCTGCAATGCTTAGGTAGAAGTTCAAGGGAATTATTGTTGCCTTCTCTCACACAGACATACTGCAAGCACACCTTATGTAGTCATTTTTCCACTTTGCATGGCATGGGGAGAGAGGGGAAAGTAAATGTAGACTGTTCAATGGCTCCTTCAGTCAGGAACTTAAGGTGGAGGAAAACCTCCTGCGTTTTCTGGAGCCCTTTAGTTACTGGGACATCTTCCTTCTGTTCAGAAATTGCTGAAGCTGAGTCCTGCTGCTGAACCTTCAGGTGCAAGTCCTGTGGCCTCAAAGAACAGAAGTAGTTTTACTGGGGCTTTCTTCCAGAAGTCCTGCTCATTCACAGAAGGGCCACTGTATGGCTTCCAAATGCCACCCATTCCAGAAGGTGGCAATGGGTGGATCAGTGTTCTGAAAAGGGGTCTGCAGTTTCCCCTTTAGTGGTGGCTGATGGGTGTGTAGGACAGTGCAGAAGGTGGCTATATAACCACCAGCAGAACCCTGATTACTGGTGCTGACTTTTACCTGGGGCTGTCAGAGTGAACCCTGCCTGACAGCCCTTGAAGCTGGAGTGTAAGTAAAGGCTGAGCTATTACAGTCTAATTAACTTCTGCATTGTTTTCTAGGCTCAAGCCTGGCTTCTTCCAGATTTAAATTGATTATGAAGACCAGCACATTGACAAAATGCAGCTTTTGAAATCAGACATTTCACAGTAAATTGTTATTTGTTTTTCTGCATAAAAAATATTGGCTTACCCAGGGTGATACAGTTCACTCTTTCTCTCTCTCCTGTTTCACCTTCGCTGCTGCCTGATTTGTGCGTGTAGTTTAATTAAAATCATACAGTATTTCCACAGCTTGGTGTGTCTCTGCTGCTAGCCTTGTAGATGATTTATATACAGCATTCCAGTGAAACTGCCTGGAAAAATTAAATAGACATGAATCAACTTGCCGCAGGCTTTTGAAATCAAACATTTCACAGCTAACTCCCTGTGGACATCTCCTTTCAGCCTTGTGCAGATAAATGTTACTGTAAGCTACTAAGCACGGGGCTATGTTAAAATGCAGTCATTAGGTTTGTTTTTTTATAATTGTAGTTGTTTGCCAAATCATAGCTTAGGAGCCAGGGAGCACTTTGATTCATTACTTATGATTCTATTATTATTTTTAAAAAAAAGAACCAACAAAACTACTTGGGCTATTAGACCTTTTTTTTTTTTTTTTGTCTTGGCCTTTGGAATGAGTCTAAACCAGTGGCAAATGTCAGATGTTTGTAAAAGCAGTTTCAGCCTAACTGTATTTGATGAAGGTATTGTAAGTGCTTTTTCTGTCTGTGCTTTATCTGGAGCTGTAAGCCATCAGCTCAGCTGAACTTTAGCTCTTTTTTGGAAGCTTAGTAGATCATAAACAAAGTTAAATCCTTATCAGAACCTCTAGTGTTTATCAGCGTGACTTAAAATAAACCAAAACAAGGCATCATGCTGGAGAAAACCAGGAACTCTGGTGCTGTTACCATGTATGCCTTTCTGAGGACTGTGAGTGAACAGCCAAAAACCAAAGCCAGTTCTGGCTGCTGGCCCCTGCATCCCCCAGCAGCAGAGCTGAGGCTGCCAGCAGATGCCTGGGTTGGTCCCTGGTGTTGAATCTCCATATGGACAAGGAGAAAGGGAAAGAAAAGGAAAGGAAAGAGAAGAAACCTCCTTGTGCCCCTTGGGAGCTCCCTGGTGCCCGTGCAGGTTCAATGGGAGCAGGGCAGTCCCAGGGGAGCTTCTCAGATGTCTCTGCCTCGTGCTGGATGGAAGTTAATCAAGAATTGCCAGCATTATGAAAGACAAAAAGAGCCCTCTGTGGGATCTGGGCTCAGCTGCATCCTTTCAATGATTTATAATAAGTCTTGGGCTCTAATAATCTAATCACAGGGATCTGGGGAAGGCAGCAATGAATTTGGGTTGTGGGTTCTTTCCCAGCCACAGGTGATATTAAAGTGAAGAAAGAAAAATTAATCCCCTTTTCTGATTCGTCTTACAAAAGATATATAAATAGTATTAGGGGCTGATTAAAATGCCAGTGATGGCTGGATTGCTAGGAGTGCAAAGGAAAGCAGTGGCTCTGGGCTGCAGAGCTCTTGTGGCTCCTAAGTGCCAGTTGTGACAACATCTTCTGCTGGTAGGTAGCAAAACACTGCAGGTTGGGATTATAGCTTCAAAGTCATCCATGGAAGTATTTTGATTCTACCAAGGGAGAACTTGAGGGGTGCAGGGTGTGGTCTTGGCTAGGAGAGTTTGGGGATGCTAATTCCATGGATAAGGTGTGGGCTGAGCTCCTTCAGAGAATTAGAAAACACGTGGGGGATGCAATGTCAGACCCCAAGGCAGTAACATGGCTTGATAGGTTGTGAGCTGAGCTGCTGCCTGGACACTCCTTACACCCCTGAACCACCTTTGTGCATGAGAAACCCAAGAGTTTATAAAATGGCAAAGGAGTTGTAAGGCCTGGAAGAGATAGGCAGGAGCTGTGTACAGGAGGAACATCCCATAGCTTGCTGGAGGAGCACATGGTGAGTGTCTTCATCCTCAGGTGGGATCCTCACCACCCCTGCCTCACCTCTGGAAGCCCTGCTGCAGGAGGCAACCTCTCATCTCATGTTTGCCAGTGCTTTTCAGTTTTATACATTTTAATCAGAAAATTAATCAGGAAACACCAGTTCAGCAAGATAATGGAACAATGAAGAGACATGATAATTACTGTTTAGTCTAATTAACTTTGTTAAGTCTTTATTGGGAACAGAGACTTCCTGAGTGAAACTTATTAATGGTTCTCCCTGGAAAAGAGAATCCCATCAAAAGGCCTTTGTTCCTCTTGCTGTTTGTTAGGAATTGGTGTCTGCCTTTAAATCATGAGTAGGGAAACCAGCAGGTGGGGTTTGAGAAAGCTTTAAGTTACCTTTTAGCTCCATCCCCTGCGTTTTCAATTCATTTACATCTCTAATCTGTTGCTCTCCTCCCTTCTTCCCAGGCAGGCACTTGGATGCCTACAGACACCCCAGGGCTGTGCAGTGCTGCATCCACTGCATCCAGTGCATCCACTTCATCCACCTTTGGCTTTGTTCCTGCCTCTCATCTCCAGGCACGTGGGAAAGGGTCAAGTGATTGGGGATTACCAGCAAAGAAAGCTGAAGGGCTTTTCTTTGCTGTAGTAATGGATATAAAAGCACATGGTAGGGCTTGGACAGGACAGAGCTGCTGGGAAGCCCCCAGCACTTGATGGGTACATGGAGGGGGGGTGGGGGAAGATGGACATTGTCAGAACTGAATGTTTGCATGGGGCCAGCAAATTGAACCTTGGTGAAAAGCCTCCAGGACTGAAACCTGCTTTTAATGCCTGTTCCCTGCTCTGGGCATTGCAGACTCTTCCTGGGCATGGGGAGCAGCCTGTGCCTGGGCACAGATTAGCATCAAAGGGTCTGCTTGTCTGGTCCAGTTTCCTCTCTGGTTTTGCTTTGTATTTCTTTCCCGGTAAGGGTGTAGCATTAAATATTTATAATTTCAGAATGGAGGATGAAAAATAAATATTGAGATGAACTTGATTGGCTTTTGATCTGCTGAGAGAACCCTTTGCCTGGCCACGGTCCAGCCAGCAACTGACCCACTGGGAGCTTGTGCATTATTCATGTTAGATTAGGTCAGGAAGATGAGAGAGGCTCAGGATATCGACCCTTTAGGAGAAGCATGAAGGAATGTGATTTAATAATCTGTGGCTCGTGGGGTTATCTTCTCCAGGCAGCAAGCTATGACCCAGGGGGAACTCAGGAGCTTAGATCTTGCTCTTGGTTTCAGTCATGTCAAACCTGAGACATCCTTTTACAGCCAAGGGATTTTGCAGACAGGAGGCTGGGCAGAATCCAGCTTCCCTGGGGACAGGAGTGCCTAAACCAAGGTGCAATCTCTTGGCTATTTAAGGTGAGGCTATTTTATTTTCTGTCCATACTAATTGTAATCCACAGAAATCAGTTTACAGTAAAGCAGGTCTGCCTTTTCCAAAATGCAGGTATTTTAATGAGGAATTTTAAATGAGAAAGATGCTCTGAAAGGGTGTTTTGCTACTTCTCAGTTTTTCCCAAGCTCCATGAGCATGACACTGGCTCAGACTGTACCCAATGTGCTCTGCCTCTGTTTGCATAGGGCACAGGATTGCTCCCCCCAAATCCTGTTATCTCCCACAGTTAATTTGTGGAGCTGGGAGCCTGAGTGTTTTGAATTTCTCGTTGGTGGATGGCATTGTATGGAATTTCTCATTTGGTCCAATTTATAATTAAAATAAGGACTCTCACTTATCGCCATACATTGCTCTTGGGTTTTCCCCCCTGTGTCTTGCTTCTGAGGCTGCAAAGGAGACTCTGTGGCCTTCAGGAGACAACTTCATTCCTTGTCCTTTTTCCTGGCTCTCTCTGTGGTGGCTGTTGTTCTGGAGCTGTGGGTATGTTCATGGCACAGGATGTGGGTCTGTTGGGAGAAAGCATTCTTGGAGAATGCAGCCTAAGGGCCTTGCATGCTTGTTTATTTTCTTCATTCTCCTCTCTTTCAGTTAATTATTGTGTGAACACTGTGGTTGCTGTAGAACGGCTCTATAGAATTCACCTTTCACCAAGGAGAGGCAACTAATGGTTTCTCTAAGAGGACAGCTCTTGAGAAATATTCTGATTTCATTTTTCCCTCCCATTGTCTCCCATGGCATCATGTAGAAGATGAAATTGCTAGAGCTTTAAAACACTTCCCTAGCTAAATGAGAGTTAATTGCTATTTAAAAAGGACAACTGGGCAAGGCTAAAAGCTGTGAAATAAAAGAGGAAAAAAATAAAAAAGCTGAAATTGCAAAGAGGGGAGGAAGGAAACTGCATGGTGTTTACAAGGAGTAATATTTGCAGTTTCAAGGTGGAAGAAAAGTTGAATAATCCTTTTTTACTTCCTTTTCCTGAAACTCTTCCAAGACATGTAAATTGCTGTTTTCCCATTCAGGAGGAGAGATGGGAACTGGTTAACCCACTAGCTTTGTTTCAGCCCCGTTTGGTGACCATGCAGAAGATTTGACTCACTATACCTTGAAGATAGATATCATTAACTCTGTGAAGCTGCCTATGGTGTTCCTCAGACCACCTCTTACCTTTGCTCTTTGTTGTGCTGCCCTAAAAAGTAAAAACCCTCTGGCACCAGCTCTCCTGTGCCTGTACAGCAAACAGGACACGGGGCTCAGGGGCATGATGGAAAGGGCAGGGCATTCCCTGGGCACCAGCACAAAGCAAGGAATTAAGAATATCCTAAAGTTTTAATAGGGACCTCAGCCTGTTCTTCATGCAAAGAGCATGGGAATATTTTTCCTCCTGAAGTCCCAAAGCCTTTGTGTTTATGCTGTGACATAGGAGATTTACCTCACTTGCTGTTCAGAGCTCCAAATGCTTTTGCTGCTCAATAGGCAGCAAGTCCCAGTCTGCTGAAAAACTTGCACCATGTTGCTGAGTTTTATCCTGCACCCTGCAGAACAGCTTTTTCACAGCTACTTGTGCAGCTAATTTCTTCTGTTGTAAAACTTCAGTGCTGTGCCTGCAGCACATGGCTCCGTGTCTGATTTCACTGCACTGTAACAGGCAGGCTACAGAATCTTAAATAAATGCTTGTTGGTCATTAAAGCCATATTTACAGAGGCTTAACAGTTCTGTAATAGGCATAGAACTTACTCTGCAGAACTGGCACCACATAAATGTAGCAGAATAAGCAGCTGGTAGTTAAAAGCTTTGTAATGCCTGGGAAACTGGATTTGCTGATTAACAATAGTTGATTGCAGTTGTATTGCAAGATCCATTCCAGATCCACCAGAAACACAACCCTGCTCCGAAAGGGCCAAATGAGAGGAAAACCAGAAGTGCAGGAGAATGCCAGAGGCTGGAGGAGTTTTGACCCCTGGTGTTGGCTTGGTTCCCATGGCAATGGGGTCTGGCTGGATGCTCCTGCTGGAGGTCAGTGCCTGTCTCCTCTCAGTGTGGCTTTGTACCAGCTGAAGATCTGCTGCTCCATAGCTGAAGCTCAGATACATGGGAAGCCCTCTCAAGCCATGCTTGCTTCCCCATTTTCACTAATTTTCTACTGCTAATTTTCCTCAGCAAGTCGCCTCACCCCCATCTGTCTTTGCCTTTCAAGGTTGCTGGTGTTGCAGGATGCTGTTTGCTCAGGACCTGGTGTATGTCATACTGTATTTTTTCCGAAGCTTCTTGGTACCTCTGCAGTACAGATTAACATTCTTTCTGCCTTGACTGAGCTCCTTCTGACCTGATGATCTCAGAGGTCCTTTCCAACCCAGATGATTCTGTGATTCTTGGTACGAAGTAGGTTTACCTTTTGCATGAACATCCCTTTAATCCCAAGTTTCAGTCTTTTAGCCTGAATGTTAAATTATATTGTGTCCCTGCTTGAAAAAAAAAAAAAAAAGAGAAGGGAAAGAAAAAAAAAGGAAAAAAAGGAATTGGGAACATAAATTAAGCCTTCAAATTCATGTGCAGTTCTCACAGTTCTCTGTGACACCAACTTTGCTCTTTGAGTTTATGATGCTAATAAAATACTATTCACTGCAAACAGCTCTTTCCTTCCTAGCCACAAACTGAGACATATAAATGCATGTATTGAAGGAGTTCACAGTTTATGTCTCTTTGCATCAACATGGCCCTACTTTATTGACATTTTCAGGTAAAAACTGACCAGTCATGCCTAGACTGCATTAACTATTATTTATTTTTTGGACTGGAGACATAAGCCTTCCTTTTTCTAGGTGGCTTTATGTACAAATCAAACCATTTGTATCCCAAAGAGACTCTAAATATTGTGAGAGACAAGAACTAAGTAGGATAAAAAGACTAAAAAGCAGTGAGGCAGTTGGTGTGAGATGTGATGGGGAGCAGGACACAGGCACTGCCAGCACTGGCCTTGGGAACCCTTAGGGAGGCTGAGCAGCAGTTTGTGTGTGCAGAGATTCCTGCCAGGGAGCCTTACCCAGGAGCATTGATGAGAAAACCCCAGTAAATGGTCCCCTGTGTCCCAAAATAACCTCTTGACCAAAGAGCTTCTATCTCTGCTGAGGACCTGGGCTCTCCCTTCTATGCTCTTAGATTAAAACTGTCAGGTACTTAAAAAGGCAGTTATTTTAAATGACCAGCAATAATCATTTTTTGTCATTTTAAAAATAAATCATGTTAGGAACTGCCTGAGCAGGGCAGCATAAGTAATTAGAGTCAGAGTCCTGGACATGTGCCCTAGCTGGCTCCAGCACTGCTTAAGAATTACTGAGCTAGTCCTGATGAAACATTTGTTTTTTGTTGCAAAAAACAATAAAAGAAGTGGCCTGGTTGAGAGACCACTAATGGTGACTTCATCAGATGCATCCCCAGAAGCTGGAGGGGAGTCCCAGATAATTTGCCCAGGAAATCAGAGCAGACTCAAGCCCCATATCTTAGGAGACAATTCAAAGCAGATTGGTGAATTCCTTAACTTTGTAAAGTGCCATTTAAACAGAACTTCTAGGGGGAAAGCCTAGTTAAGATGCTTCCCAGCCTTTCCTTGGGATTCTATACATCTTAACTAGTTAATTCCAAAATTTTGGGAGCACTTATCCAAAAGGTAGGGAAGACATGCCAGTTCTAGGGATAACTGCATGCAGCATTTGCTCCCCATGCCAGTGAGTTGTGTATGGATATAAGTGTATGATAATGCACAAATGGAAGTTTAAAGCAGAGATGATGGGTAAGGTTCTGCCACCTTAGCTTGGAAGTGGTGTGTGTCCCTGCTGCGTGGTGGTGATGATAAATCACAGTGAATTTGTGATGTGGAGCCATCAAACTTCCTTTCTGTCTCTCTTAACCTTGGAACAAATCAAAATCAAATTCTGCTGTGAAGCTTAAAGACTTAAAATTTGTTATCTACAACAGTATATTCTGCCAAGCAATCAGAACTTCCCAGTATTAATTACTTTATTCAGTAAGTTAAACAAATGATGTGGTATCTGGATTGAGGGGGAAGCCACCCAGGAGCATATGAAGGATGTGAAGCTCTCCCTGTCAGTGAACACCCAACCTCCAGTTGCTAATTTGCTGTGTAGAGCAATAATCTGTTGTAAAGCTGCCTCCATTCCTGAGCAGTATCATGCCAAGTAGAAGTAGCATTATTAGGACTACTTGGGTGGTGCATCAAAATAATAATCCCTGAGGAGGGTGGCTGCTGGAGATCCTGCTTTCCATGAGCAGCTGGAGGTCCTCCCAGCCCTGCTCCCCCTCTGCGCTTCCCTTCCCCAGCTCTGCCAAGACACAGAATCTGCTCCTCATCTGCTCCAGGTAGAGCCAGGTGGGTCCCAAGCCCCCTGATGCATGGGTTAAGGTGATCTCTGTAGTGAAGATTGTTTTTCCCAACAAAAAGCAGCTTCTGAAGAGATGCAGGTCTGGGCTGGGAGGCAGCAGCTGATGGAGAGTTTACCACTCCCAGGTTGTTCCACTGATTCATTACTCCATTTAAAAAAAATGCAAGCATTATTTTGCATTCAAATTTAACTGGTTTTAATTTCCACCAAGAGATTCTCTCTGTGCTCATCTCTGCTAGATTAAAGAGCCCTCAGTATCTGATGGTTTCTTCCAGTGAAAGTGCTTGCGCACTGTAATGAAATTATCTGTTGAATTTCTTCTTGGTAAACTAAACAGATGAAGCCTTTCACAGTCTGTGTTCTGAGGTATTTGCATCCGTGTATCTGAGTCACTCACATGCCTTCTGAGTGCCCCATCTCCAGATTTATGTCTTGCAACCCTACCTGGATACTGTCAATAGGTGCAATACAATTAAAGTGAGCCCAGGGGGTGGTTCAGGTACCATCCTGATGCTCCATGCTGGCTCAGGAGGGTCAGGAAGATGCCTGGGATATCACACCTGTGCAAAATAGTCAAAGAACACAACTTTCTGTACCTGGTTCCTGAGGGAAAACCGTTGAGAAGCAATTGTAGCACATGAAACTAAATTTAATTTGCAGCAGCACCATGATGACCGTATTGTCCAACTTGTTGGGTTTTTTTTTCCTTTTATGGAGACCATATTAAAAGGGTCAATAATTGTGTCTTGTTTTAGAAAATATAAAATATTAAAGTGTACAAAAAAGAGGGAGAGATGAGGTGGGCAGAGAAGTTGTTCTTGCAGTGCAGTGCTCAGCTTGTTTGGTCTCTGCCCTGAGCAGCACTGCATACTTGCTCTGGTATTAAACTGAATTTATACTGTTAAAAAGCAGGGGAAGAGTTTAAAAGAAATATATGCAAAAGCTCAATCCTCCCAGATACTGGGTGCTTTTGTGAAGTGCTGAGTTAGCAGAAGTCAGAGCTGCTCAGCACCTCTTGAAACACTCCTCCTCCTGTTCCTGCTTTCCTCAGTCGCTCTGCAGTGCTGGCCATAAAACTGCACAGGAGATTTCCAATCAAACAAGAGGCATGTCCAAGTGTTCAGATCCAGAGACTGCACTGTGCAGAGTCTTGCCAGGGTGAAATGCTAATTTGTCATCAGTTCTGGGGAGAAAGGATAAAAGATCCTGTGGCAGAGGACTAGAGAACTCCTACCCTCAGAAGGAGGGAGATGAGAAAGGGTGGAGGGAACAGGGTTAGCCCAAGCCATGAACATCTCATTGTTGCTGGATGCATCTGGACAAGAGCTGCCTCCTGCTCTGAATATGATCCAGGCTGTGTATGACACGGGCTTGATCTTTGCTGTAAGCTGAAATCATAATCAATAGGAATAATTACCAGCAACAAATGCAGAAGCAGAGATGAGAGCCTTGCAGTGATGCTGTGGCTCAGGTTTGTGGGTGCTTTAGCACAGAGCCATGCAGTCCCAGGGCAATTCTGTGCATGCAGGGTCACTGGTGCCACCTGCAAAAAGTCTCTGCCCATTCAGACCCTCCCTGAGCAGGACCTCCTGGAAAGGCTGGAGCATCAGGGAGTGCAAGCACGCCTGAGGGGGAGGCTGAAGCAGGAGAATAATTTCCTTTTTAAACCAGGGACTTAAGCAGCAAGTTGAGTTTTACAGAGTCCTGCAGTCCTTCAGAAGGCACCTTGTGCCTGTAAACAAGCACCCCCCATCTCTCCAGTACACCATAAAATCCTTCAGTAACGATCATCATGACAACTATAAACCTGTTGTTTCCATTCTCTCTGATTTATGGAGCTGGAGGAAAAGGTGAGGCTGCTGTTTTATTGGGATGATCAAATGTTTGCAGAGGGAAAATACAATCTGCATTCCTCCAAGGCTACTTTTATACATTGAATCATGAATATATTTCCTTTTCTATTAGCAATTTAACATTTTAAGTAGTGTAAAGTCCTGATTCTATGGGAGTGAATGCAAGAGCCTGTGCATGGGAAAGCTGTGTGCTGGAGCTGTGCCCAAAGGGGCTACCTCTGGGTGTTGTTTTTCTCAGACAATTTAAGTTTTCATTCCTAATGGGGGTCAAGCCTCCCCAAAGCAGTGTTTTCCCTCTCTGGGCAGCTCTGATAATCACCTCTCCTGCCCTCCTGAGATGCTGACCTGGTGCCTGTGGTAGTGGTGAGCAGGGGGACTCAGGCATGGACAGAACAACTGAGGAAAGGGGACTTTGGTCCAGAGAGAAAAGAGGATGAAGGAAAACAAATCCCTTGTGTGTCTCGTGGGCTGGGTCAACCAGGAACATGCAGAGAGGAGATAAATGATGCATGGGGCTCATGTGGATTGGAGCCTTGCATTCTTTGACCATTTCTGTGTTAAATGCTTCTAATTGTTTTCTGCTGAGTTAGAAGTCTGCACAGGTACTCTGGAGATACTGCATTTAATAGCTGCAAATGTGTAATCAAATACAATTAATAGAAGTAATTGTAGTAACCAGCACGATGCTGTCATTGACCCAAGTGTTTCTTACTAATTAGAACAACTGGAGTTTAGAAATCATTCACAGGCCAGGAGTAGCCCTACATACTGAGAAAAACAAGCTGGCCTGTCTGTGACACACATCAATCTTAACACAGCAACATCCAAGAGCAGATTTTATTTTATCATTATGTTTCTTTGCATTTTCTGGGAATGTTAGAGCTGGATGGACATTAGGAAAATGTTCTGTGGTCATAGGAAGGTGTGAACTCGGGTGTGAATTCTCTCTGGGAAGAGGGAAGCTGAGGAACGAGGGGCAGAGATGGGTTTTGGAGTCTGAGCAGGGAACCTGCTCTGTCCTGAATGCAGTTTAGAGTGGTTTCCCTTTCAAAAAGTTTGAAATGCTGACAGCTCAGTTGTCATTGCAAGATGCTGAGTGCCCAGGAATTAAATGATCTCGGATCTCTCCTCTGAGGACACTCACAGAAGTTCCTTCACTTTACATCTTGTGCTTTCATTTACTCCAGCAAAATGAATATGAAACTCTTCTCTGAGAGCTAAATGAGAATTTCTTCTTGAGAGTTTGTATATGGCATGAATTGTTGGGCAATGTGCAGAGCAGAATAAAACCAGACCCAAGGCTTTGTGGTTGTGAATCGCTGTGTTACACCTCTGTGCCATCCCTGTCCCCTGAGCTGGGACGTGAGCAAGTGGCTGACTTCAGGGCTGTGAATTTTGTGGCTGATGGCAGCCAGGACAGTGTTTGATGTTAAACACCGTTCAAGTGCCTTGCTGGACCAGAGCCAGGGCTGTGATTTTTCCATCCTTGTTGCTGTGCAGTGTCCTTAGCCCTGCTCACTCAGCCCCCCAGGACCCAGCCAGTTAATCACTGGAAAAAGTGCTCCTGGGCAAGCAGCACAGTGCAGGAGTGGGAAAGCAAAGCAATTCCCAGCCTCTTGGTGTTCTCATGCATGTTGGGGCAGAAAGAGAGATTGTGGGCCTGATCTCCAGCTGCCATTCATCAGGAGAGCTCCACAGCTGGAAATGGAAGTGATGGGACAGAGCCAGAGGAGGATGGGTGTCTGCCAAAGAGATTGGTTGTGCAGCAGGACAGCAGGTCCCCCAGCAGAGCAGCTCTCCCTGAAGCTGTGACACCCAAAGCCATCCCTTATCCAGCCTCTCTCTGCAGCACTTGCCAATTCCCTCAGGAGAAAAAAAAAAACAAAACAAAAAAACCCCAAACCCATCAGTCCTTTCAGGGAGGAGAGCCTGGCTAAGGAGAGAGCAGCTCATGAGGGAGGGCTGGGAGGCAGAGCACTGAGCAGCAGGGCTCAGGCTGCCAGGGAGGCAGAGAGGTTGACTTTGCAGGAAAATCAAGAGAGCAGTTAAAGGTCTTGGCAGTTGGTTGCCTAAAGCGACCACAAACATGTGTCTCACCCTGGTAGGTCTCATCAGCACAACTCAAATGTCATCTCATCCTGACAAGAAAGAGAGAGAAAAAGGAGACTGTCCTAGCTGGAAAATAAATAATGAGAGTGCTGGAAGGAGAGAGGGAGCAGAGAACAGTCCTGGGAAGGAGGTGTCTGATCTCCGTTCCTCCTCCCCCACTTTTTCTCCAGTGGTGTTAATCTGGGGGCTATAGAAAGTGGGAGTTTTGCTGCAGCACTAGTCCTGTTCTGTGCCAGGCACTGTGTAAATAAATGCCTGGGAGTAGGAAGCAGAGCTCCCAGAACACCAGAGGGTTGGTACACACCACTGAGCACTGATCTGGAAAGATTTTTAGGAGATGAAAGTTCAGTTTCCAAATTGAACACATTCTCCTCTGTGTGATCTCTGGGCTGTTCTCTTTAAGCCCTTTTTTGTGCCTTAGTTCTCCAGGATTAAAGCACGTTAGAGGGGTTTTAGGTTCAGCTGCTCCTCCACAAGGGTGATGGGGCAGGCAGCTTGCACTCTGGCTAAAAATCCAGAGGGATGCCTGAGACTCCTCCATCCTCGTGTGATGCATTCAGCATGACCAGACACCATCTCTCTGCTGGCCCTGCCTCCTTCTGCAGAGCTGATCATTAGGCTGCACCCCAGTACCATCCCTCTCCATCCCAGTACCATCCCTCTCCATCCCAGTACCATTCCTCTCCATCCCAGTACCATCCCTCTCCATCCCAGTACCATCCCTCTCCATCCCAGTATCATCCCTCTCCATCCAGGTTTGCTCCTGCCTTGGCCCAGCTCACAGGTGGGTGTGCAGGGCACACTCTCTGCTTCCTTTAGACACACAACCAGGTTTGTTTTTCCCCCATTTCCAGTACATTTCAGGCTGAGGCTGAAGTGCAGGCTTAAAGGAACAAGCACAGAGGACAGCAGGTCAAGGCATAGGGCACCTTCTCTCTTCCAGCCCAGGGCTTTGTTAAATCCCCTTCGGATCTCTGCACACAGCTGAATAATGGCTCAGGAATATGTACTGCTTCCTCACTGCATTGGCTTCAAGTGAATTTGTCTCACAAGCAGAACTAATAAAAGGACTAAAAATTGCCAGATTCCACTTGACAAATGGCTCAAAGGAGGACGTCTTCTAAACATTTTTAGCATTTGCAGTGATTGATCGGGGCGGGCTGGGAAGCAGCTGACCTGTTGAGGTTTTTTCCGAGGAGGAATGATGGAAGGATGATAAAGCTCCTTTCTTCTTGATCACTGTAATTTTTGCTTTTCTGCAGATAATGTATCCAAGTGTCCAGAAATCACCACCTGTGTTTTGGAGCTAGCACAGCGATCCATTTAAATCCCTGCACAGTTAATGTGCATCTCCCTGTCAGTTCACTGGTAGCACAGCAGCACACAGCTGTGGTCAGTGCTGTAGATGTGTAGGGAGAGACAGCCTTACCCCAGACTGCTTTATGGTCCCAAATGAAGGTGACACAGCAGCCTGGCAGCAGTCACTACAGCCTGTTCCAGCAAGGGGCTGGCTGCAGCCAGGCACTTACTCTTCATTTAAACCACGTCAGTCTCTCCTGCAAAAGCTCTGAAAGCCCATGCCCAAAGATGGATGAATTCCTGCTTAGCTGGAGCAGGGAGCTCTGCCTGCTTGGCACACCCAGTGCCAGTGTCTGGGCAAAGCTGGCAGGAGCTGAGGGGACAGGGCACAGATCTTCCATCTCATCCTTTTAAGAAAGTCCTGACTTCTCTCTTGCAATAAAAATCAGGGGAGCAGTGCAAGTACTGAGTGCTTTGAAATCTTGGAGAATTGTTGCATCTCCAGGTGATCCATGCTCGTGTCTCAGGCAGACAAGTTGAGGCACAGATAGAGACTTGGGGTCTGGTCTAACTGCTCTAGATTTCTCTCATCAAATACACTTTCAAGCTACAGTGACAGTTGTTTTCTCTTTATCTAAATTTAAAATTAATTAATTAATGAGAAGGAGACACACTGTGACCACGTCAGGAAGCCTGTCCTTTTCTTGCTGATGATTTCAGACACTTTATCTCCCTGGGGATCACAGCAAACCAAGCATGTGCTAACCGAGTCCAGACTGTCAGGTGGGAGAATCGATGGCTCTTCCTTGAGCTGTCTGTGCAGGTGAATGCTCTCTTGTTTAATTGATGTCCTATTTATTGTTGAAGTGTTGCCTTTTTTTTTTTTCTTTTTTTTTCTCTTCTCTCTCTCTCACTTCTCTGTGCAGGAAGCAAGATCTGGTTCAGTGAGTGGTCACAGGAGATTAGCAAACAAGCTGAGAACAGTTGCTCTGGAACATGTTTGAAATCAGGCAGCTCTTCCTGACCCTCATCTCCTCTCCCTTTCTCCCTCCCAGCAGCTTTCCCTGAATGCATTATGAAACTTGGTGGAGACTTTCTGGGGGTGGATGTTCCCAGAGAGCAGTGTGGCTGCCTGACTTGTCATAGTCTGCAGGAGATAAAAGCAATTCCATGTTACACTCTGAAACCCGTGTTCATTTTATGAATTACTCCTGTAGGTATCACTCTGGGAGCTTATCCAGCAAAGAAAAGGGGAAGGGACACACATGAGATGGCCAGAAAAAAAAGAGAGACCAAATTCTGTCTGCAAGTCAGATGCTTGAGGGTATTTTTGCAAACTCTTCCAGGTGGGATGGTGCTAAGGGAGGGCAGAGCAGGCACTGGCACAAAACCACTCTTGGAGCTTCTCTTGTTCTCCCTGTGACTCTCTAAAGCACAGAGATGTGGAATCAGGGCAGCAGCAGAAGCATGTTCTCCATATCCAGCTGTTCTGCATCCTTGCCAAACACTTCAGGACCCATTAAGGTCAGATTTAACTGGAGTTATTTTAGCCTTCTGCAGGCTTTGAGCAGCTGAAGTGTGATCCACCTCCTTTCAAGCTCTGCAAGAGACTGGCCCTGAGACTCTGGGGTTTTGGGTCCACCCAGAGTGTCTGGAAGACAGAGAAGAGGGAGCTCCCCCAGGCCATCAGCAGGGCTTAATGCTGAGAGAACTGGCCGTGTTTTCCACAGGAAAACCAACGATGGAAACCTCTGTTCCCAGTGGGGAAGGTGAGGGTGCCAGGGAGGGGGTGTTAAGAGCTCTGTGGTTTGTACCTCCTGGAGAGGCATTTTAATGAACCACTGTTGGATCATTATTATTATTGGTTCATTATATTGCCATTATTGGCTTGGGGCCACCCTGGCAGAGGGTGCTCTGGTGCTGGGTCACTTCAAAGCAAGGTGTCAGCATCTCCCAGCTCAGCTGATCCACCTGCAGGTCCTGACTGAGAGTAGCAACAATTAATATTGATGCATCTTCATTAATCTTCATTAAGGGGGAAGGACTCTGCCCTCTCCTGCAGCTTCCTCTGAGCACCTGCTCAAGCAGAAGGATGCTCCCAGGAATTCTGTGCTGACCACGGGGGTTGCTGGTGGAACTGGTGCTGTCACCAGTTGCTTGGTGACTGCCTGGAGCAGCTAACTTGGGCGTTGAAATTTCTTCATTAAAATAAATGAGTTTAGCTCAGGGGTCTGTGCCTGGTGAAGAAAACCACAGCTCTTCCTCTCTAAATTTTTAATTGTCATGAGAACCTGCCTCACTCTTTGCTGAGCCCTCAGGCTTACAGGGTCACCTGGGAGCCACCTCTGACTCTGGCTCTGGGGACCTGGCTTGACTTCTCATCTACTCTTGAGAAAACATTGATGCATTTACTTGCTGTTGCTGTGAAGCAAATAATGTAAAGAGATCCCCTGTCTGCTCCCAGCAGTTGGTCACTGAAGCACAAGCAAATTTTCTCTCTGTAGATTTTTCTTTTGCACAATTAGGCTTAAGAATTTTCTAAATCAGTTGAACTAAACTGAAAGAAATATGTCCAGCTGGGCTTTGGCATCAGCTGAAAGCTGTCTGAGATGGTGCAAATGTTCAGCTCCTGTGCTGGGAAGGGATGGGGGGGGTCCCCTGATGCTGTGGGACCTCGGGGTGGGGGGAAGGGGAGGTCTGTGGAGCAGGGCAGGCTGGGGCTGAGGTTCTGCGTGCTCTGGAAATTGTGTGAAGGATTTCATATAGCTTGAGAAGGGTTTAAAAAAAAAAAAAAAGGCACTTTGGATCTGTTGAAGAGCCAAGGACCTCCTGGTGCTCTGGCATGGCTGAGGTCCCTGCTGGGCTTTGGGGAAGGTGGGAGTGTGAAGGGAGAGCTGGCAAAGCTAAGCAGGAAGGTGGATGTCCTTCCTTTCATCTGGTGGAAAGAAAAGGGGAAGTTACGAAGAACTTAAAAAAACCTCAAAGTCTCTTGGGCCAAAAAAATGCAAGGGATGCTGTCCTGCTTTTGTCAGGTGGAATGGACAGCCCCTCAGCTGGTGCTGGCATCTCTGCCATGAGTATCAACCCCTCCTTGTGTCCTGAACAGACCACGTCTGGCACCTGGGACTCTTCTGTGCCTTCCCCATGGGGTGAGCTGGGACCAGGGGGTGGGGAGGTGACTCAGTCCCTTGGGCTGCTTACAGAATGCCATCAGCATTTCTTGAAGATGCCACAGGCTCTAATAAGCAAGGGATTAATTACGCTTCCCGAGGCTGCTTGGCAGCTTCCCCTTAATGCTGGAGCAGGTTAGCACATCATTAGTCAGAGGGCAGGAAAATGATGTCCTTGTCCTCCCTCTCTCCCCCAGCTGCCAGGCTTTGCTGTGTGGGGTGGCAGAGGAGTGATTGCTGTGTGCTCCTCCCCAGGAGATGGAGGTTGTGCTGCCCGGGCTGAGCTCTGCTCTGCAGGTCACCAGTCCTCTGCTCTAACAAGTGTAATTGGAGGGATTTACTCCATTATCCAATTTGATTACAGGCGAGCTGCTGGGTAAACAAGGAAAAGGGAAGGCCTGGGTGAAACCACACAGCTCAAGTGGCTCTTTGGAGCTGATCTTAGCAACCTTGTTTGTGTAGAGGTGCTTGGCAGAGCCTCTTGGGCACAGCCTTTGAAGGTCTCTTACTCACTGCAAGTGATTCAGCCGGCCAGCTCTGTTGCCAGGAACATCTCTGGCAGGTTTTGTGTCCTCTGATGGGCAAATCAGGCGTTCTCAGAGTTTCAGGTTTCCAGCCACCTCTTCCACTGAGCAGAAGTTCTGTTTGTGACTTCCCCTGGAGAATTTGGTTTGATTTATCAGGCAGTTCCAACCGAAGTGGCCCAGGAGGTGGCTGCTCCTGGGGGATCTAATGGGTGTAGGACAGATCCTGCTGTTCCCCATCTGATGGGAATTAATGGTGCTTGTGCTGGAACAGGATGGGCTGAGGGCTGCCTGAAATTATCATGCATTGATTAGAGCTTAAGTTTTGAGAAATTACAACCGAACTGAACTTTTCAATAAAGTTGGAGCCAGAGCTCCCAGGGTGAAGCTGGAGCCCCGTGCTAGGAACCTGGCACCCACAGCCCCATTTACCTCAGAGCAATGGTGAGTGATTTATCTTTGATGAACCAAACGGTTTGGCTCAGCTCTGGGACTTGGCAGCACCCGCAGGTGGGCTCAGGAAAATGTCCTCCTGTGGCTGTCCCTCCAGCTGCCCCTCATGGCCTTTCTGCTCGGGGTTTGGGGTGAGGACCTGGAGGTGATCCAGGAGCCATCCTGTCCCTGTCCCCAGGCAGAGCCTCATCTCAGGAGATGCTGTGGAAGGGGAAGCTGTGAGCAGCCCTCCTCCAGGTTGCTTTTGGCATTGGCAGCTGTCTCAGGACTCGCATTTCATTTAAGTAGAGTGTGACCCTTTTAAACCAAGAGCCACAGCACTGCTTGCTCAAAGGCTCCTTGCCCTGGAGCCCTGATGGCAAAGCTCCTGCCCCCCGATGCATCCCAGGGATGGGTCCATGACCCCTCACCTTCACACCCCCCATCAGCCCCAGCCCCATTCCAGCACTGCAGACCTGCCCCCAGCCTGCTTACTTCCTGCTTAACAAGTGCATTAGTGTAAATCAGGAGGCACGTTTCAATTATCTAATAGAAGAATTATTGATCCACGGTCCCGTTCCGAATGTTCCAGTAGGGGAAACAATATTTGTATATGCTATAAAAAAAAAATCTGAAGTGTGTTTTTATTGTTTCAACTAGATTGTACTTGGAGGGTGGTTGCAAGATTTTTTTTGTAGAAGCAGCTGAGGCCAAAGTGTGACACACAGAGAGTCAGCTGTGCTCCACAGCCCCGGTTCTGCTGCTGCCTCTGCTTAGGGGCACTGGATCGGGCAGCAAAGTGGGCACCAGACATCATTCCTCCCTTTCCTCTTAGAATGCTGTGCAGGGAAGCCCAGGGCTTCGTTTTTAACTCAGTGCCTCTGAAAAGAGCAACGGTTTCTCAAAATGCCAAATTTCTATGAAATCAGAACCGTGCTGCCCTCTCCCCCCCTTCACTGTGGTTCTGAAAGATGGGAGCAGGAAGGGGATTTGTGCTTCTTGAAGACATGGCATGAGTGTAAGGAGCCTTAGGCATCTCACTGATAAAATAACATCCTGAAGGAGAGTTAATACAAAGTGGAGTTTTACTCTGAACCTCCCGGCGTTCAGTCCATTGTCCTTTGGTAACTGTCAAATGCAAATGCAGGATGTTCCTATTTCCCTTTGATATGAAACATGGGACTATTATAGAAACTTAAAACCCATTTCAGACTCTCCTCAGCACTTCTTTTGAAAGCAGCCCAGTTCAACTGTCAGTCCTTAGCTCCACTTTTAATTAAAATAGGTTTGTAGCCTTCACTGACAAGCAAACATCTACAGTAAGTTACAAACTATAGAGCAATCCTTCTCGGTTTTAAGAAAGATGCCAAATAAAATGTCACTTGCCACATCTCTTGCAGAGCTCTCTGTATTTAAGAATAAATGCATAAGTAAAGTTGTCACCTTGGAAGTTTATGATAAGCTTTTTCTGGGACAGGAAACTTAGATTAGACATAAAACAGTTGTCTGAATTTTATGCAGTCCCCAAAATCTTCATGGCCTTGACTTTTTTTCTTCCATTGTGCACTCTCACACAGTGCTCAAACTGCCCTGGAAGCCTTGGGGTCAGGAGGCAGACCACTTCTCACCCTGGTTTGGGGGGCAGCCCTGGGGCTTGTTTCAAGAGGTTTTAACTGTTAGGGGTTATAACTGTTAGTTATAGGCTGTTAGGAATCAAGAAGCTATTTATGAGCCATTTACTTACCTAGCCCTAAAAATAGCTAGAGCTGTGTGAGAAAATAGGTCTGTGATTGAAATCAAGCCCTAGACATGATGTAATGGGAAAGGTACCAAGACAGATGCAATCAGTTATTCTATAATTGGACCTCTTGTCCCCACGGACGGGGCAAGGGTAGGGGATGTGCTGTGTTTTCTGAGGGGCATCAAGCTGCTCTGGCAACACACTGGGATTTCCTGGGTATCTTCAAAGCAGGACTGGGCCACTGGGCTTGCAGTGAAGTTACAGGTCCCTCCTTACCCAGAAAAAAGATGCTGAGTAACTTCTCCTGTGGTTGTGATTGCTGGAAACAGCTGTTTGCAGTACAGCCCCTTGGCTCCTTTGCTTCCATCTGGTATTTTATTGCTCTTGCTCCATATTTGACATGTTTAACTTTTCTTTTTAACTCACAAGATGACATTCTCTCCCTGGGACCTGCTGGGGTCCTCTTGGGCCCCTCAGTGCTGATGCAAACACAGCACCTGGGCTGGGTGGCCATAAAAAAACTTCCTCCTGAACGTGTGCTGCAGGAGCACTGGGGAGGTGCAGGGAGAGGAGCAGTGGGTTTCAAGCTCAGATTTGCTGGAGGCAGTCAATAAATGAGGGCACGTGTGTAAAGCCACCAGCTCTGCCTCTGGACTGGGGAATTTGCCCAGTGACACACAGGCAGTTTTCTGGCCTTTTCTCAGTGTGGGTTGAGGAACACAACTGTGCTTTTGCCACGGTGCAATTAAATAAATCTGCTGCTACCAATAAAGTTTAAACCCTATAAAATACAGCTGCTCTGTCCTGCTGGGTTTTAAAAGGAATGGTTTTGGAGAAACGGGGCCAGGTGTGTGTTTGTGCCAGAATGGCTTAGGAATGATTGCTGGAAAGGCTGCTGAAATATTTTGGCAGATGTTCCCCTTGGTCTACGGGATATTGCTGCAGGGAAGGAGTGTCTCTGAATAGGGTAATGCAGAATAACACAGGCTGAGGGCTGCAGTGGCTTTGCAGGGTGGAGGGGGAGTCTGTTGTGCCCATCCCTGGTGCAGTGACTCGGGGGGGCAGAGCATCCCCTGCATGGGGCTGTGCTCTGGTACCCCCCCTCTGCCCTGGGCCCCAAGAGAGGAGGTGGCCAACCTGGCCCAGATGCTTTTCCCAGCCTTAAAGTCAGTGAAAGCAGGGTGCTGCGTGCTGGCCCAGCCTGCTTTACTCTGCCTTTCTTTTAAAATAAATTTGAAATCAAGGGAGCTCAACACCCCAGTGACTAGAAAGAGGGAGAGGAAGTGGAGCCTGAGCCCAGCTTCTGTGGACTTGTCACTTGTGACCATTTCTCAAGTTAGAATCAGTGATTATTGTTTTCTGTACAGTTCTCTCTTTGAAGTGCAATAGATTGCCTCCAGCACCTGGTTTCTCAGGGATCCAGGGCCATTCCCCTCCCATGCCCTGAGCTGCTGAGGTGGGTGCTGGGAGCTGTGCTGGATGCTTGGAGCCAGGAGGGGCTGGGGATGCTTAAAGCTGGAGCTGCAGGGGGGACAGAGGGGCTGCCTTCACAGAGTCTTTAGTTTTAGCTTTTCTCCTCATGGCAGTCCTATTTTCCTTGCAGCATTTCATGATCCACAGGAAGGACTTTGGGGCTGAGTTACTATAAAACCTGCTGCTGCTAATGCCAAACCAGCTCTTTTTAAGCCACCTATTCCAGTACCGAGGGAAACAAATTCCTTCTGTGTGAAACTGCACATTTTGGCCCTGAAAGTGCTGTTTTAATAATGCTTGTAAGGCTGCAGGAAGTTTTGTTGGTAGGGACTAAAATTGGGATCCATTTCTGGGCATCTGGGCTGAAAAAGAATCCAGCTGAACAATTCTGCTTCCTCTTGCCTTTGCAAAGTTACTGTTCCAGGAACAGTGATGAATATGGGGAGAGAGCTTTGACACCAGGTATCACTTACCCCCTCTGAATAATAGATGGCTGGGAGACCTGGTTCAGTTGTTAGCTCTGCTCTGAAGTCACAAACCATCTGTGATTTGAGATATAAATGGGAGTAGCAGCGTTTTGTTTTATCTGCTCTACAAAATGGGAGCAGGAGATTGATTATTACTTGTGAACTGATCAAAGGAGCTGATGAAATGTGCTGTGTGCAAGAAGACAGAGGTGATTAGAAATGGGATGGCTGTCTATGGGTGACAGGGTGACTGTGCCTGTACAGTGTGAGTGTGCAGCAGAGAATCTTGCTGGGCAAGGTGTAGGGACAAAAGAAGAAAAAAATTAAAAAAACAAACAAAACCCCCAAACAAACAAACAAACAAAACCCAAAAAAACGCAACACTGAAATTACTACCTTAAAATCATGATGAGGCAAATCTGAATTCTTCAGACACAAAGAAATGAAGACCATTACTACTAACTGCTTCAAGAAATAAAAAGAATACTGTATAAGAAGAATACTGTGACTGTAATAGTTCTGGGGCTATTAGTCAATAGGTGACTCTCTTCATAAGCATTTGTCTGCAATTACTCAGTTCTGTTATAGTTTTTCAACCATTTTTAGATTCTAAAAGAGAAATGCTGCGTATCACCTCTGATTTCCACAACTGGATCTGGAAACTAATTAGTAAAATAGACTGTACCATATGCTTCTTTTGTATGTGCTCCTGCTATAACTATTTATATTTTAAGTTGGTTTTCTTTACTTTGTAAAATTGCTATTGCTTCTAAAATGGCTTGATTCTACCTGTTGTTGTTTTATTGTGCAGTCATATTCCACTCCTTATGTATATGCATCTCTCCTTGGCATAAAGATTACCTGAGAGGAAGGAAACATAAACTAGAATTTAATCCTTGTCATTCTTTCTGCACAAATGTGTCTAGTTTATATTCTTGGGGTAACTACTACTGGAAAAGATTGCAGAGTTTGCAGGCAAGAAAGCAAGGAGCCATTCACCTTACAAAACAGGGAGACTTCTGCCCCATATGGAGAGAACAGAAAAATGGGAGCCTGACATTTGCTCAGTTTTGACACTCTTCAGAGCAGGACAGGACTGATGCTATTGCCCTGGTAAGGAGTGCTTTCCAGATCAGGGACTGGCAGAGCTCAGTAAAGCTCCATGGTAGATATTTCCCCTAATATTCAGCTTAATTTTTCCATTACTCATTTTAATATTATTATTCCTGTTTATACACTAAACAACTCTTCTTCCCTGCTGTTTCATGTCCTCATTGCATCTGCTTTCTGGAAGAAGGACTCTTACTTGACAGCAAAACACTACCCTTAAAATAAACTTGGCAATGGAAACTTTTCAGTCCTGATTTGCATCTGCAGGGTGGGTGATGCTTCCCTGAGCTGTAGCTCCCAGCTGCAGTGAGTTTTGGTTTCCAAGCCATTGAGAAGGAATGATACCACAGGGGATGAGGAAGCTGGAGCTGCCTGCTCACAGAGCTTCCCTTCTGCAATGGGAGTGCCAGCTGCCCAGAGGTGGGGGGGGGAGATCAAAACTGATAGCTCAGAGTGGCCATGTCACAAATGACAATCTGAAGCACAGCCAGGCACTTACATCTGCACCTTGCTGCTTTCTCCTGGCTTGCAGAAGTATGGACTGGTAAAGCAGCTAAAAACATGTCCTTGTGATGATGCTGCTGCCATTCCCAGGTGCCAGGATTCCTTAGACCCCAGGTTTCCTGCAAGCTCAGGAGATTCCCACCAAGCTAACAAGGATTCTGCTTGCCAAATACCGCACCTCAGATGAGAGGAGCAAGATTTTTCCTCTGCATGGGCCGAGTTAGATCCTGCCCTGCTTTTACCCTGCCCTTTGAGATCTCCTGTGCTGGTGGCAGGAAAGTCATTATCAAGTAGCTGTTCCCTTGCCTTGGCTTTGTGGATATAAATACTGATTCCTTGTTCCATTTTTCATCCGTTACCTCTTGTCCTGTCCCATTCAAAAGAACAAAAGGACTTTTGAGCTTTCTGAGCCTGGAATTTCAGAGGTTTTCTTGGTGGCGTTGCTGATTTTTCCTTCCCCTCCCTTTGCATCAAAAGCATCATTTCCTTTCACCTGCAGACATGAAGGGAGCAGGGGAAGAGCCAAAACGATGGTGAAAGCTGGAGGAGGTTTGACCTGCACGCGTGAAGCAGTAATTGAAGTGATTTTATTGTTTGGGCTGTCTGATGGTCATCCCAAATCATCAATAAGCTCTCTCTGCTGAGCCTCCCTCGTTAGCTGAAGGCACAGTGCAGTGCTGGGTTTCTGTGGCTGCCTGCCTGCTTAATTCCTCTCCCCCCCTGCCTCTCCAGCTGGCTTTCATTTCCATTTGGAATATATATGGGACGAGAGGCATCCATGACTCAGGGGAGCAGGCAGGATTTATGGCTAGCAGAGAGTATTTAGTACAGATGTGAGCAGCAACTACCAGTTGCCAACAAAACTGCTGGAGATATACATCATGGGGGGAAAGTTGTCAGCAATTAATTTTCAGAGGGCTAAACTTCACCCATTTTTTTAATAGAAGAGGAGTCTGAGGGACCACAGAGAGAATAAATCATTTGTACTCATGGGAGGTTTTTTAGCTCCTTTCCAGAGCAAGTGTTACTACTTTTTCTCCTTTGCAATAGGTGAACCATTGCTTTTTTAACAACTGCAACAAATATTCTTAAGTAAGCAAGCCTTAACACAAACAAAAAATATTTAAAATGCCTTTTCTTTGTGAGATCCCATGAATCTTCCCCCAGAAAAAGTAACCAGATGCTTGGATAAAGGTGTGGTTGATCTTGCAGGCGATGCTTGGGTGACAGAGTGTGGGGCTGCACAGAGAACTCTTCTCCTTTTTTTCCCCTAACCTGTAACTGGTGGATTTGGGAAGCTGGGACTCTTACAAAACTGGCTTGTGGGTTGGTGGTTTTTTGGGGAGGGGAAGGGGATGTCCTTCCTTTGTCTCTTGGTTTGTCTGCTCGCAGACCTCAGTGAGGAAACCCAATCTCTTCACTGTTGAGGTGGATGCAGTGTAATTGCAGGACTGATTTATTGGTGGTTTGTGGTTATAGCTGAATCAATAATGTTTTAATGAGCCCGTGTTAGGGAAGGATAGATTATATTCTTTCTGCAGAACCTCCATTCATCAAAGCATTTCAGCATTTTGCTTACAGTTAAGCATATATTTAAGCCCTGTACTTCTATGTGCTGCTTAATAGCACGGAAGTGTCTAACACCAGATCTGTGCTGCCAAGCAAACCCTGATGCTCAATCTGGTGGCTTTTACTGCTAGTAAAGTTTTTCATTGCCATTAAAGTTGACAATTATCTTCCTATAGATAACAAAAAAAATTTCTGATAATTAAAGAAATGCAGGAATTTTTGTGTGTCCAGGCTGGTGGTGACGGTTCCCACCACTTCTCCCCACTTTGCCTTTTTCTTCTGAGGTGCAAGGTGTAACGGGATAAAAGCTGCTGAAAAGCAGCAGCAAACCTTTTGCTGCCATCAGCAGAGCTGCTTCCCCTTCCCCCAGGTGAGGCAGTGGTCTGGAAAGCTCAGGAGATAAAGAACTCAAGCAGAGTCATTGCAGAAAAATTCCACTCTGTCATAGTTCTCTTTATTACCCTTTCCTCTGTGGCCATGATGGGATTAGTGATATTTCCATTTGTCTATTTTATGTATTTTGTTTTCCCTTCTCCTGAAAAATGATTACAGAATGAAAAGTTTGTCAGGCTTTGGAGTTCAACAAGACTCTCCCTGGAATTAATTTCATACTGTGGAGTCTGAGCAGGCATCTAGAAAAATGGTATTTGATTAAACTTTTGTTTTAATATAAGGCTATTTTAGCTTGTTGGCGGGTGTAGGACACAGAGCTGTGTGGAAAAGGCAGTGGTTTTATTTGTCAAGTGGCTGAAGACTTAAAAAACAAAGCAGCAGTAATAGGGAGGAAAGCTGAGGCAATAGAAGTTTTGCTACAGCTGGGTCCTTTCTGAGCGTTAGAAATTCTGCAGCGAAGGAGAAAAGCAACAGGAACAAGGACATTGTCCTTGAATAAAACACAAGTCAGATGAGCTGAGCTGTGTCAGAGCTTGGGGCCCAGCAGAGCCAGATTCAAAGGGGTCTGGCATGAAATGGCTCTCTTGATTTTATCATCCTTGCTGTAGAGTCTCTCAAGGCCCTGATCTAATTGAAGGGGTTTGTTCTGACACCTGCTGCAATCACAGCTAAATACTTTCCGTGTCAAATCAATGCCAATAATGAAGCCTGTGCTGTGCTCTTGTCTCCACACTGTCTCTCACACTTGTTTCCACGTGTTGGGAGGGACCCCCCTGTTCTGTCACCCCTCCCACCTGGAGGGTCAACCTGTAGCCACCTCCGAGTGAGTTTTTAGCCCCCAAACTTGTGGTTGGTCCCTGCTCTGCCCTTTAACCTTCCTCTTCTCCTGCTCACTGCTCTCACCCATCATCAGATGGAGGTAACCAGGATGTTCTCTGGCTCAGCACCAGGGGGAGGGATCCCACCAGGTCCTGCTGCTCCTGGCAGCTCCCGGACACCTTCATGGTTCTTCTGGAGTTTCCAGAGGTGGATGCACAACACACTGAGGGGTGCTGGACCCTCTTCCTTGGGGATGTGGAGGTCCTTTACAAGCAAAGGTTAATAATTTTGCCTCCCACTGTGTTAGGGAATCCACATGAGTTTGTTTTTTTTAAAAGAAGGAAATTGCTCCTTTTGGGGGCTGCTGAGCATTACAGGGCAGAGGCAGGAGGGGAAGAGTTTCTGCAAAGCTAAAAATGGCATCTAGACCCTGTGCTTATTCTAAGAATCTTGTCCAAAAGCATGCTGGACCCATCAGCTTTTTCTGGTAGACAAAGCAGAGGATCAGCAATCCCATGGGATCCTTTGTGGGATCCTTTGACTTCGATTGCACAAAATAATGGAAGCAACCAAAAATAGCATGGATGTGTGTTGTCACTGTTCCATTGTGGCTCACTAAGGAGCAAAACCCAGGCCCCTTTCTGTGGAAAATCAGGTCTGTCATGCTCAGGCAGGTTTGTGGGTGTCTGGCCCAAGGGAGGGACTTGTCTTCCTTTCTGTAGTAGCTGAATGATGCTTTGAGATCCTGCAGCTGAGGCTCACAGAATATCTACTCATCTGCCATGCCTGCTTATCATTACCCACCTGGGCTTAAAGTGGAAGAATTACTCTGGAAAAGAGAGCTCTTTCTTCTAATCAGCTGGAAAGACCACACAGAAGAGCTGTGGCGTCTGGGTGTGGGATTATAGGGCTTCACAATTTACAGGATTGTGGCAGAGCTTAATGGAGCCAATACTTGTAAATTAGGATATTTTTAATTCGTGGAGGTAAAACTCCCCAGGGAAAGTGCATTTGCTGTCATGAGGCTTAAAGGTAATTATAATCTCCTTTTTTTGACACTGCACTGTTGGGAGCGAATGTCAGCATTTCCATTTGAGGGTTTATTTGATTATTTTTCTCATTTTGCAAAACATTATTACATTAGCCCACCACTCCTGACTCCTTATCCTACCATAGCATTTATGCATGAGAGGGACTGGGCTCTGAAAGGAACATCAATCTGCAGAATGCTCCACAATGATAGAAAGGCTTCTGTTTATCCTGTGGGTTTGGAATAAGAGGGGTTTTTTTGGCCTTAGAAACAAATGCGACTCAGTTTCGATCCAAAATGTAATCTGATGCTTCATCTACACATTTTGGGTCTTCACTGAGGTCTGAAAATACTCAACTGGGGTTCTGGGGGTTACTCGGTTGGTTTCTGTAGGAGTTGGAAGGGAAGGTTCACCTCTTTCTGATGACCCTGCCCACCTCTGGTTGTTATTGAGATCCTGGTGAGCAGGGGAAGCAATGAACTTCCCTGGTACTCAGGGTCTGCGTTGAATTTTTTTTTTTTTTTTACTCTTTAGGCCTTATATGTCATGTTGGCATAAAAGTCAGGGGAAGAAGATTCTTCCTGCTAGCAAGCAATTCATCTTGGACCTTATGAAATTAATTACTTTCTATCCCATAACTGAAACTTGTAACTCAGTGTAATTGGCAGGAGGGGTCCCGCAGTGAAAATCAGGGGGGCTGTTATTCTTTCCTCGAGTACTCCACTGTGGGAATGCTGGGAAAACAGCCTCCTGTTCTGGTGCTTATTGGCAAATGCTTGAATAAATCAGGCCAGCTTGTACAGTGAGCTCAACTATAAATAATTCTTTTCTTGAAATGTTAAGTGTTGCAGGGGGGAGAGGAGTGGAGACAGGCAGGGGCTGTGGTGCCGTTTAGCTGGGGTTCTGCTTTATGGCTAAGGAGAGCTGGAAGGACTGGCTCACATCCGAGTGGATATGACACAATCCTTCTGTGCTGATGGCATCAGAGTGTGGAGGTGCTGAGCTGTCAGAGGATGTGTAGCACCTGGGGGAGGCTGATGCTGGAGCAGCCTGGCAGATGTGTCCGGTTGTCCATCCAGCTGCAGACAGATGTGCCCTGTGCTTTTACAAGGGCCAAGGTTGCAGCCCCTCCACAGGAGGTGCTGTTCAGGTCATAGAGCTTGGAAAACATCCTCAGAGAGCACCACAAAATTGTATTTGTGGGGATCCATGCTGGGGAGGGTCCTGTAGCTGGAGCACGTGTGGATGGGGACTGCTGATCCTTGGCAGAAGCCCCGTGCCCATATCCCCCTCCCAGCACTCCCCTGTCTGCTGGTATCGAACAGAACTCAGGTTGAAAGCAGAACATCCTGCTCTGGGATTTGTTTGTACTTTGTAAAATTCAGCACCAGGGGATTCTTCCTCTGTTTGCTTTCAAAGACCTAGTTTCACCTTCCCCTTGACTCTGGGATGCCAATTAAGTAGCTTGAAGCAGGGAGGGCTGTGAATGTTATTGATTAAGGCTCTAATTGCTTCTCTCTCCATGCTGTCCAAGGGAAATGGGCTGTATGGAGATGCAGGGAGGGAGATAGAGATGTGGCTGCCTGCCACTCTGATTGAAACCTGCACTGTTCTCCAGCACAAGGACTGCAGGGCTGGGGCTGGGCTGTTGTTTCTCAGCACTCTTGGCTTTGTCTCGCTGCTCTTTGTCTCTTCCAACCTTTCTGCTCCCAGTGCAGCCCCAGGTTGGGGTCAGCCAAGGGTGCAGGGATGGGTGATGCACTGCTGCACCCCTTTGCTGCTGTGAACACCTCCCAGAGAGGCAGAGCTGGGGGGGGGGGGGAGGCCATGCAGTCTGAATTAGTTGGTAATTCATTTCCTCCCAGCTCAGAACCAGTGCTTGGCATTTTCAAGACGCTGCATAACAGAACAGGGCAAGTTCTCATACATCTCCAAACACAAACCAGAGCTGAAATCTCCATCTCAAGAGAAGTTAAAAATTTGGTGCAGATGTTCTCGAAGTATCAGCTGATCACAGCTTTGTTTTCTTGGTCCCCCTGAAAAGGAGAGGAAACCTCAGCAGAGACTGAAGCAATTGATCATGTCAGGAAGAGGACAGCTGTAAGAGCCAGGACTTCCAGAAAAAACAGCCCTGTGCTCCTAACTGGGGGTTGTTGTCTGGCTAGGGGGGCTTGGGCCATTAGCAGCCAGGAGGCATGGAGAAAACCAGGCAAGGTTTCTGTTTGGTTCTGCAGGAAACTTTGCCCCCACATGAGCAGGGAGATGCCTACAGAGTTGCCTAATTGAGTAGACAAATGTTTACTGATATTCACAAAAAGATTTCACATCCGTATCTGCAAGAGCTGGAATTGAGCTGGGAGGTGAAGGAAAGGCAGAATTTCATTCACAGCCCCTGCACAAAACTGAACAACCTGGCTGTGGAGGAGAAGCTTCACGCTGGCTCTCTGCTTGGGGTGAATTTCATTAGAATGGGCTGATAATTGCATTGTAAAGACAGAATCAAGCAGGGTGAATGTACCTCCAGGGCCCATGAAGGACAAGATCAAACCAAGCTCAGAACAATGTCAGACAAAATTTTATTGGAAACACGAAGAGGGCTTCCTGAGCTGAAGACATCAGCACTGGGGACATTTGGGGTTGACAGCAGCAGAACTGAAGGGTTCAGCATAAGGGATTCACTTTCACCTGCTGGAATACAGGAATCTTTCAGGAATACAGCAGGGCTGTGATGCATCAGGTGCTTCTCTTCTTCTCCAGAGGAAAATTGGGTGCAATGGAGAACCTGTTCACATGCCTTGGGATATTCTCTGGAAATGCCCCACTGCTTGGTTGGTGTTGAAGATGATCAGGGAGAGGTGTCTGACTTGCAGCTCAGGCACAAAATGTTTTGTTCCTGGGGAAGCTCTCAGACACCTTCAAGGGGGCTACAAGAAGCAGCACAGATACAGGGGGACTGAAGACACTAAAACTGTTTTCAAGTAAAATTTTGTTTTGTAGCTCAGTTCTGCATATTTATGTCCTCTCTAAACACACCTCATTCCCCAGCTGGGCTGGGACATGACCATGGCCTGTTAATGCCAGCTCCATCTCTGAGCAATTTCCTGGTGTTAATGCAGCTCAGTCCCTTGTTTCTTTTCCAGGCAAATCATGCCAGTTGCCTTTTACGAGGTCATTGTGCTGCCTGAAAATCCCCCCCTGCCTCTGTGTTCACCAAGCCTGTGAATCAAGAGCTCTCTCCAAGGAGCTGCTGTGCCAGGTTGCCACGGCCAAGTGAGCATGGACCTGAAGGGGCATTTCCATCACTTGATCAGCTGCCAGTCCTGCTGCTCTGAGCACAAACAGCCCTCATACAGATGCATACAGATGTGTAGGCTGGCTTGACTTATGTACTCTTTGTTTCTAGACAGTCCTTAGATAAGCCTCACTCAGGATCACAACAAGATAAATAAGTTTGTAGCACACAAAAAGTGAAAATATCATAATTTGTTTCATTTTTTGTGTAGGCAGAAGATGGAAAGTCTTAGCAATAGCAACTGGAAATATTTTTCCTCGTTTTTCAGTTTTTGCCATCGTGTGTTGTGACATTACTTTAGGCAGTGATCAGAGATGCCAAAACTCTGAGGGGATGTGGGGCTGGGGGGCTCAGCACAGCCCCAGGTGAGGCTTAGGCAATGCCAACTGCTCTCATGTTTCTGGTATTGAGTTTGAGTTTTAGCCCCTCTCCTCCAAAGCTGGCAACAGAAGGAGCAATCTACCCCTCTGAATCCTTACTGGCACCTTTCCCTTACCTTGGTACCCCGTTGGCAGCCTTCCTGTAACCCAGAGAGCTGAGCAGATTGTCCATCTGCCTCCCTGTCTGTACCTGTGTTTATCTGCCACCTTGGCAGGTGTAGGTATGGAAATATTTCTTTGTAAATGGCACAGAAGAACTACAACAAAAAGCTGGGACTGAGGGCTGTGTTACGTTTAGAACACACACACACACACACACACAAAAAAAAAAAACAAACCAAAAACCAAAAACCAAGAAAAAACAAGGGATGCTTTATCAGGGTGACTAAAATCCAGATAGTATTGGGCAGGGAGCTGAAAGAACAAAACAGGAAAACAAATCTCTGCACTTTCTGCTGAAGTTGGTTGCAGTGTTTGTGTCCTTTTGCTGTTGTTCAGGTGCACACTCCAGCCCCTGACCTGTATCCCAGGCAGCACTGTCACCCCTGGCCCTTCCTGGAGGGGGATCCTGCTTTCCAAATAGCCAGCACGAAGCTCCTGCTGCTGAAGCTCTGATCTTTCACACTCATGTAACACAATTATCTGTGCTCTGAGGACAGAGCCTTTTGCCTCTCTGCTGCATCTTTATGTAAGGAGGGAGATGGGTCAAGGGAGAGTGGGTGAGGTGAGGAGCCCTGTTCAGGAGCTGGTGTGTCTTAAAAGTGCAAACATTGACATTTGAGGGAGAGAGAGGAAGGTTTGGAATTGGAGAAAATGGGCTGGATGGCAGTAACAGAAAAAACTTTATGCTTTTCTTAGAAGCAGGCAAGATCTGGTGGCTCCTTGCTGCAGAGCTGCCTGGCTGACAATAAATCCCTTGAAGAGTTGGTGTGGGGAGCAGGGAGCTGTGTTCCTGAACCTCTCTGAGCAGTGACAATGCACTGTGCCTCAGACACACTCAGAAGAAAACCAGTATTCTTCTGTAGATCTTTTTCCACTTTGCAAAGCCTCTTATTCCAGTTTTTGTGAGTCAGAAAGTGGGGGGGGGAGGTGGGTCTGGCATTGCAGAGGAGCTGGAGAGCATCCCTGGCCAGCCTGACCCAGGGGAGTGCGTTTGTGTTTGACTTTGCTGTGCTAAAACCCCTGATGAGGTCCCATCAGTGGAACAAATAGAAGAGACACATCATTGGGTTAAAAATAGCTGTTGACAGGCACAAAAATCTGTGTAACCTGGTGGTAAATTTGGTCCTGGCCCTTCCCTAGGCTTGCAGTCTCCGTTGCTGCCTGCGAGGCTGGGAGGAGTTGCTGCCTTTGGCATCTCTGCTGGCACAGGGAAGTCACTTGTCCCACCTGGGAGGGTGTGATGTGTGCCAGGATGGGAAGAAGGCACGGATTCCCATGGCAGGGATGGGGCAGGCTGCCTCCTGAGCTGTGCTTGGGGATCCTGGAGCCCTGGCTGTGTTGGTCAGATGGCTTTGCCCCTCTGCTAGGAGGAGATCATTCTGAAAATACACTCTGCCCCATGCAGGGTGCTGACCTGTGCACATGCACACCACAGGCATTCACTGGAATGGCAAACTGGAAAAATAACAGTGTCCTCAGGGAAAATATAAACTCCCTTGTTGGTACCTTCCTTCCCTCTGCTGGCAGTTTCTCTGCACGTATCACAGCTTTCAGCCTGCTGCCCTTGAGAGCCAGAGAGAAAGATAAAACATTCCCATCACAGCAATGTTATTTTTCTTTCAAAGTTCTCTTGCACTTTCATATATGGTTGTTGATATGGAGAGCTATAGATGTCACAGATCTGGATATATGGATAGAGACGTAGAGCTGAGTGTGACAGCTGGGTGTCTGACTCTCTTCCATTTCAAAATCTGATCCCTCTTCTCTGCCATCAGTTTGATTTTATGCCCCTTCTGGCTCCTTTTGCAGTGGGGCTGGGAGCTGTGTAGAAATGGAGGCTTCGTTTCCAATGAGCTTGTCAGTTCTCTGCCTGCAGCAGTGAATTCATTAGCAAAACCGACACTGGTGAACATCCCATGATTACAGAAGATGTCAGCACATGGTGTGTTGTAGGGCCTGAGCTGCAAAGGCTTTTTCTCCCTGGCATTTTGGGGTCCTTTCTGGGGTTTGTCCCACTGGGGTGTTGCAGAGCAGTGAGTGCCAGGATCCAGCCCCACGTGTGAGCAATGCCCTTATCCAAAAGGCAGCTCCATCTCTGGCACCGGTGTAAATCAGGAGCAGTGGGGTTTAATTTGATTGCTGTGACTGTGTTCTTATTCTTGGTGCAATCAGGAATCTCAGTAGCACACTGACCGGGGGGGATGCTCAGCTTGGCACTGCAAGGGGGGCACAGCACCCTGGACCATGCAGGGTTTCTCTCCTCAGCACCATCCTTACCCAAGGATTTCCATGGCTGCAGAAGCTGAATTACTGCACACAGAGCTGGAGCTGCTGAGGCTCAGCACCCCCTGCGTGTTTCATGTTTAATTAGCTGGTGGGGGAAGGAGGGATTGGGTAGAAGGAGGAAGCAGGAGGGAAAAGGAAGGTTAATCTGTCCTCTAGCCTTGCTATTCCTTCTTCCCTGTGATCTTGAGAAGCAAAGAGATGATGTGTCCTTTGAAGTGCCAAGCACTCCCCATCCTTCTCCCAGGAGTGGTCCCTCTGCTCCCCCTCCTCCCAGCCTGGCTCCAGCTGCTCTCTGCCCAGTGCTGCCCATGGTGGAGCTGCTGGAGCTCCTTACAGGGGGCTGGGAACCAGGATTTGGGGACTGGCTTTTCTAAGCATCCCCCAAAGCCGTGTGCCAGTTCAGGTAGTGCTGAAACCTCGGGGGCTGCTGCCCAGATTTGGTGTTAGGAAGGGTTTGGGCTGGGGAGCACAGGGGCAGGGGGAGGCAGGGCTGCTTGGGGAGGGGACAGGACTGGGGTCCCACCAGCATCTCAGGTCTTACAAAGAGCAGCTCAGTGCCCTGGGCTGGTGTTTGTAAGGAGAGCTCCCTCTTCTTGTGGTCTCAATAGCTCTGTTCAGTTTTCAGTAAATTGGAAAACAACTTGGGGCTGTGGGGAGAGGAGGAGAGGGCTGTCATGGCACAGCAGAATGAACTGCCCTTTCCCAGGACCTGTGTTCTCCCAAGTCAAAGTAATTGAATTGTTTTAATATTAATAACTTCTCTGGAGTTCTGCTGATGGGAGGGAGAGATGTTTCTTCCAAAATAGTCTTAAGCTAATGCAGAAGTATGAATAAATCAGAGATTATAGGCCCTGGAAAGCTCCTGTGAATATCAGAAAGACATCCTCAATGCTACTGGAGCTTTGATTGAATTACAAATTTGAGGCAACTCCAAAGCAAAACTGATTAAGTCTTTTCATTTTCACTCTCGTTGCTTTTTTTTCCAAGGGCTTTTTAATAATTAGAAATCCCCCTGTCCTGTCTGGAAGTGGTTCTAATTGGCATCGTGTCCACACTGATGGTTTTGCACCAAAGCAGAAAACTTGGGAAGCACAAGCCCAGTGTGGGAAGCACCTCAGTGTCTCCAAGGGGCACCCCTGGATCTCCCTGGGGTTTGGAGGCAGCAGTGGGAGGATGAGCTGACATCAAAGAGAGGAGCCCATGGGTGCTGCAGAGGGTGAAGGAGCAGAGCCTCTCATGTAGCTCTTGGAAAGCAGCTTTTTTCCTGGCTGGGATGGAAATAGCAAAGGCTCTTTTCCCCAGGCACAAAGCAGGTGGAGGGGGGGAGAGGAGGGTCCTGCCCAGCAGGGGTGGCTCAGCTCTTCCCATGGATGTGTGGGAGCCATCCCATGGTGATATTTGATGAACGTTGTCACTGTGCTGCCAGGATCTGACTCTTTGCTTTGTAAAACATTGTCGGTGTAAAGACACTATAGGAATCTCCTCATTCAGTCCTATTATGTCGGAGATAAAGAAGAACAAAAAAAAAAAAAAAAAAAAAACCTGGAAAAAAGGAAAGCAAAAGCATTGTACCACAGGAGCTTCGCATCTCTTGCAGGGCTGTCTGTACCAAGCAGACAGCTGTGGTCTTTACCAGCCCTTGACAAGTGATTTTTTCCAACAATCAGATGGGAGAACATGCTCTGTTAGGCTTATAATTGATAATATACCACTGTTGAAATATGCCTGTCAGTTCTTCAGGTGGATAAAATTATATCATTGATATTTCATAACAGTTTTCACAGGCAGCATCTGAAACCACGTCCTCCCCCTGGCAGATTGAAAGGTTGGACAGGAAATGTGTCAGCAGGACCTGGCCTCCTGCCTCAGCACCAGAGAGGAGCCAAGCACTGCCAAGCCACGGTGCCAAGCTGGGTGCTGGGTCACCACCACCCTTCCAGCCTTTCCCAGGGCCCCAGAAGGGTTAAAATAACAAAAATCAAACGATCTCACCCATCTCATGATGCCAACTTTTTTAAACAGAGAAGGCAATTAATTGTTGGAGGCTTCAGGAAGCACTGTGGCTGATCCCCCCCTCCCCAGGAATGTTCTGCAGGGGATTCCAGGCTTGGGGAAGGTGAAGTCCCAGACATTCCCATCACCCTTTGGTTGTGCCCCAGGATCGTGCCCTGCCCTGGTGGGTGCCCAGCACCACCAGTCCATCCCAGCAGCCTGCTGAGACCACCAGTGGGCTTGGGACAGAGGGTTTTCCATCCACCAAGGGTTCTTCATCCATGGCCTCACCCTCAGTTAGGACCTGGCACCCAGACCTGCTGGGCACCAGAGCTTTCTGTGCTGTGACTTCTCCCCATTTGTCAGTGCTATTGACCAACATTTGGAGTCAAATTAAAGGTGTGTAGCTAATAGCCAGCTCTGAATTCTCTTCAGGGTTGGCTGCACTGAGTAAAATTAAAGTTCCCAACATCCCCATCCCCCTCCCCCTCACTAATTAGCCCTCCCCAGCGCTCAGAGGTTGACATTTAAAATGAACTGAGCTAAAATGAGTATTTTTGTAACCAGAGTTTTCAGTGCTGATAATAGGAACACAGAGGGGAAAAAACCCTGACATAGAGAGCAGCCAGGAAAGGTCCATGGGGGAGGTGGTTGTCTTCACTGCCACCTCAAGCTTGGGAAGGGCCATGAAGGTCCCTTGAATTGATGTATCAAGGAGATATTTTTTTTTTCTAACTCCCTACTGAAGGACCCTTTCTAAGAGATATCTTCCTTCAAGATGCAAAAGCCAGTAAATTCGGGGCTAAGCCTGCTAATCCACAGCTGACGTTTGTGACTTACTCTTACTCTGAATAAAATGCAGAGCATAAAGACAGGAGTTTTAGCAGTGCTGTGTGACCAGGCTGCCAGGCTCTTAAACCCCCAATTTCCTGGCTTTTGATGGGTTTAAATCAGGATGGGTCTAATAATAATGATAGCTGGTACTTATATGCCACTTTATCTTAAAAGCACTGTACAAACATTAATTAATTATAGACACAGTGTCTGCAAATGTATAGCTGCAGATGCACACAGCTTCACTCGGAGCCCTGCACAGCTTTGAGCCAGGAATTTCCCAGCATGGGGGAGCACAAATCCCATCTGCTGCTGCTTGGGGCTGCTGTCACCTCCTGGGGTCACCAGCTGCACCCAGGTGGCCCCGAAAGGTGACCAAAGGGACAACCTGTGCCCTGTGTCTGCCTGTCAGTACATCACCAGGACTGTGGCTGGGGTGAGTGCTCACGGTGATGTCTTCCTCTGTCTGAGTTCTGGCCCAGCAAAAGGCACCTGCTTTCTATTCCTGGAAAGGGTGATAAAATTTTGGGGTTCAGCTCCTGGTTTGGGACAATATGCTTTGGTTAGGCAGGACATAGGCTGAGTGAGCAAGCCCTGCCTGGATCTTTAGCCTCCTTATGGTTGTCCATGTCATTCTTTTGGGGGATGCTGTGGTCCCTAAAGTTTCCAGTTGGTGCAGACATGAAAACTGCCCATCTCCTACTTCACCAAATTAAAACAAGCACCCATGGAAGCTTGCTGCTGGCAGTTTGAAACGAGGGCTGCACCCCAGCCTGCTTCTCCAAAGAGATGTTGCCCAACTGGGATGCAATGGTGTGTGCTGGGAATGCTGTGTGCCTGCCTGGGAGGAAGGGAGGGAGGCAGACTCTGTCTTCACAGCCTTTCCCCATCTCTGACCACATGTTGGACATGCAAAAGATGGCTGTTTCCTTGGAAACGGGTTCTTTCTGCATGTGCTGCAGTCAGTGGGGAAAGTTTGCCTTCATCAAACCCCCACGGTGAAGAGAATAAGCTCCAGAGATGCTGTCCTAGGGCCAGCAGCCTGATTGCTGCTGCTTTTCCTTATTTACATCCCTTTAAGGCAAGGAACGTGGCAATCTCCCTCCTGAGTCCTTGCAAGCCTGGGCAGCATCTGAGGGCAGAGGAAATGGCTTTGGTCCCAGCCCCAGCACCCCAGCCCCAGGGACCCCTCTGCAGAGCTGCCCAGGACACGTGGCCCCACTTTGCTTCTCTGCATTCACTGCCCAGCACCCCCAGCACCAAGCTGGGCCTGGAGCCTTGGCAGGGGTGGGACAGGGACAGGGTGGGACAGCCACACAGGGGGCACTCTGAGTGGGTCTGCATTTACCTCCTGCTTCCCCACCCTCTCTGCACCCACCCGCCCAGGAGGCAGCCAGGGGCACCCAAGGGTGATGCTCCATGCACTGGAGGAGTGCAGAGCCCTTACCCTGGGTGCTGGGCAGCAGGAAGGGACTGCAGGATGGGGAGGGGGCAGCACAGGGGTGGGCAGGGAGGATGGAAGGGAAGCAAAGCCAAAGCCTGGCTCAGGGATGTTTAACCCAGTGTCAGTCAGTGCTCCAGGCATGCAGATTAAAGGAACCTCATGAACGTTTTGTCTCTAGGGGGATGAAAGGTGACAAAAAAAATACAGGTTGGGGTCTTTGGGGCATTGCTGTGATCCTCTCTTTAGGGGATTTGTCCTTTTGCTGGTGGGGAAGCTGGCACAGCCCTGGTCCTGCCCTGGTGCCATCCCCACCAGAGCTGCAGTCAGAGCAATACTGAAAGTCATCCCATCAACAGTTTGACTTTGGAGAGAGGAAATAACAAGAAAAAAGGTCAAGTGTTTCTAATGAGGGTTTTTGCTCCTATTATTCAACCAGAATTTGCCAAACTAAACCAGCAACCAAAGCCTTGAGTTTTGGTCCAGAAAGGGCGGGCAAATGTCACAACCTTTTTGCTGATCTTCTGTGCTTGTTTTGACTGCTTCTACCTCTAAAAGTCTTGTTTGAATTTGAGAATGAGATTTCTTGGTTAGTTTTACAGCTAGAAAGCAATGAAGAATGAACAAATACTCTTTGCTGAACATTTAATTTGAAAAATACTCTAAACCCCACTGAATTAATGATTCAGCGATTGAGGCTGTGAGTTTTGGTTAATCATCATTTTGGAGCTATCCTGGTGTCATTTTCCAAGCTGAGGAATATCACAAAATGCTTTCAGTTGCTTTGCTGTGGTAATTCTGCCAGACAGACCCCGTGCAGATGCAGTTGTTCAGGTACAGGGGTGCAGGGTGCTGCTGCCCATTGCTCTGGTTCCTGACCTCCAGCTGTGCACATCTGCACCATGGGGCTGAGCATCCACCTCTGCAGCAGATGTGAGGCCAGGGCTGGGTTTGCTGAAGCTGTCTCCATGGTGACCCGGGAGGTGGTTGGGATGGAATCCTGCAGCTCCACACGAATGCCAGGCACTAATTACCTGGGTCTGGGTGGGATCTGCTCACCTCCCCTCTGGGTGTCTTTGTCACAAAATTCCACGTCCACAAAAATCTCTGGATCCTGGGAAACGTGGGGTTTGTTCTCTCAGGCTTGCTGGGGGTTTGCTGGGGTCTCTGGCTGCCTTGCCAGCATCACCTAAGTTCTCTGGCTGCTCATTTTAAAGAGATTCTGCCCCCTTTTTGAGCAAATCTGGAGGCACTTTACGGAGCTGACGCTCAGCGGATCCCTTTGGTTTCACTCTAAACCCCGGGGGAGATCAGCCTTTTGCTTTAAAATCCTCAAGCAGCTCAAACAGAGGGATGGATAAAGGGAAACGTCTGCACAATCTCTTTGCAAATCAAATCTTGAACACCGTGCGTTGCTCTGGAGAGGAGAGGAGGAAAGATAATCCCAGATTTTGACTCTGAGCTGGCGAGGTAAAGCTGCCCCTCAGTGGGAAATCAGCAGGGGTTTGTCCTGCCATGGAACCCAAGGATCTGGAGTCCTGAGACATCAAAATAAATCATCCCACGGTCTTTTTCTCAGCCTGACTCCAGGAGGTTTCGTCTCGTGCCAGGCACACGCAGAGTGTGAGTGTTTTGCCATGTTCTCCTAATCCTGGGATTTATAAAGCTCTTAGTGACACACACAGAAGTGATTCATTACTGCAGCCCTGGTGTAGAGCAGGGGACCCACGGGTGGGTGGGTGGGTGGGTGGGTGCCATGGCCCCTCAGCACTGAGGCTCTTGTAAAACCACCACTTCTTGGAGTTTTTTCAGGGGGGGTCTCAGGGTATTGCCCAACACAGAAGCTTCAGAACCATCAGTTCCTCCAGGTCTGGGCTCACCCCATCTCCCTGCTCTCGGGTGCTGTGTGGGAAAGGGAAGAACATGCCAAGGGATGGATCCAGGAGCAGCCCTGGGGTCCAGCTTCATCTGTGGCACATGGGTCCTGGGGTGCCACCCCTGCTGCATGGACAGTGTTCCACATTTTCTTTGTTGCAAACCACTGATTCCTCAGTACCCTGAAATCCCCCCAAATGTCTGTAAATCTGAAATTCAGGCCCCTTCCTAAGGCTCAGGGATGCTGCTGTGTTGTGCTGGAGGCCATTTCATAGGTAGTGAAGAAATTTTGGGGGGGTTATGGGTTTGGGCTGAGGACTGGAGGTGCTGCTCTTTATCTTCAGGACCTTAAATGCCTCCCCAAAGCTGGTGTTTGGGAGCCAGCCAAGGAGTTTCACCCAGCAGGTGGCTGGTAGCCAGCCCATGGTGCAGGGAACCAGCCTAATGCACGCTCATTATCTCTGCCTTGCTCAGAAAGGATATTGTGATTTTAATAACTTCTTGGATCCATTTTTTCCCCGGTAGCTCTTGTTGCCTTGGATACAGGCTCTGGAGAGGCTCAGCCCTGCTAAAGATGGTAGATCATTTAAATGGAATTGAAGATGAGGTGTGGATTTGCAAACTGCTTTAGCTTCCAGGGAGAGCTGGCTGGGAGCTGGGGGGAAGCTGAGCTTCCTCAGGCTGTGCCACTCTGATAGAAAGGGTATTGGTCATGGGAAGGTGACACCAAAACCTCTTTTGCACAAGGTGAGATGCAATGTCTTCTGTGTCTGTGTGACAGTGCCAGGCTGGAAAATGCAGAGCCCCAAGGCTTTGGTAAGTGGGATCACACCAGGGCACTGGGACCAGGAGCAGAGCTGGACTGTGGCACCTTTAGTATAGAGCTCCAAGGGTCTCTACTCTGCTCCCATCCTCTTCCTCCTTCTCTGTCTTCACTCTGGACTTCCCAGGCTCCCACAGGACCAGCAGAGTGGGCTGAGAGCCATCAGCCTCTGTGGCACTCTGGTTCTCCTGGATGTTTTGGTTCAGTGATTCCTCACTCCCTCTCCCAGCCCACTGGAGCTCATCTCCAGATAAGCCCTGCAGACCAGAGAAATCCTCACTTCATGCAGAGGTTGCCCACCCCTAAATATCACCAAAACTATTAAAGAAAAACCCTCATTCCCAGGGCTTTGGACACCTAATTTGCCTTGCTTTGGTCAAATTTCATGCTGCTGTAGGTTTTGATTTATGCACTTTGAAAATCTTTTGCTGTGCTGGAGAAAGCAAGCCTGCTCCTGGTGCCTGTTGTAATCAAATAGCTCGAGCTTTCCTGAGATGCCTTTTCTTCTTTTAATGACTCTGGGGTGTCCAGGCCCATCTTGATGGTAAACAAACTAAATAAATTGCTTTTGCTTTCTGATCCTCATCATAAGCAGATTTGGGTATGACGGGTGCCTGACAAGTCATTAAGATCATTTGATCACTGTCAGGGTAAATCAGCCTGACTTGAGACAATGCCCTAAACCTCACTCTGCTGCTGGGCTTACCAAGTAATGACACCGAGCTCTTGGAAATTATTTCATAATTGCTTTATAGTAGCTGGCAGAGATGAGAGCCTGGCTGTGGCAGGTGGCAGAGCAGAGCCAGAGACCCAGCAGCCAGGCTGCAGCACAGCTCTGGGGCAGCCAGGCTCTCCCTGCCCAGGGAGGATGCTGATGGTACCAACACCCAGGCAGGACCAGGAGGGAAACAGTCGTGGGCTGACCTGGGAGCTTCAGCAGAGCACAGAGCCAGGGAAGATGCAGATGTGGTGCAGTGGTGGACTTGGCAGGGTGGGGTTAATGGCAGGATTAGATGATCTTAAAGGTCTTTTCCTACCAGAACAGTTCTGTGAACTCCTGCTGCTCCACCCTGGATGGTTTCCCCAGCTCCTGCCTATGGAGGTGATGGATTTGTTCACCTGTGCCAGCTCTGCCCCTGGGAAGGGCTGGAATGGTCCTCAGGAGCATCACCCCCAAGGTGTTGGGGAGAGGGCAGCAGGGACCCAGGAGAGAAAGAAGGAATTGTTTAAGAAGTAAGAGCAGAACAAAGAAGGAAAGAAAAATCTTTTTTTCATTGCTTAGAAAGAAATCTCAGCCTTCATAGAGAGAAGAAAGGAAGAGGAGAGAGGTGGATGTGCCCCACAAAGAGGAGAAAATGTGCTGAGAAACCACAAGGCGTTAAAAAGCTCACACAGGAGACCAAACCCCTTTGATATCCCCTCTCATTGGAAATGTTTGAGGCCAGAATAGCACTGCCATGGTTTGTCACACAAAGGGATGAGAAAGTTAGTGGATCCCAGAGCTCCTTTCTGGGTTTTAGGACAAAAAACCCGCTTTGTGTTAAATTACAATAATAAGCGAAAACCCCTTAATAAAGTGTCTGTTTGCAGGCAGGTGTTTGTTGAGCAGCAACCTGTGTGCCTGCTGAGAACAGGCAAGGGGAAGAGGAGAGATTTAGGTTGGACATCAGGAAGAAAAACTTCCCTGTGCTGGTGCTGAGCCCCTGGCCCAGGCTGCCCCATCCCTGGCAGAGCTCAAGGAAAGGTTGGATGGGGCTTGGAGCAACCTGGGCTGGGGGGAGATGGGCTGAAACAAGATGATCTTGAAAGTCAATTCCAACCCAAACCAGTCTGGGTGATTCTCACCTCCATGGGTCAAGCACAGGGCCAAAAATGTGGAGCAAACCCCCTCCTAATGAAGAGCAGACAGTGCCTGTTCCCAGCCCCCAGCCCTACGTGGTGACTCTCCCAGTGATGCTGAGCACAGGCACTGGGATCCCTTCCCAAGAGCTGCACTCCTGCTGTGCCAGCTTCTGCTGAGGCCACCTCACTTGTAACCAGAGCCAAACTCTGCTCCCAGCTCCTGGGATTTATCTTTATTCCCTACATAGGCAATGAGGTGTAAAGCAACCCCTGCCACCTTCAGCATCACCCGGGCTTGATTTGTTAGCAAGAAAGTACTATTTTTTTATTTTATCCTGAGCAAAATGCACATTTGAATGAGATTAAATCTAAGCCCCTTCAAGTGCTTAATTCTGACTGGAATGCAAACAGTCCCTGTGGAGTGAGACAGTGGCTCCAGAGAGGAGGGTGAGGATGGCAGTTGTGTTATGCCTAAAAATATTTTCAATTGCAAAACAAAAGTGGGAAGAGAGGTCTTAAATGATGTGAAAATAACACTGTTTGAATTAATGTGTCAGCCCTGATGGATGCTTGTGCTACCCAGAGTTTTGAAAGGGCTCTGACAAGTAAGATATTACCAGGTGAGATTTACCTACAGCCCATGACTTCTCGTCAGCAAAATCTTAGATGAAAACCAATCCTTCACTCTACACTGACTTCCAAAGAATATTGAATCAAGATAAAAACCTAGAGGGCCACATACACAGAGGTATTTTGGCATCTAAGTCCCATTAGTTTCAATGCAAGTTTTGGCATTTGCAGATATTATCTTTAATGCAGTTAAGCAAAGGAGGCTCAGTCCTTACCCCCAGCTCCCTCGGTGCAGTCTTGCTGGCAGGGTGAAGGTCTGGCTGGGCTCAGACCTGGCTGCTGCTGCCTGGGGTCCCATTCTGCTGGGGAGCAGAGCTCCTGGAACATTCCTGGGGCTGGTGGCTGCAGGAGGTCCTCTGCTCCATTTCCTCTGCTCCATCTCCTCTGCTCCATCTCCTCTGCTTCATCTCCTCTGCTCCATCTCCTCTGCTCTATTTCCTCTGCTCCATCTCCTCTGCTCCATCTCCTCTGCTCTGCCAAGGACAGTTTTTCTGCTTTTCTTCCCTACCATCATCTCAAAGTTGCACATTCATATCTGTGTTTTATTGCACACTCATCTTCCTCCCAGAGTAGGAGAATGACCCCCACAGACAGGTGTTAACAGCTGGAAGATGCTGGACTTCATAAAATGGGCTGTACAGGGAGGGTTTCCCCAGCCCTGGCTGGCTCCAAGGGGTCAAAGCCTTGGCAATGCTACAGCTATAGAAGGGAGAGCAAGAGGAAAACATGTGCACATTAAAGAAAACCTTAGGAGAATGTTGTCAGTGAATGCTTTTTATTGTGAGGGAGGCAAAACACCCTAAGAAAAAATGAGGCTGTGTTCTGTGGAAAGCTCTTCAGAGGCTGAGATGAATTTTTTCCATTTGAACATGGAGCATTTAAAAGCCAGTGCTTTCTCCCCAGCAAGATAAGCAAGGTTTTCATTTGAAACTTGCAGTATCTCCATCCAGCCAGCTGTGAGGAGCAGCTCAGGGTCCCTCTGAGCATGGGCAGGGGGTGGGGGGAAGCTCTGCCCCCCCCCCCAGCACCTTCTCCTCTCTCAGTTCTCCCCCACCTCCAGCTACAAAAAAACCTGAATCCCAGAAGCTGTGGGAAAGAGCACCCTCTGCCCTGGCTTCTTTTGAGACCAGAAGGAATTCCAGAGCACCTCTCACTCTGCTTGCTTTTGCTGGGCACCCCGGAGCTGGGGGAGGCTGAGGGTCACCATCCCCATCCCTCTGCATCCCCCCACCCACCCCCCACCTTCCAGAGTGGTTCCCACAGAAATCAATAGCAGGAGATTTCATCACAGAGTGTGTGGCATCAAGGTTAAAACTCAGCCTTGTACTTTCATATTTTTCCTTTCTTTTCTTTTCTTTTCTTTTCTTTTCTTTTCTTTTCTTTTCTTTTCTTTTCTTTTCTTTTCTTTTCTTTTCTTTTCTTTTCTTTTCTTTTCTTTTCTTTTCTTTTCTTTTCTTTTCTTTTCTTTTCTTTTCTTTTCTTTTCTTTTCTTTTCTTTTCTTTTCTTTTCTTTTCCTTTCCTTTCCTTTCCTTTCCTTTCCTTTCCTTTCCTTTCCTTTCCTTTTCTTTTCTTTTCTTTTCTTTTCTTTTCTTTTCTTTTCTTTTTTTTCCCCATTTTTTTTAAAGGAGGTTTTTGATCATTTGTATTTAAGGATTTGGCTTTTCTATTGTCTCCAGTTCCCTCCACCAGAAGCACTGGTGGCAGAGAGGGAATGGGGCAGACTTTCCTCCTGGTGCTGCCTGCAGATCCCCTGCCATAGCAGGGAGAGATTCCAGGGTGAGGGAGGAATGAGGGGGGTTTGGGAGGAAGCCCAGCAGAACCTCACTGACCTGGAGCCAGGATTTGTGCTGCTCCTCTTGCCCAGACCGTGTGCCAGGGTCTGTGCCCAGCCCAGAGCTTGTGGAAGAGCCCAGGGCAGGGCTCCAGCCTTGGGGAACCCTCCTACATCTGCCCTTTTGGAGGGCTGTGTGGAAAAGCTCATCTCAGGAACAAGTGTTCAGAAATAGAGTTTTATCAGCTGGAAGATTCATTGCCCCTCAAAGCTGGAGGATCTGTTTTCAGGAAGGAACCTGGAAGCTCAGCTTTTCCTATGGACTGCAGTATTATTCCCAAGGATTTGGCTTCTGCAGCCAGCTCCTCTCCCTGCACTGAATCTGGGCCATGTTTAAAGCTCCCAGCTTCTCCAGACAAACATTCCTTGGCTGCTGTCTAAGGAAACTGGGCCCTGATTACTGATTAGACCAAACTACTTGCTGAAGTATTGAAAAAACATGAAAAAAAATATTTCAGGGAACTGTAAGTCACAAAGCAAACCAGCAATCATGTATTATTAATATATTAATGTCAGCATTAATAGTAATGCAGAGTTTTGCAGCTGTTTCAGGGGTAATGCTACAGTTTTATGTATTAATAAGTGTAGTAATATTAATGCCTCTTTCTGCAATAAATAACATTTAGCATTGCTTCTCAGGGCTTGTTTAAAACTTCTGCTTATTGTACTTTTGGCCAAGCCACCATCCCCTCCCCACAGTAACAGATCTCTTGGAGCAGCATGCCAGTGCCCATGGGACTCAGGAACTTTGGAATTTCTGCTGCTGGATCTTCTGAGTCATTCCCACTAAACGTCCACTTCATTTTTACAGGTTTGAGTTCTTTATTCCACATTCCTCTGCAGGGAGCTGGCTACCAACAGGGTCTGGAGGAGAGGATGCAGAGAGGCTGCTGTGTCCTATTAACAACTCTCTGGTCTTCTGCTGGGCTGTCGGGGGGTTTCAGGCCAGGCAGGATGAAAAGGTTGTGATTAAATCAGCAACTCCATCTGGCTCAAGGCTCTAAAACCAAGGAAATGAGTCCTCCCAGACTGCTGCCAGGGGGCAAGTTCTCTGCCCTGCTTGCAGGCTTGGTGGGATGCTGCCCAGGAAGGAGATGCTGTTGGGAAGAGGGAAGGAGGAGCTGGTGAGTGGTGAGAGGGGGAGGTTTGCTGTGGCAATCCTGGTTCTCTGGCCAGAATTGGTGCTGGAGTTCTCTGGGGTGATGCAGGATGGCCAGAGCTGGACCCTGATGTCTGGTTTTGGATGGCTTTGTTTTCCCTCAGAAATGGGGAGCATTGCAGGTGCCCAGTGAGGGCTGAGAAGGATGCAGGGTGGAGGGAAAGGCAGGATTTTGCTGACCAGCAGCACCTCATTGCTGTCCTGGCTCTTTCTTGGTCCTTGCTGGGTGGAAGCCTCTGTCTGTGATGCTCCTGGATATCATGATGCTCTTAGCTTAGAATTCAGCTTTGTGGCTTGGCTGGTGACTTGAATCCTCTCCTGCCCTATGCAAAGCTTTCAGATCCTCACTGCTGGGAACTGGCCTTCAGAAATCTTCTTGCTCATTTGTGGTTTTACAGCAGGGGCAGGTCAGCTTAGACCTGTTTGCTTTGTTGTTTGGGGTTTTTTGTTGTTGGTTTTTTTGGGTTTTTTTTATGAAGAGCTTGTGAGCCTGCAGGCTCCTTGTTGCTGTTTTTCTTTCTTAATTGGCTTCAAGTGTGTGTGTGGGGGGATGTACATGTGCCTGCCTCCCTCATCAGCAGCACCCCTGGTATTCAGCAGAGTAATTAGAATGTCTAAATCTTCCCTACATGTCATCCAGACTTTGCAGAATTAACTGTGATTGCTGGCACCAGCCTGCAGACGTGCAGGATCCCACCCTGGCTCCTGATAAGCAGAATTAAGCTCATTGTTCCTTCAGAAAGCTCCGTGCTCAGTGCCAGGGGGACCTCCTGCCCACTCCCCTTGGTACCAGCCCTGACTTGAGCCACTTTGGATTTTGTTGCCTGAGGATTTGCACAGGACTGGAACCAGAAATGCTCCTGGATTGCTGAGCAAGCAAAAGCTCAGGCTTGGGTGCTGGCTCTCCAAATGGATCCTTCTCCTTCTTCCCTGACTCCTCCCGGGATTCAGTGGCTTTGAGATGTTTGGGGTGCAGAAGGGGACCTGGCCTGGGGGGTGCAGGCCCTGAGCCTCCCTGAGGGCACTTGTAGATTTGTATGTGTGTAAAAATACATCTGCTTACTATAATATATAGAGAAAGTAAAACCTGGAGGCCCGGGTTGATGCCTTGCCCATGGGTCAGCTTTATTTCTGCAGTCTGAGGTTTGGCTCTGCTGCCTTTGGGTGTTAATGACCTGGGGGGGGAAGGTGCTGGGTCAGGTAACAAAGGGAGGGCTAAGGAGAGGGTTTTGATCATTATTAGTTTCTTGTTAAATGAGGCAGGATGTTAACCACTTACCCATCTCCTTACACAGGTTAAATGGTGTGAAGAAATACATGATTTTTCTTCCTTGAGTTTTCTTTTCCTCCTCTTCCCATCTCCCAGCCCAAATGGCACATGGAGAGCAGCAACACAGCTCGAGTGCTGCCCAGATGCCTTTGCCATTCCTCTTGCTTTCCTTGAGGATGCTAGGGCTGTCACACCATTCCCAATTAAAAAGAAAATAATAATTAAAAAAACAAAAACAACAAAAAAACCCCAGGACTGAACTTTGATTTCAGTTGTTAAGGAGATCTCAGCATCATGGCTGTTCTTCTCTCTGCTTTCAGCTGCAATATTGATTGCTATTTTAATTTAAATCTTGGACCAAATCCTTCATTTTTCTTCTGAGCTCTCTGCTTTGCTCCTGGTGAGAACCAGTTGCTGGCTGCAGCCCCGTGGGGGGATGGAGAGCCCTGAAAAACTCTTAATTGCGGGGAAACTGCTTCAACATTCAACCAAGAGGAGGCAAGGCTGGCATTTTTTGTAAGGAAGTCGAGTGCTCTGGTGTCTCTCTGCTCTCATTATATACTTTCCAATTGCTCTTATATATGCTTCAAAGGTTAATATATGTTTGTGATGAGTGCACTTTGTATAAATGTTAATTAGCTCGGGTGCAGTTCAAGGGATTCTTCCCTTGGTAATAAATGCTTTTTCTGTACTTTTAGCCACCATTTTTATTAGTACTTGCACCCAGGAGATGACTCTGGAGAAAAGTCTTGTGAGGGTGAGGGAGCTGGGGAAGGTGTCCTAAGGGTCTGAGCATCTCCAAGAGGACCAGTACTGAATGTCCCTGGGTGGCCTGGGGACCTGGAGCCCCTTTCCCAGGGCTGCTTTGCTGTAGTGTTGCAGCAAAGATGAACCTCTGGTCCCAAAAAGCTTGCAGACCTGAGGTTCTTCCTTCTCTAAGCTACGCAGTGCCCCAGATCTCTCTGGCTTCAACTTCTCTGCATCCCAAATGGGGATGTGATGGAGAAACCCAAGTCCCAGGCTTCATCTCTAAGTTTTCACAGGTTACTCAGTGAATGTCCTTCCATTTGCAATGTGAGGGATAAAGTGGGATTTCAATCAGTGGGAAGGGAGAGGCAATATCCCAGCTCACATTAGCTGGTAATAATTGCTTTGAGAGCAGAGGTTTGGTCTCAGGATTTCCTACGGAGCCCTCCCTCTCCCAGGGAGGTTGCAGAGATGTCCCTCCTCACCCCGGCTCTGGTCCCTTCCCCCTGTGCCACACCTGAGGTCTCCTTAAAGAATCTTTAAATGCAGAGCCTGGGGCATGGCTGGAGGTCCCAATGGGGGCTGTCAGGGACATCTCCAGGCAGCCCCGAGGTTGCAGCCTGGGATGGGCAGAGAGGTACCCAGAGCAGTACCTGCTGTGTCTGGGAATGGGCTCCCCCTCACCTCCACCACCCTGTCTTTGGAACACAAAGGTCAATTGAATTCACTACGGTGTAAAAAATGAAGTTCTCTGACTGATTGAAGGTTCCTCTTTAGCACTTCAAATAAATGTGTTGGGTTTACATGATGGAATGCTTTAATGGTCCATTATAAAATACCCTTTAATCCAAGAAGTGATTTCTTTATATCATTTTTCTTTTCCTTAATTTTTGTGAAACATAATTATCCTTTTCCCCACTCACCACTTTTTTTTTTTTTTTTTAATCGATCTTTTTTTTTATTTTATTTTTTTACTTCTCCCTCCCCAGTGGAAAGCAAGAAGCATTATTTAAAGGGAGACAGAGATAAAATACAGCAGTGTGACAGGTACAATGGGTGGAAGATGAGATGGATCCATCCATCTCGGGCTTTCAGTACCTCCCATTACTCACTGGATTTCAGCCTCCTGTTTTCAGGGTGAGCAAAGCTGGAGGACAGTGGGGTGCTCAGGATCCTCTACAGGATGGGAGCTTCAACTCACCTTCCCCACACTTGTAGTGGGAAAGGAGGGAAAGGGGGGGTCCTTGGGGCTGCCAGCCCCCAGATCCCAGTGGTCACCTCCCCTTTTCCCAGTGCCAGCTCCCATTGCTCCAGTCAGCACCTTTGTATCCTGCCCAAGGGCAATGGGAGGCACCAATTGTGGCACCCACCTCAAGGCTGAGTAATAATCTTCACAATTAATTCCTCTGCCCTGATTTGCTTTCAGGAAAACCCTGAGTGTGCTGGAAAGAGACTTGCTGCACATTTGCACGGTGCTGCTGGGAAGGGAAAATGGGGACAAAAGGGAGAATGATCCCATTTGAGGCTGGGTGGCTTAACAGCTCCCTGGGCTGGGGAAAGCTGCAGCAGGCATTAGAATTGATGACAAAGTCACCATAATGAATGTGACTGCATCCAGCTCCCTCCTGACTAAATGGGAAGGAATTACAGACACTTGAGGAGTGGCCCAACGTGACCCCAGGAGTCAGGAGGAGCTGGGTGCTGCAGGGGCTGTGCCAGAGCAGCTCATGGTGACATTGTCCATCCTTACTGCTGGCTCTGGGGTGGCACCAGGACGTGGCAGTGAGGTGCCAGGCAGGCCCTGAGGCTGAGCAGAGGGTTTGGGTCGTGCCCCTGTGCTGGGAAGGTGATGTGTCTGGGCAGGGATGCAGCAGCATCTCTCCTGCTTCACTTGTGCTCAGCACAGCCCTGGGTCTGGCAGAGGTTTGCAGCCTCTTCTGCTTTGATGTGGCTGTAGAGCAAGGGGAGAAGGGATCCTGAAATTCCTTATCTTTGCCCCAAAATGGGATCAGGCTGCAGCGACAGGCTCTGCCTCCTCCCTGGGTGCTGTGGCCTGGTGTGTTGCTGTGCTCAGTGCTGGAAAACTTTGTGCTTTCTGAAGTCACTTTTCCCTCCTTGCTTTCCCCCAGCACAGCTTCTGCACCCCTCATCCTCCCCAGCAGAGCTGATGTGCCAGAGCTGGGCTCAGTGCTCAGCAGAGCTGAGGGAACTGAACAAGACAATGTGCTTAATTCTCATATTAAGAAAAAAAAAAAAACCCTGCTGTCTGTCTGTTGGTGCCCTGGGAGATGGTCACCACAGACCTCAGTGTCTGACGAGGTGCCAGTTCTCATGCAGCGTGAGTAATGCTCCTTGTCAGCTCCCATAAAACCTGGAATCTATCACCAGCCTTTTCCCCCAAAGGTTTTGTTACCAAGGAAAGTAATTACAATTTGTCCTTAATTCCCAAAGTGTGCCTAGAAAACTGGCTGGGAGGAGGTTGGGGAGGTGGGGTCTGGTCCAGGACAGGGCCACACCTGTCTGTCACCTCCCAGGGTCCTGAGCAGCCACTTTGGTGTCTGGTTAGCTGGAAGCACTGCAGGGAGGTGACAGTGGGGACGTGGCTGCCCTTGAGCAGAGGCTGCAGTCCTCTATGGCCCTTCAGCAGCTCCCAACCACGGGAAGATGAGTTGTCCCCATGAACATCTCCCCAGAGTCCCTGTCCTGGGGGACTGCTGGTCCTCTCAGTTGAGGGATTATGCAGAATTTGTTTTTCACCCCCCCACCTCCCCCAGTTGCTCAGCAGAAGGGGAATAACCTTCCTTCTGGAGCCAATGCAATGAGACATCTGACGGGGAAGATGAATTGAGGGCTGCATCTGAAGTACCAGAAACATAATCCATCCTAAATAAGCTTCATTAGTGGTAACAATTAAAGTTACCATTGTGGATTGGATACGTTTTTTTATTAGCTTTGCCCTTGTCTCCAACTCAGACTCACCTCTCAATAATGAGCTGTGTCACTTCTGATCTATTTCTCATAATAGTTCCTTTCTCCTCTAAATCTGTGCAAAATATGATTAATAAGCAGGGCCATTGTCTTGGTATTGGATGCCCAGAGATGTTAACTCCAGTTCACAGCCTTTGTTGGCTCCTTGTGGGTAGCAAAGCCCTTATGGGGTTGGGATGTGGGGTGATGTGCATGGGCTCAGGTGTCAGCAGGACAGAAGTGAGCTGGGCTGGGACCCTTCCCATGGGAAAGCTCTCCTCTCCAAAAACCCTCATCCTGATGGAACAAAAGGAGTGAAGCTATATGAGGATTAAGCCTGGTGCTCTCCTGCTGCCTGAGCCTTCCTTTCATTGAGTGACTCACAGCTTGCTGAAATAAATGTTTTCATTTGTGATTTTGATTTTGGAAGCTGATGGGGAGGGGAAGGGAGGACGGGACAGCCCTGAGCCCCAAATCCCTGGTGTGAGAGGTGCCCAGGTCCCACTCCCCTCGTGGGGGCACAGTCCCAGCAGGCTGCAGATGCTGCAGAGCCCAGGGAAGGTTTACCCAGGGTTTCCCATCCTTCAGAGGTTTCTTCTCATCTCTACCTCACCTTCCTTGCTTCAGCTCTCCTGAGCTTTCTTGTGGCCATGTCACACGTGTGTCTCCTCAGTCTCCCACGAGCTGCTGAGCCTCTGCCAGATGGAGAGTGAGGTGCAGTGGTGGTGAGAGCCCTCCTGGCAGACGTGTCCCCTCCTCCCAGAGCTGGCTGTCATCTCATTATATCAATGGTGATTAAGAGTGGAAACTGGCAGTTAATCCTCTGCGAGGTATTTTGATGATTAAATTGCGAGTGCCTGGTACAATGCTGTAGCCCATTAAATTTGACTCTGGGGGGGTAGATAAAGCAGGAGGCAGCAGTGATGTGAGCCTTCTCTCCAGGGCACCTCTCAGCCGGGGCATCTTTGAGGTTAAATAATTTTGGGGGGCTGTTTGATGTGAGTCCTCTGCTTATGCAAGCAGAGGCAGGCGAGGTCCTCACTTAGTGTCACTGTCCCATTCCCTGGCACTGGGATGCAGCAGGCAGAGCCCCAGCCTGGGCACAGCTCACTTCTCTGGGGTTAGCACATCCTGGCCCTGCCTGGGTTTGTCTCCAGCTCCTTTGCCCTGAGAAAAAACATTCAGCAGAAAAACAAAACAAAACAAACAAACAAAAAAGAGCAATAAAGAATGTTTCCGTCAGCCCAAGTTAGACCCTGATGCTTTGGGACCTTTCGAGATAATTAAAAGCAATATGATGGCTCTTTGGTGGTGAGAATTTATTCTGTCACTTGGCCTTAGAGAAGCCTCAGTGCCAGGCAGTGCCTCCCTCTGCAGAACTGCCCGGGCAGTCAGGGCTCATTCCTCTCCCTGTCACCACCTGTCCTTGTCACCCCCTCCCTGCGTGCTGGCTTTCCCTGGGCAGTGACATGCTGTGCCCCTGTCATTTTGGAGGAATTCACATCTGTCCCAAGAAAAAGCTTCCTGTCAGCACGGCAGCATCACTGCCAGCGGGCAGTTGCCATGGCGATGTGGCTGGGGAAGGGCCTGGGCAGATGATTATTGCTATTTATTATTTTAATTTCACCTTGGTCCCTGCTGCTGGGCACTGCTCTCTGCAAGACGAGCAGGGGACTCAGTGCAGGGGGCTCCATGTCCATCCCAGCACTCTCTTGAGGTCCAACCTGTCCCCGGGATGCTGCAGGGGGATACGGCTGATAAAGAACTTTTGTCACCACGTGCCCTGTCCCCAGCCTGCTGCTCTCTCCAGGTGCCCACAGCTGCTTGAACACATTTCTCCTCCTCCTGTTGCTCGTTTGCTGATGCTGGAGCAGCCACGGGCAGCCCAGAGGTGCAGGCAGAGGGATGAAAGCTGTGCCAGTGCCTGGCATTGCCTCCCCCTCACCAGGTCAGCAGAGGGAAGGGGCTTGGCTGGAAATGACTGTGACAAGCTGGGGACCCTGGTGACAGCATGAAGTCACAGGGATGTCACAGCAGACCTGGGAATTGAGCTTTCATCTCCTCCAGCAGTTCATTTCCTTGCTCTCCCTCGGGGGGGGAAGGTTCCACCTCCTCCCAGCCCCACTCAGAGCACTGCAGATTCTCCACATCCATCTCCGTAAGGGAAGCACTTTTATATTGAAGATCTGATGGAGGAATAAATTCCCACCAGAAGCAGAAAGCAGAAGCCAATAGGCTTTTTCACAATGAAAGAATAGATCTGCTGACAAAGGTGTTTTCAAGCCATCAAAATAAGACTGTGTTTCCTGCAAAGACCAGAGCTCTTCCAGGCCTCCTTTGCTCTGTGGTTAGCCCAGCTGGGAGCAGCCATCCCTGAGCTATCCCTGTGTCACCCATGTGGAGCAGCCCCAGGTATCTTTTGGGCAGGCTCTGAATGCTGAGCTCTCTTTTTCATGTCCCCTTTTGAAAAACTGTGTTCATTTGTCTTTGCTATCAATTGATTTTCCAGTTAAAGCCACTGTCTGCTAGCCCTTGATTCCCACCCTGCAGGAAAATAAGCCCTGTAAAAGGAATGGATACCCCCCCATGCTTCACAAAGCAAAATTTACCAAAAATTGATGTGCTCCAATCCCCAAAGGGGGAGAGAAGAAATGATTTGTTCAATTAATTGTAAATGTTTTAATTTAAATGGATATGGTAGAAGATAGATATAAACCAGCAAACTAGGGAAGTGTTTTATGGGTCCTTAAAGATCACTAAATGCTTGTTCTGATTCTGCTAAGATCACTCTAATAATTTTTCCTCTTGAACTTGGGGTAGGGTGCAGTGGGAGGTGAAGGGGAGAGATTTTCTGGCATATGTTTTATACCTCCATGCAAGTTGTGATAAAAGTTTAACAGTGCATTTCTTTTTGGAGCTCAGGCTTTGGGCATGGGGTGGTGGGGATGGGCAGGAGTGATCCTGCTCGTGGCCCAGGGACCAGGAGGGTTTTCAGGAGAAAAAAGGGAAATCGAGGGGTTACAGTTTGTGGAGTGGAAGAAGGAAAGTGGGAATGAGCATTAAGAAAAAATGGGGTTTGAAAAATTATTGCTGGGGGTTTGAAAAACTATTGTTGTGGAGATGGTTAAAATGGAAATATTTGTGACAGTGTGGAAATTGTTCTCTGAAAATAGTGCTCCCTTGGACCTCAGTGTCCTGTGCATGAGGGCAGATCTTAGGTTTATGGGTATGGATGTGTGTTCACTCACATAAGTAAATATCTGGACTTTATCCCTCAAAAGCACCTGAAACCCTATCAGTAAGAAACAAAGTAATTTCTCACTCACTCAGTTATTGTTGGGAGCAATATTTGCTTTGGAGCTGGGACACGGAGCAGAGCCATTTGGGGAGGTCACTGGGGACTTGTGTTGGATGCTACATGAAGTTGGCAGCTCTGATCCAAAAACATTCTCCTGGGCAGTGTGTTTGTTACCAGCTGTGCTGAGCTCAAAGCCAATCCCTGCACAACAATTTGGGTTTTCTGACTGTAGAGTTTGTTGTTTTTTTTTTTTAAATTTTTCTTAATCTTTCCCCAAGAGGACCATAGCAGGCCTGCAGCATTCCCAGGGTCAGGAGCAGGAGTGTGTGGCTGCTGCCAGCAGGGTTGAGCTGTAACCTGCCTTGTTAGAAAGCAGAAAGTCTCTCACAAATGGATTTCCAATTTCCCACCCGCCTGCTTAGCTGAGACAGATTTCTTGCTTTATAATTACTTTCTAGGTACTTACAGGATCTGGTATCCAGGCAACATGATGCCTCTTAAGTCCTCTTGCAAATCTGTTTTTTTTCTGTTGATTTTTAGGTGTTGGAGAAACATCAGCCAAGCTCTTAAGACACAGACCACTTGCTTCACCTCTGTTTCTCTACCCCAGAGTCTCCTGGGTTTCTACAAAGCCGTGGCAGCATCTTGGGTCTCCAAGTCCAATGAGGGGGCTCCAGAACTTCCCTCTGAAGGTCAGCGTGGCAGCTCTGCCTCCTGGTTCTGATAAGACCCTGGGCAAAGCCATCTCCTGGTGAGGCCACTTGTCCCCGAGGGCCTTCACTCTGTCCCTGCTGCATGGGCTGTCTGGGCACATGCTGAAGACCTCTTGATTTTGGGTTTTTTTTTAGCTGTCTGGGCCAGGTTGTAGATTCAACAAGATTCAAGTTCCTGCCTCTCTGTGTCCCAGCCATGGCGGGGCTGCGGGTCACCCAGGCGTGACACCCAGCAGGCAAAGGGCTGTGTGGGGACAGAGCTCTGACCTTCTCCTTCCCTTTATTTACATTTTTTTTCATGGACAACTGAAGGAGGGAGGGCAGGAGGGACAGCACCCGCTGCTGTTCCTGGAACAGTCTCTCCATTACCAAGCAAAGGGCAGGGGCAGAGTCAGTGCCCCCCGCAGAAGATGCCTTCTCAGAGGCTTTGACCTCTGTTGGGTAAAGCATAATTAAATTAACTTTTCCTTGGCTGTTCAAATGCTGGGATCAGTTGGAAATCTGCATGCAGGTTGCATCACAGTGCTGCCTCCCCCCTCTCCCTGCAGGCTGGGTATCCATCAGCACCCAGCACTGGGGCTCACAGCTATGGCTGTGGTCATGGTGGCAACAATTAGGCCATCAATCAATAAACTAATTCTCCCATTTACAGTCATTAGGGACTTTAGATTTAAGCATCTGCTTTTGCTAATGAGTTTAAAAGTTGGCTAAATATGGTAGCCCTGCCCTCCTGGAGAAGGAAGCATCAGGAGCTTGGTGTGCAATTGGACACTGGTGAACATGACATCAATTTTAATTAGCAAGTGGCCACAGTATCCCAGATAAACCAAAATAACCTGGACAAAGGAGGGCTCCTTGGGGCAGGGGCCCTGCTGCAGGCTACTCAAGGCTTGTTTTGGGAGCCCAGCATCCCAGAACCTTGCTGGTTTTGCTGGGGTGACCCAGCCCCATGGGCACCCTCCTGGCACCCATGGTCTGTGCCCCACTGTCAGCTTGGTGCCAGGTGGCACCTGGTCCTGGCCCATGGATGTGTTTGCAGTCTGAACAGAGATATCTTTATTTGACTAAATCAATATTCCCTTTTTTTTTTTCCCAGGCAGGCTAACAGAACCTGCAATGGAAGGACAGCTATCATTTGAGGAAGGCAGCCATGCAAAACAAATGGATATTTAAGGAAGTGCCACATGTTCTGAGCAGCAAGCCTGGCAGGATGCTGGGTTCCAGTTATGCATCTCCCAAAGGCTCCCAAGGTTGTGGACAGCCTGGTTCTGAGGATATTTTTATTTTAGCTCCTCTGAGGGATGTTCTGGTAAATTTAAAAAGGAGAGAAGTCATTCTTGTTTAATAAGGTGATTCCTTTTTTTTTTTTTTTCAATACCTACAGAAATCCAGATATCCGGAAAAGTCCTTGCATGCCTGAGGATAATTGTTGCACACAAGCATGTACCTTTTGGTGGCTGCACCATGCCAGATGTGTGCAGCTGGTGTGTTTAGCTTGGAAAGGTCACTTGAGGGGGTTCCTGGGGCTTTCCAGACAGGGACCCCCAAACAACATCCTTGAAAAGGTGAGAGGGAGGGTGGAAGAGGGAGAAAAAAAGTCTCTTTCTCTGAACTAAGAGCCTGGAGCAGGGGAGAGTTTGGCAGCAGTTTGTGTGGAGGGAGATGACCCAGAGGCTGCCTGGGGAGATGCTGCCCCGAGGCTCTTCCTGCAGGTGGATGTGTATGAAGGTTCCTGTTCCAACCAGGATACTCCCCAAGGGCTGGGCTGCAGGGGGGCTGCGGAGTTAATCCCAAATCCTGGTGGGGGGAGCCCCAGAATCATCAGCAGTTGGAGCTGGGGAGCCCTGCTGTGAGCTGGAGGATGCTGGGCAGAGCTGCTGCAAGCTTCCACAGCCAACGCTCTTGATGTTCTTTTTAATACATATATTAAAAGGGTGATAATAAGCAAATCCGTCAGTTATGCAAATGAGTGGCAATTGCATCTTGAAGAGCATCCCACAGTTTAATTACATCATAATTGCAATGTAACACTTTAATTACCATATGCATCACAAAATCATGAGCACTGTTTCTAATCTCTTCACTAATATTTCAAATCAAACAGCTTGCACGGGGCTCTGCAGCCAGCACTGTGTCCCCTGAGGTGCTGGGGGGGAACCTGGGGCTGCTGCCATAAAGGGGTGAAGGGTTGTAAGTGGCTGGTTTGGTAGCAGCAGTTTGCTGAAAACACCGACTTAAGGAAAATCAGAGATGGGCTTAACAACAGCCTAAAATTCCCAGCTGGGCCCTGGGAGCAGGATGCTCTCCCTGCAAGGTGTGTGATGCAGTGACAGCTCAGGAGAGCACCTGCAGTGGGACAGAGCTCCTGTCCAGCCCCTGGTGTCACCAGTGCTTTTGCTGCAGGTTGCAGGTCACCGGTTTGCTTTGCCATGAGCTGGCAGTGACTTCAGATCATCCTGTGCTAATCCATATAAATTCTCCTAATTGTGGATTTAATCTTTTCAGCATGTGATAATTAAATTACCCATCAGTCAGGGGCACCCCTGGGAGGTGGGCAGCAGGGAGAGCCCTGGGACAGGCAGCCCCTGGGACACTCAGTCACTTGCTTCCTCCACTGTTGCCTTCTTGTTATCTTTTCTCTTTCTCTTTTTCCTGGCCCCTTAGAGATCCTGGGAGAGGATGCGTTTCTGGAAAGTCGAAGGTGGGGATCACATCAGCAGAGCAGAAGATGTTTCATCTTGAGCCCCTCTAACCTGTCCCCAAGACCTCCCCCCATCCCTGGGGAGCCCAGTGTCTCCAGCAGCATCACCCCGGGCAGCAGCAGGGGCTGGAGGAGCCCCAAAACATCTGCTGCTGTGTTTGCAGATGTCAGGAGAAAGAAGAGGAGAAGATCAAGCCCCAGCAGGAGCTCCAGGACAGGTCTGGAGCACTCCTTGTACTGAGAGACCCTTGGAGAGCAGGAGAAGAGCTGGATGAGAGAGCTCCTGAGCTCCCTGTACCACTTGATTTTGTTGTTGTTGTTCTCCTTCACTTCACTGCCCTTGACCTGCATGGGGTGACCCTTTGATGGGCCTTCATGGAGGGAAATTCTGTGACGTGAAAAGCACATCAATGGATTAAACTTTGTAGTGGGGAGGAGAAACTAGAGATGGACTGCTAGGTGGAGAGATGACTGGCTTTGGGGACATGACAATTACTGTATTTAATATTTCTTGAACATTAAGAGCCAAATAGGAGCATATATTTAATTCATTAAAACAGTGTGAAGTAGCTCCCTCCATCCCAATGCAGTTAATCGGTGCTCTATAGAGAAGTATCAGGAAAATAAGTGTCTCCTAATGAAAGGGTCCCTGTAAGGTCAGCCTGCCACTTGTTAGCTAATCGGAGACTTATTTGTTTTGCAAATTACTCTCCCATTTTGAACTGCTGTGCAGTAATTTCCATGGCGGGGAAGTAGGAGAGAGTTCACGGGGCTGTTTCTGGAGCCCTCAATCTGTCACTGGGAGAAGGATGAAAATAGCCTGGGAAGGAGCAGGAGCAGGAATTGCAGCAACTGTATTTGTGGGCAAAAGAAAGAAGAAAGTAGATGAATTTTAAAAGGTTATATTGATTGCAGTCAGGCATGAGCCTGCAACCAGGAGCCAGATGAAATTCCCCATCCCAGGCTGTGTGGTGAGGGAGCCAGTTGCTCTCCTCTCCATGGGGCTGGGGTTTTTTTTGTTTGTTTGTTTGATTTGGAGATCTTTGAGCACCACCAGGTCAGTTTGGTGCCTTGTTGGTTGCTCCTCAAATGTTCTGAGTCCCTGGGATGGTTCTACTGATTTGGCTTTGCAGTAGTACAGATGGAGCCAGTTGCCTCTTCAAGCACTTGCTGAACTCACTGTCCCCAGCCTGGGCACCAGCTCTCTCATGGGGGCTGCACCAACAGAGGCTCCTGGGGAGCCTTTTTTTCCTTGCACCCAAGGCAGCTCTGCTTTGTACTCATGGATAGTGCTAGTAGCATCTTCCATCTTCTTCTGGGCAGCAGGCCACAAGCCCCAAGTGACCACTTGCCAATGTAACTCATGGGATCTTGTTTTTCTCACATGGGATGGAGCTTGGGGTGAAGTTTCCCATGGCTGTCCATGAGTCCAGAGTGCCACGAGAACACCCGGGGCCTTTTATATCCCTGTGGCCAAACCCAGAACCCCTTTTCTCCTCTTCCCTTAGGGCACAACCTCTGCTTGGCACCCACAGGGCAGGAGCCTCCTCTGCCCTCCATCATCTCAGCTCCAGCATCCCCCACATCCCTCACACTCCAGGGCTCCGGAACGCCGGCAGCGCGGAGCTGTGTGTGCATCCCCACATCAAGGACCCGGCCCCGCCGGGCTCTCCCTCAATGCAGGAAGATGCTTTTGGTCACAGACGTCTTCCTTGGAGGCACAGAAAGAATGGTTGTGCTCCGAGGAAGGAATTTCTCTGGCTCGAGCTTTCCCCAGCTTGGTAAGAGGGCACCAAGTGCTGCTCCCAGAGAGGGCAGCTCAGCCCGCGGTGCCATCTGCTCTCCTGGAAGATGCTGGATGGGCTCTGGGACAAGTTCAGACCCAAACCCAACATCCCTTAGCCTCCCACAGCACCCAGCTCTCGCGACAGTGGACACCTGCCTGGTTCTGATGCAGTCCTTGGCTTTTGGTGGCTTCTGCTCATAGAGATCCTGCTGGGGACAGCCCGGAGCCCCCTGAGGTGTTGTGCCATCTCGGCACAGGCAACTAGTTCCAAACCCAGCAGCTGTGGTGGGACATTGTGGCCTCCTGCTTTCCTGTGTTTTTTCAGGAGCTTCCTCTGGCTTTGTTTTCATGAATTTAGCACACAGAGAAAGCATCAGTGGGCTCAAACCTCCATCTCCAGAGGCTGAAATCCATTAACTGCCCAGCAAAACCCACCTGGAGAAGTGTTCTCGGCTGGTCAGCAAATTGTGAAGACATTCATTGTATCCTTTAGAGCAAGAAATTATCCTGGAGTGTAAGTTATGACTCCGGCAGCCTTACAGGTTCAAAAAAAAAAAAAATTAAAGGGTGATTGAGGCTGGAGATTTAAATGATGCACCAGAAAACTTTGAGCAGGGGACACTGGGTCTGAAACCCAGTGGGAGCCCTGGAGAGGTGCCAGAGGATGTGCTGGGGCCCACGAGAGTTGTGGGTGACTGTGGGAGCCCCAGAGCATCCCCTCATCTCTCCTGGGGCTGGAATCTCACCACCAAAGTCCTCGAATGCACATCTCCCTGTGCTGGCATGGTGCTGCTCAGCTGAGCACAGCATCATCCCTGCAGCTGGTGGGTGTTTTGGGGGTGGTTATTTTGTCCTGTTTTTAGGAAATGTCAATATGGATTGGGAACTTTTTTGAGGGGTCTGGGTAAGAAAAGGTCAGCTTGAACAAATTGCTCCACCTGAACTGAAAACTGAGAGGGGCAGAACAGTTTGCTTGCTGTTTTCCAGACCTACTCCAGCTTCAGATGGCAGCTAATTAAAATGCTGACATTTTAAGACACAGTGATGCAAAATCTCTTGCTCTGAGCCAAGTCTGGGCCCTTTTTAGAGTTCAGTTCACACATCTGCTGCCCGGAGTCACCCGCAGCAGCGTAAGCAAATGAAAGGGGAGGTGATGGGTTGGTGTTAATGTAGTCTTAGTCTTAGGGTGTGAGCAAGTTTTCAGCCCTTGGAAGAATTGCTGGCATGTCAGAGCTAAAAAACCCTGCATTCTGTGGTAGGGCTGCCTGTGAGGTGCTGGGGTTTGGGCTCGGCTCAGTGGGGGTACAGGAGGGGATTTGGTGAAATATTGGTGCACCCAGGGGAGGGGGTGAGCAAGTTGAAAGGTTGGAATGGGGAGAAGCACCCAGGGGGACAGCAGGGACCTGTCAGTGTCCCCTCTGACTCGGGACATGAAGGGTTTTGTGCGGGCACTGCTGGAGGACAGGGTCCCCCCCAAGCAGGTCCAGTGACACCAGTTTATCCTTGCCCTGGGGAGGCAGAGGAATATGCCCAGCCCCCAGGGGGAGTCTCCCTGGGCTGTGAGGGACACAGGCAGGGATGAATCCCATGGGTGAGATCTGCAGTGCTGGAGGACTCAGCCATCGCTGCAGAGCCCCTGGTGCTGCCACAGCCCAGAAGCTGCAGCTGCCAAAATATGGGTGCTGGGATGTGGAGCCCGACCCTGGCAGAAGCCTCTCTGGGCAAAGCATCCCACGGCCAGGGATTTGGGGCCACAGGTGTGGGGGGGTGGCAGGCAGGCTCTGCTTTTTTGGGGTTACCAAGGGACTGAGGTGATCTGGGGCAACTTAGCCCCTGCTGCTGCCCCTCCTGCTCATCCCTCAGCCATTTTCCCATGGTGTCCCAAACCTCTGCCTGGCCGGGGGGATGCAGCCCCCAAATCTCCATGAGAGATGTTTCCCTGCTGTCCCCAGCCCCCTCTGTCTGCTGGTGGCTGGGAAAGCTCCTGCCCAGGCTGCAGGAGGAAAAACATCTTTTTCCTGCAAAGGGAGCTGGCAGCTTTGTGGTGTCAGCAGAGGAGGGGGGGGTGGGAGCAGCCCCAGCTTGGAGCTCACATCGAAGCCCCCTCCTCACTGCCACCCCCCTCACCCATCCCAGGCACCCACCCAGCACCCAAACACCTGCACTGGGGGCAGAGAGTGGCCGTGCAGAGCAACTCCTGATTGCAAAAAAAAACCAAACAACCAAATACATCAGGAACTACTTTATCACCCCAGAGGCTGCAGACGGGGTGGCCACCACGCTCCCCTCCGGGAGGGTTTGCGGGGGGGCTGGTGGGAGCTGCCGGCCTCTCCCCAAAGCCCAGATTTTCAGCTCTGTCATCCTGAGGTTTCTGATGGGTTTGCAGAACGCGTTCTCCCAATGCCATCTAGTGTCTGGCTCTCCATCGTCTTCAAAGGGAGCTCTGAGGTCCAAGAGGCTGCTCCCTCCGGAGGTACCTGCAGCAGGGGTAACAAACCATGGGTCGGCTTCGATTCTTTTTCCTAAGGCTCCGGTTTTCGCACCGAGAGCCCATCCCGGCAGGAGGGAGCGGGAGGATGCGGTGACACGTCCGGGGTGACACGTCCGAGGTGATTAAAGTCTGACAGCCTTCAGCCACTTGTCTTGTAGCCCTGACATCACCTGAGGCTTAATCACTCAGGAAAGTGCTGTCATGGCCTATTGTCGCCGGATTGGGAGCAGGACCTCTTTCCCATTTAGCTGCCATTTCCAAATAATAGGGCTTGCCAGGGGACAGCCGTGACTCAGGAGGCTGCTAACAGGACAGAAAGACTCTGACCCCCGGGTTGCACATTTGAATGATGCCAAGGTCAGCGGCAATGTCATCTGCACAGTGATTATTTGGCCAAACAACCCAAACCAGAGGTAACTGGGCCCCCTTCGTGGTGATCAGCAGGGACTATGGAATGGGTTGGACTCTGCTGCCACTTTCAGAGCATCCTGGACCCTGAATCTCACCACCTGGGTTTTAAGGACCAAGTGATTGCCCACCCTAACCCTAACCTTAACCCTAACCCTGTCCCCTCCAGCTTCTGAGTCTGCCCTGCATATTCTTCCCTTGACATCATTGCAGGGACATCATCTGCAGGAACTGAAGTGCTCTTATTTCTGCCCTCTTGGAGGCAAAGTGCCCCAGCAGCATCTCCTCTCTGTGCCCCCTCACTTGCATCCCAGCACAGAGAAAGGTTTTGCAGGACGGGTGTCCCCTGTGCCCTTCTGTGCTCACCACCATCCACTGCCATGATTTAGGTCCTTGCTGTCCTCATCCCCATCCTCAGTCACCACTCAACATGTGAATTTATCTCCTCAGCCACAAACCATCATACTGAGTCAGTTTGATTCTGTGATTAATTGAGCTCTCCCCAGAAACGAGGTTCCTCCCTGCAGCCCCACTTATAAATAAGAGCAGATTAATGGGTCCTGGCCCTGTTAGAGGGATGCTACCAGGCTGGGCCAGGGCAGGTTTTCCTGCTCTCATCCAGACACTCCTTGAATCCTGGGTGGCTTTGTCCTAGGAAAGTTCTGAACAGAGCCAGTGGGGCTGCAAACCACTGCGAGACCCACACCCAGGGCAGCATTAACCTGGGGGGCTCTGGGCAGGGCAGCACAGCTTGCTGGGGGGCTGCAGCCCCAATTTCATTAGCACCCTGCTCCCAGGGCTGCCAGCAGGATGGATCAGCAGCTGCTGAGCTGTCCTGCCCTCTCATCAGCCACCCGTTAATTGCAGCCATGCTGCTGCCCTGGCAGTGCTGAGTGATGGATGCACTTTGGGTGAGAACCACCCAGGGCCTGGTGAGAGATTTTAAAACCAGGGTTTGCAGCCCCAGTGCCCAATTCCTTCCTCCTTGAGAAGGCTCTTCCCATGTCTGGTGGGACGTGGGTGCTGGGATGTGTCCCTGTCACCACCCTTTGCTGGCCAGGGGTGGAGGCCAGGTAGCTGTGGGAGCCTCCCTGTGAAATCCCTGGGATTTTTGCAAGCTTCCCAAGGCGTTGGCAGTGTGGGGAGGTGGTGATCACCCACACAAGCCCCAAAAGGGTGGGTGGATGGGGCAGGGAAAGGGGGGGACACCAGGGCTGGCCTGAGGCACACAGCCATCAGTTCAGCTGCAACAGCCCCCGTGGCTTGGCCAATATCAGGCCCCTTCTGTTTAGTTTTCTCTAATCTGTTTGGGTTTGTGTTTTTTTTAATTATCTGCAAACAAGATGTCTTCTTCTTTGAATAACAATGGTGCTGGGTAACAGGAGCAGCGGGTGCTGGTCTGTGCAAACAGCACTTCAATCCCATCCTCTCTGGAAACTCACCCAGGGCCTGTTTTTCTGTGTTTATCCAGCATCAATAATGGGATTCTGCCCTACTAACCAGCATCTGCATGCAACAGCACCAAAAGCAGGAGTGAGTCCTGCTGAGTTAATGTGTAAAAGCCTTTGCAATCATCTTGTGCTACAGACCTGAAGGAGGGTTTAAATATAAGGCTCTTTAATAAAATGAAAATAGCTCTTTCCCTGCTGGTTTTCTGCTTGTTCTTTCATGCTGCAGGAGCCCTGGGGTGGTGACAGGGCCTGACTGGCTGTGGGCTGACAGGTTTCCCATCCCTGCTCCATCAGCACAGGATCAGAAATGTGACAGCAGCTCCTCAGTGGCCAGTGCTGCTTGAGAGCAGCCCTCCAAATAACTTCCTCCACTGGACTTCAATTAAAAAAAAAAAAAAAAAATCAAAACAAAAAATTCCCAAGGTTTTTCACCAGAAAACCCATCTATCACTGGTGGTTTCACCTGACTGAAAGTAAAACAGAGACCTGGAGAGCTGCCTGGTCATTCTGGTGCCTGAAAATGGGGTTTGCTGGGTCTGGTGAAGTTCTGCAGATGGTCCTGGAGAACAGCCATGAGCCCATGGGATCTTTCTCCAAGAAGAGGACCCAGATAGCTCACTCTTAACAGCACAGATGTAAACCGTATTTCCTTCCTTGACTGTTATTTTTATTCCAAGCCAGTAGCCCCAGATGGGTGCTGGCCACATGGCACAGCCCAGCCTGGCTGCTGGCATGCTCAGCAAAGTCACACATTCCTGGAGATGGGCTGGAGGGAGCAGGAACGTGTCACCCATGTGGTGTCAGGCAGTGAAACCTGCAGGAGCTGCTGGCAGAGGGATGGGAGATGCTTTGAAACCCCGTGCCTTGCTGGAAAATGGGTATAATCCTATTTACCTGCCTCCTCCAGAGCTGGCTGTGGTGTTTGATTCATGTCAGGAGCTTGGCTGGTGACTCCTGGATGAATGACGCTATATAAATGCAAAGTGTTATTAATATTTCATGTTGTAGTGAAAATGTACTAATGGGGGTTGTTCCTGGAAGATGAAGTGCTGCCATTAATACAACTCCATGTCCCCAGCACTGTGGATTTACATGGGATGGTTGGTCTGGGCTGCTGGAGGGTGCACCCCTCTTCTGCTTCTGGCAAACTGGAATCTCAAGCAAATTTAGGTGGTGGGATGGCAGCTCCAGCACCAGGAGCTCTGTCCTGGCCAGCCCAGAGGCTGCACCAGGAGCTGTTGGCTGGTGCCAGCTCTGTCTGAAGGTGACATGGTGTCCCAGCAGCTTTTGCCCCTGGCTTCACCTCACTCTCTGCTTTTTCTCTCTGTTTATTTGGCTTTTGCTTCCACCGAGTGTCAGGCAGGCAGCCAGGGGTCAGCTCCACTTGTGCTCAGCTGCTCAGTCCTGACCAGTGAGATGTGGAGGGAAGTTGGGGGGCCTGGCAGGGTGGGTGCTGCTCCAGTCCCTCCACACGGTGGGGACACAGCCCCTGGAAACCTCCCTTCCACAGCCACCACACAGGTATGTAAAAAAAAAAACAGAAAACACAACAGAAATGGGCTTGTTTGATTTGAAACTGCAGAAGTCTTCCCTGGAGCCGTCTGCAAACAATGGTGATTTACTTTACAGCTGTTTAGATTTGTTTCTCTTCATTTAAAATAAAAAACAAAAAAACAAAAACAAACCAGAAACGGTGGAATTGCAAATGAAAAGTGTGTTTGCTCCTCAAATGACTCCAGCATTACTTGAGCTCTTCTATCCCAAGGCACCCACTCCTTGGACCCCCACCCAACAGCCCCCCACCTGGCTTTGTGCCTCTAGAGCTGCGTGCTGGGGAGCAGGGCTCAAAAATGGGGTTCTTTGAGCTGGGGGCTCACCATGGGGGACCTCCTGGACACTGGTGATGGGTAAGAGACTTGTGCCAGCTTGCAGGTGAGGGGAGGACAGGAAAACAGGAAAAGTGGATAATTAAATCCCGATGAAATAATCAACAGCCACCTACTTGTCAGAAGGTGGAGAGGGATAAAGTCTCCTCTGGAGTTATTGGCATGGTGCAAGGCTGAGTGAAAAGGGATTATAAAGGGAGGTGTTTGGCTGAGCAGCTCCCAGTGCCTCAGGCTTGGGCCATGTCACCCTGCAGGTCTGAGCAAGCCAGGATGGGTGCAGGGGGTGGTGGAGGGACCCCAGGACCTGCTGGGCACCCAGCATCCCCTCGGCAGCTGGCCCTGAGCCCACATCCCCTTTCCCTGCAACAGGATGGGACATGGGACAGCCCTTAGCCCAGGAAGATCTGGCAGCCTACAGGAACACGTGGGGGATCTGCCTCCAAACTCGTCCCAACCCTCTGGGAATCTCCTCCTCGATCCCATGGGATGACTCAGGCACTGCCGGGGCCTCTCTCACACCGGGCGATGCTGCTTCTGCCACGGGTGAGCACCGACGGGCAGCAGCGCTGGCCTGGGCAGGTAAGGGGCACGAAACCCCCCAGGGCTGCAGCCCCCAGCCCGGGGAACACAGCTCTGGGGCTGAGGAAGGCGAATCCACCACCCGACACGGCGCCCGGCCCGATGCCAGGGTGATGGGCTCGTCCCGGGCTGCTGCCTGAGCAAGTGTGGGGAAGGAGAAATCTGGGGTTTGTGTGTGTGTCTCCCAGGAGGTCCTGGTCCCCCCAAGGTGTATGTGGCTGGGCCGGGCTGTGGGGAGCAGGGGGATGTGTTCACACGAAGATCATGGCCAGCGAGGGGGATCTTGTTATTCTCCTGGTGTGTAAAGTGGTTAAGGAGAGCTGGTGCCAAACACAGCCCTGTGAATCCCACCTGGCTGCAGCCCCACGCCCTGTGGGTGCATTTATCCATCACGATGTGAGCCAGGGTGCCAGCAGGTGCTGGGGGTCCCAGTGCTGCTGCGGGCTGGGATCAGCCGGAGCTGAGGAAAACGGGTTATGGGGTCCCCGGAGTGCAGCCCCCCCCTTGTCCCTGCTCTTTGGTGTCCCCTGAATATTGCATGAGCACCTGTCCCATGCCCACTCGTGGCCTCCCCTGGTGTGTGGGCACGGCTGGGTGGGTGCGGGGCGAGCGAGGGCGATGGCAGATTCCAGATTCCAGATTCCAGCGGTGGGAGAGGACGCGGTGGGTGAGTCACGGCCCCGCTGCTCCCATTTGCTGCCTGCCCGGCCAGGCCTGGCAACGGGAGGGAAATTAATAACAAATACCTGGGCAAGGAGGTGAGAGACGGGGCGGGGAGAGCCGGATGGTGGGGGGGTGCAGGGGGGGTGAGCTGGGAGCTGCCTGCAGGATGCTTTTGCCGCAGCTGAACCAGAGAGCTTTGGTGGGACCCCACGGGGGGGACATGTCGCCCAAACCAGGTCTGTGCTAAGGAAGGTGTTGGTATGTGTCCCCATGCGTGACCAAAGGCCAGAGACGGTCCCCAGAGGCCACCCAGGGGGGAGCTTGGTGCTTTGGGGCAGGGAGGTGTGCAGGATGTGGACCTCTTGCTGCTTGTTCGATGTGACTGTGTCTGCTCTGCCCCCACCCTCAGGCTCGCTGACGGGATCGGGGGATCATGAACTGGGGGACGTTGGAAGGGCTTCTCAATGGGGTCAACAAGTACTCCACAGCCTTTGGCCGCATCTGGCTCTCCATCGTCTTCATCTTCCGCCTCCTGGTCTACGTGGTGGCGGCCGAGCGGGTCTGGAGCGATGACCACAAGGACTTTGACTGCAACACGCGGCAGCCGGGCTGCACCAATGTCTGCTATGACTATTTCTTCCCCATCTCCCACATCCGCCTCTGGGCCCTGCAGCTCATCCTGGTGACCTGTCCCTCCCTCCTGGTCGCCATGCACGTGGCCTACCGGGAGGTGAAGGAGCAGAGGCGCCGCGCTGCCGGCGGGGACGGCTGCCACCGCGTCTACCTCAGCCCCGGCAAGAAGAGGGGGGGGTTGTGGTGGACCTACTTGCTCAGCCTCATCTTCAAGGCTGGTGTGGACATGGTCTTCCTCTACATCTTCTACCGCTTCTACAGGAACTACACCCTGCCCCGGCTGGTGAAGTGTGAGCTGCCCCCCTGCCCCAACGTGGTGGACTGCTTCATCTCCCGGCCCACCGAGAAGACCATCTTCACCCTCTTCATGGTCGTTGCCACCTGCATCTGCATCGTGCTGAGCCTCATGGAGGCCACCTACCTGATCAGCAAGAGGTGCCGCGAGTGCCTCCTGGACAGACACCAGGACTCTGCTCTCTCCCACCCCGAGCCCACGGGCACGGAGGGGCAGGTTTTCCATGGCACAGACTACAACCCCCCCATGGCCTCCATCCCTCTCACAGCCTCCATCCCCAGCACAGTGCCTGAGGAGGAGACTCCTCCCTAGAGCTGCTCTGGGGGGAAAGCAAGAGGCTCTCACCCTGCACCCTCTTCCTCCTCCATCCCCACGGTGGAGGTGGTGGCGGCAGCACCTTGGAGTTGGGCTGTGCCTGAGGGCTCTCTCCTGTCCTGGGGAAGGCACATGACATGGTTTGACTGAATCTGAGCTAACCCTGTGCTGTGGGACACTGTGGTCCCCAAGAACCAACAGGGACAAGCAGCTCCACAGTGGCTGGGAGCTGGCAGCAGTGTCCAGAGGTCAATCCCGTCCCTCCAGGCTGGCTTAGCTTGTCCTGGCTGTACCCTTGCAATGAATAAAAATTTCTGTCCTTAAGAGGCGGTGGCCAGAGTGGTTGTTCCCCACATCTTGGGAGAATTGGGGCCGTTTCAGACTGGTGTGATTGTCATTAATGACACTCATGAGCCAAGTCGGGACAAGAGCACGTGCTTGATGTGGCAGCCACCGTGGTCAGATGCAGGGGTGAAGATCTGGCCAGGCAGGCAGAGTTTGTCATGAGCTGCTGGCTCTTCCTGCCCTGCCAGAGGAAAACACCCGACCAAAACAGCTGAACACAGGGGAGGAAGAACACCCCAACCATTGATTAAACAATAACATTAAATGGCAGAATATGATCTTGTTTATTGCTGTAATATGTCATGTTCTGCCATGACTCAGGCAGCACTGCAATTTCTGAGGCCATCAGCGGTAACTGAGCATTAGCCAGGATGAATAATTAACAATAATTTCATGGCAAATGCACTCGTAAGTAACATTAACGTTGAACATGCAGCTCGATCAGTTACTGGTTTTGCTTTATTTAGAGGGTGTGATTATTATTTTTTTCCAGGAGCATCAGCAGCCATCACTGGCTCTGCTGCAAAGGAAGCAGCATGGGGAGAGGATGCTGCCCTTGATGTGTCCTTTTGGACCAGGTCATTCTTCATGCCAGGTCACTGCACCTACTGCCTGTTTGCAGCATGTCTGAGCCCATGAACCAGCTGGGCAAAGCTGAGTCCCCTCCCATAGCCCACCCCAAGGAGTGGAACCAGCCAGGAGGTGCTGAACTGGGGGCTGGGGGGGCTGTGGAGGGAATACTGGGGGATCACTGCCACCAGCCCAGAATCATAAAATCGACTGGGTTGAAAGGGACCTCAGAGGTCATGGTGGCTCCTTGCAGATGAGTGAGTCTGGGGATCTTTGGGGTATGGGAGGCAGAGGGTGAAATGCAGGTGGATTTCATTCTTCTCCTTCTGGCTGCTCTTGGTGCTGTGCTTGCTGGTTTATCCACCTGAAAATTTTCTTTAACTGAGGCTCTTCGTGTCAGACAACGGAAGTTGGGGGGTTTTTTTGTGTGTGTGTGCAAGCCACTGCCTCTGATTTAAAGATCCAGGGCTGGGCTGTTTGTTTTCAAGCCAGGTTAGTCGCGGTTGATCAAGACTCCTCAATTAGCACAATCCCGAGGTGTTCCCCAGCTGCAAGAGCTGACAGGGGCAGAGCTGAGCCCCGGAGCAGCCACCCTGCCCGGCTCCTCACATCAAGGCAGCACCCAGAGCTGCTGCACATTGCGAGAGACCCGAGGAGCCAGGTGCCTTTTCTGGTTGTGCTGCTTTCCCTCACTTGGGAGCATTGGAGCTGTGTGTGTGTCTGTCCCCACGCCCAGAACTCCAGGTGTCTTGCACCATCCGGGCTTGGGATCAGCAGTTGGAGAAATGGGAAGTCTTGGCTGATCCTTTCCGATGTCTTCCTAAGGGGAGCTGAGGCTGCTGCAGAAACAGGAGGGCTGGAGGTTCTGCCACCTCCTGGGACACCGAGCACTGGGGCAATAGGCAGGGCTGGTGTCAGTGGGGAAGAAAAAAACTGAATGTTTCCAAGACTTTGAGTCATCTTACAGGGGATTGTATTTGCTTGTGGGGTACCCTGGAGGCCCAGTGAGTTTTAGGGAGAGAGGATTTAAAATAAACCCCTCGGTAACTCCCGCCCAGCCAGGGATACGCAAGGCCTGGCCTGCACGGTGGCACAAGCTGGGGTAACCTCTCTGTCCCAGGGCAGGTTTGTTTCTACCCTGCCCCAAACTTGCCTGTTTGCTGGGAATTGAAGAGAAACTTGAATTTACATCCAGCAGTGCTGGAGTGAGTGGCTGCCCCGGCTCCCAGGCTCCCGTGACTCCTGCAGCCCAGCACTGAGTGGGAGGTCACCTCCCTGGGGACATGGCCCTGGAGTGGGATGGCCAGGATGCTGTCAGGGAGCTGGAGATCCAAGGCAGGGCTGGGTCCAGTGCTGCCTCTCACTGTGCCCAGTTTAAAATTCTTTTAAAGAAACCTTGAGGTTTTTCCTGCTGGTTTGGCTCTGCTGCTGAGGCTTTTCCTTTGTGGAACACCCAAGGTTGAGCCACTGGAAGTCTCTGGGTGTTTTTTGTTGTTCACACCTGGCACTGAAGCCTTTTACCCATCACCCCACTAAGCTGGATCAGGATGGTGTTACCTGAAGCTCCTCTAAGGGCTCCCCAGAGCTGAAGTGGCCAAACAGCGTCCCTTTGCCCACGTGGGATCAGGTGGCAGTGGGGTGCAGGGATTTGCCCTTTGCTGGGATGCTTGGCACTGCAAAACAGGGGTGTTTCTGTTCCCCACCCAAGTGCCTCAGGGGAAATGTTCTGCCAGTGCCAAAAAGCACCTCAACTTTTTCTGCAGTGGCTAAGTGGCCTCTTCTGAAATTCTAAAACTGCAGATGAAAAGCTGCTGGGGGGGGGGACACACGACCCAGCCCCACTCTTCACCTGGTCCTGACAGGATTTCCCTGGGGGCAGGGAGCTGCTGCCTTCCAAACAGATCAGACCTGCTGGTGGTTCTCACCACCTGCCCTCTGTCCTGGCTTTTTCATCTCAAAGGCCACAGCCCCCAGATTCCTGCCGCAGGTCCAGCTCTCCACAGCAGCATAGCTCAAATTCCTGATCCTGCCAAGGCAGCTCTGAGTTGAGGGGAGGCTCCGGGTGCCCTCACTTTGCTCTCCTGTGGGATGAGGGTCCCTGTGCCCTCACTTTACTCTCCTGTGGGATGAGGGTCCCCGTGCCCTCCTTCTCCTCTGGGCTCACCCTGATCCGCAATCCCGGGATCCCACAAGGGTCCCTTGGGCTCTTGTAGCTTTTCCCTTTATTTGCCCAGCCCAGCAAATCTCCACACACACTTCATTTAACTTCCCCCCACACTCCTGAAGCCAAAGGCTGCTGGGTGAGCGGCTCCTTGTCTGCCACGAGTGCAGGAGCAGAACCTCTCCCAACACCGAGCACCCGGAGGGGCTCTTCAAACTTGTCCCCAAAGGAGGGGAGGGTGACCTGGGCCAGGCGCCAAGGAAAATGCCACAGCGTGTGCTTGCTTGGCCCCGGGGCGTGCCGGAGCCATGCCGGGAAAGCCTCGGGGCAGCTTGAGGCCGGGTAAACCAGGAGTTGAGCGGAAACACATTCCTGGCCTGGCCACGTCTGCATAGGCATGAAATGGGGCTGCTGCGGGGGGGAGAGGCCGGCTCAGCCTCCTGGGAGCTACCAGGATTTATCCCGGGTCCTGCAAGGACAGGTCTGGAGATCCCTGGCAGGGCAGGGTCCCCGGTGCCATGCTGTGCCACCCACTGTGTGCCACGCTGTGCCACTCGATGTGTGCCACTCGTTGGAGAAAGTCTCATTTGGGACACCCAGACACCGAGAGGGCGGTGGCTGCCGGGTGCTGTAGGTTGGAGGCAGTGATGAGCTGTTGCCAAAGTATTACTAAGGCAAAATCATTAGAAAAAAGCGAGGGATAATTGCGCAATTTGTGATTGTTAGCGACAGTTACCGGCGGCCCCATAGTCAAGGGACGAGCCCCGTTCGGTCTGGTCTTGCCCAGGGTTTGCTGCAGGGTTGGCAGTGCCTGAAGCCTGAGCATCACCTGGCAGGAGGTGCTGGGGAGGGTTCCTGCCCTGCTGCTCGCCCTGCAGGACCTGACCCGCCTGGATTGTTCAACCCCAGCCTGTGCCTGCATGTGCGCAGAGCGGAGCCTCCACGGGAGGTGTTTGCCAGACTCACCCAGTCACTGGGAACTGAACAAACTACTCCTCACCTCGCCAGACACGCTCAGCGCTGCCGACAAAACTCGACAGAGAGCCGGGAAAGGGCTCCCCTGCTCCCAAAGGTGCCTGGATCTCACCAACCCCCTCGGGCTCTTCACCGGCTGGGCAGGTACCTCAGGTGTTCATGGGGATGTTGGGGACCTGCAGGCTGTGGGGGACAGACCCCACGGGGCTGGCGGGGTGCAGGTGGGAGCTGTGTTGGGGCTGGGGTGGCTGAAGGTGGGGACAAGGGCAGCACGGGTGTCACAGTGGGACCCCACAGGTGGTGCGGGGGTCTCTGGCCCTGGGGGCTGTGCACCCCGGGGGTGATTGGAAGGAGTGGCATAGCGTGGCACCCCGAGCGGCAGGAACGGCCACTCCAAGCTCTGCTCCTTCATCCCACTGCTCTGCCCCGGGACTGACAGAGACTGAGCCCCTCGGGAGAAGGGGCACAGCCCCTCTCTGCTGCATTTGCACCCCAGGAGCTGGGAGTTTTGGGGCCCAACGCCCTGCACCCACGCGGGGCAGGACGCGGTGGTGACGCAGCGGGTTGGCATGCTGAGGGCTGGCAGAGGTGCCGGGTTTGGCAGTGCTGCAGGCAGAACCCAGCACAGCCACAGCATTGCCCCTGCTCTGCCTGGCTGCCAGTCAGCACCGGCCGGGCTGCGGGGCTCCCACGGCGCTGCAGAACACCCCTTGGTACCGGGCTGGGTACCGGGCTGGGCCCTGGGCTCCCCTGCCCCTTCCCACCCCACCACGGGCCTGTGGCTGGAACCAGCACCGGGCTGAGCCAGGCAGGTGGGTGCTGGGCAGGTGGGTGGTGGGTGGCATCATCTCTGAGTGATGGGGTCCTGGGTGAACCTGCAAGGCTGGCGAAGGGGCATTGTTGGCCATGAGCCCAGGATCTGCCTTGGCACCAGATTTTGTCTGGGGAAGGGAAAGCAGTGACTGCCTGCTCCCCAATGTAAAGCCACAGGAATGGGTGGGAGACTGCCCTGGCACTCAGCACACACTGGCACTGGAGCCCAGCTCTGCCCCGCTTGGCTCAGTTGTGCTTCTTAGGGTGTCCCCAGGCCAGGGAGCTCAGTAACAGTTTAGGGGCTCACTGTGAAGTGGCCCCAGACAGGTATGGGCTCCAGGCAGCTCTCCAGGCTCTGTTCCTTCCCTGCAGCCCTGGGACACCTCACAGTGCCACGCAGCCCTCCCTGGACGTGGGGGCCTTCAGCACCCCTGGCCATGCCCAGCTCTGGGCACCTCCCAACCCACAGCTCCTGGTGAGCAGGGAAGGAGCCTGAGCCTCCTCCAGGTATGTCTTGGGGGGCACCAGCTGGGCAATGGGCAGCAGCTCCTCAGTGGGATGATGAGTGTGCAGTGGTGATTGACCTGAGTAGCTGGGGCTGAAGGAATCTGGGGTTGAATGAGGCTTTCATTCTGACCTAAAATGGTGTCTTTGCCATCAGGCACGGACCTTGGCAAAACTTGGCAGCTCCTCTCAGAACCAGAGTAATTCCTGCAAACGCAAAGGGGCTGCAAAAAGTCTCCTCTGAGCGTTGCTGGTGTCTGTCTCTGTCCTCGGCCCTCCCTAGGATCATACGGGGGCTTTGGTCTCATCTTCACCCCCACTGCAAAGCCCCCCCATGCTCCCATCCGCGGGGCTGTGCATTACTCAAAGCAACTCCTCAAAACCCAGCGGTGCAGGGGTGGATCCATCCTGCTGTCCTGAGAGGTCCTCTGACACGGGAGAGACCTTTGCAGCACGGAGCCAACTCACTTTTGGATAAAACCCCTTGGGATTTGTCAGTCCCGGCACTGTGCAGCTCCAGGTCGGGCTCAGCACCTCCCTCCTGACACCGGAACCTCCCCAGGCTGAGCCGTGGAGCCGGTTTGGGCAGCATGGGGCCACCGGCTACTGGCCAGGGCGATGCGTGGACTCTCGCTTTCAGCAGCTCTGCTCTCACCCGTGCTCGGGATGCCTCAGGTGTCACTTGCCAGAGAGAAAACTGGTCCCTGACACGGCCCAGCATCTCAGCTCTTAGCATTGACAAAGCCCAGCAGCCAGTTTAGCCCATTTTACCCCTGAAACTGAGGCTCAGGGAAGGCTGGAATCCCCCCTGGAAATCTCCCTAATGGTGAAGGTCCCCACCCACCTGGAAAACGTGCTTGTGGAGGGCATGCCTGAGCCCCACAAAACCCTGGGGAGAAAAGAGGATGGTTGCCCCACCCCAGATGAGTGTAACGTGGTAGGGGACAGAGTCCAGGAGGTCAGTGAGATTAGGAGCAGCCTAAGGACAGCAGGGCTTCCCCCTTCCTGTCTCCCACGGTGTCTGGTCACCTCCCTACTTCTGCTGCTGTTTCTCCAGGTCGGGTGACTCCGGTCTCCACCTGCCACCATGGATTGGAGGACACTGCACTCACTGCTCAGTGGGGTCAATAAATACTCCACGGCCTTTGGCCGCATCTGGCTCTCTGTAGTCTTTGTCTTCCGTGTCCTGGTCTACGTGGTGGCAGCCGAGCGCGTGTGGGGAGACGAGCAGAAGGATTTTGACTGCAACACGCGGCAGCCGGGCTGCACCAATGTCTGCTACGACCACTTCTTCCCCATCTCCCACATCCGCCTCTGGGCCCTCCAGCTCATCTTTGTCACTTGCCCTTCCCTCCTGGTCATCATGCACGTGGCCTACCGGGAGGACCGGGAGAAGAAGAACAGGGAGAAAAACGGGGAGAATTGTCCCAAGCTCTACAGCAACACAGGCAAGAAGCATGGTGGGCTTTGGTGGACCTACCTGCTCAGCCTCTTCTTCAAGCTTATCGTAGAGATCATGTTCCTCTACCTTCTCCACAAGATGTGGGACAGCTTTGACTTGCCACGGCTGGTCAAGTGTGTCAATGTGGAGCCCTGCCCCAACACTGTAGACTGCTACATTGCTCGGCCAACTGAGAAAAGAGTCTTCACCTATTTCATGGTTGGAGCCTCCTCCATCTGCATCGTCCTGACTGTCTGTGAAATCTTCTACCTCATCTTCAAGCGGGTTGTGCAGAGCACACAGAGGTGGAGGAAGTCCACGAAGCGCTCCGTCAGCTACAGCAAGACCTCCACCTGCACGTGCCACCTCAAGACAGAGGAGAAGGACAACAAGTCCCAGACGAGGTGTGTGACATCCCTGCAGGCCTCAGCTCCCAACCTGACTGCTGTCTGACAGTGCTGGGAGGGGAAGAGGGAGGGAGATGCATCCAGGAATGCCTGGCCCCAGACGTAGTCACTGGTGGTGCCACCATCAGACTCTTCAGTTTAAACCTGGGTGGCACTGAAGGAGAGGGGGCACATCCATGGGAACTCTCCTGCTTTGGGCACATCCCTGGGTGTCCCCAAGGTGCAGGCACACTCAGTGTCATACCTGAAGTCATACCTGAGGGTGTCTGTTCTTTCCACAGAGGTGAGGAGCTGTGAGCTCGCCCATCCCAGCCGGTTCACCTTCCCCTTGGCCCAGCAGCTTTCCAAGCCTGCCAAGTCCCCGAACACTCCAGAGTCGACCCATGTGAAAAATAACTAAACCCAAAAAAACAAAGACCCTCAGGAGAAGCCCACAGATGCCCGAGCAGACACAGGTAAGGCAAGGGCAGCCCTGGGAGCCCTTTTCCCTCTTGGCTCATGCAAGTGCAGTGTTGATGTCCTGCTCGGATGGCTTTGCTGGCTCTGCTGCATCCCTCAGTGCCTTCATGTGTCCCCCTCACCCCTCATGGACGTGTCACACATGGCACCAGCTGAGGATCCACCGGGCCACTAAACACTGAACTGTTTGTAGACACTGGGACCTGCTCTGAGTGCTGTAAATGGACTGGACTGGTGAGACCAGAAGAAATGGATTTGTGGAGGTTCCCCAGGAGCCTGTGCCTGGGTGCTCCTTGCTCCCTGCCCAGCCAGAACAGCCAGGCTGAGCACCAGGACTGGTGTGCCCAGCATCTGCCCCCACTGCCTCCTCCCAGCTTGTCACGTGGCGTTAAACCTTACCTTGGCAGAACTTGGCCAGCCCCCAAGGAAATCAAGGAGGGATCAGCATCAATTATTTACTAAACCTTGATAAATATTACAATAAATAGAAATTATTTCCATTTAATCTCTCCTTAAGCAGCGCTACGCAGAGAGACCCTGCTGGTGCCCCAGCCAGATGTGGCCCTGGCTTGGAGAGACCCAGGAGTGTGTTACAGTGTGCGTGGACACAGCCAGGGCTTGGGCCACTCTGAGAGACTGTGACAGTGATGCCCACGCTGCCAGGAAAGTGACGTGTCTGTGCTGGGACATGGGAAAAGTGCTGCCAGCACTGGCTGCTCCCATGGGCACCGTGTCACCTGTGGTGCCAGCCCTGGGCACGGGGCAACCTGTGCCAGAGGAGATGGGTGCTGGGCTCTGCAGCACCCTGGTGCCGTGGCGTGGAGCGGGGGCGTTACCTGAAGCACAGCAATTATTTTATATTAAACATAACAATGGTGTTCCAGCTCAGCGCTGTGGGTGAGCAGGAAATGCCACGTCTCAGCTCCTGCTCTGTGTGAGGACTGTCCTGGATTCCCCTGGTTTGGGGAGACCAAGCCCCCCTGGCTGGCCCCACGCAGCCCATGCCACATGTGCCAATCCTTGGGGCAGCTGTGGGACAGGGAGAGTGGCAAACACGGGGGGTTTCCCTCCCCAAAGTCACCAATATTTTTATGTGCATAAAATATGCCTTTAAAACATGCTCAAATCTGCCCTTAAGGGCCCCATCTGACCCTTCCTCCTCTCTCTCCCCCACCCACCCCCCAGAAAAGCTCCAGTAAAAATCTGGTGTCGGGTCCTATGCCATCCAGGAGACGGGACGAGGGTCGCGCCGGACTCCAGGGTGGCTCCGGGGTGGCTCCGGTGTGACTCCGGTGTGACTCCAGCACCACCCAGCGCCCATCGCACGGACCCGCGGCGGGACCCGGCCGGAGCGGGAAGGGGACAGAGCATCCCCGGGGACACCCCGCCGTGTCCCCCCCCCCTCTGGCTCCCCCGGAGCCCCTATCGCGGGTGCTGTGGGGTGACCCGCTCAGGGTCCCACCCGTGGGCAGGATCCTCGCCCCCCGAGCGGGTCCTTCTCCCGCTCAGCGGGTTTGTCCCGATGGCAGAGCCCCGGCCACCAGAGTGTCCCCGCAGCCCGCTGGGGACAAGCGGACAAGGACACCCGGCTTTCCCGCCCCCCCTCACCGGCTTTGCTTGTCCCCGGGGATCCCGGCAATCCCGAGGGGCTTGTCCGGGCGATGCTCCCGGTCTCAGCTCCCCTCCCAGCCGGGGGTTGCGGGACGGGGCGGCCCCGCACACCTGCGCTAAGCCCCGGCCCCCAGTTTCCTGCCCGCGCTCCTCCCCCGGATCCCCCGAGTCTGGCAAGGTCCGGCCCGGCCCGGCCCGTTCAGACCCAGCGCGGCCCGAGCCAGGCGGGACCTCCCCGGCGAGCCGGAGGTGAGTGAGGAGCTCCCGGAGCCCTGGGACACCGGGCACCGCTCGGGGACACCGTGCTCGGGGACACGGGACACGGGACACCCCCTCCCCGCTGGCACCTTGGGGTGCTGCTTCGGGGTACCACTCGCCCCCACTTTCGGAACCCCAGCATCCCTTCGCCCCGCCGCGCCTGGGTATGCCTATAACAGCGCAGCTGACATCTCTGCCTAAGTAATTAGCAGCTGTTAATTAGGAATCAGGGTGATGGTTTCTCCCTCTCTCTCAGCCGGGCTGCACGGGGGGATGGGGGTCCCCGGAGCAGCACCGGGGTCCTGTGCGGTGAGAGGTCTCGGGGGTCCCTGGGGCGCGCTGGGGACATCGCGACACATTGCGGGGGGTGGCAGGACAGCGTCCCAGCGGTTTGGGGTGGGGGTCAGGGTGGCTTCGTGCTTCCCCTGCTGTTCTCTGCCCTTCCGGAAAGCCGGGCCCGGGGGCTGGAGCAGAAACAAACCCGGGCAGCTCCGGTGTTCCCCCCCCCCGTGCCCTTCCCTGGGCTCCGGTCCTGACTCCCAGGGCAGCCCCGGGCAGGGACCCCCACGCTGCGGGCTGGAGCAGCCACGGGTGGGTGCTGCTGGAGGCGGATCCTGCGCTGCCGCTTCCCCCCCTACCCCGTGTTTCTGCACTGGGATGCGGGAGGAGCAGTCCTGGGCTCGGGAATGTTGCCTGGCTCCTTCCCCCCCCCTCCATCCCTGGGGTGGGATGCTCCTCAGAGCCTGTGCTGAGAAAACCTGAGGCTGAGGTAGCCCTGGAGGTAGCCCTGCCTGCCCTGTGCACTGACCCGGCTCCTTCCCCTCTCTGCTGGCAGAGACACGAGCTCCCTAGAAGATGGGTGACTGGGGATTCCTGGAGAAACTGCTGGACCAAGTCCAGGAGCACTCGACTGTGATTGGGAAGATCTGGCTCACCGTGCTCTTCATCTTCCGCATCCTCATCCTGGGCTTGGCCGGAGAGTCCGTCTGGGGGGACGAGCAGTCGGATTTCGTGTGTAACACCAAGCAGCCAGGCTGCACCAACGTCTGCTATGACAAAGCTTTCCCCATCTCCCACATCCGTTACTGGGTGCTCCAGTTCCTCTTTGTCAGCACCCCAACCCTGATTTACCTTGGCCACGTTGTCTATCTCTCCCGGAAGGAGGAGAAGCTGAAGCAACGGGAGAGCGAGCTCCGGGCCGTCCACAGCAAGGACCCAAAGATCGAGCAGGCTCTGGCAGCTGTGGAGAAGAAAATGTCCAAGATCTACATGACGGAGGATGGCCGGCTGAAGATCCGAGGGGCACTGATGTGGACCTACATCGTCAGCGTGATCTGCAAGAGCATCTTTGAAGCTGGGTTCCTCGTTGGGCAGTGGTACCTGTATGGCTTCTCCATGGTGCCCCGCTACGTCTGCAAGAGGGACCCTTGCCCCCATCAGGTGGACTGCTTCATCTCCCGCCCTACTGAGAAGAGCATCTTCATCGTCTTCATGTTGGTGATGGGCCTGATCTCCTTAATCCTGAACCTCCTGGAGCTTTTCCATCTCTGCTGCAAGAACCTGCTTAGCAAAATGAAGGTGTCAAAGCCGAGTGCCCCAAGCCGGGACACCTTTGCTGATGACACGGTCTCAGGTCCCTACGCACCCAAGCACTACGCCTTTCTGCCCATGGCTGAGAGCCACACACCATCCTACCAGGCCTACAACAAGCTCTCCAGTGAGCAGAACTGGGCCAATTTCCACAACGAGGAGAACCTAGCACTGGGTAAAAGACCCTTGTCCGACCCCTATGCCCCCAGGGCTGATGAAGCCCCCACCCTGGAGGAGAAGCTGTGCAGCCGGCCCGAGAGCTCAGCCTCCAAAAAGCAGTATGTCTAGTGCCAGGCTGGCCCTGGCTGGCCGAGGGGACCTTCCTTGGTCCCTCGTGCCTGTGAAGGTGCTGGCCGTGGGCAGGCAGCTGCCTCCTGCCTGGTGCTGTGCCGTATGGACTGGTCCCCCTCTGGAGGTTCTGCCCCTGGGTTGTGATGCTGGGAGCAGGGCTGAGCGGAGCCTCCCCACAGACCCTGCAAGGAAGGAAACTGTAGAAAGTTCTCTGGGACACTGTGTCCTGTGTGCCTCGCCGTGGGAAAGGGAGAAATCCCTGGAACCGTGCAGCTGGGAACAGGCTGTCCCCAGGGCTGCAGTGGGTGGAGATCGCTGCCCCTTGGGAGCCAAAGCTCAGCTGGACCCCAGGACTTGTCAGAGCCCCAGGCTGTGGGAAGCCCCTCACCTCCCCTGGGAATGCACTGAGCCCCGGAGGGCTGGGGGGAGCTGGGCAGGGGCTGTGCTGCCTGGTGGGGTCTTGGCCACCAGCCCTGTCCTGTTCCTGTTAGCCCGACACGGGGCCAGCAGCTCAAAGCTGGGGCTCTGGTGTCCAGCAGGACCCGATGGCTGCAGGGTCACTCACTGGGTGCCGCAGGATTGTGAGCTCCCCCCTCTGTGTCCTGGCCCTGGACCCTTTCCCATGTGATGTGTGCCTCTTAAGTTATTTTTAACCTGTTGGCCTGAGCACGGAGCTTTCTGCCTTAAAGGTGCAGTTGTGCAGGGGAGATGCCCCTGAGCCCTGTGGTTTTTCTGGGGAGGAATTAGCCTGCTGGGTTGGGGTGGGGGGTTATTGGTTTTATTACTTTGCACTACTCATCTCCTGCTGTGGGCTGAGGTGCTGGGGGGCTATGGAAGAACCAACTGCTGCCCTGACTTCCTCAGCCTTCCCCCCCCCCCCAGTGCTGTGAAAGGGGAAGGTTCTGCCATGACCGGGGGGCTGCGGGTCCTGCGTGACCCAGGCACTAGTGTGGGATGGGGGCACTGCCCTCAGTGCTGTTTCCTCCCCCCCCCCCCTTGCAGACTCAGTGCTGCAACTTGTTGAATAAAGTTGGATGAAGGGAATAAAGGTGAAGCACGCTGTGACTCTGGTTCCTGCATCCTCTGCCTGTCCTGGGGAGAGGGGAGGGGAGGTTTGGGGCTATGGGAGAGGGAAGCTGCTATCCCGTGGGTGATGGGGTGGGGGTGAAAGGGGGGGTGGGCACTTAGTCGTGCTGCTGGTGCCACTTTTCCCCCCGACAGCACAATGTCCTGTTCCCTCAGCTCAGGGGCTCTCATGGGGTGGCTCCGGGTGGCCCAAAGCAGAGCTCAGCCCCACAGGCAAACTCAGGGCTGCATAATAGGTGGAAATGAGCAGCAGATAAAGGCACTCATAGCGGCTGGAGCTGTTGTTTCGTTTCTCTGGCCAAGGCAGCCTAGGGCAGAGCCTGCTCTCAGCCGAGGGCCTCTTCAGCGAGTGTGGGACGGACTAAAAATACCCTGGAGAAAATGAAATATGGGTGATACGGGGTGATATCGCTGCCATCTGCCTCTGGAGGAAGCGAAGAGGGAGGCACCCGGCTGAGCTGCCCTTGGTGCAGAGCCTGGGCTGGAGGCTGAGCCCGCCCTTGGCTCCTCTCCCTGTTGGGGGTGGGGGGGCCTGAAATCCCCTGGGATGGGGATCTGGGGTGCACAGCACCAGTTCTCAGCCCTCCCCTAAGCCAGTCATGGGGATGCTGGGGCAGATCCCCTCTGGAGGAACCCCTCCCTACTCACACCATCACCCAGCGGGGACCCCCTGGGACACTCCAGTGCAATGGGGACCCCAGCCCAGTGCTCACCAGAGCTGCAGACCCCCGCAGTGCTGTGGTTTTCTGGGGTGTGCTCGGCCAGGAGGAAATGCTGGTGTGAAAGGTAACGGTGCAGCCGTGCTCTGTGTTTACCCACAGGCAGCTCTCCCCACTCACCTCCCCTCTCCTGGGCTGATATTTTTGTTGGCACTGGGGGAGCATCACGCTTTTCCAAACATCCCTGCAAGGTGCAAAACAAGACGGCCGAGACCCCCCCCCTCCCCCTTTCCCCCCCCTTCCCCCTTTTCCCTGGAGCCAGTGCTCGGCTGCTGAGCAAACAGCTCCGTGTCCCACTATTGTTCCCATGTTGTGACAAGGTGGCTGGGGGTGGCTGGGGTGACCCCACACCACCGGGACCCACAGGCCAACAACAACACGGAGGGGGTCACCTGCATGTTGGGGCCGGGCTGGGGGCAGGAGTGGGGCTGGTGTTGGCAGCAGCCCCCCAAAAGCTGGGGGAGGGTGGCCCTTAGGCAAATAAAAGTTTGTAGCTGATAAGGACCTGGTGAAGCCCTTTGGCACAGCCTGGGGACAAAGAGCAGCCCGTGGGACAGGCATGGCCTTTCTCACACCTCTGTGTTCCCTCCTGAGTAAACAGACCCCTCCGGTCCCTTTCTGGGAATGGTGTTTGCTGCCCCAATACCCAGCCCTGTCCCCTGATGCCTGGCGGAGGCACAGGCAGCCTGGAGGCTGCAGTGAGGGGCTCCCCATGGGCACCCCCAAGACCAAGCTCCAGGATAATGGGCAGTGGGCACGGTCCCTGTGAGGTGGGGGCACTGGGACCCACCAGAGGGAAAGGAAACATGAAGACTCCTCCTGAGCCGTGTTGTGCCTGCAAGGCTCAGTCTGAGGCTCTGGCCAAGCACCAAGGAGTCTATTTTTAAGCTTTTCCAGTGTATAGAAAATAGCAAGTGTCTAAATCCAACTCGCTCGCAGGAAGAGCTGTGGCAGGAGCAGAATCACAGCTGAGAGGGGAGGAAGGGCAGAGGGGCCAGGGGATGCCAGAGCACGGTCCCCTTGTCCCCCTGGGTCCTGTCCATGCCCAGGCCTCTGCGTGAGGGTCACCCCATTTCCCACAGCCCCTCTGTGGGAGAAGCAGAAGGGGGCAGGAGCTGCCTCCTGGGCCAGGCAGGGACCCCCTGAGCCCCAGCACCCCCCCAGCAGGGCACCACCAAACCAGTTACAATCCTGCCCTTACCAGCACTGCTGCCGACAGTGCCCAGTGAGGGAAACACAAACCCCAAGGGTCTCCCTTCCTCCCGCCATCCCAGCAGGGACTATGTCTGGTTATATTTATCCCTCCACGCGCGTGAGAACCGCGGGCGGGAGGAAACGCGCTGAATGGCCCCGAGGACTTCCCGCATCCTGACATTGTCCCTCCTCCCCTCCGGCCCCTTCCTCGCATGGAGGCAAAGGGACTGCAGTGCCCAGCACCCTGTGCCCACCTTGGGATGGGTGCTGCCTTTGCCGGGGGCTCAGGGCATGGTCCCAGTGCAGCAGAGGGAGGGCAGGGGCTGCTGCCTGCCTAGCCGGGGGCTTTTCCTGACCTGGAGAAGTCGCTGTGGTCTAAAAGCAAGGACCTGTGGGGTCTTGGGGATGGGGATGCAGCAAAAGGTGATGCTGAGGGGGAAGGGAGCGTGTCCAGCTGTAGCTGGCCCTGGCCAGAGCTCCAGGGATGTGTTGTGCAAAGCAGAGCTGCTCCCTTTGCACGGTGCTCGGGTTCCTAGAAATGGGGTGTCAGGCATGGCCTGCAGATCTGCATAGTGAGGCCCTGCAGGAAGAGGCAAGAGAGAGAGAGGCTGGGAAAGGACTCTGCTGCACTCAGGGAAAGGGCAAAATGGGAGCCTGGGAAAACATCCCGGGCTGGGCAGTCAGGGAGGGGGTGTCCTCAGGGGATGGGGGGGATATGCTGGAGCCGGGGTGTGGATCTGCCATTTGCTCTCCAGTGCAGCTGGGGTGAGCACCCTCTATGTCCTGGGGCTGTGGAGACACCATGCTGCCTGCAGGTCCTGTGTTCCCCAGGGTGACATCTCCAGGACAGGAGACACGAATGTCAGTGCCTCTGGAGCCCCCTCCAGCACCCTCAGCACCCCCCTTCTCCCCAGAGCATCCTCACTGCAGGAAGACCCCGATGGCTCTGAGCAGCCCTTGTGTCACCACAGGGTCACAGTGTCCCCAAGCCCCTTGCAGCTGGTGCAGCTCTGCTCTGCTCTAACCCCACATCTGCTGCAGACATCCAGGTGTGTGCTGAGGGTCCGGGGGGGTCTCACTGCCTGCCCTGCAGCTGTCCCCATCCCCTGGGCCGACCCCCCCGGCACTGCTGCAGCTGTAGGGTTGGATCCCTGCCCTGTGGCACAGCTGTAGAGACTTCCCTGAAGCCAGACAAGTCCCAGGAGGACCCTGTCCCACAAACACTGACCTCCAGGCCAGGCGTGGGACTCCCTGGACACGCTGCTGGGAGCAGCAGGATCACCAACAGGCTGGAGCAGTTGTGTGCAGGTGGGGGGATGTCAGGTTTTTACCCTTCTGCTCCATTCCATAAAGCTTCCTCACGAGCCACCGAGGCTGCTTGCCCCAGCCCCGAGTGCTCACCACCTCCTATTCTTATCCAGCCGGAGCTTCCCAGGCTGCACATTGTTGGGATTCAATGGGAGGAAGGGTGGGTTTACAGCACCAAGGCCTTAGGAGAAAGGTGACCCAGCTCTGGGAAGCTGCTGCACCCCTGCAGGGAACCACAGCAGCTCCAGTGTCTGCCCTGGGGATGGATGGGATCCCCCAGAGCCATGGAATCCACCTGGAAATCCAGTGGGAGCAGGGCAAGGGCTGCAGCCAACATCGGGGTTCAGTTCTTCCCGAGGGCTTTGCTCCAGCACCGCGCAGGATCAGACCCCCACGACAGAGACCGGGAGGGCCCAGGGGAGGAAATGGGGCAGCGAGGCCCCGACAAAGCCCAATTGTGCCCGGGCGGCCCTGGGAACAGGGAATCAATGGGCTATAAACAGCTGAAGGAGCCGCTCGGTCGCGGGGTGAACAAAAGCATTTGGGAAGACGTTTCCGAGCTGGGTCCAGCTGGTCCTGGCTGGGGGGAAGAGGAACGGGAATGTTCCCAGCCCGGCACACAATAGGGAACAGAGAGCAGCCAGGGTGGGAAAACAAAAGGCCATGGGCAGGGGGGACCCAGGTGATGGCACCAGGGGTGCTGTGAGCCCCAGTGCTGGATGGAGGCAGCAGTGTGGGGAGAACCTTTGCATCACCCCAAAAACCCCTCCTGCACCTCCCATACTGCTACATCACCCCAAAAACCCCTCCTGCACCTCCCCAAACTGCTGCATCACCCCAAAAACCCCTCCTGCACCTCCCAAACTGCTGCATCACCCCAAAAACCCCTCCTGCTCCCCTCCTCAGCTGCCCTGGCACTCTGTGCTGGCCAAGAGCTGCGTGTTCCCCGTGGGGCAGAGCTGTGAGGCTGGCTGAGGGCAGTGGGACAGCAGGTGGGGACAGACAGACAGCCCTACAGCCCCAGCAGTAAAGCTGTCAGCGGGACAGGAGCCAGCAGGACAGAGGGATGTGAAACGCTGCTGAGCTCAGGGCTTTGCAGCAGCCACGACAGATTGATGTTCCCCGGGAAGGGAAGGGCAGGCCGGGGCAGCAGCAATGCCTGGCTCAGGCACCAGGGGAAAATAAAAAAACAACTCGGGAGGCAGCGATAACCCCGGCTCCAGCCCCAGCAGGGTTACCCCTGGGCTTTTGTTTTTCCTGGGGTTTGGTCCCGGGGTGCCAGGCGCTGCCTGAGGCTGGAGGGGACAGCAGCCACTGGTCCCCAGAACTCACTGCCAGCCTCTCCTGCCAGGAGGGACAGCCCCGCAGCCCCCCCATGTCCCCTGGGACCCCACCCAGCACTGCCACATCCCTCCTGGTGTTGATAAGGGGGTTGAAGGGCAGCAGATGAGGAGGCCCGGGGAGCCAGGAGGTGACACTGGGGATGTCAGTGCCTCCCCCTCCTTCCTGGCTGCCACCCTGTGCCCAGAGGTCAGTGCCAGGTCAGGGACAATGTTTCTCCCAGTGTAGGAGTTCCTTCTGGAAAACACCAGGAGCTGATGCAGGAGACACAGAAGCCCAAGGAGGGACAGAAGTTTATTCTGGCAGTTCCCATACAGGACAGGGATCTCCCCATTGCCAGCCCAAAGTCACCACCACATTTGGGACTCCTGGAGAGAAGCAGGGCCCAGACTTACACCTCCCCCCTCTTCCTCACGGTGAAGCCTGCTGCTGATGCTGTGTTCCTGAGATCTCCACCACCCTGCAGGTTCCGTGGGTGTCAAGCAGTGCTGTGGTTGGGGTCTGCAGAGAGCCACGGGACAGCAAGTCCTGACCCCCACCCCGTGTCACTCACATCCGAGTCTCTTCTATTTTCACGCCATGGAAGAAGCCAAAGCTGAAGAGCTGTGGGTGCAGGAGGCCCAGAAGGGTTTGAGGGGCTGGAGGAGGTGATGAGCTGCAGTCCTGCTCCAGCTCCCTGCCTGCTCTGCCACAGAGGGCGAGCCCTGGGGGCCGTGTCTTGAGCACATCTCTGGGGTGGGCAAACCCCGAGCCTCCTGAGCAGCAGCAGCAGCCACAAGACATTGCCCTGGTGCAGGAGGGAGGCTGCGGGAAGCTCTGCAGGTGACAGGGGACACAGATGGCCCCAGCCCCGGGCACACAGAGGGGCCCCGGGGTTGTTCACACAACTTTTATTAACTCTTTTCCGGGCGGTTCCTGTTCAGCACGGCCCGAGGGGCGAACTCCAGCTTGTCCTTCAGGCTCACCACGTTGGTCAGGTCCTTGCCCGCGATCTCCTGCAGCCTCCGCTCCTCCCGTTGCTCCGAGATGCTTTTCTCCTCGGTGGCCGGGGGGTCCCCGCGGAGGAACCACTCCAGGTGGTAGCCCACCAGCCCCACCACGAAGGCCACCGGGAAGGTGACGTAGGGGGCCTTGGAGCGCACGGCCGCCCAGAGCACGGACCACATAGCACCGGGAGCCGCGCCGGAGAGGCGGCGAGAACCGGAGGTGACGGAGCGGGCCCGGAGCCCAGCGGAGGGAAGGGACAAAACCGCAGCGGGGGACTCGGCACTGACCCACAGGGGAATCGGGGATCCCCGCAGCCCTGGACCCCCCCCCGCGGGGCTCCCCCGGACCCCGCAGCGAGCACCGGGCGGCCCCGCTCACCTGGGCCCGGCCACCGCCACAGCCACCGCCGCTTCCGGTACCGCCCCTTCCGGCACCGCCCCTTCCGGTGAGCCGCGGGAGCGCGTGCAGGCGGGAGGGGCTGCCCCCTGGCGGGGGGTGCGGGGGGTGCGGGGGGTGCGGGGGAGACCCCCGGGAGAGATGGTGATGCCCCGAGAGAGCCCCGAAACACCCCACAGACTCTCCTCTCCATCCCACAGACTCCCCCCTGCATCCCACGGATCCCCCCTCTCCATCCCATGGATTCTCCTCTCCATCCCATGGATTCCCCCTTTCCATCCTATGGATCCCCCCTCTCCATCCCACAGACTCCCCCCTGCATCCCATGGATTCCCTCTTTCCATCCCACAGATCCCCCCTTTCCATCCCATGGATTCCCCTCTCCATCCCACAGATCCCCCCTTTCCATCCCATGGATCCCCCCTCTCTATCCCATGGATCCCCCCTTTCCATCCCATGGATCCCCCCTCTCTATCCCATAGATTCCCCTCTCCATCCCATGGATCCCCCCTTTCCGCCCCACAAGACTCCCCTCTCCATCCCATGGATTCCCCTCTCCATCCCACAGATCCCCCCTTTCCATCCCATGGATTCCCTCCTCCACCCCATGGATCCCCCCTTTCCATCCCATGGATCCCCCCTCTCTATCCCATAGATTCCCCTTTCCATCCCATGGATTCCCTCCTCCACCCCATGGATCCCCCCTTTCCATCCCATGGATCCCCCCTCTCTATCCCATAGATTCCCCTCTCCATCCCATGGATCCCCCCTCTCTATCCCATGGATCCCCCCTTTCCATCCCATGGATCCCCCCTCTCTATCCCATAGATTCCCCTCTCCATCCCATGGATCCCCCCTTTCCATCCTATGGATCCCCCCTTTCCATCCCATGGATCCCCCCTCTCTATCCCATAGATTCCCCTTTCCATCCCATGGATTCCCTCCTCCACCCCATGGATCCCCCCTTTCCATCCCATGGATCCCCCCTCTCTGTCCCATGGATCCCCCCTTTCCATCCCATGGATCCCCCCTCTCTATCCCATGGATCCCCCCTCTCTATCCCATAGATTCCCCTCTCCATCCCATGGATTCCCCTCGCCACCCCACATCCTCCTCCCTCCATCCCACAGACACGACGGGCTGGCAGACGGGGGAAAGGCGAGCCCGGTGCCGGCCATGTCCCCTCGGGGAGGTGGCCGCTGGCCCGGAGTAACCAAAATCATCTTTATTAATTGCAGCGGTTCGTTACAATAAAAAGGGAGCCACGTGTCACGGTCACTGCACGGCGCTGGCCGGGAGGAGAGGGGGTTTGGGGGGGCCGGGGGCCCCTTCCCAGGCACGTCCCTAAATCCTGGGTGCAGGGTGTGGGGGGAGCAGGTTGGGAAAGGGCTTTGGGTGGCTGAACGGGTGCTGTTGACCCAGAGGTGTTTAGCACCGACAGACCCCCTGGAGTGAGGGACCCCCCGGCCTGGCTCTGGTGTCCCCTGCTACATGGGGGGACACAAGCTGGGCCCCCCCACCCTCCCCCAGCTGCTTCCGATCCCATTGCCCTGCCCGAGGGCCCCGGGCAAGGTTTGGCCCCGGATTTCTGGAGCTGCCCGGCACCCACCGGCCCTGCCTGGGGGTGGCTGGTGATGCTGCGTGGGGGTGGGACGGGGATGGGGTCCTCACCTCTTCTGCCACCAAATGGGACACAGGGGAGGAGAGGCTGCTGGGAGTGGGACTGGGGATGGGGACAGGGATTGCCCTGACACATTGCTCTGCCTTGGAGGGACCTTTGGGAGCCTCCCCCGAGCCCCGCTCCTGGCCAGGGCATGGGGAGGGGGGAGCTGGGAGCTGCAGCATTCCATCCCCAGGAGGCACCAGGAGCTCAGGGGGAAGGGATGGCTGCAGGGTGGTCTCTAGCAGCCCCCCCCCCCCTCAAAGGACAGCTGCCAGCCATGTCCACGCTCCCATCCCACCCACCAGCACCCGGCAAGCAGATCCCACAGGCACCGAGGCACAGGGGGACTGGATCCCCCTTCCCTGGCTTGTGCCACCCTACAGAGGTGCTCTGGGCCTGCAGGCTGGCAGGAGGGAAGGGACAGAGGGATGGAGGGACAGAGTGATGGGGAAAGAGGGCTGAGAGGTAAGGGGGGGGGAAGCGCGTTGCGATGCTCCGTGCGAGGGAAGCGGGGCAGCTCGCCAGGACCAGGGGGTTCTGCTGCTCTGCTCTGTCCCACCAGCCAGGACATGGCGCTGGTCACGAGTGGGTTCTGGTTTATTCCTCAGGTTATATTTATATACGTATAGAGGGGAAGGAGCCCTGGCTCCCCCACAGCACCCAAGCAGGAGGCAGGTGGGGAGCCCCTTGTCCCTGCCGTGTCCCAAAGCCACGAGCAGGGCCGGGGGGCTCTGATCAGGCGGGGGGGCTTGGGAGAGGGGGGGGGCCCATTCCCACCAGGCGCTGGGGGATTGCACTGAGTACAGAGGGGTGGGGGGCCTGCCTGCAGCCCCCTCCCCTCCACCTGGCAGGATCAGGGGCTAAGGGTCACCTCACCCAGTCTTTCAGCTGGGACACGGGCTGGGGGGGTTGGGGGTGGGGGTGCAGAAGGGCTGAGGGGGTGGAAAGGGGACAAAGAGCTGGGACACAGCCCCAAGGAGAGAAGGAAAGAGAGCCCCGAACCCTGGGAGAGGCTGGCAGGGGCATGCGGGCAGGGGGCAAGGGGACGGGGCAGAACCGGGCTTGTGTTCACCCGCCGTCGGATCCAGGGAAGGTCTAAGATAGAAAAGAGAGAAGCTGTGAGCGGGGCCAAGAAGTGCCCCAGGGTGTCCCCCATCACAGTGAGCTACGGCCGCGCCGTCCAGTCCGGGTAGAAAAGCGGAGGCTGCGGTCAGAGCCGGGTCTGCGCCTCGGGGATGTAGATCTCGATGCTGTCCGCGCTCTCGGTGGCCGAGCTCTGGCGGAAGGATGCCGCTCGCTTGGCTGCCAGCAAGCGCTTCCGAGCCTCCTGCCGCTGCCGGTCCACCGAGTCCAGGGATCGCTCCTTCACCGGGTGCACCTTGGAGCGCGGCGGCTTCTTTGGTATCGGGGGAGGAACTTTCTTCTCCTCCTGCACAGACAACGGGGGCTTCAGGGTAGGCATGGGGACAGGACCTTAGGGGAACGGGCGTCCCGGTGGGCTCGGCACAGCTGCCGCGGGTGACAAAGCCACGAGAGGGTCCCACAGACCCCCCGGCACTGTGCTGAGATGCCAGGCAGGGCTGCTTGTCCCTTTGTCCCTCTGTGAAGGTGCCTGTGGCACATGGCCCCGGCCTGTGCCGAGATCCAGCCGGGTAAGCCAGCTGCGAGACCACAGCAGGGAAACAGCCCCTTCCTTAGCCTCGTTTTCCCAGATCTTTGTTTTTCAAATATGTGCTGAAAGCATTCACTAGCAACAGCCTGGCAGCAGCGATTTGGGCGCAGATGTGTTTGGGGAGGAGGGAGAGAGAAGTGAGGAGTGCCAGCAGCAGAGCCCTGCCCTTACCTTGGGCTCCGTGATCTTCCACCCATTGGCCTTGAGCTGCTGAAGCTCTGCAAACTTCATGCTGACATCCTCAATGGAGAGCTGCAGGAGGTCCCAAAAGCCGGCCAGGTCTTGAAAGGTGGGCACTGGGAATGCATTGGGATCCTGAGGGGACAGAGGGACAAGAGTGTCATCCATGTCCACCTGCAGGACATCAGCTGTGCTGGCCATGCCCTTTGTCTGGCTGTCCCTCATGGTGTGATGAAGTCCCTTTTCCACCAGCTAAGAGTACAAGGCCCCCTGCCCACCATGGCTGACTCCGTGGCACCTCTGCTCAGCACTCACCATGTTCTGCTGGCAGAGGCGGTAAAATTGCTGCACCTTCTGGGACATGAGGAGCTGGGCACTGCCCACAGCACTCCGGATCTTCTCCAGGACTGGTGGGGGAAGAGCAGAGAGTCAGCACTCCCATGAGGCAGGAACCTCCCCCTGGGAGCAGCAGGACACCCTGGGCAGCTCAGGCCTCCCCAAACCATGAGGGTTCTCCTCCCTCCTCCAGATCCCACGAGTCCCAGAGGGTTTCCTGGTGTTTCTTGCCCCCACCCAACCTCTTTTAGCCTTGGCAGTGAGGCACTCCACCTCTCCAAAGTGGGAATACTGCAGGACCATGGCTGTGCCCCCCAGCCCCACGGGTGCTTCCCGATCCCACAGATCCCTCCGACTCACTCTCCTCTGGCAGGTCATAGTCCTCAGCCTCCCTCTCCATCTGCTGGCACCAGCCCTCCATCTTCTCCACCTCTGCCTGCAGCAGTTTGATGAACCATTCCCCATCGCGGTGGCAGGGAGAGGCACGGCCGGAGTCGGGGAGGCTGCGGGATCCCCTCTCCATCCACGCATCCCGCCGGGGCACCTCCACCGTGTCGTACTGCAGTTGGTAATCCTCCCGGTACGCCCACTGCCCCTGCGTGTGCACCGTCTTGTAGACCGCATACTGCCGGCCGGACTCGGGCTCCGAGGAGTGACGCTGGAAGGGGCGCCCGAACTGCAGAGCTTTGTCCTCGGTGGCCACGGCCAGGCCGGCGAAGCCCTCCAGCTCCAGGTCCGCCTGCACGCCCGCCGTCACGCTGTTGGAGCGCTTGAAGCGCGCTCGCCTGGGGAGAGCCAGAGAGCGTGGGGACCCCCGCGCCGAACCCCGACGCCGTGCCCTCCCACCCACCGGTGGGCAGGATGGGCCCCAGGACGCCGGGCAGGATCCACCAGCATTTTTAGGGCGGCGGGGACAACCCTGAGCATCCGCAACCCGCCGGTCCCTCATTCCCTCTGCTCTTAGCCCGTTTCCATGGCTACCAGTGCTGGACCGAGGATGGAGAGGAGTGTGCATTGGGGCTGCGTGGGCACGTTGCCGGAGCTCCTGGCACACAGCTCTCCCACCCCAGCCAAAATGTCATGTTCAGCTGCAGAAAAGCCCAAAGGCTTTATGTGAGCCTGGGCCAGGATCAAAGCCTGGGGCTGAGTCCCAGTAGAGAAGACCCAAGCACAGGATGGGAGCAGGGGAGCCCCTTCCCCAGGCAGCCCCTTCCCTGGGCAGTCCACTTGCAGCAGAGAACTGCAAGGATGAAGGGAAGGATAGATTCTTCCCCAGGTGGGGACATCCAACCTGGGATGGGGATGGTGCTGAGCTCTGGGGGTCTCAGTCAGAGAAAAGAGGGAAAAGATGCTGCAGGGCAGCTCAGGGAGCCTCAGGGAGATGCAATTCCCCTGGTGCACTGAGTGTGGCAGATCTCAGTCCAGCCTAGCCGCGTGGTACCTTTTGTCCTCCTCCACCTGCACCCCGATGGAATGGAACTCCCTCTGGCTCCGGCCCTCTGTATCCGAGTCAGAGACGGCCTCAACCTGCCGAGGGGCAGAGGCAGAGCGCTGGAGGGTGGCCTGGAGGCCCGGCACGGTGGCTCAGCATCACCCATGCCACTCGGGCAGGATCAGAGCCAGCTCCCAGACCCCAGGGAGTAGCGAAGCCCACCTGGACACCGATGGAGGGACGCCACTTCCGCTGCCGAGCCAAGCTCCGCAGCTCCTCCCGGCCGGGAATGGCCTTGATGATGAGTGTGGAGGGTTTGGGAGCAGAGCGGGGCTGGACGGGTGGCAGGTCGAGGGCCACGGCCGTCACCTTGGAGCTCTCCAGGCTCTCGGCAGAGTTGCACCGGGCCGCGGCGTCTTTGGACCAGGCGGGGCTGCGGGTGACCTCGCTGGGCAGGTAGGTCTCGTGGGTGGACTCGGTGCTGCTCTGCGCCGTGACGGAGATGAGGGGTTTGGCTTTGGTTCCTGGAGGGATGGGAGGTGGAGCTTTTCTGTAACTGAAGGCTGTTGTGGGAGAGGCGCAGGACGAAAAGGCGCGTGAAAACACAGACATTTGCTCATTTCCCGCCGCGAACGGGGGTCCCGGGGGAAGGGGGACCTCAGCTGCCTGAGAGCTCAGAGAGGCTCTTTGGCCAGTTCATCCCCAGAAAGGACTGGAAACCACCCCACACCCATGCTGGCCACGATGCCGCAGCCCCCAGCAAGGGGCAGAGATGGGGAAACGTAGTAGGGACAAAGAAGTAGAGGGCAAGAGGGAACAGCAGATGGGGTCTGGGGGCACAGAGCAGCCTCTACCCGAGGCTGAGCCGTGAGCGGGGTGCTCGTGCCCTGAGCTGGGGGCAGCTTGGTGGGCACCTGGGCAAACAGGCAGGGAGACACAGGGATCCCTCCCGCGGCTGAGCCCCCCCATCCCCCGGGACTCACAGGTGCTGGGCTTCAGGATGCTGCTGGTGATGGGTGGCCCAGCAGGGGCCGACATGGAGAAGAGGGAGAGGCAGTCGTCATCCTGGGAGCAGCCTGCCTGGATGGCCCGCAGGTAGCTGTGGCTCCGCATGCGGAAGCAGCCGGGCAGGTCCAGGGCTTCCACAGCCTGAGACTCCACCTCACCAAACACCGACTCGCAGACGGCCTCGAACTGGTGGTTGAGCTCGTCGTTGATCTGGGGAGAGCAGCGGGTGAGGCTGGGGGTGGTCAGCAGGGGCTGGGGCCGAGCGTGGGGGGGAGATGCTCAGAGGAGCATCCGTCACCCCCCCACCTTGGCCCCACAACGTGACACGGGGCCCTACCTGGCCGGTGGTGAAGGAGCGCCCGTAGCTCTGTCCCCGCGGGAGCATTCGCGGTGGCGTGCAGCAGCTGGGACAGTTACAGATATATGAATCAGAATAGTGCCTACTTGCAAACCTAATGAGAGACAGTGGGAATAGAAGGGATGGCACCGACAGCAATACATCCAAGCAGAGCATTCGGAAACGCAGCTGCGGCGATGCCCCCAACGGCCCCGCTGCTGTCCCTGCTCCTAACTCCCCCAAAAACACTGTCCTGGGGGTACTGACCTGTCTCCCAGCAGGGCTGGGGACAAGCAGCCAGGCTGTCACACTCCAGGATTGGGTGACATCCCCTTTTGGAACGTGTCTCTCTTCCCCAACCTTTGCTCGTGGCCGCAGCAGTGTGTCCCACCCTGAAGCCCGGCGCAGCCACATCCCTCCCCCCCCCCAGCACCCACCAAAGGAGCCCCAACTCCCGGGGAGCCCCATCCCACCACCCCGCTACCACCAGCAGTGCCGAGATGAAGCCAGGAGGTGACAGCTCTTACTTGGTCCTGGCCTGGTCAGCGCTGGAGGAGCGGCGGTAGCTGTCTCGCCGCGTGGCTGCCCTGGGCAATATTTTGGTGCTGGCCTCCGAGTCGGCGCTGTCCTCGTCACCCATGGCCTTGATGTAGCTGCCACTGCGCATCCGCCGGCAGGGAATCTCCCCGTCCTTGCCCACCGCAGGGTACCCGCTCCACTCGTCCTGTGGCACCTGGGCCAGGAGGAGACATGTGTGGGTGTCCAGGCTGCCGAGCCCCATGCCCACCTCGTGGCACACGCCAGCCCAAGCCCGGCACGTGTGCATGGCCCGAGGCCAGTGTGCCTGTGCTGCCATGGCCCCCTGCCCTCCTCATGACACCCCAGGGCTGCAGGACAGACCCTGGGATCTCTGATCCCCCTGGCACAGCCCCTAAATCCGGGGGAGCTGACCCCTCTGAACAGCCACAGCTCCCCACGCCTTCCCAAAACGCGGAGCGGCGCAGCCATCCCCACCTTGCAGCCGCCCCGGCAGGCACGGCTGGGCCAAATCCCACCCATGCCAGTGTGGCAGCCCCGCTGACGTAGCGGCCGCCAGTCCTACCACGCGCCGCTGACGCTGACACCACGGGGTCCATACCGGGCTGTGGCAGTGTCCCCCGGTCCCCGCAGGGAGGGTGGCAGGGCTGTCACTCTGCCCCGATTCCCCCGCTGCCAGCAGAGAGGGACCCCGGCCAACCCCCCTGTACCCGACCAGCATGGCATTGCTGCTCCCTGTCTCCTTCCCCCAGGAAAGGGAGAGAAGAGTTAATTAGTTTTTAATTGAAAGGGTGGTGACCTAGAAGGGAGCCAAGTGAGGAGGCAGGCGGTGGCACTCAGCCAGGCACAAGCAGGATAAAAGCCATGGGGAGGGAGAGGGCGTGGAGCTGCCGGCAGCCCCGAGCCGACAGAGCGGGTCTGACCCCAAACGCAGCGAGCACGGGGCAGGAGGCAGCGGGTGGGGCTCCAGGCAGTGGGGAGAAGCACAGGACCCAGGGGACAGGCTGCAGGTGCTGGGCACGTGGAGCAGATCCAGAGCATCCCTGCACCACCACCAGGACGGGGGACCCCAGCTGACCCCACAGCATCTCTGGCTGCGGTCCCCAGGGTGGCAGCCCCCTGCCATGTCCAGCCCCTCACCTGCAGGTACTGATACGCTCGGTCTTTGGCCTTTGCTTCCTGAAGCATCAAGGTCTTCTCGGTGCCGCCGGCGCTGGGGTAGGCTTCACGGGCCTGGCTGACGGTCATGGTGTGCCAGGCACTCCTCTTGAGCGTCTGGCCATCCAGAGACATGGACATGCCGGCACACGCCAGGCATTTTCCTTCCCCGCCGCCCTTTAGACTCTTCAAGGTCAAGTCTCTGAAGGCACTTTCGGGAGCGTCCACGCAGTACTGGGTGGCCTGGTCGGCGGCGTGCCTGCCGGACACCATGTAGCTGCTGTCGCTGTCCAGGTTGTCATCGGAGCTCCACCAGCCCATCATCTTGGACCGGTGCCGGGAGTCCACTTTACGGTCCTTGCTCTTGCTGCGCTTGCCGTGGCGGGACTGGTGATGGTGGTGGTGGTGGTGGTGGTGATGGTGGTGGTGGTAGCCGTCCCCGCGGCCGTCCATCTTGGTGCCGTTGTAGTCCCTCTTGGACGGGGCCTCCAGGGAGTGGGACTTGGCAAAAAGTTTCTGGACGGAGTGGACGAGGTGGCGGATGCGGCTGGGGCTCTCGCTGCGGGGCTCGGCGCCGCCGGCCCGGGGGTACTGCAGGGTGTGGAAGCCGTCGTGGTGCAGCGGCAGCTGCTTCTCGAACTGGTCCAGCAGCGTGGGGGGCAGGCGGTTGATCTTGCTGGCGGGGTGGGCGGTCGCCATGCATTCGTCACAGGAGTCGTAGGGCTGCTGCGCGTGGTGCATCCTCGGGAAGGTGCTGCTGGCGCTGGCGGAGGGCGGCTCGCTCAGGGAACCCCCCGGGCACTCGCCGGGGCTCCGTGCCGGGCAGTAGGGATGCTCCAGGGAACAGGGCTCGCTGGGGCTGAGGAGGTACAGTGGGCGGCCCTCGGGGACGTGCTGGGAGAAGTCGGCGGGAGGCTGGCAGTCCTCTGGGATGCAGCGGCAGCGGTGGCCGGAGGAGGGATGTGCCTGGCTACGCTCCCCATGGTAGCCCTTCATGGTGTCAGCATCCTCCCCGTAGCCTCGGCATCCTGCAGGGATGTCCCTGCGGGCTCACCTGTGGGGACAAACACAACACAGTGTCACGCTCACCACTGCGCCCTCCTGCTGGCAAAAACATTGGGGTTGTCCTGTGGGAATCGACTGAGGGGGTTGGGAAGCTCCCAGGGCACCAGCTGAGCCCCAGTGATGCGGGGTTGGGGTGTTGGGACCCTGGCACCTCACAGGGTGACGGGGCACAGCTGAGCACCCGGGGTCACCCCTGTCTGGGCTGTGCTAAGGGCTGCGGGAAGGAGAAGGTGTCACCAGCAGTGATGCAGGCAGCACTGGGGCCTGCAGACGGCGAGGGAGGACGTGCTGCCATCATCAGAAACTTGTTTTCTTCTCCGACACCAAATATTATGAAGTGTTTCTCCATTAGGAAAACGTTCTGGCTGAGCTTTTCAGCCGTTGTGATTCACTGAGCAGCTAATGAGCTGCTGCGGGGCATGGGGGGGGGGTGGTGGTGGGGGGGGTGTGCTCTGATGGCTCCATCCAGCCCATCCTGCCTACACCACCCGGGATCCCACGGATGGAGATCTGTCACCCCAGCATCCTCCTGCTGTCCCCCCATGTCTGGAGAGCCAGCAAGAGGCAATGGCTATGGGGCACGTGGGGCATCCCAGTGCAGAAGCAGGAGGGTGGATGGCACCAAGGCCCGGGACACTGGAGCAGAGGGGCCATGGGCACCCACAGAGGTTTGTCTTCCTTACAGTCCCTCAAACGCTTTGCCTTTGGTATGACTGTAAAAGAGGAAATTATGCATTCTCCAGTGTAGCTCAGCTAATTAACAGGCATCATTAATGCTCTCTCATTATCATACTTGGGCAAGACCAAGACCAGCTCCCAGACCAGCAGCAGGGAAAGGTGACCGTGACATAGTCGGGAGAAGGTGACCGGGGGACAGTCCCCACAGCACGTGGGGACCATCAGACATGTGGGGATTGGGAGGAGGGAACAAAGGACCCTGAGAGGGCCAGGGATGGAGAGCGAGCTCCCCAAGAGGGGCACGAGGCTCCCAAGGGGCACAGGGGTGGGAGGAGATGCCAGTGCTGGTGGCGAGAGGCAGACGGAGCCGTGGCAGCGCCCAGGGAACACTTCTGCCCTAACAAACCTCCACTGCTGCCTTCCCTCCTGGGACCGTGCCTCTCCCCCACCCTCCCAGTTCCACTCCTCCTCTGATGAGGCTCCCTAATTGCTGCATCTAAACCAAAGGATGCTGCAGCCTGTCACAAAGACAAACGCCTCTCCCTGGAGAGCTGCTGGGAGAAGCGGACACAGCAGCATGGGAGGGGGCTGCCCCCCTGTCCTGGGGTAAATCTGCAGTAAATTGGCAACAGGACAGACACAGGGACAGACAGGCTCCCAGCTCTGTCTCTTCCTGTGCTATCACCTCCCGTTCAGGGAGGGAAGCTCTCAGCTGATCCAAATATTGCCTCTGCAGCGGGAAGAAGGAGTCAAAACAGCTGAGCAGCTGTCACCACCAGCCCAGGCTTTGTGCTCAGCAGCACCAATTAAACAAAAGTTGGGCCCTGCCAGTGAGACAGCACCACAGCTCTCCCACAGCCACAGGCAGGGCTGGAGCTGGGGCAATGGCAGAGGGTGGGGATACCGTGGGGAAGGATGGGGACATGGCATGGGGAAGGATGGGGACATGGCATGGGGAAGGATGCTATGTCCCAACCAGTAGCAGCTCCCCAGAGCCAGCTGGAGCACAACTCATGGGCCAGAAGCTGTGGCCAGAGCAGTGGCCATGTCCCACCAAATTCCAGGAGCATGGCAAAGCCCTCGGGAAGGAGGGGATTTGTGTCACCAAACAACAGACTCAAAAAGGGGGAGAAAAGTCAGCCTGGCTGAATTTTGTGCCATTTAACACCAGGGTAATTACCACCAGTGGGAACCTACCGCCCACACAATTATGTGCTAGGATAAACTGGAAGAGAATAATTACCATTACAAATAACTCACTGCTTGCCTTTATTGCATCCAAAGCCTGGAGAAACTGCCACCAGCAATTCCCCTGTCACCACCTTCCCTCCAACATCTGCTCCCACCATATCTCTCCCTGCCCCAAGGGTCAGCACAGGGAGGTGAGGGGTCCATAGCCCCCCAGACACTGCATGCCATGCTGAAATCCAGCCCCCTCACTTAATTTCCCACGGGAGCACTTGACAGAGGCAGTTCTGCTCCCCAGCAGCTGCCCAGTGAGATCTCTGCCTTGGCAGCAGCACCATGCCAAGCCCTGAGGCTGCAGGGACCTGAGGCAGCCCCAGTAGGAACCCAAACCCTCTGTCCAGGACCCTCATGGCACCCAGGGTCCCCTCCATCTCTGTGACAACTGGCAGGGAGGTGAGGGGACTGCAAGACCCCCCTGCAACCACTGGGCCTGGCAGACCACCCTGGTGCAGGGGAAGGCTGAGTTTTCCAAGAATTCCAGGTCAGACCCCAAAAGCTGGGCTTGATGGGTGGTCCCAGGCCCTCACCCTTCCCACGCAGCCCCTGGGTGGCACTCACCGCCCGGCACTCAGGGGGATGCTGTCCTCATGGCCCCGCCGGTGGCAGCTCCTGGGTGCAGGCTCCCCTGGGGGCAGCAGGCTCTGGGGGAGCAAGAGGAGGGGGTGAAGCTCAGGGATGAAGAGCATGGATGTTCCTCTCCAAAACCAGCCTGAACCCACTCCCCAGCTATTCTTTAGCAGCCTGGCCTTCCCTCCTCCCTACACCAGCAGCAACAGGGATGGCTCTGCCGGGTTGCGAGCGCCACGTGTTTCACCCAGCTCAGCCCCAAAACTGTCCCCAGCCCCAGCCTCTTATGCAATTCCCTGACACTGGGCACCAGAGCCAGCCCAGCAGCTTCCTTGTCATTGACTTTGATTTGCTCCAGATCCGGCCATGTGCTCCACAAAGCCTCCTCCTGCCACCCGGGCTTGCTGGCGAGAGCAAAGAGGATATATAGATATATATATTTTTTTATTATTATTTTTTTTTTCCCCCAGCCACAGGGCGCGCGAGTTCGGTCCGTTCTGCTTTGCAAATGAGCAAAAGGTTTTGCCAGCATGGGTTCTGCTGGGGATCTTTGTGGCTGGGGATGAAAAAGCAAGAGAGAACAAACACGCAGCGTGAGTGCCTGGCGCCACGCGCAAGCTGGAGCCTGGGAAAAAAAAAAAAAAAAAAAAAAAGTGGTTTTCCCACTTAGGAGCTGAGCAAATTTGATCTATGGTCATTGGAAGAAAATAAATATGGAATACAGCTGTTATCTGTTTACTTTTAATCTATTTACTTTTTTCCCAACTCGTTGTAAGCGAGGATTGTAGAAGGCAAACATTTTATTATATTACTAATTACTCTGTTATTTTATTAGTCTGTATTAGTAAAATTTACTCAGCCTGGGGAAAAAAAAAAAAAAAAAAAAAAAAGGGGGAGGGCTTAGTAACAGATCACCTAATTTAGTACGCAGCTCTGCACCGAGTCATTATTTTCTAAAAAGTTGGATTAGCTGAGAGCAGCTCACCTATGGTTCATTAGCTGTGCCAGGCAGGGAAGAGGGCATCATTAGAGAGAGGTTTGTCACACCAGCAGGTAAGGGCTGGGAAGGAAAAGGAGAAGGAAAGGGAAGTGGAAAGGGAAGGGGTAGGGCAGTAAGCAGGATGCCAAGATCACATCGAACGTGTTTGTTGCAATCAGGAAATTAAAGCTAATTATTGTTTAGGAAAGAAAACCAGAGAGGGCTGTGAGGGACAGGAACCAACCAGCAGCCGCTGCAAATAAAGGATAATGTGAGATTTTTAAAAAGTCAGAGAGGACAAATACCAGCTGAAAAATTGCAAATGCGAGTGGAAGGAGAAGTGTTTACTGAGGCCACTGAGAGGGGATGGCAGCACCGTGCTGCCCAGCACAGCCAGCAAGCATCCTGATGGAGCTGGGCTGGGGTTCCTGGCAGACCAGTGCCAGGGGGACATCTCCCCTGGCTCATCCTGCCCTGGCACATCCCTCCTCACCAAGCACGGGCACTTCACGGGCACCAGACCCTGGGTACCCCTGAGCTCACCCCAATGCTGCTGCCTCGCTCCAGTGCCGAGGACGGGCCATCCAAAGGGTGGGGTAGGTTATTAAGCACATCATTAATTTTGGCCCCAGCCCCAGCTGCCAGACAGCTCCTTCTCCAGGGCTGGGGAAAGCGAGCGCGAGAGGTGCTGCCTCTGCTGATGCAGCGGTTGGTGGGATGAAAAATCCTGCAATGCAGCACTGCTTCTTAATGAGCCATTTGTCTTTGAGCCTTCTTGACTCATTACCATGCCTGAGGAGGGATGGGAGTTGCCCCAAGTCCCCATCTGAGCAATTACTCCTGGAGCAGAGCGAGGAAATACAGCCACGCCACGGCCCAGCTGCCAGGGATGCCGCCACGGCCGCCGGCACCGGAATTCCCCGCTGCAGCACTGGTGCCTCCGGCTGCTGCTGCCACCCGAGGAGCAGGGTCCCCCCTGCCTTCTGCAGCCCCCACAGCCCAGCACCACCAGCCCAGACCCCCTGCTCCCTGAGCCAATTCCCCTTGGGAAGAGCCTGGGGCGTGTGAGGGAGAGGGGACATCCCAGGGCTGCCAGGACAAAGGTGGCGGAGAAGGGAACCTGGAGCTCCAGTCCTGCTAAGTCAAAACCTGGATCTCAGTGGAAGAGCTGCTCCTTCAAAAGCCCTGAGCCAGCAGCCAGAGCCTGACAAGGAGCTGAGGAGGTGGCAGAGGGCCGGAGCCATGCCAGCACCTCTGCTGCGGGCACAGCCACCTCCAGCCCTGCCCACAGGAGCCAGGACACAGCACACGGGTGCTGTGACTGCCAGAGGTGGGACCCCATGGCCAGCACAGCCAACTGAGTCAGGAGACCACCCTGGAGGGATCCGTGAGCCAGGCAGCACCCTGGGGACCCCCACCCATGCCATCTGGCACAGGGTTCATGGGTGCTGTGCCGCACGGATGAGCACCCATCATGGGTTATGCCCAGGGACAGCTTCCCTCCCGTGGATGCACTTGACATCTGCCCATGCTGCCCGGGGCTGGCAGCAGCCAGCACGCTGCCTGATGCTCCTCCAGCACTTGGTGGCACAGGGTGACACGCAGGTGACCACGGGGAGCCCAGCAGGATGGAGAGCTGGCATGAGACCAGTGCACCCAATGCTCTCCTGCAGCAAAGGGAAGGGATAAGCAGGGGGATCTCCCTGTGCAACACTCTCTCTGGGGGCTCTGCCCATGTCCCCACCAGCCACCTGGCTCCAATGCCCAGAAGAGCCTCAGGAAACCCCAGGAGTTAGACCTGTCCCCATCAGGGGACCCTTTCCAGGTATATGGGGGACACAGCAGACCCCCCCAGTGCTACCAGCTGTGCCAGAGCCCCCAGCTGGCAATGGTGCCTCCACCCCCAGGCTGTGCCACTCTGCTCTCCTTGCCCAGACAGGCAGTGCTGCCTGGGCTGAAAAAAGTCACTGAAAAAGCCACTTATCTCCCCGGCCACATGGTGTAATGAATTAAGCTGGGGATCACTCCAAAGCTGCTTTGGGGGCCACACAGTGTTAGCACCAAGCACAGCAGCAGCAATGAGCTTTGACTCTTCCCCAGCACATGGCTCCTCTGCTCCTACCTCAACAACACCCATCCCAACTGGTTCCCTTCACAACACCCTCCTGCCCCACGGCTCTCCCTGCAGGGGCCAACGTTTCCAGCCAGCAGGACCTGGAAATGACACAAAAACACAGCCCTTGGTCCCAGCACCTGCAAGGATGCTCCAGGCCACCTCACCCCGTTCCCAGGCTGCATCCCAGCCCTGACAGACACAGCAAGCCCAGGGCCCAGCACAGCCCAGCTCAGCAGCAGAGGATCCAAACTGCTGCTTTAATGGATGGGCTTAATTTGCAAAGCTGATGAAAACCTAAATATTTAAATACATAATTCTGCACAATGCTCTTAGCGTGGGCCCAGTGTGGGGGCAGAGAGAGCTGGGGGGGGGGGGGTGACATGGCTGGTGAGCCAGGAGCTTGGCAGGAATGGTGGGCACTCTGGTGGTGATGTCAGTCACCCAGGCACTGGCATCCCCATCACACCCACAGTAGGTGGGGGACATAGGGTGCTCTGCCATGGACAGCAGGGTCCTGCCCCACCATCAGCCTCCAAAGTATCCCATGGGGAAAGAAAAGCATGGTCCAAGCCAGGAAGCTGCAAAAGGCCCTTTGGGTGGAGATTACACCACTGATATTCCTGCTACAACAGCTTAGAGATAAGAGAGATTTACAGGATTTACCAGCAATTCAAATCAAGTATTTAACTTTAGCTGCAAAGGAGGAGTGGGGGCTTGGCCCGGGGGCAGGTGAAGGTGTGCAAGCTGTGGACACGGGGGTCATCCTGCTTCCTGGCAAGGACTCCCCAGCTCTTGGGGAAAAATGATGCTGGGGCTACTACCAGGCAGCCCCGTGCTGCTGGGACCAGGCACTCTCTTCCCCAACCTGTCCCTAATCCCACCAGCCACTCACTGGCTGCCAACTGCAGCACAACCTCTGCTGCCACATGGGAGCTCCCAGGGGATCCTCCCTGGATGAGCCATGTGCATGGCCCAGCACCAGGGATGCTCTGAAAGGGCACTGGTCCCTTCATTCTGCCCATGGGCCAGGCTGGAGCTGCCACTTGTCTACTGCCTGCGTTGCTGTCCCTTCCCTGACACGGGTGTCCTCAACGAGGCTGTCCCTGGACCAGGCTGCAGCCAGCCAGGGCAGGGACTGTGCCAGGGAGACAGTCTGGGGGCAGCAGGAAGGGATGCCAGAGCTGAGCATCCTCCAGAACAAAGTAGAGATGTCACAAAGGGGACCCGGCCACCCCTACAAGCCAGAGCAGGGGCAGGGGCCAGGCAGGAAGAGCCCCCCCAGTGCCAGCTGGCCCCAAGCCCCAGCACGAGGGTCCCCACGGTGTCCCTGAGCCAGGTGCCCATCCTGCCTCGCAGCACCACAGCTGGGTGTGCAGCGCTGGCACGGGTTCCGGCACGGGGCGGGTTGGGGGAGGACGGTGGAAGATGAATGAGGGAGTCGGGAGGCTAATGGCATTGTCTGAAAAGTAGGTCGTGTGCTGAGCAAAAAGATATTTATATCAAAGCTCGTTCCCCCGCAGAAGCTCCCGAGCCGGGTGCAGGCAGCACCACGAGCTCACGGCCACAGCCCCAGCACCCCATGGCACCACAACACCACAGGACCCCCTGCCCGGCCCCACCACACTGAGTACCCACACCCAGGGCTGCCCCACTCGTGTCATGAGCTACAGCCAGGCCTCAGCCTTGTTGCAAACCTCAGCCACCTCCTTTCCTGCTGGAGGGGGGAAGATCCATGCTCCAGGTCCCCTCCCTCATACCTCTGGCTGTCCCAGAAAAGCTGAGAATTTCTCCCAGGGAGCCCAGAGGGAGCCAGTGTCTGCCAAGAGGTTTCCCCCCACCAACCCCACAGCCCCAAAGCTGCAGCCACGAGCCAGCCAGCAGCCACCCAGCCCCACTCTCCTGTCCCCATCCCACACCTGAGCAGCCTCGGATCTGGCAGGGGAGAAGGTTCATTTCCCATAATAGCTGTGTCGGCTGAATTTACAGCCTGGCTCCGAGTTATTAATAATAATGGCCTTGCTCTTAAGTAGGGCTTTTCATCGGCCTCAGAGCCCTTTCCAGAGGACGTGGCATTATCACCATTTCAGTCTCATTTCAGCAGGCAGGAGAGTGACATGGAGAAGGGACAGCCGTGCCCAGTGCCAGCCAGCCGAACCGGGATGAGCAGCGCCTTGGCCCCACAGGAAACCCGGACGGAACCAATCCCCTCACCCCCGAGAGAAGGCTGCCAGAACCCAACCCAGAACTCCAGAGCTGGTGCTGGTCGCACCGCGGTGATTTACACCGGGCCTCGCCGCGCCGATAAATCCACTTCAGGCATCAATAAACCAGCGGCACCGCATGGGTGATCCACGGCGCGGTGAGAAACCGCGGGGCAAGGCGCTGCTGCCCATAAATCCCAGCCCTGCCTCAGCCTCCCGGGTGGAAATCCCACACCACGGCGGAGCTGCCACCCGTGGGAGCTGCCAGCGAGGGGGACCCGGCACCCGCAGCAGCCACGGGGGAGCGGGGACACCCCCATGCCCACCCACCCACCCACCCATCCCGCAGCAGCAGATCCATGTCCCTGTCAAAGTGCTCTGATCTGAAGTTATTTTTTGTTTACTAGCAACAAGGTATTGTAAATACATCTCTGCTGATAATTATAGAGTCTGGGCGCACACCTTCATCTCCATAAAATATCAGATGCTACAATTTGCCTGATTTAATGAGATTGGAGGCTGATAAGCCGCTGAGGTAAGCTGTAAACTTGGGGGGGGGGGGGGGAGGAGGGAGGAGGAAATTATTGGAAATGTGCTAAACCGCCTTCGTCCTCCTCCTGCTGCTGCTGCCACATGCCCAGCCCCAGTGCCCATCCCCACAGCCCCCTGCCCACCTCCCGGCGTGGGCCCAGGCGGCTTCACGCAGGGATGGGCATTTAGGGCAAACGGAGCTTTTTATACCCTTTACCTCATTAAAACTCTAAGAGCTGAGAGCAGCACTGAGGCCTCACCGAGCCGCCCACGGGGCCGTGGCTGGGGGCTCTGCCTCGGCACACTCCACACCCCGTGGTCCCTGTTGCATGGCAGGGCAGCCAGGCTGGCACTGTGCTGGGCAGAGCTGTCAGGCAGAGGTGCCAGCAGCTCCGTGGGCACGTGTGTCCGGCCATGTGCTGGCAGAGGTGCGAGGACAGGGTCCCCAGGGCCACGGGGACACAGTCACACTGCAGGCTGGCAGCCCCCGCTGTGCAGGGATGCACGTGTGTCCATGTGCGCCCACGTGTGTCCATACGTGTGCAGCCCTGCACGTGTGTCCATGTGCGCCCATGTGTGTCCATACATGTGCAGCCCTGCACGTGTGTCCATGTGTGTCCAGGTGTGCCCATGTGTGTCCATGTGTGTGCAGCCCTGCACGTGTGCCCATGTGTGTCCAGGTGTGTCCAGGTGTGCCCAGGTGTGCCCATGTGTGTCCATACATGTGCAGCCCTGCACGTGTGTCCATGTGTGCCCATGTGTGTGCAGCCCTGCACATGTGTCCACGTGTGTCCACATGTGTCCACATGTGTGCAGCCCTGCATGTGTGTCCATGTGTGTACAGCCCTGCACGTGTGCCCATGTGTGTCCATACGTGTCCAGCCCTGCCTGTTAGCCTCTGCCACGCCAAGGACAAGCTGGAGGGGGGGGTCATGCCAGAGGGGGCTGCACAACCATCACCACCACCCACCTGTGCACAGCCACGGCCTTACCATGTCCCACACCACACACGGGGGTCTGGGGGCCCCAGGTGTCCAGGGTAAGGGTCCCCCTCCCCTCTGCAGCAATAGGGGGGGGCCCTGCCTGGGAAGCAGGTGGTTCCTCCCAGTACCCAGCACCACTGTTTCCACAGCAACCTTCAAGGTCTCCAGCTGCTGCCTGATAACAAACCGGTGCTGGTGGCATTCCCAGGGGGACACCGAGCCCTGTTCCCCTGCCCATCACCCTGGCCTCAGGCCACGGCACCCTATCCCCCCACCTGCCAGCCCCCAGCCTATCTTCCCCAGTTGGTTTCTGGGCTCACTCATGGCCCCTGATCCCCTCCCTGCACTGAGACCCCCAAATGATGCAGACCTCTTGCACCAAGCAGGAAAGGCACCCCCAAAACATCTCTGCTCCCACCCAGAGAGGCCCAAGGAGCCAGTGGTGACCTACAAATGTCAGGCTGACGGGTTAATTAATTTCCCTCTTCTTCAGGCCATTATCAGATGGAAAAAGACGTCACCTGAGACTGTTAATTGGGCTAATTATTACAGTTTCAGATTTTAAATAATTAGTTACCGTTGTCTCCAGCCTTACTTTCACAGTTTTCTAAAAAGGTCAGGTGGTTCCTGACTCCAGAAACCCAAGACACAAAGACAAGGAGCTGGGGAGGGGGCCCAAACTCACCAACCCTGGCTGGGGACCCTGGGGACAGGGTGGTCCAAAGCTGGCAGGAGGGGACATCCTCTGCCTCGATGGTGACAGAAACCGAAGAGAGAAGGGAGGCAGAAGCAGAGGGTGAAGGATGGATGAGCCCACCCTAGCCCCCTCCCCACACCCACTCGGTGACATCCCAGCCCAGCAGCCCCTGCCCCATCTCCACCCGGGAGGGACAGGGCTCACAGCCCCCTCCCGGGATCCCAAAATCACCCTTGTCCCGGCTCAGAGTCCCCAGGGAGGAACCGGGGGGGTCCCGGCTCATCGGCACCGGGAGAGCGGGGGGCACAGGGGCTGCACCCACCCTGCAAAGGGCTCCGGTGGCCAAAGCCATCCCTGGCACCCATTGGGGTTCCCCCGGGACCACCCCCTGTCCCAGTCGGGGGCTGCCCGGGGGTGGGGAAGCAGAGAGCCAAGCTGGGCCAGCTCATCCCCAAATCCCTGGGGAACGCCATGCCTGCTGCCAGCCCCCCCCGCCGCTATTAATAGCCGGCAGTAGCCTCTTCGGGAGCCATTTGCATATTTGATTGCAACTCCGGGGCGGGGCAGGGCCCTTCAATCAGACGCTCCCGCAGCCTCATTTGCATGGTTTGACATTTTGTGCTGGTTGTGCGGGTTGGGGACACGGCTCAGGGTGGGGGGCGGTGGGCACAGTGTCACATCGGCCACCCAAGCAGAGCCGGCAGCACCCCTCCGGCCCGCCCCAAACCCGGCAGGGTGTCACCTGGTAGCCCACCCTTGTCCCCAGGTAGCCCACTCTGCCCGGTCCTGCTCTCCAGCCCGACTCCCAGCACCCGGTCCCCCCCCGTCCAACCGGTGCAGCCGTGCCCGGTGGCAGGCAGGGTGCCAGGCCCGGCAGGCAGGGTGTGGGGTGGCAGGCAGGGTGTGGGGTGGCCACCAAGCAGCCACCCGTCCCGACAGCCCTGTCTGGAGCTGCCTCACATCAAAGCCAGGGCCGGGCTGGGATGTCCCCAGTGGGACCCTGAGCCCCACATCTCACCCATTGCAGAGCCAGGGGGACCGAGGGGTCAGGGTGGTTGCAGACGGCCACACGGTGTGACCAGTGATCAGCACTGTGGCCACCACCACAGCCACCATGACCACCACCATGGCTACTACCACAGTCACCACTACAACACTGTGGCTGCCACTGTGGCCACTATTGTGGCTGTCATGACCACTGCCATGGCCTCCACAGCCATAACCATGGCCACCCTTGTCACTGTGGCCACCAGCCCAGCCGGCAGCACCCACTGCAGACAGCCACCTCACAGCCCCAGGCCAGGGAGGCGCCAGGAGGAGCCAGGCAGCTCCAGGGCCTGGGGCAGACGGAGCCAGAGGGCTGTGTCCTGGGACGCCCTCCCTTCCCCCTGGCTCTTGGCATCCCTTGGAAGGAAAAAACAACCCCAGGTTAAGGGTGGGAAGGAGCCTCAGCCCGGCGGGGAGCAGGTGAGGGCTTTGCTGTTTCCCTCCTTCCTGCCTCAGTTTCCCTTTCAAGAAAACAACCCGGAGACTTCAGGCTCGTCTCATGGAGAGGCAAAGGTGGTGGTGGAGGGAAACCATGGCGAGGCACTGGAGGGACCCAACTGCTGCCGTGACTGTGCCAAGAAGTGACCCGATGACAGGCCAGGCTGGAAGAACAGATGTCAGCACCGGGGCAGTCTGGCAGGCAGGCCCAAGGCTCCCCGGCTCCCTCCGTGGGCCAACACCCTGACCCAGCAGAGGGGACACGGGGGTGCAGCCCTACCCCACCCCCCTGCACAGCCTGAGCCCTCCTCACCCCCATGGCTGGGGGACAGAGACCCCGGGCAGTGCTGGGCTGGCAGCAATGGGGTCTCACCTTCCTCATCCTCAGCAACTGAGCTCACCGTGTCCCCAAGGCTGAGCACACCGTGTCCCCAAAGGTGAGCTCAGCTTAGGGGCTGTGACTTACAACAAACACAGCCCCCAGCCCCAGAAGCTGCAGCCCCCAGGGCCGGTGCAGGGCACCTGGAAAGGGGAGCAGCCCCCTGGGGGCCGGGGCTCCCCATCCCAGCCGGGGGAGCTCCAGGGCTCTCCGGGAGCCATCGCTGCACAACCAGAGGAGGAGGCGGCTGCCGGGTTGGGGGTTTCAGAGAGGAAAGGGTTAGGGGCAGCTCGGTGGGGGGGGGTCTCACTCTGCCCGGGCTGGGAAGAGTCAGCATCCCCCCTCGCAGCGCATCCCCCCGGCACAAAGCGGGGCTCCCCTGGGAGTGGGTTTCTGCGGGGCACAGCCCCCCCGGCCCGCTGCCCCCCGCCCGGCAGCCCCCCGCCCCACTCACCCTGCCGCTAAACCACGCAGTTGCCCATCAGGGCTCGGAAGGAACCAGAGGAGGAAAGCGGCTCGGCGGCTGTATTCGCTCTTTTTCTGCCAAATCCCCGCGGGCTGCCCATGCCGCGGCCACCCGCGTCCCCGGGGTCACGGCCACCCACGGCAGAGCAGCGGTGGCCACAGTCCCAGCGCCTGGGCCACCACCGGCACCTTCCCGGCGACGAGAGGCGGTGGCGGAGCAGGGACACACCCCCGGGAAGGGGGTGCCTACCCCCGCGCACAGCCCCGCACCCCCGCCAAGGGGCTGCCCACGCCGGCAGCGCCCGCACGCCCACGCACCGCCCCGCACGCCCCGCCCCGCTGCATAGGGGCGTGGGAAAGGATGGACAGACGGCCCCGCACGCCCGAACGGACCCCCGGCTGCATCCCTGTGCACCTGGAGGGTCCCGCAGCCTCGCCCCCCCCGGATGCTCCCGCACAGCTGCCGCGCTGTGCACCCCCCGCCCCCTCCTCTGCACCCCGCAGACCCCCGCACGCCCCCCTCACGCCCACATTCCAGAAGCCCCCAGCACCTGCCATGTGTCGCGATATGAAACGCCGAGCCCGTCCCTCGGCTCTGCCACAGCCACAGCATCAGCCCGGGCCACACCAACCACCACGGGCTCTGCCACCTCCCAGTATGCCCAGTAACAACCAGTTCACCATCCCCAAAACCCCGGGGGGGGGGTCCCCAGTCCCCCCACAGCCCCTCTAGCTCCATGCGGTGATGAGGGCTGCCCTGGCCGAGGTCCCGGTGCTGAGGATGGGATGCTGGCAGGTGCCCTGCTGGGATTCAGTACCTTTACAGCTCTGGCAGTCCTCTGGCTCCCAAGCAGCACCCCCACACGCCCACGGACAGGCTGCTCTGCTCCCTTCTGCCCACCAACAACTTCAGCTAATTCCCAGCTCGAGTGGCTCCCGGCCCTGCTGGGGGAGAGAGGCAGCAGGACCCCCACCACGCTGAGCTCCTGGTTTCAGGCCAAAGAGACCCTCGGCCAAACACCGAGCGCTGGCAACCACACCGCAAACATCTGCTCTCCCAACGGCATGGTGATTCACAGGGTATTAATTGGGGCTTGGCAGCACTGGGAAGTGTTTGCAACCCCTGGCATCACTCGGAGCCACAGCTCGCTGCCGGCCCAGCTCCGGGTGCCAAGGAAGGAGCCAAACCCAGCCAGGCAGCGGCCGTGGTGGAGCTGTGCCAGGATGGAGACGTGGGGCACAGTGCCCAGCTCTCCCACCAGCTGCCCGGCCCCGTGGGAGAGATGCAGAACAAGCCCCAGGAAAACAGCAGCGGTGGCACTGGGTGCTTGCCAGGAGAAGCCAGCACCGCGTGGCAGCTCCAGCCCCGGCTCGTGGTGGGCAGGGTGCTGGCTTTGGCTCCCACCCATCCACGCGTGGCAGGGCCTGCGGGTGCCGGTGATGCTCCTGCCCGGCTCCAAACAGCTCCGTGGTTCTGGAGGGTCTCCTGGCACTGAGCTGCTCGGTCCCCAGGGCAGCAGCATCGCCGGGCACCGCGGCGTGGAAGTGAACTGCAGAGCAGCACCCTGCTCCAGCACCAGCAGACAAAGGCTGGGAGAAGCCTCCTCCAGCGACAGCCGAGAGAGAGATGTGAATTCAGAAGCTGATTAGAAACCATGTCATGGCTTCTTCCCTCTCCAGCATTTGGGAGCAACGAGCTGAGGGGGGTGAACACGACATGGAAAACCTAATTAGGATTGGGGGCAGGTTGTGGAGGCACTGCCACGGGAGCTGCAGGAGCACAGCTGCTCGCAGAGGGGGACACCAGGCACCCGCAGCACCCCAGGCCTCACCAAAATGGGGAAAGTACAAATTAATTCCCCTTAATCTGATGGGCACTCGCTCTGCTGAGAGCAGCCTGGCCTGCCCCCACCTCAGCTCCTGTGCCCACGACAGCTGTGACCCCTTTGTCCCCCACACATGACACTAAATGGCCCCAGGGTGCTGGGCAGGGCAAGGGGAGCAGGAGGGGCTCCTCAGAAGAGGGGAGGTGAGCATGGGATGCTGTGCTCAGAGTCTGGGCCCCCTTGTGCTGTCATTCTCTGGGGAGCTGGGCATCACGAGGCCATCAAGACGGCCACAATCCCAAGGCCACGGAGCACTTTAGCAGCACAGGCTTCACCCCCAGCTCTCGGGGACAGCAGAGGCCTGAGGCCACGGTGAAGGGTGCTCCATAGGGTCGGCAGCACCAGGCAGTGCTCTGCATGTCCCCTTATGTCCCATGCTACCTGCACCATGGGGAGTGAGCAGCCCCCTCCACGCACCCCATCACCCCCAGGACACATCCAGCTGTGTGCCCCTGACCCCAGCTGTCCCCAGGACCCCCTGGCTGCCAGCACCTCTCCCTGGCTATTCTTAGCTCCCAGCACTGCGCTCGCTGCCCGTGGCACTGTACTGTTACTGCTGGCTGCCAACAGCTTGAAGAAGGCAGCCAGGATCGTGGTGGGGTTTCCACACCCCTGGTGACCTGTCATTCGGTCCCTGCCGGGCTCTGGCCCTCCACAGGCTATTTCAGGAAATCCAATTGGATGGGCAGAAGGAGCACAAGCCACGCGTTCAGCTCCTGAGCTGGATCCAGGCTCCTCGCGTCACCGCTCACATCCAGATTTTAGCTTTGCCTGTGATGGCAGTAAGGGCCAAGAGTCACCTTTGGCTCCAGATCCAAATTTGTGTCTGGGTGGGATCCAGCCTTTTGGATCAGCTTGTCAGAGAGACACAAGCAACTGCAAAACCTGGATCTGGAGCCCCAGACGCAGCAGCATCACCCCAGGACAGGGCTGGATCCTGCCCCCAAAAGTAGGCAGGAGACCCCACCACCAGCACAGCCAAAACCATCAGGGCCCCTGCACAGGTGCTGTGTCCTGCAGGTCCAGAACATCCCCCTGCCCTGAGCTCACCATGGGGAGGATGAGGAAGGCCACCCCAGAGCCCCCCAGCCTGTGCTCCCCACCAGCTTTCCATCCTTCCCTGGGCTGCTGGAGTGGGAGGTTTGAGCACCAAGGGCTCAGCCACGGTTGTGTTCTCCCACCCCAGCAGCAGGGATGACTGGAGCAGGTCCTGGTGCCCAGGCTGGGTGAGGTGGCACCACCAAAGCCATGCCCAACTAGAGATGCTGCTTGTGCTGCCCCACAGTGCTGTCACCATCCCTGCAGCCAGGAGGGGCCCCTTCAGCTCAGATGCTCCACAGTCACTTCGATGGTTATTTTTTCCCTCGCAGCCCTGCTGAGAGCTTGAATAATGCTTTGAATGGGCTGATGTGCCTCATCCCCGCCTCCCCAGCATGGCCATGCCCCTCTCCCGGTGGCCATCCCCCGGCTCCATCCCCAGCAGACAGGGATCTTGAGGGCCAGGGAGCTGTGGATGCCGGCAGGAAGACTCTGAGGAGGCAAAGAACCGAGACAGAGGGGAAATGACATCCATTTCCTAAAGGAGAATCTGTGCTGCTGGACAGATCCTGCCCCATTTACACCATGGGAGGTTTGCTGCTGCCAGCCCAGACTCCCACGGGGGCAGCAGGCACCCAGCAGCTCAGCTCTGTCCCCTCCTGCCTGGCCTGGGGAGCAGGCAGGGACCTTGCCATGGGCAGGGTGGCCCTGTGCCCCACGAGGGAGGTGACAAATGGGGCTGGATATCTGAGGATGGAAAGAGACAAGTGGTCCCGGGGCCAACTCGTGCTAAAGGATTGGCACAAGGTGGAGGGACCAGCCTGGCTCCTCCAGCAAAACCCAACCACCCAGAGGAAGGAAGGGAGTGAGAGGAGACAGACCCCAATTCCTGGCTCCCCAAGAAGCTCTTCTTGCTTGCCAGGCCGAGTGGGAACATGCAGCCTGGATGCACGGTGAGAGGCACAGCTCAGCTCACGCTCCATGCCAGCTCCCAGCACCCACTGGCAGCTCTGGACCCCCATGGCCCAGCTGGGACATGGCTCCTGCATGCAGACCCAACCCCCCCTCCCCTCCCCACCTTTCATCCTTTCAGGCTGGTGAGGGGGGAGACCACCAGGCTGGAGAGGGGTCCTAGGCCTGCCCAGTGCAGCAGGAGAGCAGCAGGATGGCTGTCATTGCCTTCTGGGGGTGGGTAATAGAGGGGCTGAGACGTTCAGCCCATCCTCAAAGCATCATGCACCAGGAGATGGGGGATGCCCGCACCCCTTCTTTCACCTCTCCCCCCCCCCCCCCCCTCCCCCGGGGCATCTTTCCCGGCCTCGCTGATCACCGCGGGGTGGGGGCAATGCCCCAGCCATCCCCTCACCGCCCCCCGAGCCCCTCAACACCCTCTCAGCACCCATGGATGGGCGACACGTCCTGTCCCCGGGGGGCCTGTCCTGCACGGCCCCGTCGGGACGAGCCCCCCCAAACCGCACGGGGCACCACGGATCCCCTGGGACCGGAGCCCCCGTGGCGGCACCAAGCCCGGGGAGGAGGCAGAGCCGGGCACCGGCCCCCGTTCCCTCAGCCCCCCCGCGTCCCCGCCGCTCTTACCCCGCTCCCGCCGTCTACATCCTCCGGCCTCTGCCGGGTGGGTCCCCGACGGCCCGGCCCGGCTGCTCCCGGTCCGACTGGTACCGGAACGCTTGGTAGCGGAGCGGCCCGGGCCGGCGCCCCGCGCGTGGGAGCAGGGCGGGAGGCAGCATGCGAGTGGCGGCGGCCCCGCAGTGCAGCGCGGATGGGCGCGGAGCGGCGCGGAGCGGTGCGGATCGGTGCGGAGCGGCAGCCAAGACACGGCGGTGGATTTTCCCCGGGAGTCAGAGCGGGCGGCGGAGGCGCAAGATGGCTCCGGTGCGGCTCTGCCACCGCCTCCCGGGACCCCCGGAGCCGAGCCAGCCCGGGATGGGAGGAGCGGGGCTGGGGAGCTGCCGCCGGCCGGGCACGCAGCCAGGAGTCTGTCCCCCCGAGCTGGGCTGGCACCGGGCAGGGGGTACCCACCCGTGGGCATCTCTCCGGGGCGGCGGGGCTACCCTGGGAGCCGTCACCCACCCCTGCCCGCGGCCACGTCGCCTGCCCGGGGAGTGCCGGGTACCGGGACAGCCCCAGGGCACAGGGACAGCCCTAGGACAGGTGCAGCCCCCAGGGTGCCAGCCTCCCCCAAATACCGCCCACCTGCCGAGCCTCTTGCGCCGTGCCGTGTAATATAATAACAGTAATAATAATAATAATAATAATAATAACGCGCGGGCTGCAAGTGCAGTGCACCAGTAACGCGGTTAACACCTCACTGTGAGGGCTGTGTGGCCCCTGCTGACACCCCACCAAAGACAGAGATGGGGCTGTCCCCACCCTTGGCATGCAATGAGTCCCCCAAACGTCATGCTGCCCCCTTAGGGGGGTGATCCCAGCCCCCCCTCAGCCCTGCAGCAACCCCAGTGCTGCCAGCATGGCTGCTCCTGGCTGCATGCAGGGAGCTGAGCTCTGCCCACCTCCCTGAGCATTACTTACATAAAATGATTAAAATTCAGTGCAAACTTCAAAAGGGGAATAACGGGTGGTCGAGGGTGGCCAGGACAGGGACAAGTGCAGAGCAGAGGCACCCTTGTCCGTGTCCTGGTTTTGCCAAGACATGGCACAGCACCCAGCCCAGCCTGTGGGCACAGCTGCACGGAGCCAGAGCAAAGCTCTGCACCCCACTAACTGTGCCGTGGGCTCCCTGAGTCACCATCATCTGTGATCCCCATGACACATGGACACCCTGGAGCCTGGCTTTGCCCCACAGCTTCGCCTCCCCGCCGCCAGCCCAGCAGCCTTTAACAACCCACTGCCGAGGGGCACAGGTGACACCCAGCTGTCCCTGTCCAGCTGCCACCCTGCCCCGCTGCCCTGCCAGCACCCCAGCAGCCCACCTCCTGCCTGATGCCTCCTGCTTCCTTCCCAGCAACCGGTGAGACGGAGCGTGCGGGAGAGCAGCTCTTTGCGGGGGGGGGGGTGAGACCCCTGGTCAGGAGCACTGCTGCACCCCAAAGTCCCCTGCCCCAGAGCCTCCGTGGTCCCGCAGCACCCACCGCCCCCGTCCGTCAGCGCCAGGAGCAGGGCTGCGGTGGCGGCTGGAAGGAGCCAGGGATGGGAAAACACCATCTTCCATCTGCCTCCCACGCAGCCGCCCGCGGGCCTGCGCTGCCTCTGCCGCCCCCGCTGCGCGCCGGGGGTCGCCAGGGAGGTGGGCGGCAGCCGTGGGGGGGCTGCGCTGCACCCACCCACCCACCCACCCGCGGGCAGGGCTGGGGATGGCTGGAGGGGGAGCTGGGTCCGGCAGCCCCCTCCCCCCCCCTCCCAGTGCAGTATCAGGGCTGAGCTGTGCCCAGGGATGGGGGGGCTGTGGCTGGGGGGCTGGGGGTCAGCAGAGCCCCGTGGAGCTGCAGGGTGTGTGGCACAGCCACCCCCCAGCAAAGAGACGGGGGAAGCTCTTGTCTCGCTCATTTTTAATTGTGGCTGAGAGCAGGTGGGATGCGGGTGTAAGGCTTGGACATGATGCAGACAGAACCGGCCACGGGACCCCAAACAGACACCCAACCCCCCCTGCTCCCCGAGCAGCCCTGCTCAAGGCACTGGTGTCTTCCATCACACATCCCCACGGGACAGAGAGCCCTGGGAGGGGACAGCAACCCCTGGGAATCACTCCCTCTCATCTCACCTCATCCCACCACGGCTCAGCCCCCCCTTGCTGGACAAGCAGCCCCTCTCAGGTGCCTGCGTGTGGAGGGGTGTGAGGAGGAACCATGGGCCCATGAGGGAAATGTGCAGAGCAGAGCTCCAGGGCAGGACCCCAACTAGGAGGAAGCAAAGGAGGATGCACGGACAGCGGGTGAGGTCCCTGGGGGGGCTGAGGAGGGGAGGGGGAGGCAGCGGCCGATCTTGCGCAGGGTCCGTCCCAGGTCGGCGCGGAACCGCCGGATGGAGAAGCAGTAGACGAGGGGGTCGAGGCAGCTGTTGAGGCTGAGCAGGGCTACGCTCAGCGTGTGCAGCACATCCAGGGTGGCAGGAGGCCCGCAGAGCCGCTCGGGGGGCTGGCTGCCCACCCAGGGAGCCAGCGTGAGGTGGTAGGGAGCCACGCAGGCCACGAAGACCAGCAGCATCCCCAGCACCATGGCACGTGCCTGCTGCCGGTGGGAGCCCGGGGAGGCGGCGGCGGGCACCGAGAGGGTGCAGGCGATGGAGGCGTAGGTGCCCAGCACCACCAGGAAGGCGGCGGTGAAGAAGCCCACCATGGCGTAGGCGTAGACTCGGTGCCGGCCGTGCTGCTCGAAGCAGGCGGTGGCCCCGGCGCGGGCAGGGAAGGTTTGCTGGGTGGCCAGGGTGGGCACGGCACAGCCCAGCCCAAGTAGCCAGGCCACGGCACAGGCCAGCGCGGCGCCCCGGCACCCCGTCAGCGGCAGCTCCCTCCGCCCCGGCCGCACCGCGCAGAACCGGTTGAAGCTGATGAGGGCCATGAAGGTGATGGCACTGTAGGTGGCCAGGTAGTAGGCGGCCCCAGCCAGGCGGCAAGCAGCCTCCGAGAGCAGCCAGTCCCCCCCGGCCAGGTAGTAAGGGATCCAGAGGGGCAGGGTGAGGTTGAAGAGGATGTCAGCCAGCGTGAGGTTGATGAGGTAGATGCGGATGGCCTTCCTCACCTTGACACTCTGCAGGAAGACCAGCAAGGCCACCAGGTTGCCTGGCAGCCCCACGCACAGCACCAGGCAGTAGACAGCAGGCACCAGCAGGAACTGCACTGGGTCACTGGGCACACACTGGCCAGGGTGCCCTGCAGGCAGTGTCCCCAGTGCTGAATCGTTCATCCCCCTGCAAAGATAGGGGGACAGTCAGTGGCACAGCCCTGAACACAGCCCTCAGGGGACAGGGAAGGGACACTGACCTGGTGGGTGCCTGAGGTAGCTGCTGGGCACCAGAAACAGAGACCCCATGGAGATGCCACCATCTGCCCAAGGAGCTCAGCTTCCAATCTGCAGCTTCCAATGCCTCCTTGCAGGAGCTGAAGGGCTCCAGGATCCCCTCCCAGCCCATCCTCAGCCACATCACTCCATGCCACAAGGGAGCCCAGGGACCATCACCAGCTGCTCAGCCAGGACTCTCCAGGGAGAGGCAGGGGCAGCTGCACCACTCTAAGGGTTGAGCCACAGCCCCGAGGTGCTGCACTGGCTCCAGCTGGAAGCTGTGGGGTTTAACACCTCTCATGTGGCCATGTGTGTGCTGGGGTCATGCATCCCCCCCCACTACATCCACTGGCTCAGCACACACTGGACTGCAGAGGCCCTGGCCTCTGTGGGAGGGAGTACAAGCATGGGATCATCAGCACCCGAGCCCCCCAGCCCTGTGCCAGGGGAGTTTGCTGGTTCTGGACATGGAGAACCACGTTGTGCTGCAATGGTTGGATCCCAGGGCTGCAGCTCTGTCACCTCTCATCACCACCTGCCCACACTTCACCACCAGCACTGAGTCACCCAGCAGGTTTTTTCCAGCAGGGCAGGGCCAGATTCGGCATGCACAGCACCCAGTACTGGGCCCAGGCATGGAGGGCACAAGCTGCCAAGCTTGGGGGGGATTCAGAGCCTATTCCAGTGGGCTTCAGTTGTTCTGCAGAACCACTACACACCTCCTAGGGGCCCCCACCTCCTTTGGCAGTCCCCCTGTCCCTTTCTTTCTCCATCCCCTTTTTGCATGGGGGATGCTCCCACCCACCCAGTTACATACCCCACCAGGTCGGGCCGGTCCGGCCGCGTCCCCTCCGGCTGCTCCTCTCCGTCTGGTCCAGCCAAGCTAGAAGAGGCTTTAAGTGCTGGGGGAAAGCAGGAGCTGCCTGATCCCCCCTCCCGAGCCTGAGCCCCCGCAGGGGTTTGGTGCCTGCGGGATGGCAGCTGGAGCAGGGAAAGCACCTGTGTGTGTATGTAATGGGGGATTCCCCTCTGGAGCCATGCTAAGACCCCTGCGCCGCCTGACAGGGCTGGGGGTAAGCAGGGGGGGGCTGGCTGTGGTATGCAGCCCACCCCCACGTGCCCCCAGCCCTGTCTAAGACCATTTCCCAGGGCCCCGTCCCCACCCACGCTGGGATGAAAGCAGCAGAGGGTCAAGTTTCTGCACCCAGCAGCTGGGAGAAAAAAGGGATGACCTGAAAGGGATCAAAGCTGGAATCTGCCTCCTCATGGCTCTTGGTGCTTTTGTTGGCTTCAAAGTTGGATTTAGGGGGACCAGCACCCTGCTAGTCCAACCTCCCCACCCCAAGCCCTGTGAGCATCCCACTCATGGCTTTGCACACATGGCCCTGCACTTTGTGGATGTTGCTTTGGGACACCAAATGTGACACCCCAAGGTGGTTCAGGTCCCACTGTGGGTTCACGGGTGTCGACAGGAGAGACGGAAATAAAAAGGGGAGGCAAAATATTAAAAACAAGGGGCTTTATTCCAAAACACAAAAGCCCCCAGGAGAACAGAGCCAGTCCCAGCCCAGCGTGTCCAAATGCTGGGAAGAGCCAAACACCTTGTGCGAGTTTAGCTGCCGGAATGGTGGCAGTGCCACAGTCACCGTCCCAACACACCAGCCTGGGCCCCACAGGGTGGGGACAACCAGCACCAGCAGCAGAGACGCGGTGCCTCGGCAGCAAGTTACCCTGCGGGAAGCAAAGCTGTCCCCAAAAATACCATAAGGGCACTGCTTCCCTTCAACCAAGCCATCTGTCCTGCCCCTCTCTGGTCACTCGAACTTGGGCTTGGGGGGGTCCGCGTAGCCGCGGATGTTGAGCAGCAGGAGGAGGCCGAGGCAGAGGGTGGCAGGGGCACACATGGCCAGGGGCTCCCGCAGCACCAGCAGTGTGTAGATGGCACCTGGGTGAGGAGCAGAGCGTGGGAACTGGGGCCCCTGTCCGGGGGTCCCCTGAGACCCTACACCAGGCACTGGGCACCCACTTGCTCTCACCAATCATGATGACGCTGAGGATGAAGTTGCTGAGCTCCTGCAGGAGCTGGGGCCCGAACGCCAGCAGCAGCCCGGTCACCACCTCCACCCAGCCCACCACCTCCAGGTACCGGCCCGGTTCTGGCACCAACCCAAACTCCTTCAGGGGAAAAACCTCGGCGAACCGCACGAATTCCGCCTCCTGGGAAAGGGGAGACAGGAGAAGAGCAGCTCTCAGCCCCAGGCTGGGGGGCACAGCCCCTCTGGCGGGGTCTGCTCTGCTCAACCCTGCATCCCAAAGGGTTCAGCCCTGCACCCCAAAACTCTCAGCCTAGCACCTCAAGACCCCAACCTGCTCTTTCCACCTAAGGGCTCAGCCCCGCACTCTCAGGGTTCAGCCCCGCACTCTCAGGGCTCGGTCCCCGAACCAGCCCAGCCCCAGCCGCCTCCCCCCGCGCCCTGCAGCCGTGTCCCCCCTCACCATGTGCCGGTGCAGATCGGCCGAGAGATGGTCCGAGACCTTCACGGTGCCCGTCAGCACGAAGAAGATTCCGAGGAGGACGCGGAGTGCGGTGAACGCCGCCGCCATGGCGGGGAGGGGCGGGCGGGGAGCGGGGCGGGACGGGGAGGTTCGGCCCGGCCCAGCACGGCTCGGATCCGCCCCCTCACTCCCATTCCCGTCCTGGCAGAGGCAGGGACAGGGTGCTTCCAGCCCGGCAGGGTGCTGCTAAGGAGAGGGGTTTAGATTTCCAGCTTCACCCCCTCGACGCTGTGACCCCCCCCCCCCTTGTCCCAGCCAGCACCATTGTGGCGCCAAAGCTGGGTAAAAAAAAAAAAAAGAGAAAAAACGGGGAAAAAACCAAGACCAACCAAAAAAAAAAAACACAAAAAAGCACCAAACAAATGAAAACCGCAGCTGGGGTTTTGTGTAAGCCATGAGGGTGAAGCTTTGTGCCAACACCTACAAAGGGCCGGTGGCTCCGGGTGGCCACGGTGACTCCGGGCCAGGCAGGGGTCAGGCAGGGCCAGCAGCGGGCAGCCTGCTCTGTCACACGCTGAGTGACAATAAACAACAGGCCAGGGCAGGCTCCAGCCCTTCTTGTCTCAGAAACCCCTTAGGGAAAAAAAAAAAAAAATAAAAATATATATATATATATAAATATAAATTGGAAAAAGACCAAATCCTGAATGCCAGATTGCAGCAGCTCCACAGCCTCACACCCACAGCAGGGTCACAGCTCCACTGGCAGTACCACAGGGAGCATTTGTTTGTCACTGTTCCCAGGTTTGCTGCTCAGGCAGGCACCCGCCCGCAGAAATCCTCTGCCTTAAGCTTAAAAACAACCCCACAAGAGGGGGTTTTGTCCTTGCTGCAGAACAGAGCCCAGGCAGGGCCAGGACAGAGGTTGTGGGTTTATTTGTGCAAATATTGCAAAACCTTTTCAGCGTGTGTTTGCCTTTCCCAGGCAGCTGGGGCCAACACAAGGGCTGTCCCAGCATTGTGCTGCTCCACAGGGTGACAATGCCACCACCTTCCCCACGGTGACACTGCCACCACCTTCCCCAAACCCCAGCACAGGCTTGGAGAAGGCCTTGAGGGCAGGAGATGATGGCAGCTGAACACTCAAGACCCCACAGATGCTGCCTCCTACCTGCTCCTCAGCCTCTTCCTCTTCCCAATCACAGGAGCTACTTAAGAGAAATGAAGCATTTGGTAGGGGGTGATGAGCTTTACCAGCCAGAGGATCCACACCTACAGCAAAACCTGCTCTGATCGGTTATCTACCAGGTGATAAGCACACTCCAAAATATTCAAGGCCAGAAAGGAAAACTTTCCTTATTATAAAGGTGCAGTTCAGCACATTGAATGCTGGAACAGCACTCGGGCTCTAACAGCTGACAGAGGGAGCAGCCAATGCAGCAACAACAAAAATCAGGGCAAGTCACTGGAAAATAAAATGTGAGGGGGGTGGGGGAGAAAGGCTGTGGAATCCTGCAGTAGCTGTGGAGACAAAAGATGCTGAAAGCCACCTCCTGATTGCAGCTATCGAGGAATCAGGAAACCTCTGGGAAGCTTTTTCAGTATCACAATAGCAAAACAAAGTCAAATCAGGAGAGTGAAATCCCTCAGTTGCTCCTGTACCCACTGATTGAATGAGAAAGTGAAGAGCAGGGAGCAGCTCTCACTGCAGCCTCCTCTGCCACCAGCCTCCCCCAGGCACCCTGCACCCCAGGGGACCTTTCCCTCTTGGTGCTGCTGTGGGGGTAAAAGCTTGTAATGCTGATGCAGCTCCATCAACACAGCCTCCTGCTGAGGTTTTAACACTTAAAACTCCTTTACAGTTAAAAAAAGGACAGCATTTAATAAATGGCAGCATGAACTATGTGTGTGCAGAGTACAGCTGTCTGCAGTATCAAATGGAGCAACATGAACCATGGCAATTTGTGCTGCAAGAGCTAAACCCAGCACTTTTCTGGCTTCCAAAGAACTCTGACTATGAGTGGCTCTGTCCCTGTGCTTGTCACAGCACACAGCAGGACCCACCACTCAAGCCCTTCTCACTCCAACACTCCCACCACCTTCTGTGTTTCGCAGTTATCCCAAACTTGCTAAGCTGAACAGATTGCTCACTCACTGCATACACTCTGGAATAAAATACAAGTAATTTATTAAAAAAATTAAATTTTATTTTTTTTAAAAAAAATCTTCCTGGCTCCTCTTCACTGCATTCAGACTTCATCTTCTTCTGCAAGTACAAAGCACACAGTTAGCAATTGCATTAAAAATTGAGCAGAAATCACACGTAACATAGAAAGGGACCCAGAGTGCATCCCAACAGACCAGGCCCATCAACTGTGCTCTAGGAACCAGAGTCTGAGTGAGTAAATGAACTGCATTCCCCTTTTGACCTACTCCATAAATCTCAAAGACCCAAAAGCTCTGCAAGTTAGTTTATTTCCCTAAAGCTCTGTCTGTCTGTGCTCTTGTATTTTGCTAATTCAGCTTCCAGGTTATTTTGAAAGTTCATGAAAGCGTTTTAGAAAAACAGCTTTTTGGTAACTTTTACTTAAATTAACCTTTGAGAAGCAGTTGTTCTAATGTTCCCATTTTTCTTGCTGACAACCACTCATCTCCTTTCACCAAAGCCTGAATGCAGAAATAGTTATTTCCCATTTAACCACCTGTAGCATTAAGAGGACAGTTTATTTGATGCTGCAGGGCTGAAAAGTCTCAACCAATGGTTACATTTTGGCTTTACAGAAGAAAGATTCAGAAGTTTTACATAAAACTGAGATTGAGGGCAAATTTCAGGCAGGAACTACCTAATGCATCCCAGGGTGACAGACTACCAAGCCCTTACAGAAGGATAAGGACACCACCTACTTGTTCACTTGTTATCTTGGTCCATCCAGATATCACTGGGCATCATGCTGGAATGTGCTCATGCTCAGCTCCTGAACTGGAAAATGATTCAGAAGTTAATAACTACAGTGAAATCTTTCCTCCAAACCCACATCTACAAAGGTATTTTTAACTACTGCCATCAAGGTAATAAGCCCAGATGGAGTCTGGGTGCTTAACCCCTCAGCAAGACAGCAGGCATGTAGTCACTCGTACTGATTTCTCAATATTCTCCGATTCACAGGTACTCGGTGACTGAACATCAGGTGCCCAGAAGCTTTTATTATTTCACCTGTTCAGAACAAGACTAGAAGTGATGCTTACTTCCCATGGATGAGCACTCCGGTTTCACTCAGCTTTCATCTTCACCTAAAGGATAACAACTGAAGTTATTACAGTAATACACAGAAAATCATGACCATTTCAAAACTAACTTAAAAATAAATAAGGTTTTAAGATACATGGACTGATTAGTTACGAGGGGGGAATTTACAATTTATTCCAAAACATGAAGTGGAAGAATAAGGGGCAGAAAATAGGCTAGCCTAAAGACTTGTGAAGAGGTGAAGGAATATGCAGGTAGTTGCCTGAAAAACTGCACCTTGTCTGAGCACAAACCGTAAATCACCAGTCTGAGTACAATGAAGTTTGATTGCAGCCAGAGGTATACTATCCCTTATGTGAAGGCATTAACAATTTTGTCAAGCTACTTCAACTCTTTCACCCTAGTTTTTCTCCTGGACTTACTTATGCTCTTTCTTCCCTTTCATGAAGGAGTGCAATGCCTCTGGACTCCTAGCAGCCCTCAGGTTCAATAGTCCTAAAAGTGCTTCAAAAGCCAAAGGAAGACACTCGAGGTCAGCACTGTCACTCTACTGCTTTTATTCTCAGCAACAGATTCTTCCCTTCTAAGATATCCTCCCTTTTACTCTAGCTAAGTTGAGGGCAAACTGCAATGCTTAGCAGCAAGGGATGTAGTACAAGGTTCTGTGCACATCTCTAGTGTGATCTGACCAGGCAGGGAGAAGTTCTACTTTAGTCTCAAACCCACCACCTGGGTTTCATCATGGCCCTCAGGAGCAGAAGTATAGTATGCACGTTTTGTTTTCTCTGCCATAGCAACAAACACCATGCATAAGGGATACTATATCTTTGTGCATCCTTTTAACACTCCAGATTCACTTATAGCCACACTCCTCCCAGCCCTCCCCAGTTAGCTCTTCAGTACTGGTGTTCAGAAGCAACATTGATAGAGATGGGATATTCACAGACCACTGCGGGATTGCACAGCCAAGTCCTAACGTGTCAATCATTATCTAGCAGCAATGACAGAGGTGGGAGAAGGCCAATCCTCCCTTTTTTCCTTTTCCAGTAAGCAGCTATTTAACAGCCCCACTAGCTGGTATGGAGAGAAAAAAAAAAATCTGAAGCTAATTAGCTGATGCCAAACTTGCTAGTAGTGGAAGAAGCCAAGTAATTACCCAGAACAGCATACTTTTAATGCATCCTTTCCAACATGCTTAGCCTCATTTAACATAATGGAACAATACACTGGCCTTCCTGATCATGTCACTGCAGCTGGCAATGATTAACAGAGACATGCAACCCCATTACTGCTCAAGTCCTAAAACTACTCACAGGCCTCAGTGTTTAGCTATGGGGAAAACTGCAAGCAAATCAACACTTTGTATGCTTAATGTTACAGTAAAGCCCCCATACACGCTATGCTGTGCTCTCCTGACAGCACCAGTACCTGGCTCTGAGGGCCTAGCAGGTACGCATATGTATTCTGACACCACACTTCTGAGCTTCAGATAAGCTTTTGAGAAAAAGTGTATTTCACACACAGAGAAAACCAAGATGAAACACAATGCAAGCACTTCAGTGTCATTTCTGGTACCCACTTGTTACAGACTGACTTAGAGCAGACATGGCTGTTTGCTTTTCAAGTTGCTACCACACCACGTTTCATTACTGCAGTCAGAGCTGGTATGAGACCCATGGTCCAGTCACAAATTGCTTGCTCCAAGAGTGTAAAAAAACCCTGCAAGTTCAAGTATGTAGAATGAGGCAGATGTGCCAATAACCCCTCCACAACATTCCTGCAGGTCAAGTATCCAGGGCACACTGGAAAAACGAGGCAGATGTGAGCAGTGGTTTAAAGATTAATACTTCAGTTTTGCTTCATGACAGTACACATACTGCCAGCAGTTCTGCTACTGAATTCTAATCACAGGTAAGAGTAAGCCATCACAAAAAGCCAAACTGACTTTGTGACAAGTGGTGTCACTGCTTGACTAACTACACTCACTGTGGTGTAACCAAAGACCTGTTATTATGATGTTTAGGTGCAGCTGCTGCTTCAAGATTTCAATGGAAAATGAAGAGAGCTACAGCAGAGGGGCAAGGCTGTCCCAGCAGGTCCTCTGCACACCAGGAAGAGTCTCGCCTGGAAGGTAACACAGAAGAGTTCAAATGTAACAATACCAGAAACAAATATGCAAAGCAGAACTTTGCGGAACAAGCGGGAACACGCGTTACAACACCTCCAAAATAAACTGAACGTCAGACAAGAGCTAGATCATGTGCTGAAAACAAGGGACCTTGAAATTCAGGTTCAAGAGTTAATGCAAAAAAGAGCTGGAGATCAGCATGTCTGGATGTCTGGAAACGTAAGCACGTTAATCCTGAAACACTACATTCAGTATTTCTAGTAACAAAGAGTTTAGAATTGCATTGCAAGACTGATGAAAAATGAAGTTGAGCATTTCACTACCAAGATGATTCTACGAGGCAGAAACACAGAATCTCATCACTGTCAATTAAAGGCAGAGGAAGGTATTATGCTTGTCAATCAAAGATTAAAATAAAGACAACTGTAATGTCCAATAGATTCTGGGAAGATACTCACAGGGATATTAATTCAAGCATTTATATGTACACCCTCAAAAATACTTCAGCTCAGCCTCCAAGCTGCATTAGCAAGTGAGTGACTCCCCAAAGCACACCCCAGGCTCAAGCAGCCATCACTGACCCAGCTCCTACCCAGTCAAGACTCTACAAAGGGATGCACTTCAGATGGGCCATCTCATCACTACAGAAAGTTCCAACAGTCCTTTTCTAGGCACTGATTGCACCCAGGTGACTAGTTAGTTGAGTGAGTTGAAGATCACATTCCCTCTTCCCCCCAGAGCTCCTCTAAGAGTATCTTCATTACATCAGAACTAAGAAAAAAAAACCCACACAAGCCGAGTCGTATGTACAAAGGAATCGGGTCTGGAAATTCTGATCTAAGAATCACAGTAAGTTGCTTATTGACTCTGAACAAAACAAAGCTTAAAACCGAAACCCACGCAGCTTTGATGCAAGCTTAACATACAGATATATATGGAGAGTGCTGCACTGTAATTCCACAGTCAGAAGTGTGATGTCAGAATACCCACAGTATAAGATTACATAGAAAGTCACCAAGTTAGATTATATTGCTTGTTACCTACCTGGACGCAGTCGGCAATGAGAATCTTGGAGCAAGCAGGAATACTACATCCGGGTCCTAATGTCCATTGCCATTTCTGGTACTACGTTCCTCACAGTTATGAACTGCAGAAATGCTGGCTAAGTGCAGTTATGTAGCAGGCCACTAGTTTTAAATGTAAATTGCAGTCTCAAACTCCAGCAAAAAACTTGCTGCCACAGTAAGTGGTTGCCAAGGAGAAGCCAAGAATTTTTCTACCATAAAAATACCACAAAATCTCAAAAGCAGTTTCGGTTTCTCATCGGTTGTATAAATGATTAGTGTAATGTGTCTACACCAGAAAATTATCCTGTATTCATTTCTGAGAAAGCATGAAGATATGTATAACGACACCAGTTTCTACAGGCTGCAGTTTTTAGAGAGCTAAGTGTCAAAATGGGCTCAGTTTTGATAAAACAAGCTAAATTGCAACAGCCAATGTCCTCCATGTCCAGTACAAAAATGTGTTACGTGATCCAGACCATCCAAAAACAGGTCTGACCAACAAAGCACTTTTCTAAATGGTTTTAAAAATTCAATTCTATACATCTGATTTTATGAAAAAAGTCCAAAACCTCATAGGAAGAGATCAAAGGAACAAAACTTTCTCACTTCCCACATTGAGCAACTTTATCAGATTTTTAAGTTGGTTTGCCAGCTTTTAAGACACCACCTTTAACAGGTCTTGAAAAAGAAGTTGGCTCATTTATTACATGCAACACAGAGCAGAACTTGTTTTAAATGATATTCTGCTTATGCAGCTACAAAGCTAGATTAAACCAAACATTCAGATGTTTTGAAAACTGCCAAATCTTTCAAAATATTTACTCATCACGTAATCATAGCAAGTCAGCTGTATCTTCCATACCTAACAGCAGCAGCTTACATACAGAACAGGGGTACCAAAAGACAACCTCTGTAAGGTACCAAGGACATCAGCATCCTTCACTCTTCCAAGTTACAGAACTACAAAAGAACATACTTTAGGATATGCGCCAGCATCTCTTTAATAAAGAATGACATGTAATCTGAAAAATAAACTGAAAAAATTAATTTAATGTTTACGTTCAGAATTCCCCATCTCAGACACCTTTGCCTTTTGTGGGTGTCCCATGAACACCCTCCAGAAAACACAGGCATTATTCAATACTACTTCAATAAAGAAAATTGCTGATTTTTAAGCTAAGTATCCAAGTACTCCCAAATACTGGGTCCACAGTTTAGGAACTGCCAGTTCAGAATTTCCTGAACAGCAATTCATTATTATTTGCTGGGAAAATAAGTGTTCACCAAACAAGCTGAGTCACTATTTAGTGCACTTAAAATTCTGAGTAGGGTTATACCTGGGATCAGCATTTCACAACATGCTATTTTTCCATTTAAGGAGTAACAGCACTTCCAGTGAGTACTTCACAAGGAATAATCTGCACTCTCAAATACTGCAAATCTGACACTGAAGTTTTAACCGCAGAGGAAATTTAGTATAGAATTTAGAATTAGCCAATGCTGAGCACGAGGAGTAGAAAGCTCTTTGGAAGGTTAAAGCTATTCACAGAATGCTGGGTAGCTAGGGAGTCATGGGGAGGTACAGCCAAACTAAGTTTACCTACTTCGTGCCAAGCAGGTTGATGTATCCTGCATCAACACCAAGGCATTTGACACTGGGAAACCACATTCCCAGCTTATCTTTTGCAATGTAATAAAAAACAAAGCAACTGCCTTATCAGTGAGTCCAGAATGCTTTGAAATTCTTCTGGGGCTTAATAAAATGAACAGCAAGCTAACGCATTCATCAAATCTTCTACAAAAGAACCTTAAAGGGAGTTTATTTGCACTGTGTAATATAACTCTTAAGCTCCAGGTTCAGATACTACTTTTGATGCATTATCTCCAAACATCAATAATAAAAGAGCGATAACCATCATGCAAGCAAGCTAATTTCTGTATTTTACATACAGGTTTTTAGGATTCACCCACCAGCTACATTATTTAAGAATAGTTCCTGCAGTCCCCATAATACAAACGATTGTACTCTGAACTATGCAAATTAGTCCACTCAATTAGCATGAGGACATAAGCAAGTTAACCTTATCACTCAACTAACACTTCTGGACTTTTTGCCAAGCAATTTCAGGCAAGTATACAATACGGAGCAAGGCCAGATCCTGCAATCACAGACAGCTTAAGAGCATATATAAATATCACATTAACAATCCTTTAGTTAGGAAGACAGCCAATACAACTCATTCTATGAATTTTTTTTAAGTAACCATTGCTAGTCTTCTGCTTAAAGTCTTTTAAAGATTCCAAGCAGTAACTGCCAAGGTGGTAAGTGCTACCATCCCACCACCCATCAGCTGTAGGGAATTCATGACACCGCTTCTTGCGGCAGAGCTGAAATTATGGCATCTTACAGCACTTGCAAGGTTTTCAGTTGCTTCCTTATTGCAGCACAATTCATGCTCAAAAAATCTGCACCTACTGCAAAGTTGGGCTACTATTTGAGCCGATGTTTAGCTAGAGGCATTACAGGAAGAGCTCTGACTCTTCACTAGAGTTCCACACACTGGTCTAGTTTGACCTCTACTCAAGCCTCTTGGTTTACTGGGGCAGGTGTGGTATCAGCCTCGTTTGTTTAACCACGAATGGCAAGAAGAGTTACTACATTTAGTTTTCTATTTATTTGAAGCACAGTAAAAAAAAGTTGGTACACTTGGGGAATTCAGTGGCACAAGGTACACTGCCATCAAGTTAGGGACGTTATACATCAAAAAAACAGCTAAATTTGTTTTGAAACACTGCATTACATAATTAAATTGTACTCGCCCAAACAGACCACTTACAAATATTAGGTCAGTAAGTTTCTAACATCCATAAAAACGTAGCTTTCTTACTAAAATGCAAGAATTAAAAAGTTGGTGTCTAAACAAGACAGACAAAAAACAAACTGGAATGAAACTACAGGTCACATCTAAAATCGGGGCTTTTTGTTTGGGCCTTCATATTCTTCTCTCCCTCTACCATATCCTGCTGGTGTTCCAGGCCCCATTCCTCTAGGACCCTGGCCACCCACAGGCCCCGCACCTCCCTGCCCAAAGCGTTCAGGACGCTATTGGAAGAGAATTAACAGTTCATTATATGTAGTTGATGTCCATGTGTGTTAAGTATATATTTTTAGAAGGTTCCGTAGTCAAGGTTCGTCGATACAATCACCATTGAGCCGATCCACAGGTACCGGGAACATAGAAAGGAAAAAAGGGTAATTTAAAAATTAGTTTATTGTAATACATGCCTTGAGGTATGTTCCCACTTGATGCATTCTCATACATCTGTTACAAAGAACAGATCCTCCCTGCAGTGCTAGAAATGTAAGCATTAGTGCAGATGTGAATTAACAACTTTTCCAAATGAGCTCTAGCAATTTTCAACCAAGTTAATGCAAATAGCTCTTGCAAACTTCTCACCTTTAGTGCAGTAGGAGCTTAGATTACATCACTGTCATTTCCAAATCAGCCTAGCCAGAGAACAAATCTTCAGGTCACTGAAGTAGGAGCTGACATTCATAAAATGTCATGGTAAACAGAATGCCTACTCACCAGTTAATGGCATGTGCTGCAATAGAGACCATGTGCTTTTCAAGATGGGGTTAAGACTACGGTCTGCTGACTAAACTGCAGAGGCCTTAGGCAGTAACCAAACCTGATTGTGAGCACTACTGGATTGCAAGAAGAAAAAAATGTGAAAAAAAAGCTAATGACCAGTGATTTACCTAACCAACACAATTCCTCCATCAAAGATTTGCATTTGTTAAAATCCCACATACTCCGGAACTGCTGCTGTATAATATGCAAAAATGTGTTCAAACAACTACAATTTCTTGTGTTTCCAGTTAGAATTCTGCACAGAGGGTTGTGTGCATCCAGTCAGTATCTCCCTTCCCACCCCACCTTCACCACAAGCTCTCAGAAAATTCAGAACTTCACAGCATTGAAAGGTTTCACACCAAGATGCAAAAACTAAATTACCCTGCAATAAAGCAGAGACTTCAGGTATTTTTTTACTGGTACCTCTAGCTGCATGTCTTTCATTCAGTTACTGTATCAGTAGGTGTGATCAGAATTCAGTCTACAGAACTGATGAATTATAAAGCCAGAGATAGCTTTAAACTTTCATTTCGAGCAAATTTTCAACTACCAAGTAACAGAACAATGGTAGGTGGTTTGTTACACAGTTTCTGCAACCGAAAATCCACACTTTGAGTTCTTGACTTCTCAAAGTCAGGTTCAATCCTCCCAAGAAAGGAATTTCAGGAAGATTACCTAGGTTCTTTCTGCCTAATTCATGGAAGCTTAAGCTTATCTCCAGTTCTGCTTAAAAGGTATCAGCCCAGTAACTGTGACAGCACTGTGTGGCAGAGATCCTCATCCTAAGAGCCGAGGCAGTTAAACCATTTGACTGTCACACCTTTTGACCATATCACGTTTTCAAGTCTTACACAAGTTCAGCATGCACCTGCACCATGATTTTCAGGAGAAAAATGTACACAGCATTCACCACAAATTGCTTAACTGTTCAAGGGAAACTTAGGAACTGCTTAATTATCAGTAGATTATATAGATACATTAAGGCCAACGGCACTGTCTACTGAACCAATGATGCTCTGCAAAGTTAGCATCCCTAAGATATGGTTCCCCCAAAAAAAAGCAGGATACTTGAGAAGCTACTATGGTAGCTCACCATGTTAATCCAGAGGCCTAAACCCACCCCAAAATCATTTAGTTCAGCTTGTGTTACAGAGTGCAAGCCCTTCCAGGAGGGTGAAAAAGCACACTACTGATGCCACCCAAGCCAACAGTTTTCCATCCTACCCATTAAGCATTTCTTTAATCTACAATTGTGTTGCTCAGTGTGATAACACCAAGCAGGCTCAAAGCCTATTCACACGTATAGTGTGCTAAAAATAGGAGTTTGGAAGCATACCTTGGAACACGAGATATGCTGTAGCTTTATCAAACTCTCCCTACAGTCATGCCCAAGATGGGACAAGAGTGGGCTTGCTTTTCTTTGCGAGGCAGGAACCACAAAATGCCTACAGTCAAGGATGGCTGGAACATGCCTAAAGCTAAAAACCAGCATTTCTGCTCTTCTATGGCAAACATCAGCACACAGAGTAAGTGATATGCTGTTCACCATTGATTACTTAAGTTAATCTGCTGCTTAAATAGAGATGAGTGCAGATTTCTGAATTAACAGCATACCCATACCAACATGCATCAATCCTAACTAGGCTTGGAAGGCCCAAAAGAAATGCAATGTTATACATCCGAAAGAACAACAAAAATCTCTCTTGTCCATAAAGCGTCAAATTTCTGAAAAGCTACTATAGTGTGTATTTCAGTTATGGAATTTCTCAAATTCTCTAGAATTTGTATTAAAAAAAAATCCTTCCAAGCCCAACAGTGACGCACAATTTCCAAAGTCCAATAAAGTCAGAATTAATTGCAAATATGCTCAGCAGCACATTTGAATTCACTTACAAACAACTTCCAACTCTGTAAGCTACCATAAGGGTTAAGAACTATACTAGTACTACATACTGCCACACTACTCCTCGTGTTAAACACCTGACAAGGAAGTCAGCAGTTAACAGTGACATTTACACAACCATCCAAACACTGGTAGAGAACTCAACTGCCAACCACAACATTTCCCTTATGCTAAACTAAAGCCACCACAGGATACGTTACCATGTCACTTCCCATCATAGAACCACTCATGGCTGCTTGGCCAACTCCTGGATTAGCTTCATAACCTATGCCGCCACCACCTCCAAGAGGTGGGAATTTCTGGGCTGCAGAAGCATAAGGATCTAAGAAAGAGAAATATACAATCATATTCTGACAGTTTCTAAGTTAACCACATCAAGTAATTATTTAAAAATTCTTTACCTCCCATGTTCATTGTGGTGGCACCACCCATTCTCATGTCTCTCTCCCTCTGCACAGAAGAAACAACTTTTAGCACAGATAATCCACTCCTGAAATCCATACCTTTCAGGAGATAAAGCACACGTACAGCCAAGTACTACCACTCCACCTACACAACATCTCATTATCTAACCTAAAGGAAGCAAAATGCATCAATCCTGAAAAGACATTAAGAAAATCCTAGACAAAGCGAAGTAAAAAAAAAAATTAAAATATCATGATTTCACTTACTGGATCCATGTAACCCATTCTACTGTAATTTTCTTCCCTCTGTCTTCTCATTTGTTCTTCCATCTCCCGTTGACGGATCATCATTTCCTCCTCCCGCCGCCGCCGCTCCTCCTCCTGCCTGATCACCCCAAAGCACACTGTTAAACCTCAACATTCAGCACCACAACTCCCATGAGCAGTTTAAAAGGCACCAAATGATTACACCAAAGCAAAGATGATACTCCACGGTGTTCAAACAGGAAGAAAAACTTACGCTGCAGTTCAATTTCTCATACAAACTGAAGCAGCAATGACGTTTCTTGAAAAATAAAAACTTTCATGTGTAAGTCATTCAAAAATTAAGTGAATGTAACATTGACAAAAGTCCCACGAAAGCCAAACCAACCTCAGCTGAATTTCCTTGCGTTTCTGCATTTCTTGATTATGGAGTTCTTCCATACGTCTCAGTTCCTCCTGACGCCTCATAAGGTCTGCAGAAATGAAGCCTGTCAGCAGCTACTTCACAAACTCGTGTCAGATTTAAACTCAGATTTTACATCTGTCAACCTCATCTGCAACAGCTACCTTCTCAGTGTCGCTGAATACTCCATCCAAATTAAACGGAGAAACTACAATTTTCTGGGTTTTTAAGCCCAAAATTCTAAGTTAGCAGTAAGGAGCATGAATTTATTTGAACAGCCACACATTTAAGCTAGCATTAAAAGCAAAACCAGGATGAACAAAACAAAAACTGAGCCAATTACCTTGACGCAGGAGGTTTGCTTGATGCTCATGATAAGCATCTTCCATCTCACTTTCAAGTTTGTCCTTGGCGTCTTTCATGTTTTTTGCCACTTGCTCTCTCTGCTGTTTTTCCATTTCATCTAAAGATTTCCACCTCTGGGAATATTCAAATTCAAAACTGCCAGGCTGAGCAAAACGGGGAGGAGTCTCTCTCTCCCTGCAGAAAGGAAGATGCTCCTTCAGACTGGGTTAACTTTGCAACTGAAGGTCAATAAAATATCACAAGCAGATTTATCAGGGAACATCAAAGGAACCCTGGAAATACTGCCTCACAACTACATGATGGAAAACTTTGTGATATAATGCTGCTAACAAGACAGCATTTTACATGCTTGAACAGCAGCACGTAATATAAATAATCTCTAGGGCAACCTTAGCAAATAAGGAGACAAAAATCTTGCAAAAACTTCAGAGACTCCACTGCTGGCAACTGCCAGGTCCAAAATTCTTAAACAAGACAGACCTGTGCCTGAGTAGGTGCAGATGCACAAAGCAGCACAAGGAGGGATAGAATTTTCACTGTGCACTTTCCCAAAGCACTGTGTTAAAAACAAGGAAGAATCTTCATTTTAATTTCCAAAATGCCTGAGGGCCACGGTGTATTTTGTCATATAAAGAAAGTGGAGTGTAAAATACAGTAATTAATGGAACAAAACTAAAAAAAGCTTTCCATACATTAGCAATGTAAAGTATTTCAACATTTGAGCACTGTACTAACTACACTGTTTTCAAAAGGCACTGCCTCTACACTGTTTATGGTTTTTGATCAAAGTTACAAAGTTTTGAACATTTTCTCAAACAAACAAGACTGACTGGATCTCCCCTGGCACTCTCTTTTGTGGTCTGGGAAAATGCATCATTTCTACAACTGATTTAATACACAGATTTTAGCCTAAAACTGCTACCTACTCTTTTATGACCATGGGGCAACTTTGCGAGGCAAATACATGGACAACTACTTTTATATTAATCACAGAACGAGACAAAAGTTTTACATAATTTCTCATATCATAAATGTTTGTAAAAGCCCTGAGGAAACAACATGAGACACAGCTCAAAGAAGATGACAGCTCTCAACAAGTTGAACAAACAGCTGAAACCTGATTTTCTACATATTCCAAAACCCATCTGTTTCAGGGCTGCCATGTAGGCTTTAGTTTGTGATACAAGGTTGAAAACAGTTTGTGTAACTCACAGTGAATGCACTTAATAATCACTGTTACATTACCAAAACCACCCTACCAAAAAAAACAAACAAGAAGGGAAATAAACTAATAGACATTCAAAGCCTGTTTCTGAAAACAAAAGACCATCTCCTTCAGTCTGGAACAACACTAAGTACATCAACAATATATTTTTATATCAAGAGATACTGCCTACTTTTGATACATCGGATTCTTCTGAGCAAGCTTTTCTGGAAGACCATCTTCATCATCCAGTTGCTCCAAAGGTTCCACAATAACCGGCCTAGGAGTGCTGAACAAAAAATGCTCGTTTTACATTTCTGTAAGAACCTCTATTCGGAAAACCGAAACGCTGACAAATTTATGCAGCTTAAACCTACAAATCCTAAGCAGCCAAGTACTTACGTTGTCAACAAAAACACTCCCTCAGTACACCGTTCAAACGCTTTTCTCGCAGCCGGCTTTGATGCAAATTCAACAATGCCTTTTCCTGTTGATCTACCTCGATCGTCTACAATCACAACAGCTCTTTCCACCGGACCAAACTGGGAAAAAGCTTCCTCCAGCAACTCGTTAGACACATAGGGTGAAAGATTACGCACTGAAAGAGCAGCAGCATGTGTGGCAAACCGAACACGAAGCTGTCGACCCCTCATGGGGGTATCGTCCAGTTCTGCCTTCGCAATTTCTGCAAGAGCTCTGGATTCCTGGGGAAAGTTGAAGATCCGGTTTTAGAAAACCAAGATGTAACTAACAACTTCCGGAAAATTAAAGGGATTGACGTACTGTACGAAAGCCTACCAATTTAATGAATCCAAAGCCTTTCCCTTTGTTGATAAAAACCTCTCCTGGCTCCCCATACTTGGCGAACAGTCTTTTAAAGTCTTCGTCTGTTATATCAGCAGGCAAATTTCCAACAAATAACCGGCAACGCTGAGTATAAGTCTTCTCCCCGGGTCGCCTCAGAAGAGAGAGGTTTGCCTTAAATCCCTACAAAGAAGCAGACCAAGTTCCAGCCATCCCTGCCTCCAGCCCCGCCGCCGAGCCGCGGCCTATCTCCCGCCGGGATATACCCGGAGCACCTCAGTGACACGGCAACACAAGCCCCAGGCTGCCACAGCCCCCCCAGGGCACACTCCGGGGATGCGGGGTTCCCCCCTGAAGCCGCCGCCGCCGCCGCCCCCCGCGCTCTCCCGGGCCCCCCGCTCGCGCTCCTCCCCTCAAGATGGCGGCGGGAGCGCGCGGAGCCGCCGTGCCCTGACGGAGCCGCCGCCATCTTGTGGCTCCGGGATGAGGAGGAGGAGGGGGGGGGGCCCGTGACTCACCTCGTCCGAGAGCTTCTCCCCGCCGCCGCCGGCCGAGCCCTGCTGCGCGGAAAGGCTCTGTTGTCCCGGGTGTTGCTGAGCGCGGCCGCGCGGTTCTCCGCCCGGTCCGCCGCGGTGTCCCGGCCCGCCTTTGTGAGGCCCGCCGGGCCCCTGCTGGGGACCTCCCGGTCCCTTGGGCCCGCCGCCGGGAGATTGTCCTTGTCCCTTCTTAGGGCCGCCGGCTGGGGTGGGGCTGGGGCTCGGCTTAGGCTGCGGCTGCCCCCCGGGACCGGAGGGAGTGGAGGAAGGCGCCGATACCGGGGTCTGCTGCTGCGGCGGCTGCCCCGCAGGCAACGCAGATGTCGGAGGCGCTCCAGGGCCGGCCTGGCTGCCGGCAGGCCCCGCCGTGGTGGCGGACGATGAAGAGGACGAAGAAGGCGGAGCGGAGGTCGACGCGGGCGGCTTCGGAGGCTCCGGTTTCGGACCTCCGCCCGGCGGGCCGCCCGGGCCTTGCGGGCCGCCCCCCATTGGGCCGCGGTTCTGGCCCATGCCCATACCGGGCGGCGGTGAGCGGAAATCGTGGTTGGGGCCCCCGCGGCCACCCCCGCCGCCGCGCCGGTGGAAGCCGCCTCCGCCGCCGCCACGACTACGGAACCGATCCCGCGACATGGTGGAGGAAGCGAGAGGAGGTGCGGCGGCCGCAGCTGCTGCTCCTCACAGTCCGCTGCTTAAAATGGCGGCGAGCTGAACGGCCTCGCCGCCGCCTTTGTCCGCCCCTAATATAGTGTCCCCGCCCCCGGAAACCACCCCCTCCTCCCCGCTAGCCAACCGGCGGCTGCGGCGGCGATGACTGATAGGTGAAAGCTCCAATGGCACCGCCCCGTTCCGGTCATTCTTTGATCTCATTGGTACAGAACCCGCCCGCTGTCGATTGGCTCATTTGACCGCCGACGATCGCACCGGGTGATCCGTTAACCTCCTGCGGGCCGATTGGACGGTTTGACCGGAGGGAGGCGAAGTCGTGCGGGAATCCCGGCTCGGGATTGGTTGGCCGGGCTGTCAGTCAGGCGGGAGGGGGCGGGGCCGCCACGCTGTGAGCTCCTCAGAGCAGCCCCGGGGCCTTGGAGGGGAAGATTTCCAATAAATGTAAATTAGCGAGTTCTGCGGCCTTCTCTCTTCTGCTTGGAAAGTAAATTGGATATTAAAAAATGACTATTTATTCATCCCAGCGCGGGAGGTCACAACGGAGGGAGTGGAGACAGCGACCCACAGAATACACAGTGAACACAATACAGCTCCGGGCAAGAAAATGGACGTCAGTGCCCCAAAATGTAAAACAATGTAGGAAAACAAAGCAGCTGTAAAATTCACAGTGCCATATGGCCACGATATTCCACACTCTGACACAGAAAAGGGGACAAACCGACTCCCCATCAATTTAATGTCACTGGTTCCAGCGGTGTCCCCCTGGAGACACCAAACTGACATCAAACAACGTGACACTTTTACACTGTCCCTTCCCAGGGATTTCAATCCATCGCTCCCACCCATGTCTCACATTCAGTTTCAGGTCTGAAGGACTCAACACCCTGTGAAGCCCGAGCAGAAGCCACGTGTTCATTTTGTTTTGCACAAAACCTTTAACTGTTGCCTTGTTGTGACAAAACATCACTCATCAATCTCATAAATATTTGTGCAGTCAGAGGGGAAGTTGGACGTCATTCATAAGTAAATGAATTTTCCTGTGGCTTTAGACTTTTAAAATAAAACCCTGCCGTCAATTATTGCTCTTTTCCCCCCTCAGTCTCTCACTGTCTCTCTGGCATCCAGCACTGCCAAGCCCAGCAGAAGGGAAGCCCCAAGCTGCTGTAAAATGGATCCTCCCGGAGATGTCAGCCCCTCTGCCAGCACTAAGGGTTTCCACCACGAGGTGTCTCAGAGGTTAAAGCGTTGGAAGAAAAAATTCGGGACTGGCTGTTGCTGCAGACAAACTGTCTCTGCCTCCCCATCGCACCTGGTCGCGTCTGTTCAAGAAGCAATAAAAATAATGAGTGTAAAAGGATTTTTTCCACCTTTGTTGTGTCCTAAGCGAACTGTATTTTAGGGAGCTATTCATTTTTATCACCCTTTGAAAGAAATAAAGAGTATCATTCTGCTCCTGGTCCTGCTTAATTCTGTGCAACTTACCTGAAGTCCACAAAATGGCTTTGGATCTCCATGTATCTAGTAGAGGACAGGATATAACACATTTTGTAACTGCAATATGAGTATTTATCCTGGCTTAATAACAAAGAAATACTGATGTCCTTACAAGGGCTTGAACTAAAAATGACCTCTGGTAACAATCACCTATTTCCAAAGTACTCACACAAGGCAGCAGCTGTTCCCATGCAAAAACAAACACCAGGGAAGAAAGAGTGAGGTGTTCTCCCAGGGATGTCCCACTGGAAATAAGTGTTGTGTCTGAGATCCAAAACTCCTCCAGACAACTGGGACACCATTTGAAGCATTTCTGTAGTACTTCTCCATCCTTCCTACTGATCTGGTTATTAGGATGGTTTGTGCATCCATAATGCTCATTTAGTTTAATGGGGGCTGTTGGGAGAAGCAAAAAAGGAGGGAGAACTCAAGACCCTTCCCTGCCCCAAAATACTAATATCTGCTTAAAAAATAACACCAGTGTTAGGACTTCTGAAGATTTTGTATACTGTACAACTGATCTACAAAACTGAATTGAGCCATGATAAGAAGTGGCCCGTGGCTGAAGAAAGAATGACCTGCAGCAGGGCTTAGAGGAATGTTTGAAAGAGGCAATCAGGCAGGCACTGAGGTGTCTGAAGTTAGAGATGTTTCAGGGTTATCCTCAGGTAAGGAGGGGACGCATCTCAGCAGGTGGCTGATTTAGATAATTTTCCCCCAAAGAGTCTCTTCCTCCTATAAACATAAACAGAAGAGTGAAAAGAATAAATCTGCATTATCTCTGTATTATTAATTGCAGATTACAGGAGGAAAGAGCAGCATGTGTCCAGCCCTCTAATAACAAATAATTACCCCGTGAGGCTCTCTAAGTGTCCCACATACAAAGAGAAGAACTGGAGGAATCACAGCAACGTGTGCCACTGCTAAAGAAGCAATTAAACATTGTCTTGAGCACTGAGCACCTGTTCTTTCCCTCCCTGGCTGCCTGCTCTCCCCTCCCTCAGCAGGAGCTGGGTTCTGCAGAGCGATGCCTCACACATTGTGTCTGCTGCAGGCACACTTCAGCACGCCAAGCCTGCCTCCCAAGAGGCTCCAAGAGCCCTTCACTTCCAATGAAGTCAACTGGAGTTAAGGATGCTCACTGGCTTGCAGAAGCACTTAGCAGAGTTGTACAACAAAGCCGTGAATCCACGGAGTTCCTTGAGCTGTGGAGAGAAACGAGCCATGCATAACTAAAATGTATCCTGCTGCCCTGCAGTTAGCAGCTTCCATTTCTGCTGTGAAGAGAACTTAAAATTTTGTCACTGGCAATAAATATGTGCCAAGAATGGGAGGTAGTTGTTAGAGACAGTCCTGTTCTTCATTCTTACAGACGAGACAAGTGCTCAACAGAAAACAGATATAGCAGCTCTGCAAAAAAAGAAAAAGCAAAAAAAAAAGGTGATATTTGGCCATGCAAAGAATGTAAATGGGGCAGAAAAAGGGAGCAGACTCATAGTGCTGCATTTGCTCAGACTGCCATGACTTTCTTAAAAATTTAAAGACTGGCAACGTCTTTGTGTATTTCTTTTTAACCAACTGTTATTTCCAAAACATAAACTAACACCAAACATACAGGAGGTAACGATAAGAAAATTAGAAAACCTTTGTTTCAGAACATGGAACTGCTAGAAGTGCCAAATGAACAGTTTCATTCTGCATTTGGAAAAAGTGATGTAGTCACTCCTGCATAACCTACAACAAAAAAACAAGAGGAAAACTCCAAAACCAGGAATGGCCAAACAATTCCATAGAATACCTACTGCAACAAAGATGAGTTTTCTGATTGCTCCCTATGCTAACCTCCACCTCCAATCTGCTGAGGAGCAGATGCATCCATGTCTCAAGGATGTCTCTGGCTAATGGTTAAATAACAAACCTGGTTCCCTTCCTGCTCCTGACACAGACTTCTTCACAGCAGATCACCCAGTAAGAAAGTAAGCTTCAAAAGTACTGCAAGAAACAGTGACTTGTAGATGGACTACTGACAATTTTTAAGGCTACAGAGTAAAAAGTTGGAGAGTCAGTGACACAGAGTAGCATCAGCTGTTTATAACACAGATGTAAAACTCTGGGTACCACATTTTCACATGCTGGTCACTATCTGTTGAAATATTTTCTGAGGATGAAATTAAGTTCCTTCATCACTGTTAACTCTGACTTCAGAAATCCAGTGTGCTTATAATTACCTGTGTCTGTGGCTTATCTTTCCATTTCCACAGGGTTGCACAGTGACAATGAATGAAAACAATTTCCTTTATATTTATACCCAGAGTGACTTTGGGGATCTGAGAACTGCTATATTTGGTGTGCAAAAACTGATGTCTGGAATGTTTGGAAACAAAAGCCCGTGTGTATTTAGTTTTAAAAAGAAGATGCAGAATAGATTTATAATTATTGTAATTAGAATAAAAGCATGATTGCACTGAACCTAAATCCTTGCCCATATTTTGTATACTCCCACAAGTCCATCCAAACAGAAATTGACTCCATAAATAACAATACTAGATCATTCCCACTACAAAAAGACACTACTGATTATTGATGATGCTTGTATTTCCTCCTAGCTGTTTACATCCTCCCACCCTCCAGTTCACAGAGTGCTCTGGATAATGCAGCAGGCACAAAAAAAACCCCCTCAGAGATGTGAGTGACTGCTCCACTCTCACCCTGCCTGCAGGACCTGCCCCTGGATGTTCTTATCAAGCAAAATACAGAGGGGCATTTGTTTGCAGGAGCAGAGCTAGAATATTCTCTTTAGAGTTCAGCTTCCTCCTTTCATCCCAGCCACCATCAGACACTTCCTGACATTTCTCCTGCAGGCAGAGCAAGGCAACTGCTGGTTGGGTTTGGGTTTGTTTTTTTTTTCCCCTTTTGCAAAGGGCTGCTCCTTCAGTAATCTGTGGGTGGTGGGGGAAGGGGATGTTATCTCAACAGCAAATACAGCCCAGAGCATCTGGGATGTCAGGGGGAGTTTCAGGATGGAAGCAGGCCTCTGCCAGCCCTCCTGCCTTCCTCTGTCTATGACTAAGCACGCTGAAGACGTCGCTTTTTAAAACTTGGCTTCTCTCTCTCCTTGATCTTTGTTGTTTCCAAACCTCCTCTTCCCCTTTGTCCTCACAGCCCCGGAGAACTGACAGCAGGCTCCTGACATCACCAATGCCAGGGAAATGCAAATCCCACCGGACCAGCCAGACAGAGCCTGGTGCTGGGGACAAAGCCAGAACCACTGCAGAGCTGGGGACAAACTCCCCTGGCTGCTGCCTGTCCCCCCCAGAAGACTCCACGAGCAATTGTTTTCCTACTGAAATATTCACTGGGTTTGCTCACCTAATTTTATCTCTGCCTGGGAAGTGTCTGCAGGATGGGGTCACCTGAAACTAAGAGATTTCAGCAGTTCTGCCTGTCTCTGGGACAGAAAAGGCTGCCAGCTGCTCCTCTCCCCCAGAGCTGTCCCATGGCTCTGCTCAGGAGGTGCCTCCAGGTTTCAGGGACCTGTAAATAAACCTGCCTGGATCCAGGGTGTCCACTGAGATCAGACCCAACCTCACTCCCCAGCAGAGCCTCCTCTCAGCTGGGCACACAAACTCCTCCTCACCCAGGCCAGAGGTGCTGAGGTCCAAACACTGTCCTGGCAGAAGGCTGGATTTGCAGAGGAATTGAGGACAACCTGAAAGAATCTCTGGATTTTGCTCAGGAAACTGCACTGGCAACCACACATTGTCATGAGCACAGAGCATGTTTGTGCAGGGTGGGGTACAGCTACAGAGGCCAGGACAGCCAGGCTGGTCTCATCTGTGCTGGTCCAACCCCTCCAAAGCCAGTACCTGCAAAGTCCCATATTTTATACACTACATTGCTCATCTCAGCTTCTCCTTGGGCCCCAGATATTTCCCATGTTTCCCAAACATCCATGTTTTTCAACCCATCTTACAGAGCCTGGGTGCTCACTGAGCTGACTGGAAAAGAACCATGATCATCTGTTGTAATTAACTTGTGTTTGGCCCAAAAGACACAGCAGCAGCAGCAGTTCCCTGAGCACTTGCAGTTCCCTGAAGGGAACCTGAGCTGGGCCCAAGTGCTTTCATCCCAGGCCGTGTGGCTGGCAGGTTTTCCAGGTGATCCACATTGAGCTGTGTGTGCCTCTGGGGATGTGGAAAGTTCATCCATCCAGTTCAGTGAACTGCAGCCTGCATGTGAAAGGAGCTCCGTGGCTTCTTTTTTAAATGTCAGTGTTTTAAAGATGAACAGTCTCATGCAGAATGGTGCAGCAGACTGTAATACAGGCACCCCAGGGGTAAATTAAAAAGTCATTCAAGAACAATACTGGGGAACAATCTTATCTTTTCCCTGCCTTATCCAGGCATTTATCTAAGGTGGGTTCTGCACTACCCATCACCACATTATCTACATACTATATAGTCTCTTCTTTAGCCACATCAGTACATACACAGTTCATTTAGAGTCAGAATTAAGTCAGGTCTGAACAAGCTGGAAAACATTCCACACTCTTCAGAGAGCAGGCTGAGGACAGCAAAGCTGATCTGGTTTTACATGGTCCACCCTCAGTGCCCAGAGTATCAGCTTAGGCAAGCCTTCCCCAGGGCCCAGATCTCGGCAGCATATGGCTGCATTGGGATCTGTTACAAGGGCAGGTTCCATTTCTAACAAAATATTTAGTTTAGTGGTCTGAAAGTGTTTTCAGTTGCATGTTGAAAGTTTACATATTTCCATATCAACTCCTTAATTTGCTAATGGGAACCACGCAATGAAATAAAGATGTTTGTTCCCATTAGCATGCCTGAACAAGTCAAATAAAATTTTTATTTTATTAAATGCTATGGAAATGTACAGTGTAGCCCCAAGAAGTTGTTAACACTTTTGTCAAGTCCTGTGATGCTACTGGAATTGTCCAGGTATTTGAGATTATGCAGAATGCCTAAGCATTTGGAGATTTGATTACATGAAAATACAGACTTAATTAAGCCAAACAAACAAGCGACTCCCTCTCCACACATTCACTTTATACATTTAATCCTAAAAATGTATAGATGGTGCACTATCAGCAATCAGAGGCAAATGAACAAACAAACAAATTTGTTATCCTTAAGATCTATCCTTAAAACCTGGTATTTTGAGGTCTTCCTCCTGAGGGCTTGGATTACTCCTTGTTTAGGTAATTTATAAACATTTATGTTCTAAGAGGGCTGTTACCTCTTTTTTTCCCTCTCTCTCTGTACTTCCTGCCTTCCTAGAAAATCCCATTCAGAAATGAGTGCATTTGCAGTGCTCAGATGACCTGCACATGCTCTCTGCCTTTTGTGCACCACACCTGCCCCGTGTTCAGACCCTGTGACAATCTGTAGCTACTCAAAAGCCAATACCAGTATAAATATTAAGTTATATTGACATTTTTTATAGTTACTGTATTTTGTGCCCATTAAAAGGATTAGAGTAGTCATTCTTTTCATCCGTAGCTATCTAGGATAAAAGTACTTTTGGAATAATTACTAAATTTCACATCAAGCTCATAGTTTACATACATCTTTTGTCACTAAAAATTCCCAAATTCTTTTAAGAAATTTCACAAAATTATTAGTCAACTAGAAATATTCTACACTTGAGGATGAGGGTAAATGTACAAACGAAAAGCATTATCTGCATCTTATTAAATTATGACATTAATTATTTCACTGTCATCGGAAGACAGTAATTTCTAGAGACCTAGATTTCCTTAATGAATCCCAATATTCTGTATCCAGCATTCTGGGCCAGCTGAAGGACACTGTACAAGGATCACTTCATTCACCACTGAAATGCAGCTGCTGCTTAATACCACCCTTTAATTCTGCAAATCTGATAAAGCTCAGAAGCGGAAATTTCTCTTTAAGTTTTAATTAGCAATTAGATTATTTAAGTAGTAAGAAGGGAACACATTGTTCTTATCACCTGTTTATGGGTGCTGGTGATGTTTTACATTTTTCATAACAAAAAAGGCAGCAATATCTCTCACAGAGTTCCAAATTTTTTTCTGAATAGCCCTACGCCTTAGTGAGGTTTTGAGTGTGTTCATTATTGGAATCCATGAGAATGACAGGAAATATCACAAAGCTTTAAATATTTAGGTTTTAACCTTGTAGGTTAAACCATTTCTTGCAACCAAAATACGACCTCTGAAGTGTTTCAAGTTAAACAGATATTCAAGTCTTCACTGGATTAAGTCCTCAGAGTCTGTAGAAACAACTCATATGAATTTTTTATCAATACCAGATGAGGAAAAATGTGGTCAAACACAAACCATCCATTCCGGCATTAAAAACATGGCTGTTCCACAGTTGTACCAACACATGTTAAATTAACTTAAAAATTATATAATGTTCATTCATGAGGGGTAGAGCAGAGGCATAACAAACACAAACCAGACTGGCCTGTAGTCTCAGGCTGATTCTAATAAAGGGAACCAACCAAATGTCCTGAGAAGCCTCCACACCACCTCTAAAACTACTGTGGAGCAGATCCAGCGTGGGAAGGAAGCACTCCAGAGAGGCCCAGATGTGAAAGTGAAGACTTGGGTTGAAGGAGACGTGAAAACCTCTCATTGCTTTGGGGTTGGAACACAATTACCTCATCAAATTATGGTCTGTACTCTTTGTTGAGTAAACAAATACATCCAATACATACCATCTCCAGCTGGGAGACCGCCAGCCCAATGCGTCAACTCCTGCAGCATTCCCGAAGGGAAATCACCCCCGTGCCGCCATGGGATCCAACTCCTGGGGCATCCTCACCATGGGACATCTCCTGGGGCATCCTCACCATGGGACATCTCCTGGGGCATCCTCACCACCAGCTGGAGACGCGGTGTCCCAGGGGGTGAGCAGGACCCTGAGGAACAGGGGGAGAGCCGGGAGCCCCTGAGGTGTTGTGTGGTGAGGCGGCCCTGAGGTGGCCTGGCCGGACACACCGGAGAGCCGAGGCCTGGCGGTGTGTGAGGAGCGGGTGTCCCGCGGTGCCACAGGCGGTCACCACCTCAGAGCGGGCCCGCTGGCCATGCCACGAGGTCACGAGCCCTTTGGCTACCATGGGATCGGTCGAAGCCCGCCAAGGCCTCAGGAGGTGCCTCCAACTCCCAGAGCGCCCTTGGGGTGCCCGTGATGGGACCCTCAGCCCCGACCCCTACCCCCCCGCTTTGGTTTGAGGCGCTGCGGGGGTGACCCCCCGGAGATCCCTGTGTGCGGGGGGGGTGGTGGTGATGGTTGGGGTGGTTGTGGTGACCGCACTGCGCGTGCGCGGAGGGGCGGGAGGCGGGAACGCGCGGCGGTGCGCAGGCGCGGGGAGCGTGCGCGCTGTGTCCCCGCGCTGCTCTCGGCGTTGCAGCTTTAAGAGGAGCCGCGGCCTGGAGGGTCCGACCCCCCCCGGCCCTAGGGAGCCGCCGGGCCCCCGCCCCTGCCCCTTCCCGCCGCTCCACGGCGCGGGGCCGGCCCCGGCACCCCGCGGACCCTCCCCCCGGCGCCCCCCGAAGGGAGGGGAAGGCTGAGAGGGAGTGACCCCCCGGCCCCTCGCCCCGGGCTGGGACAGCTGAGGGGGGGGGCGCGCAACATGGCGGAGGCCAAGGAGGAGGGGCCCGGCCCCCGCGGCAGGGTGAGTGGGGGGCGCCAGGGGAGGTCAAAGGGGAGGGGGCAGGGGGCGGGGGTAGCGCGGGATGGGGGCCGGGATGCGGCGGCTGAGGCGCGGGGTCCCCGCCGGTATCCGCGGCTCTGACGGGCGGTCCCGGGGGACCCGCAGCTTCCCCCCCACCTCCCCAGCGCCGGAGCTGCCTCCCCCCAGCCCGGGCACAGGCGGCCCTGGGGCTCTGTGTCGCTCCGGTGGGCAGTGCTGTCCCCACGGGCCTGGAGCCACGCTGCTCCTCGGGCTGTCTTTGGCTTTTCCCTGAGTTCTCCTCAAGGAGAGCGTCCAGGCGGCATCTTCCTGAGCCTCTCAGCATCACTTAAACAATAAACTTAGAGCCCGCTGGGATCCATTGCCACCGCCGGCTCTCCGTGTTTAAAATACAGTGTTCTTGATGCTCTTCTTACAATATACCCCGACTGTCCCTGTCAAGCCACAGGGAGCTGTCAAGATGGCAGATGCCTCCAGTTCTGAGGTACTGAGGCTGCAGCATTGTGTGAGGGCCCTGCTGATCCCCAGGCTTGGTCTGTCAGTGCCCTGGCCATAGAAACATTTTGTCTGTAAATAAATGGAAGGTCCTTTGTGGCCCCCACCTTGTAGCCTGTGAAGTCACCGAGGGAGGACAACTTATTCTGTGTTCAAATAATCCTGTGACAAGTCATTGCCTCTTACCTGCATGTGTGTAATTGCTGATTAAAAGCATTCTGGTAGGAATGAGGTGAAGTCACATTTGAAGTTGGATGGAAGGGTCCATAGCCCAGAGCAAGACTCTGAGCTGTCCACTTCCCTTTTCCCAACGATGAAGAAGTTTTCCCATTCTCCAGCCTTGCAAAAGACAACACCACCAGCTCAACTTTTCCATTCCTCTATGGAGAAAAGTTTAATTTGCTGAATTTATTTCGGAGTGGATGAAACTTATGTTTGCAGTGAAACTCATTGTTGCTAAACGGAACTGTTGACCCTTGAGGTCAGCTGGAGGAGTTGCACAGACATTGTTTGGCTGCTCTGCAGTAATGGAAATGAACATCATCACTGATTTGTCATAGACCCATATCTTCCAGACACTTGCAGTTATGTACAAGCTCGTGTAATTTTTGCAGAATTGCTCACCAAAATGACAAAATGTAAGATTTTGGGGGATCCAGATCTTCGTTCTTTGCAAGAAGTTTAAAGGGAAGTGGCTGCTTGTAAGACAGTAATCTAAGAAATCTGAATTAAACTTCATTCCTAGTAACTGAAACTTGCCAATCTTGCTTGTAGGAGGAAAATACCTTCTGGCTCCAAGGTCTGACAGTGAGGTTAATCTTAACTGTGTCAGAAAGACTCCTGTGATATTTAAAAATAAATAGTAGCACCAGAGTGCTCTGTTGTATCAGTGTGTAATCTTCCAAGTCCAAGACCTGAATTCCCTCCTGTCCCTTCCCCATCATAAAACCAGTTTATGCATCACGATGTTTTTGAAGAACATGGGGAGAAGTGGATCCTTCTGGCTACTTGAAAGACCAATGGAACCTCTGAAGAATGAGATTATCATCCTATAAATTCAGCACACTGCTGTATCTGCTGTGTTAAAGCCAGAATTAATGAGGTCCTGGAAAACCTGCACGTCCCATTTCTCTTCCCCTTAGTGGTACAGTTCCCATTCTCTTTCAAACCCTGTGTCGAAGTCTAATGAGCATTTCTTACAAAATTCTGTCCTTTGTACAGAAAAAATAAAGGCTTATTTAATAAATCCTTCACAGAAGAACTTAGGAAGTGCTGGTGCATTCAGAATTGCTCTTTTCTATAATAAAATCTTTTGCAAATATTATTCTGGAAGCTCAAACACTGAAACTGGCATTTTGCAAACCCTGTTGATGAGCAGTTGCCATTTTCTAGCTCAATGAACAAAAAACTAACAAAGTTTTTGCCAGTGTAAGACTGATATAGGAATTTGTCTATTTTTTTAATAGTATCTGAAAAGTTCCTATGACAAAATTGTTATTTTAGAAAAAGTCAGTTTCTACCGCATATGAATTTTCTGAAGAAAAGATACCAACATATTTAACTTCATTCTTGCTAAATTTTATCAAGATGAAGGTGAGTGGTGTCTGCTTGTGTGGGGTTTTTTTGTTTAGTTCATAAAAATATTTGTGGCTCTTCAACTTGTACCTAAAAGCACTGTCTTGAACAGTTTGTGTTTTGAATAGAATAATAATTAATTTACAACAATTCTGTGTCTAGACAATACTCTGAACTAGAGAGGACAGTGTGGGCTGTACAGTGGTAACTGCTGAAATTGGACACTTGGGCTCCTGATGGTTAATTGTGGTGTGAAGAGGTGAACACCTGAGTGTCTGCATCAATAAACCAGCTGTTTGCAAAAGATTTTTAATTTTACATGTCTTTAATTAAAAATTGAAGGAGATCCCTTAATTTAGAAAGTTTTGTTACTGAACTACTGTTGAACAGTACCAAGACACTGAAAGCAGTTCCCTGCAGAGGCTTTTGCACCTCTCAAAGGATGCTTTGATGCCATAATCTTTGAATTCACCTTCTATAAATACACATAATGGACCTCAGTCTTTTACATTGTCTTTTCACATTGTATAAAATACAGGGAAGGTCTTTGTGCCCACTCCAAGGCCAGTTGCATGATGAGGATAGTGGAAATTAAATTTGAAGTCACTCCTGATGTTCTTGAAGAGGTTATTTCAACTTTTCTCTCATTTAGTGGCTCTTGCATCCCATCATTCTATCCAGACATTCCAGTTCACCCTGGCCTTTCCCTAAACAAGTATCACAGCAAGTTTTATCTAGTGAATTTTCTTCAAGGTTTTCTGTCCATGGCTGACTCTGTTCAGGTGATTCCCATGACTCCTTTTTTAAGTGTGGTCTTGGCACAACCCCAGTGCTCTCTTGCCTCACTCCTGCTCCTGACACTTACCCCTGCCATCATCTGAACTGCAAATAAGGCTTCTCCAGCAGAGAACATTTCACCAGGGGCATGCAGGCACAGTTGTGTGGGTTCTTGGTGTCTGTCTTCTTAGCCTGTGTCCTGCTGTATGTTCTTTAACAAAAAAAAAATGGTGTTTGTGCAAGGGCAGGAAAGGGAGATGGATGGAATACACCTGCAAGCTTGGGGTCTTTTAATTATTTTCCAGTAATGTAACATAAAATAGAGTAAGCAAGAATCAGCCTGGGAAAATAACTTGAGGATAAAATGAACTCTGTTGTTTGGAACATCCAGCAGTGTTGTATGGGTGCTGCAGGTGTGAGTCCTGGCATGCTGCTGATCCCAGAAGCAGGTACTTTGTTTCTAGAAGCTCATAGGATGCTGAAGCAAAAGCTTCATGACAGTTGAGTTTGAACCAGTTCAAAAATCTGCAATCAGGAGCTGCTCTTGAGCTGTGTCAGGAAAAGGGAGACCAATGGAAGTGTTGGGCAACTTTGGTGCTAATCTCATGACCCAGAGCAGGTGATCTGTATCTCCATACTCTTTTCCTTTGGCTCTGGAAGTGCTGTTCAGAAATTTCAAGGGAAATACAAAACTTCAAAGACTAGCTTTGCTTTCCCCAGCTGTTACTGATCCAAACATTGCACACTGTGTTCTGCCTTTTCTGCAAATACTGACGGAAGACTGGTGGAAATGTATTTAATTTTGGTTACCATATTTGCATCTGCTTCAGATACATCTTTTTAAAAAGTAGCTTGAAGAATTAAAGAGCTCACATATCCATTAGTTTTATATTGTATTGTTGTCCTGGTTTGAATTAGAACAGAACCAGTGACTTCACCTTTCAGTTACATCTCTTTGAAGTGACTGCTTTGTGAAGCTAAAGACATCTTTATCAGACAGTGAATGCTCCTAGAATTGATAGTGCTGGGTGTTTATGGTTATTGCTAAGGTAACAGTATGAGTGGTATGCAGGAAGGCTCTTGCTTATACTTATTCCTACAGAAACCAAGGCCACTCCTGAATTTTCTTACATGCTGGAAGTGGAAGGGTGTAAAAGGGTCTCACCTGCAGGGAGGAGCAGAGGGGACAGGTGACCCAACCCTGCCCAGCAGTGTTCCATCCCCTGTGTCACCTGCTCAGTTTCAAGCTGAGAGATCACAAGGGTCCATGCCCAGCATCCGAGGAGGTCTGTGTCCAGTTTTCTGTCCTAGATCCCCATCCACATGCTCATGAATCCAGTTCCCATCTGCTGCTGAGTCCAGTCTGGGACTTTCCCAGTGCTTGCCCTGCAGTGTCACTGGTGATGTGGTCATCATCATGGGAGCTTGGTACTGTTTTTGTATATATTTCATTATTTTCCCATTAATATCACTGTACAGTTTTCGTTGTAATTATTTTCATTAAAACAATTTTAATTTTTTTCCCAACCCATAAGTAAAACTTGGGGGTTGGAAAGGGTTAATAGAGACCCTTTTACACCCTTCCACTTACAGCATGTAAGAAATTCAGGAATGGCCTTGGTTTCTATAGCAAAAGAAAAAGTAGAATCCAACCAGGTCAACAACCACAAATGGGACTGGAATCACCTCCACCTCAAAGAGAGAAATATCAGTTTTTGTCAGAGCAGGAGAGAAGAAAAATCATAGAGGTCTGCTGGGGTGGGGAGAAGTGGAACAGGCAAAAAAGAAGCCTGAGTTAGGAAAGTAACTTTCAAGAATAAAGTAGCTCACATGGTTGTTTTTCTCTCTTGAAGGACAGAAATACTGAAACAGAGACCTGGTGATGTGTACAGGCTCCCCAGTGTTCATCAGTTGTTGGCACCAAACTCTTAGGAGAAGGGACAAGATTTGCAGTACATGATGATAGATGAGATGATTCACCAGTGTGGGCCTATGAAGATATAAACCATTCTGTGAAGGAGGGCTGATAGTCCCTGCTGTGTTTATCAACAAGCAGAAGGTGCTACATTTGTAAATTCTCCCAATTTGCCTCCAAAGCCATCTTGTTGGCTTCTTGTTTGGGGAGAAATCTTAATGAAAAGCAGACAACACTGGTTTTATACATGTTTCACTTTAAGGATAATTTACAGAGGGTTGGGTTTTTTCCTTATTAGTAATGTAACTAGTAGCAAGCAATTATTAACGTGGTTAATTAACCTCTTGAGAGTGACATGGAGTAGTGGGGTATTTCTGGTCCTCCAGCCCAGGCTGCTACCTTCTCAGTAGTGTTTGGTGGACTGGCTTTCCCTTAGAAGGGAGCGTGATGGCTCTCTCTTAATGAGCTCCTCAGCTTCTGAGTTAAGTGGTGTTAAGGGGATTGTGAGCTTTGTAGAACATTATCTCTAAATAGCTGAACTTCTGAAAGCTTTGGCCAGAAGTATATGTTTGTAATCTGGAAAATGCTGTCTGTCTTGTGAGATGATAAAATATGTGAATGAAATAAAATATTTGGGTTGGAATAATTGCTTGCTAAGTATCATAGCAGGAAATATATGTTGGTGTGATACGGACTCTGCTCTGATTGTGGTGATTTTTACAACTGTGTAACTCCAGTTTAGTTTTTCTGATTTATCCTGTGAGAAATATGAATTTTGCTAATTTCAGCTCACTTACAGATTTAGTGTAACCAAAATCCCAGCATCAACAGTTGTTTGTGGTGTCTTTGCCAGCAATAGGCAGGTTCAGCACATAGCCAGAGGTGAGGTTTTGAGGGGAGAAGTTCCTTGTTTTTATAAGAAAGCCTTTGTTGTGGATGTCTTGGTTTGTTTGCTTGCTGTGTTTGGTGTCTGCGTGTTTCTTAATTTACAAAGCCCACATGTCTGTCAGGCTTCAGATCATCAGCATGGGAAGCTTTGGTGTCTTTGCAAAAATGGTTGCAAGGTGAAACCTTCCCGTGTGGAGCTGCTTCCTTCTCAAATCCATGGGTTTGTGGGTGGACGGGAGAAGGGCTTGGATCTCCTTCTGGGTTTTATGGGCATAGATGAAACCTTCTGATTATTCAGGAGAAGTGAGGCAGGCTGTAACTTCTGTGTGTTTGACAGACTCATCTGCTTGGTCCCATATGGGTTGGTATCAGTGTGCAGCTTGTGTGTGTGTGGTGCTGTGGGAACCAGGAGGTCGGCAGGAGCTTTGTTTGGAACTGGCCTGTGAATATGCAGAAAACTCAGGAGTATCACAAAATGGGGACAGAAAGGGGTGATGCACTTTCGTGTTAAACTGCTCCCTGTGATTTCTGGTGAATCATCCAGGATTCTAAAAATGCACAAATGAAGCAGCAGGGACACGTGCCTGAGTCTTCTTTACTGAAACTTAAAAATTGAAGATAAGTGAGATGCGAGGTAAATCCCTGTTTCATCAATAGGATCGGAAGCCACAAGGAACTGAGGAATGCCTTCCTTTGCCTTTTCACACGTAGAGGCAATTGTCTGGGGCTTGCCTTTAAGAATAGCCCTTGCAGTATCCATCTAATTACCCTGAGACTCCAGCACAGTTAAAAATAATCACGGGAAGCCTTGAGCGTGGCTCAGATGAAGGACGCGCATCGCCGTCCCCACCACGCTCTCCCCACTCGTGTCCCCCACTGGTGACTGTGGGGGTTGTGGGGTGCCCGGCTGTGCTGGGCAGCTGTCTGTCTGTCTGTCTGTCTGCTGTCTGTCCCGTCTGGAGGTCTGGCTGGGCTATAGGGGGCTCTGCAGGCCCGGCATGGCCGCCCAGCTCTATGGCTGGCTGACCCCGCTGGGTTCTCTTCCTGCCGCCGCCGTTCTTTTCCTGTGGCAGGTACCTGCAGCAGCCTGGCTCTTTGTTACCTTCTGCTCTTCCCTCCCCAGGTACTCCCAAGGTATGGATCCACAGGGATGTGGGTGTTCCGGTGGGAAGCAGCTCCGGGAGGGCCCCGCTGTTGAATTCTGCTCCTCTTGCAGGGTCGCAGCGCGGGTGCTGCCTGCCCAGCATCCCTCCCAGGGCTCTCATCTGGGAAAGGTCAGGGGGTGCTTCCTGAGTGCTCCCCACATGAGCAGCAGTGGCAATTGAAATGCCTTTTATTTAATTTTTTAACCCTCTGTTCTTTATCAGCTGAGCGAATTCTGAAGCAGGGGTTGTGCTGTGACAAGGCGACTGGACAGGCAAGAAACAGAGGATCATCTCTCACTGGTTTTAATTGCAGTTTTCTTAGCATCTGCTTCCTTTCCACAGTTTGTTTATGGATGCAGTAAAACCGAACTTCAAAAGGCTTACTAGAAAGATGTGCTTGTCTATTGAAAGTTGCTACATTGTTTTGCTTATTTTTTTTTAGAGAAATTATCTGTTCTGCATACAAATGAACATTGTAGCCAGAGGCAGTTCCTCTCTTTATAGTGCACAAAAATAATCTATTAATTGTTTGATTTGTGGATGCTGTGGTGACTTGGAATGCTGCTGAAGCATTGAACAGGTTTTTAGTTATTTCAAATTAGCACATTGTATTAAAGTGTAAACAGTGTCCTTCTGTCACCCCCTCCAAGCAAAGACCGGGTAGTAGTGAGGCTGTGACACTGGTTTCCTAGAGTCTATTCTACAATTATTAAAAAATAGTGAGATATATAGTAGATTTTTTTTTCCTCGTAAAAGCAGTAGTGTCTTTATTCAAAGAGTAGCTAATTAAAGGCAAAACACATTGCCTCCAGGAATACCTGATTCTTTTGTCACCATTTCTATATTTGTTTCATGTATTTGTTACAACCTGGTTAGGCAGAGCATTACTTTGTGTACAGTGCTGGCTCATGAGCTACTAACAAAGATAGATCCTGAACCACTGGTGAATGCTGCTCACCATCAGAAACCAGAGGGTGGCTCAGATAAGACTACTTGTGTTAGCAGGTGCTGAAGTTGTGCTTTATAAATATCTCCAATGGAGCCTCTTGACCAGAGATACAGCTCTCCCTCTGTACCTAGGAAGAAAATATTTGCGATGATCTTATATTTTGATAGTCTCACAAAACAAAAAGAAATAAAATAGCCTTTTTTTTTTTTTCCCTTGTGGCTGGGAAGTGTCTTGGATTCCTTCCTAGTAGATGTAAATGTTTTCCAGCTTCTCCAAAATATTTATGGCACTCCCTCATACACTCTTGCAAGTGGCCTCTTGTCCTTCTAGACCTGCAAGTGATACTGGAGAGAGTCTGATGGATTTCTTGCTGTTAGATGAACCCTGGAACCATGTGTTGTCACCCTTTCTCAGAATGGGCTGCTATGATTCTGATAGTTCCCATCCCAGTCCTGTGGAATATTGGATTTATCAACTAAACGACTTGAGTTAAATGAAATTAGAGATCATCCCTTTGCTAACAAATCCCATTACTTTCCTTAAGATGGCTTAAGAACTGAAGTGTGAGCAGGATCTACCAGAAAAGAAAGCACAGAGCTGGAGATGCAGAGAAAGGAGAGATGACTTAAATGAATTGCTGTTATCTTTTAGGCATAAGCTTTGGTGATGCTGCGTGCTCACAGTTCCTCAGGCAGTGTTCAACCATGCCATCACCTTGAATGTCTGTCAGAGAATGTTCCACGTGAGCAGATGTTTTGTACCAGAGCCATCATCTGGTTCTTTGGTTGCTTCCCTGCTGCACTCGGCTGGTTACTCTTGGGAAGTTAAGCATTTTATTTCCCTGTTCCTGGAGAGGGACCTTCCCTGCCAGACATGAAACCTTTGGATCTCTGCAGCCCACACCCGTGGCAGCTGCCCATGCTGCTGGTTTTCCATTTACAATGTTCAGAGGAAATTAAGGCTTGCAGCCTCTCAGACTGGACAGAATCTGTGATCCTGACCTGGTGCAAGCATCTCATCTAGAGGTGAAAATCTCTGCATTCTCCCCTCTCTCTCCTCCACCTGTTCTGGAAAGCAAGGCTAATTCTGCTTTCCATTGTGTGCCTGTTCCATGGACTTCTGAACATGTTAGGGTAAATGTGACTTCTCAGTAATGTAACAGCCTTAATTTGTAGAACTTTGCTTGGGGCAAAAAAGGAAGGAAGAGGAACTGTGATCCTTCTTGGTGGTTTTGGTATTGATTGTATACTTTTTAGCAAAGTACATGACAGCTGACCAAGATAATGATGCAGTGCTTTCCTTTTACAGTTTGAAGATAAATCTGATGCGGTATTTGATATTACAGAAAAATGTAAGTATTTTCATTTATTTGTATAAGACAAAAAAACATTCAACAAAACATTTCTTAGAAGTTTAATTCCTGCTGAAAAATACTGTTTTGTTCTCCTTGCTACTTACTCTGTCCCTGCATTGCCTTCTCCACAAGTGTTTCAAATGAGATTAATTCAAGCTAGTGTTTTTTCTTTACTTAGTTTTAGTCAGTTCAGCTTCTGCTTCACTGTGTAGTGAGTAGAACAGAACTGTTTCATATGTCAGCAGTGTTTTATCTGCTTTCTTGGCCCAAGAAGTCTTAGAGTATTCAAGAAATTGCAGCATCAGGCATCTTAGCAAAGAACACTTAACACACATCCTTTGTTACAGGTTAAGTTGGTGGATTTTCTGTCTGTTTATGGGGTTCTTTTTTCCCCCTAGGTGGTGAAATTCTGGATGCAGAAATGTCTGAGGACACTGACCACAACTTAACACCCGCCCTCGATGGCATATCCTATGGAATACAGAATCAGACAGGATCTGAAAACTCACTGCTGGATGATGATGAGGAGGATTATTTTCTGAACTCTGGGGATCTTGCTGGCATACCTGTGGTTGGGAGTGACAATGAAGATGATCAGAATTTCACTCCAAAAGACACTCTTCCTTCAGCGATTCATGATGAAGACCATCTGGAAGAGGGCAAGAGAGTTACAGAGCATGAAGTGGACAGTGAAAAGGAAATTCAGATGCAGAATGCAGTCCAAAAGAATCTGAGTTCACCATTTGAGCAGGGCCCTGTATTTAAATCAATTCGGAAAGATTTTAGCATAACACGAGATAATGGCAAAGAGACTTTTTCAGCAAAGGACAAGAATAGAGAAGGACATTTTCAAGAACGTGAAAAACGGTTGGAAAAAATCCCTAAAGATATGGATTCTAGATTGAAAAGCAGTTTTCTTGACAAAGCAGGTAACTGTTGACATCGTAGGCCTGGCTACCCAGCAAAGAGGAAGAAAGAACTAGGCAGAAATGAGCAATAGGGCTAATTATTAAAGGCATCATCTTCCTGAAGAGAACATGCATAGCTATATGTAGGGAAGCCTTTTACAAAGAACCCCAAAATACAATGAACTCTGTAGTAGGAGCAGGATTTGCAAAAGGGCCTCTACAGCTCATTTCAAAGTCTCAACATCTCCTTCGTTGTTGTGGTTTACTAAACCACCTGGGTGACAATTCAAGCTTCCTTTTGTTTTTTCTCATTGTTTTTTTATAGACCTTGGAACTCTTCAAAAGAAAAGATGACAAAGTTTAGGTTTAGTTGATGTCCAGGAAGGATTTTTTTGAGTAAACTACCAATTCTTCATGTGTGTATATGGATTTAAAGCAATATGCATTTCATAGCAGCATCGTGGAAAGGCTTGCTAGAAATATATTAGTGTCTGCAGGAAGTCAGCCAGGGTGTAACTTGAGATCTGCTTTTCCTGGGAGACTGCTCTCCTTCTTCCTCAGCAGCTTGGACATTGTCCAGCCAACATGGAGAGAACCAGAGACCCCTGCAATCCATTTCTCATTTGGTGGAGCCTGACAGTAACCTGTACTGTTTGTGCCCACACAGTTCTTTTTGTCTTCCCAGGCTCTGAAAGTTACAGTAGAACAGTGAATGAAGGAGTTAAGAATAACCAGAATGGAGCATGGGATTTAATTTTATTCAGAAGACTGTATGGGGAGAGGAATGTCCAATGAGTGAGAGCCTCTTGGCTACTTTTCAGATTCATAGCTTACAATTCTGATGTTTAAACTTCATATGTTTAGTCACAGCATCTTAAAACCAGTGCTTCCAGGTTCTGCAAATGACAGAGAAACAATATGAGTGTTTCTAAAATCAAGAGGAGTTATAGTTGTCTCTTTACTTTTACCATCAAGAAATGAAGTGAAGAATATTTCTGGGCAAGAGACTTAATTCATCAAATTGTAAATTATTACAGGTGTAAGATTGTGGCTGAAAGCTGTGCAGCCTCAGGTAGCATAGTCAGTAATGGAAACAGGACACAGGCAGCATCCAGTATCCAGGCAAATTCAGTGTTTTGAAAAAGCTGTATCTAAAAGAGCATAAGCTGCTGTTTCCTGCGAAGGGAGAAGAGGCAAAAGACCAGAACAGCAAAGAAAAGGATGAAGCTCTTGCTCTGAAAACCTTCTGATTTTCATGTTGAAACATGGCAGAGTTCAGGACTCAGCTGGGGTGGAGAAAATTCTGAATGAACAATTTGCATCAGAATTTTGGAGCCATTTTGCTGGAATGGGAAAATAATGACCCAGCAGAATAATAAAAAATGTCAGTTCTCTTTAAGGATTACTGTCTTGCTTGCAGGGAGGAGGAAGGAAGTAGTTTAGTACTGAGGTGCTCTTAGGCTGTGGGGTTGGGGATCAGTGTGAGACAAGATGGTTTTGAAGGAAATGCATTGGAATCTGTATTCATTTCTATTTAATGTATATGTTTTCCTCAGTTCATAATCAAGTAGAAGAAACATTACGGACGCAGTTAGCGCCACAAACTCCAGAAACTAACTTCAGGGTAAGCTATAGATCTTTCAAACACTTTTGCAAGTGCAGCAATATACTGGAATAATTCAAAATATGTATTTTGTATTTGAGTGTAAATTTTGAGTATCTAGAAAACTGATCTTCTGACTCTTAGCCATCTTTGCCACTTGAGCAGTGCATATGATTTGGTAAAATTTTGCTGACCCTCTCTTTGGATTGAGGATTCTTTTGAGAGCCACTTCCATGTCCAGCATGGTCTGACTGACTGGTGAGACGAATCTAGACCTGGATGCATCCATCTGACCTGCTGCCTTTTTTCCAGAGGAGACAGGGAACAACTTTATCAACAGGAGACACTGCCCAAACAGCTGAATGCCCCTGCTGACAGCCAGCTTAGAGCTTCTGGGTGGCTTCTGCATTGTCCAGAGGAGTGAAAAGGATTGGGGGGTGGGATGACACAGGGTGCTGCAGGGAGGTAGAGGCAGCAGCTACTGCCCATCCTTTCTCCAACCTTCCAGTGGCAGGACCCATTTTCTTGGTCTGCAACTGAAACTCCCCTTGGCAGCAGCCCAACTCCTAATGGCAGATGCAGGAGGGTGAATTCTTTTTCATATTATTGTTTCAGGAGTCTAGCTACCTATTTTCTAGTAAGGAATCTATTGGACAAGAGCTGGGGAATTCCTTTGCACCAAATATTAGAATTAAGGAGGAGCCTTTGGATGACGAATATGATAAAGCTATGGCCCCACAGCAGGGACTGTTAGACAAAATTAAAGATGAACCTGATAATTCTGAGGTAAGTTTCCCATTGCATTTCTCATTTTGGTCTGACAGCTGACCGCATAAGCTGGACAGAAATTCAGCAATTTATTTGGTTTGTTGACCGAAATTAAACTTGAAGAACATAGTTTAGTAGAAGGATTTTCCCCTCTTACACTACCATGAAACCCAAACCCCCAGCTTTTTGATGTTTTGTTACCCTGTCACTGAAAATATTTTGTTTTTCAGTTAGAGACAAAGGAAAGTGCTGTAGAACTTTCCTTACTAAATCTGTGGCAATATAGGCACTATTTCGACAGGGTGTCACTAGGAAATAAAATGCAAATCGTGTTTTGTTGAGTTTTTTGTGAGCTGTCACAGTTAGAGCTGTGTAGTTGAAATGGTGCTATTCCTGCTGCTTCCCTCCTAAAGGTTATCTTTACAAGCATAGTGGTTCATTGCTTGTTCTTGTTTTAAATTAACACTTAGTGGTCTTACCTTAGCAAAATATTTAAATAGTCAATTTAAGTGTGTTTTCAAGTGACTGTCTCATTTGAGACTGACATTTTTTATAACAATACAGGTGAAAATAACAGCAAAACAGGGGAAACCTGACCTAAAGATTGAGTGGTGCTGGGGCAAGGATTGCTGAGCTCTAACCCTTTGCCACTGGTTTGCTGTGTGACACCAGGGAGATTTTTGGTGTTGCAATTCCTGCCCTCTCACTGCTAATACTTGGGTTCAGTGCAGAACTTCACATGCAGTTAAAAGTGTGCAAAGCCTCCCAAGGTGATTTATCCCACCTGCATTGACACTTGAGTGCTGGTGTTCTTGTGCAGGCATTAGTTTTTCTATCTTTCTGTGCACTTCTGCTAAACCTCCTCTTCTTCTGGGCCTGTCTTCCCAACCTTTTTCTTCTTTTCCCATAATACTCTTGGCTTAATAAAATAAAGTAGCAAACTAAGTATTTGAAAGCATTCAGACTTAACTGCCCTTCTGATTTGTTCAGTGTCTGTGAGATTGCTTGGTTTTGTTTTTCCTTAAATATATATAATGCCAAACCATGTGTAGGTTAGTTGAATCTGTCTGTTCTTTTGTCCTCCCAAGATGGCATCTGCTGTGTGGATTTGTGTGGAATGCAATGCAAGATGTCTGTGGTTTGATCATATCAATAAGTAAAAGTGAAGACTTGAAGAATTCAAGTATCAAATATCGTATACTTCAAAAAATTAATTCCTGGAGTAAAATCCTGTAATTGTCAACTCTGCCTGATACTGGAAAAGTATGAGAACTGATGAAGGTTCATTTTGTTTTGCTTTAGATTGGAAGTAATGTGGGGGGGGGAGGGGTTTGGTTTTTTCTTTTTTCATGCATCTTGAAAGATAACATTTCTTGCTGTAACTCGGAGCTGAAGGTTCTTGGCTTTCGGCACTGCTGTGAAACTATGCTTTATCATGCACAGTTGATGTCAGGATTTGCCTCCATTTCTCTTACTGGTGTTGACTAAGGATAAAGCTGCACTTAAAATGCTTTTAAAAACTGTATTTCTGCAAATAACAAGTTTTAAAATTGTAGTATTAAAAAAAAGAACAGAAACATGGTGCTTTAAAATTTACGATCATGGCATGTCCATACACAGCTCTCAGGCTTCTCTTACTTGAGATCTGAATGTTTCCATCTGATAGTTCACATGATGAACCAATGCCATTGCCTGTTCTCCTGGGAAACCTGTTGAGAAATAGTTTGGTTGTCTTAGTATAGAAACTTTTGTTGCTCCCACTGGAGTAGTGCATGTGTTCTCCCACAGTAACTGGAGCATGTATTCTGTGGGTGTTAGCTTGTGATTTTAGGAGATGGCTTAAGCTGAGGGAGCAGTTGACTGCCACTGAAAAGTGGGAACTTAATTTTACTTAGTGATTTTGAATTGGTTTAGCTTGCCACCAGACAGCAGCAGTGAATTTAGCTCAGTCATAATGTGACATCATGCCCTCACTGCTCCCAAATGACTGGAAGTAGGTTAAATCTTATCATCACTGCAGTTGCAAGAGATTATGCTTCTCAGCCTATTAAGATTTACATGTAAAGCATCACAAGCTGCTTTATGGTTCAGATTTCTAGGGAGAGCAGGGGCAGAGAAGCATGGTGTCAAAGTATGAATAGCTGCTGTTGAGGAGGCTGGTGATTTATAGTATGCCAGCTATTCCACAGCAACTGTCTGTAGGGAATTTCTTGTCCTGCAGAAGGTGTGAGGTTACTCCCCTCTCAGTGAAGCCAGTCTGAGCTCCAGCACTGCCAGCTTTGGGCTGCTGCCAAGCTTCACCTTAGGCTACTCCAAGGTCCTTCCCTCATGATGGTCAGGATGCTTCTCACCAGCTGGGGCCCAGGCTCTGTTTCATTATTGTCATTTAGGAATGTGATGGTAGAGTTTGTTGCAAAGCTCTTCTAGCTGGAAAGTTTGTGTGAGTGGAAGGCAGAGGATTCCCATAAGCTCTGTCTGGCTGAATTCTGAGGTGGTTTGGAGTACACCTGGGAAGAGGAATGTACCAGGTGGCTGTGCTTTTCCATTTCTACACAACACCCTGGGCTGTAGAACCTCTGGGCAGGTTCTCTGTATGGTGCTCATACAGCAGGATTGGGAAACTTATTCTTCCTTAAGATTCAATAAAGCTTTTTGAGTGGAATCATGTAACCTGTTATTACATGTGTGTATTTGTTCTCCTTTTCCTTTCCTTTTGTTCCAGGAGTACGGCCAACAGCCAAAATCTCAGGAAGGGGAGCTGAAAATCAGTGCCGTATTTTCAGTCAGTGGCAGTCCTCTTGGTAAGGAATAGGCAAGACTAACTTTATTTAAAGCTGTAAAATACATCACCTTGCAGGTTATTCTGCATTTTTTTTCCTATGTCTGACCCCAGTAGGAAAAAAGAACTAGTTTGTATTAGAGACAATGAAATTCAGAGATTATAAAATACTTGTATTTTTGAGGCATATGAAAATTGATTGTGAAGGGGATGTTAAAAGTGCATTCCCAATCTTAAGTGCAGTTGAAACAATCTATGCAGAAAACCAGCACAGGGCATGCAATATGGAAAGTTCATCTGCTGTTTAATTGTCCCTTAGACCCTGGCAAGCAAATGAAGTCATAAGTTTTGTGTTTGCCCCCCTGCACACAAGTGCATGATGTGTAATACATCTCTAACAGTTACTCTATGTTTTCTCTGTGTGTTGTTTTTTTGTTGGTTTTTTTTTTTTTAGCTCCACAGCTGTCATCAGGTTTCCAGCCTGCTGTGGCATCCTCTGGCATGAGTAAAATGCTTCCTTCAGTTCCAACCACAGCTGTTCGGGTTTCCTGTTCTGGCTGTAAAAAAATCCTGCAGAAGGGGCAAACTGCATACCAGAGGAAAGGCTCTACCCAGCTCTTCTGCTCCACACTGTGCCTCACTGGATACACTGTTCCAGCTTCTCGCCCACCAGCTTCTACCAAGAAAACCTGCTCAAGCTGCTCAAAGTAGGACACTGTTTTAATTTGTTTTACTCACAACTGATATTCCAGTGGATAACGAAAGGCTTCAGTTCTGCTTTTACTCAGCACACTGTTTTGTTTCTGTGATGCCCACTTCTGCTACATTTCCCTTCAAAAAATTATGGCCAATATTGTTAGTTGCTACGTGATGTGTCTGCTTCACGTTCTCTTCTGTTAACTGGATTTCACATGCACATGGATTTAAAAGCCTCTCTTGGGAACTGTGCATCTTCTCTTTTTTTATTTAAATGAGCCAGTTTTTCCACATATCATTGCTAAATTTTTTTAGTAAATATTGTGCAAAACAGCTATCTTTTCACAGTTCTTTTTGAAAAGATTTGATAAAACCTGATGTATTTCTAGGCCACTCTAAAGTCTAGGTATAAAATGTTTCACCAGATACCTACTTGAGAATTGTACTTAATGATTTTCCTTGTAGGCAAAGGAAAAATGAAGTCGGGTAGTTAGATCAGCAAAACTAAAGCTTTAAATTAATGGATCCACCCTCTACTAGAGAATGCTTAGTCTGCAGGAAAAGAAAGGCCAGCAAGTTGACATGAAACCAACATTAATTCCCTGTCTGTGTTTGTTTTTGTTGTTTTCCATAGAGACATTCTAAATCCAAAGGATGTAATCACTGCCCAGTTCGACAATACAAACTCCAGTAAGGATTTCTGCAGCCAGTCTTGTCTCTCTACGTATGAACAGAAGAGGAAACCTGTTGTTACTATTCATACTAACAGCATTTCAACCAAGTGCAGCATGTGCCAGAAGAACGCAGTGGTAACACAAACTTCTTTTTCATCTTTATTTCCATTGGGTCAAGACAGATTGCGGCCGCAGAGATGAACGTTCAGATTCTTCCCATTCTTGTTTTATATTCCATCTTTTCTTCCAGATTAGACACGAAGTGAATTACCAGAATGTTGTCCACAAGCTCTGCAGTGATGCCTGCTTCTCCAAGTTCCGCTCAGCCAACAACTTGACCATGAACTGCTGTGAGAACTGTGGAGGGTACTGCTACAGTGGCTCAGGCCAATGCCACACACTTCAGATAGAGGGACACTCAAAAAAGTTCTGCAATGCAGCCTGTGTGACAGCCTACAAGCAGGTATATTTTGACAGAATATTACTATGAGTACCACTGAACTGGCTATTAAGAGTATTTCGGTGTGAAAAAAGACACAGGGGCCACTCAGCAGCAATCCACTCTGCCTTTTTTAGCCTTTGAGATGCTTTTCATGTTTGAGTATTCTCTGTTAAATTGTAGCATTTGAATTAAGTGGAGAGGGAAAGCAATAATTAGTTCATAATTTAGTTTCAATTTTTAATTTTTTTTTATTATTATAGTGGAGTCTCTTAAAAAGCTGAGCAGTTGAGAGAACCTTAATTTATTATAATAGCTCAATTATACTTGAATGACTTATTTTAATGCAATTACTTAAAAATTGCTCTCTGATAAGATAGCGTAAATTGTGGCTTGACTCTGCTGCCCCATTATTCAAGCCACTTAGGCCAAGAAAAACCTAATGAATTAAAAAAAAATCTAGTATAAGTATTTCATCCAGGAAGTTACCTACAACATTAGCTTTCCTCTGAAACAAATCTGGAAATTAAATTAAATAATTTGGAAAAGAGAAGCATTTCCTGCTGCTTTTGCAAAACCCTGAATATGAAAATGCAGTATGTTCAAAGCTTGTATGTCTTATCTGTGTTTTACTGGTTTTTGAAAAGCATTTATCCTAAGTGTTAGATACAGTTCTGATAGTTTCTGGGGGCTGTGTGTGAGAGAGGAACCTCCCTCTCTTCATTTCTTGTGTTCTCACCTGTTAAGCGGGAGTATTGCTTATGTACACAGCTGAAGTATTAAAAATCATAAGGAAAATGTTGCTTCTCAGCAAAAATGTTGGCTGATAGAAGGTGCTGGATATGTGCTAGTACAACATGTAGAATTGTTTGCATTTGGAGGCCTTCACCCCAACAGCCTGTTCATGCTTTGAACTGACCAACAAAGGTAGAGCTTACCTTGAGTGAGAGAGAACCCAAGTCTCAGGTGCTCAAAGTGTGAACATCAGGGCTCAAAGAAGTCTGGCTGCATCATACATAACACAGCTGTGAAGGAAGAGCTGTTCCAAGTGCACAGGCAGTGACTTCTATGCATGTTTTATGTGTTAGCCTTTGATTTCCAGGTTAAGAAAAACACTGTTTCAAAAGAATGACCAATTTATCTGTTTCCACAGAAGTCAGCTAAAATTACACCTTGCACACTGTGTAAATCATTGAGATCTTCAGCTGAGATGATAGAGAGCACAAATAACTTGGGAAAAGCTGAACTGTTTTGCTCTGTTAACTGCTTGTCAGCATATAGAGTAAAAATGGTTACTGCTGCAGGTAAGCTTGTTCTTTTTACTTTGTTGTAAACATAATTTCATATAGCTTATATCCAGACTTAATTTGCCGTGACAGTTAAGGCTGATAATCTTTTTTGAGAGGATGGAAAGTGGATTTTTTTTTAAAGGGAGGTGCTGTGATAGGAACATGAGGGTTTTTTGGCATAGGTAAACCTAACAGTGACAATATGGCCACTTCAGCTTTGTTTTTAGAGAGCTTAAAGATGATGATAAACCTTAATCTATTTTCTGCTCTTGCAAGTGCAGCTGGTGGGTTTCCCAGCTCTACAGATCCACTTGTGTGAATGTGTGCCATGGCTGTGCCTGTTCTGCCCCTGTTCTCCAGAGTGCTCAGCTTGGTTACCTCTGCCTAATGTTGCATTGAGCTAGGCAAAGATATTCTCAGCTATTTTTCTGTAAAATAGAAAAATGCCAACTGGTATCCTAGGGATACTGGGGATTAATTAAAGGATCTGGCAAGCAACAGGCACTGCAGCTGCAGTGTCTGCTTCTGAGTCTGTAGAAACTTTTATCTTTGGCTTCTGTGTGTATCTTGTTTTGTCACTCAGATTCTCAGCCTTTGTATGCACAGTGCAAAATTATCTGAAATACAACTTGATGTTGCATACATCACTTTTTCTTCTCTGCTTCACCTGCAGGTGTTCAAGTCCAGTGCAACAGCTGTAAAACTTCAGCAAACCCTCAGTACCACTTGGCCATGTCAGATGGGAGCATACGGAATTTTTGCAGCTACAGCTGTGTAGCAGCTTTTCAGGTGTGACATCTAGGATTTCTTCCTCCCTGAATTAATAGAATAATAAATGGATGGTGCAGATATCTGGGGTGTCGGGTAAAAATACGTAAGATTGTAAAATAAAGTTTATTCCTCGATTTGTTTTCCTGCAGAATTTGTTTAACAAGCCTGCAGGAACGAACTCCTCAGTGGTACCTGTGTCACAAGGTCAAGTCATTGTAAGCATTCCCTCGGGGACAGCAGTGTCAGCAGGTGGCACCACCTCGACTGTGTCCCCCAGCTCCGTCAGCAGTTCAGCTGCAGCTGGTCTACAGAGGCTGGCTGCCCAGTCCCAGCAAGTCACTTTTGCCCGCCCTGTTATAAAACTCAGGTGTCAGCACTGTAACAGATTGTTTGCAACCAAACCAGAACCGCTTGACTACAAGGTAATAAAGATCAGGGCTCTTCAAGCTTATATTTCTCAACAGAAACTCGAGAAAATTGTAGCTTGTATGCAATTGTCTGTGCTGCTCTGTTGCTTACTGTGACCTGCTGTGCAGGAATTTGGAACTGGTTTTGGTATAATTTAACCATTATGAAAAATAATACTGATACCAGCTCTTCAATCTTAAAAATGGAAAGAAAAAAAAAAAACAAAAAACAAAACAACAAAAACCCGAAACCCTATGGTTGCCTGGGTGAGATGATCCTTTTAATTCCAGAACAAAGCACATTGGTGAGGGCTTTCTGCAGTAAAACATGCTGTCTTTCTTGTAAAGATAAATGGGGAAATTATTTGCTAGTGCTGTCTGTTGTTGATTTCCAAGAGCATAAATATGCTTCTGAGTTTTTATTAACAATTAAAACATGTTCTCCTGGATGTGAAACATTGAAACCAAAACTTTCTGGCTGTGTTGCAGGGTAAAATGTTCCAGTTTTGTGGGAAAACCTGCTGTGATGAGTATAAGAAGAGGAGCAATGTCGTGGCAATGTGTGAATACTGCAAAGTTGAGAAAATTATCAAGGAGACAGTGCGGTTCTCAGGCATAGATAAGTCATTCTGTAGTGAAGGTAAGAGAGGGCAAGACTGTGTCTTAGACAAATATAATCAGAAGTATTCTGCCTTAAAATTATTGGTGATACTAAGAGAAATCTATTTGTTCTAAGTTAGAAAAACATTTTTAGGTTTAGAAATCTGTTCACGCTTTAAATTTTAATGTTATTGTTCAACAAGTATTAGAGACAGAATGAAATATAAGAATTAAAAGTGCCAGGCAAATGTCATTTTAATATTGAAGGATGCTTTCATTTTCTTGGTATTTTCTTTTAGGTTGTAAACTGCTCTATAAGCATGACTTGGCAAAGCGCTGGGGAAGCCACTGTAAAATGTGCAGTTACTGTTTACAGGTTGCCCCCAAACTGGTCCAGCATCACTTTGGGGGGAAAATGGAGGAATTCTGCTCAGAGGAATGCATGTCTAAATACACAGTTTTGTTTTACCAGGTAAGCAATATCCTCACGTATCATCCTCTGGAACATAAACAAGTTAACAGAAGAACCTTTGTGCATTAGCAGCTGTGCCAGCTACCTGTAGTTAACTTCTCTGTCCATAGGATGTATTACATATATGTGAGAGATTAATAAATCTTTCTTAGCTTATGAGTGACTGTTTTCTATATAGAGAAAATTTTATATGGGACTGTGGGAAGAGAGACATTGACTTTTGGTTTTGTTACACTGCAAAAACTATGTGCTCTTGTAGGTTTCTTTGTTTTTGCGGAACAGGGTGCAAAGAGGTTTTTATACACACAGTCTTTTGTTGCTGTTTACAAGTGTGTTTAATTTCTCCCTCTGTTTTCCTAGATGGCAAAGTGTGATGCTTGTAAGAGACAAGGTAAACTCTGCGAGTCCATGAAATGGTATGGGGAGATCAAGCATTTCTGCAATCTGCTTTGTATTCTGTACTTCTGTAGTCAGCAAATGTCTGACACTTCACCCCAAAACAACACAGGTAAAACAGGCTGGGAATAGAATTGCATTTTTCTGTGCATGATAGTGATGTGATCATTTATTTGGAAACTTAAATCAGTGACCTTTTTGAGATGTATCTTCTATTGGGAGGCTTGCATGTTGCTCTTGAATGGGCTTTAGTTTTAGATCTCTCTTACTTCAGACAGTTTCCAACATCTGCAGGTATGAAGCAGATTGCTCCATATACCAAACCTAGACTGTGGTTTTAATGATTTAACAAAAGCCTTACTTTTCAATCTTTTTCGTAAAACAAAGACTCATTTTATTACAGTAAAATGTACTGCTACCTATTGAAGATGTGTTCAATACCTGGTTGTGTCCTAGTAGAATGTTCATGTTAATTTAACAAAAAAGTCAAGTGATGAAGTTTGTAGACTTGGTGGTTGTAATGTTGATGTTTTGTAACTGCTTATTTTGGTTTTCTTCTCTTCACTGTCCAGCAAACCTTTCTATGGCACCAGCTTCCTCATCAGGCCCTCCTTTGAGGAAGGACTCAACCCCAGTCATTGCCAATGTTGTGTCCCTTGCAAGCACCCCTGCTGCCCAGCCCACAGTTAACTCCAACAATGTTTTACAAGGTGAGACTGCTAAATATACTGCCTGTATTTTAAAATCCCTATTTCTGAACATTTGTATTTGTTCAGGGATCTTTTCCACTGAGGACAAGAGGCTTTTCTTCATTATGCTTCATACTAGTGCATGTGATTCCTCCCTTTACTGAGGTATTAATGCTGGTTTAAATTTATGTATGTACACCAGGGAGAGAAGTCTAGTGGGAATTCTTTTTCTTGACCTTGACAGCGTATGAATATGGTGCTTGATAAGAACACAGACTATTGTATGCTTTTTTTTCCCTACAGGTGCAGTCCCTACTGTGACAGCAAAAATAATAGGAGATGTAAGTTTTACAAGAGACTTTTTCTCCCTTTCGCCCTGATTGTATCAATAACAAGTAAAGAATCCAAGAGTTTTGCATCATCATTTTGTAACTGCTTTTCCTGGTTGTGATTGGGATTTAAAATTCATCCAGTTTGCAGATGCTTTTTTTGGAAATGGATAGAACTTGTATGGTATAAAAGTCTTTTTGTGTCCACTGAGCTGTTCCAAGACAAAGGTTGTCCTGTTGCAGCTCTTGAGATGGCTGTGGTTCTCAAGCAATTCATTTGTGGCTTTTGTTTTGGGGGCTACCTTTTGTGCCCAGAAGTGGGATATAATGTGGAAAGGGCTGGGATGGGAGGAAGGGGACCAGCAGGGACTGCCAGGGCTGACATGACCAACCTCTTGCAGCCTGGCTTTCCTTCCCCACTCCCTAGCAGCATGGTAATAAAGCTGTGGGGAGCCATTGTCACTGCTTATCTGTAAATAACTCCTGTAGTTCCTATTCTTGGGTACTTTGAGGTATGTGGTACACATCTTGCAGCTCTCTTAAAATAAGATACGATTATGTAGCTCTTAGGTTCTAGAAGATTGGTGCCCAGAGAGCACCAAATACATTAGTAAGCTGGTTTTGCAGTAGTTTTTTAATGATAATTTGTATTGCCAAAAGAGTGTTAAATTGTTCAAGTTCCCATAGTAGAGTAAAAATACTAATATCCTTCAAACCAATACTGATTCTGCCTTCGTTTGTGTTTTTCCAACAGGCTAGTACTCAGACAGATGCCCTAAAGCTGCCATCATCACAGCCACCCAGGCTTCTAAAAAATAAAGCATTATTGTGCAAGCCAATCACACAGACTAAGGCCACCTCATGTAAACCTCACACACAAAACAAAGAATGCCAGACAGGTATGTATCCAGTCTCCTGCTTCTTTTATAAAAGTCCATGTTGCATATAAGAGAGTAATGCATGATTTATGTAACAGAGAATATTTTTAAGATACTTTAAAACCTTAGATACATGTACTAAGAACCTCTGAAAATTAAGTCCCTGTTTTTAACATTATTTAATTAGATTCATACTTGCTCTAAGCTCCCTCTGTGGGCAGGAGGAAACAGGAACACTTTAAAAGACTTACATAGTACAGACCATCACTGAGGAGGAACAATGATGTTTTTTCATCGTTTCTAAAGAAAAAGGGTGTCTAGTGTTGATGTAAATTTGTCAATGAGGAACATGAAGTGGGAAGATTGTAGTTAGTTTTTTGATGGTTTCTTCTTATGGTCTTGTAGTTACTTGAGAGATAATTACAATAACACACCTTTTATCTGGATGTTTTGTAATAAGTATTTCCACTCTTCCAGCATTCATGTATATGGTCAAAGTACTGTATATTTCCAAATGGTGGTGTTAATTGTTATAACAAGGCTTAAGTGAAAGATGAACAACAATGCAGTGCTGTGCACACTAAGTTGTGAGTTAGAGTCCAAATAATTCTCTGAAGCATACTGGGTGGTCATATAGTTAAATTTTTTGTTTCATTCTGGTTTTGATACAACAGAAGAGGAAGAAGAAGTTCAACCCCAAATCATTGTGGTACCTGTTCCTGTACCAGTGTTTGTGCCAGTCCCCCTTCATCTCTACACACAGTACACACCAGTTCCACTTGGGATGCCAGTACCTGTAAGTTATACTTCAGCTCCACTAGAGAACTGGTTTACAGGCTTGGTTCTGAACAGGATACAGGGGGTGTCACTGGGTTTTGGGATTAGACATGCAAGTGCTGTTTGCAGTCCCTGAAGCTGTTTTGAAGGCCTTGAAGCCTTTCCATACTGCTTCTTGTTTGGTTAAGCATCAGCACACAAACCCACCAATTTTTAGGGTTTCTGCAGAAATGCAACAAGTTACCCAGTCTGGTAACTTGTCTTAATTTTAAAATTAAGCTAAGTAGTCCTAAAATAAGTGTTAAATTATATGAGAGGAATCTCCCCTGGGTATTTTCTGTTTCCTTTCACCCCTGAATAAACTAGTATTTCCTACATGTTCCATAGGTTCCAGTTCCCATGCTCTTCCCAACTACCCTTGATAATGCTGATAAGATCATTGAAACTATTCAGGACATCAAGGAAAGGATTCCCACAAATCCATTTGAAGCTGATCTCCTTCAGATGGCAGAAATGATTGCAGAAGACGATGAGAAAGAAAAACCCCACTCTCATGGTGGTATGTGATGTTTTTTGAAAAGGAAACTAAATGCAGTGGGATGGAGGTCCCCTCATCATGGAAAATAGGTAGAGAGGTAGATGTAGGGCCTATGTTGGCTGCTTCCCAAGTACACATGGCCTTTTAAATGGTCCCATTGTCTTACCAGATTTATTTTCCACAATGAAAGTGTTCATGCAGCTAAAGTACCAGCCTAGACAGGACTACAGTGCTTATGTCTTTGCAATTTTGATGACTTTTTCTTTTAAAATAAAGACAGAAAGTTCTGAGAATTTGGCTGAACTGGATATTTGGAGATAATTTTGCCTCTGTGTGCAATATTCTGTTCTTTGTTTTGAAGGGATGGAAACAGAATAGGTCAGTTCTGCTATTCTGTTTCTCCCCTGACAGCATAGGCTGGGAAACTGTTAGGAGGACTCTAGTGCAGGAGATTCTAGGTCATGTGTGGCATTGTTAAGGGCTACCACATAGAGGGCTTTTTATAGCAGTTATGTAATCTGTCAATCATTTGTTGATACAGATTTTCTTCTTTTTTCAAAGGATCTCAAACTTCTGAGCATGAGCTCTTCCTGGACCCCAAGATATTTGAGAAAGGTCAGTTGGATTTATTTTTTTTTTTTTGCAAATAGATTTCGATCCTGCTGTATCTCTTCTGGCAAACTCCTCTTTTTTCTGTCCTTTCCTATATCTGATCACTCTCACTGCAGACCAAGGCAGCACTTACAGTGGAGATCTGGAGTCAGAAGCAGTGTCCACTCCACACAGCTGGGAGGATGAATTGAATCACTATGCCTTACGATCAACTGCCCTGCCAGAGCCTGATCCAGAACTGAAGCAGTTCTCCAAAGGTGATGTGGAACAGGACCTGGAGGCAGACTTTCCATCAGGTCTGTATAATGTGAAGAAGAATGTGTTGTAGTATAAAAGTACACAGGATTTTCTGAGTAAGCATTGCAGCAGAGGCCTGTTTGAGAAAGGTGTGTGTTTTCATTTAGGAATTCTGGGTATGTAAAGGTGCAGTAATATATCAGCTCTACTGAAAATTGCTGTTAAAAGAATAGTACTTCTGTCTTTAAAGACAATGTTCTACAAAAACCCCAAAAGGAATAGCAGGAAGTCTTGCTTGACTCCTCTAAATTAATCACCTCTGTATCTGTAGATCTCATCCAATTGAGTGGTGCAGAAGAGTGTAAGTTTGCCTGAATAAGTACACCCACTCTTTGGTGTTTTTTCTCTTCTGGGAATTTACTGTCTTTATACAGCAGGTATATATATTGCCTAACTATTTAAAGCCTTTTCCAATACACAGATGAGATTGCCAGCTGTAGGGTATACCACAGTATCTAAGTGACACTTCTACCTGGGCTGTTAAATCATATCATTAAACTCTTAATGGTGTTGATTTGACTTCAGACTCATTTGACCCTCTCAGTAAAGGACTGGGTTTGCATTCACGTTCGCGATCAAGACGGAGACACAGAGATGGCTTTCCACAGCCAAAGAGAAGGGTAAGAAATACTGCTGGAACACAAGTTCCTTGCATGTGAAGAAATGACATTATGTGCATGCTTATTCTCAGAAGTAAAAAATACTGCTCCAGGGTGAAATTGAGAAGTCAGTTTAACTGTACTGTGTATTTTTTCCTGTTCTGCTATATGAGATAAGATTTTCTTTCTTCCCCCCTCTGGAACTGAGTAGAATAAATGCTCTTTTCAGTGTGGAACATTTTTTACATGTGTATTGTTTGAAAGAACTTAAAAAGAGAGGTCTTTTAAGTAACCTCATAAAATAGAGGAAATAATAATTTTTTTCTTATGCTGCCAGTATTTCTGTGCGTATTTATCAGAGAGAGAATTACAGTCTTTTATTGCATGTTTTCTGTAAAATGTGGTTAATATTTGTCCACATGTTAAAATTACATATATATAGACTCTTACTCTGACATGACAGTGGGATTTTGCCATGGCATTTTTGTGTGAGATCAAGTTAAGCATCCAGAAATGAAGAGCTTGTGAAATGTTTATTTTTTTTTTTACATGTTTGTTTGCCTGTAGGGACGGAAGAAGTCCATAGTTTCAGTAGAGCCCCGGAATCTGATGCAGGGCTCCTACCCAGGTTGCTCTGTTTCTGGGATGACCCTGAAATATATGTATGGAGTAAATGCCTGGAAAAACTGGGTCCAATGGAAAAATGCACAGGAAGAACAAGGGGACATAAAGTTTTCAGGTAATTTTTTCTTTCTCGGTGAAGACAGAAATACTCAGTTGAAGAGCACTTGGTGTGTACATTGTTCATATAAAAGTTAGGATTAGATATTACTGAGTTTTAAAATACCCCTGAGTGGAGAAAAGATGTTATGGACTACTGCCTGATGTCTTTTCATGCATTTAAAATCATAGCTATTACGTTCTTAATTGGTCCATTGCCTATTAAAACAGGCTGTAAAGTAACAGGTTTCTTTTTTGACATAGAAATATTAGTCTTTTAACCTCCACTTAATGTTTATTTGAATGTAGTAATTACTCATTTGCAGAAGAGATGCTTTATGCAGCTGTAGAGCCTTTACTAAGCTGTTTTCAGGCCACATTTCTAAGTTGACAACACCAATTTGGCCCCAGCTTTTTCATCTGTAGCCAACGCATTCACAAAGTATTTGTTTGTCAACATAACTGCTGTAAAAAAATTGTGTTACAACATTCAAATCTTAACACTGTACTCCTAGGCTTCACAGCAGGAAAAAAATCTTCCAACCATTCTGTGCTACACCCTGCTTGAAAATAACTTTAAAAGAGGTGAATTGTTCCTTGTGTTTCATCAAGGTGGTAGATAATAATGACAATATAGATACCACTTGTTTGCATTTCCAATTGTGGGGGTTTTTTCTTTTTTCTTTTTTTTCTTTTTTTTCTTTTTTTTTTTTTTTCTTTTTTGTCACAAAAGCACTGCATTCCTGGGGTTTGGCAGTGTCTAGCTACCCTTTTCCCTGTTCTCAAGTCTGTCCTGCATGCTTGGACCGAGAGTTTTGTTTGCAAATTTCCAGAGTCAAGCAGAGAATTTAAGTTAAGAATATAGTTGAGCTTTTTTGGGGAATGATGGAAAAAATAGCAAATCATATTAAATACTTCCAGAATGTAAAGAACTAGGTGTGGCAGGGCTTATAAGATAAAAATCCCAACTGAAAACATTCTGGTTAGACTGAGATCTGCCTTGACCTCTCTTACTTGGAATTCTTGTTGTGATTACATTTGAACAGCTGGTTTTTGTTTCCCAGAGGAAAAGCAATCACATGGTTACTGTGTTTTCTTCTTGTGGCTAAGGAAGCAAACAATACAGTCAGTTCCAGAAAAGTGTCTGCCCAAAAGGTTCCCCACTCAGTCCCAAGCAGGCACTGCTGTAAGGTATGGAGCAAAGGGTCCATTGCAGACCCTTTGATCAATCAGTTCTCTCCTTGCCCAGCTTCCCTTCCTGAGCCCCAAGCACAACTCTTTAAGCTTTTCATTCCCTCTCCCTTTAAGGAGTCAAATAGCTGCCCTCAACTCATGGCCAGATTTATTAGGAAATACTCTGGGTGTGTCTCTTGGGGTTCCCTTGAGTCCAACTAAGGGAGCTGAAAACTGTTTCTCAGCCCTGCCTGGAGTATCTGCAGACACTGCCATGCCACAGCCTGTAGCTCAGCAAAATCCCCAACCCTGTCATGCTCAGCTTTGCCTGCCTGCATCCTTACTACTCACTTGCAGCATTTGTACTGGCTGGACATGCTGGTGGTTTGTTTTTCTGGGGCCAAATCCTCATTTACTTGTTAGACAACAGGCCAGAGTTCACAGGTTCAGTCATACGGGCACTTCATGTATGAGACAGAAGACTAAATAGCTCCACCTACATGAAACAATGAGTGTGAAAAGATTTTAGCAGTTGAATCAAGCTGATTTTTCTAATAATTTTCTTCTCCACAGTTCGTCCTGTGAAACTCAAGGAGGACATTCTCTCATGCACTTTTGCTGAGCTGAGTTTTGGCTTGTGCCAGTTTATTCAAGAGGTGCGGAGACCAAACGGAGAAAAATATGATCCTGACAGCATCTTATACTTGTGCCTTGGAATTCAGCAGGTAACTCAGAGATTTGGGGTATTGATGAGAAATACCCCAACTTCCTATGGTTATTCATGCATTATATCCATGGGTTTTGTAGAGGAGGCAAGAATGTGTCTTTTTCGTGTTTTATTCTTAGCCTGTCCTAATCCTGTATTTGACCAATTTGTCTGGACTAGAGTGAATGAGCTGCTTCTGTTGGGAGGAAGTCAGTGTGCAGGGCAGGTTGTTTCTACCTGGACATAAACCTTTGGGTTTGGTACCTTTTTAATTTTTTTCATGCATAGCCATGGAATTATCTTAACTATTTTTTTCCTGGCTATGCTTGGAAAAAAAATGTAATAAGAATTGAAATTTGAAGTGCCATTGATGAGGTCTGGGAGTACCAGCATTTTTGGTGTCTTCCAGTTTTGACCAAGTTTTTGATACGCTCTCCTGGCTTGTAGAAAACTTTTCTTTTTAATTGCTGTTTGATGGGAATTTAAAGGACTTCCACACTGATGCAGTAAGTTGAGCTCTTTTAGCAGCCTAGTGCTGGGCCTGTATCTCCTGTCAGAAGGTATTAACAGGTAAAGTTCTTTCTAATAAAAGGGCACTCAATAACTCTTCTGGATTTTATAGGCAGACTTTTTTGAAGAATATCTAACACTTAAGAGGATGATAATTTTTCAGAAAATGGCTCTAAAGCTTGGAATATTAACAGTAATTCCTGCCTAGATCTCTTATTTCATATTGGGAAGGTCCCAGTCCCTGCAGAAAATTTGATTTGATATTTACTGTAGATTTCAGCAAAGTGTTTTGGACCGTAAGACACTGGGTCATCAGAAAGGAAAAGAATCTGATGTCCTGTATCTTCTCTGCAATGTTATATATTCACAAACTGTATGTCTTCCTCTTTTTTCTCTTGTAGTACCTGTTTGAGAATGGTAGAATAGATAACATTTTTACCGAGCCCTATTCCAGGTTTATGATTGAACTTACAAAACTTTTGAAAATCTGGGAACCTACAATTCTTCCAAATGGTAGGACTATTATTTTGTTTTGTGTAGCTGCATGACAAAGCCATATTATAAATTAATATTTTCTCAATGCCATGAAGAAGAATGTAATCTGAGGCATTCACATGAGTCCTTGCTGTCTCCTCCCTGTAGTTGTTTGTGGTAGATTAGAATCATGGATTTCAGGGTAACTGAAAGATTGTAAGAATATGGGGACAGTCCTGAAATGGCATAAATAACCCTCTTCTTTTTTCTCTGCCCATTGTCTCTAGGTTATATGTTCTCAAGAATTGAAGAGGAGCACTTGTGGGAATGTAAACAGCTGGGTGCATATTCCCCTATTGTTTTATTGAACACACTTCTGTTCTTCAACACCAAATACTTCCAACTAAAGAATGTCAGTGAGCACCTGAAACTATCCTTTGCCCATGTTATAAGACGCACCCGAATTCTGAAGTATAATACTAAGATGACATATTTACGTTTTTTCCCACCCTTTCAAAAACAAGAGGTAGAATCAGGTAAGTCAGTGCTTTCTGATCATCTAGATTTTGGCAACCACAGTTGTATTTGCTGCTCCTTTTTTTTCAAAAAAGACTGAGGAGAAAAATAGGTTGTGCAGTAAGCAGATCTATGAGTAGTTTGACTTCTGCTGTTATCCTCTACTTTTTCAAAATTTTTTCACTCTAGTAAGGTTTAAAGAGAAAATCTGTGTGAGCCAAAGCACCAAGTGAAAACTTTCAACAGAGGTGCCATGCTTTGGTCTGAATAATAGTCTTTTATAACCTCCTAGTCATACATTGTCTTCTGTGTGACACAGAGTCCCACCAGGCTGGTGCTAGGCTGCGAGATAATGGCTTGTTCTCGAAAGCTCTGGTTTTCACTGAACTTCTCTGATGCCATTTTTTTGTGTTCAGATAAATTATCTGTAGGCAAAAGGAAACGCAGTGAGGATGAGGAGGTTTCAACTGCAGTGGAAATGGCTGAAAATACAGATAATCCCCTGCGATGTCCAGTCCGACTGTATGAATTTTATTTATCAAAATGGTAAGTGACAGAATTATTTTTTTTTAATCTGTATATAGACTAGAACAGGCTTTTGGGCATGGTTCCTGCTCAGACCTTTTGTGCTTGTGCTGTGGTCTCCTCCCTCCAATTCCTGCTCCCTCAGAATGCACAGAACCAGCTCAGCAAATAAGTGGTGGTTGCTACTGATGGTGAATTAAAGAAAGAGGTGGATTCTTTAAATATCTGGTTACACATCCACAGGGTGTAAACAGACAAGGGGCATTACAGCAGTGGCATTCACACCTCCTGCAGTTCCCATGTAAGACCCTTCTTTTGAGAAGATTATATCTAATACCCTGATGTCATGTTCCTTGTGAAAGAGGAAAAGTAGGAATTAGGTAAATCTGCTGATAGCTTTTGCTTGCTGAAATGTGAGGTTCACTTTTATTTGAGGGTTAGAGAGGAGACCGTCTGGCAAGGACATAGATATCAATCACTTCATATCTCCTGTTTCTAACTTCAGTTAGATCATTGAGCAGGTGGAATATGATGTGCTTCTCTTTTCAGAGAAAATACACATGCAACATGAAACAGCATCTCGTTAGTGTCAGCTAAAACTTAAACAAATCACCCTCAAAAATTCTTCTACTGGGCTTACTACAAATAGTCCCATTACCTAGGCAAAGGCATGCCTAGCAGCTGTTCTGCCTCTTTGTCTCCCTCTCCTTACCTTCCTTGTCTTCACTTGCATGTCATTAGAAGCTTTTAGCTGTCCTTGGTCTGGGAAAACAGTTGCATGCTCCTCCTCATATATCATAGCTAAGCTCCTGCAGTGGTGCAGCAGCAGTAAATCTCCACTTTGCTGTTTTAATGGGAATATTTCAAAACCAGGCAGGAGGGATCCTTGCTCTAGTAGACTTCGTGTCTTCCAACCAGAGCCTGAAGGCTGCTTCCAGGTCAGGTGATCACCCTTTCAAGCAGATGGGCTCACCATTCTGCACCGTTAGCAGGCAAGCTAGGCTTTAGTTTTGCTCTCTCTTGAACATTTCCTGTGCCAAAGTACACAGCAGTTCAGAGACTGAATGTCAAATGCAGCTATCGACCATATCAAAATGCTAGTACCATTTATTATGATTAAAGAACCAAATCTGCAAAGAATTTACTCTTAATTTTCTCTTTCTTTATAAGCAACTAATGCAAAGTGACCTGGAAGTAATCTGACTGTCTCCTAAGTTGGAAGGGGGCAGCCAAGTCATGGACAAAAAGATTGTTCTGACACTGTTTAAATCACTGTGATGTTGTCCCAGTGTCGCTTTCATTTTCTTTCCTGCTTCTCCTTAACAGTGTGGTGAGTAGGGTTGTTAATGCTGCCTCCAGATAATGTGCTCTTCCTTCCCTTTGGCAGTTCTGAAAGTGTGAAGCAGAGAAGTGATGTGTTTTACCTTCAGCCCGAGCGCTCCTGCGTACCCAACAGCCCCATGTGGTATTCCACATTGCCAATAGACCCGGGAACCTTGGACATCATGTTAACAAGGATTCTTATGGTGAGGGAGGTACACGAAGAACTTGCCAAAGTCAAATCAGAGGACTCTGATATTGAGTTATCAGACTAACTGAAGTGGGGTATTTTCCTTTGAGTACACATCAGAAGCACCAAACTGTGAATACGTCCAGCCTTTGGAAAATGTGTATCCAGTAAGCCGAGATAATGTCACCTACAGGCATATTTTGAACCACAGTGGATGTACAAACTGGAACTGGAAGGAAGCAAGCTGTGTAAGCTGCAAGAAACAACGTCCTGTGGCACCAATAAGTCCTCTGAACAAATCCAAGATGAACTGACCTATCTGAGTGGTGCATAAATCCTTCATCTGTTTAGGATTTTAAAAAGTTGTGAGATACGTTAAAGGAAAAGGGTTGCACAAAACCTATCACAACAATTTTGGGCATGGAGAGCTAGACTGTGGCTCACGTCACTTCTCAGCCTGAGGGCTGGCAGTCCTTGCTGCCAAAGAATGTGTGGAGGTCCTAGAGCTCTCCACGAGGACAGGAGAGAAAGTGGTGGTGATATTCAGGCAGACACTTTCTGTTACAAATACACACGCACATAGGCTTTTATAATTTCATTTGAAACTGGGATCAAACATCAGGAAGGCAGAAGCTGCTGGCATGGCTGCCAGGGAAGCTCTGTAGATGGACAACTGGCTGCTCCTAGATGGTCACACGATGCCAGAATCTAGCTCTCAGTCAGGCTGACACCAGCTCTAGCTCTGTTGGGTCTCTGACGTGGAAGAGGTGCTGTAGGTCAAACAAAGCGATCATGTTATGGGATGAACATTTCTGGGGTATGTACAGGAGAGTGACTGTCCTGGGGTATGTGCAGAAAATCCCTTACCCAGCCCAGTAGCTCTGCAGTCTGTTGATATATTCTAGCAAATACTGTGGCGCGCGGAAATTTTTTTTCCCTTAAGGCAGCTTTCCTTTCTCCTCTTTCCCTACTCCCATGGTTTGGTAATTTTATAAGGCAAATCTGGAGGGCCTTGTCATTTCAAGTGGAACATGCACTCTGTCCACCTTTGCAACACGTGCAGTGTTGTACAAAGGATGCAGTATTACTTTTGACGACAGAACTGTGGTAGAAAATTACCATGTGTATTTTTTTCCCCACCCCACCCAAAGAGAGTTAGTCATAGTGTTGGAGATTGAAAGAGATTTTTTTAAGGCTTGGCTGTTACTCTGTCTTTTCGAAAGAGAAGAGCTCCCGGATTGTGTTTAGAGGACAGGACATTATCAGATGCTGGCTCTGTCTCTGTTTTCTCAAGCTATAGGTGTGTGTTTCTGGTGACCAGTGGTCACAAATTCATTGGAAACCCAAACTATTTTTAAAGAAGAGAATTATGGTTTTTATCTAGCTCTGGTCAGTTATCCATCTTCTGTAACAGGAGTCTGATATTTGATCTTGTCACTAAAATCTCAAAAGATGAAAATCGACAGCCTTTAATTATATTTCCTTTTTTTGTTTTGTTTGGTTTTGGTTTTTAATTATTTTTTTAGCAGTAACAAAGTAATTTAACAAAAATAAAATCAGAAAGTAGTCTGTTGACGTTGTGTACTCGGTAGTCCTGTCCCTGCCTGTAACAGATTTCACTGATGTATTTTTTAATACAGAAAACTATGTGAAAAGTAAACCTGCCCCTGATTCTGTCTGATGAAAGCCCATCTGTGTCTGTCATTTCTGATCAAAGATATGGCTCTCTCCATGTCCTGCCCTGGCACTCCTGGGGAGAGGTTTCAGCCAGGGAACTGCTCAGGCACGTGGAGGCTCAGTGATGCTCCTCAGGGCTGATCTGGTTCTGTGAACACCCACCTGTCCCTCCCCGTAGTTATTTTAAAATAGTGAAATAGCAAGCACTGTGTTTTGGGTTGGGATGGCTGATAGAATGCTTCAGGGAAAAGAATATAATTCTAGAAAGAATAGTGTAGAGATCTGCAGAGGATGAAAGAAGTCTGAGTTGTGCCCAGAACCTCCGTGGCAGCAAGAAAGGGGAAGGATCCAGGAATTCTGTATTTCTTGGGCATCCCCTGCAAAAGTGCAGCTCCTCGTGGCTGCAGGTGCTGCCTTTGCCCTCTCCTTCCTGCCCTGACAGTTGTCCCTAGGGAAGAAGCAAGGGAGCAGCTGGGACAAGCTGTGGGGAGGGCAGGCTTCTGTTGGATGGGGAGCAGCTGAAAAATAACCACAGCTGAGTTTACCCTTTGTAGATATTAACAGAACTATTCCCATAGAATGAAGCAGTGTATTTGTACATGCTCAGTTTTTGTTGAAGACCCTCATGCTTTCTTGTCTGAGGACACTTTCACATACAGTAATTTTTTCCAGGTACTTGGAATGAAAGATCTTTGCCTTTCATATTCTTTCAGCGAGAGAAGTTGAATCACTCAAGCTTGGCTGGCTGAAAGCTGTTAACTCATTTTACTTATTGGCTCTGGAATGAGAAAGCTTTCAGAGCAGTTGATAAGGTAATTAATGGATCAAGCAGTGCTAGATTCAGTTCCTCTGGCAAAGTACCCTCTGCTTGGAGGCCCTTTGCCCAGGCTATTGTCACCTCTTCAACTGTAGTCAGACCAGTCAGAGTTCACAGTCTTAGAAGATGGATTACCTTGAAGGATTAAACTATATTGATAGATTATACACCCGGGATGAAAGTTCTGAACATGCAGACCAAGTTGTTTATCAAAAACTATGTCTGAATCATTTGCTGACTTGTGTATCAATGCTTATTACTTGAAATATTATTTTATGGAGAAAAATCATGCTGTAGTCTCATTGTGGGCAGAGAAACAACAAAGACGAGGGTGAAAAAGATAAATAGATGATGCTTCCTGCTGACAGGGTTTCTGTCACTGTATCTTCTGCTGTTCTGCAGCAAACTGCAAAATCTGCCAAGGAATGGCATGCCACAATCTTGGTCCACAATCTTGGACTTTTTAGTCTTTCCTCTGCATATTTCTAACAGGACAAGCCAGAAGAATTTTAAAAGATTGTTTTAACCAGCTGGGTGCCAGATGTCTTTCTTTAGGAAAAAGGTGTGGGTGACTTAATTTTGTTCCCAGTGAAACCACTGACATATTAAGCAGCCCAGGACCCAGAGTACACATCACTGCTGTTGTATAGATAAAGTCTCCTCTTTCGTCCCTTGCCAACCTGTACCTCGGTTGTTCCCATCTGTAAATTGGCCAGACTTTCCTACCTCGTTTGGGCATTATGAGGCTAAATTCTGTAGGATGCTTTGCAGCCCTGTGATGAAAGGTGCTATATAACTGCAAAGTGTTACTGCAAAAGATTTAAATAGATCACGAGTGCATCATAACCTATATTAAAAAGATTTTTTTCTTATATGAGAATTTATACAGTTCAATGTATGGTATTAATAAGTGAATTATTGAGACCTCCCCCAAAATAGTTTTTGTTTGAATCGTATCTGTATTCTGGAAAAGTGATTAAAAACCTTTAACCTTAATAAAAGAGTAGATCCTCATTCCCTGTTTGCCCCTGCTTGGGCCAGAGTGTGGGACACATGGCACCTCTCAGTCCAGGCTGTCACCACACACAGCACCAGAGTTGTTCACACACCCACCCCAGCCTGGCTGGCGTCACAGGGGAGAGAGCACAGAACTGAAACCACTTCCAGTCTGGGGCTGTCCCAGCATTGCTGGGACCCCTGAGGTGCTCCAAGGGTTCTGGGGCCCGACCACACACCAGTCACCACCATCCCTCATCTGCCAACAACCTTTATTGCTTTCAGAGCGCTCGTTGCTCAAGCAGAGCTGCTGCTCAGCTGCTCTTCAGAGGGTGCCCCGAGGTGCTGAGGACCCTGCTTGGCAGAAACCCCGGGCACCTTCTTGACTTCACTCAATTTTTATCGTCAGAAGAACTTGGAAGCAGCTGCACCAACGGGCCCCAGTGAAGCCAGCACAAATTTGGTTCCAGCAGAGAGGCCTGCGGCTCCTGCAGAGACAGAAAGAGGTGTGAAGAGCCAGGAGCACCAAGGCTGCTTGCTGCAGGACCCAGCAGCTGGCAGAGGAATCCAAGGACCGATCCGGACTGTGCCAAGGACCTCTCCAGACTGTTCCAAGCAGCCAACCTGGGAGCAGGCTCTGCTCCCTGAGCACAACCCGACCCTTGTGAGCTCCAGGCAGTGCTGCTGCCTGATGGACACTGGTTTTGCTCAAGAGAAGAGCAGATGCCCACCTGCACAGCCCCTCCATGTGCCACCGCGTTGGGTGCCCAAGCCCAGCCTGCTATCCTGGTCTTATCCCTTCCCACAGGTTTGGGTGATCCCATGACGGCTTCAAGGGCTGTTCTGAGCTGATAACCCCGTGGTGCAGCCCTGCAGGGACCACCTCAGCCCCGCTCAGCACCCCTGCCCACTCACCAATGGACTGCAGCACGGCCACGGTGCTGCCTGCAGCCACTCCTCCCCCGTTGGCTATGGCAGCTGCCGACATCATCTTGGCAGCCAGGGACCCAGCGAGGATTCCACCTGCTGTAAAGCCCATAGCAGAGACCACTGCTGGGATGCTGAGGGCTATTCCTGCAGACAGGACACGGTGGTGTCAGTGTGGTCTCTGCCACCCGCATCTCCATCCCCTGCCAGCCTGGGAGCAGGACCTGGCAGCACCGGATCCTCACCTGCTCCAGCGGCGGTTCCAATAGCGCCTCCCACCACTGCTTTTACAACTGCTAAAAAGGAAAATGGCAGATGGGAGGGGAGGCAGGAATAATGGCAGCAGCCCCCTTGGACCTCCCAATCTTCAGCTGCCCCCTGGCCCAGACCCCCCAGCTGGGGCAAGAAGAGAGGGGGGCAAGGGAAACCTCAGGGGGTGCCCAGCACCACAGCCACCCTAAGCTGGGTCTGTGTGTGCAGGGAAGCCCGGGGAAATGGTTTATTTCCTCACGGCATCAGCCATCCCCATGCCCCCCAGCACCTTACCAGATTTTACAGTTTGCCCGACAGCTGGGATGAAAAAACCTGAAAGAGAGAGTGAGGGCAGTCCGTGGGCAGGGCCAGCAGTCCGAGGGTCCCCTTCAGCCCCTGCCTGCACCCCCAGCCCCCCTCCTGCCCGCTGCAGCAGCCTGTGCCCCTTCCTGGAGCACCCCAATGCCTCACACCACTGGAGAGCAGTGGTCTCTCCTCAGAAACATCGGGAAACGAGGCCTTCTCAGCACAGCCCTGCTGCCCCCTGGCCCCTGATCCCCCTGCCCCCCCCACTCAAAAGCAGAAGTTGGTTTCCCATGCTGCCCCATTTCAGTGGCTGTGCCCCCAGCCCTGCATCTTACTCATGGTCTGCTGGCCTGGTGGGCAACTCCTGGAGGAAGGGGATCTAGTATGAGCCTGGTTCTCTGAGAAATAAAAACAAGGGTGGTACCCGAAGTTATCACGGCCCAGCAGGACCTTGCTGTCCTGCACAGACATCCATACACTTGCTTCTGACCACATCCTGACTCCCCCCCCAGCCCCAACATTCCCCCAGATACCCCACAAAAGCAGAGACTCACCCAGATCCTGTGTTTCGCCCCATCCCAGGGTTCCCCAGCAGCTCTACCAGCCCCTCTCATCTGCCCGCTTTGTTCCCCCCCCCTGAGAAAAGGGGTGCAATCCCCAGACACCCATCATGGAGCCCCCAACCCCCATACCACTGACCTGTCCCTGATCCGAGCTCTCAGTGCAGGCAGAGCAATCCCAGCTTTAAAAAGGAGCCACCCACGTGACGTCAAAACAGCAAAATTCTAGGAAATGGAGTCTGCTGAGTTTCGATATTCAAAAATATTGGCCTCTTGCCATGCTAACCCTTGGTGTGCCTGGCTCTGCTGGCACAGACGCTCGCTTGTTCCCAGGGGTCAGTCCCCAGGAGCACCTCTTTGTCTCCCAACTTTTTGTTCTCCAACTCCCTCACAGGGCTGGAGGGATGGGTGCCTTCAGCTGCCTCCCCTCCACGGGTGCCTCACAAAAACCAAACTCCCATTCCCCCCCCACACACACACCCTTTGCACCCACTCCTCACCCTGAGCGCTTGGGCAGGACGCAGCCATCCCCCTGGGAGCAGGGCAGGACAGGCAGGACGCAGCGGGTGCCGTAGCTCATGTGCCTCTGCAGCTGGTTGAAGGGGACCAAATCCAGTTGCAAGTTGATCTGGTTCCTTTTTACCAGCCCCAGGGACACACTGTCTCTCCAGAGGCATCAACCTGGGCTGGCACCGACAAGGACGTGTCCTGGCGTGGGGGTCCCAGCCCAAAAATACATACTTCTAAACATTCCATAATGCCAGCCGACTCCATATGGGCATATGAAGAAGTATGTAGGGTTGGGAGGGAGAGGCGGGTGGTGTGGAGTTGGGCACACAGGGCACAGGGCCACCCCCCCAGCACCCTCCCTGCTCCTCGCAGTGGGACCCTGGAAGTCGCCGGCAGCCACGGCGAAGCCTGAGGTCAGGGGGGGGGCTGAGGGAAGACCCTCCTGCACCCCCAGCCCACCCTCTGCCTGCACCCGGGTGCAGCCCCTCCCGTGACACTGCCCCTTGGGTCCCGGAGTGCCCGCAGCCCATGCCAGGGCGAGGGGAGCTGGAGCTCATCCTGACCAAGGTGTCTGCCAGGGCTGCAGCACCCGCCGCAGGGTGCTCAGGAAGGTGATTCAGGCCCTGCTTGGTATTTCAGCTGGGGACTGCCCTTCGTGGGACAGTGGGACACCCCAGGACACGGCAGAGGCTCAGCAGTTTGAGCCACGGGGCACGGTGTGGGGCTGCACCTCTGAGGAGATGGCCAAGGGCCGTGTTCTGTGAGCTGCACGGACCAACAGGGAGGGTGGAAGGGGCGTCTGCCTTTGTAGCAGCTCCCACACATCCTGCATCTTCCCAGGGAGGGGTGCACGAGGGGCTGGGACACAGGAGGGAGGGATATGGGGCTGTCCAGGCCTGGTGCAGCTGTGACTCAGCGCTGGGAGCTGTGGCCTCACGCGCTGCAGTTCTCCGCAAGGAGCTGGTGGGTGCCAAGTACGTGCTCATCCCCCCAGCCCTACTCACAGCACCCACAGACAATGGGAGATGCTGCTCAGTGGCTCCCAGAGCCATCAGGCATCATCGTGGGGTGCAGGGCTGCTGCCAGCATGGCCACGTTCCCCCAGAGTGCCCTGTCAGCACCCTGGGATGTCCGGCATGACTTGGTCCCCAAGGACCCGCTGCTGGGGACCCCAGAGACACAGCTCCCAGGACCCACATAGCCAGCCCAGCAGCAGCAATGGGGCAGAGTGTGTCTGGCCAGGTGAGCATACCTGTATCCTCTCCAAAGAGCAGACTCAGCAGGTGTCCGGAGGCCAAAGGCTGCAGGGATGTGCCCACTTAACCCTTCGGGCTCTGCTGGCACAGCAGGATGCTGCTCCACAGTTTTGGTGCAGGGGTGCAGGGCACCCGAGGGGCTGCCGGGGCTGTGGAGGCACAGGGGGAGCCGAAAGCCAACAGCTACACCCACCCCAAACCCCAGAGGCAGGGTGTAGGGTCAGGGATCTCCCAGTCCAACCCCAGCTCCCTTGGCTGACCTTGGGCAGCCTCCTGGGACTGTGGTGCTGCAGATACCCCATCCCGGGGGGCTGCACAGCCCCCTCCCCGTGGCACCATCCCCACCGCCCTCGGCCGGGCTCTCCCAGTGACCTTGAGGGTCGTATCCAGCACTGTGGGATGCTCCCTGCAGCCAGGGTGCCCCCTCTGCCCTGATCCCAGCCCAGGCCACCCCTGCTCACTCCCAACACCTCTGCCCTACCCCTCTGCACATCTCTGCCCCACTGCCCACCCTGTGCCCACACATTCCCAGTCATCAGGGCAAGGCTTTGCACAGCCCTGGGGGTGTCCTCACCGCTGCAGGCTGACCCCTCCAGAGCTGCCCTTGACAACTGAGGATGCAGCCCCGGACCAAACCCCCCCATGGGGGAGCTCTGCCCAGGGCCAGCCCTTCCCCCAGGGCTCCTCTGTGCCCCTACACCAGACAGAAACCCCGGACCCAGAAAGCCCCCGTGTCCCCCACCAGCCCTGAGAGCAGCCCCCTGCCCCTGGCCGGGTGTCTTATAGGCACTGGGGGCAAATGGCTTTGCAGGGGGGAGTCAAAGGAGCTGGAGGGGCTGCTGGGGCTGGTGGTGGTGGCACCCACGCATTTGCACAGCACCCAAGAGCCCCGGCCTGTCTATAAAAGGAAGAGACTTTTTCCCCCACTCCCCCCAACGCCGCGTGCCCGGCTATCTGCTGCAGTCGCTGCCTTGCAGGGGCCTTTCCAAGTTTTATTTTTCAGTGCTGCCCCCCCAGTCAGCTCCCCCCAGCTCATCCATCCCCAGCAAACCCACTGCAGCAGCCACTCCAGCTGCTGAGCGGCTTTAAAAAAATACCAAGGGGCCCAGAAAGAAGGAGGGAGGTGGGTGTGGGAGTGCCTTGGGGGGCAATTCTGGGCACCCCAGCATTGGCCAATTCAGAGCTGTGGGCACGTAGTGCCCTGATGCACCCAGCTCTGGGGGGGTCAATGCTTCCCCCCGTGCACGTTCAAAATAGGATGCCCAGGAGTTGGGTTTCTCCACCCATCTCATCCCTCCGGCATGGGGAGTCCCTGCTGAGGGCACCCCAGCTCCCTGGGGAGGGGGTGAACAGCCCTGCTACAGAGGGGTCCCCACAGGCTGCTGGGCCGGGCTCTGCCCGCCACCCATCACCCCCCGGAACCGGGACCTGCTGGGCTGCCCCTCGCCCCACCAACCCCACAGAGAGTTTGTTGCTGGCCCCGCTCCTCCACCCGGGCTAGCCCAAGTGGTGAGGCTAGCGTGGCTACCAGCCACCGTGACCCCCAGACCCGCAGCCCAGGGCTGCCCACCCCGAGCCGCAGGCAGGAGCCAAGCGAGGGGCAGCAGCAGCGGCATCCCCAGCCCCCTCCCCATCCTCTCCCCAGCCCCCTCCCCATCCTCTCCCCAGCCCCCTCCCCATCCTCTCCCCAGCCCGGCACAAGGTTAAACGCGGCGGCAGGGAAAGCCCCGCTGCCCCCGCACCCCCTGCCCCGCACAGGCACTTACGGTCCTGGAGGTGACAGCGTCCGAGTGCGGGCTGGGCTGGTGGCAGCGGTGACACGGACACGCGGCTCCTCTGCTCGCCTTGACTTTGCCACAGGACTCGGGATCGTCCGCAGGAGCTTGCAGCATCCTCCGGATCAGCGGGAGAAGTTCCTCGCCAGGGAGGGAGGGATTTAAGGCAGACCCTTAAACCTGGGATGCGGATGCCTCTGGGGGCAGGTGAAGCCCACCCTGCCCGCTGGGCACCCCGCAGCCCCCTCCTCACACACCCCCGGCCCAGGCTGGGTGCTGAGCACACGGCTGGTGAGTGCCTGGCCCCGGGGATGCTGAGAAACCCCCTCCCTCCTGGAGGAGGCAGCTCTCAGCACCACACAGATGGGCACCTCTGCCCCCTGCCCCCCCAGGCTCCCAGAGCTGGGCCACGGGGAGAGCCAGCGGGTACCACCGGGCCCAGCAACAGCCCGGGGGGGCTCGGAGGGGCAAAGCAGAGCCCGTGGGACACTTGGGAGGGTGAAACCCCTCACCAGCCACAGGGACTCCCTGGGGACTGGGGGACTCCCCCCCTCAGGGATGGGGATCCCCTGTCCCCCCACTATAGGTGTCCCCAGCACCCTCAGGGTGACTGTTCCAGTATCCTTAGGGCAAAGCTGAGGGGTGAAGGGCTGCTGAGCCCCCCCCCAGGCCCTGCTGCTCCTACCTCTGCCTGCAGAGAGCTGATGGGGTGAGGGAGACCCCGGCCCAGGGCCGCGGTGGGGGCAGGATGCTGGGAGACACCTGATTGTGGTTCCCAAAGGGAAAAACCAGGAAAAGCAGCAGAGCATCCCTCCCGTGGCAGTCCCGGCGGCTCCCTGGCTGCCACGGCGCCCTCCCCACCCCGGGTGCTCTCTGTTTGCCTGCTATTTTTGGCAGCCTCCTAAGAGCTCCTCTCGGGCTATTAATAATGAGAGTGCGAAATTCGTTTGGCCTCTCCTATATAAGGAAAGGTGGAGGCTCCGAGGCAGCTAAATATACTGGTGTGTGCGGGAGCAAGCGGGGAGGCTTTGGCACCCAGTGTGGAAAAGGGATTGTTGGAACAATGGAAAGATGGACTCACTCACAGATGGGGCCCCACACGGATGGACAGACAGAGGGACGGAGCGATGGATGGAGGATGGTGGTGCCCGTGGGCCTGCACAGCAGCATCTGCATCACAGCCCCGTGTCCCTCATGGCCCTGCTATGGCAGGATGAGCAGCAGGAGAGAGGAGGAGATGCTGGGAATGCTGTGCAAAGCCCCTGTCAGGCCAGCTCTGCTCCCCAGAACATCTGTACCTGACCTGCTGGGCCAGCAACAACCCACGGACAAACTCCAGCAGCTTGGGGACCATGCCAGGTGCCAGCTGTGCCACGGTGTCCCCTGGAGCATCCCTGCAGTGCCCGGTGCTCCCGGGGGCTGCCCACACCCATCATCCCAGGGATGCTGCTCAGAGGTGATGATCCCTGCTGAATGAGGGGAGCCAGGGAGAGGCTGGCAGGAGGAGGAAAAGCAGCAACAATTCAGGGAATCCTCATCAGAGGAAGGCACTGGGGAGCAGCACCAACTCCACAGGGTGGGAGCAAGGACAGTGCAAGTGGAGAGAGAGAACGTGTGCAGAGAGAAAACCCAGGCTCTCTCCCCAGGCTCCAACAAGAGCCTTTTTCTTTAACTCCTCTGAGCCACGGGCACTGATTAGGGAGGGACAGAGGCTGCACCCATGCAGCCCCTTCCCTGAGCACCAGTGGCAGAGAGGGGACAGGTCTGGCTGCAGCCAGGCAGGGTCCTGCTGGGGGACAGTGGGGCTGCAGCTGCCCTGATGCCAGGCAGAGGTGTCCTCCAGCACCAGGAGCTGTTTGATGCCAGAGGAGCCTTGGGGTGGCAGCTGCTGTTGTGCTTGCAGGCAGGGGAGCCCAGATTTGGCTTCTCCTGTCCTCAAGTGACATTGAACAGCGTGAACTCCACAGGTTCCAGCACAGCCCCTCGCTCTGCAGGGACAGAAGGGCAACTCTGAAGGTGTCTAATCCCTCCTTCAAAAAAAGATCTTGGTGCCACCAGGTCCCTCCTGCCTGCCGTGGTGCTATAGCATGTTTCCCTCCAGCAGCCAGCCCTGGTGACAGCTGGGCAGCCTTCTTAATCTCCTTCAAGGACTCCACTAATTAATAAATATTCCTCAGTTCTATTAGGAGGTACAGTTATCCCTGGTGTGGGTGCAGCTTGAGCCCTGATGCTGCTGCTATTTTACTTTCTAGTGAAATTGATAGTCAGGAACAGCTCTGTGGGACCCTGAACCTGCTCAGCAGGACACCAGGGCCAAGAGCAGCTTAAAGTCAACCTCTGGAGGAGGGATGGCAGGACTGACACAGAGCACAGTGGTCTGAGTAGGAGCCATCCCACAGCTGAAACTGGAGAAAGAAACAAGCTGAGCAGCAGCAGAGCATCTTCCCTGTTGACATGCAAGAAACATTTCATTTAAAAAAATTACTTGATCCAAGCAACACTGCAACCAACATTGTTAAGCCAGAGCTGGGGCGGGTTGGGCAGCCCCCACTACATAGGAGAGAGAAGAAAAGATTTAAGAGCAAACTATTTTAAAACTAGAACACAACATTTGCCTGAAACAGCTCAACCAGTGTTTGAGTGGGTTATAGAAGAAAACAAAACTCAAGGGAAGCTGACGGTTCATCTAACAGATGCCTCAGCTTTTAACTTCCACAGATGGGTAACTTGTAGCCAGTGTCCCTAATTGTGAAATCCTGGTGCATAGCAATGCAGAGAGCAGCCCCAGCAAGGTCAGCCCCGTGCACGAGTGAGAAACCAAGTGGCATTGGTGACACCCCGGGGAGGAGGGGAGAGGGATTTCAGGGTAACACATTTGCTGGACGTGCACACGCCTTGGGAGAGGTTTGCACTGACAGCACACTCAGGCAGACACTCTGCCTCCCCCCTGGCTCAGGGGGGTCCATGCTGGGCCTGAAGTTACTGCCTTCAGCCTGGGAGGGTCTCCCCGGGTGTGGGTGCTGTGGGTCCCTGTTTCTTGCAGCCCCGTGGAGGTTCAGCAGCAGCCAGGGTGAGCCAGGGAATGGTGATGGGAGGCAGAGCCCAAGGGGAGCTGGCACTATGCTCTGTCACAAACCTGCCCTGGCCATGACAAATGACAAGGAGCAAGGAAATCTGTCCCAGCTGAGCAGAGGGAATGCCACAGCCCAGCTGGGCCAACCCAAACGTTTGTTACCCCACAGCCAAATGTAAGGATGAAAAAACAGCCTTGGCTACACGAAGGTGCTGGCTGGAAGAGCTGCATGGATTTTTGATTCTTCCCTCTCCTCCAAGAAGCTGGGGTTGCTGGCCTGCTGCAGGGCACTGAGCTCTGCAGCCACTGACACCCAATGGCTGAACCACTGCCCCCAGCCCCCATCTGCACCAGGGGAAGCTTCCCGGGATGGGCACAAAGCCCCAAGGACCAGAACCAGAGGGAGTCCAATCACTCTCCTCTAGCAGCACAAACCACTTCCAGGCACAGACCCAGGACCACATCTGGTCAAGCCTTGCAGCTTCAAATCTTCATTTTCTCATCTGTTCATCTTGCACCCAAAGGAAGGGAAACACAGCAGTGGGTGTTGTCACCCAAGAGTTCAGTGTCTGACCCAACACCCAGCTCCAGCCTTCCCCCTGTGTGGTCCCCAGCTGGGAGGGAAGGAGCCACTGGGAGAGGGAATCCCTGTGCCTGGATACCTGGGAGAGCTGCAGGCTCCAGTGCTGGTGCCTGAGGAAGAGATCTGAATGCCCAGAAAAATAAAACTTAGCAGCAGCCAGGACTACATTCAGCGAGGGAACATTCCCTTGCATTCAATAGTGTTTAATCTTCATCTAGCTCAACACAAATCAGTAGTGCAGCAACATAAATACAACTGAGTTAAAGTCTTTCGGCTTCCATAGCTCAAAAACAAACAAACAAACAAACAAAAAAGCCAATGAAACAAGTTTCCAGTTTTTAAATTAAACACAAAGAAAGGCAATAAACTGCCCACCCATCCCCAGAGGAGCAGGGGCATCCTTCATGCCAGTGAGAGGCCAATTGCTGCCTGAGGGCAGGGGTGCAATTGGTGGAAGGAGATCAAGGAATGGGTATGGGAAAGGACAGCCACACGCCTGTCCCCAACCTGGCCACTTGCTGCTGGCACACACCACATTGCCCACAGGTACTGAGAGTTCCCTCTTCCACCAACATGTGCAGAATTTGCACTGCACGAGGAGCATGCAGGGCCTGACAACAGCTGCCAGCCAGAGGGAGGGAACCAGCTGCTGGGAACTGAAGATATGAGCCCCTTTGCCAGGGTTGTGCAAATTTTGAGAAGGAATAAAAACCAAAAGAACCCCAAAAAACCAAAATCCCCACAGTATTTTGTGTTTCCAAACTGAGATATGGTTAATGTCCAGACTGAGGGACGGTTTGGCAACCAGCAGAAGGTGCTGGTGCCACTGAACAACATCTCACAGCTTTGGAATTAAGCCAGATGTTAGACACAGGTACCAGAGATGGGTGCCCCCTCCCAGCTCTGGTACCCAGCAGAGCTTGCTGAGAGGGGGTCTCCTAGCCCAGCCAATCACCACAAACAAGTCAGCTCTTCCCAGCTGACCAGGCACCATGCCACCAGCACTCTCAGGGAGAAAAGCCAGACAGAAATTTAGAACAGCTACAAAACCCCTCTCCTGTGAGCAAGCTGATGAAGTGCAACCCATAGTGTTTAGACCCCCCCTCCTCTACCCACCAAAAGCAGCCAAGTAAGTGCATGTGAAAAGACAAGTCTAAATTAACATAGTGCTTAAAACCATTAGGGAAGGTGGGACTAATAGAGAGGAAAGCTGTTTGACAGTGAAAGTTGCCCGTGGTAGGCTACTGGGACCTGAAGGGAGCTCAAGAGCACAGCTCAAAGAACAAAGACCTTCCTTCTCCAAAGAGCTCCCAGGAAAGTGAGCTGAAGTCCACAGGAGGTTCTTCCACTGCAGCCTGAGGAGGGCTAGGAGGGTCCTGCACATTCACAGTTGCTCCAAGTGGTTCTGTCCTGCTGCTCTCCAGGTACCAGCTCTGTCTGTTCTGATCCTTCCCCTGGGCTTCACAGTTGCTTTCTCCTCCCTTTGATTTCCCTTAAAGTTCAAATTCAAGTACAACCAGTTTTAACTGAAAAGAAACCCACAAAACCCAAGTTATTTTCTGTGAAACAAGTTAGCAGCATTGTCCTAACCGAACTGTCCTCCAAAGGCCCTTGTAAGACAGGGACAGGAGTGGCCTTCCCACCAAGGGGAGCTATAGGATTTCCTCCCTCTGGTTCTTGGCTTTGAGCATCACTTGTCCATTGCCCAAGGAGCCATTCTGGCTACGGAGCAGCTTCCCCTTCTCACGGTCAGGCCATGTGAAGATGGCTTCATCACTGTCCAGTTCAGACTCTGAGTGCATCAGGCTAGTGTTGAGGACCTGGGCTTTCTGTCTGCCACCTTTGAAGGAGAGAGATTCCCAGGTTAAAAATACTTTAAATACTAAAATACTTTAAATACTAAAAATGTTGCTCAGCCACCTCACCCTGCTCCACTCCCTCTTTACGTCTCCTTTTCCCACCAGGGGCTGCCTGACCAGCCTTTCCTCTGCCTGTCACTTTTTCCCTCGAATGCCAAGGCCAAAGTGATCAAGTTTCAGATACTCTGGCATGACAGAGGTCACAATGACACTTCAAGACAGTGCAAGGCACAAGGAAATCAAATAACATTACCAGAAGGGGCTGTGAGTATAGGTAGGAGCTTTTGCTCCCTGATCTTTACTACTCTCTCCACTCTCATCTCTGCTTCTCTTGCTTGCAAGGGAAGAGGGATAAATTAACAGGCTGAATTTAGATTAATGCACAAAGACAGGAGAGAGACTGCTGATATTGTCAGCAGAGGAAATATTTAAATTTAGCTTTTCCTTAATGGAGAAATACAACATTTCCTCTGTTAGCAGAATGCTCCCTGGACATACCTTGTGGGTAAAAAGGCTTTAGTCAGCAGGCAGGCTCAGAAGAAGCAAGATGAGTTCAGTTACCAGAGAGCAAACGGCTGAGGCACATTTGCTACAGACTGCAGAACACTGGGCCCTTTATTTAACAGTGGAAATCTTCTGTGCAAGGTGGCAGATGGTCAAAATAAAGCAGAGGTGGGTGCTGAGGGAGGAAAAGGTCCCTGGTCTATGCAGTTGGGACAGCTGGGTTCTCAGAGGAACTCTCTGAGCAGCAATGCCCTCCACTGCTGCTGCTGGGCACTGCTCACTTTGCTGGAACACCATCCAGGGGGGTAATAGTGGGATGGAGCTGTTATTTTCCACTAGCAAACAAGGATCAGGGACTATTTTCCAGAAAAAGTTAAGATAACCCCTCCTCTAAACAAGACCAGGATTCTTATTTGAAGACATTCTCACTTGGGACAGGTACTGGAGCAGCCTCTGCTGGGGCCATGCTTGGCACACACTGTCCCACATCTCCCTCCTCTCCTGGTCAGTCAGCAGGTGACCACAACTCAGTTCAGGTATCAGATACAATCACAGCAAAAATGCTTCAGCCTGAAATAACTCAATGATCTTTACAAAGCACCTTGCAAGCACTCTCTGGGCCAGCAATGTGGACAGGAAAATGCTGGCTAAGATCACTGAAGAGGAAGGACTGCCTGTATGGAGGGGCCAAGAGCCACACAGAGCACTGAGGACTTCATGGGTCTCCCTCCTAAGATAAGCATTTGCTTCCTGCAAAAATCATGGATGAGCTAAAACGTGAAACTTCCAGAGCCTGATGCTCATGAGGACAAAAATTAATGAATTTATGAACAAGTCATTTGGGGGAGGAGAGTAGGAGGGACAGAAATAAACATCATGGTCTCCCCAGTTCTTTCAGGGGCCAAAGTCAACCAGTTTAGTGAAATGCTTTGTGACACTGAACTAATGCTTTGCTGTAGAGCACAGCAAAGGAATTGTATACTGGAAGGCAGCAAACCAACAGAACCCAGTGGAAAACCTTAGAGCAGGAGAAGTTGTAGTCAAGACTCAGTTTTGGGCTTCCTGAACCAGGCCAGTCCCTGCACAATTTACATCTGTCCACTTAATACTTTGATATGGAAACATCAGGACCAGTTTCAGTCCCAGTTTCTAAGTCAAGTTACTTAGCTCTTTGGTTAAATACCCTGTGTACAGATCTCCAACAAGCTCTTAGATCTTTTGAGACTTGTCTGTCAGTGCCTAACATCACGTTTGTTTCACTCTGTGACTTTAAGTCCACTGAGGAGGAGGGTTCTTAAGTCAGCATTCTGGAAATGCTGAGCTCTTCCCTCTCATGTTTTACCTGCTTTGGGATTTGGTTTTAACTCCAGGCTTTCTTGATCCGTTGCATCCAAAATCTTGTATTTGCTTTTTCTTCTGGATTTTCCTTTTCGTCTAGAGGGGAAGAAAAGGAATTAAGATGCAGTCCATTGCTATAAAAGCCAGAAGAAAAAGCAACTCTGATCTTCAGTGTTAGAGTACTTGCTTATTACAGATTATGTTTGTATTACAGATTATGTTTGTATTACAAAGCAAACCACTAAAAACATTTCTTTACTTGCACATTTATAGGCTAATCCAAATCTTGTTTCTTAACTGAACCCAGAGTTCTAGGAATTTAACATTTCAGGATGACAAGAACATCCTAGGGCTAAGCAGATGACCTGCTGGGATGATGGGTTTCAATCTTTCACTTCCTAAGGAAGCTACTTGGCTCTGCAGCACTGAGAGAGTGGGGGTTACAGCCTCAGTCTCACCTCTTGCAACAGCAGATCACCATCCAGGATAAGATTCCAAAGGCAACCACAATGAGGAACGATGCAATGATCACATACAGCACACTCCACTCTGAAAGCAAAACACACCAGAGGTAAAGATGTTTTGGCACCTCATACAGCTGACAGTGTGTGCTTCACATGGCTGTTCTTAAGAAAAAAAAAGAAAGGCCTGACCCTCAGCAGACTAGAGGCTGGCATCCACCACTGACAGCAGCCATGGGTGCCAAGGGATTGAGATCCAAGGTGCTGACTCGTTGCACGAGGACATTTTTCAATATAAGGTGATTTATAAAATGTGCTTTCCTGTGGCAGGCAAGTCTCTGCAGAGGCATGACAGAAAAGGTGATTTATACACCAAGAATGGACTCAACTCTTGGTGAGTGTTCACCTCTGAAGAGCTGCAGCTTTCCTGTCAAGTGTCCCCTGCCTAGAAGGGAACATATGAGACCAGGGCAGGGATCATCTCCTTGTGGGAACCTCTGTGACACTGAGAGGATGCCTGTGACTCTGCCCACCCTGGGTCTCAAACACAGTTTGCATTGGAAAGATGAACAGTCCTGGGAGGCTGCACCTACCACAGTTGCTTTCACCATCCCCCATCTGTGTCCTGATGAAGTTCTCCATCCAGAAGGGGTCACAGACACAGCGCTTGGTGAAGGAGTTGCAGCGCCCGTGCTCGGAGCAGTTCAGCTGACAGGCTGACAGGGACCAAAAGCAGACATGTGAACCAAGTCACTCACAAAAACAGGACAGGAAAGTTCAACCCCTGCAGGCTCTACCTTCAGTCTTGTCACTCAGCAAAACTGCAAACTGATGCTTCACCAACAACCTAACACACATACCATGCTAAGAAAATTTTGCCTCGTGAATCATGAATTTGATATAAAAGCTATGGAATTTGTGTATTTAAGTAAATGTTTTCAAACAAGGTTTTGATTTTCTAATTCAAACCTAGCTTGTGAGACAGAGAAGAAACAAACAGATCCATTACAGGGACCAAACAGAACTGAAGAGTGGCTTTTGGAGGCCGTAAAATTTTAAGACCAGGAATGTAATTAAAATTATTACATAAATCTAGTTTAAAATATCTAACTGATCAGCAAATGAGCCTCATAGGATAGAGCTCGTGAAAGAAAAACAGTACTAATGGAATATTGTAAAAAAATTCTAAAAGGGGAACATTTCCTCCAGACAGATGCATGTGCTGCAGCAGAGGAAACGAGCATGTTGACAGCTCCTCAGATGTGGCTTCACTGCTTCCAGTGAGACACTCACTTTGTTGGCTGTATTCCATTAACACTGTATTTTAGTTTCACAAGTATGAATCTGCTTTTGATTTTGTGAATGCTTATATCCCCAGCAACATCACAAGCAACCAGTTCTATGAAGTTGAATAGCAAATAGAATCAGTTGGTAAAAAACTGATTCATGTGCAGCCTACCAGGCTCATTTTTTTTGTTTCCTGTTTACTGACACAGGAAAGCTACTGGAGTGAGTGGATGTGCACACACCCAGTTTTTAGCACTCCCGAAGGTCCTTATTCTGTCAGGCATCTGAGATAGGAAAAGATATGAGCTTCTACCACAGTGACTCTTACTTACTGACTGTGTTAATTTCTAATGCCCGGAAGATGAGGAAGTCTGACTGCTGCTTCCGTAGTTCATTTTTTAGAGTCCAAGCTACATCTTTTCCTTTGAATATCTGATGAGGAGGCTGGTTCTGTACAAAAAACACCATCTTCGTGCTGGAAATCAGACAAAAATTATTATCTGCTGCTTCTCATGTAGAGCACCATTCTTCCCAGTCTGCCTTTAGAGGGATTTATTCAGAATAATCTCTGCTCTTTTGTAACACGTTCCACTCTTTTCTACTTAAAGATGTAAATAGATGAAGTATTAATAACAAGAACCCCTTCCTTAGTGAAGAATAGTGGCCTGGTCATGGCAGATATAAAGGTAGTATTAAACAGAAAACACTGTCTCTTCTCTTCTGAGCTCTTTAGGTTTGCATGGACAATGAATTCTGATTTTAGTGCTACAGGAGGAAACGTGGAAACTATAACTGCAGATTTATTGCTGACTTGCTGCATGACTTTAAGCGTTTCCCTTCAATCTTTTTCAGGGCTTTATCTACCTTAAAACTATTCCACTTTTAGTAGAAACAGATTACCACTCTACCCTTGATTAGCCTGTTGCCATGCCTCTCACATGCACGTTCAGGTGTCCTCAAACACACCTACAGCAGAGTGCTGCCGCTACAGAGATTGTGCAGCTGTTGCTGTGACAACGTGGTACATGCAGAACAGATCATGTAGGACTACAAGGCTGGCACACAACTCCAGCATTCTCCCTCTGCATCCACTCAAGCCCCACCTTTGTTCAGTGTAGGGTTGGATCTTCTGCACAGTGATGTCAGAGTCAAGGACCCCCAGCAGGACACCTATTTGTCGGATGAACATTCCCTTCTGCCTCTCAGTCAGCTGGCTGACATTAACATCCAGAATTATCTCCACCAGGTTATTTTTCCTAGGATCTAGTGAGAATGTAGATAATACAGATTATTAGAACTTCTGTTTAGCAGTCTGGATACAAATCAGGTTTCTAATAGGTTTCCAGAAAGCTCCTGCTTTGAAAATAAGATGACAGCATGGTGGTACAGCACAAACCCCAGACTCACCAGGTTTGACTTCCACTGTGCTCCTTTCTACATCACTCTCTCCTTTGGCATCTGTTACTCTGAGGTGGAACGTGTAGGTCCCTTCTACCAGATTGGACAGGAGAAGGACAGGATGATGGTCTGAATTATTTAAGACTTCCTGGAAGGCAGAGCAAAGTAAGCATCAGGAAACAAAGGATTGAACCAGCAATGATACATCATCATACTTAAGGATATCATTACGAGGCAAGGGGTGCAACAATAAACTCTAAATTTCCTCAAGAGCTGTCAGCACTTCCTCCCACTGACTTTTGGGATGTTGCAGACCATCATTTAAAAAAGAAACCTCACCCCAGCTGCAGGGCTGCCCTCATCCCGGGTCCACAAGTAGCTGACAATTCCCTTATCATCAGAGGACTTCGACCCATCCAGCTCAGCTGTATTTGTGGGCAAGGTGATGACAACATTACCAGAGATCTTTGCAACTGGTGCCTTGTTGATCTCTAAGCAAACAGAGAGAAAGCAGTTGGAGAAAAATCTGATAATGGCCAGCCAAAAAATACAGCATTAGATTTCCACTGAAACCCAGAAATCCCTGGGAGAAGGCACTGCAAAATTCAGCTGTAGATACCATACCTCCAAAAAAGGCAACACCCCTGACTCAGAGGAGGACATTCCAGTGCTCTCCATATCATTTTTCACCCATTCTTTACACCTATTGTGCCTCTGAACACAGGTTTTGCAGAGCTGCTCAGAGGTGGCTCAGGGTGGACATACCTTCTTTGACTATGACGTTGACTGAGCTTTGGCTCTGCAAGTTCCTCTCATCTTTAACTGTCAGAGTAAACTCATATGATCCAACCTGCAGACCTGTTACTGTGGCAATGCTGCTGTTGGCATTCTCCAGCTTGACACCATCTGGGCCCCTAAGCAAAAGAAAAGAGGATCAGGTTTGCAAAGCCTCAGACCAAACAGAAGCCTCCAGCAGAGTTTATAGGGATGCAGACAGACACTTGCCTGGAAATACAGTCCATGACAAAAAGCAAAATTATTTTTTCTGGTTACAGCAAGTTAATCAAAAGAGTAAGGGCAGCATTCAGAACAAAAAGTATAACTTCTGGTGGTTTAGTGTTTTGGTTATTTTTTTGTTGAGGGGAGCACTGATAGCAACATCTAAGGTCTACAAAAAGTGGTACTATCAGCAAAACTGGCTTGTGAAATGCACAATAAGGCAATATTTTTACGAAAAGGTACAGAGCAAAAATAGGCCCTTTATTTATATGAGTTTGCACAGAATTCACATTAGCTAACAGAAAAAAAACTACTGAAAGTTGCTCATATGATTTTTCCTGACTTCCTGAAAGCACTTCAGGGAATTTAAGAGTCTGAAGGGAAGTAGTGACAACAAGAAGAGCTCTGCCTCCTTCAAACACACTGCACTACACTGCTGGGAATCAAACGTGGCTCCTCTCAGCCACACTGAGAATGGGAATCAGGTCTAGAGGTAAAGCCAAAACTATTTCTAAGGCTCAAACAAAACTCCACCTCTCTCTGATTAAACATAAATCACTGGTCATAAGTCACTGGTAAAGCTTGTCAGGCCAAATGTGAGCAGGATTTAGCACATGGGAGGCATGTGAGGGTGTGTCTTGTTTGAAATAAAGGTCCTGGATACTTGCGTAAGAACAGTCTGGAAGATGACACACACCGTGTTTTTTCCCAAAGAAAGGAGACTATCTTCTGGTCATCTGAGCTCTTGCTGCCATCTAGAGTGGTGCTGTCCACAGGAAGAGTTAATTCTTTATCTGGACCAGCATCTGCCTTTGGGGGCTTATTGTTCTCTGAAAAAGGATGCAATATTTTTCATACACACATGCCATAAAAGGTGGAGCTTAGAACCCAGCAGTAAGAACCTTCTCCATGATCTCAAGCACATTTCTTTCTCACTATCTCAACCTTTTATGTAGGGGAAATGAGGCTAAAAGCAGTTAAGAGTTCAGATCAGTGTTTCATTCACACATCTGCAATAAAATGAAAAAGAAATCTAGAAGCTCTGACTTTTGCTCTCATTCTCTAAGTCCTACTCTGCTCTTCCTGCTTCTGTCCCAGGACCTGGCACTGTGAGCAGAGAAAGCTGCTTGGCAATATAATCCTGCCATTATGAGGATAATGTCAATTAAACTACACTGTGTAAAATAACAGAAGATCTGAGAAAGGCAATGTTCCTAGAAACACTCCTTTGTTCATTTACCAGTGATTTACCAGCCCAGAATGGTCCTGAATTTGAGCAGCTTTTCTGAAAGCAGCACAAAAGTCTAAGAGTGGGCTGACAGATTGATGCTCACCTGTAAGCCCTGGAATGGAAAAGCAGGAAAAGTATCTAGAGGCAGCTTACCTGGCTGGACTATCACAGTGACCTCTGCAGTTGACTGGTGGCCAGCAGAATCAGTCACTATCAGCTGGTAAGTGTAATCACCTTCTTGCATTGCAGAGAGCTGTAAGACTGGTGTCCTCACCCCCTTTGAGGAAAGAGATTTCATGTTAAAAAGAATCCTTACACAGATGATGATAAACCAGAAGCCTCTGCTTCTAAAACAACTATTATCAGCAGATTCTAGAGGCTTATTAGGAACTCCTGCTACAGGGCCAGACATCTGTGCCACTTACACATGCAAGGCACTTACAGCAGAATTTATGGGCAGCAACAAGGACACTGTTGTGGAACATAAAGCAATGCCACAGAGGTGGTCAGACCTCTTGAGGTTCAATAGTTAGCAACTCAATCAAAACCTCTGGGGAGCTCTGTGCAAATGATACACACTGTAAACCTGATTCATGGACCTTCTTATTCCATAAATTTGACAGTAGTAACAACCTCTAGAAGAAAAATGATAACATGGAAATAAGTTCCAGCTTTTACTGTTTAGGACTGAGGAGTGCCTGGCCACTGTCTGCAAAGTTCAACTCAAAAAATCCAGTCCATTGTGTTTGATGCTCTGAGAAGTCAGCAGCTGAAGAAAGATCACAGTTCCCTTGCAGGCACATGGGTTAAACTGAGACACATGGGTTCTGCTGAGGCCTGCTGAATGGGACATCAGAATCCAATCCATCAAGTTTTCTTAATCCTCCATCCTTCAGCTTTATGAAAACTGCATTGCTCAAGAAAGGCAACTGGATGCTAGTGAAAACCTGTGGCTAGACTGGTGCATCAGCTCAGACACTAAGCCAACAGCAGCTTCATGGGGGTTTATTTTAATGTACATTGTTCTGCAGCAAGCACATGTATCTCTGCATAAGAGGTATTTGTTAGAAGACAATTTAAAAAATTGTCTGATTAGAGAAAAAAGCAAGCCAAGAAGTAATCTAGGTTGAGCACTGGAGACCTGCACTGACCTGCATCTCCATCACCTTCCCTTTGCTGTTAGGGCTGAGCAGCCACTCATAGCTGACAATGCTGTGATCATCAGTGCTCTGATTCCCATAGAGAGTGATGGAGTTCTGAGGCAGGGTGATCACTTGGTTTGGGCCTGCATTTGCCACTGGAGGATAATCCACTGCTTTGTTCACAGTCAGGTTTGCAGTGGTGGAGTTGCTGGCACCATCTGAGTCCACTACTGTTAGACTGAGGAGGGGAACAAAAAAGGGAAGGCAGTGAAGAGTCATGATTATCAGAGCTGAATAGAAAAAAATTACATGGAGTTAACTGAAGCACAAATAAGATTTAGAAACTGAAGATGCTTTTAAGGACAGGATAGTAATTTTTTTGAGGAGTGGAAAAATCCTATGGTTTGGGGCAACTCTTTTTTCTGAATAGAAACTGCTCCTAAATGCCCAATTATCAGACTCAAGGCAATACAAGAAATTCAACAGTTGTGTCCATCTCTCACTTGACATCTACCAACCAGTTCCAAGATAAAACCATGCTCATGCAAGAGCATCAGCTTTTACACTACAGCTGTGATGGAGCAAACCTCCTGAGTATGACACTGCCTCCCACCAGGGGGTGGGCATTAACACAGACACAGAAGTTCATTCCTCACCCACAAGAGGTCTGGCCTCTTCAGGCAAGCTAGTGCTGCAAAACTGAACTGATTTTTTTAAAATCAGATGTGAACACCAGTCTGATTTGCTTATACATCAACAGCTTAGGAGAAAAGCAGCATTCCATTATAGGTATTCAGGTTTATTTTAAATAGATCTGCTGATGCAGTGCATGGACATCACCCCAAAATACAGACCAAAAGAAAAACATACAGAACAAACATTAAAGTAAAATCACACGCTGTCTATTACTCAGATACATGCAGAAAACCACTGCATCATTCACTTATCTGTGACAAACACACTGCATTTAAAAAGTGGATTTAAAGACTACATTTCCTCCTAAACCCTTACACAAACAGTTTAGTTTTGACATTTCAAGAGCTATGTTGTAGCACTGGCAGACCAGTCATTGCCATCATCTCAAAGCAGTGCTACAGCTTAAGAATAAAAAGTAGCTGGACAGCTTATCTCTTGCAGTGAGAAATGTAGAAGTGCAGAGAGAGGACATCACAAGATTGAATTCTCCCCGGGTTATTCTGATACCAGACTAACACTTCAGGAATATTTTAAGTGTTATTCTTAAAGGATGAGAACTGACCAACTCTTCCAGATATAACCTACCTGAAGGTGTAATTCCCAGGTACCAGGTTGGTCAGTGTCAGTACAGCAGTATCACTAGAAACCTTCTCTTCCCGCAGAGGACCCTTCAGTTCCTCCCAGTGATAGCTGACAATTTTATCATCATCAGTGCTTTCTGTTTCAATTACAGAAGAAAATGCACATACAAGAACTTGGAAAATGCTGCTTCCCAAAACCCACGTTTACTCTGTCACTTCAGTGCTGGGCTTAGTGGGCAAAGGCATTTTTGGTCCAAGCCCAGAGGTCTCTGTGATGCCCACACTCTATGCTCTCCACTACCCTGTCTCACAGGTAACTCCAATACCCTTAATTCCAGGTTTAAATGTGTACTGACAAAGACAAAACAAAACACCAGCAACATAATACTACCTGGGGGTAAGATAGCCTCAACATATTTAAAGAAACTCCTGAAAAGCACTAGGACCTAGGTGGTGTGCTAGCTAACAAAAACATTTGATGCTTCACACAAGAGGCTGGTAATTTTAACTGACAGTATTATTTTTTTACTCTTAGCAGCAATCTCTAGAGCTTTTCCTTTTCTATGAGACTGGCTCAGGCTGGTGCCCTTCAAAGGAGAGGTGCTGTTGTGTGCATATTCCCTTCTCCTGACAAGAGGGGCTGCTTTCTTTCACTAAAGTGTTTTTGATAGTGTCACAGCCAGTTCCTCTTAAACTCTATCCAAAGAGCCAGCCCAGAAGCAAAGATACAGAAACTAGGCTTGTTAGACTCCTGCCTGTAAAGCAGCAGGTACTCACGGCTGCCATCAATCACAGTTGAAATGGTTGGCAGGGAAATCTCCTGGAACTGTGGGGACACGATGGCAACAGGAGGCTGATTCACCCGAGGCTCTGCAAAAATAACCAAGCTCTTACAACACCACCTACAGGCAAATCACTACACAAAGCCCTGGCCAAGGAACTCTGCAAAACCACCCAGCCTTTGTGGTCCAGGAGCAGAATACATACTGTGCATCCTCCTTCCTCTCCCTAGGCCCATCTGCCCCCCAGTCCCTGCAGTCAGTGAGGACGAGGTGTGGGACTGTGTCACACAGCTCCAAGGCTCCCATCCTCCCAACTGTAGCCAACTGCACAACCAACTGCAGAGCCAGTTTTTGTTGAAGCAGTGGCCTTCCAGGGTGAGGCTCTTGCTAAGCACTTTGGTAGCATTATTCCAGCTCTTTGAGTGGTTGGCTTGTATGCAGTATAGCAGAACCAGCAATGTGTACTAACAGGGCCACATCTCAAGAGATGACTTCATATATATACACTGAGTTCACAGCACAAGGAATTTTCACTATGTTAAACCCGAGTCCAGTCAAATAAGCAAAACACCATGATACAGGTGTCAGAGACAGATGAAGTTAAGAAAAGACAGAATTCCAACAACTCACTTGGATTCACAGTAACATTCACATAACCCTCTCCACGTGCATTCTCCCCATCAACGATGACTTTGAATTCATACAGACCAACAGTCAGCTGGAAGGAAATGCAAAAAATTTTATATCTTTAGGATGGTAGCACCCTGTCAGGAGCTATTAGAAGGTGAGGTCACCAGGCTCTGGCACCACTGCAGATTAACAACATAGAACACAGGCAGTTATGCTTCAACTCAGGCAGAGCAGAGGATGGCTTCCATGCCAAGATGGTATTATAAATCTTTTAATTTACAATGGCTGTACAGAAACCAAAACTAATATTTCTTTCTAACACAGGTGCCCCATGATTTTCAGCCAAGCTTTATTTTCTAGCAACAATAGGCAAACAGAAGAGAGATAAAAGAGATTAGTTCAGGCTGTCTGGCCACAGGAATCTGTACCAGCAGATTGCATTTGAGAAGAGAAAGGCTGCTTGCCAGAGAAGAAAATCTCTTCTTCTATGTTTTTAAAAAGGGAAGTATTTCTTCTCTTCCTTCTAGGTGATATGAGTCAAGCAGTCACCCCTTCATCATTCACTGTGGAACCAAGATGAGAGAGTGAAGGACTAGTTGCTGGACAACAATCATGGACACCAAAAGCCCTGGCAGAGACAGACACTCCTTTTAAAGGGCTTTTCCCTACATGACATCATGACTAGAGTCTTGGCAGCACTGTATTTTTTCCTGAGTGCAGCAGACTCTAATATGTTCAAAGGAATGCCTCAAATGCAGAAATGTATATTCCAGCACTATTTAAAGCCATTCCCTTGTTAAGAATCTCCATGTGCAGAAACCAGCAATCATTTCCCTGCTAGAGCAGAACTCAGGGGTGGGCTACAAAGTACTCCAGCAGTCATTAGTGGAATCAGAAATTCCCTTGTTGAGTGGGTAGCACGAGCCTACAGACCTCAACAGCCCACTGCACTGTTTCAGTAGCAGGAATATTCACAACCTTTTGTTAACATTAAATTGTGCCATTTGTATGGCTTGACACAGTGCTCGTAGGCAGCTTTTTAGGTCCAGAAATCAGTTCCTGCTTTCCCTTGTGCCAGATCAATCTCCTTTTCATAAAAGGCCTAGAAGAGGGCTTGCAGTCAAATGTTGGCTGCCTGCCCATCATCCAGTTTCCTATTCATCCTGAAATGACATATGAGTCTTTCCTGGCTGCCACAGTCTTCATATTCTCCCCTTGGCATTTAATACAACAAGATACAAAGCAGCAAAAGCTTTACCTTAGACAACTTAAGGGTCTGGGAGTGCTTCCCTTCCATTTCTCCACTGTAGTCTTTTGGATGAGTAATCAATTCCCACTCATAGGAATAAGTAGTTCCTTTAAAAAAAAAAAAAAAAAAAGTCCAGCTGTTAGTTTTGAAAAGGCTGCTTTCCTGCCATGCTCAGAAAAGCAAAGGTATTAAACATTTACAAGGCACATTCTGCTGCAATATGGGGAAACAAGACAGCTTGGAATTTGAGCTGCAGCTTTTTGGGAATATACCCAGGAAAAGACACAATCTGCTTCTAAACACATTTAACTCTGAAGCCAAAACCCATCTTTCAGCCTCCAAGGCATTAAAGAGCTTTGGAGCTATCACAGCTCCAGGACACCAACAGAGAAAAATTGTGCCCTCAAATCCTGCAGACACAACATAATGCCAGTTTTGGAAGAGGAATGCATCTCCTCTATCCCTGCTGCTGCCCAACACTTGCCTCTCCTCTGCAGTCTCCCATAGCCACTGTGGATAGAGCTGCAGATTTTACTAATGCCTGTGAATTATCTGCATGATGAAATGAGGAGTTTATAGAAATGTGTTCCTCAGCATGTCAACACCCCAGATCAGATTTCAGTCCACCAAATGACAGATCACTTGCTAAGACAGCTTGTCACCTATCAGCAACCATCATTAACAGATGCTGAAGATCCACTGCTTCCTCACACCCCACTTGGAGAATGTGCCTAATGATTCTGTAGCACTTTCAGTGTTTTCTGTGTCTTGCTGTTTTCTGCACGAAAAATTTCTACAGGAAAGCGTTCTCTGATAAAAGACATTCTCAAGAGTGTGCTTATTTAATGCCACATCAAGTGCCTAGTTGCCATTTCACTGTTACAAGCCCTCAGCAGAATTCCCAGAGAAGCCTTACGAGGTGGTGGCTCGGGAAGCACAAATGCATTCAGCTGCACTTCATTCTTTGGCAGGGTCACTTCCACACTGTCTCCAGCAGAAACCACCAGCTCCTTCATAACTGAGAGGGAGAAACAGGAATTGAAAGAGGAACAGGAAAAAAAAAATACATACCTAAACCCTACCTGAGTTTCAGAATCTGTGGAATAAGAACCAGCTACAAATTGTGTAAACATCCCCTCACTTGATACAGCTCCTGGTTCAGGTTTCACTCTCATTGTTAATGAAAAGGCACTAATGGGGCTTTGCAATTTTAAGACAAGCCCAAAATGATTCAGCCACCTCTCTCTGCAGACACTGTGCAGCTCCTGACCCTCAGGCCCTGAACCACCCAGGTCCAGAGGAGAGGAAATGTTTTACCTGACAGGTTTTCAGCAGAGAACCTGGCTGCAGTCTCATGGCACAGCAAGACAAACACTGCTATTTACCAGCTGCAATTCCAGATCCTCACAAATACAAGAAGAATTCATGGCATTTCTTTTTGAAAAATTGCTTGGGGATTAAGAGATTTTTTTTTTAAACTGCATAGCTACCTCCCCAACTGTGGTAACACAAAAATACAAACCTGTTCCTTTTACTTTTCTTTTCAACCCTTCCTTAAGAACTCTGTTGCCATTCTGTTTCAAATAAATTGACAGCTAGTTTGTAAAGACCTGAAAACCATAGCCAGTGATGTTTTTTTCCTGCTTGTTTTTAGCATTAAGGTGAGCAGAAATTTAACTGAAATTTCCTAAGAGAACCTCTCAGACTCCTCACCTTTCTCTTCCTTCCCCATTTGCTTTATTTTTCTCTCTTTATTATCGGTCCTAGGAATTATGCATAGAAAACAAGAATTAAAGCTCCCATGGGACTATGCCTTGCACCATGAGTCAGCTTTCAGTTTTTGAATTCAGATCTCACCACTACTTTCAAGCTGCTCTTGGAAACAGATCAAATGGTCACATGCAGATTTATGGTGCCAAAGTCCCATTCTTAGACCTCATGAGATAACAGGGCCAACCAGCATGTATGCTGCAGCAGGGATCTCAGGGCTTTTTCAAAGGTACCATAATTTTTAAAGTGATCTCATATTTTTCAATACTGCAATGGCTTGGCAACAAAATCGAAAGAGATAACACTGGCAGGAGCACTGCATGTTCTCACCTGGTGTGTTTGCAGTAGTACTTGGTGAGGCAGCAGTGTTAGTCTGGACTGTAGGAACGCTGCCATTTGTGGGAACTCCACTTGGCACAGCAGTAGCTGTCTGCACCTTTGCTGTGCTCTTCCCTGGCACTGGGCTGACTGCAGGCAACACATCTGAGGAGTGAGGATGGAGCAAAGTGTCATCTGGCTGCCCAGGTTTCTCAGTCTCTCCTGTGGCTGACAAGCCCTGTGCTACAAGACTGGAGAACGTGGCCAAGGCTGATGGTTCTGGTGCAGATGTTCCTGCGTGGCTCTGGAAAAGAAAAAAGTTTCCTGAGTTTGAACACTGAGCATCAGTTTTGTTTTGCTTTGTTTAAGTGGAAGCACGGGAGGCTGAGAAGTCCCTGGTTTACTTCTCACAGAAGCAGGATGTTTTATACTGCTTCTTCCCCACATTCTCCCTCCACAGCAGACAGGCTATTTCTAGCTCAGCTGAACACCAGTTCAGACCATTGCTTTAACTACAGCATCTTAAGTATTGTGGCTGCTGAGGCAACAAACATGAAAGATCAAGGCCCAAAACTGCAGTTAGTGGGGACAGAAGAACTGAGAGGTGGGACAAGACAGAAGCTAAGAAAACAGCAACCAAGGACTCATTTGGGGCCCACAGTCCTGGTTCTAAAGCTGTGCAGTTGGCAAGCACAAAGCAGGAGCACTGCAATGGCATTTTTACCTAATAATCAAATAATAGCAGCAAGAGAAATCTATTTCAGAATCATTCTTCAAAGCAAGGTGACCTGACACAAAGAGCTCCCCACGTGCATGCCACAGGAGATGCCACCAGGGCAGGGAGCTTGCTCACATCCACAGAGGATAAGCCTCTTTATTGAAAATAATCAAAGTGGCAAGAACAATTTATTTTCTTTCATCAGAAAATTCCTTTCACAGGACCCAGCCCCATTCCAGTTCTTAGCCTGCCAGGCAATACTCTTGACAATTCACCTTCCACCACAGAGCACATGTGTGTAGCACATTTTGTTGAGCTGACTCTATTTTGAGAACATCTGCTAAATATTTAAAATTAAGCAATTTACCATCTTTGACTTGAGAAGGGGTTTGGAACTGAATTGCCCATCACTACTCCTCACTGGATGAGCTGATCAAAAGCTCAACTTGAAGGAAATATTCAAGTTTTTAATACCATGCTGCTGGCATTCAGCCCTGGGAATGGGAACTGCAAAACTGCTCTAGACCATGGTGGGCAACATCCTGGGCTTCAGCAAACACCAAGTGTCAGTTGTAAAAACATAAAACTGTCCTCCAGGTACTGCAACAGCCAGACAGGCCAGGAGCAGCCATGAAGGCAGCAAAGGCTTCTCTGCAAGAAGGTTTTTTTGCAGTCTTGGGTGAATAATTGTCTCTAGTCAGGGTGGGATGCTGACTCTCTTATGCCAAGTAAGTGAATAAGACAAAGTTAGAAATACTGGTGCAGCAAGAGGGGAACAGCCAGGCAGGATCTCAGAGACTTGAGACAGAATTCTAAGGAAAGGCACAGAAGTCTCCATGACTTCATACCACTATGGGGAACCACTTTCTGCTTAGCAAGAATCAGCCCAGATGGGTCACAAGAACAGCTGCCACTTCACTTGGCAATATTTTCCATGAGCCGGATGCTTCCTTGACTCACTTTTTAATGCCTAGAGAAAAAAAAAAAATCTTTACAGTTAAGACAGAAGCTCTTCCTCCCAGAAGTCTTCAGGATGAATTGACAGCCAAATGTCTGTGGAGAGCTTGAATGAGATAAGCTTTGCCCGGGGCAACCTAACAGTCAGAAATGCCTTTAATGCTTGCAAGCTGAGACGTTTCTTATCTTTACTCCATAACCCTGAATTCTTTAAAGCAAAGAACAGAAGACTTCATTCGTGGGGATAAATGAGGAGGAAACTAGAAGTTTGCCAGCTGTCCTATCTTATTGGCTTAGAAAACAAGAGAGAAGTGGCACATTGGCCTGAGTTAACTGTAGAAATGTCAAACACTCTTGATTCCATCTCAGCCCCTGGACTGGGAGAAGACTCCCTGTCTGAGATGGAAATAAAGCAGCTGTGTGCATCAGGACCCACACTGAACCTAAGTTAATTTGTATTGTGTCTGTAAAGACTCTTAAGGCACAAAACCATAGTCACTGCTGGTTGTGAAGAGACTTTCCTCCTCCTTCATAGAGTAAAAAATGCTCATCAGGAAACAGACAGCAGAGTCAAACACTGGTGAGTGCAGGAATGAGATCCCTGCTCTAACAATTCCACTTTAAAGTCTGCAGCCTTCTCCTATCTGCCCGCAGAGCTGCTGCAGTGCTGCAGCACCCTTCTCATCAGCAACACTGCACTTTTAACATGTCCCCTGATAGGCTGTTAAATGCATTGCTATATTTTAAATTTGACAACTATTTTAAAAATTAGGTAGGGAAAAAAAAACAACACTGGTGCCTGGAAAATGTCACTTTCTTTCATGGAAAAGGACAAGTTTCTCTTCCTTAGCTAAAGGCTGATGTGCAGGGTGCACTGCAGGTTATCTGGTTCTCCCCTTCACCCATCTCTGGTTCCATAGCATAGACAGTAAAACCACAAATTACCACAAAAAACCACAAATTGCACATTAGCAAAAGACCTTGCAGATGGCCGTGGAGCCATCAGAACTGCAAGAGGAAAATTAAAACTTAGTGAGGCAATGTTCTCCTAAAACTGTCACTTCTCCCTGAGTCCCTAGGAGCAAAGAAGATTTGCCTTGACACACATTCAGTGTCTGTCAACAGAAGAGATCAGGCACATTGATTTATTTCTCCCCTTTTAGAGAGGAGTTAGAGCCACTCTGACCTCAAATGTCTGTTCCAACTTCAGATGTCTGATGCTTCCAGGTATGATATTCTTTGCATGGAGTAATGATCCAGTATTCTCCCCTCCTTCCAGCCCATCTGCCAAACCATTTTTAAGAATAGATCATTAACTGCACAGCATTCATCTGCTGAAGCTGTGTCCTCCAGGTACTGGGCCCAATCTAGCCCAGGAGAAATTCTACTGATCTCTGTGTGTATAACTTACTTATTCCAGCCCAAAAAAACCCCAACTTGGAAAACTCCTTGCTTTAGCATCTCCTCCTGTGGGGTTGGCCATGCCCCAAGCACACAGCCTTGAATGTTATATCCTTGGCCTCAATTAAGCTGCTCTCAGGTCAGAAATGCAAGGACAGCTGCAGAGCTTGCCTTATATTTTGCCAGTGAAAGTTGGATGCTTCAATAATCAAGGAATTAGCCTGGGGCTAGGTAGAACCAGCACCAACTTGATACTCCTGTTAAGGTGGATTTTTTCATTCTTTCTCCTCCTCAAAAACTCTTATCCTAAACCTCAAAAATGTGACTGCCAGGAATTCCATCACAGCCAACATATTTTAGTAAGAAGTTCTTTATTTCAATGACCCTGCATTTTTTCAAGACATATGGATTTTCTTACTAGCAAAAAACAGTATGGAGAAGAAAAGCCCTTCCCCAGCAAACCCAGCAGCACACCTTAATGCCCCCAGAGAGTGCTTCCTGGATACTCAGCAATATCCAGAAGCTGATTAATGCATGGAATTTAATATTTGCAACCAGTTTAGTGAAGGCACTGAACAGTAACAAAACAACTTGGAACATAACACAGAAAACTGAACAAGCAGAAGATACAACAACTGTTTCCCAAGAGCAGCAAAAGACATTTAAGAAGAAATCTGCTCAGGCATTGCACGTGTAACAGCTGAGAGAATGGGGTCACTGTGTACATCTGAGATACTAGGAGGAGGAGGGAGCAGGCAGGGTGGCAATGCTGCAGTACTGCAGGGTAGAGAGAAAGCTGAGATCCTGAGTCAGCCCAAAATGCTGTGGGGCTCTAGAAAATCAAATATTTGTTAAGTTTTAGTGAGTGATTTCACACTCCAGCCAGGCTGTTCCAGAGCTCTCAGATGTGTCCCTTGGCTGCTCTCCACATCCTGCTCTGCAGGGTGGTGGCTCAGACCAGTCACAGCCCTACCTGGAACCAAGATTTGAATACAAGGGAGAGAAATAATTCAGTCAAGTTTCCAAAAGGCATTAAGCTTCAACAGTGCCAAATCCTAGAAACGTGGCAAAAGGTATTTTAAGGAACAGCTGCACAAAGTAGAGTTCTATTTCACCATCTTGAGTGCATGGCCTTTTCTGTGTGATAAGGCTGAAAGAACTATTTGCAGATTTAAAAATACAAACATCATGTAATAGTTCAAAGGTGCCTGTTTAACATCTAGATTTACAAGGTTAACATTGTACATGCTTGTAGGAAACCAGCCTATTTTATTTTGTGGATCTAAAATGTGTTTTTCCAGGGAACAGTTTTCATCTCCCAGGCACTTCCCCACTGACCTCACATCTTGCCTTTCCTGCTCATCTGGAAAGTACACTGTGTGATTATACAAAGCATAAGCATTATCATGACCTCCATCTCCCCTCACCTCTCAAAGACAATTATCCCAGCTAGGAGTAAAAAACTCTGCCCCCCAAAAAAACCAAACAACCCAACCCCTGACCTTGCTTAGTTGACAGGAGGATGAAAAGACACCCAGAAAGGTATCCTAGCACTTTGGTAGCTGTAAGTCAAAGTCTAGGTAAAGCAAGACTGAGCAGGAGGGTTCCAGCTGCCCCACTGCAGCCCCAGCAGTCACACTCACCTGCAGCAAGTCCACACCATCTGCATCACTTGACCTATTCACATTATTGCTCTTAGGAGGGAATGGGCTGTTGGCTTTCTGCTCTCCTGGATCCTGTCCCTTTGCCAGTGAGTCTTTCTTCTGATTTGGATGGCCTCCAGGAGCAGGCTTGTCTGCCACCAAGTGCCTCAGCACTTGATCCTTCAGGTGCTCTGCTTCATTTGGGCTGGTTCTGGAGTCACTGTCTGTGGCTGCAGCCTCGCTGCTGGGGTTGGCTGCTATGTCCCTTTTCAGGAGTTCCACCCTGTTCCCTGCCAAGCTCTGCTTCTGGAGTGACCTCTGCAGTCTTTTCTTCCTCTGCAGAGGGCTGCCCCAGTCCACCCACTTGTGAAAGGAGAGCTTCACACCACCTTCTGTTGGAAACTTTAACAAGTGCTCTGCGCTTTTCGATTTCTTTAAAAACACCAAAACAGAGTCAGAGAAGCCAGTCCTGTTGGCCTGACACGTGCCAGGCATTGTGCAGTTCACCTGGATGCACATGTTTTCCAAGAACCAAAAGGCATCACAGGTGGGGCTCTGGCAGCAAGCAGTCTGACAGGACCGGACAGTATGAAACCCTTCCAGGAGCTGCAGGTGGTGATCTCCCCAAAATCTCAAATGGCCACCAAACAGGATCCTCTCCAGCTTGCATTTAGAACTGTTCCAGTTTGCATCTGGGAAAGGGGAGGGAAGAAAAAAAAAGTGTTTTCAATCCTTTAAAGCATTGGGCAATAGATCTTCATCACTATCTGTACCTCCTACCAATGGGACCATCACCCTTTTTGATAGCACCAGAGCTAAATCCATCTACAACAAAAGTAGTAAAATCAGAAACACTCCCATGTGCAAGAAAACACAGCAAACACCATTGCCTCCCTGGTTATGGTTTGCCTTGAAGGGGAACTCTGGGAACAGTGCCCCCTTTCAGTCAATTCCAGGCAGAAATTGCTCTATTTCAGAAGTTGCTACATCTAGAAGAGGTCTGCATGGTCTGTCCCCACCTCCTGTTCCACTGCAGTGCTGCCTCTAACAGCAGTTCCCCAAACATGGCTTTTAAGAGCCAATTTACTTCGGACCTCAGGTCAGCAGTAAAGCAGTAACTGCTTTGCATATGGATTTTTATTTTTCTTAGCAGGAAAAATCAGAGTGCTTGCAGGGATCAATGGATTAAAGGCTTCCAAGACTCAGAGCTCTGCAGATTAAGGACTCCCTAAAAATAGATTAATGACCTATGGGACTGTTACACTGTGCTGTGCTCAGCACCCAGGGGATAACAGGTCACTGAAAGATTACTTTACAAACCAAGTCTCTGGACTGTAAGTGGTTTAGCTGGAGAATATGCTGCAGACCCATCTCCCTGCTGGTCAAGAATGGAGTTGTTGAATACAACACAAATGGGAAACTTTTTCCATCAAAATAAAGAAGTATGAATTTAAATTATAACACCTTGACAGCATTTAAAGTTCAGTAACATATTTCTATTCCAGTGACTCTGAATGAATACAGCCTTTATGTTGCATTATACCCATATCCACCATCCCCAGGTGCAGGAGGAAGGGGAGGGTCAGAACAATTTTATAACCTTGTATAACCTGGATAATCTTGTATGACCAAAGAAAGCAATGGGGGAAAGCAGAGGATTAATTTAATTGTAATTCAGTTATCCCAAACAGCCCAGCAGGTGTAACAGCTTTGCTATTCCTGATTATTAAAGGTATCCATATAGAATGTGGGTTTTTTTCCTTCTAGAATGGATTAGTCACCTGTTTAAAGTGAAGGACAATGGTCAGATTTACACACCTTGTGTGAAATCTCCCATGGAGTTTCAACCCCAAAAGTAAACTCACACCACCACAAGGAAAAGTTTGGGTTTGAGATGACACAACACTGCCATGCCAAGAGCATTCAGCTCATTTCCAGAACTCTTCCAGTGCCCACCTAGGACATGTTTATCTGAAATTGTCCAACATGGTTTCTGAATTGCTGTACACAGATAAAAAATTCAGGTAACTCCCAGGAAGAAGTGAGCAGGCAATCAGGAGTGAACAGGCTGCTCTTCTCAGAACTTGGGAGTCTCTATCCCAGCCATGCAGCTCACAGGGAATGGAACGGACAAGAAGAGTTTCTATTAATAAACTCAAGTTCACAGACTTGGTCAGGCAGTTAATCCTTCCTGATATCAGATTAATGATTAAAGGCTTGACTCTCTGGACTTTTTAATCTGTCACATGTAAGCAATTATGTCAGCACAGCTCATCCCATGTCATGCCACACCACCACGCTGATTTCCAGGCAGCTGTAATTCCTCTTCTGTTTAACAAACTCTGCTGCCTCAGTGACACAAACAAGACCAAAAGAACAAAAACTCTGCAGGGGAAAAAGTGACTTTATCAGGAGATTCATGTCACATCTAGTGATATTTGTTTCCACACAGGCTCATCAGCCTCCATGGTTGTGGCCCTCAGACACCTCCCAACACCCCCATCCTGACCCAGGATTCACAGCTCGAGCTCTGGACTCCCCCCAAAACAGCAAATGCCAAGCAGGAAACTCCAAGGAAACACGAGATCCACCTGACAAACACACAGTGCTGAGGACCCTTTGCTAGGACCAGGAAGACCAAGATGTCTTTCCAGGTTCTAAATTAGCTGATTAAGGTCACGCAGCTCAAATCAGTCACCTGGGGAGTGTTCAGGAGGGTCTGGTGAAAGAAGAGCAGAGAACATGTCCTCCATGTATCTGAGAAAAAGCAAAACAACCCCCTCTTCAAATCTTCCTATCATGAAGACAGAAGAAGCTTCTAGCAAGGAGAGAGCAGCTGGCAGCTGCCACACAGGTTGATCTACACTGAGGTCACCACTGCTGTGAACCAATTACTCATTGCAATGTGAACAAAGAGGAAGAAGAAAAAAAAATTAGAAAAAAAAAAAACCAGAATAAACTTTCTTAACTAAGATCTGGTGACTGCTACATGCACACATGGGAAAAAATACCATCCCTTGGTGAAAATGTGGCCTGAGAACACAGGAACATAACATGTCTCTCTGAAAAGTCAGAACCTCAACTTTTAAAATAAATAAATATAAGCCCCCCCACAATCCATTATGTGAAGACTAAGAATAATCAAGCCACCAACTTGGTTATTTACTTGAGCAGGAGGTTGGGTTAACTCAAGTTTGAACAGGAAATAGAAAAAACATACAGTTGCCTGTAGGTAAATACAGACTATTGACATACTGTGTTTGGGACAGCCTTAAACATCCGAGGGCTGGAAAAAAGCCACCAAACCACTCCCCAACCTGTTTCAAGCAGGTAAGTGAAATTAATAAAGTAATTAAAAGTGCAGACAGTGTCAGAGAGAACAAAGACTGACCTGCAGAGAAGCACAAGACACAGAGGCACAGACACAGGTAGAGCAGCTGCAGACTCCTCAGCTCCCTCAGCCTTCCCCAGCAGAACTGTGACAGAAATCGGGTGCTGATGCTGAGCTTGGCTTCCAACCTCTTCTCCATGGCCTCTGTGGGCAGCAGCAGGGTTCTAGAAACACACAAGATGCAAAACATCCACTGGCAATTGTTGCCTCCTTGCACAGATACAGATGGTGTTATGAAGAGCACAGAGCATTTACAGAGGGAAAGGAATGTCTGATCTGCTGTGACTTAGCCCAGCAGCTGCTGCCAAGTAACTCTTGATGCAGGACACTGAAATAAGATCCACAGCAGCAAAGTTCCCGGGGTTGGACACCACCACAACACCCTTGTGACTTCCCCCTCCCTCACTTGCAGTGGTAAAACCCCCCCAGCACCCAATTTTACAGTCCACTGGGTCCCAAAGATGCATTTGGGAATTTCAGTTTCAGAGAGGCTGACCCTGGGCACAGCACCACAAGGCAGGCACTGAGCAGCCCAGCTGCCCCACGGTGTCACTGGGTGGGTGCTGGTGCCAGCTGGTACCAGCCAAGGAGACAGCAGTGCAGAGAAACAGGGAGCCAGAGCCTGTTTGGCTTCGTGCTTTGCTCCACAGGTCAGAGCTGATGAAAGCACTAATGCTCCTTCTCAGACTTCCTAATGCCAGGGGCTCTCTCACAGCCTCGTGTGTCCCTGAACATCTGCCACCAAATGAGCTCTGGGTGATGCAATACAGAAACATTAATTATGACACAATTAATAAACACGTTTCCCAAAAAAAGTTAAACAACAAGTTAAACGGGTCCCTTCTGAAGGAATGAAGGGCAGTACTCTTAGGGTCCATCGCTTCAGCACCCCTCGTTTGTGAAGCCTCGAGGGAATTCACCTCAACGGCAGCGGCGGGAGCACCCACAGGAACGGACACCGGAGGAAAACTTCCCGGGAAGAGCCGCGGACCCGCGGCCGCTCACCCCGCACCTCAGGGCCGGGCCGTGGGCAGCGCCCGGCGGGGTTCGCTCTGCACCGTCCCGGCTCTCAGGACGGAGCCCCCAGGGCCGGGCCGGGCCCCGCCGGGAGGAACCGCGGAGCAGCCGCGGGTACGTACCAGGGGCGCATGGCGAGGCGGCCTCAGGCGGGCGGCGGGGCCGTGCAGCGGGCGGGGCCGGGCCTCCAGCGGAGCGGGCCCGGGGGCAGCGCGGCCTCAAGCCCCGCGGCCATGGCAGCGGCGGGCGGGTTGGGTGGGTGGGTGCCCGCTCCACCTCCTCCTCCTCACCCCGGAAGCCGAACCGCCGCCTCTCGGAACCGGGACCGCCTCTACCGGCGCTGTCCGGTAAGTGCCGGGGCTCGGAGCCGCCCGTCCCGGATCAGAGCGGCCCGGGGCGGGGCGGAGCCTCCCGCAGGCAGCGGCCCCGGGGAGGCCTCGCAGCCACCGGGGATTTGCCCAGAGGCCGAGCGGAGGCGGTGGCTTCGGGGACATCCCAACAAGGAGGAAGGCGATTGGTCCGCGGCCCGGCGGCGGGGAGCGGATTGGCCGAGAGGTGAGGAGGAGACCGGAACGGGAGGAGTGAGGGAAGCACCGGGAGAGCCCCGGGAATGGCCCCGGGAATGGCCTCGGGCAGCGGGGACGGGGAGGCCACACTGAAGCGGTGCCTCGGTGTGCTCCGAGAGGCGAGGAACGACAGCGAGCAGTTCGCGGCTCTGCTGCTGGTGAGGGAGCGCTGCGGGGCGGTACCGATCCCTGAGGGAGGGGCAGGGGGGAGGAGAAGCCCGGGGAGCCCCGGGAGGGGATTGCAGCCGGGCCCGGGGGGTGCAGGGCCTGGGGGATGTCAGGGAGGTGCGGGGAGGCCCGCCTGGCTCGGGGTGTGCTGCTGCTGCCCCAGAAAGATCACCTGGTCCTAGCAGCCAACTTGGCTACTCTGGGCCTGCTGATGGCCAGGATCCTCATGAGCTCAGCAGGACAGAAAACATCCCACTGGCAGAGCTGCACGTTGCTCTGCACACACAGACACCAGGGCTGGAGAAAGCAAATCCAAGGGTAAATGGGTGCAGTTTCTGTCACTGGAAAAGCGACAAACCCAAAAACCTAGAGGAGCAAGGAGTTCAGCATGCCAGCGGGCTGGGCTTAAGGGATTTCTGCTCTCCCTGAAAGCCCTGCTGCAGGCAGAGCCCTGAAGGGTCTCTCCTTTGGCTGAGCAAGCTCTGTATCCACTCATCCACCCTGGTACAGCTCTGGGTCAGCACCGAGAGCAGGTGCCCTGCTGAGTGGTTAGGGGTTCAGCTCAGGTTTCTGATTTTCCCACATTTGATCCCCCCCGTTTTCCCTTCCAGGTAACCAAAGCGGTCAAAGCTGCAGAATTAGACACTAAAACCCGCCGCCAGATCTTCGATGCCATTGGATTCACCTTTCCCAATCGGCTGCTGAGCTCCAGGCAGCCCCCGGCCGGCTGCCCCCCACAAACCTTCCGGGCACTGGGCCTCACACTTCTGGCCTCTTTCTGCACTGATCCGGAGCTAGCCGGTCACTCCCAGATCCTGAACAAAATCCCAACCTTCAATGACATCCTGCTTTCCCCTGGCAATCCAGAGTCCATGGTGGATGATGCATACCAATGCCTGAGTGCTGTCCTGGCCACCACCAGGGGCCCCAGAGAACTGGTGACCAAAGGGACTGTGTCTGCCCTCTGCCAGGCCTACATCAGTCACAGTCATGGCTCTGACCGTGCCTTGACACTGCTGCTGGGGCTGTTGGCTCTGGCAGAGGCAAGGTGCTGGCAGAGAGATGCTCCACACCTCCTGGCCCTGCTCAGCAAGCTCTCCAATGATTTTCTCAAGGCTGAAGACATGACTAAATTTGAGCTGTGTGAAGTTCTGCCTCGCTTCATCCCCCTGTCACCGCCCCTCACGCAGGACTCTCAGGGCTCTGAGTGCCTCCACAGCCTTTATAGAGGGTTGGCTGACATCTTGGGCAGTAAACTCAGCCACAGGCAGCGGGACCCTGCTCTGAAGCTTGCTGCCTGCCTCGTGCAGGCCTGTGGATCAGAGTGGATCCCAGCAGGGAGTGCTGGAAGCAAGTTCTTGGCTTTGCTGGTGAACTTGGCTTGTGTGGAGGTCCGCCTGACCTTGGAGGAGCCAGATCCCTTGGAGGGGGAAGGGAAAAAAGAAGTGGTAACAGCCTGCTATGTCCTTATTGAAATGGGCATCCAGGAGTGCCTGAAAGAAGAGAAACCACTTCTAGAAGAGGAGCAGAAAATGCAGCTCATGAGGATTATGGAGGAGGCTTTTGGAGCTGTAATATTCTACTTGAGAGAGGTAATCCACTGTGGGCTTTTTACCTGCAGTAGCTCAAGAGAAAAACAGCCCTAATGCTTCATTTTCTGTCTGCTTGCTTCTCCATGCAGGTTAAAGAGGAGGAGCTACAAGATCCTTTCATATTTGCTTCTGTTCGAATCCTTGGAGCCTGGATGGCAGAGGAGACATCCTCCCTCAAGCAGGAGATCTGTGAGCTCTTGCCTTTCCTTGTTCATTATGCCAAGAAGCTTTTTGAGGAGGGCAGCCCAGCTGCAAGACTTCCCCAGCCACAGCTGGTCAGCCCTGAGGCCTCTGCCTTACCCCGGGATGCTCTGAGGTGTGTCTTTTAAGCACAGGTTTGATCCATTTTAGCACAAACCTGCCAGAATATTCCCCTGCTTCCCAGTTCCACGCCTCTTCTTGGGAAGCTGGACGCAGACCCATGCTACCTCATGTTTCCAATTTCTTTCTGCTTCCAGGTTGCTGCTCCCTGGCTTTTGCCATCTGACAGCAGAGGACAAACCCCGGGACATCCTCATCTCAGCAGGGGCTCCAGCACTGCTGTGTGAGTACTTCTTCCATCAGTGGGAGGTGCTGACCACCGAGTCCAAGTCCCTGACTCCTCTGACCAGCCCTGAAATGAGTCTGCAGACTTTGTGTGGGATTTTCCTCAACCTTGTTGTCACTGCCCCAGACCTCATCAGGTAACGGAGCCGCGGGAGCTGGCTGCAAGATTGTCAGTGGGAAGAAAGAGGGTGGATGTCCCCTTTCCAACACCAATCACACTTTTTGTTGCTGCATTTAACCTTGACATTTTCAGGTGCTTCTGGCTCTGCTCAGCAAAGCTGTGTCACAGCATTTGCTTTCTTCTCTAGGCGAGACAAAACCTTTTCCTCCTTGATGGAGATGTTGCTGAAGTCTCTTCCACTGCTGCTGCCCCAGAAAGATCACCTGGTCCTAGCAGCCAACTTTGCTACTCTGGGCCTGATGATGGCCAGGATCCTCATGAGCTCAGCAGGTAAGAAAATATCCCACTGGCAGAGCTGCACGTTGCTCTGCACACGCAGACACCAGGGCTGGAGAAAGCAAATCCAAGGGTAAATGGGTGCAGTTTCTGTCACTGGAAAAGCGACAAACCCAAAAACCTAGAGGAGCAAGGAGTTCAGCATGCCAGCGGGCTGGGCTTAAGGGATTTCTGCTCTCCCTGAAAGCCCTGCTGCAGGCAGAGCCCTGAAGGGTCTCTCCTTTGGCTGAGCAAGCTCTGTATCCACTCATCCACTTCCCTTTCTCTCCCAGTTCTCCAGGGATCACCGCCCGCCAAGGAGTTTTTCAGCGCCGCCATCCTCTTCCTCTCACAAGCCCACACCACTCAGGCAGACCCTGGCCAGGAGGGCTTGGTTGCAGCCCTGTCACCTGCCTACGTGGGTGCCTGGCCTGACGTGGGTGAGCTCTGGTTCCTGGGAATGCAGGCCCTGGCTGCCTGTATCCCACTGCTTCCCTGGCTGCCTCAAGCCGTGCTCCAGGCACAGTGGCTGCAGAGCCTCTCGGAGCTGCTGACCCGCGTCGCTCCGGCCTCGCTGGATTTTGAGCTCATTGCTGCTTTCCAGGGGGTGTTGGTGGAGCTGGCCAGAGCCAGCAAGCCCTGCAGGGACCTGATCCAGTCACACCATGGCACGGAGTGGGCCAACCTGTACGGTATGGCAGCTTTGGAACAGTGTTTGTCTGAGCAGTGAGGACCGGGAGCACCCCTGGGCTGGGAAATGGAGCCAGACACCTGCACGAGATCTGTTCCACGTTTCTCCTGCATCCTTTGGTGCCAGATGGGGACAAAAAAAACCCCTAAGACAACATATAAATGACCAAACTTTATAAAAGTGCAGTGGTGCAGAAGAGCTCAGTGGGATTTGTGCTATCCACAACCTGACACGCAGAGCTGCTTCAGATTCCCTTCAACATCCACCTGATTCACCTTCTGTCAGTATTTCTTTTTTTAAAACACATTAAAGATGTTTTCTGTTGCTTTGTTTTTAAAACTACTGCAGTGCTGGGCTTTATTTCTGCCTAGAGCCCTAGAGGGTTGCCTGATACTCCCAGTTTTCTCACACCCCTTCAGGATGTCACCTTATTTTCAGTCCAAGGCCTGCACAGGTGAACAGTGTCACTTGGCACTGCTCCACTACAGCAAATTTACCAATAGTAGTGTGAGTAACTCTGTAACTTGGTACAACCCTGTCCCCTGCTGGGGTGAGATTGCACCAAGGGCCTTTTACTGTGCAGGGAGACCATTTCCTTGCTTGTATCCACAACTGCTACCATCATCCCCCAATCCTGCCTAGAAAACCTTCACAGCCCCGCTTTCCTTGCCTGCTTTGCCCTGCGAACACCTCCACAAGGCACGAGGGTTTGTGTCGGCTCAGGATCCCTCTGGCTGCGGGGATGGGATGTTTTGGGGGCAGTTTTAACACCTTTGGGCTCCGGGAGCTGCGGGTGCCCGGGTGCAGTTTCCAGCAGGTGTCAGTCGAGGAGTTCTTTGGGAGCAGCCGTCTGGAGCCAGGCGCTCAGCACTGGTGCTGGGGGGGCTGTGGAATCCTCTGAGGGCGAGGAAATGGAGCGAGGAGCTGCCTCAAAAGCAGGGCTGAGTCTGGGGGCGTTCCTGCTTTGTGCTGTATTTTTAGCTGGCTGCTCACACACCACACACAATCCTTACCCAGCCGGAGAGGAGGCGCCTGATCTCCTTCAGGAAAAGTCTCTCTCTGACCTTTCCAGCTCTGCCCTGAAAAGTTTGATGCAAGTCAGGACAAAGGTGGGTGCTACCAGAGGGAAGCCAAGGAAGCAAATGAGCTTCCTGGCCCTGGAAAGGAGCAGAGGGCTGGCAGAGGCTGCCAAGAACACCTCAGCCCTGCACCGCGGGGAAACATCAGCGCCTTAGGAGAGTCAGAAATGAATTGCAGATTGTCAGAAAAAAACATCCAAACCCTCAAACACTTCAGCTTTGTCTGCTCCCAGTCCTACGCGCTCTCTTCTGCCTCTGGTCAAAGGGTGTTGGCTTCCCATTAAGGCAGGGCTATCGTTAGTGCTAATGAGGGATAGGTGCCTCTAGCAGCAGGAGCCTCTCCTCCCCTCCCCACCACTGCACTGGGCTCACTGTGGCTTCCAGGGCTGGTTTGGCTCTCGTTCATCCCTGCAGGCAGTGGTAGGAGCTTCCACAACACCTGGCTGAGATCCAGGCTGGGTTGCAGGACCCCATCCAAGGCCAGAGCAGTCCTAGACCCAGAGACCTTTGCCTGCTGGTCTTTAATTCCCAGGCAGCTCCCTGGGAGCAAACCAGGAGTCCAGACAAGTCCTCCGGTTTATGCTTCACCACATCCCAGGGCAGTGGGGTTTGGGCACCAGCAGGTGCCTGGAGGGGAGTACTCCTCTCTCATTCTCATGCTCTTCAAGGGAAAGTCCCATCAGGTGGGGGCCTTGCCAGGGTGGGACCCTCCCGGTGCCTCATCATATACTTTTTTCTTTGCACAGCACAGAACAGACTCTGCTTGGTTCTCATGAACAGACACCAGCCTTGCTCTGGGGTGATGCCAGCCTGAATGCTGGAGGTGATGTGCTCTGTAGATCCTTCAGCAGTCTCTGTCCCAGGACCCCGCTTTTCAAACACATTCTTTAACAGAGCACCCCTAAAAGGATGGTTTACCCCCCCGCCCCAGGACCCCTGAGCTCCAACAACATGGAGTGAAGTAGATTCAGGAGGGGAGGGCACCCAGAGGTGCCATGGTCCCAGCACGGAGCAGGGTTGCAGTCAGCAGCACCCAGAACAAACCAGGCTTTATCTCCCAGTGTGTTTTTAACACCAGGGTGAGCTCCCCAGGAAGGAGCTGGGTGTTCACCATGGCTTGGACAAGATGAATAATGCCCCAGAGGAGAAGTGGCACACTCAGTTTTGCTTTGACAGCTTAAATGTCACAAAGCCATTGCAAACATGGCCACGGCATGCATTATCTCGCAGTATTTATTCATACCACCCCAAAAGCACTGGCAATAACATTAAATATTTCATAAGGTTGTTACTCGGCTGCCGCAGGACTGCCCTCTCCCACAAACGATGGGGGGGGAGGTGGGAGTGGGAGGCCTGAGCAGGGAGGGGGCTGCCCTGTTCCCTGCCCACCCCTCAGCAGGGTCCCTGTGCTCCTCCCCAAATCCCTGCCTGGCTCTGCAGCCCCTCAGCAAGGAGCTGTGGGAGAGCTGTGTGGGAGCACCCGAGTTCAGGTGACCCCCAGGCACTGCTCTGCCCATGCTGAACCAGTACCGAACCAGTACCAAACCAGGCAGCTGCTGGGACAATGTGTGTGCAGCATCCTCTGTGACACCCTTGGCTCTGCATGCCTGGAACATGGTGTTGCCATAAACCCAGGTTGCTCATGGCGCTGGGAGGCAGTGGGGCAGTTTTGCCTTTTGTTTTTCCTCCCCTTTGTCTGTCAGTGCTGCAGGTTCCCTCTGCTCTGCCTTGGTTTGGGGTGGGAACACAGCTTCCCTCTGAGGGGCTGCCAGGGAGCATCCTCCTCCTCACCCCACACACAGGCCTGCTGGCCCTTTCTGCCTGCATTTTGCAGTTTTGCCTCTTTCAGATTTAAAAAAGGCTCAGTATTATATGGACTAGACAAAAAAAAAAAAAAAAAAAAGGGGGGGGGGGACACATTATGAATGAACTGGAACATAAGTGCAAATACAGCATATCCAATCCAATTTTTCCTGGTAAATGAAATGAATCTGGTGGAAAATAAATACAGGACTTCCAGGAGCAACATCCTTGAACAGCATTCGAGGGGGGTGAAGAGATTTGAGTAGATCAACCCTGTACACCTCTGCACATCCCTCCTCCCTCCCTTAAATGCCATCTTTAATAGAAACAAATTAGAATAAATGATCAGCCCCTGCCTCCTAAAGACAGGTGGCAGGGTAATATTAAAAGAAACGAATAAAAATTCATTTAATGAGAATTGTTAATTAAACCTGGAAATCAAAGAGGTCTGATATGTGGGAATTCGGAGGAAAAATGAAAATGAAGGGAGCTGTAGCTCGGGGCAGGAAGAGTGGAATTAAATTAAATGCAATGTGGGGCTGTGTTTGTTAATGTCGATCACACAGCACAGTGTGTGACAGGGGGCTAAAGGGTTTGTTCTCTGCTCACACACAAATTTCCAGCCCTGGAAACCCCCACACGGCAATGGGCAGCCTGCACACGGTGAGGCAGGGGGGGACCCCCAGGGGACATTGGTCCCCCTGGAGCTGGGACACGGCCCGTGGGCCGCGAGGGGGGGGTGTGCGAGTGTGTCCGTGGGTGTGGGGGTGTGAAAGCTGCAGGTACGTGAGCTGCTCTGCACCCCTCTGCATCCCGGGGCGGGTGTGTATTACCGGGAGGGGGGCGGGAGGTGTCGGGGGGGGTGATTCGGTGCCGCTGGCCATTAGGAGCTCCCCGCGGTCGCCCCGTCCTCCCGGCTCGCCCCCCGGTGTCACGGTGAGAGGAACCCGGTGCTTCGGGCCCGCCTCGCCCTGCCCCGGAGGGAGGACCCAAAGAGCGGGAGGGAGGAGGGAAGGATAGAGAGGAGGAGGAGGGATGGAGGGGGGGGAGGGAGGCAGGCTGCCTGTCCTTGCGCTCCGGTGTTCCCTGTCTCCGTCTCTCCCGCCGCCCTCCCGCCTCCTCGGGCAGGGAATCAGGCCCGGAGCACCCCCAGACCCTTTTCTCTCACCCCAGACCTGGACTGGGGCTCCCCCCGGGGCTCCCCGTCGGGAGCGAGGGGAAAGAGCCCCGGGAGGAGCCGCGGGCTGTCCCGTCAGGAGTCAGAACCCAGCCCGGGGCCCGATTCGGTGCCCGTCGGGCAGAGGCTGCAGCCGCCGCTGGTGCCCTCGCTGTGTTCCCGGCCAGGGAATCCTTCTCGGGTTAATAAAGTCAAATCGTCGAGCACCGCCGCGTCCCCGCAGCCCGCTCGCACCCCCGGGGTCCCCTCCCGACAGGGCTCTCAGACAGCGCGGCCCGGGGCGGGGGGAGGCGGGGGTAGTGCCCCGGGCTGGGGGGGGGGGGGGGGAGGGGGGTCAGGGCACCGTGCGTCCCGGGACCGGGGGAATCGGGGAGAGGCACCGGCCGGGCTCTGGGGATCGTCGGGAATCCCTCACCCCCCCCCTCCCGCCCCGGTCGCCGTCGGGAGCCATCGGGGCCTGGCGGGAGCGGGCGGCGCGTCCCCAGCCCCGCTCTCTGACGCGCGCTCCCGAGGCGGCGGGCGCGCCCCCGCCGCTATAACTGGCGTGCATGGAGTCGGGGCCGGCGCAGAGGAGCGGGCGGGCGATGGGAGACGCCGCTCCGGCGGGATAGAGGGGCGGAGACGGGGGCACCCCCGGGGCCCGGCCCGCCCGGGGCTCGCCGCGGGCCCGCACAGATGCTGGTGCACAGCTACCCGGGCATGGTGAGTGCGGGACGGGGCGGGACGGGACCGGACGGGCCGGGACGGGGGGGTAGGGACCGGGGCTTAGGGACCGGGGGGGTAGGGACCGGGGATCCGCACCCACCTCACGCCGCTGTCTCCGCCGCCGCAGGACCGCGCCGAGGGGCTGCCCGGGGCACCGGCCGGGGCCCGTCTGCCGCAGCTGCCCGCACTCAACCAGGCGCCCTACGGCTCGGCCCCGCCGCTTTGCCACACGCCCGCCGCCGACTTCCAGCCGCCCTACTTCCCCCCGCCGTACCCCCAGCCGCCGCTGCCCTACCCGCAGGGCCAGGAGCCCGGTTACCCGCACCTGGCGGACCCCTACGCGGCGCTCAGCCCCCTGCACCAGCACCAGCAGCCCGCCTGGCCCCCGCAGCGCGGCCGGCAAGAGGACGCGGGGCTGCTCTCCCAAACCCACCGTGCCCTGGGGCTCGACCCCCGCCGCGAGTACCCCGCCGTGCCCCGCCTGCTCCACGGGCTGCCCGACGGCGGACACGGCCTCGCTGACGGACCGCTCGGCCTCCACGGCCTCGGCCACCACGGCCTCGAGGACATCCAGGTACCGGGGTGACGGTGGGGTGGCTCGGGGAGTGAGGGAACCGATCCCGCCACCGCCTGTGCGCCTGGCGGGGTCCTGGAGTCCGGACCCCCGGGCAAAAAGGGCCGCGGGGCCGGGAGCCCCGTTACCGGGGTTCGTCCGTGCCCGAGCGATCCCTCCTGACCGGGACACCGGGTGGAGCGGGGCCCAGCTCCGCTGTTCCTCGGCCCCGAGCCGGTGCCCGCCCTCACCGGGAGCAAGCTGACGGTTCTTGCTTCGGTTCTTCCAGGCCGTGGACGACAGCGGGATGAATCTCCTCGATCAGTCCGTGATCAAGAAAGGTAAGAGCGCGGCGGGAGCGCGGGGCACGGCACCGGTTCTTCCCCGCGTCGGGTCCCCCCGCGCCAGCCGCCCCGCAGGCCCCTCCGTCCCGTCCCTTTCCGTCGGGCAGGGCTCGCTGCTGGCACCGGAGGGGATGGAAGGAAAGCGGCAGGTCCCGGCGGGCCAGCGCGTCCCTCCGGGCGGTACCGAGCCCACCGCGCCTTCCCGGTACTGGGGACCGAGGGGCTAGGTCGGCCGGAACCGAGATACGGGACTATCGGGGGGCAGCCCCCGCAGCGACCGTGGACGGGTTGCGTGGGAAGCTCGGGGGATGGTCCCGGTGCTTCCGGTTCTGCCACAACGGCGGAGCGAACCGGGCCGGCGGGACTCGTACCGGGGGGGAAGGACGCGTTGAACCGGGGCTCGTAGATAGCGCGGCCGTAGGAACCGGTCCATGCGTCCCGCAGCATCCCGCAGACCCCCGGGCGGTCGCTGCCGTCCCCCCCGCCTCAGCAGCAACCCCGGTAGTGCGGAGACTCCCTTTTTGAGGCTCCAGAAACGGGGCTTTTCCCGGGGACAGGCGGGGAGAGCAGCCGGGGCCGGGACGAGAAAGCGGGGCTGCGGGAGGGGCTGCGGGCAGAGCCCCTGGGGTCTCCCGCCGCCTCTGCTAATTACCCAACCATTCCCCCTGACCTTCTGAGCAGCCTCTTTGCTTCCAAACAAAGCCCCGTGGTTAAATCAGCTCAACTCCGTTAAATATATTTGTAATAAAAGCTTCACCGGGGACAGCGCTGGGAGCGGGGGGGGGACAGGAGCTGCTGGGGGCGATGACCCCGATGCAAGGTCCCAGCATCGCTTTTAGCTTCTCCCCGCGATGTTTTTATACAAAGGAAAAAAAAATGTAGATGGAAAGGAGGGGTTTTAACTGCTGCTCCGCGGTCCCGCTATCTCCAACGCAAACGAAACCGCAGCCGCGGGTGCGGGCTCGGCGCGGGGTTAACGGGGACTGGTTCCGAGCGTCCTGGGCCCGGGCAAAACGCCGCTGAAACCGGGAGGGTTTCATCATTAGCAGCAACGGAGGAAACGTCCCCGAGTCGCGACGGGACGGGATGGAACCGAGACCGGAGCTTGAGCTTGGGGTTCGTTCCCGGTCTCGGTTCTGGTCCCGGTCCCGTTCCGTCCCATCATGACTCCAGAGACGGTTTCTATGCCCCGGCCGCAGCCCCAGCCCCGGTAATCCGGGAAAAATATCCCGGTTGTAGCGTTCCCCGTCGGTGCCGGGGGGAGCAGCGTTCCCGGTGCGTTCCTTTCCCTGAAAATTGTTGTTCTGAGAAGGAAGGTCCATTCCATGGGACATTTCTGGGAGCATTAATGACCGTAATTATTTTAGCTTTAATTAGAACACACGAGAGGCATTTCGTTAAATGTCCTTGCAGGAGAAATGGTTTCAGGGAGCTGCGGGCTGCGTGTGCGTTGTACCTTCCTAAAATCCTCTGAAATTAGAATATTTGTCTGGAAGTTGGGTTGAAGTTACAGAGGATTTCCCCCCCACCCCCTTTTTTTTTTTTTTTTTTTTTTTTTTTTTCTTTCTTTCTTTTTTTTTTTTTTTTTTTTTTTTTTTTTTTTTTTTCCTAAGTGCGCCATTACTTAGAAATTTTCGTCTCTCGTCGGGATAATTTGTTCTTGTTTAGTGCCAGATTTGGGCCTGCAGATCCTCTAGTCTCTTTCCGAAAACAAATAATGTATATATATAAAAGCAGCCAAATAACCTTGGGTAAAAATCGTGGCTTCTAGGTGCAGGGCGTCTGCAGCCCCTGTGCTTTCTTGTATTTGTTCTTCCCACTCTGCTTCTCTTGTCTGTTTTGTTTTCCCTGGCGCGTTTGGAATAAAAATGCAAAATACATTTTGGAGAATAACCGGATTCCGAGGGCAGCCGTGAGCTGCCGGGGTGTCCGGAGCTCAGAGCCCCGAGTTTGCTTTAGCAGCCTGAGAAAAATCCACAGCAAAACCTGGGCTTGCAGGGGGGGCCCAGGGGACACCCCCACACCCAGCAGCGGCCCCGGGATGGAGGCACCGGGAGCCCGATCGGCCGGATTTCCATAGCCCCAAAACCGGGCAATTTGGGCTTAAAAATCAGCTGGGGAATTGGGGAAGATGCAGCCGTGGGGGGCTGGGATCCCTTCCGCTCCAACCGCCCCAATTAATTGATTTTTTTTTTCCTTCTGCTTTATCGAATTCCTTTTTTTTCCCTTTCTTTTAAAAAAATTATTATTATTTTTAACAATATATAATACGGGCTCGTCCTTCTCTGGCTGCTGTTTCTGAAGCCACAGCGGGGGCGTGCGGGGAGCCTGAGGAGAAGCCCCGGCCCCAGAATGAAGTAACCCTCGGGGGAAATTAAAAAAAAAAAAAACAAAATAAAAAAATCGGAGAGAAATCCCCGTCGGCTTTCAGGCAGGCAGCGAAGGCGCGGAGGGGTGCGGGTGGTCGGCGAGGGTTTCTTTGCGCGGGGGTGGAAGGATAAGGGAAATAAACCGCGGAGTTTTGTCCGAAATCGCTCCGATATCTGCGATGCCTCAGCGGGGGTGACAAAACCTTAAATTCCTGACGGGATGGCCCTGGGACAGAACCCTGCTATAAATCTGTGCCTCTGAAAACAGAGAAATCTCTCCTTAATTAATTGCCGAGATACTTTTGTCCTGGTCCAACGAAATTTTCATCACCTGCCCCAAACTTTTCGCTCCTGCACCCCGCGCTGATTTTCACCCGAGCCAACGCAGACCCGGGGGGACCCCCCCGCAGCCCCCCCTGTCCCCTCCGGGCCCGTCCCCATCGCCGGGGGGGCCGTGATTGACTGTGTCCCCCCTACTCCCAGCAGGAACAGGGGTGTAAGGAGCCCCCCGGAGCCCCCCCTGCCTGTTTGCTTTTCCTCGCTTTTCCTTCTTAACCAAACTCCGGGGATTTTTGCGGGGATCTGAGGGCTGCAAGGCGTTCATACACCCCGGCTCTGCTCCCGTCCCTTTTGCTGCAGGTGGCCTCGGTTTTAGGAAGCGGGAGAGGAGGCGGGGGCAGCCGCGGGGTCCCCGTCTCAGAGATGCGCGGTCCCGCATCGCCGGGTGCGGGGTCCGGCCTGAGCGGGCAGAGGGGGGTGGGCTGGAAACACGAATTCCAAACTCCACATCCCCGATGGCTCCCGGGACAGGTCCGGGGCTGTGTCCCCCCCAGGCCGGGTGCGGGGCGGGTGCGGGGCGGGTGGCGGAGGCAGAGCCGGGATCTCTGCAGAGCAGGCAGGAGCTGCTGGGGTGACACTCGGGGACAAGGTTTCGGAATTAAATAGGTAAAATCTTGCATAGGGTGGCAGAGATTTTATGATTTTTTTTTTTTTAATGTTTTTTGTTGTTGTATACACGTTTCCTTGTTCTTCCTCCTTTTCAAAAGTATTTCAGAAATTATTTTTCTGTCTTATTTTTATTGTAGTTGGATTTGTTCGGGGGTTTTTTTGTTTTGCTTGGTTTTGTTTTGTTTTGTTTTGTTTTTCCTCTCAAGCTTATCTAAGACTAGGAAGGTATTTGACTTGAAAACAGTAAAATTAACTCTGAAGAAGTTTAATCCAGTGCTCTGGCTTTAGGCTACAGCAGCCAGGGGCATTTTTCTGCTCGGTTCACCTGCTGCCCTGATGCTGTCCAGACATCCAGGACAGGTACTCAGGCCATGACCTGAACCCCCCCAAAACAGCCGAGTCCCAGCTAGCCCTGGGCATTGGGTGCAGGTCCTTCCCTCAGCAGGGTGAGGAGTGGGAGATGTTCTGCTGCTGAAATCAAGCTTTACACTGCAGCAGTTGGTAGCAAGAAATCCTGCGACTTGCTCATAAAATCTGGAGGGATTTTACAGCTTCAACATCCCTCCAGGATCAGCCGAAAGCTCCTGATGGTGCCTTTTTATTATAAAGAAAAATACAAATCTCTCTTCCTGGCACCTCAGCTCGTTCTGGAGTGCCCTGGGGTCCTGCTGGGGGTGAGCAGGGGCCCTGTGAACAGCAGGAGCAGGGAGAGCCGCAGGGATTCACACATCCTGCTCAAAGGCAAGGCTTTTGGCTGCAGCATTTTACACCCTGGAGTACACTGAGAGGAGGGTGCAGCCAGCTTGGGCCCCATGGATCCAGGGGGTGCTGTGTGGCTGGCAAGGCCTGAGCTCCCCTGTGTCGAGGCAGCAGGATTTGACCTCCCTTCTTTCTGTGACTTCGTTTAAATTTCCATCCCTGGGTTTTCAGCTGCAGAGTGGCAGTGCTAGCGTTTCTGCTGAGGAATGTGGACCTGTTTGGCTGGATGCTGGACAGAGGGCTGGAAAGCTGTGCCTCAGAGCACTCCGAGCCCACATCATGTAGAAATATTGCAAGAAGTAGCTGTCACTACTAAAGAATGCAGCAGAGGAGGGAGATTAAGGCCGAGATCCTTAGATCCACTCGCCACCACATGCAGGCTCCAGGTTTTGATGCAAAAGCTCCCTCTGGGCTTCGTGGGGGTGGGCTGCCCCTGAGCCTGGGGTGCTGAGGTGCTGCTTCTCCTTCATTTCAGTGCAGGGAGGGATGGAGCTGTAAGAGACACTGCGTGAGGCCAGATGTGTCAGGGGAAAAAAAATATATATATCTTGAAAGAAAGGTAGATTAGATAAACATCATTTCCTGTGACGAGCAAGGTAATAAATGAGGTCATCCCATAAAACACCCGGGGCTGCAGAGAAACATCTTTTATAAGAGTGCCCAGGCCGTGGGTGGAGGAGCCTGGACCCTGGTGAGCTGCAGGGTGCTGAGCATGGCTGGCAGAGCCCTCCTGGCTTTCTGCAGCTCTAGCTGCTGCTGGAGTTTTCCTGAGTGGGAAAAGGGGCTCACGGGGGACAAGCCAGGTCTTGACTGGAGGCTTTGCTGCCTTAGCACCGCTCACAAAGGCTTTAAAGTTGAGACAAGCCCTCGCACACCCCACGAGACACAGCAGTGTTCAAAGGGCAGGCACACACCTCCCCAGCCAGGCACTTCGCCCTCACACACACATGCGTGTGCAGCAGGAACACCTACGAATCAAACAGAGAAAGTTGAAAGAAAGTTTTTACTCTGAACTGCATCCAGATCACCATTCCTCCATTAAAATTATATTTTTAATGTCCTATAATTGCATCAGGATAAACCCAGGTGTGTGTTCACGGGAGATAACACACGCGGGTACTGGGGAAGGTGCTGGGCTTTGTCTCAACCTCCCTGGTGCCTCCCAGGCATGTGTTATCTCCAAGTTTCATGTACCTTGTCATGACTTACTGTTTAATTAGATGTTTTTAAATGAATTTTTTTCTTTGTTAGGAGTAAAGAGCAATTCTTAAGGGATAGGTTCAGAAAAGCCAGCTGGGGTTGCTTTCTGGAGTGTGGTTTGGGCCAAACCAAAAGCACTTCTGCTCCAGGAGCTGGACCTCAAGTGATGTTCCTTCATGGGACAGCACCCATGGTCACCCTGGGCTGGCTCTGGAGCTGCTCAGCCTTGATTTTGAGATTTTTCTTCTTGCAGCTGAGCGTCTTCATTATTTGAAGGGCCTGAACGAGGTTCTCTGAAGTCCTAGACTAGCACCCTAACCACTAAACCATCTCATCCTTCCCTGTGTGATCCAAGGGAATTACACATTCTTGCTGTCCTTCCTCCTTTAATTCTTACTGGAGGAACTAATTAGCAACTGTGGGTGTAAAGCTTGGAGCTGCTGGATGCTCAGCTCTGTTCTCCCTGCCCTGTCCCATACCCAGCTCTGCCATGCCTGGGTGTCACCTCTGCTTTGGAGAAAGGTCAAGTGTTGTGTTCTGGTGGAGGAGTGAGAAAATCTCTCACGATGAGCCCAAAAGCCCCATTGCAATTAAGTGCCCCAGAGCATGCTATGCCTGCAGCTCTGGGTGAGGGGCTCTGGAGCTGGCAGCAGGTTCACCTTTGCAGCCTAAAAAGCCACTGCAGCTCCTGCAGTGCGTGCTTGGGATTCCAGCAGGGCTGAGCCTCCCCACCCTCTATCTCCAGCATTTATCTGGCATCAGTCACCCAAGTGCTGAGGCGCCAGGGAGTGAGGGATGGGGTCAGGCCCTATTCCCTCCAGACTGGTTGGACAGGTCCTGGGGAGCAAGTGGTGTCCCCAGTGAGGTGGCTGCATGGGGACAGCATCCCCAGGGTTCCCTGGGAGCCCCGAGGTGGCTCCATGTGCCAGAGAAGCAGAGCTGTGGTCCTGGGGCTGACGAGGGGTGAGCAGAGGCTCTGACCAAGGGTGTGCAGACACAAGACCCAGGTTAGCAAGCAAGGGGGGCAGTCAATAAATAAATATCACCAGAGGGTTTGCAGGCACCCCAAGAACTGTGCCACTCATCTTTGTCTGTGTGTCCCATCCCATGCCTCTGGCTGGGCTCTCTCTATGCTGTTTCTGTGGCTGGTTGGAGCTTTCCCCATGGAAAGATGTGGACCCTGCTCCTTCCCTGGTGCTCCTCCCCAGCACCGTGGTGGTCCCAGCCATGGCAGGGTGGTTTCCTGGTCAGGCTGCACCATGTCTGCTTTGCTGGACATCCTACCAACACACAGGTGTTGGAAATCCAGGGCGTCTTCTCAGCAAGGAAAAGTAAAAGCAGTTTTTCTGTGGTGGTGGTGAGCAGTGCCTCTCCCCAGAGCAACCCCCGGGTGAGCCGGTGCCTCCAGACCCACAGGTGAACCCGCAGATGGACACAGCTGCTGTCTGAGGCCCAGACCTAAACCCTCCTGCATGCTGGCAGCAAGTTCTATACAAAGAGAAACATTTTTCTGTTATTATTCATGTCTAATCTTTGCTGAAGGGTCTTTTGCCCTTCAATAATCTAAATGCTTTTTAACAAATTGATAGCAGCATCACCGGGGCTTACGCAGGATCCGCTGGAGAGAGACACTGCATCTTTGTTCCCCCTTTTTAGATTATGTAGATCCCACCACACAAATTCAGGGGCTTCTATAGGGAATAGAGGGAAAACCTCCCAATCATGTTACTGTAAAATGGATTATACTGTTTAAACACATAAAGATCCTGTAGACTGGTTGCCAAAATGTAATGGGAGTTTGTGCTGCTAAATGAATAAACCTGGGAAGGGGAATGCCACGGGGCAGAGCAGTGGAGTGTGTGAGGCTGAGCTGGGCTGAGCTGGGATGAGGAACTTCCCTCAGTGGCAGAATGGAGCAGCCCAGGGGTCCAGTTCCTCTGGTTTAAATCCTGGGGCTCTCCAGCCTCAGCTTTTTGCCTGCCCAACACCTGCGAGTTCCGAGCTGTGAAACTGTACAGGAATTCTGTACAAGCAGCAGCAGGAGCTACATCCATCTCAGGCAGTTAGAGGTGGAACTGATTTTTAAATAGTTGTCATTTCTAATGTAGATGCATTGGCTGCAGATACACACACACAAAAAATTTCTAATCAGGGGGGAATTAAATAACTGGAATTCCTGCAGTAACCCCACAGGCAGTAAATATCTGCAAATACACTTTGACATTCAAAAGCAGAATCCAACTCCTTCTCCATTTCTTTCCTGCTAAGTTTGACCACTTGGGTTTCACTCCTAGGAGGACATTTCAATAATTAATAATTGCTGCTTTCCAGTGGGATGCTCCTGAGGTTATTGTCCCAGCTGCCACACCAGGGGCTCCCCAGACAGCACAGCCCAGTCCCTGCAATGAAGCACAGCAGTGAAATGTATGGGAACTCACAACAAATTATTTGTGAACAGTTTTAAAAAAATTCTCAAAATACTCATAACAAGCAGCAGATTTGAGGCAGAGTCACTCCTAAATGGTAAAGCAGGGCAGTGTTAGCTGAAATCGTTAATTGCAAAGCATTTCCTAATCCCTTTCCCAGGCCTGAAGGAGGGAAGGATGCTTCTCTAAGGTCTGAATAAGTTTTTTATTATATAGATTGTCTGTTCCAGTCAAGACACAATGGACTGAGCAGGTACCATCCTCAGCTGAGATGTTGAGGCTGAACCTTCCTGCCCCAGAGACCTGGGGTGAGACACAGCAGGTGCTTCACTGGGTAAAACAGAGGCACAGAAAGAAAAATGCAATTAATATCACATGGCACCTTAACATCTAGTTCGTAACCTAATGTATTGATTTGCATTGGAAACAAAATGTTAAGTGCAGGAGCTTTGCATAGGCATGGGACCTCTCCTGATTTCCTTTCTCATGGGAATAGTTTGAGGCTGCTCCCTCTCATCTTCTGAGAGTCCGAGATTCATTTCCCTATCAGGACTCAGCAATCTGGAAAGCCCAGAGATAAACTCAAGATTCTTTCCATCCTTCCATTTGAAAAGGCCTTCCAGCCCATTGCAGCCTTTCCTAGAGAGGCTCTTTGAGATGGGGACTGGGGTCAGGTTGTGCATTCAAGATAAAGAAAATACCTGTATAATCCCCTCTGGGAAGAAAGGATAATTACAGAGTGTGGGGTTGAAATATGGCTGATGGCACTGACCTCCCTCCCTGGACCATCAATAAATACCTCCCTGCTGAAACACCAGGAAATTGGAGCAGCTGAACTCTGCAGCACCTCCACGGTGCAAAAGGGTTTTGAAAGCCATGGCAGGAGCAGCTGCCTCTGGCTCACACCCACATCCAGATACTTCTTTACATATGTATCTCCATTTTATAATTTACATCAGAGACATTCAAACGAAGGTTAGATTAGCCCACTGAAAGCTCTTCCTGAAAGACAGCAGTAATCCCTCACCTGTCCTCAGGGCTGCTCACAGCATCCCTCAGCACTGCTTCCCACCACTGCCCCTGCAGTGATGCCCCAGCCAATGGGTCTTGTCTCTGGAGAGGGATGAGGGATGCTGAAGTCCTTTTTGGGTGTCTGGAGCCAGTGTTGTGCCTGCAGCTGTGAGTCCCAGGCAGCCTCCTGAAGGGATTAACTGATGCCTCTTTAACGTGTGATCTGAGATGCAGCACACTCCCACTTTTGAAAGAGATGTTGCAACAAAAGCTCTGATGTTCAGGGATTTGGCGCTGCTGAGGAGGAGGATTTACCTGTAATGTATCTAAGGAGAAAAGAAAACAGACTTGTAAGATGGGCAGCAATTTGCATGTTCCCTCTGGACTTGTTTTTCCCCTCCCAGCACCCTGAGCCCCAGCTGGAAAAGGAACTGAACAACACCTCAGTAGGCAACTCAGTTTCCAAGTACTGCAAATTTTCTGCTTACAAATCATTCTGCAAGCAGGCAGCATATTTCTCCCCTGGAAATGAGTCAGTACTTTGTCTTTTTTGTAGGTAAAGGTCTATTTTCCTTCAAAAACCCCAAAGGTGATGGTCTGCATTCAGCCCCCGAGCTCGGGCACTGCCATCCCACAGCACCCACACACCAAGACTGAGCCCAGGCTGCAGGTGCACCTTTTGCACTGAGTATTTCCATGTAAAAGTGGCTGTATCCAGGGAAAACCAGGAAATTCTCCAAGACTTTCTACCTGCCTGGGTAAAATTTTGCCTTTGAAGAATGTTTCTTTTTGCTCCTCCTTCTTTGTACCTGGAAATTAAAAAACAAGCGCCCCAGCTCTGCAAACCAGAAGATTCAGTAATTTCATGCTCTGTCTCGGGACACCTGGATTCACAACTGCGTGATCATCAGCTCCAAGCTTCCTTCTTCTCTCCTTCCTCCCAGTGTCTCCTGGAAATCCCGCACAGCACCAGGGCTGGAACATCCCATCAGACCTGCAGCACTGCTGGAGGAATCAGGACCTGGTGCTCTTGGCAAGGACATTTCCACACCAGTCTGCCTTTCCAAGGAGCATCATCATGCCCCATATTAGAAGATGGACCAACTCCTTCTGGCTACATTTACCAGCCATGCACTCCTCACCTGGAGAAATCTTTCATCCAGGGATCACTTGGGAAGTTTTAATCAGGTATCACAGCATCCCTCCCAGGCAGATATTCTTGGGCCCTTTTTATTGAAAGAGCCCAGCCCAAACTGGGGAGGTGACCTGCTCAGTGTCATACAATTCCCCATCAGAGCAGGGAGATGGCTGCCCAGGACACAGGGGGACAGCCACATACAGGCAGGGTCCCCTCCAGCTCTGGAATGTCCCGGGATAAAGCCTTTGGTGTTCCTGGGAACAAGGACCAGCTGTGATATCACTGCCTCTGTGTCAAGGGCTTTCATGGCACAGTAACTGGAGCTGTGAGAGTTCCATCCTCTGATGGGTGATGCCATGCCAGCAGTACCTGCCCTGTGATGCTGCAGGTGGTGGGGAGATGCCGAGCATCACGGAAACTCTCCCTGGGACTTTATACACGAGAGAGGAGGAGGAGGATTGTTTCCCATCCCACATTCAGCAGGATGTCCTTCAGCTGCTACTGACACTGCTGTTCTCAGCAGCTGAATTCCAGACCCCAGGATTCCAGATTCCAGGGAACATCTGCAGCCCTGGAAGCAGAGGCCACACCGAGACAGTTTGCTGGTGGGAAGTGCTGTACAGCCTGGACTGCTTGGAAAAGCATTCCCATGGAGCAGGAGTACCTGCACTCAGGTCATGCCCATATACCCAGGCTTTGGTAAATCATTTAACTTATTCTGTGCCTCAGTTTTCCCCAGCAGCAATAATGAGCCAGCTCACACAGGTCCTGGGAGGGAGTTAATGACTCCAGGAGCTGCTCCTGTACCAGCTCTGAGCTGGGCATTAGCATCTTGTCAGCTTTGCCAGCCTTCCAGCTCTGCCAGCTTTACTTTCTTTCAAAACTTTCTGTAGCACCTACCTGCATCCAGTCCTGCAACAGCACCCCCAGGACAAAACAATTATCTGGAGCTTTGGGTTGTGAAATCCACAACGAGCTCAGCTCTGTGCCAGGGGCTAAGCATCAGCAACACCAGTCCAGACCTTTTGGATTTGCTGAATTAGAAGCAGTCAGACAAAGCTGAACTGAGCAACACTCCCATGAGGAAAAAAAAAAGTCACCTCTGAGGAGCACCTGGCAGCTAAAGGAAAGAACAAAAACAACAAAAAAATTTAGGGAGACAAATCAAAGCAGCCAAGCCTCGATGACTGAGGGGCTTCAGGAAGAAGATTTTTTTTTTTTCCCTTTCCCCCATGTTGACACCTTTGGTCTCTGCAGTAACTCCCCAGCTCACCTCCCATCCACCCGGAGCTGGCAGAGCCCACATGGGGCTGATGGGGAAATATAATAACAGCAAAGTGCAAAGATGAGAAAAAGACCTCACACTCCCCAGTTTTCTGAGCAGCTGGCAAAAGTGTAATATCCCCTTCCTTGGCTGAATCAACCTAAACAAATCCCCACAGCTTGTGTCCTGCCCTTTATAGCTCCTGGGGTGTGTGGGATGCCTGACCTGATCCTGGAGGGAGGGTGCTGAGCACCTGGGCACCCTGGGGGTGTCAGCACCAGCATTTATCCCTTTCCTCATCATCCTGCATGATGTGTCAGCCTGTCAGGGTACAAACGAGCATCTCTGGGGAATGTTTCTGATGGAAACCCCGTCCCCAGGGTCTTGCCTGGGCGATGAGCCAGCCCGAGCCCCCGGCACAAGGACGAAGGGGATGAGAGCTAAGGGAGTGACCGTGTCCTGCCCGGGGGCAGGGATCTCCAAACCCAGCGAACATCCGAAGGGGTGAGCAGAGCAGTGACACAGATGTGACATTTCTACTCCCAGTTACAACCTGTAGAGGGGCGGTCAGGTCCGCGCCTTGTCCGGCTCCTTCTCCATTTGGGCACCGAGTGCCCCACCCTCACACCCATCACCTGGTGCCCACAAACTTCCTCGTGAACCCCCCCTGTGCTCCAGCAGCAGCTCGGATGAACCCTCGGCCGTGCGTCCCCTCGGGGCCGGGCGCCTGCATGCACCCATCTGGCCTTGGCAGGGTGCGGCGGTGGGCGCAGGCGTTGGTGTCCCCCATGCCGGGGTGAGGGGCTGTCACTGTGTGCCACCCACAACCCTCTGATGGTTCCTTCTTGTCTGCAGGCTGGCTCAGGTGCTCCGATCACCTGCTGCTTGCGGGAACAGGAAAGCAGCAGCTGAAGATCGAGGGGGACTTTTGGTTTACTCAGATGACAAGAGACAATTTTGGTTCCCCAAAAGCCAAGGAAACAAAGCTGTCAGGCTTTAATGGTAGCTTGTCTCCCTCCTGCAGCATGTTTATGGGCAAACAAGCTGCAGATCAGACCAGGCAAACAGCAGCAGGTGAGGCCAAATAACAATAATTAATAATTAATGGTGAACGTGGCTGTGTTGATTCTTGTTGTATTGAGGCAACGTTGCCTAATGGCTGAAGCACTGTTGCAGGACTCCAGGGACCAGCCTGGTTTCCAGAGCTCCCTCTAACCCCTGTGTGATGCCAGGCCAGCCACCTGTCACCCGTGTCACCCGTGTGCCCCAGTGTGAGGGTGCTCTGGTGCCCCAGGGCTGATGCCAACATCTCCCTGATGTGCTGGGTGCCCGCTGCCTGCAGGGGCTGTGGAAGGGGCCAGGGGTGACCTGGCGGCTCTGGGCAGCCCTGGTGGTTACAGCTCTGGGTTACAGCTTTCAAGGGGGGGTGTTTCTGGCAATGAGGTCGTTCCTCAGAATGTTTCAGAATGTGTTTCAGAAGTGTTGTGATGTGTCCATGCCATCTCCCCACTGTGCATGGACACCCCCCCGTGCCTTGCTCTGCACCTCCCCTCCTAAACATGCTGGAGCTGTGTGAGACCCATGTCCAGCCTGGTTTTCCATGAGCTCCAGTGTTTTGCCTCCTCCTCAGATGCCAGGTTTCACAGACACACGTGGCAAGGCATGATTCCCCTCCCCTGCATGGCTGCACAGTCCCTCATGCATGTGCAGGTTCTGGCCACGCATGCAGTTTGCATGCAGCCCTCTGCATGATCTCAGGCATGCATAAATATGCCAGTATGTGAATTATGCAGAGCTCTTCATGGATAAAGTCTTTGATACAAGGAACACTGGCTCTCCAGGGGTGTCTGGTTTGGGGGTGGTTCTGGCTGCAGCTGAACCCTCACGGGGTGGGTGCCTGGACCTGACGTGCCACACGCCTCAGCAGCCACGTGGATAGCTGTAAAACATGCTCTGACAAACATAACCTGTTCTGGGACTGTGGAAGAAAGCTTTGAAGTTGCTGCTTCCTGGAAACAGCTCTGGTTTCCTATGTCTCATGGTGATGTTCTCGTGTTTGTTCTTCCCTGAGCATTCCCAAGCCAGCTGCAGTCGTGGCAGACGCCGGCACCGCAGTGGGTGATGGCAGCAGGGTCTGTCCTGCCCTTCAGCTCCCTGACTTGGTCCGAGTTCCATGCTGAAAGGAAACTTTATGCACCTTAACTCCTCTGCATTCATCTTTCATCCTTAAAACATTAGCTGGTTTTATGTAACATGTGCTCCTTTTTTATTGCCACGCTAACAAGTTGTTGAGCTGCATTTACAATATGCTGATTGTAAGAGCCCCCTAATAGGTCCAGTATATGTGCCCTCCCCAGTTAATTTTCATGTTTTCTGTTTCATTTTGGGCATGTGTATTTCCTTCATAAAACCTGCACCAGGCCCTGGTGCTGGCTGCCAGGTTACTCACAGGAACCATCTGAAGGTGCTTTGTGGAGCAGTCATTACTGAGGAACCACAGAGAATGCCAGGGCTGAACTGATCCCTGGCAATGACATTTGAAGCCCTCTTTGGATTCTTTCAAAACTTACTTTTTTTTTCCATAGTTAAATTGGTTATTAATTTTGGAACATAAAAGCCAAAGGGAGTTGGCACAAGTTTCAGCCACAGTTCTCACCTATAAACCTTTGTTGCGTCTCAGAACGTCGCTGACTGGATTGATGTATGGGAGAACCATGCCCAGGTCCCCCTGGTGCAATGCCCAAACCCCAGGTGATGCTGCCCTCACCACTGCCTCTCCAGCCTCTTCTGTTAGCTGCCTTTTGCCCCTTGAGTAAAAGGAAGTTTGTGCTGGATTCATTTGGTTTGATCTTCTCAGACTTCCTCTAAAGCTGGAGATGATGAAAGTTTTGGGCTGTGGCTTGTTGTGGGGCTAATCCCAAAACTGAAGTCCAAGAAACTCCTTCCACAGGTTCCTGTGGGCACACGCTGGCAAACGTGGCTCTTGGCCACCCCACCATCTCCTGGGTTTGGTGAAGATGGTGGCTCAGCATGGCTGGGCCTGCCTGGTGGGAAGCTGCCTGTGCCTGCATGGAGCTGGGTGACCACCACGGCCCCGGCCGGAGCCAGGGAAGGAGCAGCACCAAGGGCAGCAGGACCAGCAGTGCTTTGCCCTGCCACCACCTCCACAGAGCACCCCAGGGGGACAGGGAGAGGCAGCTGGTCACAGGGCCAGGCAGTGATGCTGTGGACAGTCCTCAGCCTGCCAGGAGACCAGCCCAAAACCTTGGCTTTAATTACAGCAGAGGTGGGAGGTGTGGGAAAGCAGGCAAGAGCAGAGCCCAGGCTTCTTCCTTTTTATTTTTTTCCCTTTCTTTATTTTAGCTTCATCGCTCACCTCTATTATTTTATTAAGGGAAATACCAACTTGAGGTCTCTCATCCAGCCATGCTGGGATGTGGATGGCAACACATGGATGCTGGGGGGGTAGAAAGCTGCAGGGAGGGGGTTCCCAAGCAGCTTCCCTGGCTCTGGAACCTCTCAGCCATGCTCTCCTCTTCTCTCCCCCCTTTTGTCTCCCAGTGCCCATCCCCTCGAAGGCCAACGGCACCACCATTCCCACCCTGTCAATGAACAAAGATGCACTGATTGGAGGGGTGACAAATCCCAACGAGGTCTTCTGCTCCGTGCCTGGCCGCCTCTCTCTGCTCAGCTCCACCTCCAAGTACAAAGTGACGGTCGGGGAGGTGCAGAGGAGGCTCTCACCCCCTGAGTGTCTCAACGCCTCTCTCCTTGGAGGAGTCCTCCGCAGGTAAGCTGCTCCCCTGGGACAGCCCAAGGAGGCAGTGCCCAAAGGCAGAGGCTGATGGCAGAGCAAGCTGCGTGTTCAGCACCAGCTCCAACCTCTCCTCTGGATGGAGATGAGGAATTCTGGTGTGTGGTGTGTCGGGGAATAGCGTTTTGGTTCCTTTTCCTTCTTCCCTTTCAGCCAAAAAGCTTAAACTGGGATAAGTTGCAGCTATCTTGATGTTAATTACATTGTAATTTCCTCCCCCTCCTCGTTTTCTCTTTTCAGAGCAAAATCAAAAAACGGGGGTCGGTGTTTAAGGGAAAGGTTAGAGAAAATTGGACTAAATCTGCCCGCAGGAAGACGCAAAGCTGCCAATGTCACCCTGCTGACATCCCTGGTGGAAGGTGAGGGTCACCTCTGCTCCTGCAGAGCATGGGAGTGCCAAAACTTCAATACCCTTCATTTGCACGTTTCCACAAATGAGAACACTTAAACTCTGTAGTGGTCACCAGTGCCAGGGACTGGAACCATCCCCGTGTCAGTCTCCGTGCTGAGTCAGGCACATCTGTCTTCCAAAACTCAGGCATTTCTGTTGGAGCAGTCATGGCCCGTGGGGAAAAGGCACCCAGAGCCCAATGGGGGCTGTGAGCTCCCCCTTGGCTGCACCCGAGTGTGCCCCTCACTTGTGTGAACGAGTTCTGGCAACCCTGAGCTGGATTCACAGAAACCAAACACCAAAAAAAAAAAAAACCAAACCAAAACCAAACTTGAATAAAGCTGCCCAGAATTCAGCAACTGTTCTGTAGCACTCAGGACACAACTCAGGTGCTGTCACCCTCAGGCAGCATTGCCCTGTCCAGGCTCCATCACACACTCAGGTCCATCTCTTGTCTCCGGTAAGAAGCAGATGCCCCATATCTGAGTCCTGCCCTCGGGACAGCAGGGGACAAATGGGACATCAAGGTGATGCAACACAGCTTGGAGGTCTTTCAAGATGATGGTGTCACCACTGCATCTTGGGGAGAGGGACACGGGGCACAAACAATTGCAGTGACAGCTCCCAGTCCCTTCAAGCTTTGGAATCCATTGTGTTTGCACCCAGCGTGATGGAGGCAGCTGCCTGCAGTTTCTGAATAGAAAATCATCTCCATTGTTGCCAGCAAATTAAATGACCCGGTTCATTAGGCAGAGGTTGTTACTGAGGGCAGTTGGTTCTGCTGAATGAAAGGCTGATTTCCATTAAAAAAGGAAGGAAGGAAGGAAGGAAGGAAGGAAGGAAGGAAGGAAGGAAGGAAGGAAGGAAGGAAGGAAGGAAGGAAGGAAGGAAGGAAGGAAGGAAGGAAGGAAGGAAGGAAGGAAGGAAGGAAGGAAGGAAGGAAGGAAGGAAGGAAGGAAGGAAGGAAGGAAGGAATGTACATTTTGGTTTCAGGTGGCTGCTGATGTTTTGGTTACTGCTGACCAGCTCATGGTAAATAAGAGAGTGGTGCCACGTGTGCTTGATGGACACCATTTCCTCTTGCACTTCAGTGTTATGGTCCTGGGAGATGTTCCATCCAGTGGAAGGTGCCATTGCCCCCCACATGCAGAAGCTGGCTTGTGCCCCATGGCCCAGACACCCTCTTTCTCAGACACTTGCTGTCTTGGTTTACTTCATTTTCTCCCCTCTGCCTTCCCAATGTCTGATCATTTTCAAAAAACACTTTCTGATTCTTTTTTAGTATAGATGACTGCAGTTCTGCTTCTCTAGGTTTGCCTTATTTGCTCTTTTTTTTTTTTTTGAGGAGGAGGAGATCAAGTGGAAAGTATTATCTTTATGTGGGAAGATCACTTTCCCCATAATGTTGCTTCACAGACTGAGCTCCAGGAGCTGGGGAGACCATGATGGGATCTGGGTTAATGCTATTAGGATGGATGGCCTAATATGGATGAGCAGCAGGAGGGCAAGTCAAATTAGCTCTGCCTGCCCGACCAGGATTTCGGGTGCTGGGCACGATCAATTGCCATCAGCTCTGATTACTTCCACGGGGACACCCAGGGATGGATCAATTCCATCAATGGGTGGGCATTTCCATGGGGTGATGGATACGCTGCCTGCGTGTCCAGCCCGAGGGCCCCTGCTCACTGCAGGAGGATGTAAACCTCCTCCTTCTGCCCGTTTCCCACACCCCTGGTTTGTCAAGTAGTCACAGGGCTCAGGTCACTTTTTCACCCTCCAGGCCCTGTTTAAATCTCTGCTAAAACTGGGGAAGCCAAGAAGAAAATCCAGGAACAAACTGGGGAGAGAAAGGTGCAGGAAGGGAAACGTCCAAGGGAGAAACACCTCTGCCACCCGAAAAAGCCCTGCAGAAATCCCCCCCAGCAGTGAGGTGGCTGAAGTTGCTACAGGAATTGCTCTCCCTTCCTTCACACAGAGTCCTGATCTCTCCTGATCTCTCCTGATCTCTCCTGATCTCTCCTGCTTGTAGGTGAAGCTGTTCACCTGGCTCGGGATTTTGGGTACGTGTGTGAAACGGAGTTCCCAGCCAAGGCAGCAGCAGAGTACCTGTGCCGACAGCACTCCGACCCCACCGAGCTCCACACCAGGAAAAACATGCTGCTGGCTACCAAGTGAGTAGAGAGAGCAAGGAGCAGCCCGGGTGGGCACCCAGAGCTCACCAGGGGAGAGGTGGGCACAGGGGTCTGAAAGATGTGCAGGAAGGTGAGCAGGGATGGAAGCGCTCGCTCTTCCCTGGGAGAGGTGACATCCCAACCAACCCCATGGCCACACATCCCCCGGGAGCAGCCAGGGGCTTCACCTGAAAATCCCAGGATTTCAGGGAGGCAGCTGCTGGGGCAGGGAGCAGGGAAGGAGCCCCCAGACACCCCTCCGTCCCCACCTTTCATCCCACAGCACCTACACTGACACGACCCTTTTCCTCTTCCAGGCAAATCTGTAAGGAGTTTGCTGACTTGATAGCCCAGGATCGCTCCCCGCTGGGGAACAGCCGCCCCTCTCTCATCTTAGAACCCGGTGTCCAGAGCTGTTTGACTCATTTCAGCTTGATAACCCACGGCTTTGGGGGCCCAGCCATCTGCGCGGCGCTCACAGCCTTCCAGAACTACCTGGTGGAGTCCCTCAAGGGGCTGGATAAAATGTTCATGAACAGCACGGGGAATGGGCACCCGGCTGGAGACTCCAAAGCCTCAGAAAAAGAAGTGAAGCATCGGAAATAAGGTGCTTGGCTCCTTCCCTCCTCCCCTTCCTCCCCCCGGTGCTGACAGGGAAGGTTCAATAGCACTGGGGGGGGGGGTGAAAGACCACCCAGGGCATCGTGTTCTGAATTTCTGAATGGCAACGTTTGGAGTTGGGATGGAACTCCTAAACTCCTACAGGAAACAAAGAAAAGACCAAAAAAAAAAAAAAAAAAAAAGGAAAAAAAAAAAGAAAAAACAACAAAATAAGATTTTAAGAATTAAAGAAGAAAACTACTCTAATGGACATAGTAAGAATACGAGCCACGTTAACGATGGCTTTTGCCTTTTTTTTTTTTTTCCCTTATAAAATAAATCATGGATGCAGGAAGCCAAGTCATGTGCAATTTTGTTTTGTTTTTTTTAAAAACCCATAGTGAAATCCACCAGGAATTTATTTCAACTGAAAAAGCGGGAAGAAAGAGCAAAAGCTTCAACAATCCAAGAACCAGAGGCAGGAGCAGCAGAGACCAGGAGCTGGGTCACTGGCTGTACCTGGATTTATCAGCTGGTTTTGACAAGCAAACACCCAGGAAACTTTCCTATTTCCCCACCTACATCCCAATCCTAAAGCCAGGCCAAGAGAAAACTGCCAGCAGAACTGCTTTGGATTTAAAGCAGCTTCAGACTTTGTTTACAGTTTTCCAACTGAGACTCAAGGTGGATTTTCCCCAGGGCTGAGGAGCCCTGAGCTGCCCCAGGAGGGGAGGAACAACCCGCACAGCCCATGGTTCCCAGGGCAGGAGCCCATCCAGCAGAACCTTCCCCACTGCTGCATTCACAGCTGGGGAGAAAGCAGGTGAAGTTAAACCCAGGACTGATCAAAATTCCACAACCTACAGACAGCAGCACACAAGTTTCTAAAATTAATAATAATTAATAAAGCACAAGGAGCAGAACTTGAACCAGGCCAAACTGAACTGTTCTAAGTCTGTATATATTTATTTATGTGTAATTAAAATCTGAAAGTTTTAAAATGTCCAGTGCAAGTTATTTATATCAAATTGAGTTGGGTTTTGTTTTGTCTTTTTGTTTTGTTTGTTTTGTTTCGTTTTTTGTTTTGAAAGATGAAAGTTTTTGGATTCTCTGCCACTAGCAATGGGAATGAAGTTTTGGATACACAAAACTGTAGCATGGACAAGATAGGCTGTGATGATCATGACTATAGAAGTTCTGCAGGATTTTGTACTTGCTGTTGTTTCTCTTAATGCTGCAATAGTTGTACAACACCCACGCCACAGTGTCATTCTCATTATCTTAATAAACCTCTTTTTATTTGAAGCGAGCACCTTCATCGTCTTTGTGAATCAGGTTCCTTCTGCCCCTGTGGCTGTATCTTGACATACTAGATCAATTAAAAACCCAATATCTTCCAGTTCTGTGGCTGAGGTTTGACTGATCCGTGCAGTCACAAATCCAGAGTTCAGGGCACAGGAGGAGGTGGTGTGGATGCTCTGATCTCAGCAGCCAGCACAGCCAAGCCACCCAGCACCACTGCTGAGGCTGGGGATGAATTCTGAAATTATGTTCAAGAATTACTCAGGATAGTCAAATCCAGACCTGCCTGTGAAGAGCTGCAGAAGGACTTCATGGTATCAAGGGATAAATTAGCAGATAAAATATCCCTACTAATCTATATGAGATGATGCTCCTTAAATTAGCTGCTCTGTTTGAGGCATTATTAAGGACAGGACTCAGAACAGCCACCCCATACTCACAGGAAGCTGGAAATACAAACAAAACAATGGGAACTGTTAGAAAAGGATTAACAAACCAGAAAACAGTGGAGTTTAGAGACCTCTGACTCATTATAGCACTCATCCTGTTGGACCTTTCTCAGAGCTGTACCCACCACTTTTCTCTGGGGGCTACAAAATAGGCTGATGATAACAGAGAAACAATCAAACGTTCCCAACAGGACCAGAGGCTTCCAGAAGGATCTCCCTTTTCTAAAAGTGTGAAAAATATTTTATGTACTGATACAATTTGTGGGGATGACTCGGAGTCAGAAACTTGCATCTAAATACTCCCTTCAAAAGCTTAGGAATGCATTTAAATTGGGGAGTAGATTGGAAACATCCTTTGGTATGAAGTTTGTGGAAGCAAAGACCTAAATGATGGGCTCTGCAGGTCTGGTTTTGCTCTGCACCTTCCCAAAGGAAGACCCAGGAAACAAGGAGGAGCCAGGGAGCAGCATGGAAATACTACAGACACATTAGAGGCTTGTTTACACTTCAAAGCTCCTTTGGATAATGCAGGGTGTGAGCCGAAAGCACAAAACCTATTCCTATTCAAAATTATTCCAAAATAGGAGTGCCCTGTTCTGCATCAGCATAAGACATGTCTAAAATGGATTATGATAAAGGAGAGTGAGGTGCTTTTGTGCTACAATACAGGTTTCCCTACATGGAGTTATTTAGGACAACTATCCTGAAGTAATTGAATTTGCAGACACCCCGTGGTGCATGGCATGAGAAGAGCAAACTGTGCTCCAACACATGACGAAAGTATGCGTGTGCACAGGGTAATCTACAGGCATGAAATATAAATTCATCATGTAATCATTTTATGGAAACCTGACTGGGTTGGAGCACTCTTTGAATAGCAAGGAATTCTCAGCCTCAGCAGCAATGAGCAACCCAGAGATTTGGGAGATGCCTCCAGTAATTACATGTCCTGTCCCTTGGGTGGAAAATGCCTCCCTCCTCATTTCCCTCCTTGGCTAACTGTGAGTCTTTTGAATGTTTGATGAGGAACAGTCTGGTGCCTGAAAGACCAGGATGCCACCAATTACCTTTTACTTGGGAGGAAGATGGATGATTTGGATTCACTTGTTGAGTCTGCCACGGATGTTTAAGACCAACGATGGATGTGTCCCATAGGATCAACTTCCCACACACCCTGAGACTTCCACTTCTCCAAATTTTGGACACCTTTATTTCTGCTGGCCACAAAGATACCCAAGAGCAGCAGAACTTTCAGAGGCTGTACCAAGGCAATTATTTTTTGTCATGAGTTAGTACTGCAGTTTCCCTCCCAGCTCACTGTCAAACAAGTGAGTTTGAACTCATCCTCCAATGAGTTCTTTGCCTTGTCATCCTAGGAGGACAAAAAAAGCATTTTACACAGCTTATGGCTCAGCCCTGGTTGAAATTCTCACACTGATTACAAACATCACGGGAAGATGTGGGATTGTGTCAAAACTTAGAAACAGATTCAGACTCGTGGCTTCTACAATTGTTACAGAACACTCTGGAATTTCATACCTAAAGGGAAAAAAATCCTTTTTGAGTTAATTTTGAATGAATGCTAAGTCCAGGGAAACCACATGACAATCTTTGACAAGTGAGAAAGAAAAAGAACGTTAAGAAAAACTCTTCATTCCCCAACAGTCAGCTATCCCAAGGGTAAAGTGAGGTTAATGTTGAACTGGGACTCTCCACTGTCTCATTAACACAAACGAGCAGAGGTTGTGCTGGCATTCTGCATGGCTTTGGATAGACTAAATAATTACCTTTAAGCAGGCTGCCTTAAAAGCAAGAGGGTAATAACAGCTCTCCCTCCTAAAACAACACAATAAACAGACTTTGCTGACCTGTAGTTAATGCATTCTTTCATATATGAGAGAGTCCATTAAATTCCAAACTTTACATAGAGTCCAAGGAGCCACCCCATCAGTCAGCAAAGGAGGTTTTTCCTGTTAGTGCAACTGAACCAAAACACCAAAACCAAAACCATTTTCAAATCAGGCCATAAAGCAAATGTTATTGCAAAGGTGACAAAACACTTGCTGCAGAGATTATTGATTTAGCAGCCTGGGCAGCTAGCCCAGTGTCACAGGCAGCACATGGCTCCAAAGAGACTTTGGGAGAGCCAGCCCAAGCCCAGTCATTACACAGAGTCTGGAGATGCTGAGCCAGGAGGTATCATTTTGGTCTTCCTGCATGACCTCCTTTATATTGCAAAGAATTCCCATTGTGGCCACCTGAGCATTGCTGTGTTTTCAGCAGGATACCAGAAATACCAATACTAATTCTAGACACTGAATATCCACCCAAGCTTTGACCCCACACTGGCAGTGCTGAAGCATCCCAGGAAGTGCTGAGGCAGGCAGGCAGTAACAAGGATGCCAGTGCTGTTCCCCAGGGCTCCTTTGTGGGCTTTTATCCTGACATGTTCACAGGCTTCTCATTTGAGTCCTCTCAGCACGGAAAAGGCTAAAATTATATCCTGAAATTCAGAAGTATTTCCCATAAGGAGATCTTCAGTTTAGCAGTAAAGGTTAAAGCCGAAGATTTCTTAAATGGAGACAACTTGGCTTTTTTGGAGTGTGAAATGGTTTCAGAGAAAGATCAAACCATTGCTCCAAGTCAAGAAGTTCTGCAGCATGTCAAGATGGGTCTGGATGCTGCATCTGTGTGTGCAGAAGTGCTTTTCCTCTTTGTAAAGAGATCTTACCCCAACACTTGCATTTCAGTAGAGAGGATTAAAGAGGAAATGGTTACCTGCATCTTACAGAACAGATGTGACATACAAAGTCAGTGTTATACAGAGGGAGACAGGGGTTGTGAAAGAGCTGGGCTCCAATCACATAGAATTCAAGTCTAGCACCATAACAAAATTAGTTTCAACATTCTGTTTCATTCAAAGTCTGTCTATACAGTTATTATTTTACTTCCAATGACAGAAAGTTATCTCCTTTAAGAATCCCTGTTCTACGTTGGCTCACTGCAAGGCCAAAGGCAGAAAAACCTTCTCACAAGGAGGGCACCACACCAAATGTGCTGCTGAGGAGCAGAGCAGTGGAAAGGCCAGTTTGCTCAGGTCAGAGAATGAGACCAACCTTTCTACACCCTCTTTGTAATGTGCTGCTGTTTTGACTCTTAAATGGACCCTGGCACCACAGGGAATTGCTCCAGCCCAGGCCTCCCACTCCTGACCCATTTTCCTTTCATTTCCTCTCCCCCAGCCCTGTCATATGTCAAGAGCATATTACACCTTTTAGAGTTTCCTGCTAATTTGGTCATCACAAGGAGCCTCCAGAAAAACACAGTAATTGCCACGCTAGATCAGACCAGTCTTTTAGCACAGATAACTCTGACTCTGACCCATTCAGGAGCTCTTTACGAGGCAGACAGGGTTTGGCACAGTTCTCTGGAGCCAAAATGGTGGGAAAGCTGTCCACCACCCTATGCAGCATCTTTCATAATATTTGGATGAAAGATGGAGAGTTTGAAGAACCTCCACTATAGGTCTTACCTGGTAAATTATGTAGCCTTTGCTGAACAGGTAAATAACAGAGGAACACTTCTGTTTTATTCTTTAAAAAAAGTCACCAGTGCCTTTGAATCTGCTGAGCTAAGGAGTAACTCAGCCAAGTGCTGCAAGGCAAAACAGCTCTGTTCAGCTTGGGGCAAATTTTTTTATATTAATGCCATGTGTTAATAAGCTTTTTCTCAGCTTTGGAACATAAAGAACCTTTTGGTTTAGTACTCTGTAAATTCTGGAGCCAACATGGAAACCAAACCCAAAAATGTATGGCTTTGCAGCTCCTATAAACATCAGCAGAGGTTAACCTCAAATCTTGAGCCAGCCCATGTAAACATCTGAGCTGAAGGTGAGCTGACCTCTGACAGTGTTCACACAACCAACCCTCCTGATGCTTCATCAAAGCACAAGCAATAAACACGAAGGTAAATACTGATACACTAACCCAGGAATATCAAATGTACCAGACCAAAGCCTCAGGTGTGGGGATTTGGACAGGTTTTTCATGTGCTTCAAGTGAATACTGCCAGACAAATTAAATTAGGACTCATATTTAGTAGTTTTCTTCTGGAAGGAGCCCACTCAGAGCTCCATGTTTTTAAGAATGATTAAAAATGAGGAGAAACAGGTTTGAACCTTCTCACTTTAAATGAGAGGAAGTAAATAAAGCCTAGAGATCCTTTTATACTCTGTCCTTAGACTTGCCCAGTAGCAGACATTTCAAAGATTCAAGAAGCTGCTGTTAAAGAAAAAAAATAAAACCACAAAAAGATCTGACAGCCTAGGAAACATCTTCTCAACTCCCAGATATCAGGGTCTGCTTATGTACTTTCAAGTTTCTAATTCCCATACACTCCTTCTATAGACACTTGAGTTCTACAGACAAGTGAATTCTCTGCTAAGCCCAGGACCATCAGGACATCTTTCAGCCATGGCCTCAACACCCCACATCTGTTGGGGAGAAGCAGATGCATGTGTTGTTCTATTTCACATTCCAGAACAGCCATTTTAGACTCTTCCTGATTTTTTTTTTTTTTCTCTGAAGCAATTTTTGCCGTGAGATCACAGAAAGTTCTCTGAAAATAGTGTCACATGGGGCTGTATCTTTTTCTCCCCAGCATCCTGTTGCAGATAAAATTCTGTGAGCAACCAGTGGGGTGAGTGCAGGATCACTGCCCTCTGCTGAGGGAAGAGGCTGTGAGGAACACAGGTTTCACCACACACCGAGTCCCAAGAGCTCTGGTGGCATCTATTGCCTGTCAAATGCAACACCTAGCAGGGAGATCCAGCATCATCACCTCAGCCCATAAGTGTTTTGGTGTTACTATAGCAGGATACTCTCAGTAACCCTAAAAACACTGACAAACCAGGATGGAGTCTGCTTTGCCTTCTGCAAATCAACTAAAAGAGATGAAGTTTTCATATTTGTGCATAAATACTAAGCAAAAACCACATTTTAGTTTTATCTGTCTCAGATTTGAACAGCAGAATTTTATTCTTAGTAAATCTTGCAAACCTTTAATGCTTTATTGTATTACACATGGAAAAGAACACCCTGGCAATTCAAATTTTAAATACCCTTTCCCCTCTCATGGTTCCTCAACAGCAAAGGGTTTTTTTCTCTTCCTTCCACAGCTGTCTTGAGTTAAGGCTGCACAAATAAGCTTATTGGATAACAACCTAATTGCACATTAACACAGAAACAAAATGCTTAAACTGTCACTTTACATTTTCAAGACAAATAACTTATTTTTAAGACAGTCCTCAGCGAGTCAGGACTACACAAAGGTTCAAACCAATGCAGTCAAGAATATGGAAAAAAGAAGTTGCATGCTTTAATCTCACCATTTCCATTCTGCTATTTAAAATCTCTTAAAACAACTTAGGTCTGTTTAGTTTGATCAGTGCTGAAATGAAAAGTTCCTGCACTTAAATTACTGCTGACAGCAGACTGATAGCACATGGAAATTCTCCATATGGTTAAACCTTTAAAGAAATAGAATTTAAAATGGCTTGAAGGAGAAACTTTTCACAAGGATAAATTTTTCTTTACAGACCCAATATGTACCATGCTTCCAAGGCAGAAAAGTTCAAGGTCTTTCCTTCCTTAGACACCAAGATATTTTATACAAAAGGAACATTCTGTCCCTGCTTCAGACTGGAAAATGGAATCAACCAAATCTTAAGCACATAATCCACAGCATCAGCCCTGGACCAGCTGATATTTCTAGTAGGAATCAATTGTTAAAACTAGGGACAAGAGCATATGAAAACACATGCTGGGGAGAGTTTAATCTGCTGGCCTCTGCTCCTGCATCTGGACCTGAACAGTGACAGCTCCACTTTGTTGCAAACAAAGCTTCCACCAGTGACTGTTTCATCACTTCCCCATGAACAGAAGTGAAAACTGCAACTGCTGAGGATATTGGATTGCTCCAAACATTCCTTATTTCCAGACCTTTGATTACTCTGTTGCTGTGCAGTCTCTACCATCAGCACACATTTTTCTGAGCACACCTGCTGAGTTTGCCCAGAGCAGCCTCTGCCCAAGGCATTTCACCTGCCCACAGCTGAGGCATCTCAGCTTGTTTAACCAAACAGGGTCACAGATTCCTTGAACTGGAAAAATCTTGGGAAAACATGGAGGTGAATCAACTTGGGGCACTCAAGCAGCAGGCCCACCAGCAGGTCCTCATAACAGCCAAATACAGCAATAGGAAAGGCAGTTTTTACCTTTCAGACATACCAGTTCCTAATTGCATGTCACTTGCCATCCCATGGGGGTGAAACTTCATCACTGCAGCCAACTCCAAGCCATTGAGACACTCACAGGACTGCAGAACTGTTTTGAGAACATTACTCACTTGTGCTAAGCACAATGGTGCCAGCCCCCCTGTGCCAACACTTCCAGTGTGCATGAAGGTCAACAGATGGAGATTTTCTTCCATGGAAAAGCATAACTGACACCAAGAGAAAGACCTACAAGCACTGTACCTACAATCACATACTTCTCTCAGCAAAGCACTTCCAAGGTAACATGGCCTGAGGCACAGAGGCTCCATTCCCTTGTAAACTGATCTTGGAGCAAGCTTCAAGCTCTGGATGAGATGAGCTGGTGCAATGATCTGTTACACACAGAGTGCTCAGGAAAAGACCATCTTTAAACAGGAAACCTAACACGAGAAAAAGTGCCTTGTTAACTCTTTAGGCCCTTAGGCTTTGGTGGTAAAACATATGGTCAGAATTACCAGGCAAAGCAGAACAGCTCACTGTGGCTCCGATACCCTAGGAATATGTTACCTTCACTTACAACATTCATATTTTTAAAATATGGACAGAACTATTAGTAGAAAGCAGTACTTTCTTGCAGTGTCTAATCCTTTCATAGGAAAGAGGCCTATCATGATAAATAGAGATGATTTTCAAATGGAAAAGTGCATTATTTCCAAATGGTATTTCTGGATTTCAGGCAAAGTATGGTTTTCAAAGATTTAGGGCTGAAGTTGAAGCAGGTAAGTGGTTTTCTTCTCCTTAGGTAATGCAAACAGGACATTTAAGACACTTCTTTTTCAAACAGATACCATATATCACTGTCAAAAATAGAATTTGAATGTTTCTGAATTTGAAGGTCAGCACTGTGGACCTTTAAAACAACCTAAACTGGCAAAAAATCATTATACCTTTCTTTAAAAAGATATTAAGTCTTGGAAAGCCCTCAAGAGAATCTACTTCTTCAGAGGCTAGAGTCCAATCTCATGGGCCAGTTCTTTTGTTCTGCTGCTGTGCACTGAAGGTCTGTATTTATTCATTCCTGGAGGTTGCTGCTCTGCTGGTTTCTGATGCAACCCCTTGTATCTTGCTCAATGGGGGATTCAGATCCTGGTCCCTGCCCTCAGGCAAAACATATGTTCCACTCCAACCTGCATCCAACAAGGGTGTTTGCTAGGGAGTAATTGTTTTATGTTTATTAATCACCTGCATGCAAATAGGTGCCAATAAAAACTCCAGGCAGATTCTCTGCCAGCCTCACATGATCTAATAGCACCACACCCCCCCTTTTGGTGTCTGAATAATGAGTACCTCCAGCACTGAGACCTGGAACTTTGATATGCAGTGACAAAAATATCACATCAGCTCAACCACTCTGCCATGATGACTTTGAAAAGGGACAGGAAACCTGCAAAAACATTGAACATCAGTGGTAAAATAAATTAGAGGTGCTGCACATTGAGCTAAACAAATACACTAATGCAACACTAAGAGTGAGATTTCAGTCATGCTAAATGTGACCTGCCAAGAAAAAAATACACTGGGGACTTCCTTTCTTAGCATGTAAAACAAGTTTTCAAAGGTTTGTAAAAGACAAGGGAAATTAAAAAAAATTTTTTTTGTGAGTTATGTGCTATTGGCCCTAAATAAAAGCCACTGCAGCAATGACTGCAATAAAACCAGCTGATAATTAAAGTAATTCTGGAAAATACTAAACTACATTCTGTGACACTGAGTCTCAGTCTCTAACACAGTTCTGTACATGTTTGGAAAGATGGGACAAAGTCCTGAGCTTTAGGACTGACAGCTTTTTGGGAAAGAGACTAAGATTCTCAAACACACTACTGAGGCAAGACCAAAACCACTTTGACAAACACAGACACTCAGGTCTGTCACTTACCTTCCCAACCAAGATGCAAATAAGACACTGCACACAACCCTGTACATATGTATCCCAATTCATTTTTCAGGCTTATTCAAACACAAACCAAAGACCCAAACACAACATCTTAAACAGTTAACTCATTCCATGCAAAGCCAAGTAAGGAAGCAGTCTCAGTGAAAATTGTTCTCAGAAGAATTGCTTCTGGGCAGATTGTGAGGATCAGCCACATGATAATTATCTGAGGCTGCTCTGTGAATGGAGTTTTTATAGGGGATCATCACCTAGAGCCTAGACAGATCAGTGCTTATTCTCATGGAAATAAAGCTCTAGCTATAGCTGAGAGTAATTCCAAGATTTCTGGAGAGTGCTGCTGGTTTATTTCTCATTAAATTTTTCACGTACTTCTAAATGTACAAACATCAATTAAAAAAAACACAGACAGCTGATACATCAGTTTATATTTAAAATACTCTCCTATGAGCCCAGTATGCCAGCAGGAGAATATTCTTTTCCACTAACAGAACCAAGGTCAGATCAGGAAAAGGACACTGGCATTTTCAAATCTATTCTACTTGAAAATCTGTTCTTTCAACTTTCACTCGGATTAGATTGAAACCAAAGCATATTAAATCTTAAAAAACCTGTCCTTTTTTATAAAGCAAACACTTGTAAAATCTTTGGGGAAAAAAAATACATACTGTTTGTTTAGCATGAAACACTTTTCTGGTGTTAAGCTGTAACTAAGAGAATGGATGACACCACATTGTCATCTAGAAAATATAGTGCTGGTTTTCCCATGCATAAAACTTATGAGGAGGTGGAAGTAAAAAAATCTCAGCAGAAAGATGAGTAGCCTGAATGTGCATCCAGTAACAGTAAATCAAGTTTCACCCTCAGTGTGGAAGTGATTTACTTAAATACTCTCAGAATGGATCAGTGGAATAAAAAGATAAAACTGGCTACATAAATGTCAATCTTTATTTGATTTCCCAGTGCAGTACATGACTTGTGTTCTTCAAATTAATAGAAAAAACCCAAAACAAAAAAAGAAGACTGCTGAAGAAATATCCCATGGGTTAGGATGTAACTTTTTCAAGGGGTATATTGTCCATTTCATGGATTCCATCTTTGTCAATGAACCGGGCATTGAAAGAACTCAGATTGAGGATGAAGCGTTTCTGAAGCTGTTCAACAAAAGACAAAGACAAAAGGTGAGATTCTTTCAAAACTGAGATAAAAGGAAAGCATAATTTAAGGGATATGCTGTTGCACACCAAAATTTCCATCCTGGTTCTAGTGACCTTAAATATTCAGAACTAGCATGGTTTTTTACTGCTTAGGCATCAATTAGCAGCTTGTTCTCTGTTACCATATGTCCGTGTTAGACAAGAGACACAAAATGCACAAGCCTGTAAACAAGGAAGACATTTAAGCAGGAAAACTGGAGTGGGCTGCAACTTAGGGCACAAAGTGTATCAAAAAGATACTTCAAACAGAACCGCTTTAGAGTACTGCTTCCTGAGGTTTCCTCAGATGTTTCTTCCCAGTTACATTCAATTCAACGTCTTAAAGACAAGGATAAAGATTATTTTCCTACAATAAAAGCTTTGGGGGCTGAAAGGTTACATTTATGCTAAAACTGATCATGAACTTTAAGGTCAAACCTTCACCTCAGTTAGGTATCACTTCACAAGCTGGAAGAGAAATACACTTAGAAGTATTTACTAATTAAGTGTAATACAAGTAACAGAAGCACACTTGCATTATGTTCAGAAGAAACATAAAAGGAAAAAGTCAAAGACTGTATCAATATTATGCTAAACATGGAAGAAGCAGAAGTAAAGAAAAGCAATTAAGCTTCAAGTTTACATTCTGGAGGGCATGAACCATGCTAAGACAATGCAAGTGCCCACAAATCCTTTTCCTCAGTAGCTATTCCACATCTGGTCAACGTGCATTTATTACCCCTCTGGCAAAGACAGCAAAAAAAATGTGACAAGAGGAACAGGAAAATATCAGTAAATGAATGCAAACAAACATTCCTTTCTCCAGATCACAAGGGCCTAAGTTTGGCAACTCACCTCCTCTAGACATTTTTTTAGGAGCTCCACAGCTTCCTCACGTGTGATACCTGAAAGAGAAAACACCCACAGATTGATTTAATTAGAGGCCATCCCTCTCAACAGAAACTTTTATTAAATTTAAACAACTTTTCAGCTGAGCACCAAGAACTCTCCTCCTCAGCTCACAGAAAACACTTTCCAGATGTACTGAGGATGCTCTGCACCAAGGCACTCACGCTCCAACAAGCCATTGAGAATCGATTTGTTCCAGGGAATGGGAAGCATGACGGAATTCTGCCTCCCATGGCCAGGGCCTGGGCTCTGGAGGACTCCAGCCCTCTCCCTCTCCTCACTTTATTAGAGTTTTAAATCAGCTCCATCTGTCCCTGGCCGGCTGGGAGCCAGTGACAGTAGGCAGTAGGGTTTATGCTCTGTTCCCTGCTGGGTATTAGTTTTCATAATGGGCAAGGCACGTGTGTGATGCCCCTGCTATTCTCAGAGATGAGGGCAGAATTCAGGGCTGCAGAGGGATGACAAGCCATGACCACTATTGTAGCTCACTGCTTTTCTCTTTCACAAGGCAGGGGGAAAACAGAGCAGTCTGATTTTTCAAGGGACGTGACTAGAACACAGCTGTGGGCCTCAAGGATTGTTTCTAGAGCTTGTTCCAGACCTACACCCACTGCACTCAGGGAGAATTTCCATCAGGATACCACTGGCAGTTTACAGATACACTTCTTGCAGGAGATGGATGAAAGAATTACTAAATGAACACCTCTGCTATGAAATTAAACTCAGCTTTGCACAGGACTGCAGCAGTTTTGTAGCTAAAGCCAAAGATGTCTGATTAACACTATCCCAAGCTTTGTACATTTCCTCACCTGTAAAGTGGGGATGGGGCTGTGTTTATTCCTTGGCAGTGTAAGAACTGGATTATGATTCTAACATTAAAACTTTACACAGGTACAGACACGTACAAGAATTAGGATCAAGAGCTACCACGTGAATAAAACTGTAAACCAAACCAACCCATCTTCACTACCACTTCAGAGTGCTGAAGATTATCTTGCTAGGGATATCTCTTCACTTGTGCATTCTTAAATCACAGACAAAGCCAGTCCAAAATATGGAAATATGGAGCAATAGGATCTGGGACTGGCCTCCGAAGTCCAATACTCTGGGAAAATGTACATGTCATGGCCAACAGACAAGCAAACAGAAGATAAAGTTATCAAAATGCTATTCATTAAAAACAAACTACTAGCAGCTGATGGTCCAGGGAAGTCTCATCATGTTTTAGAATAAATTGAAACTTCCTTCACTGAGTCTGCTTCCAACAGGAAAACACTTTAAGGAATTGACTAGTTTCACATTATCATTTCAGCAAAACCAGAGGGCAATCTGTAAAGCTACATTTATACTAACAGCCACCTTCAAATCTGCAGCACCACAGCAAGAGCAATGGATCACCTGACTCAGCAGAAGTCAATCTCTTGGTTTAAGCCTTTAATTTATTAATCAGCAAGAGGAGAATTCAGTTTTCCATGGACTCCACTGACCTGGCTTGTAGTAGCGGTCGAGGATGCTGAGGGTGAGGAATGCACCATATCCATGTGCTGCAAAAGGAGCTTTAGCCAGAGCTGCCAGGTAATCCATGTAGTAGAGGGCAGGGCCCTCGTGGTCATCATAGCCAGCCAGGAGAAGGTTGACATGGTAAGGGGTCTGCAAACAGAAAGGAGCTGTCAGCAAAGCAGCCACTCCCAACTCTTTGAACCTTACTACTGCTAGCAACTACACCAGTCCTGGAGATCCCAAATCCCAGGTTTAAAAGGATCAGATCTTTTGGTAATATGGAATGCAGAAGCAAATAAAAACATACACCCCTGGTTCTCATGAAAACTAGTAGTTTGGGTTTGTCTTTTTTTTTTTAAAAAAAAAAGCTTTCATGGCACATTCAAACTTCTATGGTTTTCACACCAGATTCTTTCATCTCAACATAAAACTTGTGGATTTTTACTGTCAACACGTGAGCACAATGTGAACATTTTGCAGCTTATAAGAAGTTCTTTATTAATTTAGCAGACTTCCCTCCACAGAACACAACTAACCCTTGGCAGTTGCAGCACATGTGAAAGCTCAGACAGTTCAAACAGTTACAGGCAGTGTTACCCCCTCGTTAGCTGGCAGGAGATTTTATTGCAGGGATTAAGTTTCATCTGTAATATTAGGCTGACTTGACCAAGTGAATGAAGATCTAAGAACTGGTTTATTTCTATTCAAAACTGACTACTAAGACCCTGCAGCATCATGTTAGCAGCAGATTTTTTGCTGGGTTGAGAACATTTTGTGCACTTAGAAACTTGGTCTGCTTTAACCACTGTCTTCTGATTCTTGTTTATGACTTCAGCAAAGGCCTCTCAAATATGCCTGAGAAACCTCTACATATTATCCCAAAATACCACTGCAACTGCATGAAGGTAACCATACCCTTTCAGTGCAAGTTCAAGTGCATTTCCTTATAAGATTTCCTTTGTGTTTCAGGACTGTGTTCCACCCCAGTGAATTGAATGTGCCTGTACATCTCCCAAGATGACCAAGAAACATGCGCTGTATTATTTTTAAATGTAGGCTGAGAATTTGGAATTGTATTTTTAATGGCTTTTACATACTTCCAGTATTTAAATATTTATTATGTGTTTCTTATTAATCATATTAACAGGATATCTCTTCAAATGCTGGAAAGTCTAGATCAACAAACCAACAACATGAGAAAAAATACGATGATGCAACTCACAATAGATTAAAACAAGCAAACACAATCTCCCCCTAAAGCCAAAACATTAACTCTATGAATGCAAAAAGTTCATTTTTATGAATTTTGAAAGTGAATTTGTAATCAAAATATTACAGGATCCTGTACTTTGACTTTCACCAGATAGCAATAAAGAATAAAACAGGCTACAGTAATACACTAAGCATCGCTGTAAATTGTGATTTAATCTTCAAAGCAATCAAGAATATTTGGAACCAAGCTACCATGCAGCTGTTTTCATGTAATTACTCTGTATTTCATCATTTATTTATTCTGAAACATCACACGAGTTGATATTTAAGAGCCATGACACAAGATCACTCAAATTATTGTGTGACTTTGAATTACCAACATTGGCATATGTGAGATACTCAGCCATAAATAAATGGTATTACACAAACAAATCTGGAAGTTGCTCTTCAGCTACAAGTTCTCCCATTAATGATCTATGAGACTTCTTAAAACTCAAATCTAAATAAAGTGCCCCCCATGGCTTCCTATCCCTCAGGGAAGGCAGGATTTAAACATTAGGAAATACCCATCATCTATTAACTACTTCCATGACTACAAAGGGAATTTGCAGACAGGACCTCTTAGTGCTGTCTGGTGAGACTGACATCTCTGTGCTGGGATGGGACTCCTGGGGCATTCTGATCCTTTTGTCCACCCCAAAGGCAGTCCTGGCTTTTGTAACCAAAACCATGCCAACAGCCCTAAGGTCTTTAGAAGACTGGTGTGCTTCAAGGGTCACCAAACGAGTGGGTAGCTGACACTCCAAGGGAGATTTAATTTTTATTTTTTTTTTCCCCAAAACTTAACCTCCCCATCAGGGGCAGCACTTCTCATCCCAAGTAGCTTTGCACATCACATTGTTTGATTTAAAATAACCACAGCAACTAAGAGATGTGTGAAATCCTTCAGAATTTACAGCTGAAGAGAAGAGCTGTGATAAACACACCACAGCACCAAGCTCAGCAGCTGGGTGGTGACAAGCAGCAGTGTGACATCTGACGGAAGCCAAAGTCACAGCAAGGGAGGGGGGGGAAGGTGGGAGTCAGGAAGCATCCTGCCAGGTGAGGAGCTGCCAGCCTGCCTCTGGAATTGGGCCAGACCCTGTCACCTGTCATTAAACACAGCATCCCAGTGGTGATTAACAATGCAGAACGAGCTCAGTTTTGGGCCATGACAATAGTGTAATGCCTGAAAAACTCTTGGGTCAGTGTTAGCCACTCCCCTTCATGATCCTTCCAGGCTCAGAGAAACAGCACACAGCAACAAACCAACTTTCCCCCACCAAACTTTTCACCTTTACACAATTTTCCACTCCTAACAGAAGGCAGTTAAAAGTTTCACCTTTTTACTTTTTTTTTATTATTTATTTTTATCATTCACACAGTTAAATTAGTAGCTTCCAGGAATCCTATCTGCAGTTTAAATAGCTACAGAGAGCTTGTGCTAAACCTTCTGGTATCCCACAGATTATCATGAAAACGTAAGAAAAACATTTGCAAGAAAAAACTAGGGAAGGTTTGTATCGCCAAGTTCTAAATCCCACAAATAAATCATTAAGTGCCACGTTTAAAGTTAAAAAAAAAAAAAAAAAAAAAAAAAAAAGATTTCTCCCTGCAGGCTGGAGATTGCTGCAGTGTGACAGCAGTGTCAGAGTGCACCCCTTGCTCCAGGGGATTGCCATCTGCAACAGCACAACATTCCATCTCCAGAAAATAAACACATCTGCCTCTGCCAGTGTCCTCCCCACTGTGCTGCCCATCTGGAGCAGGTGAGCTGGAAGACAGGCATGGGCTGCAGGAGGAGGGGGGACACTGAGAGGATGAGGCCTCAGGGGACATGGCACAGATGAGAGTGCCACATCTGGCTGGCCAAGTTGACTGAAAAGGCTGATCAGTTACTCCTGATGTAAGACATCTTCAAACCTGCCTGATGGGCAGGACATTTTCCACTCCTAAACCATTTCAGGCTGTTCCTCTGGAGGGGTTCCTGAAGAAGGGTCTGGGCCAGACACCAGTGCAGCTCTGACACCTCAGGCCTGTGCACTGGACCATCAGAACAGCCACAGAATTTATCCCTGACAGAGCTGTTAACTTCATGCTGATCCAATGCTTCCTAACCCTGGGCCTTTAAAAGTCCACCTGCCCTTTCATGACATCTTTACATACTTTGAAAAAAAAAAAAAACTACCATGAGAAAAACCAGTAATTGCAGTTTAGTAACTTGAAAACACAGCTCCCCCCCTGGATCCTGTGTTTGCTGAAAGCCTCGTGGTGCTCTTTACAGAAGACACTTGTTTTGCTAAGTACATCAAACAGTTCTGCTCTATTAAATCATTTTCCAGTAAGATTAAACGGATTCAGTGCATTTGCATGAAAACTGACAACCTTATCTCAACGTTAAAGAGGCTTAGTTCACTTGGCTGTCTGCAGTCTTCCTGACAGAATGTTTACTGGGCCCAAGGCTGGAATTTTAACACCATGGTTCTATCAGTTATTGATAAGTTACGGGATAAGTTTTTTAAATAAGCAAATCAAGTTACATTTTATTAAACATCCTTTCAGCAAGGTGAATTCATCCGCAGAGACAGGAGCTGCCACCTTTTTCACACTCCATTACTTGAAAATGGACATTTTCCCCTCTCAGACTTGGCCATTTTCAGCCATTACTCACTCGACTCCGAAGATAATCGGCGAGGTTCCGTCGGGTGAAGTTTGCAGCTGCAGTGGGAGACAATTCATAACCTGGGCAAGAAATGGGTGCATTTGAGAGCACTGTAACATTCATGCCTCACTTCCTGACTTCCCATTCTTATTTTGAAATGAGAAAATGTTCTTTAAAGACAAAACATCACACTATTTGTCTAATTTCAGTTTATTCTGAAGGCTACAGACATAAAAAGGGCTCTCAGAATCCCAAAAATTCAGACACTGGGCACAGAGCCTGAATTTTCCAGTCAAGGATATCAAGAAAAGTGCTAACAGTTGTCATGCAATAGACACTAAGGGAGATATTTAACTAACAAACCTATTAGTGTGTAAGCTCAATTAGCTGGGCCCTGCATATATTCATTTAAACTATTAATCCAACCTCCCCCTCTTCATCCTGCCTTCCCCACCACCTTTGAGTGACACTAAAAATGCAGAAATCCCCAAAGATGGAGACACTTTAAGAACTTCCCACAAACATTCACTTGCAAACCCATCATCAACTCAGCTTCCAAAGCCTCAGTAAATGCTCTCCTCCACTCACCATTTCTCATTTTGTAGAGCTGAATATTCTTCTGGATGTATTCTGCAAACTGCACGGTGTCTCCAGCCTCCCCAACACACAGGAGCAGGATCTTTTCACTCATCTTAAACATTTTGTCATGGTCTGGGCAAAGAAAAATAACATTAGGAGCCACAGTCACGAGAAAGAATGAATTCTTTTTGCCAGTATCATAACACATTATTTCTTTCAGAAGGTATTTCCTGAAGCACAACTATAAAAGTCTTCCTGAGCACCCCCTGACTTTCAGCTTCACTCAGAGGAATGAAGCTGCCATGTCCAGAGTGCTTCCTGCAGGAGGGGAGGCATTTCACAAACACTGGCACAGAAACAAACAACACTTCCCACACAATGCTGTGTTCAAAGGTTCACACTGTGCCTGCTGCTTCCTGGGTTCAGGAATATATTTTGTCCAATCACCATTCTGGCTTTATCTAAATACAGAGGGAAATCTATCATTATAGAGCTGAAATATCAGCATCAGACACAAACAATCCAAAGCCAAATTCCACATCAAATGATCCTGGTACCCTGGGCTGTGTCCAAAATCAGCAATTTAGGTGACAGACTTTTTCAGGAACAGGTTTAATTTGTCATCATTTCACTGAGGTTTTTACTTCCAGTAATCCTGTTTTTCCTCATGAACTACATTTTACCAGTGAACTAGCCACAACCAAACACTCCACCTCACCCACAGTTATCCCTGGGCAGTTTCTGAACGTGTCTCTCTCACAGCATGGAGCAGGGGTTGGGATAACACCTCCACCCTTACCTGAAGCAGTGAATCCACCCTACATGGGGCAAACTGGAAAACTTTCTCCTGAGCAACCAGCCCGCTCAGACCCTGGCTCTCCCTCAGCTGTAAAGGTGTCCAGACACCCTGACAGCCCCCAGAACCCTGAGGGAACCACACAGAAGCTTCTGCCTTCACCCACACCTGCCCAGCTACAGCTTTCCCTCAGCCAGATACAGCTTTTCCTCAGATAAATAAAGCTTTTCCTCAGACAAATAAAGCTTTCCCTCAGCCAGGTACAGCTTTCCCTCAGACAGGGAACTCATCAGAGCGGATCCCCCCCCCCCAGGCCGGGGCCTATCTGGGGAAAGGCAGCTCTAAGGGGCGTCGCGGAGGCCTCTCCTCTCACCGTGCTTCATCTGGACGATGCTGGAGGCCGCCACCGTGTCTGCCGCCACCAGGACGTAGTCGGGTCCCTGGATGCCGATCAGGTACTCCATGGCCTCCCCGCCGTCCCCTCAGGCCCCGCCGTGACACAGCGAAGCGACGCCGCCTCCCGCCCCGCTGGCGCGCGGCGATGACGCCACCGCTCGCGAGAGCCGCCCGCCGGGGGTCACGTGACGAGGAGGAGGAGGAGGAAGAGGAGGAAGGGAGCGATGGCGGCCACGGAGCCTCCGGGGGAACTTTCCCCCCCTCACCTCCCCCGGGCTCCATGCCCGCCCTCAGCGCTGCCCCTGAGGAGCCGGGGCTGAACCTGGCGCCCGCACCGCCCCGCACCGCCCTACACCGCCCCGCAATGCCCCGCACCGCCCCGCAATGCCCGCCCCGCAATGCCCCGCACCGCCCCGCAATGCCCGCACCGCAATGCCCCGCACCGCACCGCCCCGCAATGCCCCGCAATGCCCCTCACCGCCCCGCAATGCCCCGCCCCGCCCGCAATTCCCCGCAATGCCCCTCACCGCTCCGCAATGCCCCGCACCGCCCCGCACCGCCCCGCAATGCCCGCCCCGCAATGCCCCTCACCGCTCCGCAATGCCCCGCAGCGCCCCGCAATGCCCGGGGCTGCACCAAGCCCCGGGTGATGGAGGTTTCAGGCAATCCCGGGTTTCTGACAGAACCGCTGTGACTTTGGTGCCGTTTCCCATCCCGGAGAGGCGGCGGGTGCGGTTCGGGTGCGGGATTCCCATCCCGGCGGAACCTCGAGGTTTAGGGGGGGGGCGGTGCCACCTCAGCTCCTGAAATTGCTCAAAATGTTCGCTTTGAGGTGGTTGTGGGCACCCGGAAGCTCCCCAGGTGTGGCTGTAATGGAGATTATTAATTAAACAGGAGAAGAAACACAGATCCTCCCTGCAGGGGTGTCCTCTGGCTGCCCCTGGGTTTATGGATGGGTTTATGGCCCCTGCCTGAGCCCCCCCGGAGGATTCCGTCCCCAGGGCAGCTGCCAAAAAGGAGCAGTCCCAGGAAACCCAACTCGGGGTGGTACCGTGCATGGGAAGTGCCCAACTGCACCCCTGAGATGTGGGCATAACCTTTGTGTGGTGTAAAAAACAGTAAACGCGCCAAAAAGCAACAGCAGATTGTCTTCAGGAAACAGTATAAATGAGAGTAAGCAGCAAATTCACCATTTTGACTGTTCTCCAATTGCCTGTAGCTACACTTGTTAAATTGAGTGCTGCTCACATAAATCAAAACAGGATGTTTCCTTTTACCTAACAATGGCCAAGCTCTGCCAGGGGATCCAACACGAAGTTTTAAGCACATTTTTCCCTATAGATCTCCGAGCACACCTCCATACATCCAGCCAGTCTAACATAGTTATTTGTTGAGACCTTTTTAAGTGAAGGTTAACGAAAAATCAACAGCTACCATCCTTGTTGATTTTTATTGGGCCCCAGGGTACAATTAAGTGTTAAGCTTGTTATTGAATTTTCCTGACAGATTGGATTTCCTTGCTTAGGAAGCACGTGGGCACCCAGTACACACCTACTGCTCTTCCCAGGGTGAAGGTGCTTCTGACACTATCTCCTCTTCCACCTTTCAGACCAGCAGGACATTTTTGTGGAGGGGACACCTGTGCCCTAGGTGTGGCAGAGGAGGAGGAAAACTCAAGTTCTGCCCCTGTCTCCAGTCTGGTGATCCAAGTTTCCCTTCCCTTTCCAGCAGAATGGTGCTGGGCAGGGCTCAGCCTTCTGCTCCAGCCCTGGCTCCTGTGGCAGCCCAGGCTGTGGTGTGAGGCTCGGGAGGTATTTTTCACTCCAGGGATTGTTCAGCTGATGTTTGCAGTAGCTTTTGCCCTCTGCTATCTTCTGTCTTAATATGGAATCAGTAAAGATGATGCTACAGTCGCTGTGACTCCCAGACATGGTTTCCTGCTAGGAGCTGAGTGCTTTCCAGAGAAGAAAAGGCTCTGAGTGTTCCTGCTATTTCAGGTGCAGGAAATGAAGGCACAGAGAGGAGAAGTGATGTAGTGGGGATCACAGGGTGGGTTAGCAGACTGGGAAGGAATAGAAACATCTTGATTCCCTGAGCTGCTGAAGCGTGCCATTCGGATCACACAACCCCAGGATGAACTCAGAGAGGCTTACATGGAGCTTTGCTCTTAATCTCCCTGTCTGGGCTCCACAGAGCCTCTCAAGCTGACTTTCTGTGGGCCTGAGCATGGTTTATGTAAAGAGATTCAGGGGAGGGACAAACCTTGCATTGTCCCTCCCGTGCCCAGGCTGGTGAGCAGCCCCTGGTGCCAGTCTGATTCTGGCTCTGTCCTCCCCACAGGACATCACTGGAGAGCAACTCTTCCTGGAGCTCCAGCTAGCTAAAGTTGCAGAGTTTCTGTCACGAGCTGGTTTTTTACTCACCTCTCCTGCAGGCTGAGCTCTCTGTGTGTGTCCTCATCCACCACCAGCAAAACTCCATCCTAAGAGCCAGGGAATGTCACTGCCTGGCAGCACTGAGCCTGGGGGCACCAGGGATGCTCTGTTCTGCTGCCCCCCTCCCAGGCCCCTTGCAGGGTGGTGACCCTCTCCCTGTGATGGCAAGAAGGGGGCATCCATTGGAGTGTGGAGGTGAAAATGGGCTGAAACCCACTGCCTGCCCTGCCAAAGGAGCTGATTAGCACCTCTGTGTCTCTGCAGGATTGATCTTGCAGGTGAGAACCTTTCAGAGACCATCTGGGGCCCTGCTCCTGGGTGGGATGCTCCTCCTGAGCAGCTCTGCAGTGGTCATTGTGATATCCTTGTGGTATTCACCTCAAGCAGCTGGGATGGCCAAGAACAGGGAGCTTTATTTCCCACTTTTCCCATTTCTGGAGCCTCCCCAGCAGCACGGCTGCTTCCCACTGCCTTAACTTTTGGTTCCCTCTCCCAGTTTGATTTGCTGCTCAAACCCTTGTGGGGAAGCAGCAGCCCTGCAGGCAAATATTGCAAGAGCTCAGTGATGCAAACCCAGGCTGGAGATCCCAGCACCAGATCTGACCCATAACTGTGCATTTCTGCAGGGTCCAGAGGGATAATCCATTTCATAACCATTGCTAATTGTAAAATTAAACCATAAGAAGAAAAGCTGCTTCAGCTCACTGGATAGGTTGGTTTTGTTTATGTTTTCTGGTTTTTTTTTCCCCACCGAGGAGGCACAGATCAAGAAATCAAAATGTTTAACAAAACAAACAGAGATTTCTTTAGAACCACAGGAGATTTACAGTCAGCAACATCAAGTCACAACTCCCCCCCCCTCAGCTCCTCTAGCTCTGTCCTGTTTGAATTCCTGCTGGTCACTGGATTATTACTTTTCTTACTATTTCCTGTGCTTTAAAAGTGGGGGAAGCACAATCAAATTATCGTCATGCTCATTTGGTTAATTACACATTTAGTCACTTATTCAGTTCATTAAAAAGACGCTGGCCAGTGTCAGTTGGGAGGAAATGCAGAGGCAGGCATTAGGAGACAGGATATAGGATGAAATAGCCCATTACTCCAGCCCAGTCAATGGCAATTTATATCCCTGCTTTTCTGCTACATCACTTCTGCTCACAGTTTCTTCTGAATTAAAAAAAAAAACAAACAAGCCCAAACAAACAAACAATAAACAAATGAAGAAAGCGTTCTGCTGGAGACCACCAGTGCTTGCTAGAATCCTTTTAGGTTTGATCCAAAGCTCTGCAGTAGAGCCAGCCACCTATTTTAAGACTCCTTTTTTTTATTTTGAGAAAAATGTGCTGCTCCACAGGTCATAAGATGCCTATAATTATGACCCTGAATAGATAGAAATGTTGCTTCTTGAGACAAATTCTATCTGACAGTTTTTACAGTACGTTCGTTCAGAGCAAAATGCCCTGTCCCCTGTCACCCGGATTGAAATTATTAAGAAAGACAGACATTTCACTGACAACTCTAGCCCCAGGGGGGGAAATATTCCTTCTGTTCCTCTCTGAAGGTCAGAGCTCACATAATGCAAAACACTTAGAACACACACGTACGCATGCTCACACACACGAGGAATAAAACTTTCTATTCAGCAGAGCTCTGCATGGATTTTATGGCAAACAGGAGCCCACTTTGCACATGTCTCAAAGAATCTTGGCCAAAGAAAAAGGATGAGCCTTATGCCTCTTCAATTTTAAGTTCTTATTGCCTTGTGAGCCCTCCCTCCTCTGCCTGTAGAACACATCAGTCGATGGCTGGGTGTGCTCACGTGCTCAGACATCCACTCACCAGACACAGCCCCAGACATGGCACAGCAGTCCCTGGCAATTCCTCTGACAGGCTGGAATCTGTGGGAAAGTCACACTTCCCTGGCATCCCTTTATTCTTTCAAAAAATTGCCTGGCTTCCTTTCCTTGCCCATTTGCAAACTGTATCTCCCACTTCTCACTTCAGCTGTCCTTGGTCCCAGTCTGTCACACAGAAGTGTCCCTGTGCTGGGGATGTGCAGGTCTTCCCAGCTCCTCTCTGCTCAGGAGCCTTTTAGTGCTGGGGAAGGGCACATCCTGACCCTGCCCTGCACCCCTGGGCCCTCTCAATGTGTTAACACAGAGGTACACAGCACATCTGAGCTCCCAGTCCCCATCTCTGGCCCGGGGACCGCTGGGCTCACTTAATCTAGGGCTGAAAATTGGACTTGAGCCGAGGTGGCTGGAGGTGGGAAAGCAGCCTGCAGCTCATTAACCTCTCCCCACTGCACAAGGTGAAGCAGTGGCTCCATCTTCCCAGCAATGTGGTGTGCACCAAGGTCCCTGCTGCCTCTCCTGCTGTCACTCACACCCCGGTGTCCCCTGCCTGGACCTACTCACCCCCCTACCCTGCTTTTCAGTCTGTCCTGGAAACACTTTCTGAATCAGGGTGTTGCTGGTCTGCACCTCCCAGCACCCCAGACTGGAGCCCTTCTGGGATGCCAGCCCACACGTGGCTTCCAGAAGCCATGGGATTAATGCCACCTTCTGCTGGGGGCACTCAGAGGGGAGGGGGGGGGCTCTGGTTCCCCCCCCCCCAAAACCAGACCCGTGAGGACCCTGGCTTCTGTACAGCATCTTCCCTCAAACCCACAAGAATCTAAAAACTTTTCTTTCTCCTTTCTCCCACTCACTCTTTTTTTAAGTTTCGTTCTGAACAGCCGGCTGCGTTCAGCCTGACTGGTTTGTTATGGCTTATAATTTGTGTTAGGATTAATTAACTAATTACCGACAAATGTCCGTTGGCAAGATTCTGCTTCTGCTTGTCAACTTGAAGTATTTAATTATTTTAATCATTTACTTTCATCTTCAGAATTTATGCTCTTCCAAGAGCGTTTCTAGGCATCTTTTAATTATTATTCTGATTTTTTTTTTATTTTTTTTTTTCAGAGGGGTGGTGAGCTGGGGGGAGTGGGGTGGGGGATGGAGTAATTTCTCATTAACTATTTCAGTGAGTTAACCTCCTCAGAAAATCATCCTTGGTTTTCAAACCCTGGCATAGGGAAAGGACCTGTCTGGATGAGGGCTGGGCTTTTTCTTCCCAGCTAGAGTCCTCCCCTTCCCAAAAGGATTTTGGGGATCCAGCCTGGGTGCTGCTGCTGTACCTGCTCCTGGGTGATTTGCATGGATATTTCCCTCCCCAGGAATAGCCCCCCAGCTCTGGGGAAGCCCTCAGGACACCCTGTTAGCCACAGAAGAGTCCCTGCAGGATCCAAGTCCAGGTGGGCTCTCAACCATTGTGCCAGCAAGTAAATAAACCCAAAGATCCTGGGAAAACATCCACTTCTAGAGATTTTTTCATCTTTCAAAGATGATGGATTGCTCGGAACTGAGCTGGTTCAGAGAGCACCAGGAGATGGAATGGCAGCTCAACACCTCCCTGTGCCCAGGCAGGTCCTGTGCTCACAGCCCCACGCTCAGAGCTGAGCAGCCAAAGGATCCAAGCTCCCTTTTCCTTTCACCCATCAGAGCTGCAGCACTGCTGTGGGATTAAAACACAAGAAAAGGACACGCAATGAGCTGATAAAAAACAGTGAAACTCAGAGTCTTTCCCTGACTCTTTCCAGCAGACTTCCAGGTTGGGTTTATTTGTTTGGTTTGTTTTTTCCCTTGCCAAATGCTCTCTGCTGCCAACAACCCCAATTCTCAGGTGCTTGCAAAAATCTCCCCTTGCTGGGCATAGCCCCACGTCCTGCAGTGGGGCACACAGCCCCTGCTGACTCCAAGAGTCTCTCCAGGAAATTCTAACGAGGGATTCAGCCCCAAGAATATTTTTTCTTCCTCCAACAAACGAATCCCTTGGACCAGAGTGCTGATGAGAGTGTGCTATTTAAAAGGTTTCTGGAGGGTATGCAATTATATTGAAAATAATCAGGGGCAAGGCAGCAGTATTATTACTACTTATCATATCACTCTAAACTTAATCCAGACTGATCTATGGAAAGGCATCAGGAATGCAGAAGATGGACCTTGCTGAAGTAAGAGGAATTTACAGCAGTGCCCATTCACTGGGCTGACATGGGAGGCAAGGGACCACTGTCCCCCTTGGAGTCACCTACTGAGGCTGGGGGGTTTATACAAGGAATGGAGGGGAGCAGGAAGGCTGGAACACAGTCCTGGAGCCTCTGGAGTCTTGAGATTTAGCCCTGGCTCTTTCAACAAATGCATGTTCTAGGGCCTGTCAGCCTCTGGAGTGACATCCCAGACACAACAGCTCCTGAGCAAAAGCACCACTGCCCTAGTGAGTGTTCCTGGAGAGATCTAAATAAGATGAGAAAGACTGTCTTAATTAACTTGAGAATCTTGTTAATTAGAAGCCTCTGTTCATTAAAAATTGCTCTTGTGACCAGACCAAGTTATGGCTACAGATGAAGGCAGAGGTACAGGCAGGTTCAGGAGCGGATCACACTTGGGTCTTGTGTGGGGCAGAGATTGTCAAATATCAGTATTTAAAACACAGCTGGACCACTAAGGCTCCTCTGGAATCCAAGGACCCTCACAGTGGGCCATGGTGTGGCAGGAGGGGAAGAGGATTTTACAGAGGGGCCAAGAGCTGCTGTGGGACCATGAGAGGGAGATGTGACCAAAGCCCCAGGAGAGTTGGGCTGGAGGGGCTGGGAGAGCCTGCAAAGAGGGAAACAGAGGCACAGGGGGAGCACAGAGGAAGGCTGTACAGAGTTGTGAGTAGCCTCTGCATCCCCCCAGAATCCCCCAAGATCCTGAGATCAGCCCTGCAGAGGGCATGGGGGCTTGCAGGGCTCCAGAGGAGCAGGAGGGGAACAGCTCCAGGGTCACTGGGGAGCAGGAGCCGGGCTGGGGCTGAGGGTACACAGGGGTCCTTGTGGGAAGGAGAGCCTCATCCTATTGAAGGCTGACAGAATGAACTTCAGTTTATGCCCCTGGCAGTTTTTTACAGCTCAGCTATTCCATTTAGGGCTTAGGAGCCAGTGGAAGGAAGCTGGGATCGCTTCACTGACCAGCCATAACATCTAGCCAGTACATTAACTGCCCTGCTGCCCTGATCTGATGTGGTTTTACAGACAATAGCTACTGGCTATTTAGGCAATGTATAAATTAACATATTCTGCACAAACTGGGAGCATATTTAAATTAAAGGAGAGTGCCCTTTATTTGTCAATCATTCAGCATGCACATTTACATACATTCCTTTAAAAAGACAATTTCACCCTGCTTAATTCTACCTCAAACCGTCCATCTTTGCGAGGGGAAAATGCTGTTTGATTGCTCAAGTGTTTCTTTGCCTCCCCCCCTTCCCCTGCCTCTCTCCTTTAATTAAAACAATCCCAATCTGCTCTCCTGGAATTTCTTTCCTAGTTCTGCTCAGTAACTTGTGACCTTCGAGCCAGAGCACCTTCGTTTCTGCCCAGGCTGGAGTCTGCCTGGCAGGCAGAGGTCAGAGATGCAGAGATAAAGGACTCCTCTCAAATGAGACCCCAGAACATGGGTGCAGAGCAGCATTTGGGTCAGCCATGGTCACACATCGTGCAGAGGAAGTTGCCAGGGCTGTTGCAGCAGCAAACCTTACCTGCTGCTGCTCTGATATTGATGCCTGCAGAAAAAAAAAGCAAGAAATGGGCATTGGAGATGGTGCTGAACTGATGGACTGGACAAAATGGGATTCAAAAAAATGACCGGAGTGGTATTTTGCAAACCTGCAGCAGCCTGAGGTCACTCCTCTCCCAAGTGGCATTTTTATTAAGAACTACGTGATGCTGATGCAAGAACCAGGGAGAAGTTTCCCATTTTGCATTTCTAAGAATCTCAGGGTTTCTTAGAGCTCGGTGAATTGCAAGAGCTCAGCAAATTATCAAAGGGCTTTTCTCTTGACAGCAACTGTCAACAATAAAACACCTTTCCCTGCCTGATCAGCCAGCAGTGGGCTGGCTGAGAGCTTCCACCAGGACAAAACTACTGGAATATTTGAGCTCTATCTCAGCTATTTTTCTGTCTACAGAAAAGACAAGCTAAAGAGAAAAATTCATCATAACCCATGTCCCAGAACATTCCCAACTGTCACACCCCAGTTTTGCCACTGCTGGGAGAAGGTAAAATACATCACAAAGCACTGCCCCTGGGGAAAAGTTTGCCCCCTCTCTGCCTGTCAGCCCGATGCCAACACCTCACTTGGCCCTGGCAGAATGGGTTTATTTAAGACTAAACCAGCACTGATCAGGTCTGTCAGTCACTCTCCTGGAATAAAGCTGGGGCTGGTAATGGACACACGCTCAAATAAGCTTGCAGCTATTTCATGAAATGTCCCCAGGTTGTTGTTGTTTTTTTTTTTTTTTTTTTAATTCTTATTTAGAAAATAAACATTTTGTTTGTGAAGAAACTGTATTTAAGGTGCTTTTCTTAGCACTGAGGAGCTCTTGCATAATGTTCTGCAGCTGGGCAGCTCTGGAGGGGGTCTGGAGGAGCTGGTGGGGTGCAATAGGGCAGCCCCAGCCTGTCCCAGGGGCAGAGGAAGGGGGACAGTGACTCCAGGCAGCAGTACAGATCCAGCACAGCTCGGGGGGTGCCTGGGCAGCAGTGAGGTGCACAGTCTGAGGGTGGGACCTGTCTGTTCACCCTGTGCCAGAGATGCCAAGGCTGCAGCCAACAGGAGGCTCCAAATGAGTAACCCCCCAGCTGCCCTCAAAACGGAGCTGCCTGCTCCCTTCCCCTCCTCCTCCCACCTGCCTTCCATTTTCCCTCATGCATGGAAAGTGTTAATTACCCGAGTTGTGTGCTGGCTGGCAGGCTGTGTCCTGCAGCCATCCCCCTGAGCCCTGCCCTGCTCCCACTGCTCAGCCCAGCACCAAACTCCTGGCCCACGGGGTGCTTCCCATGGCCCTGTGGCAGGGAACCCCAGAGCTCATCAGCTTGATCTGCAAACATCTTGCTGTGGAGCAGACCAAGCTGATGAGCCCTGAGCATGTGGCAGGAGCTGGGTCTCAGCCTCAAACCCCGCTGGCCCTGGGATCCCCTGGGAAGGGGGTGACCAAACCCCCTTTACTGGGGAGGAACATTAATTCATCGACTGTTTCACAGCTAAGGATGAGTCCCTGGGTTAGAGCCCTTCCCTTTCCCCATGCTGCCAATTCCATCCCTGCTTTTGGCACCGGGGAAGCTGAGATCCAGACCCCAAAAGCCCATTACCTGGTGCCCACCAGGCAGGACCTGCAGAGGCAGCAGAGGAAGGGAGCAGCAGCGCATGGGAGCAGAAGGGCATTAATCACCTCTCTGTGATTAGGGGCTCACTGAGCACAGCCTGCCTCGGGGCCTTTCTGCTCCCATACCTCCCAGTGCCCCAGTTTGCTGATCTCTCAGACAGACACAGCCCGGGTGCACACGTGGTTTGCGTTCCCTCCGCTGGCTCCATCACCTTCCCACCCCCTGCCAATTGTCACAGTGGGAACGTGTGTGTGTCCCCATGGTGGAAATGGCCTTTGCTTAATTGCTTTTAGTGCTTTGCTGCACGGGAGAGGGGTAAAAGCAGAGCCTGCCTCCCAAGGGTGAAACTTCAGCCCAGGGGACTGAAGCCATGGGGTTGTTCCTTGAGATGGGGGCAGTGGAGTGTCCAGGGGTCACCTGGGGGCTGAGGCCCCTGGAAGCACCCTCAGAGGACAGCCCAGGGGACCTGCTGGGAGAGACAGGCTGAAAGCAGGACATGGGGGATCAATGCACCACCCAGGGCCGTGCTGTCCTGGAGAAGAGCAGCCACCTCAGAAAGCCAAGGGTCCAAAGGTGCAGAGATGCTTTTATTCCATCTTGAAATACACAAATTTATTCACTTGCAGTCATCCTTTTTCTGCATGGAGATGGATGTGTACGCACATGTTATTTTAACTTCACAGCTCTCCCATCCGTACATAAAACAGCCCAGGGAGCCAAAGTTGATTCATCTGTTTGCCACAGAAGATGGATCAGTTAGCAAATTATTTTATTGACCCGCAGCTCTGCTCAAGGTCATTTGTTTCAGTGGACAAGGCAGCATGCCTGGCATGGCAAGCAGGGCTGAGGAGGGAACCTCCATATGTGATAGGCACATCCCAGCCCCTGGGAATCTGTCCTTGCTGTGAAACCCTCAGCCTCAGGCTGGACCCCTGGAAGCCCATCCGTGCTCACCAGAGAAGCTCAGCACTTGGGCTTTAATGCTGCAACTTTCTCAGATGTCTCAAGGCTTTTTTCCCTGGCTGTGGTTGGGAAAGGAAATCCCTCCTTCTTCACTGAAATGTGGCTTGGAATCTTTTTGCTTTGTTCTTAAAGGACAATGAAAATAATTTCAGATGGGGAATGGAGGAAAGAGAATCAAGCAGCTCAATCCTCATCCAAACTTAACCCAGGTCTGTTGCCTGGAGGGACAAGATGTGCACATAAAACCACGCTGCAGGAAAGCCAGGCCCTTCCCAAGCTGTTCATCTGCACCAAGATTCAGGCAGGGAGAAAAGTGAAGACATTCTAGTATGGAGCTGCCTGAGGTGTTTCTCTGCAGGGAGCAGGTTGTGTCAGCTCCTGGCAGTGTGGAGAGACCCAAACCTCCCTGGATGCTCCCACATCCACCCCAGCCATCCCCTACCCCGAGCATCTCTGCTTTCTGCTGTCCTCTTGGAGCCCCCCGTGGAGCTGGGGCCTTGCTAACCTTCATCGACTTCTCCTAAACATCTATTAATTGATCACTGCAGGGTCACCACAGGCTTCTGCTGCCAGTCAGGGGAGATGAGATGCCCACAGAGTATCCCCTCATGAACTCCCACCCCACCTCCATCCACACAGCTCAGCATCTGCTGCTCTTGCTGCTGGGGCAGCTTTTACCCAAAGACATATGGGGCCCGTTTGAAGCAGTGTTGCTCTCTCGCTGAGCCCAGGCTTAGGAAGAACTGTCTGATTTCACCTCGTGGTGACAAACCTCAAGCCTGGCTACCACTGGGTGCAGACACACAGAGCTGGTGTCAGCCTGGCTGGTGGCACCCACGGTCACATCAACCTCAGGATGAGGCTGAATCCACAAGGGACAAGGAACAGATTCACTGTGGCAAAGCCACTGATGTGGCCTTTAGCATCACTTAGTGCTGAGCCCTTCCTATGGTGTCATCCCACATCCACAGGGCTGCAGGAAAACCAGGGGGATCAGAAGGAGCCGGGCAGTGGTTCTGCCCCTCACCACTACCTCAGGAAATGGATCTAAAATAAACGCTGGGCTTTCTCTGGAGCCCCACCCTGGTCTTCACACTTTTTTCCAACTTTAAAAATGTGCCAGATTAATTTAAAAAAAAAAAATAAAGAAAGAAAAAAACCAAAAAAGGGAAAGTAGCACATCTCTTTGTGCAAGGCTTTCTGAAAATCCCTGTTAAGTTCCTGTACATGCTGACAGTTTTACAATTTACATGACAGCTGGCTTGCTTGGAGGAGATCTCTGTTAATTAAAATAACACAAAGGGAAAGAAGCGAAATCGTGTCAGCGGATAATTAATTCGGAGCAGGGCACCAGGCTGAGCGCCGAGCCCGCTAACAAAACTCTGCAGGAATTCACAGCCGAGGGACACCGGGCACCGGGCCTGTCCCCATCCCACCGGGACACCCACTCCGTGTCCTGAGTGCAAGGGAGAGCTGGGCTTTGGGCTAGGGAAAAGCTCGACCCTTTCCAGGGCCATGAGCCAAACCCTGGCTGGTGGTAGCCAGGGGGGTTATGTCCCCACTCTGCCATCCCGGTGGCACCTGGCAGTGTCCCGGTGGCACCTGGCAGTGTCCCGGTGGCACCTGGCCACTCAGCAGCTCAGGGGAAGTTCTGCTCAGTTAACTATTCTGCAGCTCGCTCGGGCTGCTTAAGTGTGCTGATCAGGCGGGCCTGGAGATGGGGAACGAGGAAAAAAAAAAAAGAAAAAAAAATATGGAAAGAGAAAGAGCAGCCCAGGGCTCCAAAGCAGCTGAGGTGTCAAAGACAGAGATTTAATGAATGTGCCTGCGGTTCACCTGAACAGATGAGCACAAGCTAGAAGGAGAGAAGGAAGAAAATAGAAAAAAGAAAGGATCATTTTTCAGATTGGCAGCTCCCCTCCCAGACATCTTTTAACAAGAGAGGCAAAAAAAAAAGATTAAAAAAAAATTTTTTTAAAAAAGCCTTTAAAGGCCCAGCCAGCTGCTTCCCCCCACCGCAGCAGGGACCGTGCCCCCTGGCACCCTTGGGAGGGGCTGGGCTGGTGCTGGGGACCCCAGCCCCCCAGCTCCCCCTGGGCACCAGCTGCTGTTAGGGTGCTGAGTGAGGCCCAGGGTGCTGCGGGGTGGGGGAATGGCTGGAGAGGAGAGCTGCAGAGCTGGGGGCTCATCCATCACTGTGCCAGCCCCTGTTAGAAGGCAGGCGTTAAGTGTCTGCTCGCAGAATAAATCCGTGCACTGCACATGTTAATAAACAGGGGCAGGGGTTGCCATAGCCAGCGGCTCCCCAGACCCCCCGGAGCCTTCCCCGCACACCCCAATCACCCGCACCAGCCGGGCAGAGCCCCCCGGGGGTCCCTGTCCCCCAGGTCCCCACTCTGAGGCCGGGCTCTGCTCCCTCAACCTCGGGAAAATGAACGGGGAAGCCTGCGAGAGCTTTGGAATTTCTTTGCAGATTTCCAAAAGGGAGAATCTCTTCCCCAGAGTCTCTGCAGAGCCCCTTTTCCCTCCTGCTTTGTAACCATTTCTCCTCTGCACGGGAATGGGGGCTGGAGTACCCCAAAGTAAAGAAAACCAAACCCAGGTGTTTCTGTCCCTGCCACCCCAGGGCTGGGACCTCAGGGTGCCCCCGAGCCCCCCCTCCTCCCCCTGCACCCAGAGCTTGGCTGCTGCAATGGGAGCTCTCTGGGTTCCTTGTAGCTCCAGGACATTTTTGAAGGCAGGACTTTGATCTGATTTCCTAAGAGTTTCTCTTTCCCTTCCTTTTCATGTCTTTTCCCTGGGTTTTGTCTCATTACCCAGGTGAAGGCTGATGCCCCCCGAGCTGCCCCATCTCATCCCCAGGGCAGGGAATGGGACATCATTCCCTCCTGAAACAACTTTGTCCCTGGGCCTTTCCTGAGCAGAGCCTGCCAATTACGCCGAGCTCTGTCAGATCAGGTTCTTGTCAGGGAAAATGCTGTGCCGGGGTCCTTCTTCCCCACCACCACCCCTTTTTTTTTTTTTTTTTTTTTTTTATGTGTCGGTGGTTGCTTCTTGCTTCACGTTTTTAATAATTTTGCAAAGGGTTCCTAGTGATGGAGAGAAAGGTGCTGCCCATGGGTCTCCATGTGCTGCTCTGGGTCCTGGTGGCACCACTGCTCCAGGGAATGTCACACCTGAGTGCCAGGGGGGGACACACAGCCCCGCATCCCTCGGGATGTGCCACTAAAGAGCAGGAAAGCTGTTGGCTCAGCTCCAGAGTCTCAAAGTCAGCCCAGAGAAATAAATCGGTAAATTTTGTCCCCTGAACGTTTGCATTTCTTCTTAAAACAGGCCCAGCCTTCTCGCAGCCGTAATCCTCCCCAACACCAATCTCTGATTAAAACTCCAGTGTTGAGTGAGTTGTAGTCCTCACCACCTCAGGGCCACTTTATAATTATTACTAATATTTTATCCATTAAAACCTGTTTTCACGAAATGAAATAAAATAGGGCGAGATAACAAACTCGCTTTTTCATATATATATATATATATATAAAAGAAAGAAATAATCATTTTGCATTAAAAAAAAAAAGTTAATAAATGGCCGAGCCCCAACAGATGGGGGGTGTGCGGAATTTGCATTTTTCAGATTAACATGCACGAGCGAAGATAGAAAACGCACTCGCCCCGGGGAAATAATTTGAGAAATCTTTGCATATTTTATTTAAAAGCATGCGGCGTTAGGCAAGGTAATAATGCAGAGCGATGGTGATTAGGATAGGCCTAGAGGGATCGCAGCCTGGGACCCTCCCTCCTCTTTCACCATCGTGTCCACCCTCCAAGCCCCCCTCAAACCCTCGGGTTGGAAATCCCAAAGCCCCAGCCCCAAAGCCAACGCCAGCGGGGGGCAGGGGGAGGTTGGTTGGGACCTGTCCTTGTATGATTTAACCCCCACGGATTTGGGGCAGCTCCCACACGGGATGCTCCAGCCCCTGGTGTGTCAGGAATGCGAAGAAATCCCCCCAATCCCCCCCCCAATCCCACAGCCGAGGGGTCTTCATCAGCATCCCGGGGGACCCCGCAGCTGCTGGGGAAACCGGGCCCCCAGGAGAGGTTCTGGCAGCCCTGAAATCCTACAAGCGGGTCAGGCAGCACCGCAAGGCTCTTCCCTTGGAGTGCACCCCAGGCTGGGGATGCTGCCTGGGGAAGATGCTTTGGAAAGGCCTGGCCTTAGCTGGGGGGGTTCGGGCAGCTCGCAGAATAAATCCGTGCACTGAACATGTTAATAAACAGGGGCAGGGGTTGGGGGGGATTTCTCACCAACCAACAGCCTGCTCAGCACCTCTGCAGCTCTCCAAACCCCAGCACTCAAAAGCACTCGCCCAAGGGCTCTTGTCTCCCATCCCCCGGGAGGGAAGGGGCAGGTGAGGAGAGGGACACACAGCTGGCCCCAAGCTGAGTCCCTCGGAGCCCCCAGGAGCCACCTCCCCCCCAGCTGTGGCCACGGGCACCTTTCCCCCCTCTCCAGGGGGTCCCCGACTCACAGTGCCCACGCTGCTCCCATCCCTGGGGCTTCAGAGCATCCTTTGGGTCCCTCCTGGCTAATTAATATCTCTGCCCGGCAAACCCGAGGGCAGATGGAGGTGCCCCTCCAGGAGCCACCGGGGCTGAGCCCCCCGGAGAGGGACTGATCCTGCAGCTCCCATTAACACCGCTGGTGTGAGGCTGGGTTAAATCCTGCCTGAGCCTGAGGATGAGAGTCCCAGCAGCTGTAGCAGGGTGATAATTGGGCAGCGAGAGGGGAAGGAGCAGAAGAAAAAAAAAAAAAAAAAAAGATAGGCACAGCAGGGGTAGGGGCTTTTTAGAGGCTTCTTCCTTGGGCAGGGGGCTTGGCAGCTGCCCTGCAAACTGGGGGGGGGGGGATGTGTGTGTCTAGGGGTGGGCTGCTCCTCCATGCTTCACTCTGAATGCCCAGCAGAAAAGGAAACGCTGGGAGGAACTCAGGTTCCTCCTAAAAGGGGTGAAAGCACCAAAACCAGGGCAAAATGTTGCTTTGGCCTCAAAAAATCTTAATCTCTTCTGTAGTGTGGGCCTCTTCGTTCTGGTATTTAAAGCTTAAGGTCTCGTTTGTCAGATTTTTGCAGGTGATGAGACCCTGCAGTCATTTAATAAATTCTTCAGCCGGGGGCTGCAGGGCAGACTGCCCTGTGCAAAGCAAGAAAATCACTTGGAGATTCCCCAGAGCAGCCAGAGCAGGGAGCTGGGGGTCCCAGGGGCTCCCGGAGCCATCCCCAGCCCCTCACTGCCCACCAGATCCTGAATCATGGCAAAAAATCCTCTTCCCTGGCAAACCCAAACCCTCGGAAAGCTCCTGCCAGTTCCTCGGCTTTGAAATCTGACCCAGAGCCTGGCTCTCTCCCTGTCTGCTCCCATTATTAATAAACTTTGAAGGGCTCCCTTCTGTCCTTAATGAGATTAGTGTTATTTTCATGCGTTGCTGCAGGGCAAAGGACTGAAAAAGTGGCTGATCTGTAAACTAAAGGGTGCTAATCTATAGAGGGTGGGTCCCCCATTCGCATGGCCTCGGGGGCTGGGGGAGAGTAATCAATTAAAAGAGGGGATTAGAGGTGCCGTGGTCACCTACTTTATAGAGGTCACCCCGACACCCTCCCGAAAGCCGGGGGCCGCGGGCAGGCTGGGCCAGAACCAGCCCGGGCATTGTGGCTCATAGAATTAAAAAAAAAAAAACTAACAAACCAAGAAACAAAACAAACAACAACAAAAAAAAACAAAACAAAACAAAACAAAACAAAAAAAACCACAACAACAACAACAAAAACCCACACAAAAAAAAAACCAAAAAACAAAAAAACAACAAAACCCAAACTCAAACAAACTTAATCGCCAGCCCCTGTTCACACTCTGGACCAAAAGAAGCAGTGGGGGGAAATCCCTTGTTAATATATTAATGGCCACAATTTGCTCAGCGGGTCTGCCCGGGCTTTGTAAATTCATGCTGATTTAAAGCACAAATTCGCGGTATTTTTTTTTTCTTTTTACACTTTATTTGTCTGATTTCATTTTGTCATGACCTTGGGAAAGAAAAAATAATCAATTTGACCATATATGGTATTGCTTTTGCTTTGGTTTCACCGTGGCTGTTTTAACCGTGGATTATTTTAGGGGAGGAGAGGCTGGCCTGGCTCAGACTATGGCGAAAGGGGTTCCAGTGTCCACAGTTGTGCAGAGGAGAGGTTTACACTTTTTCTCCCCAGAAATACCCGGAGGGTTCTGTGCAGGGTTTGAGGCTCTGCCCACACTGCTTGGGGCCAGGCAGAACCAACCCGAGCTGCTCCGACCCGGGCCAGCACACACACTGTGAGCTCTGTCCTTCCCCTTGGGTCACCAATCTGTGCCTGAAAACTGCCCAGAGAGAGCAGGGGGTGCTTTGTGTGATGTGGGACTGACACAAATCCAATGCCTCTTGGCAGCTCTGGATGGGGCTCAGGGCCCAGCCGAGCCCTGGGGAGGGGGCTGCATCCCACCCCTCACCTCTCCTCACCATCCATCCCGTGGGATGTTCCCACAGCCCCTGGGACACACGGGACCCCCCAGGAGATGTGTCCCCATCCCGGAGAAACCGATGGCAGCTGCTTTGCAGCGGGTGCAGGGCTGAGGCAGCGGTGTCACAGTTGTCACCCGCAGACACGGCTTGGTGGCATCGTGCTAACGCTCATCCACCTTGAGCACTGGCAAGGAGTCGGGGGGACGTGTTGCTGCCCCCATAACACATCCCCCAACACCCCATAACAACACATCCCCCAACACCCTGCCAGGTCTGAGCCCCCGGCTTCCCGGCCAGGGCCCTCCGATGCTTCTGCCTTCCCCGTGTGAAGGGAATCATAGAATCATAGAATTGTCTGGGTTGGAAGGGACCTCAGGGATCATCATGTCCAACCCTTGACCCACTGCTGCAGTTCCCAGCCCATGGCACTGATTGCCACATCCAGTCTTTTTTTAAATGTCTCCAGGGATGGAGAATCCACCACTTCACTGGAAAGTCCATTCCAATGTCTGATCACCCTCTCCATAAAGAAATTCTTTCTAATATCTAACCTAAATCTCCCCTGACACAACTTAAGTCCATGTCCTCTTGTCTTGCTGAGAGTTGCCTGGGAAAAGAGCCCAACCCCCCCCTGGCTCCAGCCTCCTTTCAGGGAGTTGTAGAGAGCGATGAGGTCTCCCCTGAGCCTCCTCTTCTCCAGGCTGAACACCCCCAGCTCCCTCAGCCTCTCCTCACAGGACTTGTGCTGGATCCCTTCCCCAGCCTGGTTGCCCTCCTTTGGACCTGCTCCAGGACCTCAATCTCCTTCCTGAACTGAGGGGCCCAGAACTGGACACAGGACTCGAGCTGTGGCCTCCCCAGGGCTGAGTACAGGGGCAGAATCCCTTCCCTGGACCTGCTGGCCACGCTGTTCCTGATCCAGGCCAGGATGCCATTGGCCTTCTTGGCCACCTGGGCACACTGCTGGCTCCTGTTCAGCTTCCTGGCAATCCAGACTCCCAGGTCCCTCTCTGCCTGGCTGCTCTCAGCCACTCTGTGCCCAGCCTGGAGCTCCCCATGGGGTTGTTGTGTTGAACCTCATCCCATTGGAATCAGCCCAACTCTCCAGCCTGCCCAGGTCCCTCTGCAGAGCCCTCCTGCCTTCCATGTCAGGCTGGTTTTATCCCGAGCCCCGTTGCTGTCTGGGCGATGGTTATGGGATGCTAAAGGGATTAGCGGCTCCTTGCTCCGGCAGATAAGGCGGGAGCTGCAGCACAGAAGGGTGGGAAATAATCACCTTGGTTTTTGCGGGGCTGGGGGTGCGTGCATACCCCGAGGCACCGGAGGGCACAGGACGAGACCGCCCCGGAGGGGTCCTGCTACAGAAAGGCCCTTCTGGTGGGCTGGGGGGCCACACACCCCCCAGGCTCCTCCGCTAAACCCTCCCCTTGGCAGCGGGTTTAATCCCCCAGCCCCAGGGTCCGGGCTGCATTGCCATGGGCGCTGGATTAGGGCCCGGCCCTCAGCACTCCTTTGTCCTCCCTATTGTGGAGCATTTTGCTCGCCTCTGCTTTAAACCTTGTACCATTTTGCTGCCTCTTAAAACCGGGTTGAATAGGGGGTGGGGTGGAGAGGGGCTTGGGGGGGGGAGAGGAGCCGTGGCTTTGAGGTTGAAGAGAAGCATTGAGGCTGCAGCTGCCCCGTCTCAGAACATTCCCCGTGACCCCCACGGGCACCGCGGCGACCACCGAGCATCATTGGCAACTGGGCTGCAGCGGGACAATCCACCTGCTTGCTGGGGACAAGCACTTTCATGCCTATTGGGATTAGAGATTTTAAGTGTCGTTCCAAATTGTGCGGATAAACAGTCTTGTGAAAACTTGTTATCGTGGCAAAAAAAGCCCCCCCCCCCCCTGCCACCACCCCTTAGTCCCTGGCCTTTTGTTGGGGCAATTTTTATTGCCGGATTGGATTTGATGAGGTTTAACGTTTATTCTTAGGACTCCATTGAAGAGCTGATCCTTTGTCTCCCACCTTGGAGCGTGAAGAATATGAAACGTCGGCAGAAATAAATCTGCTTTTCAGAGGCATTAGCCCCCAGTACAAGCTGGGACCACCAAACGCAGCTGAGAGCAGCAGCACCCCCGGCCTCCGCCTGCACGGGGCCATCCCGGCTCCCTGTCCCCAGCCCTGTCCCCAAATCCCCTCGAGTGGCCACAGATGACCTTTTCCCAACGCATCCCGAAGAGCAGGAGCTGGGCAGGGGCTGGTGGCAGGTATTGAGCCCAAAACGCAGCGCAGGGGAGAGGAGCATCCATCCATCCATCCATCCATCCATCCCTGCCCATTCCTTCCAAAACCATCCCAACCCCCTGTCCCCTCCCTGCATCGCTTCATTTCTCACCAATCACTTTGGGAGAGATCAATCAGCCGGATAATTAATTCCTGAGGAACGGGAGCTCCAGGGGCTGCCTTCCTGCGAGTTTCACCTTCACCGCGGGGAATCTGCTCCCACGCAGCCCAAACCTCGGGCTCTGTCCCCGCCTTGTCCCCAGAACCTCGGGGCAGGTGCCGAGCACCAGGCAAAGCTCAGCCCCGGCTCCCCGCAGCCTCCGGGGAATTTTGGCAACCCCAGTGCCGATGGCAGTCGCCTGGCACGAGCTGAGAGGCTGAGATTCTGGAGAGCCTGGAGCCACCGGCAGAAAATCATGCAAAACTTGGTGGATCGGGCTGGTTCCAAGCCAAAAAAAAAAAAAAAAAAAAACCCAAACAACACAAAAACCAAAACAAACCAAACAACCCAGGGCATGGAAAAGCTGCTGGAAGCTGCACTGGAGCAGGGCTGGTCCAGAGGAACTCAGCTGGCCCAAAGGACACCTCTCCTACCTCTGATCCAATCTCTGGATCTGACCTCCCCATGGATCCACCCCAGGAGCTGTCCCAGCAGGGAGATGCAGCACTGCTCACTGCAGCTCAGCTTCAGAGCCTCCCTGCCCGACCCTGGAATAAATAGCATTGAAATTAGAGGAAAAATCCAATGGTGGAGAGGAAGTTCTCTGAAAGAGCTTGAGCAGAGGTGACAGATGAGGGGCTGGGACACGAGTCCCATCTCCCTCCCCAAGCACTCAGGATGGAAGATGTCCTTGGTATATGCACCATGGCTGTGGGAGGGAGAGCAGAGGAGGAGAGGGGTGAAGGCTTTGCCTTTGGGAGGCAGGACACAGCTTGGCTGGAATGCCCAAGGCAGTGCCACAGGCTCAGGACAGCTTTTGTCACACGGTACCACTGGGCAGCCCAGGGCAGGGTGGGCAGCATGCTGCTGGGGTGAAGAGCCTGTCCCCCAGCCAGCACATCACTTCCCACTTTGCATCTAGCACAATGATTCCCCCAATACCCAGAGATGTTCCAGCTCCTCCCATTTGGATAAAATATCTGTAATTACACGCATGCCTAATTAGAATTATTTCCAGAGTGCAGTCCTAGTGCTTTGCAACCTATGAAGCAACTTGACAAGAGATTCCCTCACCACTGGGGAGAAGCTGTGGGGTGGCAGCTCTGCTCCTTAGGTGGGTGACCAGCATGGGCCTTGGGTGACCATCCTGGGGTACTATCAGCTCATTTCCAGCACCCCAAGAAGGTTTTCCCTGGGGTCCGGAAGGTTCAGGAATGTACCGGAGATCTCTGATCCCATGGAGAGGAAGAGAGAGTGGGATTTCTGAGGCCAGCCATGGTCAAGTCCATGGTCAGGACTTGCAGCAAGTTGGCATGTCCCAGTGATGAGTGTCTCCAGCCCTGAGACCCCCCCATCCCCTCTCACTGCCCACCCCAGCCTGGCAGCTCCCTGCCTGCTCTGCCTGTGCTGTCAGGCAGCATTGTCTCTGCATGGCAGGTTTCTTTCTGCTGTGCAGCCCCTCTGCCCATGCTCAGCAGCCTTTTGCTGTCACATTGTGTTATTTGATGGAGAAGAAGTGACTGATGACCCTTCTCCCCCTCCACCAACATTGCTGAGGTGCAGGAGAGGGACAGTGGGGCGTGGGGACCCCAGACCTCAGCACCCACCTCTGCCCCCCTGCCCATCAGCATCCACAGAGGTGGCTCAGGGACTGGGCAGGGATGCTACCTGGGAATTGGGAAGGGACATCTATCTCACCTGGGTTTCAAGGACATGTCCTGATCCCCTCCTGGGGACAGCGTGAGGTGGGCATTTCCCCACCCAGCCTCCTGCCCACTGCTGGTTTTTGGGGTCTGGACAGGGCTGCCTCTTTTCAAGGCAGCCCCCCCTGTCTTGTTTCCCCCAACACTTAATTCATTCTCCATTATTTTTGCCTCCCCCTCTTCCCCCTCTCTGTCTCAGCTGCCTGATGAATGAAGGATGGGTTTTTAAGCCTTTTTTACCCCCAAGGCCTGCAGCATTGGCTTGGCTGCTATCACTGGGATAAATGCAGCTTTTCGGCCCGGAGCAGCATCCGGCAGAGCCCCCCCCGTGCTGGGTTATCAATCCCTGCTCAGCATCGCCAGCACCGGGCTGGGTCCTCTCCACTGGGAGCCCTTTTCCTACCCTCTGGCCACAAGAAAGACCAGTGTGGCTTAATTCTGCTCAGTATCAACACCAAACAGACTCAGCCCAACGCTACTGGCTTCTCTTAATTCGTCTTTGTATTTCTCATTTTTCATGAATTTTTAAAAAGTTTCAATTTCTCTCCACGCCTCTGTCTTATCTGCTGGGTTTTGGTGGGTTTGCCAGGGCTCTGCATCCCCCTCCTCACCCTCCTGGGGAAAGCAAATGGGATGGGGAAGTCTGCTTGGAGCTCTCCACCTTGGAAAGTTTTTGGGTGGCTTGAGAAATAAAATGTGGGGCAGCTCAGCAGATGAAAGGGCTGGTGCAGTTCTCAGATCCCTGCTGCCCGGGGCTTGCCACAGCTCGGTGCTCGCTGGCATCATCAAACCTGAAAATACAGATGGTGCCACTGGCAGGGCAGGGGTGGAAAAAACCAAAATTATCTGAGACCTCCCTGGGCTTAGAAAAAGCCAAATGCCTTTATTTGTTGTCTTGCTTGGGTGCAAAACAGAGCCATGTCTGGGAGCTGGAAGCTGCCTCCGTCCTCCAGGTCCTGTCCCAAATGCAGAGAAATTAAGGCAGGACTGAGCAAAATGGAGATTACAAGATGGAAAACAGAGATAGAGGCTGTGAGAGGAGCCAAGGTTCTGCTCAGGGCTGGTGGGTGGGTTTCAGTCTGAACACAGATAAGGTCTGAGCCTCCCAATGCCCACAGACTCCCTGCACTCCAGACCCTGGTGGTCCATCCCTGGGGGGCTGCAGCTTCCAGTTGGGCTGAGCTGTCCCCCAGGGTCCTGCTCTGCAGGGGGTGGCAGTGGCCGTGCCACAGTGCCACATGTGTCCTGGCTGAGCCAGAGCCCCTCCTGGGCAGCCCTTAGCCCCCTTCCCAACATGTGGCAGCCCCAGGAGGGGTCATGTCCCCCATCCTGACCAAAAGCATCCAGTGAGCCCCGTTCCAGGCTGGGTGGGCATTTTGTGGCCATCCAAGCAGAACCTTTGTTTTTAAGCCCTCAGTCAAATGCTCAGAGTCAGGCAGCTCACGGGGCACTCGGATTATTATCCCCTCAGAGGAATAAAGTGCAGCACTGAGGCTTCTGGGATTCCAGCCCTTGGATGCAGGGCTGGGGATGTCTGAGCCCTGATGCTGCAGCCCAGGGAGCGTTCCCCCCAGCCAGCCAGCAGCTACATCATCCAGGAGCAGGAGGAAATAATGATGTACAACTGGCCTTGGGGCTCTCATTGCAGCTTGATTGGCCTCAACGGCAGAAGAATAACCGAGAGTTTATTGCTTCTTTTCTCATGATTGTTACTCCCAGCTGTTTTCTCCGGGAGCCCTGGATCCCGAGGAGCCACAGGCTGACGGTGAGGAGCTGAGCATGGCCGGTTCCTGGGATGGGGCTCTGCCACAGGGGATGAATCTCTGTGGGAAAATCCTCCCAACCTCTGCCCGGGATGGGCAATGGGACCTGGGCACGTCTTGGAGTCTTCCCCTCCTCCTCTTGGAGCAGCACTCCGCACCCCTTGGCTCCAGCACCCAACCACCCCAAACCGAGAGTGCCCAGACACTCACCCCTTGGCACCACATCCCCCTCACCAGCACCCAAAGCACCCTGGGGTCCCACCTGGGCAAAGCCCCTGCCATGGCAGTGATGCCCCTGAGTCCCTTCCTGCACACCGACCTCCCTGCTGTCTGGGCAGGGGATGGGGAAAAAAGCATTTTCTTGCAAAAAGTTGGTGGTGGTCCCCAGCTCCGGGTGCTGTTTGCAGATGGTGAAAGTTGGATGGTTGCAGGTGATTTTTTTTTTACCCTTTCTCCTTTTCTTTTAAGGAGCCATGCTGCAAATAGCCTGATTTCTAAGATTTCTCCATCATTAAAATGTAAATGAAAACAGACACGAAAACAATCTGAATTTCCAGCCGAGTTGCTCTTGCTTAATATTCTACCCCGAAGGGGGATGTGCGGAAGCAACAACATTTCAAAGGGAATCATTAAAGAAGGCAGGCTGGAACAGCAGCTCCATCAGATACCACAGCAGAGCCCAGCACTCAGGCTCTTGCCCATCCAACCACTGCTGGAAAGGAAGAGTGGGAAACAGCTTTGGAAAACAGAAAAGTCCAAGGCAGGGTGAGGGGCACCCACACAGGGCTGTGCCAGGGTCCCATGAGCCCCTCTGCAACCCAACAACCACCTGGACCTCCCAGGCAGCAGCAGGTGCTCCCAGCACGTATGGATCCTATAGGGGCTGAGCTCCTCCGTGCACAGAGGGGCAGAGGGGACAGTGGCAGTGGGACCCTGGGGCTGCCCGGGAGTGTGGAGCCCCTCACCATGCTGGGTGCTGCTGGGCTGCAGGGGAGCAGCTCTGGCTGGGCTCACCCTGCCAGCCAAAAGCCCTTTTCCCACTGTAAGGCAAATACGTGAGCTCTGGAAGTCTCTGAGAAACAATCAAGAGGGGATCCCAGAATGCTTTAAGTGTGTCCCAGTCTGGATCTCTGCATGTTAATGGCCCAAGATGATTAATTTTCTTTTGTACTTTCATCGCACGAGTTATCTCATCATTCAATTCTATTTTTGAAGACTTTTTTTAAGCCTACAAAATACTGGAAAGAATTAGAATGGATTCAAATTACAAGGTAAAATATTTCCCTCCAAAGCTTCATAAATACTTGATTTTTTTTCTTTAAGCACTATTATTTTAACTTTCAAAGAATGACAATGTTTGCCAAATCTTGCTTTGCACAGTAAAACAAGTCCAGCGTTACAGGGATTTAATACAATAACAGAAAACTTTCAGAGGGGACCTTAAAAACAAAGGATCCTGTCTGCCTTGCAGGGAAACACAAGCTCCCATGCCCAGGGGTCTGCAGTGCATTTCCCTGTGTGCTGGGGGCCACCCCCAGGGAGATCCAGTTCCTTATTTACCAAGGACTGGGAATCCCTGAGGATGGAGATGTCCCTGGGGAGGTCCCAGCTGGTGCCTGGCCCTTGCACCCACTCTCTCCATCCTTGCAGCTTTCTGGCTCTTTAACAGTTTTCCCCCTCGCAGTTGTTTGGGTTTTTAATTCACTCCTAAATCTCATTTGGTCACTGGAGATGGGGGTGGAAAAAAACTCTGCAGCAAACCAGGTCTGGGCACCTCAAAGCAGCTCTTGGGGCACAAGCATCAGGGGTCCCAAAGAGGAAGGCCAATGCTTGCAGACCACTTTGATGTCTTCCCGCAGTTACTCTTTCACATTTTGAGCAACTTATCTGGATTTTCACAATATTTGCCTTGGAAATAACTATTTGTGTAAAGCATTGGACCAGCACAAAGAATGGCTGGGTCCCTCTGCAGGGCCAGGAGGTCTCATGTTGCCCTGAACCTGCTGGAGCCAGGGTAGGAAACAGCCTTAAACTGAGCAATGAACCCAGCAGGGCTGCAGGACACCTGGAGGGATGAGTTCCTATCCCCAACATCTGCAACAGGGGCTCTGGCACCCTTGAATTCCCACAGATTCCAGGGCTGTAAAGGAGAAGCAGGAAGGGAGGTGAATAAAAAAGGTGAAGGAAGGTTCAAAGGACTCCTCCAGCTTGGGTTTTTCATCTCTAGTTAATCTCTGCAAGGCCTGAGGCAAAGTCACCCTTGGGTCAATACTCAGGTGTTTTTATCTGCCCTCCCCATCAGCCAGGGCCATGGGGCAGGGCAGCAAACCTCTGCCCCCCAATTCCAGCCACGGGTGGGGGGTTAAATCCCAGCACCAGCTCCCCACCGCTCCATGGCCACAGGGAGGGATGAGAGTGGAGTCACGCTTTAGTTTTTAAAAGCAAAAAAAAAAAGGCTTTTCAATTGAACATGCATTTAAATTAAAGATGCTGGTGTTGGCCCAGCACATTGCCATCCCATGCATGCCCAGGGAAGCAGAGATGGAAGGAGGGGAGCAGGGGGCCCTCGACTGTGTGCACTGGTATTGTGAAGGGCATTAAAGGAAAAAATGCACTCCAGGCTCACCTCTTTCACCTCCAAGGCTTTTATTAAGGTGTGCAACATGCCCATGACCTCAGGTCTGGATAGGAGACAGGAGGCAGTTCTGGAACTGGTGGGCTCAGCCATGGGGATTTGTTTTCCATGCAGCAGCAGCGAGCAGTGAGTGGCAGCCAGGAGCTGGCAGGGAGTGGTGAAGTCATGGGCACCTCTCAGTTTCTCTCCTCCAACAGTTGGACAAAGTCTGGTTGGGGGGAGGCAGCAGCCCTGACATCTCTCATCACTCTCCTTTTGCAGAGGAAAAACAAAATCAGTGCCTGGCTTCGTGCCATGCCTCTGGGCAGGCTGGGGAGCACAGTGTCCTCCTGGCTGGCAGCAGAACCACCCAGTGCTGCTCCTGCACATCAGCACCTTCACTGGAGTACAGGGCACAGAAACACCTGGTAAAACACAGCAAAATATACAGCATCTCCTTTTGAATCTCTACCTAAGAAAACTGATATTTGTATTCTGTATGTGGCCCCCACTGAATAAAATGCAGATTAGAAAAAAAAATACTCTCTTTGCATTCAAATGATAAATTAATATAAACACCAACAGCACAACTGATTGTAAACAACTTCCTGATCATGCACCGTGTTAAAGCATCTCCTGTGACAGACAGATGTGTGCACATATACACTGGCTGTGAGGGAAAGTCTAAACTAACTCTCCTCTAATGTTGAGTCTAAAATATATATATATATATATAGGATTTGAATCAGCTGACATATTTATTTTTAAGCATTCTGAGGTCATTTTTTCAGAATGTTGGGTTTTTTTCTTCTCCCCATCTCTCTGCATGAGTTTAGATCTTATCTGCAAAGCTTTGATTTCACAGATGAGTTGGGCTCAGCAAACCCCAAGGTTCTGAGGTCTACCCAGCCAAATGCCCCTGAGTCCCCAGGCTGGTGGGACGTGGAGCAGAGGGACAGGAGTGGAGCAGAGGGACATGAGTGGAGCAGAGGGCCACGAGTTCCTGTGCAGAGCAAAATGGAGATGAATGCCTCAGGGCCTCTCAGCTATGATGGAGAGAGATGGGAAGGAGAGGGTGGGCTCCGAGGTGCCCAGTGAGTGGCATGGGGGTGGCAGTGGCAGCTCAGGGGCTGGGGGTGGCCAGGCTGGCCGGGCCCTGCTGCATGCAGCGGATCAGCTCCTTGCGGTTGTCCAGGATGGTGTCAAAACTCTCCTGCAGGCGGTTCTGCTGGTCCACAACTTTCTGCTGGAGGCTGTGGATCCAACGCAGGAGGGCCAGGCGCCGGTACATCACCAGCTGGATGTGGTGCTTCTCCTTTTCCTGCTCCTTGAAACGTTCCTTGTCCTGCAGGTGCTGCACAGCCTCCACCAATGCTGGGAAGAAGGTCCCAGGCTCGGTGGTCTCCAGCTGGGGGGGACTCCTGGGGTGGGGGGCAGTGGCCGGGGGGTCCCAGGAGCTCCCACAGGCACTGTCGGGGCTGTCGATGCTGAGGGAGCTGCTGGCATAGCCATTGTCCTCCCCGGGGGAGCTGGGGGTCTTGCTGCATCCCCCAGTTGGATCCTTGGTGGTGCTTTGGACCCCTGCCCCATCGACCTCTGCTCCCTCAGGGGGGCTGCGGACCCCTGGCTCGGGGAGCCGTGGCCACACGGGGCCCAAGCCTGGAGCAGTGTCCCTAAAACGTCCTTGGCCCATCTGTCTCTGCATTAATAACAGCAGATTATGGGTGGGATTTGCGGTGTTTTCGCTCTGGTTGGAGCCTTCCTCCGGTGGGGACCCCAGGACGGGCCAGCTCCAGTTCTCGTTGCTGTCACACATCTCTCCCACGAAGTTGGAGTTGGAATCTTGCCCCTGCTCTGTCCCTGGGACAGCCGAACCCACCCCCGGACCCCCCCGACCTTGTCGGAACGGGGCGTTCGCCGGAGCAAACATCTCGCCGGGGTCTTGTCTGCAAGAAAGACACAGTCAGGGGCCAAGCCACGACCCAAACACCGCCCTGCGTGGTTCGGGGGGTGGGGGCAGGCCTTCGGGAGACCCCAAATGGGGGCTGCCCCCCGCCCCGAACCGCATCACCCCCCCACCCCCCCCCGCATCCTCTCCCCGCGCCCCGGCGGGGCTGGGGGATGCCCTGATGGGAAGATGCGCAGCCCCCCCTGCACCCGCTGAGCCCCTAATCCTGGCTGGGGAGGTTGGGGGGTCCCCGGGAAACGGTGGTAGGAGGAGGGGGGGGTTGTGGGAAGCACTCACCGCCGCCCCGGGCTCGGTTCGATGCCGCCGCAGCCGCCGCCGCCAACGGAAGCGGCGTCAGGGCCGCACTTCCGACGGGCCCCGGGGGTGTTCGGGGGGGACATGGAGGGGGGGGAGGGAGGGGTGGTCAGGGGATGGAAAGGGGAGATGGGGGTGGCTGCGAGGGGCAGGGGGGGAACCGGAGGTGCTCCGGAGTTGTGGGGGGCGGGACCGGGGGTGTTTTGGGGGAGCGGGGATGAGAGGGGGGGGGGGCAGGGGTGTTCGGAGAGGGACGGGGCTGCTGCGGGGGGGTGGCTGCTCAGGGGAGACAAGGGTGTTTGAGGGGAGGATGGGGATGTTTAGGAGGGAATTGGTCTGCTCCAAAGCAGGATGGGGATGTTTGGAGGGGGATGGGGGTGTTTGGGGTGATAGGGGTGCTGCAGAGGGGACAGGGATCTCGGGGGAATGGGGACAAGGCTGTGCACCCAGCGAGCACATCAGTGCCTGCCTGTATACCCCTCCATAGGTGCCACACCGATGTATCCATCCATAGCATCCCACAGGGAATACCTCCTGATCAGGGAAATTCCCACTGGTGTCAGCCCAGCCAGGAAGGAGGCTCCAAGAGGGCTGTGGGATGGAGCCCCACAGTCCCACCTCAGGACAGGCTGAGGGCATGTGGGTGCATCCCACCACAGACACACTGACTCCTTCCCAGCCCCTGCCCTGTTGGTCCCGTGGAGCCTCAGCAGGTCACATGGGGATGAGGGGAGCAGTGGGACCCCCACTCTCAATGGGGCCTTTATTCCCCTTGGTCAGAGCCAGGGTGTCCAGATGCTGGGAAAGGAAAAGGCTCAGCAACATCAAAGTGCTCCCAGGAGCTGGTGCAGTGGGTCACATGGAGCCCCATGAGCATCTCAGGAGATAAAGAGGCTTTGTGGGGCTGGGGAGCAAGGGAGCTGCACCCTGGGGCTGGGAGCTGGGGTGGAAGCAGCTGGGGTGCTGCAGACCCCCTGTTACTCACAGAACTGACCCTCCTGCTTGGTCCACTTGATGTGGCCTTCACCAGTGTCTCCTGGTAGCTTTGGGACAGTCATGGCATGAGCACAGAACTCTCACCCCAAGGGCTCTGCAGCCCAAGCTCACCCTGAGCAAAGTCTCCCCAGCAAGTGGTTCCCCACCCACCCCAGAGGAAGAGGAGGAGGGGATTGAGGTGCTGTCAGGGTGGACAAAGATTCTTTCTGAGGCTCTGGACTGCTGGAGATGGGACGTGGGAGAGAAACGCTGAAAGCAGATGTTCCCCCATGACATCATCTGGGTTTGGAGCAGTGGAATAACACTAAGAAGTGATAAGGAGGTTCTGATAACTTCCCATCTGCCTGGCAGGAACCAGACAGCCCCTCCTGCTCTGGGCTTCAGCACCCAAAGGCTTCAACGCCTCCACCACGGAGAAATTGGTGGGGTGGGAGCTGAGAGCTGGAACTGGGCACCTGAGCTGCAGCACTCCTGCTAGGAAAACCCGAGACGAAAGAAACAAAACCCTCCTGTCCCACAGGAAAGGCAGAAACCAACTCAAGCCAAGTCTGCGAATGGGCTGGGAAGAAAAAAAGGGTTTGGGGAAACAATGGGCACAGCTCAGCACTGCCTTGAGCACAGTGATTGCTGCTTAGTGCTGGCGTGTGTTTCACTCCTGTTCAGGCCCTGAACTCGGAACAAAACAAAATATTGGTCACTCAGAGGAGGAAAGTTTCATCCATTAGGAGACCTTCTCCTTGGGAGGGGACACAGCTCTCACGGGCCTTTTCCAGCACTGGTTTAGACTTCGACAAGCAGGAGAAAGCTCCAAGGCCAGTGGAAGTTTGGGCAGGAGAAGGGTTTGCTCCTCGCTCAGCTTTACTCCTCCCTACCCTGGGAATTCCTGCGGGTCCCGAGGGTGCAGACAAGCTGGAGCTTGCAGCAGAGCTGCTGCTGCCCTGGCAGGAGCCTCTGACACCTTCGGGGGGTTCCTCCCCAAATGCTTCATGGAGGGAGCTGGGAGCAGCGTTTGCAGGGGTCTGTGTCTCAGTAGGGATGTGGGGACACGGGGAGGACCGGGCTAATGCCTTTGGGACAGGGAGAATGGGAAGGTTTGGCAGTGGAGACAGCTTAGCAATGGATTTCAGAGTCATCTTCCCCTCCCCTTCCCCTGTTTTGCTCCAGAAATAAATTGAAAGCTCTGCCTCCAGGAAATTAAAAATCATTTAAGTAGACTTAGTGTAGGACCTGGTGTGCTGGGGTTTTGGAGCTGGGCACCCTGGGAGAGGTGAACAGACCCTACGGAGCTGCTCAGAAGGCACTGGCACCCAAAGCAGGTTTCTGGGTGCAGCAACCTTCCCCTTGGCTCCCTTCCACCTTCCATGACTTCCATGACTGCTTGCACCTTGCACCAGCAGAGCCCCAGCAGTGGCTGTGGTGGAAATTGTCCTTCAGCCCCAGCACCTGGCTCCCCAAACAGGGCAGAGCTGCCATCTGCTCCTCATCTGCCTCTGTCCCGCTGATCCATGCAGCCTGCCTCAGACTTTGGACAAAATCCATCCCAGAAGGAGCTCAGCCCCATGTCACAGACATTCCTCCCCTCACTAGGCTCCCAGAGGTTCCCACCTCCCACCCTCCTGCAGGTGATGGCCATGGCCAGGATGTGTCCATGATGCACTCATGGCCACCAGCCTGCCCAGGACACAGGTCACCCTGGAGCCACCATCCCACCAGTGGGCTCAGCCAGGCCCCTGGTGCTGAGATGGGGAACCGAAAGAGTTAAGGGTGAAACATTGTGAAAACAGAAAGAAAGAAAAAAAAAATTATAAAAGAAAAAAGTGCCCTGAACCACATGCGACCTAACCTCCCCAGCGGCTCATCTGAGTTTAATAACGGAGGAGGGAAATCTCCCAAAAAGCTCTCAGAGAAATTAAAGTAAACAGCGTGCTGACCTCCAACCCCCTGCTGCCCCGCTGCTGACACCGCCGGCCCCACGCTGGGTGTAATTGTAAACACACCCCGGTAAATATGGGGGGGTGGCAGAGGGGTCCCAGGGGAGCTGGGCAGGAGCAGCTCCCCCAGCACCCAGCAGACACTGGGACCCAGCCTGGGGTCAGCTGGGGATGCCATGGACCGATGGCTCTGGCTGGGGGAGGACCCCTCCCCAAAGCACCTGTGCCCAGGGACAACCCCCCCTTCCCTTTTCCTTCCCTGACTCCCCCTCCCCCCCCCAAAAAAAAAGGGTCGATCTTGCTCTTGGACATTTGCTCTGCCAAGAAAGCAGAGCTGGCGTCTGCAAACATTTCCTCTGGGGTTTATTGGCTGCTGAGCTACAAAAGGAGAATATTGACTCCACCCCTTCCCTCAGAACAGAACCCAAAAATCACCATTTCCTCTTGGCCTGTGAATCACTAATAAACTCCAGACAGAAAGGGCTGACTAGGAAATTGTTTGGGAAATGGAGAGGAAGGGATGAGGTGCTTGCTGCTTGAGCTGGTGGTTCTGGGTGGCTTTGCCCCTTGGTGTCACCTCCCTGTGCCATGGGATGGGTCCTGCCTTGGGGTCCCTGCTTTGGCTCCAGCCATGGGCAGCATCCCAAGCCCAGCCCAGGGCCTCTCCAGGTCTGGCTACAGAATTCACCATCTGATGGACTTGTCTGTCTGCAAGGATTTTGGGGGTGAAAGTCACCCTGTATGTTTAAGTGTATTTTTTTTTTTTCTTTGATCATTTTCCATCAGCTGTGCCAGGGCAGCAGTGCTAAATTAAATCTTTCCATCATTTGACATCCATAGCTGGGCTCAGCTCCCTGTGGCCTTGGGGATGGTTCTGCTGCCTCACCAGAAGCTAAAACTTCCCTTAGGATGGGCTGGTGAAATTAACTGGGAAGTGCTGGTATAATGGGGCACCAGGACCATCCTTGTCCCAGGGTCCTTCCTCAGCCACCAGGTCCTGCAGCCCAGGGCTCTCAGCAGTGACCACACCATCCTGTCCCTCCCTGCATCCCCGGCTGCTGCACACTTGTCCTGGAACAGAAAGGCTCCACATTTGGACCTCATAAGGCAGAAAACGTTGGGATTTTGAAATTTCAGTCTTGGACACCAATCTGATACATTCCATAAATGTTTTAATTTATCCCTTTGTCACAAGGTTTGATAAAAGGTTTCATTTCAGCTGCTCTGCTTTGATTAATAACTCTAACAGATCCTAACCTGAAGGAATTCTCTTATATTGCATCCATGGAAATTAAATGTTTGATTGTGCATAGTCAGAATTTTCTGATGTGGAAACTGCTCCACTGGAGAACTTTGAACAAGCTCTAATAAAAAAACAGGCTTTTTTTCCTTTTTCCTAAGGTTCCCCTTCACCTATAGCAAGTCAAAACATCTGTTAAAATTCGAGCAGAGCAAATCTGGTGGAAAAAATTAAAATTCAGAATGTAGCATTAATTGCCTGTCCACAATGCAGCCAGGTGAGCTGGTGGCAGGCAGGGGCTGCATGCAGGGTGAGAGGGAATGAGGTCCTGGAGAGCTTCCCACCTCCCAGAACCGGTACCGGTACCAGTACTGGTATTGCTGTGAGCTGTGGCACAGGTTGGGGGTGTCATTGCAGGGGACAGAGTGCCAGACCTGCTGTGGTGCTGGTGTCCAGCCGAGTTCCCCCCCACAGCAAAGTCCTTTAGGCCAGAGGGCACCTTTTGAGCCAAAAAGGACATTTTCTGTGTGCTTGACATCCTCTGGTTTTTAATAAAAACAGCAAAGCTGGAATTCCAGGCTTGGATTAATTTTCTTTCTTCATTCCTCTTTTTCCACGGGAGGGTGGGGGGGGTTTCAGTGGGATGAGCTGTGAGGGGCAGAGGGATGGAGAGCAAGGGGGTCCCCAGGATCCTGCGGGGATTTGGGAGCTGGAGCTCTCTCCTGCTGGGTTCCTTGGTCTCGGTGCTGATCCCGGACGTGCCATGGGTGCCCCCGTGCCAGGCAGGGAGCAGTGGCACGTTTTTGAGGTCAGAAAGTGGAGTTTTCAGCAATTAGAGAGGTATGCCAAGATAAACCCCCGCTTCCTGGCGGGTCCGTTCCCATCAAGCTGTTTGGGTCCCGGCGAGACAGACCCCAGCAAATTCTCTCTGCATGGGTGAAATTCCCTCCGCTACCGAGGTTATTATCTCCCAACAGGAACCAACAATATCCTTTCATTTAGGCACTAATTTGAACAATGTGCGCTGGCCGCGGGAGGAAGGGCACTCGCTGCTCTGGAGGCTTTGAAAAATCCAGGCAGGAGCCAAACCAGAGGGAAAACAAAACCCAGAAGTGATGCAAGAGGCTCAGCGAGGCCGGTACCGGTACCGGTGCTGGTGGCAGTGCCACAGGTTCCAGCTGTGCCAGCTGCAGAGGGTGACACTGGGAAGATGGGTGGTGCCAGCACAGGGAGACCACAGGGCACTGGGAACCCAGCTTGTACAGGGAAAATTATCATCCAGGCCATTCTGGAGCTGAGCCCCATCCATGGGAGGGGTTTGCCCACTGGGGAAAAAATCATCTCTGCTGCTTAACCAGCCCCTTCAGCCTTGTAATTACCATTTCCATAGGGCTGGAGGGGGCAGTAAAACGCTTTTAAGCCGCTTCTATCATAAAGCTCACACTAGGCACCAGAAAAAAAGTTGTGGTGTGTAACTGATAACTATAAAACCATTTTAATTTCCGTTCTTCACCAGCAGACAGAGCCAAACACAGCAGGAGGACAGGAGCACCCACCGAGGGCACACGCAGCCCCTGCACCATCACTCCAGCACCCAGGGCCGGTGGCAGCGTCCCACGGCTTGAGGCCACCTCCCCCTGCACCCTCTGCAATGGCACCAGGGTGGCTTGAAAATGTCCCCAGCAAGGAGCTCCACCGGCACGTGGCAGAGGGCAGCACCATCCCAACCCATCCCATCCCATCCCATCCCATCCCAACCCATCCCAACCCATCCCATCCCATCCCAACCCATTCCCTCCCATCCCATCCCATCCCATCCCAACCCATCCCATCCCATCCCATCCCATCCCAACCCATCCCAACCCAACCCATCCCATCCCAACCCATTCCCTCCCCTCCCATCCCATCCCATCCCAACCCATCCCATCCATCCCATCCCCTCCCATCCCATCCCATCCAACCCATCCCCTCCCATCCCCTCCCCTCCCATCCCATCCCATCCCATCCCATCCCATCCCATCCCATCCCATCCCATCCCATCCCACCCCTGTGCCCACTGGGATGCAGGGTCCCATCCCCACAGGCTGTGGGGGCTCGCAGGGGAATACGGGGGGGATGTGGGGGGGGTGTGGGGGTGTGATTTTTACCGCGTTTACTCCTCAGTGTAGCTGTTATGAATATTCACACCCGCGTGGGGAGAGCAGGCGCGTTCCCCGACGGGGATATCAGTGGGAACATCCTCTAATTGGTTACGTGGAAATTGCTCCTGGTGGAGGGGGAAGCCCTCGCCTGGCGCTGGGTGAATTAATTTCGCTTGTGCCATTCTCCGCTGTGCTCAATTAATCTCGTTAAGGTGATAGAGCTTCAGCTCCCACTTGGCTGGCAGGGGTTCCGGGGAGGCCCTGGCTGGGAAGGACCTGGGGGTGGGTAATGGGGGCTCGGTGCCTTTGTGTGGGGGGTAGTGGGACCCCGGGGGGTGTCCCTGCCATGCTGGGTGCTGCTGGAGGGTGCCCACACCAAGACAAAGAGCACGGGATCCCGCAGCCCCCCGGCAGCTGGTGTGGGGGGGATGTAATCCCACAAAAATCCTGCTGCGGGGGGATCAGCAGGGAGGTGAGGGGAGCCGCTGAGCCCCCTGCCAGCGCTGCCCCCTCCATCCCCCTTTTCCACCCCCCCATTGACTGCCTAAACAGTTCTTTGGTGATTACAATGTAAATATAACTTTTCATGGAGTTAAAGCCTTTTATGGGATGCACACACACTTAACCACTTAACCCCGGCCACAAAAAGAGCAGTGAATGAGCTGTTCAGAGGCTGCTCGTGCAGAAAAGAGGGCCCTGAATAGGATTTGGGGAGCTCTGTGTATCAATTGCTGTGCTCTGGGGGCCCTCAATGGGGCTGCAGCGTTCGAGCATGTGCCAAAGGGCTGGGGTGGGTATGGAGAGGAGAGAAAAAAAACAACAGATGAAGAAAAAAAGCAGCTGCTTCTCTCTAATAAAACAATGATTTATTCATGGCGACTTGGGGAAGGGGTGGGGGGGGACATGGGAAAGTGCCAAAGGGATGCTCGCCCTGCTCTGTGCCTGGAGAGGCTCAGGGGGCTGAGCCTGCCTGGGGAGGGGGAGGCACAGAGACCCCCAGAGCAGCCCAGGGGACAGAACAGGGGCAGGCAGCAAGGGGGTCCCTGTGGCAATGAGTGGGTCTCTGCAACTTTTCTCCCTCAGCCCCAGGCACCTTTTGGAGGGTGCAGGACCTTGGGGACACCCCCTCTGCTCTTTCCCTGCCCCACCTGCAAAGGTGGGTGGGTGGGTGGCAGTGGGTGCCCCTGGCTCTGGGTACAGCAGTGAAGACAAAGTGGGGTTCAGATTTGGGTCCTTCTTGGGGGCCGAATATCAAACCCAGCTCCTCCAGCCCCCTGCAGATGCTCAGGGGTCTTTGCCAACTGCATTGACCACATCTAATCTTTTCTTCCTTCCTTTTCTTTTCCCTTGTTCAGCAGGAGGGGAGGGGGCTGTCCACCTCAGGAGCTGTTATCATACTTTGGGGCTCATGTCATCCCTTTCCCCAGGATCACACACTCAGCAACCCCAGAGGTGGAGTGAAGGCTACCAAAATAAGGCCCATGAGATCATCTTCCCCCCCAGATACCTGGCTCAGAGCTTTGTACTGAGAGCATCACCCTGACGTTGTGCAAAATAGGGAACACATGGCAGGTAGGTTGGTTGCTTAAATTACATTTTTTTAAGTGTGTCCTGAACTGGGATGCTGCTGCAGGGTGCCTGGGTGAGCCTCCCTGCAGAGGCTTCAGCCCTCTGGTTAATTTTGAAAAGTTGGGGCTTTTCCCAAGGGCACTGTGTGCAGGAGCAGCATCAAATATTGCAAATCAATGGGCCACTGTAAGGGAAACAGCACTGAGCATGTTGCATGTAAACAGCTTTGAGGAGCAGAGGACAAAAAACTAGCTAAAAATAAAATGAATCTCTTGCAAAGCTGTAAGGTTTGTTTCTCACCCTTCCCCCTCTGCGTGCTGCAGTCTTTTCTGTCATTTTCTTTAATTACAGCTAGTTTAGACCTTGCTGCCTGGAGAAGCAGAGCTGGAGTTAGCCATAAATTGGGCTTCTGGATGATACGAGAGAAAATAATAACCCCCCAGGACTGAACATCTGTCCACACAGAGCACACACAATGTTATAATTAATATTAATGACTAATAGTTAATACAGAACAAAACTTTTGCTTTACAGGTCACCTAGTAAACCCAGCCTGCTGGCAGTCTCAGCCACAGCTATTTTCTGTGTCAGGAGCTCAGCTGGACTCTGCCCAGCCAGGAGGGAAGGTCTCTGCTCAGTTTCCACTCCCCATTTGATTTCAGGTCATTCAGGATTGGAATTACCTGCTCCATTTCAGTCAGACCACAGCCCTCCCACCTGCTCCTGCCTTTCCTTTCCCAGTCACAGAGAACCCAAAGAAGAAGCAGATGCTGGAAACATCACCTCATCTCCTCCAAAGCCCAACACACACTGAAGATGGTTCCATGGGCCCAAACTGTGCCCTGTTTGTCCCTCCTGGGGAGGGGATGCAGCAGTGAAGGAGCAGGATGAAAGCCAGGGTGGGTAAATAACTGTGACAGAGCTGCTGGAGCAGACACCCTCCCCATCCACCCGTGCCTGAGGGCTTTTCTGTCCTTTAACCCTCCTCTTGGGTCTGGGACGACTGATTAAAGGTCCAGGACAGATGAGATGGAGGAGCTCACGTGCTCAGGGCACACAAACCACGCTGCTCCTCATGTGTCCACTCTGACATAATTTTTCACATGTTGGAAATACAGATGATTTTAGCCTGGGTCCATCTGGTTTCCCAAATAACCTGTCTATATGATAAATAACATAAATTAAATTAGACAAGACAAACAAATAGGGGTTGGGTTTTTTTTTTTTCCTCTCCCCTTTTCAGTCTCTTAGCAAAAAGGAAAAGACGAAAAGAAAACATAATTCAGTGACTGCCTCGAGCCCCCGAGAAGCCATGCAGCAGCAAGCTCTGATTATAAACGTGTCTGCAATGTTAACTTCTAACACACACCCAAGGCCCTTCCTTCCTCAGCTCTAAAGTCCTTTCTTTTAATTTCTTCACTATCATTTAGGTTCCAAGAGCTCCTTCTCCCCACCAGCATCACCCCAGGAGGAGGGGTCAGCCTGATCAATACTTGAAAATGAGCTGGCAGAGCTGGGAGTGTGTGCCAGGGGGAAAAGAGCCAGGGAGGGATGAGAGGGGCAGAGGTGAGGGTCAGGCACAGAGCCAGGGCTCTTTCTCCCTGCTGGATCCCCTCCTGCCCCTGGGATCAGCTCTGGAAGGGAATTCCTGGGGTGCTGCCCAGCAGTGTGCAGCAAACCTCAGCTCTTGTTGTGGGGGAAACTGACCCACAGTAGCCAGAAATCTTCCTGTTCTGTGTATTTTAATTTATAAGCTTTTCAGGCCCAGCAATATTCTTCTCCTCTTGGCTCCAGAACAAGAAAACCTTTTGAAGGGAAAATTCTAAGGGGCACAAGGAGCCAAGGCCAGGGCTGTGGTGTGTGCTAAGCAGAGGTCAGCCAGACCAGGACAAAGCCAGCCTGATCAAGGTGCTCTTCAAACTACCTTCTAATGCAAAACCAAGCCAGTGATAGTTCTACATAACTTTAATCATTTGCAATGCCACAGAGCACAGAAAACGAAGAATTTCCACTAGCGCCCAGAGTTCAGTTTAAGCTTTAATCCCTTTCCCCTTTTGCCAGAGCAAGGGCATTCTCTTGCTGCTCTCTAGTGGCAGGCATGATTAGCAAGATTAAAAAATGAATTTTGCAGCTTCGAATGTTTTTGCCCAGTAAATCTGTGCTCAACTGGTGTAACTGACAAATCAGTGCAAACATCCTGCTAGAGAATTAACTGGATGCTCAGTTACCTTCTTGCAGTTCAGTTTTCTTCCAGAAACATCTCAGGAATGACCTTTCCTTCTTCCCTCCCCCCTAAGCCTCTCCTCCCAACCACACCTAGACTCAATTGTTCCACAGGGGCATGCCTGGAGGTAATGATAAAGGAAGTTTTGTCTAGGAGCTAAAAAAACCAAAACTATTGAAGCAGTAAAAAGAAACATATTCTTAGGGCCAAGAATTTTATGCAAACCTAAATGGAAGACTTGAGGGCTTGAGAATTTACACTCCAGTAAGCACAGGGGGGTGTTTTTGTTTTGTTCTAATATTATTGCAGCTGTTCCCAGTAAAAGGCTTAGTTGTGGCTACAAAAGAAAAGCAGCAATGAAAAAATGATACAGATAGACAAACATTTCAGAAAAAAAAACACAAAACAAACACAAACACAGCTGAGTGAAATCCTGTAAATTAATTCCAACTGCCTCCAAAATTAAAAACATGTTTTATTGTAAAGTTGCACTCCAATTAGTACCATAATTACTTATAAACAGAATGTACAGTAAATTATTTTACACATAGCACACCAGGCATATGCTTATGATGTTACAAAATTTACAGTTTGGGATATTTCTCCAACAGAGTTGGCACTCTGAGTATGGGATATCAAGTCCTAGAGAGACAGGCCACTGTCTCAGCATCCTCAGGACTCTAACTCATTCAACATGTAATCAGAAATGCTGTATATTCTGTCTGAGTTTTTTTCACACTGCTTAGAAGAGTTGTGAACGGTGGTTCCTTATTATCCAATTTCCTCACTCTAGAGAAGGCCTTTAATTACTGTCTGGCCAGAATGGTTTCTCTCAGTGCAGCTTGCACAAAAACAACAGAATGGATGATTTCAGACTATTCATTGTACTAATTTGAGCAAAATAAACTAAATATTCTCCACCACCCAAAAAAAACAACAAATAAAAAAATACCAACACCTTCCTCATCCTCTCCCACATCTCTTACACTCTTCCCTCTCTCCACACAAACACATATTCACACACGTGTGTAATATAAGGAGCAGTAAAAACCTGGAATAAAATCCTTATCATACTGCCTCACAAAAGCCTGGGACCTTTTTTAAAAGTATACATTTAAAATATAAATTAGAGCTTCTTAAAATGTCAAGCTAATAAATACTTAAGATGGGAGGATATAGGACACTGGAGGAAGCCACAGCCACCTTCAGACTGCAAGTGTGCACAAGGCATGTCCTGCCACAGTCACCCCTGCTCTCTTCTTACCTAAACCCACAGAATTCCTCCCTCCTCTCTGCTTTAGCCACCTGTCAGACCAGTGGCATTTTCAGATAGCACAGAGTGTGATCCTGCAAGGACAGCATCCAGTAGTGCCAGTTTCCTTGATGCTTGGGAAAGACCAAGGCACCATTTCATTCCAAACCAAGCATGGATTTTGTGCTCTCGTTTGCCACTGAGAGAAAACAAAGGGGAATGAACAAGACCATTGCCTGGAAATGAGTGGAACTGGTGGAGTAAGTGGCAGCAGCAGAATGTACAGCAATCTGTTCACCTTCCCAATGGCTGCTGGCAGATTTGCCAAACAAACCACAGCTGGCAAAGAGACAAGATACAACCTCAGGCCCTGAACAGGAATATTCAGCTCTCCAAGTACTGGAAAATGCTTCGGCTTTGACTCGTTTCCTCTGGGCTCTCTCCCCTGGGCCTCTTGGCCAGAGACATTACTGCTGCAGTGGGACCTCTCTTCTTCACCTACAGGGCAGGAGGACACATCAGACCATCCAGAATCTTCAAAAAGTTTAAATTCTGCATTATCAGAGAATTATTTGGTGCAAGTGGCCAAACTATGAAATCATAGAGAACAGTTAAGCCAGGAATGCTCTGAACTGCCTGGCAGTGCTTAGTGTATGTTTGAATAATCTGCACACCTGGGAGCACGTTCCATACAAATCTTTACCTGAAGTTTTGCTTTCTCCTTTGCCTCTTCACTCTTCTCTGGGGAAAGTGTGTGAAACACAAAGTTCCTTGAATTTCGTGGTGCGTTGGGATTAAGATCTGACATTGCTGCTAGTTTCTGAAGGACAGCTTTAGGTCTGTTCAAGAGAGACCCATTTTTAATCTGAAGAACAAAGAAATGCTGCATTAAACCACTCACACCAACAAGACAGCTCTTTTAGTTGGTTACTCTTAATAGAAAAATTACTCCCTAGTAAAATGGTACTCACTCCCACACAAACCAAAAATGGGTGAGCTGACTTTGCTGTGTTCTACAGCTGCAGCTTGAAAATGCTGTTTTTCCATGCAGTTACCAACCTGGAGGTCACTGGCAGGTCTGAAGGTTTCAAAGGGGTTCCTGGGCAACAGTGTTGTGTCTTGTACCACCACTGCTGGGCTTGCTAGCAGGGACAAAGAGGGCAATGTCAGTTTCTGGCTCTCACTTCGAAGAGCATATAATTTTATAACAAAACTAAAGAACTTCCTATTTACAACAGACAGTAAATTCTGTAGGGAAAAATAATCTGCATCAAATTATTTTATGAGAAGCTGTATGTCTTCAGTGCTTTTATACCTTCAGCTTTTCAAGTTCTGGAAGACAGGAGCTTGGATGGGCATCAGAAAACTTGTCACTGGAGTTTTCTGACCCATGACTAGTGAAGACTGAAGTTAAACTTTTTTTCTCTGGTTGCTCCTTCAATAAAAGTAGGCTTACCTTTCTTCTGAAGAGACTTGGCAGTTACTTTTTTTGCTAGTTTCATGAATTGGCTATCTTCACCAATTTCTTCCTCCTCCTCCTGGTCTTTATTTTTTTCCTTCTGTAGCAGAGGTAAAATTGAATTGGTAAAATTGAAGAAGTTCATATTAAGAATGAACATTTTTAAATTTACTTTCTACTGTAAAAGTTTATTGCAATAACTTCTTGGACACTTTATCATCCTCATTTGGACTTGTTTCAGAACACAGTTGTTTTGTCTCCCTTCCAAATGAGCTTCTCTCTCTGAACGATATCAAAGAAGAGAAATAGCAGAAATCATGATTTAAAAACAGAGATACCTTTATGAACAGAATTTTTTTTCCCAGAGTTTAATTTGAGGAACTAACAATTTCACATCTAGCAGTGTCACAGAGGAAGACTGAGCAAGGTTGAAGGTAACTGGTACCTGCTCACGAAGCCACTGCTCCCGTTCAAATCGCTCTTTCCTCCATTTCACTTCTGTCTCATCAAACTGTTCACTTTCATCATCATTATCTGAATCTCTCTGAAACAAGTCAACCTGTGAAGCATAATCTAGATAAAGAAAAAAAAGAATAGCTATCAATTTTAAAAGCATAAAACATCTAACAGGTAAAAAAAACAAAAAACAAGCTACAAAAAATAATCCCAAAACCAGACCCTCCCCATCCAATTTGTTTCTGAAGACTTTATTTACTTCTGAAGGACTACCGAGTGCTGTTTCACACACACACTCTCTCCCCACCCTTTCACACCCATCTACAAGCTATGGGTCAGAACAGCACCTATGTTTTTCCATCGGAATCTCCTCATCCTGCCAGGGCCATCACTGTGCAGGTCCCCATCGAGGAGGTACCGCTCCTGGCAGAGGCGTAGCTGCCGTTTGTCATCATCCAGCATGGCCTTCCTGTCAACACAGAGAAGGAGGTTGGGCCAGGCTGTACCCCAGAGCATGACTTCACATCACACACGTACATGTATTATTATTGTCACTGACATGTGGAATTTCTGTATCTGGTTTTCTAATTCCTCTTCATTAGGGAGTTCCTCATCAATCATCTCTTCTTCATACTCGTTCAGATCTTCACCATCATATTCATCCTCGCTGCCCACATCACTCCCTGACAGTTCTGCCTCATCTTCCAGGAAATCCTGCAGCTTTCTATAAAAGAACATTACAAGAGTTCAGTTTGGTAGACCAATACTCATCACACAAATCTCTTGAAAGCAGGACTATCTTTTGGTATGAATTTAACACATATCCTAAAAGGGAAATTATGTTTTATCTTTATTATACATTGCTTTCACTGTGGCATTTTGATTTCCATCTATAATGAAAAATATATGGAAATCCCCTACAACCCCCCAGCAACGTAGCTGAACCCATGCAATGTGACAGCAGCAAAGCAAAAAAACAGCCAGAGCCAGCACCATGTGAACATTAGTGCTGGAGAGGGAATAATTGCAGACTAAATTTTTAGTGCTGCTCGTATTCTCTTCTGTCTGGCAATGATGATACTAAAAAGGATGTACTTACAGTTTCTTCTTCAAGCCCTGTCTATGCCTCAGCAGTTCTTCTTCCTCATCGCTCATTCCTGCTTCTTCAGCATCACTATCCCCACTTTTTTTGTCCTGCCAAAGAGATAGTTTTCAGAAATGAAGGAATTTCTGAAAGTGGATTGCTTTTTAATGGCAGCTTCTTCTGTTCTTCAATTGATAGACACAGATTGAAATGCAACAGATTTTTTTCAGATATTTGCTATACTAAGATGCTTTATCCACCAAATAATAATATTAAGGAAGTATTTTAAATAATCCAAATATTGCTCTTCAAAGCTTTTCAGTAGCTTGTTCTGGAAGTCAGGATATTTTGCATTTCTGACTATATTAAAAAATTAAGTAGATAAATGGAGTTCTTTTAGTCAGAGTGCTGTTGCAGCTGCTTTGCTCCAGCAGTTCCTACCTCTTCACTATCAAAGGCGTTGTCATCCGTGACAAGCCGAAAGTCACCAAATTCTTCTTGCTCCTCCTCATCTTCCTCTTCCCTAGGGGAAAGTAAATGAAAGAAATGAAAGAGTGAAACAAGACAATTGCCCCAAAAAACTTCTGTAATTTTAGGAAGAACAATGCTAACCTGTCTGTGGGAAAGGAGCCTGAACAAAGAGCTAGAGCTTCTGCCATTGGATCTTCAATGTCACTGTCCTTTTCTGCCTTGGGAGATACAGAAGATGCCCATGTTGGAGAACCTGCTACAAAAAGTAGTAAGATGGCAATTCATTAGACAGATATATTTTTAATCTCAAACTGTCACAGAGCATCCCAGATGTTAGTTAGCATGCTCTCACAAAGACAACAAACTTTTAGAGCTCACAGAAGTCTCAGAAGTTCTACATTCTGCATTAGTGCCCAGAACTAAAGAGGACCTCAGCATAAAGCTGATAAATTGAGTAACAAGCAAAGCTGAAAACAGATTTCAGGACATACTCTGAGACACAAATTTTCCAGAACAAAGGTTGAGCAGTTCTTCCATGTTCTGCTTTTTGTTGCTGCTGGTACTTGGCACATGCTCAGCTTGACTGCTGAACTGTCCAGAGCACAGGTCCAGTAACTCATCCATGTTGGCATCCATCGCGTTCTCATCCATACTCGCCAGAGTCAGAGGGTGCTTTGAGGACTGGTACTTATTCCTGTGCTGTCCAACATTCAAGAACCTGGAAGAAAGTCTGTAATTAGAAAAAAATCTTGCTGGCACGTACATCTTGTTTCTGTTAAAAGGCACAAAACAGCACCCTTTACACCCGCTCCTTACCCATCTGCATCAAGCAGCTGGCTCTGGGTGTCATCTTCCAGAGAAAATTGCAACTGTGACTCACCAGCCCCTGGAAATAAACTCTTGGGCTCAGGAGAGGCATTATACAGATCCTGGGAATCTTCTATGGGAAGAGAGGGCTCAGACATCTTTCCTGAGCTCTAGTCAAAGGAGTATAAAAAATACACAAGTTATTTGTTTTACAAGCCTAGAATATAAAGCAAGGCATTTTAAGCTCCAGGGACAGTTTGATTTTCTGACTCTTACTCACATAGAAGCATTTGGCTCCTATATGCCTTCTCCTGGAATTATTTGACAGATCTGACAGTCAGGATAAAATGCATTTCTTCCCTGCCCATGATGGGAACAGGACTGAGAGCCTTACCTTGGAAGCAGAGCTGATAAAGCTTGTTTTGAAAAAGCCTGGGGAAGGAGACCTGAAACCTCCTGCTGCAGAGAGAAAGTTCCCTCCACGTGACATCTGCTTGTTGCAGGGCTGGTAAGAGGGGATCATGGAGCCAATCAACTCAAAGCTGCTGTTATGGCTGTTCTCTTTTGCTAGTGTTGGTAGAGAAAAGGAATCATCATCCTCTGAAAAAAAAAATAGTTAAATACTATGCTTAACTTATTTCTTATTAGGTTTTTCTTTTTTTGTTTTGCTTTGTTTTTTTGTGATGCAGTAAAACCCCAAGATGCTCTTTTGGAACACTGACACCTTGCTAAAAATTCATTGTTTTGTGCTTTTGTTGGATTTCTTTCTTCAGAGAAGATCCAAATTGCACTATTTTACTGAATTTAATCTTACCAATTTCTGTTTCTGTATCTTTTCCAGTATCACTTTGAACTTTGTTTTCCACTATTCTTCTCAAGCCCTCACATTTTATTTCATCAGTCTGAACTTTCACAAACTGCATAGCAATACAGGCAATGAAATAACAAACCTATTGAATACCAATCTCAAATATAATTCTACATGAGCCATATGGAAAAATGCTAGCTGCAGCAGTAGTTCTGCTTTACCTAACTTGGTAGATCCTTTGTCTGCAGCTTCTTCCATTTCAGGTTTCTCATCATGAAGACAATATCTGCAATTCATGAAATAAACTGTATTTGCCAACATATGCAAGATGAATCACTATTGTCTGCCAAACCTAATTGCAAAAAGCAAAGCAACACACAAAAATACATCTAGTACACTTTGATTAAGAAACTGAATGTTCTCTTAAACAATTACAGTCATTAAGATTCTTAAAAGGAAATACATATAAATATACATAGAAATATTGGAACAAGATACAAAAATACTTGCAAAAAAGTACTTTAAATCAAAACTTCTATGTGTATAAATCAATTTTTCAATTGCCATTTTTAAAGCTTGGTTTATTTACCCCATTTTTGAGGAGCTGTCCTTAAAAAGCATCAATGTAGACTCTGTTGAAGGTGGTTTGGGAACAGAATCACAGTGCCCAGATTTCTCCAGCTTTTCTCCATCAACTGATTCTTTGTCAGTTTCTTTATCACCATCTTCAATGTGTTTCTCTTCTCTGTCTTCATTATCTTCCTCTGCTTCATCAAGCACAAATTCCATGTTCTAAAAAAACATCCCCAAACCACAGCAGAGAGGTGGTGATTAATTGCTTTGATTCATCAACTCCCTTGCATACTTTACAAGAAAACATTCTAGCATGGGGAGGATGAAGCTGAGTGACAGTCCCAGTTCTTACTTGCACTTATTCCACTCTGAAACAGCTGACATGGAGGTGCTATATTCATTTTTAACATTGTTTATACAAATAAAGGAAATACCTCATTGCCTTCTTCCTCTTCCTCAGATTCATCTGTCATCTCTTCTTCCTCCTCCTCCTCTTCTTCCTCCAGCATCTCCTCATTATCCAGTTTGAAGAGTGCTTGTCTCTTCTGGCGCTCCTCGGTCCTGCGGAGCTTCATGGCCTCCTGCAGTTTGGCCTTCAGCACTTGCAGCTTTTCACCTGGACATAAATGAATAAATTAATACATGAGGTGTACTACCTAAGGTGTAAATCCTGAGCTCTGTTGCTTTCAATCATTCAGTCCAAGGTAACTGCACACATAAGAAGTGAATTTAAAAAATTACTTGAAGTCTTTTCATGACTCACTCAGCCAGCTCTAAGAGCAAAGGCCATGAGTTTCACTGAGCTCCATCAAGAGACTTCACAGACTCAGGAATCATCAGGATCCCTCACTACCCATCAATGCCATGGCACAGCACTCCAAACGAGCAGGGTCTGTCTCTCTGCTGCATCTTTCAGGAACAAGAGCACCCCATTGCCATGGGCAGATGATCCACAGCATGTGAAATAATGAAGAGCAGCTGAAAATAACACAAGACTATAGAACCAGCCAAATAATCTATCTTTTTAAATGGATAATATGGGAAAATCACATTCCACAGATGGTTTTGTTTGCAAATATATACAATGCTATTAGAAACTGCAGTACAGACAAAGTGTTTTGCAGTCAAGTCATGATCACATCTCCCCCCAGACCAACCTGGCTTTGTGTGGACTGTTTCATCCAGGCTCTCTGCAGCTAGCACTGCTGGTACCACGTCTGCTTTCAGCTCCTCCTTTCCTTCAGACGTAGTCTCCTTCCTAATAATTGTCATGTTTATGGCCCGTTCAGCTTTGGATTTTGAGGTTCGAAGAGTATGCTTCAAGAACCGTGCTTTCAAGGCTTCCAATTCTTTAAATACATATGAATGAAACATCAAAATGCAAATTAAATTAATGTGATGGCATTTAAAAGCACTTGGTGTTAAAACTGTATCAAGAGTGGGTCTTGAAGAAGTTAAGGAAGTTACTTATTAACTCTAAATCTTTAATAGTAACATACTTGCAAACCCATTCTATTTTATTAATAAAACAATAAACCACTACTATTTTTGCTGCAACTCAAATTTAATATTAGCAAATATTAAATTACCTTCCGACTGAACAGGATTTATCCACAAGAAAATGGATATTAACATTAGACAAAGAATCTGTACTATTAAGAGAACACACCTGACTGATCTGTCACCTAAAGAGATTTCCCAGTTCAAGTCAGATAACTCTGATCACTTGGACAGACCTGACAGGATCACAATAAAAGAGGTACCTTTATTTGAATCAGACTCATCAAGGTTTATAAAGGATTCATTGTCAGAGCAGATTCTTGGCTTGATGGACAGGTCTATACCCAGCTCACGAAGTTTTTCCAGCTTGGACTTCCTCACTTTTTCAGCCTGTGCCACCAACCCAGGCCCTACTTGCTGGTTGCTTTTCTCACATTCTGAGTCTGGTGCCTTTTTGTCTCTTTGCTCAAGGGCATCTTCTCCAGCTGCCAGTGGAATTTCGTTCTCTTTCTGTTCACTACAATCAGTGCTCAGGGAGTTCCTGCACTGCTGCTCTGTGTTACTGTCTGCTGGTGCAGTCCCAACCATGCAGGAATCATCATTGTCTTGCCCAGGCTTTTCAGCAGAATCTTCTCTTAAGTTGTTCCCTACATCAGCAAGAGGCTTGCTCACAGTAGCATCAACATCTCTGCCAAGGCTGGTTTCTGGTTCATTAGTTGCTGGTTGGTCACCTTCTGCTTGCCCATCTTTGCAATCCATGCTCAAGTTCTTTGTGTCTGCAGATTTTTCAGTTAGGGATGGTTGGTATTTACTGGACCTAACAAAGGCAGAAATAAATATATCACCCGTGGCTGTTGTGAAAGGGGAGAAGAGGCTGAGGACAAACTCAGAGAGAAAGAAAGAATTTTCTCATTCTTGTCACTAATCTGTAGGAAGAGGTGAAGGACAGAAGCCTGGAAAATTTCATTTTGAGGAGCTAAGGACGTAGCATAAAGCATTTGTACCTGTTGTTACATTATCACAGCATGAAATTCCTGAGATCTTAAGACTTTGGGACCTTAAATATTTTACTACACATAACTCAAAAGCAGAAGTAGTCCAACTAAAATGTCAGGGTCCAGTCTAAACCACATTGAAGTAACTGTGCATGAGCATGTTGCTCCATCTGGAGTTATTGCCAGGCTCTGATTACTCCACTGGTAGGACTGTGAAAAGGTTCACCATTGCCTTTTGTTAACAGTGACACACTCCTTATTCCCAGGTGTTCACAGAATTAAGGAAGACTAAGAATGTTTCTTAATAAAACTCTCCAGTCAAACAAGCAGCAAGCTGTGACCACACACAGTACATCAAACAACACTTACAGCTTGCAAAGGGATTGCCCTCAAAAGCAAAGTCAGGATATGCTCAAAATTTATGAGAAAAATATGAGGAAAGTTTAAGTCCTTACTTCAGCAATGCCATAGCATTTCCTTGGCATACTGGTCGAGGTCTGCACTTGAAGAACTCATGAATGCTTTTGGCTTCAGGCAAGTGATATGGGAGAGACACAGATGATTCTACCAGAGAAAGGAGGAGAAAGAAAATTTACAACTGTCTTGCACCCTGCAACCCTAGATAACTTATGCAAGGGGAAAGAATGATCTAGCCTTTCAGGTAAATTCTTTCAATTGCTCCCCTGAATTTCTTAATAGTTTATGCACTTCTACATATAAAGAATTTAAGTTTTACCTCTAATAAGTCGTTGGGTCTCACTATGCAGCTGCTTAATTGCTTCCTTACTTAACCTTGCTGCTTTCCGTTCCTTAGGGAAAGAAAAGAAAAGCTTCTTAAGTCAGAAAACAAAATATTGGTCTCTATCTATTCTTTCTAAATAGCTTATTCTTCTCTTCCAGGCATAAAGGAGACAAAATAGAGCAAACAGTTAACAAAAGATTAAAGTAGCAAATCAACAAAACCATGGGACAGTGTGTATACAAAAAGCATTTGAGTAACTACAAAAAACAATGGAAACCTTTAAAAACAACAATACTTCACCTTCCTTTTTGGTTCTTTTAGTACAGGTTCCTCATTCTCATCATCAAATATGTGTTTGTAGCCTTCAGCCTCAGAAAACTGTTCTTTGTTCTACAGTGCAGAAAGAGAGATTCATTTATTTGTAGAGATACACAGAGACTACAAAGGGCAAACAGGTCACGAGTAAAAAATGCTTGTACAGAATCATCACTGGTCAACAAAACCAGCAAATATGCTCCTAAATCAACACAAATCTTACACACAACTTATAGTAGATTCCAAAGCATCTGCTGCAGCATTATCTTTATAACTTTCCAGGGCAACATCCCTTTGGGATAAAAGGGCAGAGAATATTCTCTCCTCTGTGACAGGAGCAGAAGTGCACCATTGTCAAAAAGGGTTTCAACACACACTCAGGTACAAAACTTCCCACAAATAACCACATCTCTATCACTACCAAATGTTACCTTATATTTTTTGATTTTGCTTTTTACTGCTGCTCGTATTGACTCTAGAGACTCTTCATCTTCTGGGGGGGAATCGTTTTCCTCTTCCAAGCCATTATCAAAAAGTTCCTTATCATCAAGAAGACACCCACTGTCATTTAAAGGACACCTCTCAGCACCATCTACCTGCTTCCCACAAGAAAGAAGTATTTGTGTAAGACATTTCAGAAAAGAACTCAGTTCTTTAACACTAAGATTAATATCAAAAGAAGCACAGCAACAACAAATTTATCTCAGTGAAGAAAACATCTGAGATTTCCTGCCAAACATACCTCTGCTCTAAGATTCCTTCCTTTTTTCAGCTGTTTAATGCACTCAATTCTTCTCTCCTTCTCCTTCCTTCTTTTTGATTTTCCGTCAGCTTTTTCTGCCATCTCTTCTTCAAAATCATGTTCATGCTGTTTAGGTTTTCTGTATTTTTTCCCTGATTTTAGGGGTCTCTCCTCTTCCAACTCATTCTCAGACAAGCCAGACTTTCTGCTTGTTTCAAGGTTTTCAATCTGCAACTGGTCACCAGTGTCACTGTCATCACTATCTGGCAGACCTTGGCGAATTCGATGAGATTTCTTGTTCCTCAGGGTAGGAAAATTCTCTTTTTCCTCTTCATTTTCCCTGTCTCCACCCAGAGTATCATTCTGCACAAAAGAGCCATCATCCTCTCCATCTTCACTCTCACTGTCCTGAAGTACCTTCTTGCTTTTTGCTTTTTTACGTACAAAAACCTCTTCCTCTGAATCTGACAAAATATATTAAAAGAAAATAAATTATGCGTGCTATAGAAAGTAAAATTTCACAAGGTGATTAACAGTCAATCAGTTAAACATAAATTTACCTATCTGTTAAATTTCATAGATGTGAACACCTACAGCAAATCAGCTTTAACTCAAATTTCAAATCCCACTTCTCCTTGTAGTACACTACAGAACTGACACAAATTGATGTTTTTAACAAATAAAACAAAGTCATTACAGACCTCCATCCTGGAGAGAGGCTCTCCCAGTGCTGCAGGGTCCTGGAGAGGCTGTTTCACAGCTGCCCTGCCCACTGTCAGAGTCAGTGTCTGGGATTTCCTGCAAGCCTGAACTCAAATCTTCTAATGGAAGCTACAAAGCAAAACCAAATTTTCTTTACCAGGTGCTGCTGATGCAGTAGTGACTCTTGGGGTCCAACTGCACCCTGAAACCTTGGCTGGCCCCACACCCCCAGTTACAGACACAGGTACTGTGGTTAAATTTTATGCAGTGCTATTTATATGAGGTGAGGTTGCACAACGTCAGCTTTTGTATAAAGGCGATTTTGTGCACAGAAAACAAGAGAATCACCACACTGGCTGATCACTGATTATTAATTAAAGCGATGAAAACAATAAGAACAGTAAAACCTTATTCTCCCTCTTCTGCATTTCACCCGAGCCCATTCAGCAGGGACCTTAATTAAACCGGGCATTCCTTGGAAGTTCTCCAACCGGGTCTGGGGTCCCTTCCTGTGACCCGGGACCCCCCACCCCTCCTGACCCCCGCCCCCTTTCCCCAGCCCGCCACCTTCCCGGCATGCCCCGGGCCCGCCGCTGCCTTCCCCGCGCTCCGCTCCGCAAGGGCCCGGTGGGACGCGCAGTCTGAGAGGTTCCAGCCCGCTCCCAGCCCCCCTGCTCCCAGCCCCCCTGCCTCCAGCCCCTGAGCATGAGGGCAGCTGAGGAGGGGACACCGCCACCGCAGCCGCCACCGCGCTCTGTGCCCCTCGCTACCCCTCCCAGACCTACACCGCGCCACAGCCAAAGGAATCGCAAGGGGACTGGAATGCCGCGGACCACAGCCACCCCCGCCAGCCGGTTGTGCGGAGGGGAGGGAAGGGGAGCGGCAGGACTCACCTCAGCGGGGCCGGGAGCCGCTGCTGCCGCCATGGCCTCCGCCAGGCGCTCCCGCCGCCCAGGGAACCGCTTCGAGTCTTCGCGCGCTGCCTGAGCCCCGCCCCTCCGCACAGACAGCCAATGGCTGCCCCCCTCCCCTCGCAAAACCACGCCCCTCTGTCGCTCATTTCAGTGCCTATCCCCGCCCCTCTCTCTCCGGACCAATCAAAACTCGCGCTTCGAAGCCACCCTCACCCTTTATAAGGCCGCCCTGAGGGAGCACCCGTGGTGCAGGCGGGTGGTGGTCGTGTGGGAGGCTTGGGGGCACCTCCTTGGTGGCTTTGTGGGGTTCCGCGAGGGATGGCCCCGAGTCTGGGCCTGCCTTGGGCCGTGTGTTCATTCCCGGTGTCCAGGTCGCCACTGTCCCACTGCATGGGTGCCTCGGGGGTCTGCAGAGCCCTCAGAGCTCAGCCGGGCCTGTGCTGTGGGGGCAGCCTGGCCCTGCCTCAGCCTGCGGAGGCTCCTGGGCATCAAGCCACCCCCTTGTGATCGAGACTGGTGAGTACCGATGACTTTCAGTAGAGATAATTCTCACCCTTCAACTTGTTTTTCTACATCTGCCCCATCTAAGTGCAGCCACATAACTCCACTGAGCCTGTAGTTTGTAGCATCCGAGTTCTAGCAAAGAGGGGATGGGGATGCAGGTTGAGCTCAACCCTGGTGCTCAAGAGCCTTCTCCAGGTCTGTCTGAAGTCATGGAAAAACACAGAATATTCATCTGGCAAGGGAAAGGTGGCACAAAGATGAGCTACCTGCCAGATAAGATTATTTATGATCCCCAGTTCCATACAGCTGGCACAGGCAGGCAGGCCACGGAACAGGTAGCTTGGTAAGGTTTTGCCATTAAGGGGATCTTAAACTAAATTAGACCAATTTTTTTTTTATTGCGTAAAGTACCTTATTAAAATTTGTTTAAAGCTAATTTCTGAATCTATTGTTATGAAAAGACATGGTCCATTCACACGTCTGGTAGACAAGATGATAAGAAGCAAATCTCAGAACTGAAGCCTGTGATAGCTGTGTTGGGTCTTACCACTGGGAATGCATCTCTGCTTTCAATATAAGTAAAAATAACAGTACAAACCACTCTGACAGTCAGGATGCCTCAATGTATACGTAATATATACCGAGGTAATTGCTTTGTTGACTTTTTTGAATTTATAATGCACTAAGTATAGGCTTGAGTTTATTCAGCATCATAACAGGACCACTCTTCTGTATTGCAGACTTCTTGGGGTAGAGATTATATCTTTGTTTTCTTTTAAAGTACTATTTGCATAGCCCAGCGTGTGTTTTTTATTACATAGATATGCTGAATAATAACATGGAAATACTGCTAAACATCCTGAGGTTTTGTTACTGGTCTTGTAGAACTGGTGTGCCCTTTGAGTGTCAACTGGTGTCAGGCAATGATTTGAGAATCTCGGGTTTCATTTTGTTTTAAAGTAGATTTTTGATGCGTTGGCTTGGAAAATACCAACCCTGCAGGTCAAAAAAAGGCAAATAAAGTGGACTCTGTGTATTATTTACAAAATGTCTTGACTTCTGACCTTGTGAGTCAGCTGAGAGGTGTTGGCTAAGCAGAACGTGAGGGAGCAGCTCACTGAAATAGCAAATTTTCTTAAGGTGAAAAGTCAGTAAGTCGTGTATTTAAAGGGGCTTTTCTTTAACTCGGCTTTCTAAAAAAAAACAAAAAAAAAACCCAGATTTCATGCTTGCCAGTGATGCTTGAAACCAGTCTGGGGCCCCCTCTCCATCGGGGGGACAGACCAGTTCCCAGTGCCTGCACTTCCCTGGTGGCTCTGGGCTGATGTCCCCCGGTTGCTGCGGGTCCCTGTGCCAGGATGCGGGGTGGCCATCGATCCCTGGCCCTTGCAAGCCAAACCGGGGCCACCTGATGCCCTCCAAGCCTCTGGGGCCGTGCTGGGCCTGGTGCCATCCCCGAGGTCTCTGTGTGTTCAGGGGGGTGAGGGCCGCTGAGGCCGCGGGAAGTTGTGCGGGATGGAAGGAGCTGGGCCGGGGACTCTTCCCCGTTTCGGGGCCGTCACCCGCCGAGCCGCTCTCCGGGGCCTGCGGGAGTGTTGCGGGTTCTGGTGAGTCCCGAGGGCGGCAGTGGAACCCGGGGGGGGGGGGGGGGCTCAGGGCTGGGGCTCAGCCCCCCCCAAGCGGCTCCTGAGGCGCGGGGCGGGAACGCGCTCCCGGCACCACCTGTTGAAGCGCGGGGCCGTGCGGGGCTTTGCGCGGGTGCGGGCGGCGTGCGCGCTCCCGCGGGAAGGGGAGGAAAGGGAGGGGTGCGCGTGCGTGGCGGGGCAGCGCGGAGGGGGCGGGGCCTCCTCCTCCTCCTCCTCCTGTTCGGCGGGGACGCGCGCGCGCGCGAGAGGAGCCGGCGCGTGCTGGCGGCGGGGGCGCGCGCGGGCTCGGTGCGGGTCTCGGCGGCGCAGCGGGGGGATTGTTTGCGGCACCGCTCGGGGACCCATCCCCGTCCGCTCCCCCCCCCGGCTCCCCCGTCCCCCTTCCTCCTCCTCCGCCCCGCCGCCGCCGCCGCCGCTCCCCCGTTCCCCGCACCGGGCCCCCACCCCGCAGCCAATATTCCCGAGATCAAGCGCTACGCGGCGGCGGCGGGGCCGGCGGCGGGGCCCGGGGCGGTCGTCGGGGCCGGGGGGGACCGCAGCGAGGCCACCGCCGCCGCCATGGAAGCTCTGGGACCCGGTGAGAAGCGCGGGGAGGCGGAGGGGGCGGTGCGGGGGCCCGGCCGGCCCAGGCCTGGAGGGTCGCGGTCAGCGCCGGCCCTGTCAGGCGCGGGGCCCTGTCAGCGGGGAGAGGGAGGCGGGGAGGCCGCGGGCCCGGGGCTGCCCCCGCCGTCCTCCGGCGTTCGGGGCCGGAGCGGCAGCCGCGGCCTGGGGCGAGCGGTCCGGTGTGTGCCGCAGGCCGGGCCCGGTGACCCCGGTGAGGCCGGCGGGGCTGAGAGGCGGGGGGGTTCGGTGGCCACCGGGCGCTCCCCGGTAAAGAGGAACTGCGGCAGGTCGGTAAGTTTGCGGGGAGGTTCGTGTGCGTGTGTGCCGGGGGCACCGGGGAGACGCGAGCTCCCGGAGGTCTCTCCTTAATTAATAATTTAAGGTGCTACTTTGTTAAATTTGTATTTTTTAACAAACTTGGGTGAAATGTTGGTGCTGTATTGCATATGGTGTTTCCCAGCCTGTGTCATCCGGTGATTATTCTGCTGTCAAATGTCTGCAAGGTTTATTTCTTGACCTGAGTGGTCTGCACATCCTATCCATCGAGTTCCCATTCAAACTGTTGCTGCCATCGAAGCTGACTTGATTTTGGTCTGAAAGGAAATGTTTATTGACACCCAGGTGTGCTTCCAGGGGAGTGGAGTCAGCTGTAGCTGGTTCCCTCTGGCTCCCAGCCATACAAATGGATCCTCTTTTAGTTTTTTGAGCCTTCTTCCTGTCTGGAGAGAGGTGGCTGAGGGTGCCCTGGATGGAACTGACCCAGAGCAGGGGAAGTTACAAGAACAACAGCTCACATAACTCTGGGCAGGCCAGTCAGGTAAAAATCCTGGTGAAATCAACCAGGCAGCCTGGCTTCATTCAAATGGGAAAACAGTTCTGGGCTTCCTCACTGTAATCCTTTGAGAAATAACTTTAGAAAAGAGAAAATGTAAGTTACCTCCTTGGATCACAAGCGAGTGAGGTCAGCGTGGCCGTGCCTGTGTGCAGATCTTGTCAATACTGAGGGAGGAAAATGGGTAAATATAGTTGTCATTTAATCTCTTGCAGGAGGTCAGTGCCTGCACTTCCTTCCGTCTAATTAGCACGGGATTAATGGATCATCTCTCTAGTATCCAAATAAGCACAGCAAACTTTGATTGCCCTTGATGATTCATGCCTCTCAAGGCAGCTGAAGGTTTTTAAGTCCTGACTGGACCCCACAATTGGTCTGACTCCAGCACTGGGCTCCTGGAGGGTCACAGTTACCCAGCAGAGCCAGGGCTGTGTCACCTGGGATCTCTGTGGCCCCCAGAGCCACCCTGATACTGAGTGATTTATTGCTGCATTCCTGTCATACTTTTTCCCCCTCCTCTGCTGCTCTACAATGGGGGAAAAGAACTTTGGTAACACTCAGTGCTGGCAGATGTAGGCAGTGCCCATGAAGATACACTGATTCAATTTTGTTTATGTCCAGTGTCAACTGGGGCTGTGAGGGATTTTAAAAAGAGACTGTTTAATCTTGTTAACATGGTCACTTAGATCTTAACACTTTGGGTAAGTTAACTAAAGACTTAACTTGTAACTACCTTGGATGTGAGTCCGTTTTTGAGCCTCTAATAATTTCCTTGTTAGAACTGTTGCTGAAGCTCTTTTGTCCAAATAAGTTATCCAGTAAGTCTGTACCTGTCTTTGTGTTTTCCCCTTTTCCTTTTAGAAGAAAGTCTAGGCCTTTCACTGCTCCTTTCTTTGTACTGGGATTTTGAACTGGATGAAATTTTGCTCTAGGGGGAAGGTATTTCGGTATTAACAAAAGTGATGTGTTCAAACAACAAAACTTTTTTAGCTTAGATCCAAGATGAAAGTATGTTTTGAGTTCAGAATAAAATTGTTCCCTACCCATTGCCAGGTAATACACATTTCCAGATAAAAACTGGGCATGTGTATACTAAGCTTGCCAAGAATGGCAGTCATTAATACCTGAACTTGAAGTCTATAGTGAAAACAATGAAAAAAATGTGGCTTGTGTGGCTGCTGGTGGGTTTTAGAAGTGGTGGTAGGAAGGTACTTACCTTTACTTTACCTACTTGTTTTAAAGTAGATTTTTGATGCGTTGGCTTGGAAAATACCAACCCTGCAGGTCAAAAAAAGGCAAATAAAATGGACTCTGTGTATTATTTACAAAATGTCTTGACTTCTGACCTTCTTGTGAGTACCTTTACTTTATGTAAAAACACATAGTATGAAAATGGTGGCACTCCATCTCCAGAACTCTGTGAAGTTCATAACTGAAGTCATGCGTAAACATCACTAAAATCATCAGAATGAATTATGGCACTAACTTACACATGTTGGTTTTTTTTATACCTGGAAGTTCTGAGCAGCTGGAAGGCTGAGCCACTTGGAACACCTCCGTTTGCAACCTCAGAAAGCTACTTGAGATTTCTTCCTCCCTTGACAGAAAGATGTTTCAGCTGCAGTACACCTGAGAGGCTCCTGCCCTGAGTGATGGATTACATCTCATGCATATTTATCTGCCTTCCCCAGGGCCCCCAGCAAGCCTCTTCCAGCCACCCCGACGCCCAGGCCTGGGAACTGTTGGGAAACCCATCCGCCTCCTAGCCAACCATTTCCAGGTTCAGATCCCCAAGATTGATGTTTACCACTATGATGTAGATATCAAACCTGAAAAACGCCCCCGAAGAGTCAACAGGTATGTGTTGGTTAGGAACAAAAAAAAAATCTGAAAGTCTATACACCTCAATTTAAGAAATCTGCTTATCCTGGAAATTCATCATCTGCTACCAGGCAGTCTGCTGTGGTTAGCAGCTGCTTCTCAGGGAACTAGCATGCAATATTCTCATTATTATTATTATTAAGATGTTTTGCAATTGGCCTGGGGTCTGGAGACCTGTAAGGTGACACTTGGGTATCTTAATCTGGAGGTGACTTTTTAAACTCCTGGGGTTGACTCATATGCTGCAGTGCATTGCTGTTTCTCCTCCTATTCTCATCTCAGGAAACATGAAAAAGGAATTTGAAACTGTTAATCCATTTTTCTTAAAATTTAAACTGCTTAAACTTTAAATCAAAGTGTTTTTAAGAGTGTTGCTGAATGTTCTGTTCTTCAACCTAACTCCATAAATCCCTGTGTAGAGAGGTGGTGGATACCATGGTGAGGCACTTCAAGATGCAGATTTTTGGTGATCGGCAGCCTGGGTATGATGGCAAACGAAACATGTACACTGCCCACCCGCTCCCTATCGGCAGGGACAGAGTAAGTGTTATTCTGAACAGTTGTTAAGTTTCTGTGGGAAATTGTTACAGTGTCACTGGAAAACCCAGAAGGCTGTCAGCTGTATTAGTGTAGATTTGGAAAGGACAGGCAGCACCAGGATGGCTGGGAACTCCCTGGTGTTTTTCTGAAGTTTGTCATCTTTGGGTTTCTAATTATCATCTCATCAGTTGGAGAGTCTGACAGTCAGCTAGTATGTTGTGCTCTTTCAGCTACAAGTAGTTTGTGGGTTTTTTTCACTCTGATATAAACTTCCTTTTTCTCTGTCCTAACCCTTGTTCTGTTGCTAATTGATAAAGTAGCTGTAGATGACAAGTATGCTGGTTTGGCCTGGCTGCACTGCTGAGATATGTCCTGTTCTGTAAGAACAACTGGATGGGCTGCACCAGCCCTTGGTGTTCTGAGCTGTGCTCCCCATCCTGGCACTGCCTGATCAGTATCTGTGCTAACTCATAACAAACATCATCTGTCTGCTCTTCCCCTGGGGATCTGGTTAATACAGTTCCAGGAGCAATACGTAAAATGAGTTCACAGCTGCATTTGGGGCTGGTGGTTTGTGAGAATAATCTCAAGTACTCTGCTAGAATTCTGAGCTCTGTGTTTCCCAGTCAGTTTCTTTTTGACCTGAAGGTTTTCTTTCCTTCTCATTTGGTTTGCAAGACATCTTGAAATTAATTGGCTGACTTAAAAAAACTGACTCACAGTTCTCCAGAGCTTTGATGTCACCATACTAATTACTGCTTAAAATTTACACTTAAAGATACCTTGGTGCATTTTCTGAGATGACTAAATTACAAGCTTTCAAAATCCTAAGGAAGCCATCTGTAATGTTTTAATATTTTATTATTTAAAACACTAATCTGAGAGGATGCCTAGAAGAAGGTAATGTTGATTAGTGTTGTCATAGTCTGCAGTCTGTAACAAAAGCTTGTGCTTAATTCTGTTGTGACTCTGTCAGGTGGATATGGAGGTGACACTTCCAGGAGAAGGGAAGGACCAGACATTTAAGGTGTCCATTCAGTGGGTGTCAGTCGTCAGCCTTCAGCTGCTGCTGGAAGCTCTGGCAGGGCACCTGAATGAAGTTCCTGAGGATTCTGTTCAGGCACTTGATGTAATCACACGGCACCTTCCCTCCATGAGGTGGGTACCTTTGGTGCCTTCCTGACTGGCTTCATTTTGTATCTGTCTGAACAGATTAATTGTATTAATTATTACTTGCTCCTATTCTGCTGCCATTACACTCACTGACAGGAGAAGGGCTGAGGGATGCAGTTGTGTAATTCAAGACCTGCCTTACAAATTTGCACTAGAATAGGGAAATGTGATCTGAACCCAGGACCTGCATCTGCTGGTCATGTTTCTAACAGGAATTTGCTATAGCCTTTCCAGCTGCACTGTCAGGACAGGCTGTGTATTCTTGCCCTAAGTTAGCTCTAACAGATCTAACATAGAGTAGAAACTTGCTGTACTTCTGTAAGCACAAATGTAAAAAGCTGTATTGGAAAGAAACAATCAAAGTCTTAATATTCTTACTGATTTCAGGTACACTCCTGTGGGTCGCTCCTTCTTCTCCCCCCCTGAAGGTTATTACCACCCTCTGGGTGGTGGCAGGGAGGTCTGGTTTGGTTTTCACCAGTCAGTCAGGCCTGCCATGTGGAACATGATGCTCAACATTGATGGTAGGTAGGAAGTTCTGTCTCACTAATGTAACAGAATTCTTGCTGCTTATAAATTACACGTCCTCTTTGCTTTATCTTAGTGTCAGCAACTGCTTTCTATCGTGCCCAGCCTATCATTGAGTTCATGTGCGAGGTCTTGGACATTCAGAACATCAATGAACAAACCAAGCCTCTTACAGACTCCCAGCGTGTCAAATTTACCAAAGAAATCAGAGGTAAAGGCTTGTTCTAAAGCTGCTGCATCAAAACACTGGAAACCTGCTTGTGTTACATTGTAATGAAACTCTGCAAGGTTCTTGGGAAACTAGATTGTTCCTTTTTGCACTCCTCAATGGTGACTCCTAGGACTGAGTTTATTTAAATGACTTTTTTTGTTGGGTTTTCAGGTCTGAAAGTAGAGGTTACCCATTGTGGCCAGATGAAGAGAAAATACAGAGTCTGCAACGTTACTCGGCGGCCAGCCAGTCATCAGACGTATGTACACCAGCACTCGCTGACAATTTTAAAAATTTTGAGCCTAATGGTTGTGCTAGGTGTGTTGTTCGTGCATAAACAGTTGATTCTGGAGGCGAAGCAGCTGTGAAGCTTACAAGAATGTTTAGCTCCAATGTGGTAGAGCAATAGTGTGGGTTTAGACCACTGCTTTACTTCCTTCAACACAGGAAAATTGAAGCTGTGTCCTGACTTTCAAAAATACTTGTCAGAGGCCACAATTTTTAAAATAGCTATTAAAAAATCAGTATATACTATATAAAATCTTTTCATGAAGAAGAGATCTGGTAGCTAAGGAAAATGTTTCCTGCATTTCTTGACTGGAATAGATTTTTCCATACACTTTTGTTCTTTGAAAAAAAAAAAAAAATTAAAAAAATCATAAAGTGTAACCAGAACAAATGTCCTTCATAGGTTTCCTCTGCAGCTGGAAAATGGGCAGGCTATGGAGTGCACAGTAGCTCAGTATTTTAAGCAGAAGTACAGTCTGCAGCTAAAATACCCTCACCTTCCCTGTCTCCAAGTAGGACAGGAACAGAAACACACATACTTACCGCTCGAGGTAAGAACCAAACTTTCACTTGCACCATGGTTTATCCTCTGTGAAAGGGTCTCACAGCACCTCTCCTCTTCCCTGCAGGTGTGTAACATCGTGGCAGGCCAGAGGTGTATCAAGAAGCTCACAGACAATCAGACCTCGACCATGATCAAAGCAACTGCAAGGTCTGCACCAGACCGACAGGAGGAGATCAGCAGACTTGTGAGTGTTCTTTCTAGCTCAGCAGTCCCTGGGTGTCACTTCTGATGGCTTTTCCAGAGGCATTGTAGCATATCTAGTGAGCAGCAGAATGACCAAGAGCTACAGAAGTTCAAGAATCAGACTTCTTTACACAAATCCTTTCAAACAGAAAGCTGCTACATGGCAAAGAGGACACAGCCACCTGGAGCATCAGGTGTAGTTAGATAAATCCTTTTCTTGTTGACAGGTGAAAAGTAACAGCATGGTTGGTGGACCTGATCCCTATTTGAAGGAGTTTGGTATTGTTGTCCATAATGAAATGACTGAGTTGACAGGCAGAGTTTTGCCAGCACCAATGCTGCAATATGGAGGCAGGGTGAGTTTTCCATGCCTTGTTCAATTCCTTGTGCTGAGGTTATTTGAATTCATTGTGTTTCCTGTATCTTCTCATAAAGCTTCCTTCCTCTGAGCACTGTTTGGCTACAGTAAAAACAAAGCACTGTTTTATTTTTAATTTGTCTTTGGTTTTTACCTAGAACAAGACTGTGGCCACACCAAACCAAGGTGTGTGGGACATGAGAGGGAAACAGTTCTATGCTGGCATTGAGATTAAAGTTTGGGCTGTTGCCTGTTTTGCTCCTCAAAAACAATGCAGGGAAGACTTACTAAAGTAAGTATTTTCATATTTATTCAGGATACCTATTTCAAGATTTATTTTCTTCTTTTATGAAAGGTGATATGCAGTGGAAGTTGATTTTAATGCATCTAATAGTACAAAGAGGAATTAATAGTTCTGCAGTGTCTAAAACATGAACTAATTATTTTAAGTTTTACTACCTCCCAGATAGCATATGCCACTTTTTTTTTTTTTTTTCCCCTGTCCTTTAAATTACTGTATGGAATCCTAAAGACAAGAGGTTGTGTGAACCATTGGGATGTTTGGCAAAAATCAGAGCTGCAGCAATGGTCAGATAAGTTTGGATTAGCAAGAAATCTACCAGAGCATCAGTATTAGTTTGGAAATCTGCCTCAGAATGGTCAATACAAGTGAATATTTCTTTCTCCAAGGCTTCTAAAATTACAGAAACAGGCTGTGGAGTGTCCTCACGTGGGGTCAGAATCCTGCTGTCAGTTTCTTACCGTGATAGAATTGGTAAAAAAACCAATTACTGTTGTGTCAGACTGGAAGTGCTGTGAAAGGGTTGCAACAGTTTGAATCTGGCTGATAAAATGAACAGCAAATTGAAGCACAGTGAGACAGCCCAGACCAAATCCCTTTCTGTTCCACTTACAGGAGTTTCACTGACCAGCTGCGCAAGATCTCCAAGGATGCAGGGATGCCCATCCAAGGCCAGCCCTGCTTCTGCAAATATGCCCAGGGGGCAGACAGTGTGGAGCCCATGTTTAAACACTTAAAACTGACTTATGTTGGTCTGCAGCTGATCGTGGTGATTCTCCCTGGAAAGACTCCTGTGTACGGTAGGGAGAAGAGGCTGTTAATTGGTTGTACAGCAAGTGGGAATCTTGTGAGCTTCAGTGGAGGGAAGGAGACAGAGCAGGAAAATATTTTTAATGGGGTTTTGGAGATTGGAATATTTGTATGTTACCAAAGAATAAACCGAACCTTAGTGAACTTTTAAGGATCTGAATTCCAATGACATTTGGGGAAAGAAGAAAAAATTATGGAAAGCAGATGGCACTACTGAATGCTCAGATAATTGGAACCACTAACCTATTTTTCTGTCACAGCTGAAGTGAAGCGGGTTGGTGACACTCTCCTAGGCATGGCCACTCAGTGTGTTCAGGTAAAGAATGTGGTAAAAACCTCACCACAAACGCTGTCCAACCTGTGTCTGAAGATAAATGCAAAGCTTGGAGGAATCAACAACGTGCTTGTACCTCATCAAAGGTGAGGTTAAATCCAAAGCTCTCCTTTGGGTCTGGGTTGTCAAGCCAAACAGTGTAGTTTTGTTTGCTGAAAATGATGCCTTTCAAACTATGATGTAGTTTAGAAACAGCCACAGTCTGAAGTGGTCAGAGAAGGATACTTCTGTGTCCAGATTCTGCTTACTAAGCCCTGTGCCGGGGAACATCTCATGTTAAATCTGTCCAGTTGTGTGGGAAAACAAGCTCAAAAAGGCTTTTTTTTTCCAGTGTCACTTTTTTTCAACTCTGGGTTCACTCAGTCTACCTTTTCCTCTTGCCACCTCCTTATGCATACTGTGTGTCCTTCCAAATTGAAAGAAAAAATAGCAAGGAAGATTGGCTTGTGATAACTCCTTGGAACTTTGCCTTTGGTCCTTTCTTCTCTTTTTCTGATCTTGCTGGATGGTAAGAGCTTGAGGCAGAGAACTTCAGCCTTAAAGATTGTTCTGGTTTCAGTTCAGTGCAGTGGTTTGGATCTACCTTCCTCAGCTGCAGTTTAGTTTTGTTTTTTTTTTTAAATTTTCCTCAGTCGCCTTCATTGTATTTTTACTGTTATTATTTATTCTTTAATGAAGCTCACTCATATCCAACAGGCCCTCAGTGTTCCAGCAGCCAGTGATTTTTCTGGGAGCAGATGTCACTCACCCTCCTGCCGGGGATGGGAAGAAGCCCTCCATAGCAGCAGTGGTGGGCAGCATGGATGGGCACCCCAGCCGGTACTGTGCCACCGTGCGGGTCCAGACCTCCCGCCAGGAAACTTCCCAGGAGCTGCTCTACAGCCAGGAGGTGATCCAGGACCTGACCAACATGGTGCGAGAACTATTGATCCAGTTTTACAAATCCACACGTTTCAAACCCACCAGGATCATTTACTACAGAGGGGGAGTGTCAGAAGGACAGATGAAGCAGGTATTGTCTGGTGATTTCTTGTTGCTGTTTTTATTTTTGGTGATTTCCTGGGAGAAGGGATTGGCCCTGGAAAATACATTTATTTATGTGGGTTGCATTTGTTATGGGGACAATTAACAGTTTCATCAAGTTTCCCCAGGCAAGCATGATGTACAGTTATCCTGTCTGATCATGTTCCTGACAAAGTGGCGTTTGTACGTGGAAAAAATGAAAACAGTACATACTGAATTCAGCACCTAATAGTGAAATCTTCTACTTCTAGGTAGCTTGGCCAGAACTGATAGCAATCCGGAAGGCCTGTATTAGTTTGGAAGAAGATTATAGACCAGGAATAACCTACATTGTTGTGCAGAAAAGGCATCACACCAGACTATTCTGTGCTGACAAAACTGAAAGGGCAAGTAATGTTGACTACATAAGAAGGAGGTGATGACGACAGGAAAGTAAGATTGCTTGGTTGAGTGGGCTGTATGCATCTTGCCCAAGAAAACTGAATTAATCTGTATGAGGCAGGAGCCGTTCTGTTCAGTAACATGCTTCCTCTACCAAAATAACGAGTTCCTCCCCTTTTTTATTACTGTAGATCAAGTGGCCAGATGGAACAGCTTGTTCCTGGCCCCTTTTGGAGTAGGCGTGTTTTGTGTTCCTGGATTTGTGTCTCTGGTGCTGTAGCCTTGGCTTTTATAGTCAGGGCCTCCTAACTGTAAGCAGAACTAATTGTTCAGTTTGTTGCCTGTTCTGTATCTGGAAGATTTGCCTATGCCACAAATCCACATGCCAGCGAAGGAACCTGTTTTAGGAGAGTTCTTGATCTCAGTTTTGCTTGAGAAATGGAGATCCCTGGGATGCGAGTGCAGAAAAGGGTATGAAATTTATTCAAAAAACCCTGTGTTTTCAGATCCTGAATTACTTGTGTAGGCATTATCTTACTCTGCAATTAATGGTACTGGCAAGTATTTTGTTTTTCTCTGACACACCAATTGGATTCAGTGAAGTTTCTGAAAATGAGCTCTCGGATAACATTTTCATTCCTCCTGTGAAAATGACCTTAATATTTTTCCATCTTTTTGAGCAGTAAATTCTCAAATAGCTTTAAGTAGAGCCTACCTTAGGAGGTATTTTGGGTCACTTCCAAAAGAATCCATGAGCTAATAATAAGCTTTCCACAATAGGTGGGCAAGAGCGGCAACGTACCAGCAGGCACTACTGTGGACAGCACGATCACGCATCCTTCTGAATTTGACTTTTACCTCTGTAGCCATGCAGGAATTCAGGTAACCTTGCAGCTCTGCTCTGCTCAGGCTGTGAGACTAAATCAGAGCTGACCTGGTGGGTAATGTTGCTTCTGTTCATAGCCTGGCAGACTCATGGTCCCATCTGTTGGGTGTCTGTTTCCCTTCATTGCACTGGCGGGAGGTGCAGCCTTCGGGTACCACTGCTGGTTGGGGTGATGCTCTCCAGCTGATGCCCCTCTGTTCTTTGCAGGGAACCAGCCGGCCCTCCCACTACCAGGTCTTGTGGGATGACAACTGTTTCACTGCTGACGAGCTGCAGCTGTTGACATACCAGCTGTGCCACACGTATGTCCGGTGTACGCGGTCGGTCTCTATTCCAGCCCCTGCCTACTATGCCAGGCTGGTAGCCTTTAGGGCCAGGTACCATCTTGTGGACAAGGATCACGACAGGTAAAGAGCTGTGTGTGCCTTGTCTTGGTTAGCCAGCTAATCACATTCTGCTTGGCCCTTCATGGCTCTCTGTCTGCATTTTCACAGTGCTGAAGGCAGTCACGTGTCGGGGCAGAGCAATGGCCGTGATCCTCAGGCTCTGGCAAAGGCAGTGCAGATCCACCACGACACTCAGCATACGATGTATTTTGCTTGAGAGCATCTGGGAAGATGAGGCAAAACCAACAACCCATGCAGTCCTGAACTGGTTTGAATGCCTACTGCTCTAGCCAGGGCCCGGTTTGTTTCAGGCTGCCCACTACCAGCAGCTCTGAACAGTCGCACTGAATCCGTGCTTCACAGCAATGTCTGATGCACCAACACAATTGAGCCATTTGTTTCATTATTTTATGTCATAGAAATCCATAGACTGTCTTTTCTGATGCATTGGACTGAATTTTTACCTCAAAGCGCAAAAGGCCGATCATCCTGAAATTTTTAAAGGACTTGGCACGAAAGGTTTCTATTGAATATTTTGCTAGCTATCATTTTTAAGTTCTCTTCTCATCCCATTAGCTTATCATGACGACTGATTCCCTCTCTCCAGGCACTGCTTAGTGAGTATGCATATTATGGCAAAATGTTTTACTCCAGTTAAATGTAATTGTTCTATCGTGTGGGGCCATAGATTTTTTAATGGAGATTTTAGACTTCACTACTGTAAATGCCTTTTAACAAACATAACTTTCACAGGTATTGCAGTTTTTTGTCAGTTTTACTAATTATCTTTTTAATCTCTGCAGACTTTGGCTGCAAAGCAATTGCACTATACTGCGAGTTCAAATAGGTGGTTCTTGTTCTGTGAATGTGTAATATAACCAGATAGTGATGCCTGTCAGTAGATTTTAATTATAATGGTTACAAATAATGCTGCCATGGTATCGTAACAAGTACTGAACCATCATTTCCCCCTCTAAAAATTATAAAAACAACAAAAAAATTAGCTTTTAGGTATTTTGCAAACTTTTACAAAAGTGCCCACTTTATGCTGCTGTGTGGTTTGATAAATCTAAGTGATTTTACAACTTTTTTCTCATAGAAGGTTTAACTTTGGCAATAAATATTTGTTTTTTAAGCCCCCAACAGTGTAATTTTCAGTGTAATTTTCTAGCTGAGGATTGTGCATGAGTTTAACCAACATTCTCGTGTCGTTTTCTGAACACACAATTTGGCAGTTCCTGAAACTAATTGGAAAAGACACACTTCCATGCTTTTTTTAAGGGTTATTTTTAACTGTTTTATATTCACTGTTGGTGTCCTGTCTACAACATTTTTTATAAGCTTGGAAACTGGGTGTTCTGTGTAGGAAAAGCTTGCCAGTCTGTACAGTCTGAATGTATTGTGTGACAGGCAACCTATGGACTTGTACCAGCATTTTAAAATTGTTTTCCCTGGGAATCTAGGTTGCACACACAACTGCATTTAACAGCATGTTTAACCAGGGTGAGCCTCTTCATCTGATTCTGTCCCAGCCTAAAAATTAGGAGTTTTTAATCTGCTTGGCTTTTTGCAGCTGCAACCTGTAATAAAGAAGAGGGGCTTGGTTTCACTGAGTACTCTTTGAATCCACAAACACAGTACGTTCAGATGAGGTTCCTCTTAGTGTTAACCTGGGTTAGCACAGATTAAAAGCTTATTCCTAACCTGAGTAGAGCCAACACCACTATTTTGATAACTGAAGTTGAGAAGTCCAACAATTGCACTGTGGTCTCTGATACTCGTGTGGGGTTTGCTGCTAAGTTGTCTGCTGTTCCAAAGCTTAGGAACCAGCCCCCTCAGAATTTCAGCAATATGAAATGCTGATTCCTTCAGTCTTTAAGCTTGTAAATAAATTAAAGTTTACATTTGTAAATGCTGGGGTTTTTTCAGTTGTACCAGAGTACACTGAACTTTAGTCTTCAAAAAGTTTTACAACCTTCTTTCAAGTAGTATGTCTCATTAAATTAAGTTTGATTTTTAAATTTTATTTTGTGTTGAAAATGGGACTGAAGCAAACTCTGCTCCTGGCATGTATGTGGACAGGTTTAGATTGGAAAAAAAGCATTATTTTTAGGTTTTTTTAATATTTTTTTTTTTAAAGAATACCTCACTTGTGTAATAAAATCAGGACGTGGGTGGGAGACTGACCGCTGCTTCAGCTAGATGGCTGCTTTTCTCAGTACTCGTTCAGGGAGAATACAAAAAAACCCTTCTTAGCATGAACTCTGACCCAACACACATGGAGAACTTTGGCACCTTGAAAAGAAACTGAGCACCCTTTTTAGGTTGTAGGATCAAAGTTTCGAGTTTGTGCACTAGGCGAAAATGTGACTGGTTTAATCAAGAGTGCATACGAAATATTTAATTTTATTACCAGTTAGCTGTCCAGTGCCAAGCACTCCTAGATCAGATTGAGTGAAGCGAGAGCCTCTCCTTTGTTTGCCTGTGACTGGACTGAGTATTTAAATAAACTCTGACTCTGTGGACTGTTAGACCTTGGCTGGCCCCAGCTGCAGGGTGAGAGCCTGACCTCCATCTCCCCCCAAGCACTGTGGAGAAACCCCTCAGGGGGTACAGTGCCAGAGCAGAGGAGTTGGGGACACTGGGGAGATGGAAGCTTTGGCAGTGCTGTCCCACCCAGGTCTGAGTCCAAGTCTGGAGGTGATCCAGATGAACCCCTTGGGACTGGCTGAATCGTGATGCATGTGTCAATCAATGGGAAGATGTGCATTCTGTAGATGTAGTTCTTAGGGTGTTTTGTTTTGGGTTTTGGGTTTGTTTTTTTGGTTCTTGGGTTGGGTTTGTTTTTGGTTTTTTTTTTTTAGTTTTGTTTTTTATATATAAACAAAGCCTGTTGGCCACTGTTTAGCTATGTGGTGTGGAAGATTTTAAATGTAGCAAAGTTTAAAGAGTTGGGGAAGGGGGTGGTTGACGTTTCAAAAAAAAAAAAAAAAAAAAAAGGCAGAAATCTCATTTTGAAACCTGTTCTGCTTGCTTTGTGACCAGCTGAACTCTGAACAAGCTCTGGCAATCACTAGTTAGCCTGTCTGCAGCGTGTGAACAGCCTGGCTTATTGTTGTGAGTCCCACAGCTTCGTGTGGTGCCTGTAGCTGCATCCTCCAGGCACGGTGTACAGGCTCCTGCCCCAACACCAGCCTCAGAGTTATTTAACCTCCATCAGCAGCTTTGCCCTTCCCTGGGGAAGGGCACCTCTGTTCAGATCCAGTGTTTGACAAAACCCACCCCCCAAACTACCTTTGTGGATGTGCTGTAGGATTTTTCTTGCTCAATAGCAAGGGAGTAACTCTGCTTTCATTTTTGGAAGGCAGGGTTTGGAGGGCATTGTATCAATACTGTTTCAACTGCAAGGTTTTTTCCTTGTGCATTGGAGGAAAGATCTTGTAATATCACTTACAGGTTTTCTTATACCTTGCTATTGACATTTTCATATTTCTATGTCTAGAGGCTGAAACTTCAATGTAAAATGTTTGCATTTGTTCATTTTGACTTATGATGTAATTTTTGTTTCTATATTGTTAGACTTGTAATGTTTAAAATTGTATTTTATTAAATTTGGACTGGATGTATGTCTATAGCAATACGAGGTACTCTTTCTAAACTGTTATGGGTGGGTTAGCAGCCCCATGTTGCGGTAAGATGCTGGTCGTGTACAACTTGCAATGTATTTTATTTTTTTTAGCCTGCAGGGATATTTTGTGTTCATGTGTCCAAAAATAATAATAATAATAATAAAAAATTGGCATTCTTGTGCCAAATGTTCTGTTTTTCCTTGTTGATGTCTAATAAATGCAATGTACAGAGTGAGCAACCGCTACTGTTGCCTGTAAACAAATGTCTTAAATTATTTAACTTTCAATTAAAACTTGTATACAATGTGTAACCTGTGGAGCTCGTTGCCACAACATATTTATTTCTGAATAAGAACCAGTGTAAGTGTGCATGGGTAACAGCTCGAGTGACCCTGCCCAGAGGGTTTTGCTGGCTTGTGTGCAGAGAGGATGTGCAGAACAGAGTCTCTTTCATACAGACAATCTGCCGGGAGAAGTGGTTCTATATTAGAGAGCTGGAAATTAATAAATGAAAGAGCTGTTTGCTTATTCATCTTTATTTTAGGTGAGGGTTTGTTTCCTTGGACAACTGTACTTCACTAAAAATACCGTGGCAAGGACAGAAAAAGCTTTTGGATGAGGCCAGGATATGACACCTCTAATGAGTGCTTAAAATAACCCCCATCATCTGCACCCCCCTGCTCCTGGGGTTTAGTGTTCTGAGGGGGGGTTTCAGCAGAGATCCTGTGGGTTTGGGAATGAACACTGGAGCAAGCATGAGGAGCTAGAAAGCAGAGATGACTTTACCCTGGCAAGGTCCCTTGGATTGAACCCTGGATCAACCGCCCCCCCAGTTCTGCTCCAGTCCACGGATGGGACCACGTAGTGCAGGGAGATGTGCAAATTCTGTATTATGGGCGTTTCTGGGGTTTTCTTCCATTACCTCACAGAATCCAGACGGGGATTACAACCCTGATCTGGTTCCGTGTCCGACTCCATCCCCCGAGTTGTGCTGGGGGGCAGTGGTGTTTGGTACCTATGGTGGAAACCCCAACCCCTCTGCCTGGGGACACAAACTTCCAACTCGGAAACTGCTCCCTCCGCCGCGTCCTCCTCTACTTGGCAGCGGCAAATATGTTTAAAAAGGAAAAGGAAAAGCCCCAAATTTAACAAATGCCAGCGGGCAGACCGCAGGCCCGAGCTCGGAGGGTGGATGCTGCGCCGCTCCGGGGCACCGGTTCAGGCTCCCCCCTCGGTCCCTCCGTTGTCCCCCGTTGACCCCCGGTCCCGCCGCTGTCCCCACGCCCGCCGGGGGCAGCCCCGCTCGGGCCCAAGATGGCGGCGGGGGCGGCGGGCGCCGCCTTTGTTGGTGGCGGGGCCGGGCGGCGGCGGCGGCGCCTGCGCGGAGGTGTCGCGGCGAGAGGCAGCTGCGGCGGGCGGCGGAGCAGCCCCGGCCCCGGCCCTGCCCGGCCCTGCCCGGCCCCGGCCCACGGCTCGGAGCGGCGCCCGCGTGGATGGGATGGAAGCGGGACCCTCGGGAGCAGGTAGCAACCCGCGGGGAGCAAGGGGGCTGCGCGGCGGGGGGGAGGGGGGGAAGGAGAGTGCGGCGGAGGAGGGGGGTGGGGGGACTGCACAATGGGAAGCGGGGAGCCCCGCGGTGGCGGCTGAAGGGGTCTGCGATGGGGAGGGGGGAGGTGTGGGGCGCGGGGGAAGCCGTGCCGTGGAATGCGGGGCGTCTCGGGGTGTGCGGGGGAGGGGGGGGGGGTGGGCTGTGCCGATGGTGGGTGAGGGGCGGTGCGGGGAAGGCTCCGGTCTGGGCCTGCAGCCCACCCGGGGGGCTGGGGGCGTCGGGTTTAGGGGCAGAATGGGGGAGCGGCGGCTTGACCCCCCCGGGGTGCCCTGGGGCGGAGCAGCCATGCGAGAGGAGGGGGCAGAGAACCGGGAAGGGGGGGGGCGGAAAGTGCGATGCGAGCCCTGCGCAAAAGGCCCGGTCTGCCCTGGGGAGGGAGCAGCAGCCGCAGCCCCCCCAGCCCCTTCCCGTTCCCCCTGCCCCCGGTGCGGTGTTCCGGAGCTGGCGCGGGGCCGGCGGTGCCGAGCGCCCTGACAGCGCGGAGCGGCGGGGCATGCGCGGAGCCGGGGCTGAGCATGGCCGGCACCGGCGAGGGGCTGCAGGGGCTCAATTCCATCCCCCCCCCCCCGCCCCCTGTCCCCCCACCGCAGCCCCCGCACCCCCGGCTGGAGCTGAGAGCTGCTGGCCGTGCTTTTGGTCCCGACTCCTCCGCACCGGGATGGGAGAGACGATCCCCAAAACTCGGCTGTGATGGCAGCACACCCGCTCCCGGCGGGAGCATCCCGAGCTCGTGCTGCTCTAATCTCCCCAGTTTTGGTGCCTAAAATTGAGACAGGAGGAGGAGGAGAAGAGGGAGGGATGGGGACCGCGGGGCTTGTTTGCTGCCCGCGGTGATGGGGTGAGATTTGTGCCGTGAAACTGCCGCACGTTTGCCATCAAACTTTGGCCCGTCCTTGTGGTATTTTTAATTTAAGTGTGGCGTGGAGATCTCTTGGTGTCTTCCTTACCTTCTGGCTGCCGGCGCTTTGTGTTTGAGGCTGATTTATTGGTCTCTGGGAGCCGTGATTTGGCGGCTGCACCGGGGCCTTGGAGCGACGCTGATAAAGAGCCTGCACCCTCCTCCCGACAGCCAGAACCAACCTCGTCAAGGCACTTTAACAGGTTCTCTTGGATGGAATGGGAAAAGGTTTGGGTCTCTGGGGTGGTGGGGCAGCTCCAGGTGCAGGGCTCTGATGCTGCCCTCTTGGGAGCCTCCCCTCTTCTCCCCAAATCTGTCTGGAGGTGCATCTGCTCTGACCATGCCACCCTGCCTGCAGGGCAGACATTGACCTGGTGTCACCTCCTGTGACACCTCCCTTCACCCAGATCTGACCCTCTCTTAGCATCCCTTTGGCCCCCCAAGGCAGTCCAGGCGTGGGGTTGAGCCTGGTGGGAGCCTCTGAGGAAGCTGAGCTGCGACCTCTCAGGGTCACAAAGCAGAAACTTGGTGTGTGCTAGGATGTGCCCAACGTGAAAATGCCTGGAAAGGTGATGGGGGAGCCTGGGGCATCATCTGCCCCATAGGCACTGCACAGGGAGACACATGCACGCAGTGGTTTTAAAAACTGAAGTCAATTCCCCCCCCCCCCCCCCCAGCTTTTAGTTTTCTTTATCCTGCACAAACTTCCTAAGCACCGTTAATCTTAACTGTTTTCTTCCTGCACTAAACCCTGCAAAAACCCCAAAGCTGCTCCGTCTCTTGAATCTCTTTATCTTCAGGAAACATGAAATCACATGTGTCTGTTTCTGGGACAGGGTTGTACCAAGAAACAAAGCTGGGAGAAACACCTTGCCTGGAGATCTAGCACACAGCGTTTATCTCTGACCACTTTCTGCAGCCTCTCTCTGAACCCCGGGAAGAACAAAACAGGCACAAGTATTAAGATGGCAGACACTAAAAAGAAGCCAAATCGGGCAGGTTGATCTCTGGCAGAGCTGCTTGTGGGTTCAGCTTCCTCACTGGGAGCACAGGGGCTGCCCCTGGTGCAGTGCAGGGGGGACATGGAGGGAGATGAAGAGGAACTGGGGTCACCTTTTTCCTTTCTCATTCAGTTCCAGGGCTGCCTTTGTCTGGCAGGATGGTCTGTGGGAGTGTGGTGAGACACAGAGGAGTAGCAGCCTATGCTGGGTCCAGACACTGTTCATGGGGAGCTCAGGGTCAATGTTTGGGGTCACACAGTCTGGATGAGCCACACGCTGCATTTGGTGGAGGTTGTGGCACTCATGGTGCCCCCCACACCCCATCAGAAGGAGTGAAAAGGGGGACATGGAGCTGCTGGGCAGCCAGGACTGGCTCAGCAAGACTCTCGTGGGTCTATTTCTGCTACTGTGGGTCATGCTGTGTCCGTGCATGGGCTGGCAGCTGCCATGCCCAGGTGCAATGGAGGTGGTGATGCTCTGCTGGATGTTTGGGATGCTCCAACACAGCACCCACAGCTTTCCCTCTCTGGCCCAGCCCGGGCTGTGGGACTGAGCACGCCCGGGGTGTGGGGGCAGATTTTTAACTTGATGGTTTCAAGTTTATGGCCTGTGATTTCCAAGTGGGAAGATGATTGACAGAGCACAGCGATGCCCTTTGCTGTGCTCGGTGCTCAGTGGCAAGGACACAAAGAACTAAACTGCTTTCAGAAGTGAACAGGGTGGTAAAGCAGGTTGGAGCCTCTTTTGGTGCACTTGGATGCAGCCAACACGCTTGAGCCACTCAGACTTTCCCTCGGAAGATGGGTTCTGCTTCCCGGGATGGGTTTAATGCTGCAGGAGGAGCCGTCTGCTCTGGGGCCATCTAATGAACTCAGTTTAGTGTCGAACCAAAAAGCTGCTGCAGCTGCCTGACCCTGGTGATGCTGGTAGTGCCTGGGGAAGGAGCAGGGGGTGGATGCGGTGTCTGGACGGTGCTTTCTGAAGTCTGGGCTTTGTGTGACAGCCTCGGTCTCTGCTCAGAGCTGTAGGGTTTGAAGACATTGAACCCAGAGAGCAGCTCGCTTCGCCTCCCAACAAGGATTTCACTCCCTGGGGGGTTTCTGGGCCTGGTTTAGGGTGGGCGATGGTTCAGGTGAGCCATGTGTCTGGCGATGTTTGGCGTGCCATAGGCCCACTCTTCCCACTCCAGTTCCCAGCTGTGTTTTGGCGGGGCTGGGTGTGTGGGGAGGGGGCCGTCACGGACCCGCCGCCGCCGCAATAAAATTCCCTTTTGTCTGGGCCCCGTTCCCGCGGCCCCTCGGCTGAATGCGGCGCTGGGGAGGATTTCAATGACATGGTAATTTCATGCCGTCCCACCGGCGGCTTTGCCCGGGCGCAGGCAGCTGTTGGGCAGCGAGTCTTGTTCCCCAGCTGTTACGATAAATAATAGAAACGGAGCTTATTCCTGCACTAATTACCCCAAACGGACTTTCACCTTGCCGGCGCTGCCATCGTCGCCCACCAGCTCTTCACAGGCACCCGGGGACGAGGTGGTGGTGGCAGCGATGGTTCCCCAGGGCACGGCTTTTGTGTGCCCAAGTCTGTGATTCCTCCCGGGCCGCTGAATTTATAATGGCAGGCGGATTTCATCCCGCTCACTGGCCGCATTGTGCTGCAGGAACAACACTCGCCCTCCAGCCCCCAGCCCCCACATTTACATGACAAAGTGGGAGCCTGCGCAGCTTCGCCATGGAGAGTTGAGGTATGCAGAAGCCCCCCTGTCCCTGGCTTTTTAACGAGGCTTCTACCGAAGGGGAACCAGGACGTTTTTTCATTACTGACCCCTTTGCTGCTGCTCCAGGTTCCTGGCACAGCTTCCTCCCAGGCGGCTGGTGGGAGAGGTTGCACTGAGGCAAATGTTGGGGGGACCCTGAGCCTCCCCCCCAGAGCAGGGATGTGGCATGGGAAGGGGTGGCCCAGCCTGTGTACCCACCAAAGGGGCGGCTGCTCCAGCTCATCACATTCGAGGACAATGTGTCTGCAGTTGCCAAAACGGAGTCAGCCCTGGGATGAACTTCCCCATCCTCAGTGTGGATCTTGTGTCCTGCCCTGGTCTTTGCAGAGCATCTCCCCACCATTGCGGCGCTGTCCCTTCAGCCAGGCTGCCTGGTTATTTTACTTTGGCTTGGCAATATCTCCTGTCTCACATCAAACTCTTGAGCCAACTTTCGTGTCGCTGGAGGCTGACTCCTTCATCTGTGATTCATGATCCTAATTGCGAGGCTTTGTGTTCATAAAGCATCTGGTGATCCTCCGGGGAGGGCGTTTGGATGGCAAAGCATTGTTCTGGGACTGACGGGTGGAATGCCAGGGTTGTGGGATAGGTATGGGACCTTTGGTCACCCCTCTACAACAGCACCAAGCCTCCTTCAGCTCCTCTCCAGTGCTAGAGTGCCAGCAGGCAGCTGCCAAGCCATGGCTACTGCCCTGTGTCCCCCTGCATCCATGGGGATGCTGTGAACATGTGGAGGTGCTGTGCTGCTCATGCATGGCTGCTGGGATTGTCTCAGGGGCGAGAAAGTCCAGAAGAGAATATGCTTCAGGAGCTAGCTGTGATGTGGTTGCAGGAAAGGCAGAGGAGAGCTGCTGTCTTTCAGCAGGTTGTGGAACCTGGCTGAGCAGCTTTTTGCTAAAAAGATGGAGCAGGGATTGGAGTCTGCGGTGGCAAATAAGTCTTTGATCATGAACCGTGATTTAAAAATGCATCAGCTTGCAGCCAGGGAGCTGGTTTGACATCTGTGGCACAGCAGAGCAGAGGCCTTGGCTCTGCCCTTGGACTCTGGGGCCAGCGTTTGCCAGACGGTGCCCGGGGAAGCTGCTTCCAGCTGTGTTGGTCTCAATTCTGCCACCATCACCTTCTGCCAGGAGTGTGAGTCACGGAGGACCTCCTGGTTCAGGATGTGATGATGGAGAGCGCTGTGTGTCTGTCTGTATGTTTGGACAGGGGGTTTCTCCCAGCCCTCCTGACCCGCTGTCCCTCCCGCAGCTGCAGGTGCATACCTGCCACCCTTGCAGCAGGTATTTCAAGCGCCGCGTCGGCCCGGGATAGGAACTGTTGGGAAGCCCATCAAGCTCTTGGCCAACTACTTTGAAGTGGACATTCCCAAGATCGATGTCTATCACTATGAAGTGGATATCAAGCCCGACAAATGTCCACGCAGAGTCAACAGGTAAGGCAAGTATTAGAGGTTTTGGCACTAGTTCTTGGCTTCCAGTTTCCCTGCAGGGGCTCCCTAAGTGGCTGTCTCTGTCTTCCCCAGTGGAAGCCATCAGGCTGAGGTGGTGGCAGGGTCACCGTGCTGCCAGGAGCCACGGCTGTGTTTGTGCAGCAGTGCTGGTTCCTGCTCCCAAGAGCCTTGGAGGTCCTGAACACCCTCACAGTCCCCTGCCTCTTCACAGCAGCTGTGCAATTTGGGCAACAATCCCATATTTAAAAATAGCAGGCTCAGACCTCAGGCCATGGTGTACTTTTCTTTGTTTTTCTTTTTGACATCCTACTCGCTGCTTGTCCCCTCCTGCCCCGGCAGGCTGGGTAGCTCTGTGCCCTGATGGGCTGTGAGCAGATGCTGTGTGTCCGGGGTCCTTCCTGCTCAGGGGGACCCAGCTCTGCTCTGGGATGTTCTGCAGCTCTGAGGGTTGGGGCTGGGCAGGTTGCAGATGGTGTCAGGCTGGAAAGGAAATGGTAAAACAAACCTTGTCCTTCTCTTCTTTGCCCGTGCCCCTTTCTCTTGTCCCGTTCACCTGCGCAGGGAAGTCGTGGAGTACATGGTACAGCACTTCAAACCACAGATCTTTGGCGACCGAAAGCCAGTCTATGATGGGAAGAAGAACATCTACACTGTCACAGCCTTACCCATTGGAAATGAGCGGGTAAGAGCGGGGCCACAGACCCCGTGCAGGCCAGCACCAGGTGCCTCGTGCTGAAAACAACCTCCCCCTCATGTCTGCCATCATCCCTTCCATCCCTTCTGCACCCAGGTTGACTTTGAGGTGACTATCCCAGGGGAAGGCAAGGACAGGATATTTAAGGTCTCCATCAAATGGATGGCAATCGTGAGCTGGCGCATGCTGCACGAGGCCCTGGTCAGCGGGCAGATCCCTGTTCCCCTGGAGTCTGTCCAGGCACTGGATGTTGCCATGAGGCACCTGGCTTCCATGAGGTACCTGTGCTGGGGTGGCAGGGGTCATTTTGTGAGCACCCAGCGTGCCAGGGAGGGGACCAGCTGCCCTTGACAGGCTGTCATGGTTGGGAATGGCCTTGATGGTCTTTGGGAGGAGGTGGCACTGCTTGGTGTGATGGCTGTGGGTGTTCTTGCAATAGCAGTAAATGGGGGATGCAGCTCAGGGGAGCTGGGGGTGCTTCATGGGCACTGCTGGTGGGGCTGGTGTGTGCCATTCAATGACATTTGCTTGGTTTGCAGGTACACTCCTGTGGGTCGCTCCTTCTTCTCCCCCCCCGAAGGTTACTACCACCCCTTGGGGGGTGGCAGGGAGGTCTGGTTCGGTTTCCACCAATCGGTCCGACCTGCCATGTGGAAGATGATGCTCAACATTGATGGTGATGTATTTTTCACTCTGGGGAACTGCAGCAGTGGGGCTGGGTGTGTTTGGGGAGGTTGGATCCGGCCGGCTCTTGGCCAGGTCTCTCAGCTGGGAGAGATCAGAGACGGATCCTGGTGTCTGTCCCGCAGTGTCGGCCACTGCCTTCTACAAAGCCCAGCCTGTAATCGAGTTCATGTGTGAGGTGCTGGACATCCGGAATATTGACGAGCAGCCCAAGCCCCTGACGGACTCACAGAGAGTGCGTTTCACCAAGGAGATCAAAGGTAGAGCCCTGGGGAGCACTGGGGACCTGACCCCAGGCACTGGTGTGTCTGCTGCCACCCCTGCAGCGGGGTTGGGGGGGTGCACGTTGCCTCCCTCCTCCCCTGCACAGAGCAGACGGTTCATGTTGGTGGTGTCCTGGAGAAGCTGGGGGGGGGGAGGGGACTGGCTCTCACCTTTGCCAGTGACTCCATGGTGTCCCTGTCTCATGTCAGGTCTGAAAGTGGAGGTCACCCACTGCGGGCAGATGAAGAGGAAATACCGCGTGTGCAACGTCACCCGGCGGCCGGCCAGCCACCAGACGTAAGGAGAGGGGGAAGATGCCCTGGAAAAATCAGTGTTCTGCCTTTTAGCAGCTGCTGTTGTTGTTAGGGAGAGCTGGAGGGGAAACTCCAGCTCAGGATGGCACAGGGAGATGGGCTCTGGGTGCAGCAGCTCGTGCAGCTCTGTGTCATGTGTGGTGGAGGCGGGTGGGATGCAGGAGATGGTGGGAAGCAGAAGATGTTCTGTCTGGCAGGCGGCGGGCTGGAGCGGACATGCCAGGAATTGTCCTAGATTTTACCTCCAAGTTTGGTTTTCTTCCTTCTTAAAATAGACACTGCCAAAGCAGAAGCTTTGTCAGGGGATAAAGTGATTTTTCTGCCTTGAAATTATTTGCACATGTCTGGGAGTGGGCAGGCCTGGGCACCCCTCTGTGTTAGGGGGACTGCCCTGTCCCCCACTAATGGGGACAGCACCACGGAGTGGTGCCCTCAGTACTGAGCTGTCAGGTGCTGCAGCCCATGATGGTCCCAGGTATTTGCCCCAGGAATTGCCCCTGGTGAGGCTTGGAAATAAAACGGGGCTTGAGGCAGAGGTTGGAGGGAGCAAACAGCCCCTTCAGACCCCCCTGGTACAGGCAGCAGTGCTGGGGCAGGGGGGCTGTGCCCATGCTCTCTACTGGGGGTGCTGAGTGCAGCTGGAGGGGGTGGGATGTTTTTCAGGCTGTCAGCCCCTCAAGTTTCTGCAGTGTTTCCAGATAATTTTGCCAACAGTAGGAAAAAGAGAAAAAAAAAAAGAAAAATGCAGGACATGTTGGCTCATGCTGTGCAAACCCAAAGTCTGGCAGAAAATCTCCTGGTTTTTGCCTGATCCCAAAGCAGCAGTGCCCACTGAGACTGGCGCTGTCAGGCTGCAGAGCCCCCTGAAGGGGTCCCCTCCCACACCACAGCCCCAACTCGGGGTGTATCTGGCTGGGTTTGTGTGCCTGTTGCTGCGTGTACCCGTGGCCCCCGGGCTCCAGCATCCTCAGTTCCCAACCCTGGGGCTTGGCGAGCGCGGGAGGAATGCGATGCTGTGCCAGGGTGCTGGGCTGCCTCGCCTGTCTAATTCTGGCTTCATAAAGAATATCGAGGCAATTTTTCATTTTCATGGAGCTCTTGATGGAGTTGGGAACTGCTGGTGCTGGTTGAGTTTGGGTGTCACACACTCTGGCTATGGGCAGCAGGGTACCCCTCCACACTGCCATGGGAAGGGTGATTTTTCACCCATGTTTTTGGAGGGAGATGCACCCCTCCTGCCCACCGTGTTCAGCCCACCCCACAGCTGCTGCCCTGTGCCGGGAGAGGCTGTTTAACCTCTGCCTGGAGCTCAGCTCCCAGGGAGGGCATCAAGCACTGAGGTCCTCCTGAGTGCCATTGTGCTGTGTTCTGTACCTGACAGTGGCATGCACGGCATGTCCTGCAATAAACACTTGTCCTGATTAGCTGGATTAGTGAGGGAGAGCTTTATTTAGGGACCTCGGTCCCACACTGGGATCACAGTATTCCTGACTCAATTTCTGAAAATATCACTCTTCTGCTTTTGATTTTCTTTCATGGTAGCTGGGGGTGGGAACCTGCCAGCTCCCTCTCTTCCCAGCCTGAGCAAGTAGTGTAGTAATGCAGTAGACACTCTGGAAGTGTTTGTTTGGAGTGGGTGCATCCTTCGTGTTCTGCCTCTGCCAGGTTCCCCCTGCAGCTGGAGAGTGGTCAGACTGTGGAGTGCACAGTGGCTCAGTACTTCAAGCAGAAATACAACCTGCAGCTGAAATACCCCCACCTACCCTGTCTCCAGGTTGGCCAGGAGCAGAAGCACACGTACCTGCCCTTGGAGGTGAGTGTCAGCTCTTCTGGGTGCTGTTTCCCTGCTGCTGCAGGCTTGGCACCTCCGTTCTGGGGCTGGGTACAGGGCCTGAGGGCCGTGCCATGGGGCAGCTCAGCTCTGCTCCCCTGTGTCTCACCTCTCCCTAACCCTGGGTTGCTGCCCCTTCTCCCGTGCAGGTGTGTAACATCGTGGCAGGCCAGCGGTGTATCAAGAAGCTCACAGACAATCAGACATCCACCATGATAAAAGCAACAGCCAGGTCTGCCCCAGACAGGCAGGAGGAAATCAGTCGCCTGGTACGTGGGATGAGGCTGCGGGAGGGATGGTGTCGGGGTACAGGTTATGGGGTCATGTCTGTGATGAGCCTTGTGGTCCTGCTCTTCAAAAGCTCTGCACTGGAGAGCTGTGACCTGCTCAGAAGATGGATGCTCAATGGGTTGGTTTTATCCCCCTCTTTTCACTGAATCCCTGGTCAGAGATGCCTGAATCATGGGAGGGTTTGGCCCTTGGTGCTAAAGCATTGCCCTCAGCTCTTGACTTTAGGTGCCCGTGTTTCCCAGCCAGCTGAAGCTGTGCAGTCTGCAGCAGTTGGTCTCACTCCTTCCCATGGCACTTCCTTCTCTCTGCAGATGAAAAATGCCAGCTACAACCTGGATCCATATATCCAGGAGTTTGGGATCAAGGTGAAGGATGACATGACGGAGGTGACGGGCAGGGTGCTGCCAGCACCCATCCTGCAGTATGGAGGCAGGGTAAGCCAGGCTGTGTTGTGCAGGGAGGTGATTTCACACCAGAAAATGCTGTTTCTCTTGTGCTACCTTCAGGTTTGTAGGTTAGACCTATGATCTTTTTGTTGTGCTTTTTTTTTATTTAATCAGAACACCTTGGGATTAGGTTTGGGGTTTTTTTTTGTTTGTTTTTGGTTTTTTTGCAATATAACTGTTCTGAAAATGTGATAGTGTAGCCAAGAGTCATTTGGTGACTAAAACAGTGGGCTGAAGGCGAGAAGGATGCTCAGGGCAAGGCAGCTCAGGTGAATTTTCCATCACTGCTGAGGTTGTGCTCGCCCATCGCCGAGCGCGGCAGCAGCCCCTGGCAGTGCGTGGAGCTGGTGAGGGTGTGCAGCTCGGTGCTGGGGAGCACCAAGCACCACGCACCTGTGGGTGCTGCCGGGGGCTCTGACCCTCTGTTTGCCTTGCAGAACCGGGCCATTGCAACTCCCAACCAAGGCGTGTGGGACATGCGAGGGAAGCAGTTCTACAACGGCATTGAGATCAAAGTCTGGGCGATTGCTTGCTTTGCCCCGCAGAAGCAGTGTCGAGAGGAGGTGCTGAAGTAAGGAAAGGGGCAGCCCATGAGGGTGGGGAGGTGTGGGGCAGATCTGGGGGGTGGTGTGGCCACCCCGCTGCTTCCAGCCAAGGGCTGCACGTCCTTCGTTGTTGCCACCGGATCTGAGTGACAACTCGTGGTACAAACCTGATCCGGGTTCGGGCTGGGTGTTGAGGCTGTTTCTGGTGGTTTATCCAGAGTGCCTGCCTGTTTGTCCTGGCTGCAGACAGTCCCTGAGCCATGGTAGAGCCTGCCAGGCACGCTGGCTGATGGGAGCTGACAGTCAGGCTCCCCCAGCTCTGCCTGTACACCAGGCAACTGCAGCATCTGATGCTGCCAGGCCTAGAGCTGTGTTAGCTCTCCTCAGCTGAACCTCCACAGAGGGGTGGGGTTGTGAGGGATATTAAATTGAAAGTTTCCCCAGTGCCCTCTCTGAAATTATATGATTAACATAGGAAGCATCCTAACTCCCCATGCGTCTTTATTACAGAGAAGTTTTGGGCTTTCTGAAGAGCTTTGGTAGCTTAGAGAGCCTGGTTTGGTAGCAAAGGGGACACAGAGAGGGGACGGTTTTGACTTAGGGGAATGGCCACCTTGGTTTGGGATTCTGCTGGTGACTCTGGTTTCTCTTGAGTGAGAGTGGATGCACTGAGGTGAGCATTTTGTGTGCCTCCTCTGGGTGTCTGGGGCAGTGAATGTTTGTGATGGTTTGGAGCAGCTCAAAGTCTCCACATCCGCAGTACCTGGGAGAGGTGGGAGTGACACTGCACTCCTCTTGTGTGACCTCTTTGGGGCAGAGCTGGGAGCCTCATCCTCCCTGTTGTCTCTCCCTGCATCAAATTCATCCTTGGCGATGTGAAAATTCAGAGTGTTGGCTGAGCATTTTGTCTGGTTTGGTAAGTGAAGGCTTGCACCACCTTTGCAAATCATCTGGAGATGAAGCAGGTCTGCTCCCTCCTTCTCCAGCTTTCTAATGGAGAGCAGCTTGTGGCTCCATCACTCTGCAGGAGGAGTCAGGACATGGGTAAGAGGGTGCCAAGAGGGGATGGCTCAGCTCTGACACGTGTTGGTCTTCCATTCCCCACCCCGTGTGTGTGCTGGATGCCGTAAAGCCACAGATGTGATGTGATGTCCCCCTCTCTGTCCTGTGCCTGGCACTCTGGCTGTGGGTCCCTTCTCACTCGTGGCTGGGGTGTGTGGCAGAGCTGCCATGGGGAAGGACTCTGGGCTGAAGGCTTCTCCTCCTGGGCACAGGAACTTCACAGACCAGCTACGCAAGATCTCCAAGGATGCAGGGATGCCCATCCAAGGCCAGCCCTGCTTCTGCAAATATGCCCAGGGGGCAGACAGCGTGGAGCCCATGTTTAGACACCTCAAGAACACCTATTCTGGGCTTCAGCTCATCATTGTCATCCTGCCAGGAAAAACACCCGTGTATGGTGAGTCTGGGGCAGGGGTGGGTGGGTGCTGGAGAGAGGAGAGGGGCTTTGCTTTGGCTCATCAGGGCTATCCCTGCTCATCCTGCTGGGATTTCTCTCCCCGTTCCTGAGGGTGCTGCTGGAAGTGGTGTGTTGCTGATGGCCTCTCTGTTAACTTGCTTGCTCTGCCCTCAGCCGAGGTGAAGCGTGTTGGGGACACCCTCCTGGGAATGGCCACACAGTGCGTCCAGGTCAAGAACGTGGTGAAAACCTCTCCACAGACCCTTTCCAACCTCTGCCTCAAGATCAACGTCAAGCTTGGCGGGATCAACAACATCCTTGTGCCTCACCAGCGGTTTGTACAGCTGCTGCCTCTCACAGTTTTGGGGCTTGTTTCCCCAGTCCCTGGAGGTGCTGCCTGTCTGGCTTTCCCTGGGGAGGAAGGGGCCTGTGGGTGGCTGTGTAAAGTAACTGAAAGGTTTGCATCCTGTCTCACCTGGTAATGAGTTGTTGATGTGCCCAGGCCAGACCCCAGAGGTCAGGAGATGCTCTCTGTGCCATCTGCTCCCCTCCATTGGGTGTGCACTGCCCTGACATGGCCACAAAAGGCTGACTGCTGCTTTCTCTTCTCTCCCACCAGCTCTGCTGTCTTTCAGCAGCCGGTGATCTTCCTCGGAGCCGACGTCACTCACCCACCTGCAGGAGATGGGAAGAAACCCTCCATAACAGCTGTAAGTGCCCTGTCCTGGGCCTGGCTGTGTGCCCCAGAGCCCTGCAGGGACATGAGGGCTGGGCTGGGGCTCGTGTCCATACAGGGGTGGTGGGTCCCCGATCCCCTCCTGTCTCTCTGCAGAGGAGCTGTGGTTTTGGGGAGCTGCTGGAGAGCTGGCAGCTGCCAGCAGATGGGGCTCGTGGTGTGCTGGACCCCACGGGTGCTGCTGGATGGGGCGTGCAGGGTGGTGGGGGACTCCCCAGGAACCCCGGTCCTGCCTCCCAGCTCTGGGAGGGACCTTCCCCGTGTGGGAGAGCAGCTGGGGTGGGGTGACTGGGCTGCTTCTGAGCCTTTTGGGGAGGAGGATTTCCCTTCACCCCAAATGAATCGTGAGCACCCACCCAGTGAGTGCTGGTGGCTGGGGGGCAGCTCCAAGACATCACCTGGTGCTGGGTGCAGGGAAGGAAGAGTGTCAGGTTCTTGTAGCGTCTGTTTTAATTAAGCATGTCAGCATTTTCCTATTAAGTTCTTAACTTTCCAGGACTCATAGCTCAGGTTTTCCTTGGCATGCTAATGCGTCTTTGGAGGAGTGTTTTTTTCTTAATTAGAAGGGGTTGGGAAATGCTTTTGGCTGTTTGCTGTAGGTGTGTGGGTGGGACAGAACAGTCTGTTTCCTGGCGGCAGTGCTTCCACTCCAAAAACATTTTCTGTGGGTTTTTTGTACAGGGCCACTGTGTGGCTTTTTGTCTTAATTTTTATAAAAGCTTCTTTGAAGCTGCAGGGGAGGAGAAGGGTCAGATGGCCTTGACCTTGTCCTTGGTCTGTTGTTAATTAGACAGTGGAAGGGGGTCTGTGGCTGAGGCCAAAGGAAACAGTCCTTGAGCCCATCGACTCCGCTGATGAAGCCCAGACCCAGGAGCTCTGTTTGTGAAACCAAAAGTGAAAATGGGTGCTGAGGGCAGGGGCAGCAGGCTCAGCACTGCTCAGGCTGTGGGGCTGTGGTGCTTTCCTTCCAGGACTCTGTCTCCACCAGGGGTGTCCTTTTTGGGTCTGTCTGCCTGTACAGTATGAACTCTCCCATCTCCTGATCTGCGAGCTCAGGGTGCTCTGCCCACTGCCAGCTGTGGGTGCTGGAGGACAGCAGAGGCTGGGAATGTTCCATATCCCTCCCACCCTTCCCACTGTAACACAGGGGCCTGGCCTGGCTCTGTCTCTGCAGGTTGTGGGCAGCATGGACGCCCACCCCAGCCGGTACTGTGCCACAGTGCGCGTGCAGCGTCCTCGCCAGGAGATCATCGAGGATTTGTCCTACATGGTGAGGGAGCTCCTCATCCAGTTCTACAAATCCACCCGCTTCAAACCCACCAGGATCATCTTCTACCGCGATGGTGTTCCCGAGGGGCAGCTCCCGCAGGTGAGGACCCTGGGGTCCCCAGGGGCACCCGGGGACAGCTGTGTGCTGGCGTGTCCCCTCACTCTGCCTTCCCTTGTCTCTCCAGATCCTTCACTACGAGCTCCTAGCAATCCGAGATGCCTGCATCAAACTGGAGAAGGATTACCAGCCTGGCATCACCTACATCGTCGTCCAGAAAAGGCATCACACCCGCCTCTTCTGTGCAGACAAGAACGAGAGGGTGAGTGCTTCGGGGTGCCCGAGCTGGAGGTGGCTGATTCATCCCTGTCCTTTAGGAAGAGCCAAGCCTGACTTTGCCAAGGGGAGAGCTCACCACTGGCAGGCAGAGAGCTCGTTCTTGAATGAAACTGACTGCTGGGTTGACTCCTGCATCTGTGCACATGAGGCTGCTTCTAGAAACCCAGACAGCTGTTTGCTGTTATGAGTTACCGGGTGCTGATGATCCTGGTGGCTCTCTTGAAATAGCCTCTGTCAGCCTGAAAACATCTGTTGTTTTGGTGATAGCTGCAGCCGCTGACGTGACAGGATGAATAACCCCTTGCTTCTCACAGCTCATTCATGTGTGCCGTGCAGTCACATCGATTGCTGCTGCTTTTCCTAGATTTGATCTAAATTTACTCGTTAAATCTAATCTAACCAGACTCTGGCTTTACCTGAGCATGAAGAGTTAATCTTGCAAACAAGCTCCAGTACCTTGTGGCACAGACTCTAGTGTGCACTCTGCAGTAGTTCCTGGAGTTTCACTCACTTAATCCTCATTTCTGCAGTAGGATGGGCCAGTGCCCAGCCCTCACCCTGCCTGCTTTCTTTCTGATGCTGTTTCCTTTATCTCCATGTCATGCCTGGTGTTGATGCCTGCAGAAGATGCCAGCAAGTCTGTTCTGGCAGGGGGCAGAGCAGGATAAGCTGTTTCTGTTCCCCCTTTATGAGTACTTGGGGAGCAGCTCTGCACAGTCCTCTCAAACTGAGGTGCTGAGTTGGAAACACTCCACCATGGCCAGGTGTAGGGCAGGTGTGTTGTAGGTACAAGGTGGTACTCTAGGCAACTGGAAGTCACCAAACTGCAGTGCTTGGATTTCTCTTTCTGTTCCCTATAGATTGGGAAGAGTGGGAACATCCCAGCAGGAACGACAGTGGATACAAACATCACCCACCCCTTTGAGTTTGACTTCTACCTGTGCAGTCATGCAGGCATTCAGGTACAGTGCTGCAGAGCTGGCTCTTGGGGTGCTGTGGAGTTTATTTGCCCCTTGCTGCAGATTGCACCCTTGTGCATCTGACCTGGCCCTGTCACAGCCTCCTCCTGCCCCTGGCTGCCATGTGGGCACTTGGCTCCAAGCTTCCACTGGGGAGGTTTGGCGAGCAGATGCTGGGAGGGCACTGCTGCTGCTGCTGCGTTATGTGGCATGTACTCGGTTTCTCTCCTGGAGCCAAGGAACTTTCCTCTGAGATTTTTCTTCCTCCCGAGCAGCCAATTCAGCAGCTTGTCAGCTGGTGTCTGAGCGTGCCGGCCTCGCTGGGGCGCCTGGTTGTCAGCAGGGACCTGTTGTCTGGCCGTGGGCGGCAGAGCTAGGGCCAGCCCTCCCTGGAGCAGGCAGCTTGCTTTGCAGCTGCCTTTCTTTGGGCAGCCAAGATTAGTCAGAAACTGTACTGAAAAAATTGCTCTCATTTAATCTGCAGCTGCTTCCACGAGGGAGGTTTTTTGGCTCCCCCCTGCTCCCGCAAGAACCCCAGGGAGCTGGCCCGTTCTGGGGGGAGTTGGTGTGAGACACAATGTGGGCTGGGGACAGCTGGGGATGGCAGTGCCCGGGCACGGGGCAGAGGTGTTGGTGGTTTGTACCCTGGTGCCTGAGCACAGGTGGGGTTTCCAGCTTCGGGAAGCACAGGCATCACTCCCGCCCAGGCTGTCTGCTGAGTCTTTGGGATCAGGGAGAGGTGATGAGGGTGTCAGGCAGCTGCCTGTGTCTGTGCAGGCAGCTCACCTTTCACACTCTCCCCAATCCTTCCCAGGGCACGAGCCGGCCATCCCATTACTATGTGCTCTGGGATGACAACCGGTTCACCGCGGATGAGCTGCAGATCCTCACCTACCAGCTGTGCCATACCTACGTGCGCTGCACCCGCTCCGTCTCCATCCCAGCCCCGGCGTACTACGCCCGGCTGGTGGCATTCCGAGCACGGTACCATCTCGTGGACAAGGAGCATGACAGGTGAGGGGACCCGGGTGGCCCCCCAGGAGGGCAGACCCCAGGGATGGGCAGGGGGCATGAGAGCCTTGGAAGTGCCTGTGTCAGCGCAGTGCTGCAGAGACCCTCTCCAGCGGGGGAGAACTGCACGTGGCTGCATCCTCTTATGTCCCAGCCTAGGGGGATTGGGGGGTAAAGGAGGTTTAAATCCATCCTGAGCTCTTTCTGGGCCTGGGAAAGCATCCCAGGGGTGTTGGAGCTTCACTGGCCACCTCCAAGTGCTGGAATCTCTGCAGTGCCAGGCAGGGTCATTGGCATTCTCAGCACTGAGGTGCCTCCCTGTGCCACCAGCACCCATGGACCCTGATCTCCGTGGTGTTTCCTCACCATTCCTGGGGGAAATATGAGATAATTATGGAGTGATTTCCTTGATTTGCAGTGGCGAGGGCAGCCATATATCTGGACAGAGCAACGGCAGAGACCCCCAGGCCTTGGCGAAGGCTGTGCAGGTTCATCAGGACACTTTACGTACCATGTACTTTGCTTGAAAGCCTAACTTTTGTTACCTCACTCAAGAAAGCTTTCAGATTTGTAGGAGCCATACAAAAAAGGAAGCATTGGGATACCTTGTTTTTTTTCCAATGAGAAATCACTGCAGGGCAGGCAGCGTCGATTCGAGGCAGGAGACCAGCACCATGGGACAGAAAGATCCAACACCTTTGTAGGATTGGAAGAGACTGATTATTTTTTTAATTTTTTCTGGCTTTGCAAAATTTTGACCTGACCAAACACATGAAGGCATTCAAGGAAGGGATAAAACTCCCAGGAGGTGGAAGCAGGTTTTCATTTTTAAGATGCAATACTATAGACTCCTGACTGTGAACTGGCGGATTTGGTCCTCCGTTGCCCACCAGGCGCTGGTAGGTATTTTTGTGGGGGTAGGGGGGAGGGGATTTTTAGAGCCTTAAAACAGAAGACTAGATTTATAAAACTAATATTTTAGAATATGAGATGCTTTAATGGGTTAAGGGGAAAAACAACTAGTTTATAGGAGAATTCTGACACTAACAGTTCCCCGCCCCCTTATAATTCCCCCCATATAATGTAAGGCACCCTAGCACTTAGCTCAGAACTGAAAACTGTCTTCCTTGTGTTACAAGCTAGTTAGCTGCTGCCGTTTGAAGCAACAGTCACAGACTTTTCCATGGGTGAGTGCCTTACTATGATGCTGCAAAATTTCAATGTTTTTAATCTTGTAAGGAAAATAGTAATCTTGTCTTGATGGTGGTCCATATTTCCATCGGAAGGAATTAATTTCTCTGGTCCTCAGTTGCAGTTTGTGTTAGCTCATGACCTCATGGTGGTTAAACTCCATTGAAAGATGTGCACTTTCATATAGGACACGTTTAATGGCTGCTGACCCATTTTTGTTTCCAATGTACTACTTGTTATTTAAAACTGTTCCTGACAAATGGGGGCGTCTTCATCCCACGAGGACAGAAATCGCTATCGATTTTTTTTTTCTTTTTCTTTTTTTTTTCCTGAATTTTTATGATGGACACCGGGATTTTTTTACTAAACATTATTTTTATACGATACTGAGTCTGTTGCCAAAATACACAAGTCATTAACACAGAGTTTACATCACCGTGCTCTCATGCCAGAGATTTCTAAGGTTCCCTCTCTGCTGAGTGTTGCCCACCACGGGCCATGCAGCGCCGGGTGCTCCTCGGTGCCCGTCTCCCGTGTGTCTTCAGCACACGTTTGCATTCTGGAGCACCACGTACCCCAGCTCCAGCCCCTCCAAACTATCACCCTCTCTGCTGCTAGGTTTTGCTGCTCTTTGTGTCATGGTATCACTGATCTCATGCACAGGGTTGTTTTGTTGTTGTTTTGGTTTTTTAATTCTAAAAGCACACCAGATTCTTTCCTTCGCCAGAATGATGAAATCTTTGTTGTTGTCATGGGGCAAACTCCCACTGATGTGTGTTTGTAACAGGAAAAAAGCCTTTTTCCCAACAGTGGCATAGTGGTGGCTTTTCAGACTCGTTTTTCTGCACAGAATGACTGTGCTGCACAGCAGGGCAGTTGTAGCAACTCATTGCTGATATCATGCAGGCAGATTATCCATTTTTTTGTATCAAAGTGTGCACAGAACTTCCTACAAAAGAAAGAATTACGTGCACACTCCTGCCCAGCTCTTTCAGGGAAGAGCTCCATTGTCATTTTACTGACTAACACAAGGGCATTCCCCAGGCAGATCCCCCACAGACACTGCCCCTGGTCAGCACATATGGACAGAAGCACACCTTTTTGTTTTGTACTTTCTGACGTTTAATCTTGCCTTGCCTTCATGAAGCCCACCTTGGTCATGTTGGCCCCTTGATCTGTCCTAGCACCAGGAATTCACTCTACCCCTTTTCCTTTTGGGCAACGTGTTTGTGAAAAATGAAGACATCACTATGCTATGCAAACTAAGTGCTGAGCCCACTGATGTCACATTTCGTGAAGATCCTACGTTTAGCACAGTCCTATTTTCTCTCAAGACTACAGTATTTGGTTCATATTCTACTTTGCACCTTGTGTCAACCTCCACTGCTGTATACCTGCAAGGTGATGGGGAGGAGACCAGGAACTATTCGTGGTCAGTAGGGTAGTGACCTCCTAGGAAGGCTTTTAGAGAGTAGGGAATGCATCAACACTCAGTGTCAACAGAGAAGCCTACATTCCTCTACACAAGTGCCTGCATAGTGACACAAATCCAGCACCTCTCCATCTCATCCTCAGAACTCTGGCTTGTGTTCATTGAAAGCAAAATGATCTCAGAGGGGGGCTGCACCTGCTCACCTTGTGTTAGAAAGCCCCTCAGTAAGAATAAAATCGGGGTTGCAGTCAAAGTTCTCTCTGCAAATCAGTTTGTTCACCAGCATTACAATGGAAAGCACCTGGCTGCTCTTCCGCAGCAAGGGGCAAAGGTATTTTGGTTTATAGTTTTTATTTTAGTGTTTTAGTTTAGAATTCTGAGATGTCTTTTAGTAGCTATGGCATAGCACGTGCCATTTTTAACCATTTGAAAAGAGATAGTGTGGGCATTTACAGAAACAGCTTGTTGCTCTGTAACAATTTTTTTTAACCTTGAGACTTGAAATGTAAAATGGACCTTTAAGATTTGCACTCATTTGTAAGGTGGCTGTTCATAGAAAACTATGAATGAAGACTTGCTGATGTAGCACCTACTTTTCACAGCAATTTTAACTACACAAAAGCTTCACAGCTTCTGAAACTCTCAGCTGTTGACTTGCAGATTGTGTTCTGCCCTTATTTCACCCTCTGCGTTGGGTTTTCATGGTTTTGAATAAACAAAAAAGCCAAACTCAGTAGCTGCTGTGCCCTTTAAGCCCTATTTCCATTTTGAAGACATTCAGAAGGGGTTTGAGTTACCCGCATGTTTTGTATCATGGACTATGCACTGTACCTCCTCCGCAGCTCCAGCATTCAGCATTTTCACCCCGTTCTTGGCCGAGATGCAAACGAGTAAGTGCATGTCGAGGTGCTCTGTGTTTTGCTCCCCATAGCAGCTAGGTGTTAACATATCAGGATCTGTAGTTAGCCACAAACCCCAGACGGACAGCCCCGGAGTCTCTGCCTTCTCCGTGTGCACGTGTTCCTCCTGCAGCTGGAAACATGGCAGGGTGCATGCAGCCTTGGGGGAAGAGGAGTCATTTCTGTTTACCCATCTGTTGTTGAACGCTCTTTGTTTCCCTGATCTCATATCTGAAGGTGATGGGGGGTCGTGGGGCAGAGCCCCCTCTCCCAGCAGCTCCCGGGGTGGTCGGGGTCTTCTGGTGCCCACGAGCTGATGTCTCAGTGTCAAAGAGCCCAAGCGTTCAACGTTGCCTCGCAGAAAAGTTTTCTTCTTGGAAAATGAGTGTGAAATAAAAGAATGTGATTGTTTCAGGAAGGGAAGCCAGACAGCAGGACAGCAATAAACAAGTGAAACTCATATCTTGCCTGAGTGATTTGCACTTCAATAGTTGTGAAAGAAAATCTATGGGACTCCAGTGCTTTTGTGTTCAGTTTCTAGCCCCTTTCGTACCTCCTTGATATGAGCAAGTGTTGAACTGTACATGGGGTGTTTACAAGACACTCTGGGTTGTTCTTTTTGCTTTAGCTTGAACTGTGTGGTCCGTTTGTTAAATAGACGTGAACAGTTGATGTACAGTACTTACTGAACAAGCAGCAGCACAAAACTTATTTTATTAAGAAAATATGGCTTATATTTTAAAGGTTGAATATCAATTTTTTTTTTTTGTACGCGTGGAATTCAGACTGGTAAAGAGTAACAAAATCCTTGGATTAGGCCAAAAGAAAATACTGTAAGATCATAACCACCTCTTTATTAAAGAAACCGGTATGATTAAAGAGCTCCAGAACATTGTATTTATATTTTATTTGATTTGATTGCCTTTGTGGATTATTTTTTTTTAATTTTTTTTATTTTTTTTTGCCTTGGTCCTGATTTTTGCTTGCAACTTTTGACTTTGCAGTCCCAAGTGTCTGTTACCCTGTAACTGTTGGCAGAAGACCTAAATAAAAGCAATGTGAACACGTTGGGGTGACACTCCTGAGTCAGATTGTTTGGGGAAGGTGGACGTGCAGTCCCAAGTGCTCGGGGACAGCAGTGAGGTGCTGACTGGAGCTGAACTGTGCAACATCCACCTGGAGCATCCAACTTTCAGGTTAATGAAATACTTAAGTAAACAACTGTGTGCTTAAAGCTGCTCAGAATACAGCTTTAAGTGCCACTTTTTGTTAAAATGTCATCTGAGAATTGACTTCATTTGAGCTCCCTGGGTTATTTGGTATCAGAAGCATACACCAAAATCTGCTGCTTCAAAAGGCTCTTGGCTCAAGGTGCTTTGAGGACAGATTTTGGGTCCTTTTGGGCTGGGGTTAAACTTGATCCTCTGGTGGTTCTGTACTGCATTGTGTTTTACATTTCCCAGCTTTGGACTTCCTTGTCAATATCCTACAGTTTATGGTTGTCTCTTGGGGGCCCAGCACTGGAGGTCGTTTGGATCTGCTTGTGCTTTACCTCACAAATGTGTATGGACATACCTTTAGCAGATAAATTATTGAGCAGCTGAGCTGTAACTGTGTTGTTGAATAATGTGAAGCCATTTTAAGGAAGCTCTTGCTAATGGCATTCATGTCCTCACTAATTTCCTTTCACTGCAGCACGTGCTGAACCGAGCATCAGTACAGGTTCTGCACGCATCCTCCTCCTGGATTTAATATCCCCTTTTATTTAAATCCTCTTGCTTTTGCAGTTCCAAGGGGGCTGTTTCAGTGAAAGAGGCCTAACAGAAAATTGTGCCTTGAGCAGCTGGGTCTGAAGTCCTGGAAAAGAGGTCGGGCTCCTCGGTTTCAGGTGTTGGGTTGGCATTTGAGCCCTGGTTCTGGTTACAGTGGCCCAAGCTGCAGAGTGCCTGCCTGCCTGGCTCCAGGGTGGGCTCCCTGCAGGGATGTCTTTCCCCACCCTATCTTCTCCATCTTGCTGATCACATTTCCCCTTCCCTCTCAAGATTTCAGTCAGGGAAATATTCTAGTACTTAACTTTATATTTTCACGGTTTTAGGATTCTTACATCCTCGCTTTCCTGCTAACTAAATTTAGGGTTTTTTTAAAGACTGATTTAGCTGGCAGTCTCCAGTATGGTCATGCTGAAACCTGAGTATCAAACTCCTGAAATTCCAGCTCTTTGGATAATAAATGCCCCTCTCCCCACAGCACAGCTGAGATCATCCTCAGGAGGAGCAGGCTCAGACCTGCTGGGATGGGGATAATGTTCTGACCCACACGGGGAGCGGAGCTGCACAGCCCCGTGCTCGGGATCGCTTCCCACGGGATCGCTTCCCACGGGATCGCTTCCCACGTTCCCCCCTGCTCGCCGGGTGGGAGTTTCTGCACCACCCCCGGGTGCTGAACACCGGGAGAGACGCTGCCAGAACCCGGGAGCCTCAGAACGGGCCCGACGGCAGCCATTGGGTTCCCGGGGGAATGCTGAAGGATCCCGCGCGGTCCCCAGGTTTTCCAGCGGGAAATCCCCGGTGGCAGCGGGGGGAACCCCAGCGCTCAGGCTTCACGAGTGGCTCCTGCCCGTGCTCAGCCCCCATGGGGACGGCGGCGGGAGCGGGACCGGTGCCCCGACAGCCCCGCGCTCTGCGCACCGACACGCTGGGGGGGCCCCGATCCCGCTCCGGTCCCGGTCCCGCTCCCGCCCCGTTGCCAGGCAACGCCTCCCGCCTCCGCCGCGCGCCTCCGGCCACGTCCGGCCCCGCCCTCTTCCCGCTCGCCCGCCCGCGCGTACACGCGCGCGATCCCGGAAGCCCCGCCCCCGGAAAAAGAGGCGCGCGTCCCGGCGGGCGTGGGCGGGGCTTCCGGCGGTTGGGGCGGGCGGGAGCGGGAGCGGGAGCGCGCGCGGCGCGGCGGGGCAGAGCGGCAGCGCGAGCCGGGGCTGCGGGCGGCCACGCAACTTCCGCCCGGGGGCTCCGGGAGCCGCCGCCGCTGCCTGAAGGGACGGGAGCGGAGCGGGCGGGACTGGACGGGACGGGACGGGACCTGCGGGCGCTCGAGGCCACGCGGCGGGGCCTGCGAGGAGCGGGCCGGGCCGCCGCCCCGCGCATCCCAGCGCAGCCCCCAACCGGGCCGGGCCCGGCGCACGGCGGAACCCGCAGCCCCGAGCGGCTGCGCCCAGCTCCATGAATGGAAATCGGCAGCGCAGGTGAGGGCGGGCGGCGGCGGCGGGGCCGGGGCGGGCTGAGGGCCCTGCGGCGGGGCAGAGGGGGGGGGGGGGGGGAACGGGGGAACGGGGCCGGCCCTGCCCGCGCCCCCGCCCGCTGCCGTTTGGCCGCAGCCCGGGGCTCGCCGCGCCTTACCCCCCCCCGGTTCCCGCCCCGTCGGAACGGCTTGGGCAGCGGGGCCGGGCCGAGCGGGTTCTCCCGGTGGGTTCTCCGGGCCTGGAGGAGCTCTGCCCCGGTGGCCGAACGGGGGGGGAGTCCCGGGAGCCCCTGTGGTACCGCTCCGGTAACCGGGAGAGCCGGGCTGGGCGTCCGCTCCGCTTCCCGTTTTCCTGTGTTGGAGTGAATGAATTTCTTGCATTTCATAACCGGTGTTTCCCAGGCAGCGGCTGCAGGCCGGCTTGCATAACCGGGAACTGCGACGGTGTCTTGGAGATCCCGCCCGGCCCGGTGCTGCGGTACCGCTGGGTGCGTTGGTACCGGCAGTGCCCGGGGCGGCTTCTCCCGGCGGGTAGGGGTGAGGCTCCGAACCGCTCTGCTGGAATTGTAAAGCTCATGACAGGAGCCTGTGGGAATCCTCCTGCCAGCCCCAGCCCTTTGGGGTTTGTTCTGTGGGGAAGGCACACTGAGTGTTTATAAACTGTGCTGGAAATGGGAGTTGGAGAAGGAAGTTCTGCCTCAGTGTATCCAAGGAATTTATCTTCAGGTGTGACAGAAAAAGTGGAAAGAGGCTCCAGGTTTGGGGAGGTTTAATTCCTGGATGGCAAAGGGAATGTCAGAGCAGCCTGAGGTCCCCGTCTGTCCCTTCAGGAGGTGCCACAGGCGGTGAAGATGTGAGGCTGAAGGTGTCAGTGCAAAACCTGAGTTTTCAGCCCTTCATCTATCTCTGTAACTGATACGGAGATGTAAGTTAGGGATGGTTTTGGCTGGAAGAACTTGCTGCCTCAGCAATGTCCTTCCTGAGGTGTTTGGTGGGGTTGAAACCATTTTGGAAAGGTTTCTGGATTTCAGCAATCTGATGGGACTCAGCTCATGGTCTGTAGCTGTTAAATACTCTTTATTTTAACCTGGTACAGTTCTGCTTGTCTCACTGACACAAAACACATCTTCAAGAGTAGCGTGCACATCTGTCAGGTTTTGTTTGGTGCCAGTCACATCAGAGTGCTGTCTTTGTCTTTGTTTGCATTTCATGAACTGAACCATCCCCAGTTCCCTGCATTTTGTGGTGAGTGTCAGGCTGGGCTGCCTGGAGGCTGGTGTGTGTCTGATGAAGCCCTGCAGACATCTGTAATCTTCTGTTTGCTTGTCTGTACAAAGTTTGGGCAGATAAGATTCCCAGAGTCTGCTTTTCTCTTTCTGTGATGAGAGGAGTGATTTGGGAGGACCATTACAAGTTACATTTTTGTGGCTGGGGTAGAGGAATGAATCAGAAGTGCCATCAAAAGTTACTCTGCTCCAGGACACGTGGGATGGGAGGCACCGAGGGACTTTTCCTCTGGGGTTTCAGTGGGAAATGTTTGACTCACAAGATGAACTTTACAGATTGTTTCATCCTCACAGCTTTATTTCCTTAGTGGTGAAGGTGTTGGGGTGTTTCCTGAGCTGGCTTCCAGTAGAAGTTTATAGAAATGGGCAAGATGCACAGCTTTACATGGCTCTGAAAGCATCTGATGTGTGTTTTAACACCACTCTGATGGAAGTGCTGGAGTCTGCCTGCAGCTGGGCTCTGAAAATCCAGCTGGTGGTCCTGAGACCTGTGTTGAGTTTGGAGTGAGAATTCCCAGTGAGCAAGGGGACTCCCTGAGTGATCAGAGAGCTCTGGATAAGTGAAGTAATTTTTCTTTCTCATTAGATGAGGCCGTCATGCAAAGCACTTACCTCTTTAATTAAAGCAAATGCTGTAGCTGGCTGCAGGTCAGTTTTGTTCTTAATGTTCATCAGTCATAGTTTCTCATTTCTTTGTGCTCTAATGTGTTTTTCTGAAAAGGAGGACACTTGCCACGAATGAATCACTCTAGTTCTGTTCACATGCAAAATTGTTAGAATGCAAAGTAAATTTTAGTTTCAATGGTTATTAAACTGAAGTTCTGTAAACAGTAGTTTATTTTGCAAGGGGCTCTCTCATAGCTTGATTCTCAACTTGAGTAATTCGACCATGTGCCTCTGGTCTTACTGTTCTGCTTTTAGGTATTTTTCAGACAGTAAACTGTCCCCTTCTTCCGAAGGGGAACTACTTACATCTTCTTTTTGAGCTTGAAGTTCTTCATGATTAGGTATTTTAACAGCTCAGAAGCATTTATTATCTTGTAAACGCTTCCAAAACACTCTGCTGTATTTTCTGTAGCTCTCTTGGCATGAAACAAGTCAGCACACACACCACACAAAATATTTACTTGTGCAGTTGGCGACCACTGAGCATGGTGTCAAAGTGTTGGGTTTTGATGAGTTTTAACACGACTTACTATCTGAAACCTTAAAAAAAAAAAATAAAGTAAGCTAACCCCCAAAAAAACCCACAAGCCTAAATTGGAGTAGGAATGTTTAGCAAATGTGGATTGCATTACTCATAAATAATGTAATACCACCCAGGGAGGCTGCTGCTGCAGAAATAAGGCAATTCATGATTTCTGGCAGAAGTAAGGAGCTTGATTGTTAAAACCAACATTTAAATACAATCTTCCTTTTTTTTTTTTTTTTTTTCCTTAAATCGAGAATTAACTTATTTTTCAGTACTGATAGGATTTTCTTTGAGCTCCACAGGCTGGGCCTCTGAGACCAGAAGCCAGGGGCCCTCTGAAAGGGAATGTTTTTTATCCTCTTCCCCTTCCATGGAGAGCATTCTCTGGTGTGCAGGCTCCAGCCTGAGGACAGGATCTGCCTTGTGTTACTGAACCAGAGTTTAAATAATATTTTACCTGTTAAGTCCTCTAGTATGTGTTTTACGCTGTTCAATTACCCATTCAATTAGAGATTTAGAACTCTCTTATAAACAGAAATAAAACTCTAATAATCTGCTAATAGATTTTGGGTTCATAATGGTGAAGCCTACAGTAGCAAAGAGGATAATTTTTTGCTGGAAGCTTACTATTGATGTAAGAAAGGGATCACCTGAAAAAAAAATAAATCTGTATTTCCTATTAGCACCTTGCTAGAAATCAGTGTTTCGCTTCGTACTGTAAAACCACATTGCGTGCCAAAAGCTTCAATTTTCTGTGAAATGGTTCGTTGAAAGTATTTTTAGGTTTCTGTGTTTGTGCTCTTTCTGTTCAGCTTTATTCTGAGGAGGGCTTGGTTTGGTTGCTAGGTAGATTGAAGGCAGTGCTTGGATGCACGTCAGCCGTGGTCTCTACCGCTGGCTGCATTGCTGTAGAAATTACAGTCCAGTGTTGTTGTGCTTGATCTTAATTCCACAGAAGAAAATATTCTGATTCAGAGCTCATTTAAGCCATTATCATGAACAATACTCTTAGTCCATTCGAGCAGATTTTTCTGTGATGTTTTGGAACGTGAGTTTCCTCATGGGGCTGGAGGTTCCTCCCTGGCTGCAGGGCCAGGCCCTGCTTCAGCAAAGGTTTTTGAAACTTTGGTTCTAGCAGTGGTTAAATAACATGAGGGAATCACTCCGCCAATCATGGCTGTTTAGAATAATACTGCTTATAGTATTTTTGGTTGGTGAGTTTATTTCCATTCTCTTGACACAGAGCTTAGGCATGGGGCTGGGTGAGTCCCTGATAGGAGCTGTCCTCAGAGCTCATCAGTTCCTACTGATGGTTTATTGGGGTTTGAATCACAGGTTTGCAGCCAGTGACACAGACTTTCCCAGTGTGCAGTCTGGCAGTTCAGTGTTTTGGAAGCAGGGTATCTGGATGCACCAGTGGGTGCTGGTGTGTTTGGACAAAGAACAGAGCTGATGTCAGAATACTCCTGCTTTTGAGTCAACTTTTCCTGGGGACCATGTGGGTCGCACAGGATGATTCCTGAGCAGCATGCTTATTCATTTATTGTTCACTTAATTCCTCTTTGCCAAAATCTGACTTCTAAGGTATTGTAGGGTGAGCTGTTTCCTGGAGGGCTGTGCATGGTTCAGCTGAGCAGAGGAAGCCTTTGTCCCACCACGGGTATTTATTTGTTTTGTTCCCCCTGCTTTGTGAGGATCCAAAGCTGGAGCCCTGCTCGTTTACCTGGCTTGGGGTAGAGCCTTTCTTTTCTCACCCAAAGATTTCAAAGTGTACCCTGCTTCATGTTAGTCACTGAGTATAATGCCTTTGTTCTGGATTTTTGTCCCTGATGGCTGGGATTCTGTTCCTCTAAGCAAAAAGGTAAACACCAGGACAGGATTCCCGTGAAGGGCTTCATCTCTTAGGAGGAGTGCTCAGTTTAACAAATTCAACTTCGTGCAACTTCCCAAGGAGACTATGGCAAAGATTTCAGTCATGCTGTGTTTGCCTGTCCAATGCACTTCCTTACCCAGTCTTCATGAAGATTGTATTCACACTCTCTCTTTCTTCTGTGCTTACGGATTTTAAGAGGATTTAAAAAAACAAGGTGGAGGAAAACAGGGCAGATCTGACTATAGGAACCTTTTAAATGTTCTCCTTATTTCAGCAGTTTTGTTGTAGCATTTCCTACAGATGCAAACTAAATATGAAATATGGTATTTATGTCTTTGTAATATTGAAATAAGCTATTGGGTAATTTATGTCACTCAGCTGTTTAGTAGTAGCTTTTTACATATGCTTATATTCTGAAAATACATCTAGAGTAAATTGTAGGGCTGCTTTTACTTTATGACAGTATTAAAATGGAGAAAAAGTTGAAGAGAACAGATGCTTGGAATGTGTTTTGCATAAGCATAGTCTGTGAGAGTGTTTTAAATGGTGCTTTTTGTTTTATGTTTTTGTTTTTATCTTAGGGATCACAGCCAAGCCCACTCAAAATTTTTTGGTAGGTTTCTGGGTACAACGAGACAAATGTCACAGTTGGAACTTTGCTTTGATCCTCATCTATTCTCAATACAAAGTTTCCTTCAAGATACTGTGATATTTTATTTTTTTTTTCCTATGAAAGGTGGAGATTAATGAAAAGACAAATAAGAGATTTTTTACCAGCCCTTGACATTCTAACTCTTCTATGAAAACAAGTGGGCTGGAATCGCAATCTCCGTCACTGAGTAGGAGTAGAGGGGAGAACTTTTAACTAACTTCATCAAATGCTCTGTAAATCATGACATTTGTATGATGAGTAATTTTTTTTTAAACTCGGGCTACAAAGCATGTTGGCTTGTTGTTCTTTCTTGACTGGAAAGATATATTTTCAAGTGGAAATACCAGAAGAAATTCTTGAAACTGGACTGCGTTAGGGCTGTGTTTGTTTTTGTAAGGCATGAGTAACCCAGACTTGAGCTGAGGATCCTCATCTAAATGATGCAAAGTAAATTAAAGATATAAAATCTTTTGATTTCATTTATGCTAATCACAGCAGCCGAAACTCATCACTAAGAAAACAGTATAGATGTGGGTGGAGACTCAAGGAGAAAAAATTGGCAGGTGTTTGCTTGTCCACAAATTGTCCTGGAATAATTGATCAGGCTGTTGCTGGGTGCTGTTGGGTGCAGCAGGTTTTCTGATGGCATCCCTTGGTTCAGGGAATTGCCTAGGACTGAACACAGGAGTACATTAGGAAGTCTCACTGGGAGACAAATCCCTGTACCTGCAAATGCAGGGAGCCTGATGTGATTTTCAGCCTGCTGACATGGAAGCAGTTAGTACCTGTGCAGCACAGCTTCTCTGCTGAGCTCATCTGCTAATCTGAGATTTTTGTTTCTGCAGGACCCGTCGGGGCACAGCCCCTGCTCATGGTGCCCAGACGTCCTGGCTATGGCACCATGGGCAAACCCATTAAACTGCTGGCCAACTGCTTCCAAGTTGAAATCCCAAAGATTGATGTCTACCTCTATGAGGTGGATATCAAACCAGATAAGTGTCCTCGGAGGGTGAACAGGTAAGAGGGTGAACTTTTTCTCATAAATTGCATTGATACCAAATTTTATAAGCAACAGAGCAACATGCTGAAGGCAACACAGTCTCTCTGTAGCTTAAATATGACTGTTGTGCTATGGAGACTGCTGTGCAAGGTCACACAAACATCAACCTCCATTCTTCAGGGCAGTGTGGATTTGATATAACTCTAAGCAGTCTGTGACTGTGTAGTTAAATGTTTCTGTAACAGTAGGAGAAACTACAGATGTTTGAACATGGGGAGTTTGAATTAAGTTGTTTTAAAATAGCAACTAAGTTTTGTTTAAAAGAAAAAAAAATCCCATTCAAGCTCCTGTTTGTAGGATAATGTCAAGCTTGCATCCAAAACCAAAATGGTTGTCACAGCTTGTTTTAGTTGGTTATGCTTTAGATAAATGCTGTGTCTTCAGTTCATGTGGAGAGAGGCAAAATCATTTGGTTGGAGTTTGTGAAGTTTCTGTGGTAGGTGATCAATATTTTTGCTTACCTAATAATAACATTTTCCTCAAGAGCATGCTTGTAGCTGAGACAACTTCTCATACCTTTGCCAGTCTCAGACTGAGTATCTAACCATTGCTTTTGACTTTGGTTGGGTTGTGTATGGGCTGATTGTTTTCCAGAAAGGCTTTTTATAGTCTGGAGTTAATGCTTCTTGATGTTTCTCATTCATGAATTTAGTTGTTGTAGTATAGATGTAGTTAAAATGCACATGTAACTGTTACCAGTGTTCTAGTCTCCCAGTAAAGGCACTGCCTTTTTTTTGTGTTACTAACTGGTAGAAGTGGTGTCTGGTTTTTATCAAGGTAAATACAGAAAGATAATTGATCACAGGCAGCAAACCTAATGAGCTGCTTTAGTAGTCAAATATTTTCAAATGAAAGACTACATTTGTTTTCAAATTTGACACTATGTGAATTATGAATCCCAGTATAAGCTGTAGTTTAAATTCTGGAAGCTGAGTGTAAATCTTGCATGCATATTATATTTTTCCAAGTAGGGAACCATGAAATTGGTTATTTAAAAATATTACAGCTTTACCAACTTTCATGTGTGTAAAAATACAGCAGATGTTAGCTAAAAACTGCTAGAGCTTGTGTAAATGAGCCCAATAAAAAGCTGTACTATCTGCTGAATAAATAAATTAGACTTTTGTGCTGTGGATTGCCCAGGGAAGAATGGCTGTCATTAGGCTAAACTGAAATCAGTATATTGAAATACCTGCTTTGAAAAATTTTCCTTAGAAACTTTTTTCTCCTGCATGCTGTGACAATTATTTCTCAAGTCAGTGGATTTACATAGGCTCAGCTATTCTGAAATAGTTTCTGATTAACACCTTGTCTGCACGCTTGTATTTGGAATAAACACAGGGTGTATTTCTTGAATACTTGCTGGGTTTTTTGAAATTCACCTGCAGCTTTATTAGCTTTTAGCTGTAAGGCTTTTAAAGCTCAGGTCTCTTCTGTTTTTCCTTTTTTTTCTGTTGTTCACACCTGTTTCTGTGTTGTAACCTGGAGGGCAGGAGGTGAGCTGTGCTTTCCCTGGACATGTGGGCTCCAAAATGGCAGTTGTTTCACAGAGCCTCTTGCTTTCTCCTTCCTGCTCCTGTTCTTCAACACTCATTTTTGTTCCCCTGCTTTTGTCACAGGTAATGTGGCACCAAGCTGGCACTTCCAGAAATGGGGCTTTTTGCACAGGCATAGTAGTGCCAGGGAACAGTGCTCCAGTACAGAGGAGTTTCAAGATAAGATGGGCTCAAGCAGGAGCACTGCTGAGTACTGAGTAGTTATTTTCAATTTGCTTAAGTATATTGATGTGCTTCTAGGAAGTGGAAGAGTCTGGATTCTGGGAGTTTAGTAACATGAAGAACTGTGAAATGAATTTCTCTCCCCTTTCCCCAAGGGAGAGGTGAAAGTACTGCTACTAATTTTGCTTGAAGAGGAAGTCAATATTTATCATCTTCCTGAAGTTCATATTGCCTGGTCAGGAAATGGTTTACTCATAAGCTTCTGCTTTGCAAAAATGCTGGTTTGCACATGCTTAAGCTGAAAAGAGTTTTGTTTCTGTGGGATTCTGATGTACCAAGGAAGATGCAGCTTGTGCCATTTAACACAAAGAACCCCTGAAGAATTCAGATCCTGAAGTCACGTTTCAGTTAGAGGTATTGCAAAAGGCTCGTGTTGGATCTGATACATCTACTAATTGTATCAAGAAGCCTTCTTTATATAAGATGACAATTTGATGGTATTTTTTTCAAGTGTGATTTAACTGCTTGTACTGATGTTTGTAATACTGGCTTGTGGGTTTCTTCCAAGGTAAGAGTGTCCTTGCTTTGTGTAATAAAGGTTATACAAAGGCTTCAGTCATTTCTGGAACTTTCTGTACCAGTATTTGAGCATTTGCATTGATTCTGATTCTGTGCTTTAGTGTTTATCTGTTATTTTAGTTAAAGTATATGAAGCACCTTATTGGAGTATCAGTGGGAGTTCTGTAATTCACTTGAGTAATGCATTTGTTGAAACTGTTTCAGCAAAATACAGGGTGTGGGAGCCAGTTCCAGGCTGGGATTTTGTTGAAAACACCTTCAATGTAAATATCCCTTTTTCTAGGGAGGTGGTGGACTCAATGGTGCAGCATTTTAAAGTGACAATATTTGGGGACCGTAGACCAGTTTATGATGGGAAGAGAAGCCTCTATACAGCCAATCCACTTCCTGTGGCCACTACTGGGGTAAGAAAAGTGGAGATAAAATGGTATTTGTAGCAATTTGTATTATTTAAAAAAAAATAAAATCTAACCAGAGTTTCTCTGGAATGCATCACTTTCTGATTCAAGATAAAATGTTACATGGTCCTCTTCTGCTTAGTGAGAACCCAGTTTTCTTTTTTGTGCATTTGATAATGTACTTTTATCAAATGTGCTGTGTCCTAAATAGCTGAGTTCTTGAAACTCTGTTCCAGTCATGGGAAGGAGTGGAAACTCAAGGCTACCAGAGTTGAGGTTATCAACAGATGCTTTTTTTTCCTGTCTCCCACCCAGGTGGATTTGGATGTGACATTACCAGGAGAAGGTGGAAAAGATCGTCCCTTCAAAGTGTCAATAAAGTTTGTTTCTCGGGTGAGCTGGCACTTGCTGCATGAAGTTTTGACAGGAAGAACCTTGCCTGAGCCTCTGGAACTAGACAAACCTATCAGCACTAACCCTGTTCATGCTGTCGATGTGGTGCTACGACACCTCCCCTCCATGAAGTAGGTTCACTGTCTTCCTGCAGTCTGTCTTTCCCTGAAGTATCCCCACTGGGAGACCTTCATCCCTGTTTGTTCACAGGTGAAAATAAAATAAAAAAAATCATTCCCCGTCTGCAGTGCAGCTGGTTAGCTGAACTGGGGAGACTGGAGAGAATGGTGCAAAGTTTGTGTTTCTGTAGAAATTTAAACTCCAGAGCAGGTGATGTATTTGTTTGAAAAAAATCAAGAAACAGGAGAGTCTTGCAAGAGGTTTTAATTGCAATACTGAGAGACTATGATGTGCTGTGGCACTGCTTTCATGTTTCCTGCTCAAGCTGAGCATCACACACTTGATGGTGGTAATTGTCTAAAAGCACAAATCCTTTTAATTCATTGCTAGACCCATTGATGGTGCATGTTTCTCATGTTTTAAATACACAGCTGGGTGTAGAGACCTGTCCTAACAAAGCCTGTTATTCTTTATCACAGAGCCCTGAAACATTAGAGAAGGCCAGCTTGATTTTGCATTATTTGTTTGTGAAAGTCACTTGTAAAGTTTGATTGCTGGCTCTGGGCAGTGGGATGGCTTTGCACTGGTGTTTTACGTTGGGTGTAACTGACAAATAAATAAAAAATTACTTGTGGTTTATACCAGCTACCCCAGGGAGGATCTTAACCTCTACTAATGTCTGTCCTTTACAAATGTGAGGATGTGTGGAGGTTTGTGAGCAGCTTTTGTTCCTCTAGTTCTTTGTTTCCACCATAGTTACTCCTTAGTGTACGTTGTATTCAAATGTGCACTAGTAAAGCAAAATTATATTTGAGGGTCAGCCCAGTATATGCAGTGCTGTTGTGCAGAATCTGCTTTGACAGAGACTATTCTTTCTTTCAGAGGATTATCAGAAAAGTCAATTTAACCTGTCTCTTCTACATTTAAAAACACTGCAGTGGGAATGGCAGCACTGGGAGTATGTTGTTTACCTTTGTCTCTAGGCACAAATTCCTGGTGGCCAAAACTGAAAAACATCATAATGCTTCGAGTTGTTATCTTTATTATAAGCTTTTTTACTTGGAAAGCAATAGCATGAACATGTGGTTTTCTTTGTCATCAGGTATACCCCTGTGGGCCGCTCCTTTTTCTCAGCTCCAGAAGGCTATGATCACCCCTTGGGTGGGGGTAGGGAGGTCTGGTTTGGATTCCATCAGTCTGTTCGGCCTGCCATGTGGAAGATGATGCTCAATATTGATGGTAAGTTGGGATTCAGGTTTAAGAAAAAAGGTAATAACAGACATGTCTCTAAGAATAAAAGTTGTCACCGTTCAGTCATTTTACTGTCACATGCTTGAGTTTGTGGTACCACATTTCTGTCTGATCATAATTTTTGGTGCCATTTCTGCAGAGGGATTTAGTAATCAGAAGCCAACTTGTACACTGATTTCTTAATTCAGATTGTAAATAATAGAATTGAAGTACCCTGGGGTGTTTTGCTAGGTTTATAGCACAATAATAAAACTTGCAAACTTCAATTGCTTTATAGACAAGGGGTTTTCACCTGAAAAATACTTGGGTTTCATTGCTCAGATTGAAGATTTAGTAGTTCATCATGTAATATCATTATGAAACAACATGCATACACTGCCATCCTGTTCAGCCAGTTCAGACCTATTTGGCAAAGGCTACCTATAAATCCAAGTATTTTTTTTTTCTGTGTTTGTTATCATGTCAGTGTTTGGGCAGGAATTTACCTGCCATATGAAAAAAAAATCCTATATAGGAAAGAAAAGCCCAGCACAACTCATTTTCCTATTTAATTTCTTTATTGGTACATCCACAGTAATACAGGCAGTGATACAGATGCATCTCTCTGCAGCTGTCCAGAGTAGGTGGTGTTCAATACTTCTAAGAAAACCCCGTAAAATACATCACAAATGCTTATGAATAGGGCTAATTGAGATGGGCTTTCTTATGCAAAATCAGATCTGCTTTGCACCACTTTATTAATTCCCAGATGAATGCATCCGAGATCAACCGGTTCGTGTGTCAGACTCCTTGGTTCTGTAAGCACTCCAAGTCTATTTAGTTGTTAAATCCCTATTGAAAAATGTCACTGTTTGAGATGCAGGTGCTGCCTGAAGTTTTTTCTAATTCCCATTCAGTTCTCAGTGTTTGAAATGCTTTACAAAACCAAGGTAAATAGTCTGTTGTCTTTGCACTAAGTTAAACACTCTTAAGTCAGATTGTATCTTGGAGCATAATAAAATGTTGCAGCTGATACTGAGCTTTCACCGTGAAAATTTGCATGTACTCTGGTTTACCTAAATTGTGGATGATAGTCATGTGACTTTAGATGGATTTGTTCTTGTAAAACTGCCTCTCAAGAAGCAGCTGTTGTGTAGCTGTTGTTTGAAAAATGAATGCAAGAATCTTCCATGTCTGAGAAATCCCCAGTACTGGTGTCTGTATACTGGGTAGTGAGATAGTTACAATCCAGGTGGGGCAAGAGCATTAATTTATACCAATTTATGATTGACTATGCTATTTCTGTGAAGCAAGTTTTTCATAGCAGCATTAGGAAGCAAAGTAGTAATTCTTCCAGTAGAAATCTTTGAGTGAATGAGGAACTTAAGAGCTTTGTGAGCGACTGCTTACGGGGCAATCGCTTTATGTCGTGCTCTGAGATTGGATTCTGCTTTAGTTATTCAACTCATTTGAGTTTCTCTACAAAATGTGTTTTTCCCCGTGTTGCTGTGGGAGAGGAAGGGCACGGGGGGTGGGAGCTGTTTGTGTTCATTCAGGAATTGACATCTGGAGGTGGTGGCCCCACTGCGTCACCTCAGGTTGGCAGCCTGCTGAGTGACGCATGGCTGAAGAATGTTTCCTTGTGTTAGCCCAGAGATGGGGAGGGTTTGGTGCATGAGGTCTGGAAAATGAATAAAGTGCTTGTCAAGTATTTATTTTCTGTTGTTGCCATGCCAAGTTTGCAATGTATGGAGTAGTTTGCTTGTGTTTGAGCCGTATCTACTGCCACCTCACCTTTCTTACTAAAAGGTGCTTTTTTTGATGGCTTATTAACTTCTTGAAGCATATTGCTTATGGTCTGCCTTCCCTGGAATGAGTCAGCTGGCCTGTTTAAAGTGTGTGTTGTCACTTCATGGGATTGTGGCATTAGTATGCAGGGAGGGGAAGAGATTTTGGGAGATGAGCGGTTGCACACACCACTACACTGTGATAATTTGTGTATAGTCAAAATAGTAGAGTGCTCATGTTGGTACCAAATACTGTTTCAATAGCTGAACATAAAGTCTGATTGACAGCATTATATTGCATATTGAATAATCTTAGCTTATCATGTTAAAAAAAAAAATCCTCAGAAGGGAGATATTAATTCTGCTTCTGCTTGCAGCTCTGTACAGAGTCAAAGGAGAATGTCTCTTGGGGACAGTACAGCTCTCTAGAAATAAATGTTATCTGGGGAAAAAACCCTTTCAAATCTCTGAAGGGCAAAGTAGTTGCAGCATGACTGCTGGGTTCTATGCTGGCTCTTGTATACTTAGCTGTTGCAAGGCTTGCTAATTTGTTTTTAAAAATGTGCAGCACAACATTTGCTTTGAGGGTTATGTGGAATTTTAGAAAGCATTAATTTATCTGGTGCTTCACAACATTCTGACTTGGGGTTTTTTACACTTAATGTTTTTCTCTGTTTAGTTTCTGCCACTGCCTTCTACAAAGCACAACCTGTAATTCAGTTTATGTGTGAAGTTCTTGACATTCATAATATTGATGAGCAACCAAGACCTCTGACTGATTCTCATCGGGTAAAATTCACCAAAGAGATAAAGGGTGAGTAGAAGTGCATCTGTTCTGTTCCAGGTAACACAAACTAGTTCTAAAGGGGTTGTTTGAACTGGAAACTTCCTGGCTAGCATGCATCAGAGGGCCCTGGAACTGCCAAGAGAACTGCAGTATGCCCTAGATGTACTTCTAATCCTGAGTGGAACAACACAGCTCTACAGAAATGAAAGATTAAAAATAAGGCATGTTTCCAGAGGGAAAGACAAAGTGTGGTGTTTTTTGTCTGGATAGCTGTTAGTGGCTGTCACCTTGCTGGGTGGCAAACCTTTTATGTACAGGGGTCACTGAGGCTGTAATGCTGTTGTGCTGAGGGTCTTCCACTGTTCAAATGCTGAGGCAGAGTGAGAATGGATTTCAAAGCTAACATCACTGATTCTTTGAAAGTATGCTGTTGCAGTGACTTTTAATAACTGGTTGCCTTATGGAGAAACAAGTACCACTTGCTAACTTGCAGCTGAAGGTCAAATTCCATTCCAAAGGAATTGCATAAGCTGCTGGTTTGAGTAGTTTCTCTCCATATATGCTACTTTTCCCATATTCTTTCATTCCAGTGTAATTGGCAGAGATAGAAGCCTAGAAAAAGCTCAGCTCTTCAAAGCTATGCTCTGTAACACTTGTGTTACTTGCTGCAAGGTTTGGCTCTGAAAAACTGGGCAGCCAAAAAGCAAATTTCAGCTATAGCTGTAAACTGATGTGTTCACAGGATACTCATTAAGGGAAAAAACACTTAAAGGAATTATTTTGTAGTAGTTGTAACATGTTTTCTTTTTGCATCTGCCAGTCTGTCTTCATTCTGGAAGGCATTCTCCAGGTAGCTGGAGAGTGAGGGGCTGCTTCTGCTTGATCTTGGAGTCTGCAATCACTTTGCTACCATAGTCAGACAATATTGAAAGGTTACTTCTGCTGTAAATATTTATTTTTGCTACTGCAAACTCCAGCCAAGTTATTTTGATCATGTATGATGAGACAAACTCTGCATTAAGGAACTGATAGCCTAAGCAGCAACCTGGGAGGGCAGTGCCTTCTGTAATGTCACAGCAGATAAATGACAAAGCAATGAACAGATTCCAGGTACCTCTGTGTTCACAGCCCTCTCCTGACAGCCCCCAGTGCTTCATGGCTTTTTTCTGTATTTTCTCTTAATGCTGTATCAGGGCACGGGTAGTTTGTTTTTGATTGTGCCTTCCTCTAAGTAATACTGATGTTAATGTTGCAATTAGTGTTGTCAGGAATCAGTGAAGCACAGTTGCTACTTCTCTGGGATGTCTGTGTCCCTGGTAAACTGAACACAGAGTCCACTGTTTGGTATTTGGGGAGCTGACTTGATGGGGTCTTGAGCCTGCAAGTGAGCCTCTGGTGTTTGGCTGGGTGTTTTTGGCCTTGGTCTTCAGCTGCTCAAAATCTAAAGTTAAACTTGGTCAGTGAAATTAAAGAAAATTACAGGCTGAATGTGGACACAAAGCTAGGGGGGGAATTATTTTGAGCAATAGGGTAAAAATCTAGTTTTACCCACTGATTGTCAGTTTCTTGGGAACTGCTGGGTTTAAGAGGAGTGCAGTGTTGGGAATGAGAACAAAAGAATGGTGAAAACAGCCGTCTGTCTGAGATTAGTCACATGCCTTTTAAATGAAAGTGCTGCAAGAAATCCAGATGACATTGAACATTAAGTGTTATGATTTGGTTTTGAGGATAACACCTGATTAGTCACAAATCAAGTTACAACAAAAAAACGTTTAAAGAACAATATTTTCTTAGGTTGGGGCAGTTTGACCATCAAAGCTGTTGGATTAGAACACATTCTATTGTAAGGAGCATTGTGTCTCCTGTGCAAAATTTTGTCTAGTTGTGACATCAGGGGTTTTGGTGCTTTTGTGCAGGCCTGAAGGTAGAAGTGACTCACTGTGGGACGATGAGAAGGAAATACCGTGTGTGTAACGTAACGAGGAGGCCTGCAAGTCATCAAACGTAAGATGCTTTTTGTCAGAGCTAAAAATGTGTGATAGCTTAATGCTAAATGTGCAACAGGACAATGTTTTATTGATTTGGGGGATTTTAATACTTGCTGGCTAAGATTTCTGTATGTTTCAGTTGAATGTATGTCCTTTCAGGTTTCCTTTACAGTTAGAAAATGGCCAAACTGTGGAGAGAACAGTTGCACAGTATTTCAGAGAGAAATACAACCTCCAGCTGAAGTATCCTCATCTTCCTTGCCTACAAGTGGGACAAGAACAGAAACACACCTACCTGCCTTTAGAGGTAATGAATTTATTGTGGTAAATCAGCCTGTTGTTGGTAGGCTGTATCTTTCTGCAGAGCATTAAGCAGCAGTGCACTTTGCAGTACAAGAATGCTTATTTACATGTTCATTATTCTGTTATTTCACTAAAAACAGTCTATATTTTTAGCAGTGCTTTGGAATTCGGAACTATGAGAGAGAATGTGCAGTTGTGTAAACACGTTGGGGTTGTGTTTTGCAGTGATGGCACAGTGCTGTGTATATACAGTATGTTGGGATTGTTTTAAATGCTTCGGTTGTGTATTGATGATTCTTATTTTCCTTTCAGGTCTGTAACATTGTAGCTGGCCAGCGGTGTATCAAGAAGCTAACAGACAATCAGACATCAACTATGATAAAGGCCACAGCCAGATCTGCTCCAGATAGGCAAGAGGAGATAAGCAGATTGGTTAGTTCTTTATTTCAGTTAATTGTGAGACTAAGTCAACAACACTGGGCTTGACCATATTAAAAAGCTTCTTATATGACTAACCTAATATTTTCATTCCTTCTAACCCCTTAGCTTGATAGATTTTAGCTAATTTTTTAATTTACACTAGCTTGTAATAATAGTATAAGTTCAGCACTCATCAATATGGAAAAAAAAAGCAAGGGAACAAAAAAATCTCATCCAATATCTCATTGTATTAATTGTTTTCACTGGGGATGGGTTGGTAGTGTTGAGCAGTTAAATCAGCCTTTTTCAGTGACAAGGGGAGCTGCAGAAGACTTCTGCATCGTTCCTGTTAGTCTTTTGTTTGTTATGTGAATTATAATCAGATGCTTCTGTAACACGGAGAAACTCTCATTCAAGGTGAGAAGTGCAAATTACGATGCAGATCCATTTGTTCAAGAATTTCAATTCAAAGTCCGGGATGAGATGGCCCACGTGACGGGGCGTGTGCTCCCAGCTCCCATGCTGCAGTACGGAGGACGGGTGAGCTTTTGGCTTTTTCCTCCTCTTTTTGTTCTGAACAGGGTTTTCCCCCCCCCACACACACACTGATTGTTGATCTCGGTTCAGTTTTATCAGGCAATACCCAGATAAGAGTTGGAATGGTAAACTTTGTGTTATCTTGAAGCTGTAAATAGCAGAGGCTTTTGCTTCAATTTCTGTGTTGGTTTTTTGTTTCCTCAGAATCGAACGGTGGCGACCCCAAGCCATGGAGTATGGGACATGCGAGGGAAGCAGTTTCACACTGGTGTTGAGATCAAAATGTGGGCTATAGCTTGCTTTGCAACACAGAGACAATGCAGAGAAGAAATACTGAAGTAAGGCATGTCATGGTTCAGGCTTTTAGACTGGTCTCTTGATGGAGCCATCTTAGAGGAAACATGAATGAAGGATTTCTCTTGAGTGCTTACCTGGTTTTAGTCATCTGAGATGTCAGGGAGAGAATCCAAGCTGTTTTGCTTCCTGTTTGGAAGCAACAGTCAAAACACTGGACCTGGATAGAGCATGAAGTTTTAGTCTGTGACATTGCTGCTTTGTGTAAAGTCCCTACTGGCATTCTGAATGAAGTACTAAAGGCATCTAAACTGGTTTGGGTTTTTTTTCCCCCCCCCAGTCTGGCCTGTGATGGTTCAGAGCTGCAAATCCTCCACATAATGAACGTTTTTAAACACTGCTTTAAAAACTATTGGGAATCATCCTTTGAGTAACAGAATTCATGTATCCCTTTTTATTTTGCTGGTTGTGTGCCAATTGCTACTGCAAAAAATCCAAACAACTTCTCATCCGTAGGGGTTTCACAGACCAGCTGCGCAAGATCTCCAAGGATGCAGGGATGCCCATCCAAGGCCAGCCCTGCTTCTGCAAATATGCCCAGGGGGCAGACAGTGTGGAGCCCATGTTTAGACATCTTAAGAACACCTATTCAGGGCTTCAGCTCATCATTGTCATCCTGCCAGGAAAAACACCCGTGTATGGTAAGGGAATACCTGCCTTTGCCTCTTTGGTCAAGCATTGTTCTGAGAAATTTGCTGCCTACCATATGTTCAAAAGTTAATTTGCAGAGTATGTACATATAAGTAATTGTTAATTAAGCTAAGATGAAAATATTCAATTAGCAATTATTTCAAATTTTGTATCCTAATATTTACTTCTCAGCGGAGGTGAAGCGTGTGGGAGATACACTGTTGGGAATGGCCACACAGTGTGTGCAAGTCAAGAACGTCATAAAAACATCCCCACAGACCCTATCAAATCTGTGCCTGAAGATTAATGTTAAACTAGGAGGAATCAACAACATCCTTGTACCTCATCAACGGTAAGAATCTCTATGGAGACTGATTGTTCTTTGTGTGGCTCTTCTCTGCTCTGTTTGTGTGAGTGTTTTTTTGGAGTGCAAGTCTTAAGCATTCTTTCCTGAGATTTCCTGAGAGCTTGCACTCAAAGCTGGAAGAGCATCCTTCTGCTTAATTCTTGGAAGCCAGGATAATGTGTGTGCTTCTGCACCCAGCCTCTTGTTGCATGGCTGATGCAATATCAACCTGCAGAATGGTGGTTTCTGTGAGGAGCTGTCTGTGCTGTGAGGTACAGCTCTGTGGCTTTTTTTCCACGGAAAACATGCCACAGTTCAACAGCAGCATGTTTTGTACTGTGGTGGTTTTGAAATTCACATCATGTACACAAAGATTTCATTGTTTGGGGTTGGCCAGAGTACCTGATAAGGCTTCTCTGGAGCTTTCGGGCTTTCAGATGAAGTAGAAACAAAAATCTACATTGAACAACAACCTTGAGCCAGCTGTTCATCTGCAAGTGTGACTTAGCACTTTTTTCTTTTTGAAGACCTTCTGTGTTCCAGCAGCCAGTGATCTTTTTGGGAGCTGATGTCACTCACCCTCCTGCTGGAGATGGAAAGAAGCCTTCCATAGCTGCTGTAAGTTCTATTAAATCAGCATTGTTTTTTCATCTTTGATAAGTGTTAGAATAGTAAATACAGCTTATAAGCTATGTCTGTGCTGGGTATTTTCAGGGCTTATGCCAGTTGTTTGTACCCATTTCTGATGTTAGTAAAAATCACTTCTTCCAAAGAAGGCACCGCTTTAGGCTTCAGACTGTTTTCTTAGCATTTTTACTTGAAAACTGCTCTGCTTGGCTTCTTTTTGCTGTTTAAAGTTTTCTTTTGGTATAGATTTGATCAAGTCTCTACCCATGTAATATTCTCCTGAAGGTTGTAGGTAGTATGGATGCTCATCCGAGCCGCTATTGTGCCACGGTGAGAGTTCAGCGACCCCGGCAGGAAATCATCCAAGATCTGGCCTCCATGGTGAGAGAGCTTCTCATCCAGTTCTACAAATCAACACGGTTCAAGCCCACACGAATCATCTTCTACAGGGATGGGGTCTCTGAAGGGCAGTTCCGACAGGTTGGTTCACTTGTGGGTTTCTTGAAGGACTGTGTTACTACATAACAACTCCGGTTCCTGCATTTCAGTAGCTCTGATGCTTGACTTGCTTACGTTTACACCAAGATACCACAAAATAATTGAGACTTTTAAGGAGAGACTTTCTTAAGCATGTTGAGTAAGGAAGGTTGCAAGTTCTTTCCTGTCGGGGAAGGAGCGGTCTGAGAAATTGGGAAATAATATATTTCTGAGTACTTCCTAAGATGAGTAATTGTGTGGTAAAGTTGCACATAGTGCTAACTACAAACCGTTATTAGGTGTTGTGTGGAGAACACAATGGAAGGAGAACCTAAACTATTCTGTCCTTGTGCTTTTAGGTTTTGTATTATGAACTGCTAGCCATCAGAGAAGCCTGCATCAGTTTGGAGAAAGATTACCAGCCTGGAATAACCTATATTGTGGTGCAGAAGCGACATCATACACGATTGTTCTGTGCTGACAGAACAGAAAGGGTAATCCTTGCCCCCTCTTGTAGCAGCCTGGTGGGAAAAGCTTCATGTCAAGCTCTTATGCTCCAGAGTATTAACATAGTCTGATTGGCTTTGTATTCAGGGAAGATGTTGAATTGATAGGAGCAAAATGTAGCCCCAAATTGGAAAATTATTTACCTTAAGTATGTTAAAAAACAAATAAAAATTCCCCTCATGTTGCACACTGATACTAGTCCTTGTCTGTGAACTACAGTTAGTACTCATATAACTAACTAGGAGTGAGTCCATAGCACTTGTAATAGAAGAAAATACAAAATGATGGAACCTGCAAGTTTTCAGTTCTCCAGAGTCCATCCAGACTCAAGCTTATAATTCTAAATATAAATGTATATGCAGCTCTTCTATCTTTGAGATTTAAAGTTCCTAAATGCTGTAGGCTTCTGTGGTGAGATGGTAGAGCCATGCAGTGTCCTTGTCAAACATCCCTGGCTGCTGTATTGCTGCATTCCAGCCAGAACTGAGGCAGTTCACTTGCTGAAACCTTGCATGTGTTTAATAGAAACTTGTATTTTAAATTACAGTTGAGCTACATAAACTGTTCTTAGCTGCACTGTTTAACAAAACCTTTTCTCTAGGTTGGGCGAAGTGGCAATATTCCAGCTGGGACAACAGTAGATACAGACATTACACATCCATATGAGTTTGATTTTTACCTCTGTAGCCACGCTGGAATACAGGTATGATTGGTTCTTTGTAAACAAATGTGAATTTAAAGCATGTTGGTTTTCCCCATCTTCTGACACTTGTGTTTACAAACAGTTATTTAGTAGGGAAATGTCATTTATCTTGCTGTTATCTGGGCTATCACATCATTGTGGGACTAATAGTATTATTTGCATAAGAAGTGCTCTCTGATACACCTTTAAAACTTGCATTGTTGTTAAGTTGTGCTTCTGAAAGTGTTTTGAGAAGGTGGCTCTGTTTTGTACCTTTTTTTATTTATTCAAATAAAATATGCTACATTTGCGATTTATAGCCTTAAGATTGAACCAAGTTTCCAAATGTAAACTGTTTGAAAGTCTGAAGGCAAGGTTTGTTTACTTGGTACAATTCCAGGCTGTGGGAAGGTTGTGGTATTGCCACAGCCATCCAGTCCAGGCTAGGTAGTCTGTCCCTCGCTCAATTGAAAAATCTGACTTGATTGTATGGAAAAGGCAGCTAAGTGAATTGCTGTTCCCTTCTTCTCAGGGTACCAGCCGTCCCTCACACTATCATGTTTTGTGGGATGATAACTGTTTTACTGCAGATGAACTTCAGCTGCTGACTTACCAGCTCTGCCACACATACGTGCGCTGCACGCGGTCGGTTTCTATCCCTGCACCAGCCTATTATGCTCACCTGGTAGCATTCAGAGCACGGTACCATCTTGTGGACAAAGAACATGACAGGTAAATGGAAATGTGTGCTTACGTTTCTGTCCTCCTTGGTCTTTGCTCCACTGTCAGGCAGAAAGCCACCTGCCTAGAGATAATTACTGCTCATTTGGCAGGGAATTTTTGTTACCTCTGGGACTAGTCTTAAAATAATCATTGCTGACAGCTGCTGCTCAGTATTGGACAAGAGTGGTTGGTGGGTTCTAGTAAATAATACTCAGATTGAAATAATTAAGTTTAGTTCAATAAAGTATTCTGTTATTGCTTTGACGTGGTCTGAGGGAATCAAGCCACACATTTAGATTCTTGCTGTAGATTGAAGTAGTCATGAATGAAGCAAATGTTAAGTGCTTTCCACTTACCTGACTCTGCTTCCTACGTCAGAAGTGTTTTATAACCTTCAAGCCATCAATATGTTTGTTACAGGCTTATTTTTAGATGAACAAACTGAGCAGCTAAGGTAAAGGGCTTTGTCAAAAGCCTCGAGGTTGCCAAGTGAGTACCAAGCTGACTTTTCTGACTTCCCAGCTCTCTTCCTGTTGCTCTCCTGAGCGCCGCAGAGACGGGAAGGCGTTTTGTTGGTTGTTTTTTTTTCTTAATGCAAATTAAGGTGATTTGCAGCCCTGCTTGTCTGTCTTGCAGTGCTGAAGGAAGCCATGTTTCAGGACAGAGCAACGGGAGAGACCCACAGGCCCTGGCAAAGGCTGTACAGATTCACCAAGACACCTTACGCACCATGTACTTCGCTTAAGTCGACGACCCGGGAGCGCACGCGCCGAGAGGAAGAACTGAAAACCTAAGCCACATACAATGTATGTTCCCAGTGGGGTTGGTTTATGGGCTGTGCCTCCCGTCGTGCTGAAGCTGACACTGTGCAGGGGCAAGAGGCTAACCCTTAAATTGACACAAGGAGGATTGTTTACTTCATCGAGGAACACAGCACTATTATGCAATATGAAACCAGCCAACTGCTTTATTGGCGCGGTCTCCCGTAGGAAGCGCCGCCATCGTGGGTTGTTTTTTTGGGTTTTTTTTATTTTATTTCTTGTAGTTTAACCCTCTTATGCCTTTACCTCAAGTTGCTCGGCAGCACAACTATCTTTGCAAAAAGAAAATAATAATAAAACTTAAGAATTGATGGTGTAATTAACAAAAAAAAAAAAAAGCAAACCACCTATACAGGAGTAATCACGAGTATTGTTTGGAGGAGGGAAGTGTGCAAAAAAAAAACCCCACCCAAAATTAAGTTTTTTACCCCACTGCATGGAGGAGTCTTTATTGCCATCAAACATTAAAATGTGAATATATCCAGTTAAGAAAAAAATCCAGCTAGAACAAATTGAAGGGGGGAAAACATCTTTTGCACACTAATCCAATAATTTGAACCTAATTTAGCCAACTGCTGCCTTTGTCTTTCTTCACAGCTTTGGAGTTCTCAGCTCCAAAAGTTCCTTTTTAAAAAGCAAAGAAGCTAGTGTATTGTGTGCAGGCAGTAGTGATCCAAACTCTTCTTGCTCCCTGGTGAATTTACTAAAGCTGCTGTTTTACCTAGTCCAAAAGTTTCAATTATTTTCTATCTGGCATGTCAAATATGTTGAAGCTTCACGTGAGATCAGACATCCCAAGTTTTATGGGATTATATATAGTAAACACCAGAACTGAATCTTTAGAGCTAAGGTCTTTTTGGAAAAAAGAAAAAGCTAGTTTACTTGCTGCCTCTCACACCTTAATGTGATTTCATATGTATGTGTTTTTGAAGTTTAGCTTCCTTTTGTTTCTTTTATATTTATTAGAGTAATAATAATGCTTTAATTTAATTATTACAGAACATATGGTCAACATCAACTTTTATTTTTTAGAAACGTAACCATGTTTATTTTTAAAAAACTGACAACTTGTTTTGCTATCTTTTAGTGCAATAAGCGTTCTAAAGGAAAACTGTGTCCATTGAGCTGTATTAAGCAGTGTTTGTACCACTAACTGTGGAAGAATGGACACCTCCATGATTTTAAAAGGACAAAGTAAAAGCCTTAATTTTGAAAGGAAAGTTTTATAGTCAGAAGGAATCTTGAATTTTCCTTTTTTAAATCAAAAAATAGCAAAAATGCTTCTAAAATTCTGCAAGCTTTACTTGTCACTGCAGTATTTTGATTTAACAAAGGAATTGGCCATATTTTTGGCTTTGGAATGTGGAGGATATTTGAGTTAAATGGAAAGGGTTTTTTATTAAGATCTAAGTTTTTACATGCTGAGTTAAAGCTATTTGACATGAGTAAAATGTCAGGAATTAATAAGTTTTTAGGCTTTTTTCCTCTTTGATAATGACTTTCCTTTTAAAATTAAGTTATTGGTAACTTCATTTCACTTTGCAAATAAAGAGGGCTGGGATAGTTCTAACATGTCAAATCACTGAAATGTGAAACAAATTAATGGGACTTTTTCATTCCACTTTAAAGGTAAAACAATACTTAAGATGTCAAAGATGAGCATTTTTTCAGTGAGGGGACTGGGGAGTTTTGCACTTTGTAAACTCGTGAACTGCATTTTTGACTGTTTTTATTTGCACTGGTTCATAGTATATATACTGCAGATCATTTGTATGGGCATTGCTGTTATCCCAGCCCTTATGAACTCCACCTGCTCTCCACATGAAAACCAGTGGGTTGATATTAGCAACTTATCTCCTCTCATCCTCGCAAAATCCACTGTTTGCCAATATACTGTATTTTGAGCCTAAAATCTGAGCCCATTTTGCTTCAACAGGTATGAATTTCCACCATTTTTTCTGCCAGAAAACAAAGTACTGTATTTTGTGCATTTATATATTGTATTGATATGTACGTAGTGCTGTTCACAACACTGTCTCAAGGAGCTTTACTAAACAGTGAGTGTATATACATATTTTATCTCCCACTCTTGAGGAAGATAATGTAAAAAGACTAACTTTGCAAAGTTCACATTGCACTGGAACGAGTCATGATGGTGGGCAGATGGCCTCAAGAGGAGGTGGGAGGGTGATTTGGAAGCTCAGCAGACCCCAGCAGGGTCCTCAGCTGTGTCCCCCCCCCAGCCCAGGTCTTTGACTTCTCACTGCACTTGCAGAGAAACCTGCTGCAGGGAGGTGGGTGCCACAAAATAAATTGAGCAAGGTGGTTTCCAGGGAAATCTTTGCAATGTTTTTCTTGGTCTGTGACCTGTTGGTTCTCTCTCAGAAGCACTCCAGCTGGTAGTTCTGTTTATTAAAGGTTCAGGTTAGGCTTTTTACAGCAAATGGTTTTAAAATGGAGAACTCTTTTTTTTTAAAAAAAAAAGAAAACACAAAAAAACCCCATGTTTTACAAAGACTACTTGTGGATTTCTGGCGTTTAGATGAAAATTTCTTTTTTTAAAAAGTCTTTTAACACTCCTTTCAAAGATACTGTACACTTCTCATCCTGCCCATGCTTAGCAACATTGATTTGGGAAGCTTTTTTGCTTGCTACTTTCACCAAAAAATAAATTAAAGGAACTTCATTGGAAAAGTGACTTAAATTACTTGCGGAGCTAGCATTGTACCTGGTTTTCATGTGAAGAGTATTTGGAAGTTTTAATCTCTCTTCTTGGTTTTGCAAATATCTACGTAAAGTGCCGATACTTATTTGTATTACAATATCAAGTTACTGGCGTTGTGAGGGCCACACATTTATGATGCTGTAGCTGCTATATTTATTTAAATGGAGATGGACAATTACTGCACTAAGGAATGAGGAGAAAAGCAAGGAATCAAGGTTAGTTAGGTATCTTGGTTGTTGTTTTTTTTTTCAAAAGAGAATTAATGGTGTGAAATATCAAGTGTAACAAAAGGTGCTGTCATTTTAACTGAGATTAAATAGCCAGATATTCTTCCTTTGTTTAAAGACATATATATTTTGATGTTTGCAGTTTGGGGGTGGGGGGTCAGGATAAATGGTACCTCATCTGTGGTGGCAGTTTCCAGTATATTTTCAGAGTATATGGATTTCTTTTATTTTTGTACCTGCTCTCCTTTAAAAAGAAAAGAAAAAAAAAAAAATTCTCGAATTTTATGTGCTGTTTGGGGAAATCTTGAGTGGGGTACCAGATTCCCCCCTCCCTGACTGGGAGCTGGCTGTATGTCTAGTCCAAAATGGGACCTGGGCAAAGGCTGACACTTTTCCTTACTGTGCAGACATCTGGCCTCGTTTGTACACCTGTCTAGGGAAACAGTTCCTGTCTCCTAGGACTCTGCACCACTCGACTGCACCCAGACCTCACTTGTACCCAACAAGTGCCACTGATTGCTCCCGGGGTGGGAGCACACACGGGGCCCCAGCACCGGGCTGAGCTCTGGCTCCTGGGGCAGTAGCAGTGCTGCTTCTGCCTTGCTGAAACCTGCCAGCTGGTGACCAGTAGATCCAGATTTGGAGAGATGTAGAGTGCTTTGTAGTTGAGGTGTTAAACGTAGAACATCTGCTAATGACTGACTCCACTGTAAGTAGCTTTTTTTCTGTTGTAGGGCACTTCAGCCGTGGCCATTTTACTCAGGATCTGTATTACTGTTCAATGTGTGATCCCTTAAACACGTCCAGAAGTTATTTTTATAGGGTTCATTCTGGCATCCTTTTGGAATTTTGTTTGGCCATAGAAATGATTTTTCAGGAGTCAACTGGGTTTCTGGAAGTTATCGGTCAAATTATTTCAAGATGCTGTTATTGGTCCTAAACTATTTTCACTTCATTTTTGTCCTATCAGATGCTCAACATGAGATACCAGCTCATCATCTATCATACAAATTCCAGCTACCAATACTGGTTTTCTGCTAGTATTGAAGTTCACTTTGGTGAAATTCCAAGCTCAGCCTATACTTTAAAAAGCTTTTTTTTTTTTAACACTTCTTTCATATCTTGTCCTCTTTAGATATTTTCCTAGTTTCATGAACTGAGGGTTTAGAACCTTACTCGAAGCACTTTTGTAACCAAGGAATCAAATGCTCAGATTATGTACATTGAAACTACAAATTCAGTTTTCAGAGATCATCATTTTTAAATGGCTGTCTCAGTCTCTGGTCATGCCAGGCAGATACTTGTCCCTTTCAGTGCTGTGGAGCTTTGTGGCTGCTACTGAGTGAAAAAAATTTATAGGGATGTCAAAGGGAAAGATTCCTGTCTTTCTTTTCTACCCAAAGATGGTACTTTAGATCAAAATGGAGCTTTAGGTTATCATTTGTGTTTCTGCACATGTTTAAATCAAACTTCACGTAGCCAATTCACTCACAGTTTTTTGTAAACCTGAAAAAATCATGGTTAGAGCTTGAGCTAACTGATGCTTTCTGCTGGTAGAACATTTGTACTTTCAGTAGTTGAGGTATGACCTAGGTGGGTCCAGGATCCTACACTTTGCCTCCCTAGCAGAGTCTGGAGGACCCTGATCTCTATAACACTAAACCAAATTGTTGTCCCCAGGTAGGCAGAGGCACATCTGGAGGGGGAGGAATTGGAAGGGAGAGCTTTGTGAGGGAAAATAATGAAGCATCAGCTAAACAGAACAAGGGTGTTGATGGAGAGAGTCCATCCACTTTCCATCCTGCCTGCCCTGCTCTTTTCCAGCCCTCTCTGAGGCACCCCCTTGCCTAACACGGGTAGTTCATATAGGGTCCTTTTAAAACAAAGCAGTTCCACTGCTTGAAACTTGGAGTGATTTTTTTTTTTTTTTTTTTTAAAGCAAGACAGTCCTCAGAAAGTGCCTTTTTAGAAGACGGTGCTGTAGATTTTTATTTTCCAGTTGTACGTGGCTGAAAATTTAAGATAAATCATTGAAAATGCCAAGTGTTTGATGGTATCTTTCAGGTACTTTCAAGCATCAGCTTCTCTGAGTCAGGACCAAGAATAACCTGGAAGGTGTTTTCATTTGGAGGCAGAGGCATTGAGGAGCGATCACCAAATTCAGCTGGTAGGATAGAATCAGTTTTGATTTAGTCAATGCAATATACCCCTTCGTGTTGAGGGGGTGTCTGGGTGGGGGGATGTAGGGGAAGAACAGTGTTGGGACTCCTGGGGCAGTGGTGTTGGTGCTGCAGGGGAATCCAGAGCTGCTGAGGGACTCTGGCTCTTCAGGGCAGCGAGCTCCAAAAGGTGAAGCAGGCAAACTGAGACTCAGGAGATGGCCAGAGCTGCTGGGAGCAGACCTGGCATGGTTTGTGTGTTAAAGGAGTGATGTGTGTGTACTGCTGGGATTCCCAGCTGGGCCTCTTGGTGCTCTGCTGGGAAGGGTTTGGTGGGGTGGGGAGGCTGCCCCGTTCTGATGGCTGAAGAGTGTGGGTCCATGGTGAGTTTGGTGAGCATTCCTCCAGTCAGGAAAAGCTGTAGACTAGACTATTAAACACTGCACCTCAGTAACCTTGTAATGCTGCATAAAGTAATAATAATAGCAAAGTTCTGCTTTGATTACACTGTAATGTGCTTGCACATGCCTGCAAAAAAATACACACTTTCATTTTCGTAATGGTCTTAATAGCAGTCACCAGACTTTTTTCTTTTATGAGGAACCTTGTCCTTTATTGTGGTGTTTCTGTATATTTATTGGTAATCTGTGTGCAGCTCCTAGGTTTGTGTGTCTGGTCTGTATGTTGCTTTTAACACTTATTTTTTTACTTGGGAGAAGATTTTGACTGCTTCGGTTTTCTTCTCTGAAGTCAGCCTAGCTAAGTTGTGTTTGAGAGGAGACAGAAGGAAATGGCTCAATAGACAGGCTGCTTCAATTGGTACCTTGTTTCATTCAGTTTAAAACTAAAATGAGCTTGTGCTCATTTTATTATTGTTTATAGAGTATTGGGCATTTCAGATGTAGAATAACTTGATGTCAGGATATTTTTGAATATCAGGAGCTTAAGTGCAAAACTCCCACTTTAATTGCAAGTGGTATCTTTGCAGGAATATGTTTTTGTCCAGCTTTTTTTCTAGGAGTAAGCAGAGCTTTTTGACATCTGTTAATTTGGATGTGATTAATGAAATATTCTGGGTATTTGGCCCCAGAGTGGGGCAGTGGCCCTGCTCAGGGTTGCCCACACCTCTGTGTTGAAAGGGACACTGCTGTAGACACACATGGAGCACTCCCGCTGCCCACAGAGACTATGAATCAAAGATCTTCTTGCTGTGCAGATTTCTTCTGGTTCAAGTTAGAGAAATGAACTTTCTTGTAGTTTGTTACCAACTTTATTGTCTTACTGCAGCGCCCGATGCCACTTTGTCGGTGTTTAAGCTTGCAATGATATTAAATTATTTTATATTCCCAATTTCTTAATGTTAGTAGGCTAGAATTTAGAAAGTGTTTTTTTCAGTCTAAATTCTGAGCCAAAACTGTGTCTTCAGTCCCTTTTAGTAGTAGGCTTTTTTATCTTTTAGACTAAAAAAGGTGAAAAATCTCACACCATCAGCTTGCTTGCAGCAATACTCTCCAACTCTTCCCTTGCCTATCAATCAGTTTGTTTTCTATCTACATTTAGCTGATACTGAACCTGTTGAGAGTCAGAAGGAAGTTGCTGCCTCCTCTTCCTGTCAAAAGAAATGGTCTGGCAGCTGGTGCTGCTGGTTTCATGGGACACTGAGCTTTTCCTAGAAGTCTTGCCTTGGTGGTGATGAGCAGTAGCATACATTGGTTCAATTACAGCAGAAATGTTTTGTATGGCTCTGTTGCATTAGTTGGAGGGTGCATGGTGTTTTAAAATATCCAATTTAAATACTGATGAAGATGTTCTATTAAAAAACTTCAAAATTTTTTTAAAAAAATACCAAAACAAATAACAAAAAGCTCAAACTATAAACCAAACTAAAAGAAGAAAACGACCTAGTGCACATGGATAGATTTAATTCATCTTCTCTCCTGGAAAAGTTTGAGACTGAAGATTTGCTGTAATTGATCCCACTCAGTAAATCATGCTGGGATTAATCCTAAAACTGAACTGGCTCAGCAATACGTTTGGTGAAGAGGGGGCATGGTGGTGGCTGTGCTGTTAAACCAATCATAGAAAGCTCTAAAAAATGTGAGGAGGAAACTTGTCTTCATACTGAAAAAGCTGAATATACTGAAAAAAATCTTGTGCTGCTAGAGCCTTGTGAGCATCTGTGCATCCACAGTTTACCCAACAAGACCTCAGATGACTACTTCAGAATAATAGATGAGGGGAAAAGCATTTTCCTGTGTTTTTTTAAGAGTGCCTGTTCACCTCCTGAAATGACCATGCTGAGAAGCAGGCAGCAGTGCCTGCAACAGCTGTAGAGTTAAACTGCGTTTTGTATCTGGACCTTGAAGCCTCCTGACTTGGTTTGAAACAGATACAAGTTCCAGTAGATCGGTGCTATTAGAACCAACAGAGCCAAGGGGGTTTGTAAGCAATATCTGAGCTCTCCCTAAAAGAGAGATGCTCTGATAGATTTCTGGTTGCAGTTTTCACACACTTCATGCCCTGGTGTGCCTGGCTACCAAGAGAAAGAGCAGCAGGCAGCTGCAGAGTTCATCTGCTGTAGCTCTACAGTTGCTCTGCTCCTCCTCAGCTCTACCTCCCTGTCCCTTTAGCAGGATGGCTTTCCCTCCATGGCCTCTGCAGATTTACCCATGTTGAGGACACTGGGGCTGTGTGGAAGGTGAATGGGCTCTGGGTGTGAGGGCTGGTGGAGCACCAAGGTGGTGAAAGCAACTGCCCATGGAAAGAAAAGATCTCTCTAGGAGCTGGGTGGATGTCAGGGGAGCTGTGGTCAGCTCCAGCCCTTCAGGGAAATTGATGGGAATGTCAAACAGTAGTTTTGGTGTCCTGAAATGTTTGTGTCAGACTTGAACTCACTGAGAGCAAGCATGTGCCTTTTTCTGACCAAGAGCAGAAGCTGGAAAAACTCATGTTTGCTTTGGTAGTATGGTTAATATTTTTCTTGAAATGTTTTTAAAGCTTGAAGTCCTTGGTCAGAATGGAGTTGGTTTTGTGTTCAATTAATTACTTAAAGTGAGCCCTGAATTATTTGTGAATTAGAACTACCCAGAGGAGAAGTTTTTTAAATAAGTGGTTTCTGGAGAGTAATGTCATCAAATAAACACAATTCCTGATAGACTTGCAATTTTTTAAATAAAATTTAACCTTGATATGCTTCTCTATCTAATGAGAATTAATTCTGCCTTGATTTGAATGTTGCCTGTCCAGTAATGTCTTCACTTGTTACTGTGCTCCTGCAGCTTCCCTTACACTCCCTTGCTGCTTCCCCCCTACCTCTCTGGTTTGGTGGCTGTAAGGACATGAAGAATGTTGTCCAGTGAATGTCAGGGAGCAGTGCAGAGGTCTGATTGAGTGGGAACGTGGAGGTGAAGAATAAACATCACACACATTTCCTGAACCAGTTTGCCAGCAGCTGGGAGTAATGATGTCTGCATGCAAAATTGTGTGGTCTCTTGGATATGGAAAGAGTTAGCAAAGTGTGGCAGGGGGGGAGAAGAGAATCCCCCCTCCTCAGATACTGAGGTGCCAGTAGAGGGGAGGCTTTTGTAGACCACGTGCTGAGCAAAAGCAGGTGTCTGTGTCCTTAGATGCTAGCTGGGGCTTAAAGCTGATGAAAAAGTGGATATTTGGATGGAAATGAAAGAGCTTTTCAGATGGGTTATAGTTTATGCAGATATTGATGGGTTACCCAGCCAGGAGCTCTGGTATCAAGGCTGGCTGTGAAATGAATTCCCTCTCTGACCCTGGGTAAATGATTCTGCCTCATTTTTTACCCTACCTAGAAAATGTCAATGATGATTCACATCGCCTTATGAGAGCTAACTGGGAGGTGTTCTGAGGATGAACCATATTGTGGAAGTGATAAAATCTTGATATGAACCTGTACCCCTACTTGCAAGTTTGCATCTTCAGTTGCTACAGTTCTGTCTGGAGTCAGACCTGAGCCCCTGCTCTTTCCTTACATCTCACTGTGCTCTGCCCAAGCAAGGCCATGGGCATTGCTCTCATGATCTTTACCTGTTGCTTTCTTTAAAGATATTCCATTTGTTGCAAAACAGACTGTAAGAGGGCAGGTTTATTTAAAGTGGTTTCTTCATAGCTAAGAATTATACAGGTGTTTCAAACACATTTGGCAGTTAGAAAATGAATACCTACTGTAATACTATCTAGCAATACAGACAAATATGACTATGTTGAGTTTAGGGCTATGCTAGCCCATAAATCATACGTCTACAACCCATTTGAATACAAGTGTGCAAGAATTAGCTATAAAAATAATAACTTCCACTATGCTTACACTTGCAGGTACCTTAAATATATTAAAAAACAGTTTCTTTGATAGAAAATCCATGCCTTGCCAGTTAGTGTCCACTCAGACATAGTAACAAAGCAATACCCACTGGAGCAATGCTAAATATAAAGAATCTTTAAAAGTTTTTGACCATGATGGAGTGCCAGCAAAGTGGAAACTTGAGGAGTGCTCTTTAACTGGTGAGGAAAATTGAACACCAAAAAAACTCACTGAGTGGAGGAATGATGGAAACAAAGTTTGTCTTACTACTTTTTTCAACTTTGCAATGAAGAATAGCTGCTTTTGGGTACTCGGTTTTGTACATTACTTTCTTCCCGTGGCTATAGTTTTTAGTTTTCTTTGGACTTTATTCTTCATCAAAACGTTCTCACTTCTGCAGTTCTCAGTGTTGAATCTAGCCTTCAGTCAACTTAAATGTTGTTTTCCTGTAGAAAAAATCCTGCTTCTAGAAAGTTGCATTTTGTGTCTGTTTTGCAGGCGGTTTCTAAAAGCCTCAGCACAGCAATAAGAGTTGACAGAAGGAGATTTTTGTCTGAAATGTTGGTTTTACAGGCTTGTTGCCCAGCCCCTACTGCCATTACCAGTGACACATATATGGATCTGCATTTCCCAGGCTGGGTGGACACACTTTGGGCTTGCAGGGTACTGATCCTCCTGTCTGCTGCGTTCTTGTTTCTTCCCTTGGTGCAAGAAATTCAGCTTCTCCAGATGGCCCACTGGTGGATGAACAGTGGTGGTGTTTGTCATGGGGAGAAACGGGGCTGTTTACATGGTCTGGAGGTGTGTGATCATAGCTAAGAGCCTTGTCAGTCAGCAGGTATAACTTTAAAGCATTCGTGGTAACTGGTAGTGCTTGGTTAGGAGCCAACATGAGTGTTAAAGAATCTTCAGGAGAAGGTGGCTTGTGTGGCATAGTGTGTGCCATAAACATTGCTGGTGATCAAGCTGTGTTTGTTTAGGAGACCGCTGGAAGCAATGTCGTGCGTATGAGTTTTTGCGTATTTAATGCCCTATGTTTAAATTGAGGAAAAAAAAAAAAAAAAAAAAAAAAAGAATAAATTGTGCTGTTTGGGATTCCTTTTCAGAATGAAAATTCTAATAAATCATTCCAGTGGGTTGAGATTCTCTTGTGTATGCCTTGCTCTTTCTTGTATGCTGGTAACTGCTCCCCTTTGGTTCTGGTGTTACCATTGCTTCAGCGGGAACTGGGGTGTGTTCACACCATGAAGCTACTGGGGGGGTTTCAAAGCAAAAGGGAATTGTTTCAAGAATAAAGTAGAGCTGTGACCTGAGACATTGCACAAATAGATTATAGACGGATGGCAAACAAACTGGTAAAAGCCTTTATTTTTACTTAACCATCTTGACCATGTGTGCCTATTTGTATCGCGGATGTGGGCTGGGAACCGTGTGTTGGTGTTTTGAGATGTATTTGCTAAGCAGAAGCAGTGTCCTCTGCCCATTCTCCCTTCCCAGACCAATTGTTCTTGCCAAAATTTTCTACCTGTTGCAAGAGTTGCTTTCTTTCCAGCACAGTAAATTGTCAACTTCTTTCACTGTTCCTTCCCTCTCGTAGGCATCTGTAACCTCTGTACAATGTGTATAGTACACGAGTCACCAGATCTCTGCTGGCTTTAGATACCATCCAGCTGGGTGTATTGTAAACCAACCGTATTCATTTGACAAATAAATTTTTTTTTTTCGAAATGCACACGTGACACTTTTAATTTTTTTTTTTTTCTTTTCTTTTTTTATGGTCGCATCACGTTAATTCCTCCCCAAAGCTGTGTCCACAGCAGTAGTTGGAGTCTGAGCAGCACTGGGGACTTGGGGACTTGTGCCTGGAGAGGTGCTGGGTCTGGCTGCACTCCTGGTCCAGAAACCATCCGGCTTTCAGCATTTTCTTTTTTTTTTTTTTTTTTTTTTTGGTTGTTTTTTTTGTTTTTTGTTTTGTTTTTGGGGGGTTTCTTTGTTTGTTTTTTGGTTTTTTTGTAGTTTTGGTTTTTGTTTTTTCGTTTGTTGTTTTTTGGTTTTTGTTTTTTTTTTTGGTTTTGGTTTTTTGGGGTTTTTTTGTTTTTTCGGTTTTTTGTTTTTTCGTTTTTTGTTTTTTTTTTGTTTGTTTTTGGTTTTTTGTTTTTTCGGTTTTTTTGGTTTTTCGGTTTTTTTTGTTTGTTTTTGGTTTTTTGTTTTTTCGGTTTTTTTGGTTTTTCGGTTTTTTTGGGGTTTTTTTCGGTTTTTTTTTCGGTTTTTTTCTTTTTTGTTTTTTCGGGGTTTTTTGTTTTTTCGTTTTTTGGTTTTTTTTGTTTGTTTTTGGTTTTTTGTTTTTTCGGTTTTTTTGGTTTTTCGGTTTTTTTGGTTTTTCGGTTTTTTTTTGGTTTTTTCGGTTTTTTTGGTTTTTCGGTTTTTTTTTGGTTTTTTCGGTTTTTTGGGGTTTTTTTTCGGTTTTTTTTTCGGTTTTTTTCTTTTTTGTTTTTTCGGGTTTTTTTGTTTTTTCGTTTTTTGTTTTTTTTTTGTTTTTTCGGTTTTTTTGTTTTTTTGTTTTTTCGTTTTTTGTTTTTTGGGGGGGGTTGGGTTTTTTTGTGTGTTTCTTTGTGTGTTTTTTTTGTTTTTTGCTTTTTTGTTTGTTTGTTTTTTGTTTTTTTGGGTTTTTTGGGTTTTTTTGTTTGTTTGTTTTTTTGTTTTTGTTTAAATATGCCGGGAAAAAAACCTTCCTGCAGTGCTGGGCTGGGTGGCACAGCCCCTCCTGGCCTCGGTGGGGTTGTGGCATTGTGACACCGGGACCCCTGGCACTGTCCCGGGGGGGGGGGGTGTGTTTCTTTTTTGTTGTTGTTGTAGTTTTTAAAAAAGAATGGGGATGGCGGCTCCCCCCCCCCCTCCCTCCCGGGAATGGGCCACCGGCTGCGCGCGCCTGGCAACCGGCCCGCGCGTGCCTGGCAACCGGCCCTGAGGCGGCGGCGAGCGGGGAGGGTCCGGGAGGGGCCGGCGGTGAGAGGGGAAAAAGGACCGGGAAGGGAAAAAGGGAAAAAGGGACCGGGAAGGGAAGGAAAAAGAGGGACTGGGGGTGCGGGGAGAGGTGCTGGGCCCGGGCAGGAAGGAACCGGGGCAGCCCGGGCAGGGGGCTGGGGTGGGGGGCACCCTGGGCAGAGCTGTCTGTGCCCCCCGAGCTGGGGGTGAGGTGGGGGGCACCCTGGGCAGAGCTGTCTGTGCCCCCCGAGCTGGGGGTGAGGTGGGGGGCACCCTGGGCAGAGCTGTCTGTGCCCCCCGAGCTGGGGGTGAGGTGGGGGGCAGCCCGGGCAGAGCTGTCTGTGCCCCCCGAGCTGGGGGCTGGGGTGGGGGGCACCCTGGGCAGAGCTGTCTGTGCCCCCCGAGCTGGGGGTGAGGTGGGGGGCACCCTGGGCAGAGCTGTCTGTGCCCCCCGAGCTGGGGGTGAGGTGGGGGGCAGCCCGGGCAGAGTTTTCCCCCTGGCCCAAGGAAGCACCTCAATGCTTCCCGGGTGTGTGGCTAAGATGCTGGGCAAGCAAAGCCGCAGCTTGGCTCCTGAAGAGGTTTCCAGCCTGTGGACGCGTCTCTGTTTCTGTTTGTGTTGCTGTGAACAGACAGAAAAAATCTCCCAGGCCCTGGTAGCTCCAGGCCCATCAGGATGGCCACGCTGAGTGTGAAGCCCGGGCAGCGTTTCAGCGTGCCCGACTGGCACACCAACTCCCGCTTCATCTCTGCTGATGCCGAACGCCAGCGCTCTGCTTCCCACCAGGTCCGGCAGGAAGCCCGAGCTCTCCGCAACGAAACCAACAACCAGGTGAGGCTGTGGCAGGATAGCAGGCTGGACAGCATGGGAATCAAGGGAGGAGGTTTTGCCTCTTCAGAACCTGTTAAATATCTACGTTTACTTCCTCCAAACCCACGTGGACTCTGGTGAATTCCCAAGGTGCAATTCTCCCATCCTTTGCGACTGGAGCAGGTCCAAAGGAGGGCAACCAGGCTGGGGAAGGGATCCAGCACAAGTCCTGTGAGGAGAGGCTGAGGGAGCTGGGGGTGTTCAGCCTGGAGAAGAGGAGGCTCAGGGGAGACCTCATCACTCTCTACAACTCCCTGAAAGGAGGCTGGAGCCAGGGGGGGGTTGGGCTCTTTTCCCAGGCAACTTTCAACAAGACAAGAGGACATGGTTTTAAGTTGTGCCAGGGGAAGTTTAGGTTGAATATTAGAAAGAATTTCTTCACAGAGAGGGTGGTCAGGCATTGGAATGGACTTTGCAGTGAAGTGGTGGATTCTCCGTCCCTGGAGATATTTAAAAAGAGCCTGGAGGTGGCACTCAGTGCCATGGGCTGGGAACTGCAGCAGTGGGTCAAGGGTTGGACATGATGATCTCTGAGGTCCCTTCCAACCCAGACAATTCTATGATTCTATGACTTGGTTTTGTTTTCCATGCTCTCCATTAGTATAGATGTCCATGAGATGAAGTGTCAGTGTTTTGTACTCCTGCTGCAGGGTGGGTCAATCCTACAAACAGGGAAGATCTTCATCAACATTCATAACTACAATTTAAAAAAGAGTAATGACATTTCTCCTCTAATTCCAGGCAAAGTGGGATGAGCATGACAACCGCACCCGCCTGTCTGACCGTATCACCAGTGTGAACAGATGGAAAGAGACCCTGGACAAATGCCTTGCAGACGTAGAGGCAGAAATGGATGCCTTAGGCAAAGTATGTTGGGAAGACAGATGGCTGGAAATCAACTTACACTCTCAACATGGGATGTTAAGTAATTGAGGCTTGTCTTCTGCAATGGACAGGCCCATATGGAATTCAAGGAGGAGCTTAGTGTAGGCAAGACACTGTGTTCTTGGCTGACCCGAGCTGTTTTATGGAGCTGAGCATCCCATGCTCATGGTTTTGGGTGTTTTTTGTTGTGTTCCTTTTGCTTTTTTGTTTTTTTCTTTAAGGCTCTGAAGGGTGAGAATTTTTTTAACACCATCATCCCAAAATGTTTGATTCTAAAACTGGAGCATTGCAGTGGGACATCTCTCTGATGCTATTAGGCCTAAACCTGCAGGCTGCTGCTCTGGAGTTGTTAGGCTTTAGCAGGGTGTGACTCCTAAAGCAAACAACAGATGTAGACAGCTGCTGTGTCTTCATTCCAGACTTGCAAGAAGGTTTCAAAACTGCAAAGACAGGCAGTTCAGGTCCCTCTTAGCAAGGGTGTTGGTGGTTTCCCCTTCCTTTCTTCCTCCCATCCCTGAAGGAAACCCTCTCTACACCCAGCTGGCTTATTCCTCCAGGTGAAGGAAGCAGCAGAACGTGCCCTCCAGGCCAAGAACTTGGCTTTGGATGTTTCCATTGAGTGCCTGACGCTCCGCGAGAGCCGCCGTGCCATTGATGTGGTGCAGGACCCTGTGGAGGAGGAGCTGCACAGGGAGGTGAAGGTGATAGAGAAAGCCAAGAGAGAGCTGCAGCACAAAATTCACGAAGCCTTCGACCAGCTCTGGTGAGAGGAATGACAAAGCTTTTGGCTGGGCTCTGCCTTCCTTGCTTGGCCCCAGCAGTGGTGTGGCTCTCGTGCCACGCTGAGATGGGCAGAGAGGCCAGAGGGGTTCCCTGGGAGGCTCAGAGGAGACTTTGGTGGTTGTTGAGTCTGTGGAGTTTGGGGGTTTGTAGGGGAGAGCACGTCAAGGGAGGCTTCATGTGCATCCTGGGAAAATTCTGGCCCAGACAGATGCATTGTGCCACCTGCCCTGGTTCCTGAATCGGTGACCTGGAGGTGTTGAAGCTCCAGGCACTGATCCCTCCTGGGTTGCTGCCCAGCTGTGGAGAGCAGGTGGCAATGCCAGAGCAGAGCCTAAGGCAGACAGGCAGCAGTAACATGGGGGTGCTGCTCCCCCAGGGTGGGCCCTGCTCCTTCTCACTCCATCCCTGTTCCCTGCAGCCACCTACAAGAAGCTCAGCAGCAGCTCAGCAATGACCACCGGTGCAAGATAGAAACCTTGGAAATAGATCGTGGGTGCTTATCCCTTGATGTGAACTGTCCCAACATCTCCTTCAAGGTCAACCCAACACGGGTCCCAGTCGGGTAAGGAAAGAGTCTGCCCTTGTCTGGCCAAATCTTGAAAGATTTGGTGCTTGAAAGACTCCCGGAGGGGGGTTTCTTCCTTTTCTTCCTTCTGTGCTATTTCCTGGCTTGACGGGTGCAGTTTTGGAGAGAGATCAGAACAGGAGCTGGCTGCTGGGATTCATTGTGGCTCTTCAACTGTGAAGCATCAGGCTTTTGGGATTTCTCTAAACTGTCACCACACAAAGAGAAGGTGCCTGCCCTGCCTCCTGGCTGCAGGTGACACTCAGTAAGCAGGGCGGTATCGGCCTTTCGCACAACTTGTGGGGGAGTTGCTGCACATTTTCACTTGCCTGACATTTCAAAGCAGGGTTTGGATGTGTCCCTGGTTTGAGCAGATGTTGGGCTCAGTGCAGGAGCCACAGGGTTGTAATCTCCAGCTGGTGCAGTGAGATCAGACAGGATGTGGCCTCCAGAATTCCTGAATCATTTAGCACTGCATAAAGCTACCTTTGGCCTGCAGCAGGTGGTTGCTTTTGAACTGTCCTGCAAACACCCAACTTATTTTTTTTAACTGCTCATTTGTTTGCAGATCAACTACGCTTGATGAGTGGGAACAGAACAGCCAGTCCAACAAGGAGCATGCTGAGGCAGAAATGAAAGCCTCCACTGCACTCCGAGAAGCAACAATGCTTGCCATTGCCCAGGTGAATCAGTCCTTCAGCTCTAACTTGGTGGCACAGAAGTTCTGTGGATCCAGTGTGGGAGAATGGGCTGGCATGTGCCATGGCCAGGGAAGGGAGTCTTTGGAAAGACAGCTCTGGCCTGTGAGCCTCTCTGAGGACAGCTTCCCTCCTGGTGTGAAAGAGGAGCTTGCAGCAGTTTCAGGAAGCCCTGCTCCTGCCTGTCCTTCCCTGCTTTGGGCTGCACACGTGGCAGCTGCCAAGACCCAACTGGTTTTGCTAGGGGCTTGTCCCAGCCTCACAGGTCACCTCATGTGACAGTCATGCAGGCAACTGCTGGGGGGAGACACCTTCTAGATGTGTGACTGGAACCTCTTCTCTCTTCAGACAAACAACGAGCTGGAGGCTCAGCGTGTGGCCACGGAGTTTGCCTTGCGCAAGAGGATCAGAGACATGGAAAGAGCCTATGATGAGCTGCAGTGGCAGGAGCAGAATGTAAATGTTGTTTCTTTGGTTATTGACCACAACCTTGAGTGGGAACTGCACCCAAAAGTGTGTTTGTTATATGCAAAGCTACTCAGCCTCAGTGTGGTTTTCACACGAGAGCTGTTAAGTGGCCTTTTTATTTCACCCCTAGAATCAAATGCTGTGGCCATAAAGGAGAAGCACCATGCCTGGGCCATGTGAAAAGCCCAATCTCTGAGCAGTGGGGTTCAGTACTCAGAGCCCCACCAGCCCTTGCTTGAAACCCATTCCCAGCACAATAACAGGATGCAGGGGGATGGTTTTCCAGGCTGTATCCTGGCTGTGCCTCACGATACACGTCTTTATCCTTAGACTATGGAAGAAATTGCTGAGATGGAGGAAGACATCCGGCGCCTGGAGGAAGATCTTCGAAGGAAAATGCAAGATCTGAAAGTGGCACACACCCGCCTGGAGACCCGGACCTATCGGCCTGGGATGGATCTGTGCCGGGATCAGGTACCAGCCTCACCTGGCACACTCCCTGCCAGGAGGGATGGGGGGGTCTGAAAAATGGGAATGAGCAATGAATCCTACAGTTATGTAGCAAAGCAAGGGAATTAACATCACAGCTGGGCTGGAAGGGGAACCGGAGAATCATGAAGGGCTTTGAAACAAAAACTTAAGCCCCATTAATTGCTGTGTCCTTCTGCCCCACCTTGCAGGTCCAGTATGGGCTGACAGATGAGGTTCACCAGCTGGAGGGAACCATCCGGGCACTCAGGCTGAAGCTTGCAGAGTCACAGTAAGTCTCCTGCTCTCCATGTGAGGGAGGTGGCATTTTGGAAGCTTGTCTGCTCAGATCAGGAGTGGAAACAGTCCTTGAGCTTGGTGGGAGCTGGCCTGGGCAGCAGGGAGCAGGGAAGGCAGGAGATGCCAAGTGTGGTGGAGTTCCCACGGTCCCTGCTTGACTCCAACCAGGCACAGACAGTTCTAAAAGGGGAAAAAAAAATGGGTGAAAAGTGAAGGAAGAACTCGAAGTGCTGGTGTGGGCTGTCAGGGTGCTCAGCTCTGCTGTGCTCCAGGAGCATTGTGTGGGCTTGCTATTCACAGCCCAAACAATGCAGCTGCCACGCACCAAGAAACACCCCAAGGGTTTGTTCCTCATCCAAAGGCAGAGGCAGCGACTGCTGCTGCCAACAAGTGGGAAGTTGGGTGTTTCCTGTCCAACTTGGGAAGTGAATGCAGCCCTTGAACCCAACTCTTCTCGCTTCTGCCCGTTCCCAGGGATGCTTGGAACGCTCTTCACAGACAACTTCACCGCATTCAGACAGATATTGGCTACAAAGTCAATTCCCTGGCGCTGGACAAGAAGTGCATGGACTGCCGAAGGAAGCTCCTGGTCCCTGCCGAGAAATTTACGCCAGAATTTGACACTTTCAACCGAACCACGAACCGTGCACCCTCCCCACCGGAGAAGGGACAACCGGAGTTGGCTTAGCGTGCCGGAGAGAGTTGTGCAACGAGGAGAAAGCTGCGAGTGACTCAGTTCCGTAGCAAGGAAAGCGAACATCTGCGTTGTGTTAGGATAATGGGATTCTCTTCCCTCTTCTGAGTTTGTTGTATAACTGTCTGCCCCCTTCCACGATGTTTATTGGTTCCTGCACTCCAAGGAGCGTTACAAACAATAAAGAGTCTGTCCCTAAGAGCTGTTGTCATCCAACAGCGTTGGAAGTGTTTCCCGGTGATTAAAGCCATCTGGGCTCTCGGGCGGTTTTTAAGACCTTTTAAAGCGTGGGGTGGCGGGCTCAAACTCGTTTTAATGAATTTATTTATTTATTTCGGGTGTGTGTGGGGGGGCAGTGACCCCAAATCTTTCCCTTCCTGGAAATGGGGAACCCACGGAACCCGTTTCCGGGAGCTTCGCGCTGCTCTCCTCCGGGCCGCCAGGGGGCGCTGTCCGCTTGGAACGCCCGAAAGCGGCGGACAAGATGGCGGCGGCGGCTTCGGGTTCGTGTTCGGGAACGGGGCGGGCAGCGGCGCGGCCTCGTCCGGGACCCGCCCGGTTCCGGGGTTGTTTGGTCGGAGCGTTGTTGGGTGACTGCTTGGGCGCTGTATTCGAAGGCAAGAGCGTCGTGAAGCTGCCGGATCTGCTGCGTTTCCTTCAAGGCCTGGAACCGGCGGCTGAGCCGCCTGAGGCGGGGGAAGCGGCGGGCAGCGCCCGCAGAGGTGGGCGAGAAATCCCCCCCCGGGGTGGGAACCCGGAGCACATCCCCTTCCCTGGCCCCTGCGGGTGCAGAGCTCCCATGGTGGAGCTTTTGGGGTGTGTGCCTCTCCCAAAGCCCCAGGCCCACTGCTCCCCTCCTCCCCTCAGCCACTGGGGGCAGCTCTGGGCCGGGGGCTCTGAGCTGAGCAGCGAACCCCGGGAGCCCCTCCAGAGGCACCTGAGAGGCAGCTGGGTTGCCTGAGGGCTTCTCCAGAAATGCAGCCCTGCTTTCTTCTCTCTGCTTGTTCAGTGTGTGCTGTAAACTTGGGAACGAGGCTTGTCTGTGAGTGCCTCTGGAGATCAGACCTTTTCTCCTGGCTCTGGCTAATCTTGAAATGCTTTCTGTCTCATTCCTTTGCTCTGCGCCTCCTCACTCTGCTGACCATGACTAGTAGTGAGCTCTAAGTGCTGGGGAAGTCCTGGTGATGTTTTAGCTCCAGCTGTACAGCTCATCAGGCCTGGGGGAGCAGGGAGGCAGTGAGAGTGGAGAAGGACAGGAGGAATGTTTGTGCCTGGATGGTCACCTTGTGTTTTGACCTTCTGTTTTAGAGACACTTTCATACACGGATGACACAGCCATGAGCAGGTCGGTGGTGCAGTCCCTGCTGGCCAAGCAAGAGTTTGATGAAGTTGATATGGCCAAGAGGTAAGGGCTGTGGGGGGAGGTACTAATGAAGGGAAAACTTTGTTATGATGCAGCAACTGCTGTAATTCTCTTTGCAAGGGGACAGAGGCTAAAGTAAAGTAATTTTTAATTTGTGAAGGACGAAAGAAGATAGAGAAGTGATGGCTGATCCTGTAGCTTATTGTGTGCTTTGCACAGTGCTGGCACCTGGAGGAGTGTGAGCTGTTGTGTGGGTTCAAAGTCTGCTTGGAAATGAAGCAGGATGGGGCATGCAGCAGTGCAGCCCTGTGTGTGTATTCACCTTCCCTGGAATCAGAGGAGTTTGGGTTGGAAGAGACTGTTAAAGGCCAACAATGGCAGAAGCATTTCCTTTCATGTTTATTTGTTGCTATTTATGTTCGTGCTTCCCTTAATTTAGTTAGCAAGTATTAGTGAGGTCAGCTTTGGTTTGTTTATGATCCATTTCCCTTTTGAATCCACAGCCTGGGTAGCATTTGGTTCTGCTTAAGGGAGAACATTTATTTGTTTAGAAAACTCTCCCATTGAACTTGAACAAAAGACTTTATTTGTGGTTGTGACCCACAGAAATGTTTCCAGTTTGTTTCTATTTCAAGACACAACTGAAGGGGAGACAAGTGGGCTGTGAAAGGTGATGTTTATACACCCTTTCCTCCTTTCATACCAGTTTTTGGGATTTGGATTCTTTCCTTACAGAACTGAATCGCTTGAACCCCACCTGTCCCTGAATTAATTACCTGTGTGTAATTAACTCACTTCATCAAGTGGCTGTGCACAGCCTCTTCACCAACCACAGCCACAGACCAAATATCCTCTCTGTTTTTTCTCCCCTGCTCCAGGTTTGCTGAGGAGTACAAGAAGGAGCCCAACAGGGGCTATGGCATGGGGGTCGTCAACGTCTTCAAGAAGCTCCTGAGCCCCAAGTGCAGTGATGTGTTTGAACCAGCACGGGCCCAGTTCAATGGGAAAGGTTCCTATGGCAATGGTGGTGCCATGAGGGTGGCAGGCATCCCACTCCTCTATTCTGATGTCCAGGATGTTAAGAAGGTACCTCCCTGCTCTCCAGAACCTCCCCGCTCTCCAGAACCTCCCCGCTCTCCAGAACCTCCCCGCTCTCCAGAACCTCCCTGCTCTCCAGAACCTCCCTGCTCTGGAGGTGCTGTCCCTCCCTCTCCTCCCAGCTTGGCTGATGCTGTGTTCTCACCCCCAGTTTGCCAAGCTGAGTGCAGAGCTGACCCATGCCAACTCCCTGGGCTACAACGGGGCCATCCTGCAAGCCCTGGCAGTGCACCTGGCCCTGCAGGGACAGCTCAGCAAGGAGACCTTCCTGGAGCAGCTCATCACCCACATGGAAGATGTGGAGGCAGATGACAAATCTCTTACTGATGCCCGAGCGTGAGTAGCTGTGAGGAGCACTGGCTGCTGGAGATGTATTCCAGCTCTTTGCCTTCTCTTTTGTTCATTCTGCTCTTTGTTTCCAGGCTGGGATTTGAAGATTTACCATTTTCAAGGCGTCTGAAGAAGATAAAGGAATTTTTGGAGCTCAGCAGCGTTCCCAAAGCAGATGTATTGTTTGAATTAGGTAAGTTCCTGACATACTTACAAGTATTAGGGGAGAGCTGGAGAGGCAGGACCAGCTCAGCAGGCCTGGCTGATGTGTCCTCCTCCACCTCTGCTGCCTGCCAGGCACTGGCTGGGCTGGCACTGTGCTCACCAGGCAGTAACTCTCCCAGTCTTGACCCAGCAACTTCCTCTCTCTGTTGGTGGAGAAGAAAGAGTAGCTAAGAAAAACTTACCATGAATAATGCTTTCTAATATTCTAAGGTCTCTTGTCTTAATGGCTGGTTCCTCATGTCGGGGGGGAAAGGGTGGGTGGGTGTTGTCAGACTGTACTGGTGTGGTGGGCAGATGGTCTTCTGGGTAGCAAGCTGGGGAAAGATTTCTGTCCTGAGCTGCAAAGTGACTTTTGCACCTTGCCTTGATAAAATCAGTGATGTGGGTAGGGAAAGTAACTGGCAGTAGGAAGTTGTGTCTGGAAGGCTGACCCAGGTGTCCTGCAGCACTGAAGACACTTGGTTGTGTTAACAGGCAATGGCATTGCTGCTCTGCGCTCCGTCCCCACTGCCATTTACTCCTTCCTGCACTGCATGGAAGCTGACCCAGATATTCCTGACCACTACAGCAGCCTGCAGAGAACCATCATCTACTGCATCTCTCTGGGTGGAGACACAGACACCATTGCTACCATGGCAGGAGCCATTGCAGGGGCTTATTATGGTGAGGAACAGATACCCCCAAGCTGGGAGCAGAGCTGTGAAGCTTTCCAAGAGACACAGAAGCTGGCAGACAGCTTGTATGAACTGTACAGCCAGAGGCTCTGAGCCCCTGGGGGAGCCTGAAGGCAAAACCAGATGGTCACCTCTGCTGGCCAGTCAGAAATGGGATGGTGGGTCTGTGCCCTGGGTGAGCCTCCACTGGAGAGACACCTCTTCTGGGAGCAGAGCAGGGAGCCAGGAGCTGGTTGGGAAGAGGAGGGACAATCAGCTGGGAAGTGGCTGCACGTGGCCCTTTGGATGGTGGGTGCCTCTCCTCTGAAGTGTACAGGAATGTCTCATTTTTCATCAGATTTCTGCTTCTTGCCTTGCCCATCACTGTACTGTTTTGTTGCTACAGTTCTTCGGTGGGTGTCTGAACCCCTTGACTGTCTGACTGTTCTCCTGTGCCCTGTTGTTTCAGTTTTCAGTGGCTCACCCTGAAGTGGCTTTGAGAGGCTCCACACCCCTCCCAGAATGTCACTCATGGTGACCAGCTGAGGGTCATCAGGCTGGAGGACATCCTGTGTGGTGGCTTGACTATTAATCAGTCAATACTTCCACCTGCATTTCCTGGGGATGAGGGTGCTGCAGGGCAGATACTAAGGATTTCCTCAGAGGCAGAATTAAAAGTGCCAGAGACTGAAGAAGAGATTTTTTTTCAGTGCTAGTGGCATTGTGAGAAATGCCTTTGGTGTGTGCAGACAGAATCCCAACTGTTGCTGCTGGCAGAGGGTGTAACTAATCACTGCTCCCTTGGTGTCCTTTGCTCTGCAGTCCACCTGGTACTGCCCTCATCTGTTGCATTTTGTGTTCCCTTACATAGCTGATTTTCACCTTGCTGCAGCCTCTCTAGCTAATCCCTTGTCCCTGATCCTGTGTTTTTAATGTTGTCTGGATCACCAAGTGAAATTGCTGTTTAAATCTGTGGGTGGAGAATGTTGTGACACCTAGCATGACACAGGGACTGAATTCCTGGTTCTGCTGCAGTCAGTGACAAAAATTACTCTGTACTTGGTAAAGATCATCTGAAAATAAAGAGAAAAGTAGGTTAATTGGGGGACAATTTGATTAAAAGCTTAATAGGATTTGTGTATGGTACTGATGGCCAAGACCATCCTTGCAAAGCTTTGTTGTTCAGAGTTTCACATTTAAGAGCTTGGCCCAGCAGAGCTGGTCAGGCAAGGATTAGCAGCTGGGGTATGGCATGGCTGGAAAGCTTTCTAACAGTTAAAAACCCAAAGAAAGGAAGAGGCAAGCAGTCATCATATGGAAACGTTTACAAGTCTGAATGTGGCAATATAAATCTTTGTTATTTCTCTGTTGTTTCTGGTGACATGGGAAGTGATGGTCCTGCTCAGCCCAGCTCACTCTCTGATGGTGTTGGCACAGGGTGTTGTGTGTCCAGCTGCCTGCACATGGGGACAGTCTGGCTGCTGTAGCTCCTTACAGCTTTTCCTGTAGTCTGCTTCCTTCCAGTGCCAGTCTGCTGTGTGATGCTGTGATGGGTTTTCCTTGTGTAAATGAATTCTTGTCCTGAGAACATCTGGAATTTTGGCCTATTGTATATTCATGTCTTGTGCTGCACTTCTGAGGTGGAAAATGTCAGGTTCTTCTTCATGTTGTTCTGCCAGAGGTGTGAACATATTCACAGAATTAGGTAAAGGAAGATATTTTTCTTCTAAAGCAGCTATATAATTGTAACTGTTTGGAACTCACAAAGAGTAGAAGTACTCCTGTTTAAAACACATAGCTCATCTGAGGCCAGAATTTAAATGTAAACTAAAACACTAAGCTCTGACTTCCTTGGAAATAAATAAAATCACTTAGTTATCTTTGTTAATTAGCCCTTGCTCCCATCTTTCATTCAGCTCATGAAGCTGTACTTCCCTACTAGATGACAAGAGGAATTGTGTGGGAACAGCTGGGCTCTCACCTCACTGTAAGACTCAACCTGAAACTATTTTTTTCTGGCTTCTGGAAATCTTTCTGGAGGAAGCAAAGTGGAAGTTGTTTGGTGCTGGTTCTAGGTGACTGACCATTTCCCCTGGGGGCTGCTGAACCAACTGCTTCAGCTGCTCAGGGTGCAGAGCTTGGCTGCAGACAAGGTTGTATAATGTAGCCCCCCCCCCCAAAAAAAAATTAACGACAATAAAGCACAGAAGGGCAAAGGAATCCCCAGAACTTTGACTTAGTACCTCTTACATGAGGATATTAATCTGTAAGCAAATCTGCTGGGCTGCAGGGAACAAGTGAGATGGATTTGAAAAGGAAATAGTCACCAGCCTGGTGGAGGAAGGCTACTGATAACAGGACAAAAGCACAGCTGAGCCCACCTTTATACAATAAGTTTTATTGGTGTTTTGTCAATACAATCAAGTACTGTAGTTTTAGTTCTGAAGAGAAGGCCAGTTTCTGATCACAAAGAGTGCATTTTAAACCAACTTTTACTATGACAGACAGTGCATGTAATAAGTATTTACAAAACTAAAAACCTCTATATACTAGGTTAGAAATGAAGATACTAGAGGCAAATTTAAAAAAAATAGTAAGAATTTGTATATAAAAATGCACATTGTAATGCAGTTTTCATAATTAAAAATAGACATACTTCATCCAACCCAACCTTTTTTATTATTGTGATTGAAACCAAAATCCCATGCACTCACACACACGACAGAAAATAATCCTTTCTGCTGGCGAATATCATGTACTCAGTACTCCAGAAAAAAAAAATCCTTCCTGACAGTGTCCGGTTCAGTGAACAGCCTCCCTCATCCTGTGCATCGTTTTTCTTTCTTTTTTTTTTTCTCTAGCCTAACTCTATGTGCATGTAATATCTTTGCCTTTCAATTACTGTGTAAATGTAACAGGTTATATAGCTGCAGAAGGTTGATTATGGTTTATGCTCTGCACATGAAGGGAAAGTGAGATTGCAAAACAATATCTACAGCACTGAAGGAGTCAGCGGCTCGGTGCGGTTATGGTGAGTGTTTGTGTCATTGTTTTGCCAGCCAGAAGAAGAAGTTTTGAGTAAAACAGGACAAAAAGAGATGGTGTGTAGGTTAGAACACAGTATAAATAAGTTGCTTTGCTGAGGAACAGGGTGAAGCTTCTGCCCTGGCGCGTCACCGGGACGCGAGGAGCTCCTGGCCCTGCTGCAGGTAGTCTGGGTGCCTTGCTGGCTGTGCCACCAGCAGTGCCACCAGCAGTGCCACCAGCAGTCCCACGGTGGGAGCCAGACCCTACTCTTAGCCAGGGTCTTGCCTGGCACCAGCTTGAGTCCATTGCTGTTCTTCATTTGACATATTTTGACAATAATGGAGACCCAGGCATGAACCTAGCACCCTCCTCCCAAGCCTGGGTCTTGAAGAACGCATCTGAGCCTCTGTTTCATTTTAGGGACTCTCTGTATGACTCCTGTTCCTGCTGGGAAATCACCTGTTAAAAACAAAGCCAAAACAGTCCTGAAGCCCCCGGCAGTCAGGAGTTAAAAACATCTACTGGGATCAGGCCCTGGGGCAGCCTTTCAGCTTGAGAAGGTTTTGTTTTTATATGAAACTTGCAGCTTTCTGTAGAGAGAATCCCCAAGAGGGGACAGTCCAGCCCAGCCCCAACCAGGCAGTAGCTGGAGCACTGGCTGTCCAAGTGGACATTTCTTCATTTCAGGGATAGGTGTGTTTGTAAAGGGAAGCCCTGGATGGCAAGAGGCAGAAACACAGGACAGGCTTAAGGAGGAAAACAAACAAACCAGAAACAGAAAAAGAAAAGGTGTTTAAATATCTTCTACAGTCCATCTGCAGAGCAATCCCAAGTCCCATTCTTAATACATTTCTTTGGCCATAGAACAGGCTTTAGGAGAATTTAAGGGTAATAGTTGCTCATCTGGTGACCAAATTGTTCTTTTTTCTCAGGGATCTGCCTTTGTAGAGGGACATGCAGTGTAATGCATGGGGATTGACTTCAGCAGCGTGCTACTTGCCTGGGATGAAAAGAATCACTTTACTCTAAGTGCAATCATTGTTCTACCATGAGAAAATCTGCAAAGCAACAAGGTTCAGTTGCTCCCTTGAGCAAAGGACTGAGCAGCCAAGTGGTCAGCGTCTGTGCATACCTTTCCCAGAACCTTGTAGCTCATACTCAGGTCAGTAACATTTCAAGCATTAGTGAGACAAGTGGTAACAACAGACAGATGTGATTTTTTTTTTCTTTTCTTTTTCTCTTTTTTTTTTAACCTAGGTCACAGACTGGCACCTGCAGTGGTGCACTGTTACAGGTACATATTGCACTAGACTTGTAAATAACATTGTTAAGTAGATAATAGCACCGTTGCAAAATGACTGAATGGAAAGTTAGAACAAGCACTATTTTTTGTTTTTCTTAATGAAAAGGTCCCCAGAGAAAGGAGTGATACCAATGCAAGAGTTTACACATCCCAAAATAGTGAGACAGTAAAAGCAAGTTGTCCTTAAGTGGCACTTCCAAGAAAGCATAAACTAAACCTTCTGTCAAACCAGGCTGGAAGCACCGTAAGCCAGGCTTGCAGTGCCATCCTTGTGCTGCCAAAGAATGAGATGTTCACGAGGCCAAGCAAGTCTCTGGGCTGCAAGGAAGCAGGCAGGACAAACTAGCCCCTGGACTTGTCAGATGAATTAACCCCAGAGAGGATCCTTGTTCATCACAGAGTCCCAGCTTCCCTCAGTGGCTTTGGCACAGGCTGTCTGTCATCCTCCCAGATACCAGCTCCTGGATGTTTTTATTCCTAAAGGTGCTGGGGGCAAGGGTTAGGAATAATATTTACTTCTTATAAGAAGGTGCTTATGCAAAATGTTCCACTTTTTATGATTATAAATCCAGCCACACTGAATTCAGAGTGAACCAGGGAGACTGCCCCAAAGCACAGTCTGAAAAAATAGGCATCAGCAAGACTTGAGCTTGGGCATTGGATGGTTTGGGAAGGAAATTTCTCAATCCATCGTGGATCTCCTCTGCTGTACAGGATTGGGTTAAGTGCCTGGGACCCCTGTGCTGGTTAGCAAATATACCATCCTTTACAACAGCTGAATTTATTTGACTAGTACTCAAAATGGGGAACAGGGGCACTGGATTGTAGACCAGAAGGGTCTGATCTTCCAGACGAACCTCTCTGGGTCACAGAGCAGTTTACTGCAGAGCCAGATCCTTGCCATCCCAAGCACTTTCCTGCGTTTGATGTACAGTCACTAGGGTAAAATTTATTCCAAATATGTTTGCTGAGGAAGTGACTCCTCTCCCTCCCCCAAGAAGGAAAGCAAGAAAGATATCTCCTTTCCAATCACCCTCTTGACTCAAGGATCAAACAGCGTGAAGCAAGGTCCCACGACAATGGCTTGCTCGTTCTTCCCAGTGATTTTTCTTTTTTCGTATTAATTTTAAAAAACTTTGTTATCAAAAAAAAACCCCAAAAGACAGTTTATGGCTAAAGTGGATGAAAAGGAAACACGCCCAACAGCTGTTATGTGGGGCAGAGCAGGAATCCAGAGAAGGAGGAGTGGATGTATTCCGTGGAGTACAACCCGTTGGCTTGGTCTGAGGGCATTTGTACCCAGACTTGGTCGTTCTCCTTGAGTTCAAGCACGGCGCTGCCTGAGGCCTGGTCCAGGTAGCCCTTTTTGTACTCATCGTAGGTGTAGGTGGCGGGCACGTTGTTCTTGTAAAGGGCCACCCAAACGTTAGTCCCTTTGACGTGCACGTGGTAGGCAAAGTAGTAGATGCCGGATACGGGGCAGGTGAATATCCCGGTGACCGGGTTGTAGGCGTTGTGCCCATTATACAAAGTCCGATCAAACTTGACCGGCATGCCCGACGCCGGGAAGGGGGAGGTGAGGATGGCGGTGAAGGCGGGCGCGATCCTGGCAGAGATCTCTCCGCGGCCGTACTGCGGTTTTCCCGGCTTGCCGTTCCCCAGCACGGCTCCCTCCACGCCGCCGTCCGGCAGGTGCAGCCCCGCAATCCCCGTCTCGTCGAACACCCCGGGTGCTCCTGGTGGCCCGGGAGGTCCCGGTGGGCCCGGTGGCCCGTTCAGCCCCGGTGTTCCCGGCATTCCTGGGGGACCGATGGGTCCGGCCATGCCGGGTTCCCCTGTTTTCCCCTCGCCAGGAACCCCGGGAAGCCCTGGCTCCCCTTTCAGTCCTGGTAACCCCTGAGGCCCCATGGGACCTGCAGGTCCTTGCAAGCCTGGGATGCCAGAAGGGCCCCTTAGTCCCGGCTGCCCTGGGATCCCCCCGTCCCCTTTCGGCCCGGGGCCACCCGTTAATCCTGGCACCCCAGGGAGGCCAATGAACCCTGGTTCTCCTTTGGGGCCCATCGGGCCGGGAGGTCCCTGCGTCCCAGGCAGGCCCCTTTCTCCTGGCACCCCTGGCTTCCCAGCAAAGCCGTTCAGGCCCTGGTCCCCGCGTATCCCTGGCATTCCCGGTGGCCCACTTGGCCCGATGTCACCTTTGGAGCCGGGCAGCCCGTGCTTGCCTGGCAGGCCCATGGACCCCGGGGGACCCGGGGGACCAATGATGCCAGCGGGACCTGGCTCACCTGGCTCCCCATCAATGCCGGGTTCCCCCTTATCACCGATGGCTCCTGGTGCCCCAGGCTGCCCACGGTCTCCTTTTAGTCCAGGCAAGCCTGGCTTCCCGTATCCCGTCGGGCCCGGCAAACCAGGGAGGCCGCGGATCCCGGGCTCTCCCTTTGGCCCCATGGGGCCCTGTATCCCCGGCACCCCCGCAGCACCCGGGACACCGATCCCATCGATGCCCGGGGGGCCTCGGGGCCCCATGGGACCAGGCTCCCCGCTGATGCCGGGCCCGCCCGGAGGGCCCATGTCCCCCTTCTCCCCTGGTGCTCCCGGCAGGCCGTCAATGCCGGGTTTTCCGATGCCGATGGGCCCTGGGGGCCCTGCAGGGCCAGGAGGACCCCCATTCCCCCGAGGCCCTGGGAGCCCTGGTTTCCCCACACCGTTCTCACCCTTCATCCCTCTCTCTCCCCGGGGACCAGGCTCTCCCTTGGGGCCAGGCTCACCCCGAAACCCAGGCAGGCCTGGGCCACCCTGGGGACCCGGCTTCCCATTGACTGAGATGCCAGCTGGCCCCGGGAGCCCTGGGGGCCCGGGCAGCCCTCTTGGCCCTTGTTCTCCTCGCATGCCAGGTTCTCCCTTGGCTCCGGGCATCCCTTTCATACCCGCCTTTCCAGGGAGTCCTGGGATGCCGGGTTTCCCAATGCCCGAGAAGCCGGGGGGCCCAGCAGGCCCAGGCTGGCCGTGCATTCCTGGCTTCCCCGTGCCCGGCTTTCCGGGGTATCCGGGGGGCCCGGGGGGTCCGCGTGGGCCGGGCTTCCCTGGGGGTCCTGGCTCCCCTTTGAGGTCCATAGGCAGCAGCGGTGGCATATCTGTGGAGAGAGGAGACACGGAGCTTTACTGGCGTGGCAATGGAGGGAGAAGTGTGGCTGGTGCGTGATGCCCACGGGGTGTTAAAGCCAGGGGTCTGCCCTTGGAACAATGCCCTTCTCTAGAAATGGTTTTATTTAAAAATGGCCGCAGTGGCTTCATCAGCGGGACTCTGTTGAGGCAAGACCTTGGCCAGAGCCCAAGGTACTAATTAAAGCCTTACTCATCCATTCCTCCATAGAGAATGTCAGCGAGGCCAGTGATCGCCAGTGGCTCTGGCAGTGTTGGGTTGTGGTGCCCTGCTGTGGGGGTTTTTAGGAGCTGGATTTAAACCTCCTGCTGCCTCGTTTCTCAGCAGCCTCGAAAGCACCGTGGGATTTGGCTGCTCCTGCCTGGGTTCAGCCAAGGGGATGGCAACAGAGAGCAAAGACAGAGATAATCCCTCCATCCCATCCCTCAAGTCCAGGGCCTCAGGAGACCTTTAATCCTTTTGGATTATAAAGAAAACTCTTGGACATGTACTTCGAGACACTGAAGAGGTGATTCGTGCGTGGGATAAGACATGCCTGCAGCACTGGTTGGCTCAGCTCCTGTGTCCAGCAAGGCAGAGAAAAACTCACCAAAAAGAAAAAAAGCGCTGAGGATGGAGGAAAAGCCAATAGCTGCAAGGGAAACGCAACCTCAGTTAGGTCCAAATGAGTCAGCCCAGCTGGGAATAGACTGTAACCACTTGACATTTAAAGAATTTATAGAGGTCTTTTGCAAACGGATATAAGAAAGAAACTAATGGGCTGAGAGACTACAAAGCTGAGGAGAGCCAGATTACATGCCCACCACAGCTCAGTGCTTAAAGCACAGACGTGAGCATAAATAAATCCTTGGGGCCAGCCCAGGCAGGGTGTCACTTCTCACATGACACTGGGAATGGGTGAGAGAACAAATCTGACAAGTTTTTGGGAAACTTGAAATGAAGGAAATATTTGTCAGTGGCATGTACATGGGACTACGATTCTAAACGTGAAAGGCAGAGGAGAGAGGGTCTGGACACCTTGGGCAGATTTGGTTAAAACTGTTGGATGTTTGAGTTGGGAACAGGAAAGTTTCTGGGATGGGAATGGATCCCATCTGGGTCAGAAGCAGAGCTGTGAGCCCCAGCATGGCACTGAGGAGGAGACAGGGGGTCCCCAAGGTCTGCCAGCTCAGAACCCAGCGTGGACATCCAGCTGAGCCAGGCCTGGGCAGCAGAGACACAGGAGCTCTGGAGCTGCCATCACGGAGATTTTCTCAGTCGATGGGATAAGATTAGGGGAGATTTGAGACATGTGAACAGAATAACTGCAGCAGCAACAGGCACCGCTCCGGAGCACCGGGCAGCTTTACCTTTTACCTTAGCAATTAGCTGAGGCCATTTCCAAGCCTGGTGCCTGCTTGTTTTTCTTTTGGTAATGGAAACATTTTCAGAGCTTATCGACATATCAAATCCTGGCCTGCATCCGAGGCTGTAACAGAGGTCACTTGCCTTTAGCAATTAAGGAAAATTTGTCTGACACAACATTGCCACTGGATTTCTGCAAACCTTCTGCTCTTCGCCCCAGAAAATGGTGTGGGAAAGAAGGCAAGGGGGATGCAAAGTTTTGCACTAAAGCAGATTTCTGGGGTTTGAATTCTGGAAAAATTTTTGTTCAGAAAATCATTTCAATGTGGTCCCTCCTTTTTTTTTTTTTTGGTTTTGTTTTTTGTTTCTTCTTGCAATGGTTTGAAAAGAATTAGTTTTCTAGGTCATTTTGCATGGAATCAGAACAAGGATCTACAGCTGAGCCCACGAAGGAAGGAAAAAGCACACACACACTCTCACACAAGGCAGCGGAGAGAAACGCCAGGCAGGGGCTGCCAGCTTGCAGGCGGCCAAAAAAGCAGACGGGAAAACCAAACCGGGGACGTTAGGAGAGAGAAACTGGGACATTGCAGCCCCAGTGGTATCCGATTTCAAAAGACCATGTCTTACCACAGACGCATGTCTCAGAGCCCTGCATTTCACAGCAGCAGCATGGGGTTATGTGTTCCCCTCGAAGCATGAACAAAACTGCCATGAATGCTAATGCAGAGAGCCAGCAGCGGGAAGGGGAAGGAGCAGGCATGGCCTGGCTTGGCTTGGGCTTGGGCACCATGAAGCTTTCCTCCTCCTGAGGGGTATGGGTATGGCCGGGTGGATCCTGCAGCCCCTCTGGAGCTGCATTTGTCCCCTGCACATCTGCAGGAGAGACCCAGCAGCACGGACGGGCCGGCAGAGGAATGATCCAGCAGGATGGGAAGCGGTTCCTGGCCACGAGCAGCGGGGTCTGGCCGGAGCTGTCGGATGACACTGCAGGAAGGAGAGGTTGGCTGCTCCATGGCAGAGCTGGGATCAGCTCCTTCCAGCCCCGCTGCCAAGCCTTGTCTCCTCAGAGTGAGTTCCAGAGGCTCACACGGCCCTTGCTGGGGAACAGCCCTGCTGCAGCTCTGTCCCCATCTCCCAGGGCTGCCAGCGGCTCAGCCCCATCCCTGATTGCTGGAGCTGCTGGGAGAGGGGAGCGGGATGCGGGAAGCAGCTTGGAAGTGGAAAACCAAGTTTCCCCATTAGTAGGAGCTAAGAGACTTGGAGGCCTCTTGGCCACACACAGCAATCAGCAGGGACCCAGGAGTGGTTTTACCTGGCTGCAAACTGCACTGACATGGTTTTAACCAAGCCAAACTAAATCCCAATGTACAAATACCTGCTTCTATGCTCTCAGCGCTGTAGCATTTAGCAGCATCTCCTGCCCAGAGCTGCCTCTGTGGACCCAGGGAGCCTGGTTTTGGGTCAGAAAAGGTGTCTGGCACCCTGTCTCTCACTACATGGCTCTCACGGGCTGGTGGCAGCCCCCTGTCCTGGTTTGGGCCTGGTTTGTTTAAACCGTGACACCCCCCAGCCCCAGGGCCTGGCCTGACCCCCAGCCAGGGGTCCCAACCCTGGGGCAGCAAGGGGGGAGCCCTCCCAGCTCCCTGCCAACTTGGGGTAACCCACGGGGGCACGGCACGGCCCTGTACTGTCGCGGCAAGTCAGCTGAGCTCCCTGAGCAGGGCAGAAAGCCAGCAGGGATTTTCCTTGCCAAATTAGAGGTTAAGCAGAGATGGGAGCTCGGGTGGGATCCGAGGCACTGCCTTCCCCAGCCACAGCTGCCCCACTGACTGCATCCCCCTGTTCCCACCTCCCTGCCCATCTTCTCCTGATCTCAGGGGCCTTCTGTGCTCTCCTCTGCCTCAGTGTCTCGAAACCCATGCCCTGTCTTACCTGGCAAAGCTCACACCCAATCTGCACCTTGCAAAGCACCCAGCACACCCACTTCTCTCCCCACCAGGGTTAGCAGGTGGTGCTGCTCCAGTGCATGGGAAGAAGGGAGAAACAAAGAAGGAAAACCAGCAGGGAGATATTTGAATCCAGTCCCACCAGCAGCTGAAACGTTCCCGTGCTACGCTGGAAGGTTTTGTCTCTGGCTGGGATTCAGGGAGCAGCTTTGCAACAGCTGGGAAGGGGGCAGGGAGGTGGGGGGGCTTGTAGCATGCTTCAGCTCCAGGTTTTGCTGTGTGTTTTCTGACATATGTGCTGAGCTGAACTCCTGATAAGCCATTCAGCCCAGCAGTAAATCAGCTGCCGGCAGCCAAAGCTTCTCCGGTTTCTCCTCGCAGAGCCAAGACTTCAGCTCCCAGGAGGGTCTGTGTCTGTGTGAACCTGCAGGGAGGGCCCTGGTGCCTCTTCCCAAGGGTCAAGAACCAACCCAGTGGGTTCGGGCACCTGAACACCAGCACAACAGGAGCTGGTCCTGGGAAGAACCGTGGGGACTGCTGCCTTGGGTGTCGAGGAGAGGTCTCTGTCTGGGCTGGCAGCGCTGCACGCAGCACATGTTGCTGGGTGGGGAGTGATTTACCACGTGTGGGGTTCCTGGTGGCTGCTCTCCAAGGGAGGGAATGTCTCTCCTGTTCTCCTCTCAATAGGCTGGAGCTCAGCTCCAGTCTTGACCTCTTCCCTTTCCCAGCGGGTGTGAAATGCAGGCAGGGAAAATGGAGTAGGTGGAGGAATGGAAAAAAGCCTCACCAGGATGGTTCAAGTTTAGCTGCAGCATGGGATGGCGGCAGCCGCGGCCCCGTGTCCTCCCACCCCCCCCAGAGCACGTCCCTTACCCAGGTACTGCCCTTTGCCTTCGCGGAAGGGGGGTCCCAGGGGTCCCTTCACCATGGGCTGCATGTACTTCACTTGGGCATAGCCCCCCACGCCTCCTCCTGCCGCCGAGCGGAGCCCGACCACCAGCACCACCACCACCAGCACCGCGGCGTCCGGCACCATCCTGCTCCCCACTGCTCCTGCGGACAAAGCGACAGTCAGAGCGGGCACCACGGCCCTGTCTGCACCCTCTATCCCGCAAGGATTAGCCAAGACCCAGGGAAGGATCCGTGTGCAAGAAGGACTCCCCCTAATTTGCCTTTTTTTCTGGATCACAGCTGTGTGGAACGTGTTACCTTTCCCAACACGTGCCAGTGGGAGATGCACACGGGAGCCCTTGGCCAGAGAAGCCCAGGGGAGGAAAGCTCCCAAGTGTCCCACCCTCTGCCTTAAGTGCCTGTTTATTTAAAATAAATACCCTACATAAATATACTTTAACAACTTTTTCTGTGCCAGCTCCACGCGTGGAGCTGCAAACAGATAGATTTGCAAAGAACATTTATTTTTGGAAGCTTAAATAGCATGTGATGCCAAAGACCTCTGCTGTTTCTCTCCTTCTCACAATAACTGACCGGTGGTGGTTATTAATGAGAATTAATCTCTCTGCCTCTCCCGCCGCGGAGCAGGGGCAGGGCTGCTGGGATTTGATCGGAATTTCCTGAATTGCTTTTGCTGAAGCAGCAGTGAAGAAAAAAAAAATCCCCGCTGTAGACAGGAGGAAAAAAACCTAAAAAGCCCCCAAATGAAAGCAAATTAAGTAAAGGCAGAGGGGGACCCCTGGTGTGGGAGTATCCCTGATGCCACAATTGCTTGGCGGGTTGGTGGGGGCCACAGCTGCTGCTGCTCCCCTGCCCAGTGTCCCTGGGGCTGATGGGGACAGGGACAGCTCTGCCACTGGTGGCATGGGGACCCTGTGTGGCTGCAGGTGGCCGTGACAGATGCTGGGAGAGGATCTCAGCTCTGCCCGTCCCGTCTGTGTCGTGCCCACCACAGCAGACCCCAAGGGACACACGTGACAGCCACCGACAGTGGGCAGAGCCTCGCCAGAGTTATTGTTTTTCTGTCTTCGGGGTCGAGAAGAGGAACGCTTATTTTTATGAAGCATTATTTTACAAGGATTTGTTTAAGGGAAAAAGAATCCTCTTTTAAGGGATTGCAGCTGTAAAAATACAGTTTCTGTTAAATAAAAGAGGAGAACAAACCCCTGAATCAGCTATTTATTTGTTTTCCTTACCTGGTGTGACCCTGGTGCCTCTGTCTCTCACTCCCTCCCTCCCCAGCTCTTTCCTCCCACCTGGGCTTTATTCCCCTCTCGACTGTTTTCAGAGGATGCTGCTGGTTGGTCCAACCTCAGCCCTTGGAGTGACAAAGGACTGGGGGAACCCGAGAGGACAGGGCAAGGGAGGACAAGGTTATCCTTCTGCTTTGGCTCTGGACATGGTTTCGTTGTTCTCTGGATGTGAAATCCAATCCCCCCACCCTGCACCAAGGTGGCCATGTGTGACCCAGCATCTCCAGCTCAGCTCCTGTTCTTTCTCCCCAGATCTGTATGGGCTGTCCCACCTGCTCTGGCTCTCTCTTGGGGTTATGGGGCAACAAGGGGAGTCTGGCCTGAGCCCCCCAGGCACATGTCTCTGTTCCACGAGGAAAAGGGGTCTCTGGTACCCAGCACCAGGGCAGGAGGCCTCACATTACCCAGGCTCTCCAGGCAGTGATTTAATAAGAATAAAATAGAAACATCTGGAGTCTCATATGATGGATCAAGTGTGCACAACACGCCTGTGAAGAGGCTCTTTCATGCCTGAAATCTCCTGCATTATGAAATTATTATTAATCACAGTGTGTGGATGTAAGGTGTTCTAATCTCCCAGGGCAGGTTGCAAAGGGTGGCTGGTTCATGGTGTGGCCATGGACATGGTGGCTACAGCAGGTGTCACCTGCCTGTCCCATGGGGCTGGGACCTCTCCAGTACAGCCAGCAGAAATCGCATGAGGAATCACTTTCCTCCTTCCTGGAGCAGGGAAGATGCTTTGGGGCGTCCTGAGCATGGCCCCTCCTGGCCTGGCATTGCAGTGCTGCTCCCCGGGGATGCTGGAGCAGGGATGGTGCTCGGCAGCACCACTCAGCCCCAGAGGGAGCAGCCACTGCAGCAGCTCAGAGACCCTTGGCAGGGCTTCAGAGCAAGTGTCTGCTCCCCTGGCAGCCGGTGAGCAGACGTGTTAAAAACCCCTGGCATGCAATGAAAGCTCCGGCAGAGGGGAAAAAAATCTCACACTTAAAGCATGAGAAAGGAGACAAGAAATGTCACCTTGTTCTCGCAGAGGCACAGGGGCTCAAGCCCATGCTGGCCCCGTTGCTCCAGAAACAGTCTGTGGCTTGAGCTGGTCATCCAAGTGAGCTCCTGAATGTTCCCAGGGACTGGAGAGCTACTGCCATCCACCTCTCCCCACATCATCCCCCTCTCCCAGCACCATCTGTGTCCATGTTCCAGGGCTCAGCCCCATGCAGGGTGGGTGACTGTCCCATGAGAACCACATCCGTGCCCTTCCCTGCACACACAGCCCGGGCTTGTTCACTGAGCTGCAGCTGATTTATGGCCCCTGTTATTTAAATATTAATTATGGGCCTGGCAGGCAGGCAGGCACCATGCCTGCTCCCTTCAAGGCTAATTATTTTTTAAGTCAATATATGTGATCCACAGGGGATCAGCGATTATGGTTGAAGGTCAGTAAGATGCAGAACTTGTTTAAACGCGGCAGTAAAAGCGCAGTCGGTGCTGGGTGCGGTGTCCTGCTCGCTGGCCCCTGCCCCAGCTCTGTCCCCAAATCACACCCAGGGCCACTGCAGCCCCCACGGAGGTTTGCAGGGTCACCAGGACAAGCCAGGACGGGGCCTCCAATGCATCTGAACCACACGCAGGGACTCAGTGGTGTGCCTCATCCCTGTCCCCATGCCGTGCACCGGGAGCAGGGGACACGGGCAGCACCTCTGTGAGGGATGGCAGAACTCATCCCACTGGCACCTCGCACGCCTGCGTGGCTCAGGTGGATGCTGCAAAGAGAAAGCACTGAGAAAGCAGCCAGGGTGCATGGGTGGGCTGGAGCAGCGCAGACTTGGACGCCGTCGTGTCCCATCGAGCTGCTCCATCCTCCGGTCATTGACAATAAAAAATACAGCAGGGAGTTTTTCCAAGCCCAACACGGGGCTGGATTGGCTCCAGTGAGAGGTAGATGATTTCGTTTGCACTACACATGCCTTAAAAATAATAATAGAAGGAGTCAAAAACGAAAAGCGAGCTATTGAAACAGAGAGTGAGCACGTTGTTTCCGTAGGCCGGGCTGCCAGAGCCAAAGGCATCAGGGAGCAACCCGGCCAAGCAGCACCCGAGCACGGGGAGAGTCTTGGCACCAGCCCGGCCTTAAATGCGCGACACCTGATCCCATCCAAAGCTGCTGTACACGCCGCACGGCCCCAGCCTCGCCCGCCCTCAGCAGAGGGAACAAGAAAACATTTTCCTTGACGAAAGAAAAACACCCCACCCCGCCAGCAGGCAGCCGCCCCCCACCCCTGCAGCGCCCGCGCCCGGCACTGGCACAGCACGGCGTGGTGTGGCACAGCACGGCACAGCATGGCATGGCATGGCACATGATGCACATGGCACATGATGCACATGGCACATGATGCACGTGGCACATGATGCACGTGGCACATGATGCACATGGCACACGCTGCCTGTGGCACACGCTGCCTGCAGACAAGGAACTGGTGTGTGGTGGCAATGGTGACAGCAAGGTCGATGCCACTGCTCGCCACGGGGTCAAGGATCAGCTCTTGTGAAGCTGTCCCTGGGGTTTGGTGGCCACCAAACCACTTAGAGACCGGGATGAAAACCTTTGGGTCACCACTGGCTCAGACCTGGATTTGGGTAGAAAACCACAGCCCAGCCCCAGGATGTGAGGCTCAGCCCGACTCACCCCATCCCCGGGATCCTCTTGCCAAAAGACATTTGGGAATTCCCTTGGGCACACATGGAGGCCGAGGGGACCCACAGGACATGTCCCACCCCTCGCCCTGGCCCCCACAGAGGGTTTGTGTGCCCCCAGCTCCCCAGTCCCATCTTCCTCCCCCTGCCAGCCTCAGCCCCCCCGGCATACCAGACTGTGCAGCACTAATAGCAGGGTTGCCTGCCAGGTGCATAGTTTGACCAGCCGGATCACACACGCCAAACCACAGGTATTTTATGAGACGTTTCCTGTTATGAAGACATTTTTGTGGGGATCCATTTTATTTCTTCCCTTCTTCTTCCCCTCTCCTTCTCCTCCTTCTTCTCCTCCCAACGGGAGGGTGGCCAGCCCAGGGGCCAGCAGCAACACCATCCCTGATAGCCAAAAGCTGGAGCAGAGCAAGGGCAGGAGTGAGGGCACACTGTAAGGACAGTGGGGCCATAGGGCCCTGTCCCTTTCCCCACCCCAGCAGCTACCAGGCAGGGTCCAGAGCCCTCTGCTCTGTGCAGGAAGCTCTGGTGGGAAGGGGATGGTGTTCACCCCTCCAGGGTCCCTGGGGCAGATGCTGCTTTACCCCTGCGGCTCCTGTGCAGAAATAGCATTTTATATCCCAAAGGGCATTATGCAAAGGAACCTGCTGAGCCTGGGGGGACCTGCAGAGAGCAATTCCCAATATCTCAGGGAGTGTGCAGGCAAGTGGCCATCAACCACAGATGAAGGGGGAATGGGTGATCGAGGAGCAGTGGGAGCTGCAGTGGCTTTGAGCTCCCCTGGGAGGACATTGTCCTAGGCTGCCACCTCCTCCTCCTATCTGAGGCCCCACGGCAAGCACAGCAGTGGTTTTGGCCACTTGCTCAGCACCTGGTCATCCATCCACCCTCCACTGCTCTCGGCTGCTCTCTCAGCTGCCCATATATGACGGCAAATTTGTGAGCTGCTGCAAAAACTTCTTCTCAAGTGTGAAACGCCAAGGAACATAACCCCAGCCCCCACCCCCGCCAGCGAGCCTGGCTGCCCAGGATGGGAAACTGTTTATCCTAACAGTCATTTTATTTTAACGTCAGGGGTTGAAATTCTGTCTCCCTGGTTTTGCTGGTCTTTTGATCTCCATTTCCTCTCCTTTTCCAGCTTTAAAAAAAAAAAACAACCCAGGTGAGCCTGCCTGCTCCTGGCTCCTGCTCACCCTCTGCCCACAGCCTGCTCAGACAGGCAGCCCCTGCCCCACACACCCTTCCCATGCACATCCCACACATCCCTCTGCAAAAACAGCTCCATCCTTGGAGCAGGGTTTCAACATTTGGTGGGTGACAGGGCAAGAACCCCAGTGGGGTCACCCCAGGCTGCACCAGCCTCCCCACATCCCCTACAAACCCTTCCATTGTCCTCAGCTGCCACCGCTCCCCATCCCGGTGGGTCAGCCACAGCCCCTGGGGACTGGGTTGGCCACATGTACAGTGGCCACAGTGGCCACAGGTGAGAGGGACCAGTCCCAGACCACTGCTGGGGTCTCTGCACTCCCCCTGCCCCAGGCAGGTGCTGTGCCACCAGTGGGCTATAGGCACAGGGTCCCCCAAGCCAGCCACTCACTGCTTCTGGGGTTAGAAGCAGGAAAAATATTGTTTATGCTTCTCTAATATCTGCCTTCTGTTTTGCATTTGCCGTTTCTTCAAAGATAGGGAGCCGCCTCTGCCAAGATTCCTGAGGAGATATCCTCAGCAATGCTGACCACGCTCCCCACCACACTCAAAGAAAACAAATGTCAGGCCAAGGATTGATATGAAATAGTTTAAAAATGAGAAAAAGCTGCCTTAGAGCTAGGTTTACATTAAAATAAATTTCAGGAGCAGGAGCCTCGGCTGCATCCCTCCCGGCGAGTGGGAGGGGGTGCAGGGATAGGGTTACCTGCCGGGATGGTGCTGCTCCAAAAGCTGCCCTGGGCTCGGTGGTACCGGCTGACCCACACCACAGGGCACACGGGGAGCCCGGTGCTTCCCACCAACACCTCCCCGGGCAGCACAGGGACAGTGACCCCCAGCACTTCCCACCCCGGGTGCTTGCTGACCCGGCAAGACCCTTGTCTGCCTCTGCCACAGCCTGAATCCTCCCCATCCCTTTGCCCATCCCTTCCCATCCCTTCCCATCCCATCCCATCCCATCCCATCCCATCCCATCCCATCCCATCCCATCCCATCCCATCCCATCCCATCCCCTGCTGCCTCTGAAGCTTTGCTGGCAGGGAGCTGCACACACGTATCCCTGCCCCGGCGAGGCCTGGAGCATGGCGCTTCTCAGGCAGCATTTTAGTTTATGCTATTTAATTTAATTTAATTTAATTTATGTGAGCTGATGCGAGATCCCAGCGAGCCTGAGGTGTTCAGTGGAAACTCTGACAAGACGCTTCCATAAACCACGCTCCCGCCGCCGGGGCCGGTTTGGGTTTCAGGTTTTCCCCGTGCCCCATGAGGGCTTTTGCGGGGCCGGCGCCATCGGGGGTGCGGAGCTGTGGTCCCCGGGCTCCGGGTCCCCATCCCAGCACTGCTCCAACACGTGCCTTCCCGTCGGGGCGGATGCGGGTTGGGTAAAAATCAGGCTGATTATTTTTTTTTTCCCCCCAGAATTTCATTTGGAAAAAATTTGCCCGGCGCCATCACAAGATGTTTCGACATCGCTGAATCAGCTGTTTTGATTTTTCAATTCAAAAAAATTTATTTTTTTTTTTTTTTTGTTTGTTTGTTTGTTTTTTGTTAGTTTCCACATTTCCTTTGTCTCGGAGCCGAAAGCCTCTCAGGGAATTCCAGCAGCCTGGCGTTCCTGGGGATGACGCCAAAGCCCCTTTCCCTGTCAGCCCTGTGGCACCGTCCTGCAGACGGGTGCTGTGTCCCGGGGGGCACAGGGAGCTGCTCACCCTCCCCACGTGTCCCATCTCTCATAAACACAGCTTCCAGCCAATGTGCAGCTGCCTGAAGCCACAATCTTATTACCAGGCTCCCAATTTCCAGAGCAATCAAGTATCGCGTTTAATTAATCTGCTGTCTGGGGCTCCAGATCCCCTGCCCTGGCTGGACCCTGGTGCCCACAGACCCTGGTCGCACCCCCCCCCCCCACTGCCCAGACTGGTGCTGGACCTGATGAGGGGGTTCTGGGGTTCAAGCACCGGTGGAAATTAGTGAAGAATATGCAGAATATTTTGTTAGTGGAACCTATTTCTGTTGGAGGTGACAGCCCGCAGACAGTGGCACTCAGGGCTGTCCCCGTGTCCCCGCAATCTTCTGGGGACACACTTGCTGGAGGAAGGGATGGAGCCCACAGTGGTGGGCAGAACCAGCCCTGGCATGGTCTGTACCCTTCTGGGCCACCTCTCCTTGCAGGGGGACAGTCAGCCCCAGAGGACACATCCCATGAGGATGCTGGAAGGAGCAGGGACACAATCCCGGCTGGCCAGGGCAGCCCATCCCAGTGCTGTGGGAACATAGGGGTAGGGATGGGAATTGGGAGGGGGGGGTCCCTGTTCCCCAACCAGCCCCGGGGCTGCCTCTGCCAACATCCTGGCCACGCGCGGTGGCTATTTTGGGAGCTTTCAGCACCACCCAGAGAGGTGTCCGACGCTTTTATTTATAAACCCCCTGGCTCTCATCCAGCTCCAGCCGGCTGCATGCAGGGAAAAGCCCAACGGAGCCAAGACAAACAGAGCCAGCAGCATCCTCACACGGCAGGAGGTAGCGCCAAGCAGGCCAAGGATGCTCCAGCGGAACCGCCCGGCCCTGGGCTGCCCAACGGGACGGCTGAACCTGGCACCGCGGCTCCAGAACCAGTACCAGCACCAGCACCGGGCTGCAGCAACGCCTGCACGACTGCCCTGGGTGGTCCTGTGTGTGCTGCAGCTGCTGGGGGCTGCCAGTGGGACCCCTGTGCTGCCCCCAGCACCCACCCGTGTGTGTGGCCCAGAAGCACCCACGTCCCACTCGGTGCCCTGATGCTGCCCCTGCTCCCCACCCTGGCTCCCCAGATGGGACTGGAAGGGGGAAAACCTTAAATAGCAGCTGGGCCCAGAGCCTTCGTGCCCAGGGGCTGAGGGGGATGCAAATCCTGCAGTTCCCACGGAGTTTGGGTGGCAGGAGGTGAGGGTGAAAGTCCATCCCCATCCAAAGGGACAAAGGGGCTGCCCCACAGATGGGCTTCCCCCTGGCACTGGCTCCATCCTCCAGCAGCACAGCAACAATCAGGTTATTGTCAGCAAGCTGATGGGGACACGAGTGTGCTGGGAACCCAACGACCCCAGAATGCCACCAGCTGTCCCAGCCCCAGCTAATCCCCAAAAATGCCCCATCAGCATGGCCACAGCCTTCACAGGGCACAGCAGCTCCTTGTCCCCTAGCTCCCTGTCATCTCCAGGCACCCTCTGGGGACAAAGGCTGCAGTGACGGGGCCCAAGGTGGGTGCAGACAGAGGCACCACCAGCTCCAGTCACTTCGGGGACTCGGCTAACGGGGTCCATTTGCTGGGTAGTTCTTGGAATAACAAATTGTATCATCCAAAAAATCCAAACCACAAAAAGGGGATGGGCTTGCAGCCCAGCTCACAAAAGCCCCTTGTCTGGAGGCCCCCTTGCACTCCCCAATTTCCCGGAAAAAAAAATCAATTTAACGAAAATAAGCAGCACACCCAACCCTGGGCTCTCACACTCGCCCTGTCAAACCCCACCAGCCCAGCTGGCAGCTCCCTGGGCATCCCCCCAGCCCCATCTGTGCCATGGAGCTGCTGACCTCTCCTGCTCTGGTGCCACCAAAACTCCACACACGGAGAGGGGAAGGGCAGCTCCAGCTCCATCAGGGCTTCTGCAGGAGTAGGGAAGACTGAGCCATGGACTTCCCCACAGCGGGATGAAAGATGAGGTTTGACACCTGCTAAACCCTCTAATCCTCCTCCACTCATCCCCAGCAGCTTGCCAGCGGGCTCAGAGCCCACCAGCCAGGGGGAGATGGATTTACAGCACATGAGCCTTGCTGGCAGCACTGGGGTGTGCTGAGGGGACTCATCCCAGCCTGGGACAGGGATCCCACCCTGGGGGAGTGATCCCAGCCAGATGGATACGTTTTCACTCCTATGTTCCACTCCTCTGCTGCTAGCTGGACTCCTGAGGTCAGCAGGGAAGTGCCCAAGCTCACAGATGCCCATTTGCATCCTAAGAGGAGGTGTTGCCAGAGGTGCCCAGCTGGGTGCTGTCCTGGGAGGTGACAAGAGACAAAATGGCTGAAGGGAGGGGACTTAACACCCTTCCCAGTGGGGCTGCCCTCTAAATGGGATCTTTGGACCCCAAGGAGCAAACCTCACTCCATGCTGGGAGCTCCTGATGGAGCTGGCCCCAGGGGGTTCTTGCTGTTGGGAAGGGGACCCTGACATGCCTCCAGCAGCCCCACAACAAGGTTTACAGAGGTTTGCTTCTCTCACAGGCATGGTCCTCACTCCTTCACATGCAGGGCAGGAGCACCAGCTGCCAAACTCTGACCAGCCCCTAGCACCCAGACCTGCCAGGTGCCCCTAACTCCAAAACTCACATCAATTATTTCCAACCTGACACCTCAGCATGTCTGCTTGGGTTTCAGGCCAGCTCTCATCCCTGGACCAGCTGCCACGAGCCAGGGGACTCAGACAGAGAGTTTGTGTCACCATACCTCCCCCCCCCATGCAGAACATCACAGAACATGGGCGCCAGTCTGGGAGTCAGCCACGCTGACATTTTCCTGACCTTTTGAGGACAGAAGGGCCTGAGCTCCCACATCCCCTGGGAGCACAGGATGCGAGGGGGTGGCTGCCAGAGCCCCACACCCAGCTGTGGGCAGGAGGTTTGACTCCAGCATCTCCCAGCCGGGTGCTCACCGAGAGCCAGGGCCAGCGGAGCTCCCATCCTCACAGCTCGGCTGCCCTGGGACAAGCTCTGCCTGCATTCCTGCCCTAAGTACCACGGATTTGCTGTGCTTTATGAAAAACGAAAAGAATGTTTTAAATGAAATTAATTCTTACAGACCCAAGATTTCATAAAAGTGCTGCCTGGGCACGGTTTGGCACTGGCCTGCTCCTGCTCTCTGGGGGCAGGAAAATACCAAGCTTGGTATAAAACAATTACAAACTGATTGTCCAGCCCTGCTTACAACTGCTTAGAGGAGCTCTGGGTTCTCACCCTAGCTCTGGTTTCTGTTTGGTGGTAACATCACTCATGGTCTTCAAGAGACAGCACCGGGGGATGTGTAACAGAACACAGCATGGGCAGATGTGACGAGCAGCACCAGGCACAGCAGCAGTGATGGGCACCACCACCACATCTCACACCAGGGCCCTGCCACATGCACTTCCCAGCCAGCATGGCACAGCATGGCATGGTAGGTGTGACACAGGTATTTCTGTACCAAGGGAGGGAAGGAGTGGAGGTTGGAGAAGTGGGTGCGGAGCTGTCGGTGTTCAGTGCAGCCCCAGCTGATTCCTTTGGAAGCCAAGGGGGGATCTGCTGCAGTGCTGCCTGCCTCTCCCTTTCATCTTTACTTTATAAAGCCAGTAAATTAAAACCATGAAGCCACCCAAACCCTGAGGCAACACTCTGCTGTCCTGCCAGCCCCTGTGCCAGGGATGCTCTGCACTTGCTCATGGCCGGAGCACTCGCAGCTGCTCTGACCTTGTTATTTATGTAATGCAAAGCACCATCCTCATCTGTTCATGCACCATCCACAAGACAGCAGCCCAGGATCCCCCAGCATGACCCTCAGAGGTCCGTGGGCTCACAGACCCTCGTGCTGGCATGGCAAGGGGGATCCCAGCCCCGCATCACCCGCCCTGGTGCTGTTTGGGGGCTGCTCACCCCAAGGGCTGTGGACTTTGCCTGCCTGGCTGGTTTCAGCCTGACCCCTTTAGAGCCCAAAGCTTCTGAAATAAAAGGCAAAGAAAAGACAAAAGTATCGCTGCTGTAATCCAAAGCTGGGACCTGCAGGGATCTGCCTGTGGGCTGTGAGTGCCAGACTGGCAATATCAGGAAATATGAAGAAATAGCAATAAAAGTAGCTTGTTTCTCTGGGGTGGCTGGCTGGCTGGCTTACAGGACACTGGAGCAGCTGAGAAATACCTTCCTGCAGTCATTGACAATGCATGTTTGAGGCTGGAAATATGCTTCTCTGGCAAACACCCACATGTTTAACCCCGGTGGGTGGCAGCAGCTCACCCCGAGGGTGCCAGAGCAGGGCCCAGGGCTCCACAGCCTCCTCAGGCACACAGGCAGGGACCTGGCTGCCACTGAGCCTGAGCAGGACGTGAGGATGATAAGTGGCAAGTGTTGAAATTAAAGCCACAGGGAAAGCAAAGGAGCTGCTGCAGCTCCCCTCGGTGCCAAGCCTCCCAGTTCCTTATCAGTGTTTCCCTGGAAAGGTGCCTGTGTTGTCCTGACACCAAATACTCTCCCTGCAGCCATCCCCATCTCCTCTGTGTCACTTGCAGCACCCCATCACTCCAACCCTGATGCACACCCTGGATTCATACTCTTGCCCCTTGGAGCTGAGCCTGGAGTGAAGCCAAAATCTCCAAAGAAAAAATGCAGCCAGCGCTTCCAAGTTTCGTGGTAAAACCACATGATTTTGATGGGAAGCCATAAATCAGTCCCAGGCTCTCTCAGTCTCTGGTAACTTCTTAAAACAAACCTGGGCTGAATTTTAGGACTTGTAATGAAATCAGAAAGCAGGTGAATTGGCCGCAGGCTTTCAGCATCTCTGTGAGCACTGTGCACAGAGCAGCCCCAGATGCCCTGGATGACCCCGAGCCTTGGCTGAAGGGGCTCAGCTCTTCCTTAAAGATGGGGCACAACCAAAGCAACCTCCATTTTCTGTAGGTGAGAGGTTCATGTCACTTGTGCCCTGAGCACTTCTCCATCCCTGAGGCAGCACTGAGACCTGCCTGGGAACACAGGAGCCATCGCCCCACTCTGCCTGCAGCCATCCCTGCCTGGGGTTTTGCAGCAGAAGGGGTAAATCCTCACCTGGCTGTGGGCATCGGGGCAGTTATGGGAGGTGGTCTGGCCACAGGGTCTTGGGTTTCGGTACAAAACAAAGAGCAGGCTCTTATTTGGCTAATGTGCCTCCGAAGAAAGGCTGTATCCTTGTTTGCTCCCACTGCTGCATTGTCTGTGGATAAAGACAGGGGACAGATCTCATCTGATACCAGCAACATCATCTCATCCATCTGGACAGGGCTCTTTACGAGACCCTGCTTTAGAATTTAGATCCCTGGGAACTTGGAAGGCAGCAGTGAAACAAAACCCTCAGCATGAACAATAAAGAGGCTCTGGGCAACGGCCGGAGAGATCTGCAAGGCAGCACTGCCAGATCCCAGGGGTCCAGCACTTCTGAGCTGCTCAGGTTTGCAGCAGGTTTGCAGAACTTTGTACAGGTCTGGGGAATTCCTGAGGCTGCATTTTGCCCGGGGAAAGAGTTTGTGCTGGGAATGCTGCACTTCCATGCAAGAAACAGGGACTCTGTCCTTTGGTGAAGAATCCCCAGGCTGGGAAAGCCCTGGTCCCACTGCTCATGATGGACATGGACACCCTTCTCCTCCTCCCTAGCTGCTTCTTGCCAAGCCCTGTCCTGGACAGAGGCTCCTGGAAGAGCCTCTGAGGACAAACATCTCCAGATGGCCCAGAGGGACAGGCTCAGCCCCAGGGAAGGTTGTGGCCATGGGACTCGGCTGCTCTGCAGATTTTGGCTGCAGTTTCTGCCTGTGATGTGCAGCTCTGCTCCATGAACTCAGCTGACACCAAGGTTGGGCCACAGGAGTGCCCTGAAAGATGGGGCTGGGGATTCAGCAGGAACCCCCCTGTAGCCATCAGGCAGGCAGGGATGTGGCTTTGGGGACAAAAGGAAAAGGAAAAATAGTTTATGGTGTCTGTGCCCCAGCCCAGGTGGCCAGGCAGCTGAGCCCTGACCAGGAGGGGACAGCCCAGGGCAGCCAGGATGAGGGGTGTCACCCTGGCTTCACCTGCCAGCTCTGCTCCCACGGGAGTGCTGGGGACACAGCCAGAGCCCAGCCCCTCTCACCAGAGTGTGCAACACAAGGAAACCCTGAGGGTGAAGGAGGGAGTGGGCACAAGGCAGTGTCCCCCTTTGTCTTTGTTAAGGCAGTTAATTAGGCTCTTTAATTAGCCAATGACTGAGAACATGGGGGACTGGGGAGGCTCAGAGCCAGCACATGCCCAGTAGAGCTGAAGGAAGGGGCTGAGAGGGAGACAATTCAGTGTCTTTTTATCCCTCCCCCTCCTGACCTATCAGATTTTATTGTCACAGGCATTTTCTTTAGAGGAGGGGAATGGAAACTCTGCTCCTTCCCGAGCTGTGGACAAGCTGAAATAGGAGAGAAGGGCAGGGAGTGTGTGGTGCTGGGATGGCCCTGCAGCCCTCTCCACCAGGGCTAATGCCTTTCACAGGTGCCATTGCCCAAACACCCTGGGTCCATCATCCCCTCACGAGGAGCCTGACTGCTGCAGGAGCAGAGAGAGGACACATAGGACCTGAGGCCCAGGCACAGGTGGTTTTGTCACTCACATCTCAGATCCCAGGAAGAGCCAGAACTTTAAATCCAGGCGTTTTTATCTCCACCTTCCCAGGAAAGACTGCAACGCCCGCCAGCAGCCCGGCGCTGGGATGCACCACGCAGAGCCCACATCCCGTGATGGATCAGCTCTGAAAACAACACTCTGCTAATCTTCCTCCTCAGCAGCCATAAAACTGTCTTTCCGGTTCTTTCAGAGAGGATTTACAGCCACTAAAAGCATCCCAGAATGTCTGGTGGGCATCAGAGCCCTCCAGGGCTGTGGCCCCACACCTGGGAGCACCCTGGCAGGGGGCAATGCCCCTGCACCTTACAGCTCCCAGCTGCTCACCTGGTATCCCCCCAAACTAAGGCTCCCCAGCAGGGACTTGGCAGCTCCCCAGGGCTGTGCATGACTTCTGGAGCCTCTTGCAGGGGTCCCAGCCTGGCAGGGCTGGACAGCACCCAGAAGGGGAGGGGGTTTCTTCACAGTGAAATGGGCAAAGCAGCCTCAGAGCAGCCAGTGGAGGGACACCCTCTTGCAGTGTGATGCTGGCACAACCCGACCCTTCTCTGTGCTGGCATGTGGCCTTGTGACAGGGGATAGAGGGGACAGGGCCCCGTTGAGCACAACCTGCAGCTTTGGTCTCAGCCTTGGCGACAGCTCCAGGAGAGGTGAAACGTGAGGGGCAGCATCTCACCCCCCACCCACCACTTCACCTTCCCATGCAGCTTTCTGGGCATGTGACCCATGAGGGTCCAAACCCCTGTGGTCCTGAGTGCTGGGGCCACCCTCCCACCCCCTGGCACATCCACACCAGGCCCCTGCAGCCACAGAGAAAACACCAACAAACACTTCCAGCATTGGGCAGTGGGAGTGCGAGGCTGCCCCCGTGCTCCCCCCGCACTGTATCCGAGTGGGAAACCAAAAACCCGACTCAAGGCGAGCTGTGCTGAGCCCCTGCCAAGAGCCACGGACAGAAATATCCTTGATTTCACCAAGGTGTGAATAACTTTTGACACTTCTAGGGCTTATTGCCTTAAAAAAATCCCCCAGCAGTCCCCATTCACACTCTACGGAGCTGTGTTTCATATGAATGGAATATATGAATCACTGTAAAGAATTTAAATGCTTCCCCGTACAAAGAAAAGCTCCCTCCCCGCCTCTGCTGTTGCAGCCAGGCTCTGCGCAGCCTAAAACAAAGGCATGGCAGGAGATGGGGACAAATCCCAGTCACCAAACCACTGCTTCTGCAGGGTAGCTGGGTGGCAGGGGCAGAGAAGGCTCAGTGCAAGCCAGGCAGAGCTGGGCCCTCCACCACTTCAACCTAAACCTATTCTCCTGGCCATGGCACTCATGTTTTCCAAAATCCTGCTGAGGTCCTGACAGCTCCCAGGTTCATGTCTTCGTGTGCCTTTCATGTTTCAGCTCAGCTCCCGGCCCTAATTGCCCATGTGCAGATTGGGACAAGCAAATAAAGAAAATCACTTTATTGCCATTCCTCTGCCCAGGCACGCCAGGGGCATTGGGTCAGCCTGGCTGATGGAAACTGGGCAATTCTTCCTGCCAGAGTCTACCAGTTTTTAACAGTTTGGTTTTCGCTGCTTCTTTTTCCCTTCCAAGTCAAGAGGAAAACGAGGAAAAATGTAATGGGAAGCCTGGCAGAGCCTGGCTGGGTTTCCAGGGGGATGTTTCCCCTGGCATCACTGCCTCTGCTCTGAGCATTCGGTCGTGTCCACAGCCTGGCAGCACAACGAAAGCCAAGACAGGGCTGGGGGCACTCAGGGTCTGCTCCATCCATCCACAGAGCTGAGGCAGAAAACCCAAACATGGCCAGAGATGGTCCCAGAGCCCCTGACTCCAACTGTCCCACGGGGGCTCACAGACACCAGCCCTGCCACCAGCTCCGTGTCCTAAATTTGCAGGATCCGGCTCTGAAAGGAGCAGCTTTGTTTCCCAGTGTCCCTCGCAGACAGATCAAAATGCATTTTTACAGAAGCAATAAAAATCCCAGGAATTCACCGGCCTTATGATTTATTAAACATGTTTCTTATAGCAAAGCTGCCCATAGATGAGAAAAATATCTCCGGTAGGTTATTGCCTTGCCTGGGGCTACTGTACAGGGGGGATCTTTCCTGGATTATTGGGGACAGTCAAAGCTGGGGATCCTGGTAGAGCAGGAGCCAATAAATGCCAATACTCCCCCCCCAAAAAAAAAAGAAAAAAGAAAAAAGAAAAAAGAAAAAAAGAAATAAATAAAGAAAGAAAGAGCGAGCAACAAAAAAATAAAATAAGCACCTTGTATTTCCCAAGGTGTTTGTGGAAGGAGCTGCCCCACTCCTGTGGGTGCCTGGGATGGGTGCAGATGTTTGCAGCTGCAGGAGGGAACAAGCTCCCAACAAGAGCAGGACATGGTGCCATGCCAGTGTGCCAGCAGTGGCTGTCCCAAAGGTCACAGCACTTTCCCCAAAACACTTTTGTTCTCGCAAACTTATTTTGTACCAGTGGAAAGAAAGGGATAACCATGCAGATGCTGCTGGGTCTGTCTGGTTCCCGACCACGGCAAAGCCTCTGGGTCGGGTTCCTGGGGAACCACAGGCGATTAAAGTGGGTCAAAGGAAAAAGAAGGGATGACAAAAGGGAAAAAGAGCTCGGCAGAAGCATGCGGGCTCGGAGCTCGCCTGGAAAGAGGCGCTTGGAATATTCCCTTCTGCATGGGGAAAAATAATCAGAATGACCGGGACTCATGACTGAGAAATTAAAGCGATTTTCTCCCGTCCGAGCCCGAGGCGACCCGCGGGAGGAGGCCAGGTGTGCGGGGCGGCAGGGGGGAGCGGGGACACCGGGGGGAGCGGGGATCCGGAGCCCGGCGGAGCCCTTACCTCGGCGGAGCGCGGATCCCGGCGGAGCGCGGCTGCGGAGCGGCGGGACGGGACGGGACGGGACGGGACGGGACGGGACGGGCACCCCCGGGGCGGGGCGGGGCGGGGCGGGCCGGTGCGGGGCGGAGCGGAGCCCGGCGGGGCGGTGCGGAGAGGAGCGAGGTGCGGGGAGATGCGGAGCGGGCAGCGCGGAGCCGGGATTTTCTCCGGCTGCTGCGATTTTCTCCGTTTTCCTCTTTTTTCTATCTTTTTTTTCTTTTCTTTTTTTTCTTTTTTTTTTGTCCTGCCCCCCTTCCCGTGCGGAGCTCCCGGCCCCGCAGCACTTTTCTTTTCCGTTCCTCCGTCGGAGGAGGGAGACTGCGCTCAAAATACAGCAATAAAAATTCAGCCCCCCCGGCTCCTCTGCGGTGGGACCAGCGGGCACTCGGCCCCCTCCCCTCCATCCCACGGGTACCGCCCGCACCCCGGGACCCTGGGGATGAAGATGGCAGCAACATCGGCCCCAGGGGTACCAAAAGAGCCCCTTTGGTCTGCAAAGCCCCCAGAGATGAGTGCTGCTGGCCTCCAAAACTGCCCTGGGAGAAGCAGGTTGGGGTTCAACCTTCGTACCCCCTTCTTGGGCCATCCGGCAGCCCCAAACCCACTGCCTGTTCCCTTCCGAGGGCACAGGACCAGCCCCGGCAGGATTTGCTTAACCCTTTGCTCTGTCGGAGGGATCTCAGCACCCCAAAACTCCTGCTGTCCTGAGCGGAAAAGTCGGGAAATGTGGTGCCTATGAAGCCAGGCCCTGCTGCCTCCTGGTTCAAATCCTACAGTGGGACAGAAGTGTCCTGGTTCCACAGGAGGGGCATCCCCCCTCCAGCTTTTCCCAGCCCCCTGTGTCACCCATTCCCGGGCAGAGGAGGGATGGGGTCCCGCTGGCAGCCGCGTGCCTGGCACGGCCGGGACCCCGCTGGCACTGCCACACTGCTGGGGGACACGGGCCGGGGTGCGGGGCCCCACTGTGCCCCGAGAGGCAGATTAGGGTTGCTCAGGCAACGGGCACGGAGAAAGCCCGTCTGGATGGAGGCCGGCGGGGCGCACAAGGGTGTTTGTTTTCTGTATTAAGCGCCTGAGCAATGGGGGGGGGGGGGCGTCAGACGGCTAATCCCCCCTCAATGCCTCCCCTCAGCGCTGGGCCGGACCCTGCTCCCAGGAATGCTGATGTGCTCTGCCCTGCCCGGGGAGATGGGGCTTGGGGGGGCCACCGGAGCTGGTCCCTGTCGCAGGCCACTGTGAGGCTGCTCCCGGACACTGCTGAACCCGGTGACTGTCACCTGCTGCTCGGGGACCCCCACCTTGGCATTGCCCTGACAGTGCCTCCTCTCCTGCCTTCACCCTGGTCCCACCTGCAGCCCCTGGTGCTGGGGAGCCCCGGAGTGAGGCAGAGCATGGAAAAGCCTCCGACAGAAACGACCCGGCCTTGTCTATCCGCAGCTCTGACGGGCAAATCATTTCCTCTGCTCGCAGCCCCCAGAGACAGCACAGACATTACTCCATCCCATGGACTCTCACCGTCCTGCCCTCTCCCCACTGTCCTGGCCCCCGCTCCTCTGTGCCTGCCCCTTCGATGGTTCAGAGCCTGGGGTGCTGTCCCCATGCCACCCCGGCCATACTGCCCTGCCCTACCCCACCCGGACACACACCAGCCCCCTCCCTCTGCCCATCCTCAGCAGTGTCCCCACGGTGCCACCACAAATGCTGCGCGTGCAGCACTGGGGACAAGCGTGCCTGAGAAGCTGCTGGTGTCTCTGACACCCCAGATGTATCACAACCCCAGACACAGCTCCACAGCGTGGTGACGGGCACCGTCAGTCCCAAATCTGCTGCTGCAGGATCCCCTTCCTGGCCAGAGAGGGAAGCCGGGCTTAGCGTGGGATTTAGCAGCTCTGCTTTCTCTGACCCCTGGCAGCTCTGCACCCGCCTGCAGTGCCAGGGCTCCGTGGTTGCCTCAACTCCCCAGGGGCACAAGAGACACTGCCTCAAAGACCAGCATCAGGCTTGCAGTGCCAGCAGCTCTGAGTGAGCTGGCCATGTCCCCTGCCTGGGTAAGTGGGGTCTGCTGCACTCAGGGGCTGCTCACCAGGCCCGGGTTCACTGCCCACCCCCCAGTCCCCATCCCAGCCATCCTGCTGCTCCACACCAGAGGAATGGAGAGAGGAGATGGAGGAGAAATAATTCAATCTAGGCCTGAAAAATGCTGTAACTTAATTTTGGTGGGTCACGGATGTAATCGAATCAGCCCTGTGCACTGGAATATCATTTCCATAAGTCGCATAACTGTGCCTTGAAAACCATTCCTTGGTGGGGAAAATCTGCTGTGGGGGTGGGACAGGGCCAGGGTCTGGGCTGGCCAAAGACCTGCAGCTTGTTCTGAGCTGAGCCCCATTCTGCTGGTGCCCGTGTCCCTCGGTGTGCCCATGGCAGGGGAGGCTGAGCCACGTGTGCCGGGGCGCGTTGCCATGCTTGCCTGGTTTTCTGGCCAAGTTGTGCCAAGGGCAGGACCAGGGCCCAGGGTGTATCATCCTGGCAGTGACAAGCAGGTGTAAGGTGCCCTGGGTGGGAGGAAGCTGGGCAGTGAGAAGTGGTGCCGGCCCAGAGCAGGGCGAGCTGAGGCTCCGTGTGGAGCGCGGTGCCAGATCCCAGCCTTCGGGAACATTCAGTGATGGATTAAATGCAATCTGACTACCACTGTGGGAGGTTGGAGAGAATTACTTCATACAAATGCACTTCGGAAAGTATTTAGAGTCAAATTTTCAAAAGCCCCTGAACGATTTAAGAGCCAAAATCCCATTTTCCAAAGTCACTTAAATGAGCAAGAAAAGATCCATAAAGAAAACAGCGCTGCCAGCCGGGGCCTGGCAGGGAGTGGGTGTGAGTGCAGCACCCGGAGTGGCCAAGGTGCCAGTTCCAGCAGCCACCACAGCTTTCTTACAGATGGCTGCAAGACACGAGGATGCATCAACTGCCTAAAGCATCCCCTGCATGTCTGCCCTGGGCATTCAACCAGGCCAGGCTGGGGACAGGTCCCAGCTGCTCAGCTTGCAGGGGACAGCTTGCTGTGACAATGCCATGGTCACCTATGTCACTACAGCTCCAAGCTGGAGCCTGGTGGGGCAGGAAGAATCTCCCAGCTGTAAAGGGAGAAGGCAGCTGGGAACCGTGGGGCTCCTGCCTTTGCCCCACAACCACTGCAGCCTCCTAAAAGCATCTCTGGTTCCCTGTTCAGCATCCTAATGAACCGCAGGGGCAGCTGGGACCCTCCAAGGCAGCAACCATGGAGACTCGACCCCCCCAAAGAGTAAATCCCAAAGCAATTAGCTTTGCAAGCCTCGGCTGGGATGGTGAAGGTTCCACATTCCTCGGTGGCTGTAAAGCTCTTTACTGGGATTGTTTTTCTGCATAAGCCCTGCCCGGGGTACACATGGCCGGGGCTCCGACTCCCAGCGCCCTTGGTGCATGACATTAAAAAAACCCCAAAATATTCAGCACAACAGCTTCTCTAGAGTTGAAAAGAAGGGGGCTTATACTCTTCCCCCCATAGAAAGTGCAAAGGATCTGAGACAGAATTCTTGCTTCAGGATCCTTTACAATTCCTGGAGGACATTTTTGGAAAGGGAAGGGTTGTATTTACTTTGGCAGCAGACTCAGCTCCTATATACATATGCATGGAAAAACTGCACTCACCTACCATTTCCACGGCTCCTTTCCTGCCCAGCCAGCCCAGGTGGGAGCTGGTGGCCTGAGACCTCCCTCCAAAAAAGGCACAGCCACAGAGGAGCTGAGAGTTAAACCCACCATAAACACCCCTGGCTGCGAGCTAGTAAATCTGCTCTTCAAGCTGGGGGTGAACAGTGTCCTTTTGTCCCAGGGGCTGCTCCCAGGGGTGACCCTGGACTGAAGGGGTCAGGGGAGGAGCTGTGAGGAGCAGACTGGCCTGGCTGTTGTCACTCTCTTGGTTTGCATCACTTCTCCTCACACTATTCTGTCACCAGGGATTGGGGTGGGTACTGCTCCCATGGGTCCCACAGCCCATCTGGGAGCTGCCCAAGGGGTCCTGCAGCCCACCTGGAGCACACAGCAGAATGAAATGGGGTTGTGTTGCTGCTCCCGGTGCTCTGCTGTGCTGCTGGAATGGTTATGCAGTAAACTAGTTGTAAAAGAGGGGGAAAAACCAATGTTTTATTATCCACCAAAGAGCTGCCACTTCATTTTATGGGGTCATTCCCTGCGGAGGTCCAGCCAGAGGAGCAGAGGCATGGAGCCCAGGTCCTGGTGGGCTCCAGGCTCCCAGCACCCCCTGGCTGGGCTCACCAGGATGGGGAAGTGCACTTGTTGCTTTATGATGTTTATCAGAGCCACACTATTGTTAGGGCTGTCAGCAGGTCGGCGGTGCTGGGACCCCCTCAGTGGTCACCAGCTGTGGCACCCCCAGAGTGGTGCCTGAGGGAGTGGGGACCCGGGCCGGTTCCCATCGCGTCCCCAGAGAGAGGAAACGGGGACACAGCTCGGGGACACAGCTCGGGGACACAGCTTGGGGACACAGCTGGGGGACACAGCTCGGGGACATTGCCGGTGCCTGGGGGTCCCGGGGCACCGCCTGGGGCTGGGGGCTCTGTAGGGGGGCCAGGCAGCTGTGGGGACATGTCATCCCCTCCTCCATCACCCCTGCCCCCCTTTGCCGGTTTGGGGAGAGGGGGGGGGCAGGGGGCAGGGTGCAGTGGGGAGGGGATGCAGGGAACTGCTCCGAGCTCTGCCGGCAGCTCCAGCCGCTATGAAATAATTTGTTATTTTAGTTGTAAAACACTCCGCGGCCCCTTTCCAGGAGGCGCAAGGGAAAAGGGGAACGAGCCCCACTCCCGGTAATGACCGAACCGAACCGCTCAGGCAGCACGGGCAGGGCTGACCCCCCCTATCCCCCCCCCCCATATAGCCATGGGGACCCATTAATTCCTGGGGTGCACATCCCTCGGCGGCTTTCGTCCCGGGTGACCGTGGCGAGGCTGTGTGAGGGCAGTGCCACCGGCACGCGTGGGTACAGCCAGAGCCACAGCCCCGTGGCGTGTCCCGGTGCCACCATGGCGAGGGAGAGGCTGGGGCTGGGAGGTGAGGCTGGAAACCCCCCCGGCACTTGGTGAGGCTGGGACTGCAGTCCCAGGTGAGCACCGGGGAGGAAGAGGAGGAGGTTTAACCCTTTCCATGGCCAGGGAGAAAAATGAGGGGCAGCTGGCGGAGCTCAACTCTTATCCCAGCCCCAAAATTATCACCGAGACTTCTGCAGGCACCTGGGGCTGGGGGGGGGGGGAGCTGGGGGGTGAAGAGGGGTCACATCCTTCATCTGCTGGTGAAATGACAAAGCCGGGAGCCCTCTGGCTGCCTGGGCTGGGGCTCAGCCCGTGCAGGATGTGCCCGCCCCAGCCTTGCTCAATTAACGGGGGCTGGTAATGACTTTCTGCTGCTCCAGCCGGGAGGTTCTTCTGCAGCCAGAACCCTGACACGTGTCCTTTGTGTCCTTTCCTCTTCACAGTGCGGGTGCAGGGACACGGCTGCCGGAGGAGCCCCCGGGGCTGGATGTGCTCTCCAGACACAGGTGGGTGCTGGCCGTGCAGTTCCTGCCTTCCCCCCTTTCCTGAGAGGGGCTGGATGGGACAGGAGCTGTGGGGAAACATTTGGCTGGGATGCAGGGATGAATGGAGCGGGTCTGGCTGTGCCACAGGGCGCCTGATTCCCAGATGTCCAAACCTCAGAATTCTCCAGCACAAGCGGCTCCTGGGCAGGCAATCAGCACCACTTGGCCCCTGCCAGGACATCCCCCGGCCGGGCAGGATGGGGATGGCTGGCACATGTTTCCAGCTGAACTTTGGAGGGGTTCAGAGCCCCGGGGGATGCAGCTGGCCAGGAAAAGGGCATTTCTGGGGGCAGGCGTGGCTTCTTGGCATCTTCCTTGACCTCAAGGATGGGGAGACCTGAAATGGCTCCTCCTGTTGCTGGGAGTCAGAGGCCCGGGGGTGCAGCAGGGATCTTGAAATGGGGCTGGATCCATGTGCGAGGTACAGAGGGCCCATCAGAGCAGCCTTGGTGTCTCACAGCAATGCTGGGGCAGCCTGGCTGTCACTCCTGCAGTCTGGCAGTGCTGTGCTGAGCACTCCTGGGCTGTGCAGGCAACACCCCTCCCCACTGTCAGGTTTTAGACTCGAGTCCTCAAAAATGCAAAAAATGCAATGGGAATCAAGGTTGGCCTGAAGATTTTTGATCTTTTCGCAATTGCTGCAGTATTGCTGTAAGTACATCCAGATGGCTGCAGACCACACAGAGGCAGCTCACCCCACTGCCACCAGCACAGCCACCTCCAGGCCACCCCATCCCATCTCCCCTGTCACCCTCGGGGACCTTAGGGACATTTGGGACATGCCAAGGGGCAGCACTCAAGGCAGCAACAGGTTGAGCTGTGTCATTAGGGGTGATGCTAATGGTGGCTGCAGGGTGTCCTGTCCCTGGTGGCTTGCCCTGTGGCTCTGAGGTTGCTTTGGGCAGAGCTGTCACCCTGGCTTGTACCTGGGACAAGGATGTAACCTCCAACAAAGCTTTGCTAAACAGAATGGGCAGCTGAGCATCGTGTAGTGGAAACTATAGATCAGCTGATGGGAAGTGATGCTAAACTGTGTCTGAAAACTGCTGGGTCTATCCCCTTTGCTCCTATCATGACCCCTGTGGCATGTCCCTGTCACTGCCCAGTTCTGTGACCTCCTTCACTGTTTGTTTGGCCTGAGCATTGCTGAGGATTGCATCCCCAGTGGGAGGGGACTGGTTGGTGTTGGCTCTGCAGCATGCTGGGGTAGGGCAGACCTGGGCTTGTTCTGATGCTTTTGCTGGGCTGGGAGCTGAGGACTGAGGAGGGATGGAGGTTATGGCCATCCCCAGCTGCTCATGGGAGGCTGGCAGGTCTGGGTGCTCCTGCTCTCATTCCTTGCAGGAGTGGGAGTGTGTTTACCTAAAGCTTGCTGCTTGGGGAACAAACCTGTGGTGGCTTTTGTTGAAAGGCAGGAGCATTTCTAGGGAGAGCTGAATTTCCTTTTCTGAAAGACAGTTCCCGTTTAGGAAAACATGTTTTGACCAAAATCTGATGCCCAGCTCTCTCCTGTGGTCTAGCTGAGAGCAGAGGATGGGGCAGAGAGTGTGGGGCTGGTGCTGTGCCTGGCTCTGGTCCTTCCTTGTGCCAAGCACCGTGCCGCAGTGCAGTGAGTGAGGGGCTTCCCCCTTGTCCCTGGCCAGCATCACCTCAAAGCCCCCTTGGGTCTTCCAATGGTACCCAGTGGGGATGCTCCCAGCACCCTGCATGTTCCTTCTACTCCTCTCCCCTCACCCAGAAGAAGGTCCTGGCCCCACTCCCCTCCTCACCTCTGGTCTCAGCCGAGCACCAGGGACTGGTGGCCGTGCTCTCCCTCCCTGCTGCTGCCCACCAAACCGAGGAAGTCACAACCGCAGAGCTCTTGAAAGCATTTTTTTGGTGGAGACCACCGGTACTGAGAGATTAAAATTGCTGTTGTTTCTTCCATTACTCAGCTTTCCTGAATTATGGGGTGTAATACTCAGGGAGTGGGAATAATTAGGGGAGAACAATGGCAGGCTTGAAGGCTTAAACACGCCTGTGTGGTGCTCCCAGCCAGGCCAGCCTGCTGTCACATCTCTCTAGGCCTCTGTTTTCCACAGCCTGTGCCAAGCCCTTTCCACTACGGGTACCCGCTCCTCGGCTTCCTCATTCCTTGGGCTCCCCTCCCCAGCCCGGCTGACCCGGTTAACGCTCTGTTCCCCAGCTCCTGCCCAGCCAGCACCCACAGCATGGCTCCCAGCACCCTGCCTGCCTGGCAGCTGGAGTCTGGGGGATGCTGGAGCCCAGAGTATCCCTCATTCCCTATTTGCTCCCCCCCCAGCCTACTCCATGCCAGGCAGCAGAGGTCCCACTGGGTTGTTTTGGTGCCCTGTGCTCGAGGAAGCCACCGGGTTTCTTCCCTCCATGTAGGGGACATCCCTCCAGCTCCTCAGTGGCATCTTGCTCAAGTGCTTCCCAGCAATGGCTCACCACTTGGGGCCTGGGGGAGCAATATTGGCTGGGCTGGGAGCTTGGGCAAGAGGCTGTGGTGCCAGGGCTGGTCCCGGGGCAGATGCTGGCTCCAGCGAGGGCAGGGGGTGGCTGGGGGGAGCTCCCTGCCCCCAGGTGGGACAGGGATGTGGAGCTGCAGCCTGGTGCAGAGCCGGCCCTCTGCCTGGCAGCTTCTCTCCAAGCTCTTGAATGTCAGTGCTAGCAGTAATTAAAAGAAAATCAATATTTTTGTGCTGGAGAAAAAGACATTGTTCTGGCAAGCACTTTCCCCTGATTGAGATCCCGTGTCTCCCATTCTACACATGATGGGCAGGGTCCTGGGGCTGAGATGAAAGTCTGGGGCTTTGCTACATTCAGAGATGGGATTGGTTTTAAATTTTCAAATAATTTTGTCCCTTTCTCTGTTAACTTAACTGCTTGGAAGCCTCAGCCACAGCCCAGTCCCTGTCATCCAGGCATTTGCTCCCACCCTGTGCCTGCCATGCTGCTCCTGCCTGGGACAGCAGATGGGTGAGATGCCCTTGTTGCAGTTTGGGGTAAACCAGACCACTTCAGCAGCTCCCTTCCCTGGAAACCACAATTAGAACTATTTTAAAAGCAAACAAACATTTCTCATCAGAATGCCTGCTGAAGGTCCTGTCCTGGGCCAAGGCTGCTCAACACCAGCAGCTTCCTGAGCTGCCTCTGGGCAAACCCACTCGCCCTGGACTCCCAGAGTTTCGGTTGCCTTTGCTGATCAGTCCTTGGAAATTTTTGCACTATTTCCATAAAGTCAGAAAAGCCGCTCTCCTGGGGTCTGTTTTTGGGGGATGGTAATGAGATAACGGCTTCAGTGTTTGCTGTGCAAAGGGCTGGGTTGGGGGGGTCCCACACACCTCCCGGAGGGTCCCGGTGCTGCTGCCGGCAGGAGAGTGGCTGCTGTGGTGTTAATTATCGGGGTTTAGTTGTGTGGAGCGGAACGAGAAACCCGGAGCAGGGAAACCGCAGGGAGAAAGGCGGAAAGGACGGATCCCTGTCTGCCTGGGGGTGTGCGGGGAGTGGCCGGGGGACACGCGTGTGTCCTGGGTGGGTGACGGCAGTGGGGCTCAGATTGTCTCAAGCTGTTTCCCTGTGACTGTTCCGCTGCTGCTCGGGGCTGTCCCTTCCTGTCACAGCTTGGCAGGGGTGGCCCTGTAGGGAAGGAAAGCGGGGTGAGGTGATTTGGGAGCATCCTGGGGACACAGAGGTGAGCAGGGACCCTGCCCCGGACCCCCCCCTCGTCCCCACCCATGCCTGGGAGAGGGGATGCATCTCACGGCATTTCCTAGCAGAGGAAGACTTCAGTGAGGAGTTGGCTTTCAAAGGGTTGGATGAGCTCCACAGCCCGGCAGAGTGTGGGAGGAGGGGGCTGTCCCGCCTAGGAAACACAAAACAATGGAAAAGGAACAATGGAGCCTCCTTCCCTTCACCCAAGATACCAACCACCACCAAAACGTGGCAGAGCTCTGAGCAGTGTGGCTGGTGCTGGGCTTGTGTCTCCTGCCTGGGGTAAGGAAGTGCAGACACCTCTTCTTTCTCCTCCTCCTCCTCTTCCTCAGCCCTGGTGAGGGATGCTGCAGGAGGGCAGGTGCCAGCAGCATCACTAATGGGCTGCCCTGGTCCCATACTGCTGCCAGGCAGTGGTCCCAGCTTTGGAAACCACGTTTGGGCCTGGATGGTGATTTTTCAGCGTGGCTGTGCCTTGGGGGAGGATTCTGCAAGCTGGTCAGGCTTCCTGGGAGGGTTTATAGCAGCATCCACAGAGCCAAACTTGCCACTGAGCAGAGGTTGGGTCCATTGGAACTTCTGAGGCACCCAGCATGGAGAGATGCTCACCGGGAGCTGGGAGTTCTGGAGCAGGGAGGAATCTGTGTCTGGATGGAGCAAGTTCCCCCAGCAGCCCCTTGCCTGGCCCCAGTGCCACCACCAGCCAAGCTGTGTAACCCTTGGCTGCAGCAAGCACTTGGGGCTGCATGTCCCACCCATGTGGGGCTTGGGGGGCCATTTGAGCTGGGAGCAGATGGTGCCAGCCTGTCCCCACCAGCACTGCCTGCACCTCGGCTGCTTGGCACTGTGCCAGCCCTGCAGAGGAGCTGCCATCCCCTGTGAAATCTCTTTCTCATGGCCCCAGCACCCTGGCCAAGCACATCTGGCTGAAAGCTGTGGGAGCAACCCTGGCAATGAGGACACCAGACTGGAAATGCTCCCCTCCCAGAGAAATTCTTCATCCTGTCCGGGCTCTGCTCCCAGCACTGTCCCAGCTCCATCAGTGGGTGCTGGCAGTGCTGGGATGGTGCCTGGGGATGCTGCCTGCCCTGGGTTGGGTGGCAGGAACGGGGCTGAGAGCTCTGCTCCCACCAGCCAGGGGAGAAGGACCCAGACCCCCCGCAGGAGATGGCACTTGTGGAAGGCAAGGGCTGGCAAAGCCCCTCTGTGACTGCCACTGCTCCCACAGCCATCACTCTGGGAGCCAGGGATGAAGCCAGGACATGGAGTCTGGGTGATGCAGGGGTGGGTGAATGTCCAGTGTGAGCAGGGAGGGGCTGGGCAGAGTGGGTGGCTGGACCTGGACACCCCCAGGCCCTGCAGCCTTGCTGATGTTCCACGTTCCCCCCTCCCTCCACTTGTTGCTATTGTCATCCCTAACATCACCCAGAGATGCGAAAGGCTGGAAGCTGCCTCTTTTCCTGCTAGGTTAAATCGTTCCCTAGGAATGTCGATTATTTCCACAAGACAACTTTCCCCTCCATGGTATGTGTCCAGGGGTCAGGCCTGGCACAACATGAAAGTGGTGGGGATTCAATAACCCCGAGCCGGGGAGCGGCGTCGCTCCAAGCCCAGCCATGCGCAGGGTTTTATGGAGGCAGCGTGCCTTTCACCATTTGTTTCCTATAAACAGCACATGGGAATATTTAGTAGGTTTCAAACAGAGCTTTTTGCATATTCTCCCTTGTCTACAATGAGCTACTCGGTAGTAGACAGCTTTAATTTGCTTAAATGCACTTTTTATTTAGGGTTTTCTTCTTCCAGTGGGTCGGGGATGGTTTTGACCCAGTCGCCCCAGCAGATCTCTCCCTCAATTCTGTGGTTCCCAGGCTGGGACCCTTCCCCGTGGGGGTGGGTGTGTACATTCCCTTGCTCGCCAAAGGGAAAGGGACCTGGAGCTCACTTGCTGCTGGAAAATGTCCCCCCCTCCTCTGAGCTGGGATGTCAGCAGGGACACGGGGCCTCGCTGCGGGCTGGCAGCAGTGTGTCCCTGCTCAGACACGGGCAGAAAAAGGCCAGTCCTCAAACAAGCAAACATTGACTGTCTGGTTTCCCCACCAGTCCCTGAGCCCCACTCCCCAGCCACAGTCCCTCCGTGCTCTGAATATCGGGCAGGTTTCCTTCAGGCAGCAGCTTTCACACCAGACATTCCTGGTGCAGCTCTGCCGTCACCCTGCCAGCCCCGCGCGGCCGCTGCTCCGCACCAGCACCACAAAAAAAAAAAAAAAAAGCCAAAAAGGAAACCAAAGAGTTGACACTGGGATTCTTTTAATGCAGTTGCTTTTAAAATGTAGCTTTAAAGTGACTTTAAAGTGACGGTCAAGGATGAGAAATGGCTGCTCTTTTTTCACCTCTGCACCTCCAAACCCCACCAGCCACCACCGCTCCTCAGCGTCCTCCAACTGCTCCCACACAGGGTATCCAAGGCCTCCCACCAAAAGGATTCATTTGAGGAATAAAAAGGGACAAGCTGAGTTGTCCAGATGACCAGTATTCATCCAGAGAACCCAAAGAAAGGCAGCAGGAGCAGCAACTTGCCCTCCCTCACCCTACACTCAGGTACAGACCAGCTAAGGTCTGGAAGTGAATAAACTCTGGGTTGAGCTGCTGCTCACCTCTGTGGATCTGCACCTTCATGGTAGGTTGAGTGGTAGGAGAACAGAACCTCTGGCTGCGTTTTCTTGCTGAACAGGATGGCAGAGGAAGCTGAGGGCCCAATGCCTTTGCTTTTTGAGCTTTGTCCCATTTATTTTACAGACCAGCAGGTGCCGCAGACCGCCGAGGCTCGCCAAGTAAGAAGGGAAAATGCTGTACCCTAAACATCTGTGAGAACCCACCACAGCTCCACCTCTGCTGGGGCTTTACCTCTGGGAAGCACCCAATGCCTCCCAGACACTAACCAGAGCTGTGGTTCCTGTTCTCTGTATGTGCCACGGGTGGCACTGCAGCCACTTCCATTTTCTTCGTTTAAAATACTGACTGCTGCACCATGGCTTGGTACAGGTCAACCCATCAAGAGGGGAGTCAAGAGGCTGCTGGGGAAAAGAAACTGCACAACAGCCACAGGGACCCTGCCACTGCTCTGTCACCAGAGTCACCCTGAGCAGGTGCCAGCACTCAAAGGGCTCTCCCAGACCCCATCTTGGTACCAAGCTTGTATTTTACTATAACTACAGAATCAAACACAGGAAGCCAGTTTGTGCTGGGGGAATACTATGCACTTATCTCCAAATGAATTTTAAACACTTCTTTTTAAGGACAACATTGGACAGTAAATCAGTGGCTCTCAGAGCTCGGTCTCCAATCCTGGCAATAAAGCAGACTGGGATTCCAACAGGCTGGAGCTCTCCCAGGCTCTGAGCAGCAGTTCTCACACAACCAAATGTCACCACCAGAAACTGCATAGAAAGAGTCCCCAGGGGAATACAAAAAAGACATCACCTTATGAAAAAGCATCAGAATGAACCTGTGAAATAAACAGCAACCAGACAATCGTCTTCTACAGAAGATGGAGTTGACAGTAGAAGAGTATAACAACATTTTAAACAGTCAGTGAGTCAGTCTGAATGTGCACTAGATCCCTACATCCCTATGGATCTGTGACAAAAGCTAATGGCCAAAACCTGCTGGTCCCCTCCAGCCCCAAAGGAGACTGAGCTGCAATTCACTCTTCACCAGCTGGAAGATTGTCTTCAATCCGCCGGATGAACTTCATCCTTATCTCTGTGACACTGTCACCCTTCAGAGTGTCCTGGACAAACCTGACATCCACAGCCATCTGGACCTGGGTGGAGGAAAAGGAAAGAGGAGCCATTACGTCTTTAAAGCAGCAGCTTCTCCAGGAACTGTCCTACTAAACAGCAGCTGAAGGATGCTGAGGGCATGACATGCAAGGAGGTTCAGAGCCCCATTAACCTTCCCACTCAGGGCTACACATCCCCAGATACCAGTGCCTGAACTTGGGTGATAAGAGGTTTGGGCAGCACCTCTGGGACTCTGCCTCAGTTATTCGTGGGTATCACTGGAAGAAAGATGTTTGTTCACTCACCATTTCCAGGGCCCCTCGCAGCACTCCACACAACAAGTTGGAATAGATGAGAGAGGAGTGGTTGTCAGGGAGCTCAACAAAGTCCACCAAGGGATTATTTTCCAAGATCAAGGAGAACTCATCACCTCCAGGGCTCCAGTTGGTGATGCTCGGAGTGATGCCCAGGTACATTTTAAATGCTATCTGTTACGTCAAGCAGAGGGTGAACAAGACTCTGTAAAGTTACTAAAGAGTTTTGAAAACCTCACCCCTATCTAATTCTATGATTCTATGATCTCCCAGTTCCCACCAGTCAGAAGTACTCAGGGATATGATTGTATCTTTTTTTTTTTTTTTTTTTCCTCTCCAAAGTCTAAGTCAACGCTCAGAACAGTCCCACGAGCAACAAATACTCTATCCTCACATGCAAAACAGAGCCAAAACCTGACAGAGCCATGCTTTGACCATTACCTTGGCAATAACATCTGCAGTTTCACGGAAATCATGGCATCTCCCAACATTGGACCGGGCCAGAAAATCTTCAATTAACCTCACACCAATGTTGTAACCCCTGTGAACAGACCAAACATATTCTCTAATAAACAAAATCCCATCTGCCAGGCTTTTACTCACAGAGTAAAGGTGTGTCTCGCTCTGAAGGAGGCTTTTTGGCTGCAGCAGAGCCACTCACATCTTGTCAAGCTGTTTGTTGACATCCTCATCGTTCTCGTAGTCCTTGCAGAGCTGGGTGACCAACGCCCCGTAGGTCAGTGTGAAGAGCTCTGAGTTCTGGAGAGAGACAAAAGAGATTGAGCACAAGTCAAAAAGAAAACAGACTGAGCACTGCTGCATCTGTGTCCAGTGCTGCTTCTCTTGGCCTGGAGAGGGGGGAACAGAAACCTGCTGTCTCAAAGGAATTTGCTGCTTAATCAGGAGATCCCTGTTGGTATTCTGGAAGGCAGCTGGGAAGAGAAACCCTGAGGAGGAACAATCCAGCACTTTCTTTCTCTGCCTCTCCATAGACAGAGCACTTCCCATTAATGTGTCCTGAATCTGACCTGGCTGAGGCAGCCAGGACTCTTAGCTGCCAATTAGCATCTCTGCTTTAATGGGCACATCCTGGAATGACACCTCCGGGCCACTCTGACTGCTGCCCACCCCCTCCTGGAATGCTCAACCTGCAGTTGCCAGGGACCTGAATTTGTTTCAGTCACTGACCTAGAGGTGAGACCTGGCTCAGACTGTGGTCTGGTTTGTGAGGGTCTTTCCAGAGGACAAAAAACACTCACTGACCCATGGATTTATTGCATTTTGCTACCAAGAAAAAAAAAACAAGACTTATCTGGTCCCTGGAAAGTTATCTAGACACATAATTTGCTTCATACACAAGAATCAGCTCCTCAGAGCCAGTCAAGGCACAGTGAGGATGATTTTGGGTCAGCTCAGATCTGTGTGGTGCACATCTGCTTCCTGTGCCTGCCGGGGGTGCCAAAGTTCATTGGGTTTTCTTTGCACAGGTCCCAGATCTGCAGAAAACCCCAAGGGCAGAGTCTCCTCCCCCATCCTCAGCCTGAAGCAAAGTGCATTTTCTCAGAAGACATTAAGCCAGAGCAGTGATTAACACTTAAGGCTGCAAAACAAAAAGCTACAACAGGCTTCAGCTTTTTACAGAACCCAAGGAAGTGTTTCTAGGAACAGATAAACCACCAGAATTTATTTCTGCCTTTCAGTGTTAGCATGCAGAAACATTACAGAGTCTAATCTTGGATTAAAAGCCTATCACCTACCATGAGATGCATAGATGCAGTAGGTGAAATGAATGGCAAATACCAATACTAGAGAATGAAAGCAGCAGGTGGGCAGAAAGAAAGGGAAAAGAGACAATGTCAGAGTTAGCACAGATCACAATTCTGAACAAGGTACACAAAGCCAAGACAAACACCAGGAGAAATAACTCCCCAAGGGCAACACTCAATGAATAAAAAATCGAGTTTGTTAGAAGAGATGGGGAATTCCACCCTGTCACTGTCATTCCAAGCTACCAAAATGCTTCAGGCACCTAAAAAGGACCAAAGGCTCCTTGGTGCTTGCAGGTTTTCAATCGAAAGAACTGCCACATTCTTAGGGTTTTTTTTGTTTTGTTTTGTTTTACTCACAATTCTGCTTTCTTCTTGGAAAGGAAAGGTCCTGCAAGTTCACATCACTCAGACAGGGTGGAAATCTCCTTTAGCAAAGTCAAGACACTTGGCAGAGAATTCAAGACATGCAAAAAAGGTTACTAAAATTACTGAAATCCTTCAAAGTAGTGTAAAGCCAAGGCTTGGCAGCTGGAGCAAGAGGGGGTGAATGGATGGCAGAAATCCAGCTGTTCCCAGCCCAGGATGTTGTCACTGACTGTAAAGCCACAGCTCTGTTACCTCCCATTATCAGTCCCCAAGTGTGCAAACCCAGAGCTGGGCAGTTATTTTTATGAGTTATTTCTATAGTAAGTTGCTATTCTTTACAGTATAAGGACACAGCAAACTCCTAAATTTGCATCTGGAAATGAACTCTTCATTTTCTGCCTCTCTAATATAATCAGACCGCCCAACGATTTTTCCATTATTTCCATTTTTCCACCTTGCAGACTCAGGTGAAGTCCCAGTGATACTGAACCCTTCGGTGGCTGCAAAAATGCCACAGTTCTGATAAGTTCCATCACCTCTTTAAGTAAAAATCGTTGTTTTTAGGGAGCTGAAGCCCTGGCAGTGCAGAGGGGCAGGAGCCTGTGGGGAACCAGAACCAACCCCGAGAGGCCGCAGAGACACGGCTCATGGTCACTGCTCGCTTCCAAACACCGCCACTGTACCCAACCACAATTAATTCCCTGTTTTCAGCAGAATCAGAGCTCCCCTCAGTCACAGGGATCCCCCGAGCCCACCCCAAGGCCCGGCGGGCGGGCAGAGCGGGCCCCGACCCCACACCCGGCCCGGGCCTCGCCTTCCCCGGCCCCTTCCCTGCCCCAGAGCCCACAGGCCCCGTCCCGCCGGGGTCCGCCCGGTCCCTGAGGCTCCGGGCCCCGCCGTTACCATTTTCTTGTTCTCGGTGCCGCGGCCTCCCTGTCGCGACATCCTGCCGGGCCGCTGCCGCTGCCTCCCCGGGCCCGCCGCGGGGCACCATGGGAACCGGAGGCCGCTCCGCCCCGCGGAACTACGCGCCCCAGAATGCACCGCGGCCTTCCCGGCCTGCCCTGCGCTCTGGGGCGGCAAAGCCCGGCGGGGCTGGGAGCAGCCGCCAGGGGGCGCCCTCGGCCGCGGTCCCTGCGCGACCCAAACCCGAACCCGAACCCAAACCCGAACCCAAACCCAAACCCGAACCCAAACCCGAACCCAAACCCAAACCCGAACCCAAACCCGAACCCAAACCCAAACCCAAACCCAAACCCGAACCCAAACCCGAACCCAAACCCAAACCCGAACCCAAACCCGAACCCAAACCCAAACCCAAACCCAAACCCGAACCCAAACCCAAACCCAAACCCAAACCCAAACCCGAACCCAAACCCGAACCCGAACCCGAACCCGAACCCAAACCCAAACCCGAACCCAAACCCGAACCCGAACCCAAACCCAAACCCGAACCCGAACCCGAACCCAAACCCGAACCCAGACCCAAACCCAAACCTGCACCTAAACCCAAACCCAAACCCAAACCTGAACCCAAACCCGAACCCAAACCCAAACCCAAACCCGAACCCGAACCCAAACCCGAACCCAAACCCGAACCCAAACCCAAACCCAAACCCGAACCCGAACCCGAACCCGAACCCAAACCCGAACCCAGACCCAAACCCAAACCTGCACCTAAACCCAAACCCATACCCAAACCCGAACCCGAACCCAAACCCAGACCCAAACCCAAACCCAGACCCAAGCCCAAACCCGAACCCAAACCCAAACCCTCACCCAAATCCACACCCAAACCCAAACCCCATCCACACCACACAGCACAGCACCGCACCCAAACCCGCACCCTCATCGCATCCATACTGCACCCACACTGCACCCGCATCCACACCCGCACCGCACCTGCACCACGCAGCACTGCACAGCACCACACCTGCATACGCACCGCACCCAAACCCGCACCCGCTCCCTCATCCACACCTTTCCTGCACCACACGGCACAGCACCACATGGCACAGCACCGCACGGCACAGCACCACACGGCACAGCACCACACCCACACCGCACCCGCATCCACACCGCACCGCAGCCGCCCAGCTCCCCTCAGCCCAGCCAGCAGCAGGGTCCCTGGGCACTGTGTGGCCGCTCCGGTGGCGGTGGTGCCGTGGGTGGTTTTGCTGGCGCAGTAACTCCTCACGGAAGGAGCCATGGGCAGAGCCAGGGCCTGGCCAGGGGGGGTTTGGCTTCCCCGGGCCTGTGCTGGCTGTGTTGGGGTGAAGCTGAGCACAGGACTGGCAGGGGCTGAGCCAAGGCTCGGCTCTCACCGTTACCGTGTGCGAAAGGCACAGAGTGAGCGTGGCCGGGTCACACTGGCCCTGGCAAAGCCACCGCTCCCTGGGGTGAGAACCCCAAACCCAGCGGTGAGCTGGTGGGTCAGGGAAGGCCCAGAGCCCTGGTCCACGTGTCCTGGTTTAGGCCAGGATAAAGGTGATTTTCTGGTTTGTACTTTTGCTTTCAGCTCAGTCTCTTGTAAGTAGCTGCACTTGCTGAAATTAACAGCAAGTTTCTCAGACAGTGTCTGCTGCTAGGACTGATAACACTCGATGTTTATAGTTACAGCCAGAGCCTGGTGTGCAGAGCCAAGGACACTGCTCAGCTCTGAGGAACATTTTACCTTCCAGAAGGAGCAACGAGGTCCCACCTGAACCCCTCCTTTGGGGAGGAGCAGACAAGATAGATGTCAGAATTGACCAAACAGAGTATTCCATCCCATACACCTCATACTCGGTATAAATTTGAGGGATCACAAGGGTCAAACACCTCTACTCCTTCCTGCCCTCCCTGCTTCCTTTGGCATCCTGAGAGGATTCCGTCCGTCCCTGTGGTCCTGATCCATCCCAGCCTGAATCTGTGTGTTCTGCCTCCTGTTCCTGACTGCTGCTGACTCCAGGATTCCAGCCTGGACTTTCCCAGGGCTGCCCTGCAGCCTCGGTGGTGACCTGAGAGTTATTGGGGAAAGGGGCAGGAACATGGGATCATTTCTCCTGTATATTTGTATATATTTAGTAATTTTTTCCTATTTATCATTACTGTTTCATTAAAGTTCTGTAGTTTAGTTTCCAACCCATAAGTCTCTCTCCCTTATTCTCTCTCTCTTTCCTTTATCAGAGGAGAGAGAGATTAATATATAAATCTGTTACTCGGTTTAAATCTCTTTATCTGCCGGGCCAGGGTTAAACTGTGACATCCACGGGATATGTGGGAACAGAGCTGCTCGGTGAGCTGCTCACACGGGTGGGAGCGGACATGGCTGTGTGGAAATGTGGCAGAGGACGGGGGTGTCACCAAAACCAGCCTGGCTTGGGGCTCTGTGCAACTCTGAGCTCCTCCTGAGCCTCCCCAGCCGGCACTGTTAGCATTAAGACAAACACAGAACCACTCGGGAGAGGTTCTGTGTGGGGCTTTATTTGAGGCCTCAGGAACCAGGGGTACGCACCCAAATCTGATTCCCAGAAACCATACAGTGCGGCCGTAATTTATCCCTGAAAATTTCACACTCTAATTACATATTCAACAGGTTACAACATTTCGTAATACATATTCATGTGTAGATTACTTCATCGATGGATTACAGCATCAGTCCCTTTGCGCTTGCGTGGTTCCCTCTGGTGGTCGTTAGGTGGTCGTCAGGATGAAGTAAATAGTCTTCCTCTGATGAAGTAAATAGTCTTCCTTACTGTGCCCTTTTCACCTCTTTCTCTTGGATAATGTCCATCTGGTGTTGGGCAACTTCCAATGTGATTAACGTGAATTTTACTGCCAACTTTCTCTTATCTCTACTTAGCTCACTCTGGTGTGCACAGTCCCATCCTTACCTTGCTACCTAACGAGGTACCAATAAATCTTGAATACATGGTTTTCTATACCATTCTTTACAAGGTAAAACTTTTACATCTTTCCACACTTCTATTTCTACCTCTAATTCTAAAATAATCAATCCTAAAATAATCAGATTTGGAATATATTTCTTTTACTTTCTTTCTATCCCAGCCAGCACCAGCCCCTGCTCTCGGGGCAAGCTGGTGATTTATTTGTGTGTCTACTCGGGTGGGTCTCCTGCAGCCGTGCTCAGGGGGGGCTGGAGCTGGGCAGGGGGCTGGGGGCTGTGTGCTGGGGGGGAGGACGTGCTGCGGGTGCTGCCAACGGGACCTCCCTCCCCGCAGCTGCTGAGGAATCCAACAGCTGGGCCATGGCTCAGTGTCCCCACGGAGCAGCAGGGCCGGAGGGGCTGACCCACTGGCATTGCCTTACATGGAGCTGGTGGCTGCCAGTCCCAGCGCCTGATACCAGCTCTTGGCATGGGCAGCTGATGTAAACACTCTGAAAATACGAAATATGTCTCTTGAATCAGTATTTTTTCTGCTCTTTTAAAAATATACCAAACATATTCTCAATTAGAAGAATTTTACCCCCAAACTTAACTAGCTTCTGTTTTGTGTCATGCCTGACAGGGACCTGAAGATAAGACTGTCAGGCAGGTCACCTCCTGGTACATGGTCCAGACAAAGACAATAAATTTAGCAAGGTAACCAGAACCGAAAGATGATAATAAATAAAAAAGAAGTTCCTGGGATGGCAAATCTGTGTTATCTTTAGCAAGTCTGTGTGCCAGTGATTGATGAAAAGACAGAAACCCTTTTTGCTGTATAAAAACTCCAAGAGGAAAAGAGAGTGTGGGCTCTCTCTTCTCCCCCTGCTTGCTCTCCACTTCAGCTTCAGCTCCGGGACAGCCCCAGCAGAACAGAACCAAGCAGGAACTGGGGGTCCCACACATCCCCCCCTCCAGCCAGAGACCAGGGCCGGCGGATGGTGATAAAACTTAATTGCTCTCTTGTTTTCCTTTTATTACTTAACAACTCTCTGCCCAAAGTGACTAATTTGTGTAAATTCTCTCCTCTTTTAAACTTATTTTTTCTTTTAAAAGTAATGTTATTGTCTCCTTTCCCTAAAATAAATCTTTGTAATTTGCTTAAATCATAAAGCCTGTTATTTCTGTAAATTCATGCAACGTCTATGAGTAGTGGCTGATTTTTCCTCAGAATCAAAATATAAATAATAGCACGGATCGCAACAGCAGCCCAGGCTGGGGACATGCCGAGGTCCCCTCCATCCCTGACAGGTGATGGGATGGGATGTCCCTGTTCCCTCCTCGCCCAGCCCCATCCCACCAGGGGTGGGTAAAGGGCCATTCCGTGCTCTCCTCTTCCTCCGAGCACCTCCCGGATACAAAACCACAGCCAGGGGTGGGCAGAGGGGGAGACCTCGCAGGACACGCTGCGTGGGTGCCCTGTCCCCAGGCACCGCGTGGCTCCGTGGCTCTCGTTAAATCACTGCGGGCTAATGAAGGCCCTTCCCTTCCCTTTGTTTCCCCAGGTCCTGAGGCCAGGACAGGAGTGCCTGTGGGGCACCGACTGCTCCCGAGCCCCGAGCAAGGAGTGACCGTGCCAGCCCCGCTCTTCCGGGGGTCACAGGAGCCGCTTTGGCTCTGCCACTTCCCGCTCCCCGCCGTGCCTGCACCGGGAGCTGCTCGAAGGTTCGTTTTGCCCCCGACACCGGCATCCCTCGCCTCGGGACCCCCACTCCAGGATTTCCCATCACCAGGACCCGCCGACCCGACACCTCCCGCCCCCCGGGCCCGCCCTGATCCGCCCCGTCGAGTGGGCGTAAGGCCGGGCAGCCGCACCGCCCAGCCCCTCCTTCTGCCGCGCTGTGCCCACCACCCGTGGCCTCGGAGCACCGGGCCGATCCCGGGCATCCGAACCGAGCTATGCCGCTCCCAGCCGTGTCCCCGCCCGCCCGGTGGAGCGCGGTGGCCCCGGGACCGGCCGTAGCGGGGCTCCGGGCCCTGCTGCTGTGCGTGGCGGTGGCTTCCGGGACGGGGCGGGCAGAGCTCTCCCCCGCAACCCCCCTCTTCCCCTTCCAGGACCCGGCCCTGCCCTGGCACCGGCGTCTCGACGACCTGATGGGCCGTCTGAGCCCCGAGGAGCTGGTGCTGCAGGTGAGGGGCGGTGGGGAGCAGCGGGGGCAGCCCCAGGACCCCCCTGCTCAGTGCCGCTGGCCCGCAGGTGGCGAGGGGGGGAGCGATGGACAACGGCCCCGCACCCCCCATCCCGAGGCTCGGCATCGGGCCCTACAACTGGAACACGGAGTGTCTGCGGGGGGATGCGGAGGCACCCGGCTGGGCCACAGCCTTCCCCCAGGCCCTGGGGCTGGCTGCCACCTTCAGGTACCGGCACCGGGAATGGGGGGCACTGGGGATGGAGCCCCGTGAGGTGGATTGCAGATCCACCGGGGGGGGATCCCGTGGAATGGGGTACCTGGGGAGCCAGCTGTAGAGTCATATGGAACAGGGGGCTGAGGACCCAGCTGGGACATCTGCCATGGGATGGGGCATCCTGGGTCCACTCATGAGGCTGCCATAGGATGGAGTGCCTGAGGATGCACTTGGGGATGTGGGATATGGCTCTGTGAAATGTGTTCCCCTCCGTTGTCCTTGCTTCCTGACACCTTCGTGTTCTCCCACAGCCCTGAGCTCATCTACCGAGTGGCCAATGCCACCGCTACCGAGGTGAGAGCCAAGCACAACGCCTTCACTGCTGCCGGACGCTACGATGACCACACTGGCCTCAGCTGCTTCAGCCCTGTCCTCAACATCATGCGGCACCCACTGTGGGGCAGGAACCAGGTATGAGCAAGGGGTGAGGGATCCAGCCACGCAGGATTGTGGCCGAGTGGCTGGAGCGTGGCAGCAGCTCCTCAGAGTGCTTGCTGCAGGAGTGTGAGGTCCCAGCAATGTCCCACCTGCATCTCATCCAGGAGACCTATGGGGAGGACCCATTCCTCAGTGGGGAGCTGGCCCACAGCTTCGTCCAGGGACTGCAGGGTCAGCACCCCCGGTACATCAAGGCCAGCGCTGGCTGCAAGCACTTCAGTGTGCACGGGGGCCCCGAGAACATCCCCGTCTCCAGGCTCAGCTTTGATGCCAAGGTGCCTGCAGCAGGACCACAGGACAGTGGGGCTGTGGGATGGTGGGCAGCCCCCCCCGGGTGCTGACCCCTTTGCCGTGGCACTCACAGGTGCTGGAGCGAGACTGGCGCACCACCTTCCTGCCCCAGTTCCAGGCGTGTGTGCGTGCCGGCTCCTACAGCTTCATGTGCAGCTACAACCGGTACTGAGTGCAGCAGGGGCTGCACGGGCCAGGCTGCCCGTAGCCCATGGGGTGCCCAAGTGTCCGGCCCTCCGGGCTGCCCCATCCCTTCTCCCACAGGATCAATGGCATTCCCGCCTGTGCCAACAAGAAGCTGCTGACAGACATCCTGCGTGGCGAGTGGGGGTTCAAGGGCTACGTGGTGAGCGATGAGGGGGCCCTGGAGCTCATCATGCTGGGGCACCACTACACACGAACCTTCCTGGAGACGGCGGTTGGTGAGCTCACGGGATGGGTGTGGGGTCCCCGGCCATAGCACAGCCGTGACGAGTGGTTTCCCTTCTCACCACCACGGCAGCCTCCATGAACGCCGGTTGCAACCTGGAGCTCTCCTATGGCTTGAGGAAAAATGTCTTCACGCACATCCCCCAGGCTCTGGACATGGGCAACATCACGCTGCAGGTGAGCCAAGGGGAGCAGGGCTGGGGGTGTGGGCAGGGAGCCAGGGATGCCCCCACCAAGCACAGCCGAGGTTTCAGTGTCGGGGTCTTCACAGATGCTGCGTGACCGGGTCCGGCCCCTCTTCTACACACGGATGCGGCTGGGGGAGTTTGACCCCCCGGCCATGAACCCCTACAGTGCCCTGGACCTGAGCGCTGTGCAGACCCCTGAGCACCAGAACCTCTCACTGGAAGCTGCTGTCAAGAGCTTCGTGCTGCTGAAGAACGTGCGGGGAACGCTGCCCCTCCAGGCCCAGGACCTGCTCGGCAAGCGCCTGGCGGTGAGCACGGCCAAGGGCGGCGGGCAGGGTGCCCTGGGCATGCAGGTGTTCCCTCCTTGGGAGAACTGCGTGGCACAGGACTGCCAGTGCCCACCCTCACCCTCTGCCCTTCACAGGTGGTGGGTCCTTTTGCTGACAACCGCCGGGTGCTGTTTGGGGACTACGCTCCGGTGCCGGAGCCGCGGTACATCTACACTCCCCGGTGAGACAGCACGGTGCTGCCATCTGACTCCTGTCCTGTACGCTGTTCATCCCTTCCATGGGACATGGAAAGCGTCCCCAAGGTGCCCCAACCCTGGGGCACAGCAGCCCCCGTGCCCTCTGCTGCTCCCTCTTGCAGGAGAGGGCTGGAGATGCTGCAGGCCAATGTCAGCTTCGCGGCAGGCTGCCCCGAGCCGCGGTGCCAGCAGTACGACCCGACGGAGGTGGTGGGTGCAGCGGGGGCTGCTGATGTGGTGGTGGTTTGCCTGGGGACAGGTAGGTGGGAGTGGGGAGGGCTCTGGGTGGGCTCAGTCTGGGGAGGAAGAGAGGATTGGGGTCCCATTGGCCCCCCAAGGTAGTTGATGCCCCTCTGCTCCCAGTGCCCGGACAGGGTGTAAGGAGCTGTTCTTTGGCTGTCCCCGTGCAGGGGTGGATGTGGAGACAGAGGCAAAGGACCGCAGTGACCTGTTGCTGCCAGGCCACCAGCTGGAGCTGCTGCAGGATGCTGTGCGGGCAGGTAAGGGCTCTGTGGGCTTGGGGGGCTGGTTGGGGTCCTGGGGGTTGAGGCCAGCCCAGAGGCGGTCACAATCTCCCAGACTTTCCTCATCCCTGGGGCACACTGAGGCCACCTGAGCAGCGCTGGCACAGGGCTCTAGGTGACAAGGGTCTCTCTTAAGCTGCTGGCCGCCCTGTCATCCTGCTGCTCTTCAACGCGGGGCCCCTGGACGTGAGCTGGGCACAGGCACATGAGGGTGTGGGGGCCATCCTGGCCTGCTTCTTCCCTGCTCAGGCCACTGGCCTGGCCATCACCAGGGTCCTGCTGGGTGAGATGGGGGCCAACCCAGCCGGCAGGCTGCCAGCCACGTGGCCCATGGGCATGCACCAGGTAAGGCTGGGGCAGCCAGTGACACCCATACCCCTTCCCTGCCAAGAGCCATGGGATGCAGGGCTGATTCTTGCCCCTGCTGCCCAGCACTGCCTTGCTCCACCAGTCCCACATCCTGCAGGTGCCACCGATGGAGAACTATACCATGGAGGGGCGGACATACCGGTACTATGGGCAGGAGGCCCCACTCTACCCCTTTGGGTACGGGCTGTCCTACACCACCTTCCAGTACCAGGACCTGGTGCTGAGCCCCACATCACTGCCCCTCTGTGCCAACCTCTCCGTGTCTGTGGTGCTGGAGAACACAGGGCAGCGGGATGGTGAGGAGGTGAGCACAGTGGGTTATGGATGTGGCTGGGGGGTATCTGGAAGGTCCTGTGGGCACTGACTCCCATCCCTCTGGGCAGGTGGTGCAGCTCTACCTGCGGTGGGAGCAGTCGTCAGTGCCGGTGCCCCGCTGGCAGCTGGTGGCTTTCCGTCGTGTGGCCATACCAGCTGGCCAGGAGACCAAGCTGTCCTTCCAGGTGACAGCCGAGCAGCGTGCTGTCTGGGCACAGGACTGGCACCTCGAACCTGGCACCTTCACCCTCTTTGCTGGTGGGCAGCAGCCAGGCCAGCAGACACGGGCACCCTCAGAGGTCCTGAGCTCCCAGTTCACCGTCACCGGCACAGCCCGGCCCTTGCGCAGGTGCTAAAGGCACCGGGCAGCCCAGGGTGCTGGTGCTGGTGCTGGGCAGGGGATGTGGTGGGCAGGCTGCCTTGCAATAAAGTGGGACCACATCTGGAGTGTTGTGTACAGCTGTGGGCTCCTCCCCAGTATAAGATGGATGAAGAGCTACTGGAGAGAGTCCAGCAGAGGGGCTTTCACCCTCCTCCCCGTGCCTGTCCCACCCTTCAGCCTCACCTTGCCTGATGCTGGCTGAGGGGCAGTGGCTGCTCAGACACGTGTGTGCCCCAGCCAACAGATGCCTGTGCCTCCTGCTCTGTTTATAGCTGCTGAGGCAAATCCACTGCATTCTATGATGATGCAGGACACCTTCATCCCCAGCCCAGGGGGCTCAGGAGGGCAGTGGCTTCCCCCCTCTCCCGCCCATCCCTCCCTAGGATGCTGGCAGTGGGAGCAGCCGAGCCCTGCACTCCCCAGATCCAGCTCTATGGAGCTCAGGTGCTGCAGGATTGGGGTCCAGGAGTGATGCTGGGGAGGAGCTGAATCCAGGCAGCTGCTCCTCAGGATAGGCTGGGATCTCCTTCAGCCCCGGGGTCCAAGGTGGGGCTGGCAGGGAGTGTGTGGGACTGCCCAGGCCTGACACCATGACATCAGGGCACTAATTACAGATGCGGCTCAGGATAATTACAGAGCGGATGAGGGTTGCAGCAGGGCGGGGCAGGGCAAGGCTCAGCCCATTGCTGGCCCATTTGTCACCTGTACCCACAGGGGATTGTCTTATGACAGTGGGGCTTTGTGGACAGTCACAATGCCAGCCCTATGGCAAGATGCTCTTGGGCTGGTGACTGCCCTGGGATAGCCCTGACGATGAGCTGGTACAGCACCCGTGAGCTCTGAGGCAGGATACAGGGACAGACCCTCACCCCTGGATTCCTGCTGGGTCACTGCCCCATGGCTAGTGGAGGTCAGGTGGAACATTTTGGGGGCAGGGATTCAGATCAGCTCTCCTGGCCATGGTACTGTGCTTGGCACTGGCCTTTTGTGGCCACCAGAGCCCCTGTGTGGAGCAGCAAAGTGGGTGGAGGCAACCTGGGACAGGGCAAGGTCCTGGGGCTGGAGGAGGGAGATGTGGGGCAGAGGAGCGGTGAACAGGTGGGATGGGGTGTCCCCCATGGTACTTGGCCCCAAGATGTCAGTGGGGTTTGCCATCCTTATCCCTGTTTGCACCCCAGATCCTTCAGAGCAGCACACACTGGCAGGGCAGCAGCTGAGCCACAGCTGTGGTTGTCCTTTGATTTTGGGGTGTTTGACTCCCTGTTGGTTCCTCACAGGCAGCATGGGGACCAGCAAGGCTCTGGGCACACCATGGGGGCTAAGCTGTGGCCAAGCCCCAGCCTGCTGCGTGTGACCCCCTCCCCAGGCCTGCCTGAGGCAGCTGTGGCAGGGCTGAGGAGCATGGGGAGCTGGGGGGGGTGTAGCTGCCAGGACCGGGTGACACGCTCATCACGAGCTCATCGGATTTTCCATCAGCGTGAGGAAGGTGGCTGCTCCCAGCACTGTGGGAGCAGGGCGGCTGGGCCCAGGGACCCCAACACAGCAGGGCTCTGCCTGCAGCCAAGTCATGGATCAATGCTCTGCTGGTTGTGTAACCCATCGACTCATGCTGGCGGGGCAGCCAGGAGCCTTTGGCACTGCTGCTCATGCTGGCAGCACCGGTGGGGAGATGGACCCCAGGCATGGCCAAACCTGATGCCAGGCTGTCCCAAAGCACCAGGATGCACATCTGCTCTGGGTGATGCTCTGCTGGGCCTTGCCTGTCTTGAGGGGGACCCACAGGGACACAGTGCTGTCAGGCAAAGGAGCTTCAGAAACTGCCTGCCAGCACCTTGGAGCAGGTCATGGGGTGGCCCTGGTCCTGCTCTGCCGGGTCCCTTGTGTGTGGTTGAAATGATGGGACACGGGGCTGTCACAGCCCTCTCAGAGGCTCAGCCATGCAGGTGTGTGAGCAGGGCTGCTCTCCTTCCCTCTCCAGGGATGTCCCCTGTGTTTGTGTGCCCTCCTGCCACTTGTTGTCCCCCCCGGGGCTGCACAGTTTCCGGGGCCGGGCTGCACAGCATTCCCTGGCCAGGAGTCAGCCGGAGGATGAGGCTGCGGGGAGTTTCGGGGAAGCCTCATCCCTGGCTGGGCCGGGCGAGCACCCGGGGGTGGTGTGGCCAAGGACTGGGGGGAGGTGATGGCTCAGCGGCTGCGGGCTGGGCTGTGGGGTGTCTGGGGTGTCTGTTTAGGGGTGTACAGCCACCCTGGCAGGGGCACAGCCCCTCCTGCCTGCGCCTCGGCCTCTGAGTCAGAGGAACCTGGTTCTGGAGGAGAGGGCTGGGATTTCGGGAAACCTGTTTGCCTGGTAGGTGAGGGAGGATGAGTGGTGGGGGATCTCCTGGCCCTGCAGTGACATCATCCCCAAAACAGGCAGCTCTGATGGGTGCTGCCTGCCCAGAACTGAGTCTGTTGATCAACACGTGCCCAGACGGGTGCTTTCTTTGCAGGATGCCCTGACCAGGCTGGACAGGCAGTGAACGGGGACGTGTCCCTGGCTCCTGCCAAGCCCTGCACTGCTGCCCGTGTGTCCCCTGCCCTTACAGGTGCTGCTGCAGCAAGATGTCTCCTATACCAGGGGGGCCTTTGCTCTGGGATGCTGCGTGGGGCAGGGACCACGGGCAAACCCCGGCCTCTTGTGAGGCCCAGAGGAATTTTTGCCCCGAGAGGATCTGAGCCGATGCCTCTGCTCCTGTGCAGGCAGCCGGGAGGCCTCTCCTTATCTGCCCGTCCTGGAGGCTGAGGGGCTGCAAAGCCCTCGCCCCCGGCTGTGACTAAGGCTCACATGTGGTGGGTGGGCGGGTGGTGGGGAAGCAGCTGAGAGGCCTCAGAAGCAGACGAGGTGGGGGCTCCACGATGGAAAATCTGTATCTTTGGGTGCCCGAGGGGGGCTGACTGTGGCGACGGGGGTGGGCAGGGGGTGCCTGCGGCAGGGCCACCATCGTAAAACGTGATGGGAAGGGTGGATGTGAGCCCCGAAATATGGGAGAGGAGGGGCTGGAATTAAACTGGGGGATGCTGGGCAGGGGAGGGGCAGGCCTGCGGCCGGGGTGACGGGCGCGGGGTCCCAGCTCTAGCTGCGGGAGGGCGGTCAAGACCCCCCCCGTGGGTGGGAACAGTGAGTGGGGCCGGGGAGAGGCCATCCCGGGTAGAGCATCCCCTGCCCGCCCGCTCCCCCCAGCTCGGGCGGCGGGGCCGGGGCGGGGAGCTCCGAGCGTCCTCCCCCGGCGGGCCGGGGGGAGCGGGGCGGCGCGGCGGGGCTCGGCACGGCTCGGCACGGCTGGGCCAGCCCCCTGCGCCTCCCCGCCACGCCATGGAGAAGAATCGCGCCGGGCGGGAGCCCCGGCCCCAGCCCCAGCCCCAGCCGGCTCAGGGTAAGGCTTGGCGGGGGGACCGGGACCGTCTCGGGGGCCTCACCGGAGCAGGGGTGCAGGATGCGGCCATGGGGGAGGCGGGGGCCGGGTGGGGGGTGAGCTGGATGCGGCGGGGGGAGGGGGAGGCGGCCCGGGGGAAGCGAGATCCGACGAGGTGGGGTAGGGGGCTGGATGCAGCCTCGGGGGGGGGGGGGGGGGAGCGAGATCGGGCCGGGGTGAGCGGGATCCGGCCCGGAGGATGCGGAGGGACCGCCTGCGGAACCCCGGGAGAGGCGGTGGAGGAGCTGGGGGGACGCGCGGGGGGAAACCGGGGAGGGGGGGGACACACACACGACAAAGCCCGGGCACGGCCCCTCCATCTTGGGGTGGGACGGAGCCGCGCAACCCCCAGCCCCGCCGCCGGGTGTTGCGGAGGAAGCTGCCCTTGGGGCAGCCTCGCCATGGCGGGTGGGGGGTCCTGCGCTGGCTCTTCCCCGGCAGCTGGGGGCGATGCCGTGGGGGTCCCGGCGGGGAGGGCTTCGCTGCTGCATGTGGTACCGGATCGGGATGTCCTGGGGGAGTCCTGCCCGCCGGGGCAGCCCCACTCCTGCGGCGGGGCCTCGGTGTCCCCGGGGTCCGCGCCCCGGTTGTGCCGGGGTCACCGCTACAGCCTGGTTGTGTCACCCCGGGGGTGACATGGCGGGGGGCACTGCCGGGGGGTCGGGGGTGCAGACGTTGCACCTCACCTACCCCGGGGCTCGACCTCTCTGCGAGGACTCGGGGTCCCGGCCAGGCGGGTCCGGGCGCTGCCCCGGGATGAACTCTGCCGCCGGCCTCGGCTCGGGGAACCGGGGAGGGCGGCGGCCGGCGGGGCCGAGGCTCGGGGCGAGGGCTGGGTTTGGCACTTCCCTGCCTCGTCTCCAGCCAAGACCTCTTCGGTCCCTCCGGGCTCTCGCCCTGGGCGCGGGACTGTGACTAAGCAGGGCTCGGTGGCGGGGCCGCTTCCCACCGATGGAGGAAGAGGAGCGGCTGCTCCCCTCCCCCCTGTCCCCCGTGCCCGCCGTGATTCATCACCGGGGCCGGGCCCTGGCAGCCCAGGAGGGAGCTGCCGGCTCCTAGCCACGGCCTAAATGCCGCTCGCCCTTCATCGGCGGCCCCCGAGCAAACGGGTGGCAGGTCCCCGCGGACCCCCCCGTCCTGCGCTGCAGACATATTGTCTGTGTCCCGCTCCTCGCCTCCGCAGCTTTCCCGCCCGCCCCGCTGGGCCGACAGCCCGGCCTGGCCTTCCCTTTCGATGCTGCCCGGGGAAGGGGATGGCTGCTCCGGGCCCCGCTGGCCTATCCCGCGGCCTCCCGGTTCCCCCGGTGCGGGGAGGCACTTGCTCCGCTGGCAGTGCGGGAGGATGGCGGCAGCCCCGGGGGGACGGCGGTGGCTCTGCAGGAGGTCCCGCTCCTGGGACCCTCCCTCATCTTCCTCCTTTGGGCGACCCGCGTGGCCAGGCAGCCCAGGCTGCTACCGGTACAGGATAGAGCCCCCACATCCTCGGTGTGCCGTGTCCTGGCAGCAGTGGGGCTGGGGATGCACTCCAGCAGCTGGGACCTGCTGTGGTGTGGGGCAGCTGGTGGCACTGGGGGAGCTGGCAGAGGGCAGGTGGGGATGGATGTGTCCCAGTGGAGCTGCATGAGTGGGCAGAAGGGCAAGGACTGGGGCAGGGTGCAGGCAGGGGTTTGTTCTTGTCCTCTGATTTCTCCAGCCCTTCACCCTTCGGTGTGGCGGGGAGGGAGGGTGCAGGGCGAGCTGGTTGCCAGCCAGGGCCTGTGTTTGGGAGCAGGCAGCTCGGGAGCTCTCCCAGCACGGGGACGCCAACAGAGCGACTGCTGCGAAACCGTCACAGCAACATGATGCGACGTGCAGAGCAGTGATGTGACAGTCCCGTGGTGCTGTGTCCAAAATAGTTATCACAGCTCTCGCTCATCGGAGGGCTGGGAACAGGGACGAGCAGCAGGACAGGCAGCCTGCAGGGAGCAGAGCCGCATCCTGCACGGCCCCAGCCCCGGTAGGTGCCCGCATCCGCGTTGTGAGGCTCAGGACCCCTTTTTTTGAGGTGCTGAGTACCTGCTCCCCAAGAGGCCGTATCCCAGCAGGTGCAGAGCTCCGTGCAGAACCTTCCAGCCAGGATTCTGTTTTCCCAGGGTGATGCTGTAGCAGATGGGTTTTGGGGTGTGTGGTTGGGCGGCCTGGCCTTGGCATTGGTGTTGCTGTGTGGGTCACCCCAAGGACGAGGGCACCTCCTGTCACCACTGCTGGTGCTGCCCAGATGGATGGCAGGCAGGTGCTGCCTGCCCCTGCCCTCTGTCTGCTGGGGCCTGTGCTGTCACCACAGCCAAATGGAAAGTTTACTGTGGGGGTGCTGGGGTGCAGCAGCAGCTCAGGCTCTTTCATCCATGTGTATTTTAAACCCTGGAAACCCCCCAACTCTGGCCCCACTCTGGCCAGGAGATCCTATCTCCCAAGTTCCCCTTGTAGCTCTCTGACTTGGCACATCACTGCCAGCTGGGTGCCTCAGTGGCCTCTGCCAGAGTTTGGTGCAATGCCTCCATGGCTGCTCCCATGTCTTAGTTCCTTGGGGACGGGGGGTAGGGACCCCTAGAAGTTGGTCCTATGTTCTGGAGAGGGGGCCGGGCAGCGGGTGCAATGCCCTCCCAAACCAGTGGGTGCAAAGGCAACGTGGTCTCAGCAGGGTGGGCAATGCCAACCTGTCTGCCTTCACTCCTCTTGCCAAGTCCTGAAGGCCTGTCACCAAAGTGGGGCTGTGGGACACCATGGGACAGTGCCTGACCTGCCCTGGCACTGCTGGCTGTGTTGGGCTGGCTCTGGGGAGAGGAGCTGGCCTTGGGCTGTAGCACCTGCACAGCCCAGGGCCAAGGTGCAGATGACCGTGGGCAGCCCAGGGGGACCGTGGGACCCCCCATGGAGGATGGGGGTGTCATTGCCTTTGGCAGCTGCCAGAGTGGCACTGGGGCTGGTGGTGCTTGTTCTGTGCATTGCCTGTGCATGTGAGCCAGGGCTGAGGGTGTGTGTCAGTGCTGTGCCCGCAGCTGGGACATGCCAGGGACATGCCAGGGACATGCCAGGGACGTGCAAGAGGCATGCTGGGGATGCTTTCTCACTGTCCCTGTCACCCATCTGTGAAGGGTGCTGCAGAGCAGGGAAATCCCAGGAGCTGTCAGGGTTTGGCTTCAAAGCACATCTGAGCCATGGTGAGGTGGGGTGGGAGTGGGGGCAGCTCCAGAGCTCCCAGCACCCCCAGGGCACTCCAGAGCAATCCCTCCCCTGGGCCACAGCTGCCTCCCCACTCAGCTCCGGGACCTATTGGCAATGGGGAGAGGCACTGGGACCTGTCCTTCCCTGTCCTCTGGCACGACCACAGGGCTGCCATCAAGGCAGAGGGAGGGGGCAACTGGAAGCCAACCAGCGGCTGAAGAGCCAGCGATGGCTCTGGGGGCTTGGATGCCCCTTGGAACCTCATCCCTGGGCATTTCAGGCACTTGTGCAGGGTGGCTGGGGCCCACTGGCATCAGCCACCTTTAGGTGGCTTTGCGGTGGCCACCAACGGGGCCATGCCTCTCCTGCCAGCCCTCCTCACCTCCTAGGGTAGGGGTCAGCCCGTGTGATGCCCGTGGGGCAGAGCGGGTACGTGAGGACAGAGCGGACGGGGGGAGCTGAGGTTAAAGCGCGGCCCTGGTGGGAAGTGTCCCGCGGGGATGCGGGGCGGATGCTGAACGACAGCACCCGCGGGGCCTTGATGTGCTCTCGCTTCACGGCACCGGGGAATTTGCCTCTGCCTGGCTGAGCATCCCCAGCCCTCTGCCTGCACCGGGCGCTGGTGCCACATGGACCCACCGGAGGAGCTGGCATGTGCCAGGTGACCCTGGCGTCGAGAGGCAGAACCTCGCCCCGCAGCCGGTCTCAGCGCCATCCCGGTGCCAGCAGCGGTGCCGCCCAGGCTGGGCCGGGCTGGGGGTTGCAGGGAGCCCCGTCTGGGGGGCCCGGGGAAGCTAATCCCCTGCGGAATGCCCCGGCTGGGGGAGAGGGGACGCCCGCACCGCCTGGGTGCAGCCAGCGTTGGGTTACAGGGCAGCTGCCGTGCTGGAGCAGCGACAGGGACAGATGGCAGCAGGGCTGGCCCTGGCTGTGTGCAGGGGCTTTGGCCGTGTCTGGTGGCCCTGCCCTGGTCACGGGTGCTGCCGTCCCTCCGGCCAGTGGGGCGCAGCGATGGGGGATGTGGGATGTGCAGGATCGGGGCCAGGGGATGGGCTGGCTTCCTGAGGCAGAAAATACCCGGAAGGCTGCACAGGTCTGCAGGGGGGGCCAGGGCGGGCTGTGTCCCCCAAGGAGCCCGGGTGGGTGAACTCTGCTGGCACCAGCCCTGCTGGGGTGCTACAGCAGGACCCCCGGCCCCTTCCTGGGCAGATGGGTGCTGCTAGGGGACCATGGGACCTGGGGGACACCCATCCCCATGGCACAGGGGGGGCTGGCAGAACCCTCCTTGGGCTCCGCGGGCTCTGGTGTGGGGTGGAGGAGTGGCGCCAGCCGTGTTTGCAGAGCCCACACTTTGCCCCTCGCCAAAGATTGTGGAGAGCTCTACAAACACGGCCGAGCTCAGTGCCTGACATCACCCCACAGCAAGAGCTGCTCCCAGGCATCCCCCCACCAGCCCACCTCACAGGAGCTGGGGCCACGAACTGCAGCAGCTCCAGGGGAGATGGAGCCCATGCCCACTACCCCAGCATGGAGCAGGCATTGTTCCTGGGCGGGAAGGAGGGTGCTGCCCCTGTGTGATTCCCAGCGTGTGTCTGAGGGTTCCTGTGCAAAGGACCGGCTGGTGGGGCCCAGGAGGGTCACCATTGCTGCTCACCACTGCTGCTCACCACCAGCAGTCCCAGTGCATCCACTTTTGCTGAGGGCATGTGCTGTGGCTTTGCAGAGTGGCTGGCATTGCCTCTCTGTCCCCAGCAACGCCAGGGTCGCTGGCAGGGACAGCAGGGATGAGGGGTGATCCCCTGGGATAGCGCAGTGCAGGCACCGTGTCCCCTGCCCACCCCAGAGCGTGAGGCCAGGCCTAACACGGGGAGGGGGCTGTTTGTGGGGAGGGGGCTGTTTGTGGGGAGGGGGCTGTTCACTCACACTGGAGGCCTCGTGTGCATTCCTGGGCCATGAGTTCATGGCTGCGCAGGCACGGCGGCTCTGGGGGACATGGCCGGAGTGGTGACGTCAGGCCGCAGGGTCCGCGCCCATCCTGCCTCCGGCCCTGCCGTGAGCGACTGCCGGCGGAAGCAGCCCCGTGTCCTCCGGGGAAGCTCAGGGGTCCCTGTGGCTGCAGGGGGTCTCTGTCCCCGTGTTCCCGGGTGACAGGGCCAGGGTGGCAGCTGGGGCAGGAAGAAGGGTGGCTTTGTGGTGGCAGTGCCTGGCGGAGCCCTGGATGGTCCCTCTATGAATTGTGCAGGCAGTGCCTGGCACTGGCGTGGGGCACCCCAAGACAGGGCCTTGGGCTGGGGGTCCCACTGCTTTCCCTGGGGGTCCTGGGAACCGTCTCCATCGGCCAGGGAGAGCCTTGGTCCTGAGGGCTCCCTGCGGGGGACAGGGCCACCAAGGGCTACTGAGTGACCACCCATTCTGCTCTGCTTGCATTGCAGGGAAGCCACCATCCCTGATGGGAGACAGCGTGCCACCCCCTACCTTGCCACCCCCCTTGCCTGGGGATGCCCTGCAGGGAGGGAGCACTCCCCTGCAGCAGGACCAGCCTGTCCCTGCAGCCATCACCCCTTCCAGAAAGCCTGTCTGCCCTGGACCCCCAGCCATCACCCCCTCTGGACAGCCCGTCTCGTCCATCCCTCCAGTAGTCACCCCTTCAGAAAAGACCATCTCACCCATCCCTGCAGCTGTCACCCCTTCTGGACAGCCTGTCTGCCCCGGACCCCTGCCCATGACACCCTCCCCTGAGAGCAGCACCCCACAACATGACCGACCCATCCCTCCAGCCTTGAGACCGTCGGGACAGCCTGTCTCCCCCGTCTCTACAGCTGTAGCTCCCTCGGCAGAGAGTGTCCCCCCACAGTGTGACCAGTCTGCCCCTGGGCCCCCCAAGCCCCCTGCAATGGAGCACCCTAAAGAAGAGGCATCTCCACATGCTGCCAGCCATCTGGTCCCCATCCCTGCTGCTGCTGCTGCCCCTTGCCCAGCAGAAACGTTGCCCCATGGGAGTGATCTCCCAGCCCCAGCTGCCAGTGAGGACGCTCCCTCCAGTGCCAAGAGCCCCCCGGGTGGCACAGCCAGGCCCTCAAAGGATGTGCCCCCAAAAAGTGACCGCACCACCCCAGCTGCAGCCTCCCCGGCTCCTGCTGCCAGCCCCAGGCCCAAGCAAGGTGGGTGCCTGGGAAGTCTGGGGATGCTTCAGGGCTGCTGGCACCCCACAGGTGGGGCCATGCCTGGCCAGTGCTGGTGCTGGGGTCTGGGTGCTGCTCTGATGGTTTTTCCCCACTGCAGATGCCCAGAAAGCCCAGGCAAGGCACAGGCAGGCGAAGGAGCGGCGCGAGGAACGGGCCAAGTACCTGGGTATGGGGCTGGGGGAGCCGGAGGGATGGGGGTCTGATGAGCCCACGGGTGAATACCGGGAGGGAAAGTGAATGGGGGGTGAGGAAGGAGCTAAGGAGCTTTGCCGGGTCATGGGCAATCCAATCCCATTAGCTGCCATGAGCTGATCTGCTGTGCTGGCAGCTCTGCCCCCCCAGCACACCACCGACCCCCAGCATGTCACTGACCCCCAGTGTGCCACTGCCCCTGCTGCTCCCCGCTGTCTGTACATGGGTGACCCCAGCTGGTCAGGTGCCACCAGCCCGGTGCCTGCCACTCTCCCCTGTGCAGGCAGCAGCAGGCAGCAGCTCGGGGCAGCGGGCAAGCGGGGCCCCTGCCCGCGCATGGGGCCTCCTCATCCCCGCGCTCTTTCCACCCTCATTCCCCCATTGTTCACCGGCGCGGCTCGGCGGGCTCCCGGCCTCCCTTTTGTCCTTGCCCAAACCCCTCCCTCGCTGGCCGGCCGCGATGCTGCCTGCCCGGGGAGCCCGGCCGCGTGCCCTGGCCGGAGCCAGCCCTCAGCACCGTGACACTGCCGTGGGCACACATCCTGATGGCAGGGCACACCGGGGCCGGTGCTGTGCCTCGGGTGTGACCCCACGGCCCCTGCTCCCTCCTGCAGCCGCCAAGCGGGTGCTGTGGCTGGAGAAGGAGGAGAAGGCCAGGCTGCTGAGGGAGAAGCAGCTGGAGGAGCGACGCAAGCGCCTGGAGGAGCAGCGGCTGAAGGCGGAGAAGCGCCGCGCGGTCCTGGAGGAGCGGCAGAGGCAGAAGCTGGAGAAGAACAAGGTGAGGATGGGAGGGGATCATGGGGTGGCAGGACAGGGATACTCCTTGTGACTCCCAGCACCTCCTCTGGAGATTCCCCCTGTGCCCATCCTCTGCAGTGTCCATCCTCCTGCGTGGTGTGGAGCCCTCACGGTGCTCTGGGCACACGTGTCCTGGCTGGGGTGGGCGTCACTGCCCCGTCTGCCTCCAGCCATCCCTGTCACCGTGACAGCCTCGTGCTGGGAGGCTCTGGCTGCTCCCAGCTACCAGCCTCACCCTCTCCCTCTCCCTCGGGCAGGAGCGCTACGAGGCGGCAATCCAGCGGTCAGCCAAGAAGACGTGGGCAGAGATCCGGCAGCAGCGGTGGTCCTGGGCTGGGGCCCTGCACCACGGCTCCCCTGGGCACAAGGATGGTGAGTGCCAGGCTGGGCGAGGGCACCTGGGGACTCACAGCTCTGCTGGTGGTGGGGACAGCTGGACATGGCTCTGCCGTGCTCTGTGCAAGGAGAGTGAGACCCCACTGACCCAGCTCAGCCCAACTCTACTCTGGGGTCGTGCTGCCATCACTCCAGGCTGTGCTGGAGCCCGATGGGGTCCCCCAGCTTTTTCGTGCTCTGCTGGAGGTAGATGTAAACTGGAGGCTGTGTTGCAGTCGCTGTTCTGTGCAGGGATGTTCTTGGGGACAATCCTGGCTGGCTGCTGGGATGCCATGGCCATGCTGCCCAGGTGTCCCTCAGCTGGGAGGAGTCAGGTGTGTGGTGTAGAGCTGTTCCAGGCTGTTACTGGCTCTTGCTGGGGTCTGTGCCCTTGTCCCCTGGCTGGGTGAGGGCAAAACTTGGCCCCTCCAGCTCCAACATGGGGGTGACTGTATCTATGTGTTCCTGGATGTGCATGGCTGTGCTGTGCCTTGCTGTGCCCACTGCCCCACAGCTGGAGCACTGAGTCCAGCTGGTCCCTCTCCTTGGGGGTTCCTCAGGGACCCCTACAGGGTTTGGCACCGGGGACTGGGGTTGGGCATGTGGAGGTCTCCCCCGTCCTATGACCACCAAGGGGACAGGGCTGTGCTGGTGGGCACTGGCACTGCCTGGGATGTTTGGCAGGCCGTGGCACAGGGGGCACTGCTGGGACCTGGGTCTGCCCCACTTGTGCTGTGAGGTGGCTGTGACAGCCCTGGCTGTGCCTGGCTGGGCTTGTGTGTGGGTGTTGTGTGCCTGGCCGGGTGTACTGGCACCGTGTGTGCCTAGTAGTGATTGTAGGGCACCATGTGGTGCTGGCCAGGCTGTGTGTGCAGGTACCATGTTCTGGTTATGCCGGTCTGGGCTGTGTGTCTGGGTGCCATGTGTCTGGCTGTGCCTTGCGGCACACTTAGGGACAGACCTGTGTGGCCATGGTGCAACACCTGGCAGGGTCAGCCAAGGAGACACCTTCCCCTGCCACTTCTGGCAGGGACATGCTGCCGGAGCTGCCACCAGCTTCTCCAGGGGAGTCTGGCTGGGCTGGAGGGACACCAGCACCTGCTGGAGGTGCTACCAGCCACCAACACCCTCCTGGCTCTGCTGTAGTGACCTGACACTTGTTTGAGCCTTGTCTCGTGTCTGTCTGGCCCTGCTGCCCTCTCCCCCAGGCTGGCTGCTCGCCCAGAGCTGCTGAGGTCCCCAGCCACATAGCTCCATGTTCCCAGGACTGCCCGCAGGGACACTGGCATGGCGAGGCCCGTGACCTCTCTCCTCAAGGATCAGATCCCTGCATGATCCCAGCATGACTCCTCAGGGCTTGGGCACCGTGCCGTGCCAGATGCCAGAACCCTGTGTCATGCCCCCAGACACCAGCATCTCCTGGTCCCACTCTCTGTGCCGTGTCCTCCTGCCCCAGTGCCCCAGCACAACCGTGCATGCTGCATGTGGGGGCTCAGCCCCTGCCCCGGGACCTTAATGCCCTTGTGTCTTTTCCCTCCTCCAGGTGCGAGCCGCTGCTCAGTGTCCGCTGTAAACCTCCCCAAACACGTCGACTCTATAATCAACAAGCGGCTCTCCAAATCCTCTGCCACCCTCTGGAACTCTCCCAGTAGAAGTAAGAGTCCTTTGCCTTCTCCCCAGCGCAGGGGGCACAGCCCAGCCCCTGCCCCAGCGCTGGGGACCCCTGAGGACAGGGTCCCCCATCCCCAGGCCCTGTGCCTTGCAGCACGGTGCCCGCGGAGAGAGGAGAAGCCGTTTGCTGTTGTTTGTGGGAGGAGGATGGAGCTGGCTGGCAGCTCCTTGAGGCTTCCCTGGCTGAGAGGAAGATGAGGAAGAGAAGGAGGAGGATGATGATGATGATGAGGAGGAGTATGAGGAGGAGCATGAGGAGGAGGAGGAGGAGGCGGCGGCGGCGGCAGAGTAGAAGGATGAGGAAGAGAAGGAGGAGGAGGAGGGAGAGAAGGATGAGGAGGAGGAGGAGGAGGAGGAGGAAGAGGAATAGGATGATGATGATGATGATGAGATCCTTGGGGTACCAGGACAGGGAGTGGGAGCCCTGGCTCCCCGAGGCAGCTCCAGTGGGTGCAGATGCAGCCCCAGAGTGAGTCTGCTCGTCACCAAACCCTCTGTGGATCTGGGCACGGTGTCAGTGTCTGCTGCCTTGTCCCCACAGGCACCCGGGGCCGGGTGGGCACAGTGTGGCACCAGGGGCTGTCAGGTTGTCCTGGCCCCGGGCGAGATGCCCATGCTGGAGGGGTGCGTCCAGCGCCGGGGCTGCTGTTGTGTTTCGAGGTTGCTGGGTGATGAGCGCGCGCCTTCCCGCAGGGGTATAAATAACCGGAGCAGCTGACACGGGCGGCTCCCTCCGGCCCCACACCGGGGGCTCAGCCTGGGGAGAGGCACCCAGGGGCTGTCAGCACCACTGGAGAAGAGCAGTGTCTCCCTGGGCTGGTGCCTGACCCAGCACCCTGTCCCTCTGCTGCTCCCGTGGTTGTTTTATTACCGCCTGCTGCTGGTGGTCCCAGTGGAGGGGGGCCGAGGGGCCCTGTCTCAATGGGTGTCCCTGTCCCTGTGGGGTGTTGGGTGCTGGAGGCCTGCACTGGAGGGCAGCCAGTGGCAGCCCAGTGCCCAGTGTGGCTGAGGACTGTGTTCCTCTGGTGCTGTGAGCCTGGCCTGGCTCCCACAATGTGCCTGATGACTTTGGCACTGCTCCCTCAGGGCAAGGGCACTCTGCAATGTCCCTGCAGCCGCAGGATGCCGGGAGATTGCTCACATTGGTGTGGAGATACAGGGCCAGTGCTGGATGTGAGGAGGGGGCTGGGATGGAAGGGGCTGCTTTCAGCAGAATGGCACCTAGGTGCTGCAGGTGTGCCACAGCTGGGGTGTCTATGTGGCATGGGGAGAGCATTGTCACTGTGCCACTCCTGTCCTGTGGGTGGGCCCAGCTGCCCACCTATACACAGGCTGTTGTCACGCTTCAGCTGGATATGTCAGACAGCAGGGAGCTCTCACCACAGCTTTGGGTTCACTCAGGGCCACACACTTGCCCCAGCCTTGCTGCAGGCTGCTCCATCCCAGCAGGCAGCCACGGGACTGGGGCTGGTGCCTGGGAGCTTGGGGTGCACTAAGGGCTCCTCTCCCTCCACAGACCGGAGCTTGCAGCTGAGCCCGTGGGAGAGCAGCATTGTGGACCGGCTGATGACACCCACCCTGTCCTTCCTGGCACGCAGCCGGAGCGCCGTGACACTGGCTGGGAATGGAAAGGAGCAGGGTGAGCACCCGAGGGCGGGGATGGGGCCATATGGCTCCTGGGACTGGGGTGGGAGAGCACGAAGTCAGCAGAGTGCTGGTGCTATGCTGGCTCTGTCCTGATGGTGTGGTCACCCCTACCCCCAGTGCCCGTGTGCCCCCGCTCAGCCTCCGTCAGCCCCCTCAGCCCCTGCCACAACCACCGCCTGCCACACCGCTGCTGGGAGAGGCGGAAGGGAGCTGGGGCCACCAGCAGCCCCGATGTAACGCCGCGCCGCAGGACTGAGTCCTCACCTGTGAGTGCGACCTCCTGTGGGGACCCCTGGGTGCCAGGGTGGCCATGGGGCACTGCTCAGCTCCTGGACGAGCCAGAGCCCCTGGAGCTGATGCTGTTTCTCTCTTTCCCTGCCTGGAGCAGAAGAAGAAGGAGAAGAAAGAGAAGGAGCGGGAGAACGCCAAGGAGCGCAGCGCCATGTCCCGCGAGCGCAGCCTCAAGAAGCGTCCAGCGGCACAGCCCCGGCTCCGACCCGCGGCAGACAGCAGGTCAGGACCTGCCGTGGGGGCTGCCCGGATCCCCCATGCCACCATGGAGGCTGCCCCGGCCTCGGTAACACCATCTCTTGCTCCTTTTGTAGCCCTGGCCCCAAGACCCGTCCTTCATCCCCTGCCACCCCAAAACCTCGCCCGGCATCCCCCAGCCTGGCCCTCGGCTCTCCCCACAAGCCGCCCCTGCCCCGCAGCGCCCACTCCTCACCCAAGGTGCGGGCCAGGGCCCGGGAGGAGCAGGGGGGGGCAGGAGGGACAGGCAAAGATACGTGAGAAGAAGGAGGAGGAGCAGGGTCCGGCCCCCCCTGCCTTCCCCGAGCCCCCCAGGGTGCCCGCAGAGCCAACAGCAGGTGGGTATGGGGTCGGGGGGCAGAGGGGCTGTGAGGAGCAGCAGCAGCAGCCCTGACGCTGCGTTTTCCTTGCAGCCCCCTCAGCCCCTGCGGCCCCCCCCAGCCCCTACAGCCCCCTCGGCCCCTGCAGCCCCCTCAACCCCTGCAGCCCCCAGCCCTGTGCCGGCCACCCCCCCAAGCAGACCCCCGGCCGGCACCACGGACCGGGAGGAGGCTTCTCGGCTGCTGGCGGAGAAGCGGCGCCAGGCCCGCGAGCAGCGGGAGCGTGAGGAGCGGGAACGCCGGGAGCAGGAGGAGCGGGAGAGGTGGGTGCTGCCCCCCTGTCCCCCGGGCCCAGCCCCCCACCTTGCTGAGGGCCCTCTCCCCACAGGCGGCTGCAGGAGGAGCGGGCGCAGCGGGCAGCGGAGGAGCAATCCCGCAGGGAGGCCCTGGCACGCCAGCAGGAGGAGGAACGGCGGCTGCAGGAGGAGCGGGAAGCCCAGGAGAGAGCACGGGCTGAACGGGAGGAGACAGAGCGGCTGCAGAGACAGGTTCGGGATGGAAGGGTGGTGGCTGAGGGGCTGCAGGGAAGGTGGGGAGTGGGAGGAAGGCAGGGATGATCTCCTGTGGTCCCGGGGTGTCGGGAGGGGATTTAGGGCAGGGCTGTGCTGAGCTGGCTGGGCAGCCTGCCCTCGCTGTCCCTGCCCTGTCCGATCCATCCCTGCTGTGCCGCAGAGGGAAGAGGCTGAGGCGAAGGCGCGCGAAGAGGCCGAGCGGCAGCGCCTGGAGCGGGAGAAGCACTTCCAGCGTGAGGAGCAGGAGCGGCTGGAGAGGAAGAAGGTGAGGATTGGGAGCACCCCTGGTTGGGTGGCACTGCAGGGGCTTCCGCTGCAAGGGGTCCTGCCCAGCACCCAGGGCAAGTGGTGCACAAGCTGCTCTCTGCTCCACAGCGCCTGGAGGAGATCATGAAGAGGACACGCAAATCGGACACTGCGGATGCCAAGGTGGGTGCCTGTCCTCTGTCCTCTCTCCTCTGGGGACATGGGGGACACTCTTGCCCAGAGCCTCCAGACCCCTTCACACCTCTCATCTCCATGCAGAAAAAGGAGGACAAGAAGGTGGTGAATGGGAAAGCAGCTGAGCAGGAGGATGCTCCAGGTATGTGGTCCCTCCCCACAGCCTGCTGCACTCTGCAGAACTCCCACTTCTTCCTGTCCCCTGCTTGCCATGCTCCTGCCCAGGGCCATGGCTGAGCGGGGGCTCTGCTGACACCCCCAGGCCGGGAGAAACGTGCGGGGCCGATGCCGAAGGAAGAGGAACTCCCTGAGACAGAGACATTGAGTGCAGGGACTCCAGGGGGGACGAAGGGCCTGGCGGGCGAAGGGCTGCAGCCAAGGTGAATGCGGGGGCAGCCTGGGGGGCTGGGGGGGAATGGGGCCTTGGCTGACCCCAGCCCTCCCTCCCCACAGCTCCCCAGCCAAGGAGGTGGCGTCTCCGGCATCCCTGGTGAACGGCGTGCAGCCAGGCAAGCACGAGAACGGCTTCTCGGGCACGGAGGGGTCACAGGAGCTGCTGGAGCTCTCTCACCACGGCAGCAGCCCCGGCAGCATCATCCCCTTTGGTGACAAAGAGCCTTTCCTCAAGCAAGCCGTGGTCAAGCCCCCCCAGGTGACAGGTGAGAGTCAGGGGGTGCACAGGGGGCCACGGCAATGCCACGGCAATGCCACGGCAATGCCACGGCTGCCTGTCTCACCCCCACACCCTCCCTCCTCCCCGCAGAGGTGCTGTAAGGGCCAGGCCCTGGCAGATGTCCCCGCGGGGTCACCGCACACGTCCTGACTCTGGGCGCCCACGCAGAACCGTAGCTGTTGTCAGAAAAACCTCGCTGCTCCCCCCTGCCTGCCGCGTGTGCCCAACCCTGCTGGGGGGGGCCCAGGCAGTGTGGGACCCTGGCGAGGTGGTCACCAAGCCCCCTGCCCACTGTGGGGACGCCTGGTTTCTCTCTTCGTTCTTGTTTTTATTTCGTTTTATTTTTAAAATACGCACCTTATCAGACTGACACCCTCACCCTAGCAGCCTGCCAGAGCCGCCCCAGACGTGTGGTGTAATAATGTAGTTATTTAACTTGCTGGGTACAATGTATGTGAATACTGTAAATAGAGCTCGGCCAGGCATGGGGGACGCTGGTGGGCGGGGGGCTGCGGGGCTGCAGGGAGGAGGGCAGGTCACCCCCCGTCCACCTCTGTGTGTGCACTGGGTGCCCCCCGGGCTGGCACCACGCTGCTCCCCGTGCCGTTGTGACAGTGTTATGCATCCAGACAACCTTTGTGAACAATAAAAGCGGACAACTGCCCTCATCTCGCCTCAGTGTGTCCCGGGAGGGGGAGGTGGGAACAGCTCGGCTGTGCTGGCAGCGATCCTGGCTGCTGGGGCAGCTGTACCCCATAGAATCATAGAATTGTCTGGGTTGGAAGGGACCTCAGAGATCATCATGTCCAACCCTTGACCCACTGCTGCAGTTCCCAGCCCATGGCACTGAGTGCCACCTCCAGGCTCTTTTTAAATATCTCCAGGGATGGAGAATCCACCACTTCCCTGGGCAGCCCATTCCAATGTCTGATCACCCTCTCCGTGAAGAAATTCTTTCTAATATTCAACCTAAACTTCCCCTGGCACAACTTAAATCCATGTCCTCTTGTCTTGTTGAAAGTTGCCTGGGAAAAGAGCCCAACCCCCCCCTGGCTCCAGCCTCCTTTCAGGGAGTTGTAGAGAGTGATGAGGTCTCCCCTGAGCCTCCTCTTCTCCAGGCTGAACACCCCCAGCTCCCTCAGCCTCTCCTCACAGGACTTGTGCTGGATCCCTTCCCCAGCCTGGTTGCCCTCCTTTGGACCTGCTCCAGGACCTCAATCTCCTGCCCAGAGCCCACAGAGCCCACAGAAGGGCTGAGCCCCGACACCTTTACTCTGCCAGCTGCCCGCTCCCTCCCGGTCTCTGGGCCGGGGATGGCAGTCGGGCCCTACGGAGCTCCAACCACCCCGCCCACGGATGAGAGGGGAAGAACGCGGGCTCCAGCTGCTGAGGTCCCTCCGGTAGAGGAACTGCTACGTGCCCGGCGGGGCGGGAGCCAGACCCGCCCTGATCCCCGCCCCGGGGCCCGCCCCGCTCTCATCCCCGCCCGTCACAGCTCTCCCCGCCTCCGCCGCCATTTTCTGTCCGCCCGTCCCGCCCCGCCGGGAGCCGCGCCCTCTGCCCAGCGCCAGAGATGTAGCGGAAATGACGTTGATCCCGTCGCTGAGGCTGCTGGGAGTAGTAGTTCTCCAGGCACAGGCAGCCAATGAGCGCGGCGGGGTCCGGACTGCGGCTCCCGGCAGCCTCCGCGGGCGGGCAGCGAGCGGGCGCGAAGCGGAAGTGCGTGAGGAGGAGGTGGAGGCCGCGGGCTGCTGAGGAGGCCGCAGCGGAGCGGGGTCCGGTGAGTGCGGGCAGGCCCGGCCCTGCCCTCCGCCTCCGCCCGCTTCTGCTTTCCCCTTCCCTCCTCCCGGCTCGTACCGAGGGCCCTTCGCGGCCTCGCCGCCCGCCTCTCCCGAGCCTTGCTCCCCTTCCCTGGGCCTCGGCGCGGCGCTGTCCCTCGCTCCATCCCCGGCGGCCGCCACGTGCCGGGCGTGGCCCCGCGGACCCCCGGGAGGGCTCGGATGGGGCTCGGGGAGCTCTCGGGTCCCGGCCCGAGTTGGGCCTCGTGGCTGGGCCGGGCCTCGCGCCGCCTCCTCGCGGCCCCGTGTCCGTTTGGGGCCGGCCCAGGCCTCTCCCCGGAGGCCGCCCCTGTCCCGCCGCGGCCCGGCTGGCCCCGGAGACTCAAACCTCGGCCCTGCCTTTTCCTGGGGATTCCCTTCCTCCGCCTAGGCGTCAGGGCCCCGTCCCCGGAGAGCTCCCCTCCCTTCCCACCTTTGGGCCTTGGGCCTGGCCCCGGGGGTCTCCTCTCTCTGCCGGGCCCCCCATGCTCGTGGGGCGCTGCCTGGGTTCCCGTAGGGCCGCACCGAGAACGGGGGGGGTGTGAACCCCCGGCCTTGTATGGCTTTCACGGGGTCCAGCACCGGCACTCAGCACCGTGCGCGTCTCTGCAGCAGGACGGATGCGGTCACTCGCGGTCCCCACTCTGCAGCTGCTCGTTGAACGGGGAAGTTGGGCAGAGGCTGCTGTGTGCGGTGGAAAGGGCTTTGCTGGGGCACAGAGGCAGGTGTGAGCCCTGGATCTTCATTTTCATCAGGCTGACCATGTTTTGTTTCCCCACCTCTTGCTGTTTGAGGAGATTCGTGTGTTTGAGGGTTCTGTGAATACATTTCAAAGTCTTCACAAGGTAATTGTCAGTGTAATTGCCTCCTGAGTAGCTCTTGGAGTGCATTGATGTACCTGAAGTTGAAGTGCTGAGTTTGGAATAAGCAGAGCTCTGTGTAGGAGTCATGGAAGTGCAGATTCATTCTGTCTGCTCCTCTCTGAGGACTCAGCAGCTGTGGGGTGGGTGGTGGTGTGTGCAGCAGCTTCTCCTCAGGATTTGTCTCCTTGTTTGTTTGAGTGATGTGTCTGATGCCGTGGCATAGGGACAGGTCTGATCATCGAAGTAAAGAACCTACAAACCTGTTTGGAAAACACTCTCGGCTGTCTTACAGCTGAGGGATGGACAGAGAGGAGCCTTTACAGGCAGAGTCAGCACACGGTGCCTGTGCAGGAGGCTGCAGGCTCACATCAGCAAATGGACATTTCCAGGATGCTTTTTCTGAGTCTCTCAGACCATTAAATCATCCAGTTATCCTCTGCAAAGGATCCTGCAGCATCCCTTCCCCCTGGGAGTGGAGGCTGGTGGTGATGTCAGTGTCTATGGGGAGGCTGATGGGACCTTTTAGGTGTGTTTTTAATGTGCCTTTTGTGCGGGGGTGCCCTCGGGTGCTGTGGCAGAGCCTTGGGTTTTGCATTGCATAACCAGTGCCCATTCCTTTGCTGAGAGGTTCTGGAGCTCAGCCTCTCAGGTTGCCTGGAAGGGAGTGTATTGTGGAGGCAGAAAAAGCCCGAGTCTGGACACAGCAGTGCCTTCTCCTGGGGCATTCAGTGGATTGTGTGCTTGCTCTGGCACTTTGCAGGTGCCCAGCACAGAGTGAGGAAGAGGCAGAATTTGTGGATTGCATTGTTGGTTACAAAATCCAGCAGCAGCTAAGAAGATAAAATGAGTCAGTTGTTGTAAGGAGCTGTCTAAAATACACATTCTTGTGAAGCAGGATCCTCTGTAAAGTCTGGGGCCCTGTGGTTATATCTAAATTTTCTCTGGACCCTGCTGTATATTTTTGTTTCACATCATCCCTTCTCTGACTTAGTTCCCACTTCAGCAGGGGGGGCACAGATGATCAGTCAGGTGCAGAGTTCTCTCTGAACTCCTTTGGAAGCTGACATTGCTGGTTCCAGAGACTGCTCCCGAGGCCCTTCCCCAGCAGCCAGGCCCTGGTGTCCCCAGACCTCTTCAGGATGGGTGCTGATGTCCCATGAGGGGGTGTGAGCTGTGAGCAGTGCCCTGAGCATGGGGGTGCAGAGGTCACAGCTGCAGCTTCCCCCTGCTCCCCATCTCCTGGGGCTCCTCTGGGTGGGCAGGCTGCCTGCCAGCGCCAGTGCCCACATTTTTCATCCTTTTTCACTCAGGGGTGTAAAGGGGAAACTTCACACCTGGCTGTTGGTTGTGAGGAGCCTGTCAGCAGGCAGCTGGAGCAGCAGCTCTCTGCCTCAGTGTCCCTGCAGCCTGTGTCTGGGCAGGAGGCCCTGGGGATGGATCCCTGCTCATGGGCTGCACCTCCTCCTCCTCCTTTGCCTCCAGTTCTGCTCCAGGAGCTTCACTCAGTGCTGTGCAGAAACATTTTCCCTGTGTGCTGGGATTCTTGTGCCTGAGCTTAACTTCCAGTTCTGTTTCAACAGAAGTAAAATCTTGTTATGTGTATTGTAAAATAAACAAGTGTTCTGCTCTTAGGGTTATGATCATGGAATTTAGCTGTCTGCTGGGTGCTCCAGGAGCCTTTGTAAGCTATTAAGGAAAAGAGTCATTTGGGTCAAGCCAGTCCTCTGGGCTCAGGGGTGAGGTGTTCTAGCACACTGCAGAAAACCTGGTGAATGCTTTCTGACATGGTTGTTGCCATTAGAAAGCAAAATTATTACATGTATAACCACCAAAGTATAAAATAGGTGAGAATCCTTGCAAGTCAGCAGATCTAAATTTCAGTTTTTGTTGTGCTCCTGCTTTCTTTGCTGTGAAGGAAATCTTGCTGAGGGGCCTAGGCATCACAGAGCTGGAGTGGTTGATGCTCCTGGTTGGTAAACTCTGGTGTTGCCTTTGTGGTTGTATCCCTGCTTCTTAAAATCATGGTGCAGTTTGGCCAGAAGCTCGATTTTATTACCTTTTTTTTTTTTTCTTTTTTTTTTTCTTTTTTTTTTTTTTTTTTTTCTTTTTCTTTTTTTTTTCTTGTAGCTCACTGGGCTTTGTCTTTGCAAAATGCAAGTTTTCATTGTCAAACCTTGTTAATTGCTTCAGCAGCTACCTAACCCTTGAACTTTTTTCCATATCTGGAAACCTTGGCAGCACTGAGCTGTGTGTGATGGCTGCCTGGGGCAGTACAGTGATGTGGGCCTTGGGTCCTGTGGTTTCCTCAGAACTGTGCATCTACAGAGACTTCCCTGTGTGCTGGGATTCCTCCTGCATGTGGAGCTGAAGAGTTTAAGCCATGGGCATTGAAAAAGAGAGGAATAATGTTCCCTGGAAAAGCTGCTCTGTCTCCCTGGGGGGCTCTGCCAGGCTGTGCAGCAGCTGCCGGGGCACTGGGGATGCTTGGACTGACCCCCCAGTTCCTGGGATGGGGGGCTCTTGTTCAGCAAACACTACTGGGTATGCTGGGGAGCCTGGCTGGTTTCTGTGATGGGTCCTAGGATGAGGAGAAGGTGTTAGATTTGGCAGAAGAACTCTTCTTGTCTGCTGTCTTCCTGCTGGAGTCGGTGCCATTTTGTACCGGGTCTGGAGTCTCTCTCGCCGCAAAGGCAAATATCCTCTTCTTCCCTCTCCACAGTGAGACAGAGCATTAGCAGAGGGTAAACTACTGCTGTCAGGTTTGAGAAAGTTAAGAGTTCCTGCTTAATTTAGCTTTGTTATGTCAGAGCTATGAATAGTAAAATCACAGGATTATGTTTCATGCCAGCTGAGAGCGGTGTTTGCGCCGCTGCGCTCCATGGTAACCGGAAGCTGCTGCGTCCAGTAAAAAAAATAATAATGGCACACAGAGATGTCCCCAAGCCTGGCTGAGGGGTCACTGGGGCGCTAGGTCCCTCTCAAAGGGGTGTAGAGTTTCCTGCCCAAGGAAGAGTGTTCCGTCAGTGCCCTTTTTTCCTATCACTTATCAAAATCGTTGGTACGTTTCCCCTCTGTTGCACCTGTGTGAGAATGAGGCCTGCCTGCAAAGCCCTCCTCACAACTACTCCTTGGGTAGCACAGCGAGTAGACTGACCATAAGTTAATCTCCAAATTCGTCATCCATCCATTTTTAGCCTCTCATGATTTACAGTGTAAGGTAAAAACCCCAGAAAAGCTCCTGCTGTCATGCAGGGGCTGCCGTACCCTGCGCACTTCCCTCCTGGGTGGAGGGAAAGGAAAACCCAGCCAGTAACTCCCTGGGTTTCTTTGCTCTGAGAGCACAGGAGGTGGTGGCTTGGGGGGAGGGGGATGTTCAGCTGAAATTCTGTACTGAAGGGAATTAGGCTCAGTGCTACTGATTGTGCCTTAACAGAGGGCTGTACAACACTAGTTTGTGTGGGTTGTGTACCTGATTAGATCAGGTCATGTGTGCCTGTGTAAATTATTACAGGTAATTGCTCCTGTAGGGCTGTGGCTGAGGTTGGTTTCCTGAGGTGGGAGTCTGTGTATGAACAATCTGATGGGAGTAAGTAATTCTGGCAGTCTGTTTTTACTGGGGAATGGTGCTGGGATGAATGGCTAAAATCAGAATCCTTTCCTCTGCTTGTCAAATGTGAGGCTGTGCCAGTATCTTGATTGGTTTAAATTTTGTTTTCCTTTTTTTACATAGGTGAGAGCTTCATCACTTCTGATAAAGCAGTATTCAGAAACATAATTGATGGGAGACTTATACAAGGTATGTAATGCAGCACTGAAAAATATCTGTTTTAATGAGCTTATTGCATACATACTGAATTCCTGTTGACAAGCATTTGCTGGTGTTTCATAGCCTGGTGGAGCAGGACACACTGGTTTGGACTGGGTTTTTGGTTGGTTTTGGTCTTAGTAGTGTTGTCCAGGAAAATTTTTGTTGAGGAGGTTGGTCAGTGTAGTTGTAGGCTTTAGCTGAACTTGTGTCATTAACCTCCTGAAAAACATATGCTGGATGCTTGTTCTAGAGAGAGGATTTGTTCTGCCTTTTGTTACCCAAATGAAACTTGAACTGGATGAATAGAAATAGCATTTTAATTGGCAGCAGGAGCTATGTAGGTGGCTCTTGTTTCTTCCCCTTAGGTGGTCTGTTGATAGCAGGAGCCTACTTAATTTTTGGTGCTTGAAAAAGAAGAATCAAATAGAAAGTGAGATGATCAGATTTATTTCTGACCCAGCCAAGCCTGTGTGTACTCCCTGTGCTCTGTGTGTTACTGCTGGCCCTCTAGGGCTGCTCTGATGTGGAGAAAGATGCAACTTTTGTTCCACTTCAAGTTCAATGCAAAATGCAGTGCAGCTGCAGCACAAAGCTTGATGGGAAGTAGATTTTACATATCTGTCATGCACAGCAAGGTTAATTGGTCACACTCTGGACTCTTGCTCTGGACTTGCCAGTTGGAAATAGGAAACATTCCTGGGAAAAGGCATTATGAAACTAGACATACTCTTTATTTGACCCTTATCTTGGCATATAGAAATGTTCTTTACAGTGTTCTGGAACATGGAACTCCTGGACTGTAGTTTCTGCTCCAGCACAGAGTGTTGAGCACATTTCCTACTTTCCTTTCCATATCTGGAAAAGAGGTTTGCTGTTCTTGCTTGTTGTGTGTTGTCTTGGTTAATTTTTTTAATATATGTGTATATATTATTTTTTTTTTGTAGCTGTGCTCTAAATACAAAAGCAGCATTCTTCTACAGAGGAGCATTCAGCCAGCTTTTGATTGGGATGACACCTGTGTGCAGTGGGTTGTCCTGGTGCACACTGGTTGCTGTAGGTACAGCTGTTCACACACAAAGATGCTTCAAGGTGTTTTCTTCTCATTTCAGGTTCGTTTCCTGATTTCCTAATTTACAGAGCTGAGACAGTGAGACCTGACTGCTCAAGGGTGCCAGGTGTGGACCTGCTGAAGCAGGTAGGCACACTGTAGGAAATAAAATCTTCAGGAGGGTTAAAACTGCCCTGGGATTTGTAATATGCCTTCTATCCCCTCTTTGCTGGGCATGCTGCAAGGTAAATTGTGTCAGTTGGATTCTTTTTTCACTGAGTTCTGTCAGGAGGCTTCAAACAAGTAAAATATTAACTTTCCTGTCACTGTATCATGGCAAAAGTTTGTCTTCTGGACAAAGTCCATTGTGGTAGCTTAGTGGGAGCATTCACTGCCATTGTTTTCAGCCCCCTGAGTGCTACATGGAATGCCATGAGGGTTTGGAAATGGAGAAGGCTAACTTTGCTTCTTGAAATAGCCTCCAAATTATTTTGAGAGTGAGAGGCTTGCGGGCTGTTGCATCTCCATCTCAAACCCCCTCTTATTTGTCAGCAGGATTTGTATGACTGGGGGCACAGAGTTGCTTTGGATTAAAAATATTCTTGTAAAACAGAACGTTTGTAACCTCTGTCATGACCTGGGTTAGGGTTAGAATGTAGATGAATGAATGTGTTGGCAGGATGGGAACTCTACATGGGCTTGTCAGACTGGCTTTGTCTTCACTTGGTAGATGACTTGAGGTGCCCACAGTTCACAGTGTGGGTCCTGTTTGGATAAGATCCTTAGAGACCAGGCTGTTACTGCTGTCCCTTTGTAGATGTTAAAGATTCACAACAGTTTTGTAAAGACAAAAGTACTGTAGTTCTTGACTGAGAACTCACTATGTTGCTAGCTTCCTTTGCAAGAGTCTCTTGCCTTTCTGAATGGCACATTTGTATGGTGGCAAAAAACCAATGAAAAAGCAAACAAAAAAAATGTTAAAGCAGCTTAGGAACTTCCAGAATGAAGTAGCTTGTATAAAAATTACTCAAACCAGATGCAGGACTGACCAACCTTCACAAGAAAGGGGATTGTGTCCCCTTCAGGGTAGAGCTGGAGCCACAGTGATGGGGAGGCAGTTCTGTAGCTGTTAGCAGAAGAAGATGGGAGCTCTGGCAGAGCAGATTTCTAACAGGTCTCCATAGCAGTGTGTAAATGCTTCTGCTGCTGACCCCACTCAAGAGCAGACATGTTTTACCTTCCAGTGTTTCAAAAGCAGCAGCACTCCCCCATGAGCTGTGTGCCTGTGTGGGCTTTGGGGCACCAAAATCTAAATGAGGAGGAAGTGAGCAGCCACCACTGCTCCCACAGTCTGCCTTTGCTTTGTTTACTGGCATCTCCTTTAAAATCAGAGTAATCTTTTTATAAAACAGATTCCTTTAGACCAGCTTTTTGCTTACCAGTTGAACCCATTTTTTCTGAGTCAGACACGAGTTCTGAGAACAATTACATGTATATTGCAGTAAGTTTACAACTTCAGTCTTAACACCAGGGAGCTGAAATGACTCCCATAGTGAGTTTGTTTAACCTTTTGAGTGCTGACAGAGCATAGCAACTTGGTTGCTATTCTAGGAGGAGTTACCTCACATGTTAGGAATGAATCAACTTCAAAAATATTGACAAAGATAAAAAAACCTAAGAGGAGAGAGCTTTTGGCACACATCACACATACCAATCTCATGTCTGGCCATAAGTGCCTTGGATCATAGTAAGATGCAAAGACTCTGAAACAGCTCAAAGCAAGTGGTACTTTTAAAATCTATTTTGGAGCCTTCCCAGGGCTTACCAAGAGTTGCTGCCACTTTTACCTCTGCTTGGTCAGTCAGCTGTGTATTTTTCTTTGAAAATGATTATTTGAGGAGAGATGCAGCAGAAGAGCTGTGGTGAAAGCTGTTTAAATTGTTTTAAACTATTTTGGTCTGTACAGTGTTCAGTGATAATAAAGGGATCTTCCAGGTGATAGTGCCTGCCCCTCAGGACAGGCAATGTAGATCATCTTCCTGTATCTTCTAGTAGTTCCTAATACCATACTTGTATAAATGTTCTTTCACACATTCTTTCCCTGAAAAAGGATGATGCATAAGAATAAAATTTGCTTTTTCAGTGGTAATGCTTTTTGATTTTCATCCCTGCTGTGATTTATTTTTTCTTAATAGAATGAAAAGCATTAAAAACTTTTTTTCCTTACATCATTTCTAATGTGGAACATATTAAATTACTTCAGTTGAATTGATAACAGCAACTTTAGTATAGTGAAAGGGAAGAACAGGAACATATAATTTTTAAAATAAAACCCAGCTTCCCATTTCTGGAACATACCAGCTCTCCTGATGAAGACTGACCCACTTTCCCAGCAGTTGCTCTTGTGACAGTGTTGTGCTGTTCCTGAAATTGCCCTGGCACTAGCTGGAATATTTGGTAACCATATATGTAATTTGGCTTTGGAGAGCAACTGAAAGTGAAGACGTTGCAATTGAGCCTGCTGGAATTTGCTTAAAATGGACACAGCAGCAGCAGTACTCAGTTGGCTGTGTTTATATACTGAAATGTCTCTATTTTTATTCAGTAGGTGGAAAAAAGATAAGCTTGTGCTAATGTAGTTCCTTCTTTTTCTTTCTGGCTCTTACTCATTTGTCACTTCTGCTGAAAAGTTTGTTGTTAACCTTTATTCAATACTCAGTTCATGCAAATTTTTGCCTGTGCAATCCTTTTCCTAATTCCAAGAGCAATCTTTGTTCCCTCTTCTCCTAGAATGGGGGTGATGACCATTGCAGAGTGTTTGTTTCACAGACACTCAGGTTTTGGCAGTTTGTCATCAGAATGCCTCTGTTCATTTCAGGATGTGAGAAGCTTTTTTTTGCTATTTAAATAATTAAAATAACTCGCAGTATGTAATCCCTGGACCATCACAGCAATTACTGCTGCTGACTTTTCTCAGGACTTGGCTTTCCTAACTAAAGCAGATTCTTACAGAGTGTCACAGACAGTTGTAGGCTGATGTGTATGTTAAAAACATTAATCAGTTTTTTACTGTATGATCCTTTGTGGCCCTTACGTATTTTTAGCTTAAGTAACTTGAGAGAGAATAGATGGTGATTACAATTAGAAACAAATAGACATTAATAAAAAACCCAGCTCTTTGTTAAAAATGCTCAGGTTGTGTTTATCCAGAAACAGGTTTTTATTAACACCATTGCAGTTAAGTGTCTTCCTTGACTGGAAGCACCTGAAATTCTCTTTCTGGAGACATTACACCACACAGCCCTTAGGTGTGTCCCTGGAAATACAAAATCAAATCTGAAGTATTTCTGGGCATGCCACCTCTGCCTGGAGCTGAGACAGCTTAGTGGTGGGTGTTTGGGAAAACGCAAGTTGATGCAGAAAGCCAACAATTCATGTTACAGAAGTCTGAGTGACCTGACAGTGATGCTTTGGGAAGGATGTGGGTGAGGTCCACAAATCCTAAATAAGAGGATAAAAGAATATAACAGCAAGTTGCCTTCTCAGTGCCCTGGTGACAGTGAAGGTCACAGTGCATTGCTGAGGGTTCTGTTCTCCTGACTCAGAGTGCAGATGGACAGAGCTGCAGAGAAATCAATCAGCCCCGATTGAGGCTGCACGGAAGCCTTTCCAGCTCTGAAACAAGCTCTGCAGAATTGTTTCCTGACAAGTAAACAATATATTCAGCTGTAATCTGGAGCCCATGTGGCCAGCCTGTTCTCTGCTTATAACATCATTTTATATAAAATTCCAAAACATCAATAACTCTGTGCACAGATCCATGTGGAGTGGTGAGTCAGTAGGGCAAGAGACTTCCAGTAACTACAGCTTTACTGGTCAGCATGCCTAAATGCAAACAGAAGTGTAAATCTACCAGCTCACTGGTATTTTTTTCTCTACTCAAACGAGTTACAGCTTCAAATGTAAATATGACACTCCCCTCGTAAGTTAATATTCCTGAATATTTTTCCTACCCTGGAGGTAAGATATGGTGAAAATCCTTCAGAAAATCTTTGTTACAGAGTTGATGCTTGTGAGAGAACAGGTCTACTAAGTGAAACAGTTATTTGGTCAGAATGTATTCCCTGAAACATCTTTTAGGGAGTCTTTACCTAAAAACAGCCCAGGTAGTTCATTATTATAGATATTCCGAGTCATTTAATGCTACAGTGTAATCTTTTCTGTCTTTAGCATTTAAGTGACTCTGTAAGTGTTTGGAAGGACATGTGGATTATTTTGGCTGCAGCAGAGCTCCTCACTGGGTGCCACATGGCTGTAACTGATCACAGCAACTGCAGAGCAGACAGGACACGGCCCTGCAGGACCTACCCTTGAGCATTCATGGCAAAGCAGATCTCTGCAAATGGGGTTATATGTCTTGTATCTTGGATTATCATTTTTGTTCCTGTGTCCTTCTGAAAATGTAGAGAAGACATCAGGGGGTGGGGTTTTGTTTGGTGGTAAGCCTTTTTTTAAACTGGTGGGAGCTGGCAGTGTCTGAACTTTAAATCAATTCTTGCTCCAGCTGCCAGCACAGCCTCTGCCTGGGCCTGGGGTTTGTATTAACTTGCTGCTTTCAGCTGTAGCACTCAACTTTGGAATTGCTCTGGGTTGCAAGCCATTTACTCTTTTTGCAGATATGTTCCTTGACTGAAATGATCCTTCTGTTCCCAGCTCAGCCCCGTGCATCTGTTACTAGGCAGCCACTCCAGACGTTCCTGTTCCTCTTCCCTCCGTGTCACTCTGTCCTTTGTCAGGCTGCCAGGTGTGGCCCCTTCCCTTAGATCTCCCACATGACTTCCATTCTTCAAATGCTTTTCATTCCCTCTTTCCTTCAGGTACAACTGACAGGTGCTTGCAGAGATGTCTAAAACCAACAAATCCAAGTCCGGGTCCCGCTCCTCCCGCTCCAGGTCGGGCTCCAGGTCCCGTTCCCGCTCCTTCTCCAAATCCCGGTCCCGTTCCCGATCCATCTCACGCTCAAGAAAACGCAGACTTAGGTAAGTGTTCTAAAGCCAAAGGGTGTAGCTGGGTTTTTCCTCTCTGGCCTCTTCAGATGGTTTGTCACTTAGTTCTTTTCCAGGGAAAGGCTTCGATTAGATTCTAGGACAGATAGGAACCCCTGTCTGAGGCTGTTTCCTGCCAACCTGAGCTGTTCTGAAATGTTTCCAATGAGCTAGGAGAATAAATTGTGACTGTTTCTCAGTATTGTCAAGAGACTTCTTACAGCTTCTTTAGACTGGGCCCTGAGGGGAGACCTCTCCACTTTATTTTTCCTCAAATTATTAATAGAAGCAGGTGTCAAAATGTATGTGGGTTTTTTCCCCCCGTGTTCTGCAGTTGTTAATTGCTGCTGCCTGTAACAAGATAGCCTGTTGTGCTTCTCCTAGTGCTATCTACACCCCAGCTCTCAGATCCAGTTTCCTGTACTGAAGGTACTCATGGTTAATGAGGGTGTTTGAAATTGCCAAAGCAGGACAAAGTGGGGAAAAAAAGAGGGGGAGTTTTTTTTCATCCCGACCTGAGATAATTTGATAAGATTGGAAATGCTTTTGATCAGACATTTGCTTTATGGCTATAAGTGAAAGGTAAATGCCTGTTCTGTAGAGTGGGGAAGGTCCATAGCAAAATGTGCTGGTTTGGTTTTTAAGCATCTTTGGCTTTCTTTAAGCTTTTCATTTAATTGATCCCAGACTTCAGCAGCCTTTGCAGATGTTGGATGCTTTTCCTCTCTAAAAATGAACTCAAGTTTTAATGTCAGTGTAAGATACTGCAATGAAAGGTAGGGGCAATTTTTATGATTGTTTCCTTGTCCTCAACAGGTAACAGACAAGATAGTTCTGGATGGATAAAGTAGATAACGTTAATTTCATTGCAGTTTCATTTTCTTTTGGCCAAGCATTTTGTATCTGGCAAAATACATTCCATTTGGACTGGGTATAATGATGTTCAGCTGCTTTTTTGCTGATCTTAAATTAATAACACATATACTGGAATATATCTCTAGAATGCAGAGATAAATAAATGTACAGCTGGAGAGAGAAGGACAGGATAGAACTAAATTAGAGATGGAGATGTAGTCAATGTAGTTTGAGATGGAGTCAATGTAGTTTGTGTTTTCCAACAGCCATTAAATACTTACTGTAAATAAAGTTGGTGTTTAATCCTGTGCTGCAGTGGGGCTTTTAAACAACTGCATCTCCAGTAGTGTAATGGGAAGGGACTGTGGCAGTAATGAGCCCTTCATGTTTTCCACTTAACTCTGTATCCTTACAAGCTTTTTATATGTGGATTTGGTTCTGTTTCCTCTGGTGTTCTTGGGTGGGTGGAGGGAGCTGAGGGACACTGAGCAGATGAGGGACACTGAGCAGTGCCATCTCGTGGTGTCAGGCCAGGGAGCAAGCACATCCCTGTGTTCTCCTGCCTGGATGGTGGAGCTCCAGCTCTCCAGAGCAGTGTGCTGTTCACCCAGCACTGCTCTGCTTTTCTTGAGGTCTAGCAACTTATTAACTCACCTGGCAAAGGAGTGGGATTTTATCTTACCAGAATTTCAAAGGCACATGAGATAACTGAGGGACAAGAGAGGAAGATTTGTTTTTTTTAATCTGTTCCAATAATGGGAGCATGACCTGCATAAAAAAATACTTGTTTGTAAAAGAGATCTAAGGTGAGATATAATCTTGTCCTTGAGGTCACTTTTCCTGAAGCTGGGCAGCAGCCACATTCATGGTAGAAAAATGAAAAGTAGTGTGTACTTAGCACAGCCTCTGCACTGATCATGAAGTCAAATATTTGTTTGGCAGAAGTTATTTCCCTTGCAGTTCGAGGGCATAGTGTAGTACCTCCGTTAAATGAGGGGAAACCAGAGAAATTACTTTTAAAAGCTTAGAAATTAATTTTTCGTTTCTTTTTTTTACAAAGCTTCGGTTAAAGTTGTGGCAAAAGATAAATTTTATATTTGTGTAATATTTTTTTTCTCAGTTCTAGGTCTCGTTCAAGATCTTATTCTCCATCTCATAACAGAGAAAGGAACCATCCCAGAGTCTATCAGAACCGGGATTTCAGAGGTCATAACAGAGGATACAGGAGACCGTATTATTTTCGTGGCCGAAATCGAGGTTTTTACCCCTGGGGCCAGTACAACCGTGGGGGCTATGGGAATTACAGGTCAAACTGGCAGAATTACCGCCAGGCCTACAGCCCTCGGAGAGGGAGGTCACGCTCTCGTTCACCCAAGAGGAGGTCTCCTTCCCCGAGGTCTAGAAGCCATTCTAGAAATTCTGATAAGTCATCTTCTGATCGGTCAAGGAGGTCTTCCTCTTCCCGGTCTTCCTCAAACCACAGCCGAGTCGAGTCTTCCAAGCGTAAATCTGGAAAGGAGAAAAAATCATCTTCCAAGGATACCCGGCCATCCCAGGCTGCAGGAGATAACCAAGGAGATGAGCCTAAGGAGCAACCCTTCTCGGGAACAGCGACTCAAGAGGTCAAGGCTTCCGAGGGATCAAAACCCTGGCAAGAGATGAGCACCTATGGCACGGGTTCAGCATCCAGAGCTTCTGTCTCTGAGCTCAGCCCCCGGGAGCGCAGCCCGGCCCTGAAGAGCCCTCTGCAGTCAGTGGTGGTCCGGAGGCGTTCCCCTCGGCCCAGCCCCTTGCAGAAGTCGAGCCCCCCACTCTCCAGCCCCTCTCCCATGAGCTCTGCCGCGCAGAGCGGCGCCGCCTCCTTCCCAGCCGGCTCCCACCAGAGCCCCTTCGACCACGGCCCCGCAGGGATGAGCCCAACCAGGAAGAGCCCTGTGTGCAAAAGTCCAACACCGGTCAGTTCCATGTATGGGGCATCTCAGAAAGAGGAAACCCCAACTCCTGGAGGAGGTGGAGGAGGAGGAGGAGGAGGAACAACAACCTTCTCAAAAAGGCGAGTGCTGTGTTCCCCCGAGCTGCGGTACCTTGGCAAGGCAGGGTGGGGGTGTTGGTGCTCTCAGTGGGTGCTGGCTGCCATGCTAGCCAGCTGTTTGGGGCCAGAACTGCCCAAAAGGCATGCCTGGCTTGCCTTGTGGGAGGCTGGAGGTAGTTTTCTGACTAGCAGAGTTCTAAATTTTGTGTAGATTCCCTTCAAAAAAACTTGGGTAGCTCAGGGACACTTGTAGTGAAGATGTACCTGATGGGATTGACTGACAGCCTGGCCCTGCACACCAGGAGATTGCAGTTCCAAGTTAGTTACTTTCCAGTTAAAGGCATTTCTTTAATATTGCATTCTGGACTTACATTAGGTATTACAAGTTAGGAAATTTTAATTAATGCTTCCTGCATGTCCTGCTGCAAGCAGCCTCAGGCAGGTGTGGTCACAGTGCCTATGTATGTGGGTAGTATGAGAAACTTAAAGCACCTACATCATCACTAAAATTAAGACATCCTTCATTCCGATTTTAAATCTATTTTTTATTATTTATCTGCTATTTATGATTCTGTATCAAGGATGTCTGAAATTTTAAAAGGAAAACTGAAAAACAAAGGCTGTAAATTTAGTTTGGGCTTTTCAAAGCACTGAACTAATGTCCTTAGGCTTTGCTGCTGAGTTTTGCTTAATGAATGCTTAGTGCTGGTGCTTTAAACTAGGTTACCATAAATTGTTGTTCTCACTAGAAGTGTTTTGTCTTCTCCCAGCAAAATAAATATTCTCCTCTGTTAACCTTTTTGCTTTTATTTGTATTCACAGTCGGTCATGAAATATTTAGCTTACCTATGAGACTTGCATCCAAAATTTGAAGTAGCTTTTGAGGCTTTTATTTCCAGTGTGTTGTTTAAAGCAGAACAGCCCAGTTTGAAAGTTTTGATGTGTTGTTCTCCTGAACCAGGTTTGTAAGTAAATAAACCAACTGGGTAAGATGTTACTATTTTCCTTAAAACAAATCTGTGGGTAAGTTCTTTTTCATTTGTTCCTAAACCTCATTTCATCAGTTCTGCATATCCACTTTTTTCTACATTTGCTGAATCTATTGAGAACTAAAAGTACAAAGCCAGGCTGAGTAATGTGCTTTAGATTTCAACTATTCTAGGGCTTAAGGACATCTTTCTGTGCATACATAGCTTAGTAGTTCTCAAAAATATGACTGCTTTCAACTGAATTGTTAAGATCTTTGATTTTTAATAAGAGAACCACTGTCATGTCTGTCTTACAAATAGGTATCTGGAAGAGCAGAAGCCTGAGAATGGGAAAGACAAAGAACAGAAAGTAACAAATGTTGAAAAAGAAAAAAATAAAGAAAAAGGGAATTTCTCTGAGCTGGGATCAACAGATGGAAAGGCAAAATCTGAGACCTATACACCCAAATCTGACTCGGAGAAGGGATATCGCGGCAGCCAGTCGCCCAAGCGCTACAAGTTCCGGGATGACTTTGACAAGTTAAAAGTGCCAGAGTTCCACAAGGAAAGTCATTATGTCAAAGAGGAAACAGATGAGCAGGAAAAGAAAGACAAGACAAAGGGCCGTAAAGATTCTGAGTTTGATGATGAGCCCAAATTCATGTCTAAAGTCATAGCGACTTCGAGTAAAAGTCAAGAAGAGGATAGATCAGGAAAGTGGGAAGGTGTGGTGTTCTTGCCACCTGGAAAAGAGAAACAAAGGAAATCTGATGAAATGGAGGAGGAAAGCTATTCTGAAAGGTCAAAAAAAGAAGAGAGACCAGCTTCCAAGAGAGCTGAGCCAGGTCACAGGGGGTTTGTTCCTGAAAAAAATTTCAGAGTGACCGCTTATAAATCAAGCCAGGAAAAAAGTTCTTCCCCCCCACCAAGGAAGACTTCTGAGGTAAAAGAGAAACCAGGCACCAAAGGAGAGGGGATAGCTCCTGGCAAATCCTCCTTTTCCATTACTCGTGAGGCCCAGGTCAATATCCGAATGGATTCCTTTGATGAAGATCTTGCACGGTAAATATTTGCCTTTTTTTTGAGAAATCTAAGTAGAGGTTTTTGCTTCTTCCTCTTCATGAGATCCTCATGAGCTTGCCAAGGTTGCAGAAGGCTAAATAATGCATCACAAGTTGCTCTTTTTTGGAGATAGGGTTTACGTTTTTTCTGGCATTGTAATATTTATGTGACTGTTTTCTTTGTGGTGGGAGGTTAGAGGTTTTTCCAGTATGCAGATGATGAAAGCACAGCACAAAGGTTAAATAACTTTTCTTAATCTTTTTCTATGACTAGATGTAAGAATAGTTCAGAATGTAAATGCTTCTGCATCAGGTTCCATGCTACACTGGCTCACGGCTTCTTGCTGCTCACTTTTCAGTGGTACTGTAAAGTTACAGTGGTGTTTAAATGACATTTGATTCTCTGGAGTGTGTTTAACTACTCTTATTCTCAACATAGCATTACTGAACCTCTAGGAAGCTCTGAGAGTCACTTCTGCATTGCTTCAAGAAATCTTAAAACGGTAAAAAGTTATTCCAGCAAATACTTTGTACAGCAGTAGCCAGTAAGTGTTAACACATTCTGTGGGATTTTACAGGTTCATTTAGAGTTTAGGAGCAGTAGCAGAAGATCACAGCCAGTGAATGACGTAAGAACAGGAGAGTGTCAGGGTTTTATACCTGCACAGCCCTCCAAACACAGAATAACTAATGATTTAAATTATTACAACAACATACATCAGTGTATTTGAGATACTGAAACAAATGTCCTGCTCATGCTGTTGAATGTTCTTCGGTGCCTTCTTAATAATGCTACAGAAATAGAGTTAGTTTCCAACTTCTGAAACACTGTTCATCTTAAACTCCTTCCCTTTACCTTGTTCCTCTGTTTCATGTGGTCTGTTCTTTTTCCAGTCCAAGTGGCATACTGGCTCAGGAACGCAAGCTGTGTCGTGACCTTGTGCACAGCAACAAAAAGGAACAAGAGTTCCGTTCGATTTTCCATCACATTCAGTCTGCTCAGTCACAGCGAAGTCCCTCTGAACTCTTTGCTCAGCATATAGTGACTATAGTCCATCATGTCAGAGGTAGGTCAGGACTGTCCTCATCTGAGTTTGACCAAGCTGTGCCTTTTTATCAAAATGTTTTTAATATTTTGGCCTTGTTTACTCAAACCCCCAACAGAGCATCACTTTGGGTCTTCAGGAATGACACTGAATGAACGCTTTACCAAATATCTAAAGAAAGGAATGGAACAAGATGCAGCTAAAAACAAAAAGAGCCCTGAAATCCACAGGTTGGTGCTGTTAGATGCTGTCTGACATTTTTGGGGTGTTTGAGATTTCCTTCTTGTAAACTCTGAAGTAATTCCAGAATTCCAAGTACCTTTGGAAATATTGGCTTGCTTTATGATCTAAAACCTTCAGATTCTTCTTATGAGCAAGATTATATCTGTGTACTTTCTTTACTTTTAGGAGGATTGATATATCTCCCAGTACTTTTAGAAAACATGGATTCTCTCAAGAAGAAACAAAGAGTTCCAGAGATCCTGGCTTCAAGGTGAACTGTTACTCTGATTAGTTTAATTCTGCAAAATGAGTGTATTGGGCATGAACTTAACAGTGATGTTTTTGTTTAAATTACTCTCTACTTAAGTTTGTGTTTTTCTTTTAAGGATGGGCATAATTCTAAAAATGAACTACAAAGGGTTAATTTTTATTAAAAAAATGTATCAACAACCTTTGTGAAGTGGTTAGACTATGGTAAATGACCCCAAAGTCAATTGAGGTGAGCTTGAGAAAAAAGAGAGGATTTTTGGAACAAGTGCCCATGATGAGAGAAGAAACTTTTTGTGATATTTTTCTGCTTGTAAGTATGATTAAATCAATTGTATACGTGCAATATTTCCAACCATGTTTTCAAAAAGACATGCATGTCAAAAAGAGGAAAGTAAAACTAAATACTTATCTAAACCAAATACACTATTAAGCAGATGATAAATTTTGCTCTAACAACTTACTGTACCGTTTCTGTTGATTGCTGTTACTTTAACATTCAGCACTTGTTTTAGTAGATCCAGACCATTTGGAATTTAGTGTTTTAGCTTTTCTGAGTAGATGAGTGTTAAGCCATTGCACTCACTGTAAACAATCATAAAAATGGCTTAGTGTAAACTGTTTGGGATTTTAACCTTTGTTTATTCACCTTCATACATATTTACGTTGAACGTTGAAGAAATTTTAAACAGTCCTGCTGAAACCTTACTTGTTTCATATTTGTTTCCGATTTTTTCCAAACACACTTGTGGCTTGACATGGACGATGGTGAGATGGATTTGATGGGCCTGAACTCTGAGCATCAGCTTGGCAGAGTGTATTATAAACGTGGTTTCCAAACAGCTCGCCAGCCTTCCGTGAAACAGACGTGCCCTCACAAACCCAAATAGGTGTTTGCTGTACCACATAAGGGAGCTGCTGCTGATTTTGTCACTTATCTGTCATCCATCGTGTTGGGAGCAGTTTTATTCTCAGAGTAGAAATTAAAGCTCTTTGCCTGGGGAAAGTAGAAGAGCAAAATACCAAAACAAAACGCCTGCTCTCACTCCTGCGTTATTTGACATATTTATTTAAACAAAAAAGTGGTTAGAAACTCATGTAAGTAAAAAATTTAACAGCTAGAGAATTACTAATCCTTTTGTATTTAATTCAAGACGATTAATATGATGTATGTTGCATACCAAGTCATTCAGTGCCCAAGATTAGTATTGTGTAAATGAAGTACCCGTGGAGGCTGTGTTGTTGTTAGAAACGTGGTGTACAGGCTCCCCACAGACATACTGCTGCTCGGGTCACTGTCACAGCCACTGTCACTTAGCTGCTCCTGTGTGCAGTCAGCAGAACCTCATCCAGGTACCACTGGTCTTAAAGCTTACACAGGTAACACAAGTTCCCGTTTTCCAAAGAACTACCTTAATTTGTTAGTTAAGTAGTAATTTATATAAAACTCAAGCATTACCAGATACATAAATTTTTAAATTAACAAACAAACAACAAAAGGGTTAGTTTTTGAGTGTTTTCCATATGGCTGGTTGGGTTTTGCTTTGTGAAATGGGGCTCATCTTGCATCAGTACCTTCAGGTGGAGAAAAATATTCTTCCTTCCGTGGCCACTTCTTGGCACATTTCACACTGAGGGGGAAAGGGTGCTGTAGGTGATGTCTGTCACAGAGTAAATCTTTTCAGACGTCTGAAGGGCCACATACCAGTGGGATGTTGGCATTCTCCCAGAGGCACTTGGTTGCTGCATTTCTGTGGCCTCCATCTCTTTCCATCAGTCATCACTATCTTGGGTATCTCCAAGCATTGAACAGCTAAAAGCTGCTTCTCCTTAAGTGCTTTATTCAGACCTGGTGCTTAAAATTCCTCCAGCCTGCTAGCTGATGCCTGTCAGCTAGATAGCAAGCATGCTGCTGCTCAGTAACAAACCTCCACGGGCTGTTGGATGTTTCTGGCATGCTGTAGTTCTGAAACATGATCAGTGGGATTGGATTTCCACGCTGTTATCATCACTCACTGGCTGTGGTGTACAATAAGTGTCTGCTTCTGTGTTTCTCCCTCCCCTATTACCAGGCTGTTTATTCTAGTGCTGTTTAAGAGAGGAGAATAAAAGTTAAGAAGCAGTGGTCTTAAAAAGCAGCAGGAAATTTTAATTCTGACAAATAAACCCTTATTTTAATAGTGCATTATTACACATCTTAAACTGGATTATTGATTAGTATTCAGATAAGCTTCTGTTCCCCAGAAGTCTGTGCAGTGAGTAGGAAAGTAATGGTGCTGAACTGGTGCCCTGTAAACATGAGTGTTAAACTCTCCCCCTCTTTGCTGCATTTGTAGGCTGAGGGAAAATATAAGGACGACCCTGTTGACCTGCGCCTTGATATTGAACGCCGTAAAAAACATAAGGAAAGAGATCTTAAACGTGATAAATCCAGAGAATCGGTGGACTCAAGAGATTCAAGCCACTCAAGGGAAAGATCAACTGAGAAAACGGAGAAAAGTCACAAAGGCTCAAAGAAAAAGTATGTAGGAAACCTAATAGCCATTTCCTTCTGCCTTTCATGTTTCTGCTGTTAAGGTTGGAGATGACATCGGGTACACACAGTTGTACACCCGTTGACAGGACAGCTCCAGTGGCATGAATTACTCCTCTGCGTGTCTTCTTGATAGCATTGTATCTGAAACACTAAATAATTGTTAAAGGTAAATGAGAAGGCTCCATGTCAGAATGGGTGAGTCACCTTTCCTTCTTGTCCTGTTGTGTACTAGAGAGCAGCCATGTTGTAATGACTTTTAATGTTAGTTTAATACTTTTCTCTTAGCTTGATTTTTTGTTTGACTGAAGCTCTGTAGATACATCCTTATCTCATAGAAGAGGATGTAAACACCTTAGAAAGAAGCAGCAAGGTCTTTCTGGAGAAGGCTTGGGACCTGTGTTATATCTGCATGTGGTTGCTGATCCTCAGCTCTAACTATGCAGACAGTTGACAACTGAGCTGTTAACGCTGTTGCTGCCCCCCTCACCTCCCTTTCCTCTCACTGAAACAGGAAACACCGAAGGGTGCGTGAGAGATCCAGATCCAGTTCATCATCTTCACGGTCTTCTCATTCAGCCAAAGCAGAGGAGTATCCAGAGGAGACTGAGGAGAGGGAGGAAAGCAACACAGGCTTTGACAAGTCCCGACTTGGGACTAAAGAATTCACTGGTCCAAATGAGAGAGGAAGAGCTAGAGGGACTTTTGTAAGTGTTCTCCTCCCCCAGTCTGTCAGTTCCCAAAGTGGTCCAGGAGTGGCCGCTGTGTGTTGCTCTTTCCCAGTAAAGGAGAAACCCCAAAGACATTGGGTGTGGATGATCAGCACAAACCAGGGTGTTGAGAAGACATTCAGGGAAGTTGAACTCGAGATGTGTGGAGCAGAATCAAGCCTGGAAGCTTTTGTGCTTCAGCAGTTGCTGAGCCACCCCGATGGGCAGTGTGCTGTGTGTCACTCAGCTTGGGTTAGCCATCAAAGTGACTCATCTGGTCACAACCACACTTAGAGTTTGGAGTTGTTGTGCCTTAGTTACGTAGATGTCTTATGTGCACATGGTGTTTGTCAGGTGCTTTCTCACGAATGCTCTTGAAGTGCCTCTAGATGTTCTTAAACAGCTGTAGAGAAACTTGGTTGCACTGTGTGATCAGCTCACTCTGAAGTGTACTGAGTTGTTGTTTTCATGGTAGGTTAAAGGTGTTGGATGATTAAGAAGTGAGCTTATATCCCCTGGAAGCTGTCTGGGGCGGGAGGGCAATGCCACTGCAAAAATTTTAATTTTCTTCCCTGTTTTACTATTGCAGCAGTTCAGAGCAAGAGGGAGAGGATGGGGCAGAGGCAACTTTTCAGGCAACAATAACAGCAACAGCGGTGGCAACAACGACTTCCAGAAGCGAACCAGAGATGAGGAGTGGGATCCAGAGTACACACCCAAGAGCAAGAAGTACTACTTGGTATGTGTGTGAAGTGCTGAAACATGTCTGCACCCCTGTGTATCTGGTCTTGAAAACATGGACTAAAAGTGTTAGTCTGTGTTGCAGTCTGCATTTTTTGGTTCTTCCAGTCCCTATGGAGCACCCTGCTCCCTGGGTGGGTTAGTGCTGTCCTGTTTTCTTTCTGGTGAAAGTTTGCTGTGCTAACAGGCATTAATCTAGGAGAGTCATGGGTGGTTTACTGCCCTCTGTGAAGAAGAGGAATTTTAAACAGACACTTAATTTGTTTTTTCTGATTTGAGGTACTTGAGTTCCCCAATCTTCTCATTGAATAATCCAGTATTTCAGCCTTGTACCTCAAACAAGAAAGCCTAGTTTATTTATTTTACTGCATTTTTTCTGATCTTATTGCAATCAGAATTGTCATTTTTGGGTCTATCCAGGCTCTGTGCTTCACTTTAGGTACAGAACTGGATCAGTTTGAGCCTAGTGACATGGTCCATGTCAGCTGGCACCAGCTGCATCTGCTGTAGCTCACGCAAAGCGTTTCTGACAGCAGCACGTGTTAGTAAGCTGAGTACCCAGCAGTAAGAACTGAAGCTGCCCTAGTGGTCTGAGTGGCAAGAAAATAAAAGGGAAATGTGTAGATGTGGAGCTTCACTGGTACTGCAGGCCTTGGCATCTGTCCCCTCAGTACTCTGATAGCCAGGAGGAGTCCGTGCACAAGGAGCCCGTGTAGTGGTTTTGTGTTCTGCATCTCCTGCTGCTCCTCCCCGGAGCCAGGCAGTGTTACTCTTTAGATGGCAGCATTCCCCGTGGCCTGGTTGGTGCTGCAGAGCTGCCTGCCACAAGTCAGGTTTCCAGCTCTCCTCTCAGTCTGTGTCACCTCTGTCCTTGGTTCCTCCCGTGCAGCACGATGACCGGGAGGGCGAAGGTGCGGAGAAGTGGGTGAGCAGAGGCCGGGGCCGTGGTGCCTTCCCCCGAGGAAGGGGTCGTTTCATGTTCAGGAAGTCAAGCACCAGCCCCAAGTGGGCCCATGACAAATTCAGTGGAGAAGAAGGAGAAATCGAGGATGATGAAAGCGGAGCAGAGAACAGAGAGGAGAAGGACACCATGCAGACGACAGCCGAGTAGCCACCATGCCGCCGAGTCCCGAGGGCCCTGGCAGGGGGAAGGGGTTCAGCACCAGGCTGGTGCTGGAGATTGTCAGGGTGATCCCCAAGTGCTGAGCAGAGCCCCAGGGAGGAGCTCTGGAACAGCCCCAACTCAACTGCATTTCCAGAGCACAGCCTCCCTCAGCGTGGACTACAACTGATCAATCATTTATGCTTGGATCCGCTCATGGAGTACATCTTCCCAAAGACTCACCTTCTGGACTGAGTGAGGTCAAGTAAAGGGTGAGATGCTAGATTTTCTCTTGTCTGTGACCTTACTGAATGGTCGGTTATTTTTTTGGTAACAGGCTTTGAAGACAATGTGGATTTTTGGTTTGTGCCCCCATCTGAACCTGGTAGTCTTGACATTTTTGTTTCTCTTTTATAATTTGAAATAGTAAAGGTCGGGACTAACTCGCCAGTTCAAATTTTTTCTCCCCTATTGTGTATTCAATTTTTTAAATTCATATTCTACTTATTTTAGGCCTTTACGTATGTAGTAACATCAATTAAATGATAATTTTGAAAACTGTTTTTGGTTCTTATAAATAAGAAGGCAATGAAGCATGTGAATAAACATCTAAATGTTAACTCATTGGGACCAAACTGCTATGATTATTTTTTTTAAAAAACGTTTTTTTATGTAACAGTTGAGTTTAGGGCCTTTTAAAAATTGTTTTCCTTTTATGTTGAAAGTTAACAAAATTAGCATGGTTTGAAAAAAAAAAAAAAAAAAAAAAAGACACCCTACTTCTCACCACTGTGTGTGTACAGTGTTAGGCCTGGTGTGTGCTGGAGTCCCAAACTGCTTGTAGGCATTTTGTGTATCTTCTGTGCAGCTGGTTGTGAACTTGAGTGCTCTTTCCAAGGTCACATAGTTTTCTAAGAAACTTCAGAATTCTACTAGGTTAAAATATAAAAGGAGATGAGAATTTTTCAATATTTTTTATTAATCTTTTTATAAAAAACAAAAAAGGCAAATCCCTCCTGTGCTGGTAAAGGACGGCCGGTATGATGTGTTTCTTCTTATCTTTTATCTTCTACTTTCAAACATTCTGAAGCAGTTTGCAGGTGGTTCTTGGGCTGAGCCCCCCCAGCAGGAGCAGCTCTGTGTGCAGGCTCTGTACAGACACCGCTCTCCCGCCGCCCCCTCCCCAGGATTGCTGTGCTCTTTCCCCACACACACCAACTAGAGTTTGGTTTGTTTTGACTTGAACAATTCCTGTTTAGCAAAGCCCTGAAGTTTGTTTATGCAAATAAAATAGAATAAAAGAAGTAGTAGGTGTAACTCTGCTTTGTTTTGTGTTCTGAGCTGGGGGCCACTTGCCTTCTGAAGCAGTGGGTGAGGGGGGGACTAGGCAGTGGGGGTGCTGGTGTTACTTTTGACCCCTTTGTGTTCCCTGTAATTGCAGTGGGGGGGGGGAAGAGCCCCAGCACTGCTGCTGTAGGGATTGAGTCACCCAGAAGCAGGGAGCCCAGCACAATCCATGCCCTGGAGCACAGCTCCTCCCTGAGGGTCATGGCACCAGGGGGGTTTTCCACCACTCAAGTGCCACCAGACAAGGGACAGTGCCTCTTGCTAGTGCCAGGCAGTAAATGCTTTTCCATTGCTGCCCCACGAAGGGAGTTTGTTCCTGAGTGAATTCAGCCTTATCTGCCCAGCGTGGATCCTCTGCTCCATCTGTGGTTTGGTGTCACCACATCCCATGCACTTGGTCTGAAGGAGCCTCAGTGCTGTCAGGAGCAGGCACTGGTCACACGTGTGCTGGTTTGGGGACCTAGGGCTTGGCCCTGCCAAGGGTTAGGAGGAGCCCTGGGGGGGGTGCAGTGTGGACCAGGGAGGTGCTCAGCTTCAACTTCTTCCCAGCACAGAGATGGTTTCCTCCAGTGTCACCTGCATGGTGAGGGTTGGTGGCAGAGGAGCCTGGCACAGCACCACGGCTTCATGGGCAGGTAGGATGGAGTGACTGACCCTGGGGGTCCCACACCTAGGGATGGTCCCGGGGCCAGCATCTGCTGCTCCTGGGAGCTGGGGAAGCTGCTGAGGAGGAGCAGGGGCTGGTGAGGCACCTTCAATCCCCACAGCCCTGGTGGCTGCAGTTCTGGGTGATGAACTGTGCCAGTTCAGCCCCACTGCTCCCACCCGGGGTCTGCACCAACCTGGGCACAACTCCCCCACACCCCCCCTCGGACACTGCTCCCTGCCCTCCCCTGTGGCACCAAGGCTAGGCAGTGGGTGTGTAGGTGTTTAAAATAAAAGTATTTTGGGTACAGAGGGGTGCTCTGCAGTGGGCTGCCACCTCCCTGTGGTGTGGGGCAAGGCTGGGTTGGTCCCACTGGGCACAGGGGGTCCCAGTGGAGGAGCCCATAAGGCTCAGCTCCAGGTGCCAGGATCAGAGGTGCTGGCAGTCACAGGTCTGGCTGCAGCCTCTGCCATTTGGTCGCCCCTCACCATCCCCTGCCCCTTTTCTCAGCCGGGGCACAGAGCCAGGGCTCACAGTGGGGCTGGGGCAGCGCTGCCTCCTCCTCCTCCGCATCATTTCCCAGCCCAGCCCCAGCACATCCTGGACTCGAGCCACAGGCGTGGGGAAACATCTGGAAAACATCTGGATCCTGCTGGCACGAGAAAATAGCCTGGGAAGGAGCTATTTTTATAAAACTTCCGAGGAGGGGGCTGGGGAAGGGACAGCAGGGTCCCCAGGCCCCGCGAGGCTGTGGAGCATGGTCAGGATGTGGCTCAGCCCTGCGGGGAGCAGCCTGGGGTCCCTGGGGGGCTCCCACCACCCCGAGAGCCCGATGGGAAACACACGCCCCGGGTCAGAGCTGGGCGGTGCCGGAAAGGACCCGGCTAATTTTAGTGGGGCCGAGGGGAAGGAATTGGCCTGGGAAGGCTGCTCCTCCAGACCTTCCCCACCCCAGCACATCTTGTGCCCAACACACAGGGCCCCTCCACGCAGGCTCTAGGTAGTCTGACAGCACCATGTTTCTGGGGCAGGAACCCCGCAGCTTACAAAAACCTACAGCCCCACTGGAACCCACCAGAACCGGCCTCCTTCCAGCCCTGAGCCCGCCATGTTCTGCACTGTCCTTGTCCTCTCAGGGTCCCGGGGCTGGGCCAGCAGTCGTACCAATGGCTCAAAGTGCATCATGACCCAGAGTGGTGGGGGCAAGGCTGGACCCCCAGCACCAGGTCCAGCTGGCAGTGGTGCAGAGATGCTCTGGGGCAGCTCTTCCACCCCAGGAGCAGCCAGCAGTCCCCCTCGGCCTCCCATCTCCTTGGCCCCAGGCTGCTCCTGAAGGTGTCACAGTATCACTGAGCTGTCGGGGGCAGCCAGGGACCGTTCTGGGGCAGCTGCCCCCGTGCTGGGGCTCAGTAGTAGTGGACGCGGCCCAGGGTGCCGGTGCCCAGGATGTCGGGCTGCCCGTTGCGCCAGATCTCGCGGATGATGCGCTCCCGCTCCTCCAGCCGCTGCGCCCGCTCCAGCTCCTCCGCCGAGGCGAAGACGTTGACGGCCAAGGCCCCATCCCCAGGGCTGTGGCTCTCCAGAGGGATCTCTGTCACTGGCAGCAGCGACTCTGACGCTGCACGGTCAACAGTGTCCTCCTCTTCTTCATCCTCGTCCTCCTCATCCTCACTCAGGTCCTGCGGGCGGGGCGGGGGGCGTGCGGGGGTCTGGCAGGAGAGCCGCAGCACCAAGAGGCAGAGGGTCAGCAGCAGCCCAAAGCAGACTCCCAGCACAAAGTAGAGCCCAAAGCTTTCGGGGTTGGCTGCAGGGAGAGAAAAGGGGATGAGGGACTGGCCCGTGGGTGCTGCGGGGACTCTGGTGTCCCCAGGGTCTCTCAGGCCGTGTCCCTGCCACGGGCTCACCTCGGATGTGTGCGTAGGCAGCCATGCTGTTGCTCAGCAGCTCCATGTCCCGCTTGCGGCTCTCCATCCTGCGGCCCTCACACTCAGAGCCCCTGGGGACAGCACGTGCTACACATCTGTGGGACACAGGGGGCTGAGCAAGGTGCTGCTGGGGGCTGGACCCCACCACCAAAGCCCCCTGTCCCCTCTGGTGCTATTCCTGCTTGTGACCATGCCTCGAGCCAGGGCAGCTCAGCTCTTTGCCATGGGGCCCCAGGTCACGGGGACAAGGACCAGGACATGGTGCAAAGGCCACTGGGTCTGCAGGGAACACACTGAGCTCGGACTAACACCCCCCACACACCCTCCCAGCTCCTGCCGTGTCCCTGGGGGAGGCGCTTGCCCCTTTGCAGGGAGAAAATCTGCCTGTGCCCTGACAGCAGAGCCAGCCATGGGTCCTATGGGAACCTGCCCTGGGAGCTGGGAGAGGGACATGGATGCTCCATGACAGCCCATGGGGTTGGGGCCCATGAGCCTCACAAGGGTGTTGGGGTCAGCACCCACCTCTTGTGCCCTGGGACCCGCCTGGCCCCAAGCAGCCCAGCACCAGCCCCACTGCCCTCCATGGGGCCCAGGTCGCCCGCAGCTGTGGGGTGCTGTGGGCCCCCAAAAAGTGGGAGAGGGGAGCAGGCAGGGCAGCAGGCAGGACCTGGCAGGGGACGAAGCTCATTTCCCAGAAACGGCTCCAGGGAGAGAGGAATGAGGAAAGAAATGCAGAAAATGTGACACATCAGCAGAACCGTCCTGGACAGTCCAGTACTGCGGGACTACTGCACGTCCCAGGGCTGGGCAGCCCCTCACAATGGGACACCCCAAAACGTGGCCACCAGCATCACCAGGAGGGCTCCTGTACCTCCCTTGCAGAGCAGCCCCACTACAAGCCCCTACTCTGGCAATGGGGCCGGCTGGGAGCTGCACAGCCCCACTGTGGGGCCGGAGAGACAGAGCCCACGGTGGGCACCAGGGAGCCGAGCTCCGTGTCCCCAATCCCCGCACCCCCAAACGCTGAGCTCTGCATCCCCGAGCCCCGTGTCCCCAAGTCCCAAGTTTTGCGTCCCCAAATCCCCAAGCACCCACCCCTGCATCCCCACCCTGAGCTCTTCATCCCCAAGCAGAGAGCTTCACACCCCGCACCCCCTGTCCTCAGGGACCCCGCGTCCCCCAGCCCCGCGACCCCCAGCACAGATCCGTGACACCCACCGGGGACATCGGGGGGGTGTGGGGGGGGTGGCCGCGGGGCGATGAGATCCTTAGGGATGTCCCATCCATCCCCTGGTCCCCTGTGTCCCCAAGCCCGGTGGCGGGGCGCTGGTACTCACCGGTTGCGGGGAGCAGGGGCAGGATCCCGCCGCACTCCGCTTGGGAGCGGGAAGCGGAGCGGGAAGCGGAGCGAGGTCTGCTCAGCATTAGCGCTGCAGCAACAGGAAATAGTTTGGAGGCGGCTGGCGGTCAGAGCTGAGCTGGAGCCAATGGCAGCCCCGTCCCAAAGCCGAGAGGGGTGCGGGGCCGGGGTTCATCCCGCTCCCCCGGGACGCTGCCTTGGACACAGCTGCGGGAGCCGCCCTGGAGCTGCGGGAGGTTCCAGCCCCATCCAGGCGGGATCAGACGGAGCCTCCCTGGACTGCTCGGCACTGCTGGACCCTGGGCTGGGGGGCACCTGAGGGAAGCCCCAAAGGTTGCTGACCCCCAGGGAACTGCTCCAGCCCTGGGCTCGGCCTCACAGCTCCATGGGGACCCCCGCACCCTGTCACCCACCTCCCCAGCCCAGCAGCCCCCCCCCCCCGAGTCCTCCATCCCACTCCCCCCCCAGTCCCCATCCCACTCCCTGCAGGGTCTCTGCATGCTGAGCTCTGGGTATGAAGTTTTATTGCCGACATGCAGGAGTAGTTTTGATGTAGTACAAAAATAATGTCTTTATACAAATTTTTTTTTTCCTCTTTTTTTTTTTTTTTTTTTTCCTTTTTTTTCTTTTTTTCTCCTTACAACAGGCTCTTTCCCCCAGTGCCACCCCTCTGCCCACACCCCCAGTCGCTCCAGCCCTCCCTGCACCACCCCCTCTTCCAGTTTGCTTTAATACAAGTGTGATTTACTGGTGATGACCAGGGTACAGGAATACAGGGTATGATACAGCCTTGCAGAGTCCCCACAATATTGCTTTAACTTTTGGGAAAAATAAAATAAAGAGGTGAAAAAAATCCAGATAGAAAGAGCCCCTCAGGGGCTGGGGGGTCAGAGCCCCAGGGATGCTCAGGACTTAGGGGGGGGGGGGAGGAGAGGGGGGTCCCTGCTCTGGTGCTGGTGGCACAGGGGGTGATGGGCACAGGCCAGAGGTGCCAGGACAGACCAACCATCGTAACAATAAATAAGGCAAAGACTTCAGGCTACTGGCTCAGCTGGCTGGGGTGGGTGTGACTGCTCTGGGCTGTGTTAGTGTTCACAATTCCCTGCCTGCCCGCTGCTGGGCGAGTTCTCAGGCAGGAGATAATGCCCAAGGCTGCCAAGAAGTTTCAGGTCAATCCCTATGTCCCCACAAAGACACCTGGAGGTTGGCCCAGGCTAGACACAGTCCCCAGCCCCAGCCCAGGCAAGAGAAGGCAACACACTACACACAGATCTGCTGCACACCCCCTGCCCGTGCTCACCACAGCAGCATTTCCCATCCCTGCTCACACTTCTCCCCGTGCCCAGCCCCAGGTTGGCAGAGGAGGGTGATGGAGCAGGGGCAGGAGGCAGCAGGAGCCCTGGATCTCTGTGTGAGAACAGTTCATCTGGCAAGACAGGCATCCAGTTCACAAAATGAGGCTCAGAAACAATCGTCCCTGTTCTCAGCACAGGACATGGCTCCTCCAGTGGCACTCTGTGACAAATCAGGACGTCCTTCCCCCGCCTCAGCGCCCCGGGTCTGCATGGTGAGGCTGGGATGGCAAGATAAACTGGGGAACAAATACAGTAGAGACTTCAGCCAGCCCCTTCCTAATTCTAGGCAGATTATTTTGGGAAGCTTTTTCACATTATAACTCATATATTATATCTGTACCACAACTGAAGTGTGAAAAACGCTAAGTCAGAATTAATGCAACTTTAACTGCACCTTAGATAAGCTACTGAAAAATAAGATTAAATCATATATCCTTATGAAACTAAAAGAATCAGTGAAAGGTGGGAAAGAGGTCAGAGGCCACGCTGGGCCCAAGTCCTGCAAAACCTCTGAAGTGTGGACAGGATCTGCCCGTGCAGGGATCACCAAGCCCCGCTCAGACCCCCGGCTCCTGGGGACACTGCAGCCCCAGCACGGCCACCCAGGGTCAGACAACAGCCAAACCAGGTGGCACGTTAAGGACAGAGAAAGATTTGATGCAGGTGAAGTGGGAGGTTTCCAGGAATTCTTCCTTGCTAAGCCCCCTGCCCCCCATAAATCCAAGCTTATTCAAACCGTACGGAGCGAATGCGGGCAGCCGACTCCGTGCTGCAGAGCTGCCACTCTTGTGCCAGCAAACCAGCTTCACCCTGGGTAGTCTTCTCCTTTCCCACAGGCTTTGCTCGATCCAGAGAACAGCATGGTTAAAAAGACAAGAGAGGTAGATTACAGTCATGATTAAAAGCAGATTAGTCATCTAGGCTTCGATTTAAAAAAAAAAACAAAACAAAAACCAAACAGATTCCAGAAGATGCCAAGAGGTTGCTGCTTCCAAAACTATCTTTGTCAAAAGTCTTCTCCCTCCAGAGCGAGTGTGAGTGTGTGTCCCTGAACAGAGCTCAGAAGAATTGCTACATTATTCTCCATCACGGGACACCAGTATTGCTGTTGAGCTGTAGTAGGCGATGTGAAAGGCAGACTGCAGGGTGGTGCTTGTGCTCTTCTCCATGTGTGGGAAGCTACTTCCGAAGGTACCTCTGGGCCAGGATAGCTGCATCCAAAGGGTTCATGGGCTGAGCATCGTGGCCCAAGCGTCGCACGGGGGGGATGTTCCCAAACTGCCGCTTCTGGAGGAAGCTCTTGGCCTCATGCAAGGTGTTCTTCTCCTCAGCCAAGAGCAGCTGCTGCCTCATGTAGTTCTCAAACTCATACTGCGAGCACTCCTCTGTCACCTTCACCTGCAGGAGAAACACCCATCAGAGACACAGCAACAGCCCCACAACACCCCCCCGATAGCCCCGCGGTACCCAGAGTCCTACAGGGGGACTGGACCTGCTGCCAGACCTACAGGCAGGAGAGTCCCTGAGCCACCAGGGCCACCAGGAACAGGGGGATGGAAACCTCGGCAGTTCAGCCCAACCCTGCCAGATATTCCCAGGCTGCAGCTGTCTGACTCCCATCCTCACACCCCCCCAGCCCAGCAGAGGGATTTGTGACAGCAGCACTGGACAGGGCTCACAGGCAAAAGCTTCTACGAAGCTGTCCCCAGGCAGTGAGGTCACTGGCTGCCACTTCCAACACAAAAATAAACTGGCAAGAAAACAGGATGTTTACTGCCATGGCAGAGCTCACTGGAGAGCCTGAGCCTCTTCCCTGCTCCCCCAGCTGTGTGAGGGTGGGAGCACTGCTGAGGAGGAGGAGGGGGCTGCCAGCTTCCCCCGGGCCAGCTGGATGGACCCCCCTCCCAGCAGCACCATCCTCCCTCCCACTGTGACAGGCACAGCCAGGACCTCATCACCCTCCCCAGTTTGGGGGCTGCCCCCTCATTCCATCACAGGCAGACCCAGGGCAGGGGCTGGGTGAGAAGGGCAGTGGGAACACCCACCTCCTGGGGGTTTTCAGGATTAGCCACTTGGTCGTCGATGTCTGGCACCACTTGCAAAGGGCCACTCAGTGAGGACATGGACTGCCTGGGGGGAGAGCAGAGTGTCAGGGACAGGGAGCCCTTGCAGGCAGTGTCTGCATTTGGCTGCATCTGTTTGTGCATGTAAGATACCCCTAATCAGCAGACCTCCTTTAAAAAAAAAAAAAAAATCAGATCTGGGGAGCACAATGGGGGGCCCAGCAGCAAAGGCCCTGATGCCCCCTGGGTCTGTCATGCAGTGTTCTGGCTTTACAGACTCCAACCTTGGCCACAACAATCAGCATTTGTACAAGCCACCCCGGCTGTACCCATCAGCAGACACCAATGGCTGAGACACGATGGGATTTAAAGACCTTTTTCACAGTTCCCAGGAGCCCTCCTCTGGTATCCTGCTGGCCACAGCTGGGCTAGCACAGCCCGTGCCCAGAGACACCAGGGCCTCTCCTCACACATACCACGATGCTATGATGGAGCTGAGAGAATCCAGCACTTCAGAAGCTGTCAGGCGCTGCTGCGGATCCAAGACCAAGAGTTTTCGGATCAAGCACACAGTGTTCTCTGAGACCCGTCCATCCCTGGGAGAGAGAAGGTGGTGAGCCCTGTGCAGAGGCAGCAGCAGGACAGCTGCTGGGAGCACCCAACAGGGACAGGAGAAGCCAGGAGAGCCCAGCTCTGTACTCACTCCGGGATGGTGTACTCGGCAGCCTTGATTTTTCGGAAGAGCTCCTGAGGTATGCTGTCGTAGAAAGGGAACTGCCCATAGAGCATGGTGAAGAGCACCACACCCAGAGCCCACATGTCACTGGGTTTGCCACGGTATGGCCGTCCTGCAGGGAGCAAGGAGACACAAAAGCAAGAGGCTTTACCAACACAGCTCGCCTCTGCAGCACACTCGTGGGAAAGGCACCGAGATAACCTCTGCACGGGACCCTTTTTTCCTCAGCGTTCACCAAAACACTCAGGGCTTCCTATGGTGAGACACCAAGAACCTCCAAAAATACATCTGACAAAAAACAAACTGTTCAGCTCCACAGAGATGTCCTTCCCTGCCCAGCAGCCTTGATGTGATCTGACAACATCCACGGACCAGAAACCCTGAGCACTGCTGGAGATCCCCTGTCCCTCCCCTTGGCTGTCCCAGCAGAATCCCTGAATCTCAAAGGCTCCCAGGATGCTGCAAATCCAGGACAAAGGAGAAGGGAACATCAGGGCCAGCGAGCACAGGGAGGCAGGGAAGGAAGTCTGAGAAGAATGCTTCTCAGGTACAGAGTGGCCATGCTCAACAGCAGCCTCACCAGCCAGCTGTCCCCAGCACACCCCAGGACCCACTGGGGGGACTGGGGCTGCAGAGCCCCCTGGGTCACACAGTAAGTCAGCAAACAGCAGTGTGCACGAGGGTCAAGAAACTCAATTCCAGCACTTGTACCACAGCACAGGACTGAGGGAATGACTTCCTCTGACTCACACAGTGAGTCACGGCTGCAGCATTTGTTATTTGGACTAATTATTCTTTGCTTTATATGCTCAAAAAAAGGCACCTCTCCCTCCCTCCTCCAGCTTTTCCTGCGGTGACATTTCAGCAGCCATAAAACACAAGTCATCTCCTAGCAGAAGACAGCTTCTCCTGGAGACCTAAAACAATGATTAATTCTTCAGGCGTTTCAGCTTCCTCTGGCGGCACAGACGGAGGGGCTCAGGGGCTGGGGGGGTGGTGAAGCCCGGAACGTCCTCAAGTAACTTTTCCCTGGATTCCTGGGGGGAGCTACAGACTGAGCCACTTTGGAACAGCCTTTTCAGAAGCACAGGCTGCAGGGAAGTGCTCTCCACAGGGATGCTTGACTGCAGGGTGATTACACCCGAGGGTCAGGCCAGGTCGTGAGATGCAGAGATGGTATTTGTGAAGCCCCTCGCAGGGTCCTGAGCAGACTCAGCTGTCAGGGAGGTCAGCAGGCAGCTTGCTGTGTGTGTCCAGTCAACCCAGACATCAGAGGAAATGCAGGGGCTGGCAGCCCTGCTGGCAGGGGGGTGACAGGGCTGGAGTCCAGGACAGAGCAGCACCTGGATGAGCAGAAGGAGCAGCTCTAGACAGCCCCTACCAGACAGCAGCCACTTGGGCTGCAACTGCTCAGAGCTCCCGCCAAGCACTTGGCTCATATCATCCATCTGGTTCCAGAGGCCTCAGGATATCCTGCAGAACAGGAAAGGCCTGCAAAAAACACAGGTCCCACCTCCCTGCCTGCCTCTGCTCCTTCCTGGCTCAGTCCTGCCCAGGAGGGAAGCAGCCTCCAACCTGCCAGGCAGATCACATCAGAAATGCTCGGCTGCATTGCTGCTGCTGCTGCCTGTAAATTGACATCATGGTGGGATTTGGACCAATGGCCTCTTAAGACCCAGGGATTCACCCACGGCTGAAGCAAAGCCTCAGGAACAAGATTCAGACCTGGGAAACGGAACATCTTGTCTGCAGTTGGACTTACTCAGGGACAGACAGGGAATTTTTAATCAGCTTTGAAGTTCAGCCTTAAGAAAAGTTACTCTTGCTCTCTCCCTCCGTATTTTCTCACTTGGAAAAACAAAGTCTCAGAGTTGGAGAGGCTGTGACGGAGGGCAGGTAGCACCCATGCCTCTCATCTGTTATGAGGAAGCACAGATAAAAGAAATGGGTGCCAGCTGTGGGGCTGTGAACTGGTGCCAGGGGGGTTCCTACCGCTGAGCACGTCGGGGCTGATGTAGGCTGGGCTCCCCCGCTGGTCCTTCAGCAGGTCATCCTCACTCACCAGGTGCTTCCCCAGACAGAAGTTTGTTATGGTTATTCGGTGAGTCCTGGGAAGGATGAGAAGGCATCAGTAAACAAGGACCATAGTGCATGAGCCCAGTGACACAGTGTCCCCCCCATGCCTGCCCCACACTTCTTGCTTATGTGTGGCCGGCAGAGGGGATACAGGTTCTGTACAACCACTTTTGTGTTACTCAAGCAGTTTTCCCTGATCTGCAGGACTGTTCTTCACAAGCAGAACAGAGAAAGTGTAATCAACATCCAAAAATACTCCTACAGAAAAGGCAGGTACCTGCAGTTTTGGCAGTTTCTCCAGTGAGATAGCTCTTACTTCCCTACACTATTGCCAGCTCCAATTGATGATTTTTTCCAGGGAAAATGAGCTCAGTGCAAAACTACTATCACATGAAATCTTCCATGTCACTCAGATTTTGAATTTTCATGTACAACTTAAAGGACTGAGTAGAAGAACAGTGTCTAGAATATTTCTATATTCTTGAAAAGCATTACCCAAGTACAGCCTGTGAGAATGAATTCAGTCAGTCACAATACCCAGCAAATATTTCCAGAAAGTCTAAGAGACAAGTGAAATAAAACCAAGTGTGTGTTAGCAATGGAGAGTTGATTATTAAGAAAGACAAGCTTGTGTTTAACAAGTGTTAGCTTCAACTGTCAAGAGACCTCCCTGGCTGAATAGCAATCTGCAGGATTTGTTAAGGATTTAAAAGACTGAATGTTCTAAAGGACACTCAGACGTTCAGGATTGCTTGGTTTTATTTAGTCACTGAAATTTGATCTAATCTGTAATCACCCAACTACTGCACTGCTTAACTGGAAAACTTGAGAGGCTTTAACATCCACATCTTGCAGGGGACAAGGTATGAGGGACCTTCATTAGCCCAGGGTGTCAGAGGCCAGAAGAGGACCTTGCAGGAATAGGTAGCTGCCTTCACTCCCCTGCTGACAGAGAAGACCTGGCTCCTCTGTGAGCACGGCTGGAACAGAACAAACATTTCTGATCAGCCCAAGTGACTGCTCCTCTCCATGGTGATCTATTCTTACACCTCACCCACCCTTTCAGATGACTCACTGCTCTAGAGGCTACAGCTTTTCCTCACTCCAGCTGATGGTCTCTGCTAGTAGAAAGCAAAAACACAGCATGTAATGCAAAGAATGACTTTGGCAGGCGTGCTCACAAAGCTTCCAATACCTCCCCCTTCCTGCGAGCAGGGCCCCTGTGTGCAGCAGGAGCAGTGGGATGCTCCACTGCACTTTGCCCAAAACAGAAGGGAAGCTCAGGGTGGATCCTTTAAGGCAACAATATCTGTCTGCCCCCTCATTGTGATGAGAGTCAAAGAAGCAAATCGAACAGATTTATCTTGAAGCAGCTCTATAGAAATGACTTAAACCAATTTACAGGTGGCCCTGAAATGCACCAGCTGCTGTGTGGGGAACCAAGGCATTCAACCTCAGCAGGTAAAATCCATTTGCTTTCAAACAGTGTTAAGGAGGAGAAAAAAAGCAAGTTGTGACTGCAAGTGTGCTCTGTACAGGCTCTGGAAGCCTGCAGACCTAAACCCTTCCAGTTTTTTATTCATTCCCCAGAAAACCAGACAGTGTGAAAAGAACGAATTCCACTCATTCTTAAAGTCAGTACAAAATATTTAGCCAGTAATGTAATACTGCAGGACAAGAGCAGAGTATCTGAACTGGAATTAGCTTGCCAACTAAATCACTGCATAACCCAAGACAACAAAGCAGCTCCAAGGAGCCACCAAGCACAGCACACACTGCTCCAGCTGCTCTTGGGCCCCAGGGCTGCTGCTGACTCTGCTCCCTCCCTGCCTGCACAACCCCCATGGCATAGGGGACATCAGGGCCTTGTGAACAGAGGCTTCCATCAAACCAGCTCCTGGGAACAAGGAAGCTATTTCAAGCACAAACATAGACTAGACAGAAGAACTTTTGTTTAGATAAGTAAATATTTTACTGCTAGTGAAAACACAGCAGTGCAACAGTCAAAGATTTAACACTGCTGTGATTATAGTACAGACTGCAGTGCTGGGAATTCCTTTAGCACGTTGGAAAGTGACTTAATGTGAACTGAATCAGTAAATGCAGTATTTCTTTAGCAGGTCTCTCAATTAGTATAGAATTCAGTTTTCAGACGTTAGAATCCAAAAAAAAGAAGTGCTGACAAGGGGTCACAAAGCTTGGTGGAAGAGTGAACTATCAGGGCTGGGCTCAGTTCAGTTTTGGAGATTAACTCATGTAACTTTGAACTAGATTTGCATTTCTGCTCAGCCTGCTTCCACTTCCCCCTCTCTTCTCACATGAGAGCACTCTCAACAAAAGAGTTGCTGCCTTTGATTGTGTTTTTAATAGAAACCTGCATGGGGAAGAAACATGAGGCAACTGCCAGAACAGCAGCTTTCCAGCACACTTACCTTTTGTTTAGCACCATGTTTCCTAGTTTCAAGTCTCTGTGCACAATATTTTTCTGTAAAATATATAATAATATAATGTGAGCAAAAGCGTATTTGTTATAGTAATCTAAAACTGACACTTGGACAAAAGCACTGAGTATCTTTTGAAATTATGTCAACTTCATTCTCAGAAATAACCTTGATCAAGGTTTCAAAGTCAGGCTGCACCCCGGGTGCTTTGGGCACTTCTTTTGCCATTCTGGTCAGACCAATACAATAAACATTCCCTCTAAGGATCCATGTTTCCCTGCCCTGCCAAGGAAGGATGGGTGTCCCTTGTCACAAGGTAAGCAGTCAAACATTGGCAGAGTCTGTTTTTGTTAAAATAATTTCTAGCTCATTGATCTCAAACTTGTAGCCTGAGGTTCTGATCTCAGAAATCAATTCTTACATTGTGATTTATTTCACTTCAACGGGAAACAGCCTGAAGTGTTTCCTGCATTTGATTAGCCTCTGCTCTCCTCTTCCACCTCCCCTTTCTGAGGTTCCTGACACTGCCCTTCACCTGATCTGCATCCAGTCCAGCTGGCCCTGCTCCACAGTCAACAAACACTTTGTTATCATCAAGAAACGGGAGGGGAGAGGCAGGGAATGCTCTTTTATGGCTTGGGGCATGAGGTCTTACACAGAACACTGTTACAGGGAAATAGCTGAAACACCCATCCTCTGTCACCTTGTCACCACCTAAGGTTTAAAGCATCTATTACACTAAGATGGGAAAGCCAAGCCTCCCAGCACTGGAAGGGATAACAAAGATCTTACCTTATGTAATGCTTCTACCACTCGTACCACATCATAAAATATCACTACTGTCTCCCGCTCACTGAGTCTCTTCTCCTTAATGACATAATGCTGCAGATTGATCAGATCTGCTGTTTTGTCACTGAAATCATGAGCACAGAGGCAGTCTAACACAAGACAAATGCGCTTCTTCATTTTTCTGACCATTCTGTTGGCTTCTAGATCTTCTATAATTTCACAAGCTCGGTCCTACAGGGAGGCAAACCAACGAGTTCAGGAAAGCTACCTGGGCATATGGACTTACATGCAGAGCACTAGAGAATAAATAACTCCCTGGTGATCCCAAAATAAGCAAATGCAAGCACTGTGCTTGATCTTTGCCCCAAGCTGGGATTTCAAAAAGACAATACATGATCTCTACTTCAAGAGGCCAGAGGGAGTCTGTGCTGTTTCAGTGCATGTGGATGCCAGCACTGAGGCTGTTCCATACACAGACACCTTTAGACACAGCCTAGAAAAAAATCTACCATGGCACAGACTGTGACTAGGAGGGGTCCAACACATTATTAATGAGAAGAACAGAAATCTTATGACACAAGTAGCAGTTCTTCTGTAGCATTACACAGGACACAGTTGGACATTTGGCTTATTGAAGGCAGAGTGCAGACAGCCTCAAGTCAAAAGTCTGTTCACAAAATTTAACCAGCAAGCACAGAAACACCAACATCCAAACCAGTAAATTCTCTCACCCATCACATCTGTGAAGAGCTCTGATGGTGTTAAGAGCAACACAGCTCACTCACAGAGACACCAACCAGCACACTGACTAGTTGAACTTGCTGAAATCATTTCTTGGCAGTTTGTTCCCTCTTACAAGTCATCACAAAACAGTACAGAGAGGAAAGCACAAATTCAGTTCTAGAAGGTGCTCTGTGGGCACAGATTAATTAGCCAGTGGAGCAGCTCTTTTCCCACTTGAAGAGGACACTACTGAGTACCTGTCCCATTTTGTCCCCTGTTCTCCCATTTCCCAAATCCCAAATCCCATATAACTCTCAAAAGCCCCAGCAGTGATTAACCTCAGCTGGGAATCCTGCACACACAGAGCAGTGGGGTCAGCAGCAGCTGTACATTAAACAAAAGCAGCTCAAGCCAATGGCAATTACTGGCACTCCAACCTGGATGGTGAGCAGCAGTACCTGGAAGAGCCCATGATGATGAACCACTCCTTCCTGGTTGTGGAGCAGGGAAAGGAGAGAATACTCTGTGTGCAGCAGCATCTTGCCCTGGCGCTCCTCCTGGGTTTCTATTCCTTTATCGCCCCTTTCTTCTAAGGTGAGAATCTTCAGGAAAAGGGAAAAGATCTTTACAGCTCCCAGAAAAACCCAAAGGCCCCCAAACTTCACATTTTAGGCATTCACACGTGTTTCACAGCTGATGTAACTGTGGCAGCGTTTGCACACTTGCCCTAGCTGAACTAACAGCAGTGCAGAGCACAGCACATGCTTGATGAAGCCCAAAGAGCAGCTCGGGGAGCTTTTTGCTCATATCCCAAGTGATTTGTCCCCACTGGAGCCACCCCCACGGAGTGGGGGCAGAGCAGAGGAGATGAGAAGGCTCCAGAAGAGCAGCCAGAGAGGCCTTGCCTTGGGGCTAATCTCAACACCAGATCTGGAAGCTGCTGAGGGGAAACTCCACAATCACCTCCACAACCACAAGCACCTCCATCCTGACAGCTGAAGAGCTCTGAAGACCTGGAAGCCCTGAAGTTTGCTTACCTTTAGCTGATAAAAGTCATCTGTCCCATCCTTTCTTGCCAAACACTGAACAATACTTGGCACAGGGGAGTTACCTAAACGTGGACCTAACAGCACAAAGCAAAAACAGACTTGTTTTCCTCTAAGCAGCAATGACTAATTCAGGGTTACATCAGTGTGCAAGTGTCATGCAGTTTACATTAGTTTAAACTAAGTTCCTTTTTTTTTTTTTTTTTCAGGAGACTAAATGTGTTTCCCCAAATTACAACCTAAAGAAAAAAAAAATGATACTGAACTCTGAAGCCTTTTTTGGACAGTACTTCATTTGTTCACTGGAGAAACATTTAACAAAAGCCCACACATAGCACAGCTGATTTCAGAAATTCAAATTTCTGCATGCCTGAACTACACAGCTTTTACATTTACTAGCAACACCCATGGTAACTGCTATTACCACACCTCTGAACCCAACTGCCACCTCGGCAGGGATGGCTCAGGTATGCAGAGCAGTCCCAATTTCAAGTTAACATATAGCCTCCACTCTTCAGTTTAAATCAATCAGCTTCCAATTGAGTATCCATTGGCTTCCACTGTGAAGTCCAACTGTTTTGACAGTTTATATAAGTAGTTCAGAACTAACAACTGTTCTAGCATCCCCCAGAAGGTAGCAGAGTGGTCTTGCTCTGGCACACACCACTTATCATGACCACTACTGCACTGTTAAGTAACCACATGCTGATTCCACAGTGAATTTCAGGCAAGCAGGGTTGAACTTCTCTAAACAAACACTTCTTTAACAAAGTTTAAGAATAGAGTTATAAGAAAAAAGTTTAAAATCAAGGGCACATAGTTTTCTTAAAAGCCATGCCTGCCTTGCTGGGCTAGTATCACAGACCTCCTCAGCTTGGCCAGCTGCAGAAGCTCCAAAGGCTCCTGCTCTGCTACAGCAGATGAATTACACTCTGAGGTAAGACACTAAATTACACACCTGCTTTGCCTCCTTTTATAGCACCTCTTATTTGGGTTTTGCAATCAGCAGCTACCTTGAAAACTGAAAAAGAAAACCCTCCCTGCTTACCTAGAATAAAAGGGCCCGCTCGCTTGGCATTATTTCCAGAAATCCCTGCACAAAGAGCTTTTGCCTTAGTGGATGTTTCCCCAGCTCCTCTGTCTGATGCTCGTCGCTTCATCCTTGGCTCTTGAAAGAGAAAGAAAATCACATCTGATGAGCAACTGAGTTGATTTCTTATGCTCTCCCTTATTTTGCACTGGAAGGCTTTCACCTACTGACGCACTCATGTCTCTGCCTACTTGTGTTTCTGCAAAAAAAGCCATGGCTCATTACTGATAGACCACTTGTGGGTTGGAGGCTCAGTGCATTTTTGAAGGCATAAATCAGCCTCATTATTCAAAGCAACATTTCCTCCAACAGTTGTTTGAGAGACACAGTGGGAACAAGTCAAAATAATTAAAGCTTGTTTTACAGCAAAGACAAGTTTTCAAATTAACCTAGTCCAAAAAATTCTGTAAGGAAATGCCAAAATTATCTTCCTGTACGAGCATCTACTTCTGGTTCAGTCTATGAACATCTGGGGCTTCCTTCACTGAGGACTTCACACCCAGCACCACTGACCAAGTAACTCCAAAGGCTCAATTCTGTTCCTCAAACAGCCAAAAATGCACAAAATTGACCATAAAAACGAAAGAGAATCTGAGGTGGCATTGCAGAACCAAATCAACTCAACCTCTGTGACTAAAACACTACTTCCCCAAAGGAAAGTCTGGTTTCAGCAGAGCAGGAAAAGCCCCTCTGGCACTGCTGCCAGGCCAACTCCACCCTCAAACACAGACAGCTCCATCAAGCTCCTGGATTGTTCCCAGGACATCTCCTCCTCATCTTCACCTCTTGGAAAAGAGTTTCAAAGACTTTCACAGCTATCCAGGCATCAATGTTCATGCTCTAGCCTTTCAGAGGTTTTGGCTGTTTTGAGAGGGGTTGGAGAGAGGAGTAACTAAGCACAATCCATTTTCTTAGTCTGAGCAAGTCAAAACTGAGCCCCAGCAACCTTCCCCCAGAGGTTATGACAGCAGACTGGGAAAACCTTTTTTGGTTGTACTTATTTGTTTTCAGAAAGTCCCAGTGTTTCACCAGGTTAGAGACTGATAAATCACCATTCTCTGAATGAAGTTTACCCTCTGGCAGTCCCACCCTTTCTGTGGACACAAGAGTGATCTCATTGCATTAATTCATCCAACAGTACCTGTCACCAAGATCAGAGACAGCAAGAGAGATAAGGTGAGAAGCCTTTGCATCCCTGCACTGCTGACTTCCAGCTCTGACAGATGAACAGAACCAATTCCTGATCCTTGTTCTGCTCATTCCTGACCTAATGCTGGATTCTAAAATCTCCCGCTCCTTGCAACATCATCATCATCATCCCTGCTGGAAAAGTATGAGTAAGACTTCCATGGGAGAAACCCCAGTGCACAGAAACTCTGAGATAATGCCCCTTGTGCAACCCAGCAGGAGGGGGATCACTGGGATCACTGGAGGGGGATCACTGGGATCACTGGAGGGGGATCACTGGGATCACTGGAGGCAGATCACTGGGATCACTGGTGCCAACAGCGTTATCGTAAACAAAATAACCTGAGGACTCACGTAGTTCAGCATCAACTGTATCTTTACTCTTCTTCCAAACTAGGTTTTCCAACGTCTCAGGAGACAGGAGTCATCACCTTGGAGAAGGCTGGATGGTCGAAAGGTCGAGGACTCTGTAATGTGAAATGAGATACACTTGATGCTGTGGTTCTGGATTATTCTTGATTACGATAACGTGGGATGCACCAAGACCTGGGTGGTTTGACACTTCTGTGCTTGGCTTGGCTTAGAAAAGGCCTGAAAGCTCATGATATCAGGTGAGAGATTAAAAGGGTTCTTGGAATTCAGTCCCCAAAGAGTCACAGGCCCTGCACAGCCAGACAAATACAAGTGTCAACAATCTCCAAAGGCATTTTGTGATGGGAGACAGACTTCAGAGCAGAAGCAACACCTTCTCCACATCAACCTCTCCCACACACTACAAGCCTGCCTCTTTTCAACAGCATGTTAAATACACCCAAGTTAACAACAGTGCCACAACAGAACCTTCAGGACTGGAAGCTGTTTTTTATCACGGTAAGAGTTAATGCTCCAAGTCTGGACTTGAGCAGAGAAATTTCAGCAAATGGCACAGAAGAATACACAGAGGATCACTGCACATGGATTTCCTCCTCACACACAGTGAGCAGAGGGCAAATAAGCAGCAAGTGGGGTCCCACAAAGGTAGCATGGCTGAGATTTAAAAGAGCCCAAAGGTGAATCTGGGACTTTTCCGTGAGAGGCTGCGAGATGCACAGAGCATCCCCCAGCCCCTGCAGCAAAGCCTCTGCCCACAGGCAGCCCAGCAGACAGCCAAGACTGCCCAGTGCTCAAGAGTGAAAAAAAATAAAATCATTTTACCAGCAGGATCAGTCTGAAGAGAGGGCAATCAGCAAGGAACCAGAATAAAACCACTCATCCCTTAAAACACTCCATCCTAGGGACAGGACCATTAGATATTGATGTGCTGGGTTCACCACCACCCCCACCTCCTAAAAGCAGACTGTAAAAAGTGAATCAAACCACCCCCACTCCCTGTCCTACCATCTGTAACAAAAATGGTCTCTCTCACAGACAAACTTACAAGTCTAGCAAAAAAATTAAATATTTAACAACTTTAATGCAATGCATGTGATATATCCAACATCTAACTGGTGAAGTGTCTGAAGCTTCTTCCTGTGCTAGCTATGGTTTTAACAGAATTATTAATACAATAATTTGGAGACCTAGATGTAATGTCTTTTAATTATGTAGCTTAAGGAAATTGTCCAATTCCCAAATTACCGGATGATGTTCCAGTGCCCAGCACAACAGCAAAGGAAAGCAAGAGAGGAGGAAACAGAGCTTTTCATCTCTGATTAAAGAAGAAGCAGGTCCTAATAGCTGGAGCAGGAACCAAAAAATACCTCTGGGGCGTTAACAGGATTACTCAGCAGCACAGAAACTGGTTAAGACACTGGAGCAGCTGATACAACCTCCACAACACTTTCTGTTGCTTTATCTTGCAGCAAGAGGGGGATGGGTGAGTTGGTATTTACACTTTCCAGGGCAACCCTGGAGGTGTCTGACCTTCTGCCACAACGAGCTGATCCCTGCCATCAGTGGGATGAGCTGGGAGCCCACCAGTGCCTGCTGGAGCTGATGGCTGGGGAGGATCAGCTGCTCCAGGGAGCTGAAGCCAACCTGCCCCTGAGAGCCTGGACGTGGCAGGAGCAGCTCCTGGCACCTGAAACCTGCCTGGGGCTCCCAACCTGGGGGGGAAGGAGCTGGGGCTGGGTGGGGGTGGCAGGCAGGGGGGTCAGGCTGCAGATCACCTCCTCCATGGGCTTCCTCACCAGGCTCAACACCCCCGTGGTGGAGAGGCAGGACCAGAGGCAGCACAGTGGGCAGGCTGGGGGGGGCTCAGCAATCCTCAGTTCTCCACCTCCCACCCCAGGGAACAGAAGAGCTGCCACCCAACCCAGCAGCACTGCTGCCCAGCTCTCTCTTCTGGGAGCCAAACACTGCCTGCAGCATTTGGGGTGAAGCTGGAGACCCCATCCAAGGGTTTCTGTCCCACCCTCCTCAGCATCTGCAAAAATGAGCATGGTCAGGCTGCACCCTTCACCACCTGACTGCACACTGGGCAGTATTTATCAGTGATGATGAATCAAAGTTCACATCTAAGCCTGGCTCATGGCAAATCCCAGTTCTCAAGAAGCAATGTTGGACCTGACCTGAAAATCTACATAAATGCTAACATTAAATGAGGAAAACCCAGAGCATGGTTCTGCTCCCCAGCAGAAGAACAAGCAGGTTGGTGTTGCTGTGAGGAGCAGCAATCCCAGAGTGTTTCCACACACCTTCCCTGGGCAAACCCAGCTGGGGACAGCTCAGACCCGAGTCATCAGCATTCCCAGGGACAGAGGCTCAATTCCCATTGGAAAAAGTTCCCCGAGAAGAGGCGGAGTTGGGATCAGCTGAGGAATCCTGGCTGGGGGATGAGAGGGAACATTTTGCCAGGCAGATCCCAAGCCAAGCAAGGAGCAGCCCCCAGGGTGGGCTCCCCTCATGCTGCAAAGCACCTGGGCAGATTCACAATACAGGAAAATCAACTTCACCAAAGGCTCTGGAATTTTAACCGTTCTGTAAGAGAAGTAACAACACACACACACACATACACACAATAAAAAAAAAAGAAATGCCCATCAGATGACTCAGAGCCACCACTGCAACCCATGTACCGCTGCGTGAGCCCTTCCGGGAAGGGAAACCTTCTCCAGAAACAGCAGAGCCCTGACTCAGAGATTTCTTGGAAAAGCAGGGAGACTCATTCAATCTTCTTCCCTAAGTGAGAAGTTTGCTCAAAACCAGACACAGGGTTCCTCTGGACAAAAGGGAAGGAAGAACCCCGAGGCACTGGGGCAGCAGGAGGGGCTGGGGCTGTCAGAGGGCACAAGGTAAAGCACAAACTCAGCAAGGGAGCCACAGGATAACAACTCCTGCTGAACCAACCCACCAGAAAATCTCCTTCCCCAGCCCAACCTGCCTGTTAGGTTAACCCCTGGTTTATGTGAGCAAGGCCCAGCAGCACTGGAGAAGCTGACGGGCACCTTGCAGATGTCCCACGTGCAGCTGTGGCCAAACTCCAACTTCTCAGGGACAAAAACGGCTTCCACAGGCCAAGTCAGACATCAGGGAAAGCAAATTCCTTCCTGGCCCCCTCCAGGCAGCTGAGGAAACTGTGAAGCACAGGATTCCAGCAATGTAATTACAGTGCAAGCAAGCAACAAGCTGGGCTTTCTTTAAACCCTTCTGATGCATCAACACATGAGATATCCAAGGACTCATCTCTGGGAGTTCCCTCTTTGGTTACATAAATACCAACTTCAGCTTAACTCCTTCATGCTGAAGCACAAGCCACATCCACCAGGAGAGAAATCCCAGCTCCAGCCCAACATCCCCACAGCAGGGGCTCCTGCAGCAGGGCACGGGGCAGGAGAAAAGCCTGGAAATGCAGGGACAGCCCCTGAGATCACATCACTCAGCAGAGATCACACCATTCCCCCGTGGTCAGTACCTGTAAAGCCACCACCAGGTGAGATGTGTATCACCTGGCAAGGTTTTATTTCTTCCTTGCAGCTTATGTTACTGTGTACACTTAATATTCCATAAATCCACCACAGAAGGACTTTCCTCATGCGCACAGAGATTATCTCATGACTCACACACGTGCTGACACTTTCTTTACAGTGAGGTGTGGCTGCTGTTTTTAACAATGATCTACTCCTCTAGCCCTAACTAGATAGAAACACATTTAAGTTATCTGTGTGCACTGCCACGCTAACATTCTGAGTTCTGGGGCATGAAAGCACCCAGACAGACACTGCCAGTTCACAAACGGGTACCTGACTGGCAAAAAAAGACTGTTTCACATAGAAAACATGAATGGGCACAGAGACTCCTCCAGACTAGCAAGTGCTCCCAGCACAAACTGTAAAGCCCAGAGCAGTGCTGAGTCTCTGCAGCCAGCTAACAGCTGAGCACAGTGGGCAGTTGAGGCAAAATCAATGGGGTTGTCCTTAATCAAAGAGCAGCTAAGTGCTGGTGAGGCTTCCCTCTGTGTGGTTTCAGAAGGAGATGATTCTGTAATAACCTGAGGATGAAAGCAGCTGAAGATGAGGGTGCATTTCAGTAATGCAATTCTGTGAGCAGACCATCTGCACGGATGCCACAGACAAACAAGAAAGGGATGAAGCAGAAACTCTCTGGCACTGGGGGGACACATCCTGACCCCCCCCACACCCTGGCAACCCAACCACCCCTCCCTGCACCCACCTCTGTCCCTCTCCTCTAACATCTCCCTCAAAAACACGGGGTGCCCAGCACCCCCTGAACCCCCCAGGGCTGGACCAGCACCAGAACCTCTCTCAGTGAAGCCACAGGAGGTGACAGAAAGAGGCTCCGAGGGCCGGACACCCCCCGGCTCCCTCCTTATCTCCTCCCGGGGAGCCGGACGGGAAGGACGGGGCCGGTTTCTGGAGCAGCTGGGATGCCTCCGGGGGTTACTCACTGCTGAGACACCCGGGACACAGAGCTCCCACATTCCTACAGGAGGAAATTCCTGCCCGGGCTGAAAGCGAAATCAGCACCGAAAGAGCTCCGGGGGCTCCCTGGGACGCTGCCCCGCACACCCCCGCCGCACAGATCCCGCACTGACATCCCTGGGCACCGGCACCACCGAGACCGCTCGGGACGCTCCCGGACAAGGCTTCCCGCGAGCGGGCGGGAGCCCCGGAGGGCACCACGGGGTCCCGGCATCACCGGAGGCCTCGGCCGAGCCCCTCCCGACCTACCGGCAGCCTGCGGGCCCCGCCGCCTCGGGACTGGCCGCCGGGAGGACGCTGCCCCGGAAGCCCCGAGGTTGCCGGACCGGGACCAGGCGGCCAAGCCTACACCGGACCCGGCGCAGAACGACGCCGCTGCCCACAGCGCCCGACCCGGCTCATCCGGGGCTGCCGGTAATGCCTCCGGTACCGCCCGTACCACCCGAACACGTCCGGACGCGCCCGGTCCGGTCCGTCCCATCCCCGCTCACCCATGGCCCCGGGGCCGGCGCGGCCGCCGCCGCCGCCTCCCGCAGCCCCACGCCCGGCGCGGCCTCCGCTCCGCTCCGCGGCGGCCACCTGACAGCGGAAGTGACGCACGCGCCACCGCCCCCCGCCGCCGCCGCCGCCATCCGCCTCCTGGCGGCCGGTGCGGGGAGCGGGAGGCGCTGATTGGCTGGCGGAGCCAGCGCCGGCTGTGATTGGCGGAGAGTGCGGAGGACGGGAGGGGAGATTTGCGGCAGCATCCGATTGGTTGAGACGCGGAGAGGAGAGGGAGGCAGAAGCGACAGCTGATTGGCTGGGGAACGACGACTCCGCCGCCGATTGGCTCCCGCTCGGGACGCCGCTGGACGGCGAAGGGGCTGGGGGGGGGCACGCGGGAGATTCGAACGCGCCGATTGGCGGAGAGGCGGGCGCGTTCCCGCTCGGCTCCGCCCCCCGCCCCGGCCACCCCGCACCTGCCCGCACCGCCGGTACCGATCCCGCGGCACAGCACCCCTGCGGGAAGCGAGTCCAGGGCGCTCCGTGAACCCCCCCGAGCCGCGCAGCACCCCCGGTGCTCGGTGTCACCCAGCGCCTGTGGCACCCCGAGCTGCGGGAGGGACGCGTGGTCCCCTCCCCACGCAGCTCCCCAAATCACCTCAGCCCCCGGAGGGACCCGGCAGGGACAGCGCCGCTCCAGGGGCAGAGGCACCGAGCTGGATAAAGAGCATGGGCTGAGGATCTGCTGCAGGGCTCTGAGGTGACAGAGGTGACAGCAGCCCCGCTCCCCGTGTCCTGCCCAAAGCACATCCTGCTGCTCTGTCCCCTCCATGCTCTGGGGGAATCTTCCTCTGCTCCTCTGCCCCCTGCTCCACACTTTCAGAATGGCAGGAGGGCTCTGCAGAGGGACCTGGGCAGGCTGGAGAGTTGGGCTGATCCCAATGGGATGAGGTTCAACACAACAACCCCATGGGGAGCTCCAGGCTGGGCACAGAGTGGCTGAGAGCAGCCAGGCAGAGAGGGACCTGGGAGTCTGGATTGACAGGAAGCTGAACAGGAGCCAGCAGTGTGCCCAGGTGGCCAAGAAGGCCAATGGCATCCTGGCCTGGATCAGGAACAGCGTGGCCAGCAGGTCCAGGGAAGGGATTCTGCCCCTGTACTCAGCCCTGGTGAGGCCACAGCTCGAGTCCTGGGTCCAGTTCTGGGCCCCTCAGTTCAGGAAGGAGATTGAGGTCCTGGAGCAGGTCCAAAGGAGGGCAACCAGGCTGGGGAAGGGATCCAGCACAAGTCCTGTGAGGAGAGGCTGAGGGAGCTGGGGGTGTTCAGCCTGGAGAAGAGGAGGCTCAGGGGAGACCTCATCACTCTCTACAACTCCCTGAAAGGAGGCTGGAGCCAGGGGGGGGTTGGGCTCTTTTCCCAGGCAACTTTCAACAAGACAAGAGGACATGGACTTAAGTTGTGCCAGGGGAAGTTTAGGTTGGATATTAGAAAGAATTTCTTCACGGAGAGGGTGGTCAGGCATTGGAATGGACTTTCCAGTGAAGTGGTGGATTCTCCATCCCTGGAGATATTTAAAAAGAGCCTGGAGGTGGCACTCAGTGCCATGGGCTGGGAACTGCAGCAGTGGGTCGAGGGTTGGTCCTGATGAGCTCTGAGGTCCCTTCCAACCCAGACAATTCTATGATTCTATGAATGGTGACTGTCCAGCAGGAAGCTGACAGGATGGACCAGGCCCAGGACCTCCCCAGCTGTGTCAGGCAGCAGCAGGGGCCAGGCCATGGTGAGCAGAAGGCAAAGCTGCAGCAGCAGGAGAGCTGTGGCTTGGGCCAAGAAGGGATTGTGTGGCCAGCAGAGGAGGGACAGGAGTAGCTGCCAACAAGACATTAAATGAGCCAAGAGATCAGAGACTCTTTAAAGTGGGGTTATTAATTACCAAACCCCAACCCTCGCCCCCCTTGGGCAGTCAGGGGAGCAGCAGAGCCCCCAGTCCCGGGGTTGGATGTCCGGGGTGAGGTGAGGACACGGCTGGGAGGTTGGGTCGGGGGGGGGGGGGGGGTCTGTCCTGACCCAGTTGTGGATCACTTGTGCTTGGTGCAAGGGAACTCCCTCCTGCCCTTGTCACGGCCCCCGAAGTAGCGGACCCTGTGGATGGCTTGCAGCTGCTGCTCGATGGTGGCCCTGATGTCCACCTCGTCGGGGATGTGGACGTAGCGGATGTTCCTGCCGGTGACAAAGAGTTCCTCCAGCTGGAACCCCCTGCCCTGCCTGTCCGTGAAGCTCACCTCGGACAGACGCACGTTCATGAAAGCGTCCACGTTGGTGACACGTCCCGTGGCCGTGCTCTCGTCGCGGAGGTCCACGGTGGTGACTCGGCCCCGCAGGCCCTGCAGCAGGATGACCAGGCTGTTCTCCGCGATGGTGCGTTCCTTCAGCGAGTGGCTGACCTCCATGGCGAGCCTGCGGGGCAGGGACACCCCCGCCTCACGCTCCCGCGCTCAGCTACCGCCCCCCGCACACTGGGGAGGGGGGGGGGGGAATCGCTGCCCCTTCCCCTCCCGCACCAACCTCCCCCACCGCCCACTCGCGGCCTCCACGTGCCCACCTTGCACGCGTGTGCAAAGCACCCCTCCCCACGCACACTCACGCACACTCACCGCGCACCCGCGCTCCCCGCCGGCAGGAAGGGGCGGCCCCGCCTGCGCATTGCGACCACCGCTCCCGCCCCGGTCCCGCCCCGGTCCCGCCCCGCAGTCCGTCCCTTCCCGGTTCAGAGCCCGTCCATCAGCGCCAGCAGATCCTCGCCCTTCTCGCTGCTCTCCGCGCTCGGTTCCGCCACTGCCAGCTCCCCCAGGATGCGGGAGAGCTCGGCCCGCCGGCCCGGTTCCTGCGGGAGACACCGCGGGTCAGCCCGGGTTTTACTGGGAGGGACAGGAATGTGCCCCCCCCCCCCCCTCCTCTGATAACCGGGGCCGTGCCCGGCTGCCTGCTGATGCCCGCAGACCCCCTCAGCCCCGAGCTGTGCCCCCCAGACCCCCTCACCCCCGAGCTGTGCCCCCCAGACCCCCTCACCCCCGAGCTGTGCCCCCCAGACCCCCCCAGCCCCGGGCTGTGCCCCCCAGCAGGTCGGTAACACAACTCCCTCCTCTGCAGCTAAAAGTTTGCTCTGGTATTTGTCAGGTTTTGAGTTCTCTTATTAAATGGTCACCAAATCCATGGGCTGAGCAGAAAATCTGCCGTGGGTTATGTAGGAGCTTAAGAGAAATGGGAAATAAATGTTTTTTTTTTTTTTTAAGCTCTGGGTGAGACTCAGGGAGACACAAGTGCCAAGTCAGAGATCTGCAGGGCTGTACATACCTGGGTGGCTTCTATGTTGACAACCTTGTAAGATAACTCCTCTGGTCTGGTCAGTGCAGCATGTCTGTGAAAAAGAGGAAAAGAATGCTTAATCTCATGAGGGCATACAAGCAAATTATAAAAATCAGATTTCATGAGCCCCCTGTAGCTGGGACAATGTCCCTATTCCTACTAGGCAAATTAATGCCATTGATTAATGCCATTAATTAATGATTATTGAATTCATTGATTGATGCCATTAATCCCATTAATTAATGCCATTGACCCAATCTGGAGACCTTACCCTGTCTAAAGATTTTTTTTTTTTTAGCTAAGTGTAGATCAGTGGGTATATTTCTGTAGTTGAGATTATAAGTAGGGAACAAAAAGTCTCATCCTGGCTATTCTGTCCCTGAGGCTGTGAAGGGTCAGCTCTCATCTCCAGGGCTGCTCATGTGGCACTACCCCCCATACCCCAAACAACCAGACCATACTCTTCCTCCTCGTCGTTTGTGAACAAGTTCAGTCGAAATCCTGTTTCACTCCCAGCAGGTTTCTTGATGTCCATACCTCCCAGCAGCCTGGCCAAAAAGTTGAGTTCTTCTTTAGCAAGAGGATTTGGGGTTCTGTTCTCCTGTAGAAAACATCCGTGGGTTTGTGGATCAGGTGACTGGGGAGATCAGGGCTGCAATAACTTTTTGTGTTTTCTGATGTGGCACAAATGTTCCTCAGAGTGATATAAATACATTTCTGTATGGCTATTGGTACAGACTGTGCAGATAACTAGTAATTATCAGCAGCATATTTACAATGGTTGCTTGAATTTATAGACCCAGGACAAGATAATTTTCCAGATAAATTGAACAGCTGGGAAACCTATAAAACCAGATTTCTGCTTTCTGGAGGGATTACAATAGGAAGAAAGTACCCCACGGCATAAGCCCGTGTGTAAGATTTTTTAGGAAAATGTGTCCTTTTCCTGGCTCAAAAGGGACTGTGGAGACTTGGATAGGGCTCTGAGGAGAACAACACAAGAGGTTCCCCTGAAGTTACCCTGTAACTGTAGACTAGGAAGGTGGTCATTGTTTCCCTGGAAAAGGAGCTGAACAAAGGGGAAGATTATGCAACTGCAGAATAAAGGATTTGGAGATGACAGATGTGGGCATCTCCTTCAGTGACCACATCTGAGAGGAGACAAGGGATGCAGAATGGAAAATTTGGTGAATGTGGTGAAACTGCTCAGAGGAAACCACATGTGGTGGCTGCAGGAGCTGCTGACACAGACTGGATAGGCAGTTAGCCAGTGGCAGGAACAAAATACTGACCTTTGCATGGGATGCCAAGTTTTTGGATGATCCTGACATGTGTGTCTCCACTGGCCGACTAACACTGTACCTAAAAGAAAAAACACATAAGGAAGAGCAACCTGTTACTTGTGTGAGGTACAGGAACAGGAGGAAGCCACACAGGATCTAAATAGGATTTTAGGATATTTTTCTGATGACTGTAAATAACTGAAATAAGTTGCAGTTCAGCTTTATGGTGTATTAAGGCATTAAAATAGATGAGTGACAAAGCTGCAATGAAGAACACTGCCCTCTCTCATTCTGTGAATGGAAAAATTACATTCAGACAAACATGGAGAAAAGAAAGGATTTCTTGAATGCAGTTAAAGTCCATTTCACAGAGTATGCAGTACCAGGTGAAAACAGTCTTTACACAGCTCTACTGTAGACCTAAATCAAAATTTGGTCTTTCACACAGCTCTTTATACACATCAGTCCACACATGTTCTGCTTCAGGACATCACTTCATAAAATAAGTCAGGCTGATGATAGTGAAAGTGGCAAAAATACAGAAGGCTGAAGAGGTGCTTCTGAACACATCCATAACCATTGCCATGTACTTCATGTTTGTGTGTAGGACAAAAATGACTTACATATTTGTTCCAAGTTTGAGGACTCTGTCTCCATAAAGATCAAAAGATCCTTCCCTTTGTGGAGTAACATAATTTCCTTCAGTGGTGAACTCAATTCTTTTAACTTCATCTCCATTGTGATTAAACATCCTTAAAAACAAGTCATTATGGAAACATATTTAGTAGTTTTAGTAGTGATTTTCAGTACTGAATTCCTCTGCTTACTGCACAAGAAAAAGGGAATAAACCCCTATCCTGTATGTTGAGAAATGCCTATTTTAAAGGGTAAATTATTAATAGTTGATTTACTAGAACAGAGAAACAGCTTAGTATTTCACTGTTGGGTGACTTAGTCCCAGCTTCTGCCCTTCCAATAGCACCCACTGGTGGTTCAACCTCAACTTGACTCAACTTGAGTCAACACCCTCAGCTTGACCCTCATCAGACCTCCAGGATGGACCATTCCTGGTGAGCACCACAGCCCCAAGGCACTGCAAAAGGTGTGAGAGTGGATCAGAACTCACCTGATGAGTCCTGGAACTTCGGTACCCCAAGGAACAGGGCCTGATATTGGCAGCACAAAACGACCATTAGAGTTCTGCACTTTATCCTTCAGAAAGATAGAGACCTGCAAAAGAATATTCCACCTCTGAAAAAATCAATTATGCACCTCCTGATCCAAATTCTTTGACATCTGACCTTGCAGTCTTCCATCTACACTAGGATTGGTTTCCTAGAGATGTATTTATCAACTATCAAACCCATACTCGTAGGTTTCCTTTTTTCCATAACATTTTAGAATTGAGTATTACTGTAATACATGTGCTCAGATCTTTGAAATTTTGAAGAATGAAATCACAAGCACAGCAAGATGACTGAAAAGCACAAGTAACAATGCCAAACCTATACTGAAATGATGATGAGATACCATCATATTCTAGCCACAAATTCCCTTTCATTCTTATAAGAACTGTTGGACTCTTACCCTTATGTGCATGTCTTGAAAAAAAATGAGGAGTGTTTGCCTGATGAGCTGAAATTCACCAGCAGAGAGCGAGCTGTACGTCTGGAAAAGAAAAACCATCACATAAGGCTCTGCAAGCAGACCATGTCCCTCCCAGGTCGAGGGGGAAACAAGTACATCAGAGTGCTGCTGGGCAAAAATGGTACCTGCATGGCAGGGGGAGGGGAAATGATACAGGCAGGCTCCAGGTCATTACCAGTAATTATCATCCATGACTAAGAGACTGATTTAATTGCTGTGCTGAAGTCAGTGGTGACCTTGACCAGGCTGAAAAAGCAATGTATCCATTTAAACCGGGCCAGTAGAAAAATAAACACTTGACTTGTACACATAATCCTCTCCAGAAGCCCTCTGGAAACAATTTGTGACTCCCTAGACTTTTCAACATTTTATGGAGCCGCTTCCCTTTCACTGGGACACTCATGTTCTTTGTCCAGAGAACTACACGAGTTACATGAGCAAAAGCTGCTAACAGGGGGGTGATTTTTTTCCCCTCAGGTTAAAAAGAGGGGGAAGTTGTTTGGATGGATCTCTGAGGTTCAGAATGTTTCAATATCCACACCGAACGTGGCACTTCCTGATACCATGTTTAGTCTCCACAATTAGCTTGAAACAAATATAAAACCCCTAAACCACAGTGTGTCCCACAGTTTTTCTAGAGGATTCTTACTTCAATCAGCTGTCGGGCAGTTTCATCCACCTGGTTCAGGATGCCAGGAGCATCGTGTACAAAATCTTTGATTGCATCCAGATGGTTGAAGGTGACCAGCAGAATGTCTTTGGGCCGAGGGCACAGCAGCACTTGGTATTTGAAAGCCATAGTCATGAGGTCATACAGCTGCAAAGTAACACAGGGGAATTTTGGTTCTGTCACAACACTGAGAGCAACGTGTTACATCATATTGATGTAGAAAGGGCTCTAGACATTTAGGCTAGCAGCTGCCTCGGTCAAGAGAACCATTTTATCTGTCTTTCCTAAGAAAAGAAGTCCTCTGCAATCTCACTGTCTGCTCTCCTGCTGCCTTGAAAACTCCTCCCAATTCCAACAACACCAACAGCTCTGGCAGAGCTCTCCCGGGTAGCCCAGTTCCTAAACTGTCTGCTGGTTACACTGCTGCAGGCAAAAAATCCTAACACCAGCAACTGCAAAGCAGTGAGTGTCCAGACAGAAACATACATGTATTTATACATGCCACATATGTATACATATTTTAATACATATTACAAAATCCAATAAGCTTAAAGAATGCTTACCGAACCTCTTAAAATCAATTTTTAAAGTATTAAAGCAGAAATATTTAGTTCTGAAGTATCTGATACTACCATGGCTTTCCCCAAAGCTTCCTTGGCCGAGAAGCATTTTAACAAAGAAAGCAAATGGCAAGAGGGCTGTAGGAAATGCTTCACAACTGCAGTTGTGTAAAGCTGTGTACTGATTCTTGTCACCAGACACTTGTGAACAGCAGCAGGGGTCCCAGTGCCCACCAGGCACTCCTTTACCTTGTCCATGCTGGCCTGGTTCAGTCTCATGATGGAAGCATGAGCCAGCCGGTCATACACCGTCCGCAGAGCTTTCTTGGAGTAGAGTTCCTGTGGTTTAAACAGCTCTTCCATGAATTTTTTATTGAACATGGTTGTGATGATGTCATTCATAACTGCAAAGACAAAGAGTCTCTGGTTTTTGCTTCAGAAACAGCACATTCACCTGGCTGACTCCACACTGCGAGCTTGGACACTGACAGTGGTGAGGACTGACATGCACACTCACCTGTCAGAGACAGCTCCAGCCAGGAAACAAAACCAGAGGAGGAACATCGCTGCCTAACACCTACACTTTGCTCAAGCCCACAGTGGTCCAAGCGAGCAGCTGGAGCCCACTGGCTCTCCCCAGGGGCAGCAACACTGCTTGAGCTGCAGACAACAAACCCTCCTTGCCAGTGGGAATAAGACTGGATTGTTGCCTGTTTTTTTTTTTTTTTTTTTTTTTTACAGCAGTAGTTAGCACATTCCCCTTTTAAAATAAGTTTTTATAGGCTGCTCTGGCATGTTTTATCTATAAAAGCTAAAGTTCTGTTTCCAAAGAAGCATATTTTGCATCACTCTAGGTTTTTGCAGCTATAGCCAGCTGTCTGCCTGCTCTCTCTCTCTAGCCTTTGACACTATTAGACCATTTTTCCTTCTAAACAGAAGCTCCTGAATGATTCCAGGCTGCTTGCAGTATTTGTGTTAAACAGATTAACACCTGACAAGTATTTAAGGAAGTGTTAGTAACACTGGGATCTATGTCAGGCTATCCAGGGCTCTCACACAGCAACATTTGCTGACACAGGAGCACTCCAAAAGTGCAGAACTCTCAACTTCCTCACTTGTGCTTCAGGATTTTATGCATATGTTTAGATATGGAATTGTTCTGTGACTTCCTCATGAGTATGTAGAGATCAGGGGTGCTGACCAGGGCTACGCTCTGCTTACCAAGCTTTTAATGCAAAGAAAATGTTCTGCATTGACTCAAGCAAATTCAGTATATTTTAGCTTCCGTGCTGGATCTGATGCTTTTATCACATGCCTGATATATTCTACAGAATTATCATAAACAACCATTAATTTCTCTATTTAAAAAAAGTTTAATAGAAATTTCAGCTCATAGATGCAGGATTTTTCCTTAGCAGATGACTGCTACTCACACTGCCAGGTGATTCTTAGAGATTAGAAAAAAAAATCAGTGGTAGTAATTAAAAACAAACAAACAAAAAGTGACTATAAAGCTAGAGGCAGGGATCAGTACTCCTTGAAGTACTACTGTAAGTACTCATTGGTGGGTTAGAAACTTGGCTTTTCTCAGCTGGGGTATTGAGGCTACTACACAAAGAGCCCAAAAGAAAGTTCATGTCCCAGTTGTGTCACCTCTGAGGTGATGGGCTCTGGGAACACTGCTGGGCAGAGCCTGGGCAACCTCGTGCTGGGAGGTTTTCTCCCACCCTGGTGACACACACATTTCCTAACAGGGCTCACTATTTCCTGGTTTAAATACCAAAACAACACAGACAGGTCTCAGTTCAGATTCTGAGCAGCACAGATGACAAATACATTTTGCAATTGCAAATGAGGGGAAAAAAAAAAATCCTTCCTCTTCCTTGCTTCTTTTCAGACAAACTGCCCTTAAAACAATCCTGGCTTGCAGTCTGAGGCAAAAATCCTCATACTTTTTTTTTTTTTTCAGTGGAGAAAAATCAAATACAGTGTATTAGTATATATTTGATTTTGCAAGTAACTAATTAGGACAAAAATAAGAACTTTTGCTCTATACTGCTATCAAGAAAAATATTTTTAAGTTGATTGTGTTTGTTGTCTGCACAAAAGCTTCTTCTGCATCTCTGGAGAGTCACTAATAACCAGAACTGTCAGGAGACAGACAGTGTCCCAGTGTACTGACTGTAGCAGGAAGATATTCACATGGAATCGGCAGATCTGTGGTAACCACACACCCAGCCTTACATAAATTATCTTCTGAAATTAAAACCTCTTGAACTGGCTATAAAAAGAACTGAGAAAGACATTAAAAAATCATGGTAAAGGGCAAATCTCACACAGTATGTTTGATAATGACACAGCAAAGAGATCTCAGAGCACAGGGAGTCCCTGGGGAGGTACTGACACCATTCTAACAACAGAAAATAACAAAGAAAGGAGCATTAGCTCAGGGAAAATGGCACGCCAAGCAACAGAGCATCAAAGCAATTTAGCAGAGAGGGATTTCATCAAGTGGGATGGGGAGAGGGAAACCAAGTATAGACAATGCGATGGACAGAAGAGAAGCTGAGGATTTCGAGTGGGTTTTGCCTCCATGTGCCATGTCACTGGTGACAGACGTGTCCCAACATCTGGTGTGCTGTCATGTCACATGGCTGGGATGCATGCCACGAGGCTTTATGCCTGGATTATGCCCATGCTTCTCAGAGGACATTCAAGGCAGCAGAGGGAATGTTACGAGTCCCAGACAAGTCACACATTTTCCTGGCAGCAGATTTATCATCTGTAACAAGGTGAAGGGCAGGAGAAGCCCATGGTGATGGCTTCATGGCTGGTGACTCTGTGTAACTCTTCTGAGATGGCCCCAAAGGCAGTGCTCACAAGGGAACTTTTTTCTCTCACCAGAGAAGCTGCTTGGTCAACATGGGGTCTGCATCTGTGCCACTACCATCTGAAGATGATGCAGTGGGATCTCATGCAACTGTCATCATTGGGATGTAATAAAAGAGGAATATGGAATCTTTTAGGCTTCTGAGATACTAAAAGCTGCAAAAGTCTGCAATAGTAAAAAAAACCAAACCAAACTGAAAAACAGCCAGGGAAAATGCTGTGATACCAGTATTTACCTTCAAATACTCATAATCTACAAATTATGCTTATTTTGAAAAGAAAAAAACCTGAATCATAATCCTGATCTTAAAAGAGAGCTGCTCAAAAAGACACTGGAAGTTCTACTCCTGTTCACCTAGCTACAAACCTGAGACAGTTTGAGAGATTAAATCTGTCCTGGAGTTCACCTGTCCAAAGCCTAAGCGATCAACTAGAAAAAATGCAACATACATATACCTGAATTCAAGCAGAAAAACAACCTTGACAATGCTCACATGATTATATGCTTGCATCAATATGATACTAGAAAAATACAAATATAATTTTGGCTAGAAGGACTGGTATGATAAAAACTTTTAATCTCTTTACAGCCTTGGATAAATTAGCAACCGATTTTTGAAGGCGTATGGTTTTGAGAGATTGCTTTTTTTTTTTTTTTTCCCTAAGATCTATAAAGTGCATTTTAATGAACATGTGGGTATTGTTTTTCATCTGTGACACTATGACTAGAAGGCTGCAGGAGCAGTGCACGGAGTGTTCACATACGATGAGCCTCATGTGTGCATGTAGTGGTGTTGTCTACTGCATGCAGCAGATTACAGTACCTCGTTTCCTGTCCCCATCTGTCCATTCATCTACACGAAGCATATAAAACAAAAAACATCAGTTCAAGAAGTAAGAACAAGAGTTTCAAGGAGAATACAAGAAATAAACTAAACTAAAAATAGAAGTTCTAACTAATGGGCTTTGGTTTCTCTCATCAGCACTTGGCTGTGAGAGGATCTTTCTCCTAACAAGCAGGCAACGGAGGAAACCTTGGAAAAAATCCATTGTTAAAAATAAAACTTTACCCTTGATGGACTCTCAGCATGTTTTGCATTTATCTTGGAAAACTTTCAGCCGTTTTTTTGCACTTACAAGTAAACAATATTTGAGTGAACACTTTTAAGTGATAACAAACACCTCGGCGTGGACAAAATCACCTCTCAGTAAAATTAATGCCTGGTTTTTGGAAAGGTAAAATTTATGTGTGGATAAACGAGTACAGCTCTAGTTTTCCTGCTGAGACATTCCACCAAGTATGGCTAATTTCATTTAAGCTCTGAACTCTGTAACCATTTATCAGCTCATTGCCTGAAGACACAAATGAGCAACTCAACAGCTGTGGGGACACCTTGGCTCTGCACTTCTGCAGATTGCAAGAGAAAGAAAAAAACATAACAACCTCTTCACTACTGAGCTGATTTTTTTATTACAAAATACCAAAGCTTCCTGAAGAGCTATTAGACCATTTTTCCTTCTAAACAGAAGCTCCTGAATGATTCCAGGCTGCTTGCAGTATTTGTGTTAAACAGATTAACACCTGACAAGTATTTAAGGAAGTTGTGCTGATTTTTTTATTACAAAATACCAAAGCTTCCTGAAGAGCATTCCTCATCCCATGACAGGATGCTGCAAGAATTTCTAAAAGCAAAGCAGTTTTAATTTACAAGTGGCAAATAAAGAGGAGTTGAGCTGTGAGCTGGAGCCTCAGTGCAGGCATGTGAATGCACAGGGCTCTGCTTTTACAGGAATTCTGACAAACTGCTTAGGCTGACAGATTGGTGTAAGAGCCAGACAAGGGTTTCAGGAGCCATGTGTAAGTGACTTGAAGTTTTCCTTAATTGTCCACACTTCTGCACAGGCTTTGCAGCATCATCCCTGGGAATTACTTCTGATCGCAAAGCAATCTTCCTGAAACAACAACTCAGGACCTGGACTGAGGTGCCCAAATTCCAATTTTTTTTTTTTTTAATTTCCGACGCGATAACCTCTGAAACAATCCCGGAAACACCGAAACTCATCTCAAGTTCCACATTTTCTGCAGGGTGGATACAAATCATCCTCAGGAGCAGCTCCGGGCACTCACAGACACCCCAGGAGAGTTGTCCCCGGGCTTTGTAACAAGAAACCCCCACCCGGTAATGACTGACGGGGCTGTTCACCGGGACTCTCCATCCCTGTCACACCTCGGGACAGCAGAACCCGGACCCAGGGTCCCCGTTCCCTCCCGGGGTGAGGCCTCGGAACCCCGCTCACCTTTTCGGGCCTTCTCGCTGGGGATGCTCTGGGCGCGGAGCCGCTGGTCCAGGATGTACAACATCTCCCCGCCCAGGTTGAGGAAGAGCAGGGGCAGCGACCGCAGCGACATTGCGACCGACAGACGGACGGACAGACAGACGGACGGACAGACCCACCGCCGCCGTTACCGGGCAACCGCGGGGCCAATCGGAAGGCGCCGTCTTGGCGGGTTGGGGTAAGGACGCGTGCGCAGAGCGGGCCGTGTCCCGCACCGGGAGATCCCGCACAGCGGGTGAGAGGGAGCGGAGCGGAGGCGGTGGGGAAGGGAGAGGGAGTGGAGGTGCGGGGGCTGAGGGAAGGGGTGAACAGGCGCCCCCCGGGACCCCCCCCCCCCCCCCCGGTTCTTCTCGTCCCTCTCAGCGGATTCTGGGTGCAAAACACCGAATGGCCGAGTTTGAGAGGGACAAAGGGGCGACTGCCACACAGTGAATACTTCATGTGGAACCTGAAAAATGCTCTGGAAATCACAGGCTCGGTTATTCCCACAGCTCCCCATCCACCCCCATTTTCCTGCCGGAAGGAACGCTGCTTGGAGCTGCCAAACAAGCAGCGTTTTGCCCCATTCTCTCTCTCTCCCTTTGCCATCCCACCGGGCAGCACAACCCCAAGGGCTGTTTGGGTGCTGGCTGCCCAGGGACACAGCTCAGAGGTGCCCACCCCTGCCCTCTCTCACAGATCCAGCTGCTCACACCACGGTCCCACACACCAATTAAACTTATTAAACCATTAAACGACGGCCTGCACCCTGCCAGGCACTCAGCACGGCACAGACCAGGCAAAGAGGCAGCAGGTCTCTAGGTAGTTCTTTATTGCTGAGGAGCAGGGCTGTGTCACAGCTACACGGGTGTCCCCTCTGTGCCTCCTTTTCCCTGGCCGCTCCGGCTCTCTCTTCGCGCTCTGCGCTGCTTCAGCCTCTCTGCTTTTTTCAGCTTCTGCGCCTCCTGGAAAACCTGCAGGGGGGGAAGAGCTGGAGCTGAGCTGTTCCACTACACAACCACCTTCGTTGGAGCTCTTTGCCAAGCTCTTGCTTTCCTCTACAAACACAACCACTGCCTCCTCAAATCCCAAGGGCTGCCCTATTGCTCCTCCGTCGCAGTCGCGGCTCTGCCCTCCTCTGAGGGGCTCAGTTCCTACCCCGGGGCACCTGGCTCTCTGCAGCCCAGGCCGTACCTTCTGACAGAAAGCTTTCTTCACCAGCCAGCGCTTGGTGACCCTGCGGGTGTAGGGGGGGGGCAGGGTGTACTGGATGTTGAGCTGTTTGCAGGTGTTCTCAAAGGTGTCGTAGCGGACGCGGCGCAGGTAGGCCAGGAGCTTCTTCCGTCGGTCCACGTCCATCAGCATGCGCCGGCGGTTGCCTGTGTCCTGCAAAGGACTGAGTGCTCACTAGACTGCAGGCAGACTGTGCTTGCATTCCAATAAATTACAACAGATTATGGCTAGAAGAGAACAAGCAGGTTAAAGTCCTGCGCTTAATATCCCGTTCACAAACTCATAGCTGAGATGCTTTGAATTTGGCTCTGAGCCCGGGTAGGGAAGTGTCATTCTGCCATTAACATGGTCCTGTCCACTAAACATTTCCACAGGCAGGAGAAAGAGAGCCCAGCTGCTGGAGTGCCAGCAGTAATGACATTGAAAACAAAGTGGCAAAGGCACATCTGCAGCAAGAATCAGTTTGGCTACATGATATTCAAAGTTATCTGCTCAGCCATTTCCACCAATCCAGTGATAACAACACACTCCACATGTCAGTCAGCAGGAATGTCACTGTGACTGAGCCAGCAGTTACCCAGGCTGGCAGCAGGGAACACGTAAAACTATTTTATAAACCTTCTTAAGGAGGCCATAATCCTCAGAATTAAAATACTTTTGTTCTAAACTGAGAAAACAACCTGAACAGCTGCTACCTCAGACGTGTGGGCTCGGATTACTGATGGTTACCTTGGGATGCCTCTGGAGATGTTCCTCGTAATTGCGTATCTTGGCGGTCAATATAGCAACTATAAAAACCAGACATAAGAAGCCATGTGAGAGCAGCAGTGTCACAGGGAAAGACAGCATCATCTGCATTCCCTTCAAACTGCCAGCTGTTCTGACTGCTGTTCTCATGGGTACCCACTGCACCACGGCAATTGTCACTGCACAGCCCTTGGAATTAGCACAAAGCACACCACCAAATACAGCCTGTGAGTCAGAACTAGTCCTATTATGAAGCTGATTCATTACAAGTTAAAAATTTAACAGCTGATGATATGAATTATCTGTAAAACACCTCTTGCTCTCAGTTACTGGTGATGTTACATTCATTTCCCTTTACTTGGTTTAAGTTCTGGAGGAACAGACACAAATTCTTTGTAAGCAGCAGCCAGCTCTGGGTGACTGCAGGCTTTGGAGAAAGGTTGGTGGCATCCTGAGACACTGACAGACTTTATCAGTGACCAGGGAGTTTGACTGGGTCAGCAGCAGTGTGGCCTCAAAGAGCTGGGGTGGGAAGAGCTGAATAAAAGCAGAGGTTTTATCTGACAACAATATCCTACTTTTTAAACTTACCCTGCACCTCAAAGGAGCCGTTGTCATCAGGAGACCTCCTGACCTTCTCCACCAGCTGCTGAGTCTTTATTTTCATCTTCTCCTTCTGCAGATAATGGAAAAGAACTCGTTGCTTGCTCAGGAACACTAGAGGTCTGAGATGCCCCAGTTTGCTCCCCTATGCCCAAAGACTGTATAATTAACAGCTTTACTCAGTGGCCATCACAAAACATGTAGAAATGGGAAGAGCTTTGTGCTACCTTATGATCTGCTTGCTTTGTTCCCTGAGCATACAAGATGTCAAAGTAATTTGAAGAACATCTGGTGTCCTGTGCACTATTTTCTGGAACACAAGCCAACCACCAGCAGTAACACAACACAGCTCATCTCCCCTGGGATTGTCTAACATCTTCTCTCATTTTAGTATACAATCATTACCATAAAGCAGAATGCATAATAACTTTTAAGGGCATACAAGACTTACCACTTTCACATATTTAATAGCCCCGTATTTGCAGTCACAGAGGAACACTTAAAAATAGAGTAAGTGAAGGGCATCTAACACTACAGACATGTCTTACACAAATGTGCTCACTATGTCTTCTAATTTTTTATGCCAGCAGAATGAAACTCACCTGGCTTGCCATTTCCAGTGACAACAGTCTTCTCACCACATCATCAACACTGCAAGGAGATCACAGAGCAGTTTACAAGATAGAAACAAAGCATGATTCACAACAGATATCAGGATGGGTTTTCAGAACATGTCGACTTTTCTCAGCTTTGAATTTACTCTACAAATTTACAGCAGCTCTCCTCCCCTCCCAGACCTGTCAGCCAAAACCTGTTCCTTGAATTCCAAAGAAAAATCATGGCTGAATTACAGAAGTATTGAGCAGTTTTGCTGCTGTGGGAAGCATGGTTATGTCAAGTCACGATTAAGTCTTTTCAATTCCAAAATGCAAACTGGGTGCTGAAGATTAACCTCCAAGTAAGTGCACAAGGACAAAATAATTAATTTTAAGACCAGCTGGTTCAAAGATCTGTGAAAGTCTCTGTTACACCACTGGAGGCTCTCCATGCACCACATTTGAGCATTTCTGGAACCAGAGCATGACAACTCTTGACTACAGCTCCAGCTGTCAGCAGCAGCCACTCATTGGGAGTTGTTTAACTACACACTCCTGGCACCTGGGTTCAAGAGAGACTATTTCCAAGATGATTATTTCTAGTATTTCAAGATTATTTTCTTTTTCTATGGGCTACAAAGTCCATAGACCAGCACTTCATCTTACGTTAACTATATAAACCCTCACACAATCCTGACAATCAATGACTGCATTTGTAATTTGACTTTTGAAACGACCTTGCAGTTTTTGTGCTAAATTGCACAGCAGTGCCCACAGAGCATTATTGATGACTGAGCTGTGGTTGCAAGATACAAAACTCTGAAGAGAACAGTCATTCCCTTTCCCAGTACCATACCTATCCATTATGGGGACATCAGCATAGTCTTTCTTCAGCATTGTGGGAGGGAGATCATCCAGCTGGCTGGGGATGTCTAAGAGAAGATGAACGTGTGAGGAAGGTCAGAGCTTTGAACACACTTGCAAAGGAAACAAACTTGCAAAGAAAATAGACTATGCTCCAAACAAGAACTTAAGAGATCAAGCTGAGATGGCAGGAGCTGAGGGAATAAAATCAGGTCCAGCCTCTTGCCTCCAGCACTGTAGAGTTACCACACAGTGCACAGTCCACCAAGATCAGCAATCTCTTGCTGGATGACAATTGCTCATTTCCCATGCATTAATGAGCTGCTGAACTTTCTGAATAACTCTTGACTCTTCAGTGAATTATTTCTAGGAGCTAGAAGCTATAGGACTGCAGAATCCTGCAGTAAGGGTTATATTTCCTCACGACGAACTCTGCCTCTTTACAGTGAAACCCATTAATTTCTGCAAATATCTTCTCTTCCTGTGGCATTATACTACAACCCTCTTAACAGTAAAACATCTTGCCCGTGGCCCCATTAGTCCTGATGTACCTTTCCTCTTTCTTCTCACAGGTGTGGCGTAACATCTGGCTGTCTGAACAAAGGGGCTGCAAGCTTGATGGAAGAAAACACAGATTTATCAGACTTAGGTGCACTTGCAAACTTACATGCACTAAATACTGCTCGGCCTCTACAAGAAAACTGGTCGAAGCACTTGGATTCTAAGGGGACCAGCAGCCAGCCAGGTCTTTTGTCCCAAATGAGTGAGGAACAGCTTTGCTCTGGCTCTCACATGGGTGTTAAAACCAAGGGGGAGGCTGTGCTGCTGCGGGGTGACCCGCACCCAAACGCTGAGAGCAGATCCCAGAGCCTGAGCAGGGAGCACCGGGACTCCTCAGCCGAGCTGTGTCCGTCTGAAGGCTTCAAACCCCGCAATTCATTCAAGTTCCTCATGTGGAACCCAGACGGGCCCTGGCCCGGCCCTCCCCCTGCCCGGCACACACGGGGGGCTCAGCCCCGCCACCCCGGGGCTTGGGGGGACCCCCGGGGCTTGGAGGGACCCCGGGGCTTGGGGGGACCCCGGGGCCGCCCCCTGCCACCCCCCCAAGACCCTCAGGACCTCCTCAGGCTCCTTCCCTCTCCCCAGGCCCCGAGACCGCCCCGTTCCGTCCCGTTCCGTCCCCTCCCCGACCTCCGCTGTTCCCGCCCGGCCTCCCCTGCCCTCGCTTTCCCCCTCCCGCCTCACCGGCCCCTCCGCCCCTGCCCAGGAGCGCGGTCCCGCGGCGGAGCGGCCCCGCCAGGCAGGGGCCCAGAGCCCTCGGCAGCGCCAGCATCGCCCGCCCCGCACCCGCCTCAGTGCCCCGCACCAGACACGGGCAGCGCCATCTTGCCCAGGCACCCCCAGACGAGCGCCGAGCGCCTCGATGGACCGGGCTGTCCCGCCCCTATCCCGGTCCCGGTTCCGGTTCTGGTCCCGGCCCCATCGCGGCGGAGGCTCCGCACTCCCCGTCCCGTCCCGTGGCGGAGATGTTCCGGGATGTGTTCAGCGCGTCCCCGTTTATTGCGGGAGGGGAGAGGAGGGGCGGGAGGACACGCACACAGCACCGGCGGAGGGAGCCGGGTCCCGGGGCAGGCTCTACCGGTACTGCCCGGTTCCGGGGCTGGATCCGCCGGTGCTGCCCGGACCCCGGCACTAAAACATCCCGCAGTCCTGGAGCTCCTCGGCCCCGCTGATGCGGAGGCCCTGCAGCAGGGGGAAGGTGGCGGGCGGGTCCTCGGGGCAGCCCCCGTTCCCCCGGTGGAACCAGAGGTTCCCGTAGGGTTCGGGGCTGCGGTCGGGGAGCAGGGGCTGCGTGGAGCTGGAGCGCAGGTAGAGGCGGGGGGGGCCCTGCTGCTGCCCCTTGTACCCCTCGCCCGCCACCCGCGCGTACTGCACGGGCTCCCCGGGGCCCCGGTTCGGCTCCGGTGCTGCCCAGCTCTGGCCCGGCCTGCCGGGGTTTTCCTGCCGCACGTAGGGCTGGGGCACGACGGGCACGGTGGTCTCGGCGGGGGGCTGCTTCCCCACCACCTTTTCGAGCACGGTGACGGTAGAGATGGTGGCCGGGCCGGGGTCCCTCACACCGGGGACGGGCGGAGGCTCCTGGGAGGATCGGTGTATGGTCAGGGATGGTTTGCAGGCAACGACATTCCCATTTTTGTCCCACTTTAGGAAGCTCCTGCATCCCTGCTGCCCATCCCAGCATGGCCTCCGTGCCCTCGGAAACCCGGGGCTGCCCCCACGAGTGGTTCCCCGGGTGGGTTCCAGGGTCTCACCTGCTGCAGCTCCGCTGGCACCCACTTGCCCAGGCTGCTGTTGGCAGGGTCAGGAACACTGGGCCAGAACTGCTGCTTCACTCTGGTGACCACAGGATGAAGAGACTCAACCAGGGAGCCTGGAAACGGTGGCCTTTGGGCTGGCCTTGCTCCTGTCACTGTTCCCCGTCTCCACTCTGCCAGGCTGTGGCTACCACAGGGAGTGTCGGGGTAGCCCAGCCCAGCCTGTGGTGTCTCTCGGTACTCACCGTCCGTTCTTCTGCAAGCAGATGAGCAGAAGTATGAGGAGGACAAAGATCAGCCCCAGGGTCAGGAAGAGGAACTGGATTTCAGTGTCATCTGGAAAGTGGGCAGGGGAGAGAATCACAGGGGAACCGTGGTGAGGCCCCTCTGGCCACGCTGTGCCACAAAGCTGGGGCAGGACGCAGGGTCTGGTGGGTCCCCTCCTGTCCCCACACCCCCTCACCAAGCACCATGGTCACCAGGGTCAGGCTGGTGCCATTGGTGCTGCCCACAGCAGTGGTTGCCATGATGTGCACTTTGTACAGGGTCGATGGCTTCAGCTCCTGGATGACAAAGGAGCTGAGAGCGGGATTCACAGCAGCACCTGGGGAAAGGGGGGGGGGATCAGTGTGGTGAGGGCTGTTCTGGGGGTGCCCCTCACCTGCGTGGCCCCTCGGGTCTCTGCAGAACCCATGCTGCCCCCCAGGATTCTCTGATGAGACCACAGACACATGGGGATGGGTGGAGGGCAGGGCTGGTGGGGATGCAGGCAAGACTCACTGGCCACTTCTGCGTTGCTGCTGGCCCAGAAGATGGTGTAGCTGGTGATGAAGCCATTCTGCATCTCAACTGGCACTGGGTCCCAGCAAAGCTCAGCACTGGACTTGCCGATGCTCTTCAGATGGAGCTTTGGGGCATGGGATGGTGCTGAAACAAGGCAGGAGAGACCTGTGGAGCCTCAGGGTGTGGGGATGTACTGGGGAGCAAGTCCCACTCCTGAGGTGTGGGTGTCCAGCCCTGCCCCACGCTATGCTCCCGTGGGGCTCAGGCCAGCTGAGAGCATTTCAGAGTTGAGCAGAGACCCAGCCCAGTGGGCTGAGCTCTTCTGTGCAGTCCCCAGATTATGGGCATGAGGTAGGGAAGAGTGTTCCCTTTTGAAAGGCAAAGGTTTGGTGGTGTGGGGTGAGCCCCTGGCCCCAAGGGCGGACGTACCCTTCTGCTTGGAGTAGGCTGCAGTGTGGATGGGCTCACCTACAGCATCCTTGTAGAGGGGGTACACTGAGATGTTGTACCTCTGGAAAGGCTCGATACCCTCTGCAACAGAGAGCAGGGGAGGCTGAGGGGTTTGCTGCTGAGAGCCCCTGCCCCATACTGTGCCCAAAGCAAGGAGGGAAGGCGTGGGGTGAGCTTGGGGCAGAACTTGGTCCAGGCTCTATAAACTCTGGCAGTGGGCACAAGAGGGGTTCCAGCCCCCTGGCACACCCCCCCTGTATCAGGAGAGCAGGGCCCCCCCAGCTCACCCTGGATGAGGGTGGTGGTGGCCGCCCCGTTCCGCTCCATCTTCCAGCAGGTGCTGCAGCTGCCAGGCTCCGAGGACACCCGCTGCCACTCCAGGATGTAGGCAGCTGGTGGGACTGGTGGGACCTCCCAGCGCATCCGGAGGCTGCGTTCACCCTCAGGCATGGCCCACAGCCTGGCCAGGGGTTGACCTGTACGGGGGCAACCAGCCAGGGAACATCCCTACCCCGTCACCCCACTGTGCCCCCAGCCCTGTCCCAAGCTCCAGCCAACTCCGGGACTCCCAGGCAGACACCACGGGGGGGTCTGGGGGAGCTGTTTGTGGTGGGAGAGCTCAGGGGGAGGGCATACAGAGATTTTGGAAGGCGGGAGGTTTGCTTTGCCCTCACCTTTCCTCTCCAGGAGGGCAACCTCGGTGGCTGCCGACTCGCCGGCGGCATTGTAGGCTGAGAGGTAGATCCTCTGGGTTCCCACCGGAGCAGAGAAGTTGCACTGGGTGTGGGTGGTGTTGCAGACAGTGGAGAGGTCCCTGCCCCTCCTCCTGGGGCTCAGGGTGACACGGTACCCCAGCACTTGCCCGTTTGCCTCCCTCGGCTGCAGGGCCTGGGTGCAGGCAGAGTTTTGGGGGTGCTCAGTGCCCGGGGTGATGCCCTGGCAACCCCAGTGTCCCCACCACCCACCACATGCTCACCTTCCAGCGCAGCTGCACCTCCAGCTGCCCACCCACCCCGTCCAGACGGGTGCTCCACCACGCATCCAGCTTCCCCGTGGGGGCTGTGATGGGAGAAGGGTGGGCACAGAGCTGAGAGGGGCCAGCATGGCTGTGCCACCACGGCTGTGCCACCTGGCTCTGCAGAGGGGACCCTTGTGGGGGGCTCCACACCCACCTTTCTCATGGGTGGTGTAGTTTCTGCCTGTGCTCCACTCACTCCAGTAGCTCCGTGCCGAGCTCCGCCGGCACCGCATCTGGAAGTGGTACCGGGTGCCGAAGAGGAACCCACAGCTCTGCACGGTGCTGGGCTGCCCAGCGATGCCATGGACCTGTTGGCAGCCGGAATGAGGGCTGTGTGGGGAGGAAGCCTGGCAGAGGTCAGAGCACGGGGACTCTGCTCGCTCGCCCTCCCTGGTCCCGGTGTCACTCACCAGAGCCCAGGTGGGATCCTCGGGTGCCCGGTAGCGCAGCTCACACTCCAGCTCCATGTGTGCGGTGCTGCGAGCCACCTCCCAGGCCAGGGTGACACAGTCTGTCTGGGAGGGGATGGACTGGATGCTCTGCAGGACTGGTGGGTCCAGCTTGGCTGGAGGAAGAGCCAGGGAGAGAGCTGGAGCAATGCCACAACAGGCACTGTGTGGGGCCATGGCCTCCCATGGGGCTGCTGTTAATGCCATGAGGTGCAGCCAAGACTCCAAGGGTGAGGATGGTGAGAAACCACCCTGAAACTTTAATGCTTGTGGCATGGGATGGGTGCCAGTGCTTGCCCTTGGCCAGGACGATGTTCAGGAGCACAGAACTTGCATTGCCAGGGCTCCAGGTAGAATTAACACCAACACAGGAAAAACATATCCAACAGGATCCAGGGGCTGGTACAGGGTCAGGAGAGCTGCATTTTTGGGTCTTCAGGGGACTGGAGGCTAGAGGGGCTGTGGGAGGGCTCGGGGAGTTAATGGGCAGCCCTTCCCTGGCTGCAGAGCAGGAGGAGAAGTTGAACTGTCTAGGCAGGTTCTTTTTATAAATAGTTTATAGGCGCTGGATATATTATTAATAGACCTCCTGAATAAATGGGTAATCAATTGGTGCAGAGTTGTAGAGTGCAGCGGGTCAATCGGCAGCTCATAACCTTCTGCTCAGTCTGTCAGGGGGCTCTGGCACCCGTCCATCCTGCCAGCCCGTTTGTCACAGGACTCTACCCCAAGAGCACGACCCCTCCTCAGGCACTGGTGCAGCTCTGGTTCCCCTCCAGCCCTCACTCACCCACGTCCATGGGGTCGATGCGGAGCCGTGGGGACTCAGCACTGCCCAACGCGTTGGTGGCCGTCACCCAGAGCTCCATCTGCCCATAGAGCTGCAGCAGCCGCCGTGGCACCGTGCAGTGGCTGCGGGGACCTTGCGGGGTGCAGCCTGTCACCGCCCGGGCCCTGCTCCTGCGGCAGCGAGAGGGGTGGGCTCGGGGGGAGCCTCCGGCCGAGGACAAGGCTTGCCATGGGGTTTGGCGGGGGGCGAGGGCCAGGGGAGTTGTGGGGCTGAATGGCACTAATGGCGTCAGCCCCCGAGGCTTACTGGGAGCACTGGAGGGTGACGTTGGTGGGGAGGAGGCTGTCGGCACCCTGCTCCCACCGGCACGTCAGCCCGTAGTCACTGAGGTTCAGGATGCAGCTGAGGTTGAAGGGTTTGGCTGGAGGGTCTGGAAGAGAAGAGCAGAGGCAGAGCCTGAGCTGCACGGAGCCACCAGTGAGCCCTGGTGCCAGGCTGCACCTCTGTCCTGGTGCCACAGGAGTGGCCCGTGGTGGCAGCAGACTTACACCCTGCCCTGATCTCGGCCATGCCCACGCGCTGCTTGGCCCCGTTCCACTCCAGCCAGCACCACAGCTTGGCCTGCGTGCGGTTGAACTGGGGCAGGGTGAGGGTGGAAACCTCCATCCCCCCCGGGCCCCGGTGCTGGTTCCCAGTCACAGGCTCGTTGTCCAGCATCCAGGCGATCCGGACCTTCCCCTGCTCCAAGCCGTGGCAGAGTTCCCTCCGGATGGTGCAGGATGCTGTGACAGCTGAGCCCAGGGGCACCACGGGGGAGTCTACGGCCACCGAGGCACAGCGTGGGGTCCCTGCAGGCAGGAAAAACACCTCGCATCCAGAGAACGGCTGTGATGAAGCCATCTCAGCTCCTCAGTGCCCGGGCAGGACAGAGGGACGGATGCCTCTTCCCTTCGATGGGCCCCCCGGCTGCTGGAGAGGAAGAGCTGGGCGTTGGGCAAGGCTGCCAGCACCACCGGGCCCCATCCTGCCCGTGCCCACTGTGCCACCGGCCAGGCAGCCAGTCAGGACTGGAACAGGATGCACGGGGGAGGATGGGGCATGTGGCTGTGGGATGGGACAGACAGACAGACCCCACTCACCACCTGGGTGGACGGTCTGGAGCAGGGAGAGCCACAGCAGAAAGAGTGTCCCAGCACAGTGCCTGGCCATGGTCTCCTCCGTGGCTTTGGCATCACCTGGGATGGGGAGGGCAGCTCGTCCTGGTGGGTTAGGAAAGGGCTGGGGATGAGGCAGGCTGGAAGAGCAGTGCTGGCACCATCACTGAGGCTTCCTGGAGAACAGTGTTCTTGTTCCATCGGGGCAGCCTCTGCCAGAACCTGCTGACCCCTCTGCCCCAGCCTTGGCAGGTGCCAGCATGGAGAAGCATGGTGGGGAGGGTCCCTCTGCCACAGCCCAGGGTCTGACACCCAGTCCTGGGGTGTGACACCCCACACCTGGCCACAGGCATGGGCTGATGGTGTCTCAGGTACCTTCTGCCTGGGCTGGGCAGAGATTTGTGGTTCCAGGGGGTTGATAAGCTGAGAGAGGGAAACGAATGGCAGCAGCACCCGGCACAGCGGGGCTGGGCAGAGCAGTGGGGCCTCGGGGTCCTTCCTGAACACCCCCCAGCACCCAGCCCCAAGCAGCAGCTGCCACTGCCCAGCCACCAGGTACCGTCTGCCCCACCTCTGTCCCCACCACCGCCTTGGTGGTGCCAGGCACTTGTCCCCAGGGGTCTGCCCATTCTGCTCCCACCTCTGGGTGCCGACTGCTGCTTTCCTCCCCCAGCTGATGTCCAGAGGAGACAAGGAACCCAAGTGTGGATAGAGGGAGCAGCCACCCCTCAGCACCCCGTAGTTCCAGGCAGGGGACAGGGCAGAGGAACTCGTGCAGCCACAGGCACGGTGCTCAGCTGGACCCAAGCACCCTGTGCCCCATCCCACCTCCTCTCCATCCCTACCTCTCCGTGCCTGGTGTGTCTGTCTGCTGCTCACCGCCTGCTTCCCATTCCAGCTCCCGGCTGCCAGCAGCTCCCCGTGCTCTGCCCGCTCCCTCTCATGCTGCTTTCACTGATAGTTCCTCAAAACCAGCGCCGTTAATTGCTGTGACTCTCTGAAGAAGGTGATTGCAAAACACTTCCCTGAAGGCTGTGACCGCCTCACTGGCTGCAGGAAGGAAAAGCCCCGCAGCACACACACATCCAGGAGCAGCACCCAGACTGCTCTGGCACCCAGGACAGGGCACAGCCAGAGCCTTGCTGTGGGTGCCCTGGGGACAGGGCAGGGGGCGTGGGACTCGGGGGACAGGAGGCAAACCTATGGCTGCCAGCACAGATCCCAGGGAGAGCTGCCTGTGAAAACCATTTCACCCACATTGTCCATATTCCCACCACCCAGTCCAGCTCGCTTCAGAGTGAGGGGACCTATGAGATGCCCCAAGAACAAGCCAAGACCCAACCAACCCACTGCTGCCTCCCCATGTTGACCATTAATGGTTTTTTTTTCCCCAGTTCCCTCGCAGGGCTGTGCTCACCTCAGGGGGTCTCGCTGCTGGACTTGGGGCAGCTCTGCCCACCCACTCTGGGCTGGCATCACCCCCTGGGATAGGGATCCCCTGTCCTGTGGGATGGGATCACAGCCTTGGGACAAACAGGGGATTGCCCAACCTGCAACACTCACCGCCTGCGCAATGGGGGTGGCTGTTGTGCAAGCTGCTGTTTACTACGAGATTTGTACCACGCGTCGCACCCCCAGCATCATCACCCCACGATGCAAACAAGGGCGAGGGCACCACAGCCCCCACCCTGATGTCCCCTGATGTCCCCAGGAGGGAGGGTGGCCTGGGGGAAGCAGCCTGGGGAGATGCTGGCCACAGGGAGGTGGCCCAGGGCTGCAGCCAGCCCCAGCAGTCCAAGAAAAGGCTTTTTTCCCCTCAAATTTCCCACCCAGAGCAGGCTGGGCTGCTGGCAGGGGTGATGGGGGGGATGTCTGCCTGGGTTAAGTCCCACAGCTGTGGCCCTTGCGACATTTCCCTGGGGTGTAGCAACCCCAATGTTTGGGGCCAGAAGTGAGCAGCTCACAGGCTGTTTACCAGCCCGAGCAGGAATATCTGCAGGTATCCATGGTGACCTGGGCATCTCTGTGGGAACCAGAGGGTGAGCAGAGCTGCAAACACCCAGCTGGACACACAAAGACCCACAAACACCTGGCTGGACACACATCCCTCCCATGTCCTGATATGCCCTCCCGAGGGTCCATGCATCCCACCCAGCACACCCCTGTCCCTGGGCTCGCCTTGCCCGTGCTCTCCAGGGAAAGGTTTCTTCCCGGGAAGGCTCCAGGAGTGCCAGCCTCTCAGGGCTCAGCTTCCCTCACAACTCCCTGTGCCCAGGGCTGCAGCCCTGTTCCAGGGTGAGACGTTTCCCCACGATTCTGCTCTCAGTTCCTCTTTGTCTCTGAGTCACTCTCACGAGCCCGTGGATCCTGTCCCAGGGATGGGGCAGAGGGACAGGAGGCAGGGTGCCTGTTGGTCCCTGCCAGCCAGCATCATGCTCCCATTGCCTCCCAGGGGAGGTGCTGGCAGCTACCTCTGTTCCTGAGGCCTGGTACCAGTGCCTCTGGGTTAATCCCCGCCGGGTGGATCATGGCTATTAAGCAAAGCAAAGTACGTTACCAGCTTGTATCAGCTCAGCTGTCAGCAAGAACCAGCCTCCCTAAAGAGATTTTGCTTTTCTTCTTTTCATTGCCGAAAAAATTAAAACATTGACAGCCATGTAAGATTCAGGACCTACGTGCAGAACCCAGCACAATTAATTCAAACAAATCACCACGTTCAGCTGCCAGCAATGGGGATGGAACAGAGCCCCTTTTGGAGGTGGCAGGGAGGAGACCCTTGGCTTGGGACAGCAGCACGGGGGGACACAAGGGGACACGGGGAGCCCAGGCAATCAGCAGAGCTGCCCTAGGTTGGGGAGGGGGAGCCCAGCCAGGACCCTCCTGTGTCTGCAGGCTCTGGGCACCCAGTGCCCAAGCTCGGGGGACACCCATGGTGCTTGTCCCCACCACTTGCCACTTCTCATCTCCTCCCCAGCACAGCCACTGCAGCCCAGAGGATTGATTACAGGGGGGCAGAGAGGGCGACCTTGAACAAGGCTCCTGACACATTACTGTAATTAACGAGGCAGAGGGATTAATTTTCTGCATAGCAGGGATCTCCGAGTCCCTGGTGGGCAGGGAGAGGATGGGGTGAGGGGCCAAGCACTGCTGCCATTTATCCATCTCTCATCTGCAAGGTGCCCAAAGGCTGGGAGAGCAGCCCTCTGGGTGAGACACCTGCCACAGCACCCCTCAATCCTGCACACCCCTCATTCCCTGGCTCTGCTGCCCACCTATCCATGACAGAGAAATGTCCCTGAGTCTGATGGCCGAGCCCCATGCCAGCCCCTCATCCCTTGAAGCTCCCGGAATTCCCTGTTTTGCGGACACTCCAGAGCTCAGACACAAAAAACATCTTCTGCCTCTGCCATTGCTGGAAAGAAATTTCCCTTTGATATTGCCACCCAAACCAGACGGGCAGGGGGATTTTTATGCCCTCCTGCACCCTCACCCCCTTTGCCCATGGTGCCAGGCAGCACATTTGATCCCAGCTGCCAGGGCTGCACTGCTGAATTCTGACCCTTCCTGGCAATCAGGCTGCAAGCACAGCACTATTATTTTTCTGCTCTAATAAACACCCTGGACAATAATAGAAAAAAAATCAGCTTTTATCGGGAGAAAAAAAAAAAATATCTGGAGATTATTTACTCAGAGTCAATAGCTGCAAAGAGAGGCTGTCAGCCCAGGCGGGCACTGACAGCTGCTTACTGTCAGAACATTGCATGGAAACGGGGCAAAACCCTCCCCAGCAGATCTCCACCAAATAAATACAGGGTCTGGAACACAGGAGGACCCTCAGCACCCCCCATCCATTTTACCCTAGGATGAGAAGCAGAAGCCAGACCTCTGCAAGGTCTGCAATGCCCAGGAGGGCTCTGGGGTCTTCATCCATGGGGGTGGGAGCAACTGGGGGCTGGAGCCCAGCACAGAGCTGCTGTGAGAGCAAGAAATTCATGGTCAATTGCATTGCAGCTAATCACAAAAGGCAATTAAATGACTGCTTCTCGAGGGCTATAAACATCACCGATTTAAATCCAGTGACACATGGAAATAGGAATCCAACCAAGCGGCCTCCAAAAGTACTTTGTTCCCCATTATTTTCATTAGCTGCTTGTAATTTGATTTGTCCCTCTCCTGCTGCTGGCTTTTTCCATGGCTGCGAGGAAACAAATGAAACGCCCTCAAACTTGTGAGCCCCGCTGGTGTCCACGTGGGTCAGGAGAGATGCGGTTCCTCCGGCTCCCCAAAAGTGGCTTTTTGTGCCCTCGTAGAGGGGACACAACCCCTGGCAGGGGGTGTCACCCCTTGTCACCACAAGGACAGAGCCCAGAGCTCCAAAGCAGGCAGGGGACATCCCCGCTGCCTCAGGACCCTGTCCCAGGAGCAGCATCCCAGGGACCTCACCTCCACTCCTGGGCTCGCAATCCCGGGTGGGCTTCTCCTCTGCGAATTCCAATTCATTTCCCTGGGTTTTCCTGGGGAGATGGATGAAGGTCTTACCCTGAGGCTGCAGTGCAGGTGAATTGCGGGGCGGTTTCCCTGCAGACCCCGGCGTTTTCGCCCTTTCCTTTGCTGATGGCCCAAAGGGGGCTGGGGAAGGAGGGTTCTCCAGGGACACCTTCCAGGGAGCTCCTCCTGCACATCACTGCCCTCCTCTCCCCATTATCTGCAATATCCTCTGAAGCTTTCAGGCTTTGCTGGGGCACCTTTGCAAAAGAAAAGAGAAGAAAACAACCAGGTTTGCATTTACCCCACTAGAAATTAATTCCCCCTCCCCCCCTTCCCTTCCCCTTCACATTTAAAGGTATCAGTGAATGAGGCCAAGTTGTTAAGTGACAAAAGAAAAATGATTCTTGCCTTCCAGGGTTATTAAAATCATGTTCTACAATTTTAGCAGCCACAAGGAAGCCCAGATAATGACAGATGATGATAATACATCTCCAGCACAGCCTGGTCTATAATGATACTGCCCATATCTCTTGTATTAGCTCCAATTACTCAGCGTATAAGTATAATGAAAATGTACATCCATTCTGGGGAGCTGCATTTGCTGCCTCTGAATCCAATTTCTCCCTCTCCAGCCAGTGAAGGAGGCAGCTGCAGCTCAGTGCTGGCCAGAGCTGGGATAAGTGGTCCCAGTTCCACTCCTGCTGCAGCACATGGAACCTCAGAGAAGGCTCCCTCCGTGTAGGATTAATGCAGGCAGAGATTTAATCTGGATTCTGTTTCATTTCATTCCGATCAGAAAGCAAGAGACAACGTCTTTCAAGATGAAAACAATCTTTTGGAAAATTGAAAATAAAGATCATTGTTCGGATAGGAGGGTGGGTGTGCTCCCTGCTGGTGCCCCCAGCCCAACACCAAGGTCCTGAGCCCCCCAGCCCATGCCTGGGGATGGCTGCACCTGGGGGCCTGCAGCAAAGCAGCATCTCGGGCCAGCAGAGGGGAGCAGGCATTGGAAAAGCTCCCTAAAATCTTCCCGTGAGTGAATCACAGCAGCCTCAGCCCTGCCTGCTCCCCCAAAGACACTGAGCCCACCCACAAGAAAAACCTCAATGCCACGAGGCCAGGTCCCCCTTTAAGCAAAGCTCCAGAGCTGGTTGGCTGTTTAAAAACAAGTCTCCAGGCAGTAGAATTTGCCTCATTATTTCTTAAATTAAATGCCTTTATTTTTTCATAACTTCGTGTAGTATATATATGTGTGTGTGTGTGTTTAATACATAATTAACAGCCCCTCTGTGCTGCACTCAGTGCTCAGCACCCATCACCACCTCCGGATTGCATCTCCTAGCAAGCACAATTTTATACGAGTTATTAAATAACATAGGTGCATCTATTAATTATTTCATAAATATTAACAAGCCCCTAATGGCTGGAATCCTGGAAAAACATGTTCCCGGGGTGTTAATTTTTAAAAAGGCTGTTAACTACTCTGACCACTGGGCTGGTGGGAGCTGACCCACCATGAGGTGGGGGGGCTGATAGCAATTAGGGGCAACACAAGTCTGGAAAGCAGTGCACTGCATCTTGCACATGTTACCAGCCTAGATAAATCTCCAGACCAGCATTGACCTGGAGGGAGGCTTTTTCAGGGAAAACCCTGAAATAAAATGTTACTTCACCCTCTTGCAAGGAAGACCTGACTCCAGGATGGAGCTGGGGTCACCTGGGACAGTGGTTCATGGGGGAAATGACAGCTCTTTTGGCCTTTCATGAGTTACAGAACCTCCTTCCCTGAGAGAAATGTATAGGTCTGGATTCTGCAAAGCCCAGCAGAGCAGAATGATCACTGGGCACAGGGCAGGCAGATTGCAGCTCCAGATTTGGGAGGGCTCCAGCTAGAGATCTCCAGTGAATTCCCCCCTGGGTGGGGGCTTTGGGGCAGGCAGAATGGTGTGTTAGGGGCTAGTAGTGTGCATTCTGAACCGTGCTTAGGAAATACAGAAAGGAGGACATACTTCAGGGGTTCATCAAAACGAACTGGTGCTGCACAGTGGAAGACAATATTGACCCGGGTCAGAAGCTCCTCCTCATCTTCAGCACTGATGGGCAGCTTGGCCTGAGTGAGTTCTGCATTAATAGGCTTAATCTTCTCGTGGGAATCAGGGCAATCTTCTCGGACCCTGTCAAAGACCTTGAAGCCCAAACAGAGAGAGATCAGGTACAGAATTAGGCTACCGAGATCAATTTGATTAGTAGCCAGTCTGATTATATCAACCAATGAAACTGGCACAAAACTGTCTGGCATCTTTTCCCCCACCCTGCAACCCTGTGTGGAGCAGGGACCCGGCAGCATCCCCACCCTGAGGCTGCTCCCGCACCTCCTCCTGCAGCCCCCCTGGTTCTGATCCCGCACCCGGAGCTGAGATCGATTTTTATCAGCTTGCCCAGGCAGCAGCAGCCCCAGGAGAGGCTCCGGCATGAATAATGCTGGGGCGGGGGGCAGACACACTTTAATTTAATCAGGGTGACAGGAGCGGGACTCCCCGGAGGCTCCGAGCTGTGGTTTCCTGACATTAATGTTACTTTATGTCACAAGGCATTTTTTTTTAAACGCATCTTGCCAGTAAAATAATCAGCCTGCTCTGGGGGTGAGGAGGAATTTGTTTCTCATCTATTAGGATACAGATGTCGCTCCTCAGCTGTCATTAGCGCGCAAGAGGAAAGCCGGGAAGACGCGCTGGGTATTTTTAGAAGTGTGACATGGATGATAAGCACATTCTTGCCTTTCAAAGGCAATAATCCACCTCTGTCCTGCGGTATCCCTCAGGGAACATGGAGGTGACTGGTGCTGAGGAACCCACCCAGCCCCAGGGAGAGCGCTGGGCTCCATCCCTGGCAGGGAAAGATCTCTGGGCCCAGAGCTGGGAGAGGAGGAATCTCTGGAGAGGTCCAGGGGGTCGTGGAGTCAGGGCTGAAACAGCCCTATAGCTCCCCAGGGAGGGCCGTGGCCCCAGAGATGTTGCTCAATGGGTCAGAAGCTCCCAGGGGACACCAGGTGCCACAAGGTTGGTGCCCACCACCCCTCAGCCAGGACACGGGGACAAAGCTCCAGGTCTGGAGGTCCCTGATCCCAGTACCCCCCCTTTCACATCCCCAAGGGCTGGTTACCCCATGGGAGGGCACAATGGGAGCCCTGGTGTGGGCTGACAGGACCTGCCTGACACATGCCAGGGGCACAGAGCTTGGGGGCAGCCCAAAGCACCCCCAGATTTAGTAAGTTTTGGGGCTGTCTGCCTCTTCTGCTGCCGAGTTCAGAGGCAGTTTATCAATTTATTTAGTGAGCTCTGTAACTCACCTTCAGAGCCTCTCAATTCTGCGGTGAGCAGCCTTGCTTAATTCCGCTCATGCATCTTTTAATCCCAAGTGAATAATGAACGTTTTTTTTTCTCTTTTCATTTCTCTTTTCTGTTTGGTGTCAGAAACTGAGACAACAAATTGCAAACTCCTCCTCAAGAGGACAGAGTGGCAGCCACAGCTCTTCTCCCCCAAACCACTGTGGGGTGACCTCTGTGACCCCAGAGAGCAGGACCCGGGCTCTGCCCTGTGCTTCCCCATCATCCTCATTTCTGCAAAGAAGAGCCAGACAAGCACTTAAAGAGCTTTAAATCCACTGACTGGTCAAAATGGAACCTGGAGGCAGCAGGGGAAGCTCCAGTGCTGGGTGGGAGCCCAGGGATACACCGGTTTGTTTTGGGTTTAGCATTTTTCCTAAAGGAAAAATAAAAAAAAAATAAAAAAAATTGCTATGGCAACTTCTGCAACAGCCGAGCTCCTGGGAGACTGGCTGCGAGTGGAACTTGCCACTCATCAGCTGACAACGTTAATCTGCCGGATTTACATAATAATTAATGTCAAGAGGCAATCTACAACTCGTGCAATCAGAGTTTATGTACAGAAAGTCAGACTCTGCAGACAGCAACCTGTAACTCAGCACAGGAACGGCATTTAACTCCCGCACACCCCGCACACCTCAGCACCATGAGATGCAGGAACCCCCATGCACATCCTCTGAGCATCCTCCCCTCTGCTGCTGCCCCTCTGCCCCTGGAACCTCAGCCACCCCCCCCCTCCTGATCACCTCCACCCCTTGTTTTCTTCCCCCAAAACTGTGTAGCCCCCAGGCTGAGCTGATCCTGCCTCCCACTCGCTGCCTTTTCTCCCTCCATCCTTTGGTCTGGAGCCAAAAAATTCAGAGGAGGGGAAAGAAAATTAATCTAATTGATTTCTTCCGTATTAAGAAGTCAATCACTAGAGTGTTGTGGTTTTGTTTTTTTTTTTTTTTTTTTTTTTTTTTTTTTTTTTTTAATGACTCAGAAGCAAGCTTGACGTGTCTGTTAATTAAATGGCCATCCTAGCTCTAATCCGCTGCAAGTTAATCATTTGGGGAATTAAAAGGTATCAGCTCTGAGCAGTGTCACTGCCAGTGCCAGGGGAGGGGGCAAGGAGAGAGCTCCTGAGAGACCCCAACCCAGGGATCTGCCTCAGGAGGAACCTCCTGGTCCCACTGGACACACTTGGAAGGGGCTGGCTGCTCCCAGGGGCAGGAGGAAGAGGAGGAAGCAACGAGCAGAGCAGGAGAGAAACCCTCTGCTCCTCAGGGACTGAATTTAAGGGTTTTACCCTCCCACCCATTTGGGCAGGGAAAAGGAGGGCACAAGGGGCAGGGTCACATCCAACAGGACAAAGCATCTTCACCTCCTGACACCCCCCTGCCCCTTCCCAGCCCGTCCCAGGGAAATTCTCCAGGAGTACTTGCAAAATCCTCCAGTGCACCAAGTGTGATGTTATTAACTTGCCAGCCAAGAGCTGGCAGGAAGGGAATCGTGGCCCTTTCCCCAAGCCTGAGCCAGGGATAATTGAGCTGCATGGGAAGGGATTGCTGCTCTTTGTTAGTGGTTAAGAGATGATCTCCCAGTCCTTCACACTGATCTCATTTTGGGTTATTCAAACAGATTTTTGAATTAGGAGATAAAGTTGTTTGAGAAGACTCCAAAGCCCTTAGAAAAAACTGCGAAAACCTTCCTCTTTAAACATAATTTTTTTTGACAGGTTTGTGTTAGGAGCACCTGTAGTGGTCCTGGCCTGGGTGGTCCTGGCCCCCCAGCCCCTTCCCAGGGGGGAGCTTGGTGAGGAATCAGTCACATTTGCACTACAGAAAGTTCAGCAGCTGGCAGAAAATCAATGCTGAGATACAGACAGCTTGACTCCCTCCTCTAAATAACTCTTGGAAGACTGGTATCAGAAGTTATCTCAGGGCAGGGGGTGCAGCATGTGGAACATTTCCCTCTGTTTGCTGTGTCACGGTATTGGAGCCATCCCATACGCAGGGGAATCTGGGGTTTTCCTTCTACCCAGGCTCTGAGACACCAAAGAAAACATAAAAACCTACAACAGTTGCAGTAAACCCACGAGAGATGGCAGTGCTGGCAGAGAGATTTTGGCCCGTGCTTCACAGGAGAGAATGGATCAGCTTTGGTATCAAAACACGGGGTTTGCCTCAGAAACACATCCAGGGACAGCCCTGAGACAGGAGAGGACAGGGCAGAGTCAAGCCCTGGGTGCTGGTAAGCCAAGGGAAGGTACCTGGCTTGGAGAGAAACAAACAAAACACTGGGAAACCTGGAAACAAGGCAGTTTTTAGAGGAAAATTGACAGCCAGCTGGCAGAGGGCACTGCCCTGCCCAAGGCACTGACACGGATCAGAGAACCTCTGGCTGCTGCATGGACACCAAGCAGCTCCTTGAAGCACCCTGTTTGGTTTGTGACCATCAATTTTTGGTGTAAAGGGTTGCTGCCGAGGGCACAGGCTCTTCCTCCCACTAAAATAACAAACCACATATTTTTTTCCACATTAATTCCTGTGCAGGCACACCTGGAGCTGCCAGCACACTTTTCACTGCAGCTGCTGGTCACTGGCAAGCCCGGCAGTGCCCGGGGGCTACTGGGGCTCCCCGGTGCCAGGGGGTAGGGGGAGACCAGGACAGAGCCCCCAGGGTTTGGGGAGCCCTCTCTCACCAGAGCTTGGGCTGTGGGAACTTGGCTGGGGTTCCTGCTGGAGGTTTCACTGTCTGGGAGTGTGCTCGTTGCTATAAAACCCGACAAGCACAATTTCTCTTCCTAAGCCTGTCCACCTCCTCTTGTCCTGCACGCCTGCCTGGATATCATACACTTATTTTCCTGATTAAATTTTCAATTAACGGCCTCAAAGTCTTTCTGCCTGAGCAGTGGTAGAAAATTTTTGTGCATGTATCAGCATGAAAAGTAGAACTGAACTAGAATCTGCCCAAGGGCGAGTTGGAAAATCCTTCATGTTGGAACTACCCCAGCAGCAGGAGGAGACAGTCCTGACATGGGCATCCCCCAAGTCCTCCACCCCATGCCGAGCTCCTGCCTGCTCCCCCAGCTCCTCCTTGCAGGGGATCAAGCTCTTTGTCCCCAAACTCACCTCGTTTTGTGGCCTCAGCAGGAACCTCAGCTGCTTGGGGATATCCAAAGCCTCCTGAAAGTCAGCGACAACAAAGCTGGGACCTTGGTTGAATTAATTTTGCTTCAAAGCCAACAAAAACTAGAAAGAAAGAGAATTAATTATTCACTAAGCTCTAAGGATAATAAAGATAAAAATTAAGCTTGGATTTTGAGTTCCTCTGCTGTTCAAATAGACATTAGGAGTGCATATAAACGCTACACAGCTCAAAATTCATTTTAATTTCTAAGCAGCCATACAATATTCATGGTCACATAAGTGATTCCATGTCCCCTCCGAGATGGCTGCATTGGTGCAGTGGGTGAACAGCTCCAGTGTTGGACACCTGGAGCAGAGCAGAGCTCCAGTGCCAGCTCTGGGGCTGAGGCATTGCCTGGAAGGAGAGATCATCCCTGCAAAGCTCCTCTTGGCTCCAAGCTTCATTCCCAAAGTCAGCCCACACAAGAAAAGGTTGAGAGGCAAAATCTGGCCAGGCTCAGCACAGGGTGCTCAGTCCCCCCCAGGGCTGCCAGAGGGTTTCTGCCCTTCCCTGGGGTGACAGAAAGGACCAAGACCCCTCCAGAGATGTGCTGAGGTGGGATCTGGGACCCTCCCAGCACACGGAGCAGCAAACACAGCACTGATAATGATGATGATGTGAATAAAGTTGATGGGCTGGTCTGCGGAGCTCACTGATGGCTGCAGTTCACTAAAAACCAGAGAGGAAAATGGATCTGGGATGGACTATGGAGCTGCTCTCACTTCCAGCTCAGGTATTTTCCGTCACAGCCTGAGCAGGGTGGGAGAGGAACTCAGCTTGGGATGTTCGATTGGAGGGATTTGTCTCTGGAACTGCATGAGAACAAGAGGGAAAAAAATTATCTGCATTTTTCCACGTATTTTTGTAAGTGTTGTGCAGGGAGAAAATAAATGTGTGTAGAACAAATTAGTTTGTGGTGAAGAAGCCCGACGTGAGAGCACTCAGATGCAGATAGCTCAGGGAGAGCTTTTGAAGCCAAATGCCCAGCTGCACCGACAAGGCGATTTTTGTAAATGCTGTTCAGAACAATTTAAACAATTAATTCTAGCATTTAATGGGCGTTTGCTCTATCTGCTGGAGCAGAAATGAGTACATGTCTCTCATTACCTGCCACACTTCCCCTATTCCTCATCTTCTCACCGCCAGTCCCCGGGGGCAAACCAAGGCATATGTTAATTGAAACTGCAGCACAGCTGCAAGAAAAGGGGAAAAAAGAAAAAGTGGATTTCAGGTTTTTGCCGACCTTGTTTTCCACAGAGGGAATGTGCTCCTCGACTATTTACAACGAGTGAACTGCCAGGGGATACAAAGGCTGCTTGAGAAGCAAACCAGACAAACTGCAGCCGCATGTTCTGCACACGGAGATGGAACCCAACCTGCTCTGGTTTCAGCTGTTAATTAGTGTAAATTGGTCCCAGGTTGATGGAGAGGGGGCTGTGGCTTCCCCAGCCCGGAGCATCTCCCCTGTGCTTTCTCTTTGCAGGAACCGTGCCCATCCCAAACTCTGCTCCTGCTGGTCCTGAGGCTGGAAAATCCAGGCTGGAAAATGGCTCCTGGCACTGGGGATGGGGGCAAGGGGGTCTCGGGAGGAAGAGGAGGAGAGAAGGAGGAAGGAAGCCAAATGTTAGTTTTGTGTTTGACTGCAATTTGCTTCGTTCGGTAACATGGGGCAGGCCCAGGAGTCCTTTTGCTCCTGCCATTTGCTCACTATCAGGATAACATACCTCCTTGATCTGAAAATGATTATTTTTCTTGACAAATCCTCCTGCTGCCCCTTTTTCTATTAATCTCTCTCAGTCTCTTCAGAGAAAAGAGAATTACAGAGGCTGCTCAGAGGCCCACTTGCTCATCTGTCCTTGAACCTGTCTGGCAACCCATTGTTAGCAGAATTGAGCAAATAGCAGAGAAAGGAATTTCTACAAATATTCTCTCGAATCTGAAAGCGAGTTTTCACCCAGCAGCACTGGCAGCTCCTTTGTGCTCCTGTCCTGGGAATGCTGCAGCATTTGCCTTCAGCATGCAGGAAGCATAACTGATGCTCCTGGTGCCTCAAACAGACAGCATTCTTTCTGACTAAAAATACTCCTTCTGAACAACAACGATCTGGTAATTAATTTCAGACTTGGAAAACAGGGGGGTGGAGGTGTTTGAGCCCTCTGGAGCTGAGGCCACGTGTCTTGACTGATGCTGGGAGCAGCACGAAGTCCTTGGCACTGGGTGGACCTGGGGCACCCCTGACACCATGCTGCTGGCTTCAGCACTCTGCAAGAGCCTTAAAAAATGGAGCTGTCTGGCAATTCGGAGAAGCCAGGCATGTGGACTTTGGGACAGAGTTTGAAAACCCCTATTGCTTTCTGCTGAACACTTAGGAGAGCCTAATCCAATTGGCCATATGGTTCTGGGCTCCCACCAATCTAATTCACCTGTCCCTTGGGCATATGGAAGGGAAAAGGGGGTGGGGGGAAATTGAAAAAATGTAAATCACATTTTAATAGACTCATAAAAATACATAAAGTGATGACCGAGAAAACTGATCAGATTTTATGGGCGTGTGGGTTGCTCGGCAGAATATGGAAATGCCACTCCAAGAGCCAGGCTGCCCTCACAGGACACTTCCCAACATGATCCAATTTATGCTGCTTGTCAGACGGCGCAGCCAGGGTGACCCCAGCTCTTTGTGGCATTGTCACCTCCTCTTCCCATGCCTGACACTCAGGGCCAGGGCCAGTCAGAGCTCAGTATGGTATGGCATGGTTTGGCATGGTTTGGCATGGCATGGCACAACCCATCAGGGTGCAGGGCAGGAGGGGTGACAGGGGCAGCAGCTCCTTGTGCACAGCGGTGGCATCTTGGCCGTCACCATCTAAAGCCCAGTGAGAGCCAAGGGGAAGGAAGAAAGGTGTTAAAATAAACATGGAGAATTTTTATCCCAGTTCTGCAGGGCCCAGCACAGGGGAAAAATTATTTTCTGTTCCCTGGGAAACAAGGGGGCAGCCTGAGGGGGTCAAGTGTGCAGGATTCACCCAGAAATGAGTTGGTGGGAGCATTAGGCAATGCTGTGAGGCACCATTCCTGTTCCTGTGGCTGTGCAGCTGTGAGCCTCCTCACCAAGGGAAATTCAGCCTGTGACTGGTGTTGGGAACAAAGGAAATGTCTGAAGCTTTGACAGAGGGGACTGCAGAGAAGAAAATCGGTGTTGAACAGGTGAGATGGTAAAGTTCACCCCTCTAATTGTTCTGTAATTGTTCTGCCTTTGCAGAGTATCTCTCTCTGAAGCCTGTTTTTGCTTGAGTGTACTCGCAAATAGCTGTTTTGTTGCAAGAATTTAATTTTTGCCATTATGTTGTCCAGTGCAGTCCAGTTCTGGGTACTTACCACCAATTATCCGTCTGCTGTACAGTTGATGTTGACACTGAGGTCCTCAATGCATCGACTCTGGGAATCTGCCAGCAAGGCTGGTTTCAAGCAGAATAATTAGTGGCCATGGATATCCGTGTAAGATGCCCTTGACCTGATGGACTGTCTTTATTCACTGGGATGTGATCAATTCCGGGGTTTGTCTTTTAGACAAGCACTTGAATTTAATTTCTTTCTGTACAAGTAAGGATTTCTTGTCTGAAATTCACTTTGCATCAAGAGAGCCCTGTCTGAGCTCCCCATTATCTATTCTTTCCCCTCATCTGAGAGTCTTAAAGCACTTTACATGGATTAACTAATTAGCTCTCTTCATAACCCAGGCTTTAAGTTAATTTCCCCACGTGCATTAGAAGGACAGTGTCAATGCACAAATTGCCTCCCCCAGCATTTTTCACCCTTTGCTGCTGTAGGTAACACTGGAGTGGTCGGGACTGGAGAGAAAGGAGCCCAAAATCCCATGGGAGGGTGGACAATTTGGGGTCTGAATTTCTCCTGCTGCCCATTACCTGCAGTGACTCCATTTGGTGCGAGGAAAGGAAAAAACTGGGGTGCCTGCACTTTTCTTCTCTCCCCTCCCCTCCTGCTATTGCCAAGGGCTGTGATTTTCTGTTGGCTTAGAGGTAATGTCACTGGCCCCTGAGTTTCCAAGCCACTCCAGCTCCCTGCATGACAAGCTGGGTACACTGTGTACAGGGAAAGTTGTTTACTACTGCTTACCTACTCCGGAGGCAACAGGAATAACCACTGCCAAATATGAAATGTCGCAGTGTAAAATAGAAGGAGGAAATTCATCTTTTATTTCTTTCCTTTTTATAAACTCCCACTCATGTTCAATTGCTGTTCTTGTAAGTTATGAAATGGTTTATTTTTTTGGTAAGCGTGTTCTACTTTAGCATCCAAAAAAAAAAAAAACCCCAGTGTGTAAAAGGAGGATGCAACACCTCCTGGCAGCTCCTGGAAAGGAGTGGGCATGAGGGAGGGGCAGAGATTTATCTGAAGGAGGAAGAGAGCGAAATGAAGAGATGGGATTTACACTGAACAGCAGGGAAATGTGCTAACAGGGAGAGCCACAAGGCACAGAAGCGTTTCAAAAGCCAAGGGCTCTTATGCTGCAGTTGTAATATTTGGGCAGAACTGATCAATTGTGGGATCAAATTGTGGGAAGCTGGCCATGACTCTGGACCCTGAGCTGCAGGAGATGATTCCTCTCTTGGTGGTTTAGGGGAGCCCCTGGAAGGTGCAAACAGTGACACAACCCCCCAAGTTTCTGAGGGTCTCTCTTGGGTTGCAGGAGTTCACTGTCCCCTCAGATGAAGCCTTTGGTGATGGCTGCTCCTCTGGGGACAGAGGCTAAATGCAGGTCTGGTGGCCAAGAGCTGGGATGAGAGCAGGTGGCTTGGTCACAGCCTTATCATTTCTGTTTTTAAAAAGTGACCTTTCCCCACCTGGCTGGAAGGGACTGACTGACAGCATGGGGCTGATGGCAGCTGTAAATCTTCGTCCAAGAATGAGCTAGAGATGGAAATTTGTTTCCGCACCTCCAGCAGGTGGTAAAACCCATTGTAAATCTCTGAAAATCTTGTCAGGATGCTAATGGATTGAGCTCCCGATGCTTAAATTTCACAGCTCCCAGTTCTCTTGAAATGTCACTTGGAGGACTCTCTGCAGAAGGACACAAGGGGCAGCTGGGGGGGAAGGATTTTGGCCATTCTCACCGTGCTTTTTCCAGAGTTCTGGATCCAGCAGCAAAGGCTGAGAAGGAGCAAAGAGCAAAATCCCATCTGGCGAGGCTGCCAGCAGCACGGGGAGGTGTTGGGTCTGTGCCTGGAGCCCGGGTGGCAGGAGACAAATGGGACAGGGAGTAAGTGGCATTAATGTGCCCCAAACCAGCATTAATTTGAGCTTTGCCTTCATCAGGTGAATAGCGCTGTGGCAGCACCTTCTCTTAGAGGAGGAATGATGATCCCAATTTATCTTGTCTGGCATCTCAGCTCTGGAAGCATTTTTAATTCAGTTTCTCCATTTTTCCCTCCTTTTGTCTTCCTAGTTGTAAGTCACATTAAAATCTGTCTTGTTGGCTGCTTTGTAAGAACCCAGCAGTGGCAGGCAGGGGAGAGGTATTTCAGGTATTTCTCTTCTGAAGGTCTGTCCTGACTCAAAGCCAGTTAACCCATTGCTATTTCTAAGCTACTTCTGTTGTATTTTCTTTCATTTTTTTGAGTAAACAAGAGGAAAAGAAAGATTCCTGCTCTTGCTGCCGTTCTGAGGTCAGAGAGATTTGCAAAATTAAAGGACTGTTACTGCGTTTAGTCCCTTCTGTAAAACAAGATGTGGATTTTCCTGAGAAGATGAAAGGGCTGTTGGGAATGCCTGTGTGATGGGGGATCCATCATGCTCCTGCCAGAGCCCTCCTGCACCCCCAGGACATGTGTTAATATCCCCAAACTGTGGGTGCTCTGAAACCCAAGGCACAGCCCCTAAATACAAAGGAAACAGGTAACAAGGTGCAGGGAGTGTCACTTCCAGACACTGCCCGGTGCAGTACAAACCCAAACTGACCTGGAAATCTCTTAATTTTTATCTCTGTGGAAGCAGTTTATTTTCCAGAAGGAGATACCAGAAGTTATTCTCCCAGGAGAAAAAAAACCAAACCATTTTTGCAGCAATGCTCCCTGCGGTGATGCTGGAGGGGACCCATCTGCTGGCACCTGATCTGTTTGAAACCACTTGAGAGGAGCCCCTTGGACACTGAGGGGAAAGCAGCCACCTCTGAGCTGCTTGACACAGCCTCAGAAGCATCTCAGGAGCAGTGGGACACAGAGGAGTCAATAAAATGCAGCCCTTTAAAAGAAGGAAACTTTTTTCCTAAATCTGCCTCTAAGCAGCAGCCTGACTTTCTGCCTTTTTGCTCACCTCCCCTGTGCCTTGTAATGCTGACAGACACTGACCTAATGATGCATTTTACAGTGTTAATGCCATTATCAAGCTGCTGTCGGCTGGGAGCTTTTAATTCATTAACTGGGTTTAGCTCTGGCGAGACTGTCTGGATTTTCAGCGAGCAAACAATAAGAAACAAAATATTTAACAAAGTCTTCCGGAATTCCAATATCATGCCATTGATTTTGAGTCACTTGGACTTCAATAGCTTAAACATATTGGTTTCTGTCATTAAGGATTGGGGCAGTGGAGCTGCAAGTCAAATGAGTAAATATTAGCGTTGGGTTTTTTTAGTATCTGAACTGCCTTCCTTTTCAATAAGCTGTTACACCACAGGAGTGTCCAATCAATTAAAATTAAGAGTGGAAAAATATTAGGAAAAAAGGCACAAACTGAAGAGAGTTGCTAATGCCACTGAGGACCATGGCAGGAAGCTCCAGAGCAGCTCTGGTGCCTCTCCCTTTCCCCAGGTTTTGGTGCTGAGAGCTCAGCCCCAGCAGTTTGGGTCAGGATGGACCTGACCTTGATGCCAGCATCACCACGGCAGTGGCCACGTGAACCTGGCCCTGGAGAGCACCCATTCCCATCGTCTGGCCCTGGCATGGGACCACTGCACAATGTCCCCCTTCAAAGGTGTCCCCAGAGCCCCACAATCCTCCCTCCACCTGCACCAGAGGGAGGAAGCTGAGGGGCAGTGGGGGTTTGGGCACCCCTGGGGCTGGGTGTCACCAGAGACTGGCTGTGACCCCTTGTCAGAGGGAGGGAAAACAAGCTGTCAGGCATGAATAGATGTTGGTGTGCAGGTTGTCTTCTGCACAAAAGGAATATCATAGCATGCAAATGCCATTTGTATTGTGATCATTAGCCTGAGCTGTGGGAGGTGCCTTATAGCAATGAAATTCTTCCAGGGGCTCCCACAGAGAAGAGGAGAAGTTCTTTAGTGCACAGTGGCATTTAAGAGATTGCTGCCTGCTCCGAGCAGATGTTCCAAGGATTAGATAGCTCAGTTTGCAAGACAGCTTCAAATTAAAATAAAAAAAGCTACAATATTTATGGGCTGCTCTGCATGTGCTGTAAATCTGAGAGGAACACATGATGTCTGGGAGCTACAGTGCCAGCAGTGTGCAGCAGAGATGGCCCCGTGAGGAAGGAGCAGAAGCACAGACACCCCCAGGACTCCCCAGCCCTGGGTCAGTCTGGGCTCAGGGGCAGCAGCTGGTGCTGGTCCCATCCTGCCCAGTGCAGCCACTCTCCTCCCCCCCACTGATCCACCTCCCCTCTCCTCTGCTGACCTCCGACTGCCCACTCCTTGCTCAGGACGAGTTTTCCTCTTGTTTCTTTTAGTCTCACCCCAGGGGCTGACCTCTGGGTTCTTCCTACCAAATTCCCGTGGGCATCCCGGGCCACCTGCAGGGATGAGGGGGGGAAGGAGCAAGGCCTCAGGATCACTCCTGTCTCTGGGCTCCCTGGGACAATCTCCCTGGAGGCTCTGCAGGTGCCTCTGCCCTTCCATGGGGACATCCCTGTCCTTCCATGGGGACATCCCTGCCCCTCCATAGGGACATCCCTGCCCCTCCATGGGGACATCCCTGTCCCTCCATAGGGACATCCCTGCCCTTCCATGGGGACATCCCTGTCCCTCCATGGGGACATCCCTGCCCTTCCATGGGGACATACTCGCCCCTCCAGAGGGACATCCCTACCCTTCGATAGGGACATCCCTTCCCTTCCATGGGGACATCCCTGCCCTTCCATGGGGACATCCCTGTCCCTCCATGGGGACATCCCTGCGGTGTCCCCTCCGCGGCTCTGGGCCGGAGCGAGCTGCAGTCCGTAGATGGCAGCATTGACGAGCCAGAGGCTGCAGCTCCTCCGCTGGCTTTACTGAGATACCGAATACACAAAATACACCAGCAAATCCCATCTAGGTAATCCCGGGCACCAGCTCTCCCCTCGCAGAGGCTCCCGGGACCCATCCACCCCCAGGTCTGGGTCTCTGCCCCCCCGGGGAGGATTTCTCTCCCCAATTCCTGCCAAGAGGCAGCACTGGGTGAGGTTTGGGAAAGGGACACGGAGGGTGAGACCAGAGAGGTGGAGAGCTCTCCTGGATGGGTGTTCCCAAACCCTCACACCTCTGGTATTTATAGGGACCGATGGTAACTCAAACACCCTCTGTGATTCAACCCGATGACCTGAAACCCTAAATACCACAATTCTGCTGACACGTACCAGCAAGCTGGGGCGTTACTGGAAACTGGAGTGTGCTGTGCTGTGCTGTGCTGGCACTCTGGGGCTATGTCCTCTGGCCTCCAGTTAATTTCTAAACTTTCTGTTCAGGTTCTGGAACTAGGGTGCTACTATTTTCACGGACTGTGTGTTGCTTTTTGCCCTGTGTACGGTTTGCCATCTGTGAAATATGTTCATCTGATTTGTGTCAACGTGGAACAATGCTAGGGTCTCGTAATGAAATGTGACCTTCTCTCTTACATACCCTTGAATAACCACAAGCCTAAGATGTATATAGTTCCTGGTTTGGTTTGGGTTTTGTTTTGTTTTGTTTTGTTTTGTTTTTTTTTGTAAAAGCCACCTGATGAACATTCTTGTATACCAGTTGTGTTGTGTTAGAGAAGCCTATAAATAGCACATGTGTAAAGTTTGGGGTCATCCTGCAGCAGTAATGGTCAAGGGTTGGACCTGATGATCTCTGAGGTCCCTTCCAACCCAGCCAATTCTATGATTCTATGAACTGCCTGATGCTGCCAGCAGAGCTTCTGATGCTTTGTGGCCCCCCCTGAGAGCCCCTTGCCCCTGGCCCCGTGCTTTCTGCAATGTTTTCTTGTAATTGCTGCCCTTCTGCTGGGGAAAACTGCGGAGAAGAGCAGCTGGGCAGGCAATGGGCTGCTTCAGGAACACTTTCCCAGTTCTGGCATCGTGGTGCAGCGTTGGATGTGCTGGAGCAGCTCCTGGCAGGATGCTGAGGATGCTCCCCAGCTCCAGGAGCTTCTCAGGGGTCAAAGGGGCCGAGGTGATGCTCTGGGGGAGCAGGATCTCCAATCCCTACCCCACGGGGGGGAACAGCAACAGGCAGGGGCAGCTTCCCGTGCTGGGGAAGGGAAAAAAGCATCTGCTTAGGGCATCAGCTGTGAGGATCAAGGTGTGTGAGATCCCATCCGCAGCCTCCGTTATCTCAACAAGTCTTCTGTGTGTTTTCCAGACACAATACACCGCATAGCCTCCTGCTTTACTCAGAGGGAAAAACCTTTATTTATTTATTTATTTTAATTGAGAACCCTGGAGGAAAACAAGCTTTGCTTCCAGAAGCAATTACATTCCATCTCTTAACTGGATTAGGTAACTTGATAAAACTCCAGTGGAGAAATATTTGCTCATATTTAATCATTTGTTGACTTGGCACCTCATGGAAAAAGGCAAAATTAAATAAAAATGTGTAAAGGGCAACCCGCTTGCTGATAAATCCTACCCACTCTGAGCAGTTTATTACCGGAGCAACGATCCATTAACTCTATACATAAATTAGAATCATGCATTCAGTTTATGGAGTTGCAAATTGTCAGCTGCTGCCATTATGTCAAAAATACACTGTGCCAAGAACGAAACATGATTTTTGTATAGTCTGCCCTCCACAGATGAAGTCTGGACACTTTAGGGTTAGGCAGTATGAAAAGCAAAAGGGACTATCTGGGGTTTTTTTGGGGGGTTTTTTGTTTTGGTTTTTTTTCTGCTTGTAAAAACAAAGCCATCAGCATGCTTGCATGTTAACATAATCTGAAGACAAGCCCTGAATACTCTATTAGTGCCCTGGAAACCAACCTCTGAGGCATCTATTGATCACAGCCTTTTTGTTACCTGTGGCCAAGTGCAGGAGCACAGCCCCTGAAATGAGATCAAGCCATCAATATTCTCTGCAGGTGTACATGCTGCTGGAGCTCCTGATTGCAGGTTGGATCACCACCCTAGGAGCTTCCCATTATTCCTGAGCCCAGAAAGAAAGTCCTTCTAGTTCTTCCTGGGACTGTTACACTGATGCTGTTAACGGGGAAATAAAAGGCTGTGGTGTTACTTGTGGATCACAGGTAATCATTTCACAGCTATAATGGTAGAAAAAAAAACAAACCAACAAAACAAAACAATAGCTCTTGGGGGAATTATAGCAGGAATGGGATCACCTGAGCTCTGCCATCATTAGCCCTGGTGCCAGTCCTTGTCTTGCAGCCTGACCTGAGGCTTTAGCCTGGGTGGCATTTCCAGGCACTTCACAATTGACAGCAGATCCCAGGCAAGCCCTGGGCTGGTCATGGCTCACAGGAGGCTTTATGCTTGGGCACATGGCAAGGGAGAGTATGGCTGGAGCAGCCACAAGTCATGGATCTGTTGTCACAGGGAGACAGAAGCATTGATGTCCCCATGGCTCAGGATGGCAACACAGCTGGGGTCACCCTCTGAGCAGTGCCAGGGAGTCATCTGAGCAGTCAAGAAGAGTTATAAACAAACACAAATGTAATCCCATAGAAGTAATGTGTCCTAGGAAAAACCCCCAACCCTTAATACCTGCTGGAAACAGCACACATTAGCTGGGATAAATCTGTTTATGCAGGAAAGGTCCCTGTCACAACCATGTAGCACTTGGCTCATTAAAGGCTTCGATTCTAATTCAGTTCAGCCCACACTGAATGTACTTAGTCATGAGAGGGCCGAGTAACACACTAGGGCTATGTTTAGTATGCTAAATCATTCACTGAGAGGCAGCTTTGAGCAATTCATTTATTCCGTGGAGGTTTATTTTATTATACATTTCCCATGGTGCAGCTGCCCCACGAGAGGCGTGTGCCCTGATGCCCCATGTGCACACAGACACAGACACAGACATACAAACACATAAACACACACACAAACACACAAACACACACAAACACACACAAACACACACACACAGACCTGCACACCCTGCCTGCAGACTCCCAGGTGCAGCCTCCGTGAACCAGCAGTTGCAGAAGGAGTTTTCAATGTGCTTGTACAATACTCAACCTGAGAAATACAACAAGCCAAACCACAGAGTCTCAGAAAAGGTCTGGAGTGGGCCTTGGGCAGGATTTGTGCTGTTGCCAAGGTGACCTGCAGGACCATTGTCCTCCCTACTCAGCTCCTCTGAGTGACAGCCAGGATTCCCCAGAAAAAAAAGCCTGAAATTTCCTCTTGAAAGTGATGACTGTGAAGAGCTCAGCTTTTTGGAAAAATTCTTCATAGTTTCCTATCTTCTGAAGCTCTGCCAGGGGTTCTCAGGGACATTTTGCCCTCAATCCCCTGCCTGTTGGGTGGTGTGTGGGATCTCCTTTGTGTCTGCACCATGCACCAAGGGATGTTTGGATCAAAACCCTTGGGGTGGGCTGGCTCAGCCCAACCACTCCAGCCAGGGCTCTTCAAAGATTTAAAGATCTGGCAAGGGCACTGCCAAAGGGAAGAACTACACAAATTCACTTGTTTGTCCCCAAAGCGCTGTATTTTAAGCCCCTCTCCAAGGCCAGACCCTGGTGGGCTGGGGGCTCAGCAATCCTGCCCACTGAAGGATGCAGAAGCTCAGGGGCTGGGGGAAACTCCACTGCCAGAGGTGCTAATTTAAAAAATGATGGTTAATAAACTCACCTCACCTGCACGGGCAGAAGGAATGAAATAAAAGAGGTTCTGCTTTATTTATTATTCTTAATATGAAATTCATGCCCTGATTGCCTTTGGTCTCTCCATCCAGGCTTCTGGGAGGGAAAAAATTCAGTTAATGAATCTGAATTTGGGAAGCTTCAACTTTTGAGCTTTCTGTTCAGGGAAAGTTACTTGATAGCCAGGAAGCCAAGGGGGAAATACATTATTGAAAGAAAAGCTTCCTTTTTAATCTAAAATTCAGCAGGATCTTTGAGATGAAAAAGGTTATTTCCAAGAGTCTGTCCAGCATATCTTGAGGGCTTCTCCCTCCCATACAATAGTGAGTGGGAGGCAGGGGGGAGGAAGGGGCCTCGGTCAGAGGCAGAGGCTGCTGCTCTCTCAATTACAGGAGCATCCCATCTCCTGACAAGGGAATAGCAACTCCCCTCGCAAAGAAGTGCTTGGAGGCTGACTGGAGAAAGAGGAGAAAGTAATTATGGCTTAACTGTGCAAACAGTGACTCCTGGGAGCAGGCTGGCAGAGTGCAGGGGGCTGCTCATGAGTAATGTGTGAGTTAGCACTCTTCCACCCAGGAAAGCACTTAAATAGGAGCCTCGGTCCCTTTGAACCCGATTTGTTGAATGCTGTTTAAGAGCATATTGAAGCCCAGAAAAGAGGATGCTGGGATTTCTGATGGGTGGCTACTGGGGAGTTTGCTCTTGCAGGTATCATGGTTGGCTGCCAAGAGACCCAGGAATCCCTGGAAGGGACCCACATTTTCAGAGGCTTGGTTTCTCCTGTTGTCTTGCCACCAAAGAGCTTTGGAGCATGATCAGGACAAGACTCTTTTTTTTCTGCTGAGCTGGTAGAACAGGTAGGACCATAGACTCTGTACCCCTGCCAGCCCAGCCCACCCTTGTGCCTTCAGCTGCCATGTTCTGCCTTGCTCCAGGGAAGGAGTGATCAGGCTGCAAGGTCTGTCAGGGCTCAGGGCTGCCCCACACTGCAGGAACACTCAGTTGTCCTGCTCCCTGCTTCACCTTCACTCAAACCCTATTCCCATGACCTGTGTGGCCAAGGATGTGGTGATGGAGCTGGTCCTCTCTCCAGAGGCAGCAGGAGAAAATGTTGCAAGAGAAGCAGATCAGTGCTTGGGAGAAACCTGTTTTTCTCTCTGACCTGGAAACAATCCAGATTTACTTCTGCTCCCAATTTAAAACCATTCTCTTGCCACGGTCAATTATTTTAAATCCTCTCCATGGGCTGTGCTCTGCTCAAGGAGCTGGCAGGAGCAGGAGCTGTCTGCAGCTGCTGGGGGAAACCACAGGTCCCTGCTCCTCTCTGGGGATGCCATTAGGTGGGATCTATGTGCAGGGATGGAAGTGCAGTGCTTCTGCTCTCAGCAGTTTCTCCACAAACATTCACACTGCCAACACCCCTCCCCACACTTGTGGATAGATTTGGGGGCTCGCTGTGATAAAGGGAGCCTGGTGTTCCTGCCACTGGGATGACAAACACTAAACGAGACATTTGTCTTCCAAAAGATGCATTTTTTTTATTTTTTTTTTTTTTCTTTTTGCTCCTGAGTTTGCTCAGGGCTGTCAGCCATACCCCCTGAGCCCCTGGCAGACAGAGCTCCCCCCATCTGGGTGGTACCCAGGGTCCGATGTGCCCCCTGCCCCTGCAGGGACTTCTCATCCTCATTGCAATGCAGGCTCGGTGCCTCCCATTTCTTGTGAATCACTGAAATGCCATTAAGCTGGGAGGAAATGTAAAAACCTCTGCTGGCATTCAGGGAGCCAGAATTACGCTAATGTGGTATTCAGGGCAAATTATCTCTTCTACCTGGTTTTACTGGAACAAAACATCGAGCCCTGGGATTCAAGCTCCCTGGAAAAACTAATTACAACATATTAATAAATTTAAAATATTATGCACAGATGCCTTCTAAACAATATTAATGTTGTTCTTTCCTTGCTGAACAAAATGTATTTAAATTAGTTCATTCTTAACTTTTCAGGAATTGGCATGTTTGTGCTGATGGAAAGCATCAGGCTACAGAAAAGGTGGATTCAGGAGTGGCTGGGGAAGAAAAAGCTTTTCAACAGGAATGGCATTCACTGCTGCTTGGACACCTTGAGGCCACAGTGGGGAGGGTGAGGGATCAACACCAGTCCCAGAGGATACTGGGGAGTTCTGTAATGCTCTTTGCTTCCTCCCACCATGGGAAATCACCAGAACTCCACTGCTAAATGTTAATTTTTGGTTTTCTTTTAGAAAGGCAGAACAAGGGCTCATCTCCAGGAATGACTTGCATACACCTTCCAGAACATTGTCTTCCTCTTGCAGGTTTCAACAGATAGCAGGAAAATCCATCCAATTATCCAAGGGAAATAGAGGGGCTGTGTCAGGGCTGTGAGGCAGGCTCAAGGCAGAGCTCATGGACACATTTTCTGAAATAATTCTGGTCACAGTGTGTTGGTGTCTGTGCCTGCCAGGTCTCAGAGGAGCAGTGGGGAGTGCTGGTGGTTTCCCACACCATCCATCCCCCTCTCTGCACCTTCTCCTTGTTCTGTCATGTGAGGAGCGGTCTTGAACAATCAAGGCTACTTTCTGCCTCATTTCTTTTGCAACCTGCACGATGATTCCAGCATTAAGTTTAGAGCTGCTAATTATGATCCATTGCAACACGGCAGGCAGCACATTATTATGTAATAATTCAGGACAACTCCTCCACGTTGTCTCAGACGGTGGGTCCTGCAGTGGGGGCAGCTGTATTCCCTGTGGAAAGCTGGATATTCCTGGGATATACATCAGCACATCCCCAGCACATCCCCAGCACTGTTCAGGGCTTTGTGTTGGGGTAACTGTGTTGGGTTTCCAGAGCAGGACTGCACATCTTCACTCTAATGAGGGTAAGTAAGGACATTGTCCTGCCAAGGCACCTGACGTTTGGGACATCTCACCAAGCCATGGCTCCTGCCTGCCTCTGCCCCTTTTCTCCATCCCAGGATTGCAGAATACAAACCCTCCACCCCGAGCCCAGGGCTGAGCTCTGGGATCCCTGCCCTCAGAGACCTTCTACTCCCTGCTGCCTCCTTACCCCAGCTCTTGCCCTGCCCCCTGCAATGCAGGTTTTCCAGATAACTTTCATTCAAAAAAGAACCACCTCCCAAACCAGCAAAAATCCTTTATCTGAGGGGAGATATCAGTTAATATTGGTTAAAATAGATTTTTCTAAGCATGGGGTATTGCTTTTTTTTTTACACCTAAACTGCAAAGTGATGCCTTGAAGATGAGATTAGTTCATTATTTATAAAAGTAAAATCCCTCAGAATGTATTAAATATGAAAACATTGTATCGGGGTGTAAGATTTGTGAGGATTAGGCTCTGAAGTCTAGACATTTATCTCTGAAAGCATTACATTTGCATTCATTACATATCCTGCTGTACCTCTAAACATGAAAACTGATCTGCAGAACAGATGATCAAAGCAGGCAAATGCAGATCAGAAAACATGCTGTGTTCACTTAGGAACGAAAAAACGTTGTAAAAAAAAAAATAATTGTCTGATCCACCAGTACATGAAATGTAATGTAATCCCTGCAGCAGTGATGGGCTCCTCGGAAGCAGCTGATGTGGGTTTGGAGATGCTGCTGGAGGTCCTGGTGTTCTACCAAGCTTCTAGGAGCCCCTTGGTAAGGAAAACAGAAATTTAGATTGAGCATTTCTCATCTTTTCTAGTTGGATGCAGTGTCACACTCAGATGTGGTCAACAAGTTTGTAGGTAAAACCTTAAAACAGGTGAAATTTCAGGTGAAATATGTCTAATTTTAAGGAACTTTTACTCTACGCTGGATCTGCTGGAAACATCCCCAAGTTTCACAAAGCATTCCAGCAAGTTTGGAACCTCTTTAGTATGATTTATATGTTTGGAAAGAAGCCAGGCTCCCAGGCTCCCTCTGGCTTTGACCTAGACAGAGCTCCATCGGTTGATTTAGACTGTGATTTATACCATTCATTTTTTGCATAACTTCAAATCAGAATAAAATTTCGGCCCACAAAAACATGCAAAGTGAGACTAACAGGACGGTCTGCAGAAATCCCTCAGCATTATTAATCTGCTTTATCTCTTCAGTCTGCTCATTTCCTCGCCCAAATGCATCCAAATCCCAGATCAGAGGGTGCTATTGTTTCCAGTCCCTGTTCTCACAAAGGGAAGTTAATTACGCTGAAAGTCTCAGTAACTGTTTAGAATGGCAACAGAACCAACCAAGTGCTTGCAAAGCTTGTGCTTACTGGCCCCAAATTCTTATTCTTTTAACATAAAACTCCCTTTCTTAATAGAAATTTTAAGTCACAAATCCACGGAATCAATCTGGTGTTCGTTATTTGTGAGAGAAGAGAGGGGATTTAAATGAAGCATGTATTTTGTAGGAGCTTCAGGAAATGATTTAACAGCTCAAGAGAGAGGGGAGCTGTGTTACCAATAGAACTTACATGATACATTAGCCAGGAGTAGAAATGTTAATCTTTCTATCCAAAATCTATTTGCAAAATTAGTGGAATACTGTTGCTTCAGTGCCCTTTTCTTGTCTTCAAAAGTGTAAATCCTTCCACTTCTGCTGAGAACCGGAAAAATTAATTTTGTGAACTGTTGTCTGTATCCCAAAACATCACTGCATCAAGAGCAGGGAGAGACTTTCAGGTGGAAAAGTCCATACATTTTAAAAAAAATGAGGCATTTTTAGCCTTAGAAAGCTGCTCATACATCTGTGTCAGACAAACCACTGGTTGTCTTATCCTGCTGCCTACACCATCTGGATCTGGTGTGTGAGTGCAGAGAAATCTAAGGGCTAACCCTGATTTGCATCTACCCAAAAACAATGTCAGCTCCAGTGATGGAGAAACAAAGATTTTTTTTTGTGCACCAGACTACACCACCATGTTAGCACTCAGGTACTACCTCTTTCTTAAAACAAGTTTCGAACTAAAATGGTGAACACATGGGACTATTTTCATCCAGCTTTCACATTGAAAACCTTATTGCTTTTAACCCCTCTCATCCAAAAGTGAGCTACCCAGGGCTTGTGCATAAACCTGAGCCCCTAAGTGTCACTATGACATTCAGGGGAGATAACCATGCTCCTGTGTTTAGGATGCACTTACAAAAACCTTCCTGGATTGCAGCCCAGTTGCTAAGATTCCTTAAACTCAAATATTTTGCCATAAATTTCTGCTTAATGGAAAAGAAGGGCAATAGACCCCTGCAAGTCACAGCTCAGCCAGTTCCTTCTCAACACCTCTGCCTGGCCAAGCAGGAGCATGCAGTGTTGGTAGCAGTGGATGCCATGTCTAACCCAGGAATTTTCCTGAAAGAAGCTGGGACTCAGCCCCATATTATATTGATCCCTAAATAACAAAACATTTGGAGCTAAGACAGCCAGGAGTCAGACCACAGCTGGGTCAGGGGACTGTGCCCAGGTGCTCCATGCAATGACAATGTTGTGGGTAGTGTCATGGGACTGGAAAGAGCTTTATGCTTGGATTTAAAAGGCCTAATTGAGCATCCCAATAGGATAAGACAGTTCCTGATACTCTGGAAGAGAGGCAAATATATGCAGTGGGCAGTCAATGAAATATGCTCAAGCCTGATATTCCTCTGTAGCAAACCACTGCCCTGAAACCCCTTTATTCTTTTTCACAAAGGCTGAAAGCCATTTTCTGGCTACAGCTCCCCCAGATTTCCAGTTAATAAGCAGGCTTTGTGCTGTTGACCTTACACATGCTGGCACAGCCAGATTTTCCAGCAGAAATGAGTGGCCAGCAGCCAACTCGAAATACATTTTAAAGCACTGCAGCTTGGAGAGGAAAGGGAAATTATCCAGCAGCTCCACAGCCACAGCAGTGACTGGCACCTCGGCAGAGAGCTGTGGCACTGGTACACAAGTGTTGAAATTACTTTTGGATGCTCCGTCAAGCACAAGATATAAATTGCACAATGTTTTTAAATGTTTTGGAGAGATTGCCTTTTGAGTGGCACCCCCCATTTCTGTATGTCCAGTAAGGTGTAGAGAATTCATTTACATTTTTCATTTTTATCAGTATCCTTTAGCCAGCCTGGACCAGGGGAGTGAATCCAGCTGTGTGAATGGTGCCAAGAGCTGCTCAGCCTCCATCTGCTCTAAGATACAAATTTTATTTCCCCTCATCTTTATTTTCATGTTAATTTTTTTTTCTTTTCTTTTTCAATATCCCCTTTTCTTCCCCTTTTATCCCTGGTGTAAATCGGATACTATCAAATCAAATGAAATGGAAGGGAATGGACTGCCTGAAGCTATTCACTGCATGGGAACTAAATACACCTCCTAGTAAGACATTTGCTATTTGTTTTTAGCAGTGTACTGTTCATATCTTTCCTGTTATTGTTGAATACTCAAGTGCTGCTGCTGCTAAACATTACAACTTTCTTTCCCTTGCTTAATTATGTGCCAATCAGCATAGAGCAAAGCCGTGCTATCAGCTGGTTGCTGGATAAACACAGAGTGCAATGAAATCAGACATTACTAAGCAAATGGGCATTTCCAAACTTCACATTATTTAACTCTCAGGGCAAGCATGTGCCAGCAGTATTTCTGCAGAGCAACAGAGGCAGCTTAAGGGCTCCCATATTCAAGTAGGACATTTCCATCTTAGATAAAGCCCCACGGAGCTCAGAAGAGAGGATGAAGGTTTTTTGGACCTAGTAACAAGAAAAGACACTTTTTTGGTACCCAGTTCTCTTGTTTTCAGCTTGTCAATGTACTTGTACACCATGCAGGAAGAAAGGTGACCATACCCTGAATTACTTGAACTGCCCTTAGCTACTTGCTGTACCTAAAGCACAGGTTCCAAGAGGCATCCAACTGGTAAAGGCTGAGCCTACCTGCCAAGGGAGCCACAGAGGACCAACAAATTTTAGCCTTCTTGCATGTGGATTTTTTTTCTTCTTCTGGTGTCTTTACTCTGCTCTTTGTTGTTGTTTTTACATAGCTAGAAATATACTGCCTGCTTCTAATGAAGAGCATGAAAAACATACGTTCCCAGGACTCTTGGGTCTTGCCGAGTACTCTGTTGTTCCCCATATACTGCTGGGATATATTTGCCAGCATTTCAATTAGATCATCAATAACCTAGTGCAGCTGCTGAGAGAAGAACTCAGATGTTCATAAATGTTATAGTCCATTAAGTTCAGATACTTCAAAGGCAGTTTGGAAAGAAAGTCATTTGTTAGTCTGAGTGTCAGTGTAGCGGAATGCAAATCATACTGGATGCCAAAGCAAGGGATTAAAAAATGGAGTTTAAAGGTCAAATTAACTTAATTTGACCACTTCTGACACAAAATGCAGCTCCCCAGCTTTTAAAATACTGCAGTCATTTGCCAGGGTAAGAATGCCTGACCAGCACCAGCACTGGGAGCCGTCAGTAGCTGGGGGGTAGGTGGGGTGGTGAGGGGATGTGTGTGCCCTTTCCTCAGTCAAAATCCTTGTGATATTTCCTGTCCTCTAGAATCTGAAAAGAAAGTTAGTGCTTCAAGCACAGCAAATATTCAAATAACTGATGAATATTGTGAGAGATTTCCCTATTTTAGAATTGTTTCTTTTTGAAGCAGGCAGAAAACTGAAACTCCTTCTCCAGGATGCTTTTGTGCATCTTTCCCTCTCCCCTCGGAGGATGATGCTTGCATGAGGAGGAAGCAGGAAGATTTGTGGTGCTTTGGAAGGAGACAGGAATGCAAACATCAGGGGGAGTTAACAGCTGATGGAAAATGTGGCCAGCTCACCTTAGAGGAGGGATGGCATGACAGAGAGAGAGAGAGAAACACTAAATCAATGTGGAACTGCCAAACTACAGCTGAGATTCAACAGCAGAAAAAATCTGGGCATGGCATCTGCTTTCAGCAAGTGGAGCTGAGCAGATTGGCACCGACCAGGGGGAGCAGCACGACAGATCCTGCCTCAGAAATAGAAGCAGGACTTCTCCCCTCTGCCCAACCTGTGTGTGGATTGGGAAGACTTTTCTGCAAAGGTGGTAGCTTTAGGAGGCATAACAAATGTTTTCCCCACCTGGCAAGGCCAGGAGCATGCAGCTCCCCAGCCAAATTTGGCCTTTTCTGCATATCCTTCATGATTATGCACATATGGCTGGGAAGGGTCACCCCAGCCCATCCCCTGCTGCCTCCCATCCTGCTGTTCTTTCTCTGAGGCTCAGGGTTTGGGCTGGTTAGAACATTACTGTGACAGTGTCACTGGGAAATGAGGTTGTTTTGTTTTTGTTTTTTTTTTTTACAGAGGTCTTCAGCAAATACTGCTACAAAGCAAGTTTCAGAATTCTGGATATTTATGGCTGGTCAACCTGTTGTGGAAAATATCTTTGCCAGTTTTTGACTCCAAATGTGATAGTTTAAAAAATTCCTTTTAAATACAGAACAAATTGTGCCCCAACTTTACCCAAAGCTTGCTGGTAGGTGGGTGATTTGAGTGCAGGATGTTTAAGGTTCAGGTTTTGAAGTCAGGCAGGGTGTCAGGAAAAGTCCCTCCTGGAAAGTGATTATCTAAATATCTGGTTCATCATTGTCACTAGTGATAAGATGGCACATCTGTCTGTGAGTAACTAGAAGAAAGGAGGAGGGAGGCAAGGAGGAAGCTTTGGAAATGATTCATTAGCTGACTGTAAATGAAGCTCTGAGCTCAGCCACCTTAAAGTGGTTCTGCAGAGGCAGAGCATGGCTGATTCCCCTGGTCACCACTGGGCCCTGTCCTGAGGCTCTGGGTTCAGCTTTGCACTGCCTGCAGATTGTGGGCATTTGGGAAAATCCCAGATGGAGTAGGACAGGATCAGAGAAGGTACAGGAGGAAAATAAAGGGAAAGCAGAAATTTCTGAATAGTGAATCAGCTTAAGCATCCAAATTTCATACAGCTCCTGCAATGACTTGGCTTTCTGTGCAGGTGTCTGGCAGCTGGAGATATTGCCCTCACTTCCAGATGCAGCTGATGGCTTGAGGGAAGCAGGGTGACACACAGTTCAAGTGAATCCTGATGCCTCCCTTCTGTGATCTCTCCTTTTGCAGAACTAGTAGGAGTGTAGCATGGACTTTGTGGAGTTGCTTGTACCTCTCCTGCTTTGTCACAGCTCAGTCACACACTGGCTTTGTGATGTGCTTTATTTTTAATGTAAAGGTTTTATTAATTCATGGTGTGTTTTTTGTTTTTTTGTTTTTTTTTTTTTTTAGGTGCTTTCATTTCACATGATGGGAGAGATGCTGCATTTGAGGTGAAAAAATGAGCTGTGAGTTGAATGTCAAGGCTGTGACTCAGCCTTCTGGGTGGAAGGACTTCCCTGCCCACAGAGGCATCAGAAGCACTCCTTGCAGAGGGACAGGGTGTGAATCCACTGCTGCCCTCTGGAAGCTGAGCTGGTGCACTGCTGTGGGCCCACAGCTGCTTTCTGTCAGGACACCTCCCCTCACCTCCATGGCCTTCATGCTGCAGCTTCAAAATCTTCCCTCTCTCTGCTTGCTGCCAAACTCCTTCTCACAGCCTCCTCCTCCATTTTAACCAAATCTTCCCGTTCCCATTTCATTTACTGCTCTTGAGTCTCCTATCCACTAAGCCCTGGGGCTTTCTCTGTCCCACAGCAAAACCCAACCCTGTCTCCCCTCCAAGATCAACCATCCTGGAGCCTGTGAGCAGGGGAGAAGCTGCAAGGCTGAGCTGGTTTTGTCTGGAACAGGAAAGCAGAGCAGAAAGGAGCTGCAGCTCAGCCAGGCATCACCCTGCTCTGCCTGGCATCACCCTGCTCTGCCTCACGTTGATCTGACATCAGTGAAGCTTTGGGAGAATTCAGATCAGGTTATCAATTTGATCAGAGTCGGGAGGCAGGAGTGAAATTTGATAAGCGTTTGTGATGGCTGATTAAGATGGAGAGATGAGGAGCCTCCAGTTTTAACTCCCATCTGACCTTTCGAGAGGAAAGCAGTGTGTTGAAAAATGCCATTTGGAGCTCTTAAAGGTTCTGTGCCCCCGAACATCTCAGAGCTGCTTAAGGAGAATGATATTCAGCTTGCTCATGTCCTGCCAGCTCTTGCTTTCACTCCCAGCAGCAGCAGCCTCAGTGGAAAGCTGAGAAGTATTTATGAAAGGTCAATATTTGAATGTGCAAAACTTACTAAGTCTATCAGAGGATGGGAAGAGGTTCTGCATCAGCTCACTGAAAAGTCAGCCTAAATTTCCTCTCAAGGGGGATGGCAGCTGCAAAAAAAAATCTCCATGGTTCCACTGATGTTGCCTTTGGTCAGCTGCACACAAGCAGCTCCACAAATCTCTCCTCTATTGGCACCCTGATCAGGCAAAAAGAGTCCTGCCTCATGATACCCAAGATCCCTGCAACTCCTCCTCCTCCTGCCAGGGTACAGAGCTTAACAGGGCATCTTCCTATCGGGGGCTGATGTGGGCTGCTGGAGCCTTCAGAAGAATCAGGACCTTCCCAGTGGACAGGGAGAAGTGGTCCCAGTCTGGCCAGTCTGGGAATCCCTTTCCCAGTGCTGCCCACTTTCATTGACATCTCAGAGCTACCCCCACCACACTGCAGCCATGGAAAGTCAAGCAGGCAGCAACCTGAGCTCTGAATGTAAATGCCAGGGAATGTTATTCCTTGTTTGCAGGATCACAGCATCTGCAGCTTTCATGGAGTTTGGGGGAAGAGAAAGAAATTTCACTGCAGCAGAGGAAGGAATCCGGACTGGAGGAGCTGCTGCAGCCACTGACATCTGCTGCAAAGCCTGGATGAATATTTCATACTCTACAACATGAAAAGTTTGCACATGTCTCACCGGCCGGGTGGTGTGGTGATGTGTAACTGAGGGGTGGTGGTGTTTCAGCAGGAACATATGACAGGCATTTGTTCCAGGATTTCAAGAGTCTTGGCTGCGATTTTATTCTCATTCAGAAACTTGACAAGCAGCCAGTTAAATTTCAACATAGGAGATAAAGTGAGAAAAAGCTCCCATTTCTTGGAACGGGCCAGTTGCCAAGATTCCTCCCGTTTTAGTTCCACTTCTGGTCCCATGTCAGGACCTTTGTGCCAGGATGAGCAGGGTTGGGGATCAGCCGGGCAGGAGGTTTCACCCCGGGGCTGGCCAGGGACTCTCAGCCTGCTCTTTGTTCACTCCTGTTCTAGAGCACCAGATCTTGTGGAGGCCTCAAAATAAAGAGCGAGTGTGTCTGGAATGGGATTTCCAGCCGGGACAGGGCAATCCGGAGCACAGGGAGATTCCCGGGGCTTCCCCACTACTTCTTACCTAGAAATATTAGCGAATCTCTTAGTATTTAAATTCCTTTCAAGAGCTGAAGTGTCATTAAGTTTCCCATTTTGCCGCAATTTACAATTAGTTTACCTCATTAAGCATTGTAAAAACTGCTGCTGAGCACCTCGGATGTTATCCATCACCTCTCCGCTCCTCTCCGCTCCTGCGCAGGGCTCAGGGCAGCCAAGGATCTCTGCAAACCCCCCTGCAATCCTGCAGCATTCAGCCCAAAGGCCAGAATGATTACTGTTTCTTGGCTATTTTTTGCTTAAAAGCATGACAGTTTGGTAATTAGAAGCAGCAGAATGAAGCAATGCTCTTTACCCAGCACAAATGAAAGCAGTAAAAATAAAAAATACCACTTTTTACCAAATCCTTTGTCACAGCAATCTAATATCAGCATGAGACCAGAGCTGCATTTTAAAAGAACAATCTTTGACTGTTCTGCATGTAAGCAGCTCTTATTCCTCCAAGCAATCCCAGCTCTGGTCTGGTTCTCCTCCTCCCTCTTTCCCCAGTGCTTGCAATTTATAGCGAGCAGTTAAGTTTGACCAAAAGATAGTGGCTCACATTTTGCAACCCCTGTGCCTAGGGATAGTGTTTAAATTCTGAGATAGGCTCTTGGTGTAACAGCCTGATGGAACTTGAGCAACTGCAATTCTCATTGGAGCTGATGTGATCCTCATCTCTGGAAACCAAGGCACTTTTATTCAGTCACTTGTATCTGCAGAAAGGAATTTTATTTTAAGTAACTGAACTAGAATAATTTGAATAGTATCAACCAAAGCAAAACTTGAACATTGCTCACAGCAGCAGGAATAGTTAAACCAAACAGAACATCCATGGCTTTCTCCCTTGAGGGCGGCATGTTGGGTTTTTTGTTTTTTTTTTTTATTTTTTTATTTCTAACAGTGACACAAACAACTTGTCTGCAGGTTCAGGCTTCACACTAGGGAAGTGAGGGGAACATTCAGAGAAAGCCACCAGAGCTGCCTGGTAATAATTTTACCCCGGTTTATCTAATAAATCTACGTACCAGCTGAGGGTATTTGGGCTTTTAATTGTTTTGATAAGCACAAGGCATTTTGCCAAAGAGTCAATTGAACAAAACTGTGGCAATTAGCTAAGAAGTTCTCTCTGCAGAATTGTGCTCCTTAAGCTCTATTCAGATTTACAAATGAGATTGCTAAATGAGGGTGTACATAACTAATCCCTGGGTGCACACCCAGCACTGCCTCTCACACTGCTCTGGGGAAGCCTTTCTGCATTGCTCCTTGGAATAATTCAATAAACCTATGGAGAAATGGAGTGAGTTTGTGGCAGGTAAGGAGCTGGGACAGCAGTGCCTGGGCATTCATCACATCTGCTCTCTGGATATGCAGCTAAGGAAAGGCTTAGGTCTGCCATCACCTCAGGACCACAAAGACCTCACTCAAAGCTGCTGGAGAGCACTCCTGGTACTTGGGCCTTCCTGAAGCTGGGGCTGTGATAAAGGAGAATGAGATCCTCTAAACTGGATCCTGGCTTGACCCAGAGGAATTTCCCTTCCTGAACCTTCTGGTGAAGAGGAATCCTGTGTGACATCCATCACTGTCACTGCCTAAAGCTCTGTGCCTGCAACTGGGATTCAAAACCACACTGGAAGCTTTCACCACAGGTTTAATCACTGTTCAGTCACTCCAAGGCTCCTGATGCCACTTCCTGAGACACAGGTGCTTTGGGAACTGATGGGAACCCCTGCAGCACAAACCCAGGGCTTCCCTCTGGCCGGGTACCTGCAGGTGCTCTGTGGTTCTTGCTTTTAGATGTAGTCTCTTTGCCCATTAAAGTTTATGACTTACATGTCGATAAAGCACAAATGAGCAAACAATCTTGGAAGATAAAATGCAATCTGTGAAGTCTGGGAGGCTCCTTATACCTAACACAAGGGGACAGTTAGTCAATGAGTGGGGAGATGCACGAAAGAGAGCTGCCAGAGAGGAAAGAGCCTGCTTCAGTTTTCAAACTCATTTTTCCTGGCTGCAGGGAGATGCTCTGGGATGGGTCCATGTGTGGGGCACAGTGCTGGGCTGCACTGCCAGGGAAAGCTGCATCACCTGAGCAAATCTTTGGGTCAGCCTCAGCCCTGTAGCTGTGGGGTCTGCTTACACCTCCCATCCACGTAATTTTGGCAATTCTTACACAGAGAAAACAAAAGGTGAATTACCCCATCAAGAAAAGATTATATTTTGCAGTTCCCTGTGCGTGTGTATCTCAGACTGGCCCCACTGTGTAACTTTGACCACATCTTTTCATGATGGGAAGTATTCTTACAGCCATCTCACCTCCTGACATCTCACCTCTTCATGGCAGGTAAGGGCTGAGTGCCCTCCTGTCCTGTATCTCTGCAGAGGAAGCTTTTCTCACAGCCAAAACACATCTATAGAAAAAATGAAATCAAGAAACTGGATCTTCTAGTTTATTGTCTCTGTACTGAGAAGAAAGATGCTTTGTTTCTCCCAGGAGTAGCTGCGATTATTAGAGATCTGTCTGTCTTAATTTTAATGGTCTTCTCACATGGGCCTGGTTGTGACCAGATTATTGATGACTGGTCTGATAGCAAATCGATATGAGGCTGCTGTGTCAGAGCACTGAGATTAATGAATGGGAATCATAGGCAGGGCCCCTGTATCTGCTTTTTTTCTGAGGATTCTCTATCAGCTCATTTCACTAACCTGAGACCCAGAGACCCATGCTGGTTTGCCCACTCAATCTTTGTAAAATGCCAGTGGAAGTTTTTGCAAGCACTTGCTGGTACTCTGTAAGCCAGATGGAGGCTCAAGGTCCAGGTATCAATCACAGTGTGACTTGTGGGGCTGTCTGTAAAAACACCTGGGGACAGTCCCTTGGCCAGGTCACTTCCCTGAACTGATTTTAAACTGGATTTGTGTGTCTGAGCTGGAGATGGGTAACATCTTCTTGGACACAAATCTTTGCCCCAGGAATGTGGCTCAGCATGGAGCATGGCTGGATGAGGAGCTAGAGGGGAGAGCAAGGAGGCTGCTCTGGTTCATCTAGGATTGTCATGTGAGTTCTGGATGTGACCAGAGCCCTGCATTTATTAATTCACTTGACTGGCAGGCAAGTGTTAGTGGGAAAATCACTATTGCAATAACCTGTCTGGCTCCATCATGCAGAATCTCTAAATTGAAACAATGGGGCCTGTCACCTCACCTGTGATAGCCTCCTGCAGGAACTGTCCCCCTCTTTGTGGGGCAGATAAAGCCATTGTTGATGTGTAATATACTGGGCCAGTCAATCCATCTTGAGGACTGTCTCTTGTTTTGCTAATTAATTTTATCACCCTTGTCATCTTCAGCTCAAATCTCTGCAATCCTAAGCCTTGTAGAATTGATTTCAGGGCAAAGGAGGGATGTATACTTCTTACAAGCCAACTCCAGTTACAAATCTGAAGCATTCACTCTGTGCTTACTTGCATCAGCGTGTTCTAAAGTAGGACACAGCACTTGGATGATTTCTATTTTTGTACTTTACAATGTATTTTTATAATGGTTTCTTTCCTCTCCTCCCTTCTTTTTTTCTTTTATCGGAGACAAACAACAGCTGTGTTATTGGCACAGCACTGAGAAAGGGAAGCTAGAGGTTAGCAATGGCATAAAGATAAGCAGTTCTGGTGTAAATCAGATCCTTCACAATGCTGAGATTAGAAATTGTCACTTGTCTACAAAAAAATGATGATTCCTTGCCCCCTCTGTAGGTGCAAGGCACTTTTAACTTTCCATTCAAATGGTTTCTCAACACTTCACTTTGGAGTGGAAAAGGCACAGATCAAGGCTCCACTCATACTGTGGGAAGACTGAACATGATTCTGTTCTCAGTACATGCACAGCGTGCTGTGCTGCCTTCACAAAAGCAAAGAGCAGATTTAAGCAGTGAGTCTGTGGGTTTGATGTTGGCTACCAAAAGTCTCCAGGTGGATGCTGAGCCAAGCCTAAGGATGGGAAGCCCAGCAGGACAGGGAAACGAGTACTTTCACCACCAAACACACACCTGCAGGCTGCAGAGAGCTCTGCACAGGTCTGCCTGAGAGGCCAAGCAAATATCTCATCACATAAACCAGGATTAAGCCAGGCAGAGCTGCTGGACACGGGGCAGTTGGGATGAGGCTGAAGAATCAGAACTCTGGTCTCTATGGCCCTCAGACCTTCTGGCAGGGGCTGGGCAGGATGCTCAGTCCCTGTGCCCAGAGGTTTTTGACAGGGAGAGCTCAGCATACAGTGATCACATGCTTGGCTTCTCGGAAAGCTGAAGGATGATCAATAGTTGATTAATCTAGTGAAGAAATTAATGTATTAAAAGCAGTGACTGATGTCAAATACATTCTCTCTTGCTTATCGATTTCCTTATTTTTAACTTGTATGTGCCAAAGTTACGAAGCCCAACTCCAGTGTGCAGCTAGTACATTCATCTATTTCATTTCATATGGATATAATTTACTAAGCAATGTATTTGATTGAGTAAATGTGCTGCCATTGATTTTGTGGCTGAATTATCTGATTTGATTGGCACTGTGTCCTATTTAATAGAGAAAGTAACCAATCCAGTAAGTAATGCTAGTAATTGGGTAGTTGTTCTCTAAAGAAAGATTACTTGAGTTTATAGAACTAATGATCCTCGGTGGCAGTGTAAACCGGATAAATTTCTACAATAGATGAACATGATAACATTTATCTGCTGTAATAACAAAATGCTGGGCTCTCTAATGCAGCATCCAGGGTTCTCGGGCAGCAAGCACAGAGCTGCTTACATGGAGCTTAGACACTAATAGAAAGCTCAGACATGAGGTCCATCAATTGATTAACCCTCCAGGGACACTGGGAAGTGCCAGCCAGCTCTCCTGCCAGCCCCACAGCCCTGGGCTCCAGCTCTGCCTCCTCTGCACCCCAAGCAGTTACTGCATCCAGGGTGCTGGGTGGCAGCAGGTGATGCTCATGCCTCTGTCCTGCTGGAGAGGGGACAAGTGGACAATTGCCACCCATGCTCTGGAGTCAGGTAGGTGCTGCTGGCTCTCCTGGGTGCCTGGGGCCAGGGTGGGACAGGAGTTTTCTCCATTTACCTCTGTTCTAACCAAACACGTTAATGTTGTGGACTACAGAGCACTAAGACTTAATTGTGGGCTTAGAGCAGCCACCTCTGGCTGCAGATCAATAATGCTCAGATAAGGGAGCAGGAGCAGCCTTCACACCAGCGTGACTCAACACAATTAAGGACCTGATCCTTCCTGAAAATACTTTTCCAAGCCTGAATCTGAGGCAAGCAATTTTATCCAAGGTGATGTTCAATAGGGGCAAAAGGAAGGATATTTAATTAAATGTTATACTTGACAAATTTGTTACCGACAATCATCTGTCAAGTTCATATAAAACTGATAGTAATAACAGCGGAAAAACTCACATGATGATTTTTTTCTTACCTGTGCTGTATTATTTTGCAACAAGGGAAAGCAGTATACATCATTTGAATTCTGTGCTGATACATTACAAAATACAATCTAGTCATAATGCTGCTGTGACAGCCAAAAGCAGCTCAGATATTAGCAGAAGAAAGTGATTTTTTTTATTATTCCATTTTATCAGTGGATGGAAATTTCAGGACTTAAATTTACCATCACATCCACATCTAAACCTGAATAGCTGGGAGGTCATTTACTCCACAGCACAATAAAAAGGAGTCAGACAAGGTAATGCATAATGAAAATCAAAGCAGAACTTCCATTTGCTCCCGTGCCATACATAACACTATCAGCTGCACTATCTAAATTATGAGGAGCTGCGACTCTGGTGATGAATACAGAACATAATGAGCAGGGAAGGACGTACCCCGAGGGATGGGGAGGGGAAACGTGCCACTTGTAGAGGTGTTTATCAAAGGAGAGAGATGCTTCTCTATCTTACAACGCTGTTTTTCTCAAAATTTATTGCAGATGCTGATAAGCAAGACCTGTTTATTTACTTCATGGCAATTACAGGGTTGCTAAGAACTTTTTTTTTTTTTTTTTTTTCAGACGTATTTTCCCCACGGAAAAGGCTTTTGCTGAAAGGGTTCTACTTCTGAAAATCCAGAACTTCAAAAACATTTTAAAATGTAGAAATACTCATCTTTCCCCGTTCCTACCGCCTAAGCTGCTGCTTTCAAATTCCTGATTACTAAGAAAGGAAAGATGTTTCAGACTCCAGAACAACAAAGAATATTGTGTTTTCCTCGGAGTGCTTCAGGGGAGGAAGCCCTGGGGGTCCCCTTGGAGCCCAGGGGCATGTGCTGACCCCCCCCTCAGCCCCAGCTCCAGGGATGCTGTCTGAGCATCTGGCAAAGGTACCACTTTTCTCCACCTTTTATTAAATACTGGAGTTCTCATGTTTAGGTAGAGGATGGTGTTGTGGTGCCCTGTGAAACGCAAACCACAAAATTGCTGGTAATTATAAGCCAAATTATTGCAAAGACTGGACTTTCAGTCATTCTCCCATCAGTGAGGAGAGCACAGCAAATGAATTAGCATGCAGGGGATTTAAATAAACCCTCACTGGAAAAACTGCTCGCTGGTGGCTGCCCCTGCAATTCACATATCTGCCATTGCCACACAGCAGAGAAATTATTTTTGTTCCTTCAAACTAAATGTGTTTCATACAGATGGCAGGCTCCCATTCCTGCTTGCTTTTGGAGAGGAGCAGGAGCACTGTTAGAGTGATGGGCAAGACAGAAGTTACTTGGAGCCCTGGTGCTCCACTCAGAGCGTGCTGCTGAGAACAATAAATGTCTGTGAGTGAGATTCAGATCAGAGGCATCTGTTTGAAAACAAGAGGACACATTGCTGTCAAGTGCCTGGCGGAGGTAGATGCCTGCATAATAAAACCCCAGGAAGGGAAACCTCTGCCTTACTGCTGCCCAGGAGGAGCAGGTGCTCTGCAGGGACTGTGACACACATCAGCTCCCCCAGTCCAGAGTTTATGGGATCTACATGAGCCTGGCCTGCCTGTGAACCAAATAACTCAGATGGGTGCAATTTATAGAGCAAGGAAAGCTGGGAAAGTCTCAAAACATCTAATCTGGAGGTATACATTTCACTAACCAGGATACCTGCCACACACCTGCAAAAGATGTGGCAGATCTGAGACATCCTGCTGCCATCTCCCTCTGAATTTGACCTCTCCAAGCACCAGAGGGAAGCAGGGGTGAGCTAGCCAAGTGGCCAGTGAAAAGGCAGCACATCCTCAGTGCCACCAGGCACACTTCTATCATTTTGTGGGCAAATCTTCAGCTCCTTATTAAAGTGGCAATTTTCCCAAGCACCGTGCACATGCTGAGGCTATAAAAGCCCCAACAATGTGTATCAAAAGCAGGATCTTTGTTTACCAGATGTCAGCTAATAATAAGAGGTATTATACCAGCACTGAGACCCATTGTGCAAGCCCCGTACAAGCTTATGAGCTAAGCTGGCTGATTTACTGACTGTTACATACAAGCCTTGCATGAGTTGCTTTGAATGTAATCTACTAAAAACACCTCGATGGGACCCATAAACTTTATATAAGGAGCCTTAACTCAAACAGTAAGAGACTCTGAGGACTCATGGAGAACAGCTCAAACACTGCAGCGGATGGAATTTTTAATGCATTTTGGTTTTACTTTGTAGTCACAAGGGCTGTTTTCTGTTTATTTTGCAAAACAAAAGCAGTCCCCCCCAAAACTGTCCCCAAGTCTCCTCTGCCACAAAGCCAGGCAAGGCTGGGTGACCTCTACAGGTATTCAGCCTGAGTGGGGATTTGCAAAAAGAATGATCACTCTTTGGCAGAATATTTGGCCTCATGCTACAGTGGGAAAGTTTAGCAGGAAAGTAAAAGCATGATTCCACTGTGCAAAAAAAAGAAAAAAATGTCTTGATGCTGGGATGAAAGCCTTTCCTTTGGGAAGCAGGGCTGCTCTGCTGAGGCTGCAGGTCTGGTCTGGTGATGTGTGTGGACTGATGATGCACTTGGCAGGAATCAGTGAGGCTGAGAGCAGAATTAGACCCTGCACAACAGCAGCAGCAAAGCTGCCTCCTGCATGGTGCATGGAGAGGGACAGGGGGGGATGCTGTGGGGGGTCAGGGCCAAGGGGACAGAGGGGATGTGGCACTGGGAGCTGTTTCCAGCTGGTGCTTTTCATGGGGCTGCTGTTTGCTGCTGGCTGCCAGGCAGATGGCAACTTGTATCCCAGGTTATCAGCTGAGCAGTGGGAGTCAAAATGATCACTTTTCTCCTCGGCACTAAGGAGAAGTGCATCTCAGCTGTTTCAGCACAGGAGGGCGTTGGTTTGTGTTCTTTTGGATGTGGTCACTGTTGCAAGAAAAAAAAAAAAAAATCTGAAAACCTGGGCCAGTGGTGTCTCTGGTCTGACAAGTCCTTCCCACCCGCATCTCCTATTCCTTGCCTACTCCAGTCTGCAGGGAAAGCTTGACAATAATTAAAAAATTATCAAGCTTGTGTCAATATCATGATCAAAATCTCCTCTTCCCACTCCCCAGCCTCTTCCCAGAAGCAGAGGAGGGACAGGGCTAGCAATGCACCTCCTCCTCTTCTCCATCACTTTGTCTTGGTGCTCATCAGATCTGCTCCACATCTCCCAGTTTCAAAGAACAGTTCTGCCCTCACCTTTCTCCCTGTGCTTTTCTCATGAAAGCTATAATAAGATATTGATCTACCTTGTTGAGAAAATGAAATCTCTTTAATTAGTTCATTAGTCCCTAGCTCATCAAGACTTGGATGAATGCTCCATTGAATCCTGGTTAATCAGAGGAGTAGAGGATTTCAGAAGACTTAGAGAGTGTGCACAGAACCAAGGGCTTGGGGTGGTGAGGCCTGGCCAGGGATGTATACTGCACTTTAGAAATTAATTTCAAACCCTGTGAGGTATTTTCTACTCACAGCTCAATCACTGAGGAGCAGAAGCAAGTAAGTTCCAAGTAGCACCATGCTGGTAAAGTTGGCTGGTGACTTGGAGGTCTCCTGTCCTGACCTCAGGTTTAAATTAGAGCAGTAATGAAGCAGGTGTCTGGGAATCCTGATCAAAGGAGAATTTTTCCCTTCTGTTTCAGAGAATTCAGTGGAGCCTCCAGCTCCTTGCCAGGGGCAGAGCACAGTGCTGCTGCATGGACACCCCAGCTCCTATCCATCTTCTGATCCTGTCTTTACTCCTGTTTTTTTGTTTTTCTCCAGAGGAAGAAATCTCTATTTAGAAGTGTCATTTGAATGTCTATGAACCATTGAGAGACACTGGAAATGCTTTACCACCTGAAGCCTGATACAAATAAGGATCTGACTGTTTGGTGCCACTTGGACTTAATTGTTTCACAGAATCTGAATGTAGAAAATACTTTAAAACAACTTTAGAATCAATAGCTATTTTAATTTGCAACTCGCAGCTCATTTTGACAAATAACCCCAAAAGGAAGGATAAATAATACAGCTTCAATTATATTTCTGTACAATATTTATCTTATTTTGTGTTGTGTGCTGCTGAGCTAATTCAATTTTCTGCTGCCAGCCCATGCTTGTTCCCCTTTCACTTATAATATATAAATTTATGAAGAGGGACTAAATCTTCCTGCGTGAATGGCACTTTACCCCTGAACGTAAATGTTTCTTGAAAATAAAATAATAAACCAACAACAATACTCTTCTTCATGAAACTAAGAATAAGAGCCACAGAGTTGAGCTATTTTTCAGTAGGGACAAATGATACAGGATGGAGGGAAAGCAGGTGGCAGCTGGAAAGCATCCAAACCCCCCCAGAGGCTTCTGGTTTCACAGAATTTCTGGATTCCCTTTGCTTGACCACCACACTCCTTTGGATTTCCATGCCAGGGGGAAATTCTGTCTCCCTGCAGGGTGACACTGAAGTGTGACACTGGTCAGACAGGGCACCTCCCTCAGAAACAGAGTGGGGGGCATGGAGGTGATGCCCCCCCAGTAACCTCTGTGCTGGAGCAGGACACAGCAGATGGACAGACTCAACCTTGTACCACGATGCTGACTTACTGACATTGCTGAAACTTTGGTGTTCTGCAATTTACTCTTATTAATTGCTGTTGGAACTATTTCTGCTTCTATCCCGATGCATTTTAATCCCCTTTTCTCTAAATTCTTGCCTCTGGAGGGGGAAAACAAGCCATGAGCACTTGTTTCATGTATCAAGACAAAATGTCAGTCACCCTCTGCCTGTGGGCAGCTGTGCTGGGACCAGTCATCTTGAGCTATACCCAGTGTGACCAGGAAGGCTGCTGGGGAAAAATAAAGAAATTGAGAGGAGGCCATTCAGCTAAAGGTTGGGAATTGTTTGCAGCAAACTGACAGATGTTTATGGTTCATAAGTACATCCCCAAAAGGGCAATGTTAGTAGCTTGAAAAAATGGAAGGGAGGAAAGATGGAGGAATTGATTTAACATCTGTGTTTTTCTTGAAAATGTTTTCTCTTAGGAATATCAGGGAAGCTGACATTTTCACAAAGGAGGAGTAGTGGGATTCATGGCTAATTGTGGTGACACGGGGAGGTGCAAAAGAAAGCTCTGTAGGCTGCAGCATCTCCTTCACAGCTTCTCCACCACATGGAACACTGACAGTGAGAAAAATATGGATCCACTACAAGTCTGGACCCTTGACTTTTGTCACAAATTGCTTGAAAACAGACAGCTTTACAGCCTGCCCTTTGTCTCAGCCCTACACACCACCTGGAGAGAACACTCCTGCTTCAGGGATGCCCTGATGGACAGAAAGTTGCCACCAAATCCCAACTTTTCCCCTGCCTCCCTCTGGTCTGCAGCCAGCCAGCCCTGCTGCTTTGCAGACTCTCCCATGCAAACAGTTTGGGTTACAAGTGTTTGATTATTTTTTAATTTTCCACTCAACTGGCACTGCTGTAGTGCAAATGTCACCTAACAGGCAAGTGCAGGAGCGAGCAGAAAGCGAGACAGAAGGAAGCAGCCAGCTTTCTGCTCCTCACACTTCAGACTTAACAAGATCTCCATCACACTTCCCCCCCATTTCATCCAGCTTGGTGTTAATTTTAGCATCTAAATCTTCTATTTTAGAGCTGAAAGGCAGCTGATAGGATGGTTAACAAGAGTTGCTACGGGCTGCCCTGGCAGCGAGGCATTAGCATCCCCAGGCACTCGGAGGTTTCAGCCCCTCAGCTCCTTCCCAAAAGTGTGGTTGGTGCTGCAGAAGCACCCCCCTGCCCCATGCTCAGTGCTTCTCACACAAAGGCTGAAGGATTTTTGCCACTGATACCAGCTCTGATGTGATGGGTGAGCCTGCAAGCCATTCCCATGTCCCCATTCCTCATTTTTGCACGGAGCACAAGGTGCTGAGTCCACCTCAGTTTCTGGGAGCTGTTTGCAGGGTGTACATCAAGCACACACAAGATATCTGTGCTCACTTAGCTGGTGCTGGGTGCTCTCCCCTCTTCCAGACTTCTCCTCAGAACCTCTGATCAGAGCTGACACCCCAGTACTCTCTGGGGCCCTGTAACTACATGGGCTCCCAAGGCAGACTGCTAAAATTTGGGATAAAATTCCATCCTCTGGGCCTGCATGAAAAAACATCAGTTGGAAGGTCACTAGCACATCTTCTCAAGCAGACACAGAGGTGGTATACCTGTGCACTCCAAAACTGGGTTTCTATCAAGAAGAAAGTGCAAAAGCAAAGCCTACAGGTCTCTGGTACAGGGCAGTGCCAGACCTTTCAGATTAGCTAAGAACAGAATCAGCTGAAGATGTGCAGTTTTTCCTTAATTTTATTTTCAGAGTAATAAACTCTGTAATTAACAGACTCTTAATAAGTCATCAATCTTGTGTTAAAAAAAAAAAAAAGGGAATAAAGATCTAATTAACTAGGACACATTCTCCCAGTGTAGACAATCAATGTCTTATCTTAATGCAGGGGTACCTCTGGAGAGGAAGAAGGGAGATTGGAAACAATTAAAGAAACTAAATATTGAGAGATAGAATGCTTGCAAGTTTTTCCAAAAAACAAACAAGACCATTGAAACCAATGAAGATACAAACTCCAGTGTTTGAAACCCAGTATTGCTATTTCCCATTTTACTTCTCAGAAAAAAAGCAGACTAGGGACTACTCTTAGTATTCTCTGAGTAACTGGCTTATATTTAACTAAGATAACAAGAACCACAGGGCTAGCAAACCCTCTTTTAATCACCCTCTTCCTCTCCCCAAACAGAATGTGTTGCATCCTCCTGGGGAAAAACAGAGTTGAGAGGCATCCACCAATTGCAACAGAAGAGTGCTCAGACCTCAGCTCCAAGGGGCTGGGGGTTTGCCCCATCTCCTGTGCTAAGAAACTCAAAGTCAGAGAAGAAAGGGCCTCATCCATCCCTTCCATGAGGACGGTGTGAGACAGTTACCAAAGAGGATGGAAGGATTTCCCTCTTGGCAACAGTTGGTCCATGAAGCAGGAAGAAGATTCCCATGTTTCACCCTGGAATCCTCGATCCAGCTCCACAGGGAGCTCACAGGGAGCAGATCCAATCCCTCCTGCAGGATCCTGTGGGATCTTCCTTGGGCACAACACAAACATCTGCCTCTGGATGAGAAGAGACCTGTGTTCACTCCCTGCTATTCCATGGTTATGTTTTATCCTTTCTGCTGATCCGCAGCTCTGAGATGGGCTCCACACACAGTGGAGCAAACACAGGGGTGGAAATCAGAGCAGCTCTGCAGGCTGAGTTTCCATGAGCATCCTCACTCCCAGGAGCCTGGGCAGGCTGTGTTATCTGTCACATTATCTGTTCCTTCACCAAATCTCCCAACCAGGCTCACTGAATCAGTTGGAAGAAGAATTAAATCAAACAGATGGAAGTATGGGAGTGAAGTTTGGGCCAAGACAGGACAATTTCAAACCATATTTTTAATTAAATTGGGGAAGGTTTTAACTGATAAAACCATCTTTAGTTGGATTTAATGGCATTTAGCTGCTTTAATTGGGATGTCTATATTTGGAGTTTGCAGACAGAAACAGATAATAAGGAGACAAAAACAGATCACAGGGGCTTAAAATCCTGGCATTTGCATAACCCAATTGTTCACATTATGAAATGGAAACCCTGTTATCAGCTTGCATAAAACAGCTTGTTTTGGTAGATTGCAAATACTGTGTTTAATTAACCAAGCTTCAGGGACAGTGAATCTTATTGTTATAAGACACAACTCTGTGGAAATAAAGGCATTTTCATTTAAAGAAAACAAAAGGGGATGTTTATCAGGATGTTACTTAATTGTCAGCATCACTAAAGAGTTTTGTTTTTGCTATAATTTATGAACTGGAATTGATCATTGAGGCAGGAAACCAGGCGCCTTTGTCCTGTACAATTAAAGCTCTGTCATCTTAAATCCAGGCACTAATGATGCCAGCAGCTAAGAGGAAACAAGAAAAAAATTTGCAAGTCCTTTGGAAATCCTGGGTTGTGAATGAAATCCAGTTTTACCCAATTAGTCCTTTCAAGATATCTTTGTAACCTCTACCTCTGGCACTTCCAGAAAGTCCCTTACAGCATCACCAAGGTCCTAGCACGCTCCTCACCAAAGAACAGAGAAGAATAAAGCTGCCCAAGTACGGGGGTGTGTGCCATTAAAAAAATCTTCAACATCCTCTCCTTCAGCATTCAAGCAGATCTTTATCTGAAAAGCCAGAAATTGTCTACAGAGTAAGATGGAAAATAACTGAGCTGCTGGGGAGGAAATGATTGGGTTTTCCTCACAGAAAACACTTCTGGGAATGGAAAACATTCTTGTATGGAGTTTGAGACACAACAACCACTAAACATTTCTGCATCGAGATGTATTTTTGCTAACATTTCCAGTATGTCAGAAAACATTTTTCACTAGGAGGAAAAACAAATAATCAAGCATCTCCAGAAATCCTCTTTGCCATTTTGCTGCCTCTCTGGGAGTCTGCCCTGGGAACAGTGCCCGAGGCCACACCTGGAAGCAGCTGCTGCCACCCAGGCATGGCAGGAGCATCCTCTGTCCTGGGAGCCTGCCCAGCTCTGAGAAAGGGAGAAAGGAGCAGCCAGGGATGCAGTGTCCCAGAGGACATTCCCTGCCCATCTCACCAGCAACACAAAGTGGGAATCATAAGCTGTTTCTCTGAAATATGTAGTTACATTTGAAAGGACACAAAAGCTGCAGTCGCTGAGCTGCTTGCAGTATTCCACAGTCTGAAACAAAGTCTTTTTATATGCTGTCTTTTTCTGGGCTCGCTTCTCCCGTTGGTCTCCTCGCAGCACAGAACCACCAAATTTCTTCTGCTCAGAAATGACATGTAAGGTGTCAGGCCCTCACCAAAATACCCAGAGACAGCAGGGCTGAGTCTGCAGGGGGGTTTAGCATGAGGCAGAAGCTGCTGGTGAACCCAGGAAAGCAAATTATCAAAGAAATGTGCTGGGGCAATCGGAGAGGAGAGCAGATGCTGCCAGCAATAAAAGCCTATGCAAAATCCAGCTGAGAAGCCTACTGTGAGACCTACAGGGGCAAATTTCCCTGTGGTAGGACAAAAGAGACCCAGCAAGTGAACAGCAGAAAAATCTATTGCAAGGTGCCCATTATCAAGCAGCAGTGAAGCTGCAAGAAATCGAGAATCGAATTGGAGGAGGAAAGGGAAAGCAGGCCCCCTGTGGACACAATTACAGAGACATTTCAGAAATTGCTGGGTGTGTAAAGCCAGGAACAAGCAGATGGGAGAGGTCTGGGGATGAGAGGGGAGCAGTGGTCCCCCCAGACCTCCCAAGGAAGCACCCACTGCCTCTGCCCTGCCAGCCCAGCTCCCCCAGACCCACTGCCCAGTCCCCCCAGTACATGCACCCCTGCATGGCCCTGACAGCTCCCTCCCTCCCAGCAGCACACAGAGGACCCAGTTCCCTGCTGCCCTGGTCCCCCCCAGCTCCTGTTCTCTCCTCTGATGAAAGCTGAGCCATCCCACACATCCAGAACCTGGTTTGGGGATGATCTGGACCCTCCTGGAACCCACCTGCCCCAGCCTCTTGTTCAAGCAAACTGCAACCCCTGCAGAGCACCCAGCTCTGCCCTGAGAACCAAAAGGGGCCCAGCAGTGGGTCATCTTGAGAGCCACCCCAGCATGAGCCCACCAGAACCTTGGAACCTGCTCCCAGTCCTGCTGGGTCCATCACTGCTCAGCTTTGTGCTACCCCAGTCAGGAGCTTCACTTGGAAACTTCCCAGCAGCCAAACTGCTCTTGGAAAAAGTGAACCTGGTGCTTGAAAGGCACCAAATCCTTTAATCCCTGCAGCCACTTTAACCCTTGGCCTCCTGAGCCTCACTGAAGGATCTGAAAGCATGCTGAAATCCCAAAGTATCACAAGGATCATTGTACATCCTTAAATAAACCTCCTTTCTTTACCTCTCTCCCTTTGTGAGGATTTATGCTCTGTGAGAGGCACAGCTGCTGTGATGGAAACAGCCTAAGGTTTGAAAACCCCCTCCTGGTTTTATTTCTTGCCTTGCAAGGGTTAACAATCCTCTGGAGAGCACAGGGCAGCCTGTCTATCCACTTTGGTAATTGAAATCAATTCCTCTTCCTTATCTTTAGGAAACCTATATAGTCAAGACACTAATCTGCTGGCTCTGGCATCTTTCAAATGAAAACCTATTTAAAAAAAAAAAAAAAAAAAGGAAAAAAAAAAAAAAAGAAAACAGTCCTTTTCCTGCTTGCTGATGCTCCTTCACTCAGCTTCTCAGGGGGCAGACAAATAAAGTCCTGGTCCTAGACTCTATTTTGGGAACAAGCACCCACTGCTGGTCAGCCCTTGGCCTCCTGGGCAGGGGGTGAGCTCTCCTCTCCTCTCCTCCCCTCTCCCCCATCCCAGCCAACCCCCCCTAAGCTGCTTGTCAGAGTGGGTGAGTGTCTCCCTTCACAAACCTCTCAAATCCTCCATTACCTGCAATGAAGTCTGCAGAGAAAAAGCAGACCCAAACTCTGTTCTCTTCTAATCCTGGTCATTAGGAGTCCAGCCAAGCCAATAGATTTCTAATTTGCAGTCAATCAGGCTTGAAATCCCTGTAGTTTTGATTGTAATTACACAGATCAAGTAATCAATAGGGGATCACACTACCCTGACCCTACGGAAAGGGAAGTAAAATGTGCATTTACCAAAAAGTAACAATTTGCAGTTTCCTTCCAACTAAGTGCTCTTCTTGAGCAAGACAATCTAATTAAATGAGGCACATTAATATCATAAGACAAGCATCACTGACCACACAACAAAATAAGCAGAATTCACAGAGAAAAAGAACTTATACCCTATATATCAAAGCACTTTGGTGCATAAAGTTCGGGAACAAAAGTCTATGAATGGTAACAGAGCATGACAAAGTCTCATCAACAGAGGTAAATATTAAGACCCCAATGACAAACAGATACCAAGCATCCTATCTGAATGTTTTTTCAACACATCAAATTTAAAGTAGTTCCCTGATTCTTATTCTCTTAATTGAGGTAATTTGCTGTAAGTGTTCCTTGCATCTGAGGAATTACAATTGGCCCTTTAATATTCTGATAATACAACCAGCATTTAGTTTTCATCTGATGCTAATCATTGTGTGCCTCTTTGAGGAGGAATCCTCTTTGGGTGAAAAAAGCTTGATAAGAGACTAACATGCACATCAGAAAATGGAATGTATGACAGTGATTTGAGTGGGTAAGTGTAGAGCAGGGAGAGGTGATTTCACTGGCCTGGCTTCCCCATCCAGTTATTCATTATGTTAAATTGCCATTATATTCCTTTCAGCTCCCTGAGAAGTCAATATAACATAATGAAGTTATCACAAGATGAAGCTTGCCAAGCTAATTTGGTGATGGTATTATAAAGCAGTTCTGGGTAAAGGTTGGGAAGACAGCTTTGTTTGCAGAAGTGAACATGAGCATTGTTGGGGTTATTCAAGACAGGTAGTAGTTTCCTTCACCATCTTTGCCCTTTCAGACAAGATTTTTTTATCCTTTGATTGCTAAAAATGTCAAAAAAGTTGCAATACTCAATGTCACAGTAATAGGAATATGAAAGGTTAGTATAAATATGTGCAGCTCTTGCCTCTGACCACTCAGTGCTACTGAACAGAAAAGCTGCTTCATTTCCCCAGTAGCAGAGTACTTCAATAGTTTCTTAGGAAGGCCTGATACATATGTTCTTCTCAGCAGATTACCTCCAAAGGAATAAGAATGCCATGCTCATCAACAAATAACCCTGCTTGAGTACATCTCGGCTTATTTTACTCAAACACTGTTGACAAATGATGCATGAGAGGGTACCAGGAAAGGAAGCAGATATAGTGCCTGTCATGTAGCAATTGCTTAGTATTTACTGTCTACAATAATTTGGAAATCCATCTGCACACATCTCACTAACTGCATTTGGCACTGGAAAACACCTGTTGGGTTTGATGGCAAGCTCCATTTTGAATACAGGGCATATTTTCTGGCTTCACAATAAAAAAACTGTAACCAAAAGCTCATTTTAACTGCAGATCTCCTCCCTCCTGCTGCCCTGGATGCTGCTGCCCTTGGGGGTCCCTTCTTCCACACAGCTGAGGCTGCCACTTCCAAAGCCACCATTTGTAGCCACAGAAATTTGGCCCTATTTATCAACACAGTTTAGGAACAAAAGTTAGCTTGGAGCTACATTAATCAATTAATGTATTCTGCTCCTTGTAGGAATATGTATCCTGTCAACCAGTTCTTTGGTTTACAATTGTTCCTCCATTAATCTTCAGCATATCAAACTGAGCAGAGGCTCATTGTTGGAGGAAATAATGGAGAACATTGCAGGGAACATTGTGTACCACATGTAGGAATGCCCCCACAGCTCTTAGTCACTTTGCATTAATGTGCCCTGCATTAATTGCTCACTAAGGGAGTGGATGCAATATGCAAAGGGAGTAACATTGGCTGCTGACTGACAGACAGCAAAAAGGCACTAGAGGAAATTAAACATTTTATTGCAGCTGGGGTAAGTGAGTGGCTTCAGGGCTGCATCCTCATGGGATGTTTTCAAGCTCCCCAGTGCTGAGGAGCAGAGCAGTCACAGTGGCAGGACCCTGGGGACACCAGGCACAGGCTGCCCATGGTCTGGGAGTAATGGGGACACTGCAAAGCCCAGGAAGGATGTGCAGATGAGGAGTGAATTAGGACAAAAAGTTTCCAGACTGGAAAATCATACCACAGCTCCTTCTAGCTGAAGATCCCCACTCCACCCAGCCTGGGGTATTTAGGTGGACATGCAAACACCACTACTACAATTTTGTCATCCTATTGCCCATTGGTTCACCAACTCATGGAAGGAGGATGGTGGGTTTTATTTTAGTTTGTGCTAAAAAAATTGACAAAAGAAAGGTCAAGGAGCAGGTGGGCGAATCTGTAACTACTTGGCATTTTTACTCCTGCCTTATAGCACCATGATAAACTACCCTGAATGCAAACCTGACTTGAAATGAATCACTGAATACTTCACAGTGCAGGTAATTGAACGAGGACACAACGGGATCTGGATACAAAGAGAACAGTTGTTCTTTCATCGTTTGTACCCCTTTTTCTTCCCCCTCAGATTTCAATAGGTCATATCTAATTATTGACTGGCACATATTCCCCCTCACACTGGGTTATTATCAGACCATAGCATGTGTCAGTCCACAGCATTAGCATCTATAATTGGACCCTTTTAACAAGGTACACAACACATTTTAAATTAAATTGCATTCCATAAATCAGGTTAACCTTTTCAACATTTCTCTACGAAAATTAATTACTCATATCAAAGCACACGACCTTTTCACGGTGCTGGGGATTAGCTTCCACATTTCTTTATTTTCTGCTCCTCCCTCCCTCCTCTCCCCCAGCCCAGCCTTCTTCCTTCATTTAAAAACATTAGAGCCCAAACAGCATCAAGACTGAACACACTGCTTCAGCTCTCACTCACAGCTCCAACCAAGTGCAATTTAATTGCTGCTCTCTTTTCCAGTTTTTTTCTATACAAGATGCTCCTCTCCCCTCTTTTCTGCCCCGGTACCAACACTTAACTTTATCATCTGTCTCTTGACATTGGTTTGATGTTTGCTTGAAACACCTGGTAGTCTAGGGACTATGTGAGGGTCTCCATTTCCATCACTAGAAGCTGGCAATGTTTCTATTTTTCTAGCCTTTAGAATAAAAAACAGTCTGGCCTTAAAAGCTCAGAAGGAAAAATGGGAAAAATGCTTCATTGTGTTAAAAATTGCCGGAACTTTCTGTAACAGTTCTGTGGGGTTCATGGAAATAAATGTCAGAAGCACAGTGCCAGGTTGGGAACATCAGGAGAAAAAGACTCCTATTGAAGCCAGCATCAAAGCAAGCAGGGCAACTTTAAAGAAAAACAGATGGAAAACCCCCAAACAGATAAAATCTCATCCCTCCTCGCCTGATCCTACTTGTAGCTTCCATGAAATTTGGGTTTATAAGCTCTCTTATGCCTTCTACGGTGAGTTCAAAAACTGGATTAGCAATATCTCTAAATAACAAATCTCAGGTCTAAGTGAGAGAATCAGAACAGAAAAGGCTTTGCTGCTTCTTTCTGAGGGAACAGAATAAACCTGGGTGAACTCCCTGTGCTCACCCACAGCATCCCCAGGCTGCCCCAGGAACACATCTTTACACAGCTCCTTCCTCACCACTGTGCCCAGGAGTTCAGCAGTTCCATGTCAGCTCCAGGATCTTTATGAAAGAGATAAACAAAAGAAATGATCCCACTGCAGGATGAGCAAACATTCGAATGCCTTCTGGAGCAAACTGAACTGTTTGTGGTGTCATGTCATATTTGTGATTTGCTATTAAATCCGGCTACTCTACAGGAATTTTTCCTGCAGAAAATGCTCCAACAATAGAGGAGGAAAAAAACCTCAGGACTGGAGCACTCCTCAGACAGCAATATTTATGCTGATGCAAGACACTAACAGTTCTGAAAAGTCAAAAACTCAGAGTAAGAGTCAGGTGGCATCCATGCCCACTGCTTGCTCTTGTCACAACAGTTTTGGTAACACAACTTTCTTCTGTAGCTCCTCTCCCATCCTGTGGAGTTTCAGTTGAGGAAAAGCAAGGCTGAGAATTATAAACACACCCGGAGGAGCAAACACAGCACCAAGCAGGTCTGAACTCACCAGAGCACCCAGGGGAGCTTTGTACAACATCTTCAATTCTGGGCTCTGTATTTCCCATCCTGAGGAGCCTGCTCAGCAGCCCAACCACCCCAACACACACCAGAGCCCCTGCCTCAAGCTCCTGGAGACACTCAGACACCAAGAACCTACAGTCCTCATAAATATAAGCAAGTATTTCAAGTTCTTTAGCACTGTGATAAATCAACTAAGGGCATCTCAGTCCCGGGTGTGTGGGTGCAGAGGCTGGGAGGTCAGCTGCATGCTGAACGATGCAGTTAGATGGGTCAGATGGAACTAAAGTGGGGAACTAAACACTTCTTGCTTCTGGTATTTACAGAAGCTGCAGTTTTTCATCTGTTTTGTTGCAGTGGCAGTCTCATTCCTCTGGTGCTGGTTCCCACAGGCAGCCCAGTCCCAGGTATCAGCATTTCCTTACTGTGTGCTGGCTGCCTGGCCCTGCAGCAGTGAGCATTGCTGCTGTCAGTCCCATACCCATGTGTGATTTATGGAAGTCTCCTCAGAAGTCAAGAACATCTGGTTTGCTTTTCATTCCCTCAAATGGGATAATCTATGTAGTTTTACTATAGACTGTATTTCCTAGCTCTCCATTTCTTTAAATTACTCTGTAAGTTGCTGAAGTCATCATCAGAAATGCTGGAGTCAGCTAGATTTGAAACATTTAAAATGATAGAAGACCATTTTCTTTCAGAAAGAACCTTTAAAAATTTAATTATTCTTTTCCTTTTTCCTATTTCTTTCCTTTTCTTTTAATGACGGAGTCGTTGAAAAGTCCCATTACAAGTCCCATAAAATAAAGCAGACAAATAGAAAAGCTTAGAGCAGAATGTGACAAAGATTTTCTTGAAAACACGAGGCATCTTCCTGCTGATCTATTGCCATTTCTCACATTGGAGAAATGAATGAGGAGGAATGGGTTGCTTAGGGGTGTCTCCTGTGTTTTATGCTCAAATTAATGCCTCATAACTAGGACTGCACCATACTACATACCCCTTGGGGGACCAGATTACCAGTGGTAGTATATAAAAATGTTAATAATCTAAGTACCATTAGAACAACTGCTCTAGGCTGTGCCAGGCAAAAATGTGCCTTCAGGGTGAGGGTGGTGAATACTCTGACTAAATCCTGGCCTCCTTAAACTTCCTGAGAAAGGAGTCAAGACTCATCTTCTATAATTTCATAACTGTCCTGGTTTGGGCAGAACAATAATTAACCAGCCTGTTTCACATTAGTTGATTTTGGAGCACTAACTTCAAGACACCAAAGGCAACACATACTAACAGTTAATTTTAAATGAGCAAACTAACATAACTTTTTCCCCCTTGTAATGTGCTTAAGCTGTGTGTTTGTGCTTTTATTTCTGTGTACCCAGACACACATTAAAAAGATTGAGCATAATAAGTTAATTGTTTACCTAATCCCTAATGAAGATTGCTGTTTCCTCTTCAGAACTGCTGCTTGAAGTAAGATGCATTAAAGCTCTTTCTGAATTGGTGTTGGGAGGAGGTAGTGCTCAGAGGTAGCTTCTGTCTCACTTCTACAAATCTCCTGATGACACGTGGATCCTGTCCCTGCTCTGTCCTTTAAAGGCAGCTTCCTCAATTCAAAACATGAGCAAAAAAAAGTCTCCTCCAACTGCAGTGCTCTGCATCAGTGACCTAAGAGGAGCACCTGGTCCCCTTGTGTGAACACTGCAGGGCTCAAGGATGTTTGTCTGGGATATCTTTTGTTTTATCCTTGCCTTGTATCTTGCTGTGTTTGGTCTTGCCAGGAGAATACCATGGCCTGTTGTTTGTATAGTTTAGGTAGGAATTGTCTGGGCAGGTGTGTGTACTAAATGCTATGGATTTTTTGCACTTGCCATGAGCTGGTGTGAGGTTCTGGTGGCTCTTTTTTGTCTCTTGTTTCTATGAAAGCATTTAAGTTTTTATAGTTGTTCTGAAGGCCTCGTTCTGCTCTTGGGTCTCTTCTCTGTGACCAAGCTGCAGTGTAGGTTTGGCTACCCCGAGCTTCCTGTCATTTATAATAATGACAGCTTTTGTTCAAGTGATTTTCTATCAGTTCATCCATCCTTGCCCTGCAGTTGCAATTATACTTTTTGATGCCATTGATTTGCAAAGATCTGAGGAAAATGCTTTCAACATCTTTGAGAGCAAAATGTGATCCATCATTCAGTTCATTTGGGGCAGTGACTCCTCTGGCTTGCTCCAAGCATTAAATCAGAAGTTTTGATTGTGAGTGACAGAGCCATGAAATTGTCTGGTTTACCAGATTATCTGGAGTCCCTTAAAGCCAACAGTTAATACATAAACAAAACCAGTATCCCTATCCCTCTATTCATGACAAAGTTGTGCAGATGACTGAGCAAAGAGTGTTAAATCAAAAACCAAACCAGTATCAAAAATAATAGTGCAAATTTTCTTCTAACAGATTTTTGCCATAAAGTTTCATTTGTCTCATTTCATTTATTCCAGATGTTGCTCCAGTAACTCATTCATTACAGCAAATCAAAAAAATGAAAAATTAAAGCTATTGTTATCCAGCAATTCCATCAGTGGGTTGTTTTTGGTTTTTTTTCGGTAGTTCTTTGCATATTTATAAAGTTTCTTTGGGCTGCATGTTCAATTAGAACAGATGGCTGATAGGTTACACAGCCTTACCTACTCCAGCAAACTGGGCAAGTGTCCATGCTGTCAGCAAATGAAATGCTGCACAGTGGATTTCAAAAGAAGAACACATTGTAGTCATTGAAAGCTATTTTCAATTGCTTATCATGTTTTTTTCTTGTGGTCTTTTCTCCTGTGCTGTTCATTATCTCTTCTGGAATTTAAATGGCACATTTTATGTATGAGAGTTAACTGCATTTGCTAGACAGAATTGATGCATTCCCATCCCCTGTATGCATGAATATAGAGATGTAGGCAGAGATATGAATGCAAGTCACTCAAAATATTCTGAATGCTAGAATATTTCTTTTTCTTCTTTATTTAATTTTGCTGTTTAGAGTGAAAGGAACACATTTAAATAACGAACCACAATATATGTTCTGCTCTATTAATGGGGTTTTTCTAATTTCAGTTCTTCCTGCAGAACTGCTATAAATACTTTTACATAAGGATGCCTGGGAAGTAGGTCATAGCAAAATTGCTAATATGTACTTTTGATAGAAGTCCTTCCAAAGTTCTGATTTCTTTCAGATTGTTTCAGAAAGCAAATCATGTGGAGATTAAGTTGGAATTTTCAAGAATACCTATTTGGGAGTGGGGACCAGATGAAAGTTCCTCTCTTCCTTTTCACCTTCAGACATGTTTTGATCAGAGTCCAGCTCTCTTAGGAGCCAGGTGAAGATCCTGCAGGCTTGAGTCCTGTGAGAGCAGGGGCATCAGTCAAATGATTATATTTTCTTAGGACAGTTTGGGTTTTGAAAGTACCATGATTTTGCATATGCTCTTTCAAGCCGAGCTTGTTATTCAGGCTTCTCCTGTGGAGTGCACTGAGGACAGATGGAGTTTGTGTGCAGCAGAGACCGAGTCCTTTTCACTTACAGAAAATCCACTTGCATCTTTCCTTAATACTTTGTTCTGTGCATAAATCTGCTTAATTGTCAGTATAAGAAGCAGTGGGGAAAAAGCTCTGCAGGCTGTTCAGCTGGCAGCATTAACCAGGAAAGTCAGGAGCAGTAATTTATTGCAGTGTGCACACAGACATTCAAGAAGCTGTTTTCAGATAGCAAACCTGGCAGTTGTGTGGTGTGGTTTATTTCTTTCACCATATTGTGAGTTTGCCAGCAAGCTTGGGCTGGAGGATCTGGCTGCTGGAGGCAGCCTTATCTTTTGCTACAGAGCCCTTCAATTTTTACACATTTTATGGAGTTGTCTGAATGAGGTTGCATGTATGACATGCTCTGTAGCACATGGTACCTGAGCCCAAGGGCTTCTCATCATCTGTCTGGAACACACTGCAGGTCCTAACCCCTCCAGAAGCTTTCTGAAGAAATAAGTGTTCTGGAAACAACAGATTTTTTTATAAGGGGGAGGAGAGAAAGCATTTAAGTTCTTACTAAATGTATGATAAAACAAAATTCTAAACCAACTTTGGCATAAAGCTAATTAGAATTTTTGGCTTGGACTTTGTACAGAGATTTTGGAATGCTGTGAACAGTCATGCTGAAGTTCCAGAGTTGGTTAGTGTGCACTAGTGTGGATCAAAGCACAATTTGCTGGCTGGATTTTGGCAAAAGAATTTGAATTTTTCAAAGCTCTAGGCTTTTAAGCTCTTCCTCCAGGGCCTGGAAACTTCATCCTTTGAGACTCATGATGTTCAGTGCAACTCAATTTGATTTTTTTTTTTCCTGAAGCAGTTTGAGGAACTTCAGATAATCATCACAATGTGTGGACACTTATTTAAACTGAACAGAACTTCAAACTGCAAGAAGTTGCTTGGAAAAGCTTTCTTGAGGGAGCTGGGGGGGAAGGTTAATCTTAGAAGACAGACTAAAATATGCACTTTATTTTTTTAAAGTTCTTTGTGGACTTCTAAGTACTTTCTGTGGTAAGGAAACACATGTATATGGCTAAACCTGATTAGAAAATATGGGCTGTGAAAACTTACGTATATGTTTTCAGATGATAAGTTATACAAATAATCAAATGAAGCTTTAGTTTCTCTTTAAGGTAATATGTGTATTTAACTGCTTTGCTCCAGGGTGGTTAATAAAATAAATATGCCTTGAGGTCTTCCAAAAGGATAACAAGGCTGACATGTATTAAAACACTTGTATTTAATCAATCTGGAAGCACTGAATAAAAGAGAAAAGGGAAAACATAATGCAAACAGTATATACTGAAAATGTATTGTGACAGCATAAATATACTGTTTGGGACATAGGAGCCTTAAGTTGATGAAATAGCAGTAGAAGAAACCAGCAGGAAAAAGCTCTTGATAGTGCTGGCATCCTCTGAGCAGGATTCCTCTTTGGTACATGGTTCTGCTCAGCCCAGTTGTACAGTGGGTGCTCTGGCAATAGAGAGGATGAAGATATTTGGTGCTTAATTACTGCTCTGCCTGCTGTTAATTCTTAATATACTCAGCAATAAATGCAAGATGATCTATTCCTGCCAGACTTCCAATATTTATCATTAATAGGGAATGAACTGACAAAAGGTTAAGTATTTCTTTCCCCTCCTGTAGTGAGTAAAAACTCGATTTCCTTAACTTAATAGATTACTGTCACTGTAACAGGAATGGAGTTTCTAGTGTGGAGTTAAGGAAAATCACTTGATTCATTTCCTATATATAGCAAAAAAGAAAAGCTGAACAGCGAGTGCTTTGTGTGTAAAGAAATGCTGCATTTTGGAGGCTGAGATGAAATCAGCATTCTAAAGGTAGCTGTTTAAGTGCAATCAATATATTGCAGGTGTTCAACAGCTTCAGTGCATGGAGTGGAGGTGAAATTGGCTGCCTTGCTTCTGCTCTTTGAAGACCGATTCAGTTTGCTCATATTTTACATTCAATGACACCTGTGACCATCATTAATATTTAGGATAAAAGCCCTTGTGTACTTCATCTTTAGAGTAAATTATACGGTCTAAGACTAGAGAATTTTTGCATTTTCCTGATGAAGCTGCAACATCAGCAATTTGAGTTCATTTTGGTGTTTTCTGGATGGCAAAGTGTGAGGTCCAGCACTTGGTTGGGAGACTTGATGGTGAAAAAAGCTCTGGTGGGATCTTGTCCCGAGCACATTGCAGTCAGGGGAAATCCTTCCAGGTTTGGCTGGAGAGTGAGATAGAGACACAGAAAACAGGATTCAGCACAGCAGCAGAGAAGCCCCAGACATCAGGACTCACTGTGGGTGCTTCACTGAGGACAGAGCTCGTGGGAGAGTTGAACCCTCCAGGGAAAGGGGAATGGGCATTTCAAAGATGGAATGTGTTCTTCTCTGTGTTCCTGGAGAACAGAGAGCTATCTCATTGTAAAATATTCATAGACAGCTGCTCTATAGCATTTATCCCAGTGTTACTTAAATCTTGAGCTAGTCTATAATTAAAGCATTTATGTTTCAGATGCTTAACAGGGTGTTTTAAATGTTTAGGTCTTGTAAAAGGGTGTTTATGGTTAGCTAATTAAACCAACAGAGTTCAGCTTGGTCTCAAACGGAGTCCAAAAGATGAGCAATCCCAATCCCTGTTACTCTGAGAGCAGCTGATGCCAAAGGGCTGCTCATGCTTTCCACAGGGCTGGGAAGAACCAAACCTTTACTCACAGCTTCAGGATGCTGGGGAAATCACAACCTGGAGAGGAGACCCAGAGCCAGCACCAAACTGGATGTTGGTTGATTGGAGCTCAGCCTCCAAACACAGCTAAAGTGTGGATTTCTGGTTTTATTCCCTGAAGGCAAAGCACTAAGGGTTCTTTGTACACGTGGTGGTTTGTAAGGCTCTTGGTTGTCCTCAAAATGATATTAGAAATGTGTAACTGCTCATTGGTTGACTCTCTGTTTTTACTGTAGGCTTTACTATCCAACGCAGAAACCTCTACTCAATGAGCCTTGGTGATGGACTGGTGCTATAAAAATACTGGTGGTGATCAGAGTGTAGTTCAGTAAACATTTCCCCCACGAGGCTGTGAGGATGCCCTGTACACACTTTGCAGGGGCCAGATGGTTAGTGCATGTGCCAAATGTCACATTTAAATTCATGGCATCTTTGCTGCTAACCAGTACGTTTTAGTTACTGTAAATCAGTACAGCCCCAAATTACTTCAGAAAAATTTCTAGCACTTCAATATAACTGCTCCCAGTCCAGCTCAAGTAGGGTTTGTTTTTGTTCATTTCAGGAACCATCTGTGCTTTTAAAACATGGCTCCAGAGCAATAAAAATAGCTCCAGGAAGCAGCATGAAGGAATAACACGGGTTAAATTGGGTTAAATTAACTTCACAATATGAAAACTGTTAGAATCCCTCTCTTCAATTTCTCCTTAAAGTGGAACCCACTGCCACCCTGAAAGGTGCTGGGGCACCACCCACAACCCCTGTTTCCTTCAATTAATTGTGCAGAGAGAAGAGAAGAAGAGTTTTGATCACAGGGCAGGCAGCATGGGCTCTTTTGTGGGGCTGGTTGCTGGGGGAGCTGAGCCTCAGGGGGATGCTTCAGCCCTGCAAGATCTGCCTTGAGGAATGGCAGTGGTGTGGGACACAGCCCCAGGAACCCCCTGCACCCTGGGACAGGGCAGAAGGACTGCCAGGGTTATTTAGTGCAGTGCTTTATGGGAGAGGGATTCTGGGAGCAATGCAATTCAGATTTGATGTGCTTCAGCTCCTGAAATTCATTGAATTGGCATGTCTAAATCTGAACAATTTTACCTGGATCTATGCAAATTTATGGCATAATATGACATGGAAATGTATGTAAATGTTGTAAATTATTGTAAAGCAAAGGAGCACAGAGATGGAATATTCCATAAAACGTTTTATACAGCATTTTTTAAATTCCTAAAAAAGAAAACCTGAGAAATATCAAATGAACTGGAATTGAATTTGGATGTTCCAAGCCCATTACAGTGGGACATTTTCTTTAAATTGCTTATTAATCTAACCTTGCCATACAGATTTTCAAGAGCATACTTTTCTTCACTGTAACATTACACCTTTACAAATCAGGGAAATGTCAAGTCTTGATTTACTGACAAAGCAGACAACTGACATAATTTATCTCACTTGAGATCAGTTCATCAAACTTAGGAACATCTTGGCTGCTATAAAACCCAGGAATTGGATACAATCCTGCCCGCTTAAAATGCAAAGGATAACCTACACTTTTAAAATGCTGTAAAAAGAACAAGAAGTGATGCCAGGATGAAAATTTATGAGGCATGGAGCTGGGATCTGAATTTAGCATTTGCTCTGTAGTGAAGTGTTGTTACTATCTTGTTTGCACAGTTGAGAAGGAGTGTTAATGGAGAGGCAGAGCAGGAGGGCTAAGCCCTTAGCATTCAGCTCCTGTGCCTGCTCTGACCTGATGCTATATAGGAATTTTTAACATTCAGCCTTGATTTAATGTAACATTGTTTGATACCAGTGGTTTCTTGTCAGTGAAGCTCTGATTAGAGCAGCACATGTTTTTGCAGTTTAAGTGTGAGTGCTTTGTTGCATTCAAATGCAGAGTCAAACCTACGAAAACTCAGAACAGTGTAAGAATCTTGTTTGATATCAACTGCTTTGATAATATTAGAATGGAATTAGCTTTTTCACATTCTAGCAACAGATGTTCTATTTAATGTACCAGGATTGTAAGGTTTTTTGGGGTGTAGGGTTTGTTTTGTGTGTTTGCACAGTGCTTGGCACAAGGTGTAGGATGTGGCTGAGTGCTCTGGCAAACAATAACTTCTGCAGTTCTCATCACCAGTCTGTCAGCACTGTAAGAATTTTCCTAGAATATTAAAATACAAAGCTTTAGATTGAAGCTTGGTAGCCTTTCCCTGTTACCTCTAGGTACCTAGATAAATAGCCATCTTGATCTGATTTCTCTTTAGCAATTTGTACAAGTGTTGTAAAGGCTGAGTGCAAAGTAACTGCTGGGAGAGACGAGTGTTCTTGTATCACAGAACAACTTTGGTGAACTCTTTGCTCTTAATTATTCATGGTGGAGCTATCAATTGATGTGTCTGAAGTCATGTTGACACAAAACCTGATTCAAGGATAAACTAAACCTCAGTCTTGATGTGTAGCTGAAAAACTTTCCTCAGGATTTTGAACCCTAAATGTGTTAGATGCTTCTGATCTTTTTTGCAGCCAGTGCTGAGCCTGAAAAGAGCAGGGGATGGGAGTATTGGGAGGCTTGTGCAGCTCTATCTAGTGATGTGTATAGTGGTGACATAAAGCACTTCTGAAAAAGGCTCTGCAGGTTATGAGGAAAAGTATAACTTAGGTTAACATTTATCTTAACTGTCATCGTTGTTTGTAACACTAAATCTTTCTCATAAATAAGTGGAGAAAAGTGAAAAATTCATGCTCCAGTTAAACCTCAATTATATTTCCAAACAATATTTATCAGATTTTCAAATGTGTGCTTAGTGCAGTTCAATTTTGTGCTATCAGTCAAAAGTGGCAGGGCTGGGGAAGTGGGGCTGAAAGGTGTTTTTCATGTGGGAAATGGAGTGTGCAGTAAGAAGGCAGTGAGTGCTGCCAGGGCCAGGGCAGTGCAAGAGAGGGGTTAAGGCTTGGGTCCATTTTTAATGGAATATCAGTGTATTAAAAAAACCCAAAACAACAAACCCACTGCATTGTTTCTCCTTGAAGAACAATGGAAGCTGATAGGAATTCTTAAAAGCTATTTTCTAGGGTCCTGAAATGGGAAGCTGTAGTTTCAGTCTGAAAGGCTGGGTAAAAAAAAAATGAGTGCCTGTGGGATTTCACAAGTCTGTGAATTTATTTCCCCTAATCTTTTCTCTACAGCTATTTACAACGAGTGTGCTGGTGAGGAATTTAAACTATGTCCATAGGTACACATTAAGTAAAGATTTAAGATTGTTTCAACTCTTTAAGATTAATTCAACTCTTGCTTACAGCTTCATTGCGGAATTGTTGATTAGAAATTAATGTTTCTTGTTCATATAAATTTGATCATGGGTAACGGTATTTATGTCTAATGCTACCATTTAGGATGAGAATAATAAAATTCTCAATCTGAATGGGAATGAAATGTGTGCTTAAGCCTACAACTTGTAAGTGTTGAGCAGATCCCTCACAAAGTTTTTGGAGGAAACTTGTGGACTGAGCCCAGCAGAGTCAGGCTCTCTAAGTGATTTGTTTGCTCTCAGTGGGTGTTTTAAGCAGAATCACTGAGTGTGGTGCCTCCCTGAGAGGCTGAGTGGTCCTCTGCCCATCCATCCATCCACCTATCCATCCATCCATCCATCCATCCATCCAACCACTCAGACTTACATCTGCAGCTTTGATCATTAGTGCTTCTTCTATGAATGCAATAAAGTTGGTCTCTTCTCTTTGCTCTCAAAGATGTGTGCTAATTCTTTGGTCTTGTCATCAAGAAAAGAAATCTGAATGTGTTTCAGCCCCAGACAGAGGAAACTTTGTTTCAACACGGATTTGCTCTGGGCCTGGATAAATCAGCTTCTTGGTGTTAATTTTACCTTAGGTTTCTGTGAGCACAAATTATAGCTGACTGAAAGGATAAATGGTAGGACATTTCTAAAAGTCTGTGAACACAGTGTTGTTAGTTACCTCAGATCTGTGCTTCAGAAAGGTGCATTTTATAGAAAAAGAGGAACTAAGACAAGCATTGAAAAAAATGTACGGTACCCAGAGAACAAATTCCAAGATTCCCATTTCAGATACGTATAAAGAGGGAAACTATAGCAGTATCATTCAAATGTGACAGCAGTCACTCCAACCTTTGCTATTATGGCACAAAATTACATGTTCTTGCCTGAGAAATAAGAAGGGCTGATAAGGAAGACAGCTGGGATTTGTTTTCTTATCTATATTTTACACACATGCTCTTTCATTTCCCGACCAGTCCCCTCTGTTTCCAGGATCCAGGTTGGCTTTTCAGAGCCTCTGGTTAGTTTGCATACAATGGGGCAGCTTTGTGTTGTATAGTTTCTGAACCCCATAGATACTGCTTGAAAATTAAATTATTTAATGTGCTTTGCATGTGGCAACATTACAGACAAAATTCTGCCTGCAAAGAGGACTCTTGGCTCTAGGGATGTCCCCAAAAGTCCTTTTCTGGGTAGAAACCAAGTAGAATACTGAGTAGAACAGGTTCTTAGTTTGTATGCCTTGACTACTCTGGAGTTAATGGCATCTGTGAGTTGCTACTTAATACCTGATCAAAACCACTTTAAATTAAACCCCTCTTGGGTAGGTGCTGGGGGTTGCTGCTGGCTTCACCCCCCAGTGCAGCTGTTGCTCAGGGAACTGTGTTTTATTTTCCTCTGGATTTTATGGACACAGTCTGAGGGTTTTCCCAGATTGCAGAGGGATACCTGCTTGTCAGGGTTGTGCTTGGATGCTCAGGCTCCAGGGGAATGTAGAAAAAGTGATCTAACAATCTGCTCCCCATGGGCTGCATTTGCTGCCATCACATTGGAGAGGAATGATCCTTGATCCTGAGCTGTATCGGATTTAAAAGTAAATCAAGGTGTGGAACTGAATTGATGCATTAATAGAAAAGTTAATTGGCCTTCCCCAGAATGATTATCATGAACAAAATACAGCTGCTAACCTGCCAGAACCAATCTGTGAAGATGGTGTTTGGGGCTTTTTGTTTGCCTTTATTTTTTAATTTTTTTTTATTCTGCTCGTGACTACTTAGGAAGCAAGATGCTAATTTTCTGTTGTAATGGTTTCTTCTGATTAACTTAGTGTGGGCCCTTCTCCTGGTGACTCTACAGCTCAGACTGTGGGAACTGGTGAACTCCCATTTCAAGGCTGGCCAGGCAAGTCCAATCTGTGCCCATGGCTAAGGAAACCTGAGCTGACAAGCATTGTGGGCTGGCTGTGCAAATGAAGGGAAGCTTTCTGTGCCAAGTCAGTTCCATTAATCTTGGGGCTGTGACATGTCTGTGCTCTTATTGATTTCCCAGCAGGCTATTCATCACCAGTCTCATCACGTTATGAGCCAATATGGAGAAGGCACAGGGGGGAAATAGGGCTGGTGTGTTTTATCTTTAGGGCACAGGATGCTCGTAATCAATGCAACTTGGAGAAGAAGCCAGATGGGTTGAGATAATTGATGAAAAGTGCCTCAAACTATGTGAAGTTCTACATTTCTTACAAGGAGAGAGGGGGTAATGTTGGTTTTGGTTTTGTTTGTGGTTTTTTGATTTTTTTTAAATTTTATTTTATTTTTTTTTACAGCCAGCAGATATCTTACCTGGCCCTGATGCTCTGAGGTGATACAGGGAGCCACAGCCCTGTGTGCCTGCCAGGGTACAGTGTGTGACCATTGACATTGGTTTGTCCCAGGCTGGGCCCATGCAGGAGCCAGTCAGAGCTGCACATCCTCTCAAGGTGAGGTCAGTACAGCCCAGGGTGACAGTTTTGATGCTTTCTGTTCTTTCCTCTTTACAGTTTTTGGTTTGGACCTGAAGAGGAAGATCACAACTTCCTCAAAGTACCTACTGCCAGGGCAGGTGTTGAGCAATTCTCTTGGTCTGGTGAAATGCCTAAAGTTGCCTCAATCTATTGTCTACTCAGACTTTTCACAAAGTATTCACAAAGTGTATTTTTCAGCACCTTAATTATTTCTTGTCTTCTCAATCAATAATGAACCAGCAAGTAAAGCCCTACATATTAAGCTGTTTCCTTGGTCTTTAAGACAGCTGCTTGGAATTAAAATAGCTCTTAGGCAAAACTTAAACAATTAAAAGCTGAGTGCTTGGGAGATTTTTGCAGTTATGAACTGATCATGGTCCTGTAAAGGTCCATGCCTCTGATATCAGTGGATGAGAACTGTGTGTAGAGATAAGGACAGGAATGTATCTTTGCTTGATTGTGGTCTGAATTAAAACTTGGAGTTGCTGTTCATTTATTTACTATCACTTAATTTATCTTGTTGTCTGCTTTGCACTTCATGGAGTAGCTTTTAGACAGGGAAGTGAGGACTAGGACAGGTCAGTCCCTGTCTGACCAAGCATCCTCTGGGGCACAAGAGGCTGTTGGTTAATATTGCTGCTTCTCTGCAGAGAAATTCCACCTCAAATCTGAAAGCTCTTTCCCTTACCAATTTCCTTAAGTTCCCTTAAGGGATCCTTTGTCCCCAGGAGCTCCTCTCTCCAGGTATTTTCTCCCCATCTCTGGAGCTCACAGTTTTCATCCCCTCCCCTGCCCTCCTTGGCTCTTCCCTGGCTCAGCATCCTGTGCCCTGGCTCTGGCTGCCCAAGCTGAGCTCCAGGCACCTTTTCTGCTCTTTTGCTCCACTCCTGCTCCATTTGCTCCCCCAGAACATTGAAGTAAAGCAGAGAGCCAGGCTGGAAGATCTCTCACTCTGTGTTTTGAAGTCTTGTCTCTCTCCAGCTGTTGTTTCAAAGAAGCAAAACCCAACCACCAACAAAAAAGCCAGCTGAAAAAGTATGTGCATATATACATATATACACATGTATATTTAGACACAAATCCAGCATTTTAACTTTGTGTTGTTGATGAGAGCCAGAAATGTGAAACAGTAAAACAGGTTCCATATTTTTGAATTAAATTGGTTGCCTGTTTTATGGCAATTGATCGTTCCAAGTTTCTGGATATCAAAGAGCTTTTTCTACCTACAAAAAGTGGAGGAAAAAAACAATTTAATTTATTTTCTCTAGCTCATAAAAGGAAGCCCCTTTCCCTGTGGCAGGGCTTCTCAAGTCAGTTAATAAGCTGCTACAGCCAAACCTATTAGGAGGACTTTTATGTGGTTGCCAGCATGGCTTAATTTGCAGATGCTCTGTGTCTTATCCTACCCTCTGACAGCTTCAGGTTGAAGCAATTGCTATCCTTTTAACTTGCAAATAATTACAATTAGTATCCCAAGCTGTGTCTGATCAGGGACATGGTTAGACATCATCAGTGTCACAAGACAAACACAGCAATGGCAGGAGGGATGGCTGGGGCTGGGGGATTTCCAGCATCCAGGAGCTGTGGGTGCTGTGGGATGAGCCTGAACTGGGAGATGGGCAGGAATATGGACAGGAATATGGACAGGAATGTGGACAGGAATGTGGGCAGGGAAATGAAGCAGTCAGAGGGCAGGGAAAGGGGCAGGGACCTCTGTGATCTGCAAAGCAGGAGCTGTGGAGCCTCTCAGCCTCTCCTGGCCTCAGACAGCAGTTTCTGTAACCAGCTACACTAAATGAACTATTAAGATACTGCTAAATATGAGGCTAGGAAGTTTGTGACATGTTTTTTTGCCCTCTTGTGTGGCAATGTGAAGAGTTGGAGTGCCTGTGGAGCCTTCCCTCCAGCCCTGACCCTTGCAGACTTGTGCACCCATACACACACAGAAACCAAGACACTTCTGGCCACAGGAGAGAAATAGCCCTGCCAGCCCCATCCAGTGTCAGAGCTACAATAGGCAGCAGTGTAATTAATATATTTCTTTCCCAGATGTATTTCTTTTCTGTCACTTTTTATAAAAGAATGTCATTCACAAGGTGGGCACAGCAGAAGTGGGATTCAGAATGTGTCATTAGAAGGCTTTTGACCTTGTGCTTGACAGGGTGTTATTACTGTTCATTGTGGTAGAACAGATGCAGTTTTACTGAAAAAGCAAAACTGCATTGAATTGACAGCACTTTAATTTTTCTTGATAGTAGCAAGAATTCTTATTTCCTATTTTATTTGCATTTTTATTACTGAGAAGCATGGTGACTGAGTTACCTGGTGTTTTTATGTCACTGCTGCTCATCTAATCAGACTGTGATGGTCCAAATAGCAGCTGGACTATGAATATGTATCACTTGATTCATATGACAAACTTTTGGCACAGGATGCTGAATAAATAGATACTTCCTGCAGGTGGTGACCTGGATAGTAGCTTATGAAATGAAGTGTCCTGAAGTGAAACACTCCATCAACACATACACATTATCACCAAGAGGAGATTCTTCTATTGTCCAGATTCTTGCCTGGACCATAATAATGTCTGGTTTAGAGCACACATATTAGGCTTGCTTAGAAGAGCTACAGACTGGTAGTGATGTGGGTTATTCAAATAAAAAATGCTGTTATCTTTGAAAAATAACAAGATACGACATTCTTTAGCCAAGTGGTTCTGGTGGGCTTCAGAATTTGTTGGAATTTGTTGGAACATGGAATTTGTTGACTTTTTCAAAGTTAGCTTTCTTTAGAAAGGTTACTAGGATATCTGATGCCTTCTGGCTGATTCCTACATGGGAATATAATGCTGATCCATCAGAAAAGGATGAGGATATTGGAATTGCTTTGTCTAGGAAAGACTGAGCAGAATGTTACTCATATGTGTAAAAAATACCAAAACAAATCAAATGAAAAGCACAAAGTGCAGAGGAAGAAATTCTTTTGTCTGTTGGACAGGTCTAGAAGAAATGTAGTTAAACGGCAAAGAAATAGGTTTAAATATTATGGAAAAACTTTCCACTGATGAAACCAGTGAAGCATGGGATTACTGTGTCTGGGATGTCTGCCACTGGAGGCTCTGTAAGAAGTTTGGACAGAGATCTGCATGATGAGATGAACTGCTGCAGCCCTGTGTGACAGATGTCTCTGTGCTCCTGCGGTCCCCTCTGCCTGGGGCTGCTGTGTCTCTGATCTGCTTTGGCAGAGCTGCTGCAGCCAAATGGGGTTCCTGGCAGTGGGTTTAGTGTACAGTGGTTGCTCAGACCCACTGCACTGTCTGGACCCCTTTTAAAGCTCGCTTCTCTTTTATCTTGAATGCTTTCCTACATAAAAATATGTAGCAGTGGAGTTATTTATAGTCATAATGTCTGTCCTACTGTGAAAGTCTGACGGTAGTCAGTAAAAATAGAAATACTTCTGATGCTCCAGAGCTACGTCAAGAAAAAATCTGAAAAGCAGGGAGGGTGATGGTGTGGATCAGCACCTTGTGGAAGGGGTGAATCCCTTCTCCCAGTAGCATTTGGATCCAGACGGGATGCTCTGCAGGAGGATCCACTGGAGCTGCACACTGGCTGCTGGTTTCAATAAAGGGCAAGTGGATAAATTGCCTCAGCCTGTGATGCACAGGAGTTTGGAATACACGATTGGACTGTCTCCTCTGGCCTTAAACTCTCTGAACCTGTGAACAATTCAATTTACTGCTGATGGGAACAACAGCATTGGCAGATGACGTTCATCCTTGTGCCTCGAGGATGTCTGGGCAGTTCCAGCCCCTTGGTCTCTTTGCTGCAATTATTTATATTTACAAAAAAAGTAAAGTGCCTTCAGCATTTTGCCTAAAATGGTAATAACCACCCTCAACAATGCAAAATACTTTCTTTTGATAAGATCATTTTAAAAGGTAAATGCTTATGATAATACAATTTATTCTTTATGGCTTGGGGGCAAGCTAAGATCTAAATGAAGCATATCTTCCATTAGAACCCTACAGAAACAAACTAATAGGCTGCAAAGAGAACCATTTGTAATGTTACTATAATTCACATGATTCATTAAACAGAAATGGAAAATGATAGCATTTCCCCCTGAAAAAAATCCTTACGGAATTACACGCTGAGATCACTTAGTTGAACTATTTTATTGACTAAGCATCTTGTTGTGCTGATGTGTAGATTATATAGGCCTGCAGCCATTTATTTTTTTGTTTTCTAAAATTAGAACTAATTTCTATTATGGGAATGCTGTCATGTGTCTCTGCCTCCAGCTACAGCTGCAAGCCATGGGCAGGGGCTCTGGAGGCAGTCTCTAGCCATGGGCACTACTGGAGTACTGGGAAATAGATTGCTGGTGTTCACTCTACAAGGTCATTAGGGGGGAAAACTGGAGAAGGATGGAAGGTCTGAGTCAGTAAAAGGCCCAGAAGTGATGGGTTTTAGCAGATAAAAATAAATAGACATATATTATATAGCGTATTCTGGTTAAGGAGGGGGACAAAGGAAAACCAAGATCGATGCATTTTGTCCCTCAAGGGGCCAGAACTGAGAAAAATACTGCAGGGGTAGAGACAGTCTTGTCTAAAGAAACCAGGGTGCCTTTCAGTGACACAAAGGTTAGAGTAGAAGATGCAAATAAGAGCAGGAGCAGGTAATGCTGTTTTCTTATTGCAAGCTTGTAGGTTCCTGCTTTGTGTTTGGCCAAAAAGATGCTCATGTGATACTGACCTTTGCACAGATTAATAACAAAAATTAGTATGTGAATAAATACAACATGTCACAAGGACATTAGTACTAGAAAATAAACCACACTTTGGCAGAAATCAGAGCTTCAGGTGTGTCCTTTTCTGAGGTTTTGGAGCTTTGCTTTACGCACCTGCTTGAGAGATTGATTACAGGAAAAAAAAACCCAAACCAACATTGTGCTGGCTGCTCCAGAAGGACAGGAGGGTAGGTCTAGCATTCTTAGCTACAGGTGCTTAATGTCAAAGCAACTGAAGTGCCAGGAGGATCAGAGTCCCATCTGGGAGAGATTGTTAAAAAACCCAGGGAGGTTCAGGTGCTTGCAGAGGAGCTGCTGTAGGAATGGGATCAGAAGTGGGGAGGCTGATCCAGCCCTTGGGGTCTCATCCCAGTCTGGCTGTGCTGGCTCTGGAAAAGAACCTGACCTGTCAGAGCTGTGTGCCTCTGCTGCTTTCCAGGTGATTCATGTCTTCAGGATGTGGAGAAGTTTCTTTTGACATGCAGACTCAGCCCCTCCAAAGAATGTCACCCTTGATGAATGTCAGGAAGCAGAGTGTGCCATTTAGAGGAGCTCAGGAGAACAGCCCATGGAGCAGCTTTTAATGCTGATTTTTTGACAGCCTTCATGTTTGGCCTTGACATGCTGCAGGGTAGACTGTCTTCCACTGGCCATTTATCAGAGGTATCACAGGTCAGAAAAAGACATTAAAAGCTCTTCTAAATGAGTCTAGGATGACCTCAGACTGGATTAATTTGTTTGGGAGAATTTAGCAATCTGACAATCTCGCATTCATCAGTGTGAAATCAATCTGAAAGGTACAATAGGTTGCATCTACTTTAGTGTTGATGGAGGATGCCAGGATGGACAGAATAACCTGGCACTTGCTGTTGATTGCGTGGGGAAACAGAATACTTGTTTATATAAACATCTCTTCCCTCTTTTACAACGTGTTGTGTGGCAAGAAAAAAATAACAGCAGACTGGGATAACCGGGCATTTCTGACAGCCTCCCACAGCTCTGCAGTCACCTGGTAATTCCAGAGAAGTCCATACTCCCACCCCATGCAGCAGAGGAAAGGTGAAGCTGCAGTAATGGAAGGTAACTCCTCTGCCAGTGTCATTTACATTTTGCTTTATTAGACAAAAGTCAAGTAATTAATCAGTTGATTGCTTAATTCAAAATTCAGTCAGTTGCAATTTAGGCTTCATCACTATGCTTTCCACATGATGAAATCTGATAAATTTGATTCTTCTTTGGTTGCCTGGCTATGAATAAATAAAACAAGTCTGGGGTAAAGACAAGCCAAAAGCTTCAGGTTTTTGTGTGTGAGGAGAAATGGGAACATTGGGCTGTGAACAAAATTCCACAGGGTGATTTTTTCAGACAACCCACTTGGATTTGAGAAAGAGCACCCAGTGCCATGCAATCAGAACCCCCGTGCCTTTGTAGCTTCCACTTCAGCTGAATTTGGGTGGTTTTAACCTTGGTCTGATCCTCTATTTCCAGGTGGATGAAGCTTACCTGGTATAGGTAACATCCATAAACTGTAAAATACATCAGAGCCCATCCTCAGTTCTGCAGGAAGGGTGCAGTACTCTCACTCCATGCAGAACGTTTTCTCCTCACTGTGCCAGCACCCAGAAGTGCAGGACTGTGCATGATGACACAAAACACTTTGCCCAAGTGTGTCTGAGAGCAAGGGGCTGCCTGGCAGCTGTGGGGATGGAGGAAAGGTGTGCAGAGCCCAGAGGTGCTGAGTTCCTCACCCAGGGGGGATGCTCTGCACGGGAGGTACCTGGGGCTCTGAGTCTGCCTCTGAGCAGCCCTGCAGCAAGAGCTGTACAGGAGAGAATTAAACTCCTGCTTTTGAGAGAACTGAAGCACAAGTACAAAGAAAGAATAACCAAATGTGTTCAGAGATGCTTACTTCCCCATAAAGAATATTCATTCAGAGGGTTCTTTACCTGCAAAATAATATATATATATATATATAAATCTGTACTCTCTCCTGGATTTCCCACTGTAAGCTATGAAAGAAGCTGTCACTTTCTATTGTCTAAACAATTTACAGCTGCCTTAAAGAGGGTGTCTCTCAGCAATCTTGACATCTTGGCTTGATCATAAATTCCCAGCTATTGTTGAAGGAACTGCTTTTCCCTTTAGATAAGCACACAAATGAAAAGCTCCCCCTGGTTAGAGAGCCAGGGAAGGGCTCTGTCTGCAAATGAAGAGCTGAGCTCTGCAGGGCCAGGGAGGCAGGAGCCTGCTCACCTTCACCCCCCTGCCAGGGGCAATCAGGAGTGCTGCTTTTACCAGCAAGTATTTTATTGCCAGCTTGTGTTACTTTAAGAAACTCTCTGCAGTGGAATCGTAATCTGGTAAACCTGGAGCCCATGAAATGAGATTTTCAGTTCTGTGAGTTAGCAATAGGTATGATACATTAAAGCAGATTTACTCCCTGCATGAGGGAGATTTTGATGAGAAATCTGATAAATTAACCACAAAGATTTCTGGTACAGAGCACAGCTCGCCTGCTGACCCACTGTCCTCATTTCACTTTTTCATCTGCTTGCTGTGTTTGAATGAGTGCTCCACAAATAAAATTATTCACAGCATCACTTGTACTTTTCTACAGCAAAAGGTTGTGGAATTTCTTCTTGCAGAAGACAGGGAGGTTGTAAGAAGGTGAAACCACGAGGATTTGTCTGTGGTGTTTATTCCAGTGGTAGGAGGTGGGTCTGGAACATCTCACTGTGCCACCTGGAACATCTTGGCACTGGGTATGCAATTCATCCTGAAACCTGCCCCTGCCTTCCCCAAATCCAGCCTGTGCTGGGAGGCAATGGAGTGTGCCAGGGGGCCATAGAACTGCCCCAGTTCTGCTGCCAGGAGCAGGTATTTGCTCATCTTCCTGAAAATGGAGAGCAAGGGCATAGGTAGGGACTCCATGGAGTTAGGTGTGGATGGCACTGACACTAACAGCTAACTGCTGCAGGTCCTTGGGTTTATATTTATTGGCCATAGCTTGCTGTAGTTACATTTGTTTGAAGATTTTAATGAGATATAATTGAGAAGGACTTATCCAAAATCTGCATATTGATTTGACATTTAAGTATATGATGAAGTAAAAGCTGCTGAGGTCATCACTTGACTAAATGAATGCTGATTACACTGTACATGTTAACTTAATTTACTGAGATCTTTATCTTCTGAGTTGGTTATCACCTTCTGTTCAATTATTGATTAGGATATGGGAAGCTGCCAGTCCCAGTTCTGTTCCTGAGCTGACAGGTCAGTGCATCCTGCACACTGCATCCCTGGCTGATCAGTTTGCTCGTGAGCCTCCTGCATGTGCCATTTTCTGTGTCTGGCTGCCAGAACAGAGTCCTTTCCCCTCCACTGGTGGCAAAAGTCACTTCAGAACAGGGAAAGCCTGATGTGATAGTCAGATCCTCAGATTCCCATGGGAAATGCCCATGTAATGTTCCTATCTGGTGGTAAATGCATGTCTTACTGGTGCACAAGTGTGAGCAAAGTGTATATAAGGAGATGCCTGTCCTGATATTTTAAGATCTCTGCCTTGCAGACTGAAAATCTGCCTGTGGAAGTGTGTGAAGAGAATAAAATTGCCTCCAGTAAAAGTCTGTGGAGAACTTAAGTCAGAAAGAGAACAACTGCTCTGAGTGTGTCCTGTGTGCTGCTCCACTGAGTGATGGGATGATGAGGCTTGAGCTTTGGTGCTGGTTGAGCCATGTTTGGGGGGTGGGAGCTGGGGGGGGAGCTTTATCCCTTTGACCCTCTCTATTCCAGTGTTTCCAACCCCTACCCTGGGATGGCAGAGCCAGCAGCAAACCCCCAGCTTGTGGGTGTCAGACTGCAGAGAGGCCACTGCCCAGAGGATGGAGAGATGCAGTGTTGTCTTTGGAGAGAGCAGCTCCCCAGGGAGCCAGCTTCCATATGGAACGTGTTTCAGTGGCATATGCCATTAATCCTGCACACTGAATTATTCAGCAGTTGAGAATAATGAATCATTGAACAAAGCCTGGCACCACACAGCTCCCTAGTCCTCAAACAGCAAATCCAGACAGCATTCCCAGGTGGGAGTGCTGCAGCTTTCTCTCTGACTCTGCCAAAGCCCTGAGCCTGGGAACTCTTTTTGGATCACTTGCTGGGGCTGAACGAGCAGCACCTTCCACTTCCCTGCACACAACCTCAGACAACTCTGGCTCAGATTTCTCCCCAAAATGTAGAGCTACAGAGTGTCCCAAGGAAGCAGCAAAGGGATCATAACTCTGAAAAAACTCTGTTCTCTGTCCTCCTGGACTTAGGGCACTGGCTCCAAAACACAAATATCCTGCTGGGAGCCAGGCAGGGGGATGCCTGAGGAGCATTTGACAAAGAGGAAACAGCCTGGGCTGAGCACACCCCAGCAGTGTGAAAACCCTGAGATATTAACATGTAAATAGAGGGTTTCTGCTGCAGCCCACTGACCAGGCTGTGTTCAGCTGGGTAATATTATCCTAGATGTGTAAAAACTATAATCTGGATACCTCAGGAGAAAATTACCCTCCACTTGTCTTCAAATCACATCCTTGATGGGGCTGCTGACAGCTGTACCTCAGTCAACTTAAACACTGCCTGACCTCTGTGTTTGGCCCTCCTTTCTTTCTTGATTCTGCTCCCAACACTCTTACAAGTGCTTCAAATTCAAATTAATTTCAGTAACATTAAAACTGTTTTTTAAAAAATTCTGTCAGTCTAGTTAATTTCCTATTTTTTTTTCTCAACTCACCAAAACATCAATTGTTCACCTGTCATCAATTTCTGAGCATCAGATTTGGTCAGTGTAAGAAATGTTGGAGCTCTCTGGAGTGCTTGAAACAAAATATGAATAGAACTTGAAAATCTTTACAGACCAATTCTCCTTGAGCTCCTCGGGATGGCTGCTTTGACATAATGTTAACTAATAGGTCTCAGCAAGGACCAAAACCCCTGACCCTGCAGTCAAGGAGCTTGTATGAAATGTAGAGAAAAAACCACACCGAATGGGCTACAGTTCATAGGAACTAACAAAATAAGTTTCAGTCCCAGTGCAACCCACTTAATGAACAAGTAAGCTAAAATACATTGCAGCTGAATTGCTGACTTTGTCTGATGTTGTTCCCACAGAGCTCATTAAACCTTTTTATGTAACATTGTTGCAGCAACACTTCCCAAAAGCTTTCCTCTTGCTCGTTTCAGTTGCTGTTTTCATGTATTTTATTAATTCTTCTTTTTGTCTTTTCAATTTAAAAAAGAAAAATCGTGGTTTAATAATGCAAATAGCTTAATAAAGGACAAGTGAAATATTTCTTTTGAAGACCAGCTCTAGCATTTCATCTTTTAGCAGTGCAAATTCATCCTGGAAAGGAAAAATACTCTTTGTTCCCAGCTTTGAGAACCTGGGCAATAAAGGAGCACTCTCAAATGAAAGCATTCAGCACAAAATGCCCCAGTGAGTCAATAAAAGCAGCCCCAGCCTCTTTGCTGAAAGCTGAGGAGTTTTGCTTTGGACAGCTGCATGGAAAACCTCTGGCCATGGCTCTGGAGAGGAGATTTTGCCAGCACAAGGTGGGTGCTGGTGCAGGATGTGTCCCCCAGAGCTGGGGTGTGTGGGGTGCTGGGGTTGCTCTGCTGCCTCTGATCCTCTGACAGTGCTTGGGACCAGCCCTGCTTCTTAATCCCTCTCTGGCAAACTCTGATAAGCCTCATTAATGCAAATTAACAGGTGATCTATTTTTTCCAGAGTCTCAGTCCCATCACATGAGCTTACATTATACAGCAACTTTAGAAAAATCAATCTTTAGTCCTTCCTACAAACTGATTTATGGCTTCATTACAAACATGTCTCTAAAACAAAAATAATTGTTCAGTTTGGAGATTTTTCCAGAAAGATGTAAAGTTTTATATACAGAAAGAAGTGATTGTAATGACCAATTTTAAGTGCATTGCATCCCCTTTGAAGTCTGACTTCCCCATTGCCTCCGGGCTATCTTGAGGACAAGAATACTGAAGGAGGGGTCTGGAAATCATCATCACTTTAAAATGGCATGGTCTCCTGGGCTCTGACCAAGTAATTACATTTCAAACTTGAAATGAAATGTTGTTCTTGAAATGAGAATTTAAATGAATTAGCTGTGTCTATCAGCAGGCACTGAAGGGGCTATTTTAATTTGCAAGCTAGGTATAATCCTGGCTTGGCACAAACAGCTTAATTACAGTCAGATTTCACAATAAATAAAAACACAAGGGGAAGAGGAAAGCCTGGCCTAGGCAGCTCTGGGATTTAGGGTGTTTTACAAGTGTTTAAATTGCTTTCTAATTAATTTACTCTGACCTAATGGTGCCTGTTGAAGGAAGTCAGCTCCATCCCTTAGCTGAATAATGTCATTTAAATTTGAGATGTGCTGTAGGAGTTCAGGCTGTGAGGCCATGGAGCTGCCTGCTCTGGAGGATCCTGTCCCATGGAACAGGTGAAGATTCTGTACCTCTAGTTAAAAAGTCAAAACCAATTTCATCAACTTTCTACAAGTAGTATGGAAAATGTTGGGGAAATAGAATGGAACTTCCTGAAGAAGAAAATTCTCTTAGAAGTTGCATGTTGATAAACCTGCTAATTTTGCATCAAATATTTATGTAGCAGCTCAAAATGTCATATTTTGCAAACCACATGATTAGCTCTTTTTGCCCCATCAAGAGAGTTCATCATGCACTGAGTTTCCCAGTGACTGCAGTTAGCACAGAGCTTAGGGCATGGGCTATGATGTGAAGACAGATGTGGATCTTAAACCTGATTATAAGCTGTAGCTGGCAAAAGAGGGAGTGATTTAATGAAGTTTTGATACAGCTCATCAGATACTGAAATGGGAAGATGCAATATTAATTTAGAAACACATTATCATTTCAATTGTAGTCATTCTGAAGGGTATTAATAATGGGGGAGCTTGTGGCAGTTTGGAGAGATGATGTATTATTCTAAAGGCAAAAATATTCTTCAGAATTATGTTTCATTTGACACCTAAACATCCAGCATATTCCTATTATCACTGTGTAATCAATTTTTTTGCTGTGTCTTCCATGCTTACAAAACATAATCACTTGAGGCATTTCATGTGCTGTACTGGAGGCTTCTGAAGTGGGGAGGCAGGACAAGCTTAAAACACTGGGTTGACAACTTTTATCTTTTAATCCTCAGCCTCTTGTGGATTTAAATGAGTTGGTTTGACAGCAGGATCTCCTCTTGCTGAGCAAAAGAAAGATGCAAATGTCATTTAAAACTCGTTCCATCTGTGTCAGATGATGACATTTGGTACAGATGGTACTGACCAACATTACACCAAAAGCTTTCATCCTTCCTGCACTGAAGTCAGTGCTCCCAGGCTATCAGAAGTCCTGTCACCCTGCATTTGAATTATCAAATCCTCCTGTGATGAGGGTGTGTCACCAAGGCCATTGGTGTCATCTGCTGCTCCTGCCTCTCCTCCCCATCCTGAGCTCCTGAGCCTCTGCAGGGCTTTGCTGGATGCCAGGCATCTTTGCATCCTCTTGGGGCTTTGCTGGAGCAGGCAGGCTCCCTCTGAAACTACTGCTCATAACTGGAGCCTGAATAACCACTTCATTAACAGAGTCTCCTGGCAATGGTGCATGAGCAGATTTCCCATGTAGTCACATCCCTTTAATCCGCAGATCCTCGAAGTCCTCACGTGGCTGAGTGCAGGGCAGCTCCTTCCAAATGCTTTGCATTGATTTCCAGCCTGCTGCGCTCCTGTGCCATGTGGCTGAGATGCAGAGCAGGATCCCAGGCTGCTCCTGAGCTGGCCTGGATGCTCTCTCTGCAGACCTGAGTGACTGTGAAGGAGGAAATCACCTCCAGAGGTTGGGATGCTTTGGATCCGGGTGAGAACCAAGTCAAGATCTGAGCATGGCTTGAAGGTCTTGCACTGTCTGTCCTAAGTATAAATAATAAAAAAAAAATTGTTGTGATGTCTTCAGGCAAAAGTTTGCAGATGGAAACAGCTAGAGACATACGTCCTTGCCTCCATCATCTCCTGGAATGAGAAGAGTACCAGGAGATTAAAAGGGCCAGGTGCTCTGACAGCAGGAACCTCAGCCTTCCCTTTATGTGTATTTTCATAATGAACAAGGATTTTGTCCTTTTGTGTGTGTAGATGTAAAAAGTAACCGAGGGTGAGCAAAAAAAACCCAGCCACTTCAAACAAAGTAACAAAATTCTAATTTAAGGAAATATTTTAGTAAAGCAGATGTTTGGAAAAATAACTTCCTCACTAATTCCTTTGCTTGGTCCCAAACTGGGGCACAACAGTGAGCTCAGACCTCAGCTTTCCCAACAATTTTCCCTGCTGGGGAATGTATGAGAGCTGTCCTCTGAGTTCTGCTTTGGCTCCTCACTTGTATTTCAAATCTTCCGCATCTTTGGCTCCCAGAGAGGAAATACTGGAGCCTGCCCATGCTGGAATGGCCAATTATGCAGTGCTGTGTCCCAGGAGGCTCTGTGGGCATGGTGGCCTTGAGGACAGGCTACATCTTAGCTTTTGGGATCTTCTCATTGAATAAAATCCTTAAAAATAAATCCTTGTGTTAAATTGCTAGTTCCACAATAATTTAAACCAACAAAAGCCTTAGTTACCCCTCCAGTGCTCACTGCTCTTGCCATGTGATAGGGAAAGATATATAATGAGACAATATTTTACTCTTCAGGCTCTGCCATTGGCAAATGCTCCTAAATGTGTTCTGTGAATTTATGATGCTGGTGGCAGACTTTCATGGCAATCCTTGTAATTAATCACTGGGTTTAACAAGGGGGAGCATTTCATTGGTCTGGTTAGCACGAGGTGAAGTGATTAGCACAATCAATCAGGTGCAGGGAAGGACTGGGGTTGACTTGGGGGGGAAAAAACTTTTGTTTGAAAAGCAGTTTGTTCCTGTGCCTGGGTGTGCAGAGCAGCTCAGCACCAAGTGCTCCCTGTGCTGAGCCTGGGAGAGGGCTCCCAGTGCAGGGGACATGGTTTTAATAAAGGGAATAATTGAAAAAGATCTCAATTATGAAACCAGGCCCAGCATTTTTGAAGTCTGACATGGCCCAGTGACTCACATGTGTTGCTCTCAGATAATTGCACTTGCATATAAAGAAGTTGGCTGTCCCTGTCCCTCAGTGCCAGGTTGTTGTGAGGTCCTTCTTGTGTAGCTCTGCAGTCAATATTGGAGCTTTCTGCTCTGTCCTGGTCTTTGGAATTCATCCTACAGCTATACATTGCATATATGGTTTTTAAATTACAGGTTAAGGCCCCTTTCTGTATCACATATACATTCACTTTTAGGATTTCAGTAGTTTTAGTTCATTGTGTTATAATTGGGTAGCCCAGGGGAAATGGCTGTCAGAATTGATGGTCTCCTAGCAGGTTTTTGTATCTATTGGTGAATTACCATGTCTCAGATGTTCATGTATTTATACATTTCCCATGGCACTGCATTTCCTTTAGAGAAATCTACTGATAAATTAGCATTGCAAGCAATGGAAAGGGACAGATTTTCTTTAACCAAGGTGATGTTTTCAGCCTTCAGAATTGCTGAAAAGAACAATAGAACAACCTGAAAACAACGAGAAATACCCTGAACAGCACTCACTCTCTTACCCTGTGCCATCATGTAGAGATTTGACATGTTCCCACCTCTGGTGGCAGTGGTGGCTGTCAGGGAAGATCCCAAGGCACCCATGTGGGCATCCCAGCTGGGTTGGTGGCTGAAGGTGACTGTCCACTGGGATTCCCTGGTGTCTGGCAAGAGGGTTTTCATCTCTGGGGGATCAAAGTGGGAAGAAGTTTGTCCTGGTTATGGTCTTCTGTGTAAGCTATGGATGCTCCAGCTTGTCACCTCTTTTTGTCTGTCACCTTCAGAGTTTCCCCAAGGCAGTGGGCAAGGCAGGTGCCTGTGCAGTGTGATAACACAAACGTTTGTTTCTCAGGCTGGGGTTTCATTATTAATGCTTTCCCTTTGAACTAGCAGCTACTGGTTGGTACTGGTGTCCTCTGGGGTAAGGAGGCAGAGCTGTGTGCCTCTCTCCCCAAATTACAAAGCAGACCTCAGACATGGATGGGGTGATTCATCCAGATTAAGGCAGGAAATGTTTTCCTGGTGCATCGGGATCCCAAGGCAGCTGATACTCTCCATCAGAGTTCAGTGAATCCTAAACTAAACAGTCTGGTGGCAGAAGGGATGTAGGAAATAGCTCTCAGCACCTCGAAGCTGGCTGCTCAGGTTTCATGTTTACTCAGTGTATTTGCCTTTTCCGAGGGTAAGGCCAACCATTAATTCAGTAATTTATGGGCCCAGCAGACTGGGAAGTTTTCAAAGGTTATTGCTCACACAGCCTCAGCTCCCAACCCTCTGGGATGTGCTACGTGAAATGGTGGAAATGGTGCACGAGGAGGGAGTGCCCTTTGGAAAAGGTTAAGCTGCTGCCAGGTGATCAGGAGCTGGGGGGATGAGAGGGAGCAGGTGAGATCTGTGCTCAGCACCAACCTCCCTGGGCTGGGGGTGCTGTGTGGGCAGGATTGGGGCTGCACCTTTCCTTTTAGCTCAGGGTTTCCTGGCGTGATGCTGCAGAATCCCCTCCTGCAGTCTTGTGGCAGAGACCCCTCCATCTCTCCTGGCACACACTGTGTTTGTGCTTTAGTCCTGTCCTCTTGGTGAATCACCACCTCAGTGCATTTTTTACACTGCCAGTGGCTACGCTCAGTTTCACGTTGTGCTTTCCCTACAATATTGCAGAAATCCTGCATTTGATTCTTTTGCTTGGTTCAGTTCTTGGTGGGAAATCAGGGCACAGCCATCGTCTGGACAGTTGGAGGGAGTGAGAAGAGAAACTGATTTTAAACTATGAGTAGCTTATTCCATAGCATGGCAAACATCAGCCCTGTGTGTGCTCTGCCTTCTTGGGAGGTGCCAGCAGCTGCTCCCTGGGGTTTGGCACTGAATTTCATAGAATCATAGAATTGTGTGGGTTGGAAGGGACCTCAGAGATCATCAAGTCCAACCCTTGAATTTACACCAGGTTGTCCTGACCAAGGGACCCGAGAGCCTGCCCAGGGCTGACACGAGAAGGGGAAGCCAAGAATTTACAGCCTCATAAATGGCAGATGAGCTGGGCCCTGTCATTCATTCCCCAACCCTGCTCTTGGATATCCTCAGGTTCCTTCTCTGCAGCTTGCATTGGAAAAGGGAGCATCCCTGCAGGTTTTTCAGCCCCATTAAGCAGCACAGCTGCCCAAGCAGCTAAGTGGCTGAGGCTGATGAACATGTGCACAAGTTGGATGGTTCAGGAGCTAAATTGCCTGGAAGCAAGCACAACAGAATTAGGCAAGAATCTGAAGATTGTTCTAAAGAACCTGATTGTTTTTCAAGTGTTAAAAGATTGGCACGACTTATAGGAGGCACTAGAAATTTGGGAGATATGTGGATTTAAAGGGATAAGACCCAATGGGCTAAGACCCAATGCTCTGCACTTGGGGATTATGAATTTTCTTTTCATTGTGAGGGGAACTCACCCAAAACAGGGGGATGGCAAAAGAGCTCATGGGAGCCCAAGTAAGAGACTGAGCAGTTGGGATTCTGTCAGTACGGCTGGGAGTGCTCAATCAGCCCCTCAGTGATGGATTTTAAGGCATTTTAAGGCATTTTAATGTAGATCTTGTCCAGCTTTGGTTCAGCTCAGAGGCTCAGTACCCAGCACCTGGGTGTGAGGTGACTCCAGGTGGTAGAGGAGAGAGGTCCTGGGGCTGTAAAGTCCCAAGTGCTGCCCAGAGCCACCCTCCCCGTGTCCTTGGCACATCCAGGGGAAGGGGAGGGATGGGGTGGCAGCTGGAGTGACCCAGAGAACCTCACCCTCAATGCAGCTGCTTTGCACTCAGTCTAAACCTTCCCATTTCCCATGAGGTTTGCTTTCCTCTCTATGAAGTTTTCTTTGTTTTAAACCAAATTTTTTAATTGGAATCTTTATCAGATTAGTTTCCAAAGCTGGTATTGCTTTTTTTTTTTTTTTTTTTCCAATTATGTGTGTTCTTCCGGCAGCTTTTGGAAAACACAATATTTCTATGAAGGTTTTGGAAAGTATCTCCAAAATAAATTTTGATTAAAACTCTAAGAATGGAAACACGAGAAGTGTGCTGTTGCAGGCAGTTTCCCCAAAGTAATCTGTTTTTATGAAAAATGAGAACATGTTCATTTGTGCCTCTTGCCCTCTGGGGCACAGAGCTCTCCTGGGCAGGAGGATGCTGCTGCTGGTCTTAGACAGACAACAGAACAACCCCAGATTTCCCTTCCTCCTGACCCATCTGCTCCTGGTGTTCCCTGTCAGCCCTTGTCCTGTGACAGGTGCCTGGCACAGTGTGAACCCAGCACTGCTGCAGCCCCAGATCCCTTCACAAAAACCTCTCAGGTTCCTGCAGCCACTGCTTGGGAGCTTCCTCCCCCTTCAGATCTCAAAATTGCTGTGGCTTTGATGGAGCAGGAGATTCATGGAGGAAAATTAAGCCTCCAGCAGATACAATAATTTAAATAATCAGACTTTTTTTTTTTTTTTTTGTATGTAAAAACATGAGAAATACAACGTTCATTCACTGTAAATTCCTCCAGGACTGTGGTACAGAGGCAGATGAAATCTTCTGAAACAAAGATTCTATTTTCATGCAAATATCCCTCAGTAATAAAATACCCAGGGAATAAAAACAACGGGAAAACCTATGCTGTAACAGCAGAATTGTTTCCAGAGCAGGGTATTTCCCACAGAGCCTCAGTAGCTCTTTGCATAGCAGGACATGGAAAAATCTTCCCCTTTTACAAGGCAGGAGAGAACGGCTCTCAGGGAGCAGCTGGAAGGCAGCCAAAAGCCCCCATCCCAGTTCTGAGGGTTGTCTAAATCCAAATTATTTCAGATTCAGTTAGAGCTGCCCTCGGGGAGGCCCTGGGGCTGTCCTGGCTCTGGACCTGGCTGACCCAGTGTTCCTCAGCACCTTGGTCCTGCCCAGCAGAGATGGAGTCTCCCTGTCCATTCCCTTGGTTATTACAGATCTGTCCCTCTGGCCAGGCTGTTGCAACATTAATCAGGTTTTTTTCTGCTGGATCTTGGGCCTTACAATTGTGATTTTTAAACATTAGATGAAACCAAATTAATCATTGCATGAATTAATTACCAAAAATTACTTAGCCTCAGAGGCTGGAGAAGGGATGTGTGGAAGAGAAACCTAAATGCCAAAATTAAAATATCAATTAAATTTTACAAATAATAGATAATTACAGGACTTTTTTCTTTTTTTTAATGTTCATATTAAATTGTAAGAAATTATTAGATATTTAACTGACATTTATCCAGATAGCCCACAGCAAGTTAGGTAGCAGTTACATGCTGTAATAAATGTCAGCATTTAAAAATTAATTGCTATGCTATCTAACTTGCTGTGGGCTGTCTCATTAAATATTAACGGGATGTCTAAAAATATGTTATGAGCTGAGAGGATTATTTGGTTGTGGGATAGCAGAGTTATAAGACCTAGAGGGGAAAAACTGTGTTTGAGCATCATCAGTGGGTTCCACAGAGCCAAGCCTGGCTGCCAACATTCCAGTGTATCCTTCAGCTCCTTTGATCAAGCAGTGAAGGAAACCAACCCCTGCGGATTTTGGTCACCTTTTCAGAAAGGAAGTAATTTGTTTTTCCCCTCCCTAAAGAAGGAAGAGGAGCTGGGGGATCCTGGAGGTCCTGCTGCTGTACAGAGTGGTTTTCACCCCTGGCCCAGGTTCTGCAGCTGCTGTGGTTTCAGTGACTGCAGGCAATGTGATCCTGGGGAAAGAAATCAGAAATTAAGACCTGGTTCTGCCTGATGTGCCTTTTCTATATAAATCTTTGAGGGTTTTGGAAGAGATGTTCGCATTGGATGTCTTCCTGACCACTGGTTCACATCTGGTGCTCCCCACCTCCAGGGTAGGCTGGTTCTGTAGGCAAGGGAAGGTGGTTTGAGCATTGCCCCTGCTACTCCCTTCCATATGGAGTACATGGTGGAGAAGTGTAGAGAAGAGCCAGAGATGAGGGAGAACCTGTCTGACACAAGTGCTCGTATTTATTATTTATTTTGAGCAAAATATGTGCTAAGTGCTTTGCAGAGCATACACATCTAAGCATGCTAGGTGTTTGAAAAGCAGTGCAAACCCTGGGAAGGAAGTCTTTGGCAGCTCTGATACAAATGAAGGGATATTTTTGCTCTAACTCGGCCTCCCCTGATGAATAATGCATGTTGCTCGCTCAGAAACACAGGGTAATCAGAAATACACTGTGTCTGTGACAAACATAGTGCACATTACTGTAATAGAGCTTAAAGGCCATTCCCATTGACTCTCACTCTTTAAAGCTGGAGAAATGTGCAATGTGTTTTCCCAGCCAGCCACCACTTTAACTCTAATGCTTTGCTATTCTCCATGCACTAATAAAGTGTTCAGAGTGAGCAGGAGCCTCTGCAGACAGAGGGGAGGATGTAGGGTTGGGCTGGGGGATTCCTGAGGCTGAAACCATCTCCAAGAGTCCAGGTGCCTGGAGGGCTTGCCCTGCTTTTGTAGCCTCTGAGACAAAATAGACCATGATGTGGATTTTCAGTCAGCCAAAGCATGGGAATCAAGTCTGGGTGGATTTTTGAGAGGTGCTATCTCTGAGCTGGGAATGCTGGGGAAAAACTTCTGTGAATCCTCTTCCTTCCTGCACAGAAGACACAGTGTGCTTCCTCCTGTGTGACTGCTCTCCTTTTCAGCATTTATCTGTTACCTCTGTGATACCTCTGGGCAGCAGAATATCCTCTGTGATACCTCTGCTTGGAACCCCAGGCTCCCTGAGGAACCCTACACAGTGTCACTGCAAGCTTGTTCCTGGTGCAACTTAAATCATAAGGTTATGTTCCTTATTCTATTCCTTCAGCAAGCATATTGGTTATTTATCAAGAGGGAGACTAGAGCATTGTGTTTTATTTTGCTATTTTCATCTGCTGTTGAGCACCATGAGATGATGAGGATGCTTTCAGAGGTGTTGGAGTGTGTGGTGGAAGAGGAGGTAGCACCATTCCCCCAATAGCAGAAATCATTCACTCTCTTTTATAGGCAGGCTGAATGGATGGGGCTGTGGGTTCCAGTCCCATAAACTTGTTTCAGTTTTCCCATCTTATGCTTCTCATATGAAACTCAGTGACTTACACATCCCTGAGCTGCAGCGAGGATCTTGGGGAAGTGAACTTTGTCAGCTCCTACTTGGGAACTTCAGTTGTTACCTCGTACCTCTGGAGGTCACTGTAACAAAGACTAAAATACAGATACTGGCAAGGTTTTTATTTGGCTTTTTTACCCGGAGTTATTTCCTGTGTTACTGCACATGCATGTGTGAAATCTGATCGGTACATACAGATATTTTAATTGATTTCTGCACGGAAAAGTCTTGATCCTGCAGGACCCTGATCCTTCTCATTAACTACAGCTATCATCACCTACTGTAAAGATTTTCCCACTGATCAGAGATGGAGGATCTAGCCTGGCACTTTGAATCCTGCCTTTCCTATATGCTGATCTGTGAAACCCCTAAAAGCTCTGACCCTCCTCTGGAGGTCGAGGAGGTTTCGATATATTTGATGCTCTTTACACTGATGCCAGAACTGCAACATCGTTTCTTAAAAGACATAGTTTTAAATGGAAAAAGAGTTAAAGCAAATGAGCTCAAGATAGCACCTAATCACATCTCCAATCTGTTGTTAGCCACTGAAGTGTCAATTGGTCCTTTTTAATAAAGTAAAGAGGTGCTGACAAATTACAGTGTAATTTAACATCTGCTAATTGCCTTTTTTGTATGCAGGAAACCAAGAAGGGGCCTGATTCTCTCAGCATTTAATCTCTCTAATGCTTCCTTACACTGCAGTGGGCTCTAGAAGAGCTTTAATGAACAGAGGAGCAGGAGCCACCCAATGCCTGGTGGCCAGATGGCAACACTGGCTTCCAAAACAGACTCAAACCTTCATTTTCTTGACAATGTTCCTGGAGCCTTGGTTTTAATATAACTGTAGTGTCAAAGGTCCCCTTTTACCCTCAGTGGGTTCCTGTATGAGAAGAAAATCCTAATTTGTGATTGTTATAAAAAGACTTCGTTCCATGAACACCTGGATTAACAAGACCTGTGCACTGGTTCCTGTTCCTAGATGTACACCTGGAATTTGGATTCTCTGCTGTCTAGTGAGGCACAAGCTCTGACTGCAGCCTGGAGCTTTCAAAGCCTCCCTCCTTCCTCTGTCCTTTGCCTCTAAAAGGGTGTGAGTGCAGAGGATGGGTCTGATCTCATGTTTAAAAGCATAACTTGAAAAATGTTGTGTGGCTGCTGGGGCATCTGAGCTTGTTCCATGTCACTGACACAGAAGACTGGGCAGAAGGAGCATCTGTCACCACTGACCCACCTCCCTCCTTTTGCCTTTCCATAGCACCTCTCCCACATGCTGAAATTTCCATTAATGTTACTATTCCAAACGTTTTTTGTTTGAAAGATGTTAATGGAGTGATTTCCATGGGTCACTATTAAACAAGTCCCTAGTCCTTACCTGGAAGATCTTATCAGCCATCTCACACTATGTTGTGTCTTTTAATCCAGCACAGACCATTGCAGTGTCAGTCAAAAGGTGTTATTCTAGGACTTTCTATGAGAAATAGAAATTTTTCATTCTGGTGATGAGCAGCATGACCTTCAGCTCTTAACACCCTAAAATCAGGTTTGTCTGTACTTTCCAATTGATGTAAGCAGACTGCAGTATAAAGCACAAGGGTTCCTCACGATGTGAAGCTTGTGCTCTCCAGTTGTTTATCACCTGAAAAGTACAATGTCTGTTCCCTGATATGTCAGAGTATAGACACTATTTTTTGTTTAATGGCTCAGCTTGACTTTTCAATGACTAAAATTTACATCGTGGGTTTTCAATCTTGTAAGTTAGTTCCTGGCCAAACTTCAGATGCCTTTGGTCTCTGTCCATGGGTTAACTGCTTTGAGGAGTCTCAGAATTGTTGGTATTGTTAAACAGACAACATTTTTCTTTTGATTAGACACCAGGGCTAGCACGACTGTCTGCTTTTCAGAATTATCTGAACAGTTTTCTCAAGTGCTGGAAGTTTACCCTTGAATATGACAGATATAAAACATGTTTTCTGTGTCTGTGTATCTTTCAGTCAAGTGATTGATCTGCTACATTAGTGCAAGCTTCAGCTTTGTCACCCTGGCACTCACAGGCTGAGCTATATGCTCTGCAAGGGGATATGACTGACTACAATCTTCCCAAGGACATTCCTAGGAGGGAGTAATCACCAATAGAAACCTTGGCATCATTTGCAAATATATGAATTTGGTTTGTATACTAATAAGCACAGAATGTCCATAACAGGAATTGTTTTCAAGGTCGAGAGGAAATAATTTTGCAGCTTGCAACCTGAGTCATGTCACTCAGCATCTTCAGTGTGTATTAACTTTTCAATCAGCTGGTTAAAAACCTCTGCTAATTTTATTTAAACATCTGTAAGGACGTGGAGCAAATACATGAAGAATATGGTGGGAGCTGGGCTTTGTCTTTTTTCCTTAATTTTTTAAAATTAATGCAGAAATGTTAGAGCTACATTGCAGAAGTAGAACAGGACAAGGTATGGTCATTCATTCCCTTGGGATGGGGATGATTCCAGATGATTTACTGAATTTCAAGGCTTTCCTCAGCCCTGAATATTTAGTCCCATCCTTCAGTGGAGTCACAGTGCAGGGGGAGCAGCACACAGTGAGTGTGGGGAGATTATCTCCCTTGGTTTGCCTTCCAGTCACTGCCTGCAGAAAAGAAGAAAAAAGCCTCAATGAGAATCAAACAAAAGCCTGAACACCTACTAAGTTAAGAAATGGTAAATAGCAATTATAACTTCAAAAGGACATTTTTTTTTTACTGTGGCATTTTGAAAATCACTTATTTGGGAATGAACATTTAAAGAGAAACAAAACTTACTGTACAGTAATGCAAACAATTTTATACAGAGGAGAGCACTGCAGTCCCTGCCAGCCTGGTGACCTGGGCAGCAGCAGACACTGGTTAAAGCAGTACCTGGTCTCAGGGTAGCTGGAACATTAATTCAGGATTTGGGCTGTCCCCTCTCAGTTTCTGCTGGTGCTGTGCTGACTGACGACTGAGCAGGGTGTGAGCTGCCAGGCAAAGGTGGAGAAAAAAAGTACCTTGGCAGTTTGAATGGCAGCTATCAGATGTGCAGCTGAGAGCAATCTCTCTTTAATTTGCCTCAAGAGATTGAGAAATTCCATGGTGACATTTAGTTATGTCTCCAAAGGTGGCAGGGGTTAGTATTTTTTGGACACCACTTCTCTGAAATACCTCAAAGTATTCAGTTCTGTTTTTATTTTTTTTTTTTCCCCAAGAGACTCTGGGCATTGTGTTGTAATACTAGGGAGAGAAAAATATAAAGAAAGGTCACTAGAAAAATTCAAGAAAGTGGCATTTGGCAGGTGTAAGAGTCAGGTGCAGTGCTGGCCTTTACACTGCTGTGTATGAAGCTGGCCAAGAATGGGGTTTGGAGGAAATCTCAGTGAAATGTGACTCCCATTGGTGAGCAGCCTTCACCAAGGGGCTGTTGGCTGAGTAATGCCCAGGATGTGACACATCCCTCTTGTATGGCCAGATTGCTGGAGCTGATGAATTCCTTGAAATTGTACCAGGAATTGCAACCACTGATAGGTGGCTCCCAACTTCACTGCCAGAAGTGTGTCCATAAGGAGAAGCTCTCCATAAGGAAACTTTCCCTGGGAAGCCTCTGCTGCTTGGTGCTGTCTCAGTCCTTCCCACAGAACCAGGGAGTTTTCTGGCTCCTGGCTCCCTGCTGATGTCTTTGGGCTGGACCAGAACTGGGGCAGTGGGGGGCACAGGGTTTTCCTGTCTTCCTCCTGACATTGCCACTTGCAGGGCTTTGCTTGCTCCCAGTTTGTTTGTTTGCTTTCAGAATAAGCTCACCAGTAAACTTTGGGGATGGATAACTGGAAAGAAAGCAACCCCCTTCTCCCCTATCAAGGGAGGAGTATTTCTGGATGGGATTATTCCCTGGTGCTTCTGTGCTGACTGGCTGTGAGGAAGCTTGTTAAGAGGATTTTTCCTGAATTCTTCCAGCTCTCCCCATTACCCCTTTTTGATGTGGGCAGATCTGGTATGAAGACAAATGTGCCTTCATTGTTTAAGTGCCAGCATCTACTGAAATAATGAATTAAATTACTTCCATGAAGCTTGTTTCACCTTCTGATGCATGTGCTTAATTGTTTGACAGGTTTTGGTAGCAAGTACAGCATTCAGGTGTCTGTATATTCACAGCATATGGTTCAGTGAACTGATCTTTATGTATTCATGCCTTATAAGTGGCTTTGAATGCACATCTAACAAGAGACTGTATTCAGCATAATAAGGGAGGTACAGCAAAAGGAGAACGTTCCAATTGGCATCTAAAAGGCATCAGTTTCTCTATGGGATGACAGTGTGAAAGTGTCTCTTAGAATAACCCATGGAAAATGCAAGAGATGAGTTAAATGTGAACCCAGGAGGAAGGTCTTGAAGACACTGCTTGCAGCAAAAATCTGATCAATGGAGAACAGAAAGTGAAACAATGGTAAAGCCTGGCAGCTAAGTAGGTCACCAGTTAACAAGACAGTGACTCATGCAGAGTGGGAGAGTTTAATTTTTAAACATGAAATCCCGAGTTTGCTTGAAATACAATGTGTAGCAGCTGGTCAAGTAAGATAAAAATATTTTATATTATTTTGTTCCACTGTCTGCAATATTTCACATTTACTTCTACAATGCTTTAATAGCTTTTAACATCAAAGTCTTGATGACAGATGAATTCTCTGTGTTGCTGCAGTTCCTGCATACCCAGCTCACATGAACCAGCAGCTACTTGAACAATGGTGGTGCAGTGATACAGTCCTCCCATTTAAATCTCTGAGTGTGGGATGCATTGATTTTCTGCTTGAATTGGTCTGTATTGTTCTTTGGATGCTGGATTAAAGTTTCTGGAAGGATGTCCTGGTCTGTACTGTCTGCAGCTTTGCTCCCTTTCCACCAGCTGGATGGATGCCACACACTTTTATCAGCCACATGGATTTATGTGAAGTTGATAGAGTCAAGTTCTGTGTGTCCAAGTTCTCTGTGTCCTATCTACTGGTTGATGCCACATACAAATGTGTGTTTGTGTGTATGAAAAGCAAGTTATACAACACCCTGGATGCATTGCCTGGAAAAGCATCTGCCCTATTGGTTTAATTGGTAAATCTTTTATGTCCCTTAAGGGATGTGCAAAGTGTAACTGAGGTGACATAATTCAGATCAATGCTTTCCTACTGTATTTGTTATCTATGAACAGTCAATATTTTAGTTCACTGTGTTCCTCAGAGAACAGCTCTGTGTTTACTCAGCCCCATTTAAAATCTTTCCATGGTTTTAATGAGTATTTTATCTTATGAGTAATGGATAAAGGTCTATAAGGCATATCTTAAAATCATTTAGCACTAAACCACTGTGTAATAATAGTGTTTCTGTAATATTTTTAATAGTGACACAAGGATCTTACTCTTGCTTCTCAGGTGTTAACACTGGATTTAGGTTAATGAGAGAGGAATTCCTTGTGGATCTGTCTAGCCAGGGTCTGCACTTCTGGTACTCCCTGACCCGAGCAGCTGAGCTCTGCAGGGAGGGTTCAGAGCCAGGAGGAAGTGTTTGATGCTGAGGTGTCTGAAGGAGTCATTCAGCAGGGAAGGAACGGGAAAGGAATCAGGAGAATATTGTAAACAAAAGCAGAGTAATTTTCTTGAAAAATCGCAAACAATTTTGTATGCTTCTCACTTTTACTTTTCTGATGAAAACCATCTGTCCTGTGTTAGCCACTCCACGGGCAGATGCCCCATTTGTCTTCCTAGCACATGGCAATGCCAGACTTCCTCACATCACAGGTTCCTTCTAGAAGTGATCTCTTGATTGCTTTTTCTCCCTCCCACCTACAGCACCCGAGGGTCCCCCTGCATCTCCTCCTCACTCTGCCAGGGAGGAGGAGGCACTGTCTGGGGGAGGTGGGCTGGGGGATGTGTTGCCATTCCCTTCTGGTAGTTGTTTTTGCAACTTTGTGCTTCTGGGCATTGGTCTAAAATAATGGAATGCCTGTGTATTTTTAGACATATTGTGAATATTGGATTAATTAAGAATGTAAGTTCCAGGCTTCTTCTTTAGATGTGAGTTCTTATTAATATTTATTAAAAACTATTACATATTAATACATTCATAACACATAAGATATGTGGCACTCTCAGTTTTAATAAGTTTTTTTAGAACACCATTGTAATTGTGAGGATGTTCTCTGTCCTTCAAGTTGAAAGAGTAATCATATGGATTTATTCTCCCAGTGTTTATACAGGAGGTTTTTTTGAGAAGTCTCATTTTTAATTACCTTGCCTAGTCTGTCAATAAAAGGCTGTGGGCAATGTAATTTCAGCTACAAGGAGTTGTAGAAAGTGCAATCAGAACACTCAAGGAGCAAAATGGCTGCAGGTCTGAGTCAGATCAAACCCAGCACATGGCTCTGGTGCTGAGGAACGTGAATGAGTTGGGGGCTTGGATGCTCTGGAGGGGACTGGGGGAGGCTTGGAGGTGGCCTTGGCCTCTTGTCTCACAGTTTCTCCGTGTGTTTGTACCAGTGTTTGGCTAAACTTCACCAAACTCTTTCCTCTGCAGTAATTAGGATTCCATATTTTTTTGGTAATCTTTTTAGCATTCCTCATTTCAAAGACTAATTTGCTTTCAGAACAACCCAATTAGAGGTGAATCACCATATTTGTGCAATTCTGCACTGACTGAAGAATTCTGACTGCACTAACTTTATTTGATCATTTTCTACTTGTGAGGTAAATGCCTCCTTTTCTTTAGGAGGGAACTCTCATTGCCTCCCACCTTCTGCACCACCAGGCCTTGTGCTTGGCATAGCAATAAAAAACATTGTTATTGCAGGGCTGTTCAGAAACTGGTGTCATTGGTAAAGGATCACACCAAGAAGCATCAAATACTGCTGGGGGGACTTCATGGGGAGCTCAAGAGAGCAGCACTGGGGAGCTCTTCTTGTTCTGTTTGGCAGCTAAGGAGCTTGGATCCTCCTGTGGTACCTTCTGGGTCAAAAACTTAGCCCAGGACATGGAAAAAAAAAAAAAAAAATCAGTCATTTGAGATGGGTTGTCTGTGGCACTGTGGAGAGATCTGGTACCTCCCTCTGGTCCCAGCTGAACACAATGAAATGTTCAGTGATGTTCATGTACCATCCCCTGGCCTGGGGTGAATTGGTTTTTTGGTCTGAATGCTTTATCTCCAAGGCTCAGGGTAATGATTCGTACACAGTTTTTTGTACACTTTTTCTGTGTTTTGTTGCATGAGTTTAGGATTAATTCTGAATTAGTCAACAGTGGCCTTACAGTAAAAGTAGCTTGAAAACATTTTTCTGTTAGCACATGTTAGGAAGAATAAGTATGAAAGGAGTCCTGGAAGGTGTCATCCTCCCAGTGTGCATGATGCAGCTCTACATCTAAAGCTGCAATTTTGAGCAGTGGGGGTAAAAGTGAAGAGGAGGGGCAGAAATTCCAGACTGATCCAAAGGAGCAGCTCCTGACCCAGCCCTGGCATGGGGCGGGTGGATTTGCCAACCTGCTCGTGTGTGCCATCACCAATCTCTCTGTCCTCAGCAGCACAATCAAAGATGACACCATGCCTTGGAGACAGCAGCACATTTTACTGGAGAGAAAGATGGTTCTAATTTAAAAGTTAAACAAATAAATCAGTTTCCTGTGGTATTTACAACATTCACACTTGAACTTTTTGGGTTTTTATAATTCCAAGGCCACCATAGCCAAATTGTTCATCTAAATATTGCCCTTTTGTACCAAAGTTTCAGGCAACAGCATCCATCTCTGGCAGAATCCCATCCAGCAAACCAGCAGCAAGAAAAGAAATTGGCACAAATTCCATTCATTCAGGCTGGAAATAAGATTGAAAAATACCATCACCTTAATTCATTATTATTTTCACCATGTGAGTTGTACTCTTGTCATTATCCTTTATGCCATCCTTCAGATAATTCTGTCCTCTGGGGAGTTTCAAATATTTCTTGCCAGGTAGCAATGTAGAAATCTGTTACCTCCCAGCACTGCAGGGTAATGACAGGGACACACAATCTCATTTAAAGACCCAGGGAGCCCCTGTAAAGCCAGGGAAGGTGCTGTGCTTGTTATGGCACGTGGCAACTCCTAATGTTGTTGTTGTACAGGTATATATTAGATTAAACTGTTTGCTCATTCCATTATGCATTTCCCTGGTAATCATGACTACAGGCACAGAAAGCTCCTGGGATGTGAGGTGGCTGTAAGGAAGTATTGAAATGCACTTCCCTACCACCAGCTGTGTTTGAAATAAGAACCTTTTGTGAGCAATTTCCAAACCCACTGGACCAAAGAGCCCAACGGTGAGACCCCTGAGCCCTGCAGGATGGGCAGAGCTGGAAAAAAACATTGGAAGCTTTTGTTCTCTTGGCCTCGGTCTGGCAAAGCCACGCGGGTGTCCCTGGCTGGGGGTCCTGCTGGGGGGCTGAGAGCCAGACCCCTGCCCACCCCTGGCCAGGGAGGGGATTTTGTTGGGCTGGGGAAGGGGATGCTTTGGAAAACAATGTTCTTGGCTCCTAGCAGGTGGGACCTGAGATGTGGAGACCAGAACACAGAGGACAGAGGCTGGGAGGAGCCAACCAGACCCAGTCCTAGGGCCCAGCCTGCAGGTACACCTAAAATCTTCCTTCTTGGGGGCTAAAACCATGTCAAAGCCCCAGTGGTTCTGCAGGTTGAGGCGGGTGCTGCTGGAGGGACAGGTGCCCAACATGAGGCTTTGCCCAGCCCTGATTTGTCCAACCCTGGTCCAACCTTTTGTGGCCACCAAAAAGCAGAGTCAGGGCAGCAGGAGTGGGGGTGGGCAGAGCTCTTTGCTCCTCAGGTGTGGTGGAAGCTGCCTGCCTGTTCCCCACTGCCTTCATCACCCCTGACAGCTCTGTCCTGGCTTTGTGCTCAGAGGTGCTGAGCTGAGGCAGAGCTTGACAGTGTGATGGAGAACATGTCCTGATGGGTAGGACAAATTGTTGGAGCAAAGCTGGGATAACAGATTGTAATGCAGAGCGAAAATAAAACAAACACCACCTGGAAGGTGCAGGGAGAATGTGTACCCTGGGCTGCACCCCTGTGGGTGCTGCTCCTGGGGTTGCTCTGGGTCCCCACCGACTGCCAGACCCTGGAAAACAAGAAACTCCTGCATCTTGATGGCTGTAAAAATACATGATGGGGGAATATCTGCTAGGGCATCAATCTTCATGAGTGAGGAGAGGATGGAGTAGGGGAGTCACAAGTGAGTTATCCTGTCACTCCTGACAAATGAAGATAAATTGTGTGACACTGGCTATTTATTTATACCCTTTGCTGGGTGTGCATATGGGCAGGAGCAGGAGAAGCAGCATCATGTCCCACGTGTGCCTCTGCTGCTCAGGGCTTCTGCAAGGGTGAGGTTTGGGTGGTTATTGCTGTGTGTGGTTAAATGCTCAAGGTCTTCTCCACTGAAAGCTTCAGGTAGTGAATGTCTCAGCAGTGGGTGAGGGAAGGCAGTGCCTGGAGATGGTTTTGGTCCCTTTGGGGACCCTCGTGTTGGTCAGCAGGGCAGCTCTGTGACTGCACCAGTGCCAGGGGAAGTTCCAAACTTCCTCTACAGGAAAACCTAAGAAGAGAGGATGAACCAATGCTCTGTGTCTTGGAAAAACAAGCAGGGGGACCATGTTGTAGAAATACTGCTTTTTCTTTGTTAACAGCTCTTGGGCACGGTTCTTTCTGTAGGACTGAAATCAGGTGGCAAGAATCCTGAGGAAATCAGGACTGAAATCAGGTGGCAGGAAGCCTGAGGAAATCAGGATGGAAATCAGGTGGCAAGAATCCTGAGGAAATCAGGATGGAAATCAGGTGGCCCCTGGGCAGCAGAGGGGTTGTGTTTGCCAGCTCTGCACCCTGCAGCCCCTGACACCTTTGGCTTGCAGGGTGTCTGCCTGGGGGTACATCACTTGCAGGTGGAAATGGGGGGGTGGGAGAAGCTCTTTTTGGACAGATACCACTCAGTCTGTGTCAGGAGGGGATTTCTGAGCAGAGAACAGGCTCAGTGGAGCAGTGTGACTGCTGGAGGGGCTGAGTGAGCATCCCAGGAGTGGGCTGGAGAGCTGAGGGCTGAGTTGTTGGGGGGCTGAGTTGTTGGGGTGTGCTCTGCCCAGGGACAGGTCTCAGGCTGGTGATGCAGGGCAGGCTCTGCCGAGAGGCCTGGGGTGCTTTATACCAATATTGCCAAGCAGAGGGAGTTGATGAGGAGGAAAATCCCCAGGGTTGTTCTGGAGCCGTGCTCTCTCGTCGGAAATAAATTGATAGAGTTAAACTCCTGTTGTGTCACTTCTGAGCAAAAGGAGGCTTCTTGCCTGCAAATGGCTGTCTCAGGAAGAATTGTAGATGAAAATAGCAACATTTGTGTCTCATCTCCTGATTGTTTTCAGCAGCTGACTCGCCAGAGTCTGAGCACCCATTAAAGATGAATGGCTTTGTAAGCCAGGGATGAGTTTTGAAAACCGGGCCTGTGGAATTCTGAAATGTTTTTGGGTGCTGCTGGAATTTTGTCAGTCCTGGGGCAGTGTCAGCAGAAGTGATGCACCTGATGTGCTGGGGTTGGCTCTGCAGCCAGCAGCATCCTCAGCATCCTCAGCATCCTCAGCATCCCCAGCATCCTCAGCATCCTCAGCATCCCCAGCATCCCCAGCATCCCCAGCATCCCCAGCATCTCCAGCATCTCCAGCATCCCCAGCATCTCCAGTATCCCCAACATCCCCAGCATCCCCAGCATCTCCAGTATCCCCAGCATCCCCAGCATCCCCAGCAGATGAGCTGCAGTGCTGATGGGGGGGTTGGTTTTTGCTCCTGTTGGATGTGGGAGTTCTGGACAAATCCCAGAGGTTGAGGCCAGGTCTGCACATGGCATTTCCAGATGGGCACCCTGAGTGCATCAGCACAGAGCATGAGCAGGAGAGAGCTGAGACTCTTCAGAAGAAGTGAGGTAAGACCCCAGTGCTGCCCCGGGCTGTGGGTGGGATGTTAGGCATGTCTGTAATTATCCCAACAAATATAAGCTATGAAATGAGATTCAAAATCCAAAAAAAAAAAAAAGAGACCAAACAATAATAATTCTTCTTTTGTTAAATTTGCTATTTGAAATAAATTTTAAGTCACAGTTTTTAGATGGAAAACATAATAAGTGTCATCCTATGAAAATTTGTATCTTATCTAAAAAATGTAATGAAAACGTCTCTGCCACACAGTCACATGTGCATTTATGATCTTGTTTGTTGTCTGAAAAATCTCAGCTTCGTTGGTCAAGACAAATACAAAACTTAGAGCTGATATAACTGCTGTCAGTGAAGAAATCAAATGGAAAAAACCTATTTAAACTCGCAGATAGTATTAATGGAGAGCAAATGGGTGTAAACAGGCCAAGAATAAGTTTAGATGAAAAATGAGAGAAAAATCAGCCAGTCAGAGGACACAGAACCTGAGACAGCCTTCCAAAAGAAATACAGGGGAATAAAAAAAAAGCATAAGCAATTATCAAATGTATCTTTGCTGTAAACATTAAATGTCAGGATTACATGGCAGGTCTGAAGGATCATAGGAGGCTTTTTCTAGCTGATGCTTTCTGGGTGGGATCTCTCTGTTTTCCTGAAGCCCACAGCACTGAAGATTGAAGTCTGCAATTTTGAGCAATGTGTATTGCTGGAACAAAGCACTGATGGAGTGTAATCCCTGATCCAGTGTTTGCAGCACGTGTGGAATCCAGGGAGCTGTGAGGATGTGGGATGGGTGGGCCTGGGGGAGCATCATGCACTTTGCTTTATGCATCTTTATAGACGCAAATTTATTTTCAAATTAACCCTCAGCTCAGTGGAGTCCTGCTAATCCTTTTACAAAGACATGAACTGCTAATCCAAGCCTTGCACTGGGCTTGCTGCTGTTTGAGCTGCTACCTAGATTAGTTTTCTTGTTTAAAATTAAATTTGTATTATTTGTTTCAAGAGCCCTGCTTAAACTGGGGCTGACTTTTTGCTCCTCTGAAGAGGTTTCCTGGCAGAGAGCTAGCACCAAATCTTACTTCCAAGCTTCTTTGTAAAAAAGAAACCTGTAGCAGATAAGGGAATGTATCCTTCAGCTTTCTGGGATGTGGATTAGGGATGGCTGCTGCTTCTGGAGCAGTCCAGAGGTTTTGTGCTAATACAGGATCAGGACTTTTGCCTGCAGCAGGGAGTGCAAGAGGAGAGCAAAGTCTGGGAGAACCTGGAATAGTGAGGAGGTGAGAGGTGCAGGAGGCACCAGAGGACCTGGGTTGTGGCTGCCATCAGGATGCTGATAAACTGTTAGCACCAAATTATCCTCAGTCTAACACAAGCTTCACATCAGTTGTGTATGAGATCCATTACTGTCTTTCACACCACTTGGCTAATGGAAGGAAACCTTGTTTTCTCCATTAGATTTTGGTTGGGTCCCTTTGTCTGCCCATTACTTCTCCTGTAACTCCTTCTAATGGAATCAGACTAATACAAAATGACAGTCAGAAAAAATGACACTGAAACTGTGAGAGCTGTAGAAGCCTGCATTGCCCCTACTTGGCCTTGTTAAAGAACATGAAGTCTGAGTTAGTTTAAAAGTTTGTGTGTTCAGTGACATGGCCAAGGCCATTCCTGACTGCTGGCAATGGCACTGGGTGCAGCAGAGCCTGGGATTCCCTGTGAGGATACAGGAAGAATCTCACAAGAAATGGTCAGGGAATGATGCCTGCAGGGGAAGGAGCCCTGCTGACTGCTTAACAAAAGTACTGCCCCTCCTGGCAAGCCTTGCCTCTCTGGTTTCAGTATTTTTCTAACATTTTTGGATGGGAATCCTAAAGATTTAGTACTTTTTTTTTTTCTTTCTTTTTTTTTTTTAATATTCCATGGACACATGAGATGAGACCATGCACTATAATTTTCTTCCCATTCCCTGTGTGCAGTCACTGAATTAGTCTTAATTTCCTGCACCAGTGCCCGTGGACTGGGAGCTGGTTTCTGCCACCTGTGAAGCCAATGATGCTGTTCACAAGCTCAGGTGATTAAAAGGGTCAGAGTCCAGCTAGGTGCAGAATAGTGCATTTTCTCATGGGTGTTGTCAATAGAATTCAGCAAAAAGATGTGGGATTTGTCGATTGATGCAGAGGGCTGGAGAAAGTCTTCAGATGCCATCACTGTTTTGTTTTGGGACATGGTGCAGGTGTGGCAAAGCAGAGCCCTGGAGGCCTCCCTGTCCCCATCGTTCCCTTTTCTCCAAGAGCTTGACTTCCATCCTTGGGCACTTTTTGTTTTGTCCTGCAGACAGCAGGTTTCTTGACAGTGGTAGTTTTGTTCTGTCTCAGTTTTCACTCCAAGTCTGTTTAGTGTTTACAGAAAAAAAAAAAAAAATCGAAAACCAAAAACAGAGACAAAAGGACTTGGCCAAATTCCAAACAAAATCACCCATGAGGAGAGCACTTCATATCCAAGCTGCAGTGCTGACCCTGGGAGTTTTTCTTGTGCTCCCACAGATACACACCTCTGACTTTGATCTCTAAACTTTGTCTACATGCTGGCTCTGAACTGATTGTTTTTTCTCTTGTGATTCTCTAACAAGCTCTTGCTTCCGTAGCAAAAATGTAATCCTAATCAAAGTTCCTTTCATTCTCACTTGATTAGAGGAAAAAAAAAACCTCCCTTCCTCCCCGTGTGTGTACCTGAGTTTTTCATTTTGCAAACCCTTTTCTCATGTTGCAGTTATGTAGATATGGAGACCTCCAGGGTGCTTTGCATAGGAAGTCAGAACAAGGCTTGTGCAATGCTTGCACCCTGGGGGAATGGGTGTTGGTGTAATGGAGCTGAGAGCATCCCAGGGCTGGAGGCAGGAGGAACACTGCCCATTCCCACTGAAGGAGAATCTCAGCTTCCCTCCTCATCCTCAGGCAGCTCCTGCACTGAGCGGAGTCCCCTGGAGACTGGGCCACAGTGTCCTGAGGAGCATTAGAATTTAATAGAAACAAATAAAGTAAATGAAGAGTGTTTCACAGGCAATTGAAAGGTCAGCACAGATGACTCCATATCACTTGCTGTTCTTCAAACATCTTTTTCTGGCTGCTTGTTGATCCCCAGACAAGCCACAAGTGCATTTCTCCTCTGCCTCCCTCTTTTTCCTTTTCCCCACCTCCAGCCAACACCTGCAGGGCCCTGGGCTGTCACTGCTGTAACCACTTGCACTCTCTCCCCTGCTGCAGATATTAATTTTTTGTTTATAGAAAAATCCATAAGGTTTGAGTTATCAAAAGCTGTGGGCACTAGTGGGAAAGACACAAAATCAATGCTGAAATATTGCCTTATTTAATGGCTGCTGTAAATAGCTCTGTTATGATTCTTTAGTAGAGGTAAATGATGAAAGCACCCGAGGGGTCAGCATCCCACAGCCCATCCTCTGACCCTGCCCTGGGAGCTGCCCCAAGTCTGAGAGCCCTGGCACTGCCTGCTTCCCTGGGGAGGAATCTCATCTCATTTCTCCTCACTTTCTCCTTTTTCAAGGTGTGTTTTTTGAAACCTCATTAAGACTTATAAACGAGGCTTTTAAAGGTTTTAAATACCTATCATTTTTAATGGTTTATTTCTGTCATTGGATGTAATTACTTCCAGTAGAAGTTCTTTCTAGACTATATTTAGGTACTCTGGAAAACACTGGCATTTCCCCATGTTCCTGGAAAGCCAAGTCCTTGGGTTGGGGTTACTGTGGTAACCCAGCTCTTCCCACCAGCAACAATAATCACTACAGGCAGGGGAAAAGAGAGCATTCTAGGATGCCTTGCTTGAAAGTCAGAAGGAACTGGGAAATGCTGCTTTGCAGAGCTCCCTGAAGGTCAGGCAGGCTCACTCTGCAGGTGACATTAGGCAGTCCCATCACATGTGCACATTCCAGCTCTGAAGGGCCCAGGAAAGCTGATAAGAGCTGTCCCTGAAGTGATGCTGCAGTCGGGTGGTGCCAGCATCACCTCTGTCAGCACTGAGCTCTGGGGCAGTACCACTTGATCTTCGGTTTCACAGAGCTTAATATCTGCAAAGCTCCAGCAATGGTGCTGGGGAAGGTGCTTGATTTTCTGGGGAAGGTTTCTCAGCTGGGGAGCCCCAGGGTTGGGGGGGGGGGGGAGGGCTCCCCACTTCTCAGGTGGTGAGGAGGAGCCCCAGCTCTGCTTCAGCCCAACCAAGGGGGTGCAAACCCAGCTTGGCTGCCTGGGGCTGTGCTCTAAGAATTTCCTGAGCATCAGGGGATGTGTCTGGCCCTGGCACAAGGGGGTTCACTCAGCAGCAGCTTCTCCCCTGGGTGCACAACTGCCAGGACTCATCCAGCTCTGAGGGGCACTGAACAGAAGTCCTCTGGTTCATCTTGGTGTCTGCAGAGGGGTGAGGCTGCTGGGTTTATCCTGTGTTTTCTTGGAGGATTCTCCTTGTCCCTGACTTGCAGGGGTGCAGTGAGGCTGATGCCAGCCCCAGGCACTGCCACTGCCCTGTCCCCCTGTCCCCCTGTCCCCCTGTCCCCCTGTTCCCCTGCAGACTGTGTCTTTGGGCAGCACTAACCAGTGGAAGTGTTTTCTTTTTATTGTGGTTTAAATTTTTATGATGCATGCAAATTAGAAAAAAGGTAATCGTCCCAATTAACACTAAATAGGTTTTTCTCACACGTCTTGAGTAATTTGATGCTTCTCCTTATCTCATAAAAAGTTTCCTAGTGGAACTGCCTCACTCCCAGTGTTCATACAGGAGCCTGCTGAGCTTCTGTAATTAAGCTGTGATTAGCCAGCTATAAATTCATGATTTTGAATACAACATTGCACTCTTAGGGCAACTGGAGATAATAAAGAGATCAGATCAATGAACACCTAAGGCAGAGCAGCAGTGGGGAGATAAAGCTTCCAGTGTTACTGGCAGGTCAGCTTCAGGTCCCAGGGACTCCCTACACTGTGTCCAGGTGCCAGTCCCATGGGAGATGCCAGCAGTGCTCATGTGCCCCCCCTTTTTATTTGAGAGCAGTGGTGAATTTGCTTTGGGAGGGGGATGGCTCAGGTGCCCCCTCTGCTCCTTGTGACTGGGCTCTGGGGATGTGCAATGGGGGGGGTCCAACAAACCAGACCCTGCTTTCCATCAGGACCTGAGCACCTCTCCTGGGCTGAAAACCAAGGGCCAGGAGGTGGTGTTCATTCAGCCAGAGATGTGATGGATCATCTTGTGGCCTCTGGGCCCAACTGCAGCTGTTTGTAATGTCAGGGAACAGCTCTCAAATGAATTACAGCTGGTATTTCATCACACATTATTCATCTGAAGAATAAACTGGAGGAAGCCAGGACGATTCAGTGAAGAAAGCAAAGTGACAGTTCTTGGATAAATGATTCATTATTCCCTGAGCTCTGGCTGTTTCGTGCACTTGCCCCGATTCCTGAACAAAAGTTACTTCAGTTCGAACCCTGCTGGTTTCCATTTCTCTTCTGTGACCTGATGTGACAGATTAAACGTTCACCAACATGCTTATCTTTTGAATTAGAAGCTCTGTCAGATCTGATTCTGTGAAGCACTTAGAAAAAAATTGTATCAGCTCCTAATATTCATCCTCTTACATCTCAAACACCGTTTCTGAGCTTTCTAACTCAATGTTGTTTCAGTTTTAAAAGCACTTCAGGAAAAACAGTGTAGGATTATTTGGCAAGAGGCAGTTACCTAAAGCACTGTCAGTACAAGCTCTTTCCAGCAGCATCCTTCCTCCCTATTCCTGCTCCTTCTTGGGTTGTTACTGACTTGTCCCCTTTGGGCCAGGCTCTGGAGACACAAGGAGCACAGAATCCTGGTGCCCCTGAGCTAAAATACCCTTGAGCAATTAGATCCAAGCTGCCAGGAGGAAACTTCACCCAGAGGGTTGTGAATGCCTCCCACTTCATTGCACGAGTCCTGCCTTGCTGCTGTAGCCTCAGGCAGAGTCAGAAGAACCACAGAGAGCAGCAGCAAACCTCAGCTTCAGTTTGGGTTGTGGTGCACAAGAGACTCTGTCCGTGTGCATCCTTATTCAGGCTGGGAGGGAGCATACAGTAGAGATGGAAAACTTTCATTGCTAATCCCTCCATCTGTTTTCTGTCTTTGCTTTGTTCACTTGTAGTAGTGCGTGGGTGCTTGTCAGAAGAAGGGTGTTCCAGAGCTTTCCTTGGTAAACATGATTTGATAGTCACTTCAAGTGGGGCTTTTGCAGTAATTCTTGTGTTTCATTCCTTTATACTCTGCCAATTCAGCTGAGTCCTGCTACTCCTCTTTGTCCCTCTGCTATTCCAGGCCACCCCTGCCCTCAGTATGAATGCACAGTGAAGTATTTTTTCCAATTTAAAGCTGAGCAATTTTTATTTGTAGCTGTAAGTGGGTCCATTAGTGCCAGTCAGAGGAAGGCTGAAGAATATTTTGCGGATAATTGGGCCAGGGTCCATCAGAAGGTCTTGATGCAGAGCCTGCTGCACTGTGTGCTGGTAAAACATCTGTGTAAATAGCTCTGCAGCTGAGGTTTCATTAGAACTGCCCATCATGAGAGTCCTCTTAAAGCTCTAAGTACACCAGGACACCTCTGTGTCTATCCAAAATAGCAAGATCTCCACTTAGCCAGCCTGTGCTAAAACTGGGGTCCTCTCATTTCAATGTTCCTGGCTGCAGGTGTGACCCCAGACTCTTTGTTGCAATGTGCTGAGCTATCAAAGCCTCACTCTTCATAGGGTCTCATTAGTCTTGGAAGAGGAGAGGCTGGGGATGGCATCCAGCTGTGTCCAGAGCTGAGTATATAATTTTCCAGCCACATCTGGAGAGGGGGGGTACATGTAATTGAATGCAAATGGTCACCTGTCACAGTGGAACATGGCTTTTCCAGTGCCATTTGCTTTGAAAAAAGGAGTGTGGCTTTGGATGAGAGGAGATAATTCTAATGTTCGTGGAACTGAGTGACAGTCAGATATAATCTCACACTCTTTCCCCATCCCTCTTTGAATTCTGCTCATTTTTAGCCCAGCATGCCTGTGCAGTTTTTCTGGGGCACCTCACCCCTTTCTCACTCCTTAACCTGGTTTCCCATTATTTGCCACCTGCACCCAGCTCTGCTGCCCACCCTGCTTCTGAGCTGCAGGTTTGAGGTGCCCCTGCATCTTGATATTCATCCATGGCCTAATGCTCACTGCAGCTCAGGTCTTTATCAAAGTGACTTTATAAAGAGGATCACAAACTCCTTTGAACCAAGGCAGTAAAATTTCCCCTGTAGTCTCTTAAAAATATTTAATGCTGAGAGAAAATGCAAAGCAGAACGTGGCTGATGGAAACCCTCCAGCCTGCTGCCTCTCTGTGTCCCTTGTAGGGCAGAATAAGTTCCTCCTGGGTCTCCTGGGCATATGCAGACTGTTTTTTGGTTTTTCAAAGGTGTGGGGTTCCATCCCTGCTGGGCAATCTGTAGGAGATGTTATTTAAAGGAATTGTTCCATCACTGAGATGAAGTCAGAGGACCTGCTGTTTGTTTGCTGAGCTGTGGGTTGATGCTGTACAGGATGAACACCCAACGAGCAGGGAGTTTTCAGACATGCAGATTTGTTTTGCAGATCATCATCTGTTCCTTCTGTGTGCCACTTAAACTGCCTGTTGTTATGCAAATCTGGTAATGTATTTATGAGTGCTCTCCAGAGATTTCAAATGGCATCTAATCTGGTTAGTGGATCCATTCTGCAGGAGACCCGTGTAACATATTCAGCTAGAGATGAGAAATTGGTGTTTTACTAGAGACAGAAGCTGTTTTATCCTATTCACCAAGCTCTACAATGCTCTTACTGACCTAAAAACTGTGTAACTGCCAGGAAGATGAATAAATACACAAAGAAATGTGAACACAATGTAGGAACACATTTACAGCTCCTGACAGTGTCTGCGTCAGAGCCTCAGCAAACTGTGAACTCGGCTGTTCCTGTGCATTAGGCAAGGCTGGGCTGAGTCTGGACCTGGATGAGAAACTCTGAGGAGCAATCACTGGTGACTCTGTAGATGGCAGTGCTCTTCTCCTCCTGAACAAATCTGTTTTGATAGCCAGAAACCTCTGGAGCCCATCCGACAGCCCAGCTCTTTCCCTTCTGACCCCAGTGTTTGTTTCCAAACTGGAGACTGCAGCTCCTCACCAAGGAGCCACATCCAGGCTGGGCTGATGAATGCTGCTGCTTAGCACCTTTAAGCTCTTTCTCCCCAGCTGCATCACTGAATTTGTTCAGGTTTTTGACTCCACACTCACTGATCAGGAAGATCTTGTTCTGCTCGAGCCATTATTTATGGCTCACTCCTTTCTGACCCCCCCTGGCCTGTCTGCTGCCTTCTTCAGATCTCCAATAGGAACCTGATGTGGTTTTATTCTGTGTTTGGTTAATATAATTATTCTCATGCAAATAAGTGTTTCTACTTTATGGGCTGAACTCAAAAACTACAAGTATCTCTTGGAATATTCCACTGCAAAAGGCTTCTTTCTAGCCAGTGTGAAAAATGACAACACAGACTTTCTGTTTAAATATCACATTTAGTTTCTGTTAGTTGTTACAACTGTTTGTGATACTTGTTTTTTTTTTTTTTTTTAATGCTGCATTAGAATTAGATTGAGGGAAATGAACTCAAAACAATATTATTGAAATAAAAAATGTTAATTTTAAGTCTCTATGTTTTGACTCTGAAAATAAATTTAAAAGGCAAATGTCATTCACAAAGCAGCACAAGTGTGTGAATAAATTTGATACACATGAAACGCTATCAAATTAATCTTTCATTCGAAGACTATAAATTTAGTAAAATTCATAATGGTAATTTCTCTCCAGGCAGAGTTCAGCTCAGTTCTTGTCCCCTGCTCCTGAGGATGTCACTGCCCTGGGACTGCTCTGCAGGACACGGAGTGGGGCAGAGCCCTTTCCTCCCCCCAGCATTTTCCATCCCTTCCCAGTCTGATCTCTGTCCCTTCTGCCCCAGAACTGGCCCATGTGCCACTTTAATGTTCCTTGTCAGATGACAGATTTCAGGAGAGCATTAGTAATTAGAAACTCCACTCCCATCAAGGAAAATAATTAGTGAGATGCATGGAGTTTACAAAAGCGGTTCAATTAAAGAGAATAACAAGCTTTTTACAGCAACAAAGGAAGGACTAAACAGACCTCAGTGAGTAAATAAAGCTGTAATCAGTGTGATTAATTTAAAATCTCAGGAAAGGATTGATAGTCCAAAAGTTTAATGTGTCTCATGGGACCACGAGAGAAGTCACTCCATGCTTTAGGGGGAATATGCAGCCTTGTTAATTGTGAACAACAAGAAAAATTAAAAACCTGACAAATGTTCTTTTGCTAGACATTTCTTAGGACATGCAGGTTTTGACTAGTGTTTGCTTTATGATTTCTAAATTTTCTCTGGTTAGGAGAGGCTCTGAGCAGTTGAGTGTTCAAATGCAGCAGCCCACTCCATCCCCCTCATCTCACAGTGTAGGGAAACCTTGGCATGCATCCAGGGAGGTAGCTGGGAGAAGCTTCCTGCTTGGAAATAGGGTTGGTTTCTTCTAATTCAATTATGTTTCTCAAGGTCTCCTCTTGCTAAATGTGGTATAATTGTGTCTTGGATGAAGAAAAGAAATACTCCAGTGCTCTGTGCTGTGTGTCAGTCTCTTGTGGTACCCCAGAGAGAGATGCAGGATTCAGAGCAGACATCTGAACAGGTAGAAAACACACCCCAATGAAAAATGCAGCTGGATAAGGAGTTCTGCTCTGGTCCTGGCAGCCACAGAGGCACAGCAAGAGGATGTCAGGTGGGTGTGTGGCTGCCTGAGCAGGATGCAGCCAGATGCAGAGGTGATGGTATGTGACAGAGCTCATGTCAGGGCCTGCTGGGGAGATTCCAGTCTCCTCTGGCCAGACAAAAGTCAGTCTGCAGCTGGGAAACCTGGTAAAAACTTGCAGGAGAAGCATAATTCTAAAACTGGCTGGTGTTGCTCAGACAGGACATGGCACAGCTGGAGGTGAAAGGGGTTGGAACTGACTCCCAGGAAATGCTGAAGCAGCTTGAGAGGGAATTTTGATTTGTACTTCTTCAGATTTTGGATTATTTCTCCCCAATTTCCCCATGCTATTATGAATGATTTTTCAAATTCAAGCTTACTGTTAACGTGAACCTTGTCTGTCAACTCTGCAGTAGCTTGTATCATGATGTGAAGGGTAGCATGAAAAGAACCTTTCCATAAATAAATGCTGAACACCAGGGAGTACCTGCAGCATGAATGAAAAATCGGAGGTGATGGGGCTATTTCAGCAAGTTCAAATTCCAGCCAAACTCTTTGCAGCAGGGATAAAATGCTCTGTCAATGCCCCCCCATACTGTTCATTTGCACTGGAGAAGGATCAGCCTTTCATTAAGTTCTCCAAAGTTTTGATAACCTTATTTCCCCCAAGTGAGTTTTCAGGCAGGATAATTTATAGCCTGTTGTTGTATGTTCCGAATTCCATTTGTGAGAGATCAGTATTTTATTGCCAGACCAGCACTTAAAAATTACTCTCTATTTTCTTAGCTTTGTGGGAACTTTCAGCCCCCAGAGTGGGAAGAAAAGGATTTTTTAACAAGACTTAGCCTTGATTTTTATTTGTTAGTTTTGATTGGAATCTTTACCCTCCAGATTAATCTTGTTAGTTACAAAAGGCAGTTTTACTGAAAACCCCAGGTTTCAGGGTTTTTTTCATCAGCCCACAGAGCTGCTGTAGGTGAAGCTCGAGGTGTGTGGGCTGGTTCTCCAGGCACAGAGAGGCTTTTCTGGAGTTGCACACAGATCTTTAGAGACTCCTGGTGCTTGGAGTGCTCAGCCACCCCTTGCCAGGCAGGCAGCTCCTCCTAAAAATAGGACCTCTTGGAGACATTCCAAGTTTCTCCCTTTCTTCTTCTCTTTGTGCCATCCGGTAGCCAGCCCTGCATTGTGCTCTGATCCCTCCCCACAGGCTGCCTCCTGATCCCTCCTGCAGTTTTTAGCTGGGTCCTGCTTGGGGACAGCAGCAGCTGATGTGTCCCTCAGCTGGGATCACCTCCTCCAGCCTCTGAGGATGCCAGGTGCTGCCCTACACTTCAGAAATTCCCAGCTTTTAAGGACCCTGGATGTCTTCGTGCCAAGGACTCTGCCCATGCCCTTGCAGATTGCAGCCACCTCCTCTTAGCTGTGGAGGCTGTCACTGTCACTGCTAGTTGTGCCTCCTTACCTGGAGGTGTCTCTGCCCATCTTTGTAGATCATTTCAAGCAGAATCTCTTTTACGCTCTGAAAAGCCTGGATAAAGCAAGGCAAGGCTGAGCTTTGTGCCTGCTTGTGGAAGGAAGAGCTGCTGGTGGGGAAATCTGAGCAGTAAAAGCCCCTTCTGAGTCCAGGTGTCAGCACTGCTGGTGCAGTTTGGTTTTTAAAGCTCCTGAGACAAAGCTGAGTTCTGAAGCTTTCTTGTGGTTAGGAAACAGGGGGTGTACACCTTATTTTCTTTAGTGTTTTGTGACCTTAACTTGCTGCCTGCTTGCAAGGAAGAAAACCCTTTGAAGTGGTGTTTTAGTCCAGCCCTTTGTCCTGAAAAGCTCTGTTCTTCTAAATCATCCATGGAATAGCAGCACCAGCTCTACAGATCTCATCACACTTGTTGCTCCTTGATAGCAACACTAGATAAATGGATCTTCCCTTCCCTCCAGGGGTGATGACAGTTTAAAAATGCCCTGTCCTGCCTCCACTTCCTTCATTTGGCAGATTTTTGGTAGTTTATATAATTTGGCAGTAATACTCTGTCTAAACCATGTCCAACATTTCGTGCAATAAACTTAATGGACTTTTCCATCTTTGAACAGCTGAATTCTTTCTGAGCAGCTGCTCTGGGTTATTGATGGCCTAATTAGAGTGCTGCCTTAGGCCTGCCACCAGCCTAGGAAAGACTTTTTTACATATTCCAGTGTAAAACATGGAAGTAAAGTCTTTCCAAATGATCTTGCTTAAAGGAAGGGAGCAGCCAGGATTTGGAGTGCAAAGCACAGACACAGAGTTTGGGGAGAACACCCTGGCCAGGGCAGCTGCTGGTGGCCAAGGTCCTGACTTCTGGCAGGGATCTGTGCTGAGATACAGCCAGCCTGGCCCAGGTCCTGCATTGTGCAATATTTTGTTCTTTTTTGGGGTGAGGGTCTGCCCAGTGTGCCCACTGCCAACTCAGGGACTGCCTGGAGAGACCGAGCTGTTGGTTCTGCACAGTCCTGGCAGGGAAAGTGGCATCACCACTACCTTTTGAGAAAATGTAAATGATCTTAGCTTGTTTTTAAGTGTTCATTGATGGCTTTGTAATGAAACTTATTTTTCTCCCACTCAGTGAAAAGTGGTAACATTGCCCTTTGCACTAAGCTTTGTTGTTTATTTCATCAATCATCCTTGCTTGGTAGCTCATTTTAAAGTAGTGTATGACAGCTTTCTGGGTGTGAAAATTGAAATTTCAGTTCTTGTGCTTGCATACACAAGTCACCTGGCATGTGTCCATTGATGAGTTAGGTCACACTCTCCCATCAGACCTCGATTCTGAGGGGAATACAAATTCCAACTTTCTGCAGCATCCACCTCAATTGCACTGTGCTGGAAAACATTTGGGATTGTAAATTTGCTTACCAGACCTTTGTAGCTATCAACATCCATTGGGAAAAAAGCCTAAAGGGATTAAGAACATATTCAAAAGATTTCCAAATCTCATCTTTAACATGTTAATAGTCATGTAAATACACAGGTGGGTAAATAGTTCCTTATGGCCAAGTTGGAGCACTCAGTCCTTGCCGAACAAGCTGATGTGGTGCAGATGAGGCTAGAGGAGATGAGAGGGAGAGAAAAAGCCTCTACCTGTTAGTCTGGAAGCTCCAGGTTCTTTGAGAAGCCCTTTGGAGTGTAGACTTTAAGAAAATCATGGGTTTGTGTCTGCAGAAGCTGATACCAGTGGGCTGCTCTTTCCAAACTGCTTTTAAACCCAACGCATCCACGGCGTGCATGGCAAATCCTGTTAGAAATAAATAATTTAAAAAGAAAAAAAAATCCACAAAAAGCCATCAGAATCTCAGACGGTTTTGTTTGTGTTATTTTCATTTGCCTGGGTAATCGAATTTGTTGGAATTAGGGGTTTGTCTGGATAATAGCATTTTCTAACCCTCTGGAAGAGATGAGGGCTGTGGTGAATACCGATGCAGGGAGAGCTGCATTGATTGGAGTAAAACTGGCCCTAGATAGCATCAATTACCCACTACTGATGGATGTCTGCTGGCTGCCAGGCTGGGACTGCACTGGATCAGCTGCCATTGCTGCTGGCTAGAAATGCTCTAAAGAAAATGCACCTCAGCCTTAGCTGGGGAGCTCTGGCACATGGAGGAGACCTGGGGAGCAGGGCATGGTGGCACCTTGGTGACAGCAAGAAGTGAGCCCCTGCCTGGCACAGCCTGCACTGCTCACAGCCTCCAGCCAGAAGGGCTCTGCCTCTCTGCTTCCTAATTGCCTCTTTCCCAGGGTTCTGTGCTGATTGCTAAATTCAGACACTGCTGGATGTTTGGTGGCAGAAACGAGGGCACCTCTAATGGCTTCTAGAGACCCTAAAGGCTGTTCCCTCACCTGGATCCTCAGGCTGAGGCTGAGATGACAAGTAATGGCTGTAATTTTTTGGCGTAGGTGCTAGGGGAGCCATGTCATACCTGAGCCAAATCCTGCTCTGTTAAGGGTCTATAATGCAGATAATTTCTGTTCTTGTCCATCTCTGTGGGGAGGAAAGAATGCAGCACATACACTTATTTTTTTCCAGTTTCTCCCCCGGTTGTTCAGCCCAGAAGAAATTCAGCTGACAGTTCCTCATGCTTGGGTGTCTGATGTGGCTCAGCCAGAGGTGCAGACATGGTGACCCTGCTCACATGAGAGCCAGGAGGGCTCCCCAGGAGCTCACTCCATGTGCTTAGGAATCTCTCCCATCCTGGAGCAGCCAGGGACAGCTGATCCTGGCAGGCTCAGGAGCTTTAAGATTAGAGAAAACAGCATGGCAGCAAAGCGAAGTGGAAATCTGGATGTGTGCATGAAGGAGATACAAAAGTAGAAATGGGAGCAGGGCTGGGGGGTGTGATGATGCTGCAGTGCATCAGGAGCACCAGAGTTCATCCTAAAGACAAACTGTTCCAATTGTGTTACTTACTGTAGCTGTGTGATCATCTGCAGGATGGATTGGGATTAGCACTGTAGTAACACCCTGCTGCTGAACTCCCAGAGCCTCAAACCTCTCTAATGCTTCTCTGAGTTGAAGGAGTCCTCCTGCACCACGCTCTGCTCCCGTCTGAGCAGACAAGAGTGGCAAAGCCATTAGCTCATCGCATCTTCGTTAATGTGGCATAAGCAGCTAAAGAAGATGTATTTATGCTCCTTCATTTACAATTGATAATCTCGAGAGTGAGGCGCTGGTAATAAATTTTCTCTCTGGGGTTTCTATCCCTCTGCAGCCCACGCTGCAGAAGGGAATAGACAGCTCATTTGCATAAGATAATGAAACTGCAGCAAAATAGTAAAATTGCAAATCAACTTTGTTTTAATAATGACAGATGCTTCTTAAACACTTTAATTATGTCATCTCTCAGAGCTTTTTTAGCTAGGCCAGAAGAAAGGAGAGCAATATTGCTGAAATACTTGGAATAGACTCCATTTCCTTTCTACAACTTAAAGTCTTCTCCAAACCAAAACTTTTTCTGTTGCTGAAAGGCTTTTCTGTCTCAGAGAATGCCTGTTTTGGATCCTGGGAGAGGACAGGCAAGTTCTCCCAGGCAGATAATGCCCCCAGAATTGGGGGTGCAAATCTCTGTGGTTAATGATACCCACAGTACCAGCCACAGTGGAAGCAGCATCTCTGAGCAAAATTCCCTGTCAAAGTGCAATGGACACTTTGCTATAAAGCATCAGTGTGTGGTGTGTCCAAGAAAGCATAGGAAGAAAAATAAACACATTAATGGGGAAAAAAGCCATGATATCAGTAAACAGCATGCATGGAGACAATGGAAAAAAATTCTGGGCAGTAAGGGAGGGTGAAAATCAGCTCACTGGTGCTGAAGGGTAAAAAGCCCTGAAAGGAGGGGGTGGTTTGTGTCTGCAGTCATCCTGCAGCACGTGTTCAGTCTTTTCTGCAATGATTCATCTAACCCTGTACTCTGCTGTGTAATGGCATCCCATAATGATGTCTCTTTCCATTCTGCTGGAGATCATGTTCTGGTCTCGCCTGTTTCCCCTTAATGCCCACAAAAAGCAGGCACTCCAGACCTGCTCCTCCCCTCAGCCAAGGCAGTGTCTCTGGGGCTGTGAATCACAGTCACTTTGCTAATCTATGGAAACCATTTCAAGGCACATTATATACAGAGCCCATATGTTACTGCAGCACTGCCAAAAGGGTCCTTGTTTAATAGGATCCTGCTTTCAGCCCATGTTTGGGGTGTACTAAATAGCACCGTTGATACTACTTAAAATAAAAGGTGTCAGCACCTTCTCTGCCCTGGCCAATTGCTCAGCACTTTCAGCTCTGAAGATGTCCCTGGACACAAACCCCTTCAGCTGAGCCACTCCCATGCTTGGTCCAGCAGTGGGGCCTCATCCTGCTCCAGTCCTGACCCCTCTTTGGGGGTCTCTCATCCTTCTGTGCTCCCCACCTCTGAACACCAGCTCTCCAGCACCATGAAGGGTGCACCAGGGGAGAGCAGCTTTAGGGAAATTGCACAGAAATTCTTGAAGGAAAACTTCACCAAATTCTTCCAAATGTCACAAGGAAGTTTGGGTTCAGGCTGCATCGCTCTTTGGTTTGGTCTGGGGGAGGAAGAAAGATTTGGTGTTTGGAGCTGCTGGGGAGAGAGTGAGAATGTGAGGGAGGGGGGGTGGTGGTTTGTGTCCTTCCCTGCAGTGGGCACAGGGATGTGTCAGGGCTCTGACAGTCAGGGTCAGGAAAACACCTGCTCAGAGGTACAATTGTAGCTTAAAAATGGGATTTTGCTAGAAGAAATACAGGTTAAAAATTGTTCTCTCTGCTGAGCTAAACATCTGAAATGTCTAAAGGTTGGGTGGAACGGGAAGGTGGAAGACTGGCAGAGAAGCCTCTCTCACCATTTCCCAATTTTCTCCCTCTGTTGCCCAGAGGGATTAATTGATGCTCAAAGGGAACCAATCTCCTTTTTTATGACTGAAATCTGTTGTCTGATTAATTATTCATTTGTAGCATGATTGGCAGTTTTGAGGTGGTGGGTTCACAGTCAGTAAAGGGTGATCTGTTGACTGACAAGGTTAATTGGTGCCTCGAGTTGTTGGTGATAACGATTTGTGTTGACAATTCCTCACATTTCTAGCAGGGGCAGGGGGTTGCTGTGCAGGGACAGCCAGCACTGCCCTTGTCCTGCTCTGTGCCTTCCTCAGCAGATGGGGCAGCCCTTCCCTTGCTGCAGCACATGTCAGGGGGGTTTGTTCATCAGGTCTCACCTGCTATGTGGTGTAGAAGCAGCTTTGCAAAGGCATCCGTTGCTTGTACCTTTTTCCCCCTTCTTCTTTTTGACGTGTTCTCTGCATATTGATGGGAGCTCAGAATATAAAAGTCAGGCTTGGCTCGGCTCTGCACGTCCCTCCTCTGCAGAAGTGTCAAAGCTGCAGTTTTCCGGGGGGCTTGAGTGAATAGAGATGAGAGAAATTTATGAGGGTGACCCTTAAAAATAGCAAAAATGGGAAGGAATTGTCTTTTAAATCTCAGCACACGGGAAGCAGTAACTTCTGGAATTTCTTTCATGAATGCACCAACCACAGTGCCTGAAGTGCCACCTTTCCACCCAAGTGCCACCCTTCCACCCCAGTGCCACACTTCCACCCCAGTGCCACCCTTCCACCCCAGTGCCACCCTTCCTTTCCACCCCAGTGCCACCTTTCCACCCCAGTGCCACCCTTCCACCCCAGTGCCACCCTTGCACCCCAGTGCCACCCTTCCTCCCCAGTGTCACCTCCAGCAATGAGGAAGAGGAGGGCTCTGGGGAGCAGGGGGTGCAGTGCTGCAGCATCCTGGCTGGACTGGCTGTCCCCAGGGCTGTCCCCAGGGCTTTTAGAATTTATTTTCTTGAAGCTGGAACAGCCTGGCTCCCATCATTCCCATCCTGGAACCTACAGACATTTCCTCCCAAGCCTTCACACAATAAAGCAGAGTCATAAAGATTCCAGACTAATAAACATTGCCCTTTAGGGTGCTTTTAGCTTTTAGCAGCCTTGTAGGAATTTTGATTTCCATCGAAAGGGAAGGCAGGGAAACAGAGCTTTTGTGAAGGCCGCTGGGGACCTTTGGTTCTGCTGGGGGTTCTGGGGCTCCTGGACCTTTCTGTGCTGAAAAAAAAAAACAACAGTCCCAGAGTAAACCACCCTGGGGAGCGTTTCTGCAGAGTGTGGAGCACCCGGACTCGATTATTGGTCTGAAACCAAATTTTCTGTAGGTGTGTGAGGATGGGTGGGGAGTATATAGAGCTGGCTGATCCCCCCGGGGTGAAGGTGACACCCGTGGGGATCTTCCCTCCTTCCCTCCCCATGCTCCAGCCCATCCCCACCTCTCCCACCCCCCCAGAGACCCCCGGCCAGAGGCTCCTCTGAGCTGTGTGGCTTTAGCTGTGAATTTTGTTGTTATCACTGGCTTTTTGTGGCTGGTTAGCAGGAGAGCTGAGCATGTCATTAAACAGCTTGTTCTTAGGTATAAAATTTCAACGAGGAGGAAGGGAGTTGTTCCTCATAAGCAGGCAGAAACTTCCTTATTTTCTAGAAATTATTTTTATTTAAAATTTAAAACCATATTACTTCATACAGCAAACTGTGCACTTTGATATATCACAGTGTCTTAAAAAGGAAAATAATCAGAATTTTTTCTTTTTTTTTCTTTTCTTTTTTTTTTTTTTTTTTTTTTTTTGGAAATTTTATTTACATCAGCCTAGAATGATCAGCAAGTAACACAGTTACTATGAAACCAAAATTGTTACAAAATGTTTACAAAAAACTATATTTATAGAAATTCTGCATGTCCACAAAGGAAAATCCCCTGAATGTCACGGAGACCACTTTTTTTTTTCCTTTTTTCCCACTCTTTTTTTTTTTTTTTTTTTTTTTTTTTTTGAGAAACATGTCAAAATAAGGGACAGAGAGCAGAGGGCTTGTGATGCTGCTGCCCAGGAGCACCTGAGCAGCTCTGGTGACACCCGTGCAGGGACGGGCGTTGCAGTTGCTTGGGGTCTCCGCAGGGTCCCGGGGTGGTGGGTGCTGTGGGAGCTGCCAGATCCGGGGGTCCCTGCATGGTGACCCCTCCCCAGAGCACCCTGCAGGCTCCCAGCTGAGCCCTGCACCCCAGGAGCACCCACCGAGGGGGGAGCAGTGGCTGCTGGAGCTGGAGCTGCTTCCCTCTTGCATATTCCATCTCCTTGGGGATCTCTCCTCTCAGCATCCATCCTACCCCCCCACGAGTTGGTGCTTTGCTCAAACAGAAAAGTAACCCCAGAGCTCCCTGCTGGGCCCTGCTCTGCCTCACTGGAGAGCTGGAAGGAAAAAGCAAGTGATAAAGGGACAGTGAACCGAGGTGACAACAGTTTCAGATACAGTTTAATAGCCCAAACCTCTTTTCTCTTTATTTCCTCCTCACATTTGCAGTGTCCTCCTCCTCCTCCCCCCCCCGCCGCCCACCAAGAGAAGAAGGGAGCCGATTTAAACAAAGCTTAAAGGGGGGGGTCAGACGATTTCTAAGAGTTGACCCAGAGAGGTCCCAGAACAGCTGGCAGAAGGCTCTGAGGCTTTGTCACCAGCTCTGTCCCCCTGAAGTCTCCCAAGACTCTCCAGGCTCCTTGTTCCTGCTCCCCCGATGGGCTCTGGCTGGAGGTGAGGAGCACCCAGGGGTGATGTGGGTGACAGAGGCTCCATGCCCAGGCTGAATTCCCACTCGTCCCGGCTGGAATTGCTCCAATTTGCAGCTGGAAGGCTGAGGTTGGGGAGCAGGAGGGGAAGGGGGGAGCCCAAAGCCCTCCTCCCAGGGGCTGAGCCCAGCAGAATGTTCCCTTCTTCTTCAATTTCGGGTGTTTTAATGAGCAGGATTTCAACATAAAAGCCTAAAGTCGATGCATGAGGGCAGCGATGTCATGGCTGAGGTGTGGTCAGGGCAATGGTTGATCTGCAGGGTTTGGTTTTGCTGGCAGATAGCACCAGTCATCCCAGATTCTCACTTGGTAATCTGGAATGTTTGTGAGTAAAATCAAAGCAAACTGGTGTCAAATATGAATAAATGGGGCTTATGGTATTAGTAAAATTTATTTATTTTGAAAAAAAAATCTGCTAAGAAGCAAAAGGAATGCCATTTTTGGTGGTGTTTTACTCTTGCTGGACATTTAAAGTCAGTTTCAGGCTTTGTTTGTTCTCTCTGCTTTAATTGTAAAAATGTAAGAGTTAGAAATCTGCAAAGGAAACGTAAAATTTCCTATTCTGACAAGCCTAAGGATTTGCAAAGCAATACAGAAAGAATGTCATTAGCTTTGGGAAGCAGAAATGTATTTCCAATCTACCCTCTGCTGCAGGTGTTTGGTCAGCAAACTCTTAAGAAATGTGATGCTCATGGAGTGGCAGCATTCACCCCTCATTTTTCATGATTCCTATGAAGAGGTGAAAATTCTTTGCATATCTTAATGAGTCAAAATATGACAAATTACCTTTTTTTTGTTTCTCTGTTTCAGCTCACTGTGATGCTTCTTTACATCATGGAAAAGCAAAATAAGGACAAATAATGTTCTGTGATGGGAGTGGGAGCAGCTATCTCCCCTCAAGCTAATTTTTCTAATTCAGCTCCATCCTCACGGAACCTCAGAAAGAAACAGGTGGGGAAAAGAAACCTGAAACCCTCTACAAACAGGTTTGTTCCTTTGGGCGAGGATAAACTTTCCAGAAAGGCCTTGCAGCATGGGGGGAGCAAACTGGGTCAGCTGAGCTGCTCATCCCTGGGGTGGCTGTGGCTCCTCACACAGAGGGAGAAGTTTTGGGATGCTGAGCTGCTCCATCACTGTCCAGGGCTTGGGTGGTGGGTGCAGGAGGTGTTTCCAGCAGCAGGAGTGTGTAGGTCAGTGTCACCCTGGCAGCTGCAAGGGCAGGAGGTTGTTCTGAAGCCCCTTCCAGTGCTCCCCGGGTGGTGTTCTGAGCCATTTCTGTTTGCTTCGCTTTGCAAATCCATCTTGCAGTGTCCCCACCTGCCACCCCCACGGTTCCCTGTGGAGGGACAGGGCTGAGTGACATTACTCAAATGTTACTTTAGGTCAGCAGAGGGGTCTTTGGTAATTCTGACTAAATTCATCTGCAGGACCAGCCTTCCGGATTAAGCAACCTGAAAATAAGAACACAGTGCATGGAAGATTTCTTAAAAACTTTTTAGGGTGTGTTTGCTTCAGTCACCTGGAGATGCTGCTTAGGGGGTCCACCTGGGCTCCACACAACGCTCCTCATCCCAGGCCAGCCCTGGCCCTGCAGGCTGGGACATCTTTCAGGTCTCTGATGCCATGGAGAGCATTTAGTCCTAAGCCAGCCATACAGTCTTCTCCTGGTCTGAGTGAGAACACAGCAGAGCTGCGGTTCAGTGCTGCTGAATTTCATGGAAATCGGTACCGTTGGGCTCCTGGAAACAGGTCTGTTCCTGCTGCTGCAGCCTCTGGACTCAGCTGCTTTTCTGCAGGAGTGACTGAGCTTTGTGGGAAGAGTGAAGGAGCTGAGGAGCTGGAGGTCACGGTGTCACTCTGGGCACAGGCTGGGGTTTGGCACAGGGCACGTGGGGGTGGCACTTGGAGGTGGCAGTGGCTCCTGTGCACCCCACACTGTTCCATCCCTGGCCAGGAGCTCAGCTCTGTTCAGGATTACTCACCCCTTCAGAGTCCCCTCTCCTGGAGCCACCGCTGGACACGTGTCTCCTTCTCCCACCATGGCCCATGGGGACTTCACGGTGGCCACAGCCAGCGCGGGGACCACTTTCTGCTGCTTCAGGAGAAGGCACAGCCTCGGCCAGCACAGTGCTTCACAGATAGCTTTCCCTTTCCTGGACAACTGTGTCACTGTGGGATGGATGCTCTCACAGACGGCTGCAGGTGCTGCCCCTCAGAGTGTTTCTGGTTATTGCCATGCTGAGGGAGCCTTCCCTGGGGGCTCCTCCAGACCCCCCCGGAGGCTCAGTTGGGCTCAAGTCTGTTTCTCCTCCGTGTGTTTTCAGTATGTAAACATCAGACTCCTGGATGGTGTGTGGTGTGTTTGGACTCCACGAGGCCTGTAGGATCTAAGCGTTTTTTTTTAAAAAAAAAAAAATAGAGGAAAAAAAAAAAAAACAAAACGAAACAGAAAACCCCAAGACCTCTGTTACAGTCCGTGCTTTGAAGTTCTTGCTTCTGTGTCGGTGATGGATGCAGTGTTGTAAAGGCCTTGTTCTTGAAATGAACCAAACCAGGCTTTTTTGTTTGTTATTTTTTTTTCTATTTTTTTTTTCTCACTTTTTAATCCTTTCTTCCCTAGTTACGAGCTTGTCCAGCCTTGTCTGCTGCAATTCCTTCCCTCCTGCCCCCCCCATTCCCATTCCCTAGGGAAACACGGGTGTCAATCCGGTGTTGCAGGTCATGTTGTCCTTCCCTGGCAGCCGCCTGTCGTTGAAGGTGTGCATGTTGATCACAGCATCCGTCTTCACCAGGACAGGGGGCTGGGGCTTGTGCTTGACCCGGCGCTGGCAGCTGAGGGACAACCGGATCTCATCAGCCATGGCACTGCAGAAGGAGCGCTGGGGACAAAAAAAACTTCATGACCCCTGGGAAAAGGTTCTGCTGACCACCCTCTGGGCAGGAGGAGGCTGAAACCCCGCTCTGCAGAGGCTAAGGCTGCCTCTAAGGCACTGGTTGTTCTTAGTGGGAGTGACACGTGGGCTTTGGTTGTCCCCTCTCTCCTTTGGCACACTCGATTCTGCCAACAGGCAGAGCCCTGGGGACTCTTGGGGTGCTGGTGCCTGGTGTGATCCCTTCAGGGGCCTGGGAGATTTATGTGCTGGGAAACAGAGGGGTAAGGAACCTCACTGGGCTTGCTAGTGGCAAGTTTTCCTTCATCTAGCTAGTACATCACAGGAGCAACTTGCTTGGGTTTCTGGTCATGCACACAAATGCCCTTTCTACCGTCCCTGCCATGCTAGGAAGGGATAAAGCCATAAAAGCATCCCTCTTGTTTCATCAGCCCTAACCAGCCAGCGTGGGTGGGCTGGGCTGCTTGTCTGAGTGTTGTCAAAAGCTGATAAAACAGTATAAAGCTTCCTGTTGGAGCCTGACCTGTTCCTTGAGGCTCTTAGAAGAGGAGCGGGGAGAAGAGGCAGAGATTTCACACATTGCTCCTGAAACACCCAACACATCTGCTGCCTCCCAGCCCTTGGGCTGTGGGTGCTGGGGTCCTGGGGCAGCAGGTGATGGGCTGAATCCCCCTCCCCATCTTCTTGTCTGTCTCTGGGGCCCATGTGCACAACCCCCGGGGGCTGGGAGGCGGAGGGGAGCAGTACCTGCTCACGCTCTGCTGTTTTGCGCAGTTTGTAGATGAACTCCACCATGGCCACAAAGACAGAGAGCACCAAGCCTGCTGCCAGGACGATGAAAATCCCACCAATGTTCTGGATGCCCAGAGCACTGGCCTCCTTGTTCTCATCCTCAGGACAGCCGTTCCCTCGCCACCACTTCTCCTTCATCACGTGGAGCTTGTCCTCCTCCTGGAGCTGGAGGATGGCAATGGTGATCTTGTCCCTGTATGGTGACCCTAGGGAGGGGGAGCACCATTAGACACAGAGGGAAGGTGGGACAAAAAGTGGACACAGGAATGTGACAGGACTGCTCGGGTTGTTCAGCAGGCTGTGTAAGCTTTAGTATTTGGACTTTTGTTATTGGCAGTGGGCTAGCTTATCCCACCTGTTGTATTTGTGGCAACCAGCTCCCCTTCTGAGCATCCCACAGAAACCCCTCCACTATCACTTACCCATGGGAGTCCCAATCCCATAGCCTTTGGAATCGATGAGCCCCCCGATCTGGGTCAGGTTGCAGTTCCTCTGGGTGATGTATTCGATGGTGGTCGACTCCATCAGCAGCGCATAATCAGCTGTGAGGGTTCTCTGGATTCCTTCCTCGTTGTTTTTCACAAGTGCTGTGGGTTTGCTGCTCATGAAAGCCCACATTTTTTCAAACGTGGAGATTTTTGATTTCTGGGAAAACAATCCCCCCACACCCCCAGAAATGAATTAGTATTCTATTTGCTGAAACCTTAGGTCAATACAGTCAATAACAACTATTTGAGAACAGCTCCCATGATGGAGCTATTACCAATCTGACCTTGTCTTAAACCTCTCCACTTTCACTGCCCAGTGTGGTTTGGCTTCACTGGAGCTCATGTCCTGCAGGTGATGCTGACCTATGCGAGGTGCCAGACCCTGCCTGGATGCCCTGCAGAGCTGCTTGGTGTGACAACCCACCAGCCTCTCCTTTTGTGTTTCCAAACGAGAATTTTGTTTGGCCTGTAATGTTTTTTCACAACGAGAGCAGACAGAACATTTCAGAGGGCATGTTTTTCTCTTGTGCACACACTCGATTATATTTTTGTCTCTCTTCAAGCACTGCAAGGAAATGTGTCTCTTCTGAGATATGTTCAACTGCCAAACAAATCTAACGTAGCCACGTAAACAGAGGCATAGAAATATTCAAGAAGATTCACTTATGACTAAAAATAAAGAATGGATACTCTTTCACTATCAACGGGTGTTCTGTTAAAAAAGGAGGAATATATTTTCTAGCTTACTGTTCACACGAATGTCTTTTTCTTCTTCGAGAAAATGTGTTAACTGGGAAGAAATATGGCTGTTTTGTCTTTTCATGACATTTGAAATATACCATTTGTCTGCGACCACCTTCTGAATTGTCTCTATGTGCCATGTGTAGGCTGCCATGTGACTGGCTCCAGGCTAGAAGGATTCCCCAGGAATGGCACATCAGCTTTCTCTTGAAGTACCCCCTGGGTCCCCATGGGTGAACATAGCTCTCATCAGCCCAACTCTATCCATCCAGTTGAGCTCTGGAAAAGCACTCGGATACTCAGGCTTTTGTTCATGCTGTCTCTTTATGTGCCATTATTCTTTTCTGCCTAATTTCTTGTTTCTCCTAGCTCTTTTTTTGCCTTCTTATTTTATAAGAGGCAGCTCAGTCAGCCAAAACCTCCTCCTCCACAACACTACTTAGTAAGAGCCTGAAGCTGGCTGATAATTTGGAGGGGCTGATAAGTGTTTGAGCTTTGCCTTGAATCAGGGTAACTGCTCACCTGCAGCTACAGGAGGAGTTGCTGTGGCAGGAGCTGCAGTTTCTGGTTTAGCTGTCATTTATCTCGGTTTCAGGTCTCTGTCCTTTTGTGAGAAAGCAGGAGATGGAGCCCCATGCCACCCCAACTGCTGCTATCACATCTCCCCCTCATTTTTCAGTAGCACCCAAAACATACCAGCATAGGCTTATCTTAGAAAAACACTATAAATATGGGTAAATTAGCTAAGAAAAGAACTCCCTCATAATGCTTGGTATTTCAGATGCTTTACCTGTCCACCTCCTTTTTTTCCCAGCATATTTAAGAGATGCTGACACATGGCTCAACACCTCCAAGCTGGTTAGCAGAGCTCAGGAACAAAGGCTCTTCCTCTCACTTGAACCCCATGGGCTCCTTCTCCTCACTGAAATAACCACACACCCATTTATTCTCAGTTAAAGCTCATGCTTGTTGTAATCCACTTGTGCTGGAGCAAACTTCATTCAAGAGCAGGATAATCACCCTCTCTTGAAAAATCTGGGCCAGTGCCTGTAAGGTATATTTGTGGCATCTCTCAGACCTCAGAGAGCAGCAAGAAATGTAGCCTCCAAAAGGATTATTAAATATCTGTGCATTACAATGGGTGATTGAAGTGAATAGCATCCTCAGCTCTCTGATAAGGGCTTGTTTAACATTTATATAGTTCACATCAGAGGCCTCCGGGTTCATTGGCTCTCCCTGTCTCTCCTTCTCTACCTGCATTTAATGCTTCTTGGGTGTTGACACAGAGCTCTTAAACAACATCAGTGTTCTCCCAGTTTAAAGCATAGACCAAAATAAACAGGCAAAAAATCAATAGGCTGCATTTAGTGAAGCTAATAGGACTTGCATGAGGCATTGTAGCTCCTCAGACAACTTAAATTACATGAGACAGGGCTCCCTGGAAGAGAAGCAGCACTTTTCTCTTCTTAAATCACTGCTTCTGACCAGCTGAAAGGGCTTAATTGTGTTTTGAAATGCCAGGAGGAGCCCAGCTTTCTTGCCTCCAACTGTGCTGCTTCAAGACCCCTCGGGGTGTCCTTGGTTGGGGGGCTCTGGGCTGAGGACACCCATGGTGAGGTGGGCACCTTCCCTGGCTGGAGCACTCCTGGGCAAGGGCTCAGCAGAGGTTAGAGCTGCCTGGTGCTGCTGCCTGGTGCTTAATGAACCAGCATCAGTGGAGATCTGGCAGCACAGGCTGAGCCCTCAGCCCAGGAGGGGCTGGTGCCTCCCTCACTGCTTCCATGGCCTCATCTTCCCCAGGGATAAGGTGGGGGCAGCTCCTCCAGGGAGGACAGGTCAAAACCTCAGGGCAGGCAGGGTGGTTGGACACACATCTCTGGCCAAGGCAATCTCAGGCTCTCCCTGTAGTCTAAAACCTGCCTTTCTCCTCCTTGGGAATTTATTTCCTATTAGTTTCTTTACTTCGGCTAACATGAGATAACTCTGCCTCTCCCAGTGAAAATTCACCAACTGTAACATTCAGCACAGCACTAGCAGCTTGATAGACCTGGCTATTTGTTGAAAGTCCAATTTAGAAGGAATTGTCAATCACTGTGAGAGCAGTCATCAATCAAACGCTGCAGGAGCAGCCGCGGTGTGGAGAGTGCAGAGCTCCAGCCCACACCTAATCCTGGAGATTTCCACCCCTGTGCAAGTTTTCCTATTAGGTGGAAAGTTGTTCCTTCCTCCCTTCCCTCCTCTCCGAATGATTCAGCTGTACTGCAAAGGTAGTCACTTCTTAATGGGAATTTGGGTGACATCACCTGAGAACATACCATTCAAATAAGCAAAACTCTCTTAGTAGTAACTTAATAGTCAGTAAAGATTGCACACAAATTGTGTTTATTTTGCTGGACTTCTGTTTCTGTTGCATGAGTGTCCATTTTGTTTTGCTGGACCTCTGATCTTACAGTGTAAGTAATTTACCTTAAAAAATTCTTACTGGGGCTAGGTGAACTGCTGGTGGCTGTGCTGTGGCTTGGGGCAGATTTCTTCTCCATGGAATCACCATTTACATTTATGGGCTGTGTAAAAGAACTGTGGGTTGGTATCAGGCAGACCCTCCCGTGCCCCTGTGTCCTCCCTGGGGTCCCTGGACCCCCCTCAAGGACAACTTTGCTTTGCTGCCAAAGGTAGGGAAAGAGGAATTGCTTGATTGTTTTGAAGCATGAAGATAAATGGACTTACACTTACTTGTTCCTGGCAGAAAAACTCCAGAGATGGGAACTCTGGCAGGTTAGGGATGATGGAGATTATTGCTAATAAAAAAACCAAGGTGAATGTGGCTGATTGCTGCAGCCATGGTGCACACCAGGATTGGGTCTCCCTGCTGATTCATGAGTGGAGCTTCTCCTCGTTTGGTCAGGATAAATAACATCAGAATCGGGTCTGCTGTCTTCTGCATCTTAATAACCCCCTGCAATGGTGCTAAACCAGAGGCATGTAAGAAAAGCTGAGTACCATCCCCTCTGAAAGCAGCAATTGCAACGACACCGAGAACGCCTCTGAATTCATTCTTCAGAGTCACGGCTCAGAGGGTCCCTTTAATAACCAATGCTTCAAGACCAGTCACCCAAATAAATTAATGGAATAGTTTAGAAGAGCCACTACAAGGCATCTTGCCAAGACATATATGCTTTTTTATCAGTGAAATTGTCAAGAAAGGAACTTTCAGGATTAAGATTTTCAATTCCAGCCTGTATGAAAAAATAAATTGATTTTCACCAACTGAAGATACTTACTCTTGAGGCTTTAACATGTCTGTACAAGTGAAAATATATGTACACACATACAAACGCTCTCACACTCGTACTCCAAACTGCACATTAACCCTGGCATTTGTTCAGAGAGAGGCAGCATCCTTTGCAAGATATGAAGGATTTCTGGCATGATTTGTAGTGAAAGCTAGATGCTGTTCCTAAATTAATTGATCTGTGTTTATTCCTGTAACTCGATATGCACTGCCAGGGAATAAATAGCTTCTCAAAAGTTCTTTTCATTAAGTCAAGATCTGCCAGTAGGGTTGGTAAAGCTTTCTCTTCTGCTTCCCCTTTGCTTAGCTCAGCTGCCAAGGCAAAACCTTTGTGGGAGTGAGGGTGCTCGCTGTGGGGCTGCCCCAGAGATGGGACCCCCAGGGACCTTGTGCAGTGACTTGGGGGAAGGGGAGGAGTGAGTTCCTAATGAGCAGGAATGACTTTGCTTTTCCCAGGCATTTGACAGAGACTTCCCCAGGTGGGGGCTGGGAGAAGCTCTGGCTCTCCTGTATTTCTCTGGACACAAAGGACAAGGGGACAGAACACCCCACACCAGCATCTCACTGCTCCAGTAATGGAAATGCTTGTCAAACTTCCTGAGAATGCACCTCCAAACAACAATAGTCATAAAAAAGAAAAAGGAAAATACACTGCATCAATAAACCCTGCCAATTGCCTGTCAGAAGCCTTAAGAATGATTCTGATAGATAACGACATGAAACAATAAATACACCGTGTCCTTGATGATTTCAAAAAAACCAACACTGTTTCCTCTTATGCCCATATAAAACTTACTGGAAAGAGTAGTTAAAACACAGCAGTTAAAGTCTGCCTTTTCCTGATAGCTGTTGAAGGTTTATATTGCTTTTGGAAGGTAACACAACACATCTGACCGTGCCAAAGACAAAACTGCCTGCACCAGAAAGCAAAATAACCAGCAGCAACCTGCTACCCTGTGCAATGTTTTCATTCCCCAGAATTAGTAACCATCAAACCAAATTCTCCACGTTTCTCTGCCAATCTGTGGTGTTGGCCACTACAGCAAGCATGGAGATTCAGGCAGTATAGTGGCTCCTTAACCAAGAAAAGTTGAAGAATGTTGCTGGTTCTTGTCACTAAAATCCAGCCCATTGGCTTCTTTTAATTGGGACTGGCAATTAAACTGCTTTTTAAACCATTAGCTGTGTTTGTGACACTTTGGGACATATCTTTCCCTCTGAATTAGGGTGAGAGGAGGAGGAAAGACAGGGGGAGGCAGCCCCACTTCTGTAGCTCTGGTCTCCAAGCCAGGATGATCATTGCTTGGGTTAATGACTCCTCATTTCTATTCCTTTATTAATTCTCCCACTCTTTTTTTTGTTTTGTTTTGTTTTGGTTTGGTTTTTTGTTTTTTTGTACAGGATAGGTGTGGTTTTAAAAATCCTTAAAAAGTGTCTCAGTTTCTGTCCAGTTTGGAGGTAACAGTGAAATATGAATGCTCTGAGCATCCTCCTTCGCAGTGTTGGTAATTTCTGAAATTAATCATGCTTTAAAGAGGAGAAATAATTTAGTTTGATTCTGATGCATTGGTGATGTTACCTCACACTGGATTTCAGAGGTTAATAAAACTTGACTACACTAAGATGGAGACCTGAGGGACAAGCAAAATATTTCAGCTGTAAAAAATACTGGTGAGAGAGGGCATTTTGCAACATCTGTCCAGCTCTGGGTTTCTTTTGTTCTCTGTCCCTGGAGGTTGGCCAGGTTAGCCTCGAGGGCTCTGAGGAGCATTTCTTGCAGAGAAGGAAGGAGCTGCAATGGGTGAGACATGGAAACAGGGAAAATATCTTAAGGAACGTAAGGTTTCTCTGTAGGGCTTTACCATAACCTGTCCTGTCACACATAACACGTGCTTTGGTTCAGGGTGTCTGAGCCAATATTGGTTACAACTTCCCAAGGTGTAAAATCAATATGATTTTGTACTCGTGACTTCAGTTAGCATCAGGCTGAGGGGGATTTAGCCATGATGTGCATCCAGGTAAGCTAAACTGTCAGAGCCTTGGCAAGGAGGCTGAAACAGACTGCTCCAAGGAGAAGCAGCGGTGGCTCAGGAGGGGTTTTGTCTTTGGTTCTTTGTTCTCACTCCCGTTGGCCCGAGCACGTTCCAGCTCTGCCTGGAAGGTAGAAAGCCCTTGCCTGATCTCACCTTGAAGAAGGTCATAGTAGCTCCATCCTTCACTGCTCCATACTCTATTTTTGTCTGCTTTGCCAAGTCATCTGCCGAGTCGATGGGGGATTCCATCCTCTCCACTGTCAGGAAGGCAGCAAGGTTGGCCGTGTAGGACGAGATGATAATTAGGGTGAAGAACCACCATATGCCACCAATGATCCGTGTAGACAGTGCTTTGGGCATCAACTCAGAGCCTGGGGTGGGAGATGGGGAAGGAGAAGGGGGAAGAAGAAACAGAAGGAGAAAGGACTTGGTTTATATACAGACATACATACATGATATACACACATATAAAGAGAAAGGATTTGGTTTCACTGTCAAATAACAGCCACACAATTAAAGGCAACCGTTTCTGAGGTAAATTATCCAGACATCTTGCATGCAAGGAAACCAGTGGGGTTTTTTTAGCATTAGGAGAAAAAACCTTCCCTTTATTGGTGACCTTGGGTACAGTGCACAATTTCCAGGAAACATTCAGACTGAAGTAATTAACTAGGCTGCTTTTATGAGATTTAAATAGCAAGGCATTTATGAACTTTTGTGAGTGTTTTGTTCTGCTATTTAAAAAGTGCTTTGCTTTTCAAAGGACTCACTCTAGGGAGTGTGTTCAAATACACAATGTTTAAAAAAAAATCAAACAGTGAGAGAAAGGAACTATCAGGGTCCAGTACTTTGAATACTGGTTAGAAGTAGGGAAGCAGGAGATGTTACAGCATAAAAGGTGTAAGAGGTCTGGAATGACTTTTATTGAGCAGACATGAAGGACTAAATGGGTTGTGCTATTTTAGTAATAGCCCAAGACACCTTTTAAAGACAGAAAAGAGCTTTGGATTTAAAACAACTGTGTTCAGAGCATAGATCCAGCCTGGAATTTGCAACAAAGGTTGGGCTTTGCAAAGCAATTTTAGGCAGTGTGGCCCCAAAGCATAGCATGGAGTGCAGACTTTCTCCTATCTGAGTGGAGCCAGGAGGCACCAGGAAGCAAAGGAGCCTTGGATATTGAGGGCTGCTTTGGTTCTCCTCAAGAACCTGACTCTTTCCCATTCCATCTCTTGCTCTTTGATGCATGGGATGCTGTGACATCAGTGTCCTTTGAAATATTTTTCTCCTTAGATGCAGAACAGAGTTAAAAAGAATACAGCTCTTTTCATTTGCCAGCATCTGATAGGAGGATGATTCACCCTGCAAAATCCTCTTGCTGGGAACTGTCACTGTCCATCAGGGCAGCTGAGATCTGGGCAGAATCTCTGTTACAGGCTGGAGCAGGAGCACAGAGCACTCTGCCAGGCTGATGCTGTGGTTCCTTTGCTCTCTGGGTATAACTCCTGATACATGGTAAATTAAAGCATGACGAATGTTTGACATTTTCCACTTATTTCTATTCCTGGATTTTCTGCAATTAGATCACAGCAGAATTTCGTTCCCGATTCAGAGATGCTCACAAGCTCCCCCTCTGCTGTCTTCCTAACAGATTTACTTTATTTGTTCCATCTCTATATATTCCGTTTGCTCTGTTCCATCCACATCCATCAATGTAATCCCATCCACATCCCCTAAGCTCATTGTGCTGTCTTACCCCAATAACACTGTTATGGTTTGGTCTCTCCCCCTGCAGCTCCAGTGGGTCCTGGGGCAGAGCTGCCTCCCCTCTCCTGCCCCCACTGCCCCTCACCAGGAGACCCAGAGATAAGTGCTTCAGATATTTTATCTTGTTCATCTCACAAAAAAAAATTCAACTGTAAAAAGCAGTGGTGAAAAGCTCGTGTAGGGAGGGGGACAGTGCTGTACCTTGCTGCATCAGTGCTCCCATCCCAAACCAGAAGCTGTTCAAGAGGGTGAAGTTGTTCTCCACGATGTCTGATCCTGGGTTGCAGGGGTGAGCATCATACCACTCGTATGGGCTGAACCTGCACGGGGAAAGTGACATCGGGTTAGTGGGGATGTGGCCTGAAGGACCCTTACTGCCTGTGGGGGACATCTCCATGGATAACGCTGTAGTTCTGGGGGAAAACCAAGGAAATTTTCTGTGATCATCTCTCTGCAAATCCTGCCTAAGCCCAGCTGGCAAGCACTGCTGTGAATGTAGCTCTTTTAGCCAGGATCTGGGGAACGTGCTCAATGGGAGAGATGCTAGTACTTTTAAAGCTGTTTACATTTTCTAAGAGTACCAAATTTTGCTGAGATTAAAAACATAATTGGTATAATTGCTTTTGAACCTGCCATTATCATCTCCCATCAGCTGCCCCCCCAGCTGGAGCCAGAATAATTGGGGCTGCTGAGGGCTTCCCTCTTCCCCAGGTGCAGAGAGGGGTCTGAGAAATATTTCATCCAAAACCAGGATGATTTTCTTGTCTCATCTTGGCCTTTTTGGCAGGGAAACAGGGGAACCTTTCAAAGGTTTGAAGATCTATCACAAAAGACTTCAGAGTCTCAATTAGCCCTCCAGGGAAATTTCTTATGGATGACCCAGTCCTTGTGGCAATTAGGATGAGTATTAATCCCACCCACCTTGTTGAGCACCCAGAGGTAATTAGCTGCAATACGAAGGCTCTGTGAGCCTGTGGATGGGTGACACTTCCAAGCTGCCAGCTGCACAGCCCACGTCCAACCTCCCACCAGAGTGACCAGACAAATTACCCCCATGAAGGCTGATAAATTGCTGGTGTTTATGGCTCTTTTGGGGCTGGGCTGCTTAGGAGCAGAAGTTCCATCAATAACTAAAAGAGACTGATTAAAAGGGGAGATGGATCAAACACAGCCTTTGCTTGCCTCTAAATAGTCCCTAAGTCGGTTTAAAGTGGCATTGACCTATGATTATAGCACCAGCAGAGGACTCTGGTGCCTAGTTCAGGAGACTCATGGCTCAGAATTAAGGGTTTGCTATTTGGACTGTGGTGTTCTCCTGAGAATTGAATTTAGGAGCCTTGCTGGGGTCAGAAGCAGATGCTGTTTCAGTTACTTCTGAAGGCAGTAAATATTTTCTACGTGAAATTTCTTGTTCTTCGTCTCTATGTGTTAAAAGATCATTCCTGCAGAAGCTTAATTACACCAAATATTTGGTGTTATTTAGAAGAACAGGAAGACAGAAGAAATGTCAGGAGCAAAACATGCAAAAGAAACTGTAATTGCAGTATTTTGTGAGTTCATTTTCAGCCAAGAAGTAGCTTGATATGGAAAAACTCTTGTATTAGATGATAACTGCTGTGACATAAAGTATGAACAAAACAGGAGATGGAAGCAAAGTTTAGGTTTTCATCCCTCAGTGCTTGACATGCTGCTCTCTGAGCAGAGCATCTGGATTTTCCTGTCTGTACAAAGTGGCTTCTGAGGTGTTTCCTTCAACCTTTCCTTAATATTTACTGCAATGGATTTCAGGGGCAGGTACAATTTGCACACCTAATGTGCTCTGACAGTGCGAGCTGGACAATTCGGGCTGGATTTGGCCATTATATGAGTTGGGAAAAGTAAACTCATAAATGTAGAGTTGTATTTGGATTGCCATTGCAAGCCACAGAAGCAGGCTCAGACTTTGTGGCAGCAGAGCCCACCCAGCTGTGTTCTGCATGGCTGGCAGAGACAGTGAAGGATTTCTATCAGTCTTCACAATATTTTTCCTTTTTGTAATTACTTTGGGTTCATTTTCCCAGATGAGTATCTTCCTGCTGGGCCTGTCTTTTTCTCTCTCTGACACAAAGCAAAACTGCTGAGGGTCACATCCTGCCCTGCTGGGGTCCCCAGGAGCCCTCCCAGGGCTCCAACTGGGGCAGGATGATGTTGGCCATGGTGCTGTGCTGACTGTGCTGCCAGCCCTGAAGGGCAGAGCTGGGAGGAAGGTGATGTCTGCATGGCACCACGACTTCTGTCCCCATCTCAAATAGTGCAGCAATGACACCAGCTCCATCCCTCTGCCCCTCAGCCCTGCTTGCTCAGAGCAGCTCTGTGCTTTTTGTGAAATTGCAGGTAAAATCTTGAACATGGGGATCCATCCATGTCCCCTGAGAGTGAGGTGCAGCCTCTCCAGCTCTGCACCTCTGCAAGGGAAGGATGAGATGCTGGAGCTGCCTCGCCAGCCCAGATGGTTTGGAGCAGTAATGCTGTCTGCTGAGCTGAGTTTGCTTTGACAACTGCTGTTATGTATAATTAGGATATTACCAAGTAAACTCAGGAAATCATCTCTAAATGCTTCCGTGGACCTGAGGGATGTTGAAAATTGCAGATTTCTTGTAACGTGGGGGTTAGTGGGTTCTGGTCGCTGGGGTTTTGTGTTTTGTTTTTACTTTGCCTGTCTGATTGCTGTCCTTGGGTCAGGTAGAATCTGGTTTATGAAGGGTGTTCTGAGGAAAGCACAACAGCCCCTGGGGAATGGGGTCTGGACAAGCCCCAGCTCAAGGTCTGGGGTCAGCAGGGAGGGTTCTGAAGGTATCACTGGCACAACTTGAACTGGAAGAAGTGAGAAATGAGTGTCTGACTGCAGGTTGTGCTCAGGGAACTTAGGAACTGGGCATGGTGCTCACATGAGGTATTTACAAAACCTGTGGGGGATGTGCCTGGCTGGGCAGGACAGGGAGGCAAAAGCTCTGGTTGGGTTTGGAAAGATGGAATCATGTCTTGAGAACTGCCCTGGACTGTACATCTCATAAAAAGACACAGTGAAAATAATAATGTATGCAAATATATGCAAATTCTGCTGGTTTTAAATGTAGAGGTTTAAAACATGCTAATTAGATGCATATTAATTTTGTAAACAGACAGATTGTCTGATCAGTAGCAACGGGTTCTCTGTTCTTTGGATACAGGGAAGAGCTTGTGGGAGCTTTAGGGGAGGCTGCAGAGACAGGAGGTGAAAATGGTGTGGGACAGGGGAACTTTGTGTCCAGGACACAGAGGAGAGGTTGGGCTTCTCCCTGGGGAAGGTGGCTGAGAAGCAACCTAACAGGAGTCTGAGTGGTGAATGATACAGAGCAGAAAAATCCCCCACTGTTATACCAGGCAGGTAAAATTCGTTTGCACTGGAAGTTTACTAAACCAAGTAAGAGCAAAAGAGGCTTACAGGTTTATGTTAATAAAGCAAACAAACACAAGCATGGTAAAGCAGTGCAAAGGGTGTAACGTGCTAGCAAAGAAGGGAACAAATTTCCCCTGGGGGCAGCTCAGCTTTGGTTTTCCCCATGGGGTTTGCATCACCTCTACAACCTCTGGGACACAGCTCCAAAACCAGCCAGGGGAGGGGAGCCCAGCAGCAGTGAGCAACCCCATGCCAAGAGAGCAGCCTGCCTTGGCCAGGGGAAAAGTCATTTATGACAGAGGTTTCATGCTGCAGCTCCTGTTGGGGGGTCAGATCCTGGGTGTGGGGATGGGACCTCCCTGCCTGGCAGCTGATGGGGCACGATGGCAGCCAGGCAGGGTGGCACCGGGTCCCTTACCTGGCTATGACAAAGAGGACACAGCTGACCCCCAGGTAGGCGAGGAGGATGTACATCCAGATGTCAGGGGAGAGGGGGTTGAGGAAGGAGAAGACGCTGGGGTTGGTGCCGTTGGGCTTCCTGTACAAGATGCTGACCCCCAGGGTCATGAAGGGCTTGGAGAAGTCGATGGCTTTCTCCCGAACGTGGGTGATGGTGAGAGGAGCAACAGCCAGATCAGCTTTCTGTGCACGAGAGAGGGAGAGAGGGAGAGCAAATGTTACACACCAGGCATTTCCATCCCCTCGGAAGCACCCAGAGCCCTCACGCTGCTGTTAGGAGTCAGCAACCATACGCAGCCTTTTTGTGGGTTAAGAGCTGAGTCCATTCCCTCTCAGTAAACGTTCATTCAGGTTCTTAAAAAAGCCTTCAGTAAATCCATCCGAGGCTACCTCAGTGTCAGCTGCCTTGCTTGGGTCTGCAAATCACTCCTGGGTATCGTTGGCTTCAGAGGAAATGCAGGCACATAAATGAGGTTTCTGAAGTTGCAGAGTCCCTCCCCCCTGCCAGGTGCCTGGCATACCCGTGCAGGATTTATTTAACATCTGGTTCTGAAAATTAAAATTCTGAATTAACCATGAGTGATAATTACCTAGAGATATAGTGGATTTGTCATTACCTGCAAACTTTAAATCAGTATTAGCTGCCTTGCTAGAACATGCTTTACTCCAGCAGAAACTGGGTTCACTGTAGAAATTGGTGAAGATTTCTGGCCCAGGCTGGGGAAGAAAATAGACTAATGATCTCATTTGACCTTGCAAATCTGTGATGAGTGCCAGTGGAATATTTTTAAATATAGGAATCTGTGCCTTTTTCTATAAGAAGAGTTTCTACATTAGCTTTTATCCATTATATACATACACATGTCTGTGTGTGAAAGTCTCTTCTCCCCAGAACATAGCTTTAATGGTCCTGAACAGAGGGGTTTCAGGAATTCTTTAACAAGGGTAAAAATATATATATATATTTTTCTAATATAGCTCTTTAGCCAAGCCCTGGTTTGTTCCCTTTCCTTGTCACTTCCCAAATAGAAATACATTTCTGCCGCAAGGCAGAAATGGCAAAAAAAAATGCAGCATTTTCCATCCTCTGTTACTTTTGTGGGGGTGTCCTGGCTCAACAGGGAAACCCAAAGAAGGTACTGAAGGATTTGGCCATGGGTTTTTCTGAAGGGGGAAACATAAGCAGTTTTGTGGTCAGTGCTCACTTGCAACTGCCTGCCTGAAAAGTCCCAAAGCCAAATTTGTCAAAATGATGTAGTGAGCCAAAGAACCACTTGGAGTTCTATGCTTTACCACAGAAAACAGAGAGAAATTTGCATGGATGCCCAAGGATTAAAATGCTTTTAGTGCAGAAATTAAATTTTACTCTGTCATTTCAGCAGCTCCTGTGTTTTGATCACAGCCCCGTGTCCTTGGCACCCACAGGCAGGTGTTAGGGAGCCCATTCTGGTGTCCTGAGCTGCACTTCAATATCCTTTTTATCAATGCAGATTTTTCTGAAGGTGGCCTCTAATTAAGGGTTTGCTGACTGAGAGGATCTAAATCCAACCCCACTGAGGGTGAAGCTTTCATTTGTTGTGCTCTGACATTACAAACTGAGAAGTCAATTATCAGGCCCTGACTGCTTCCTCCCCTCAGCCCCAAGTTTTATGCTGCTGCAGAGGAAGATGGGTTTTATTAAAAATGAGGAATTATAGCTACTGCCAGTTGCTTAAAGGCCCCTGTCCAGCAAAACCACTTAAGCACACGTTCCTGTTTTACTGGAGCTTGCACGCCTTCCAAGTCTTATGTATATTCCTAAGTGTTCTGCTGAATTGAGGCCAAAAAGATGAATTTTGCCAAGACATCTACACACCAAGTGCAGACACTTCTCTAACACACCCAGAAGGGTTTGATCTCCTTATTCCCCCACTCTTACAGCCTTTGCACTTGGCTGGAACTGACTGGAGTTCAGGGGGTGCTCAGTGGATGGCGGATGGTATTCTCTGCAGAGATATTTGGCTTTTATCAGAAAATGCTGAGCTTTATCTTCAAGTTCTCAGCTATCACTGGAACAGAGCCTGTAGGTCAAAGCAGCTTTTGCAGAGCCATGGTCACTGTGGAACTCCTGCAGCATCCCAGTGCTGCCAGAGGGTCACAGCACAGCTCACAAACAGCATAAGCACCCAGATAAATATTTATTGAAGAAATTAAGCTGCCTCTGTGCCTATTTTGCCAGTCTGAGTCGGGTATTTACATAAACTAATCACGTGTGTGTTGCCCCAGAGACAGGTAAATAGTGCATACTTTCCTTATTTGTTATTCCAGTGTCTGTCTGGCAGCATCCACACTTTCCTCCTTCAGCCTCTGCTGAGTGCAGGAACATTAATGGGAATGTGGCAGTGTGGTATAGTGTGTATTTCTACCAGAATTTACTGTCAATAAATGCCCATTTATTGTGAAAGTGTTGAATCAGCTGTCATAAATCGTCCCTAAGGACAAATATTACATCTTCTCTATAGTTACCATTGGCAGGGATTTCCATTAGAAACCCTATTATTTTCCATATCTTTTTTATTCCCACATGAAGTTTCAGATTGAATGGAAATTTGATATGCACTGTCTCAGCAGAAGATGAGTTTTATTTGTGAATAAGTTTGTGCAAAATGTCCAGAACAACTCATTTTGCTGGTTTTATGTGACTCTACCCACAAACAATAGGGAAGATTTGCAGGCATTCGTTTGCTGGACAACTAGAATGTATAAATCAGAATGGATGGGCCACAATGCACAGGGAATTTTTGCCTGTACCAGTAATAATTTCCATGAATAAACTTCATTGGCGGTTCACTACTGATGAGAGGAGGAGATCTGAAAGTTGACAGGTTCCCCAGGCACTTTCTGGGTGCCCCCAAACCTCTCCCAGTGCCAGGGATGTGGGTGAATTCAGTTTTTATCCCATCTGATTGTGGCTTCCCTGGGGGGTGACCATGGAGTGACAAGAAGCAACCAGGAGCAGTGAGGAAGGAGCCTGGTTCTCCACAGAATGGACTGAACTCCTCCCAGCCAGGATTTTTGGGGTGCTGAAGGCTGAGCAGCAGCTGAAGGGCACAGGGAAGGGTTTTTTGCTCCTGGCTGCATGAGGCTGTCTTCTCCAGGTCTGCTAAATGGGGGCCTGGAAGACAGGGTCATGTTGTGAGCTGCTCTGACTGTTGTTGCTTTTCCTGTTTATGCTTAAGGCCAGACTAGAAAAAAAGCAATTTTACAAAGGATCATAGCCTAAGGCATTACTGCCTGTGGCCAGGCACGGCTGGATCAGAGAGAACAGGGGAAGGAGGATGATGTGTGACTCCAAAACAAACCAGGAGAGCTCCCAAACAGCCCATCCTCCATCACCTGCTCTAGGAGTTACACCTTGCAGGGGAGGTACCAGCATCCCTGACACACCGTGGGTCCCACCTGCCCAGCACCCATGCCCTGTGTCACCCTGAGCCACAGGCTGCCCCTTGCTTTGCCATCTCCTTCTCCCTGCATTTCAGCCTCGGATCAGGTTATTCCTGATCATTTACACCTGAATGATCCCAATTCTTCCATGAGAATAAGCCAGCCCAGATATCAAACTCGCTGTGTGGGCAGCCCTGTTTTCATCACTACAACTTTGTTTGAATGCTGTCTCCAACACTTTTCCTACTAGGTGTGAAATAAGGGTGAACTTCCCCATTCCTTGATTTGAGGATGCTTTGCTGCTGAGGAAGGGCCCCATCTGGTTGCAGTTTCACTTTTTAACGTTTTACATAAACACTGTTATAAAAGGCAATGACATTCAGATAAAGAAAATAATGGCTTCATATGGGGTTTGGGCAATGGTTATAAATCACTCCAAGGCGTGCACCCAACCACATCTGTTAGAAAGCAGAGTTCAAACTTGATGACACAGTGAAACTTGCACAAAGTGGAGATTTGGTCCTTTGTTCTTGCCGTGTGTTAAATTTGTTTTTAAATAGCCAGGAAATACTCAAATGTAGATTGACCATGAGTTTAGGGTTACTCAGGGTGGCTCTTCCCCATACCTGCTTGGTGGTCTTTCTCTTTTAGCTGACCACAGCTTTGGGAATGAGAGCTCTGCAACACACTGCAGGGCACTGGAAGTGATGTGGGTAGGACAGAAGGACAGTCTGGTTACTGTTGCCTCTACCTAATTTCCTGCTTTGGAGCAATTTAATTTTTCTGAGCCCTGTGCTCCAGGTGTGAGAGCCACAGAGCCTGCTCCCAGGTGCAGGACTGAGGAATTGTGTCCTGGAGCTTCACAGCCCGTGCTCTGCATCTCTTCCCATCCATCTACCCAACAGGGGCAGAGCACTGGGATGCCAAGTGTCACTTGTCTTACCTTGGCAAGGCTGTTGTGTAAGAGGCTACGAAATCTGTATTTTGAGCTGTACGGAGCTTTCTGGAGGCTCAAATAGCACGGCAGGTTTGCACAGCCTGTGGCATATTCCCCCAGGGGACAGAGTGTCCCCCCAGGGCTGTCCTTGTGTGCCCTTCCCGGGAAGGACTGCAGCACTCTGCACACTGAGCAGCACTTTGTCCCTAGAAGGGACATAATCATTATCATCTGCATTTAGAGATGGAGGAAGTATTGCACAGAAACAACTTGTCCAATGTCGTTTAGGGCAGAGAAGCCAAATCCAGACACATAACCTGAGTCCCTGAGCCCCAGCTCCTGCCTGGCAGTGCTGGTATCTGCTCAGCAAAGCTCATTTACTGGAGTGATTCACCCAGCAAATAACTTTCTGCTCACATGAACTGTCAGAGCATCGCAGCTGCTACCTACGTGGCATGACTTTTGTCTCTCTTCTGCTTAGGCAATGGTTTCAAAACGTCGCCAGGAACACCAGCAGTGGGCCAAGGCTGCTGGATGCTCGAGCAGGGAATGCAGGAGGGAGCTGTGCTCCAGCTCTAGGTCAGCTCCCACTGCTCCCTGGGCTGCTGAAATCAGAGATTGATTTTTATCCTGATCTTCCCTTCCGGAGACCTTTTCTGGGAATGAGAGATTCATAAGAACACCAGCGTTCCTCACCTTCCTAACTGGGCTTCGGGGATCACAGGATGTGCTGGAGGCAAAATATCTAATTAGGAATCTGAGGTGAGCTTTCAGACTAGGGGACTTTTTGGTGGCTGTGAGAGCAAAGCTGCCACATCAGTTTCACTTGTGTTTACTGGGCTTTTAGAAGGGGCTGGGGATGGAAAAGCTCTGCTGCAAGAGGGAGCTCCGTGTCCCCAAGAGGCTTTAGAAAACAAGCTGCACTTATAAAAAACTAGATATTAAACTGTCCCCTGTGGCAGCCCAGCAGGAAGGGTCTGTGTCCAAAGCCAGGGAGCCTGTTTCTGTACTGTGAGAATGTCCACTGTCAGAAACTCAGAACGAATATTTGGAAGACCGAGGCTAAGAGATTCTCTTCTGACAAACCACGCCGCATGGCAAGGCCAGAACCTTCCTGAGGGTGCCCTGAGCCAGCACTGGGGACACATCCCACCTTGGGCACAGCCACCCCCTCACCCTCGTGTGTCACTCACGTGGTCAATGAGCTCCTTGATCATGCCATTCCACTGCCCCTTCTCATCCTGTGCCCCATACTTCCCGTCCTCCACCAGGCGGATCTCGTAGCTGAAGCCCAGGATGATGGAAAGCTCCTTCAGGAGGTCGATGCAGTAGCCCTCAAAACGATCATTCCCAAACAAGGCCGTGTCGGATTTACGGAACATGACAAAGGGCTCTTCCTGCACGTGGGGAGGCAAAAAGTTCCCCATTAAGGGTCAGATGGGGTCCCAGCTCCCACCAGGGCAGGAGCATCCCCGGGGTCAGCCCCAGCCACGCGGCTCTGGCTCTCCCAGCAGGGCTGGCACTGAGACACGTTGGGAATAAATTAACTTTGCACAGCACACCAGCTAATTAGCAACCTTGTTTACCCCACAAAATTTAATTTTGTCTCTTCCGAGCAGCCAACTGTTTTCCATTTGGTAGGATTTCAGGGAGAAAAATAACCATTTCATGCTCTGGAAATTATGAGTGTTGAAAAACAATAGCAGTGGGGAGGACAAAGTCAGCCCCGAGCCCTGCTCAGCAGCAGCTCCATGGATCCTCACAGGGTCCCTGTCCTTCCCTGCAGCCAGCAAGAGGCTGGAGGGGTAAATCCAGGGTGAGGGAGCTGTGCCTGGCTGGGGCAGCCCTACACAGCCCCCAATGCAGCTCACCTGCCTCTTGGCCTGCACTAGCTGATGGATACGGGTCCCTGTCTCTGCCATCTGCTCTAGTTGGGGCTATATGGGAAGGTTTTGGGGTGTCTTCAATCCCAGCACCTGTGCTGTGAGACCTCTGCCACCCCCTCGCTGTCCCTCAGCTCTGGGCAGGGGGGCACAAGGGAGCACTTGGAGAAAGCAAGGCTGAAAACATCAAGAGTTCAGCTTGGCAGGAGCAGCTCCGTCAAATCCTGCTCTCCCTGGCCACCCCCTCAGCTTTCTCCTTTGGAATTAGTTCTTTGTCTGGGAATCTGCTGAATCTATGGATTCAGATATAAATACAGTGGCTCCAGAGCAGCCATAAAGCACTATTAATTTGGGGAAGTGCTGTAGGGATTACATACATATTTAACAGCCCAAACACTGAACATTAGGGCGACGCTTGCTTCAGTAATGCATCTCCAGGTCTCAAACATTTCCTAGGGGGTAATTCTGAACTCTGTGAACCACTTATTCACGGACTATTTCACAATTTATTACTGAAAATGGCCAGACATCCAATTCACAAGCTCTCTCAGTTTGCTAATCGATTTCTCAGTGAAGGTGCCCTCAATTTCATAACTTCACAGTTCCCATATTGCTTGGGGAGAGTGGCACTGGCTGCCGGGGTAATATTTCTCTTCCAACAAGTCACTGCAATATGAGCAAAAGGGGAAAAAATAACCTTTCACGCTTTTCCTTTGAAATGTTCCTCCTGTGGCTTTTCTACAACTGTTTACACCGGTGTGGAAGTACGAGGGGGTGTCACAAATGCAAATAAAATTTAGGGTTGTGTTTTCTTTTTTAGAATCAACTATATGACAATGCAATTATTGCGGAGCTTGAGCCTAAGCACATTCCTTCCTCTTGCAAGCTAGGGAATTGCAGGACTGATATTCCAGTCCTGAACTTATCTGCTGTCCCATCCTGTGTGCTGCAGTGTGTCAGGAGGGGTGGCTGATTCGTCAGGAGATGTGCAGCAGTGTCTCTATTTGCCTCACATCCTTTCTGCCTCCACTTTGCTAACCTCTTGCAGGGTGGTACAAGACCTTTGGTTCCATCTTTTTTCTGCCCTAAGCCAAGCCTTCCCTCTCTCTGTTCTCCTCTGGGCACTTTCTTTGTCTTATTCCTTCACAGAACCCAGCCCGAGGGGCTCTGTGCTGCTGCTGAGATTTCTGGAGGGATTAACAGGTCTGTGCTGGGTGCTGTGGGTTTTCAGAGATATCCCTGAGGTTTGTGGGTGGAGGAAAAAGACAGGCTTGAAATCTCCTACCAGGACTGTGGTGACAATCAGAGATCTGTTGCTCAGTGAGTCCGTGACGTTCGGCCCTCGTCCTTTGGAAATTTCTGTGATGTTCAAACCATCAGAAGGACTCCAGGCTCCAACCTGAAACAAAGGAAACAAATGAACATGTGAACATCTGCCTTACATTCTGCACTTACTCTCAGCATCCTACGGGCCTGGAAAACAGAGCTCGCTGCTTTCATCTACAGTGAACAGAAGCAAAGCTGAAATTAACATTTTTTATCACCTAAGTAGCAGGCTTCCAAGTCCCTGGTAGGGACCATTCCTATCCTCTGCACTGTGCAAACCCCTGCAGGGAAGTTCATTGCTCCTGGTAGCAAACCTGGAGCAGGGAATGGCAGCAGACTTGCTGCAGTCATACTCAGCTATGGTTCTCATCAATTTGAGGTGCTCTGTTTTTCTCAAGCTGTCGATTTTAAGAAATTATTAGACTTTGCAGAAGTCTATTGATCCAGAAATAGCAAAACGTGTCTCTATTTAAGAGAAGTCATCTGGGCAACTCTAAGCCTGTTAACCTGATCTCCACAGTGCAGGGAGGCTTTGGAACAAACTTTGAAGGCAGGACTGGCTAAAGGACTGTGACAGTGAGATAAAGTGTCAGGAAAGCTGGAGGAATATGGATTGCTGCCAGCAAAGAGAGCAGGGTGGCCACATAGCCAGCCTGACAGGGAGAAAAGACAAAAACCCCACCTGGAAATAGGAACAGAATAATCTATCTGTAGGGTCAAACTGTGAGATGGAACTCAGAAACAAAAAGCAGACAGCTCAAACCCACTGGGGAGCCAGGCACTTCCAATATTTTATTTATTACTATTTTAAGATTCTTCAACCTCTTCAGCAGTCCAAGGAGAGAACTTGGTTTTACTGCATCCCCAAAAAGAGACTTTGTAATGAGCAATGCTGCCTGGCGAAAAATGTCATAAATTCTAGAAGAGTTTCCATGAACTTTGTGAAAGGCTTTAAATATTTCAGGTAAAACCTAAGCAGTTCCCTGTATCTCCCTTCGATCACACAACAGCTGCAGTGTCAAAAGATGATTATTGTGCATGAGAAAAGAGAAGCAAGCCTAAGAGGCCCTTGCTAGCAGTGTTGCAGGCTCAGCTAACTGTGTCTTGCTAAGTTTCCTTTAAGAAAATTAAATACATGGCACTTAAAACTAAATTAATCAGTTTAAAATATTAAAACAGGAAAGAAAAAGAAAAAAAGTGTATTAAGAGAACTGTGCAAGTCAGATAGTCAAACTACATGTAATTAGGTTTAGTTAATACTCCTGTAATCCCTGGAACATCCAGGAGGTATAAGGATCAGGAGCTCAATCCTAAAGCTCAACAAACATAAGCTATTATACATAAAGCACAATCCGTATGAGATTTGTTTGTAGTTTGGTGTTTTGTTATTTCAGATTAACTATTGACAGAAACCTAGCTTCAACAGAGATTTGACATTGATACTTTAAAACCCCTCCAGAGCTGACAAGAAGCTTTCAAAAAGAAAAAAAAAAATAGTGGGGACTGTGAAATCTCTGAATTGTTGGAGACAAAAGTTGAACGGCTGAACAGAGAATGCATCAAGGTTTGGCAGCTTCCTATGGGCTTTATGTGACACACAATAGCAATAAATACAGCTGGTGCCAGCTCCTCTCCAATACACCTGAGGAGTATTAGTTTGACAGATAGATATTGTGGTTGTACTTAAACATTTAGATTCACATGGTATCCAACCACTCACACTTCTTCCTATTATTCTACCCACACAGCTCTCTGGCAGTCCAGTGCTGTCCCTGTACTCCAGAAGGATGTATTGGGGTTTTTCAGTTTAGATGATAAACAAAATATTTTGGAAAAAAAAGAAGTCAAGCTAGGAGAAGCATCCTGTGAGAAGGAGGCATCTTCCCCTGCTCCTCTCCTGCCTCCTGCCCCTGCACGCTCAGCTGATGGCAGCAGAGGCTGAAGGTCATTGGGTTTATTTGAAATGTTTTCCTTGTTCTGTATTTGACACTGCAAAATACCCACTAGGAGAGTGCTGTGGTGACCTTGAGATTATTTTTACACGAAGCAAAGAACTAGTGCCCTGGTGTGAAAGGATGGCAAGGATTCCGTTCAAAGCGAAGGCAAAACAAACTGTAAAAAAGGGGGATGGAGGAGTTAAGGGTCCTGGGGAGCTTCACTGTGCAAGATCCGTCTCCTCCAAGCAGGGAGGTTGATCAAACTCCTGCCTCCTGCCTTGGGGCTGTCTACCTGCTCCTGATTAATTCCCCGGCCGGAACCAAGGAGTCATCTGTGTGAGCTGGCTGCTTGCTCCATGGTTAATTGAAAACTCCCTCTCTCTGCTCGGGGCTGACACTTCCCGTGGTACCAGAACCTGTCCCCATGCCCAAAGGTTCCAGGGCTCATCCCTGTCTGCCAGCAGGCACCTTGTGTATGTCGAAAAGCAGCAGACTCTGCTCTAGAAAGGCATTTGCTGTCCAGCAGCCAATTTTCTCCTGTCCGTCTGCAGGATGGCTTCAGCAAAAAGGGGGACTCAGAATTCCCTGCAGAGGGTTGGGCTTTGGGAGCCCTCCCAGCCTGGCAGGAAGCCTGAGGAGGGCAGAGCCCTGGGCAGGGCTGGGGTTCCTATCAGCTGTCCCCTTGGTTCACTCTGCTGCTCTCTTTTGTTTTAAATGACCTGATCTCACCTTGAAACCTGGGTTCTAGGAGCTTTAGTTCTTTCCACGTTGCCTTTTTTTTTTTTTTTTTTTCATTGAAGAATAGGACACGAAAGTCCCATGAGCAACTGAGAATCAGATTTGCACAGCAGCATCGTATTTCTTAGAGGAGATGCTTAGAGGAGATTTGCACTAATTAGGAGGATCTGAGGCTGTGGCCTTTGTGATGGCCTCCTCTGGGTGGCCAGGCAAACACGGCCACCAAGTGGGACCCCTCCAGCCAGCCTGGCAAAAGCACACGTTGCTTTTTTTCTTGTTGTCCCTAAGCTAACACAGAGAAGAAATAAACAAGAATACGCATGGCATCCTCCTCCAAAATCTAAGCTGTAATAAGCTGGTGCCATTTCAAAGCCTCAGGCAATTTTCATTGTGGGAAATCATACTGAGATGATGCTTTCAAGAGCTGTTGCTTCCTCAGGGGAAAAATAGCATTTTGTGAGGAAGATGGGAGGTGAGACAGGCTTTACTCCTGCCACCTTTGGCCTGGGCAAGGAAAGGTTAATGGCTGCTCAGAAAGTTTCTTCTGCTCCCATTATCCCAGGAAAGTGCCACAAGCACTTCTGCAGCTGGTAGCTCTAATCCCACACACTGTCTTCAGGGTAGTGAGTCATGGTTGAGACATGGAAAAGGATCTGAGAAATCCCACAAAGTAAATATCCTTTTATAGAAAACCCAGAAAACCTGGAAACAATACAACCAGCAGCCAGTTTCTGTGTTGCCTGAATATCAGAGTTTGGCTTAGCCATATGGAGATGAGACAAACCCTGCCTACCTTTTCAAGACCATCTTCTTTGAGGCTGATGATATCCAAATCAAAATCTGTGCGCAAACCACTGGTTTTATTAAAGACAATCCGTCCTGTTAATCCTTCCCATTGGGCCTGTGGAAGGGAGAAAAAGTAGCAGGGCTGTTACTTGGTATTGTAAATAATCTTTTGCCCTCCACTCTATGTTCTTTTGATCAGTCCTTATACTGGTTCTCTCTCCCCACAGAGCATGATTAATTAATAATCACCTCTGTCACTGCTCAGACTGCAGATGGAGCCGGAAATTTTCTTAACTCTCTTGCAGTCCTTGCTACAATTTTTGTTTGCACCTTTTGTGTTCACCAGCTGTTGTGGGACATGATGACTCAGTAGAAAACTGCTTGCATTTATCATGGCATCCTTGTGTGCTGCATTTATCCTTGTAGTACTGATAAATGCCAGGCTGCAGGGAGCCCGGCTTTGGGACTCCAGTCAAGTTCATAAATAAACCTTTTTTTGCGTGAACGTGGTGATGCTTCCAAGGTGTGTGGAAGCAAATATGTTCTAAATGCTTCCCTCCCTCCTTTCAGATGAAAAGTGGAGCAGAAGAGGCTGTGTTGCTGTGGAAGAGGCAGGGGGATCTGGTTGGTGTGTGCTGTGCCCTGGGTCAGGTTTTGGCAGCGTGGGCACAGGGCAGGTGCCCAGAGGGGCCAGGGAAGCCCCAATCCTGCAGATTGTCAAAGCTTGATGGGATGAGGTCCTGCACAGCCTGGTCTGATTTGGGAGCAAGTTTTGCTCAGAGCAGGAACTGAGGGTAAAGAGACCCAGCTTCATTTCAACCACAACCATGCTACGATGCTGCTTGTTTTCCACCGCCCAGCAGACTGAATCTCTCTGATTTTGGAAGCGAAAGAGCCCCAAGTGTCAGGCACAAGCTGTGTTAGCAGAAGAGGTGCTAAAGGACAGCAGGTACAGGGTGCCAGCTCTGCCAGGGATGCTGCAGGGATGTGCTGTGAGCACCTGGCCCGGGGTGGATGGGCCCACAGGAGTGGGGGCTCTGGCATCCTTCCCTGCCCCGCAGTCTCATCTCAGTTGGGATGGGGGCTCCCTACCCTGAGCCCCCCCCCCTCGACGTGAATCTGCTCCCTCTGTGGGAGCCCCTTTGGATGGACAGGTGGGGTGACACCCCGAGTGACACCTCTGCAGCCATCCAGTGGCACCGGGGCTGCAAGCCGGGCATGCCCAGGGGGGTCAGGCACCCTCCCTGCCCTGCTTTGTCTTTATGTGGTTGAGAGGGAGCAATTCCTGCGTGTTCTGCTGGCGATGGGGAGGAAACTTATCCCTGCAAGGAGCTGACACTCTGCCAGGAAGGGAAACAACAGGCAGGCACCGGAGTGTGCGGCTCAGGGTAATTTGCAAAAGGAGCCAACCAAACAAATTATTTACAGGCTCTTTTGGCAGCCAGCTGGAGCAGCTTTCTGCAGAAAAGAACAAAACACGAAAAAGGAGAGAGAGAGAGAGAGGGGGGGGGGAGATAGCATTCTCAGTGCCTATTAAGAAAAAGTTCATTCTCTCTGCACAGGGAATCATTCTTCCTTTCTCCTCCCCTATGCCCTGCAGCTTGGGCAGCACCTGGTGCCTGGCTGGGGTCCCCCGGGTGATACTGCAGGAAAAGCATAGCAACAATTAACAGCGTATTTCTGTTTAAAAACTTTATGGGATTTTACACCCAGTCCATTGGGTGTCCCAGACTGCATCCAATTTCCTAACTCCCCACGTGAAGAGCCACAGGCGTAAAAGTTTAAAAAGGCCGTGGGGTAACTAACTGGGGGGGGGGTTTATCATAAAGACCTATCTGGTAGTGTTTGCAGTATCTCCCTGCAGCTCTGCCTTCATTTTTTTTCTTATGTGAAAGCTCCTTTTGGTAGACACAGCAAACCCTGGGGTGTGTGGAAGGGTGCATGCCCGGGGCTCTTTGGGGGGGTGCTGGCCCCCTCCCTGCCCTGCTCTCTCTTGGTGAGCTCACTGCTCAGCAACACCCGTGGGCTGAGCCTCCTTGTGTGCTTAAGCCAGAAGCAAACAAACAATTACATTGGCCTAACAGAGAAATCAAAGTGACTGAAACGGAGAGGGAACAAAGCTGCCTCCTTACTCCCCTGGCACCCTCCTTGTTAAATCCATCGCTCTGCCAAAGCCCGTCCTCAGCACACAGGCAGGGACACACAACCCTGCCAGCCTCACCCCCAGGACTGAGCTGCACTGAATGCCCTCTCTGGCCCCCCAGCAAATGTTCCTGTAGAAGGCAAATGGCTGGAGCTTTGCTGAGAAGCAGCCTCGGAGCAGTGCAGGTGTTCCTGGTGCAAGAGGAGGCTCAGGGTGAGTCTGGGTGATGGCATGGGAGAGCTCAGCTTGGTTTGGATTGTTTGGCACGGCTGAACGGGTGGTATGCTGAAAGCAAGGACAGGATTTATCCTCCCTGGGTGTGCTCAGCAGCACGGTGTGTGCCTGTGTTCCATCCAGATGCACCTGCCCAGGTGGGGGGATTTTTTTATAACCTGTACCTGCCAAGCCTCGGCCACGTGCTCCCTCCCTACCTGTGCCTCGAGCAGCTGCTGGGGAAGTTGTGTGTTGGTGGGAAGCAGTCATGGTTGCAAATCATGCTCTTACCTCCTTTATGAAATTCATGAAGCGGCCCCCGAACCTCCAGGCTTTGTGGCGGTGGCACTGCAGGGAATTCACTGTCATCTGAGGGGCTCTCTGGTAGCAGACGGAGACCACGTGCACCGCATCGTACAGCAGAGCAGCGTCTGTCTGAAGTAGAGGGGGACAGAGTTTGTGTTGGGACTGGTTCCAGAGTAAGGAAGCATTCAGGCAGCAAAGCAGGGGGAGGTCTGGAATGTGTAGCAGGAGAAGCTGCAAGGACATCCTGGAAATTGCCAACAGCAGCTGAGGGTTTCTCTGCCCACTGCACAGCATCCCACCTCCTGGATGCCTGACCCTGCAGACAGCACCTGAGGGCAAGGCTCTCAGGATGTTCCCTGGGATCTTAAGAGGTTGTGCTCCCACACAGGACATGTATAAACTTCTAGGCTGATCTCTCAGGCACAACACATCCCTCGGAACAGGTAGCTCTGCACATGACAAAGCCTCAGGAGCATGTTTTTCCCTGTAGTGTCTCTTTAGACTAAAAGATCACAGTCTAAAACCAGAGATTGTGGCAATGCTGTTTGTCTCTCTGCATCTATTCTGGTTATTTCTAGCACATTTACTACTGTATTGTCAATCAAGGAAGCTAGCCAGTTCTAAACTTTTTTTTTAATCTTTTTCTTTTTTCTTTTTATTCCATATAATGTGATGGCTTTAGATTCAATTTGAGATGCCCATTCTCACCTCCAAACACTGATCAAGAGAATTGGATTATTTTTCACCCCGATATGGCAAGACCTTCTAGTGAAAATATATTATTTTCTGGCTTCAGAAAGCTACAAAACAGACGTGGGTGTAGCAGCTGCATAATAAAAGACACCAAAACAAAATAATACAGCAAATAACTGGGCAAATAGCTAATAGGACGTGACCCTAGAGAAAATCCTCCCATGTTGGCAGACATCCCTCTGACCTTCCCTTCCTGCAGCACCCAAGCATGAAGAGCAGGCACTTTACCTGCATCTCATGGGCTTGTGTTTGGGGCTGGGGGAGAGGGGGTGCAGGAATGTGTCTCAGCAATTCTGTGGTGAATTACACACTGTAATGCCCAGCTGGGATCAGGCCCCACTGGAACAGACACCAGGCAAACATAGCTAGAGGCAGGATCCCCTCTGAAGATGCAAGAGAGAGAAGGCAGTGGTGGGAGAACCCAGCAGAGCTGCAGGCAGTGGGATGCTGCAGTTATGGGCAATGAGAGGCAGAAGGCTGAAGGAGAAGCGTGGGGCTCTCCACTGAGGAAAAAAAAAACCAAAACCAGGACGGGTATGAGGAGCTGTTTCAAGGTGAAAGTCTGTGAGGCTTTGCCACTTGTGGGGGGGCTCTGGCAGATCTAAAGGGAGAGGGAGGGAGGGAGCCCGTCAGCAATTACGGGGGTCGGAGACAGCCTCCCAGGGAAGACAGATGGGCGAGCAGGTGCTGAACCTTCCCAGCAGTAACTCAGCAGAGCAGAGCTGCCATCAGACCCTAAAAGGAGTCATCAAAGCTGCAGCAAAGCTGGTCTCTGGGCAGAGCTTTGGCTCTTTTTCCTAGCATCAATCTCAGCAGCTCGCCTGGTGCAGTCCAGCCCTGTCTGTGCTCCCAGCCCCACCTGGGGAGGTGGCCACAGCTGGAGTCCGGCGAGCCCCGGGGGGACAGGTCCTGGATATCTGGCTCATCCAGTGGGATGGGAACATTTCTGGTCTCAGGGATGGGCAGAGGGACTGGCAGGCTGGTCCTGCCCTAACCTGGAGTGTGGCTCATGGAGGGCAGCTGCATAGAGCTCCTTCCTTGAATTTCGGGGCACAAAGCCTGTCTCTTTCCAGGTCAGTACAAGAACCTCTAACTACAACATTCAGCCCTTCCCTCTGGTCTGCTTCCCAGACTCCCCATACCATCATCACGCCGCTGAGCAGGCCCAGCTCTGCCTTGGGTGCTGATTGCAGCCTCTCCATGGACCACTTCTCGATGATGGAGGAGACGTGGGGGTTCTCCACGTTGAGGATCCGGAAGCCGGTCAGGTTCACTCCAGAGTAGCGATATGGTTCTAGGTCTAATGCATAAAGATCCTTGAAAGAGAGAAACTGGTTTAAACATTTTGTTTAGCTCTGTTGGGTTTGTCTGCTCTGCACTGGTTCATGGCAGACCCTGCTGAAGGTGGGAGGCAGAAGGGTGTCAGTGGAATTCAGTGGGATTTGGGGCTCATTTGTGCAGGTTCCCCCCCACACAGCAGAGGGAAACTCCTGGCAAAGGACTCCCTCTCTGCATAAAAGAGACAAGTGAATTGTAAGGAGCAACTCAGAACTCTGTAGCCATGAAAAAAGAGGCTTGGAAACAAGGCAGAGGTCCTGTATCCCGGGGGCCTTTCCGTGGAAGATTTTCTGGGAGTGCTGAAGCCCGCAGGGTGCTGCAGATGACAGAGTAACTCAGTGCAGAATGCCAATTTGCAGACAGCTATCAAAGAGGAACTAAGACGCATTTCTTGACATTACGACCAGCCTACACAGTCTGCAAATGAATGAGAGTGCCCTTTATACAATTTATAAAAGCCCCAGCCAGGCCGTGTTCAGCTCTGCTGGCAGCCAGCCCACCAGCACTGCTTGGCAGGGAGAGGGGCTCTGGGAGGCCTCTGCCCCTGCACTTTAATGCATCTCTTGGCTCTGCCTCACGTCAGAATATTAACTTCAGGGATTAACTTCAGTGCTCAGTAACTAGTCTGAGCAGTTTGAGGTTAGACAGCAGCTGATCTGCACAGCAAAAACCCAGGGCCCCCGGCTGTGAGCAAAGTGAGGGAGAAAGGCAGTCGGGATGGGACTTTGTTAATGGGAATAATTTGTTGGATGGGACACATCTAATCCGAGCTTATCCACAACAGTTTCTGCAGTTGTTTAACGGTAGTAAAAATGTGGGGAGGCCACAGGGCAACACTACTGTCTGCTGGGACAGAGGGTGAGGGGGGAATACAGGAATGATGTTCACTGCTCTCACCTGGGATTATAGAAAAGAGTTTAAATACAGCATGAGATTACATGGCTGTTGCTGGTTTGTATTATGTGGCTTTACTGGGAGGCTGTGGCTTTATATGGCCAGGCTGTGGGTTCACCCAGACACAGTGTCTGTCACCAGCAAGCTCTGTTCTGTCCATGGGGGAGCTTGGAAAAGCACTGGCCCTAAACCACACTGCCCTAAGCAAAGCATAACAAAATCAGCACTTGCTAGCAACCCAGACTTCGTTCTCAGTGGGAGAGCTGGAAGTTCTTACAGCTGTTTTGCTTTAATAAGCTTTGGAGGTTTGATCTTTTCCTTAAGCACTGGCCTCTGACTTTGCACCCCCAAGGCATGCTGCTGATGGATGCCACAGTTTAATCTGCAGGTGCAGCTGGGGACCAAGTCATTAATCACACCCACAATGGAGTTCAGGGTCTTGGTTGTTTGGGTTTTTTTTTTTTCCCCTGAAAAATTGCAAGTACAAACCTCCACATTTTGTTAAAGGGCATTGTGAAAACCAAGCTATGATGTTGACTTTTAAATGACTTCCAGTAACTAAGGGCAAACACTTGTTTAACCTCAGACAGGTGCTTGTAGCAGTCCTGTGCCCAACCACAGGAGTCGATTTATTTTTTCAGAATTCATAACTTTTTGTCAGTTTGTATTCTGGAAATTGCTGTAGGGAAATGATTTCTCATTGCAAAAGCAGGTCATGTCCCCCACAGAATGTGACCATTTGTGACAAAGCTGATCTACCAAGCTCCAGGCCTCATGGTCAATCTCCATCCAGCCCTGGCCACATTTTAGATCCTCCTGGTATTTTGGGTGCCCTCTCCACTGACCCTTCATATCACCAAGCTCTATAGAAGCCAACCTCCCATCAGGGCCCTTCTTGGTTCCAGTTTAAATCTCAGCTGCAACCTGATTTATCATTTCCTGGAATTAGAGGTTAATTAAGAGCTGAGAGTCAGGACACAGAGAGGCTGGCAGGGGGAATTGCCATATCAGTTTCTTCTGGATTTTCTGCTTCTGCACAGTGACAAGTTGAACTATTTTCCACCTCATCTACATCCCCTTTCACTCATTATTTTTTGCACTGCAGAATTAATTTTCCCCTCCATCCTACTGGTGCTGTGTCACGGGCCCCGGGTACACTGGGTTTAACAGGAGTACCTGGTGATCAGCACCAGTGGCAAACTGGACCAGTTTAGTTTATCACATTCCTGGTTTGACTGGGAGAAGGAGAGTCAGGTTTTGTTCACCTTGACCCAAAGCATGGGAAGAGATTCCTGCTTCTGCCTGGAGCAGAGAGAGCAGACAGTGGGGAAGCTTCTACATTTGTGAGGGCTCATTTTTACAAGATGCTCAGAAATTCCTAGAGTTGAGTTTAAGGGGGTTGTCACTGCTTGGGACTGTGCATGCATTAGGCAAAGGCTCAGCAGAAGAATTCCTCCTCCTCTGGTAGGAAAGGCTGATGCTGCTCTTCAGGCTGGAGTCAGTGAACTGTAGTCTTGCTGCCTAGCAAAATGTTGAAGCATCTCATGCCAAGTGTTGATACACTGTACTCAGTATTGACTGGGGACCTTTTAGAAACATTCAGTGTAACATAATAGACTAATTCATTAGCACCCCATGGGTCTAGTACCAGAGAAGCTGAAGCACATGCATTGCAAGCTAGGAAAACATTGCCTTAAGGAGTGACAGATTAAAATATCTTTCCCATGATATAACTGTTATTTCAGGAAAGCAGCATTAATTGTGATTGCTTATCTATTAATTTATTATAATTCTTCTTCTCCCACCTCCAGGCTGTACCTACATAAGAAATGTACTCTAGGCTCAGCTGGGGCTGATTAATAGGAGGTTATCTGGGAAATGCTGAAAGCTGCCTGGAATAGATAATGGCAGCAGGGGTAATTAAAATGTCTTTCGCATTTGGAAAATAAATTCTGCAGTTTTTAAGGGTTACTTTAGTCTGATTCTTTCCTGGAGGCAAAAAGATAAATTGGATTTTCAAAATCACACAAAATTCAACAGTATACTAGACAATAGCATCCAAAATGGGAACAGAAGTGGCATGCCAAAAACCCCAAACCACAATGCCTCCTGGAGTCGGAGAAGAACTGGCCCGTGTTTAATGAGAGTGGAGTTAATTTCAAGCTGAGTTCTTCTCATGCAAAATAAACCTTCAGTACTGAGCTATTGACCACAGCAGGGCTGCTCCTGGCTTTTAAGGGAGACCGAGGTGAAGACAGAGGAACACAGCCCCAGTTTTTGCAGTAACTCAGCCCCATCACATCCTCTCTGTGGAACCGCGACCTTGCGGACTCCCACATGTGCTCATCTTTCAGTGCGTGGGTAGCTGTGCTGAAATCGAAGTGACAGGGAGGGAAAATAAAACCAGAACCTACATCTGTGCAAAGCCAGAGCAGCTCCAAAGGAGTCAGCCAGCCCAAAAGCAGGAAGAGGAAAAACTGATGGCTCTCAGACTGAGCACCCGGTCAGCGCTGCCATTGCGGATGTTACAGCCAAATCCCTGTGGTCTGATTCTCACCTGAAGACCACTCTGGCCCTGCTTTCACATTCTGTTAGGGCATCAGACCTCCCTCTCCCTTGCTTTTCCCACCCCACTGCTTCAGTGTCCTGCAATGCAGACCCAGGACAGGACACCAGCCCACCCCCCTGCCTCCTCCTCTCCTCCCATTCCGCTCAGCGGGGAGGGGAAAACAGGTTTGCACAGATTGGGTACTTTACCAGAGTGGTGAAGATGAAGTGGTAGTATTCTGTCATCATTCCCATTGCCATGGCCTTGAGGAGAGCAGGGAAAGGAGGTTAGTAAGAGTGGATACACGAATGTAACAATAGTCACACAACATAAACCTCGAAAGAGCTGATCTGGTAAATGTGGCAGAGACAGACCCAGAAAGACAGAAGCTGGATGCTGGATCCATCCCATGGAACTGCTACGCCTGTGCTTAGCCAGCAAGAGGCATGTGCTGAAGTGCTGAGCTGAGCTGTGGTCCTCAAACCTTTCTGAAACAGCAAAGCTTCAGCGTAAACCTCTGCAGACCACCAAGCAACCTCTTATCATCATAAGCCCAGGGGCTGGCTAAGAAACTGAGTGAAAGGGGTTTTGTTTCTTGTGTGTGTAGTGCTGGTGCTCTGCATCCCCTCCCCTCCCTGCCCCTGTGGATAATGTGTCCCTGCAGCTTTGGTCTGTGAGTCCCTTTTTCCTGTGTGGAATATCTGGGTTCTAAGGTAGTGCCTGGTTTAGAAATGGGTCAGTGAAAGTAGAGGCCAAGGGATGGGAACAGGAACATCTCCCATCCCACAGCCCTGGGGGATCATGGTCTGGACCCAAAGGCTCTTGGCCAGCCCAGGCTCTGGCTCTCCTAGCCCTGACATGAAGGTTTTTTTCCTGCAGATTGTTGGGATCTGCATAACTGAGCAGTGGAGAGCAGAAGCTGGTCTGTGAGGTTTGCCAGGGGACCTCAAGGGGAATGTTGTGTGTCTGTCTGTGAAAAGGGTCACCTTGAAGCTGCTGGTGGGCTAAGGGATAGAGATAGCCATGGTTTGGACTGGGATACTGATTCTGTGAGCACAATTTCTGGAGAAAACACATGCAAGAGCACTTTAAAATCTCAGCCGACGGGAAAACAGCTTCAGGTCCCCAGGAAGTATTTACTCCTTTGGTTTTTGCTAGAATTACTAGGGCAGAATTTAGCTCCAAGAAAGGAAGTGACAGTTTGAAAAGAAGAAAGATGTCAAGAAGCAAGGGAAAAGGAAAGGATCTAGATTACAAGCCTAGAGACTGTAACTCTGGAGTGTGATTTTACGCCACATTTTCTGACCTTTCCTCCCCCTCCTTGCCTTCCTGGGGGATGGGCAGAGCTCTCTCCCGGTCTGCAAAGAGCTGGAGCAGGGAGACATCCCTCCCTGTGTGAAACATCAGTTAGATGATGTGAAACCAACAGAGAGAAATCATGAAATTCCAGTTTCGAGCCTACAGCTGGAGCAGGGCTAGGGGAAGAGCCCAGACTTGCTGTAAGACCCAAGCCCCAGCTTCCCAGTGCTGGCAGCCTGAGTGCAGGAGACACCTGGGTTTAGGGGTGTATGTGATAAAGCTGGTGGATAAGATACAGGCAGTTGCCAGGATGAGGATGGGAGCTTTGTCAAAGTTGAGACAGGCACATCTGTGCACTGCAGAGTGCAGCAACTGTTCAGAGGCAGCTGCCAAGGAGAGCAGAGAAGCTGGGAGGGCAGAGAACAGATGTAAAATATTCAGAAGTCATGGACATGAGCAAGGCCAGAGAAGCTGGGGTGGGATAGGGAGGTCTCACAAGCTGGCCTAGCTCTGTGATAGGTTCCTACAACATTTTGTTTGTCCAAGAGGGTAAAATAATGAATGGTTTGATGTCTCTGTCACTCCAAAGAACCCAGACTGGAGCAGTATGTGGCAATGTCATCTGTATGTCTTTGTGCCAGCTCTTGTATTGTTGTTCATGGTTTACTAATCCATGGGGGTTTTTATACTAATCCAGTTTAAAAGAACATGATGAGTGAAGTGCCTTGCTACTCGTGTGCTGGGGGAGCAAGGTCTGGGCTGGCTGGGTGCTGGGTGCTTGGTCAGAGCTACTTTAGCAAACCCAGGATCTATTTGCTTAAAACATTTGATGTCACCTAAAGGTGTGCAGTTAAAAATCAGCACTAAGTGGGGGCAATTTAAGTGTAAGTCTTGAGGGAACCTTTTCTGCAGCTGTTGGGGCTGGATTGGGGTGGGCAGCTCAGCCAAGGGGCTCCAGGGACCTGGCTCCTGGGGTTGGATGCTGGAGCATAGAAGTGTGCAGAGAGGTTTGGGTTTGTGCACCCTCCCAAACTCTGAAAATCCTGAAATGTTTTTTCCTCAGTAAAAATGCACTATAGAGTATATAATGCACTATATAATATTGTTCAGTTTTGTGTCCTGAAATAGCCAACACACACACACAAAAAACCCAGGCAAGACTTAGACTTCTTTCCCTGTAGTTCCCCCTCTCTTCCATCTTCCTCACTCTGCACTCACAGTGATGAGCTGAGCAGATGGCACAATAAACTATAATAAACTGCATAATAAGTGAACAGCACCAAACACAGTCTGCATGTTAAAATAATAGGCAGGAGACAATGAGTCCCTTATATTGCTTTCTTTAATAATCCCTCCCAGGCTTTCTGATTTCTCTGAGCATTTTGCATCAAGCAGGCTGCAAGAGAGCTCTTTCCATGTGCTTGCTTTCTCAGCCCTTAGGGGGATTTATTTAATCTATGTGGTAGTGTCTTGCTGGGCTGATATGAGCAACACTTCCAGCAGTTGGTTTTCAGTATTCTTTTTGAGACCATTTTCCTCTGCCTCAAACTGGTCCCTGAAACCTACAGGCACTGGAAATGGGAGTGGGGGGGAGGGGGTGCTGGGGTGAGCAGCAAACCTTCTGGTCTGTGAAAAATGCCAGCGGAGAAACCCAGGGAGAAAGGAGAGAAACCAAATGAATGGAAAATCACTGACATCTGGCTTAAAGTCCAAGAACTGCACACGGTGCTCCTGAAGGGACAGAGGATGCTGTCCAGCCCAGCCCAGCTCACCTGCACGGGCCTTTTTTGGGTCAATTTTACAGAATCTGTGACAGCTGGCTGGGGATGGCAGGCAGGGACCAAGCCACAGGTCTGCACCCCCAGTGAGGCCACCCCGGGCAGATGGGTGCTGGGGTCACCCCCTGTGCTTCCCCCCTGGCCCCTGCTCACCTGCCTGAGGATCTGGGCTGCCATCAGATGGCTGCAGTCGAAGATGATGCGGAATTCCCTGCCCCGTTTCATCTCCTTCAGGAGTGGGCGAGCATCCTCGGAGTCGAGGGGGAGCTGCCGGATTTTCAGGCGGATGTTGTACCGGGATGGGGCCATGATCAGCTCCTGCAGCCGTATGAGCCCTTCAGGCAGTGCACAGAGAAAACCCCACAGTGTTAAAGGGAAGTCTTGTCTTGGCCCTGCAGCCTGGCCTTTTTTTTTTTTTTTTTTTTTTTTTTAATGGAATGCAATCAAGACCTCCCCCCTCATCACCCTCACATGGCCATTGCAGGTGTCACCTGGCAGACACCAAACCCCCAGAGAGTTCCAGAGCAATTTTCCCTGCATCCAGCTATGGCAGCCCTGGGGTCCTTCAACTGTGTAGAAAGAGAAAAGTAGCAGATTGGTCCTAAACTTTGAAATCTGAAATAATGCCATTTTCTTAAGGAAATGTGCCCTTGAGAAAGGACAGAATGTGATAACCAGATATACAACAAATTAAAATCAGTATTTTTCATGCACAACAGCTAAAGAAAAAAATCATTATGCACTTAGACTTATGAACAGCGTAGGTCATAATAGTCACTTAATCACAACTTGTAACTTTCTTGCTACCCTTAGAATTAAATTCTTTTTTTATGCAGAAGGTACAAAGCAGGAATTATTGATATCTAACGTAGCAAGAAGAAATTCAGCAGATGCTTATTGCAAGGAGGAGAAAAGAAGCATGTCCCTCTGCATAGTGGAAGAAATACATTAGAATGTGCCACAAAGGGAACATACTGTGATCCACATTTACAAAGGAGAAATGTCAAACCATGTTCTCATCAGCCCTCCCCTAAAGAAACCATTTGGTTTAGTGGAATTAGGTTGGACAGGCTATCCAATGTGTCTTTTTGTTTTTTGTTTTTTGTTTTTTATCTATAGTGCTTTGCTTTGTTTAACTATCAACAGCGTTCTTTATGTGAAAAACTTTGTCAGCTTGTGTTTTATAGAATTAGCCAGAAAACAAAAAACTTTCCAGGACTGCTTTTGCTTTAGGCTGGGAAACTGCACCCTCAGTGGCAGCCACACACCAAGGTCTTTGCTTGTGTTGATGGGCACTGCTGTGCCAAATGCAGCTGAGCTGACCCAGATCATGCACTTAATCCTCCCCTTGACCCTTTGCCAGAGGTGGTGCTGAGAGTTACCCACTTTCGAAGCACTTTGAGAATTAAATCCCTGGAAAAGGATCCCAGGACCTCGCCTGAGAAACTGTTGCATCCCCAATGCATGGACTGTGGTTCTGCTCCTAAAAGGGTTCGTTAGAAAAGTTCCTAAGCAGGATCCACACCAAAAGATCTGCTTTCCTGTGCTGAAGCCTCTCCTTCACCTACCTGTGCTGTCATCATAAACCACAGTGGCTGACCTCCATTTCAAATACTGCACAAGGTCCAGAATGGCGTGGCTAAGGGAAGCGTAGTCAGGATACAGGTTGACATAGAAAGTGTCCTTGTTATCCAAAGGGTGATGCTTCCACCGAAGCTGGATGTGAGGGACTTCCAGGGCATTGCAAATGGACTGCACAGCGTTGGTGCAGGAGCCTTGGGAAGGTCCAAATATTGCTACAACCCCCAGAGCGAGCTGGTCACAGGCTGGCAATGGAAGGGAAGGGCAGGATGGTTAGAGGCACGGGGACATTTTTGGAAGAAACTTCCACAACAAACCATCTTCAGAAGGGACAGCTGGGGTCAGGGACCTCGCCTGTGCACAGATGAAACTGGGAGCTCAGGCACAAGGTTTTGTTTCTACCAAAACAGAAGGGAACTCGATAACCCTCAGGTTATCAACCCCACAGCCTTTGTCATGGGCTCCTCCTTCTCCCTTCCCGCTCAGTAATTCAAGCGGGCTGCTGTTATCTCATCATAAAAACTGACTGTGTTGGGGAGAGAACAGAATTTCTACACTAGGGAAGTTAAAACTGTCAGGGATACAGTCAGATAAACAAAGGCTTGGCCTGCAGACCTTCACTCAGGATTAGAAGACAACACTGAAGGGAGTTTTGTGAGGTTTGTAGGGGGAAAAAAGAATAGTTGTTCCCCTTATACTGAAATGCCTCTGGAAGGTCAGGTACCAGGGAACCTCTCATTTAGATCACTAACTAGAGCAGGACAAAACGAGCTGCTGGGTCTGTAGCCAAACCTGCCTTTTAATGCTGAATAAATGGCCAAACAAAGCTGCTAAGAAGCGTGTACTGTGCTCTTACCTTTCTTAGTTGCTTCAAAGCTGTCATGGAAGTGTATCCTCTGGATGTCGTAGGTTAGTGTTGTGTTAGGCAACAAAGTTCTGTTTCTATTTATAATATTGGCAGAAAATCTGAAGGCTTGCTCCTCAGCACTCATAACCTGGGTGTTGGGGCCATCTGCATACTCAAAGATTCCTCCTGCAAGACAAGGCAAAACCAGCATTAAGCCACATAAAATTTGATTTATAATCTTATGTATCAAGGGCAAGAAAACTCTTGGACAGAGCTGTGACATTTGCAGGCTGAACGAGGTTTGCTCCAGGACATTTCCTGAGCTGAATTAAAGACATTAAAACTTTTGGGGTTGTGTCACCTTCCTGCTCCGTGTTCAGAATACCAGCTTTGCAGAGGAATAGGGGACAGATTGAGTTGTGGAATATTTTTGTGAGGCAGATAAGTGTCTTCCAATAAAATTTTAGGACCAAATGTTGTGAAGTGCAGACAGGTTTACTGCTCTGCTGCAGAGATGCTCCAGGTTTCTGCTTGGTGAAGCTACTGTGGTACAAAGCTGACCCTGCCCTTTCCTCCATGCCCAGCTGCAGCCCTCCTCACCTTGTCCACCCACCTCCAGCTCCTCATCTAGGCAGTTCAGCACTGCTGCTTCCTATTTTTAGTGCCCTTCTCATCTTTTATTGTTCCTCATGTTTAGCTATTCAAGTTCTTAATTCAGAGCAGCAGAGACTTCCACGTTTGCCTGCCCTACAGCTTATCAGCTCAGTAATGCACATCTCAGATGCATGCTTTCCATGTTCAAAAGTTGTTAATGCCATTACACCTCCCCAAGGGCACCAAGCTCATGTCACAGCATCACTGGGTTTCTTGGCACTGTATCTGTGTGTCTCCTCCCCAGCTCTCCACTGTCAGCCACTCTCACTGAAGTGACTCAGTGCAGGTGTAAATTATGCAGCTCCACGTCCTTGTCTCTCAGACAGAGGCACTGTCCCACACCCCTTACAGAACCATGGAAAGGCACATAAACCTTTCTCTAGCTTATTAAAAAAGACTAAAATAATTAATGGATGAGCAAGATAAGCAAGTGCAATTGGTAACAGATGTTTTCTGGGTTAATTAGCAGAAGGAAGATCTTCCTCTTCAGTTTAAGGTAGACCTAAAATGTTTTGTTCTAGACCACAGATGTCTACTCAGGCCTCTTAGTTTCCAAGCAACTGTGTGACTCCTCCTCCAGGATCCAGAACACATTATCTGTGGGGTTTGTGGCAGTTTGGAGAAAGCCAAGGGTGACACTTCTGTGTCCTCACAGGAGCCACACCAACACCCTGGGCTGAGCAAACTCCAGTGCCAATGCTGGGGGACGAAGGAAGCTGCACAAAGCCTCTGACTTCTCTGACTTCTCTGCTCCCCGAGATGCTGGCAAGCCACTTCCCTTCTCTTCCCCTGCAGACTTTGTGCATCCGTGTCCCCACTTGTAATGTGACTGTGGTAATTAATTTATATTCATGAACATCCCAAAACATTTCAGCTGTTCACTGCCTGCCTCTGGTGGAATAAAATATTTCATATCTCAGTACTGACTTGGGAAATAGGGGGAAAAATAAAGAAAAAGAGGCTGACTGTTCATTCTGGAGACCCATTTCAGTCCCATGCCATCACACACAACACTTAGAACCAGATTTTCAATCTAGAATGCCTGGCAGTGTAGGCAGGAGCCTAAGAAAAATGTCCAAGTGCCTCATTCTCACTGGATCATTCTAAAACGTTTGGTTATTGACTGGTGCAAGGAAAACAATTCATCCACATCAAGGTCTGCTCATGCTGGTAGCTCAGTCTAAGTTTCTTAGAGGTGACAAAGCTCATACACAGCAGAAACAACAACTAAAATTAAGGTGAGCAAGAAATTCATCCCTGTCTTTCTTTTCAAAGCTTTACTGTTCAGAACATTTTAGCAAAGGATTTTTTGTTTTCTGGTATCATCCTGCAGTGATAACTGGATTCATGTTACATTGATTATAAACTAGCTGACATCAGGCTTTCTCCTAGCCCAAAGCCTTCAGAGTTGCTTTGGAGCATGTCTTATTATGATGGAATATAGAAGGAGTAGGTATGTGGATTATTGGTGTTTGATCCCAAATAAATTCACGTTCAAGATGCCCAACTGGACGTAACAGGCTTTTTGACAGAAAAGAATTTTCTGTGCAGCCACCCAACACCTTGAATTTAGTGCCAGGCAATGGAAAAGCAGACAGGCAGAAGTGATATATTTCTGGTTATACTCCTGGGTGCTGAATATGCTGGGACAATGTGAAATCTGCTGCAGTTGCTCACCAGAGCCATAGCAGGGTGTGCTGAGCACAGCCCCAGCCTCTCCTTCAGAGATGTTCATTCCAATCATTATTTAAAGAGCCTAATAACCAGCTTCAAACAGCTGATTAATGCATAATCTTCATCATGATTACATAGCATAACTGGCATTAATTTGAAAAGCTAGCTAATTATGAAAATAATTGTTGCAGCTTTTCCATTTGTGCAAAATGGAGAATATCAGCTTGTTGTATTGAGGGATGGGACCTCAGCTTTCTGAGCAGTGGGCTGGGGGACTCCCTGTGTCCCCCCAGTCCATGATGGAGAAGATAAAGTGATGTAAAACTGGCTGATTGAGAAGGTGAAGTGTCTGGACAAACAGCCTTGGTGAGCTCTCCTGCTGCTCCCCAGGGAGAGTGATTCATGTGGCTCTGACCACAGTAACCTCACTCCAACTTCACTCTTATAAAAATATAGAAAGTCAACGGGCTATTAAAAGTCAACAACAGAACAGTTTCCTCTTTTATATACTACCTATAAACAAGTTTCATCTGACACAGTAAAACTGCAGGTGCTTTGGTGTTACTGGCTGTCTCTAAAGCATTTCTGTCTCTGTCCTGTTTTTTATGGTATTTGAAATGTCTGTGAGAGCGATGGATTTTGCTGATGACCTTTTTCTGGTGTGGCCTCTCTCTGTTCAGGGCCCAGCTTCTCCTGCCTTCTCTCTCTACCTCCCAGAGCTTTGCAGACAGATAAAAGCCAGCGTGCTCAGGTCTGTCACCCTTTGTAATGTCCTCCTGAGGTTCCTGAGATGATTTGCTGCCAGATTTATCCAGGGAGGGACTGTGCTGTTTCCTTGACCAGCCCTGCTGCAATGCCATGTGCTGTTCAACACACACTGAGGTTTAACAGCTTCAGGTTGAGTGGTTTGCATGTATATTTTTTCCCAGAAAACCTTTTTATGCCATGTTTGTACAGAGCAGCAGGGTCCAGGTCTGCAATCAGCCCCCTGGGAGATGCCTTGGTGCAAACTCTTGGTATCTTCTCAGATCAAACATTGTCAACTGCTATCACTTAGTTTTACATATTTTTTATGGTGTCATCTATTATTACATCTGACTCCTTCAGTTTTAAATATCAATCACCAGGCAAGTTAAATAATTATTCAGTTGTCTTTTAACTCTAAAGCAGGCTAATTGCTCTCCAGAGAGTGCCAATCATCACTGAAGGAACACACTAATTAAAACCAACTTCCTGTCTTATTATTTTATATTATTTTATTTGATGACCACTGATGTTGCTGCTGAGATGGGAAGGTTTAAAAATACAAAATGAGAATCCAAAGCAAAAGCTTGAAACTCTCTTCATCTACACCAGAAGGGCAGCACAGGGCCATGGGCAGGAGGCTGGTGCTGCTTGGGAAGGGAGGTTTAGCTGCAAAACACAGAGGATCTTACTCTAACCAAATAGCAGAAAATTAGCTTCTCTGTTCAGGGTAAAAACTGGATCCCATGAAACACCCAAAATCCCACTGATGTCGATCAGAACAGCCCAGGTCTGTCTATATCAAGCACAACCACTCTGCACTCCTCCCACCTCCAGGCGAGGATGCTGCAAGACCTTTGGAATGGCCCCAGGAGGGATCCTGGCCAGGGGCTGGGAAGCCTTTTCCAGTGCCTTAGCTTATCCTGAGCTGTGTCTGCTCTGGCTGGGTGCAATCAGAGTTATTTTTAGCTTTGATGAAAGCTAAGTCAAGGAAGTCAGAGTATTTTAGGTCTCCGCTTTCTCCCCTCTTCCCCTTTTTAACAAAACAAATAGCTTCATTCTTGGAAAGAAAATTCCAACAGCCCTCAGTGTGCTGTGTGATCTCTTATCTCTTCCTCCTTATAAAATCACTCAGTTACTTAGCTTTGAAGAACAACTATTTCTGATAACACTTTTCTCTCCCCCGCTGACAGTGTTGTTAACACATTTAGACAGCTTCTGACAGTCTCTTTCCATGTGACATCCTGGAAGAAATGTTTTGCACGAGCTCTTGCTGAGGATGGAGCCAGCCCGAGCTCCTCGGGGGACACGACCGCTCCTGCCCGCGTCCCCCAAACCTCTCCTGCCCCAAATTCTGTACTTTCTGTATTTTTTTCTCTGAGGTCACTAAATGTCTTTCTTGTTGAACAGCGGGGCTGGCCGTGGCAAGGCAGTTTGTGCTCTTCTGATGGGCTCTGTTTTGGGGACAGTGTTGGCAGACAGGCTGATCAGGACAGGTTTGGTGGCTGTCCCTGCAGGATGCTGAGGGGTGAATTCCTGGGGAATGGGGATGGGAGAGCCCTTTCTCCAGGACCTGTCTCCCTGGGAAAGCTTCTGCTTATCTGCCCAGTCCTGCAGAGAGAACTTCACTGTCGTGGTCTAGGTCCCTCCAGGGTTGGTATTTGTACCAGTAAAGAGAAATGAAATAACACTGGTGGGAAGTAAAAGAAAGTTCTCAGGAGCACGGGGTTGTGCACTGGGAATGGAGCTGAAGCCTCCAGAGATGGCCCCTCAGTGTGTTACATCTCAAATGCAATAACACTGAATGAAGGGAAAGGGGCAAAGTCCAGAAGGCAAGAAATATCACCCCTTAAAAAATAAAAAAAAATAGAAAAGGAGTGACGGTTTGTTCACAAGAAATCTCTCCTTGCACTCTTCCCCAGGGAGCTGCTACTACAAAGTTCTCCACAAGGAAATGGAGCTGAAGCTGGAGGTGATCCCGTGCTCAGCCAGGCGTGGAGTGGAGTCCCCATGCCTGGTGTGTTCCTATTTGGTGTCATCCAAATAGGAGCAAAAGTGCCCTGTAAGTTGGTGTGTGAGGAGGGCAGTGCTGGGGGCTCCCCCCATCACCACCTCTTCAGTCCAGAGCCCATTTTCCTGCCTGGGAAGTCCTGGAGATGTGCCCGGAGCCTGCTGCCCCCATCCTCCCACTGTCCCCATCATCCTCCTGGGATGACTGATGCTGGACAGGGACAGGCTTTGTGCACAGGCAGTAAACAGAATTTGAAAACTTACTGAAGCAAACCTTCTGGGAAGGAGCCGAAAATAATTTCTGAGGTCTGTCAATGGCTCAGATTTTGACAGAATCACGGAGTGGCAGGATCTGAGTCCCTGTCCCCCTAAACTGCTGCTGATCATGCATCAGCCTTGTCACTTCAGTGTGGCACTGCTTAATGTGATGCAGCACTGCCACGGAGCCAGAGCAATTTCAGGCTTCATAAACATGCATCACACAAGACAGAGCCTGTGCAGGAATTTGCTGCTGCTCACGGGCCCCAGCTGTCCCCTGCCCTCCGAAGTTCCTCTCTCTGGATGCTAATTGCTAAAAACCCAGGAGGAGCATCTGACTCCCAGCAGAGGCAGAGGATTAACCTCAGAGCCGGTGTGTCGGGATTGCTTACACTCACACACTGCCTGTATTAATTACACATCTCTTTGGCAAGAATTAAAAAGGAATGGGTCCTGTGCCTGGGCAGACAACCGACAGATGACATCTCCTGCTCTGCTTTGAACCCTCCCCAGGGACAGGGACAGCAGAGCTGCCAGTCCTGAGACGGCCGGGAGCTCCCCGTCTCCTCAGCATGGTCAAAAGCAAACATGAAAATTCGGATTTCTAACAGTAATGACAACCCCAAGGCACCTGCAGCCTCCACTGGCACTGCTCCCAGCTGCAGTCACAGCCTGGCCCCCCACCCTGCTCCTCTCTGGGGGGTCCTGGGGACCCCATGGCAGGGGACAGGAGGGGATGGCAGCCCGAGAAATACAGCCCAACACGTTTTGCAGCAGAACGAGAGGCCAGGTACTTGCTGAGCAATGCCAAGAGAATGAATCCAAGCAGAAAAGGAGCCAGGTGAGGTGTGTTTGTCCCAGGAGGGGGTTCCCAGGACAGAAAGCCCATCCCAGCAGGATGATTCCTTCCCAGGAAATGGCGTTTCCCTCTTCTCTGATTTCGATAGTGAATATGCCAAACTCTATTTAATTAGCACTGCATTAGGTACTTTATGGCACAGGGGGTGACATTCTTCTCCTATGTATAAACTGTTTAACAGATGAGCAGTCAAGTGGCAAAGAAATACATTATTAATGTTTCTGGTTAAATTAACTGATTAAAAACACTGTAGCTAAAATGTATGTATCAGCACTTTGCTCACACTAAATGAGAAATTAATGGAATATGGCGGCTTGTTTTTATAATGAGCAGTAGGTCGGGATGATCTGGAAAGCTGTCCCAGCCCTGGCCTGGCCAGTCCCTGTCCCCAGGATGGGTTTTTTTCTCCTGGGGGTTTGTGTTCCCATCAGCGGGGTCGGGGCACGGGCAGAGCTCATCCTGCACCCTCTGCAGCTTCTAGAGAGAAACTTCTCACTTCCAACTCCTACTCCCTTGGCCTAACTGGCAATGTTTGCTTCGCCATTTCCCTGAACAAGCTGTTCTGGTGTTGGGTGTTTTACATCTGAGGAGCAGCGTTTGCCACCGTGGCAGCATCACCCCCAGCAAGGGAGCGGATCAGAGAACTCAGCTGAGATCAAAGGCCTTCAGCAGAGCTTCAGCAGAAAGAAATTAAGTTAGCAACAGATTTCTTAATGATATTTACATTTTTAATTTGCATAATACGTGATGAAAATGAAACGGGCATTTTTATTTTTTAAGCAGGCTCAATTAATTAAAAAAAAAACCAACAACAACAAAAAGCAGCATCATAATTTCCGACGAGTAGATTCCCATCAAGATAAGGACAATGAAAACGCCAAGAAACTTTGAATGTATCCAATATCCATCTCACAGCATAACGTGGATCTCCACAAGTGGCCAGTGAGCTGCAGCCCAACAGACCCCCAAGGGCACAAGCTGCCTGAGGGAGCCCAGTGAGCCCCAGTCCCACCAGTGTCCCTCAACTGGGAAGGGCTCCCACAAGCTCTGCAGGCTGACTTCCCACAGGCTAATTTCTCTGCAGAGGTAGAACTTGCAAGCTTTGGGCTCCTCACATTCAACCCATCCCCTCTATCAGATACCTCACCCAGCACTCGGGTTGACTTTGATTAATTAGCAATGCGGATTTTTGGCGTGTGGGTTGCCACCAGGAGGGAATTAAACCTCATTATTTATTCTTGCCTCTGCTCTGTGACAGCACTGAAGCTGGGGGCACAGCTGGGATGGCCCCTGCCCACCAGCACGGGTCCAACCTGCTGGAGGAGGAGCAGGAGGGGAGCCCAGCACCAGCACCAGCACCAGCACCCTGACCCAAACCCAAACCTGCCTCAGACTCTGCAGACTCAGCAAACTCCCCCTGCAAATCACCAGCGACCAAATAAATCAGGCATGCTCAGATGATGTTTTTATGATCATGCTTTGGGCAATAACCATGTTTTAAACTGTAATATAGGGGAGAAAAAAGTGTCTGAAAGCTTAAATTTTTTAAGGCTCTGTATAATACAGGGTTTAGGCAACACAGCTGTAAGTGTATTTTTCTATTGCCCTTTATTGTCCTGCAGTGTAATCTAGTGCTGATGGGATGTCCATCTGGTGCACAGCTCGAGCAAAATATGAAGCAGAGCAACAAGTCCACAGATGAAATAAATCCAGGCTCATGTCTGTGATTGACTGGGCTCATAACAAGACCTGCAGGATGACAAAGTACTCCAGATTTGTCTTTCCAGTGTGCCACTGAGCTCGGGGCTGGGCTGTCTCTGTAGGGCTTTGGAAACCTGAAACAACTTCTTTAGGGAAAAAAAAAATAAAATTTTCTTCTCAGCTTAACTGGGATTTGCAAATCAGAGCGTTAGACCATGCCTAATCTGAACCTTTTTGTGTATGAATGGAGGAATTAATTAGGAAGAATCAAAGTGGGGTGTAAGGAATGCACCTTGCTCTCCCCAGCCTGGAGTGCAGCTCAGCAGGGCTTGGCTGCCCATGGGTTTCTAAGTTCTCTGGCTCTATTCCTTCCCTCCTGGTTATCAGCTCCTTTTTTACATGGAAGCAGAACTATATCTGGTATAAATATGAAAGAGGGGGTGTCCTGCGATGAAACGAAGTCTCACATACAAATTCAACCCAATTAAAATTACAATTAAATGCTTCTTAAATATTCATTGCTAAGCCCTAGCTAATAAATGTTATACCTGCCTGGCATGTAGCATATCATACTAGACTTAAGAAAGCCAAATTAAATCTTACACTTCATTTACAATGTAACCAAATACCAGCAGACAACTGATTGTTTCTTTCTTGTGTTGATGCTTCTGAAAATCAGGGCTTTAAGTGAGATGCTGCATTGAATAGCAAATGCAGTTCTGCAAATATTATGACATACTGTTTGTCATCTGCCCTAAATATTTAACAGTTCAGTTTTACAAGATTTTTATGCCACATGCTGAGAATTTGCTCCTGATAGATGCTGAATCTGGTTGATGAAATAGATCCCTTTCAGGAGTCTAAAATCCCAAATCCAGGGTCTTTGTGGTCACCATGCTCTGCTTTTGTCCCCCTCTTTTGAAAAGAAAGCAGAAAAAGGAAAAAAAACCCACAGAGTTCTCTGGAAAAAAACATTTATTTCTGCTTAATCCCATCTCCTCTGCAGAAAAAACTTTATATAGGAAAAGATCAAAGGTCTGTAATAGATTTCAACAGGTTCCCAGGAGGTGCGTGGTGCAGAGGGGATTAAACTGCTCTGTGCTGCTGGTGCTCAGGCACAGCCAAAGATGTAATTGGGAGATTTAGGTGCCTATTTTGGCCTTTTTATCGTTCTATTTTAATGCAGTTGAGCAGAAAGAAAAAACAGATTTTGCTGGGATGCAGGGTCTGTGTGTGATGGGAGAGAGAATGGTGGGGAGCAGGGGGAGCTTGGGGGGCAGTGCTGAGATGGGTGCTCCCGGTCCTGTGCCAGGATGAGCTCAGGAAAATAACTTCAGAGCCCATTTTTGGTGAGATGGGCTTTTTCCTGCCGAGTTCCAGACAGTTACTGACCAAGTAAGGAGTGGGGAATATGGAGCATCCCTGGCAGTGCAGGAATCCCCAGCCTGGAGCATCCCAGGGAGATGCAGCTGCTGCATGGGCTGGAGTTTTGTGAGTAAAAAAAGCTCTGGATCTGGTAGAAATTCCTTCACAATCTACTTTGACATCTTTCATAGTGGGAAAGATCTGCTTAGGGTAGGCATTTTGTAAACGTGCAGTGTTTTAAACTTGTTGTCAATGGTTGTTTTTCCTTCTTTTTTTTTTTTTTTTTTTTTTTTTTTTTTTTTTTTTTTTTTTTTTTATTCTTCATTTCTTAATTGTCAGTTCTGAATGTTCAGAGTAATTACAGCTGACAGATTTTCTGGCTTAGAAGCAGCACTTTATTCCAGGGAACGAAGGAAAAGAAGAGAATGACCAAAGGCTCCAGGCTGAAGATGTTTTCATTATTTTCCTGTCATCTGGACTCAGTTTACACACTGAGGGGGGACCAGGAGCAGCACGGCCACAGAGGAATTTCAGATTCCCCATCATTGTCACAATCAGATAAGAAAACCATTTTCCATCTCCTAGAGGAAACAGGAGAGGCAACCCTCCTGGCACCCTGCCAGGCCACCCGCTCCCCCTCCTGTCCCTGGGGTGCACAAGTGCCACCTCCAGAATGTCCCCAACCCCGAGCACAGGGACTCGAGTGCCCCACTGGCAGAGCTGAGCTTGCCTCAGCCTGGATGGAACCACATGTGCACTAATGAAGCTGAATATTCATTAGTATGACTAAACAAACTAAGTGAATCACAAATTGAAGTGGGTAAATTATTAGTCTGGTAGCTCGGAGAAGGGGAAGTTTGAAGACCATTCCAATTATAGAGGAGGTGGAATAGGAAAACTTTATTAATAGAGTCAAATCCAATTACAAATGCATGTTAGACATTGTGCAGGGCTTCCCACCTTTGTCATCAGTGACAACAGCTGTAACCATGCCCCTTCTCTGCTCAGCACTGACCTAACCACTTAATTGTTCACACCAAACCCCAAAGCTTTGATATTTTGTGGTAATTCCAAGATTTATCACAGTCATCACTGCTTATTTAATGCTCAGGACACTGTTTCCTCAACCACAGCATTATGAATTACCAAGGATTATGTGTTCAGTGGCTCCTATTGATTCATGCAGAGCTAATTAATGAGATACATCACCCAATCATAAACATGAGCAATAACACAAATGCCTCGTTAGCACAAATGAGCAAACTGCCCCAGGGAGCAGGGGGCAGCTCTCCTGAAGGGTTAATGGGATAACATCTACTGAGTGAAGTGAATTTTCTTTAATAAACTCCAAAGTAGAGAGTGAAAAGCCACCTGAGCCAGGTTATTCCTTCCTTCCAAGTGCCCCAGGCTCAGGGGGGGGAATTCCTGCCTCCCTGGGGCACTTGGAGCTTTCTTGGGGCAGTGGGAATTTGCTGAGGAGCTGGAGGAGTGATGGGAGCACAAAGCAAATCTGTCCAGTGAGGGTAGGCTTGTTGAGCTTTCTTTTGATAAAACATTTTGCTTTTTTAGAGCCTCTCTTGTAGGTGATACGGGAATTAACGCCTTCTTCCAGCTCTGGAGTGTGGCCTTGCTTTCTGTCTTTCTTGTGGAATTGTCTTTTTCTGCTGTTTGGTTCATTTTAGGTGAATTGCTATCTCCTGTGTGATGACTGTGGTGTAAAGCCTGCTAGCTGTAATCTGAGTGTAGCATGAATTCAATTGAAAAAAATTATTTGATGGAAGTTAAGCAAGCTCAAGAGGAAGGGATTGTTATGAGTGGAAGATGCCAAAGGAGTTTAAATGCAGCTGAGCTGAATTTGACTTTAATTAAGAAGCATATTGAAGGAAGGGATTTCTGACAGAAAAAGCTGAGGGAGTGAAGGTTTCCTCCTTCCTACTCTATTTATAAACCAGTGAACACGAGCTGGCATTCCTCCTCTCCACAGTGCGTCTACAGAAAGCAGATTGTCTGTGGGAAAACCACATTGAACTGGGCAAAACAATTCTCTCTGGGTCCCACGTGTGGGCTGTGCAGCAGTGGGGCCACGAGCTGAGTCCTGGCAGTGTCCCTGGCAGCCTCACACTTACAGGTGGGTGCTCTGGGACTCGAGCAGTGTCTTTAGTTTCAAAGGGCTAAGTGAGAAAACCAAAGATTTGTAACAGTCCACCTGAAAGCAAATTTGGAGTAGATGCTGTAGACACGCACCCGACCCGTGGTGCTCAGCATCAAGTTTCTGTGTTGCTTCCTTCTTGATGTGTGTTTTGTGTTTAAAGGTGATTTGGGAAAGAAGTTTCCAGCAGCCTCTCCCTGGCAGTGAGCAGCAGATGCATCTCATCAGGTCCCTGCCACATGCCCTGCACAAAATCCTGAATTAAGTTACTGCAAAGGTGTCACTCCCAAGAGGATGGTGTCCCCAGGGCAGCTGGAGGGACCCTGCTGGGTCCTGAACCAGCTCTAGAAATCAGATGTTGCTTGGAGCTGTAGGGATGGTGGGGATGGACCAGAGGGGACCCTTCTCAGGCAAAGCTGGTGCCCAGCAAGCTGGGGGGAGGTGGGTTTGGGAGTTTCCCCCATCCTGCTCTGGGCTGTGCTCCTGTGAAGCTGGTGCTGCTGCTCTGCCAGGGTGAGCGTGTGCAGCTCCTTTGCTTCCTGGGATTCCCTGCCTTAGAATCAACCAGGAACATCTTGGGGCTGTAGTAATGAAAATACACAAGTTAGCATTGGAAATCGATGGTGTTATTTCTGGTCATGCTGTGACCCTTGCTGCTGGAATGTAGAAACAATACAGAAAAGAACTGAAATTAAAACATAAAGTGTGATATAAGGCAGGTTCATGCTGCTGTGATTTCCCCTTTCGTACCTTCTTTTTGGTGACTTGCTGCCTGCAGCTGGGAAGCTCCTGCCTGTCCTCTCCTGCTAGACAAGAGCCATTTCAGTGCCAGTGCTTCCCTGCAGAACCTCTGCCACATCCCTGGCAGTGCCCAAGATGCTCACTGCAGAGACTGTAATTGCTATAATCCTTGTCTGTGTTGTGGTAATGAGGTGCTTGCTTCCCCAACAAATGGGAGTTAATTTGGGTGTGTTCAAGCTCCCCCATCAGTGTTTTGGATTTGGAAGTTTCTTCCTCAATCATTCATGTCGAACTAACAAATTTTTATTCGTGCTTTCAAATGGAGATGAAAGTGATGTGTTATCTCAGAGATGTCAGGCTTGATGAAACCAAAAATCCTGCTGGTTCCACCTTTGCTCCTTCTGCTTTGTGGAGCTGAGCCTTAACCCAGTAATGCTACTGCAGTACCCCCCGGGATGAGGATGGAAACCTGAGCTGGATTAGCATGCTGAACTCTTTATTCCAGCTGGGCTTTCTTGGCTCACAAGAGCTTGTCTGAACTTCATTCATTAATGTGCTGCTAAAAAAAAGTGAATGGGTTTGCAGTGTAAGTTGGATCTTTCTATATTTGCTGTTTCTGCAGGAGGAACATAAATTAAAGGTCGCAGGGAGAATATGAGAGTTGCCTATGAAGCTACAGGGATAAACCCAGATGTTTTTCTTCTCTCATCCTCTTGATGCTTACTCACCACTGCAGGAAATAATGCAGCACTTTCTGCAGGAGAGGAGATCCAGCTATGCAATTTCTCTGTCTAAAAATTGTAATTTTTTAAGGTAGTACCAGATACTAATAACAAAGCCTTTTCCTGTTTTAATAACAAGGAATCTTCCCAATGTCAAAGGCAATATTGGAAACAATGGGGCCAATTAACTCACAGAGTTTTCCTGTGACCTTTGAAGTCTGCACTCAGATACACTTTGTATAAACAGACTGAAATAATATCAAAGGATGAGGCTTGCTTCTCCTGGGTAGATGCAGAGAAGGATTTCCTTAAGCAAATATTGTCAGCGTGTGCAGAAAGGTCACCAAACCCAGTGGCCCAGTGCAGGGACTGGTGTTTAAACCCAGCCTGTTTCCAGGCTGACACCACTGGGATGGGTTCTCAGCAACCCCTTAGTCTGTGGGACACCCCAAGCCAGGACACTGCTCCACCACTGCCCAGCTTTGTCCTTCTTGTGTCACCACTGCCTCTGCACCCATTAATGGGGGAGCATCTTAGGGCAGAGCACTGGGGAGATGGTTCAAACACCAGGTTACAAGGTTCTTGTGCTTAAGTTAACTTGAGGTCCATTTTGCCCCCTTACACAGACTTGGTTAAAAGCCCACTGAATAGTGTGGACTTCAAACAGGTTTTCTAGTAATAGGCTGTGGCTTTTTCTACTGCCTAATAACCACGGGGTTATGTTCTCCATGGGTGTATGAAAATAAACCCATAAGGTGCCCTTTCAGTGTTTCTGTGCACATGCAGCAGGGCCAGAACATAAATACAGCCATAAAGTAATTGTGACACAGCTCAATGACAGTACATGCTCTAATTATGGAAGGCTCAAAGACACCCTCAAGAAGATGTAAAGTGGAAATGAAGGTCTGTGGATGGATCCAGGATGAATCCTGAAGAGACTGGGTAAAAGAAGTGGGTATTAATGAGGAGCACAGAAATAAAGAGTTGAGGAAATTCAGCCATAAAAAGATGGGGAAAAGGGATTGTCTGTATAACTAGGAAACAACTAAAACAACAGACCAAAAGGGAACCATAAAGCTGGAAATTGGATAATAAATCTGTGCCCTCATCAAAGAAGAGACAGTTCTATTGGAAAATAAAAATAACATTCTAGAAAACAACAAAGTGGAATTTACAGTCCAATTAAAAATGCATGCCTAAAAAAAGAGAACTTCAAATACTTTTATTCCTACTTTAGGTAGAATACAGTGAGAGCACAGCATAGCTGGGGGGAAAGAAAGGTTGGAAACAGCAAGAAAATAATAGCTTGCACGTACAAGTGATTAAAGACACCTCTCTGTCTCCAAGATGGTCTACAAAGTCACAAGCTGCTCCAGAGCTACTCCTTCCCCTGTACTTTGGTTCATTTGCTCTACACTAGTTGAGTTTCTGGCTCTGCTCCTCCAGCCTGAGGTTGAGAACCTGTGAAAAAAGGAGCCCAGGGAAGAGATGTTCTCCCCTGCACCGTGCATTTCCTGGGGTTTACAGGGGGTGGCTGGACTGTGGGGATCTTGTAGAGATGATTTAAACCTTTAAACATCTGGGGACAAGGTGGAGGCCTCAGCAGAGGCAATGCTGTGTCACAGAATCAACGTGACACAGACCTAATGACACAGCCCCCAGCTCAGTGACAACACATTGTCTGATTATAGAGGCCACAAAGACATCTCCAGGGATCCTATAAACCAGAAGTGCGGATTGAGGATGAGTCTAGCTCCCAAAGAATGTGGAAAAAGGGGAGAAACTGAGGTGCTGTGGAAGCAGGACGTGTCCATCTTGGCTGCTGCTGGTGTTGGCACTGGGGAGGGAAGAGGAGCCCCTGGTGATGCTTCAGTGGAGAAAGGAGGGAGGGAGAAAAGCAAACACCATCGTTATCACAAATGCTCCTGAAAACTCAGGGCAGCTTTTGCATGAGCAACAAAAGCCGTGCTCACCACAAACCATCTGGAGCTCCCTGTGGGGATTCAATAAACTTCCTCAAATTGCTTCAGACATTTTCCGCTCTCGCCGCTCATTTTATGCTCAGAGTTCAGCCAGAGACTGTTTCCTATTCCAACACTGCTTGTCACTTATATTTGGGTTGGTTTTTTTCTCCCTGCCAATATTTTGTTCTTCTGGCTCTCGAGCCTCTTGTGTCCTGCCCAAGGCCACCTCCTGGGGTCGGGGTCACAGAGCCAGCCCTGCCCTGTGCTCAGGGGACACCTTGGAGTGTCACAGCCCTGAAGTGCTGCCTGCTGTCTTTGTGTCCCCTTGGGATGTGACTCAGCTGCCTGCCCCTTCTCACAGAATTTCTGTCCCTTTTCTGCAGGCTTTTCACCAGCCCTGTCCTGCCCAGGCTCCAGTGCCAGCAGCACCAGCTGGTGACCACGTTTCTCTCTGTCTGCTGCTTATCAGGAGTCGAGCCACAGACACGCACACTCCAGCAGTGAATTATGATATAAAAATAAGCATAGGCCTGATTATTGGCTTTGTCTGCTTTTTGCAAACAGATGCTCCATTGTTTATTGAGCCTGTTCTCTAAATCCACTGACATGTACATGGTATCTTAGCTCCACGGGCACTCTCGTGTCTTAATTTTTAAGGTGCACCCTTTAAAATGCCCAACAGATGCATTCTGCGTGTTGTCTGTAGCATGTCCCACAGGACAGTGTATTTCACAGTGGCCAGAAGATCTTTGATTTTTGACCCTATCAGAAAAATAGATCCCACCACAGCCTTGATGTAACGAAAGCATAAATGGATGTATCACAGCCTGCCCTTGCTACTGCTCAGGGCTTTATCTCAAGGAAGATGTGCTGGAGCTGACCCCTGGCTCAGAGTCACATATTTTTCTTCTAGACAATATGAAAATATGTTGATGTATTGGTCATTAATTACTGATTGTCCCATCTTGTAAGGTACAGAGGGCTGAACTCTCAGGAAGTTGTCCAGTCCATGTTCTCTGCTCCATTGGATAACCAGATAGGTACTTTTGGTGCCTATATAGACTTCATCTGTTCAAATACAGGTCCTCTGTAAATCTGTCTCATATGATGCTAAAATTAGCTTGCATCAAACATTCTATCCCTTGTCTGTTTGCAGACATGGTGTAAACACAGCAAGCAGATTCACTAAAATCAATTTTACATAGGGAATATTTTGCAATATTATGCCTGCCATAGTTGTCATTCACATGTTGGATAGAAAAGAACCCCCTGTCTGCCCATTGTGATGTTTGTGATATTTTTAAATCTCAGCTTGGTCCCATCTACCAATATTGCAAGACTGTGTCCTGAATAAGGGGATTTGGTGAAGCTCTGCAATACTCAGCAATTTCAGCTCCCAGGGATACATAGGAGTAATTTTCCTCATACTCATTGTCACTTCAGGTTTCATTTCTGAAGAAACTTAGAGGAAAACTCAGCCCAAATTACTCTATATTTGCCTTTCATCAGAGCAAAACTAGATGATGGCTTTTACTTGATTTCTGTACGAAACCCCATGTCTTAGCCAAGTACTTTTTCCTGCTAAATAAGAAAGCAGTGCAGGTGCTTGAAGGGTAAAACTCAGACTGCCATCAAGCTTGGCTTGCTTCAGATCTCCAGCCAGAGGAGATGCAGGAGGACGTGACAAATGTCTTTGCTGTGGTGCATGGTGCCAGGAGATACACATGCAGAAGAGCCTATCCAAATGGCAAAACCTTAGGCAAGAAATACTGACCTAGGCCCAATGCTTTCTGCTGCAGATGCCAAATCCAGGTTTGTTCTGCTGCTAAAATAACAATAGAGCAAATTTCCTGAGCATCTTGGTGACAGACATCTCTGAGTTCTTCAAAGGAAAAAAGATCCTTTTTTCATACCTCGCTGAGGTCACTTAGGCTACAGCACAACAACACTACACGGCTTCCAACAGCATTTTCAATTAACACCAAACTCTAACGAGAGTGTGGAATCACAGGCACTCGACTGCTGTGGGACTGAGAGCAGATGCAAACTTCAAGTGCAATGTCTTCAGAAACACAGCTAAATAAAGCCTCTCTGCATGTTTAATCTGATATGTGCTTTTTCATTTATGTTTTGCCAATGGTACACTATGGAGTTAGTTCTGACAGAAGGGTAAAACCCTTTGGTCCCCTGGAACTGATACTGGTTCTGGAAGTCCAATGGGGAGCAGCACAGACCAGATCTGCCCAGCCACGAGCATGATGCACACTCAGACAAAGAACCAGTGCAGAAACTGTTCTGCCATCCAGAACCTGCTCTGCAGACAACAAAAGAGAATAATGTCTCCAGGTAGCTGAGACTTTGCAGTTATTGTTAATTTTTAATGTCTTGGTTTGTTCGTGCGTCAGATCCACGCAGCCCGAATCCAGCCTTCGATCAATAACCTGTCAATCTTCCTCCTGTCTTTCACCTGGCAAATCTCTCAAGGCAGTGAAACGGGGTGGTTTGGTTGGTGCCAAAGGCCTGTGCTCACTGAGCAGCAGATTTGCTTACACCCTGGGTCAGCCTGGTCCATACTGCTCTGCTGGGTCTTGTACCCGTGCTGCTCCTTCCTCCGCATTAGTGTGCATCCTTGTGATTGCATTTCTATTCATCAGTTTGGAGTGTGCTTCAGACACTCAGCAGGGCACCCTGTGAGACAAGGTCGTGCCCTGAGATGCTTTGAATCACTGTACAAGCAGGGTGGAGGGGAGGGCAGGTAAAGTCTGGGATGAAGTCTGGGCACACGTGCCCCTGGAGCAGCAGCCTTGCGGGTGGGAGGAGGAGGAGGAGGATGGCAGAGGTGCTGGCAGATCCTGCTTACAGTGAGGAGAATGGGGCAGAGAGCAGTGGCTGGCAGCCACACTCCCAACTCGTATCTCCTCCTGCCACTTAGCAGCAGCCAGTTTTTGCTAATGGGAATTATTAGTGCTTTCATCTGTGCTGCCAATGGCACCGTGGTTCCCACTGGGGACATCACCTTGCCAGAGTGTGACCCATCACTGCCCTGGCTGCTGTGGGATCCTGGTTTCCAGGTCCTGTCCAGACCCAGTCCTGGGTTAGTAGAGAGCTGTGATACATCCTCTGAGATCCTGCAAAAGCATCTGTTGGGGTCCAATTTCTCCTCTTTCAACCCTCCCCCAGGATACCTACAGCATTTGCTGCTGTTTAGTGGGAGCTGCAGAAAGCTTTTCAACAACCATGGTAAATTTAAAGTGCTGGGAATTAAAACCAGCAGACATGGGGGTCCTGATGGATCTGGCTAAGAGAAGGCTCCATTTTCTTTGCTCTCTGCAAGCCCACTCCAGCAGTGCTGTTCTGAATAACACACCACTTCCTAGAATCCCAGACACAGGCTGAGATTGCAGTATTTTGAAGACATAATGAAAAAGGTAATTTTCCCAGCCTCCCTGCAATCTTCATCATTAGGGAGGTATTTTGTGCAATTTTCAGTACTAGCTCTAATCATGCTCCCAGAGATGATAGCATGCTGCTGTATTGCCAGGGGTTCTTTGAACCCTGGGATGCCCCCCCCCCAAAAAAAAATAAAGGCAAGAGAAAGTGAGTGCAGCCGGGTAGGTGCTGTCTCTGCTCGCCCTGTGCTGAGAGCAGAGTGTGTCATCAGAGCAAAGACTGCCCTAACACCCAGTCCCTGCTCACCAGCTGCTAAGCTTAAAAAAACACAGATCAAAAGCAAATGAATCCCTCGAATGTGTTAGCACACAGAACATATGTCCCGTGAAAGGGACACTGACATGTCCCTGGCGACATACCACGGTCTGTCACTCTTCTGCCATGCTGTTGCTTCAGGGGAGAAACCCATAGCACTGAAATTATGGTGATTGGCATAATAATTTTGGCAGGATTAGTTGCTACTCAGTGGCAGGAACACAAGGTTCACAGGATGTCCGGCACATTAGCCTTTGAAAACCTGATGGGACTTGGGAGAGCTGCTTGATTGCTGGGGACTCTGTAGCCCTGGGATGAGTTTGGTGACATGGAGGGGGAAGTGGAACAAGCTTTGTGGAGGAGATAAGGGCTGCAATAAGAGGTGCAGGTTTGAGCAGTGTGGGTGCTGTTTCTTCCCACCTCAGCCATGCTCTCACCCGCTGCTTTCCCTGCCCTGCAGACAGGGTCTGTTACAGCGAGAGCCCCAGGTTCCTGCACGATGATGTTTCAGAGTTGTGGGACAAGAACTGAGAGGAGTTGAGGGGCGTGTTGCTCCTCTCTGAATATGTATTTATGAGGGGCACTAATAACAGGACACTCCTCCCAACAAGGGCTCTTTGGAGCGGGCTCCATCCACGGGCACAGCAGCACTGAGAGCCAAGGGCATCGCTGCTGGGGGGAGGTTGGGTGTCACCCCCAGCTGATCACCCCAGAGGAGGGGGATGCTGAGGGGTAGCACTCCCCAGCACAGTCTGTAATGCACTTGCAGCAGCAGCTGATGGAAGGAAAGTGCAAAGTTGTGTTACTGGCAAAACGAAGCACAGGAGTCTGGGCAGCAGCCTCCGCCGTGCTCATGAAATAAAAACCTGGCTCTTGAGCTACATGCCAGAAGCCATTATCCAGAAAGCAAATCATCCACAGAAAGGACCAGCTCAAAGATGGGGGGGGGTCTGCAGCAGCTAATGTGCAATCACTCATTTCATCAGGACCTCCCTGTCACAGCCTTGCTGCATTGGGTTTCTGGTGCTGGGGCTGGTGATAGATATTTGCAGGCAATAGGACACAAACAAGCTGTAATGCTCAATCAGATGATGTTAGGGATTTCAAGGAAAACAGAAATGAAAATGTCAAACCTGTTAAGCTTTGGAGTGCTTTCACCAGAACGTGGGCAGGAGGGACTCCAGGAGGTTGTTTAAAAATAGGAGCCAGAGGGAAATTACTCTCACAATGGTGACATTCTGGTGTTGATGCCCTGCTGGAGCACTGCTCGCTGCCTTTTATAGATCACAAAAGAGGGGGAAAAAAAAAAAAAAAAAAAAAAAAAAGGAATCATGTGATGCTTAATTTATGAAGCCACTCAAAAGGCAGGGGCTCAAAACTCAGCTGTCATCTTAAGTTCAGCCTTGATAGTGTCTGTGTCAGCTCTGAGTGCCTGAACAAAGAGGCAGAAGTGGGTAGGAGAAACACAGTCACTTGTCAATAGCTCAGAGCCTCTTACCATCATTTCTACCTGTGCAAGGGCAGCACAGGGCTCTTACACATTGGAAAGGCACTATCCTATGCCTCTTTTGCATCTCTCAAATAAAGATCTCTACTTCAGTGCAGAGCAGACCAGCAGGTCAGCTGCCTCTGCTGCCTTGGTGTGTGGCTCAGCTGGGGCTGCTCTGCTAAAGAAAGCTGCTGAGAAGATGGGAGGAGTAAGGAATGCTAGAAGTCATCTCTGGGTCTTTTAAGTATTGAGGTAACATGGTTGTTTCTTTGCTGAGGTCACTGTGCACTTAGGAGATCAGGAAAGGGTGCTAATGGTCAGGATTGTAGCCTGCTTGTTGCAGCTAAAGGCCATTCCATGCTGCGTGGAACTGAGGTTTTTGCTCAACTCAAATGTGCATATGTGATAGTGTGTTTTCTTGTTTAGGTGTACATGTAAGCCTTTGGTTTACAGTACCTTGAAGAGGACACAGCATTACTAGAAAGCTTTTAATTAAATTGCAGTCAGTGCCCTGGGAAGGGAAGAGTGCAATGCACAGAGTGCTCCTCACCCTGACCCCGTGTGGCTCCAGGATTGGGCCCGAGGTGTCTGGGGCAGGAGCCCTGTCCTGTCCTGGCCCTCCTGCCCAGCACAGGGATGTCTTCCCTGGCCACCACACCTCCCTCACAGGGGCTGCCAAGTCACATCACAGCCATCAACTGGTGTACAAAAATGCTGTGAATCCTCCTGCCACAGGCTGGGGACTCCCATTGTCACTGCCCTGCCCATCCCGGGGAAGCCACTGTCCAAGGCTTGTGCCACACAGGATGGAACCGAGGACCAAAGTGACATCTTCTCAGTCCCTGGGTCAGTAAGGAGTGGATCTGCCTGGTCCCCTCTGTGCTGATCTGACAGCTGAAATGTGAGGCTTTAGGAAGCCTGAGAGGAGGAGTGGATCCCTGTACTCATTTCCCAGATCTGCCTTTGTAAGGTGCCACACGCTGTCCCCCTGTAACGTCACTTTCCAGCCACTTCCCTCCATCTGCATCTTGTGGCTCCCTCCTGGCCTTTTTTTCCCCTTCTTTTATCTTTCCTGGCTATTTTACATCAGGAGCATTTTGTCTTTGAAAAGCCCTTCTTGTGACAGGAGCCTGCTTGCTGTCCCTGTCCCCATGAGTTGGGAGCAGCTCAGCTGCAGGGAGAGGCTCCCAGTGGGTGCTTGGGTGGCAGTGGGAACGAAGAGCAGGGAAATCAAAGCAGCAAAGAGACAGGGAGACTGCAAACACACCGAGCAGAACAAAGGGCAAAGCGAAAATAAAGACTCTGATCCAGACATTCAGGTCTAAGATGACAGGAACACAAACAGCGTGGTAGGGCTGGGAAATGAATCGCAATTCAGAGGCAGAGCTGCCGGAGGAAGGACAGCACCTCTCATCATCTCTTCAATTACCCACAGCACGGTGGCCCTCACAAAGTCACCAGTCGCTTATAGAAAGTGGCTGAAGGAGCAGAGGTGAGGAACAAAGATCAGTTTAGCAGCTTTGGGAGCCCTGGGTGGGTGCCCCACAGGTACCGATTGCCCTCCTGGGATTCCGTGTGGGTGGGAGGGAGATGGGACCCCTGCCCACTGCTCCCAAAGGAGCAGAAATCCTCGTCCCCTCTTTCCACATGGGAAAATGGAAGCATTGCAGAGCTGCTGGGGATGGGGAGCGAGGTGAGGTGGGCTATGCTGGCTGGAAAAAGCCAAGAGAGGAAAGAGAAACTTCAGTCACAAAAATAGTCGTAACGTTCACTTTATAAACCACACAAAGTCAGTGATTTAGAAGGGGGAAAACTACTATTTGTTTCCAAATTTACAGGCAATAATACTTGATTTAGATCCCTGTCTGCCTCCTGTATAGACTGCAGTATAATTTAAAGGACCATAAAGTCTGGGACCATAATACCATCACCACCATAAATCAGGCTAGCTACCACTACTCAGAGCAGAAATTATTAATCTGTGTTCCAAATGATATGCCTGCATATTGCTTGTTTTAGCTGTTTATGCAGAGAGCTGAGATAGCACTTTCCCCTGTTGTTATTTTTTCCCTTTTGCAGTGACATACTGTCTCCTCCTACCAAAGGGGCATTTATTACCCAGTATATATGGGGGCAGCCTCGTGTATTGCACACACAAAGCATCTAATATTGGGATACAGCTTTACAACGTAGCACCACGCTATTCATTTCTAGGATGTTCTCAATGCTGAGGGCATTAACTCATCCCTGGTGGCTGGAGTGTGGCCCTGGGGGGGGTGGGAATAGGATGGGGACCTCCAGAGAGGGTCTGGCTGCAGCCCAGGGATGGGGAAATGCCCTGGAAACCCCCAGACCCTGCCCCAGGAGCCCCCTGGACCTGTTCTCCTCTTCCAATACATGGCAGAAACCATGGGTGCTTGGACCTTTTGCAGTGACAGACCAGGTTTTGGTGAAGTCAGAACACAAAGAGAGATTTTAGCTTTTAGGCATTCAAATTTGGGAGGATTTTTAATGATACAAAGGGGAGAGGCCTATCAGATTTTGAGGGACAAGAGCACCCATTTTCATGAAAATTATGCCAAAAAACTGCTCAAACTTGGACTGATTTTGGGGGGATGTTCCAGGCCCCAGCTGGGTGAGTCTGTAGCAGGGTCCCACCTGGTGCACACACACTCTGCAGTGACAAAGGACCCCATGTCCCACACACCAGGAATGTCAACCTTTGTTCCAGGCTGCAGGGATGCTGCCAGACAGACGTTGTCACCCTCTGGTTGTCATCTGACAGCTGGCAATCTGAGCAAGGGAATGATTCAGCCAGAACAACAAAAGCAAGAAGGAGACTTGGCAATTTTCTTCCCCTGGGATGGAAGGTGATGAAGTGGAGGAACCTGTGGTCCTGTCTGCAGCAGGCACAGCTCCCTGCCCTGCTGGCCCCACAAGGGTGGCAGGACAAGCACAGTAATAAAAAAAAGAATAGAATTGCATTTTCTGCTAAGAAATGATGAGATTGGCCCTGGAGTGGAGAACACCCCCACCTGGAGTCTTACTCTGAATGCAAAATAATCATGAGATTCATGTTTAAAATTAGCAGAACTGCCAACTCTTCTGAAATCCCTGGGATTTCATGAGATAAAAAGTTCTGCTGTCATGGGCACACCCACTCGCTGCTGTACTCAGGTTTTTGTCTACATTATCAAGGAATTAGCATCATTTTCATTTGCAGGAGTGATCTGTTTTCCTCTGAAGTAAAACATTAATATGTTAACATGAATTCTAACATACTCCTCAGGACTACCAAGAACCGTGTATTTTTGATAAAGTACAATTTATTTGTTAAACAAATAGCATATTTTTAAAAAAAGAAACAACTTCAGCCTCCCACATTGTCTGCAAACCACATTCTGTCTGAAGCAAAGGGCTGAAAGTTACATTTGTACATAATGAAATATTCAGCACTGAACTTCTCCCCAGGAATGTCCCCATCTGCTGCTAGATTTCTCTTTCATGCTAATTATTAAATATATCTGAGCAGAAATAAATAATAGATTTCCTCTAAAGAAGCAGAAGCAAAATGTAATGAGTGTTTGGTGTTGGTGTGTTTTTCCCTGTGAAGCTGCAGCAGCTGGAATCATCCTGAGCCTGCAGTATCTGCTCCTGCCCCCTCCCCACTTCCAGCTGCCCCTCCAAAAATCTTTATTTAGCACATGGCCCTGCTGTTTTTTCCAGTGCTCCTTTGGTAGGGTCAGGACTTGTGAGCAATGGGACATTCCTCCTCCTGGGATTGTTTTGGGGAATGTGTTCTTTCTTCTCCCCTCACGTTAAAAAGTGCAGTGAAATGGTGAGGCAAGAAGGGGATGTGTGGGAATGGCAGTGTTAAACTACAGAGAGTGAAAACACTTGGCAGAAGGAAGAACAAGGGAATTGGTATTTCTGCGGTAATTATTGGTGCACTTCTAGAAATTCTGCCCATTTCCAGCAATCCCCTGTGCTGAGAGGTGTAGGACCTGCCACACTCTCCCATTACACACCAATTCTGGGTGCATCAAGTCCATTCCGTCGTGTTCTTGCCCTTTTGGTGACTCCTGGCAACTGCAATAATAGAAATAAAAAGTGCCAGTAATAACATTCCTTACAGGAGGCCTCACACCCCAGGGGCTCAGCTGTTCCTTGCTGGAAATCTGGGTGCTCCCAGGGCACTGCTCCATGGTGCCCTCACCCCCTCCTTGTGCTTCCTATTGCTGCATTTACTGGAAGCCAGTGTGTCCCTAATAGTGCAAATTACTGCAGAAGTGTTAATGAAACACGTTGCAACTGCAAAGTAGGAAGAAATGTGTTACTCCAAATTGTGTTTCAATTTCCCTTTCCCCAGTTAGCCTAAGAGAGTCAAACAGGTCAGATTTGTTTGTGTGCAGCTCGTCAGGAACAAGTTTCACAGTTAAAATAATGAGAGCAAGAGTTGTTTATTCTGCTTTTCTCAAGGGAAGGGCTCAGTGCACAGAAACAGTGAATGGGAAAGGTCTGGCTGGGGATGGAGAAGCCTGAGGGTGTCTGTCTCTCACTGGGAGATTTCCCACAGTCCTAAATATTCCTGTTCTTAAATGGGGAACCTCTTCCAGCGATCACATATTCTTACCCCTAAGACAATTTTCTTAATCCATAATTTACATCCCCTGTGTTTCATGTTACAGAGTGGTTTTAAAATTCTACAGAAAGGCACCTCATTGATGACAAGTTTTGAAATACAAATCCTGTTTGCACCTACACTCTCCATGCCACAGGAAATTTCTGAGAATGAAAAGTGAGAGCCACAAATGTCAGGAATGTTAAAAGATCTCTGTAAGTGAGGTTTGATTCATCCTGCCATCATTTCTGGAAGAAATGCATTGTACTGTACTCCAGAGTTTGCCATTCGTGAGGCTTTCAGATGAAATCTTGAAACACTTACAATCCATACATTTGGTAGAAATTGCAGGTCAAATGGTTGTGCTGAAAGAAACAATTTTTAGTTTGTCACCTGGGAAAAAACTCCTTTGATTTTTTTTTTTTAAACACATTCCTGATGTGGAGATGAATGGTAACTGTGTGGTAAAACAATTTGGGATCCCTTAGCAGGCAAAGTCTCTGCATGTGTCTGATCACCTTCCATTAGGTGCTCATGAAAGTGAAGCTTTGTCTTCTCATATGCTGGAATATTTAATTCTTCCTCACATCTGTATTCCCAAATTTATTCCCAACTATGAGTTAATATATATAATGGCAAGCAAAAGTCTGACTTCAAATGGCTTCCAAAAATTTCCTGCCCAGAAGATGCAGCTCTGTCCCTTTCAATTAGCTTTTTGGTTTTCTCTCAGTTAATTGTAGAGTTGTCATTCTGACAGTTTGCTGTAAAACAAGGGAAAGAAAAGACTGAGGCAGAAGCCAAAGGGTGTAAATTATTCAGAGATGTCATGCATTTCTTGAGGGGACCCAGGTGATGTCTCTTAAGGCCCAAAGAACTCAGAAGACCCAGAGAAAACATGGATGTAAATTCAAGCCTTGCTGAGACATCCCAATCTGAGATGACATGCTGACCATCAGCAGCTCCTTGTGCCCATGCCCTGACACAGCCCCTGGGGACATTAATTTAAAAGCTGCTTCTCTGCATCACCCCAAAGCCCTTGGGTGCCATCCACTTTCCCTCTCCCTGTTCAGTCCTCCAGGGCTCTCTCCAGTTTGTGTTTGGAGAGCAGCTGGGGGCTGGTGGCTCTGGGGACATGGGCCAGGGAATGCCACCAAGGGAGGAGAGCAGGCAGGGCCAGGAGGCAGCAGGGCTGCAGCTCAGGATGAAGCTCTGCACATTTCAGGAGCATTCAGGAATGGGAAGACTCTGAACCCCATCTTTTCTGGGTCACTTGGTGAAGCAGCAGCAGGGCAGTGTCCCCTGTTCCAGCCCAAACTGAGATATTATGTCTTTGTTATGGTAATGTCCCAGCACCACACGATTTAAATAGCCCTTCCAGAAAAATTAAGTATGTTCATTGACATAGGGAAATGTTTTCACCCTCCGTGTAACCTTCACAGTTTCTGTACAAAATCTATCAGTCAGTAAACTATTCAGCTGCGAATGCTTACCAATTATTATGCTAATGTATTACAATACCTTAGTGAATTCTTTTTAAATGCCAGGAAATGCAGCTGTCTGGCAGCCTACCTCACCTGTGTTATGGAACTATCAATAAACAGCCCAGGATTTGCAACTGGATTTTAACTGCTTTGTCGGAACGATGCAAAAAATCCCTTATCATTTAATATTATGAAGAAATCAAGTAATTGCAGGTGGAGTAATATGTTCCCCATGCAGAGGGCTCAGGAATGGCACACAGATAAGAACCAGAGAGTTGTTGCAGGGGTTTGCCTCAAGCCAACTTGGGCAGAAGCATTACAGCTTGCAGCAGAGCACTGGATGGCCAGAGGAACCAGTGCTGTGGAACTGCTCCTTACATCATGTCTCTTTATTGGATCTGAGTGATAGTAAAACCTAAACTAGCAGGTATAGACTGCAAATGGAGGTACCAGGTTATCTATGGAGAATGTAGCATATTAATAGTTCACACTGAGGTGGTTCCTTCTACGGACCATAGGAGCTGCTTCCGAGTACTGCAAGGAATTCTCTTTTGTTGCCTGATAGAGGAAATATGAAATATTAATATAAATTTGGTTGGACTATAAATGACTGAGGAATGATACGATAAAAGTCCTACTTCAGTATCTACACCTAACACCTCTTGTTGAAAAGATGGAGCTACTTAGTCTGTGTATTTTAAATTTTCATTGTGGTTTGCAGGTGCTGCCCGTGCCCAGCAGCGTGTGCAGAGCAGCCCCAGCCCCAGCTTTGCTCTGTGCGGGGAATTCCGTGTGGGAATGTGCTCACTGGGGAGCTTTACATGTCTGCAACTGCCTAATACTTCAGTGAATCCATTTATTCCTCTGTAGCACCAGACAGAGGCTCAGTGATCAGTGGTGCAAAATACTCCCCAGCTCCCCGGAGATCCCTGACAATGGGGCTGACAAGATCCAGCCCTGTGCTGCCTATCCCAAGGGACACTGCCCATCCTGAGGGACACTGCCTGTCCCTAGGGACACTGCCTTGCTTTTGTGAGGTAAGGTGAGTTGTCTAAGTGGGGCAGGTTTGGGAATTTTAATCAAAAATGCAAAGAAAAATAAATGCAGCTAGAGGCATCCATCAAAACTTCTCTGGTTCTCATATTTGTCTTTTCTCAGAAGCTAGTATCCATTAATTTGGTTATTAGAGTCATAATGTTATAATTATTTCATTTAATACTCTAATTATCCCTTGTGATTAATCCTGACCAGAACAGAAATGTCTGTGAGTCTGGAAGGCATGTTCCAATAGATTCTGCATTATGAATGTTAATTTGAGTTAACAAGTACAATAGCTGGAGGAAAAGAAACCAAAGAGCATGAGGACTTCTAGTTTCTGAGCAAGCACAGAAGTTAAAACACAATCTGCCTGCTTTTGCTAGCCCAGGTCCTGTGGCTGGGCTGGAGCAGCAGAGATGGGCCCAAAGTGATGGCCTTGGGAGCCCAGGGGTGTTGCAGATGTTCTCCTGCATTTCCCTGTTCCCATGGCTCAGTTGCAGATGGATTTAGGGGAGGGCTTATGCTTTCACCAGCTGATATTTGGATGCATATTTGGGAGTTGTCTGATCCCACCCCACGGCCCCATCTCCACTTGTTTTCAGTTACAAAGTCACACTCGAGGTAAAAATATCTTGAATTCTTAAGTATCTTCAGTGTCTTCATGTGCAGCCCCAGCACTGGGATGTGAGTTTTTCCTTTCCCACCACCACTTTTTGTTTTGGAACAGGAGTTACCAGTGACAAGCAAATCACCAATGTTTACTAAATAGTATAAACCACCTGCATGCACAAACTCACTTTTCCTTTAAACAAACACCTGGCAGTGCCCAACTTTCAGGGCTTTGCAGATGTTCCTGGAATGTTTCTTCACTTGTTCTCCAATGTTTGCTTGCTGCTCTCTAAAGCTGGGTACCTGGCTTGTACAGGCCTGAGCCAACTGCCTCATTTTAGGTTCTGAAATGGTGAAGATTGAGCTAAACGTGGCAAAGCCTCCTGGGGTGGAGAGCCAGGCTATGGCAGAACCTCCCCAGTGTCACCGGGATGGCTCAGGGCAAACAGGGAATTGCCCCAGGGCTGCAGTAGAGACAGAGAAATCAATTTTCTTCCCTCCACAGCCCACGTGTTTCTTCCCAACTTAGGTCACCGTGTAGTAAATCCTGGCTACTGGGTTTTTCTCTTCCTTTAGCCAGGAGGAGATCCAGCTGTTGAGCAGCTGGGTGGGAATTTTGGCTCTGGCATTTTCCCTTCCTAGCAGGGTTTGTGTCCTCCAGAGGTGTCTGCCAGGGACTGAAGCCTTGGCCTGCCCTGTCAACAAGATGATCTCTGTGCCACTGGGAAGTTCACCTCTGACAAAATACTTTTTGTGGGGCTGTCTCGGGTATCCTGGGGCTCCCGAGTGCTGCGGGAGCAGGGAAGGATGATGGGTGGAGGCTCTGCCTTTGCTTTCTGGGGAGATGAAGGATGTGCTGTCAGGGACTTTGCAGATCGAGCCGCATTAAGTGTCCCAGAAGGAGCAAACCTCATCCTCTGGAAGCAGAACCAGCCCCCAGATGGCCCCTTAAAAGCTGTCTGTGCCTTCTAGAGTAAGGAGCTGCAGCAAGGAACACAGCAAGGACACCCGAGTCATTCCTGGGATAACCTTCATCCCAGCTCAGCAGAAAGTTCCCCGAACCTCATTCGGAACCAAGGGAGGGAACTGCAGCCTGGAGCTGTCAGGAGGGAAATGCTGGCAGGGATCTGTGGGCTGGGGGGACAGACAGGAGGGAGAGGAGGGAGAGGAGGAAGAGGAGGGAGAGGAGGGAGAGGAGGGACAGGAGGGAGAGGAGGGAGAGAAGGGAAAGGAGGGAGAGGAGGGAAAGGAGGGAGAGGAGGGAGAGGAGGGAAAGGAGGGAAAGGAGGAAGAGGAGGAAGAGGAGGGAGAGGAGGGAGAGGAGGGAGAGGAGGAAGAGAAGGGACAGGAGGAAGAGGAGGAAGAGGAGGGAGAGGAGGGACAGGAGAGAGAGAAGGGACAGGAGGGACAGGAGGAAGAGGAGGAAGAGGAGGGAGAGGAGGGAGAGGAGGAAGAGGAGGGACAGGAGGGACAGGAGGAAGAGGAGGGACAGGAGGCAGTGGGCACAGGAGCCAGAGGAGCCCCGGGAGCCGGGCAGTGGCCACACTGGAGCCAGAGCTGGCCCAGGGGCTGCTCCTTGCCCTCATTTGCTTAATGAGCACAAGCGCCTTGGCTCCAGCCCCGGCTCTGGAGAGGTGAGGATGGGTAAACCCAAATCCCCTTTTTTCTGTGTCTCTGTCAGCCAATTACTCATTTCCAGTGCGACAGTCTGTTCTTAATTTGGCACTTAGGGGGTTGTTGAAGGAAATAATGCAGCAATGTCCTCTTGGTGGGAGTCTCAGAAACAATATTCTAAGAGACAGGAGAAAATTAGTGTGAAAATGTGGTGTTTACAAGCCCCTGTCACTGCCCATGCTTGAAGGACTGACTATTAACACCTGGTCAATAACAGGATCTTTCTCTAAAGATTTATTTTTTTTTAAGGCATCAAGGATAATATTGAAGACCATGAAAATAATCTGATTAGTATGATGTCTCCTTGAAACATTTCTGAAATGTGTGAAGTGTTACTTTTACTGCAGTGTACTTTTCTGTCACAAAGTGAAAATCAAAGTGCAGAACAACAGAAAATGCAGACATCCTTACTACATGGAATAATGAGGCCATAAAACCAAACAATAAAGTTAAATAATTTACCATAAATATCTAAAGCTCTCAAATTATTCTCTACATTAACTGCCTATGTCTAAAATGATCTTTGCATTCACCATGTCACAGATGGCAACATCAGACAAGAGAGTCCTTGACAAAATCTCGCTGTAATTATTCTTTCCACAGCTGCAGTTATTTTAATGCCTTTTCAGTTAAGCTGAAAGAGACGCACACATTTTATAAATAAGGGCTTTTAACCAGTTTGACAATGAAGCATTTGAAACTTACAGTGCAAAAAAAAGAAAAAAAACAACCCAAAAACTTTAACTGCATCTTGAAACCTGGGAGAGCAACTGTGCAGAGTCAGAGCAGGAAGACAACTGTTCTTTCTGCAGCAATGTTTTGCAATTAAAGCTAAAATCATGTTGACTGTAATGGCCTGAGCTAGCTGTTAGCAGCAACTTTTGGAGGTGCTCAGACAGATTCCACCAGTTAGCTTTCTTTAGTCCCATTTCCAGCAAGGACAGGTGCAGGTGAGACCCTGCTCCAGCCCCAGCTTGGTTGCCTTTCCTTGGTTTTTTTGGTTTGTTCCAAATTGCTTTAGGTCACCTTAAGTCCTCCTTCCTCAGGATCACTGTGAACTGTGATCCTCTCCCACCCTCACAAGCAGACTCCTTTGGGAGTGATCCTGCATATTGTCATTTTCAGAGGATTTAGGGAGTTCAGGCTGTATCTGAAAGCCCAGCTAGGGCTGAAAACTTCAGCTATGAAAAATGTTGGTTTCTGCTGGAGTTTTTGACAGAGCAGCAGAGTGTGCTGGCTCAGTGTGACCTTCACTCCTGTTTCTACATCTGAGGAAAGCCCTCAAACCACCTCTCCCCTAAACCTATGTTTCAGGAGTCTGAATAAGTGGCCATATTTTTTAAAGCTTTGAACACTCAGCAGCTCTTGTGGAAAACAAAAGAAGCTGAATCCTCCTTAAGTGAAGTTCTCCGTTTCCCAGCAAGTTGCAGCTGCTTTGCCTTCCCTGCTCTGAAGCTGTCTCTTAGTTTAAAAGAAATGTGTGGAGACACAACTAAGAGGATGGGAGCTGTACTGGGAGGGTATTTTCCCATTTGAACCAAGTAAAGAAAAAATGAAAGAAAGGAAGAGCAGTGGGAGGTTTTTCAGTGCCATCTTCGCAAGCTTGGGCGTGCAAAGAAGACACCGTGGTGGACTTGGGAAGCCTGATTAATGAAGGTTTTTGTTGGGAAGGCCTGGCTTTTATGCTCCACACTGAAAGGCACCAACCCTCAAAGTATTCAGCATTGCACAATAACAGATTGTGTGCAGTTAGCCTGTGAAAACAAATGTCCTCTCTCGTATAGATGATTATAGAGCATCCATCACTGGCTGGCATTAAATACCACCCAACACTCATGTATGTAATTAGCAATACAGGAAATCTAAACATTATTTTAAAGGAGATGGAACATAAAAAGAAAAAAAAAAAGAAAGTCAGTGGATGTTCAGATTTCCCTCCCACTTTGAAGTGTCTTTTCCCTCCTAAGCAAGGTCCCTCCCCAGAGAAGAGACTTCTCCAGCCTCATGGAGCTGCACCACCCAGCCCCAATCCTGCCCTGCCCAAACCTCCACTGAGCCCCTGACTAGATATAGACTGCAAATGAAATAGAACTGTAGGAAAATGGCATTTTTTATGGGACAGAGTGTGCACTGTGTTAATGGGCTGCTCATAAACCCTGGCTTGCCTCAAAATCCTCAGCAAACCCCAAAGAGCTGCCAGATCACAGAGCTCCCTGTACCTAATTTTTCTGCCTGCAAAGGGAAACAAGGGCATCACTTCTCTCCAGGAGAAATGGCACCAGGCTTGTGAATCCATTTGGTTTCCCCTGTGGTTTCTCCAGGGCACAGCCAGCCCCTACTTCTGGGAGCTGCAAAGGGAGGATGAGCATGAGGAGGAACAGGACCATCAGCAGGTAACCCAAAGCCTTCTGAAATCTCTCCATGGAATTCAGTAGCATTAACACTTGCTGGCAATATGCAAAATGGGAGCAGTATTTTCCTTAAGTATTTTTGCCTAGGGCTATCCAGGGTCTGTCAGAGCTGAGGCCTGACTGATGCCAATCTTTTATTGTGCTTTTTTTTTTTTTTTTTCCACATTGTCCTGTAGTATCAGCCACACAGTTAAGAGCTGTATTTAAGCACTTGTATAAACAAACAAACTTCATCCTTGAAACACTCAAGCATGTCTCATGGGGTCCTCAGTTTTGAATCTCAGGATGATAATTAAACCCCAAAAAATCACTTACAGAAATTAACATCACACCATACTGTGGAGCCCACACAAAGCTATTGTCATTTCCAATTTAAACATCCTTGAATTAAAGGGGGCTGGGATTTTTTTTTTTTTTTTTTTTTTTTTTTTTTTTTTTTTTTTTTTTTTTTTTAAGAGAGGTAGAGAGAAGTCCTTTGGCTGGATGGCAAGGAGCTGTCTCTAGATGGGTGTCCCAAGGACTTTTCCTGCTGCAGCCTGGCAGGGGACAGGATACCCAAGCAGGGAAGATACTGCCAGCTCCCTGATTCCCAGTGGCAGGAGATAGGAGGGCAAGGCACTGCTCAGACACCCAGCAGGTCTTCCAGGATTCCCAGTAAACATCACACAAGAGTTTCACCTTGGCTCTACCTTCCCAAATTGCTCCCTCACCCCAGGACTGCTGGGCTGTGTCCTGTGGCTGCCAGAGAGGCAAAGCCAGGGGCTGCTGGATGGATGCTGCTGTTCTGGGATGTGCTGACACCCACTGACATGCAGAATCCTTGCTCACGTGGATCTGGCTGCGGAGCCAATGATTGGGAGCTTATTACAGCCTCCTTTTTAATTAAGTGTCTCGAATAGGGATTTAATTGGGATGTAATAGCACATGCTATTGTACATTAGTTAAATAGCAAGGCATTATATGTTTTTAAGGCTTTACAGTCCCATCTTGAGTAAACAGTTGTTGTATTTCAATAAATAAGATTTTTTTATCTACATTAAGTAAGCAGTTAAGCATATCTAGGGTACTGCAGTTTTCAGAATGACTCCAGTCTGAGAGTCTTGGGTTGTAATCCCAGTATTTCACTATTTCAATCAGGTTGTGTCTGCTCATACCTATTTGCTCTGTCTCAAAGGCCCTGCTTTAGTGCAGCAATCTCAGCTATTTACATCCACACATCAGGTTTAAAACCCTCACCATTAAAACAGCCCAGAGAAGCAGGGAGTACACTGAGCCCTGTTCTGCAAGTACAGAATTCAGGCACGGAAGAGCAAAGTCATTTGTTCAAAGCCACGTGGGGAGTCTGTAACAGAGCAGAACAGGAGCTAAAGAAAGATCAAAACATACTTATCTAAAAATAAGGCTTTGGAAATGTGTAGAGGAGATGCAGCTCTAACAAATCACTATATTACAATCAAAAACGCAATTAGGTGTGCTCTGGTTTTGTCACTGACAAAAGCCCAGAGGCTCTGTGCACAGGGACCTGTGTGGAAAAGCCCCTGAGATGGAGAGGGGAGCAGCTGGATTCCAGGATCACATCCAGGAGCTGGAGGGGATGTGCAGGGTTCCCACTGACCTGAGCTGGCCCCGTCACAGGGACTGGAAAGTCTCAGAATTGCCCCTGCTCCCACCTTCCCCAAGTTTTTGGTGCTCCTGTAAGGGAACCTGAAGAGCAGAGCTTCCTCCTGAAGTCAGTCCCTGCCATTGCTCTGCACTGCTGGGCAGGTAACACTAACAAAGAAACCAAGAAATTGGGAATCTTCAACCAAAGGCTCTGTAAAACTATTGAGGAGCTGCTGAGGAACAGAAATAATCCCTGCTGCCCATTAGAGGCAGTTAACACTGTTAAAGCAATTCAGAGAAAAACCTGCCCAGGCACCACCAGCCACTGCCCCTCTGAAATCCATCACTGGCATGTAGGTTTTGTCAGCTGAAAGCAAAGGATGCTTAACCCTTTGTCATCCAGGCTATTTAGAAACAATTATTGTTGTTATAAATCAAAAGCGATGGCTTAACTGGTCCCAGAAATGTATATTTAAAACCCCAAAATGAAGTAGCATGGCCACAAAGGAAAATTCATTAGCTCCCTTGTGGGTTTACAAGTAATTTGCTAGCAATAAAAATGCAAAAACACATTTTGGTGTGTAATGATCATAAATAATCCTTGGACAAGTATTCTTTCTAGAACTCACAAGTCCACTCCCGTAATGGCAAGTTTTATTACCCTGGTTTCTCTGTGTTTCCTTTCAAAATGCTGCTGTCATAACAATTTATGAATTACAGTCTTGTCGGCCTAAACTTCCATAATTCATATGGAAATAGATTTCCCCACCAAGACTCACAAAGCACAAAGACTCGTGTAACCCCACAGCACGACCTCAATAATTCAGGCAAATCTGCCCATCAGCTGGTGCTAAATACAGGTGGACACAGGTTGGGGACAAACTGAGGGCTCAGTGTGGGGCAGGGCAGTGTCACCTGGGCTGGTGGCACCTCAAGAGATCCTTAGAAAAGAGGCAACACCTGCAGTGTTTTGTTTCCAGGAAAAAAACCCAGGCAGCTGCAGGGGAATGCAGTTTTTTCTTAAACCAGGAGGAAGTACAGCTCGAAATTCAAAGTGCATTAATGACTTCTCTCTGGTTGTGAGGGCAGGGGGTGATGGGTGGGGGTCAGCACCCAGAGTGCATCCAGGAGCTGGGGGATAGGGGAGACCCAGGGGAGACCCTGAGCTGGGTCTGGGGGGTTCTGGTGCTCATCCACATGGTTGGGCTGTTGCTTCAGAATGGATGGGGAGATCCTTGGGGAGAGAGGAAGAAAGAGGGAATGTTAATTACGTTAGAATGGCCTCTGAAAAGTACTAAAAATGTGAATTCATAATGTAGAGATAAGGCTATGTAAATCAGGCTGGATTACACGTTAGGATGCCATTGCTCTCCCTCTGATTGGAGAAAAGGGATCCAGCAGCTCCAATTACCACACTTCACATAGAAAGTTACACTGCAGGCAAGAAAATATTGCATGTTTTCCCTCAAATCACCACCACATTGATGTATGAGAAACTTAAGTAAATATGGGTATAATTCTCTTTTTACTGATCAGTTTATAAATAGATGGGCACATGCACACAGTCAGCCTTGTCTATTGAAGCACACCCCTGGCTGAAGGCAACTGCTGGAAGAGCAGAGGATTGTTTATATTCAACACTTTTATTTATAACTTTAACCTTAAGTGAAGCTGTGCAAAGACAAACTCCACTTTTTAAAAAATATCATTGGCTTATCCGAGATCACGCACCACACTCTCTGGATAACCCTTTCCCCATGATGCAGATAAAGATCCCATTTCCATTCAAATGTTATGAGCCAAGCCACCCTGTCACCCTGAAGCTAAACGTCCAAGGACTCATTTTGAATTTCTTCTTAGTAAAGACTACAAAACCTGATCTTGCAGAAATAAAAATTCCTGAGAAGAAAAGTGCATAAAATGAGGAAGAAAATGGTTTTCTTTCCCTATAAAGGAAGAACAGATCTTTAAGATTTTATAGACCAAAAATTTAAACCAAGAACCACATTTTTACAGGTCCCTGTGATGGTAACAGCCTTACAGCAAAATGAAAAGAAGAAATGTGGTGGCATGGTGGGCTGCAGGGGTGTGGGGTCTCTGCAGAACTGGGCTCCAGAGGAGGGGACAGCAGTCCAGAGGATTTTCCTGCAGCTTCTTCTCTCCCCTCTGCTCATCCCAGGGACATTCCTGCCCCTGGGTTTGCAGGCACTGCTTGGAGCTGCCCTGTGCAGGCTTTAAAAGTGTCACAGGGGGAAGGTGCTGGTGGTGTGATGGGAAACACTGGGAGGCATCAGCCTGGTTCTGCAGCTTGGGACCTCCAGATTCTCCATCTCCAGTTAAGTTTTCAACTTCTGATGAGATGGTTCAAATCAGGAAAATCCTGGCTCTGTGCCAGGCAGTTAAGGAGGAAAGTAATTAATGCAAATTTTTTTCCTGCAACAGAAAGCACTGAACATGTGGAGATAGCATAATAATCAGTGTTGCTGCCATTGAAAGCCCACAAAACAAATTGGATTTTGAATGAAGCACATGGAACAGTGACCTATGTACAGAACTTATCTTGACCTCAGAAAGTAATGACATTTTGTTTCCAATTCTGTGGCTAATTACAAATCCTGAATTCTGAATATTCACGTTTGAGAACGATTAATTTTTTGATTGTTGAAGAAATCTCCCAACAGGGAGGTGCCATGAAGTTGCTCTCTTCATCTGAACTTTGCTAAACACCAAATATTTTCTCAGTGGCAGTTTTCTGCCCAGTTCAAACTGAGATTCCAGCAGCAAACACCCAAACTGTGGGCAGTCTGTGGGCCCAGGCTCTTCTTCCACACCTCAATTATCTGCAAGCTTCAGTCTTGGTAATTTTGATTCCTCCTTCTTCCTCCTGTGATTAACAGCCAAATATCTTCCATTTACTCAAATCCTCTTTAGCAGGGTGAGCCCACCTGAGCTGGGCATGGGCACAGCACCACCAGCATGCTGGGGACCAGAGCCCAAATTAGATTGAGGACAATTTGAGCATCCTCTAATGCAAAGCAGAGCCAGAGAGCAGGGAAAAAGTGACCCCAAGCATGATTTGCAATGAGTGTCTTTTTGTCTTATAAATAGGAGAGACACTGTGGGATGATTATCCACCCAGATTTATCTCTGCAGCTCTGTGTGTATCCTCTGTGCTTAAAAATGTCTCACTGCCCTTTGCATTATTGCATTGCCCTTTACATTCATACCGCATAAACCTCTCAAGTACTGTAAAACTTACAAGGTGTAATATAATGTCATGGTTTTCTTTTACACACCATAAACAACAGTCACTGGAAAAGGAGCACAGAAAGGGAGACATTATTTGGCCTGACAGTGATACAGGATGAAAATATATGTATAAATACACATACATACACTCTTACACACTTAAAATCCCAAGCTGGATTGATTACCTGGCACTGATGGATCACTATAATGTATTGCACAGATAAGGAAATTGATTATCCAATTAATCACTGTCTGCACTAAGAATCCAGTGTTAAAAAACAAGAAGAAAATATTATAAATCTGTCTTGCCCAGGCAAAGAGAAAGCTTTTACTTTTGAGGTTAATCATTGTGTACCTTCTGTTGCATATCCAATGAAGGGGAAACATTTTGCCTTTCTGCAGTGTTAAATGACCAGGTTTCCTTCCCAAAGCTCTCTGGAAAGTGATGGATCCTGGTGGGGCTGCTCCCACTGATCCTGCAGTGAGGTCAGAGCAGAGGGAGCAGGAATATTACAAGAATTGGAGCAAAAAAAAAACGAGAATAAAAAAAAAAAACTAAATGAAAAATTGAATGTCTAGGACTAAGAGAAACTGTCATCTTGGTGTCCCTCCAGAGACCTCAGGTTTTCTAGGCCTGGTTTTGGCAGGTTTGTCTCATGTTTCTTTCTCAGTAGTGAGCTGACTTCTGCTTCTGAAGGAAAGGAGCAGGTATTGTGTGGAGTCAGAGGCTTCTACAAAACTCGGGTAAAGCAGGTAATTGAAATGCCTTATAGGTGTATTAGTAAATAGCAGCAAAAGCTAAGCTAACAGCCATGCTTTGGAAAGGCAGTACCTAATGCTTGCTCTCTGGGGAAAAGCGTTTGAAATGGTCTGTGATAAACTTCTGTAACAGGAATCTGGAGAAAAAAAATACATATTCCTGCAAATTATGACAAGGATATCTAAATGAAATTTATTTCATTTCTAAAAATCACCAGGTCCCTTCCTGGTGCCATATTGTTCCTGTGACTCTCAACACAGAAAATGGAGCAACTGCTCCAAGCCATGTGTTGGCAGTGATTGAAAACTGCTGCAAGATATCATTTGCCAAGTGTCCTACAGGTCTGACACTGCCCCAGAGGCTAATCCATGAATTCTCTGGAAACCACCTTCTTGCCCAAGCAGCTTGGAGTCAAGCTGAGGACAAAGACAGCAAAGAGAGAGTAGCTGGGGCTGTGCTCCTCAAGGATAGCTTGTCTTTCCTTCTCCAGCACGGAGGAACCAGACCCTGTCCTTCCCTCTGCTGCAGTCAGGTGCCACCCACCCAGCAGCAGTGCTGTTACACTGCCAGAGCTCCTTCTCTGTACAGAAAAATGAAAACGGTTCTAGAAACTGTCAGGGAATGGTCTTGATCTTCTCTAATTTTTACTAGAAAATATATGCGGGCCACCTTTTGGCAGTCTGTGAGAGATTAATAATTCCCCTCCAGCCAGGCATGAATCAGAGTGATTCAGACCCAGCAGCACCTGTTTGGTTAAAGAAAACGTTATCTGGGTGGTGATGCATCTCCTCCTCCATCTCCCAGCCATGGGAGCCATGCAGACACATGCAGCATTCTTCACAGATGACAAAAAGAGCAGCTCCCCCCCTGGGTGCAGCCCCCAGCAGTGCAGTGCAGGCAGTGTGGTGTGGTGCAGTGCAGGCAGTGCAGTACAGGCAGTGCAGTGCAGTGCAGGCAGTACAGGCAGTGCAGGCAGTGCAGTGCAGTGCAGGCAGTACAGTACAGGCAGTGCAGTGCAGTGCAGTACAGGCAGTGCAGGCAGTGCAGTGCAGGCAGTACAGTACAGGCAGTGCAGTGCAGTGCAGGCAGTACAGGCAGTGCAGGCAGTGCAGTGCAGTGCAGGCAGTACAGTACAGGCAGTGCAGTGCAGTGCAGTGCAGGCAGTACAGGCAGTGCAGGCAGTGCAGTGCAGTGCAGGCAGTACAGTACAGGCAGTGCAGTGCAGTGCAGTGCAGGCAGTACAGGCAGTGCAGGCAGTGCAGTGCAGTGCAGGCAGTACAGTACAGGCAGTGCAGTGCAGGCAGTACAGTACAGGCAGTGCAGTGCAGTGCAGTACAGGCAGTGCAGGCAGTGCAGTGCAGTGCAGGCAGTACAGTACAGGCAGTGCAGTGCAGTACAGGCAGTGCAGTGCAGTGCAGTGCAGGTAGTGCAGGCAGTACAGGCAGTGCAGGCAGTGCAGGGCAGTACAGGCAATACAGGCAGTGCAGGCAGTACAGTGCAGGCATTGTAGTGCAGTGCAGGCAGTACAGGCAGTACAGGCAGTGCAGGCAGTACAGTACAGGCAGTACAGTACAGGCAGTACAGTACAGGCAGTGCAGGCAGTGCAGTGCAGTACAGTACAGGCAGTGCAGACAGCATGGCCTCCCACCCCAAAAGCAGAGCTGGAGGGGTGTGCAGGTCCCAGAGCCAGGCCTGGCAGTCTCCTTCACACACCAATCTGTTCTCACATCCTCTGCTGAGCCTGTGCTGTAGCCAGGCCGGGTGCCCAGGTGGGTGCTGTGCTCCAGGGGTGAGGTCAAAAACAAGTGCTGCAGCTGCCTTTGGGTGATTTGGATTCCCTGGAGAAGTACCCACCAAGTCTAACACCTCAGTCCCAAGAGACAGCCGTAGCTCAGCTAAATTTGTGGGTTGTACCAGATTTTATTTACTGCTTCATTCTGAGAGACAAGTAAGTGATGACAGCCGTCTATTCATTAAAGTGGGGGAAAGCCACCCACAGGTAATGCTGGGTTTCTCACCAGACACTTCCACAGCTGATCAAATTTGGATTTTGCAGTACCAGCTCTGTCATTTTAAGAAGGGCTTGTGTTCCTCTTCATCCGAGTCCTGGTGACTTCAAAGAGCTGGTCTGTTCACCTCTAAGTCCCCAGTCTGAACAAAGGACGGGCTGTAGCAATCATATGTCATTACCAGTTAATGAGTACCCAGTGGCCTCAGCAGGAGCAGCCAATGGCCCCTTCCCATTCCTTATTGGCCAAAGGAACCCCCCTTATCACCAGAGCTGCTGCAATGCCACTAATGAATGCTCCTGAAGCTGCTGTTGGCAGACATCAAGGGTGGAACGTTAATTTAAATCAATCCTCCTCAAAAGCCTTTGTTAGGTGCTCAGTGCCCTGGTATCTGGCAATCCAAACCCCCCTGGGGGGATCCATGGGTGCCCGGTCTCCAGAGGGTTGCTCAAAGCTCAAGTCCCAAAGTCAAGAATCCACCTGAACATCTATGTGATTTTAAGCCTTGGTTTTATTCCTTTAATACCAGCTGGTTTATCCGTCTGCTTAAAAACTTCCCTGAGCAGGGATGATTTTTCTGACTCAGTTACAACACAGACTAAATTCCTAATCCAGGGTGCAAATACTCCATGCTTTGGGGTCAGAGTTTGTGTGACTCGAGCAAGAAGGTCAGGCTGAACTTCAGAGAAAAAAGTGCAGACTGGGGCTTGGTCTGGGGGTGGACGAATCCTGGGTGCCTCATTCATCCCAAGGACTGCTGCTCATGACCACTCAGGTAACACTCTCCATGGTGCAAACCTGAGACCTGGAGCTGTGGTGTAAGGGGAAGCTTTCTGCAGGCTGCAGAGCCCTGGGCAGCAGCTGAAAGGGTTAACAGAGGCATCCTCACAGAAAGGTTGGTGCTGGAGCAGAGGAAAAGCAAGGAACTGAGCCTTCCACCTGCTTTTGTGGCTCTTGCTTTCGGTAAGGACCTACAGGTATTTTAGGCGTTATTGTGAGTGATAAATACCAGCACATTGTCCCTGCTTTTACTGGTAATGAAGAGCAGCAACGTGGGAAGCCCCATCACATCTGAATGCCCTCTATATCAGCCCCAAATGGGAAAATTCCTGCTGGAAAAAACCAAAGCCAAGTCTCTAAGGGGCCCAGAGCCCCGAGGGCTCCCGGGTGGACTGTCAGAATCCCCCATCCAGTCACTGCACACAGCAACATCTGTAGGCACAGCAACATCTGTAGGCACAGCAACTTGGCTTCTCCTGCCTTGGAGACAATCCATACTCCTCAGCTCACATCCATTCCCTTTGGCAACCTCGCCATCACCGCTCTCATCCTCTCACTCAGCCCCCAGCTCCTCTCCTGCATTTGCTTCTCTTCCCCCTCCTTCCCCCTTTCAACTCTTTATCTGCCTTAGCCAGAGACCTCCAGCAGCCTGTCTTCTAAGTGTGCGAAGGAAAAAAAGGAGTCTAGACAGCATCACATGAAACCCCTAGCCAAAATGAGAGGAGGCAGAACTGGTGAGGAAACGCAGTACATTGGATTAGGAGGCTTAATGCTGGCTCTGAACAGGCTGTGCAGTGTTGGGTTTTCTGTGATCCTGTGGCTCCACGAGAGACTCCAGTGTCACAGCTATTCTGGCAGAACTACCCCATGCAGATGCTCGGGAATTAGTGCTGAGAGCTAATAGAGGAGAGCAGCCTTAGGGGCCAGGAGGGGGAAGGTGGCCAGAAGCTGGGACAGGCTGAGCGCTGGCGTGGCACAGAGCCCTGGACCACTGCTGGCCCAGCTGACCCTGGGCATGGAGGGGGCATTGAGCAGAGGGGAAGGGCTGGGGAAACTAGAGTTCATTTGAGATTGCTAATTTCATGAAACTGCTGATCTGTACCAGATGAGCTCTTCATTTACTGGGGCAAGAGAGACCCTACCCTGCAGGGAAGCAAATTCCACTTAGTGCTGTTCTGCGTGTGACTGAAGGGTTTGCCGAAATCTTTTCATAATATCAAACTCTGTTTAGTTCCACCAATAAAACCATCCAGAGGCAGAGAAATTAAGTTTGAAGCGGCGGCAGTGTGTTTGTCCCTGTGGGTGACAAAACCAACAGGGGCAACGCAGCAGGAGATGGGGGCTGTCCCTGCCAAGGCTCCTGTGTGTCCCCAGGGCAGAGCACCCACGCCCACCCGTGCACACAAAGTCCACGCAAATTCTGGAAAATTTGCTGCCTTTCAGGTGGGGGGAGGAGGTCTCTGGGCTAGTGCATGCCACCGGGGGCATGTGCCTGCTTGAGGAAGCAGCTTGGCACTAAGTAGATCTGCTTATTTTGGTGGTACTCCTGCCCCAGGATGAATGAGGGTCCATTTGTTTCTGGTTTGTGGTTTGATCTTAATTTCCTGTATGAAGTTCTCTAGAGGACGCCAAGATCAAATAATTAGACCATACCGCGATAAAGAGGTAACATTGTTATTCAAATGTATTCAGAATTAATTTGCCACCAAACAATTTACACTGCCACCTTTATATCCTGCTGAAATTACTAGAACGTGTTATCTAACACACAAAGCGTCTCATGACCTGAAATAACTTTATCAACCATTAAATGCTTGAGCAATGGGTGCATGGCCACAGAAGTACATAGAGAAATGCAGGAGGAAGCACAAAGGCAGCAGGGTGATTTAAAAGCAGGAAAAAAACCCAAAAAAAAAACAAAAACAAACAAACAAAACAAAACAAACAAACAAAAAAAAAAACAAAAAAAACCCAAACAAAAAAAAGCAAACAAACAAAAAAAAAAACCAAAATAAACCACTTTGCTTGTGACAGTGAAAATGCAGAAAGCACTGCCCCGACTGCTCCTGGGTGCTGTGAACCCTCGGCTCTGAGCTCTTTGCTTCGGGGAGAAGGAATCTTTGGGATCTCACTTCCATTTCTGCGGGCTCCTACCCCGCCGCGTTCCATCCCCTCCCCAGCCCTGGGGAGGGATTCCGTGGAATTTCGATTTTTTTTTGGAGGGCACCCCGAAGGTCAGCGGCCAAACAGCAGGCTTGAGCTGAGCAGAAAGCCCTGCACCCCTCTGGCTGAGGCTCACCCCTCCAGCATCCCAGCCCCATGGCACTGCCTCTTCTTCCATCCTAGGGAAGCCTGGGTTTGCCTTTACTTTTAAAAATAAAACTTCCTTGGCAGAGTGTGGGAAGGTGATTTCAAAATAAGACTCCAGACAGGCATAATAAGCCTCAGAAAAGCCAGTCACACAGAGGAGCATAATTATCCACAGAATTTGTTTTCTATGTATTTATTTGAAATAATCAATGATTTTTTTTCTATCCAGGCTCCGGTCCAATTTGATTGTCTTTTCTGTGTTACTTGCAAATCATACAAACAATCGATGCCCTGACCCCTTCCCTACACAAACACAGCTTAGAAAGAGACTACAAGAACTAAAACCCAATAAATTCCTCCATGCAGGACTGTTTGTTTAAAAGCTTAGCTGGATCCCAATCCTGCTCACAGAGACTTTCAAACATGCTTGGGGTATAATTATTGCCACAAAGATCAGCGGGAATGGAACCTGAGTAAAAACACCAGAACAAGAACCCAGAGGTGAAGGTGATTCCTTTTGAAAATGGAGACAGGAAAATGCAATCCCTCCCAGGCAGAGCACACTCCTCCTGCAGAGGAAGAGCACAGGGAGGAAGCAGTGGGATGGGGTGACCCCAGTGCAGGGGGGGCTGGGGACCCTGCCTGTCACCCCCACCCACAGAGGGTGGCAGAAGGGTGACAGGTGCCACTTCTGCTGCTCTCCTCACTGGAGCAGGGGTGGCCAAGGGGAAGGGTGGCAGTGGGGCTGTGTGGGTTTGGTGTCACACCCCGAAACACAAACAACCCCACTAATCAACAAATGCGAGTGCTAAAAGCGGATTGATGGCTCCTGCGGTCTATTTTTTCCCGTTACTTATTAATCTCAACCCATTGGCATCCATCTGATCTGCACGTAGATCTTGCTAACACATCATCCATCACAATAATCACTCTCAGGAATTTGTGATGATGCTCCAGCAGGGCAGGCAAGGAGCCCGGCTGCTCCGCAGTGCCCGCCTGGCTCCACCTGAGACACAGGTTCCAGGCATCCCTGCCTGCTTTGTTAGGGCTGGTGCCATCAGCCTCGACAAAATGGCATCAAGCTCTTGTCTGCCACTTTGAAGGGAGGCTACTACTGCTTTCTAATCTAAAAGAAAGGTTAGATAAATAAGCTATCTAAGGTAGCTTAATCATCTTGCACTCACTGCTTTTTGTGTATGAGGGGCATGGTTTTGCAAATAGCTGCTCAGTGCACTTAATAACAGGTGTAATCTCACTGATCTCATCCGCAGACAGGGCTGGCAGCATCACGGACTACTCCCAGTCACAGTGGTGTAAACATGGAGTAACTCCACTCACAGTTATCTGTCTCTATAGTAGAATAACTCGGAGCTGAATCGAGCACCTTCGGTGTGCAGCAGATCTAGGTGGTGGTTTCTGATACAGCACTTTCAAATATTTAACAGATTGCATAATAACTGAACAGCTGTTGAATAAGCTTCAGATACAAACTCCTATTTCATAAAAAAATCCAGCAATGTGGCACAGATTTTCGTTGTACCTGTATATGCATAGATTATGTTTAGATGTGTAGATTAAATATTTATATTTTACTTGGGAGAGAAAGAGCATTTTTGGCTTTTCCTTCCCTTTCTTAGATATCTCTCCACATATTTATTTTAATAGTCAGCTTTGTAAGAAAACAAGAGAGCTTTGAAAAGTTACCTGTTTTCTCTCTGATTTGATTTTCGGTTCTCAACCAATACTTACTTAAGTGTTAGTGGCATAATCTAATAATTAAAAGAATTACTTGAAAGCCAGGGTAGCTTTGTACAAATTAATGCAGGGGGGTGAAGCTGCAATTTTCCAGTGGGCTGAAAAAGAGGTCAGGGTGGTGCCAGTTTTAGCTGGGAGCAAAGTAAAACCACAGCTCTCCCTGCATCCCCCTTTAGAGCCTTTTTTTCCCCTGATCTTTCAGTTTCTTATTTCACTGATCAAGAAAAGGGCTAAATTGAGGTTCTGCAGTTTTGGGTGTTTCCTGCAGAAGGCACAGAGATGCTGGTGGAGGTGATGCACAGCCCTGCCCGCTGCCTCCCTCCCTCCCTGCCTCCTGCCTGCTTCTCTGCCTCCTTCCCCCCCTCCTTTCCTCCCTCCCTCCCCCTCTCTGTGTCCCCCCCAGCTCAGCCCTCTGCTCCCGGGGCAGCATCCCAGCTGAAGGCGAATAGGAACCAAGCGACCAAGTGATTTTGGGGAAGGGCTGGCGGCTCTTCCCTTGTTGAAAGCTCCTCTGTCCTTCTTTGCAGTTTTGCTTTGATCCCTGTCTAAAAAACCCATTTTCAGGACAACTGAAGCACCCGGGCTCGAAGCTAAACCAGAGCCACAGGGATGCTCCCGAGCCTCAACGTTTCCCTCAAGCCCCGATGATATTCCCGAGGGTCTCGGCAGCCCCCACTCAGCCACTTCAGCCCCATCTCTGCTTTCACAGCCTCCCCTCATCTCCAGAGCCTCAGCCTGGCACCACGCTGCCTCTGCCCACCAGAAGGCCCACTCCTGGGAAGCTGGAAAGAGGGAGAGGTGAAAGCCCAGCAGGGACAGGACCCCCCCGGGCACACAGTGATCCCCACAGGGATCTGCATCCTGGGACCCTCTGAGGAGAAGAACCTGGCTGCAGGACCTGGTGCTCATGGCTGGTGATGGACTGGGGGGTTCTGCCATGGGAGCCTCCTCCCTGCTCGGCTGGTGGGGACCAGTGTGCCCAGTCAGCACCCTGGGAGCTTTGCTGGGAGGGGGTTTCTGTCGCACAGAACATCTCCAGCTGTGCCAGGCTCTGGCTGAGCATACCAAGCAGCTTGGCTCTTGGTAAAGTTCAGCAGCCGCCAGGGCCCAAGCCCCAGCACTGGTCCCTTAACCTTTTCTGCCAGCATTCCTGGCACTACAGCATGCACAGGACTGCTCTGCCTGGAGTGCCTTGTTCACAGACATGCAGGGAAGAGCAGATGTTCACCCTGCAGGAACCAAGCCCTTGTCCCTGAGATGATTTGGGCCATGCAGTTGCTTGAAACCATGCTGAAAGTGACACTTCAGGAAGCAGCTGTCCCTCAGGACTGGCATTTTTCTCTTCCTGGCTTTCACACTGCTGCTGTGCAGTTGCACTGGGATAGGTAAGATCTATTTTTTGACTTTAAAGTATTCACAAAGGTATCCAGCTTCCACTTTCTCTGGGTTAGAATTTTGCCCCTGAAAAGTCAGGTAAACCCATCCTTATATTTTTTACTGTCCAGGCAGCAGATTCCTGGGACTGTGTACAGATGTCAAAGCACATGGGATGGAGCAGGAAAGCAGCTCCATCCTTTACACAACATGCTTAAAGCAAGCACCTCGTTTAATTAGAAAAAGAAAGATCGTAGGCTCATTCCTGAGATGTTATCTGTGCAATTACTTTATGTAACATTATTAAAAATTAATTTTCCCCAGAACCTCAGCAATTGAATGAAACATACCCGGCCCTCAGCAGCCGCTGTGGTGTAACCAGCCCCATGGCATCCTCTTGGGCTGCTGAGCATCCCTGACTCTGGGGCAAAGCACCTCTGCAAAGCCCCAATTGCAGCAGGCAAAGCCGCAGAGCATCCTCCGTGCCCCGTTCCCGCACCTCTCCCCGCATCGAGCCGCCCTTTCTCCAGGGGCACAGCAGCTCTCCCCGCACCGGGCACCGCAGATCTCCTGGGATCAGGCTCAGCATCCCTCTCCGGGAGCTCAGCACCCCCTCTTCTCTCCTCACGCTTCCCAACCCCCGGTCCCGCTCCCTCCATCCTTCCGCTCCTTCCCGCTCCCGCTCAGCGCTTCCCCCGCTCCGACACCGCGTCCCGAACTTGTCACCGGGTTTGTCCCCGAGGAGAGAGGCGACCTTACCTATCCGGATGACATGCGGCATCCCGTGAGAGCACTGACCCCAGAAGCCACCGACCAGGAGCGCTGCCCAGTATTCCCAGAGCACGCCGCGGAGAGCCGGCCAGAGATGGGGCATCGTTGGGGAGGACGCGGGCCGGGGGCGGCCCTACGGCCCCCGGGGCAGCGGGGGAGCGGGCGGCTGCTGCCCGGGGCTCAGGCGGAGCTGCCGGTCGGTACCGAGACCGGGCCGCTCATGGCACATCTTAGTGCGGCCCGGCCCGCGGCAGCCTCTCCGTGCCCGTTCGTAGCGCTCCGTTCCAAGCCGAGCCGTTGCAAGTCGAGCCGTACCGGCCCGTGCGGTACCGGTGCCGGTCGGGAGGCACCTGCGGAGCCGGGGTTGCCGGTGAGCCCGCGGGAGCCGCTCTGTCCCCTCCTACCGCTGATGCGCGCGGCTCACGCAAAGCCCCGGAGTGGAGCGGGCACACACACACACACACACACACACACACTCTGACACCTCCACCCCCGCACACGCCCCGCACACCCCCACACAACCCCCGGCACCGCACAACCCGCCCGCCCCCCCGGGACCCGCTCGCCTCCTCCCGCCGGGCAGCGCCGTCGAGGGGCGCGGGGCGGGAAGCGGCCGGGGGAGCCTCGGGGGGGCGGGGGGGACCGAGAGGACCAAGGGACGTGAGGGGCCAGGGGCCCGGGGGCTGCGGTAGTCCCGGGGGCCAGCGACTCTCTGCCCCCGACGGATCCCGGGGGGCTCCGTGTCCTCCGGGTCCCGCGGGTCCCGCTGTCCCTTGTGTTCCCGTGGGTCCCTTATGTCCCGGAGAGCCCCGCCGCCGAGGTGACACAGGGCAGCAGCTCCGGGGCCCTTCCCGGGTACCGGGGGTCGGTCCGGGTCCCGGGGGTCGGTCCGGGTACCTCCAGCGGTACCGCCCAGCCCGGGCTCCGCAGCCGGGAGTTTAATGACCTCGGTGACAGTGACAAAGGGCTGCACATGCAGCACAGAAGTAGGGCTGCTTTGTCAACTCGCTGGGCTAGACCGGGCCGAATTTATTTTTCTCATTTAAATAATTTGATCTATTCCATCATTTCCAATCGCTTCCATTTGCCAGCTGTCTGCTAACTACATCGCCTGGAACAGCCGAAGAGCAAATCTTTAATTTTCCTACAAACATACTATTACTCCTTAGCTGTTCATCCTTTTCATTTTCCTCGGACCTCGCTTTCCCTCTGGGCAGGAAAATCTCCTCACCTCCCGCGCACAAATCTCCCATCCCAGCCCAGCCTCGCCCAGCCTGAGCCTCTGAACTGGAGCATGGGACATCACCAAATCGGTTTCTGTCTAAAACTCCCAAGAAAAGTTGCACCCGAGAGCAGAGAGCGAGGAGGCTGCCTGGGGAGGGGTTGCTCTGCGTGCCCATCGCGGTGGTCTCTGATCTCTGGCTGTTTCTAAGGTGTGGGGGGGGTCAAACAGGGTATCGGGGAACTGCCCTTATCCTTTTGTCCCAGGAAAAAGCCAGAGAAGTCCCTGTGGGATCTGCACGCCCATGTCAGCCCCTCCTGGAGGTACCGAGCCCCTCCTAGAGCCCCTCCGGAGCTGTGGTTGAATTTGGTTTGGGGTGATGGGGAGGACCCCCCGGAGTGTGACCCGGGCTCTCAGCGTTATGTCACGGTGAAGGAGAGTTTTTCCTACTCCTAAGAGTCAAACCAAAGAGGCAGAGGCACCGCTGAGCATCTTCAAAGTGTGGAGCAGAAGTCAGATCTCAAAGGAGTTATCATAGAATCATAGAATCATAGAATTGTCTGGGTTGGAAGGGACCTCAGAGCTCATCATGTCCAACCCTTGACCCACTGCTGCAGTTCCCAGCCCATGGCACTGAGTGCCACCTCCAGGCTCTTTTTAAATATCTCCAGGGACAGAGAATCCACCACTTCCCTGGGCAGCCCATTCCAATGCCTGACCACCCTCTCCGTGAAGAAATTCTTTCTAATATTCAACCTAAACTTCCCCTGGCACAACTTAAAACCATGCCCTCTTGTCTTGTTGAAAGTTGCTTGGGAGAAGAGCCCAACCCCCCCCTGGCTCCAGCCTCCTTTCAGGGAGTTGTAGAGAGTGATGAGGTCTCCCCTGAGCCTCCTCTTCTCCAGGCTGAACACCCCCAGCTCCCTCAGCCTCTCCTCATAGGGTCTGTGCTCGAGTCCCTTCCCCAGCCTGGTTGCCCTTCAAAGAGTGGAGCAGAAGTCGGATCTCAAAGGAGTTCTGTTGGTACAGTTTGTGGCGGGCAGGCTGAGGCCCTGACTGGCAGCAGGAAATCTCCCCAGTGTCAGAGAGTCAGAGAAAAGGGTCTCTCATGTTCAGGGTATTTTTATTCCTTGTGGCACAAAAAAAAAAGCTTAAGATTTAGCAAAAGGGCATGGAAGAATTTTCCTTTACTTCTCGCTTAAATGAAGGACAGATGTTTCTGTGAACTTGTTATAAAATTAAATGTCACAACCTGGTGAGTCTCTGCACCTGGAGTTTAAAAAGCCCCACAAACCTACTGGGAGGGAGAGTATAGAGAGGGCATGCACTTCAGTGGTGGTTCTTTACTCTTTGCAGACTCCAGCGTGTAGAGAAGAGGGTTTGATTTTCAGTAACTTGGGACAAGAGGTTGAGATTTTGTATGCTGTTTAAATTAAAATGTAGCTAGGATGATATATTCTGTTAGGTCATTGGTGTCAAGATGCTGCTGCTGGCACCAGGCACTAATAAGGCTCTAACCTTTGCTGCAGCCTCTGCATCCTACTGCAGTACCAGCACAAATAGTTTATTTCTTATTGTCTTATTTGATTAGCATCTGATGGGTGTATGGAGGCCACGAGTGGTCCTTGTTGTGTATGTAGGTCAGGGAAGGAAATCAGAGCTGCTCCAAAAGGCAGGACAGGAGCAGTCAGAAGTTGGATAGCAAACCGGCCAGGTATGCCTGGCCAAAAGGCAGAGGTGGCCTCTGCAGCTGCAGGTCTCCTTGCTTGGGGCTGACTTGGCTTTGCCTTCCCACAGGAATGTGAGCAGCATGCAGCAGGACAGCAGATCCTGGCTGTCCATCCCTTCCTCATGTTCCTGAGCTCCCACCCTACCCCCCAGCCCCATCGTTTGCCTGCAGCTTGGCTCTCTCCTGGCACCATCCTGCCCCAGGGCTGCTCCACATCAGGGTGAAAGAGAGGGATATTTTAAAAACCCCTCTTAGAAGCTGTACCACAGTTGCTAAAGATGATTTTCCCCTCAGCAAGAGGACTGACTTTGTACTCACCTGTGGGTGCTCTGCCTGGCCCATACCTGCCAGCACTGACCTCAAGCCATTTGGCCCCATTCTCAGCTGTTCTGGGGGAGCTGGACCATCAGCACCTCGTTACACCAAAGACAAAATGGTTGAAAAAAGCAAATGTGGCTGCAGGACCAGCAGAGCATCTTCCAGGACCTGGGCTCCATCTCAGGATGGCTCTGTGGTAAGTGAGGGGGATTCTGGGCTCAGCCCCTTGGGGGACAGGGTGGGTTTGGGTCCAGTTCAGGGGGCTGTGACCATTATTGCCTTGCTGAGGGATGGTCAAAGGTAGCAGAGGGGCTTTTGTGTTCTTCTGTGGTTTGTTAGAGTGACGTTAAAAGATCAGGTGTTTGCCTAGCTCACAACCACTGTGAAAATGGCTTCAATGCAGTAATTCATCACTTCAGAGGACATCAATTAGTGCACATTCTCTGCTGTATTTATAACTTAGGAACATAGTGTGCCACTTCAGAAGAAGTCATTTGGTTATTCCTGGTTTGTTGTAACGATATTTGGATATTCTAGATTTTTATGCTGTCTTTTTTGTAGTGAGTACATGAGGTATTTAGAGCATTGGTTATTACACGGGACTCTGATACTTGTGTGTTTTAAGAGCTTTTTATATGCATAAAAATCTGAATCCTCTCACCTACATATAAAGCTGTATATTTATGGATGTTCTAAAGACTGTGAATGTCAGACATTTTATTTTTGAATATGAAAAGGAACAGCTTGCAGAAGTGGAAAAAATGTTGAAATTATTAATATCTAGGGGAAAAATGCTGATTGACAAAAGACCTTTTGAAATAAAATTCGTGCCTCAGACGAGCAGCAAAAATTTGAACCTCGAGGAAAGAGACGTAAGCATTCCTATAGCTATGGCATTTTTCTATGCTAATGAAGAAAAAAGAGACTTGTCTTTATTTTTTTCTTAATGGTATCTAAACCGGTTCATTTGAATTAGCTACATCCACACGCGTTTTGTTTAGATTTATATGCATCAGGTGTAATATAACCACAATCAATGTGAGTTATGAGGCCCAGTGCTCATATTACCAAGATTCATGTGCTGAAGTCATCTCCTGAAATACCGGCGAGTAAATAAACCAGGCCTGGCAGATGCAGATTTCTGGGACTTGAGTGCCCTCTACTGAAGCAGCCCCAGCCAGCCCTTCCTTTGGACACCCAACAGCTTGATTGGTGCCTTGCTAAATTAAATTTCAGCTTGCAGTTTACAGGTTCACCCATGATGAAGGATTCCTCCTTTCTTTTCTAATCATGCCCTTGTTTCTTCCTCCTCTTACCACTCAGATTTTAATTCTGCAGCACCGCCTATGCCAAGTAATTTTCTTTTTTTTTTTAAATTTTTAAAATTTTATTTTTATTTTTTGTTTGTTTGATTGATTGTTTGGTTTTTAAATGGTAAGTTTAGGTACCCTCAGCTTTCCTTTTGAAATAATAATAATCTGGGAAGCTGTAATTGCCCTGCCCAGGGCTGTTTTGGGCACCCATGGGCATCACTGCTTCTCCAAGAGTTTGGGGCTGTTCAGGCTTTGCTGCTGCCAGAGACATCAACTCCTTGCACGCAGCCAGGACGGGTGATGCCACCTCCCTCCAGCAGCTCTTGGAGAAGCAAACAGCAAGAAACAGCGTTTGTCCTCCCAAACTTCTTATAGTTTTGTTTTCCATCTTCCTTGCTGCAAAGGGGACAGAGGAAAAAATTCCATCCCCTGCTCAGCATTTGCTTTATAACAGGAAGAGTGTTGGTTTCCCTCTGCTTCTCCCCAGCCCGGGCTTCTCTTGCTCCTGGGGGTGGGTGGTGCTGAGGAAAATGGGAGAAATCCCTCACATGTTGTACAGCATGTTGCTGGACAGATGATTTGAACATCTGGAGAATCCTCACTTCTTTTTTTTATTATTATTCTCAGGTTTATTCCCTGTCAGTGTTTGTGTGCAGCTTGCCCGGGCAGTGTGTGTTGCGTGGGCTCTGCGTGTGGATCAGGTGGGCACCAAGGGCACGAGGGGAAATGCTTTTTTTTTTTTCTTTTTTTTTTTTCCTGCAATCTGTGCTTCACAAGAATACTCCTAAAAGAACTCTGTTGCTGCACTACGCTGCATATATTTGTGTTGGAACATACTGTGGTGTAATAGCTGGGTTGAAATTTATCTGGTTCTGCTGAATGTATTATCGTGAGAGGCAGGGAAACGAGAGCTCCTGTCAAACCAGAGAGCAGAAACGTTCTGCAGAAAACTGAAAACCAGAAGGGAGATGGTACTGGCTGGTACCAGCTGGTACTGGCTGCTGTTCTCCAGTCCTTGCACAGGGATGTTTGTAGGGGCCAACGCTCCAAGGAAAAACTCCCAGCAGAGCTGCACGTGGGGCCCTGAGCAGATCAAAGGCTGCTCCCTCCTTCTGTTGGCATCTCCCACCCTTGTGCAAGCCCCTTCCTCAGTGAGTGGGTGCAGGAGCCAAGAGCTCAGCTAAGACCCTGCAGGTCCTGCCCAGAGGGTGCTGGGTGGTGGGAAAGGCTCCAGTCCCGGTGCTGGGGTGGCTCGGGCAGTGGGAGCCTCTGGGCAGGGACTCTTTGATCAGCCACTTCTTTGATGTGATCCTGGCTTTGAACCTGGGGGTGGGATGATCCTCTGTGACCTGGCTGTCTGCTTCCCAGCAGAAACTTGGGAGAATGCAAAGAGTTTCCCGTTTGGATGTGAGGAGCAGGGATGGAGCTGTCCTGGTGCCAAGGGGTTAGAGCATCCCTGGGTGTGCAGGCTGTGTGCACTCCTCATCAACCTTGCATGGCAGCAGGCAAATTTGTACAATTGTAGCATGTCTTACAGGCTGAAAAGGGCAGCAGGGAACAAATGAGTAAGTAAGACCAGTTTAAATTATTATCTTTATCCCACCATGTGTTCATCCTCTGACAGGGGAAGCTGCTCTGGCCAGTCAGCTCTGTCAGGTGCTGCTCCTTTTGCTGTGCCTGCAATGTGATCTTTTGAATGGGGCTGAGTGGAAACACGTATTTGTGTCGGATGGCCTTTGCATGTATTTTTTCATCCTCCTTCTGCAGAGGTAGGAAATATATTTTTCTTTAAAAAAAAAAAGAAAAAGCCCTCTATCTTTAGGATTGGTAGGAGAAGCCATTTGCAACTGATGGGTGTAAATTATGCCTGCTTACTCAGACAAGAAAATTAGAGACTGCAGAATTAAACTGCTTACAATTATCTTTACATGGAACCAGTTTACAAAAAATTTTGGTACGCTCCTCAGCTTTCTGATAAATTCTCATGCGATTTATTTTTGACCTGTTAGCTTCAGAGCATGGCCCATTGTATGAAACCCAGGGAGGGTATCTCCTTTTTTCTCCTGTACAAGTATACCAACTGGTTGAGCAGAAGGTTGGGCACCTGCCAGCCCATGAGTGCACAGGGCACTTTACTATCCACATGTCTAATTACCCATGCGAAGATTTGGAATGAGTTGCTAATACCTCTTTTTTTTCCTGTACCCATGCAAAGGGCAAGAAAAGAGCACGTTATTTCGAATGCCTGTTAAAATCAGACTTCAGTGGAATTATGCTGGGAATTAATTTGGCCAGCTGCAGCCAGTCTGCTTTCCCAGCCTCCCTGCAAACTCCGGCCTGTTTCCAACTCACAGCAAATTTCTCGATTGTTCCAGCACATTCAGAGAAGGTTTAAATGTAGGGTGGGGAAGATGTGACTGGATCTGGCTGTACCTAGGCAGAACAAAACCTGGCACACGGGTGCTTCAAAATATTTCTGCCTGGTTGGTTGCACACAAAAATTGTGTTTCAGTGAAAGCCATGCTCCCTGTCCCCAAATGTGACTGCAGATAGAGGCAAGAGGAGAGGGAAAACCTCCATCAGCTGCTGGGTTTGGTGGGTGTGGGGACCCCGACCCTCCTTTCAGGCTCTGTTTAAAAACCAGACTGATGTGCCATTAAATACTTGTTATTCTCAGCTGTTGGTGCCTGGACACCAGGTTAATTTTGGTGCTTTTCAGCTTAGCAAGCACTGAACAGTTTGGTGCTGGAAGGGGATTGTGCAGAGTGTGGTATTTATGGAGTGAAAGGGGAGTGTGGGAGGCTTCCCGTGGCAGGAGGAGACAAGTCCTGCTTTTTATTAGCTCCTGTAAATCGGATGTTTATTTGGTATTTCAAAGCTGTTAAGGAAACAGTGAAAATGGATTTCAAGAGATAGAAAACAAACCGGGTTTTGACACGTAACTTGGAAGATGCTCTCTGGCTTTCCCAGTTCTTCCCAGCTGTCCCAGTGACAGTGGTGGTGGTGGTACTGGGGACTGGTGTGTGCTGCCAGGACACCACGTGCTGGTTTGGTTCTTCTCCCTGGTTCAGTCACAGGTCTGGTACAGCCCCAGAGATGGATCCCAGCTCCCTGCTCAGTGCTGGCTGAGGAGCTGCCTCGTACAGGACATCATCATTTCCTTCTTGGGACTCTAAATGTGGATCTGAAAGGCACCATTTAAATTTCATTGCTGCTATTTCCATGTATCTTTTCTCTTTGATCATGAGACAGAGGAATAGTATTTCTAAGCAGATCTTAGTGCAAGTAACAGAGCTGATGTGGCCTTATTTTAGGTGGTGCCCACAAAAATCCTCATTAGATTGTATCTGTGCTCTGCATGGCTTTCCACTCCATGGTGGGAACATGACTTGCATATTGGAACCTGCTATGAAAAAAAACCTAGGAAAAATAACAGGTCTCCACTGTTTATTTCCATAACTTTCTATGGGAAGCTTTTCCTTATTTCCAATGTAAAGGCAAAAACCCGAAATGTGTCCAGTAAACATTAGCTATTTAAAGTGTTTGTATACAGAGAAGCATTTTGTGTTGGCTTTTTTAAAATATGAAAGCAAAAAATGAATAACTTTGCATAACTGAATTTTGTTTCATAAGCATTCACTGGGGGAAGGGAGAGGGAGGTCTTGCCAAAATTATGCATTCTGTACAGTTTTTATTTGATCAAAATCCTATGTCTTTTTTCTCCCCAAGGCACTTCAGTGCATACAAGGCTCTGGCTGTGGTGCTGCCTACTCTGTCCTGGGCTGGGGGAGATGGACTGTGCTGGACTGTCTGACTGCTTTTAATAAAGAAAGGTCAAAATGACACAGAACCAGTCATTAGTGCTCCTCTGCACGTTGTACCTCAGGGAACAGGCAAGTCAGGTGCCTGTATGTTTTGATTGGAAGTGAACATATATCTTTCCTGGAAAGCAATCAAAATTATCATATAATGCTTCCATGTGTTTTGGTGAGATACAGCCTGAAAGCTACCATGGGATGGCTTGGTCCTAGAGAGAAGCTACTGCATACCTTTGTGTTAACAATTTAGAGATCAGGTAAGGAGTAGTTTGACTAGAGATTAAATATAAAGATACCCATTTAAGAATTAGAAAGAAAAAAAATAATAAAAAAAATCCTCCAAGTAGATTGAAGTCTTGCAGAACTGACTAATAAATCAAGTGCTGGCGAAGCGTGGCAGCCGTGTCTGCCACTCTGAAGTGGCTAAGGACAAATTTAATCATGCTTTACAATTCAGAGGCTAAATGAAGAGCAAGCAGAGAGAGCAGCACACCCACTGCCTTGGTAAGGGTGATGGGGAGGATGCGAGGCTGCAGTGAGGGGACAGAGGTGACCCCCAGGTCAGCTGCACCCTCAGCCCTCCCAGCTGGAGGAGAGCACCCCAGAAAATAGGTGCTGAGTTCGGGCTGGGACCTCCTGGGTGCAGGAGAGAAACGCTGTAGGCATCCAGGATTAAAGAGCAAAGCTTGGAGCTTTGCTTCTGCCTGGTTGTTTGGTGTTCGTACCTCAGTGAGGAGCAGGGATGCTCTGCCAGGGTCCCAGCCAGAGAGCCAGGACCTGGAGCCAGGAGCTTTGGAGCCAGGAAGGCAGTGGGTACCTCGTTTCCCCTTGTAACTGCAGTTTCGTGGCTGGGACTGAGGGTTTTTCTTTCAAACCAAGGCTGAAGGGATGTTCCTCTCTCCAGGCAGAAGCAGAGTGCTCTGCCCTGGGGACAAGCTGGGGAAGCAAATGGTCCCAGAGTTTCTTGGGAAAGGCTTGCCCTTTACTGGAATGAGTAAAGGCAATATTTTAGGAATCGTGTTCTTCTGGAAAAAGCCAAAATGCCCCATGTTTTATGTACTGCAGTGGGGCTGGGTGCAGCTGGGCTGGTAGGAGGTGTCACTAAGTTCAGTGTGTGCTTTTAATGTGGAGACAGTGGGGTTAATTGCTGGCTTAGGGAGTAAACAGCTCTAGGTGAAGTCAAGGGTGATCAACCTCAGCTAGACAGTCATTTCCCAGGAGACACTGTATGCCAAGGGTACCTTTTGCTATAAATTGCTTTGGATGTTTGACTATAGACCTCTTCTAAACTCACACTGCACAGGACACTTGTGTCCTCACACTGCCAATGTGCCCTCCATCACTGGGAACTCTCCAAGGTCACAAGAAGTAGTAATCCAGAATTAAATTTCGTTTGTTCGACTACCACAATTTTTCTTACCTTTGCACCTGGTTTCCCCAGTTCTGAGAATGCTTTTTCTGTTCTGTCCTGGGGGGCCCTCCCAGGGCTGACACTGCACTGATGCATCAGAAGCATCTTCACTAATTTGCCTCTGTACATGGCTCATTTCTTTAGTGTGCTCTCAGAAGCTGCTAAAAGACAAGGAGCAGGGCACTGAGAGCCTGCTGGCAGGCAATGCACTCAGACCCCGATTAAAAACAGTAGAACAAGTTTAATCTGTGGATGGGGGGAAGTTTGCATTGTCAGCATTGTTTGATCCAAGTTTTAAAGGCAAAATTGAAATCATTCTTCACCAGGCTCAACACATTGATCTCTAGAAAAGAGCACTTGTAAATAACCTCCCTGAGAAGGTGTCACCTTCTTTCTCCTCCAAACTATACTCCTCTGTGAAAAGGGCATTCCCCAAGGATGCTCCAAAAGCACGGAGGAGAAAAAGCAGAAATGGCTTCAGGGAATCTCTCTCCCTTTCCCCCTTCTCAAGTCCACCACCAAATGCACACATCACATGCTCCAGATCACAAGCCACTAATAAGGGAAAACACTGATGCTCTCCTTCCCCCTTTCCCCAAAAGTGTTGACTTCCTTTCCTAAACAATTCCTCCATCCCCTCTGACATTCCAGAAGGTGCCAGGCAGGACACCTGGTGAAACAAGGACAAGGCAAAACCTCTGCACTCTTTGCCAATTATTTGAAGTTATAAACCCCTTAAGTGGAGTATATTGGGTGCTTTTCCCCTAGGAGCAGCCCCACCACCTCCTGCTGCCCAAGCCCTTGACTCTGTGCCATGTCCCCTCACAGTGTGTGACACAGAGGGAGCTGTCACCCTGGCAGACACAGAGCCACATTTGCCTTTCTCTCTGTGTTGCCAAACACCTTCTTCTTATGCCAGCAAGGTTGCTTCAGGGGAGAATGGACAATCCTCCTCTCTCATGATCAATAGGACATTTTTAGGAATATCCCCAACTGAAGGCAGCTGATGTTAGACTTGCTCCAAGAGTTCCCTGGCAGGGTTAGAAATATTTAGGGCACCCAGCTGCCAGAGATTTATGAAGTGATTTGTTTCTTCATCACCAAATAAGACAATGATTACTTTTGTCATTTTTAAATTGCTCTGATAACAGAGAAGTTTGTCACTTGGAGTTTTAAAAAAATATTATTTTTTAGTTAGCCCCCAGTAAACTCAGAGTTGTTGGATTTGGTTCGTGGAGTCTGCTGGTGGCATTGCTGGGGCTGAGGTGACCTCCTGTGGGACTGGATCTCCCAAGATGCTGAGCACTTCAGATTTGATCTTCGAGTACTTTCTGACTTCAGTAAATTGATTCATGAGCTCCAGGTTACGAACGTGTTTAAATGACTTGCAGAAGTGAAGGCAGCCAATGTGATTTCCAAAGTAATTTCAGTGCATTTTTTTTTTCTTTAGAATTTTAAAGGGTTTGAAGGGATCCTGTGGCAGTTAGGACCTGCTTCAGAGGTCATATCAGGTCACTATCATGTCCTTCTCAGTAGGCACACTTCCACTTGAATGTAACTTCCCAGTAAGGAACATAAATAAATAAACAGGTTTTGTGCAAACAGAGGAAAAGCATCTTTAACAGTGCCAGGCCTCTAATTCATGCCCTCTTCTCTCACCCTCCTCATCTGATAGATTTGTCTGACCAAAGCTCCTGCCTTTCTGGAAGCCTCTGCCCTGAGCTCATGAGTGGAGGATCCAAGCAGCCAAAGATCAGAGAGGAAGGGTCTAGGAAAATGTAAGCAGAAGATGAAAGAGAAGAATGAATGTATGATTTGAAAATAAAATGAAGTCATCTTTAATGAGGCACTTCAAAAATAGCTTTGTCACTTTTACCCACAAAGGAAGTTATTGTAGTGAAATTACATTATCATCTCGTGCTGGTTTTAAAAACCAAGCTGAGCCTCCTGGGGAAAAGGGACTGTAAAAACCTCTTTGTTTTTTCCTTGAAAAAAATAACGCTGTGAGGATGTGTGTTTTCAATCAATGAGGCCTCATATCTAATGGATCAGAAAAGTTTAGAAGCCAGCAACAAACTGAAGGCATTAATAACTCTGGCTTTCAAGTCAATGGAATTGATCAGCAAATTCAGTTTATTTCTGAATGATCATTGTAGAAAAGTGGAAAGCAAACCAATACTTAAAGATGTACCTGCAAGCAATAATACATGATTGCAGGCTTTGGCAAGCTGGATAGCAGAAAAAGGGCAGGATGACATAACAGATCATTCATAATTGTCAACCAAATTGCATAGCTGGTATTGAGCTATAAAAAATGAACCATAAGAAGCATTTCTTATTGATTTTTATTTCTTTAGAAACAATATAAGGCTGCTTTAAAGAGCTGGGAAAAGGCTGCAATTGATTCTCTTTCTTTTTGAGCAAATTCCAGTAGAATTTGAGATTTTAATTTAGGACTCATTAATGTTTTTCTTTCTCTTCTGCTTCTCTGTTACTATATGAGAGGAGGGAGGCATGGGAGCTGAACTGAAACTTGGGGAAAGTTTATGCCAGAGGGCACAAGTTCCACTGAAGCTGGGTATTTCACAGATTCTCTAAAGAAGGGAATTAATAAAATAAATCCAGAGTCCAATATGAATTTTACAGGCCCCTTAGCAAGACAGGGAACTCCCTGGCTTGTTTTTTCAGTCCTGGGAAAAGTGGGGCTGCTCCCTCCCAACATAGGCTGAGAAGTTGAAAGCAGTGGATGTTGAGGTTTTGTTTCAGCAGCATCCTGCAGGTTGGGGAAGGGGCTGTGTCTGACAAGGATGCTCTGGGTGACAGCAGACTCAGTAGGTGCCTGGCCCAAAGCAGCCCCAGGTGACACAGAGGTGCCAGGAGCTGCAGCTCTCTGTCTGTCCCTGCCCCAACACCTGGGGGGGAATCAGGGCAGAAATTGTGGGTTTAGATACTACTTCTGTGTCACTTGAGTGCTGTCCCAAAGTGTCAGCAGGACTTCATGTGCCCCCTGGTCCTTCTACATGGCAGGTGGGGCACAGAGGGCTCCTCCTTGGCAGTGTTTTAGGTGGGGGTTTCCTCTGTGCTTTTGGCTTTCCCCCCCCTCAGTGTCAAATAACCAGGTTACTGCTTCCACTCAGGGGATTCATTTCCCATGCTTTGTGCCAAGCAGATCCATTTGCTCTCCCATTCCTCCATTGCTGGCTAATAAATGCACAGCCCCTCATCCATGAAGGTTACACCTCTTGTTCTTCTGCCTCAAAACCAGACCTCATATTATTTAACATCTTTCTTAGATGAGAAAGAGATATAATCACCCTTCACAGGTGAGATATTCTGCAGGATTCATTTCACATTGTTCTACATGAAGCTGGTTCCCTCTGAGGGTGCAGCAAGGTTTGGGGTACAGGCACAGCTCTTTGCTCAGCAGCTCAGGGCTGGTGGTGAATGTGCTGATATTCCAGTGGTTATCATGGCATTGGCATCTAGATATGGAGATGTGTGTGCAGCATGAGCACAGAAATCTATTAGCATAAATTACTGATGAATTCACCTAAAATGCCAAGCCCCAGCTCTGTGACTAAAAATAGTGACAGAACTTCAAAGGGGCAATGGGCATGATTTATTTTGAAGATAATGTGGATACTTTCAAGTACCAAAGGATCTTGCTTATGCTGCTTTCCTTGGTATTCTGCATAATCTGCTGTGTCCAGCTAAGATTAGATAAAAGCAAAAGCAGGATGATTTTTCCTTTCCAACATTAACTGTTTTGCTTCTCTTTAGTCAGTGATGGGATCTCAAAGCTCTGCACATTTCCTGGCAGAATGTCTGGGTCAGCAGTAGTTTGTGGCCACATCTTTGCAGGATATTTTGGGGTGATGATGAGCTGGGTTTTATTTGCAGTAGGGCATTATCCAACGTTGCCTTTGATCCCATTTCTGGTAGAAATCTTGTCCACAGAAAAGAGACTGGGATGGATGGAGGGAGATGAGCCTCACTTCTGAGCCTGCCAGTGGCCAGCAAAGGAGCACGAGGTGTGGCTGGTGTTTGGTTTCCCCTTAAGAAGAAACATTTCATCCCTTCAGGGTTCAAAACTATGCAAAAAACACTTCCAGGAGTGATCAAACCTCATCTAAGAGCATCCTCTCCCCACTCTGCCTGTGCATGAAGCCTCTCCGGGTGCTCTGGTGCAGTCGCATCCTCCCCGCTCATTTTCTTTTGTGTTGGTGGCAGTGGAGGGAGGATCAGTGCTTTTGGTGTCAAGGCAAGACAATGTCTGTGCATTATTGCCATGATATTGACAGCCTGCTTCTCTTGTACCATCTCTGCTTCATTTGTGAAAAAAAAAACCTCACAACTGTAATTATCCCCTGTAGTAATTTCAGGAATGGTGCACAACTTGAAATCAAAATGGGTACACATGATTGCAAAGAAAACACTTTAAATATTGAACAATTTTTCTAAAAGGTCTGAACTTTTTATTTGCCTTAGCACTTAGCATTTGTGCATCCATTTTATATGAGCTTTAACAATGGATGTTGTAAATCGAGGGCATTTATAGTGATAAAAATGAAGGGCCCTCCTCCCATACCCTTCCTTGCTATTTTGCCTCTCTCCTTCAACGTACTTGCAGGCAGTTAACAACCCCTTAAATCTGTCTTCCCCCCCCCTCCCAATCCATGCAGACTTTCCCATCCTAATTTTCAGTCTATCTTTCATTAAGTCAACTGCAGACTTTTGATCTACTTCTTTGGAAGAGCTTTTGTGTTCAGCATTTGAACAAGCTAGTCCCCTGTTTACAAGATTTACATCAAAATCAGGTTTCTGGAAAAGAAAATGCAGCCTAGCAAAATAAATTGTGCAAAGCCCCAAGAGAACTATTCCGTATCCATTTCAGCAATAATAATAATAATAATAATTTTTTAAAATAGCAGAAGGCAGGCTGGCTGGGCAGTAGGATGCTGTAGGACTGGGGTGTTCCCACCTCCCTGGAGCCTCTTTGCTGGGGCAGCCCCACACCTGCAGGAGCAGGGTGCTGAGCTTCTGTGCTCCTTTGTTTTGGAGCAGTGTATGAAATCTTTTGAAAGACTTTGCCAGCCTGAAACCAGCTCCTTAGGCTTTGTATTCCAATAACTCAAAGTAGCAAAGTAAAACATGATGCTGACCAGGGAGGTGAGGATGCAGCGTGGTGAAGCAGCCCTGACCTGAAGGATGGTCCCTGAGGAGGCAGCTCCAGGGTGCACACAAAGCACAGGGATGCTCTCAGCTCTGGTTTCCCCAGCTGCCCTCTTGTGTTACACATGGACCAGGTCACTTAGAAGAAAATCAATTTAGGAGCTGACAGAGCTGGAGAAAACTGCAGCAGTTAATTAATAGCCCCGTGTCTTGTGCAGTTGGCTCCAACAGCAGACTCTGCTATCAGAGTTAATTGGGAAGTCAGTCTAGATTCTATCCTACAGAACACATTCATGTTAATAAGTGATTTCTGTATTCAAGGGTAGTTTTTATTCAATTTCCAGTACCTTTTTTTTTTTTTTTTTTTTTTTTTTTGACTAGCGAGTCAAATATTCAAATATTCTTGAAGTATCAAACAATCTCTAGCTGTGTACGAGGAGCATAAGGATGTCATTAAAAATGAACCCATCTTCATCTGGATGCTGGCAAAACAACTTCAAAAGTATCCCTGTTGTCCTGGGGGAAAGGAGCTGTGTTCTCTCTGGATGAGAGGATCCATGTGAGAACAGTTTCAAGGCAGGGCTGGTGAGGGCTGAGGGCAGCTTAAAGGCAAAGGGAAAGCTGCCTAGGGATCCTTTGGGAGTCTAGCCAGTGGAAATCTGCTGGATTTTGGCAGGTCTGTGCACCTCTGTGCATCCCTGCTCTGGCCCAGACCTGGGTGCTGCCTGTGGGATGCCCTCCTGGCACAGAGGGGTTGGGTTTGGTGGTTGAGCCCCAAAGAGGCATCCACTGAGCCCAGGGGTCTGTTGTTGCAAAGCAAAGGGGATTCCTTGTTTTCAGAGTATGGAGATGATGGCTCCTGGATGCTGCAGGGCTGGGATGATGGACAGGCAGCTCCTTACACACCTGAGCAGGTACCTCTGGGATCCTTCTGCCTTGGCAACTGTAGACAAACATGTTGAATTTCAGGGTTAAGGCAGTAAAAGCAGATCAGGATGAAATATTCTACAGGTTAATGCTACCTTCATTTATGGAGCTGTGGAGCAAAACCACAGAGACCTGCAAAGCCCACGAGGAAGCTTCATTTCCCCCTAGATTTTCCTTCCTACAGACAACCTGGTTTGCATCAACCCTGCACAGTTGTGCAGTTTTCCCAGAAGGTCACCGTGCCCTCAACATGCAACTGCACAAACCACTTCTGCGTATTTAAAAAGAAAAAAAAAAGGAAAGAAAAGAGATTTTTCTCTTTGCATGCAGTTTTTAAGAAGCAGAGAGCCATAAAGTTTCCTTTTATAGATGTAGAAGACAGCAGAGTGTGCTAGAGTGAGCGAGGAAAACCCAAGGTGACATTTAATTTTAGGGATAATAAGCTATGGCAAAACTCCTCGTATTAAAGACCTAAGGCAAAAATGTTCAGCTGGGATATTCTGTAGCAGAGACACTGCAAAAAGGCAGGCAGGGTAAGACACCTTGAGCAAGATTCAAAGAGCCAGGCGTTAATTTTAGGGATGAAGAATTTGAGCACCTCTGCTAAGCAATAAATGAATAATGGGGCTGCTCTGTGCTCAGCTTCACACACCAAGAATTCTCCCCTGGATAAGGCAGAGCTGCAGCCTCTAAAAAAAATATTCTCCAGCTCTGGTACCCCAAGCATTCTGGCCTCTTACTGCACTCCTGAGCCTGCTGCCCAACAGTTTCTGTGTCCTGGGCTGTTGGCAGAGCCAGACTTTGCTCTGCTGGGGTGGATGTGGGTATAAATAGATTCCCAGAGTCAAGGTGATGGGTGAGTTATGCAATGGACCTCGGTTCAAGGTGCCAAAAGAGCCAAAAATACCTATAGAAGTGATGGTCAGTTTGAATGATGCCTGCAGAATGCTGCTAATGGAAAAAAAAAAAAAAAAAAAAAAAAAAAAGTGCTGCTATGTTTAACAGAGTCCCTGTCACAGGAGGATTCATCCCATCCTGCCAGCATGGGGATTTGCAACCCTGAGTTCAGCTAATGGTGGCCCCTCCATTGCCCTGTGCATTTGCTGCTCTCTCCCTGGTGCTCTTCTGCCCGAGGAGGGATGGGAATCAGCAGATAAAAGAGTTCCAGCATTTCATGGCATCCTCAGTCTCACAGTTCAGATTTCAGGTCACTCTTATTTTCCTCTTCCATTTTGCAAAAGGACAGGAAAAATGATAGTGTTCACCTTAGCGAGGAAGCGAATCTTCCTATTGTTGCAGTATAATAAGGGACAATAATTCTTGGAGTGAGAGACAGAGTTTTTGTTAAATGCTCCCATTTTTTATATAAACCTACCTCTATTTTTCAGTCATAAATGGTCCTTATATTGAAAGCATGTGAGCTGTCTCTGTTTAGTGTGAAGAAACAGGAACTGCCCAGAATTTTGCAGCTTCTGGGAGTGGGAATGTTTTCCTCTATGGATGTCTTTAACTTCATCTTGCTGCAAAGCTGCAATTATTTTATGATTCCAATATTGTGACTAAGGGTACTGAGCTCCTCACCTGCCTGCTCCCAGCCCCTGTCCTGCCTGGGCTGTTTGTCCTGCTGTGCTTGGGGCCATCCATAGGGATGCATCCATGGGCAGCTCCAGTCACTGGCTGCTGCCTTCTACAGGGTTTGCCTTGAGCCATTCCTGCTGACAGCAAGTGGGAAATGTCTCTGTGAATCCCATATCCCGAGGCCCTTAGCTGTTACAAATAACCAGGGGATTAAAATTGTCAGAGCAGAGGAAGTAAAGCAAATCCCTGCTGGGGTTCAGGTGCTCATCCTTCCAGGGAGAGGTGCAGAACTCACTGGTGTTGCTGGCAGTAACTGAGAGCTGCTTGGGACTTGAGTGCTAGTAATAAATCCCAATTTATAATTTATAAATAGCAATAAATACCAAGGCCAGGGCAGCTCTGAGCATACCCTACAGAAGGACAGCCCCTCCCTCAGGCTGTGGGTTCTGCTAATGAGACATTGCTGGGATGCCCTTGGTTCCTCCTGCCAAGGCTTTGGTGTTCCCAGACATGGTTTGTTGTGGCAGATGCTCTGCTATAGGCAGGCCCTTTAAAAACAAATGGCAAAGACCATCACTCCTTTCCAAAACACCAAGTTCCTCTGTGTGTGCAGCACAAGGAGGATGAACCAGGTAAAACCTGTGGCCACCGGGCTACAAGGAATACCCAGCCACTTGGTCACCTGGCTCTGGGAGCTCTGTGCAATGATCAATATTCTGTTTATTTTCTTCCAACTCAGGATGCTGAAATGTCACTTGGTTCCCTTGTTTTTGCCTGTACCTTTGCCTGAGCTCCTTTAGAGTGCAAAACCGGAGACGTGTCCCTGACTGCTTCCCAGCCTAGGCTTCTCTAGACATATATTAGTAGTTGCATGACTCAGTTATATTAATTGTTGCACTAAATTATATGGTATTACTCAAAAAGAATGTTAATTTCGTTTTCCTACAACTGTGTTCAACTTAATTTTTAATCAGATCTGACAGCAAAAATTTAAATCAAGTGCTGTATCTTGGCTCTGAGAGGACTGAGCACATAATGAATGTACCAAAGCAATCAGGACCATTTGCAGCACTAATACACATTAAACATAGGCAGGCTGTGGAGCTGCAGACAGTAATTATTCCTTCTCTCCCACCAAGCTGAATTTCACAGAGGAAGAGCTGAACTCTGCTCCTGGGTCAGGTCTGGAAGGCAGCACCCAGGAGTGTTTAATGCTGATGGAACAGGAGTCAGACCTGGACAGACCCAAACAAGTTTAGCAGGGGCTGAAAACAAAGCCCAGCAAACTCAGGCTCCCAGCAGCAAGCACAAAGCAGGAGTGGATTAGAAAGCAGGCTTCACTCTTTGTAATTGAGACAGTAATGCAAGGAGGGCAGGGAGGGAACCAAAAGCAATTTGCAGTAGCAGGGTGAGCATGTAACTGCATTTTAAGTTGGAAAAGACAGTAAAAGTGTTTTCCAGACGATTGCAGCTTTACTGAACTTCACCAAATGAAAGAGCATCTTCCAAACTAGGCCAGGTAGCAGCATGGTTCCTATTCAGCCCTTCCTGGAACTGATCTGCATTCAGGAGATTGGGTCCTGGTGATAAAGGACTACTAATTAGGAGAGCTTGGCTAATTAAAGAAAAAACAGAACACCAAGCCCCTGGCAAGCCATGTGTCTGTTAATCACAGTAATATTACTGGGGGGAGCTCAGGGAGCTATGCAAGGTCTTAAAAATCCAAATAGAAGCACTGGATCCCTCCTCTCTTCCTTTCTTGCGAGCCTGGCATTCAGAGTGTGTTAATCTGCAGAAAATTCTTCTGGAAAATGCCTTGTGGGAAGGCAGGGATGGGGATTTGTGCTCCTGGGTTTCTCTCCTGCCTTCTCAGTCCCTGAAAGGAAGGTTTCTGCGCGCATCACTCCGTGTCTTCTGATGGGAAACACAAGATCTGTATAAATTCGTAATAAGTGGGGTAATCCTTTTCTGTGAGAAGCTGGTAGTAATAAGGAGTGTCACAAGCTATGAATTTTATTGTGGTGATATTCATTACTTGTGGTATACAGAGAGAAAAGGTGATGCAGCAAATGCAGTGAATTGTATTTGTTGCAAAGACTGGAGCTAAGTGGAAATAAATTAAGCATGATGTGTAGTAGGGGGTTCTGTATTCTGTAGCAGGTGCCAAAAAACTGCCCCAAAATGTTCATATAGAAAAGATTTCAAAGGTGCAAACAGATACAAACATAGAAAAAGAAAAATAAATTCATTTGGATGCAGACACACCTTTGCTGTGTATTTAGAAGAGGGCTGCAGAAAGCAAATATTCCTTCTGTTCCAGAAATTTGCAGAACCAGGATAATTGCTACCTGTGGTTGCTGTGGGAACCAGAACTTCTCAGTTCTAGATTTTAAGAGCCTAATGTCTCAGCCAAATGTGCCATATTAATGTGACTGCTGTCACATTACAGAAAATCAGCCAATTTGTGGTTAATATCAACACATTAGGAAGGGAGAACTGTATAAAAGCAGAGAATTGGTTGATGTTGTTTTCCTCCAGGAAATGCTGGGTCTGGCAGGTGGGCTGGAGCTGGGGTTTTGCTCAAAGGCAGAACTGTTTGAACCCAAGACTGACTTTTCATGCACCAGGAGAGGGGATGTTGGGGCTGGGGTCCCTGTGCTCTGCTTGGGGCAGTGTCTGGCAGGGAGGGTGCAGGAGCATCCTCTGCCCCCAGCAGCTGCTGAGGCTCCTCATTACTTTTCTGTGTCAAACACAGTAATTAAACTGAGATCCGTGACAACTTTGCTGACATTTCTCCATGAAAAACCCACCCAAGTGCCCAACTGGTCCCTTACTGGTTCCTGCTCTGGAGTTTGCTTTTTCTGTCCAAGGTGGAACAAAGCCAGGGGCTTACAGCTCCTTCCCTGGGTGCCTGGGGTCTCCTTCTGGGGGGTTGTCCACATCCAGCTTCTGGTGGAAGAGCTGGAGTGAAAAAGTCTTTGGGTTTGAAGATGTTTGTGCTTGGCTCCCTTGATGCTTTCTCATGCCAAGGGGGATGGAGATAAAATACATGTCTGAAGGGAGAAATAATTATTCCCTCTGCTGGGACACAGTTCCCGATGGATCTGGGGACAGGATGCTTGGCAGGGGAAGGTTCACTGGATAATAAATATTTCCCACTGGGACACGTGGGCAGAGGGGGCAGCAGCCCTGTCACCATGCCCACAACCCCCCCCTCCAAAGTCAGGGACCACCATCCTCATGCTCTCTCCCTCTCTTATAGAACAAACGTGCAGTTGTTTGATTTTTCTCTCAATTAACAACAGGAAAAGGAGCAGCGAGGTAGATCAGGGGCTTGGCTGTTGGAAGCTTACAAAAAGGAGCAGTGGCTGGGAAGCATCAGGGGGGTGTGTGGGGGGGGAGAGGAGGCAGTGGCAGTGATGCCAAAGGTTCAAGGGATGCAGAGGAAAGGAAGCAGCATGTGGCCAAGCCCCCAGCCCTGTGCTGTTATCCAGGTGAACAGCCCAGGACAGCTCAGACCTGCAGGTCCAGGGCTGGGGTGATGCTCCTGCCTTCTGAAGTGCTCATGGGACCAGGCATCAGAGAGTCAGTTATGTCTTATTTGACTGGAAGAAAGTAAGGAGGAGAAAAGTGCTCCCTAGTTAATGGTTCAGTCTTGGTGACTGGTGCTTTTCACGGGTGCATGGATTGGTGGGGCTTGCAGCCAGCAAGGGGCACAGGGGGTCAAATGTACCCAGGCACCTCTGACCTCCTTGGGACACAACCTGGAACCATCAAAAATCAATCTACACCTCCAGCATCACTGCCCTGGTAGCGTTTTATTTTTGAGCAACATTTAAAAGAGCCTGTGTAGGCTCAGGGGGGGAAAAAAAAACCCAAAACCCAGCAAGGCAGAGGGAGTGCAGCACGGTGCCAGCACTGCCAGGAACCAGCAGCAGCAAAGCCCTGGCACTGCACCCCTCACACACAGCACCTGAAATGCACACAAAGGCAGCTCCTGCTCAGCTACATCTGCAGTGATATTTTATTGATTGCCTAGGGCCCTGAAGGCAATTTTGTTCGAGCCTGTAGAGAAAGATTTTTTGGTTTTGTTCCCCTGGATGCTGGGTTTTTTCCTGGCTGCCACGCTGCCTAGAAAAGTCCCTCTGATTTCTTTTGTGTTGTGCTACAAGCTGCTGGAGTAATCACTTTAAAACTCAGGTTTGAGTTTCCAGAAGAAGTTAGAAGGAGCAGAGTAATTTAGCTAAAAACCAGAATTCCTTGCATCAACCCATTTAGGACTTCTGTAAGCCACACTTAGGGTTTGCTGTGTTGGCACTTTCAGGCTGTGTTTTACCAACTCTGATTGGCACATTGGAGCATTAAAATCAGACACTAAAAATTCCTGTACAAAAAATTTCCTGTGGCAAATGTACTGCAGCTCATGCGTTTGAATTCTCCAAGGGTACCTCAGAGTGCAGTGGGAATAGGGATTATTGTGCATAAATGGGACAAATTAGAGGGAACACTTAACTGTGCCTGAAGCTCTGACACAGGAGATTGGGAGAATCAGCTCCAGTGAGAACAGCAGCCAGGGGGGGCCCTGGGGAAACAGCCCTGAGGGTACCAGGTCCAGTGGATTCTGGGCCCAGCAGGTACCAGGAGCTGCTGCATCAGGGAGCCCTGGGTCAGTAAGGAGCTGTAGCAGCACAGACATTCCTGATGCTCAGGAGGAAATCTGGGAAGTACTGTGTGTTATTTTATGTTCTTTATGTAAGCAAGGGTTACAAAGTGTTGCACATCTGTTAAATCTTTTTTTTTTTTCCCTCACAGAGCTTTGCTAGGGGTATTTTATAGGGAGGATAAAACTAAAGCTGATGGAGGATTTGGTATTTCTCTATGCTTTTTAAAGTCTCAAGTGTACACACTTACAAAAGTGCTTCACTCCAGCCAGACATTCCAAGAGGAATTGTCTGGTGCCACATCAGGAGCCCGTGGTGTGTCAGAAGTCTGGGGTCCATCCTGTCCGTGGGCTGTTGTTGTTGTTTGAGCAATGGAGGAATGTTTGCTGCCTCATTAAAGCTCTAATTAGTTCTCTGAGCTGTTGTTTTAGTAACTGGTTACAAATCCAGTACACACTCGTATGGCAATACTTCTTGTGAGACTGAATGGGAAAGGTTTAGGCTTGTAAGTTCATAAACAGATAATGAAAATTCCCAGCCTCTCAGTGATACATCAGTGTTCACATAAACAGCAGGAGCTATTCCAGTAGAAAAGCAATATTCTTCCCTCAGCACCATGCTAGACAAAGAGGGTACTTCTGCCTACTTTGAATAAATGTTCTCATTTTAAAAGAAAACAAGTCTGTGAATTTTTATGATTGCTTATGAAAGACCTTCCAGCACAATTAAAATACTGGCTTTTACTTAATCTTGCTGAGAAACGATGGACTGTTTATTGAGAAGAGGAATGGATCATGGAATGGTAGGGATTGTGGGGGATGTGATGGGGCAGGGGCTGGCACACTCCTGCCATCCTGGTGCTGATGGGCACTGCTGTCCCTTCCCCAGGGCTGGCTGGGAACCCTCAGCCTTCCATCAAAAATTTCAGGAGAAAAGTTTCCCCACAGGTGGAAGTTAGAGACACGTTGAGTCAAAATGGCTCTTTCCTTTTGAACATCTTTACTGCAGAATTTTAAGAAACTCAGACTTGATGTTTCCTTTAACACTTGCATTAAACACTTTTCTTAAAAACAGGTTTTGGGCCAAAGCAACTCTAACCAGCTTGGGTTTGGAAATCTGGTTTGGATTTTAAACCCGCGATACTACAACTCTTTCCAAATTCCAATTAACTAGGTTTTTTTTTCTTAGAATTTTTTTCTACATAAGCCTCTATTCTCTGTGCATTTTTAATAAGCTTTATCCTGGGAAAACATGAGAGAGCTAACTGCAAGTGAAAAGAATAAAGGCGATTGCTGCGTCGCTCTGAAAATCTGTTAAGTACTGGAAAGCTCATAGTACAAAGCAAGGAAAAATCTTAGCTCTGTTCTTATTAGAAACTGTGAATGAAGATAAAACCCTTTCACAAACCTCGTCTGGCTGAGAAAGACGCAGAGTAACAGCACGAGAGAAACCTGTGACAGTGCTGCTACGAGTTGCCAAAGGTGGAACAAGCAGCTGAAGACCTCTGTGTTCTTTTCCTCTTCCAAAACTGCAGAAATTGTAGAGCTTTGAGCATTAGGACTGCCTGAACCCCTCCCAGAGGAGGAGAGGAGAGTGTCCAGGGAGTGTGAAATGCGGGGAGCACAGCGGAGTTTAAAAAAAAAAAAAAAAAAACAAAAAAAAAATTCCACATAAACCCAGATTGTTAAGGGAAAAAGCAGTTACACAGATGAGCTTTCCAAAATGTGTAGTTTTTCTTTTTTTTTTTTTTTAGCAGAACAGATGGGCCCTGGGTACCCAGCAGACAGGTTTCTGTCTCTGGTCCATGGTATGAGGCTGGTGCAGTGCTGCAGTCACCGAGTGGGCTGATCCTGCCCATCCTGGGCCATCACCACTGCTCTGCCCATCCCCACAGGATGGATGGGAATAAAACCAGGACCCACAGTGACAGACATGACCCCACAGGTGACCCTCAGCAGCCTTTCTGTGTCTCAAGCAGGAGGGGGGGTGTCCCAGGGCTGTGGAACTGTTCCACACCCCGATGGGGTGGTTGGCAGGACCCTCCCCAGGGACCCCATCCCACGGGTGCCACCAGAGTGCTGTCTGTCCTGGGGACACTGAGGGTGCTGGGTGTCCCCGTGGGGTGGGATTGAGGGGCACAGGCACTAAGCTCTCAGGCAGGGGCTGTGCCTGCCCAGCCTTGCTGAGAAAAGCTGCTGAGCAGCCCTTTCCCCATCAGAACTCATCAGTGTCAGACGAGCTAATGGGGAGCATAAAACCTATTTAAAAACGACATTTCCCACTTGGCTGATTCCATTACATCATGTAATATCCAGGTGTCACGTTTTTGTCTCCAAATGCTAGTTTTAATGCTTTCCCCACCTGCTGGTCTCTGCTGTGTGACAGGGGATGCTCCAGCTGCCCATCTGCAGCCCCTGGGGACCCAGGGGTGGGCAGGAGCAGAGGGGACCTGCAGGGAAATCAAGTGCTTGGCCAAGTGCTTGGGGGGTGGAAATGTGCCAGCTGAGCTGGGTGACACTGCCAGACCTGTGTCCCCCTTGGTCCTGGGCTCCTGTCCCCAGGGATGTCCCCAGCGAGCATCTCGTGGCCGAATCCTTTCTGCTGCAGGCAAGGGCTCCTCCTTGGTGCAGGCTGGTTCTGTTCCAGGGGTCTGGAATCACCTGGAACAACAAATTTCTGTTTTACAAGAATTCTTGGTTTAGGATGCCTAATTCCTAGGTATTTTTGCAAGGATTCTGGTGGTTAGTGAAAAATAAATATCATCTGTGCTGCTGGTCCAGTCTTCCTCAGTGGGGCTCCATCACGAGTGACTTCACAGAAGCACAAAAAGCCACTGGAAGGTAGATCTTCTGTACAAGTTCTGCTGGGGGACTGAAATGGGCTTCGTGGTCCTAAAATGAGGTTTGGATTTTTTTGTTTTGTTTTTTTTTTAAGTCCTAGCTAGCATTTCCACAGTGCTGGATTTCACCCAAAGTGAAAAAATATTCTTTTCATCAAAAGAAATGCTATGCATATAGCTCCCTGAGTTTAATCTCTTCCTCATGCTTATAAAGCTGAAATTCCTTTCTTAGCTTTTTCACTTCTTCTGTTTTGCCTCCCCTTGGGCCCTTGAAATCTCACAGATCTGCAGTCATATCAGTAAATGTATCTAGAATTAGAAGAAAACCTTATCTTTAGCCCTTGCTGATGTTTTCTGTTCTTGGTACACAAGTGCCAGAAAAAAGCCTGCCAGTTTGCAACTTGTACTTGAGCTGTCGTAGAGGGATCTGAAATTTTAGGGAGTTCTGAAGCTTCTTTCTGTGTGTCTTAAGTCATGCATCAAAGATCACATGTAATTTTTACTCTTTTGTTTGGCGTTCTTACTACAGTATATGTTACCCGTGGTGGTTTTATCTGTAGCTACAGTTTTATAGAACAAGATTAAGGGTGTAATTGCTTTCTTTGATTCTTAAGAAGATCAAAGGGAATGACAGAAATACCAGTAAAGGGTTTTGTGAAATGCTCCCTCACTTTGCAGATGTGTGTACCTCCCCCTCCCAGTCGGGAGCTCCAGGTGATGCTCTGGGAGGTACCAAGCTGCATCCCCAGCAGGTGATGCTGAGACACAGGTTTGGTCAGTGTGGGTTTTTTTCTCAGTGCTTTTTCTCAGGTCAGAGCCTGCACATGCACAAGAATGTTGGGACAACAGCTCAGGACCCCCCCCAGTGCAGGGACCCCCTCAGCTGGGGGGATGTAAAATTGCTGTGGAGGACAAAGAATGAAGCTCAGCATTTGGGGTTTTAGAAACAAACCTCTTAGGATATTCTTATGAGTACTTTGGGGCACATTCCCCTCTTCTGTCAGCAGAATGAACACAGAATCACTGCTGCAAGCAGGAGGTTGGGACCAGGGGCTCCCAGCACAGGGTCTGGGGGGCTTGCAGGAGGTGGCACCCTCAGGGTGGTCTCTGCAGTAAGGTCTCCTCTCAGTGTTGTCTGTTCCCCTCAGTGTGAAAAACAAAGCAACCTTTTGATTAGGAAAGATGAAGTTTAGGGGCTCAGCTAGAACAGCTCCTGCACAGCAGGGTCAGCGGAACAGCAGTCACCCTGAACCTAACACAAAGGTTCTGAAATCTAGTGTTAAACTGTTGGAGGAATACAGCAAAGGTATCATATTTGTAGACTTTAAACACTATTAGGCAAATAACTAAAAGAGCAGCATGACAAGTGGCTATTGAAAAAGCTGTTCTGGGTGCAGGTGCAGAGATGAGCAGATGGGAGGACACAGGATTTTGTTTTCCTCTTCTCTGTTCCCCTGAGATACGGGAGTGATAAGTCTGGGAAAAAAAAAAAGTTCCTCTTGGTGACCTTATGGATTTAAGATCTATTTCTAAACTAAATTTTCATAAAAAACCTGCCACACACAATCTCTGGATTAAACCTCGTTTTATTTTCAGACAGATGTGACCTTTCCTAGCTTTGGATATTAAATATCACAAAACCTGTTGCAATTTAAGCTGAGGATTTTACATTTAAATAAATGTAACTTAAAAGCAAAACTAACTTCTTGGCAGAAGCAAGGGGATCAGAGGGCTGGGCAGGAGGGAGCACTCCCCTCTCCTCCCCCAGGTGATGCTGGTGTTGGTTTGCCCTCTGGCTGCTCCCAGGAGGTGGCTGTTGGCTCAGTTCTTGGTGTGGAAGCAGCAGCTTTGCTCAGCAGGTTGGTCTGCTTGCTGCTGTTTTCAGACAGGGATGGAAAGGTGGGAGTAGATCCAGAGGGATCATTCCCAGTGCACCACCAGTGGCAGCAGGATGGGATGGACAGGAAGCCATGAGTGATGATTTTTGTAAAGAGAGAAAATAACACCTGGGGTGAGAATGCTGTTTCCAATATGCTCATGTTCATTGAAAGATGCATCTGTCTGGGAGGGAAAGGCACTGCATCAGCAGGCTTTGCCTCTGCCCTTCTCTCCCTGCAAAACACATTCTTGGTTGTAGCCCAAAGTTCGTCCAATTTGCAAGAACTTTAAACTTCAGCACGGTATTTCCTTCCCTTTTCAGCTAGAAATACCTTCTGGTTAACAAATGCTTTACGACAACAAATCAATGGTGTTCTGTTAACAGAATTAACTCAACTTGCACAGCTACAGATTTGCTCTTTGATTATTGTCAATAACCAACCTTTTCATGGGTGACAGAAAGGATCTTGGCTCATTAGCACGTGCTGTACTGAATGGCTTCCAGCAACAGAAGGAACTTAAAACTTCCAAAAGGGGTAAAGTCAGTTTAGATGAAGGTGAACGTTAAAGAAAATTAGGGCTGAACAAGGCTGGGACAAAGTAAATAGTCTTGCTTTGAGCCAGGAGGGCAACTTTGCATCCTTTCCCACAGCTATGCTCTGTTCTTTTGTCTTGCACTTGAAATTGCCCCTTTGCCCAGCCCTGCAGCCCAGTCTCCAGCTCAGATTTGTCAGAGGCACCTCCCTGCTTCACCGCTTCCAATTTTGATTTACTTGTGTAATTTCAGCAAAAATGAAGGTGTTTGAAAGCAGCTGCTCGCTGGGGTGGTGCAGTCAGCCACTGCTGTACAGCCCTGGTCATGGGCTGCTGGACTGAGCACCCCAGCTGTCCAGGTGAACCCCCAGTTTCCCAAGACATCTATTCAGGCCACATAAGTGAGTTGCCATGGAGATGTGCTGAGCACCGGCACGATGCTCCAGCGATGGAGTCTCACAGCCAGAGGCATCTGTTAATCTTATTTTTATCAATTTTTAAAGAGGGTACGATGGTGGTATCTCCCCCACCTTCTCCTCATCCCTTGGAAAAGCTTGGCATTTGCATGGTACTGAGAGCACGGGCTTCAGTGGCTTTGAAAATGAACCTTAACGAACATGAAGTGCTGTCTGGGGGGATGTGTGTGATGAGGGATGGAATTTAGTAGCAGGGAGCTGCCACCTTTGACATATTGCTCTGGCTTTAATGAGGGGGAGATTGGCAGCCCAAGACAGAGGTAAAGGGAAGATGTGCCTTTCCCTTCACCTCGGGGGTCACGGCTAAGCCAGGGTCTGGAACTGGGTCAGGAGGAAACGGAGCTTCTATTTATGAATCTCTGACTCAGTGGCCATCTGCAAACGCAGCTTTTAATTGCATTTTCCTGCCCCTCATTCTGGGTGTGTTGGCTCCAGCTGCAAACTGGAGGTGGGATGGGGAGGGTCCCGGGGCTGGACCACTGTGGGGTCACCAATACTTGTGCCGAAGCCAAAGGGACACCTAGCCAGGAGCACATCTCTCTTTTGCCATGGGTGACGTGTGCCTTGGCAGAGAGGTGCTGCAGGGGCAGCTTCTGGTGCTTATAAAACAGCTGCTGGAGGGGCACATCAAAGCAGAGTAGTGATAGCGTTCTGAGGAAGAAATAATTATTTAATATGAAGTGAATCTCTGTGTTTTCCTCTTTTTTACCTGATTTTACTTAGCTAAGTGCCATACAAGTCTCAACAATGGGAAAATTTCCACTTCAGCTTGAAGCAGACAAAAGCGAGCCTGTCTCTCTCGGAAGTAAATCACAGCTCACGCCGCTGAGGCTATTATAAGTCACTATAAAAATGACACAAAGAACTACATAGGTTGTAAGCCAAAAACAGCAGGGGGAGGGGAAATAAAGCAAAGTTATGGCCCTTATCACTCACAAAGTACACTTTCCACTGAGATTCTCGAGAAGAATAGCCCCCAGTGCCTTGCTGTGAATCAGACAGCAGTGATATGGGGATGTTGCTGCTTGCATATTATCATGATTTTCTGCATCATGGTGGTGTTTGAAGACATTGATTAGGCTCTGGCCTCATTAAACTGTGCAAACATGTAATGAAAAGCTGGCCTCCCTGGGATGTCTCATACCCTGAGCTTCGAGCGGAGCAGGTGGCAAAAGGCTTTAGGAGTGGAGATGGAGACTGCAATAAAGCAGATGTGTTTTGGGGATCAGTTTCTGTCCAAACAGGACCGTGCTGGCCTGGGCACGGTTGTTTCATAGTCAACCACAATGATGGCAAGGAATTACTCTTCATTCACAAGGGGCTTCAGTAGCCAGGGCTGTCCTGAGAAGGGGTGTCAGGACAGAGGTGACAACCAACCAAACCCTGTGGCCATGCTGGGGAGGGATGTTGATGGAACTGCTCCCAGCCCAGGACGTGTGGGTGAGGTGGTTACAGCTGGGGGCTGGCACAGCCTCACCTCACCACCCTGCTCCCAACCCGTAGATGTGTGCTTCAGTAATTATTAATTCAGCCCTAATGACTGCTTGCCATAAGAACCTGGGCTGAGAGTGTCTGTAAAAGTGTCTCTGTGCTGTGCCCATTCCAGCATTGCTGTCCCTTCCCTCGGGGCTGTATGCAAAAAGGATTTCTGCAGCCCAACAGGATTCACTCTGGAGCAGCTAATGCAGAATTATGAAAGTCGTTTGCCTGAGTGTTATCTAATCGTGGAGCTAAACGGGGCTGTGTGATGAGATGGGGACATTTTTACATGAGTAATCTGCAAAGAAGATGCTTTGTGTAAATGTCACCTGATTTTGCTCTGATTTAATCCCCTTTATTTATTGCACTGTTGTACCTGTTTATTATTTGCAATTTCTCTTCCTGCCATTTTCCCTTGCTGCACCTGCCACTCCTGCTCCCGCATCAGGACATCAAAGCAGCTTTGTGTCATTCTCTCCTTTGATATGAGAGGCAACACAGACAAAATAGATGCAGAACATCTCCACAAGGTGTAGGTGAGTGCAAGCTTGGGACCTGCTCCCCAATCTGCTGCCTGGGATGATCCTGGGGCTGTGGAGCAATGGGACAGTGGCCAGGACCGTGTCTGCAGCATCTCTCCCCCATCCCTGCCTGGGACAGACCTTGCTTCTCCCCAGGTTCCCCAGCTCTGGTCCAACACCAGTGGAGGGGCTGTCTGGGATGTTCCAGGGGGGATGTGGGGCTCTTTCCACTGTAACTTTGGGACAGCAGCCACCACTTCACCCCGGGATGAGGACGTTCCCCCTGGACTGCGGAGGCAGCGCTGCGCTGAGCAACGGTTGCTGTTGGCAATTTGTCAGACATAATTATTCCAATTAGCCCCCGCATGCAGCTCCAGCTCCAGGAAGGCTTTATGACCTGACAATCTCTCTGCTGGGCAGAGAAGAACAAACCTTTTCCTCAGATTACTTCAAACTAATCAGCTTGGGTGATAAGTTTACCATTTAGCATGAAGCTCGGTAGTTTGGTTGTAAATGCTTTGGTTTGTTGCTGGTTTAGTTGTCTTCCTTTGCAGGATGGGTATCAATCCTCATTCAAATCAAAATCTTTTTCATACATGCTCCAGTGACGTGGATATTTTTGCAAAATAAGGTGTTATTAACTGAGCTCCACTCTTCCCAATGAGGAATGAGCCCTGCCACCAAAACCATTCCTCATGGATGAACCCTTCTTAAATAGTGATTAGCAGACCTTCCAGCAGCAAGAAGAATGCAAAACCTGTGACTTTTCAAGCTCTTAGCTGCAGTGACTTTTAAGACATAAGAGTATTTTCTATTTCTCTTGCTAGAATTTCAGCAAATAGTGATTTTTGTAGGTCTTACCACGTCGCTTTTCAGCTTCTCAGTTCCTGTTTACTTCTCTCTTTTTCCTTATGCTATTCTGGAACCAGCTCAGGGACCAGTTCATGGCCCAAATTCCCATCAGTGGAGCCAGCACCGGGAACTCCTCCTGGCACCCCAATAACCCACGTGTTGGTTGGGGAGCCCCTGGTGCCAGGGCAGGCAGCCACCCTTTTCAGTCCTGGAATCTAACACCACTGCTTATATGGGCAGGAACGATGCCTTGCAGAACCTATTGCAGAAGCAAATTGTGCTGATGTGTGTGATCTCTAAAGGGAAGGACAGAAAGCAGATTGGGGGCTGCAGGGGCACAGCACCATCACTGCCCCCAGAGCATCCTGCAGCCCCCTGATGTGGGCAAGTTCCCAGCAGATCTCGCTGAAGAAACCTGTGTCGATTCAGGTATCTGAGCTGTTCTTGGGAGGAAGAGCTTACATCAGAGCAAAGAACTAATAGCTATAATTACTAGCTTTAAAAATTCTAAAACTTTGAAATGAAAAGAAAGTTCTGGCATAAACCAGAGATCTGTGTTGTAGGTACCAGCACAGTCCTCGCCCTTGTGCGTTGTCATAAACAGGGACATGATAATTAGATATTTTTTTTAACGGACAAAATTATTTTATTTGCTTCCCTGCCAGTTTTCATGAGACCATCAGTCATCCCCTGCATTTCTTATGTTCACTGACAGGATAAATTATATGGTTCTCATCCAGCAAATCAGCATTACTGTGCGACATTATCTCTTGCAAAGCGATGTCTGAGAAAATCATAAATTCTGTCCAGGTTTATTAGAGCTGTCTTTTAGTCACATATTTATTTTATCCCAAGCTGAGGTGCGTTTTTCCCCTAATTATTAATCATATTAATAAGGATGGGGGGGGGGGAATAATACTTTTAACTCTCTGTTAAACAAAACTGCAGCAATGATGCTTGAGTGTTCATCAGTGGGTGCTGCCAAGTCTGACCGTGGCCATAGCGTGGCCATCGGTGTGGAGATAACGTGGTGACAGATCTGGTGTGAATGCTCATCAGGGAGATGGGGGTGATGAGGCTAACGAGGAGCTGTTCTGCCTTGCTGCAGAGGCTCTGGGTGGAGAGGGGAGGCAACCACAGCTGGCAGCCAGGCCACCCTGCTGTGGGTGTCATGGCCAAACCCTGGCAGGGGGTAGCTGATGGCTGTAGGGCAAGAGCAGGTCCCCATCCTCCTTGCCTGAATGGGTGCTGAGCATCTTCTGCATCCTCCTGGGTGCAGCCTGGGAGCCTCCCAAGACCTTCCAAGATCAGAGCTCGCTGTTTAGGAAAACCTCAATTATTAGGATGGCTTCCTAGTTATCAGCTTCCTCGTTCCCTCGGTGATCACCCTGACAGATCTCCAAAGATCAGCTTTGCAGTGGAGAAAGAGGGGAGCTCCTTCCCGCCCCCATCCCCTCTGGGACCTGTATTATCCAGGAGCAAGCTGGTGAATCCTACAGCTGATTACCCGAGCCCACCAGAATAAATGTGCGTGTAATGGAGGCGTGATGCCGTGGAGAGCTGTAAGTGTCACTGCAGGTCAAGAGCCTGCCAGAAAGTGAAAGGCTGGAAAATGGGAGGGAGGAGAGAGCCAGGAGCAGTCTTGGCATTTAGGGATGATGAGCCTGGTGGCCAGCCTGGCCAAACTGAGCTCTCCTGGCAGCAGTGGGAGCCAGGGGACAGGGTGGGACATCATTGTCCCAGCAGGAGGAGGGTTCCTGCCATGCCAAGCTCTGCTCAGGCACTGAGAGCCCAGTGCCCCTAGGGTACTTACCCCAGAACCAAGACCTGGAGGGTACTTGTGCTGCCTGGGAAGGTGTTGCCTCCCATAGGCATCAGCTCCAAGGGCAGGAAACTGCCCCCTGCCCCATGGCACTGAGCAGGACCTGCTGCTGGGTTTGCTGAGGGGGGGGTTGTGGTGGGGGCACGAGGTTTTGGTTTGCAGTGTTTTGCACATCACCTGTATGGAACACAGTCGGTGTAATTCAGCATCTTTTTCTTCTCCCGGGGTGATCAGAAGCTCTGAGAAAAGAAGCTGGGTATGTGTGCTGGGGTGAGCAGTGCTGAGTTATTGATTGGAGAGTGGGAGAAATAGCATCAGAGCCTGGATCTGCTTTTATTCTGTTAGAGGGAGAGGAAACAACATTTTCTTAAACTATGTGTCAATAAATAATTGTTTGTGGCTTTTTTTACCTTTTCTGGTGATGGTTTTATGTAGCTCTGAGGTGTTTTGGAATGAGTGCAGCTTCCGTGGCCTGTGTAGGGGTAAAAACTGCCAGATCACAAGCTTGATTAATAGGAAAAGGGGGAGCCTGGATGCCTGTAGGGAAAAGAAGGTCTCTTTAGTGGGACACAGAGGAGAAAGGTGTTGGGAACCAGTTGTCACAGGCAGAGGTTAGGTCTTGTGGCCAAGAGGCTAATTCTGGTGTCCTTGCCCCCTTTTTTTTTTTTAAGGCCCCACATCAAGGCGGGCTCCCCATCCTTGGCAGTGCTGGAGGGGCTGTGACACCCCCCGAGCTGTCCCACATCTGGCACTTGTCACCTTTCCTCAGATTTACAGCCCTGAGCATCCGTGTGGTTACAGCCAGCACTGCTGCCAGAAGCCACGGCAAGGCCTGTCATCTCCTTTTCAAGGAAAAAATGTTCTCCTGCTTCTTCTAACTGGTATAGCTGGAGATAAAATTGTTTCTCAAAGACAGGCACGAGATTTGAACTGACATTCCCTTAGAAGATGAATCCTGAGGCTAATTTCCCACCGCACAGGTGTCCATCCTGGAGACATTTTGTTCTTCCTGACACCATATCTCAGCAGGGAAGGAGGGTGTTGGATAAGACAGGCAGAAGTCCCACAATACAACACGTTTCCTCAGTTGAAGGAAATAAATCCTTCTCTGACTCAGGCAAGAGTCATGAAGGCCGTGCATTAAGTATAGAAAGAAACTGTCCTATATTTTGCTTTTCCTGTACTCTGTTTATATTATTGTTACCTGTGTGGGGTGTTTTATTAGTACCAAGTGCCTAATCTCTGGATGCTTCGTTATTTCTCTAGATTTACATGACTGACAATAAAAATAATTATTTTAAAGTAAATAGCCAATCATTACATCTCTGGGTACTCGTAGGGAAGAATTAACTCAACATTAATGCAAATGCAATGTGCCATTAGTGCAGGCAGAGAAGTACCCTGTAAGTCACATCATGAATGAGGGATCAGGGCAGAGGAAACAGCTGTGTTAGTGCAGATGAAAAATGGAAATGCAGAAGCAACCAAAAGGTGCTCAGTGTGAAGGATAGTGGGTGTTTCCCAGAACCCCAAAAGCCAAGGTTTTGAGTTTTCCGACACATTCCTGTGTATGTTCTCTTTGTCCTGTCTGAATCCAGGGTCTGGCATGAAAGGGAACTGTCTGGAGGAGATATTGCTTTTGTGAATAACCTGGACCTGGCTATCTGCACCCTGGAAACTGCCTGCAGAGCAGAAGCAGCTCTCTGCTTTTTGCAGGGAAAAAAAAAATCCTGTAATTTCCTCGTAATGTAACAGTCACCTCTTGAATCTGTCCCTAATGCCGTCCCCATCATCATGTACTCCTCATTGTACTGGAGCATAATCAAAATTTCAAAGGGCTTGGAAGAAGCTGATCGAAGATGGATGGGGAATGTTTTTCTCCCCTGACAATAGGCGTTGTTAAGGCTTTTGTGTGCAGCTCCTCGGCTCCTGAGCAATGAGTGGGTAATCTCCATCCATACATGCAAAGGAAATAGAAAATCCATACAGGCCATTTTAAACCCTATAGGTTTCAAAAGCTTCGTTCCCTGAGGGGTGCTGAGCAAGGCACCCATTCCCTGTTGTGCCCAGCATGGAGGGGTCCTGCCCATGCTGTGGGGGGGACATTGAGGGGACATTCCCAGCCAGCTGGGGCAGAAGGGAGTGGAGAAGGATCCAAGGGTGTTCCAAGGATCTGCCCTTCCTCTGGAGCAGCCAGGGACCCCACAGCCCCTCTGGGGGGAATCTAATGGGGGTCTCCTGCCCCCGATGTTTTTCAGGTCCTGAAGTTGTTGGGGAGTTATCTAAAATCCTTTTAAATTATCCTTTTGGGATCCTTTTGTTAACTCCTAAAAGGTGAATGCTCTGAGAGAAGAACTGCTCTGCTGGCAGGCTGGGGCTGGGCTGGGAGTCTGTTAAAAATCCCAGCATGTGTGTTCTTGGGAAAATTATAATTTTTAAAAAGAAATTGATGAGTGTCACCAACTCACTGGCCTATTTAGTTTAACAGGTAAATTGCTCTGGACAAGAATATAGTGCTCAGTGTAAATAAAATACCTACAGGAAAATAATAAAAACTGAGGAAGTGAGAAAATTTTCATCACTGTGGTCATTATGATAGAATTATATTACAAAAATTAGAAAATAAAGTGCAAAGATCAATTCTGAAGACTTTTTAATGCTTTAGATAAGTAGCATTGAGTTTTGTTTCCTTTTTGTTTATATTTAGCTCAACCTCATGCAACAGAGGTAAAATAATTTCGGTTAATTTTAGAAACCCCTTAATTTCTTCATTATTTTACTAGCATTTCTCACCATCTCCACAGCCTTCAAGCCCAAGACAGTTGACTCAAGACAAATTAGAGCCCGTGCTTCCTTTGTCTGCTGTAATGAGTGGCTGCCATTGCCCTTCAGATGCTTCCAGGACTTAAACGCCTGTTTCCCATAAGAAAGATATAATTTTAGCTTTTAATGCTTGAAGATTAATTACACAGTAGCCCCTCTGCAGATCCTCAGCTTCCTCCCCCTCGTTTGCCATTTGATAGTTTAAAATAATTCAGGTGTGGGGGGAACCATCTCAGAGCATCATTTCAACACCCTGTCCCCAGGTCTCCTGGTGACACAGGGCAGTGGCCGAGCCCCAGGGCTCCAAGCTGCTCCCAGGTCCCTTTGGTGTTTGTGCCCTCAGGTTTTCTGAAGTTGTCTCTGGAAGGACAGGACAGGGTTAGGTGTCCAAATACCCAGAGCTGTGGGAGAAGCAGGGCAATAGATGTGGTTATTTTTATGAATGATTGGCAGGAGCCTTGATTTCCGTCGGTGAAACTATATAATATTCCAATTCCTTGCAAACCCACCAAATAAATCTACGTTCTGGATACAACTTAATTTCAGCTTCATAGCTCAAATGTATGTGTTTGTTCCTGGGAGTAAGTGCTATTTGTAGTTTCCAGTACAATGCAGCTCATAATTTTTTCACACCTCTCCGAGCAGGTGACAGCTTGCTTGCAAAGTCTAATTCATCCTCACACCGTGCACAAATCTGTGTTTTTGATGCATGCACAAGTAACATATCAACATAATCCCACAGACAGAGGGGTCTGTCCCTGTCCCCAGAGCAGCCTCTGGGAGGGGAAGTGCAGCCATGGGACCTTGGGCAGTGACACAGCCTGGTGACACTGCCAGGGCCCTTGCTCTGTTATTTCCTCTTGGGCAGAGCCTCCTTTTACTTAATTGCAGGAAGGATTGTTATGCTGATTGCTATTTTTCACCTTCCTTCTCGTGTTCCTTCTGCTGAATTGGACATCCAAACCACACATCCCATGCCCTGGGAGAGTTTTTTTGGCTCGTGGGGGTCACCCATCCCCCTGCCCCCCAGCTGCTGTCACTGAGCATCACCAAATTTCTGCCCCATTCAAGACCCTCACTGGTTTATGAACCCCCAAAGCTGATCTGTCCTTTGATCTGCTGTGATTCCCTTCAGTGAAGTTTTCAGTGTATTTAATGGTATTACTTGTTAATAACAAAACTGTGGCTGCTTAATGCTGAAGGATGATTCATTGCCAGTGGGAGCAGAAAGTCCGGGGGCAAAGTATTATTTTTTTGACATACATAAATTCCATCTAGCAGGATTTTTAAATTTTTTTCTTCACAATTCTTTTGTGTTTGGGAAGCTGCTGAGCAAGGGGGTTCCTGGGAGCTGTGTGTGTCCCTGGGTGCTGGAGCTGGAGGGGCTTTAATGGGAAAACCAGTGCAGAGGGGAGGGACCTGGAGCCTCCAGGGAAAAGCCTTTGTGATTTTGGTGGAAATCCTGAGGAAGCAGAGGGGGTGGGCAGAGGACAAGGTCAGGATGTTGGGTGCTGAGAAACAGCTTGCAGCTTTGGTATGAACTTGGGACCACTCTGACCCTCTTAGATTTACATATGAACCTCCCACATCTGCAGTGGGGTGTGATGAGTGAAGCCTCATGAGGGCTTGTCACATAAATAATAGTAATGAAAAACAGATAGTTCCCTCATTCCACATTGCCCTACATGTGTTCCCCTTTTTTGGTTAATCCTCACAGTTAACAAAACAGCGACTTTTGATGGGATTTTAGCTTGTGGATTGTTTATGTGCAGTGCAAAGCTTATTAAAGTGTAGTATACTTTTTTTAAAATTAGATAATTTTTTTTGTGATAAGCCATTCAGCTGTAAATGCATTTCAGTCACACTGAGAAGATGAAAGAGTCTGAGCCAGTGTATTACTTTAAGTAATCAGGCTTGAGGCTAAAGGTAGCTTTCTTTTTAGCTGACAAATAGAAGGAATAAATAACCTGGACACTAAAAGTTGCATTAGGCAAATAAACATTTCCACAAGAATTATGTGTGACATTCAAAGGAAGGCAAATAAACCTTGACTTATGGAAAGCTATCAAACCTCTTGGAGAATTAAATAACGGAAAATCATTATGTAGCATTTGCAGCAGCTATTAAAGACTGTCCCTTCTTTTAGGCACTACTGTAAATAAGGTGTATTTGTAACCCAGCAACCCCTGTGCTCATCAGACACCTGGTTCGGAGCATGATGAGCAACTTGTTAATTTACAATGCCTTGGAAGTGCAAGAAAGGAAGTTTCCATACTCTGCCCGCCCTGTAAATGCCTGTGTGTGGTGGGGGAGCCTGAAAACTGGGGTGTCAAGGGTGTAAAACTGACAAGCCCATATACTGGCTGCCAGGGGTTGTGGTGTTTTCAGTAAAAGGACTTATTTCTTAATTCCAATTTTTAGAAGTTAACCAAATAACTTAATGAAGATGGCAGCATCCAGCTAAGCGAGCACCCCGGGGCATGGCTGCAGCAGAACCCCACGGTTTTGTTCAGTTCTAGCAGCAAACATTATGGCTTTCAATTTAGCAGATGATACTTGTGATTAGTTATGTATGGTGTGCTATACTGCACTCTCTGGGTGGATTCTCTCATCAGCAGCAGTAGCATTTTGCCAGTTATAAAAAGACCATTTTTCTCTCAGAGCACTTTCTATTTACTGATCCAGTGAAGCAGCATTGGGATCAAAAACATGTTCTGAAAAGTAATAGATATAATCAGCCATACAGAGCTCTGTGTTCCTGATAAAAGTTTTCCCCAGGAAGCCGCAGGAAGCACAGCAGGATGGCCTTGGGATATGGGGAATTCAGCCCCGGAGCAGAGGAGCTTCAGGAGGAATTCCCTTCCCTGTCTTCTGCAGGTGAGGTCTCCTCTGGCATCTCCATGGCGTGTTAGAGCCCTCCTGCCTGTGCTCCTGTCCCTGCCAGTGAGGGAAGCAGCCACCCACCTGCCCATGCTGCCCCAGCCCCCATAATTAGGGTCTCCCCAGGTTTTGGGTCTCCTGGGATTAGATTCTCCCCAGGATTAGGGTCTCCCCAGGATTAGGGCCTCCTGGGATTAGATTCTCCCCAGGATTAGGGTCTCCCCAGGAAACTACAGACTGCCAAATGTGCCAACACCTTCTGTGACTTGTCACTAGGGAAAGGAGCGGATGGATGCTCATTAAAAACGTCATGAAGGGAGATAGGAAGGAGCAAATATTGCAGGAAGCTGCTGCAGAGAGTTCCACGGGCTGGAGCTGTCACCTTCCCCTGGATACAGCTCAGGATCTGCAAACCCAGAGCCATCGGTCCCCAAAAAACCCTCTGAAAGGGCCAGGGGAGTTCAGGTGCTCTCTGCTTCAAAATGCTGTCAGAGAATGGGGGGCAGGAGCAGAGCCAGGGAGTGCAAGGAGGTGGCTGCAGCTCAGGGCTGTCACCAGCTCCATCCTGAGCATCCTCTGCTCCTGCTTTTCCCAGGCTCCAGGAACCTGCTCTGCTCTCTGGCTGAGAGCTATTTATTTTCCCCGGGTGTGGGGTGAAAAGGTTCTGTGCCACCAAACTCTGCTCTAGAGATCGCTTTAAATTAATCAATTAAGAAAAATGAGCCGTGTGATGTAAAAATGTCCTTGCTCCACACAAGTCTTTTGAACTATTAGTACTCTTGAGGAGATTAATTATGAGAGTACAGAGCTAATGCCCTTTTAATGGAATCAGTTATTCAGTTTTAAGGAGTCCCGGGTACCGAGGGCTCTGGCATTAGATATTCATTGTGTAAGTTCCAGATCAAACAAGAGAGGATAAAGCTGATCAAGGAAGGGCTCTTTATTCTCAGAGAGCTGCGTTGCACTCGCCGATCTGATGCAAGTTGCAGGCTGGGAGCTGCTTTAATTGTCTCCTCTGTGCCTGATTCCAGAAACTGCCTTTTAACCTGCAGTAAAAAGGGTTGTTTACAAAGTGCATACATTTGCATCACAACTAACTCTTCTTGGCTTAATGAAACTTGGAGATGAACACTTGGCTTCTCCTTGCTGCTGGGTTGCAGACGAATTCCTGCCCGGATCCTACACAGCTTTTTCTTTCTCTGCTTTCTCAGTCTGATTTGGAGTCATCCATTTTTTTGTGTTCATGGTTTTTAGGTCCCCATTTTAAGGCTTGAGATCACGTGGTTCCCACCAGCCTCATTACCAGTTAGGACAATTAAGGATGTGATGGTCAGATGGTCCAAAACTGAAGCATCAAGAGGAAATCCACTTATTCGGCAGGAAATGCAAATGGAAAGCTGAGGGAAACAATCTCTGAAATAACTCTGACAGGGTAGAAGAAGGTCTTTCCAGAATATCTGAAGTCCCTTGAGGATGCTTTCAGAAAACCATCCTTTGGGCAAAAAGGCTTCCTTAGCTGGAGGGGGTGATGTGAAAGGAAAAAAAGGTCCATTAGCTGGGGAGTCTGATTAAAATACCACCTTTCTCAAATGGATTCGACCCAGAGAGCTCGTTTGCTCCCAAAAACAGCTCCCAGAGTCTGCCCCCAAACACAGCCTTCCTAGCAAGTCAATATGTATTTTTTTGCAAGCCAGTCTACTCAGACTTCTCAATTATGGCCCTAACTGGTAGCACAGATTTCTCTGTATGTCAGCCAGATCTAGCTCCAATGTTATTCTTTTTCCATGCTAGAAACAAAACATTTGCTAAACTGAAGAACATTCATTAGCACATGATGGAAGTGACCCAGTATTTTGGTTTCCCACTTGCCTAATTAGTTTTTGCAGATTAGCAAGTAGAACAGCTGAACAATCAATTGGACATATTAATCAGGCCTATTTTGGAAGCTTTAAATAGAGAATATGTTTCGGCTCTTCTTTCATTTAGAATATAATGGCTCATAAATGGACACACACAACACAAATTACATCCTCTAACAAGATGAGAGGCGAAAATGGTGAAGTCTAAATATGGAAAGTTAGAGCATTTTTTGGCCACTCGTGGGGTGGTGGTCTGCACAGCTCTGCAGAGGAATGAATTCCCACTGAGGGGGATCCCAGCTGGATCTGCTCCCACCTCCACTCATGGCTCACATTTTTCTGACACGTTTCTTAGAGAAACCAAGAGTCTCCTGGCCAGGTCCATTGACAGCTGCAAACGGGGAGGAGGTTTGGGATGCTTTGTTCTGTGTGTGGCTGTGGCATCAGCAGTCAGCTTGAAAAGGCAGAAGGGATGAGCAGGATGGCCTGGTGATCATTGTGAACTCAAAGGCAAACTTAAAGAGTCAGGTTCCTGACTTAGATGGGAGGGAGGAGAAGCAGACAGTGGCTGTGTGCCCCCAGCCAGGGGAGCACTGGCAATCAAAGCAGCAAGGTCAGATGAGAGAAAGATCTTTTGTAGCTGAAAGCCTCTTATATCTGATCTTGAACATTGCAGCCTGCTAATTTCTGAGCAGCGATGCTATATGTAGGTGTGAGGCAGACATATAGGTACATTTGATACATTATTCCTATTTGCAAAGGTTCAATAAGAAATGTGTGGGTTGCTGCAGATTATTTCTACCATCCTTCTTGCAATGAAGTTAACAGCTGACTGCGTTCAACTGCATCAGTTGTATAAATTCATAGGGCATTTTCATGTTTCAATCTAGTTATGTGTTTCTAGTTGACCAAACATGTTCAAATTACCATTAACTGCAATTCTATCACTTGGTTCACTGAGCAGAAAGTCAATATCTGTGTTTTAACCATTGCAGAATCAAAGCTGGAGGCAGAGGGGTCGGTGCAGGGGCAGGTGGAGGGAGAGGGAAGGGGGGCAGAGGCATGGTGAGCATGCCATCATCTTCTGAGACCCAGGCTCACTGTGATGTTCATGGCAGATCTTCCTTTGCCAAATGCTGCTTGGGTGTAAATGTACAAACAGGCCAGAAAACAGCTTTTCCTGGAGAGATTAAGATAATCAGGAATAAACCCCAAAAGCCAGAGAACAAAGGTCTGTAAGCCAAGCCCTGTAAAATGGGAGGCAGCACAAAAGGCAGCAGAGGTGGCCCTCCTGGTGACAAGGAGCAGTGGGGTGGCCTCTGCCTTGTGCTGCTGGCAGGACAGACCTGGGGCTCAGTCACTAACACCCCATGTGCTGTGGGATGCTAAAAATGAATTCAGTGCAGCTGCTGGTGGATGGGTAGAGCTGCAGTCAGGACAGCCCCCCCAGCTTGTTCAGGTATTTTGGAAGAGCAGGAGCAGGCTGATGAGCAAGGAACAAAGACACAAAGTTTGATGCAAGATTTAACTCTAGGTCAGCTGGAAGGCTTTCCAGCCCCTGGCTGAGGCCCTGCTGAATAAAAGGCATTCATCAGAAAGCATTTCACCTTGATAATATTCTCTTGTATCATTTCTGGCAACTGGCTAAGATGAACCATTACAGTTATTGTGAGAAATCAGTTTAATGTGGGCTTTCCTCTCATTTGATGGCAAGTGGTATATTCTTCCCAAGAGACTTCTGCCTTTCATTGAAGGGACCATAATCAGATTCTTCATGTATCAGTAATTACATAGGTAGAAGCTATAAATATAATGAAAATGCCAATGCTTCCTAAAGGTGCTAGTAGCTACTTTCAGAGAAATGAATTATCTGTGAAAACCAGCTCAAATAAATAATGTTCTCCTGGAATATCTGGTATAGTTCATCATTTCAGAGTGTTTCAGACTAGGGAAGACCACCAGATAATCTACTCTCACCTCATTTCTGATGTGGGCCACCAGACCTCACCCAGCTGTATCTCTCCTGCACTTGGTGGGTGCTGGCTTGGGCTCCTCCAACCATGGAGAGCAAGTCCCTTTCCTGGGATGTAAGGATATCCCCCTCTTCTCTTCCTAGCATGAACATTTCCCTTAATCCTTCCATCTGTCACCCTGGTTTGCAAGCCCAGGAGCATCCCTGGCCCCATCACCAGATGTCAGAGCCAGGAGAACTGATGGGAAAAGCTGCTCAGAGGATGGGGCTCACTGGGTCTCACCTTTCCAGGAAGGGGAAAAAGGGCTTGGCTGCTTTTGTTTTAGTGTCTAGTCTCTACTGCAACTTGACATCTTAATTTAATTTTGTTTGCAATATATGTGTAGAGGAGAATGATAATGTAATACAGTAATGATCATTCCTGAGACAGTCACTTATTCAAAATATTACTCCTGTTTAATCAGTGCACTCGAGTGATTTATTGACTCCCATAACCAATCTCGCCTGGTCTTTCACTGTAATTAAAACAACTGCATGCCCAGAGTCCATCTGCATATAATAAATTGTAAAAAGCCGTGCCAGGGCAGCAAGAAAAGCGACGTTGTGCAGGCTGACAGTCTGCAGTTCCTCCCAGCTCATCCTCTTCCCGCTGGGCTGGATTCCTTCTCGGGTACAGCAGGAAGGAGGTGGGAGGAGGAACCTGGTGATGCTCGGGATGCAGAGGAGCAGAACCCAAACCCAAACCACTCACCCACCTGGTTCTGGGCCTTGGCAGGAACCGGTGCGTTGGCAGCCTCGGCGACAGTGACAGAAAGGTTTGAAATATGATGAGAAAATCTGATTCTGATGGTGGAGGCCAAGCCCCTGCTCTGTCCCCCATTCCTCTTCCCCACTACTGCCTGCCCAAGGGCTCCCCGGGGGCACTCTGCTGGACCCACTTAGAATTTCACTTTTCGTGTCAGAGGGTCTGGGAAAATTGGCTTTTTTCTTGAGGCGGGTTCCAACAGCCGAAACTCAGTAGTATTAAAAAAAAAAATTAAAATAAATGTAGTGGAAGATGTCAGCTTGTCGTTGAGAAAAGAATAACTGTCAAAACCCAAAGATTTTCTGCCAAAGCCCACTGAAAAATGTTGGCTGAAAACTGCAGAGGGAGAGAAACCGGTCCAAATGAGTCAGTTTGGGTGTTGTCAGCCTTTTTTTTTTTTTTTTTAATTCTAAATATTTTGGAGAAAGGGGACAGCTTGCAGAATTTTTGTTTTCAGCATCTCCGTTTTCTCTGTTCTGACCCAGAATTTTGTGCTAGGAGCCCTGCTGGTGCCCCTGACCTCTCTCAGCACCGGTGTCAGACCCAGGGCAGAACAGAACCGGTCTGCTTTGAGGGGACCATGGTTCCAGGCTGCTCCCCCCATCATTCCCCTCTCTCCCTTGCTCCTGAGCACTGCGTTTTCCTTAGCGACTTCTTAAGAGATAAAGAGGTTTGGGCACTTGTTTTTCCTTTTAGATTTGATGTCAGTTGTGTGCCCTGGGGTTTATTTCTCTCTGTCGGTGCTCTGAACATCAGCTGCCCAGGGACAAACCCTCCCTGTACAGCTGAGGGTTTGGTGGGGGGGCTCTAAGCCAGCATTGGCAGTTGAAAAACGGAGTTTTCAAGGGCTCAGCATCAGGAGGGATAGGTATTCCTGTCTGGAAGTTACTCCCCTCTCCTGTGTGTGAGGTCTGGAGTGCCTGGTGCTTCTCCTACAGCCCATTCACAGTCCTGTCCCCATCTGTGATGACAAATTAGCAGCCTGATCCTAGGCATCTTTTTTGCCCGAAGATGCTTGTCTAAATCTGATTTTTAATCTGTCTTTACCAGCTGCTACTGCCCTTTGCAATTTATTTTGCATATGACTTGCACTGGATTTTTTTTAAAAAAAAAAAAGTCTGATTTTCTCCAATGTCAAACATCCTCTTAGTTGGAGATGGTGTTCTATGTGCTCTGCAGTATAAGGGGAGCTCTACCAGCCTGGCGGTTGCTTCTTTTCCTTGGGATTTACTGATTACAGTGAGGTCCTGCTCTAATCTTCTGCTCTCACACCCTGTTTCTTTCCATAAGAACCATTAAGCTCCTTGAGTCTCCTGTATCGTCTCCGTTCTGGGCAGAGCTCCTCACTGGCTTAAAACCTGTTCAATCCCATTGAAGTGCCAGGCAGGGCTGTGCATCCGAATGAGCACAGCTTTTTTGCCTTGAAAAGCCTGTTTTATGCATGTTCTGGGGAAGAAATACAGCTTCACTAAAGACTCAAATCCTTCCGAAAGGGATTTTAAATATTTCAGATAAATCTTACTAATGGTAGAGCTAGCTATTCACTCCCAGCTCTTCATAGGGAGGATTTGCCTCTTTATTATGTTAATACAAGTGTCCAGTGGCTACTGCTCACAATCCCTTTGGGCTCTCCAGTTCCCTGTCTGCCATCGGGCATCCCAGATCGAGCTGCGGGTCCTTGGCCACCCCCATGGGTCACCCCTTGCCCTGAGGAGGGGGGGGTTCAGCTATCCCTCCTGGGGATGCTGAATGCAGCCAGGGCCAGCCCAGGGCAGGGCTACCAGCAGCACCTGGGACACAAGTTTTGGGTTGACCCACTGTAGATCTCTTCTGGCTGGAGAGGAAGAGGAGCTGCTATGTCCAGGGTGTTGCAGATGGGGTGGGTTTCCATGTGCTGTGGTTCTTTCCCCCGAGTGTGGGGGGCACCAGGCTCGCCCTGCCCCTGAGGCAGCCCACGGGCACCACCCAAAGGTCTCTTTGTACACACAGGGCTGTACCCCAAAACTTCTGCAGTAAGAAAGAGCAAATTGTTCCGGGTACACGCGTTTCTGCTCCGCAGTTCAAGTCAGGGCTGTTGAGCAGGCAGAGCGATATCCCTGGATCCAAGCTAGGAGACGAGTGAAAAATTACATCAGGGTCTTACTAAAGAAAGAAAGGCAAAAACATAAGAAGCCTTAGAATATGTTCTGGAGAAATTTCTGTTTTGGCATTCCTACCTCCTGCCTGTCTGGGCCTTGTCAGCCGCTGACAAGCAGTAAATGAGATGGGCAGACGTTGGCAGCTGCTGGGGGGAGCGCCGTAACTTCTCCCTCTGTCACTCAGCTCCGCCAGCCTGCATGGCAAGTCCAAAGCCAAAATTGCCCAAGTGCTCCCTATGGGCCCGCTGATGCCGTGGGATGCCCAGGGGAACACCCGGTCAGCAATTCTCTCCTCAGCCCCCTCTGTCCCATCCTTGGTCTGGAGGCTGGCATGATGTGTTCTTGCCCTGGCGAAGGCCCAGCAGCCCCACGCGGTTTTATCCTTCGGCTTAGCAAAACCCACGGGGGCTTTGAGGTTTCTCAGGGGAGCTTTGGGTTACCAATACCTTGAGGTTTCTGGGGACGTTTCTGCCTCTTTGCATGAAGTGCGTTCCCAGTCTGGCTGGAGCCGTGCGTGCTGGGTGCGGGTGCTGCCGGGGAGGGGGATGCAGGCACTGGGGGGAGCAGAGCTGAACCCCAAGCATCTCCCAGGAAAAGCAGCCGTGGGAGGCTCTGCAGGGAGCAGAGTGTGGCAGGTAAACCCCTGAGAGCCAGAGGGAGACCTCGCAATCCCAGCCCCAGCCATCCACCCGGCTGCCAGCAGCTCGCTTGGGAGCAGGGTTGCCTTCCCTGATTGCTAATTCAGATATTCCTGCCATCCCACACAGTGGAATCAGGGGAAATAAAATTACAGACTTATTCACTCTTTTTGTACAACTGATGTGCTGATTACCTGTCAATCACGGAACTGCGTTAACATCTGACAGTGTGTGCATAACAATTACCCCCATCAAATTAAGGAAATCTTTCACACACAGAGACAGGGAGAGGGAGGAAATTCAATCAGCATAATTAGTTCAATCAGAAAAGAACTTCTTTTCATCAAGAAGGGGAAAAACGTACAGCAAAGGCAGGATGGGAGACAGGTACCTCTCGGGACTGGGAGGTCAGCTCAGGCACACACCGTGCCTTCCTCCCCACCGATTCCATCCTCTCCTGGCTCCTCAAATCCTTGTCTGTAGTTTCTGGGCACGCTGCTTCCCGGAGGCTCGGCTGCCCTAGCTTTCCCTGCCCGCTCCCGGAGGGATGAAGCAGGAGGATTGGTTTCATATTCCCCGTGGAGGGAAGGAGGATTATTAATGCTAATTCCTAGCTGCAAAAAGAAGAGGGAGGAAGAAGAGCTCAATTAAGCAACGGTGCAAATGAATCGGGACGAGTGGCAGCAAATTGGGCCCCATCCTGTCCCTGCTGCATGAGCTGAGCTGCAATCCCTGAGGCTGGAAGCCAAACCTGGGCTGCTCCAGGAGGGACAGAGCAGACTATCAGGCCCAGCTTTGCAAACCTGTGCAGAAGGCTACAGAGGACCCTGATCCCTGTCCACCAACCTTTTTAAAAGGAATACAAGAGAGGAAGAAGAGGAGAGGTGCAGGTAGCTGTGGGCCATGCCTGTGCCTGTTCACTCTGAGTGCAGGTGGGTGGTACAAAGTCAGGTTTCATTTTCTTTTCCCAAAATGTGGTCTATAAATGAATAAGCAAGTAAATAAACCAGTCCTCTCTTAGCAGCATTCCTGCCATCTGCTTACCATTACCAGCTGGCATCCACCCATTAGTTTATCTCCCTTTCACTCCAGAGGATCCAGAGCATCCTGCAAACTTTGGGCAATGTTGGCTTTCCCTTGCACCTGCATATGTCCAGAATAACTCAGACCTGTCTTTGTCCTTTCAAGAGGTGATGTTGAAGGTTATTGGCTGTCTGCTGAAATGCAGACATCCCTGGCCAGGCACACAGCAGGTGCCCAGGACAAGTGATGAGGGTCAGGCTGCCATGGGGTCCTGCCCTTCTCCCCACCTCTGGACCACGCTGCAGAGATTCACAACAGCTTCTCCCACCCGGGGCATGAGGCAGGTGGAGTGAAAGGTTTTTCTTCAACCTGCACATGCCTGAGGTCTGCTCGTGAAGTTTGGCTGGGCTTTACAGCCTGAGTCAAACAAGGTGGAGCAGAGCGAGGAATTAGAAACAAATCGTGAACAGATGTCAGGCATAACAAGAAGAAATGTATGGCAGGCCCACCAGGATAGGTTGATGAGGGAAAAAAAAAAAAAAGAAAAGAAAAAAAAAAAAAGCACCGGGCTCGCTGAAGCAACAGCTGCTGCCATCCTGGAGGGAAGGCGTCGGGAGGAGGAACAAACCTGGCAGGATTGGAGCCGGCAGTGGAGAAACTTCTGCTGTGAAGTTGTCCTCCCGCTCGGCTGTGGTTGCGCAGCAACGTGGGGTTGGGATGCAGGAGTTAAACATCTTGGCTCCAGTGCTTCCCCTTCCTTATGCTGCAAACTGCGGAGGTGCAGACAGGTTTCCCTCTCCTTCCAACCCTTTCTGTGGCTGCAGGCAGAGAGGGAGGAGGGCAAGGTCTCTGGACAGGACAGCTCAGGGAAAAGGCAGAAATTCCATGCATGGTAAGCAAAGCCTCACTGAGGTTCTCCAGCTCGGTTTCTCCTAAGTTGGGTTGGAGTGAAAACTTTATCACATAGAATCATAGAACTGGCATGAGTGAGTCTTGCTTGTGGCTGTGTAGAAACTTGAACTCCATTTGTAGAAATCTATAGCAGTCCCACCCTACCAACTCCCCTGCCAGGAAAGGTGATTCCCAAAGCAGCAGCTTCTGCAGGGGACTTGGTGCTTCCCCGTGTGCTGGGGGCTGCCCTGCTGGTGCTTTGCTCTCCCACCATGTGTGGGAACGTGGAGACACAGGAGCCAGCAGCCCCTGGCACCCAGACCCCAGGAGCAGCAGCTGAGGTTTCCTGCACAGTGCCCAGGGCATTGCATCCAGGGGCCCATGGGGAGAGGCAAGAACCTCTCTAAATACCTCAAAGCTGAGTTTCTTTATTTACTCCTAAGACTAAAGAGCAAAATGCATTTTTTTATCATTAGCACATTCTAAAATAGCTTCTAATGAGTGAGTTGGAGAGGAAATAAATGCTGGGGGAGAGAGCTGAGCGCATCGCTCAGCACAAAAGGCTGAAAAATCCTTTTGTGTGAGCTACAAATCAAAGTATAAAGACTGGAAATTACTACAGGGAGCAGATACAAACCTGGAGTGGTGGTAGGATGTGCTCTTGACTGCTCCCCTCTGGGCCTGAAGCAGCAAAGCTCCCACTTTTCAAGCTGCTTGGTGAATGCAGGAGCTGCAGCTCAGGAAGGGTCCCTGGGACCCCACGTGTGACCTGAGCAGTCCTGGCCCTTACCTCCCTCTCCTGCTGTGCCATCCCGGCTGCAAATGTGGAATGTTTTTTCTAGGAAATACTTCTCATAAGTGATGATGTTGATATTTAAGAGTGTTTCTTTTTAAAGGCATCTTCAAGCAAAATCAAGCTTTAGCTGTGATTCATTCCCACTTGACAATCAAGCAGCCACACACAGGCACAGATATTTCTGCATACATCTATACACACACATAGACACATATATATATCTGTTCAAACTTGGAAAGCAATCAGTTCTGAGATTTATTTAATGCTGCATTGCACAAGTTTGATAGCCAGGTCGGTAATTGCAGCACTAATAACACCCTTCATCAAAGAGACTTGCAGGCAAAAAAAATTGAAAAAAGCTTAAAAAATTAAAATGGCAATAAATACAAACACCCTCTGTACATCGCCCAACATTTTTCAAAGCCAGCATCTCAAGAGCAAATGAGCTGCCATTGAGAGGAGCCCTATTTCCAGATGTATTCTCTGTTCTAGCAGTTTTAAAAACTCAACAATTTTTTATCCTTAAGAAACTTTCCCAGTTCAGCAGCGAGTGCCTCATGCACCCGCTCGTGTGGCCTCAGCTCCTCAGACAGCACCCAGTGGGGCCCTTTTTGGCAGGAAATGGGGTTTGTTTATTTTGTTTTTTGGCTGCTCTGGGAAGGGGCTGGGGAAGGGACCTTGTCCAGGCAGGGGACAGCAGGCAGGACCCCTGGACATTTGCTGGGGACCATGGGGTTTGCAGTGGGAGGGGAGCCCATCCAGCCTACCCCTGTCCCCACTGCCCATGGGGTAATTAATGAGAATTAACGAGCCCTCACCAAGCAGAGCAGGACACAGAATCTCTCCCATCTGCCACTGGCAAGGTCGTGGCTGCAGACCTGGGACTGCAATTCTCAGCGCTGCCGAGACGCCGGGCGAAACCTATCGGAACATAGGTAATTTGATTAGAAATTAATTGGCCTACATCAGAGGCTTAAAAATCTAACAGATTTGCTGCTGATAAAATTAAAATTAGAAGCTGAATTGATTAGCCTGTGCCAGCAAAGGAACCAAAATGTCAAAGGCACCAGCTGCACATTTGCATTTGGTACTTAACAAAGTTCTTACCAAAGCGACTGAGAGATGTTTGACATTTCCATGATTTCTGCAATTCTAATGTATCTTTTATTGATATTAATTAAAAAATGCAAGGGAATAATGAAGTGAGAAATGACAGGAGGGAGTCTGGCCATCCCAGCTCTTCAGCTATCAGAGCATGGTGCATGGTATCAGGATTGGGCTGTTCCTCCCTCACCTTCCTCAGGGCCAGCATCAGGATCTGTCCTGGGGGTGCAGGTGTCCCCCAGGTTCCCTCTGCCTGTCCCCAGGCTCCAGCACAGGCACCTGCTCTGTGTCACCAGCGTGGTGGGACAGGATGGCCGGGGCAGTGGGTGCTGGACCTGTGGTGTGCCCTGGAGGGAGGCAAGTCCAGCTGTAAACCAGACAGCAAGCTGGTGGAGCTGGGTTTGTGGGTGTGCAGAGAGGGAAAAGCATCCTGTTAGCCATCCCCACGTGTGCAGATGGTACAGAAAGGATGATTCCACTGATTACACATCTCTCCCATGCCTTCCTTCCCTGCACAAGGCGGTGGGAAGCAGGGACAGGTTCCGTGGTTGTCCTCTCCTCAGGCAGAGGATTTGGTGGTTAAGTTTCATTTAGTTAGATTTAAGTTAAGAGGATTTAAATTTGTCCTTTGTGTGCAGGCGTGAGGCCTCCTGTGCACAGGGAGGCTGCAGGCAGGACCCTGTCCATGTGTGGTGCAGATCATGCAAGGGGAGGAGGAGTCCATGTCCTGGGCTCTTGTGTCTAAACAGGAGGAGTGCAAATCATTTGATTTCTTGTCTCAGTTTTGCTAGCTGGCTAGAAGTCATTTTTGTGCCTGTTGTGTTGAAAAAGACTGTTTGTGGAGTGTAAAACCTGGGCAAAGTTTTAATTGGGAACGGTTATTTTGAAGCATTTTCTTCTCTTCTTTATTTTGCCTTGGGGACTTATTACTGTGGGAGAATCCTGTCAGGCTTATGCAAAGGTTTCTGCCCTGGTCTATTGGGATATTTTAATTTTTGTTTCACAATGAGATATTCAGGAATACTGTGAATAAATAATTGTGAAGATTCCACATCGAGCAATGGGAAACTATTAAAACTTTCACCACAGGGTGCAAGAGTTTGAGGCTTTTTTTTTTTTTCTTAAACAAGTGCTTCAAAAGTTACCTTCCAGCCCTCAAGCCCAGGGGCATTTCCAGCACCCTTGGTGACATTGAGCCATGGTGGAGCAGAGCTGGGGCAGCTCCCACCCCCACAGCTGGGTCTGGGGTCAGCAGTGCTGGGACTCAGGTGCTCCATGGATGCTCCTGGGAAGAGTCCCCATATCTCTGAATGTTCCCAGGCTGCTGGCTGCCAGGCAGGGGTGACAGTCCCTGGGGAGCTGAGTCCCTGAGCCAGGGCTGCTGGTTCCCCCATCTGCTCCCCAGCTCTGCAATCTCTAGCGTGGTTTGCTCCATACCTGTCCCTCCAGGCTAAAATTATGAATATGTCAGATGAAAAGCTTTGTGCTCTTAGAGTAAAGGTGAAGGAAAGCCTATGAATTTTGCATCCTGTGTCTGAAAATATGAAGGACAACTTAAAATTCCCTTTCTTAAAAAAATCTCTCCTCCTTTATAAATATTTATTGCAAGTGTATGGTAACAGGAGGGACAAGGAGCCTCTGGCTTTTATCTGGGGTTGTTTGACTAACATTAGCAACAGGTTAAACACGACTGTTGTTGTTTGATATGACACCAAATTAAAAGGTTCACACTTCATACTAAAGAATGGCTTATTGAGAGCAGGAGAAATCTGATTCTGCAGGTCAGAACTATGCTCAGCGCATCTGTTGATTAAATGACTCCATGCCATGTGGTTCATCACAATCCCTCCTGGGTGAGGTCCCTGGGATGGGTGGGCAGAGCAGGGTGCACAGGAATCAGTCCTCATCTGCATGATCCAGGCAGAGCTGGGTGTCATCCTTCAGTGCATTAATTGGGTAACTCCTCCCCTGTTGTCTTACAGGCTCTGGGAAATAGGAGGCATTATTTCTTTTTAATGCTAATAAGTAAATCAGCTGCTGGTTGGGAGGCTTGCCTGGGTGAAAAGAGTTGACAGTGAAAGGTGCCAGTCCCAAAACCTGCTTGAGACTGAGCAAAGCCTTGCAGACCACTCTTGGGGCTTACTGGGAATAGATTTACTGGGAATAAGCTAGTGATAACTAGAGAAACCTCAGCCCTGCATCCTCCCCTGGTCCCTGAGAACAACCTGCAATTAACAACCCAAGCCAGAACAACCCTGCACAGCATCCACCCTCTGAAGCCTGTGCTATAATGCTTCTAAAATTACCAAGCCTCAGAGTACTTAGGAAATAGCCATTATCAGAAGCTACTTTTATTACCATGGAAACAGACAGATAACAGAGAAAAGTCCAGCCACATCTCCCCACTGGAGGAGGCAGCCATCTATTATGGATGTGTATGTTTATGTATGAGGCAGCAGTGATCACCCCTGACTGTGGCTCCAGGAGCTTGAGGGGCTCATGTGCACATGTATGGATGCATGTTCAAGCATGTGGATGCATGTGGACAAATGTCTATGGGGGCCTTTGAAAGCAGAGTTTTGTACAAAACCATCAGCCCTCCCGTCCTCCCTGCACCCTAGGCTGTTCGTTCTCCCTCCAGTTTGGATTGCAAAACTTCAAGGCAAGGACATGGAGCAGAGCTTAGAGGGGATGCAGGACCTGGGAATGTGGGAGCATCCTCAGGGGTTCTGGAGCCCAGGAGCTGTGCCACCCAGCAGAGCCCTTCTCTGCAAGAGAAAGAAGTAATGAAATTTTAATCAGAACTTCCACAAAGTGTGCAGAGCTGTAAATAAAGGCCTCAGTGTGCTGCTCCACCCACACCTTCATCCTCTTCCCAGATGTGATTGTCTGCAGACCCATCTCAGAGTGTTTCATGGTCTGACTTTCCCCAGGATTCCAAGCCGTCCAATTTACACTCCTTTGAGGAAAGAGACCTGCTCAATCTCTAATTTATATTTTTTAATCAGGGCACGAAACTGTGAGTGAGCTCAAGGGAAACACGTCCCTTTTAAAAACAAAATTATTGTTTTAATAAACACGGGAGGAAGGCAGTAATGGACTAGGGAGCTTCCCCTGGTTAAAAATTCAGTAATCAAGCCCCTTTCTTAATGAAACTGAAGATCAGTCCTATGGCACAGAAACTTGTTTCTTGGCAAGACAACAAGGATGGAGGTGTGCAGGAGGAGCAGAGGTGGCAGGGATCTGTCCCACTTCCCCAGCCCCAGGGTCTTGGTCAGGACAATCCCTGGGCTTGGGGACCCCATGTCCACCCCAGCTCACTCTGCTCCTGGGAACTGCTCCCTGAGGTGGCAGGGGCTTGGCTGGTCAGAACATTTTGCCAACATGAACTAATTAATTTGCTGTTATGCCAAGTGATTGCAAGCCCCAAAATGAAGGCAGGCCTGTGAAGCTGTCACTGCCGTGACCTGAACTTATTCCAGATTCACCAGGGCTCAAGCAGGAGAAACAGATCCCAGGTGGGGGTCAAAAAAACTCAGGATTAACCTTCTCCTCCAGCCCCTTGACTGCTTGGGTTGTGTCCAGATGAGTGATGGGGCTGATCAGTCCCCCCCACAGGCATTGCTGGGGGCTCACAAGGGCTCAGAGCAGCTGAAGCAAAGCCACATCTTGAACTATTTTCAATATTTAGGCTAAGCCTGAATGTGCCTTCCCTGCCACCCCGCATTGGGGGGGGGAGGGCAGCTTCTTACACAGCCAGGGTTTGAGGTGTGACGGGCATTAAATTATTCATCATGTTCTTTCCTGGGTTTTTAGCTCTGCAGCGAGGTGGTAATGTCATTGTGGCTTCAGGCAGCTGGCTGGAGAGCTGTGCCAGGGGGGTGTATGTGCAGGGGGGGCAAGCTGGAGACACTGGGTTATCACAGGCTGCCAAGGATGTATTTCAAACCCACCAAACAGCCACGTTGGAAGGAGGATTGGTAGAGACAGCCCCAGCCAGAGCCTGGTGAAAGGGGAGGTCTGACAAAGCTCCCCCATTTTCTTAATAACAATGTCAAGTTACAGCACGGAGCTGGTACTCCTGAGAGTAATTGAGGCGTGTGCTTAATCCGGCTCTACTCGCTGTAATTTAATTTGAAAATAACTTTAAAGCTTCGTTTGTGCCCTGTTTCCCTTTCGTCCTCGGTCACAGCCAGGTCTCTGCGTGGAGCCTGCTGATGGATGAGGATGTTGCTGTGGCTGGGATGCTCCTGCCCTTCCCTGGCTGCCAGGCTGCTGTGCTGTGTCCCCCAGGGTGCTGTGTCCCCCAGGCTGCTGTCCTGTGTCCCCTGGGTCTGTTGGGTGATGCTGGGGTGGGCAGCAGGGCCCTGGCCAGGGTCCAGCCGGGTCTGCAGACAGTAATTGCTGCCATTTACCTTTCAGCTGTGATTTATTGCTCCCTGTCTTTTCCCAGTTGGAACAGGAACCGGGGCTTTGGGAAGGATTTTCAGTGGAGTCAGAGCATAACCTTGGGGGATTTGAAAGTTGCATTTTTATTTGCCTTTCTCTTGCTATTGAAGTAAGTTCCAGGGTAAAATATAAAACATGGTGGGAAGCCTTTCACTGTCTTTCTCGAATGATGCCCTGTAACTTGGAGAAACAATAGTGACTGACAAAATGCAGCAGTTTCTATCTTGAATGTGAAGGGCGAGGTGCACCAGGATTGTGGTTTCTGGGTTTCAAATTGATTTACAGCATATTCATAGCAGCTGTCCTGCTCCTTCACCACCCGCCCATCTCTCTTGTGCTCGCTGCAGGGTGTGCTGGAGACATTTACTCTTATTTCTTGATGTTTAACTGTAGTGTCATTTGCTCCCAGGACAGACAGACCTGCTTTCTCTCACCCTGGCTGTGCAGCACTTCTTCCCGTGTCCCCCCAAGGCACTTTGTGTTGTGGGGTCCTGGTGTCCCCAGCTGGCAGAGGTGGGACCGGTGCCCCCCGGCTCTGCTCTCCCTCCTCAGTGGTGCAGGGGAAGCTCCATTCACTGCTCCACGTCTGTGTCCTGGGCTAACTTTGATCTAGGTAATGACTCCGAACTCTCGTTAAATCTCATTTCATGTCGTGCCTTTCATGGTTCCATCTCATCTCGTTTGTTCTGCTGCACACTTTGAAGCAGCGTCTGGCACGTGGGCCCCGCTGCGGATCAACAGCCTGATGTGTTACGAGCACGTTTGCAGAGCTAGAGAGAGCCTGTCCTAGAATAAAGGAACCCCCAAAACTCTTGGGGAGGTAGGAGGACAGCAGTGGGAGCTGCAGGAGCCTTGGTGTTGGCCGGGGGCCCCATGGGGACAGCGCGAGCTGGGGATGCGCACAGAGCACGGTGCTGGATGAGGCCCCGGGGAGGTGGCTATGGGAAGGTTTGTGCTTGGCATCTGGGCTCCTAAAAACCAGCAATAGTACCTTTTTAGGAACTGAACCAGTGATCTCAGCAGCCTCTTTTCCTTCTGTTTCTCCTTGCATTCAGGTTGGCTCCTGAAGCCTTCGGGTCAGTGGGATCAGCCTCCTCTCAGGCAAGAAGAGTGTGACTGCCCCTTTAGTCAGTGTCTCAGCTCCTTGCTCCTCTGTTCGTATTTAAAGACATAATTCTTTATCATATCTTGCTTGGCAGAGTGTCAGGAGCCTGTGCCAGGCAAAGTGGGAAATGAGACTAAAGGATTTCCTTTACACATTCGCTTCTATTTAAAATATTCTCAGTAATCAGCAGATGGTTTTTGCGTTTGCCCTTGAAACTGCTCCTGGTGCAGAAATCCCACACCCACCCTGCTGGGTCTCCCTGAGACTGGATCCAAGGTCCAGCTGTTCCCTGAGCAGCCCCAGCCCTGTGCCATGCACCAAGTGATGCCCTGAGGGCAGACCCCATGGACAACACAACAAGGAGAGGAGGGAAGTAGGAAGGGGTTTTTTGCAAGACAACCATCCTGTTCCCTGCCTCCACACACTGTGTAGTATTCAGCTCTGCCCTGATGCTGGTTTTTGGGCCACTGTGCTGTAAAACATCCCACTGACATCTTGTGCTTCCTGCCACAGTGATCTGCTCTAGCGCTCTTGCTATCTCTGTATATGTTTATATATATATATATTTATTAGTCCTGCTTTAAGCAGTTTAATGAATCCAGGCCTTTAGGGAGAATTAACAGTGTATTAACATCGCATCTGAAAACTTAAAGAAATAGTCAAGCAAATTTCTTTTTATTGACTTTTAGTGAGCCATTTAATCCAAATATCTCGTTAACTGCAATATAACTATACTATATAATGGCTTTTGCAATAAGAACAATTAGCTTTGCAATTAGCAAAAGAGTGAGCGCTCTGCAACTGCCTGCAATTGGCAGTGGGCCTATTAAAAACGTGTCCTGTGGAGAAAAAATCACAGCTTTTCAGATGGGGAGATTGAAACCATTTGACTTTAAGCACCAATAATATTTCCTGTATTGATCCCGTGTCCTGGATGATCTAGGGGCAGGGAGGGAAGGTCAGCTGCTCACAGCCAACTTATTTCTCTTCTGTCATCAGCCCAGCATCGATCTGCTTGATTTGCAGGGTGAATGATGGAGTCGTGCAGTAATTAGCCCATCTCATTAGTGCTCAGCCTGTCTGACCTCCCATGGGGTGTACAGACAGAGCAGAGGCACAGCACCCTGGGCAGGGACTGAGCCCCCACTGCTGGCATCCCTCTGCAGATATTTCCTTTGGGAATCCTCTGTGTCCCTAGGGCTGCCCTGGAGACACTTTCTTGGGGAATATTCAGCAGGGAGAGGGGGAACTGCAATCCCCCCCTCCCCATACAGATCCCCTGCCTCTGCCTGCAGAACTGACAGCAACAAGATTTGACATCTCAGGCTCTTGAATGAATAATAACCACCAAAAATGTAAGCATTTAGGCTTTATTTAAACCTCCTAGCCAGCAACACTAACTTAAACTTTACGATGCCCCATTACAGCCTCTGAGAGCATTCTGCCTGCCAAACAATATGTTCCATGAAAACTGATATAATCTGCTTGTTATCTGCAGCACTGCCTCATAGTGTTGCTTCATTGATTTTCTGCACAAGCACACTAAAAAGCCTTTTTTTTCCCCCTCTTTCGTATCTTTTTATGATTCTGGAGGATTTCTTTCCACTCATCTGTCATTTTTCACCCACTTGTATCTTGGATGATTTATAGTGGTAAAAAAAAAAAAAAAATTCTAAAAATTCCTAAACTAACCCAGAAGCCCTGCCTCACCACACACTCAATCTCTAGCAATAATCTAAAGTCAATTTGCTGTAACAATTGAGAATATTCCCTTTTGATGAGTGCCTGTTTGCCTTTAATTTGTTACAAGATGATGAGGCTTAAAGGAAATGTTCAGCTGTCAGGAAAGGGTACTCTTAAGGCACTTAAATGTGAACTTTGGTATCATTTACTAATTCACTTTCCAGAGACCCTCTTCTAACTCCCAGCATTGTCAGTGCTGGGTTTTCTATCTCTGTCTCATTTTCCAGTGCAGCAGGATAAATATTTTACATTTAGGAAACCTACCTGTGCCTTGGTGGGATTTAGGTGCTTTGAAATGTCACTTGCCATATGTTGCTGTGATTATTTATGAACTGCTTTCAACCACAGAGCTTTTCTCCCTGGTTTACAGCAGCAGACTGCAGCAGTTCACAGGGTTCCAGAAGAGCCCTGGTTTAAATCCTGGGATGGTTTTCCTGCTCTTCCCCCACAACGTTTCTTCTGCTTTTCTTTAAAGAAGGCAAGGCTACAGAGGGAAGAAAAATCTCTTTGCATTTTGGGGGAGTTATGGAATAATCACGCCATGTTTCCCTTTCATCACTATTGATCACAAGAGGGAGCTTCCACAAGGAATTACTTTGCACTAAACCTCTCCCTGAATGTCTGGAGCCAGAGAAGAGAGATGGCAGAGCTGGAGATGATGACTTTTCAGTTCAATTCATTACCTCAAATTAGCATCAAACTGCAGAGCCTTGTGAGCAGAGCTCCCCCCTACAAAGCAGCCCTGACCTGAGCACTTTGCTTCTCAAACCGAGCTGGGATTAATCAGAGCAGCTTGGGAGGAGAGCAGGGCTGGAGAGGAGCAGATCTTACTGGATCCCATTCAGAACAGGGTCTGGAACAGCTCACCACACTGTCAGCCAGAACATGGGCTGATTGTCACCCCCTTTGGAGGGACATTTTGCAGTCGTGTTGGCTGGCACTGAGCTGTGCACGGGAGCTGCATCACCCTGAGCATCCTGAACCTGGCAGGGAGGGAAGGAGAAAAGGAGGGAGAGAGGAGACTGCTGGGGGGATTCTGGTGCTGCATGTTCCCATCTGCCTGACAGGAGTAGGAAAAGGGTGGGCAGGTTCTGGGTAGTGTTATTATTATTTGCACATATCAAGAAAAATAGTCTGTTGCAACCCAAAAACATCAGAGGCAGGAGCTGCTGACAGGGATGGTGGCTCCCTCTCCCCTGCTCCTGGGGGAAAAAGTATGAATAAATTATTACGGCTCCGAAAGCAGTAGAAACCTCAGAAATAATTTCTGAAACTGATGACTGTGAAATTTCAATAATATCACTGTGGGGTGCTGGAAGGAGACCGGGCAGTGGGGAACCAAAAGGAGGGCTGCAAGGGGAGGTGGTTGTGAGAACTGTGGGGAAATGGAGAGCTGAGCCCTGGCACCAGTGGAGAAGTACATGGCCATGAATCAGTCCAGATGGGGCAGTGGAACAGCAGTTCCTAGGTACACAGAGGACCTCCCTGTCTGGTCTGGGAAAACTCAAGGCAGTATTTACATAAGGATCCCAAGGCCAGCTTGTTTCCATGCTGCTTGTTCGTTTGGCTTCACGGGATAGAGTTGTGGAGAGGTTCATCTTGTGATGCTCCTCAGCAGAACATCCCCAGTGCAGCCCCTTCACCCACTTCAGAGCAGCTGGAGAGTGCTCAGGAGAGCTTGGAGCACCAAGGGAGACAGAGTCTGTAATTAACTTGCCTCATTTATGCATGAATCAGACATGATCTATCAGGTCTCTTTTCAAAAGCCCTTTCTTAAACTTCAGCAGTCCCTGCTGGTGCCTCCTCCCAGCCCATGCCTGGGGGGCTGAGGCTTTGCAGGGAGGTGCTCACCCTCCATGCCCACCCAACACCCGGGCTGGCACCCACCGGGGGGAACCCAACTTTCTAGGACCAGCACAGGCCCCCCAGCCCTCTGGAGGGGTGAGGGTGACATCCTCTGGGGACACAGCCAACACCAGCATCTCAGGGCCATGCCACAGGGCACCTGGGGACACAGAGCAGAGCTTCTGTCCCCCTCCCTCTGCCCAGAGCCCATCACTGCACAACCCAAATTTATTTGTGTGTGCACAACAGAAGGAAATGGCTTTGCTGATGGGATCAGTCCTTCAATCTAATGCCCCGAACTCCATTGTAATTCTATTTGATGACCTTGATTTTCAGGTTTTTCACTGAAAGGAACAAGAGCTGTGGAGAGAAGGATGGGAAAATAAAAGAGAAGAAAGAGCTCTGGTTTCCATTCAATGCAGAATGACCCAGGCAGGAAAGAGAAACTCCTGAGTTAGTGTGATGCTCAGTTTAGATCTTTGCTGCACCCTGTGATGCTCTGTATTGTGGCTTTGTAGGTTTCTAATGCAGAAGTCACCTCCTTGAGCACCTTCTGCTGCCCAGGAGATCCCCCCTTGCCACCCCTGCAGGGAGCAGGGCTGACACCACAGGCATGGCTCCTTCCCCAGGGATTTTCCAGAGGCAGAGGAGCCCATTGGAGTGCCACAGGGCTGGATGAAGGATCCTCATCCTCAGACTCGTTCAGTCAAACCCATTGGAAGGAGCCTGCCCGGGCAGGGAGGTGCTGGCTCTGCTCCATGTGCTCACTCAGCCTGACCTGAATGCCAAGAGGGTTGGGGACTGCCCAGCCCTTCCTCTGCCCTGGCAGTCGAGGGATGCTCCAGTGAGCCAGAAACTGAACCACAGAAGCCATTAGATCTCTGCAGCAACACAACCAGACTCATTGCTCTCAGCCTGCAGACAGTGCTGTCTCCCTGGATGGACACCTGTGGCTTCCTCTCCCAACCTTCTTCTCATCCATTTTTCATCACCCTGGAAGCACTGGGCTGCAGCAATCCCAGGGGCATGGCTGGCACTGGGTTTTCCATCTTGGTTTTTGAGCAAACAGAAGTGGGAAAGGTTTGGAGCAGGCAGACTCGGAGCAGGGAGTATTCCCTGGAGCCTCCTGGTCCATGCCTGGGGTGGGGGGACCCAGGCAGAGGCTCAGTGGCTCCCAGGGCTCCCCCAGAGCTCACACCCAGTGCAATGGGGCCAAGCCCAGGTGTCTGCACAAGGGCAGCAGTACAGAAACAGTCCATTAATTATGTCATTTAATTAGATAACAGATATTCCTATTCCAGTAATGACTCTGCTGCTCAGTCTGCATTTAGCTCCTGGTGCTGCAGTGAGGCAGCTTTACTCCTTCCCTCACTCCTAATGAACAACCACTTAGAATTTTAAAAAGTGGAGGATATCTTTCTGAGCTAATTAGCTGGAAATTAGCTTAATCGCAGCTCATTTAAACTTATCTAAACAACAGCACGAGGAATTCAAGGAAAACTTGGGCTTGGTCTTACTCAGCTTTCAAGCCAGCAGTCCCAGCTGGTGCCAGGGTCCAGCCATGCTCTGGCACTGCTGCTTGTCCTAAGCTGTAAAAAAAATTACTGTAATACTTGAATACATGTTTTTTCCACTTCCTTTTGTCTTAGGACCCCTTCCTCCTTGAAAAGTTTGACCCTATTGTGACTCAAACCTTCCAGCTCCTCATTGAGGTAGGTGACAGCTTTTGCTACTGTCCTCTTTGGGTGTCGGGGAGGGGAAGAACATCATTCCCTCCCCTAACACCAAAAATTATTGTCTCTTCTAAAGATAAAAATGAAGCTGGATTTCCTGCTTTTGAAATATAAGTTGGGCTTATGCCTAAGGATATGCCAAGCAAGCTCCACCTGCCTTATCCAGCAGTGGGGATGCCTTGTTGGCTGGGGGGGATGCACATGAACAGCATCTGCAGTTAGATGTCATCTCAGCCCTCAAGTCCTCCCAGTTCCTCCTCTAAGCTGTTTTCAACCCTTTTCTGCACTCAGTCCACACCTATGAGAAGCCTGTTACTCCTTTCTCTGTCAGATTGATTTTAATATTAATTGTACGTGACCTGTTGACTCCAGCTCATGCAGAATCCACCCCACAATTAGTTTATTTAACTGCTCTGTCTTCTGCAATAGCTGTCAAGAATAATGAATTAACCCTGAATTTGATACTGAGCAGAGAAACTTCATAGTGGAACAAGTTTATTATTTCATGTGCTTTTCAGAGTTCTTGAACTTGATGTTAAGATCTCATCAATTGAACATCTGGATTTCCTGGAGGCTAAGGCAGGATCATACAATATTTACTTCAATACTCTGAGATCAAAGATAGCTTCAGGTCTTGGAAAAAACACTCCATGCAGAGGCATAAAATGGAGCAGAAAGAATCAGAGCTGAAATCCACGTCCTGCCATGTCCTGTCCAGGCTGATCCTGGCTGGGGCAGGACACACAGAGAGATGGATACCCCTGTGTTCATTCTTGTGCCCTAAAAATCTATATTTCCAATCTGCTCTGAGCTTCCCCCTCGAAGGGGAAGCGAAATCCTTTAACACCCAGTTTCAAGTCCCACAGCACTGGGTGTGAGAGGCTGGTGGCAGAGCCATCCTGGCTGCTGTGACAAACACAGAGGAGAGTGGAGAAAGGTGAAAGCAGAAACCCTCAGAGATCTCATTAGCAGGAAACAACCTCCAGCTAGTGCTGTATGGGTCTTGAACCCAGGTGTGCTCAAGCATTCAACACAAAGCCCAGAGACCTGTACCCCACACCCAGAGGGGAGCACAGCAGCCAGGCAATTACCTCCACCAGCTCTGGGCTGTGGTTTTTATTTAAGCTGAGCTTGGCTGGCAGCTTGCTGCCTGCCTCCTCACTGCAGGGAAGTGCCTGTCCAGCAGAGCAGGGACTGGGGACCTCTCTGCCCTTCAGGGTTTCCAGCTCCTTCCTCTCCCCCCCTGAGCAGCACCCAAAGGTGGCTCACCCAGGCTGGCACCTCTCCCATTGTGGGTCTGCTGCCTGAAGGGATTGTTTCCACTGTACATAACAGAACCCTTCAGGGACACTCTCCTTTCCCGTCTCATGAAAAATTTAAGTGCTATTTAGAACCTGCTTTGCCATGCTCATGGTTGTGCAACTCTCATTAGCAATGGGAGAGAGCATTGTGCTGCACTTGGCGTGAAAGTGACTCCTGTGTTCTTAAGGCAGAGACAATACAGAAATGTTTCAGGGTTCCTTCAGAGGAGAAATAAACTCTAACCACTGCAATGAGATACCCAGTCCCTCTGGCTCAGTGATTTAGGCTGCAGTTAACAACAAGGTGAATTTTAATTCCAGACCATTTTTTTTTTTCCAGTCATGCTGCTCTTTGTGTGTGTGCTGCTTTTCTAATAACAATGCAAGCCATATGGTGCCTCCAGCTCTGGGACTGCAGCCATGGGGTAACAGATGCAAAATGGTCCAAGACAATAGATTTTAAAGTTTGCCTTCTCACTTTTGAGGAGTTAGAAGAGCTACCAAACACAACAACATGAAATATTCAGCAAATTAAACATGGCTGCAGTACAAAAAGACCAGCACTTCTGGAAATTATTTCTTCTGGGGACCTTTTGTAGGACACTTTGGAGGCACAGCTCCAGAAGCCAAGGCTGCAGGATATTGAGCAGGAGGGGATGCCCAAAAGCAGCTTGGAAGGTGGGATGGGGGCCCCTCAGAGCTTGCCTTTGAAATACTGCCCTGGCCCCCTGTCAGCAATTAGCTGTCACAAAGAATGAGATGCCAATAGAAGGAAATAAAAGGAGCGTTTTGCTCCCCTGCTGCTCTTCCACTCCTGCAGAGCAAATCCCCCTGCCACACCAGGGCTGCTGGTGGATTCAGTGTGGGCAGAGCCTGAGGCTGGCAGAACAGCCCCAGTAAGGAGGCAGGGGAGCTGTAAGTAGCTTAAAAAGGTAATTAAGGCTTTAGACAACTTTCTTGTTACAGGTGGGAACTAATATGGATAGTGTTCTTCCTGGGCTCTTCTCAGGTGAAATGAATCACTGCAGAAAAGCAACTGAGCAGAGTATTAACAAAATGCATTCTCATCATCCCCTTTTCATATCCATCTCCCTCCCCATGGCACTTCCTCTCCTTCCTTCACTGAACCAATAAACAAACAGTTTGGGTTTAATTACACAGGACAAGCAGTAAAGTCAGGAGCTGTGAGGCCAGGGAGATGGATGGGTGGGATGTTCCCCTGCACCCTGGCCTTGTGTGCCACCACAGGGGGCAGGAACAGGCTGGGCTGATTTACTTTAGATTTGAGCTGGGAGTAAATTGCAAGACATGAATCATCTTGACACAGCTGCTGCTGAGATGTACTACCTGCTCTGGCAGCCTCTTCCTCTCTTCCCACAGCCATGCTTTCTTCTCTCCTTTCAGTGCAAAGTGACTTTTGGCTCCTTCATGGGTCACTCTGTGGAAGCCAGAGCTGTAAGCACAGTAAGTGACATTGCTCCATGTTCCACTCACTCTCCAGCAAGGGCAGCACCCCTGAAATAAATGCTTGACCCCCTCCCTTGTGGGATGTTGCAGGGCAGGAGTCCCAGCCCCTGCTCTGGCCCAGCAGCTAGTTCAATACCTCCAGCCACCTTGAATTCAGTGCTTCACCCCTTAAACTACGTGAAGAACAAGCAAATAAGCCCCATCCCCACTCGACAGTGATTGCAGCAATCAGAGGCAAAGTCTCCCTTGCTCCCAGGGACTGGAACTCTGCAGGCACAGCCCCCAGGTTGATAGTGAGTGATTAGCCTTAATTCCACCTCTTCCCTCCTCTTTATAGGAGGGTTCATCCGGAGTGCCCCATGGTGACAGTAACCATGCTGCTAATCACAGCCTCCTGCAGCATCCAGGCTCTGACTTAGGACTTCCCCAGCTCTCTGCTGAAGCTGATGCTCCCAGACATTATCCTTACCATTCCCCAGTAGTTCTGCCCTATCTGTGGAGCTCTGATGCCTGGCTGAGGAACATGAGGTAGGATGCAGACTTGTTTGCATTTAGTTTTTGAAGAGATGGTGATTTTTCAAGAGCAGCCTTGCTTCCTCTCCTCCTCTCCATCCCTTTGTCTGGCTCCCTTTGAACAAATCATTCCTTTTGCAGAGTCTCGTTGTTTAATTTTGCCAAGTGCTGAGTCTCAATCTCCTGTTAATTGGTTTTGCCTGTCTTTGTGCATTCCATTAAATGAGAAAATGCCACACATAAAATTTTAGTTTTGAAAGCTGCCTTGTTTGTTTTATATTGAAATTACCCACGCTGCTCCAGCCTGCCGAAACAGACGCTTTCTCATTTCATTAAAAACTCTTTGTGAAGATAAGAAGCAGCAGAAATGAGATAAAAAGTGGTGTTCCCTTAAAGGCACATGAAAGAGAGAGAGATAAATCCCATGTATTGTTGGGGATCAAATCCAAGGCAAGGCTGCAAAGTGCCGATACTGGTGGGGATGCTGGGCTGGCAGCCCCACACAGCCACGGCCCCTTCTCCCCGGGCAGCCAGGGCTCTGCCTGGCCTGGCCTTGTCCATCTTTATTCTGCCCAACAGGACCTGGAAATCAGCCGAAATTAAGAACAAACTTCCAGCTTCACACTTGATTGCTTCACTTCTTTCTTCCCCTCCCCCCCCCATCCCTTAACATCAAAGTGAATTCTTTTCTTCTTGAGTTTCAATATTCTTTACCGGATGCTGAGCTGCTATCCAGCCTTACTGAATATTTCCACCCATTGTCATTTAAAGGTCACCTAATTATTATAACGAAGAATTACCGAAAGGTAGAGAATTGTCTAAATGCCTCAAGCTGCAACAGGTTATTCAGCGTGACTTTTGGGTAGCTGTACACACGGATCCGTGTTTGCAGCTTTGTGCTGAGCATCACTCAGGAGCCAGCCCCTGCTGGGCTTGGCTGTGCGGGCTGTCCCGCTCCCCACAGCATCTCCCCGCACCATCTCCCCCCAGCATCTCCCCGCACCATCTCCCCGCACCATCTCCCCCCAGCATCTCCCCCCAGCATCTCCTGGTACCATCTCCCCCCAGCATCTCCCCCCACCACCTCCCCCCCACCACCTCCCCCCACCACCTCCCCCCACCACCTCCCCCCACCATCTCCCCCCACCATCTCCCCTCACCATCTCCCTCACCATCTCCCCGCAGCATCCCGCCGGGCTCTCGGGTGGCTCTGGGGAGGCTGCGGGGCTGCAGCACCCTCCGCACACCTCTAGGTGGGAGGCTGGGAGCGCGGATCCCTCTCAAGAGCCCTGGGGTCCCCCGGGAATCCCGCAGCCGCTTCCCAGCATCCCAGTGCGGGGCCTGGAGGTGCCCCCGGGGCCATCATCCCGGAGCTGTGCTGCCCAGGACAGGTTTGCCCCTTACTCTTTGAGATCCTCTGGTGCTACCATGTCCTTCTGGGGATGTCAGGGTGGCTGGGGGGGGGGGGGGCACAGGTTTCAAACCTTCATTTCCACAGCACGCTAAGGAGCAGTCACAGCTCAAGGAAAGCCAAAGGGAAACAGAAAGCCAGTCCTTGTTTCCAGGCAAACACATTTTCGGCCCTAACGCTGTTATCACTGCTCGACAGCCAATTTCCCCCAGCAACGTGAGGAAGATGAGGAAGGGAGAAAGTTGGGCTGTGCTGTCAAGTCTGCGCACAGGCAGGGCAGCAAACAGGGACTTGGGAGAGACACACCAGGTTTATCTGCTGCTCTAAGCAAGAGGAAGTTGTTAGTATTTACTGGACAGAGAATTTGAGGTGATAAACCAAAGGAAATACTTCTTTTGGAAAGGGAAGGGGGAGAAGCCCAGCAATGCAACAGACATCAGTGACTGGAAGCTGCTGGCATTAGCCTCTCAGTGACACAGTCTCTGTATCATATCATCCTTTTCGTCCCAAATGTTCATTCCACATAGGCAAACTGTAAAACCTTGTTCAATATCTGTGTGGAAGGCAGAGAAAACAAATCTATTTATAGAAAAAGGGTGGTTTTTCCCAGGGAGCAATACTAAAACTGAGATCACTTCTCTGGGACTTGATGTCAACTGCGAATCAGGCATGCAGGGTGGGAGGATGCTGTCAAAGGCTTGCAAGGTCTTAACTGAAAGGGCCTGCCAGAGCTCAGATCCCACACACTGCTCCTCAATCCTCTGTCTCCTCAGCCCTCAGAGGCTGTTTTGCAATGAATGCATCACTCTGTTGTGTAAAAGTGGAAAGACAGGCTGGGCCCTGGCTGTGCTCTCTCCTGCTGGACCTCAGCAGGCCCGAGCAGACAGGGAGTGGGGCTGGGCAGGGGACCAAGCCACAGCATCCCGAGTGTGGGATGTGCCAGGGGAACTTCCCATGCCCTGGGTGCTTCCCAAATCCTCAGCTCCCCAGGAGCCGGCACAGCCGATGACTTCTCCAGCTCTGCAGCAGCACAGCATCCCTCACACCAGGGAAATCCCCAGCCAAAGGTACTGAAGGAAGAGTCCAGACTCATGGGGAGCGGCGTTAGGTGGACGGAACCGGTCCCAGTCCAGGCAGGAGGAATCAGCCAGACCCGCACCCTGCACCTTGCTGAGCCCTCAGGGTGCGGGACACGGAGCTTCCCCTCCCCCTGTCCAGCCTGGTGGCCACTCGCCAGACTTTGGCATGAGCTTTGTAACCCCTTCCCCTTCAGCAGGTAGGAAACCCCCCCTGGGGCCCTGCTGAGTCCCAGCGGATTGGGACCCGGAGCCTTCCCATCTGTCTGTCTGTCTGTCTGTTTGTCTGTCTGTCCTGCTGACACATCCCGGGGGTGACACAGGCAGGGGAGGGCTCTGGGGCATTGCAGAGGCAGAGGCACAGCCCCCACCATCCCCCGTGTCTGGGTCTGTGGGGGAAAGGAGCTCCTGACCCCCACCGTCTGCTCAGCCCCTGCGGGTTTTCCATCCCATTCCCCACAGGAATCCCTTTTCCATCCCATTCCCCACAGGAACACTCAGAGACCCAGCTGTGTCCTGAGGGGCTCACGGGGAGCCCACTGAGCCCCAGAGGTCCCAAAGCTGCTGTCGAGGAGCTCATCTTTTGGGTTTGTAGACTCCGAAGAGGCTCGTAAGGGAAGGGCTATGGAGATGTCCTTCCCTGTCCTCCTGGATGCCCAGAGCAGATGCTCCAGCCTGGGAACATCTGGAAGTTATTCCCAGGTGCAGTTTTCTTCCCTGTAACACATCTGCTGCATGGTGGCACCACCAGCCCAGGACTGGCCTGTGGGAGAAGAGATCCCTGGGCTGGAGAGAGGAGGGCCCAGGCTGGGTTGGTGGTTGCCCCTGGTACTGCCTCCTGCTGCAGGTACCGAGTGCTGCCAAGTGAGAAATTTGGGGGAAAGGGAGGGATGTTCCTGCTCTTCTGGCTGGAAATGCAAGGATAAACCACAGAGCAGACAGCACAGGAAAATGTGTCCCTTTGCTGAGCAATGGGCATAAATCCTTCGCTCTTCCCATTGCTCTGGGAGGGATAAAATACTCTGTGATGGTCTAAAGATCTTAAAATGCTTGTTCAACATACATTACTCTTAGCTCAGAAACAGTAAATGCTCCCAGGCGTGTCAGAGTACAGCAAAGCCATGGGTACAGATGCTACATCTAAACAAAACTTGGGCTGGGCAAGCAGAGATGTTTCTGGAGAAGGGGACAGCCAATATTTTCCATCAGAGTGGTCGTGACAGGGAAGAGTTTAGCAAACCAGTAAATAGCTGTGCCACAGAGTCACTTGCGTAACTGCTTTTCCCCATCATTATTTATTAGTTGAATCTGTTGCCTCTCTTTGCTTTTGACTCTGTTGTGGTAAATCTGAGGTTACCCAGGGAGCCAGAAGTGCTGCTTCAGGAAGGAGAGTGTGCTCCCTGTGTGCAAATGCTCTGAATACTTCTGTTAAACACATCTGGGACAAGTTGATTGCAGCAGGGAGGAATCATCCAGATGCTCAGTCACTGATGCATCCCAGGACCAATCCTCCCTGGCTGGAGCTGCATCTCCCTTGTTCCCTCCGTGGGACAGCCCAGGCAATGGGAAGGCTTCTGCTATCTGTCCTTACCAATAACAGATTTATTTATCTATACTCAAAAAGACCTCAAAAAGACGTCTCTTTTCCTTGACGGATGTGCAAGAGAAAAATAGGGTGTGCCTGCTCCATCTATCACTGAGAAAAGAAGCCTGTCCTATCCCTTAATGCCATCATTCACTAAGAAGGAAGGTGGAGATCAAGGCTACTTACTCGGAGTAGTACCTAAGGCTGTGTCTAGGCGGGCACACAGGCAACCTTGGTGACAGCCAAATAAATGGCTCTGGCATGGTCCCTCAGGAGTGTGTCCTCTCCTCCAGAGTGAGTGATTGCCTCCGGAACACATCTACTCTGCAGGGAGCCCTTGGGCTACACAGGGAGTAAGTTACTCTGCAGAGTGCTTATGAGGATCTCCTTAAAAGCCAAGAAGTAAGTACAAGGAAGAATATTTCAGAGAAAAATCAGTCTATTTGCCTGCAACTGCAAAGGAGTCCCATACTGGTGGGTGAAAGCACTGGGCAGACAGGTAGTGATGTGACAAGCACCATGGGAATGCAGGCCTAAAACACAAGTCAGTAAGTTCTGCAAATCCTTATTTACCTTCTGTAGTTCTCTTATGATACTTTTTTTTTTTTTCCTGAGAATACCCAAGGTGCTTTTCCTTCTCTTGAATGGCCGTGGCACAGAGCAGTGGGTTGGGTGCCCAGGAGGGTGGTTGTGTCCTTCCCTCCTGCTGCTGCCCCATGGGAACTCTTCCAGGCTGGAGTGACATGTCAGCTGATGGGCTCTCACTCTGGCAATGAGCAAAGATGCTGCTATCAGAGATGTCTATATTGAAGCAAGCAAGAGAAGCAGATGGTCTCTCAGTCAGCATCTCCATAAACGTGAGTAGTTGCAGCTATAAAAGCAAAGTGCTCTGAAGGGAGGGTACTCTACTTTCCTCCAGCAGCATTGCTTGACTTTCCTCAGGAGGCATGGTGACCCTCTGCCAAAGAAAGAGCATTAATCATCACTTGTTTTTTTCCTTTAACTCCTGGATGTGCTGAGTACTGTGTAATAAATTACAGTGTTCACTGTAAAAGAAAATTCAGATGCAGCTCTGCCAGGCTTTTGAATCCCTGCCTTGCAGGTGATGGGAGGATTCAGTTAATCTTCCTGGTATTGTTCACATCACCAGGAGCACATGTTGGTAAGTGCAGTGGGACAGGCCTTTATGTCACTCCACAGGTGGACAGGGGATTTCAGATGCCAAAGCTCTTGGGAATGCACAGATCAGCCAGGCAGCTCCAGCCCTGTCCCTTCCCAGAGAGGCTCAGGCTGTGATCAGGTACCTGCCCCTCATTGCCTGGGGCTTGTCTACACAGGACTCTTAGCAAAGTTAAATTGCAGCAACTAAATCTAAAGTGGATTAAAGAGCATTAAAATTCTGCTCAAAACTCTATTTCAGAATTAAAGTGGCCTTAATTCAATTTAATTTACTCCCAAACGTTATGTAAGTAAGGCCATCTAAATTGTCCTTAATTAGCTTAAGTGGTCCCATATAGGCATTTGCAAATGAGGTTTAATTATCCTAGTTTTAAAAGCAAGTTAACTTCCTTGAGCTTCTGTAGGTAGGCAAGCCAAGTCCATGGCCTCTTTGCTGACACAGCTCCTGATAGAGGCTGGTTAGCAATAATTCTGTAGTGTTGGCATCTCTTCCCAAGGAAATGGCTCAAGGCCAGCTTCTTCCCTGCCAGCAGATAGAGCCTTGAATTCCACCCATTCTGACTGTGTTAAATGTACGAGTGGGAGATGAAAGTCTTTGCCAGGATGAGCTCTTCCTTTAAAGTCATGGGACATGGGAGTGGTAATCCCTAGAAAAATCCCTAGAAAAATGTGATGTCAGGATTTTGTGAAAGAAACCAGACTGGAGGAAAACTGCTGTTGAGTCAGCAGAGAACTGGAAGGAGGCAGAGGGCTGGGAGGAACGGAGCCCATCCCTCTTCTCCTGCTATCACTGCCTACCTTGCTGTCACTGCTGTCCCTGGATGGTTTTGGTTTTTTGGGTTTTTTTCTCTCACTAGAAGCCCCAGTTCCAAAAGATAACCTTTTGGCAGCATGAGGCATGCTGCTGGCAGCCCTTGATACCAGCTTGGCATGGTTGGGCTCCTCCTGTGCTCGATCATCTGGCCTTGCCTGCCTGCTTCCCTCTTCATTGCTCTCACATCTTCCTCCCCAGGAAAGGCCTTGGGCATGCGTGCACTGCAGAGGGGATTTCCACCTTCCTCCTATGGGTTCAGGCACCTCACAGTGGGACAGGAGCACAAGCACTGCTTGGCAGCCCACAGCCTGGACCAGGGTAGAAAGGGGATGGTGCTGCCTCCTGCCCACCCCACCAGCCAAGCCTCCCAAAAAAGTCCCACAGGGCATCTTGGCCTCAGGACTGGGACTGTGTCCCCTCGCACACCATCCAGGCCAGCAGCCCAGCAGAAAGAAGGTCCCATTGCTGTGAGATGAAGGGTTGAACTCTGCTGCACAGCACAAAATCTCAGCTTCTCTCCAAATAAAGTGGTGTTTGCTGGCATCTGGATGGGGAAGCAGAGGGCGAGTTGGAGAGTGTGGCTACAAACACCACAGAAGGGCTTAGGAAATCCATGAAATGTTCATTGGTGTGTTTCTGGTAGAGTTGCTGCTATTTAGGCTCCTCCAAATATTTCTCCTTTCCTTCAGTGAGCTCTGGAGGCAGAGATGGTGGCAGTGGGACAGCTCTGCTCCTCCAGTCCCTGTCCCTTTGCAGGGGACATTCCATGTGCCTCTGGGAGGAAACTAATCTCCTTCCTTCATGTGTAGTGTGGGGTCTCAGAGCACTCATGATCCTGGCAGGAGCTTTGTTCTGGAAATCTCCGTATCCTCAGAAACTGCAGCTTCCACAGCAGCCCTTGCAATGCCATGCAACTGAAGCAAACTTTCTCTTCAAAGCAGTTTGCAAATGCAAATGGGAAAAAAAAATAAAATAAATAAAATGTAACCCCTGGGAGTTTTGGGGTGATCCCTTTTGACTTCTGGGGCAGAGAAGCCAACAGACCCTGTCTCTATCCTGGCTTCTCCTTTTAACAGATTAAAAGAAGCAGCATACTGTTGCTGTCACTGCTTTGCATAAATTAGAAGATCCAGTTTTGTAGCTTTTACTTAGGGTATTTCCTATAAAAAGCACATCTGTGCCCACACTTTTTGGTGCAATATGCTTTAGCCTGGAAGCAAAAGCTCACAAACAATGCTAAATTCATGCTGACTGGAGTAGATTCCAAGGGAAAGAAGAGTTGGGAAAGCACCTACTTAAGTACTGAGTAAGGATAATATCTCTGATCTGAATCTGGCCTCTGTGTGTGTGTTACTGTTGAGTACACAGTGCGGTTTCAGACATGGCCAGGGACAAGAAAAAATGATTGTTTCAGGGTAACCACAAGGAAGATGAATGCAAATGTATTCCTGTAACTGGGAGAGTTCCCTTGCTCTTAAGTTGGGCTCTGGTACATGGCCTCAGGGAAGCAAATTTGCAGCTACCTTCATCAAATTGTTTAGGAATGATTAATCAGAAGTCAGAGACATAAGATCTTTGCACATCATGAAATGTTAATTCAATTCCTGCGGTTATGTACAGTCTGTAAGAGTGGCTTTAGTGAAGAGTCAAGGGACAGGTACTGGTGGCTGATAGATGCTCCCTGTCAGGTCTTATCTCCTCTGGAAGCCTGGGCTGATAAGCCTGCTCTGGCTGAATCTCAGCCATCCACATCATATCGGGATCAAACTGGTGCAAGCCAGAGGCTCCATCCTCCCGTGGGGTGCCCGGTGGGGATGCAGCCGTGTGGGCACCCTCAGGGCTGCCAGCACCACTCCAAATCTCCATCCATCAGAGGATTGCAGTGTCACCCAGCTCGTACAGAACATAAAATTACACCCAGCACCTTTACCGGTGGGCCTGAAGACTGGGGTCTCACACCTTCCTTCTGCTGGAAGCTGCCTGCAGCTTAGGCTGTGGGGTGGATTCCCCGTGGATTGTCCCCTGCCCCTGTCCCGGTTCCCTTCCTTCCCATTTCCAGCTGTCGGGGGTCTCCTCTGCTTCCCAACTGAGGCTGATGTCTGGGACTGATGTCTCCTGTCAGTTCTTTGACCAAAATCCGGTCAAAATGAACACGGTGAGGGGCAGCAGGTTGGTGCCACCTCCCACCCCACACAGGAGACGCGTGGGGAAACACCGAGCGTGGGGTTGGGAGCTCTGGGACTCATTTACCGTGTTTGACATCCACCTCCCATGTGGGGGGCAAGTAAGGAGCGGGGATCAGAGGTTTTAACCTCAGAGTAACAGCAGCCAAGGAGAAGCCGGGGGACCCTCTGAGGAGCCGCACCTTTTAGGTCCAAAGGAGGGCAAGCAGGCTGGGGAAGGGACTCGAGCACAGACCCTATGAGGAGAGGCTGAGGGAGCTGGGGGTGTTCAGCCTGGAGAAGAGGAGGCTCAGGGGAGACCTCATCACTCTCTACAACTCCCTGAAAGGAGGCTGGAGCCAGGGGGGGGTTGGGCTCTTTTCCCAGGCAACTTTCAACAGGACAAGAGGGCATGGACTTAAGTTGTGCCAGGGGAGGTTTAGGTTAAATATTAGAAAGAATTTCTTCATGGAGAGGGTGGTCAGGCATTGGAATGGACTTTGCAGTGAAGTGGTGGATTCTCCATCCCTGGAGATATTTAAAAAGAGCCTGGAGGTGGCACTCAGTGCCATGGGCTGGGAACTGCAGCAGTGGGTCAAGGGTTGGACATGATGATCTCTGAGGTCCCTTCCAACCCAGACAATTCTATGATTCTATGATCATTTGTGGGTACCGGGGCTGCTCCGCACCGGCTGCGGGTCCGGCGGGGAGCCCGGGAGGAGCCCGGGAAGAAGCGGGGAGCGTTTACCTAAGGCTCACACTTGTCGGGACAAATCTGCCCGCGTTGCAACACGATTTGCATAAAGCCCAGGTGTGTGCAGCAGGGACCTGCAGGGAGGCACCGGGGCTGGGGGGGGGGGGGGGGGGGGGGCAGCCGAGTCCCGGTCCCGTTCCGTTCCGCTGGCCCGGCAGGACAGACCCGCTCCGAAGACCGAGGCCGAACCGGACCCACTCCCCGCCCCGGGACTGCGGTCAGGCGGTGCAGGGGAGGGTGGGGGGGGCGGTCCGGGAAGCAGCGGCCGCTCCGCCTCCTCCCGCTCCGTCCTTCCGCGTTGACGCTGCCCGGGCCCCGGTATAAAGCGGCGGCCGCCGCCCGGCCCGTTCCGGCCCCATGGAGACGCAGCGGGGGTCCGTCGGGGGCAGCCCGGTAAGAACGGGGGGCCTGTGGGGCGGGGGGGGTCCGGCCCGACCCGATTCTCCGGGGCCCGGCCTGGTGCGGGTGCGGGGCGGGGGGAAGCGGGCCCTGGCGGAGGCGTGTCGGGGCCCGCCGCTAACGCCCGTCTTGGCCCGCAGCTCCGGGGCGTGAGCCGAGGCCGGGAGTCCCCCGCGGGGAGCCATGAGCGCGGGCAGCGTTTTCTCCCTGCCGGGCTGGCCTGAGGTGTTCCCGGCCATCAGGCCGTCCCGGCTCGGAGAGAGGATGAGCGGCAGAGCCCCGTGTGAGAACCGCTGTCCCGGCGGTCCCTCCGCTCCCGAACCGCCCTCGGGTTCGGGGAACCCCGGGCAGGATCCCTGCGATAACGCCGAGATGCAGCTGAAGGTGGATTTCTTCCGCAAGCTGGGCTACTCCTCCGAGGAGATCCACGTCGTGCTGCAGAAACTGGGCCTGAACGCCGACACCAACACGGTGCTGGGGGAACTGGTGAAGCACGGCCCGGCCGAACGGGAGAACACCGAGACCCCCCCCGAGGTCAAGGAGGCTCCGCTGGTGGCCAACAAAACCCCCGCATCCTCCCCGGCCCCGGAGGAAACGGAGAGCGAGAACCTGAAGCCCATCGTTATCGATGGCAGCAATGTGGCCATGAGGTACGTCGGGGGTTTTGGGGCACAGGAGGGTGTCCCCGGGGCGCTCGGGGAGGTGGTGGCTTTGTGTGACCTTTGGCTGCCTGGGGTGATCAGGGTCTGGGGGTTCCTTGCTGCCAACAGCACCCCTGGGTGCTCTGGTAGGGGCTGGGAGAGTTTTCCAAGGTGCCAAAGCAGGACTGGAGGCTGTGCTGAGGATGAGTGTGACATCTGCAGATTGGGTCACCCGTGATGGCTGCCCCTGGTCACAAGGCTGTGACAGCAGTGGGGCTACTCCCTGGGAAACAGGGACATTTCCTTCTCGTTTTCTAGATTGTGAGGAGGATAACTGAAGATACATTGTCCTCTTACCTAATGGCTTTATGTAAGTTTCTGTAGCAGGAAGTTGCTCAATAAGTAATTACAGGTTTAATTAGAGAAGGCTTTGTAATAGGGAGCTCTCTCCTCCACTGGAGATCAGGCTCCACATTGTGACTCTTGCATGTTTGAATTTCTGCAGGGTGCAGAGAACAGCTGGGATGGCACATGGGCACTCTGGTGCATGGTGTCACCAGGGCAGGGCTGCAAGTCACCCCCAGCATCTCGGGTGTTTCTCTGGTACAGGTCCTGTCAGCCTGTTGGGAGTGCAGGAGCCCTGATAGCCACGGAGCACCCAGAGTCCCTGGGATGGGTGCTATTGGCCTGGTGTCCTTAATTCCACCTTGGGTTTTGTTCCCTGTGCTGGTGAGCACTCTCTGCACCCCCACGGGTCTGGGATCCATGAATTTAATGCACCAGGTTTCTTCATCGGGCTTTGTCGTTGCAGTTCCAAAGCAAATCTCCCTCACTGTGTTGTAGCTTCAGGGATCTTGTCCTGTGTGTTTGCAAACACAGACTTTTCTGTGAAACAACCAACCCAAGGCAGAGCTGCTGCCTGCATTGCTCTAGGCTTTGTCTGAGGTGAAAGTGCTGAGCAGGGATGTGTTGGCAGGTGTGGTTTTTCTCTAAGCCCTGGGTGACAGCTCTGAGAAGAGGATTGAGGAAAAGATGGGGTGCAGTCTGCTGCATGGCCAGGGCAAAGGGGATGGCAGGTGGAAAGGAACAGAGCAGAGCTGGGTGTCTGTGCTGCAGCTGTGCAGTCACTTGAGAAAAATGGCCCATTGTGAGCCCTGGGCTGATAAGTGTGACTCTTGCAGAGAAGTTTACCTTAGATAAGTGCTCAGGCTTAAAGAGGGTTTTGGTTTTGAATGAGGAGCCTCATGCCTGTGAAGGTTATCCCAAAAGCACAGGAGAGATCACAGCAAACGTGAGTCAGGCCATGCAGTAATAAGGCTGCCATAGGACAGAGTTTGACATGAGGAAAGCAGTCTGGCTTTTTTAAGCAATTTGTTAGAAGGGGAATTCCATTCTGAAACTTCCTGTATTGATGGTGTGATGTTCCCTGCTGATTCATTTGCAGTGTGTACAGCAGCCTCCCTGAACAGCTCTTGACAAACGTATGCAAATCATAGTGGAAATTAGCTTTTACTTCCTTCTAAGGGAATTTTTTCTTGGCTGCTGCCAAATCAGATCAGCCCAATTAGCTGCCTTCTGTAGATTTGAGGTTGGTAGCAGGGACTCAAAAAGACAAAACAAAAAAGTTCTCTGCTTTTCTTGTTTATCTTTAAAAGACTCCAGCAAGCTGAGCCTGGCTATCTATAGCAAAACCAGTCTGAGACTGGAGGAAACTTTCAGACCATCTTTCTTCTGGTTGTTAATGTCAGCCTTTCAGTGATTTGGGATTCTTGATGAAGAGATGTTACATGTCTCCTTAGGTGTTACTTTTGGTGTTAGATGTATAGCTCTTATAATATGATTATTTTGGTCCTGCTCTTAAATTATCTCTATGGTTTCAGACAAGGGTAATGACAGGAGGAGTTTCTTTCTGGTGTTGGACTGAAGTGATAGGATTTCTTAGCAGTGCCTCTGCTGGGGTGTCAGCTTCTCAGTAATTAGTTAATGAGGAGTTCGTTAGCACATGGAGTGGTGGTGGGAGCTGAAGTGTCATTCAAATGTAAGTGGGAAGAGTAAGACTTGGGGCAGGAGTGGTGGATGCCCAGGTAGGGAAAATCTTACTGAACTGCGAGACCAGTTTGTCTGCACATCCCAGCCCAGTGTCAGCCTGGAGTGCAGGCTCTCAGATTCCCAGAATGGCAAACTGGGCTGTAATACACAAATGCTGACAACATGCCAGGACCAGTGTCAACAGATCACTGATTACACTGTAAATACTGGTGATTGTAAAGCAGGAGTGGTAGTTTCCTCTTGGAACTTCTGGAATCTTATTGATATGAGCTAATGAATGATTAAGAAGCAGCTTTTTGCAGTGGTACATAGCTTCTGACACTGCTGTCAAACTTTTCTCATCCTGCCAAGTGCTGTTTAGGCATTCAGTGCTGATCCTTGAACAGGAGATATTGCTCTTTTGTGCAAATAGTGTGTATTTAACTGACAAACAAGACAATCTGTCTCGTTTTCCTTAACTTTACAAGCAAAACACTTATTGAGGGTGCAGTTTGTGGTGGCGGAGGTTGGCCAGGGCACTAGCTGGCAGAATAGGACAAAGGGTATTCAAGATCACGTTGTACTTGAGGCTAAAAATAAAGATCCCATGAGGATTTGGGTATTTACAGGCATTCTGAGGTGCTAAAAGTGATAACTCTGAAGATCTGAGTGCTGCTATTTACATGAGAGGAGCAGCAAATACTGATTTTGCTGCTCTGTTTCCTCACTAAAGACTGTCTGAGGTGGTCATTGCCTGACCTGAATATTGACATTCTCAATTTTCTCTTTTGATGCAGCCATGGGAATAAAGAAGTGTTCTCCTGTCGAGGCATCCTTCTGGCTGTCCAGTGGTTCTGGGACAGGGGACACAAGGATATTACAGTCTTTGTGCCATCCTGGAGAAAGGAGCAGCCCCGGCCAGACGTGCTTATAACAGGTGGGGAAATATGGAAACTAAAAGTTACCTTTCAGGCTCGCTGCTTTGTCACTTAATGAGCTTGCAAAGTTCTGGCTAGTTAGTAATTAACTTACGATTGGAAGGTCTGAGTAGCAGGAGATCCAGTAAGCTGGGCTGACTAGTAAGAATTAGTCATTAACTTTTTCCCTAAGCAAGTTCTTGTCTGGATCAGTTGGAATAATTCAGAGAATAAAGAATGTAATACTGATCTGCTGCCTGGCTACTTGTCTTTCATCACTTGAATTTTTTTCCTCTTGTGGGGACACATCATGGTATGTATGTGACACTGTAGACTGTACAGAATTTCTACATGCTAAAGGTTAAAGCTGCCTGGGAGTTTAGTCAGAATTATTCAAATTGAGGGGAATTTGCTCTGAACTTGTAAACAGCTGAGATTTCTAAGTAATTTTGCACAGAGACCCCTGCATGTAGTATGGCACCACTGAAGATTTAAGACCAGGAGCTTTCTATTCTTAAATGCAAATTGCACTTTGCAGAAGGGCTGTGGATGGGACTTGCTGTACTACAGCAGCCACTCTGGTGTGCTCCAGGGGTCCTGGGCTGCCTTGCAGGCAGGAATCCACCTCTGACAGTCTGGGGGATGGTGTAAGAAAAGAGATGAGAGCGGAAACGACTTTAATTTTGTCATTTACTTATAACGTTACTTTATCTGTGTGAAGATATGTTCACAGTTGTGAGTTTGTTTTATTGTTTGAGGTTTGTTTTTTTTTTCTAGACCAGTACATTCTTCGTGACCTTGAAAAGAAGAAAATTCTGGTCTTCACTCCTTCCAGGAGGGTGGGAGGCAAGCGTGTCGTCTGTTACGACGATCGCTTCATCGTGAAGCTGGCCCACGAGTCTGATGGCATCGTGGTTTCCAATGATACCTACAGGGACCTGCAGAGTGAGCGTCCTGAGTGGAAGAAGTTCATAGAGGAGAGGCTGCTGATGTATTCCTTTGTTAATGACAAGTATGTTCCCATGTGCTTTTAAAAAAGATCTGCGTGAGGGTGCTGCGGTGTACTAGTGAGTAGTGGCAAGCTGTGTGTGGAAAGAGCAAAATGCTCTTAAAAAATGGGGAAAAAAAAAAAAAAAAAGTCCTGTAGAGGGAAGTGTGGTGGGAAGAACTGCCCACCTGTGATGAGGTACAAAGGTGTAAGGAATTGGGAGCATCTTAATAGATGTTCATGGTTTGGAGCTAAGAATTCTGCTGTGGTAGAGTTCCTAGCAGAGCTCCAGGGCTTGATTTCTTCACAGGACAATCATTAGGCCCAGGGCAAGCAGTAATTCTGTTCAACAAAAGCTCTCCTGTGCCTGAGGTGAAGCACTTGCTGCCAGTCTTTACTAGGTGACAGGAAAGTTGTCACTGCAGTGAAATGGGAAAGCTTTTTAGGGCTCAGGTAGCTTTTTTCACACCTTTGAAATGGAAGTGTTCTTCTAGAAAGAAGAAATTAAACCCTGAGCCAAGAAGGCAAATTGCTTCTCCTCAAGATCTATTTTTCTTTAGGTTTATGCCTCCAGATGACCCCTTAGGACGACATGGCCCCAGCCTGGATAACTTTCTCAGAAAGAAACCTGTGGTGCCAGAACACAAGAAGCAACAGTGCCCTTATGGTAAGACCTGCCTTCTAAACATAAAGACTGAGGTGTCTCTGCAAGTGCAAGTCATGCCTCTAGGCAAGTTCAGCTGCTCATTCCACGCTCATTCCATGCTCTGCCTTTCCTTGCAGGGAAGAAATGCACTTATGGAATTAAGTGTAAATTCTACCACCCTGAAAGGATCAACCAGCCCCAGCGCTCACTAGCAGATGAACTCCGAGCCAATGCAAGGTTGTCTCCCACCAGAAGTCCCAATGCTATGGAGGAGAAAAAGAGCAAAAGAGGTTCCCAGGCAGAGCTCTTATGCTCTGTGCCCACAGAGAGTGATAAAAGCTGTTTGCAGAAGGTCTCTGCAGAGAGGAAAAGCTTGACCCACAAAGCAAAGCCCAGTGATGCTCCACTGCAGGCCAAAGGCTGTGTGCCAGGCAGTGTTCCTCCTAACAGTGGGAGCCACAGGTCCTCTGACAGATACCAACAGCCTCACATGGACTCTCTGGTGTATCTTTCTCAGGAGCATCTTGATTCAGGCATTGGGTCTCTGGAGAACCAGCTGTCTGACATGTGGCCTTACAGATCTCCCAGTCACTGTGACCATTCCCATGCTGATCCAGTGGGAGTCTGCACCTGTGGCAGGCAGAGACCTCTCTACCCACATTCTCCCAGCTTAGATCAAAATGGTCTGGTCTCCTACAAGCATGGGTCCCATAAATCTTCTTCCTCTGGTGCTAGCTTCTTGCAGTATAGCCCTGAGATGTCCCACTCAGGACCACCTCCCTCTTTCTCAGGCTATGGAGTACCTGTACACCCAGCCAGTGCTGGGCAGTACAGCCTGCCCAGTGAGTACAACACCCCTCCACACCATTCTCCTGAGTTCTGGTCTGAGCCCTACCCCATGCCCCCTCCTCAGGTCAGAGCCAGCAGTGTGCAGAGGCCCCCAGTGTTTGGGGACTCCTCCCCGTGGGCTGTGTCTGAGCAGTTTGCAGAGGAGAGGGCCAGTGTGCATGTCAAGCTGTGTGGGATATTCCATCCCCATTTAGTTGATGCTGTGATGAGCCGTTTCCCACGGCTCCTGGATCCCCAGAGGCTTGCAGCAGAGATCCTGACCTACAAGTCCCAGAACCCTGGGGTGTGAGACTCTGCTGGGCATCTGAGAAGTTCTTGGGCAGCATTTGCACTCTGTAGCTGCCATAGATGCCTTCTGAGGGCTCCTCCTTATTCCTTGGTAGTACCAGGCTCCAGTTGGAGGCTGGGTACCAGATGTGGTGTGTTTTGCAGCAAATTCTGGCCTAGAAATGACTCTGCCTCTCTTGCAGAGGCAGCTGTAGGGTCCTGTCTGCCCAGAGGCTCTGGGTGCTGAACAGGAGAGGCTGCAGCTTCAGAGCAGGATTTTTCCTTTGGGTTTGAGTCCCTGAATTCCTGCAGTTGTTCAGAACTGAATGTGACCTCCCCTCAGCTTCAGTTGTGAGATAACTTAGTGTATTATCCGGTGTGGACGTGGGGGGGCTTGGGAAAAATAAGGGGATCCCAGCATTAGAGTGGCATGAGGCTCTGTGAAGATGGAAATGCATTGTCAATGCTGCTGGCTCTTAACTAAGCCTCTTTGCTAAATCCTGGAAAATGTTGGATTATAGATCTGGTATGAAGCTAGGTTTAGCTGACTTTAATTTAGTTCATTGGTGCACTTCTTTAATGATGCTTTCCATACCCTTCCCACTTAAGCTTACCTTCCTGAGACAAGGCAATTCTGTAACAGGTCCCTCAAGTGCTTGGCAAGCTGCTCAGCTCCTGTAAATAAGGAGCTTGGAGTGCAGTTTTTTCTCAGGATGAGAGGCATGACACTGTTCCAAAGCTACACATGAGCTGTGTGATTGGCATTTGTTGAAAAATGCTGTTGTCAGAACACGTGGCTGACCACACTTGATGCTGCTCAAAAACATTGACCTTGGCTGGTAACCTATCTCTGCCCAACACTGACCAGGAGGATTTCTGATCTTGTGCCTTTTGTCTTCAGACAGCAATAGTTCTGAGCATTCAGTAAAACAGCTGTAGTCATGCATGGCCTTCTGCCAGTGCTCTTCCTGAGGATTCCTTAATATTCTCTGTAAAGCTGTTACTACATCTTCCTTACTAATATTTTCCTGTCCCCTTCAGCTTTTTCAAACTGTATCAGCATCCAAAAATGCAGACAAAAACTTGGAGAGACTGTTCCTCTTTCATTCCCTCTTACTAAGATGGTTTTTTACTGTAGATACTATAACAGATTTTAAATATGCAAAACCATTTGCTGTAGTAATTGGTTCTGGTCCTGGAATTTCACTGTGCTTAGAATGCAAAGATGTTTCTTGCACTTGCAGGCCAGAAGCAGTTGATTTGTTGATACACATTGTATCTGTGTGTTTTGTTATGTTTTTTAAATATGTCCATCTTGTGGTTAGACCAAGGTCATTGAGTGGCAAATTATGGAGGGAAGAGTGGGATAAAGCTGTTCCCGAGAACCCTCTTCAGGAGCAGCTTTGTCCATTACTTCTCCTCCCTCTGACTGTCCAAGGCATGACCTACCTGACTGGCACCATGTGCCATAAAAACCACAGGGAAGCAGAAACCTGTATACCTGTTTAATGATGATACATTACAAGTTAGTAATGTTTCATGTTAGTAAGCAAAATGCTTCTTAATTTTAAGTAACCTGATACTTTGCATATTTGTAAATTACAGGAAAAATGATTTTTAATGTTATTGTCCAGCAACTTGCTGCTTGCTGCTGTTTTCAATTAGTACTATTCTCAACTCAGCCATTTGTGCTACTTGGCTTTGTTCTTCTGGTGGAATGCTGATATATGCTGCTTCTCTTGCAATCAGAAGATTAAGATGTTGTACTCACAAGCTGACATTTTGCTGAACTTCCTGTATCATTATGCAGTATATAGTTTATGTACTGAAAGGAGGCAGCCGGGTGAAAGCCATGGCGACGTAAGAACTGGAGTTATACAAATAAAAACTGCTGAGTTGAATTATTTGGTGTCTGGTGGCTTTTTGGAAGACTATTCAACATTTTTGCTGGCTTTCCAGGGAAGTCACAGCAATGATCCTTCATCTCAGGTTCCTCTGACACCCTTTCATCTCCACACGTGGCTGAGTATTGACAGGTTTGTTCTCAATGCCCTGTGGCAGGTCAGACAAATCCCATTGTTGGAGCAGATAATCCCATGTCCCATGTTTACTGTTCATTTGGCAAGACTTTGCTCTAAAGCTTTGTTATGATCTGGGGAGGAAATACAGTAGAGATATCAATTCTCTCTCTGAGTCTTCCACCTGCTATACTGCAGTTCAGGATGTTCTTACCTGACTTGTTAAATAACTTTATGCTCTTTACTCAAATTTTTGTTATGAACTTAATGCGAAGTGATGCCTATTTCCAGTTAATCAAAACCAAGGAGAGCAGGTGCTCCTGGAGACATCCCTTGCTTCAAAAAAAGCAAATCTGAAATCTGAACCTCAGGGTCTGAAAGGTCACTGCTTGGCTGTGAGAGAGGAACCCTCTGGGGGATGTCACCCCCAGTGACAGGAAGCTTCTGCAGCTCTGTAAATGCATCATGGCATTTAGGGTCTGGGTGGGGAAGGGATTAAGTGTGTGTCACTGATTTGATCAGACCTTTTAACAAGGTGAAGACTCCTCTGCTGCTTGTAGTGGGGTCTGTAGTTGAAAAATGCTGCAGGATCCTAAGGGAGGTCTTCCAGTAAAATACTTCAATTGTAGTTTTGCCAGATGTGTAGATATGGGGGGGGAGGGCTATCTTTGTTTCTTTCAAAGTTGGACTGAGACAACTTTGGGCACAGAAACACAGATGCTTATTGCCATAACCAGGAAGGAAGGAGCTGGTGGTGACCCGGTTTGGTTATAATGTTAACTTTTGTTTTGCAGTGACAGTCCTGGTGGTACAGAGAGCAATTTGGGGGAGGGTCAGAACCTAACACACACCTGGAGAAACAGGATTCCTGCAAACTGCTGCTGTGGGTGCTGCCATGCTCCCCATAACACCTGCTGGGAATCCAGCCACTCTTCCTCTGAATTCTCACACGAGGTTCCTGTGGGGATGAGCAGCCAATGTCCCGAGGTAAGCACAGCTTCCCAAGCACCCTGCCCTGTTTGGGAAGTGGAGGGAATGCTGAGCAGAACTGTCACTGCTGCATACTTTTTTCCCCACACCTGCACAAGCTCTCACTCCCCCCGTTATTTTGGAATTTTCAAGACACATCCTGTGGCTTACCACTTCCTTGGGTGTTTCAGAGGGGGAAGGACCTGTCACGATGGCTGCGTGTTTGTGTTGTGCTTCTTGCCCTTCTAAAATAGGTGAGGTGCTCTTATCAGCAGGCTGGGTTAAGGAGGTCACCCTCAGGTGTCCCTGCCCGCATCCTGCCCGCATCCTGCCAGCCCCAGCAGTGGGTGCTGAGCCCTGCAGCATCCTGGCTCCTCTCTCAGCACCTCACTGCCAGGGTGAGGAGTTGTCTTCTCTTGAATGGGAGAGTTCCCAGGCTGAGCTGGTGAAGGGGATGCTGGAAAAGGATCAGGCACAGACATGGGTGTGACTCCATCCCTCCCCAAAGAGCAAGCAAGCCAAGGAGGGTGGGTTGGGGTAGGAAAAGACTTTTTGATGTGAAACTAAGGAGGGCTGAGGGGTCCCACCAGTGTGTTCTAGGGGTAGAGGAGAACAGTCTCTGCTTTGCCTTCCCGGTTGTGCTAGAGATAGATGGACAAGGTAAGAGAGATCATCTACAGCACAACAGAAAGGTGAGCAGGGCAAGAGCCCTCCTTCAGAAGTCAGTGCTGCAGGATTGAATTGGTTGGTTTTTGAAATCAATACTCAGAAGAGAGAAGGGGAAAAAGGGAAGCTTGGCTGTGGCAGAGGTCAGGGTAGAGACTGCTGGGTTCTGGTCTCTCCTTGCCCCCGTGCTGGGTGGTGGGTGCAGCCCCTGCTCCTAGCTGGGTGGGCTCAGGCACCTGGTGCTGCTCTCTGGGGTTTGATCCCCTCTCCCCTGCCCCAGATACCTTGGGCTCTTCTTGCTCACTGAACTTTCTTTTGAACCCATCTGGCTTCCTCCTGTTGGGGGATTTCCAGGATGTGACTAGATCAACTCTAACATTTTAAGGCATTTTCAGAAAAAGGAATCTGACCCAAGGCTCCCGCGGGGCTGTGGGAAAGGAGCTGCTCAGGGATGGAGGCACAGATGTGTGTGGAGTGGGGCTGTGGCCGTGCCACTGGGCAAGGAAGCAGGGCCAGCAGCAAACTCCTGTGTTCACCCAACCCCCAGGCTGCTGCTGCTCTCCCTGCAGATAGGAAGAGGTGGCCTGAGCACAGCAGCAGCTTTGTGCTGTTCAGAGACATTCTGGGGTACAGCCCTGCTCCAAGACAGAAACAGAGTTAGGGTTTGATCAGAGGAAGTGCTGAACCCAAGTGAACAGGAAGGTGCAAGAGCCTGAGAGGCTCTGGTCCTGCCAGAGGTGGGGACCCTCCAGTGCTTTACCTCCAGCCATGCCATTTTCCAGCTCTGTCACCACCTCTGTGTTCCCAGGGCCCGGGGTTTGCCCATGGAAAGCTTTCCCACAAGGACTCGGCATGAGGGCAGCAGAAGTGCTTTCTTCCTGCCCCAGTTTCCCCTGGATCAAACTTCCCTGAGCAAAGCTGAACCCCTTGCTGTGGTCAGGGGGGGACAGTGGCCAGCTCAGCCCTGGAGGCAAAGCCACCAACCAAGAGCAAGGAGCAGCCCTGTGCCTCCCCACCCCCCCCCCACCCCCAAAGACTGTGTTGCACAAAACGTTCTGGGTTGAATGCAGAGCCAGGTTGAGCAATAGGTCAGGAGGATTTGTCTGGTGTGTTGGGCTGGGGGGGGAGTAGGGGGGCTTTGGCAGCACTGATGAATTCTGGGGCTGGGGCTGCTCTGGCAGCCAGGAGCTGCTGCTGCTCCATCCCCACCCCAGCCCCTGGCAGCATGGACAGGGGGGGTATCCTGGGTGGGTTTGGGTGCAAAAGGGGTGCCCTGGGTGGGTCTGGGGGGTTTAGGGTGCCGTGGGTGGGTTTGGGTGCAGAAAGGGTGCTCTGGGTGGGTTTGGGGTGGGTTTGGGTGCAGAAAGGGTATCCTGGGTGGGTTTGGGTGCAGAAGGGGTGCCCTGGGTGGGTTTGGGGTGCCCTGGGTGGCTTTGGGTGCAGAAGGGGTGCCCTGTGTGGGTTTGAGGTGTCTTGTGTGGGTTTGGGGTAGAAAGGGAGCCCCAAAGGGGGGGTGTTGCCTGCCCAGAGCTGCCCTGGGGCTGCAGCAGCTCCAGGACCTTGTGGCACCATTACAAACCCACTGCTGGGATGTCCTGGGGGGGAGGGGGGAGGAGGGATGCTGTGGGAGAAGGGAGGGTCTGTTCAGAGCAGGGGTTTTGCTGCAGCAGGACTGGCTCATTCCCGGGCCAGGTGACTGAATTTACAATTTATTGGGGTATTTCGCAGCAGCGTGGGGCTACCCCCCTCCCCTCCTTCCCGCGGGGAACAGGAGCCAGGTGGGTGCAGGATGAGTCAGGGTGATGTTATTCCCCTTGCATCAGTTCCCTGGAGCTCTGGGATGCTGCATGGGCACATCGGGAGCCTGAGAGGACAGATCCCTGCTCGGTGGAGCAGCCTGTCCCCAGCCCCTGAGCCCTGCCACCTCCCCCGGGGTGACAGGGAAGCTGCGGGGACAGTGTCCTTGGGCAGCCCTGGGGATGGCAGCAGGGCTGGCTCCAAGTCTGCTCTGCCACAGCACCCCTGGGCGAGCTGTTCTGTGGGATCCAGGGCTCTCAGCCATGGGGGACAGGCAGATCCCCCCAGGGCTGTCACAAGGCGCTGGATGAGGGTTGCAACACGTGTGAGTGTGTGTGTGTGTGAGTGTGAGTGTGTGTGTGAGTGTGTGTGAATGTGTGAGTGTGTGTGTGAGTGTGTGTGTGAATGTGTGAGAGTGTGTGTGTGAGAGTGTGTGTGTGAGAGCTGATGGAGGGGACTCATCCAGCCAAGGAGGAAGTGCCAAGGGGTGGCACTTGGGTTTTGCAATCCAGCAGGGAGCAGGAGGTGGCGGTGTCCTTCACCCTCACTCCTGGAAGCTCCCACCAAATCGCAAGGGATCAAGAAGGTGAAGTTTGCTGGGCTACAAACAGAGACAACCCACCCAGGGCACATTCAACCCCAGGGGTGGCCCCAGGTACCGGAGGGCTGTGACCTGCCCTGGGCAGAGGTTTTCCCCGAGTCAGTGAGTCTCCTGACTGCTTCCTTCAGGGAAAGGCCTGGGCAGGATGGGACACGGCCTGGCTGGCACATACAGGGACACGAGAACCCTACTGGGACTCTGCTGTCCTGGCCTGGGTTGGTGCTTGTGCAAGGAAGAGCATGTGGTTCCTTCCCCTCTTGCTAACATCCTGCTTACACCTTCACTTACATTTTTTCCACCCCTCACGGAGCTGGTGGCCCTAAAAGACTCCCTGGGCAGAGGGCTGGCTGCCAAGGTGGATCTGTCCACTGTTGTCCTTTAAAAGATCAATAGAGCAAGAGGAGGAGGAGAGGCTGGAGCTCTGCCAGGGGCAGGGACACCCAGCCAGGTTCCTGGTGATGGGTGCAGAGGACAGGAGCCATGCAGGGGCTGTCACCCAGCACAGGGAGGGCTCAGTGGCAAGCAGACCCTGGAGGAGCTGCTCTGACAGCTGTCCCTCTACTGTTGTTGCTTTTTTTCTGTTGGTCCCAACTGGATTAAGGACCCCAACCCTTCCTCCCAGTGCCCACCAGTGCGTGGGGGAGCCGATGGGTGACCCGTGCTGCTCACTGGCATTGCTCAGCACCATGCTTCATCCCAGGTTTGGTTGAAGGTGGCAGGTCCCCCCACCCTGCCCATGGTCTCCCTGTGTCCCCCAGTCCCCAGCTGCTACCTGGGCTCTCTCCCTCACTCCCACTTTGCTCCTCTGTGTCCCCCAGCACCTCGGGGCCGTTGCCTCTGTCCCATCTCCACGGGCGTTCCTGCAGCTGGGATAGAGCATCAGGGTCTGGGGTTCCAGAGGGGACCAAAGTGGCCCCAGAGGGGACCAAGGTGGCCGGGAGCCCCTTGGGGGGGGACTCACCCTCTGGCGCAGGCTCTGCTGTTCCTGCAGGAGCTCCAGGAAGCGGCTGCTCCACAGGAGTTTCTCAGCTCCCAGCTCGGTGCAGAGGTATCGGACATCGGCCTCCAGTGCTTCCAACCTCCCCAGCATGGCCTCGCCACAGCTCCTCTGCCCTGCCACCACGGCTCTGCTCCCACCAATGTCCCCAGCACGGGGACAGAGGGACCCAGGGACACCCCATTTCCCAGTGCCAGTGACCCACCTGCCTGCCCCGCATCCAGAGCAGTCGTGGAGTCCCCGTCCTCCTCCTCCTCTTCACTCCCCTCACTGCCACTTTCCAGCCTCAACCCCAGGTCTGTGCTGAGCTGAAAGCCACCACTGACAGCCAGGACTGACACAGCCATGGCTGCCCCAGCCTGGGGACTGCCTGGCAATGGTGTCTCTGGGCCCTGGGGACGCCCAGACCCTTTGCCACTGCAGGGTCACCCACTGAGACCCCCTCACTGGGCTCAGCACTGGGGCTCAGAGCTCTCCAGAGCCCCCAGGGGGGTGGGGGACACAGTGGGGCCATTACCTCCTCGGTAGCCTGGAAGATGTGGTCCCAGCAGCTCTTGTAGCAGATCAGGAGGCACTGGGGGGGCGGGAGAGGATGCAGCCACACTATGAGAACTGTGGCCCTGAACCCTCTCCAGGGCAGGGGTCCCCAAGTCCCCACATCCTCAGGGCTCTTGATGGGCACAAACTATAGAGTGCTTTGAGCCATTCCCAAAGCTCAGGGTCCCAATCCCTCCAAGGTGCTGCCCAATGCCCCCTTCCCCCCCTCCCCAGCCCCACCAGCACTGAGCCAGACCAGCACCCTCCCCCCATATGCTCCGTGTGACACCAAAACCCGTGTGCTGGTCTTTGGGGAAGGGTACCCACCCACGCCAGCCTCCAAAACCACCACAGCCCCCGGAGCACCATCCTGGAGAGGGCCAGGAGCCACCAGCACCCAGCATGCAGGACCTGCCTCCAGAGGGACACCGCCTGCCCACGCTGCTGTCCCATGGGGACCCTGCAGAGCAGGAGATGGGGACATGATGTACCCACAGCCCCAGAGGGACCTTGGGGACACCATCGTGTGCAGCCCACCCCACCCAGGCCAGAGAAGGGGAGCACATTCTGTGCCAGACCCCTGCCTGCAGGAACTGGGGCTCCCCAAGACCCCCTTCTCCTCCCCCCCCCTGCCCCACGCTGCCCCCTTACCTGCTGCTGCCCCACAGGGACCCTCCTGAAGGGACCAGGGCAGTTGCTGCCCCCCCTGCCTGCTTCCAGCTCCTGGTTGCTGCTTGTTTGGGCTGCAGAAATTCCTGCCTAATCCTCTTGGTGACAGACTGTGAGGGATTAGTGCCTGTCCTGCTCTACCTTTGGTAGCCAGGAGGAGGACTGCTTGCTGCTCTGCCACACACTTGCTCTGCTTGGGCTTCGTCTGCTGCAAGCAAAGGACTTGCCAATTATTTTTTTAACTACTCATTTTAGCTCTGATTGTCATTCAGTTAACAACCTCTGCCTCCCAGGCACTGGTCTTCCTGGGGATCTTCAGTCACTCAGGCTCTTCAGGAAGAAAAATAGAAGTCTTTGGAAAGTAAAAAAGAAAAAAAAAATAGACATTTTTATGCAAAGCTGCCAGTCAGGCTCCAGCTTCAATTTTATGACACTCTCCTAGGTAGGTGACAGTGCTTATGGTCCCAAAGTGATGGGAGACCCTTCAGTGGCTGAACCCCCCAGGGACACTGTGGCTGCATCCACAGCTCAACCCTCTCCATGGGTCGGCCAGACCTGGGAGGAAAAACCTGCAGATCAGCAGCACCAAGGCCCTATTACTGTGAACAGAGCATTTGCCATTTCACTTTCTGCCCTGATCAATGTGCTGCTTCCCCAGGGCTGCTGGCATCAGACACTGTCCTCTCAGAACAGGCTGTCCCCTTCCTTTAGTGACAAACCCTGCTGGAGGCTGGAAAGTTTGCCTGGTCCCCTTGTTCCCACAGCACCCCTAATGTGTATGACATAGAACATGGAGCTGATGGACACTTTGCCACCAAAAAAAAAAAAAAAAGAAAAAAAAAGAAAAATACCTGTACACACAGGATTCCAAGCTACATGAGCCCTTTGCTGTTCCTCTGCAGGTAATGTTCCAGCCAAAAAGGTACATGAGCTTTCCTTGAGGTCAAAGAGGTGCAGCAAAGATTTCTGCCCTCTGAAGTTCAGGCACCCTGCTTTGGAACAGCAGCTGTAGTGGAAGAAAAGCTGCTTCTGTACCAAGTAACCAAAACCCATCAGCTAACATTTTTTTCTAATTTTTTTTTTTTTTTTTTCCCCCAGAACTATAGGAAAGCAAGGCTGTTAGGAGCTTGCACTGCTTCCTAGATCTTCCACCCCCCCTGCCTTTAACCTCTGTAACTTACACAAAAACCCAGAGCAGCTTTGCAGCTCTGCCATTAAGCTGTGACATCCCAGTCCCCCAGCAGCCAGCACCCACTGGGGCTCAGTCCCTGAACCAGGCAGCAGAACCAGGGAGAACTCTTGGCACTGCCAGGGCTGCTGGAGGGAGCTGAACAAGGGCCAAGACACCCAGAGAGCAGAGGCAGAGCAGATGGCAAGGCAGAGCTGGTTGTACCAAGGTGTTCCAAACTGGTGGCATCTCTCCACCAGCAGTGCAGAAGCAGACAGGAGTGCAGCAGAGCCCTGGTAACAAAGGCAATTTACAGCCTTAAGAAAATCAAAGCCTATTTCAACACCAACACTGGTATCTTGACCTGGCTACTGTGAAAAGCACCCAACACTTGTCCCTCTGTGTACTCTTCCAGTGGCAATCCTGCCTGCTCATCCCTTATCTGTGGGCACCCTGCCAGTGTCAGCAGGAACTGCCTATCATCCAAGTCCTGCCTTGAAGCAGGATTATTTGAACACAGCTGGAGATTAGTGCCTGGCAAGCCTTTCAAGTACTCCCCATGATGCCTACCCAAGGAAAGGAAGCACAAAGGAAACCTCCAAAGGGTCACGAGACAAGAAAACAGCTCCTAAGCAATGGTGGGGGAATTCTAACAAAGTCCTCATAAAGCAGGTGGAGAATAAAAAGGACTGCCAGCCAAATTTTGAACTCAACAAAACAAGAGAAGAGGGACAAACATGTAACTTTTATTGTTTATGTACAAATGACAGAAGTTTGTATTAAAAAGATACCCAACCTCAAAGACAGCAAAGAGCAAGATTGCTTTGAGCTCCAGCCTTCCCTGCACCTAAAAGCACTGCATACATTTTAGGGGATGGTGTTCAGAATTAAAGGGTTAACCACCTTCTTCTCCACTTGAGCAAAATCAAAATGAGCTGTTCCACAAACCCAAGAACCTGCCACTCTACACGGATTGAAACAGAGAAACCAAAAGACATTTTGTTAACTATACACTTTGGTTTAAAAAAAAACCAACAACGAAACCAAAAAGCTCAAACAAAACAAAAGTGAAACTACAAAGCTAGGTATCAGCAACAAAAGTAATTGAAGTCTCACAACATGGATGGGACATACTGAATCACAGCCCAGTTCCAGTGGAAAAAAGAAAGACCTCCCCATGAGTTTGCAGATGACAGGGGTGGCAGCAGCAAGATCAGCCAATTTTAGGAAGTTCCTGACTGAGGTGGAAGCACAGAATAGTCAGGAATTCAAGACTACTACTACTACTACTACTACACCACCTTAGTCTTCCTGCAACTCAGGTGATTTAAAAACGTTGCAAAGTACATGGTCCAAGATGTTGTCCCCCCATCTAAGTTCTTTAGAGTGAGCTACTCCCATCTGCAGCCTCTTGGGCAGAGTGCTGCTCTCCTGCTCACTCAGTCGACTGCCATTTGTCCCAGTGGGGATTCTTGTAGACCTAAATCCCAGAAGCATCAGCACTGATGAGTCTAGTAGTCCTGCAGAGAAAGGAAAAGCACATTAAGACCCTTCTGTGTTCAGTTCCATCTGCAGCGCTGGGATTCTCAGTCTTCTCCCATTTCTACATACCCTGAGTTGCAGGCAAAACAGAAAAGAGATTTTTTTTTTTCTCTCCCGTACCTGAACACTCAAAAGAAAGGACCCTTCAGAACCTTAGTTCGAGAATGCATAAAATCAACCAGATGCTTTTAATGTTCCAGATCATGACAAGATAATAGGACACCAAACAGCTTTTTCCAGAAGAAATGCACAGGACTTAACTGTGACCTAGCTTCATAACAACCCTACCTGGGCTTATTTACTGTTAAATCCACAAGACAATGCTTATTTTATACCATGATATTCCTAAACCATGAAAATATGATCTTAAATTACAGCAGAGGGAGGCTTTCTAGGGTTAGTCAGCCACTCAAGTCTACTGATGAGCAATGAAAACAAGGACAGAGCACTGATACTTACGGCTCTTGGCTTTTTGTTTAACTTGAGATCAATCCTGTGGTTGGAAAGATAAGAGAAATGTCTATTTCAATACATTAAACCAAGACTCCAGTTCAAAGAACCAGCTACTGCATATGGCACAGGCTACAACAAAGACTATTTGGTTAATTCAATCCACATTCTCAATTCGGCTGAGCCAAATCACTGTCCCAATATTACTGGGCAAGAGAGCAGCAAGGAGATGGAGAGTGGACTCTTTATTATTTGACAAAATGCATAGTCTGTCCACTCAAAAAAAGAGTTAATAAAGGTTCGTAATTAAAATCATTGGGAAGTTATGCAGCATAAAGAAATAAGGTTAAATAAGCATGCTCTATGTTAATTTGTTAGCTGTGTAACTATGCCACAGGTAATTATTCAGACATAGTGGTACTGGTTATTCACTTGGAATAGAGATTAGGAGTTTAAGATGACAGGGATTATATGAGTCAAAGGTACTGAGTTCATTACACTTTCCAAAAGGAAATATCCAAGTCTGTGCTAATCTCCTTAAGAAGCAAAGCCAGAAGAATCAGTTTTTAAACTATGTTTTTTAAGTTAAAAAGTTTATCTATTTAAAAATGAAATAGAAAGGTAAAGAAGAGTGAAGTTAATTTAATTTTGCTGAAGTTATTAAATAAAATGTTACCTCCATCACGCTTTTCTGTTTTTAAAAAAAACTTCCCAGCCTAACCTAATATACATACCTACAATTAAACAGATAAACTATGGGTTAGAAAGGTCTCAAAAGGCACATTGGTGTCTACACACTAACAACACAGCACAAGTACTAATTCAAGTCAAACTTACTCAAAGTCATAATCAAACATGCCAGACGGGCTGAGGGGCAGCATTTGAAAGGAAGAAAGCAATAGAAATTAATATACTAATGAATTAAATCAATTAGTTGATTAGCCACCCTAGCGAGATTACTATAAAATAAAAGTAAAAAATAATAAAGCCAGTGGTCAAATGTCATAAAGTTCTTAAGGTATCTTAAAGAGAATTGGGCACCAAAAGCACTCCAGATCGGGCAATCCAGAGTCCCCCTCCCCAATTGGATTTCTGGGAAAAAGAGGTATTAGAACAGAGGCAGAGTGGTTTTACAGAGGGAAATTCAGGTGCTGGCAAAGGAAGCTATCAGACAGGTGAGATGCACACTCACAGGCAGAGAGGAAAACTGATTGGCTTGCAAAACCAAAGGGGTGAGTGGTCAGAAAGCAGCAGCTTTGTCTAGGTGGGTACAGCAAAGCAAAACTTGTTCAGGCAGAGGTGAAGATGACAAAGAGCTAAGTGGCCAACGTGGCAACTGAATATTCTGACAGGGCAGACACACACACACAGCCTCTCACCCTCACTCCCTTCAGTGAGCTAAAAAGAGAACACAGTCAATGGCCACAGCTAAGGACAGGTTGGTGACATCCCACCCCCTGCCTCAGCACTCACACACTGCAGACTGTCTGGAGAAACAGCTCTGCCCCAAAGCAAACCCCTGAGCAGCAAATCAGCTCTAACTCAGCAGCTTTTCAGCACTGGATTTCTCTAAGGAAACAGTATTGTTTTCTCCTGAAATGCTTTTGTGACACGAAAATTGCTGGGCACAGAAAATTCTCTCTTGACCTTCCTGTGGTCTCAGAGAGAACAGCAGATGAGCTTGGTACAGACTCTACAAGTTTCCCTGGTTTTAACTGTTGGAAGTCTAGCTCCCTGCCCACACCAGTTCTGCTCAATCTGGATCCATCCTTCCCCACTGCTCCCAGTGACACATGAAGCACAAAATCCATTGGAGTCCCTGAGCTCTCAGGGTGCTTGTTCCCAACACCTCCCAGTTCTTCAGGAACAGGTAAGCAGAACTCAAACATATTCTGGCAAATGGAAGAGTCCAGAGAAAACACCAATGTTGTGGTTTATTTTTCTCTTTTTCATTCCATGAGACTCAAAAAACAGACACACAGGTCTCTTCCAAAAGCACTCTGGGCTGCAGAGCCTGTATCAGCACTTAGCTGTGCTTTCAGGCAGACTGGGACTGTTTTGCTGTTTGCTTCTTTTAACTTAAATATACCTGAAAATGGTTTGGTACTTTCTGCCAGAATTCAGGGGATAGTCAGTAGTGACATTTGCATTGAAACAGTATTTTTATTCCAAACAAACTCTTCTTATTTTGATTATCTATCTGACCGTGCTAAGCATTACAAAAAAAAAAAAAAAAAAAAAAAAAAAAAGTCAGTTCCTAGCTGCAAAAGCCTTTCTGTAGACGTGCCTGAGGTATCTCTTATGATGATAAGAATTGCCATACCAGATGAGACCAGGGCTCCTCATGTCCAACACTCTGTCCCCGGCAGTAGCCAGCACCAGCTGATCAGTGGAGGGAATGCAGCAGAAACCCCCAAGCACACAGCCCGTGGTGGGGCAGTTTCTTCCTAACTCCTGTCGCTAAAGTTCGGGTTAGGCAACGGAGCAAAAGAATTTACATTATTTACAGCATTTGTATTGCACCCCCCAGCAGCTGCAGTGCCCTGCTTTGCTGCCCGTGGAAGTGCTTAGCAAAAGATTTTATAGTTTGTACGAAACAGCAGTTTTCTGAAGGTGCACTTCAGTTTTACAGATTGTTTCTCTGAACTTGTTCACAGTCGTCGTTTCCTGTGTTATTCCTGAACCTCTTCCCAATTGTCTCTACAGGCAAAAGGAGGTGTGAACTGCTTTGGATTCCCAGCTCAGGAGGAACTAAAGTGACATCAGTCTGTCAGGATGTTTGCCCCATTAAGACTGCTGTAGGAAGAAAATTCTGATCTCAGAATTAAAGACACACTAATGACTCGAAGCCTAATGAAGGAGAAAAAGCAATGAAACGTTTCTCAAGCACTACCTACCTCTGTATCTCCCACACCAACCTTCCCCCAGCAACCTCTGCAAATATTTACCGTTTTTCTTTAAAATGTTTCTCTTGCAATTGTATGGCCAGGTGCCTTCAAGAGGAACACCCATCCACACAAGGCCAGCACATTCAGAGAGAGCACAAGGGCTTCATTTGCAACAACTCCTTTACTCCCAGTAATCTTTAGGCACCAGTTCCAGCAACCACTTCCAGAGCAGAGCAGCTCTGCAGTGCCTCCTCTTTCTGAGCACTTGGATTTCCAAGCATTTTTCTCCCCTGAGGGTCTGACTTCCCAGCACACTGTCCTGCTCCTCCAAGATCCCTGGGATTGTGCTGAGGGACACAGGGAGGCAGGAGCTGCAGGGCAGGGGGTTATTTCAGACCTCAGAGCCACCAGCCTACCACGCAGCATCACGCCTTAGTGGGAGAACTGGTCACCTCCATTCAACCAAGAAGAGTTCAGGACAGTTTTCACATTGATTTGCATCAATTTCATAGTAAAACCCTTGGAGATTAACCTGACAAAGCAACTCTTCAATGCCATAATCAACAGAGTCAGTTTGGGACATAATTGCTGAAAGGACTCAGAGTGGAAATCTTAGTGAAGAGTGTCCACAACCCCCAAAACATTCCAGTTTGATTTTTTACCCTCTTCCTCCAAAGAAAGTACTGACACTCCTATCTTCATTGGTTCTGCAAAAACCAAGAAGCAAGCACAGGAGGCCAGGACTGCAATCTGGGAAGGAAGACAGCTTCATTCTCTGCGGCAGACAGGAGAGGCCAAAGGCCAGGTGAAAGGTACAGCTGTACCCCAGCAGAGTCAGCCCCTGTTTCACTGGGCATGCCTCCCCCTCCTTGACACCACAGGGTCAACGGGGTCCCCAGAACACTACAGGGTGTGTGCAGCTAAAAAGCAGAGAAATTACCACACCAGATGACCTGAGCTGCTCGTTATTCTAACAAGTCACTTGCACATCATAAAGGAAATCAAACAAGTACTTCACCATCCAGCAGGCACAGCAGGAGGCTGCAGGCACCACTAACCTGTGTCGATTTTTGTTCTTTCTTTTTTTGTGGCTGCTGTGGTGGCTCCCAGAAGAAGTAGAGGAAGCAGCTTTCTGGGGTTTCACCCCCTGCACAGACCCATCCAGCTCCTCAGCATCCTCCTGGTTGGGTTCATTCTCCTGATTGTGGAAGTCTGGAGAAGTGTCACTTTCTGTGCCACTGCCTGGCTCCCCTACAGCGCGACAAGGAGACAAGCACAGAGGTCACCTCAGTCCCCAGGCTGTCCCTGTGTGGAAGACACAACCCCCAGAAGCAGCACAGGGGGCAGCAGGGACACGCTGAGCCTTGGGGCACCACGTAGTAAACAAGAGAACCTGAGCAATAAGAATGACAAGCTACCTCCTCGGCGAGTGAAGCACACAGGAATCACATCTGATTTGGTAACTGATCACAAAAACATTTTTAAAGATCCTGAATGTATGTGGGTCCTCCCCATGTCACTTGTAGATGACTGCCAGACCCAAACACAAACCCATTGCTTCAGCTCTTCTAGACTCTTTCTCCAAAGTGCACCAAATCAATTTAAATAGGTCTTATGCACAAAAAGCCCTTGCTGACCCTAGAAGTTGACTTGAAAAAGGAAGCTCAACTTTCCTTGATCCTCACAGTGCCACTCTGCAGGTTGAGGCTGTGCAGGAGTGCTCAGGACCCTGCCCAAAGGCAGCCGCGGGTCCCTGGACTGGGAGCACTGCACTGGACAGAGGAGGAGAGATCAGAACAGGGATCCAGACAACACAGACAAAGCTGGATCGTGGGGAGCAGTGTAGCTCTCTAAATTCTCAGAGAAATTAAGAGGTGACTTACGCTTCTCAATGAGCTGGTCCTGAACTCCAGCTAATGCACTGACCGCCTGGAAAACCAAAGGGAATGTTAATGAAGGCAGAAATTTACTTACCACTGTTCAAGTGGTCAGAATCCTAAAAGATCACCTCAGAGAGACACATCAGGCCTTTGCCAAAGAGCTTATGACCCAGTAGCAGCCTGGTGCAGCAGATGGGAGGTAGGAGCAAAATGATACAGACAAGGAAGGCAGTGACAAGCATGGTACAAGTGGCTGTGTCTCCTTGTCACCTCTCTGGACACTGGGAAAAGATGCCATGATGTGGGATGAAGATGGTTGGGTCAGGGGAGATAGGGCAGATATAAGAACCTAAATAGAAAAGTGGTCCTGCAGCAGCCTGGGCAACCACCATGGGATCTGCTGCACCGAGAGTGACAGGGGACAGGGATGGGGAGAGGCTGAGGGACAGGGATGGGGAGAGATTCAGGGACAGGGATGGGGAGAGGTTCAGGGACAGAGATGGGGAGGCTGAGGGACAGGGATGGGGAGGCTGAGGGACAGGGATGGGGAGAGATTCAGGGACAGGGATGGGGAGGCTGAGGGACAGGGATGTCCACCAAGCCCCCAGGACCTGACACAGCACTCACCGCTGCCGAGGTGACCGAGGACTTGCTGAAGAGTCGCTCGGCCTCCTTGAACTTGCGGTTCCTCCGATCGTTTTTGCTGTTGGAGTTCCTGAAAGAGAGAGAAAGAAGATTGCAGGGCGGGCAGGGGATGGGGACAGGGCAGGGGATGAGATTGGGGATGGGGCAGGGGATGGGGCAGAGATTAGGGATGGGGGATGGGGCAGGGGATGGGGACGGGGGATGAGATTGGGGATGGGGCAGGGGATGAGATTGGGGACGGGGCAGGGGATGGGGCAGGGGATGGGACAGGGGAAGGGGATGGGGCAGGGATTGGGGAAGGGATTGGGGCTGGGATTGGGGCTGGGATTGGGGCTGGGATTGGGGTAGGAGTGGGCGGGACTCACTTCTGGTTGGTGAGGTAGCGGTCCCAGCCGCGGATGATGTTCCCGTACATCTGGGTGTCCTCCAGGTAGCTGCCCTCGAAGGCGTAGATCTGCCGCTCCAGGTTGGCCAAAGTCTCCTGCGGGCACAGCGCATGGAGCAGCCCGGCCCGGCCCCGCGCCCTCCCCAAGGCCCCGGCCCCTCCGCCCGCCCGGACCCAACCGCGGTCCCGCTCCCGGTTCCGCTCCCGGTTCCGCTCACCGCCAGCTCCTGTTTGCGTTTCACCAGCTCGGCGAGCTCCCGGCGGGTGTCGGGGATTTGCGGGGGGCCTCCCGCCTTGGCGTGCAGGGCGGCCATGGCGCCGGGGCCTGCGCGGGGCCTGCGCGGCGGGCGGAGCCGGGACCGCGGCTGCGCTGCCGGGAGGGGGCAGCGCCGGGACCGGGACCGCCCATCCCGAACCGCCCATCCCGGAACCACCGATCCCGAACCGCCCGCCCTGCCCGCTTCCCCTCCCGCCGCACCGGCAGCAGACCCCGCGGGCTCGGTTCGGCGCTGCGGGGCGGTTCCCGTCTCCCTCGGCATTTCCCCGGTACCAGCAGGGACACCGGACCGGACCGGACCCGCCAGGCTGCTGCGGGGCCTCTCCCGCTCCTCTGCCTCCGGCCCCAGCAGTGCAGCCCCGCACACCCCCCCCGAGCGCTCCGGTTCTGTACATTTTTATCTTTTAACTTATTCCGTGTCCTTGTAGTGAAACGAACCCTGAAAGTTCATCCATTTAGAGGAACGTAAAGGGAAAAAAAAAAAAAAAAAAAAAGAACAATAGAAAAAAATAACTAAAAGGAATTAGGGCTAAATTTACAAATTCTTTATTTAAAAACCCCTAGAGTATATATAAAGGAGAACCTCCCAGCCAAAACTTATTCTGCCTCTCTGAAAACCTCCAGCTGTGCCCTGTATTCACATTGTAGATGTTCTGTCCCATGTACACAACACCCAACACCTGGACACAGGGTGTATGTGCACGGCTTGTGACCACGGGACAAACATCCCCAGTTAGAAAACAGGGTGGAAAATACACATTTCTTACACCAGAAAACAAACAATGGGGAGAAAACACCAAAAAATACACAAGATGAGAGTACTTTCAGCGAGGGGAAGTGTTTTTTCTCTTGCTAAAGCATTGTTTTCTTTTATAGGGGAAAGACTATTTTAAAGAAAAGACTTGTTTTAACTTTTTATAAAAAACCCCAACAACTTAAATAGTGCAAAGTCTGGTTAAAACATGTCAAGACATAAAAAGTATTCGGGTAATACAAACAAAACCAAGCAGGAGTTATTCAGTAAACAGGGCTGGGAACAGGAGACTCAGCAGTTCCATCACAGCATTGTCACCTCAAACCCCAGGAAGAGTTTTTTACTTCCATTTCAAATTACTTTTAATTTTCAGATAGTGTGTTCCAGCAAAATGCTGGTCCCTGGAAGTCAGCACAAGGCAAAGAACCTTCCCAAACCATCATGGTACCAAGGGGTCAAACCTCCAGCTCAGAATTCCCACCACACAAAGGAATGTGAAACCTTGCCAAACCAGACGTTACCAAATGCATCAGGTTACTTTCTGACTAGTTTTTCAGTTACATTTTCAAAGAGCCATGACAAAACAGTTAATAAAAATAATTTTAGATATGCCAGTCTTCCAATACCGAGAAGTTCTATCATCTGAGCTTTCACATCCTTTACTTGTTGGGGGAAAAAAGTGTGTGTCAAGGAAAAAGCTGCATTTCCTGATACATATCAAAGATGAATAATCCACAAAGTACCCCAACATAAACTATGAGAACAGATCAGCAACAGAAAAAGGACTTTAAGGCAGTAAGAGGCATCAGTGCTGTGATGCTCCCATGTTTACACCCCAACTCACGGTCAACTGCAAGGAATTTCTCTCCTCCCCCTCCCTCCCTCCCTCCTCAATTTCCTCCTCATCCGTTAACTGTCAGACTCTTCCTCCTTCTCCTCATCATCGTCATCGTCCTTTGTGTTGGCCTCAGATTTATCTGAGGATTCGTGGAGAAGGACATACTCCCTGCTGCTGAACCCAAACTTCAGCACATCCTTCTCCTTCAGTTCGTAGTAGCGCTGGGGCTCGATGCGCTGGTTGTTGAGGAAGGTTCCATTCCCAGAGCCCAGGTCGATGATGTAGGGTCTCACCCTGCGGCCAACCGTCCCGTCTGCACGCGTGTACTCCACCAGCCTGCAGGAACAACCACCACCCCTTCAACCACAGCAGAGGGAGACACAAAACCCACCCCACAGGGACCCAGCAGCTGCACTCAGGGCCCATCCGCCAGCAAGGAGAAACAGCGTCAGCCTGACATCCCCTCCCCAGGATGGAATACAGACATTCCTGCAGCAGAACAGGCGGCTGCTCCCCAAAAAAGCACTTTCCTCTCCATCAGCAGCAAGCCCCACTGCCCCAGGGAATCAGTGGAAAACCAGCTGAGTGACACCTCTGCCCAAAACACTTCTCCTGCCGGTTACACCTGCTGGTTCATCCCCTCTCAGACACACAAGGTTCTGTGCTGGGCCCTGCTGGGTGATCTGCCTTCCTGAACTGCTGCATATCATAGAATCATAGAATTGTCTGGGTTGGAAGGGACCTCAGAGATCATCATGTCCAACCCTTGACCCACTGCTGCAGTTCCCAGCCCATGGCACTGAGTGCCACCTCCAGGCTCTTTTTAAATATCTCCAGGGACAGAGAATCCACCACTTCACTGGAAAGTCCATTCCAATGGCTGATCACCCTCTCCGTGAAGAAATTCTTTCTAATATTCAACCTAAACTTCCCCTGGCACAACTTAAGTCCATGTCCTCTTGTCTTGTTGAAAGTTGCCTGGGAAAAGAGCCCAACCCCCCCCTGGCTCCAGCCTCCTTTCAGGGAGTTGTAGAGAGTGATGAGGTCTCCCCTGAGCCTCCTCTTCTCCAGGCTGAACACCCCCAGCTCCCTCAGCCTCTCCTCACAGGACTTGTGCTGGATCCCTTCCCCAGCCTGGTTGCCCTCCTTTGGACCTGCTCCAGGACCTCAATCTCCTTCCTGAACTGAGGGGCCCAGAACTGGACACAGGACTCGAGCTGTGGCCTCACCAGGGCTGAGTACAGGGGCAGAAATTACTGCTGGGACAACAGCAGACAAACATAAACTTCACTTCTCTCTCTCTAACACGCTGAAAACAAACTCACACCTCCACCTGTCTGTACCCGGGGGTGGTGTTTTTTTCAGTTTATTTCTCCCGGAGCTGTGGAGCCCAGCAGGCACTCACCGGTACTGGAAGACAGCGTGCTGCTTGGAGCAGGAGGGGTGATCGATGGGGATGTCAGCGATGCGGCGGTGCCGTCCCAGCAGGTAAGCACTCTGCCTGTGGATGTACATCACCGGCAGGAACTCGTCGTTCTTGAAGGGGTAGAGGCGCCAGCGTTTCTTGGGGATCCGCGCCTCGGGGGGCTCGCTGTACTTAATCACAACACCCCGGAAGGTGTTGGTGTCCTCCAGCAAGGCGCCTGAGAGTTCAAAGCTGGGCTTCTCTTTGTTGGCAGCAGCTTTTTCTTTAGGTTTGGTATCGGCTTGGCTGAGTTCTGGGTTCTGCTCGGCGCCACCGCTCTCGGCGTTCTGGCGATGCTCTCGTCTTCTCTCGTTGTAAAACTCCCTCTCTGCTTGCTGCTCACGGAGGTTCTGAGCATCCCTCTCTCGCTCGTGGCCTCGAGCTCCAGCCCTTTCATTGGGATTCTTCCTCCTGTCCGAGTGGTCTCTGTGTCTGTCTCTGTCACCACTTCTCTCTCTCCTGTGCTCTTGTTCTGATGGATGTCTCTGCTTTCGCTCCTCATTTCCTCTACGACAATGATCCTCTCGTTCCTGGAACAAGGAACAACTTTTAGTGACGTGTGGAGAACGTGACCCAACCAGCAAGAAACCTGCCACAGCTTTTAAGAAAAACCCAACAGACAAAAAAAGCGCGGAGGCGTTGCGTGCAGGCCGTGAGAGAAACTTTTTGCATCCCTACAATTTGCAGCGATTACAGCAACACCAAGAACCTACCCTGGGCACCGGACATTCCCGGGGACAGCCCGGTGAATCCAGGGTCACACCCGGGTGTGACAAAGCCCAGGGAAGGGGGTCGGGGGGGACACAACACGGGCCCTTTCAGCACCCAGGTCCCCTTTTCCTAGCGGGGCTGCGGTGTCCGCCGGTGAGGAGCCGTCTCCCGGTAACCCCTCGGCGGGCGGGCCCGGTCCCGTTTACCTGCTTCACCTTCACCCCGGTGTGGTGCGGGCTGCGGCTCCTCCGGCCCCGCGGGGAGCGGCTCCTCCGCCCGGCTTTACTCTTCCTCTTGGGCGATCTTGAAAAAAAAAAGAAGGGAAAAAGAGAAGAAAAAAAGAGAGGATGAGCGGCGGGGCCCGGTCGGGCGGTGCAGCGCGGGTCGGCGGCCGCCCTTACCGACTGCTCCGGCCGCGGCTTCCCGGGCCCCGCCGCTCCTCGGCCGGCGGTGATTGACTGCCCCGAGCCGAACGCGACGCGGAGCGCCGGGGGCTGCCCCGCTCGGCCTTCACCGCCGCTTCCCGTCGCCGCCTCCGCCGCTCCCCCCCCGCCTCCATGGCGCCGCCGCCACGGGAAGTGCCCGAACGACGCTTCCGTCCCGGGCCACCCCTTCCCCCCCCCCCGAACACACACACACCCGGAAGCGCTTCCGCCGGACCGGGAAGCCGCCACGGTCGCCATAGCAACCAAAGACGCGGCCGCCATGATCCCGCCGGCCGACACGCTGCTGCGGTACAACCCGCCGCTGCTCGTCAGCCGCCGCCCGGAGGAGGCTCCCCCTGGGGTGAGCCCGGGGAGGGGGGGAACGGGACGAAGAGGGGGTGGAAGGGGGGGGTCTGGGGTCCCCGGGCCGCTCCCCACCGAACCCGCTCTGCTCGCTCCGCAGGCCCGCCCGCTGAAGGACACCCCGCCGACCCAGCCCCAGGAGCTGCTCAACGCCATCCTGCCGCCGCGGTGAGCGGAGCCGGACCCCCCCCCCCTCCCCGGTGCCGGGCAGCTCCCGGTTCGGCTCGTCCGGTAACCCCGGTGCTTGTCGTGGCAGGGAGTGGGAGGAAGAGAACTTGCGGTGGGTGCAGGAGGTGTCGAGCGTGCCCAGCACCCGGCAGGATGTGGTGCATCTACAGGAGGAGCTGGACCTGAGGCTGCAGCGGCGGCAGGCACGGGAGACCGGGCTCTGCCCGGTGCGCCGGGAGCTGTACACACAGTGCTTCGGTCAGTGCCAACACACGGCCCTTCCCTGGTCCCTCGCCTCCTCCTTCCCCCGGCCCATGGCACCCACAGGCCCGGGGAGCAGCCCAAGGGACCCAAACACCTGCCGGAGCCACCAGGTCCAACCCCTGGTACCGGTGACCCCGACACCCAGCATTGTGTGGTGCCCACCCTCCGAAGACAAACCATGTTATAAAAATGACCGAGACCCAATATTCTCTTTAGTAGCTCAATTTAATTAATAAATTGCAGTAAGCAAAGCAGCGCTGGGTGCAGGGGACAGAATTTTTATCCCTAAAGCACACCGGGCAAAGCTCTGGCATTACCTGATATTGAGTACAAATCTATACATATTCATTTCATTATAATATTCATAATAGGTGGAGTCTTCTTTTGGGGGAGATGTATCGGGGTCTTCAAGGGGTCTTTGGAGGAAGTAAGAAGTCTTCATCAGGCTTGAACTTTTACTTTTCTTGGTTCTGCTGACTCCTCTGCTGACTCCATTGTGTTGTTGTAAGATGACATCAGACTTTAACCATCACCATTGTCTCTTATCTGTTTGTAGTAATATCTTTGTGGGTTTTCTTTTGCGTAGTTGTTTGCATTCCCTTTGGTGTCTAGTTAGCCTTTAGCTAACAGGAATTAGTAGTATTAGGGGCTTGCTCTATTTCATTACAGAAGTTTGTACTTTATGCTACCTTTAATTTAATTCTTTTCATGAAATTTACTTGGTTGGAAATACAAATTCATCAATATACATTACAAACCATAAAGACACAAGTACACATAGAGAATAGGAGATGCAAAGAAGCTTCAGATTCCCTTAGTTGTACCACACCTCAACAATTAATCGTCACCTGAAGCACCACGTAACTGCTGGGCACTCATCCACACTCTGGTGGCATGGGGCTGGCTTCCCAGGTGGAGGGGATGGCACCTGGTGGCACCTCATGGGGGCTCCTGGTGACTGCAAAAGATCATTCCAGATATTTAGGTGTTTGCTGTTACATCTTGTTGATGTGTTGAGTGGTGTTGAGTGGATCAACACCACTGTTGTCACCAGCTTCCGTACCACCACTCCACTTCTATTTGCTCACGCTTGATAGGACAGGCCTAAAGTAACAAAAAATTATAAATATGACTAAATAATATGACTAAATATGATTAAATATATAAGTAAATCCATGTTGCAGCAAATGGGTAAGACACAAACAGCTCTGGACCAGACCGATGTTGCAGCAGCTGCTCTCATGAGGTTTCTGTACCCTCCTTTCACAGATGAACTGATCCGTGAGGTTACAATTAACTGTGCTGAGCGAGGACTGCTGCTGCTCCGGGTCAGGGATGAAATCCAGCTGACAATTGCAGCTTACCAGACCCTGTATGAAAGCAGCATCGCGTTCGGCATGCGGAAGGCGCTGCAAGCTGAGCAAGGCAAATCTGACTTGGAAAAAAGGGTAAGTTGGGCTGTTAACAGCCTAGCGTAGCTTTCAGCCCTTGAGACAGAATAAGGATAAAACTTTATGTGGGATCAGTTATCTCTTATTGCCACTGGATGGCAGTGGAAGTCATTAAAATACACAAGCACTTGATGGTGCTTCAGAAATTATGTGCTGCTCTAGCTGGAACACTTAATGACTTTGTCCCATCTTAACTGGAAATTGATTATTAACAAACCAAACTTGAGAGATCTGAATTCCTTCCAAGATTGCAGAGCTAGAAGAGGAAAAGCAGGAGCTGGAGAGACAAGTGAGTGAAGAGAAAGCTAAATGTGAGAATATTGAAAAACGTGAAAATGAGAGACGACAGGTAGAGGAGAAGAAACATGATGAAGAGATTCAGTTCCTGAGACAAATGAATCATCAGCTGAAGGTTAGTACAAAAAAAAAAAAACCAAAAAGTTATAAAAATTATTTCAAATAGTGGTGGTAAATCTCATTTTGTAGTTACAAAGATATAAAAGTACCTTTCTCCTAGTGAAGGCAATTCAAGATGTTTTGTTCCTTTGCTGTCAGCCAGCAGAAGTTGTCTCCCTAGTCACAAGACACACTATTTACCCTTGTGTCACTAATTAAGAACAATTGTGAACTACTGCAAAAGGGACTGCATAATTAGGGGAGGAATTTTGTGCATGCTGCTTTAGTGAAAACAGAGCTCCTGCTCATTACTTTGATTTTGGAAGGAAAAAAAAAAACAAACCAAACCATAACACCAAACACTTCTGAGCAAATAAAAAAACGTTACCATAAACACCAAATGTGTCTGCCTACAGCAAAAAACATTTCCTTTACACTGAGTTGCTCTCCTTATCTTCCCTGATGCTAGAGTTTCTGCTTTCTAAACCATTTATTTCTTTCAGGCCATCTTGAAATGTTTTAGGGCACAAAATGGAGTAACTGTCAGAGTAAATGTGTGTTGCCACTGAATCCATGTTTCTTCTGTAAAGTAGACCATTCAAACAGCTGTGCACACATTACAGATGCAGTTTATTTTGACAGCAGCTCTAGGAAGAGGCTGAGAGTGCTGGAAGCTCTGTGCACTACAAGCTCTCTGATCAATCTGCTAATTGGGCATCAAGCTGTCTCAGTAACTGAAAAACTTGCTGTTCCCAGCTATTCTTGTCCCAGAGTCAGAGTTTGTGTTCCAAATGTTAAAGAGCCAAATATTTAATTTTACTAACATAGTCCAGCCTGAAATCAGAGAATTCAGACCACTGTTTCAACAGCTTTTATTTAATTTCCTCTTCAGTGCTTTACATTACAAGTCTTTCATTGTATGGAGCCAAGGCCAGCTCTTCTCAGAATCCAACAACTGTGTAAGCCAAGAATGAAAAGATAATTTATAAAACATGTAGTAAGGAATGGGATAGCTAGGGAAAATAGCTCCAGCTCTGGAAGTATTGCAGCATCTCTCTGGTCTTTGCTTTGATTATCTAGCAGACAATTTTCACTTTGCAGCAATGCGGGCTTATTTCTTAGCTTGAATCTAATTTGACTTACTCATTTGTTTTTCAGGATCAACTTGAAAGCATCACTGCACAAAATAAGTAGATTTTTTTTGTTGGCCTCCAGACGGTGCTCAGAAGAGCTGTCAGAGCAAGAAGCAATTAGTGACAAAGATTTGTCTACATAAAACAATCTTGAATTTTCACTTACCAGTAACTAAAGGCAGTGTAATTGTATTATTTCTGTCCTGTTCTCTTGGAAGAGCTGAAAATCAACAGCTTCATTAATTTCTGCATGCTTTTTCAATGCATTCAGCTCCTTGAATAGTGAACCTGTCTGGGACTTGCCTCTTGACAACCTGCTAGATGACCTTCAAAGCAATAAACTAATAAACATTTTTATATGGAAGCATCTCTGTAACTAATACTACTACTTTGAAAATGTTGTAGAAAATTCAAACAATGTATTAAGGAGCAAACTGCAGATAATTCATGGACAGGTGTTTGGGGGGATACTTCCTTGAGTAAGTGAAAAGTGGTCTAAGTGTACCTCAAAATCCCTGGTCAGAACCTGTAGCAGTAACTGACATGAGTGACAGTGGTTATTGCTCATGGAACAAAAGGTACAATACCATCCCAAGCACTTGTCTGTGGGAGCAAATGAAATCTTGACTCGAGGGACATGTGGCAGTGATGGGTTAGAGATAGCAAGCAGACATGGGGAAATCAATTCACTGTAGTCCTATGAAAATCTCCAGCTGGTTTCCAGAAAAAAAAAACCCAACCCAACTGCCAATGCCAAGTAACACTTCAGGATATGCTTTGCCAGTGCAGTGTTTAAGGGCCTTAGATGGGGATGTGGAAATACCATCATCTCCAGTTGCATAAAGAACTTTCAGATGATGCAAAAACAAAGAGTGAGATGCTACTCCTGGGAACAACACAGACCAGTCAAAATAGCCTTTGAATGGGAACTGCAAGTTTTATATTAAAAAAGCCACTGCATACTAGAGCTGTCTTATGTAAAATTTAATAGAATAAAAACTTATTGCTTATGTTTGTATCTTTTATGCTTTGATCTTTGTCCCTCCAAGCCAGTTTTTTTCTTGTTCTTATTCTTATTTTTCACGTTGTGAGTTTCATAATACCGGACTCCAACTTTCTTGGAGCGCTGCTGCCTCTCTGCTCGTCTTCTCTGCAAAGACACACAAAGCACATTAGCAAATCCACAGTATCCATAGCCTGGATTTGTTTGCATTCTTTCAAATGTCCTTCACTTGGCATTCCACATCTTTAGTAAAATAAATAGTTTCAAACAAAATATTAGTGATGGGAATGTATGGACATTGTTATGGAATTGTGCTAACCCCATCTTCACTTCCCTCTGCCCCAGTGACAGTCCCTGGGCTCTCTTCTTCCCACTAGTGCCCAGGACCAAAGCTCTGAAGTGATAGTGGGTGATCTGTATCTAAAAAAGCCATCTCTATTCATCTGCTCATTCATGACAAGAAGCCACACTTACTTCTTTGGATGTAAGTTTCTTGCCAAGCTGTTCACCCAAATGGTCATCATCATCTTCCTCTTCTGCTTTCCTTTTTCTTTTCTTCTCTGTACCGCCTGCAAACAAGAGACCACACCCTTGGGCATCTCCCTAAGCACCCATCTGTTTGCAGAACTTCAGACTATGGTCACCATTCCATCTACCTCAGCAAAGCATTCCTTTGGTCACGTTTTCATCGCTTCTACCAAAACAACATGCACGTTCCTACCAGAAAAATCACTCAGTCACCCCAAGTGCTGCTCTGGAGAAGCTGATTGCTTAAAGCCTCACACAAATCCAGGAAAATGTCAGTCTTGTCAGAATAGGGCTCTCCCACATGATTTGGCTTTTAATGGAAACTAAAGTCTCAGACTCTGGAAGGCACCACAGTAAAAGCAATATCCTGTGCTTTTATAATGGCACAAACCCCTTTTACTCTCACTGTGCAGCACTGCACCACACAGAGAGGAAGCTGCTCAGGCTGAAATCTGCCCAAAGCACCAATCTTTTGGAAATAGAACATTTGTCTTCACTTTTACTGGCTAGTGGAGGGACATATCTCACTCTGAAGATAGGTGCTGTACACAGAGGCTGCAGCAAGGCCACCAAGCAGCCCTCACATTAGCCATGGAAAGATTTAAGTAACTTTAGGGGAAAAAAAACCCAAAAAACTTTCAACCAGGAGCTAATGAATGCTTCTAACCCTAACTGCCTCTGTTCTCCAGCTTATAGAATTTCCAAACTTAGATTAAGAAAATCTACTAGTCTTGTTTTACCTTCATTATCAGTTTCTTTGGGTTCTTCAGACTTCTGCATGGATTTTGCAACTACTTTTTCAGTTAGCTGCTTAGGGATTCTACAAAAGATAAAATAGGAAAAGAATGTCATAACCTAAACCCAACAGATTTCTCATTGGGAAGTGAACAGGCAGCTTTCAAAAATGGTAGAACATTTTAAACCATGATGGCAAACAGGACTTCTTGGAATAATCTTTCAAAAAAAACTGTTGCTTAGCCAAGGTTCAGATATTTATGGCTGAACTAGGAGACCTGTGGCAACTTGTGTGTGGCACAAGTCAAGCAAGTCATGAATGAAGTGACACTACAGCAGAACCACATTAACCTTTCCCCCCTGCCAAGTATCCGGCTCACTGAACAGACCCAGGTACCTTATTGCTGAGAATCTCTTGGCTTTGGCTTTATCCAGAAATTTCTTGTATTTTGCAATCTTTTCCTCCAAAGCCTTAAGAACTGCCTTAGAGCTTTCCTTGGCACCTGGTGCTGCCACTTGCGACTCCTCCTCCACTGCATCTTCTTGTTGCCTGCATTCCTCTCCCTCCTCTTCCTGCTCCTCCTCTCCAGAGGAATCGTTGTCTGTCTCAAAGCCTGGCACATCCACAGGAACCAGATCTTCTTCTGAGAACTCAGGTGCCACATTAATCCTCCCAAAGTTCTGGCGAACATGCGACATGAGTTGCTTAAATTCAGTGTTTGTATTATTCTCCTCTCCTGCTGGCTCCCCACTTGCTGCTACTGACTCACAGATTTTCTCCTCATTCTCATCTTGGCTTGATGTCACAGGTACTTCAGACACCGGAGGCTACAAAAAGAGTGTAAGAGAGATATTATCCACAAAGTCCGTCCCACCATCTCTGAGAGTAATTTCCATTTTATCTCTTAAAATTAACAGTGAATATCAGTAGGAAATGTGAAGAATAAGTCAGAAGAGGAGGCACAGGCATCATACCTTACCTGGGGACATGGCTCTGCATTTGGTGGCTTCACAAAGAATGGAATTCTGCCTCTCTGCCAGTCATTGAGAACCATCTTGCTCACAGTCTGTGTATCAGGCTCACCACCCTGAAAGAACCCAGTAATAGCTCATATCCATGTCTGCAGGGCACACCACCTTCCTCCTACTACTTGTAAGCAACAGAAACATTCCTATTTCCCATGTTCAGTAAGAGCCACATGCTCTTCCAGCCTAGAAATGCAGAAAGTGGTCACACCTTCAGCAGTTTCCCAGTCCTAGCAGCAAGTTTCTCAAGGAAGTCTTCTGTATCATTCCAGGCATCAATCTTGTATGTCTTCCTGATATACTCTGGTTTGGCTCTTTCCAGGACAGCACCAATATGATCCTCAGGGCTCTTAATCTTTTCAACTTGAACCTGAAAACAAACAGTAGAACATCAACCCTTTGGAAAGCGTGCATTCCTTTCTTGGAGCCCATCACCCTGACAACAGCCAAGGTTCTCCAGCATGTAGTGCAGATACATTACCACTCCCTTCAGCACAATGTCTGTTTCTGTGTCTCCAGATGGATAAACAACACCCGGGCAGTCGATGAGAAAAATCCTTCGCATCAGGGTGATGTACTGCCACACCTGCAAGACACCCACAGCCCCACGTCACCTCCTGACACACAGCACCTCCTCTGCTTTTAAATGCATGGTTCCACACACAGGAATCACCTCAGGAACTTGGTATTAACACTCAGGAGCAGAATACAACTTTTTAGACTTGCAGGAGCACTTTGCTCCTTCTGTACCCACAAACACCGTCCCTACAGCCTCACACCAAATTGCTGATGTGCAGGTGAGGAAACTACAACCAGGACAAACTACAGTCCAAATTACACCAGTAATGTCGGGATCTCCTCCTACCTTTGTTTCACCTGCAATAGGTGCCACGTTGCAGACCTTCTTAGACCGTAAAGTATTGATGACTGAGCTTTTGCCAACATTGGGGTAGCCAATGAAACCCACGCTGATCTGTTTCTTGTCAGAATGTAACTGTTAAGAGACAGCACATTGTTTGAACACCCCAGAGAAAGACAGAATTTTGGCTCCTTTCTATCAGGAGAAAGGTAGAAGGGTACAAACAACTTGCCACCCAAGAACTCAAAGCATTGAAGGAAATATTTGCTACTCCAAAGCAAGATGTGAACCTCTGGCATTCCTGGCTGCTCTCACATCACTTGTGAAGGCCCCATTTAGAAATCATTTAAGTTGAGAACCCAAGCAACTACAAAGAAGTGCCAATGGGATACAAAAAACTCTACAAAAAACCCTGGCCAGAGGCTGATGGTCAAACCCGCTCTTTCTGGATCTCCTCAGCCTGACATATCTAAGAGAGTATTTTTCCATTTTCCCTACAAAAAAGGGAGCTTTATTGCTGGAGTTATTTGCTGACAACAGCCACAGGGAACTGTACTGAACCCCAAATGCTGACAAAATCAAGACTCCACATTGATCATCCCCAACCCCCAAACACCACCACAAATGGCCTGAATTGTTCTGTACCTTTCCAAACTGCCTTAAGAGCTGTATGAAAGCACCTTTGCCAAAAGGGTTTGTGAGGCTGGCATGGAAAGCAAGTGTTGGATACTCCTGAGAGAGGACAGCAACCCAGCGCTTCTGAAGAGGAAAACATGACAGGGTTAGGGAATCCTGAGCCACAGAGGTGGGGAAACCAGCTGCTTGTGAGCACAAGGACACAGCATCTTCACTCGGGTCACAAACGCAACTGCCTCCAAAAATTGCTATGGAAGAACCTTTGAAGCATTTCACTAACCCAACAGCTAAAAGCAACGAGTATTGTTTTTATAAAAGACAAACAATTTCCCAAAAACGCCTTCACTGCTAGCTACAGCTAATTAGTTTAGCAATATAAAGCAAACCAGCTGTGGTGGACACGGATCTTAAGCGGACTAACATTTAGCACACCCTAGAGACATCAGCTGAACTGTTAAATCCAGACAGAGGAAGTAGAGAATTTGTGGCTGGCGAGTGTTGCTCAACTCGGGCAATCTTGGAGAGATTTACGTTGTAATTGTTACTTTTATAGCAGGCAAGCAGAGAGCTCCCAGTTACATTACGCCCTTTGAGGCCAGCAAGAGAAATCAAGTAAAGGCTACAAAAGGAACAAAGAAAACCTAAGAAATACCAGGCAGGGCTGTGCTCACCGTAGCCCAGGTAGGAACAAGATCACATTTGTTCAGGACAAAAATGAGATGTTTCCAGTGCTTCTCCTTTTTCAGGTAAGATTCCACATGAGGGGAGCGAGTCCCCATGGGATCCCTGGCGTCAAGAACTTGCACAACAACATCTGAGGAGTCTATCACCTGAAAAAACAAGACAGAAAGAAAAGATTTTACACAAAGCAAGACATCTATAGCTCCAAAATGAAAACTGCTGATTTGCTAAGCTACATAACTTAAAAACCTTGTATCTTTCATGAACAACTGTTGCCTCTCCAGACCAGTGAAGCTCAGACCAACACCCCCTGACCCTCCCCTCTCTCTTCCCCCAAATCCCCTCCACTCTCAGGCTGAGGACAGCTGAAGAGCTGATACCTGTTCCTAGGCACCAGGAAGATGCTTGTAGCACTTGGGAAAGAAAATACTGCCCCCAAAAAGGAAAATAATTGCTTCAGCAGACAAAAATAATGTCCACCATCCATTCTGCAGCAATTCAATTCTGCTATTTCATAAGGGATCAGGATATAAAGCATGTTTACTGGATCAATATGAAACACACAACCAAGCAGGAACCTGCTGTTAGTCCACTAGGCATCTACAGCAGGGAGCTGTCATTTATGACTTACTTCAAGCCAAGTGAATTTGTTTCACAGCTATTTCCTGCATTTTTGGCAGTGTCCTACTGAAATCTGTTTTGCTCTATGGTTCCCAGTGCTTTTAGATCTAAATGGGAAGGTTTTAAGCCACACTTGGAAATTTAGAGCAAAAAGTCAAGCAATTTCACACCTAACAGTCCCCAAGAGCACACAAACTGCTCTTACAGCCCTAATTCATTCTCAGTCTCTGTCCCTCTAGCAGTCAAGGTCAGAGCCCTCCAAAGATGATGCTGTCAACATGCCAGATGGTTTTAGCCTCAAGAAACTCAGAGGCCTCCAACAGTTTTATTTGTGGTGAAGCCCCAGGAATCTAGGAGGAGCTGATACCCTCTTTCTGCCAAGCCCTCTCTGCATCATATACTTTGAGGATGCTTATTCCAGTGGGACAAGAGCTCAGGAATCCAGCTCAGTCAGGCAGAGATTTGGAAATCAATCTCTGCTCTCCTCTACAGCTGGTTTCTCCTGTGCCCATCCATCTGCTATGTCTATACCAGGAAAAGGCTGTGTGCCTTCAGGTCAACCAGCTCCACCAGGCTGCCAGGACAGCAGGCAAGGGAATGACAAACTCTGGACATCTCTGCATGAAGAAAGTAATTTCCTTAACCTTTCTGAGAAACTTTACAGCATATTCAATTGCATCAAAATTTCCCTAACAAGCAACACATGGTTTTTGGAGCTTTTCTGATTAGTGCTGTATAGGATTCCCAGTGCTGTGCTGAAGCAATGGGCTTTGTCATGGCCAACAGACATGACTGCTGCAAATCAAAAGCACTGCTTACCTTGTAGAGCTCACCCCAGATCCTCCTGGACTGTCCTTTCTTATATATATCCTCCTGTGCTTCATCCCTGGAAGTGGATTACCAGAGACATCAGCAACCACAAGAGGGTCACAGTGCTGTGTCCTCTAAAGCCACGAAGCCATTTACAGGCAACAAAGAGGCCCAAGTGACAGACAGGATTCAGCCCCCTCCCCACCCTCCACCTTCTGTCAACCCATTTGCAAAAAACCCCACAGACACACTCCCTTGCAGAGACTCCCATCTGCCTGAAGTTTCTGAGCAGGCAGATTCCCTTCTGCCCATTTGAGAAACAAAGCAAAATGCAAACCAGGAACAACCTCCCCTTTCTCTCACCTGACCCCAGTGTCCTCTGTCACCAGGTCTCGGTCCTTGCCCTGGTCATAAGCTCCTGAGGAGGCCTCAGCATTTTCCACCAGAGCCTGCACATCACTGGCAGAAAGATTGGGTCTTTTCCTCTGTGATTTGGGGCCAAACGTTGTTTCAAATGTTTCCGTGTCAAGAATGTGGACTCTGGAGGTCTGAGGAAAAAGAGGTTGGTAAAACACTCTCGTTTTTTCCACTCTGGTGACACGCAGAACTACGAGACCTTGGATCAGCACAACCCTGAGGGACTGGGGCACTTCCCTCACCATGCCTGAGTTCCCCAGCTTCATCTTTGAGAAACATGAGTGGATATTTAATAAGCACCAAAGTACACTGCACTTGCCAAAGAACTCTGCTTCAGTTCTTTCACCATAGGTGATGTCAAATGTAATTAAAGCTACAATGATGAAAATTCAGCTGCTATCTTTGATCATTTCTTATTTTTCTAACAAGTGCATAAATCTCGCCAAATTCACAGAGTTCTGTCAGGGATAATTACGATCAAAACTGTAGGTTTTTTAAGCCTGTAATGAATGCCAACTTTTCCTGGAATGGCAAACAACTGCTGAAAAGAAACAATTTGTTTTTGCAGCAGACATTTTAGTTTCTTGTAACTTTTTCCTTAATTTAAGCTACATTTTTATGACATGAACCTGGAAAGTTTCCATATGAAGAAATTGCTAGCGAGAGGCCAAAACAATAGTTCAGATGTCATGAAGGAAAAAATGTTAATAAGTAAAACTTGATGTACTGGAAATGAAGGCTGCACGCACAACAACTTCCGATTCAAGGCAAAAAAGCACAGATTTGGGTTCACATTCATCACACAGAGTGTCTGCAGAGTCCCCAGAGAAGGTCCCTCTGTCACACAAGCTATCAGAAGGTGGCAAGTGGTCACCCCCAGCTGGCACGCAGACCCTGAGGGGTTTGAGGGTTGAGTTTCCTATTAGGAAATGGGAATTTCAAATAAATAAGAACTCTGCTAACGAGGGCACAGCCATTCCACACCCACAACCCCCACTCCAGAACAGCACAGTTTAGGGGGGGGAGAAGGGACTGGGGGTTCTCCCACCCACCCCCCCAGGAGGGCACTGACGTGGGGTTTGATCCGATCGTGGAAGAGGGACATGGGCAACTTCCTCTGCTTCATCACCACCCGGTAGGGATCCTTCATCACCGTTTCCATTTCTTCTTGGAATTTCTGCAGGGATGATTGCTTGATCACCCGGGTATTGCCTGCGTGTCAAAAGCAAGTGCTGCAGCTGAGCATTCCTCACCTGACCTGCTCCAGAGAGTCTGGGAGCAGATACAGCACCAGAGCTACAGCTGGGATAAAATTTCAGGGATGAAAAGCAGAGTTTTCATAGAATCATAGAATTGTCTGGGTTGGAAGGGACCTCAGAGATCATCATGTCCAACCCTTGACCCACTGCTGCAGTTCCCAGCCCATGGCACTGAGTGCCACCTCCAGGCTCTTTTTAAATATCTCCAGGGACGGAGAATCCACCACTTCCCTGGGCAGCCCATTCCAATGTCTGATCACCCTCTCCGTGAAGAAATTCTTTCTAATATCCAACCTAAACTTCCCCTGGCACAACTTAAGTCCATGCCCTCTTGTCTTGTTGAAAGTTGCCTGGGAAAAGAGCCCAACCCCCCCCTGGCTCCAGCCTCCTTTCAGGGAGTTGTAGAGAGCGATGAGGTCTCCCCTGAGCCTCCTCTTCTCCAGGCTGAACACCCCCAGCTCCCTCAGCCTCTCCTCACAGGACTTGTGCTGGATCCCTTCCCCAGCCTGGTTGCCCTCCTTTGGACCTGCTCCAGGACCTCAATCTCCTTCCTGAACTGAGGGGCCCAGAACTGGACACAGGACTCGAGACAACTTTGGTCTGGTTTACTCCAGACAACCCCCAAGTGAGCACAAACCAGCCAATCCCTTTCTTCTCCTCCATTTTAAGAAGGCGTTAAAAGGCATCCCACACACATGGGCCAGAAAATGGGGCCACAAGGGCCAACTCCAGCAGCAGGCACAACCACCCCAAGCAGAGGGGCACCCAGAGGGTGTCCCCCCCCCAGCACTGGGGCCACACTTGACACAAGCACCCTCTGAGCACAACAGCATCCCCCAAAGTCGAAAAAAACCCCAAAACCAAACCTCACCAAACCACTTAATATTGGGTTCCACTCTTGCAACTGTCCCCGGTGCCACCGTGGATTGATACTGCAGCGGCTTTATCACTTTCCCGTGTTTGTTTCTGCGTGAAAAAAAAAACCGACAGCAGGGGAGTGCAGGAGGGCAGCCGGGACCCCCCCCCCCGGGCCCACCCGGTCCAGGAGGGGACCCCCCCGCAGCTGTAACCGCATTCCCGGGGCTGTGTCCAGCTCACCTCCGCTCCTTCTGCCGGTACATGTTGAGGCGGCGGATGGTGGCTCGGTCCCGCATGTTGTTTCCTCCCGCACCCCCGACGCGATCTGCGGAGACAAAACAAGGTCAGGGCAAGGCAGGGCATTCCCGGTTCGGTTCGGTTCGGTTCGGTTCGGTTCTCCCTCCCCTCCTTGTACCGGGGTTGGTGCTGGCGCGGGAGGGGTTGATGGTGCTGCGGCCTTTGTAACGCGGCTTCACCATGGCGACGGCGGGATGCGGGATGCGGGGTGCGGGGTGCGGGATGGGGGGAGAAGGACTCGGGGCTGCTCCGCGGGAAACGGGACCGGTGGAACCGGGAGGGCCGCACGGAGACGCGAGGGACCGGGCAGGAAACGACGGCAGAAGTTTTTCCGGGTGCTGGAGGTCAGAACATGACGTGTGTGCAGAGACTCAGCCCTCCGCCCGCGCAAGCGCACCGGGATGCCGCCCCCGGTCGCCATGGCAACGCGTGGGGTTATTTTATTTTATTTTATTTTATTTTATTTTATTTTATTTTATTTTATTTTATTTTATTTTATTTTATTTTATTTTATTTTATTTTATTTTATTTTTTATTTATTTTGTTTTATTTTATATTTAATTTTATTTATTTCATTTATTTTATTTTATTTTATTTTACTTTATTTTTTATTTATTTTGTTTTATTTTATATTTAATTTTATTTATTTCATTTATTTTATTTTATTTTTTATTTATTTTGTTTTATTTTATATTTAATTTTATTTATTTCATTTATTTTATTTTAATTTTTATTTATTTTGTTTTATTTTAAATTTAATTTTATTTATTTCATTTTTTAATTTTATTTTATTTTATTTTTATTTATTTATTTTGTTTTATTTTATTTTTATGTATTTATTTTGTTTTATTTTAAATTTAATTTTATTTATTTCATTTATTTTATTTTATTTTATTTTATTTTATTTTATTTTATTTTACTTTACTTTACTTTACTTTACTTTACTTCACTTCGTTTCGTTTCATTTCATTTCATTTCATTTCATTTCATTTCATTTCATTTCATTTCATTTCTTTTTTTCCCCCCCGGGCCCTTCCCTCTCCCCGGGGCCATTCCGCAGCCATCACCCCCCGCCCAGCCCCGCTCCCCGGGTTTCGGGGATCCTGCTGGGTGTGAGCAGAGTTGTTTGTGCGTTGTTTGAGCCCCCCCAGCATCCTGCGGTTCTGCCGAAGCCCCCCGAGACTGGAAGCCCCCGGTGTCCCCGGGCAGAGGGCTCTGGGCTGGATCCCTGCCCTACTGGCAAGGATTTTTCGAAATGAGAAATAAAAATATTGGTGGTTTTGTCTGCACGTAAACAACCGCACGGGCATTGCAGGGACTTCAGGCAAAATTACCTCCAAGAACTGAGCCTACAGGGTGTTCCTGCCAGATTTTAATAGAAACTGGAAAGATCCTCACCTACGGGGAATTAACAAAGCTCCACTGAAACGGTGTTAATTTACACCAGAGACTCAGCCGGGGCCAAACTCCTTGGCACGTTGAGGAATCCTTCCCCAAAGGAAGCTCTGGCCCAACCTTTCCAAACACTGAGCAGCGGAGTATTCACGGCTGGTTCAATTTCCTTCTGGTTCTGCTAATGCTCCTCTCAATCCAGAACAATAACAGAGCTGCTGAGACCTTTTTTTTAATGATTTTCAGGCATTTGCTCTTAGGTAGTGCCCAGGCCCTGCTGCACAGTCCTGTCCCGATGTGGCAGGGCTGGTGAGATGATCTATCAGATGGAACTCTTGACTTTTCAGTCTGTTTGGGTTCAGCCTAAGATTTATGGTTTTTTCTCTTGATAGAATTATCTGTGCCCTGGGCATTTGAAAAATACACATTGATGTGGGCATCAAAAATTAATTCCAAATTGTAGATAATTGTTTAAGCTATCACACTTGAGGCTCATCCAGAAGAGTTTTCCCAGGACAAACATGTTTTCTATTAGAGTTGATATCAATCTGTCAGAAGATCCTTTTGATTTGCAAATTTTTAGACTAAATAGTTGAGTAATACTCTGTTCTCCCCCACTCTTTCTTCCCTTTCCTTAAGAAAACACACTTTTTATTGTTAGCAAGATATCTTGGAGTGCATCCAGAAAATTGCTGTCTCTTTCTGTGGAATAATAGAAATAGCTTCAGACATGAAGGAACTCTTGTTGGTAAAGCCTTGGAGTCAACAGTTGGGTTCCCAGGCTGAGGGCTTTAACACGGGGGGCTCAGTACCCCCCTCCCCACTCTTGCTCAGGATGAGCCCTGACACCCAACCAGAGTGGGCCACAATCCTGTATTTTTATTTATTTTCTGTTAGAAGAGCAGATGATAACTGGTAACACAAGGGAATTGCATTCAGACTGGAATGGATCCATCCTTTTGGCTTGTTCTGCTCTCTCTTGTTTTTCCTGACCCAAATTGCACTGCTGGGGCTCACAGTCAGTGTTTAACTTGCAGCATCTCTGTAGCTGTGGTTGTTTTCTTGTGTCTCTGATAACATACGAGTCAGATATTTTGCTCTCCCGCACTGATTTTCTGTTGCTGTGTGACTGACAAACTTTGCTGCAGATGCATCCTCCCCTTTGAATATTTAATTTTTCCCTTAGAACCTTGTCCACTCTGCACAGCCCCTGGTGACAGCTGCCAGCCTGCCAGGTCCCCTGCACTGCCACAGATTTCCTGCCCATTGCTGGAATTAAATAATTTTGAATTTTCTGTGGCCTTTTCCTTGTCAAGCCCTAATGAATGTGGTTGTGTGATGCCATGGGGATGACTCACTGCCATAATTACATATGTTCTGAGGGGTTATTCCCCTTGTATTATTACAAACCAGGGATGTTTGGGGTTTGGCAGGGACTGCCTTCCTTGTATGATCTACAGATTTTGTCAATTAAATGAGGGGAAAATAGATTTCCAAGAGTTTAGAACAAGAGTGGACTTGTACTCGGAGCACATTTTCAGTGGGGCATTGAGCTGCTTTGTTTTATTTAACAGGACAAAGGCAACATTGAGGTGGCTGAAGAGGTGAGGGGCAGACAAGGTTCTAACCATGCTGTTTCACTTGGGCTGTAAATAAAAATCTGTTATCTACCTGGGTGCCTCTCTCTTTCCCACTAAGATCCTGCTGCTCTTCAAAAATCATGGACATTCTGGCAAACAGCTCCATGTAAACTATGGCTTGGCAGGCAGGTATAATGTATGAACTTGGCTATAAATGCCATCCCATGATTTACTTATGGTGACTTCTATACAGCTGGTAATTCTGTAATTTTAATAGAGGTGGGTTTTAAAAAAAATGTTATACCTGACATCTCTGTGAAGACAGTTGACTTAATAAAACCTGTAAACATATATAAAATATCCCTTCTAATGTTCTCAGACAGTGTAATCCAAATAACAGCATTAGGGATAAGGTGTTTCACTTCCCTGCTCTATTTCCTTTAATCAAAGCTAGGATTTCTCTTGAGTGAGAAATCATTTTAACATAAACATTAACTACAAGGAGTATACATTGCCTCCATCTCCCCGGGGGTAGGGAGCCAGTAAATTATTGTGTAAGGAGTATGTGTTCACGTTCAACTTGACTCTAGCTGATGAAAAATACAGATTTATATTACACAGAGAGGATAAGAACATGATACAACCAACCTGCACTTGGTGACATTTGTCTCCTTTAGATCCTAAATCTCAGCAAATGAGATGATAGAAATGAAACAGCCCCAAAGCCACAAATGTAAGCTGATAATACATTATTCCTTGTCCTTTGTTCCCCATTACATGGGATGAATTACCCAAACAGAGAAGCACGCTGCCTAGAAACTTCAGATTTTGAGTCTAAGTCTGCCCAGTGAATAAACACCAGTGTTCAGCAGTAAAAATGAAGAGGTTTTTTATGCAACAGAGTTGTCTGTCTGGGATCTGTCTGTCTGTACTTCTCCAGTTCATGAACTGGAGGTGACTGGGCACAGAGGCTGCGTCTGGGTCCTGGCTGGCAGGCAGGAGGTACCTGGGAGAGGCTTGCTCTTTCTAGACATTTTTAATTAGTTGGGTTAGTTGACTCCAGTTTTGGTGAATAAAGCAAACAAAACTTGTTCAGCAAACCCACCTGTTTATTTATTTGTTTAGAGAAGCATATTTTACAGGGACGCCATGGGGAGAACACCACAACAGGTTTCATTTTGTGGGCTGAAAGAGAGAGCTCGTCTGCATGGGAGCTGAGGTGGCATCAACTCCTCCAAGGTAATCCCTGGCTCTGGCTGTTGTGCAAATCGTGTTGGTCAAAGGCAAAATTATTCTAAATTCGTAAATGAACTATCTTCCTGGGAGTGGGAAGAAGCATAATGCTTGAGATGATTAAAAATGAGAAATTTGTTTTGTTTTTTATGTTTTCCTCCTAATTCTTCCTAACGTAATTTAATTTTAAAATATTTTAAACTTCTTTTGCCTTTCCCCCTTTTGCTATGAAAAAGAAAGAAGGGAAAAGGCTACTGTAGAAAGAAGCTGGTCCATTTTTCTAAAAAAACTCTAGAGAGTTTGATAAAACAGGTTGTGTTTAGTTATATGCAGTTTAATTTTGAAATAGTTGTGCATTGCCATGAGCTACTGCAGGGAATGCAGTCTGGCAGCAGAAACCTCCCCCATGCATCCTCACTCCTCTGATCCTGGCTGGGAACTGGACAGAGACACAGCAAGCAGCAGGCAGGAGGAAGGACTGGTTTATCAGTGAGCAAGCTGAGGCTGGTGGAGGAATTACTGATTATTGCTGCTAAAAAGTGGAAGGGAAAAAACCCATTTTGCCTACGTGCATGGCACCAACAAAATACCTCTCAGAGGCTGGCTGGGGCTGGAAAGGAAAGTGAGATCTGATCCGGGGCTTTCAGGAGCCATCTGAACATGATCCATAAACAACTCAAAGGGTGACTTTTAAGAACCTATTTCTCTGCTTGGTATGCTGGTCATTTATCATTGTGCTGAAATGGAATCCCCTTTAAAAGACAGAGCGTCTTCTTGTTTACTTAAACACAAAGTGGATGATGGGTTGAAAGGTTTTGCTGCCAGCAGAGCAGTCATGGAGAGCTTGGGACAGCTCCCACGGGCTGCGCTGAGCTGACCCAGCCCCAAAGCAGAGGGGGCAAAAGGCAGGGAAGCAAAGCACAGGAGTTTTCTCCTGGTTTGGCTTTGGGCTCAGCTTGCCCATCACCTTCCCAGGGCAGCTCCAGCAGCACCTCACCGAGCCACCCCAGGCATATCTTGGAGCCATGGCACCTCCCAGAGGGCTCCTGCTGAGCTCTGGAGGAATTAAATGCCTGCACATATTTGTATGGAGAAAAGATATATTAAAATATAAGGGAAACAAGCAGTGTGCTGCCTCGTGAGACCACGGAGGGCGAGGCTCCTGCAGCAGTCCCGGGGTCTCTGTCCCGCACAGTCCTCATCCCCATTCCTCTGCCCAGATGTTGGCTTGTGCTGAGCTGAATTCAGGGAATTCCAGTCCATGGCATGCAGACCACTGGTTTCTATCAAACCTGAGAGTTTGCTTTTTCTTCTGCAGAGCCTGAACTGATCCTTCCCCCTCCCACCGACCTCCCCTCCTGCCACATGCTGGGGTGGTGTTGGGGCAGAGGGCTCAGCCTGTCCCCAGACCTGCAGCTGTGACTCCACAAAGTCACAATGGTTCCTCAACCTGCACTTTGTCAGAACCTCTCATTTTCTCGTTAACTGGATCCTTTGGGGGGGGGGGGGGGGTATCCCTCGGGGGCACAGCTGGGGTCCTGTGGGCTGATTTGTGACTGCAGAGCAGCTGGCAACATTTTCTGGGATTTTCTTAAAGCTTTGCCGAGATTCCCTTCCACAAGTGAGTCTCTGTCCTGTGGGACACCAGCCTCCATAGGGGCCAAGGCATGAACCACACACTCAGGAAGCTGGTTGTCATTTTGTTTTTTTGTTTTGTTTTGGTTTTAATTTGAAATAACTCTTTGAAGAAGATTCAGGGCAGATACCACTGACCTCTTACCACAAACGTTTAACATGGATTTGCAATGATAAAGTCATACAGCTTAAAACACAAAATAAAGGGAGGGGGAGAGAAGGAGGCCACTGCCTTTGGTGAGGCCAGGTCCCAGGTTGGGAGAGGGGCCGTGTGGGTCCCCTCCCTCTGCTGCAGCCGTGCTGCTCTGGGCCACATCACCGGGCTCAAGTTGAGGTCTTTGGTCACAAAGTCTCATGTCTAGGTCCTTGGCTGACTCCTGCTGCACTTCTCCTCCCTTCAGCATCCCCCACAGAGCCCAGGGGAGGTGGGCTTCCCTCCATCTGTGCTCCCACTCCTTGGCAGCATCCATCTGCAGTCCCGGGGTGTGTGTGTGTGCAGCCTCCTTAAGTATTGTGTATGTGGTTTCTGCTGGGTCTGTGGGTCTGTCTGGGATATATGTCTGTCTTTCTGGACATGTGTACGTGTGGTCTAGCAGTGCTCTGGTTCAATAAAGCTTTCATATACATAGCAGCAATGAAGTCTTGCCATCAGGTGACGTAAAGGGGCAGCTACTGGGCAGGGCTGGTGGACGTGGCAGGGGCCACGGACCCCCTCTGTTTGCTCTTCCTCTTCTTGGTGCCAGACTTTGTGTCTTTGGTGTCTTTCCGATTTCTGTTCCCATTCGCATTATCTTGCTTTCCTTGCTCTTCCTTTTTCTTCCTTTTCCCTGCAGTAAAGCAAAGGGGCACGGTGAGGTTCTGGGGCAGGGTGAGCTGAATGGGGACCCCTCTGCTGCCTGATCTCCTCTCCTGCCTGCCAGCTTGGGCTTCCCATTGCCAGCTGCTGCCTCAGTGGAAACAGGGAAGAGGGATCAAGTCGGGATTTAGCTTTGTAACTGCCAGTCTCCAGCAGAAGTGTTAACACTTGCATTTCTCAGCGTCTGCATACCAAGCCCCTTAGGTAAGGCTGCCTGTGCTCCAGGGGAGCAGACCTGCCAGGCTGCCTCCCCCTGCCCCTTACTTCATCCGTGCCATGTTACTCACTGCTCACAACCAGTTTCCCTCAAACCACTCAGATCCTTGTCCATCCCACAAGAGGATGACCAAACCACCATTCATTCTGAAGACACTCTGATTCCCGAGAAAAACACAGACCTGAGCACTCTGGAAGAGGAACAGATTCCCCTCCCTGCCACGCACCAGTGGGTGCCTTCAGTCCCTGCCTTGCTGCTCTCTGGCCAGGGAAGAAGCTGGAATATCTGGGAGCCCATGGGACACACAGAGAGCCATGCCTAGCATCACCCCCCCAGGGAGCTGTGCCAGCTCCCACCTCCTGTCACACATCTTCCCTGAGCCACAGAGAGGCAGTCAGAGGCACAACACATCTCGGATGCCAGACAAGTGTCTGGACACTTGTGCCTGACAAATAAAGGCTGTTGGGGAGGGCCATGAGGATGCTCCCTCTCTGCTCACCTTCAGGGCACTGGTTCTTCTGCACAGTGCATCTCCGCACCTCCGTGGTGGCAGGACACAGGGAGACATCTCCAGAGGGAGCCTGCAGAATCCTCCTCGTTCGGTCTTCATTGCCCTTCTTGAAGCCACAGAGCTTCCTTTTCTTGGAGCAGGGCCCCCAGGGCCCCCACTCACTCATTTCACATTGTGCTGCCAGAGAACAAGAGAGGCCAGTGGTAACCCTCGTTTCTCCATTGCTGCTCCAGGACTTCCCGCTGCCCTCACACACCATCTCACCTCTCCCCCATCACAGGGTACATCTGTTTCCCCAGTAGATGCCCAGGTTTCCATGGCAGCAGTCCTGAGGGGCTGCTTCCCTCTGGGATGCTTTCCAGAGGGCTCTGGAAAGCCCAAAGGGGCAGGGTCTGACCTGCACCATCACCCATTCCAGATGGGTACAATGAGCCATGGTTTCTGAGGGGTTTGTTTGATCATTTAACCCAAACCACAGCAATACACACGAATGGGCCTGGCAGGTGCACAGAAAGCTCAGAGAAAGGGTCCCGAATGTCACCTACCAGGACTGCTGCACTCCATGGTGCCGTTGGCAGCAGAGTAGCCTTCAGGGCATGTGACGTAGCATCTTCCCTTGTGCAAATACAAACCTTCCTTACATTTTGTGCAAAAGTTTCGACTGAAACAGGACTCACAGTTCTCAATTTTGCATTCTGGGGGGGGGGCAAAAAATGACACAAAGACATCATGTAGTCTGAGGTAAGCAAAGCTGGAGTTAGCAGTCCCACCTCCAGGATCCAAGAGGTTTGCCAAAGCCAGGACAAGCCTCTGGATGTCCTGCCAGGCCTGGTTGTGCTACTCAGAGAGAAGTCAGTTTTCTTTCTTCTTATCCCCTGGTACAGGACAGAGCCACTGTGCTGCAGCTCCTGCTGCCAGCTTGAAATCAGGCAGGGTGGAAAAGGTTTGGGCTGGTGTTCAGCTAGAGCATCAGTCAGCCAAAGCAGGACAGGGTAAAGAATAAAGTCCCAAGTTTACCAACAATATAAATTGCTGCAGCTGCAGCTACAGTACAGGCTGCAAAGAAACAGAGTTGGATGAAAATCTGACCATGAGGGTGGTTTGAGTGAAACTGCCAGGGAAGTGATCACATTTTTCCACATCCAGCTTCTTTCTGGTGCTCTGGCTGAAAGAGGCAGCCCCAGGCCAAGGATCTTGCTCAGAGAGCTGCTTGGCTGTGGTGCATGGGCAGAGAAGAGAAGGAAAGGTACTTGTGCAAGCAGTACCTTCAGAGCTGAAAGGATCCCCCTCCTTTTTGTTCCTCCCCAAAAGCCAAAACTCGATTCAACACTCACCCAGAAGGGCTGGTGGGGGGCAGTGATGTTACCCAGGTTCTGAGGGCAGTGTTTGGGCTGGTCCAAGGGAAGGAGCAGCTCAGCCTGGCTGCACCGGCTGCAGGGCACGGTGTTGGGGAAGCTCCTGGGCACCCAAAGTCTCAGCCAAGATGAGCACAAATCAGGGGTTTATCCCCTAGGCAGATGACTGCCTGGCTCAGTGCTGCCTTCTCCCCTTCAACACAGCCACAGCATCTCCTCTGACCTGAGCAGGGCCAGGGGGATCCCCGCAAAGCTCGGCCGAGCACCGCACCCCCCGCGCATCTCCCCTTCCCTCCCGTCCCCACACTCACTGATGCACTTGTTCATGTCTGTATTGCGAAGGCCAAAGTATCCCAGTGGACAAGATGGCAGGCAAATCCCAATCTGCCGGATGTCATTCCTCTCCAGAAGGATGAAGAGCTTGGGAGAACATCTCAGGCACCCGTTGAACTCGGAGCATAGGTCGCAGCCCCTGGCACAGCCCTGGCTCAGCTCGGTGCTAACTAAAAGAGAAGAGAGGCAGTGGTTAGTGCCTGCTGGCACAGCACAGCCCCACAAAACCCTCTGCCTAGCTGTGTTTCAGGCGAGGCTGCGTCCCAAGCTATGACCCTGCTTGGATCTGGCACTGCAGGAGACTCCACTGCCCCCAAAATAGAGATGTGTTCTCAGCTCCTAAGTTCAGTCCAAGAAAAATACTCAGTCCCTTGTCTTCAGAGTTTTCTGCTTTTAATTATGATATAAAATGCTGCTTGTTTTGAAACCAATAGCATTCTTTGCAGGGTAGAATGCAGGTTATTTTTATTAGCTTCTTATGCAAGCCGTGTCCTTGTTTATAGAGAAGCTGTGTATTTAAAAATGTATTCTTTTAAATACTGTGTTTACTACACTTAAAAAGCAAGCGCAGGGAACCACAGAGTTCACACGCCAGACTGAGAGGTAAGAAAACTTTCCTCTCCCCCTGCAGTGACCTGAGAACCTGGCAGCTCCCCTGCTCCTGTCCTTAGCCCCTGGGCACGGAGGCTGCTGCAGCCTCGGGAAATGAAACAAAAAACAGAAGGAGGTCCCAGTCCCATGGACCCCCCCATGCCCACTGCCAGGAGGGACCCCCCAGGGATCCAGCCCCATCTTTTCCCCATTGCTGGGCCATGGTGCCAAACTCTGCCCCTGTGGTATAGGTATAGACTGGGCCCTGGCTGGGAGCTGCCCTTTACAGCCTTAGCCATGTCATCAGGTTTTCCTTGTTCTCACAGGGCTCAGCAGTCACAGTTATAATAGAAAATAATTTTGATATAATTTAATTTAAACCGGTTTTAATGTAAAACAGTTCGAAAGCTAGCTTACATAAATGAGGACAAACCCATGTGGCTGCTCGTGTGCCAGTTCATCCTGGATGCCCTGCCTGAGCCCTTCCCTCTCCTGTTCTCTTCTCCCAGGAAGCTGATGGGAGACCTGGAGGCAGCTCCTCCCATCCCTGCCCACACTGCCTGCGGGTACCAGAGCTTTGAAAGCAGCTGGGGGGCTGTGACAGGTCCTGTGGGACAGGGGAGTGCAGGTCCCTGGGCAGGAGCAGGATATAGGGAGCCCCAGGGCTCTGCCCAGCCCTGTGTGCTGGGAAACACCTTCACCCTCAGCACAAACTCTTCAGGAGCACAAGAAGTAGAGAAGAAAATCATTGCATACATACTTCGCCTTTGCCTCTTGCCTTTCACCACTTTGCTGCTGCCTGTTAGATCCATGGAGCTCAGAAAAACCACCACCACAACCAGTCCAAGCTGCATAGTAACTCTCCAGTGCTGCAGCCCCTCTGTCGCAGGGTGGTCGGAGGAACCCGCTCGAGAGCTGGGGATTTCACTGCTGCTGCTGCTGCTGCTGCTGCTGCTGCTAAAATGTCTCAGGCAGGATCAGAGCTGAGAGTCTGTGCATGAAGCCAGGTAGGGGACCATATCCACAAATTCCATCGGCAACAGCGAGCTTAGGTAGTGGGTAACATGGCTCTACCTTCATCCCGGGAAGGAGCGCAGGAGCTTGGCTCTAGTCCCATCCGGGGGCTCTGGCAGCCAGCGTTAGCTGCTTGCAGTTCCCAAGTGCACTTGCAGCAGCTGCAAACAAAGAGGAGAACAAATCAACCCGAGGGTCAGCATCCCTCCTGCAGTGGCTGGGCCCTGGTGTTGGGGTGGCTGAGCGTGGAAGCCGTGGGGTGAGCCGGGAGTGCCAGGAGATGGTGGCACCCGGTGGCACCTAGAGTGATGGGGGCTAATCACCTTCCAGCTTCATCCCCCAGGCACTCTCTTGCTCAATAGCAGTCAGCACACACAGAAATGCCTGATGCATCTTTGCCATCTGCCGAGGCTGCACACGGTTAGAGCTGTAACTTGTTTAAAATAGTGCCAGTCCCCCTGGGCCACCCCTCCTGGAGCAGCAGATGGCCTCTGTGGGCTGCCAAAGACACAAGATGTTTCCCATCAAGTGGGCACCTCTGGGGCTGGTGGAGGAGCCGAGCAGAAAGCGAGCAGCAGCCCCAAGCTGGAGTCTGGGCTGTCTGGGGACGGGGCGGGATCGCCCCACAGGCTGCCTGAAATGCTGTGTCTCTGCTCAGAGGGAATTGCCAAACCTCCCAGCTCCCATTGCCCTGGAATGCAGGGAAGGGTCAGCCCAGGCCCTGCCAGTGGAGGAAGCCTGGCATTGGGCTCCAGGAAGGGCTTTAAGAGTTCTCCATGTGCCCTTGGATTGGCACGTAGGGTGGGAAGCATCCAGGCTGCACCGAGAGCTCCGGCACTGCCAGGCAGGACCATGCTCTGCTCTCTGCAGCTGGCAGAGCAAAGCCCCACCAAAAGCTGCCATGATGTGGGACAAAAAAGCAACAACATTCACTCTGTGAGGTCAAACGAATCAGAAAATGGTTTTAATCCTTTTATAATAAATGTGCAATTGCTGATGCTCCAAATGGGCAGTGGGAATGGTGATAGAGCCAAGCCTGGCCACAGCCTGTGTGCTGCCTTGGGGACAGACAGGGGGACCTGCCAAGGGCCATGGGGCAGAGCAGCCCTCCCGCAGCCCAGGTGTAGGGTGGTTATGGCTACAGCAGCAAAACACCCAACCAGAGAGGGCTGCCCAACAGCAGTGGCAGCCCCAGCAGCATCAGGAGTCAGCTCCTGCAGGGAGACGTGACCCTTGTGCTGCCAGGACAGGTGGCACCTGGTGACAGCTCTGGCTGACGTGTGCCAGGGAGGCCCAGGGCTCACTGGGCACTGCAGAATGCTGCCATCATCCTCCTGCCCCAAGGCTTGGCACTGCTCACCCTGCCCTTGCTGCCAGCACTGCTGGGGCAGGAGCCCCACGCTCCCCATGTGCGGGTTTGTTGCAGCCCCCAGCTCATCCACAGGATTTTTAAATAAATAATTAGTCACTTGTGTAAACACCAACTTGTTCTGCACCTCCAAGTCTGTTTGCTGCAAGCTGCTCTATAAACACTGCCAAGTGCTTCAGCTGGGCTGTTGGGAGTGTTCACTGGAGGGGACAGCTGTGCAGAGAGGGGGTCCCAGCCCCAGCCTCCCTCCACATCCTGCTCCTGTGCCAGGGACCTGGGCATGGTGCAGTGAGGATGAGGAGGGACCCTCCGGAGAGGCAGCACGGCACAGCATGGTGATACAGGGCATGGTGACACAGCACGGTGACACAGCACGGTGACACAGCACTGTAAGGTGCAGGTAAAGGAGCCCAGGGATGCTGGCTGGTGTGAGCAGGGCAGTGGCAGCACAGCAGAGTTCCAGCCCTTCCCAAATGAGTGCTGAGCAGCCATGCTGGAGGGAGCAGGGCCTGGCTGCCCCTTATTTTTAATTGCAGTGGGTTTGCAGGTGAGGCACAGGCTGAACCCGCTAGGTTCTGTGTTTACACAACACTCACAGTTTAGGCAAAGTCCCCTCTGTGCAGGCCTGGCACCAGGGGTATTCCTAGGGAGCAAACACAGCCCATGTGCCAAGAGCCAGTGTGAAGTTTATGCCCTCCCACAGACCCCATCTCTCAGGGCTTGTTCAGGGAAATGCCACGGGAAACCTTGAGGCCACAGCACAAAGCAGATATTTTTGTCCTCCAGGACCTTTGGGAACCAGGACCTTTTTGCTGTGCTCCCTCAGCACAGCAAAGCAGTGGCATCCTGGATGCTGGAATGCCAGTGCCAAGGAGGGTCACCAGCACGATCCCCACGTCCTGAAACCTCCCTGGGAGAAGTGTCTGTGGTGTGCCCACCAGCAGAGGCTGCAGCAGGAGGGCTTCCAGCTCTTCCCACCCTCACCTCAGGACACAACTTCTGATTCTTTTTGCTATTGCCACCATCAGTCAAGTTCAGGTTGCTGCAAACAATTCCCAGCCTAAACATTAGCAGGATTTATGCCATTATCCTATTGACAGGAAGAATTTGGGGTAACCTGAATTGCTCTGAATTCTTTCATGGAGAGACCTGGCCCTTGGGTTTGAGATGACAGTAAGCCTTGTTTGCAATTCAATCAGGATGAATTGGTCCTTGGGAGCTCCAATACAAGCTAGAAAATGTAAACCATCCAGATAATTTACCATTAATCCTCCTACACACAAGGTGAGAAAGACCAACATTATATCCCCAGGATATTCAAGACCTAATCCACAATAGCTAAATTGCTGATATAGTGCCTCTTGCTGAATGTATTGGGCTATCTGTAATGTAAACGGGCTCTCCAAAGGTTTACTGAGTCTGGGAGAGAAGGACCAGATGCTTGTGCAAGGGCTGGAGCCTGGACAAAGTCCTATTCCAGCAGCAGCAATAATGAACCCCCAGGAACTGCCAGGTTGGCTGCCAACAGCCAGCAGGACCTCAGCTGTGAGTCCAGGGGAATTGGGGTTTCCAGGTCCTGGATCTAGAGAGAAAATTTGAATTTCACTTTGGCAGTCTGTTCAGAGGGTGCAAATGCACAAGGAGAACAGGTTTCAGGAATATCTCTGCCTGCAGAAAGAGTGGAAGTTTTGCAGGGGTTTACCCAGGTTGGTTTGGTCCCAGCAGCTTCCCAGCCCCACTGCCAGCAGAGCTCCAGCCTCCCTTGCTGAGAACTTCCAACAAGTCTATCAAATAACAATATCAGAGCACTGGGAGGAGGATCAGGCTGCTAAGGAGAGCAGGGACACATGCAAGGATGGGGCTCATGGGGCATGTGGCAACCCCTGCTCCTGGCACCAGGAGCTGCTGCCTGGCATCTTAGCCCCCCAGATCAGGGCTGCAGGGGACCAGAGGGTACCAGAGGGGAGATAACAGGGACTACACAGGGCTGGGAGGAGATGTGCTCCTGCAAATCAGCACTGGGACCAGTTGTCCCATCCCAGGGTGGCACAGCTCCCCAGCATCTGTCAAAACCAGTAGGAGGGGGTGATGCTGGCACTGCCCCTGCACCCTGTGACAGGAGCACTGCTGCCACCCCGACCCCTGCACCCTCCCCCCGAGAGGCCAAGCTGCTCTTGCAGCACAGCAGAATCCCAACAGGTGGGACAGTGCCAGCAGGAGAGGAGGCACCTTTCAAATAAGCTGAAGCCCACACACGTGGTTATCTCACTGCATGCCTTGCCTTCCCTTGGCAAAAGTCTCTGGCAGGCAAAACTTCCCCAAGACACACCAAGCTGGCAGCCCCAGCTCTGGCTGTGCAGCTCCCCAGCACACATCTTCCCTTGGCCCAACGATGCTGCCAGGAGAGTACCAGGAACCAGCCCTGGGGGAGGCAGCCTGGTGCTGCTGCAGGTAGCGGGTTTGGGGCCCTCCTTGGCTTTGGGAAAGTCTCTTGGTGTCTTTCTGGGGGGGTTTCCCCGAGGTGAACGGGGAGACAGGACCAACACAATGTGAGCAGCACTGTGAAACCCTCCCCAGATGAAGGTCCCAGGCACGCAGGGCTCGGTCATTGCCACTGCCACCGGGTGTCTCCCACACCTCCAGCCAGCAAACACCCCTGCACATGCACAGGCAGAGCCACTTTGTTCTGCTTAATCCTCCGAGCAATAAAAGAAGGCTGCATTAAGTCAAATTTCCGAACCAGAAGGTCTTCATTTGATACTATATCCCAGTGCCAAGTTCTGCAAAATCCCTAACCCATAAACTTCACCGAAAAAAAAAAAATAAAATAATAAAACCCGATCTGGCAGCGGAGTTCTCCGCAGCATTGTTGAGGTCTGACTCCTTCCACCAGCTTCTGCTCTGTGTTCCCCAGATCTGCAGAGCCATGCTGTGACCCACTAGTGGGGAATACACCAAGGAGAGGCTCCTGCCCGCAGCCCCTCTGTCCCTGCCTGGCTCCAGGCTCTGCTCTGCAGCCCCCCTGGACCCCCCACCACTTCCAGCTCTCTGCTCCACTCCTCCTGCCCCTCTCCTGCCTTCTGCAGTGCCTGGCACAGTAGCTGCTCCAAGCAATGCTGTGATTAGTAGTGCCACAGGCCTCTCTCCGGGAGCACTTCTGCTTCTGCATTGTAAAACATCAGGACATTTTTTACAAGGGGATTTCCGTTACTCTCTCTGCTGGTGCTGAGAGGCAGCACATTGATTCTGGAGGAGAAGGAAGCAGCTAAGCCTTGCTGCAGGCTTGGTGTGTGCTGCTTCCCCACTGAAAAGGCAAAATCTGAAAATGCACTGGAGCTGTCCTGGCAGGAACAGCTCCAGTACCACGAAGCTGCCTGGGGAATTAAGAGGTTCAATCCAGTGAAGGATTGATCCTATTTCTATTAGGTACAACTTCATGTAAGTTTAAGCCTTCCTGCAGGTCAACAACTCACTCACCGAATGCCAGCCAGGGGCAGAATGCACAAGATCAGCAACAACCAAAGCACATTTTAGATGAGAAGTTGCAAAGCAGTCCATTGCACAGCAACACAGAGCAGGGCACTGAAACCCTCACTCTTCCACCAGCAAGGGATCCACAGCAGCAGCCTCAGCTCTGGACACCGGGCAGGATGGGTGCAGGGAGGGCAGACTGAGCTCTCTCCAGAGCAGCAGCTGCTGGAAGCCTGGCACAGGCAGATGTGAGCTCTGTGACAGCAACCTGCAGTTCATGACAGAAACCCAGCTCTGAGCCCTGCACAGCCTGGCATTGCTCGATGGTTTGCAAGGAAGGACATCCTGCAGCCAATGTGATTCCCAATTTCCCACCCCGGTGCCATTCCCACTGGTGGGGGGATTTCAGCCTGGTCCCCAACCTTCAGCTGGGTGTGCAGAGAGGTGCTCAGCCAGCCCAGGTCTAGTTCAGATGATGGAAATGTGGAGTTAATGCTCTGCTTTGCTGCTGCCTGCTCGTGCTGACTTCATCTGTGCTTGGGGGGGGTCACATCTGTGTCCCTGCACCCTCCCTACTCCCTGCTGTGTCCCTCAGGGAGGTGCTACTGCTCTCAGCAGCCATGCTAGAGCCAGGAAGCTGATCCAGCTGAAACGAGCCTTTTTTCCAGGGTGTTTTCCAGGCATGTCCCAGCACCAGCATTCCTGGGCCCAGCACCGTGTCCTCCCATCCAGCCTTCCCAACCATGGCCCAGCGGTGGGGATGAGGTGATCAGGCAGGAATTCACTTGCTCCAGGGTCACAGATGGACTGTGGACAAAACCACTCAGCCTGGAGAACACCTCGGGCAGGTGTTTCACTGCAAGTGCTGGGTCTCTGCGGGATCTCAGCATCAAACCATACTGCCAGCACTGACCCAACTTCACAGACTTTCAATAACAGGATTCTTTGCACTGATACCTGCTGACAAGGTATGTCAAGGGTTGGACATGATGATCTCTGAGGTCCCTTCCAACCCAGACAATTCTATGATTCTATGATTCTATGACCCCTGCTGCAGGAGAGTGAAGCCTCCACACCTGCCATGCTAGCCACTATCTGCTTCTGCCAGTCCTACTCTGTTTTAGTACCTTTTCCTGTAAGACACCCTTCTCAACCCAAAGTGTTGAACACCCCCTCATCTATCTCCAGGGCTGGTCAAGGGAATGCAGATTCCTGAGCCACAAGAAACCCCATCAGCCCAGGGGTGACTGTTCCCCAGTCCCCCCCCCACCCCTGTGTCTCCCAGCACCCCACTCAGTCCCCGTGGAGAAGCAGGAGGATGGAGGCTGAGGCATCCCAAGCCCTCCCTGGGGAGCCGGCTCCCTCGGGATTCCCCAGGCTCCCAGCCCCGCACCGCCATCCCGCAGCACTTCCCCCGCACCGCACCGCACCGCACCCCGGCTGTTACCGACACGGGGTTCCGATTATTCCCAATCATCGCCTTTAACCATTCCCCCACTCATCCCCCTTCCCAACACCCAGGCAAGCCGTACTCACCCCGCACCCTCTGCCTGCCTGCCGCGCACCCATGGGTGCCTCCTGGTGCCTCAGAAGGCTGAGTTAGGCGCAGCCGGGAGAATATCGAGCCAGGAACTGTTTAAAACAGCCTTGGCCCTGCCTGGCTCAGCTCGGACAAGGCTCCGGTCCCTGGCAGGCAGTGGGGATGCTGCAGAGCACCGCAACCCTTTGCGGGGCACCCAACCCCCGACGGGACCCCGGGGCCGGGCCGGTAGCAGCAAGGAGCTCCGGTGAGGCGGGGAGGATTGCAGTGAAGCTTCCCGTGGTCCCCGTCCCGGCTGTGGGAAGGTAAAAAAGTGGCAGGGAACGGCGTGGAGCTGCCCGAGCCCCACACACCTTGGGGGTGGGGGAGTCGGGGATCCCAAGAGATCGCCTTGGGATTTCTCCCAGCTTTCATTGTCTGAACTCATTATCCACATTGCACAAGGCAAACCCGCAAGTCGGATGCTGACGAGGCTTGCGTTCCTCATTAGCAGCCCACATTGCAAAAGCTTCATCTAAACAAACATGCATTCTGAAACCCTTACCTCTGCCTTGTCACTCCCTCATCACTGATGAGAAGACTCTACTGGTTTCTTAGCTTTAAAATACTACAAAACCAACTAGAAAATAATCCTCGATTCCTTCACAGAAAGTTATATGCACGTTTCTGTCAAAAAAAAAAAATTAAAAAAAAAAAAAAAAATTCATGGCGAATTCATGGAGCGGTCTGGTGCATTTGGGTTTGGGGGATTTTGTTCCCTTGTTTTTTTCCAAGCAGGTTTCTAACAGCTTCCCAGGTTTTGCGCAGAGAAACAAACCCTTCTGTGATGTGCAGGATTTCAGCTCATAAAGATCGCCCAGGCTAGTTCATACTCCATCAGCCCACGCTGCTCCCTGCGTATGCAAAGCAGAAAGTATGTGATCATATCAGAGCAATTTGCACATTAATAAATCCTGGTCTCAATGCCATAGACTCCATCCCCATCCACCGGGTAGGGTTTTTTTATTATTATTATTACCAGAGTATCCAGCTTTGCAAAGGCATCTAGTGCAAACTCCTGCATGAGGGAATTCCACCCCACTAGTACCACCTCCTAAGACAATATCCAGCCAAAATATTGTGACTGTTGCAAAACCCGGACTGGAGCTCCACAAAGGACCTTCCAGCTTTGCATCCAGAGCCAACAGGGTCTCAGTAAATTACTGCAGAGTGACACACCATCTATTCTCCTTTGTAGTCTTTTTTATTTATGACAGTGAGGTCTGAGTTATTACTAACATCTCGGTGGTAATATGAAGTCATCCGCTGTCACAGCTGTTAATAAGCGTGTCAAATATTAGAAGTAGCTTATTATGCTTTGGAGAGGGGGGAAGCACTAAGGGGAAAAGCTTGAAATCTTGGTTAGTTTTCCATCTCTGGTTGTGCAGCAGGAGGAAATGCTGAGGCTCAGGAGAAGGGGGTGACTCGGAGGGGCTGTGCTGGGACCTTTGCTCACCTGTGCAGCCCAGGAGCTCTCCTCCCAGCAGTCTGCCCTCCCCTCCTCTGCCTTGATGGAGCTGACCAGGAGGGATGTGGACAGAGCCCCTGCTTTGGTGGGCAGGTGTGGGCACCCACAGCACCCAGCCCCTCACCCTCACCACCCTCCTGGGGTGCGATGCCACCCAACCCCATTGCGCTCAGAAGTGGCTGACCCCAAGCTGCTTGTCCCCCAGGGGAGAGGGAGGAGTGCACCAGCTCCAGTGGGGCCTAGGGGAGGTACTGGGGACCCCTGGCCTCTCTCAAGCCCCTGTTTCTCATGCCCCTGGTGCTCTTGGGACAGGGTCTCTGTAAGAGCAGGAATCAGTGCCTGCTGACTGTCCTCCCTTCCTCACTCTTAGAGATGTTCATCCTCAGGGCATCAGGAGGTAGTGTGCCTTCTCCCTGCTTTCCTGAGCTACCTGTGCTGAGAAGGAGCTGCTGCTGCTTCACATTCACCTTCCCACTGGTGGGAATCTCAGACAGAAAGTTTGTCCCTCTAACACTCTCCTTGTCTGACTACCTCTGGCTTTTAGGGCTGAAGGTAATTTGCAGGCTGTGCTTTTTGAGGGGTGCTGCAAAACTCAACAGGGATATGTCCTAAACTCTCAAGATGAAGGCCATTTGACCATAAGCTAAAACAGTGTCCTGAAAGCCCAAAGCAGTGACCTGAGACAGGCAGGGTCAGGGAGCTGAGGAGAAATGCACTGAATCTTCCATCTTTACCTTCCCCAACCATCTGGAGATATTTCAGTATTTATTTTAGGTCTAAGATGCCACAATTCCTCTGCAGTGAGTAAAATTCTGTCTTAGCTTCCAAGTGTTCTTGGGGACATCACAGGACAACCTGCTGATGGGGGAGACAGCCATGCCAAGCAAGGTGATTCACCATGCAATAGTTAGCAGAAAATCTTGAAGCATTATCTTCACTTGATCCTCCCCAGGCTTGCAGGGCTCCTAACTGGAAGCTGGAGAGCATAGGCTCTTCCAGAGGCTGTTGAGGGCCCTAGATGGTTCCTGCATCCCCACTGGGTCCCTTGCCGGGTTCCAGGCTAAGTCCCTTCAATATCCCACTGCCCAGGATGAAGATGTCTCTCTGTGCATCTCCAGCAGCCACTGGCAGGAGCCCTGGAGCTCTCTGTGGGACTGAGCACAGAACTGGCAGCCCTGAGGTCTGGGGTACTGGATGTGTCATGGAGAAGCACCCTGGGATTTGACAAGCCCCACAGATCTGTGTTCTTCACATCTTTGTAATCATCTCTGCTTTGCACAGTGCTTGGGTGGGGGCAGGTCCAAACTCAAAGTTGTAAAATAATCCAAAACAGGCAAGAAGAAAAAAAATCACTCTTTGTGCAGCTTTTCCTTTGCAATGGGTTTGTGTGAATGCATGTGTATATGGAAGTTTTATTCATCCTGCAGTTTCTTTGGCACCTCGTTAAATTCTCCCAGTTTCCTACTTGTAAAGAGTATCTTCTGAGATCATTGCTATCTCACAGGAGCATTATGAATGTGTTTTGAATACAGAGCAGAAACAAAGTGGTCAATGTTGCAAGTCTCTGTACTAAAGACCATTCATATTTTTCTATTCTAGGAAACTCTGAAGTAACGTAAAATATTTCTCTGGGACAAAATCACTTGGATGACTGTAAGAATGAAAAGTCTCATAAATCAAATGTCTTTTATGCTTGCGTTGAATAGCCCAACCTTTTCCTTTCTAATCTCTCTCCGATCACTGCAACTCCAGTTGACAGCTGTAGATCAAGTTTCAGTCAAGCAAATGTTTATAACTGAGCAATAAACCTGAAGACAGAGCTCTAGAATGGAAATGCTGACAAACCCAGATGCAAGACCAGGGCTACCAGACTCATCAATAATTAGCAAGCAGCACAGTGTAGCTGACTGACAGCTTGCCAGCTCCCTGGTGCTAGAAGGTATCATGGCAGGGGACAGTAAATCACACTAAATATTGCCTCAACATTCTCCACAATAAATCTAGCATCAAGTCCTACATTTCCTCCCCTTCTGACAGGCAGCTAATTTGCCGTTTTGTTTTCCTTTAGTTACTGTCTGCTGAGGCTAATCCTAAATTAATCCTAAACCATCCGTTTCTCTCTTGCACAAAAAGGACACAAAATTCCACACTTTAGCAGAGGAAAAATGGCAAGCAGCTCCAGATTGAAAGCTGAGCTGCTGACTTGGGAGATATTCCCTGCTGCCCACTGAAGTCCTTTGCTGAGCAGGTGCCCAGCAGCCTGGGCTCCTCTGGCTGGGGCAATCCCTGGGCACTTCCATCCCTGGGTGCATCTGAGGGCAGGGAGGATGCGGGGTGCAGGTGGTGGGGCTGCTCCCAAGCACTGAGCACCAGACATTCTGTCAGGGCCAGGGCTCTGCACACTCAGGATTAACCCTGTGTGCAGAGGCAGGTACCAGTGCCTACAAGTCCTGGGCTGGCACAGAGGGTGCATTACTCATCCCTGGTGCCTCATCAGCTTTCGATAATATCTCAGCATTAGCAAAACACCAAAAAGGCACTTGCCGAGAAAGCAGAAGGAAAGCAAGAACATCCTGAAGTTGTCTGGGACGTTCCTAGCCTCGACCTGCCATGTGCTGCTTCTCTGCACCCTGCCTTGACAGAGGTCTGCTTCTCAAGAGGCTTATCTCCTGCAGAATGATTGATAGCCCGGGCAATTGTTTTTAATAATAGCTGAACACCTGCAGCCCTAAGTCCCCGGTAATACAGTTATCCCAAGTGCCTAACTTATTGCATAAACAACTCCTCTGGTTGCAAAGACAACTATCAAGTTCCTGACACAGGCTGCAGAAGCCACCCCGGGGGGTCAGGCAGGGGGGCAGGCAGGATCATGCCTTCCACGGGGAGATGTGTGAGGCAGAGGAAGGGGAGCTGACTGCTAGGATCAGCCAGACATGCTGCTGCTTCCCAGGCAGAGTGAGCAAACCTGGGCTTTCAGCCGGGCAGTGCTGCCCACTGACCTGCCCAGCAGCCACATGGCACCTTCAGGAGTGTCCCTTGGGAGGTCACCCTGCTTTGGAGCTGTGAAAACCATTTCAGCATAAAACTCCTTGGGGGTGAAGCTCTGCATGCCCTGTGGCACCCCAGATGTGGCACCTCAGCCTGCAGCCCGTGGGCAGCTCAGGAGGAGCCTGGCAGAGCCAGCTGGCTCCGTGTTGGTCAAGCAGGGATGCAGAGGTTGACTGGCACAAACGTGCTTCCCGGGAAGCTACTCCACTTTTCAGGATCTTTCTTTGATGCCAGCTGGGCTTGCTGAGACCACGCTCCAGCTCTGCCCAAGGAGCAACGTTCCGCGCATGTTGGGAAATGCTCCTTTCTCATCTGCTTCGAAGGCCTTTTTCCCCTGTTGTTTGAGGAATGCTGTTTGAATTAGCTCCATGGATTGCAAACAGACCCCGTTGTTTTCCTTTCCCAATGCAGGGAGGCTTCTGTTCTCTTTGGCCTGCTGGATTAACCGGGGGGCCTCACATACTGACCCCTCTGCAGCTCAGGGAAGCTAATTTAATCCCAATATTGTTACAGATCACAGTAGGACAGATCTCACAGATTCCTTGAGGCAAACCAGCGCTGGGCTCTGGCAGGGACAGCAGTGCACTGTGTTTGTAGAGGCAGGAGCTGCTACAATTATTTCTATAATTATTTTTTTTTTTCTATCAGACTTCTGCAGCTGGGGAGAAGAGCAGCACTCGTGGGGTAGTGGGGGCACCCTGGCACAGGGGTCCCACTGGGGAGCTGCTCCACCTGCACCCCCCCAGAGAGCAGAGCTCTCTGAGTCTTAGAAAACCATCAGTGAGCACAGACACTTCTGCCTGCAGCCTTCTCTGTCCCTTAGAGCCCTGGGGAATTGGTCTGTGATGTGATGCTCAGCCTGGAAAAAGGCAGTGGGGCAACCAACATAACCCTCACTTTTCTTTTCGTGGGGGTGATCTGCCTTCTCATCCTGCAGGCAATGCCTCAGCTTTTCCTGCCCTTGCTCTCACAGCCCCACTGGAGATGCATCCCCCTCCCCAGGATGAAAAGCCATCCAACAAACCCAGATGAAGTCCTGATCCATCCCACAGCACTAACCCCTTTCCAGAGCACATCACATTCGTCACTTGGGCTGAAGCAGGGTCTGCTCTCGGGGCCAGCATGTGAGGTGACAGCCAAGGATTAGCCAAGGAGAGCATCCAGCCCCCAGCACGGAGCTGGGCAGGACAGGGGGGCCTGGGAGTGGGGGAAAAGCTCTGCCTCTCCCAGTATTGCTCTGGGGGCTTTGATGTTCGGGAAAAGTAAATTGCTTTGGGACGCTATTAAAGACAAGTTTAAATGATGACACACCACAGGGCTGGGACTTCCAGCGTTTCTTGTAACTCCGTCCAGAGCTGGAAGTGGAAGAGGCCACTGGCACAGCCAAGAGGACACGAAACCGAGAGCCTTTGCAGCAGGAGTGGCTCCTTGAACAGCTTGTCCCTCTCCAGGCTTTTGCCTCCTCCCTTCTGCCTCTCCTGCCCTTGTGCTCAGCAGCAGGGCAGGAGCTGGTGCTGCCATGGGGCTGGGCTGGGTCCACTTCCCCAGGAGCACAGGGCAGAGTCTGGGGAGTGGGGACTGGGGCCAGAGCCCACAGAGCCAGTCCTGGAGGCTGGGCACGGGGAGAGGAGATGGGCATGAGGGCCCCTGCTCAAGCCAGCCCATCCTCCTCTCCACCACAAGCAACTCTTGGGAACATTCCTGCTGGATGACATTTCCCAAGGCATTGAGAAAAAAAAAAAAAAAAAAAAAAAAGAAAAAAAAAAAAAAAAAAAAAAAAAAGCACTTTTTTTTTCCCAATATAAATTCTTGCAACATTAAAAAAAAAAAAAAAAACAAAAAAAAAAAAACCACACACACACACACAATAGCTGTAAGCCCTGAAATGGCTGGGGGTAAAAAAGCTACAGCTTGGCATGGAAATAACACTACCATCCCCACCAACTGATCAAATTCCCAGATGTGAGACATCATGTGTGACAAAGCACAAGAGGAAGCACACGTAGGAAGCTTGTAATTACTCTGGGCTCCCATGGCTGTGTGGGGATGCATCCTGGTGACCTTGGGAGTCCCAGGTCCCTCCTGTCAGTAACTGGCAGCAGGGAGAGAGGGGAGGCACGGCCAGGGAGGCTGGGGCTGAGCTGGGGACAGGGGGACCCCCAGACCAGAGCCTCTCTGCCCCAGCCCTGTCCTCACAGAGAGTGGGGATGCCAGTGGGAGGAATCCTGGGGTGGCTTTTGGCCCCTCAGGTGCTTTTGGCACTGAAGGCTGAAGAGTTCTTGTCCCCGTGTCCCCACAAACTGCTGGGAGCCACGGGGTTCAGTGCAGGGGGAATGAATATCAGTGTCCGGCCCCAAAGATCAGCTGGAAGCAGATGTTTGGGGACAGCAAAAGCTATAGAAATGTGCTTGCTCCACTGCTGTTCTCGGAGCCATTTGCAGCATATACCTATAATTATTCTAATTACAATTAAAGGGCACCTCCTGTGACGCCCCGCCGGGGCTGTGTGCCTGCTGCTGCATCGCGGCTTTTCGGAGGGTTCCCGTGGAGCCAAAAGTTCTGCTGGGGAGGATGGGATCAGGCTCCGTATTGTGTTTTAAACTATATAATTAATTGGACCCAGTGCTCTGCAAGGAGCTAATTCTGCCCAGGGATTTTGGTGGCTGTACAGACCCAGCCCTAGTGCTGAAGGCAGCAGCAGGGAGGATGCCGGGCAGCCCCATCCCAGCCCTGATTTTGGGGTGGAGGAGCAGAGATTGGGGCTCTGGGGCTTGGGGGAGAGGGAAAGGGGGAGGTAGAGGTGGGGAGGATGAGGGGGAAATGAGGCAGTGAAGGGCAGGATGGCCACCATGCTGGGGCAGCCCCAAGCACCAGTCATCAGGTCCTTCCCTCTCTCCCTTTCTGCCTTTTTTTCCCTTTCTTTCAGTTTTTTGGAAGAGTTCATACTCTAGGACCTCAAGGTGAGGCTGTCCCAGCCTGCACCCCTCATTATCCCACAGCACCCCAACACAGACTCTGCTTTAAGTATCCATGTCTGCACGGGCAGAGTTTGTCCATGATTTAAATACCTTTTAGATTACAGAGTGAAGAAAAGAAGGGATCGAGCCTGGCTTAGAAAGATGGCAGAGCAGAAAGCAACAACCCAAGGCTCCAGCAGGCAGGGCAGCTGTGCTGAAGCCCCTCACAAAAATGTGTCCCAGCAAGCACACATTGGATGCTATTTTTTGGACGTGTCTTTTTGTTTACAAGGAGGGAGAATAATAATGTTCCAGTGAGTGCAATGTCGGCAAGGGAGCTACCACAGCCACGACAGCCTCTTGGAGTGCCTCTGCCCTGGGTGCTTCAGGGTTTCATTTCCAATTAAGTGTTTCATATGGTAGCATTCAGAATTTTGGTGGGAGATGAGGCTACTTTTGTCTAAGAGAGAACATACTTTCACTGTTGCACCCGGCCCACGAATGAGTTCTCCACTATTAAAATGTAATTTAATTTATCTCCACGGATTTTGTGATGACTAGGATTTGTTCTAAGGAGACCTTTAAAGGAGAACTTTTTGCATTATTAAATGTATGTGCTAGGAAGTTGAGTTCTGGCATCCCCTGATAACCAAATTTCTTTTCTATCCTCCACTATATCCATCACGATAAAAGCCCCTGCCAAAGCCCTAACTCAAGCCATGCTTCTGGCATATTGTGAAACGAATTGGGGAAAAAAAAAAACCAAACCCACAAGATGCTCTAGTCCAGTATTTTTTTAATCAAAGTTTCAAGGATATTGATGGTTTACCTCATAAGGTAAACATTTGTAGCCCGGTTGCTTTCCCAGGGTTAAACCAGAAACAAGTGGCTAGCTGAAACTGCAACTAATTTGCTCTGACAGACTCCAGTAAGCTTCAAAATGAGTTTTCCTAAAAATTGCAGGCCCTTTCCGTGCAGCACAATGGCACTGGTCTCTTCCCACAGCAGGCTGCAGGATGATCCTGTTTTCCAGGGTTGAGACCAACAAACACCCAGCCCTGGCAGTGCCCCAGGGCATCCCCTGCCCACAGGGCACCCAGCACCACCAAATGGGCAGCTTTGTGCTCTGGGGGTGAGGGATGAGGGCCCCTTGTCCCTTTTACCCCTCTCCCACCCTCCCTGTCCTTGCAAAAAGTGCCCCTGAGCCACGTACTGCTCAGATTTCCCAGCCCAGAGTGTCACCGTGTCCCCATGCCACACACCTGGGCGCAGGGGACAACTGGGGACAAGCCAGGTCTCTCTCTGCTCAGCCACTGCCACCCAAGGGGCTGAACATTTCAGAGTGCCCCAGAGCCTCTCCAATGGCACCACTTGTGCCATCCATCCCCTGGCACCAATCCTGCCTAACCACAAACTGAGCCCCAGAGGCCCTGCTTGGGATTGGGAGCGAGTGGGTGCAGGGAAGCAGGAGTGAGGCTGGAGGAAGCAGCCAGCCTGTGGGGAGATGATGGGGAGAGGGGTGTCTGGCTGGGCTGCCCGTGGTTAGCAGCAGCACCCTGCTCTCCTACCTCCCCCAGACAGCATGCAGCAGCCTGGGGCACAGCAAAGCTCTGTCTGGATTCTCCAGTGAGGGCTGGCAGCTGAGGATGTCTCTGGGCAGCTTTTCCCCTTGGCAGACCCAGGATCAGTGCACGCTGATCCCAGCTCCACCTCTGGGAAAGATCAGGGGGGATGCTGCCAACCAGCACTAGCTCCTCACCCCAGTGAAATCTCAGCACCTCCAGGATCCAAGTCCTCCCTGTTCTCCCAAACCTCCCTGAGTGAGGCAGCACGTCTGTCCCCTTTTTTCCAGGTGCTTTGCCTGGTGTTTGTCTGACACAGCCAAGGAGCCTGCTGCTCACCGAGCTGGCACTCTGGGGCACAGGAGACAAGAGGAACGATCTCGGTTTAAGACTCAAAAGTGCTCTTGTGCTCTCAGGTAAAGGGATGTGGAGTGCACAGGCTTTCCTGCATGGGCAGAGGAAGGCACTTCTTTTTAGTCTAAATTTTTTGCTCATGGAGCAGAGCCACAGCAAGCCATGCCGTGGGAAGAGCTCCCTTCCCAAAGAGAGTCTCCGGGGCATAACTACAGCTCTGAAACCAGGAGGGAGCCAAGATGACTTCACCACCAGGGATGGCATCACCCCCAGGACTCAGCACAGCACACAGCACCCCAGCCTGCAGGTCCAGACTCCTGTGAAGTCCTGGCTGCCGACTGCAGGAAACTGCTGCTCTGCTTTGCGTATGTCAAAACCTGTAAGCTACTGGTTACAGAGACACTCACTGTTTTAGCAGGCTGAAGTGGGAGAAGGGAGAGAGCTGCCAGATCCCAGCTGGTCTCTGCTCCAGGAGCTGATGGAGGATTAGCCCAGCAGCGTCTCTTTACAAATTTTCAGTTCCCAGAGTACACAAAACAAAGCCTGAGGACTGAGTGTCTCAGCACAAGAGGCAAAGGCAAATCATTTGGGAACCTGACAGCGTTTTTCACCCAGACACATGGGCACGGGGGTCCTGGTGTCCTGTGGCCCCTGCAGAGTCCTCCAAGTCCCAGCAGCTGCAGGGTTGGGGACATTGGCTGGGAGCGGACCCCTCCTGCCTGCTAATGCCCCACAAATGAGAGCCACTTTGGAAAGTGACTCTGTGTCCTCTTGGCAAGGATCTGTCTGCCCTGGAGCATGGGGAGGCTGCTGGAGTCACCTCGGTGCCCAACAAAGCCTCAACCTCCACTGCAAGGTGTCCACCCTGGGGGTGTGGAGTGAGCTGACACTCCTGGGGAGAGCCCACAGACAGGCCCAGAAATACACCCACCAAAAGCAGAACCTGCCACGACCCAACTTCTGCAGCGCTGCACCATGTCCTGCCCCAGACAGGAGGTGCAGGGCTGTGCCTGCTGCAGGGGCTGGTGGCACCACTGTCCCCACAGCCCTCGGCTGGCACCACAGCACATCCTGCTCCCTGTCCCAGCCTTGTGTGATGCTAGATGTGCTGGCTCTGAGGTGACCTTGCCCTGGTGTGCAGGCACGGGGAGGTGTCAGGCCCTTTTCCATGCCCTTCCTTCAGCCAACCCTCCCATTAAACCCACACCTGAAATGTACAATTGCAGTTTGCTGATGGAAAGCAAGTGTGTGGCAGGCATGGGGAGAGGCACGCTGCCTGCTGCCCATTCCCTGATACCCATTCCCTGATATCCATTCCAACACCCATTCCCTGATACCCATTCCCTGATATCCATTCCAATACCCATTCCCTGATGCCCATTCCCTGATGCCTGTTCCCTGATACCAATTCCAATACCCATTCCCTGCTGTCCATTCCCTCATGCCCATTCCCTGCTACCCATTCCAATACCCATTCCCTGATGCCTGTTCCCTGCTGCCCATTCCCTGCTTCCCGTTCCCTGATACCCATTCCAATACCCATTCCCTGCTTCCCATTCCCTGCTGCCCATTCCCTGCTGCCACCCTCCCTGGCAGTGCTGGGGCCTCCCCACTGTCACCCACGGTGGCAGAGCTGGAAGCTCTCGCTACTTGTTTCACGGAAACTTCCGATGTTTCAAAAATTGTTTTCATTCTGGCTTGGAATGAAGACAAATATTTCAGAAATTTCCTGGATAATACAAAGTTTAAAATATCCTCCAAACTAAAATAGAAGTAGCAGGCTATCTCAGCTCTTGCATTATGTCATATCATGCCAGCTCATGGTACGCCGTGCGGAATTACAGATGACTTGTCACGAGGAGATACAAACAAAAATACAAATAATGGCAACGAGAGAGGAGAAATGAAATGCTGAAATGAGAAATTCTCTAAAATGATTTCTTTTTTTTTTCCCCCCCCTTATGCAAATTAATTCTCCGTGGGAATTGTTTGGATATTATAAAAGAGCACGGTCTGGCCAAAGCAGCTCTTCTGTTCTCCAGAGGAGGAGGAACACCCTGGCAGCATTCCCCATCTCTCTGCATCCCAGATCTCGGGATGGGTCTGGATATCCCCGTGCCCCCCGCCCCCTGCCCACACTCAGCTCCTTATCTTGCTTCTTGCAAGCCAAGGGCAGACAAGCTCCTCACTCAGCCCAGCACACTCCGGGCCCCTGCTGTCTGCCAGATAATTCCAAGATGGATAAATCCTGGAATTGGGGTTAAAAGCAGCGTCCCGGTTGGAAGCGGAGGAGGTTGCTTGGTCCCGTTCTGCCCGGTGCTGGGGTGACAGCTGGGGATGGTGCTTACCTTGGCTCAGCTCTGTCTCCTCTCCTCCCTGTCCCTGCTGCATCGCCCACCCTGGCACCCCCTCAGTGCCGCGGTGGCCGCCCCGTGCCAGGGCTCTGCGCCGGGTGGACCTCGGGGTGCCGGCTGGCACCCATCCCCCTGTCTGCCCCGTGCCTCTCCAAAAGGCACTGCTGGGAAGGAGAGCCGAAGCTCATGTCTCCGGAGCTGTATCCACCCCTTCCCACCCTCTTGGGGTTCAGTCCTGCCAGTTCCATTTGTGGGCTGTCCTCACCACTTTGGGCCTTTCTACCGCTCCCCTTCTTGTGGCTCTGGATGTCACCACAGACACGCTTTTATGAGAGTGGGCTTGTGCAAGGCTTGTATAAAGTGTTCTCAGAAATACAAGGTCCTGTCATTTGTAAAACTAATAAAAACGTCCAATAATTTTTACAAGGGAAAAATGAGTCATTGGATGGCACATATCTCATTACTGGCATTTTACAATTAAAATGAGCATCTATTGAATCAATCCAAAGCTCTTATTGTTAGCAGACACTAATAACTTCCTGAGCTATTGAAGATACTTTTTCTTCTGAAGAAACATGACCCCTGACCACGGCATTTCTCATCGAGAGCAGTATCCAGCTGAGACCAGCTCTGCTCAGCTCCTGCTGGAGTGATTTCAAACACATCCTGATGAGACTGGTGGCTATAACTGGGTGGGAAATTGTTTTTTAGCCCTCAAAAATGTTCAAGATTTCAAAATTTTTCCCGCTCCGCATGGGGATGAATCTAGAATTGTTCAACGTTTTTACAAAAAAAATAAAATAAAATATAAAATAAAATCAAGTCCTTATGGAAACCAGCTCTGGAATAGCCAGCAGCCATCAGGCACGCTGTGCCAGGCAGTGTGGGGACTCCCTCCTGCCCCAGCCTGCAGGCAGCTCAGACCCCACACTGCTGGCTGCCCTGGTATGAGCCAACATCTCCTCCCAGCATGGGACACCCATCCCGGACCTCATGACCTTCTCTGGTGAAAAATTAGTCCAGTGAAACTTTCCCAGTTTCACTGAGGCAGTTGCACATGCAGGGCCAAAGCTTTGCCCAGCACAGGAGCCCAACCAGCAGAGCAGAGTCATCACCACCTCCTGCCTTCAGAAGATGGGGATTTTTGCAACTGCTTCTTTTCAGAACCCTCTAGAAATTTCAGGACAATAGAGGGAGAACCTAATTTTCAACAGGCCCTAAGCCCATCTGGTGCTACTTCCTGAAAATCACCTTCCAGGTGTCTCAGGATGATCCTGGCCACCTCCTTTGGAAAACAGGCACCCTGATAGGAAGTGAGGGATGGTCTGAGAAGATGTTCCTGCTGCAGCATTTAGCAGGGGGAGCTCCTGGTTGCTGCACAGCCAAGCACCAGCCAAACCTTCAGCATGTCCCCAAGCTGTCCCCTGGGGTAATGATGCTGAGGATGGTGTCACCAGTCCCACAGCCACCCCCAGCATCCCCCAGGACACTCACTCCCACCTGCTAGCAAAGCTCAACGAAAAGGAAATTCACTTGTGGTTTGGGTGACCTCCTTATCTTTATGCTCCAGCTGAGGTCACGTTTGTGCTGAACTTCCCTGCAGAAGGCATGTTTTAGGAGTGTTCTTCCCACACATGGTGAGCTGCACATCCCCAAGGAAGAGGGAGAAGCCCTTTCCCTGCCATGATGTCAGAAAAGAGAAGACAAATTCTCCCCGTGTGCTCAGACAGTGGGTTTCTGGGTGAGAATGGATCTCTTTCCTCCAGAACCCCAACAAAGCCTGGGCAGCCAGGCTGCTGTCACTGGTGGAAAGGTTCAGTGCTTATTTATACAATCAAACACATGCAAAGCTGTTGAAAAACTACCATGAAATCTCACTGCAAAGCAGTAACAATGAGCAAATGCTGGTTTTCAGACACTGAGTGCCCTGCCAAGGAGCTGGCAAGTGCAGATTCTGCTGGGCTGCAGGGATCCAGGCACTGCTTTTGCCACTGCAGATCCTCTTAGTGCAGATCTGCAAGAGACGAGCACCAACCCAGCCACCTCTCCAACATCCTGCTCATGTCCAAAACCTAACACCCATCCATGATGGAAACTTCACTCTGCCCTTTCTAGAAGAGTCCTTATCCGCCCTGAGCAGAGGACTGGAGCATGCACTTGGTGTCTGCTGTTTGAGCAGCCCAAACCTAGGCTCTGCTAGGCTCTGCTCCCTGCACACCACACCTTCTCTGGACTCTCCTCTCTCTCCATCCTCCTTATTTCAGCCTGGAGGGGATGATTCTTGCTCTTGGAAAAGCACAATGGGAGCTGGGATGCTGAGACAGTGCTCAGATGCTGGGGACAAGCAGATGAGGTTGTTTTCTGTTACTGTGCAATGGGTTCCAGCGCTGGAGATATTTCCCACTTCTTTTCCTCTGCTACTGAGCACGGGTGTTAGGATGACAGTATGTATTGTCATTTATAAGCACTGTAAGATCCCCCTGGGACCCATGTGCATAAATCCCCTGTTTGCTGTAGCATTCTTTTCCTCTCTCGCATCCTCTCGGCACAGCTTCCCCCTGTGCTCTGTGGCTGCGGGACCTGGCACTGCCGAAGCTGGAGTCCTCTTCCCAAGAGCATCAGCCTCTCCCGATGCAGCTCACAGTCCTCTCTCCTCCTGCTCCGAAGGGAGGGCCGTGGGAAGGAGCTGCTAATCCAGCCCGTCCTGGCCAGGCTCCCTCTCCAGCTGCCAGGTGCCTGAGCTCAGCGGGCACCGCCGACAGCCGGCAAGAAATGCCAAGAGCTTCCCTTTATGGCTTTGTATTTCCTGTTAATTTTTTTTTTTTTTAATGGGATTTCCTCAGTATTCAGATTTAGGAACTCACTCGCCTGCCTTAGGAGGCCCCGGAGACCGGTGTGGGCAGCAGCCAGAAGTGGACAGAACGGAGCCAGTGTCCTGGTTTAGGCCAGGATAAAGGTGATTTTCTGGTTTGTACTTTTGCTTTCAGCTAAGTCTCTTGTAAGTAGCTGCACTTGCTGAAATTAACAGCAAGTTTCTCAGACAGTGTCTGCTGCTAGGACTGATAACACTCGATGTTTATAGTTACAGCCAGAGCCTGGTGTGCAGAGCCAAGGACACTGCTCAGCTCTGAGGAACATTTTACCTTCCAGAAGGAGCAACGAGGTCCCACCTGAACCCCTCCTTTGGGGAGGAGCAGACAAGATAGATGTCAGAATTGACCAAACAGAGTATTCCATCCCATACACCTCATACTCAGTATAAATTTGAGGGATCACAAGGGTCAAACACCTCTACTCCTTCCTGCCCTCCCTGCTTCCTTCGGCATCCTGAGAGGATTCCATCCATTCCTCTGCCTGTGGTCCTGATCCCTGCCAGCCTGAATCTGTGTGTTCCTGCCCCCAGCTCCTCACTGCTGCTGACTCCAGGATTCCAGCCTGGACTTTCCCAGGGCTGCCCTGCAGCCTCGGTGGTGACCTGAGAGTTATTGGGGGAAAGGGGGGAGGAACGTGGGATCACTTTTCCTGTATATTTGTATATATTTAGTAATTTTTTTCCTATTTATCATTACTGTTTCATTAAAGTTCTGTAGTTTAGTTTCCAACCCATAAGTCTCTCTCCCTTATTCTCTCTCTCTTTCCTTTATCAGAGGAGAGAGAGATTAATATATAAATCTGTTACTCGGTTTAAATCTCTTTATCTGCCGGGCCAGGGTTAAACCGTGACAGCCAGGAAAGGCGCTGCCAGGAGGGGATGGGGGCTCCCCGGTGCCCGTGCTGGAAGGGGCAGCTTGGAGCTGGGTGACACTGGTGAGCAGGCTCCCAGACACCCGGGGACAGGTCGCAGGTGCCACCACCGGAGCTCGGTCCCCTTGTGCCTGGCCCTGCAGGGAATTTGGGGTCCCCGCCGCAGGGATTTACCGGCTGATGGCGCAGGATTTCCTCACCCTGCCGGGAACGCACAATAGGGAGGACAGGCTGCTCCACAGACACCCTAATCCCTTGGTGATTGTGCTGTGTTTCGGGGAGTGACAGTAGTTCAATGAAGGTTTGCAAAGTTAGCAGGAACGTTAATCCTTACAGAAGGAAAATGTGACAATTATTTAATGCCGGGGCTGGGAGCTTTTGTGCTGTCCCGAGTTGGATGTGTTTGTACTGAGCAATGTCTCAGCTGAAGGGGAAGGGACTTGGTGAAAGTCCCTTGGTGAAGGGACTCGAGCACAGACCCTATGAGGAGAGGCTGAGGGAGCTGGGGGTGTTCAGCCTGGAGAAGAGGAGGCTCAGGGGAGACCTCATCACTCTCTACAACTCCCTGAAAGGAGGCTGGAGCCAGGGGGGGTTGGGCTCTTTTCCCAGGCAACTTTCAACAAGACAAGAGGGCATGGACTTAAGTTGTGCCAGGGGAAGTTTAGGTTGAATATTAGAAAGAATTTCTTCACGGAGAGGGTGGTCAGGCATTGGAATGGACTTTCCAGTGAAGTGGTGGATTCTCCGTCCCTGGAGATATTTAAAAAGAGCCTGGAGGTGGCACTCAGTGCCATGGGCTGGGAACTGCAGCAGTGGGTCAAGGGTTGGACATGATGATCTCTGAGGTCCCTTCCAACCCAGACAATTCTATGATTCTATGAAGTCCTGCCAAGGACGAGGTTACTTGGCTGTGACAAGGCTGTGAGGTGTGGGGTGTAGGATTTGGGGTGTGGGGTACAGGCACCTGTGTCCCAAGGCTGCAGCCACCACTGCCAAGTGTCTGGCCTGGCCCCCTTTCTGCCCTGTCCCTTTGAATTTTCATACCAGAAAATTAATTTTTTCCATCACCCACAAACACATAGATGGCCTGAGAACACCAGGATGACTTTAGGGAGCAGCAGAGTTTTTTCTTGTCTGAATTCAATTTCCAGAAAATTGAGTGTCTCCCGCAATTCAGAGGTGCTGCAGGAGAGAGGCAGCTGAGGAGCTCTCAAAGTGTGCGGGGTGGTTTGGGTCAGGGCAGGGAGGAGACAAAGAACCCTTGGTCACTAGATGGTGGTTTCCAGGGACCGTCCGAGCAGAGGTTGCCCCTTCCCTGCAGGGCAGGCTTGGCTAGTGACCCTAGCTCTCCAGGGGCTGCTCAGTGGGATGGGAGAACCTTCCACAAGAGTCTGCGACAGGGCTGAAGGAGACGTGAGAGTGGGATTGGCAGGAGGGCTGCAGCAGCCAGCCACAGGGAGATGGAGGGACGGGACACTGCCAGCCCCTTGTGTGCAGGGAGCCGTGACAGCCCCCTGGGGATTTCTCTGGCTGCAGGGGCTGAGGGAATCATAGAATCATAGAATCATAGAATTGTCTGGGTTGGAAGGGACCTCAGAGATCATCATGTCCAACCCTTGACCCACTGCTGCAGTTCCCAGCCCATGGCACTGAGTGCCACCTCCAGGCTCTTTTTAAATATCTCCAGGGACGGAGAATCCACCACTTCACTGGAAAGTCCATTCCAATGCCTGACCACCCTCTCCGTGAAGAAATTCTTTCTAATATTCAACCTAAACTTCCCCTGGCACAACTTAAGTCCATGCCCTCTTGTCTTGTTGAAAGTTGCCTGGGAAAAGAGCCCAACCCCCCCTGGCTCCAGCCTCCTTTCAGGGAGTTGTAGAGAGTGATGAGGTCTCCCCTGAGCCTCCTCTTCTCCAGGCTGAACACCCCCAGCTCCCTCAGCCTCTCCTCATAGGGTCTGTGCTCGAGTCCCTTCCCCAGCCTGGTTGCCCTCCTTTGGACCTGCTCCAGGACCTCAGTCTCCTTCCTGAACTGAGGGGCCCAGAACTGGAAGGTAAGGAAGGGATAAAGCCCAGAGATCACAGCCGGGATCCCCGCCGGCAGCCTCGGCACCACCGCACCGCCCTCCAACGCGCAGCCTGGGGGGAAAGTGCCGACGTGTTGTCCCCACCTGACCCTGCACTTGTCCCCACGCCCACCGCTAGCCCCAGGCAGCAGAACAGCCAGGTCTGGTGGCAATGGGACAGCCCAGGCACGACTGGCGAGACGGGAGAGCCCGCAGCGGTGCCTGATGCTCCAGCCAGGCTGAGGCAGAATCCCAAGCATCTCCCCAAACGTCCCCCCCCTGCCACTGTCCCCGCTCCCTTTGGTGGCTGTGACATCAAACCAGCCTCTCTGGGGAGAGAGGAGCTGCCAGGAGGCAACTGCAAAGCCCCGTCCAGCTCCCGGGAGGTTTGGGGCAGCCAAGCCTCATCTGCCCCTTCCCTCCCTCCCCTGTCCCTGGGTCACACAGGGAAGGACAAGAGGCCACGGATGGTGGGAGAGCAGGGACAGAGCTGGGCAAGCAGCAGCAGTGTGGGGTGGCCACGTTGCCCCATTCACACGGAGTGTGCATCATGTGTGTGTGTGTGTGTGTGTGTGTGTGTCTGAGCCGGGTCCCAGGCACCGCAGGCAGAGAGTACGAATCTGTCTCTGATTAAAAGGGCCCTTTGTAATATAACCTATATGAGCCTGCATTTAACACCCATCACCCTGAGGAAAGCCCAGGCTCCCTTCCAGCCGGTTGGGCTGCTTGCCTCCGGGGCAGATCTCCCAGGGACATGAGACTGTTGGGGCAGGAACTTGGATGCGTTTCTGTGCGGATTCTTCCCCCTTCGAGAGAGGCACAATGGGGCTTTGCATGAGTGATACAAACATGCCAGTTGTACTTAAGGTTGACAAATAATGTAAACCACACAATCTGGTTTGAGGGAAGCGACTTCACCACAATTTATTTTAGTGCTTTAAACATCACGCCAAACTCTGTAGTGAATTGCTAAATTAATGCCGGGCTGCCATCTAAATAGACATCTTCAGATCACAAGCATGTTATAGGGGGAATGGTTTCCTTTGAAATGGTTCCCACAGCTTAAAGGCTGTGCAGAGAAAAAATGTGCCCAGGATTCAATTGCTGCCAACATGTGGTGGCCACATTTCTCTGCTGCTATTGGCCAAGCTGCACAGTAAGGCTGAGGAAGCATCATTTGAGGTGGAGAGATAAACCGGTGATTGCAGAGAGACCGGGAATATCTCAAGCAGCTCACCCTGCAGAATAGCCTCAGTTCCAAGCTCTTAGCCTGGAAAAATGTGCCCTGCCCAGGAAGGCATCTGGTTGTCCCCATCGTGCACTCTCTCAGCTGCCTGTGATGCAGCAGAGAAGCACGGCGAAAGCACAGTGGACATTTCTTCCACTCTTGGTTTTCCATCAGCATTTTGGCTGATGTAGGAGTCAGGATTGCTGCACTCCTCTGTTCCCCTCTGTTTCCCACCCTCTCGCAGTGGTGGCCCAGCTCTCTTGAGAGAAAACCCCACCAGAGGCATTTGGCAGGGGAGACCAGGCTGGCAGGGACAGAGCTCCCTGGGAGATGGCACAGGAGGATGGCAGGGAATGAGACACTGGTTTAGCACCTTCCTCCTACACAAATCCACTTGTGGTGCACTTGGGAGAGCTGCAAGGTACATGTGGTGTATCTGAGCAGGGGATGCAGAGGCTGTCCTGCAGCAGGGCTGGGGTAAGAAATGAGAGGTGATCTTGTCCCTCTCAGGGCAGTTCCTGGGGACCAAAGCCTCACCCCCAAAGCCTCACCTAGCACTGCCCATCCTGTTTGCTGTGGCAGGGCAGGAGGCCATGGCAGCCGCACCTCCAGCTTGAAGGAACCAGGAAGGCTCATGGGGGGCACTCACACCACATCTGTGCCTCACATACACACTTCAAACGCTGGAGATACCCTGGCATCCAGCAGCCAGGCTCTAGCAAGCACCCTGTAGACAAAGGACAAGAAGACAAAGGAGAGGGAAGGGAGCTGTCACTTGGCCACCGTTCCCACCCAGGCAAGTTGGGTTTTGTTTCCCCATCACCAGCCTGAAATCCATCTTCCATGCTTTCGTGGCTCATTCACTCTTTCCCCTTATGGTTTCCTTCAGCTGAGCTGGAGGAAGAATAAAGAAATGTCTCTCTGGGCCCCAGCCTCTTACAAGGCTCATAAATATGTCTCTGCTTAAAAACACGAGGATTAATTAACTCATGAGTATCTCCTAAGCAAAGTTCTGGGAAAGAGCACCCTCCTGTGCAGGAGGCAACATCTCTGCAGGAGGCTTCCCCAGGGCCTCTCCCCTGCTCACAGACATCTGACAGATGCCCAGGGGAGGGACCCCAGCCCTGCCACATCAGCTGTGCCACACTCGGGCTCTGGTGCTACGGGGCACCTGGATGGCCACACCATTGGGCTCCCAGGCTATGGTTGCCCTGTTGCCTTTACAGTGTTTTCAGTTAGGTGCCTGGCCATGCCCAGGCTCAGTGGTCCACTGTAAATTCTGAGGGCTGACGTTGCCACAGGAAAGCTTGGATCAAGGGGGCTGCCACCTCGGGGTGCATCTCGGGGACCATCTTTTGGGAGGCACCATCTGCCTGCCCTTCTGTATGACCCAGCCCCAACCTCGTGCTTCATTCGAGTCCCTGCACTGCTGTGGGAAGGGGGGGGGGGGCTCTGCCAGCAACTCCCCTTTATCCCTACCCCATCCTGCCCTAGGAGGTGCCAGCTGTGTTGGGGGTGCCCCCTCTGCAGCACCCACCCCTCTGCAGGGAGCTTGTCTGCAGCCCCCAGGAGTCTGGGCACCCTTGATGAGGAGGTGGCCCATGGGAAGGTGGCCCACGGGGTGTCAGCCATGGCCAGCAGAGTCCCTGGGGAGGGAGGGTGTCTCCAGCAGCCGTCTGGCCCTCGGCACAGCATGTCAGCTTAGCAATCACTGGTGTCCAAAGAGCAGGAGCTGCCAGGAGCCACTCCTTCCTCACTGGGTCTCTGCAGAGCTGCTAAGAAACAAACAACTTTTGCAACATGCTTTGTTTTCCATCATTACATGTAAAAAGTAAATAAATTAAATCCATTTTGCTGCCACTTCACTGTGTCAAGTGTAACCTGAGCACTGCTGGCAGTGTCCAGCTGAAGCTCTGCGGGTGCTCAGGGATGGGCTCAGACAAACCCTGTGGGACCTGTGCCTGTCACCTGCACTGCCCTGCTCCTGCCTGGGAGGGATGTCCCCACCCTGCCCATCTCTCCTCCCTCTGCACCACTTCCCACCTTATCCCCAAACCCACAGGGTGGGCACAAGCCGGCAACATCCACCCCGGGGGGCTGCCAAGGGCAGAGCCTGCCTGGGCTGCAGTGCAGGGCAATGCGTTCCACATCCCCTTGTAAATGCTGAGCAGGGAGGGACCCTTTGCACTGGGAGCACCATCCAGACGCCTGGATTTTCTCCTCTCCATGGAGGCAGCTGTCTGCACCCGCCACAGACCCAGGCTCCATTGGCACCGCGGTCAAAGCGCCCACTGGTGTCATGTGAAGTGGAACTTGGCCCTTGGTGCAGGAGGACTCAGTGCTGCTTCCAGCTGGCCTCCCCACTGCTTCTCACACTGTCTTTGGGACATCATTAATTTGCTCTGTTGGAGGGGAAGAAGTAGAGATCCTCCGGGTTTTACCAGTTGGTGAAAGTGGTTTCCAAAGCACAACCCACCCTTTCTTCTCAAGAACTGGGCTGGAAAGGCAGCAGCAGCACGCCTGGGTTCCTGCCCATCACAACACCATGCTGCTTTCTTGCACAAGCTCAAGTGTTTAGCTCGGTCAGATACCTCCAGGTAGTAGATGATTTCTCTGCAGCACTACAACAGCCTTCCTGTGTGTACCAAGCCTGGTGCTCCTGGTGCAGGCTGGCCAGCATCTGAGGAGCCCAGGGGCTGGGGGCTGCCAGGATCCAGCTGCCCTGGGCTCTGAGATGAGCTCCCTAATGCCATGGCAAACACAGAGGGGCTGAGCTTTGCCTGGGCCTGGTTACTTGCAGAAGTCTTTGCTGAGCTGCCCCTGCCCCACCCGCCTCACCCCATGTGTGCTCCCGACAGTTTCTGGTCTGGGCTGGCAGAGAAGAGGAAACATTTCAGCAAACTGTTTTACCAGAAAACATGCAAGTGACTTTTTAAATAATAACATCCAAATGAAAACAATGTGGACTTCAAAGTCCGTTCTCGGGATGCTTTGTGGTTCATGGGCTTTCTGACAGCAACACTCCTTCCACCCCAGGGAATGCACCCAGAGCCACCAGCCCCTGCCCAGGGTGCCCAGGGTGCCCCTCACCACTCAGCCATGAACGGAGCTGAGATCCAGGAGCTGGTGCCAGCTGCTGGCACCTACGTGGGGACACCTGGGATTCTGCTGTTGCACAACTTGGCTGCTCAGCAGCATCCTCCCTCCTGCCCTTTGCCAGCAAAACAGGCAAGGGCCATCGGTCAGCATGGCCACGGTTGAGGCTGCTCTAAAGGCCATCTCCTGTTACTGAAACATAAATGTTGATGTTTGAGGAGGGGAGATGCTGATGGAAATGGAGCTGGCCGTATTTGTTTGTCAAAGCAGCTATTTTAAACAAGTTCTGTTCACACAGCTTGCAGTTCGGAAGGAAGTTTTCCCAGCCATAATATCCTAGCTCAGCGCTGGGCAGACAATGGTTCAGCAGTTGCCTGGGATTAGCGTGGTGAAATCACTCCGTGTAGCCTGGGAAGGGTGTCTGGGAAAGGGCAGTGCTGGATTTTGTGCTGGGAAGGCCGGGGGGGACAGAAGCCACCCCAGGAACCAGGATGAGGACATGGAGGTGGCAGCCAAGCTTGGAGCCTGGATCCATCCGAGTGCTCTGGGACAGCATAGCTCAACCCTGCTTTTTTTCCCCCAAGGAAAACGCTTAAATGTAAAATATGTTTTCGTGAAAATACTTTCCAAAGCAGTAAGACTGAAAATGGACCACCTTGTCCCCAGCAGGGCTGGGTGGGATCCCCTCAGAGCCACCTCTGCCCACACTGCGGCCGCCCGGGCGCTGCGGTCCTGGCGTCACGGCCGCTGCTCCCTGGTGCCTTTCCTTTGGGAAGCAGACAGGGCTCTTGGAGGGTGGTGGAGGCAGTAATGCCAATTCCTTTATTCATTACAGCCTCATACACAAATGCAATCTTTACAAGCTTGCCCTGAGCTTTTAAAAATGCCGTTTTAGGACGTGTCATTTGTATTGTTCGACTTCGGCTCCCTTGCACCCCGGCTGTAAAACACTGCTTCCACATAAAACCCCAATGAGTTTATTTTCTTTGCTGGGGCAGGCAAGGGAAGCACTTACCCAGCAGCTTGGCTCAGCCATGACACCCTGCTGCCCTGGGCAGGGTCACCCTGCCCGCCAGGGATCTCTCACTCCAAGTTCCTCTCTGAACACCCTGGGAGTGCTCAGGGATGCTGCTGCTGCCAGCACGGGTGTCTGGACATGCAGGGAGTTTGTGCAGGGGGCAGAGCCTCCCACCACTTCATGCTTCCACTCAGGATGTCCCAGCAAGGGGCTGTGGCAATGTCTGCAGTGACACAAACATCAGAGGGAGATGCAGAAGATTAAAGCAAATAAATCTCTGCCATCCCTTTGGTTGCTCTGCAAATGCCAAGGCGTGAAAGCTCTCACTCCGGAGGTGCACATGGAAACACTCCACCAAGAGGAATTAATTGCAGGAGCACTGGCCTGTAGCATGAAGATTTTTTTTGTTAAGGGCTCAGATGAAACTTGCTGTTTCTTCCTCCTCTTGGTGAATCTTATTGTGACTAAATTAAAGGAATTCTCGTTAAAATGTTAATATCCTTCTAAGACTGTTTGTTGTTTTTCTCAGCTGCCTCTTTAGAGCCTTTGCTGCCTTTTCCTAACATTTTCCAGCTCTTCCTCCCTCTTCATCCTGCCCTCCCTCCTTTTTCCAAGGCAAACTGGAAAGTTACAGTTGTGGTTGATTCGTGGCTGCAAGCAGTGAGTCACGCCGAGGATCCCCACTCACAGCTCATAAACAGGAGGGAAAAACACACCCGGGGATGGGGACAGGGATGGGGACAGGGATGGGGCATGTCCTCCACTGCCTCTTCCCAACACACAAGGCAAAACCAAGGCAAAGTTGGTGTCCTCGTGGCCATCAGTGAGCTGTGGGGCTCTGCCTGCACCCCTCCAGCAGGCACTCCATGTACAGGGCCCCCAGCACCCCTGGCTTGTGACTGTCCCCAATGTGTCCCCTGTCCCCAGGGCTGCTGGGGAGTGAATCCCAGGCAGCTTGCAGGCACCCAGCAGCAGTGCCTAAAAACTTACTGGGAAGTTACTGAAAAGTAGAAGAATGACAGGTTTTTTCCACAGCTTATTTGTGGGTATTTTCCATCCAGGAGCATCCAATGCAAAGACATTGTTCCTCTTTAAATTCCTAAGCATATGGTATTTTGTGCTGTTAGAGTTTAATATTCTTTTCGTTACTGATATCTAATACAGACAAGTCTTGAGAGTTACACAAAACATATGTGAATCTAATTTGTTTTTACTGTGCCACATGTTTTTACTCCCTGCATCATTCAATTAGCTTTTTTTTTTTTTTAATCATGTGATCAGCAAAAACTTAATGCTATTTTTAAGCAGGGTAAGAAAGTGAAAAACACATTTACTGTGACTGCAGAGGAGTGTAGATTCCCCTCTGCAAAAATAACTCTGACAGTGTGATAGCAAAGTGCAAATGCTGCAGCTGTGAAAGCAGCAGCTCTTTGGTAGTGCAGATTGTCAAAATACTGCTGTGCTTGTGAGGCAAATTCCTAAGAATTCCAGGTTTGGAATAATTTCTCTGGTTGACAGAGATGACAATGGGCTTTACAAATCCATAGCTCTGTGACCATCAAGCCACCGCTTCCTCCCATTCCAGAGGGAACTCACCTTCTTCCCTCCCCATCCTCCTGCCCAGATCCTTCTCCAGCTTTCCTTCTTTGGCCATCTCTCTGGAGAGGTGGACAGTGATTTATTCAATACATCAACTTTAAGGGGGAGTGTTGCCCACCCATGTGATTCCCTTTGGGATGCTGGTGGCCATACAAGCCTCCTCCAGGGCAGATGGGATTTCCCTGCCCAGTGGAACATTTCCCTGCTGCTGGCCAAGGAGACCTGAGCCCTGGTGGCTCCTCATGGTGGGGAGCTTCAGAAAACCCTAAATGCAGGAAATCCTGGTGCTGCCACATGCTGCATTCCCCATTCACACACATGTGCCTTATTAGCAGTGTCAGAAGCCTCCAGCTTGTGGGTGACTGCTAACCACAACCACCAGCATTAACCTCCTGCTTGGGGGTCACTTGCAACAACCCACAGAAATGCCTCAGAATTGGGCCACGTTGAAAGAAGCTGGTGGGTTCCTCCAAATAAAAAAAAAAAAACAACAAACAAAAAAAAAAAATTTTTTTTTTTTTTTTTTGAGAATTCTAGAGCCTTGGAGAATTCTGGAGCACAGTAATAAAAAGGTTGTGGACATCTGGAGCCTTCCAGGCCAGGAGTCCCAGGTGGCCATGGTGCAGGACAGCCCCAATGATGCTCACCAGACTCCAGAGGCAGATGTGGAGTCCTTGTCTGCCCTCTGTGCCCAAACCATCCATCCAGGACAGGACAGACCTGTCACAAGCCATGACAAACCCCGTTACCACAGAGCCCCAGCTAAGGGAAGCCTTGGGGGTGACATTTGCAGTGGGAAGGTGGAGCCAGGGGGATGATCCCAGCTGCAGAAACCCAAGAGGGACAACAGGGAGGCCAGGAGACCCTGGGTGGTGGGGCTCATGTTGTCCTGGAGAACATCAGCAGTGGTCCCCCTGCCCACCCCTGCAGCCCAGGAGAGCACTGGAGCAGCTGGCAGGAGGAATTAAATCTTATTGCAGAGCATTGCATTGCCTGATGGAGGGGGAGAAAAGGCCATCTCAGCAGCTTTCCTAGCACAAGCCTATCTGCTCCCTTCAGCAGTAAAACTCGAGAAGCTGAAGTTTCAGCCCGGGACCCCCAGTTTGCAGAGCAGAGGCTGGGCTTGCTGCGGGCAGAGCAGGGAGGTTGGATGCCACTGGAACCACGGGATGCTGCACCACACATCTGTCTCAGATACTCTCAGCATAAATAATCCATTGTGCTGAGGAAGCTGAGCCAGCCCTGCAGCTGGGTTCTCCTGCAGGTCACGACTCATGTGCCCGAGATGCTGGGTCTGTGTCCTGGAGTAAGTGGAACCTGAGCCCCTTTTGTTAGGGACAGGGCCCGGTCTTCAAAGGGTTAAAGGTAATTTGAATTATTCCTTTTGTTTAGATTCATTTCAGGTTTCGTGATTTCTGTTCTTACTGCATTAAATGACTTGCAGGTGCTCGGGGAGGGGTGTTTGCAGCAGATGGGAAGCACAGCAGCAGCAAGTGCTTTGTCACACCCTGCCTGGGATGGGGACACCCTGGGGAGGTGAGGAGGAGGTGCCAGGGGGGGAAGGAGGATGCTGAGGCTCTGCTCAGCTCAAGCCATCACCCCCCCGGCCAGGGTACCAGGTGCTGCCCAGCTCCCTGTCTCCTCCTGGAGCAGCTTGGAAGTGGGATCGGTTGGGTTCTATAAGGTTTAGGAATCAAAGAGTCTTTATGGCCCAACAAACAAACAAACAAAACAAAACAAAACAAAAAAAAACAAAAAAAACAAACAAACAAAAAACAAAAACGAAAAACAAAAAACAAGCAAACAAAACAAACAAAAAAAAAAACCCAAAAACCCAAAAGAAAACAAAAAACCAAACAAACCAAAAAACAAAAAAACACAAAAAACCAAACAAAACTAACAAAACAAAACAAACAAAAAACAAAAAAACAACCAAACAAAAAAAACAAAAGACCCAAAAGAAAACAAAAAAAACAAAAAAACAAAAACCAAAAAACAAAAAACAAGCAAACAAAAAAAAAAACAAAAACCAAAAAAACAAAAACCAAAAAACAAAAAACAAGCAAACAAAAAAAAAAACCAAAAAACCCAAAAGAAAACAAAAAACAAAAAAACCAAAAAACACCAAAAAACAAACAAACAAAACAAAAAAAAACAAACAAAAAACAAAAAAACCAAAAACCAACCAACCAAACAAAACAAAAAAACTCAAAACCCAAAACCCAAAAACCAAAAAACACACACACACAAAAAAAAAAAAAAAAAAAGGGATAACTGTGGTGACTGCCTGGGGAGTGGATGAGAAACAGACCCAGCAACCTCCTCAGCAGGGCTGCTCGGAGCAGGGACACCTCTGACTGCCCAGAAACCTCCCCAGGCCACCACCTTGCCCTAAAAATTCCGAGCATCCCAATCCAATAACCCAAGGGAGCTGCAGGTGCTAATGAGATTCTGTCTCTTGGTTCCCCAGCTCGCATCTCTCCGGAGCTTTCTCTGCCCCACCATGGCAACATTTGCTTTAATTAAAGAATCTCGGCGTGGTACCAGAGGGCAGGTTTCACCCGGCTGGGATTCTCCCTGCTCTCCCCCTTGCCAGACAGCCTGTCTCTGCCTGGGGATTAGGCTCCGGAAAATTCTCCGGCTGCTTGGCATGGAAAAAGCAGAGAGCTCCTGTGTGACTTTGAAGAACGCCGTTCAATTAACTTTTCTCACACAAGACACAGAGGATATCGGGGGGTTCACACCCCAGGCAGGTGACAAAGCTCAGGATTAATTAAGGAGCTGACATTCCCCATTTTTTTTTGCTCCTGGGAAGGCAGCCGCAGCGTTCCCAGAGCATCTCCATCTCCAGGTCCCCATCCCTGGGGTTTTATTTTTGCAGTGTCTGCCTCTGCCTTGGCCTCCTGAGTGACTCCTGGGGTGAGAGCTGCTGGGATCCCATGTGCTCTCAGCTTTGGGAGTGTTGTGAGCAGGGAAGAAAACCTTGGAGCAGGGATGTGAGCAGGAGATGTGCCTGCCCCCTGTCCTCTCAGAGCATGTGGTTCCTCTTCTCAAATCCCAGAGCCTCCTGCAACCTGGTCAATGTCACCAAAATGCCTTTTGAAATAAATCTGGAAATAGATTGCTGACACTATCAAAACATCCTGTTTTGACATTTTTTTGAATGAATCATTTCGATTTCGCGTTGGGAATGACCTCACTGCCTTTTTGGTCAAGTAGAACCGACTATATTTATTGAAAAATTGTGACAAAAACAAAAATATTGATCTTTGCCTCAACTAAAGGTTTTGGTCCCCCCCCTTCAAAATTTGCTTTGAGCTTTTATTTTCCGTGGCCAAATATTTTTAAATATTATAGTTTTCTTCTTATTTACAGCCAGATTTTGCAACCCTAAGGTAAGCCTGTTGGTCTGGCTATGCAGCCCCTGACCCACCTGGGATGGCACTGGGGGTCTCTCCCCTCTGGTCCCAAGGCCAAGCAGCTGCCAGGGTCCTACCTGGTGGCCAGGGTGGTGGGGCTGCTGTGACCTGGCTATTAGCACTATTTGACAACTTGTTAGGATTAGAAAGCTCATCATAAAAATCTCCAAAATGAGCACTTTTTGTGTGTGTGTGCAAGTTACGCTTTTCTGCCCCAACCAGGAACAGATGTCTGAGCTGGTTGATGAATTGGAAACATCTGAAACAACTTTCCAAGCTGAAGTACAATAAATATACCTTTCATCACGATCCCTGCAAGAGAGTTTTAGAGGCAAAAATCACTGAAGTGTTTAATATGGCCCACGGTGATGAATCATTTTAACAAATGAACCAAAATAAATGAGAATTTCCCCCCATTTCGGTGACTTTGCTGGGACTCCAGGTGCCACCTTTGGAGCTGGCAGTGGAACTGTGCCCTGCCAGCCTGCCCAGGTAGCTCCTCCTTGGGTTAATCCCACCACCTCCTGTAGGCAAAGAGACTCCAGGGACCTCTGTGGTGCTGCCAGGGGACATCAGGACAGACACACAATCCCCTGGTACCTCTGGAGCCCTTTGCCTTCTTTCAGCATCTTCAGAGGCTGCTGGTGCATTTGGAGCCCTTCACCCCCTGCCCTCACTCTGCTTCCCCCCCGACCTCCCCACAGTGGGATGCAGGGGAGGTGTCCCCCCAGGGGATGCCCAGCACTGGGCTCTTCACTGCCAAATCCAGGCACCCTCAGGAGCTGCCCCATCCCAGGGTGGCACAGAGGGCTCTGTGGCTGCCCAGGAGCCAACGGTGACAGGGCCAGGAGCAATCAGCATCCTCCAGCTTTGGTGCCAGGAACATCTGTCAGAGCCCCCCGGGCTGCCTGCCAGGGTGCAAGTGGCTGCCAGTCTTGCTGTTGATCCCATGACCTGGACAGATGAGAATCTTTCAGCAGGAGTTGTCAGAAAGAGTTTATTTTTCCATGTCTCCACTTGGCTTATTCCGCTGAGTGAAGTCATGTTCTATTGATTTCTTCTGAAATCACATTTATTTTGCTTTAAGAAATAAAACCCAGGACTTCTTCCTTCAGAATTCCTGTGCATCACACAGGATTTGAGGGTCACATTTTCAAGCCTGGATACATCCATAAAAAGCTCCTGCTCTGGCAGGTAGCATCATTTACTCTTGGGAATCCAGTACTGGGACACATGCTGGTGCTCAGTGAGCACAGAGTGTTGCAGCCTGGTCCTTGGGTGGAAATTCACTCCTGCTCCCATTCTGCAAAGCTCAGGGATCCCCCTTGGTGTCCTCACTGGGGACAAGTATCATGAAGGATTTCAGATCCTGCACTGGTGAGGGCTGAAATATAATGCAAAGAGATGAAAACACCTGGCTGGAGACTCAAAACTAGATTAATTTCTTCTTATTCATTTCTTCTATTCTATGCTCTTTTCTATTTTTGAAAACTTCTGTTTCTACCACTAAAAAATTAAAAGTCTCTCTCTGGTCTTTTATAATAGAGAGCCCAACAGAGATGGAGAGCCCACTGCAAATGCTGCCCAGTGCCTTGTCTTACAAGCACCCACATGCAGTTTCTGTTAAATCTGCAAAACTCAAGTCAACTGGGTTGATATTTTCTCTACTGCGTGCCTTCTTCGGGGTGTGTTTTATTTCATTGCATTTCATTTTGTTTTCTGGAAAGTTTCACCTGAAATGGTTCAGTTGTATCTGAGTATGAGACTAAGGGAAAATATTTACAACATCTAAAAACATTTTCTGGCAAAGCCCTTCCTTGTGAGAATCCCTCATATGTTCATGCCCTGAACCAGAGGACTGAAATCTGGCTGAGAGTGGGACTCATGCCAGGGGCCCAGGTTTTGCTTCCCTTTGGGAAGAAAATAAACAACACCTTCATTTGGCCAAGGGGCTCAGAGGTGCTGGCAGCATCTGCTCACACACTCCTGGATCTGCTGAGTTCCTCTGCCCATCGGGCACTGAAGCATCTCCCAGCCCGTCCTGGCACCCTGACCCCATGCACCCAGGAGCCTCCAGGGGGGCAATAATTGGATCAAGGTGGAGCTGGGGGGGTTCTTGTGGCTCTCAGGGTTCTGGTGCCAGGGCTCAGCCCCATCCAAGCACCCACATGAGAACCAGTGTGATCTGAAGCAACTTTCTCATTTAAAAAAAAAAATAAAAATAAAAAATTTTGGAATCAGCCACCTCCCTCCCCTCGCCAGCAAGTTTAGGGTTTCATAAAGCCTGCCTGGTAATGGGTTACAAATGTACCTATCAGCTTTACATTTGTTTTCATTCAGGCTCAGTGAACTCTCCTCCGAACCTGGCAGTGGGCAGGGAAAGGCTCCCCCCTCCCTCCCTCCCCCTGTCCCGCTCCCCCCAGCACACCCACAGCTGAATTGTTCTTCCATAATCTAAACCAACACTCCTCTCCAGCAAATTGGATTTGGGTTAAACCCTGGGACTTGTGTGCAAATCCTCCCAGCAGATCCCCTTGCGCAAAGCTCCCCGCGGGGCGCCCAGCCACCACGGGCACGCGGAGATGGAGCCTCCCCAGATGGTGTCAATCGGATCAGCCCGGGCCCAGCATCCCACCCCAGGTCCCAGTATCCCACCCCAGGTCCCAGAATCCCACCCCAGGGCCCAGTATCCCACCCCAGGTCCCAGTATCCCACCCCGGGTCCCAGCATCCCACCCAGGTCCCAGCATCCCACCCCAGGTCCCAGTATCCCACCCCAGGTCCTAGTATCCCACCCCAGGATCCCAGCATCCCACCCCAGGTCCCAGTATCCCACCCCAGGTCCCAGTATCCCACCCCAGGATCCCAGCATCCCAGTTCCCAGCCATCACACCTCCAGTTAAGCAGCAGAAAAATAATCCCAGCAATGAGAAAACCAGCAAAGTTTGAGTTCAAAGAGCCTCGTTTTGATGTTCGAAGCTCAGGATGTAAAACTGTGGTAAAATCACAGCTCTAGGCATGGCAGGGATGACAAAAGATATCTTTTTTTTCCTGAACATTATTGAAGATGTAATAGAGCATGGTTCCCAAATGAGTCAACCAGACAGGTCTCACCTGGATCTGAAACTGAGCAAAGTCACACATTTCTAGTTTAATTACATGGTGATTACATGGGCTCTCAGCTGAAAAGCAACAAGGATTTTTATTTTCTATGATGAATGAACATTTTTAGTGTCTGGAATAGCAGCTGTCACACATCTTGGGGTTTTTTTTGCCAAGAAAGTAACTCAGGCAGAAAGCTAAAGTTTAGCTCAGCTTTTTTTCCGATTTTGAGATTTAGGACCAAAACACGACTGAAAAAGCCACCATACCCCACCTAGGGTTGGGGACAGAGCAGGTGGCAGGTGCCACTACCACCACGAGCCTCTCTCAGGACAACAACAGCACTGGAGGTGTTTCAGGCTCCTGCACTTTCACGGGTGAAGAGTGAACAATCTGTGAGCAGTGCCTGAGAGCAGGCAGGGTGACACAGCCCTCCCTGCACCAGGTTTCAAAACACACCATCCCTAAAGGAAGGCAGGGGCAGACATCACAGCCCCGCCACGCCACAGCTCTGGGGGTTTTGTTGGCCAGAATTCCCCCCTTTCTGAGCAAAACCTGCAAGGATTGGGGAGATCCACTTCCCACACGATCCCGAGGATACTGCTGGGTCCTTCGTGATCAACTCTGCCGCTGAGAGTTCTCAGATGGAAAAAATCTATTTAATTCTGTGGTCTGTTAGCAATTTAAGTAGAAGAAGTGGTGTTCAGTTCTATTGTTTTCAGACCATGATGTTCGTGTGAAAGATTTCTTTGACTCAGTATGCTGCAATATATGAAGGAACTGCAGACACTATACAGCAACAGCACATTTGTGAAAACACAGATAATTGATCAGGAGCTGATTAGTAGCGAGATACCGATGTTGTTGTTTACTTAAAGGGATGTCATCAACTTAAAATTCATGGTTAATTATAACTTAATTTATATGCAAAGATTGGAGAGATCTTGCACTGACTCCAAAGAGTAGGGATGGGTGTTTCTCTCTGTTTCACCCATCATCTTCTCTTCGTGCATCTTGGCCATACCCTTAGTGCTCAGACCTTGGTGGAAAACTCACTGTAATAAACCCAAACAGATGTTGGTGTCCTTGCCAGCCCAGGCTCTTGGGTGCATGGTCCATGTTCATGGCTCCCCTGGTGCTGTTGTCCCCCAGCACTGGCAGCAGGAGGATGTGGGGAAGGGGCTCCATGACATCCCGTGTGGCACAGGGGGATGAGCAGGTTTCATCCTCCCCCTCCTCTGCATTTCAGATCTGGTTTGCATTAATCAGCCCCATTGTTCTAATCAGGATCTGCAGAAAGTGAGCAACAGTGACGGCGTTGGCTTCTCAGGAGAAGGAGAAGGGGTGCCAGGCTGGCAGGGGGCTGCAGACCCCGACCCCACATCCACCCCCCCTCTACAGCTGCTCTCTAAGCTCAGGAGGAGTTCTCACATTGCACAGGGGGGCTGTGGGTGGCAACTCCTGGTGCAGAGGAGCCCAGCACCCTGATTGCCCTTAAAGAAATAATTTAAGGTTCCTGTCTCCTGGAAACCTGGTGGGGAAGGGATGCTTTGATGGCCCCGTGCCCACCACATGCCATGGGGGTCACTGTGTATCCTCCCTTAGGACACTGCTGCAGCACCTAACCAGGCAAGCTGAATGTGGCCCACGGGCTGCACAGTGACATTAAGTAAATCTGTTCCTTATTTCTTACATATTTTATCTCCTTAATGAAGCAGCCAGGACAGCTCCACGATTAAAGTCAAGCTGAGTTTTGCATTCAAAGTAAAACGCTCCCTGAAAAGCAATAATTTTCGAAAGAATGCTTCTGAAATTTTACAAGACATCCTCTTATTTAAGCTAGTACTTTCAGTGCGAATTTCCCTGAAGGGGAAGATTTTATTTCCCAGATCAAACGAAAAGAAATCCTCTCAAGTTATGAAAAATAATTGCCGAAACCGTCTATTAATCCTGCCACGTGGGAGCAGAAAGGAGTCACCCACGTGGGCAGAGCTGGGACGTGGGAGGAGGAGCAGGCTGGGTGCTGGGTGCTGGGGGATGACCCCGCATGGGCGAGATGGGGAGAGCCAGGATCCCGGGGAGGTTCCTCCAGTGGGAGTGACAGTGTGACAGCGTGGAGTGACACGGGGGGGTCTCCCCAGGGTGCTGGTGGGGGGAGCAGCAGCACATAGACATCCCAGCTGGGATCTGGGCAGGCAGCACGGGCAGCAGCCCCATTGCACAGAACCGCGGTGTCCCACGCACCGGGCCTGTGGGGTTTCCCTGGCTGGGAGCGACGTGATTAATCGTCTCATTACTGCAGCTTTCACTGCGCAGCCTGACACACGCTCTCTTGCTTGTACACAACTGTTGAGTCCTCGCTCTGGGTGCCAGCTCTGATTCATATGTCAATGAGCACACTGAAAGAACAGGGCCTTTCCCTGCCAAGCCAAACAAACTCCATCTCCTCGGCTTGGGGCTGCAGCATCCCCGTCCAGGGGGAGCTCAGGGCACGATGCTGCCGGTGCCGTGCCGAGGGCCAGCAGCTCCCCCAGCCCAGGAAATCCCGGTTATCCCAGATGGGAATATCCCAGGACATCTCCACACGCAGATCTCTCCACGTTCTCCCCCACATCCACCCCTCTGCCCCAGCTCCCATCCTAATTCTCCTCCTGGCTTTCAAGGCAGCACCAAGAGGCTGGTCAAGAGTTGGACCTGATGATCTCTGAGGTCCCTTCCAACCCCACCGATTCTATGATTCTATGATTCTAAGAGCTCTCCCCTGCTGTGTGCAGCCTCCTCCCAGCTCCACCCGTGATGTGACAAGGCCAAGACCTGCCCGTGGGGTCACCCCAGCTGGTGACACAGCTCAGGTCCTGGCACCTGCTGATGGGGACAGCAGAGGGACAACCCCGGATTCCTGCACCTCTCGGTGCTCTCTTCTTTTTTTTAACACTCTATGCCCTCGCAGCCTGGCCATGCAGGCTCCTCCAGCTCAAATTCCCCCCTTCCGTGCTGGAAACAGCCGGATTTGCCAAAGGGTAAAGGAAAATGTTTTCCGTTAGCACATCTTACACCCCCATGAGTGCCTTCTGGGTTGTACACAAGCGCTAATGAGATTTGCCATAGGAGGACAGCCAGTAATTGGGGCACGTTTCGTTTCCACCGCTGGAGTGGCTGAATTAATTGACTGCCATTAACCCTTCCGCAGGAGGCAGCAGCTCTCAAGTGGAAGCAAGGAGGTAATTAGTTAATTAGTCAAGTGATTATTGGCTGACTGACAGCAGGTGCAGGAACAGGTGAAAATGAGCAGCTCCGCAGCAGAGCTGGTTTGGGTGTCCCTGGGGGGGAAGGTGGAACAGAGGAAGGGGGGGGACAGGAGAGCAATTCCCTGAATTTTTCCTCTGCTGTCCCCTTTATCAAGGGAGTCCCAGCTCCGGAGGAAATGTTCTCTTGGGGACAGGTATTCTGGGGGCCTACGCCCCCCCCTTTTCCCTGTGCTCTGCTGCCTCGGGATATGGAATCACCCCAGCCTGGGGACACCACTCAGGGATGTGCCAGAAATCCTTCCTGCTGGAATACCACTGCTGAGGGAAATATTTCTCGTCTTGGCAAATGAGGGAAGGGGAAAATAAGGTAAGTAGATGTCTTATTTAATGGACATTTTAATTGCTGACATCTGCGGTAAAAGCTGGGTATTTCCAAACTGGAATTTGTTTCTGCCTCAGGATGAAGTGGGGATGTGGGGGCAAATTCTTTGGAGAGCCCCTTTGAGTCCCACACAAGGAGGATAGGGAATGAAATGTGGCACATGTTAAAAATGTAAATGAGGTACGGATTTACTGATTTATCTGTTTCTTGCATGAGATCTTCTTTGGCTGCATCAAAATTACCGTATTTTTTGTAAGCCTTAAACATTTAAAATTAGATGTGTGGTTTTAAAACAAAACATCAAAACCTTCATGCAAACCACATTGTTTCAATAAGAAATTAGATTTAAAAAAGCAAATTCAAAATGTTTCTGTGCTGGATCAAACCTGCACCTCATGTGGTGCTCATCCACATTGGATCCATTCTGTCGGACTGGGTTCTTTTTGCAATGATTTGCAACAGTGAATTCAAAATAAACAGATCTGGTTTCATTCAGGGAATATTTCCTTGTTATTGAAAAGCATCATTTCTGTACTGTCCCCTGATATTTCTTTTTTTTTTTTTTTGGGGGGGGGGGAGGGGTGGGGAGGAATCCTGGAGACTCGCAGCTCATCTGAGACACCAGGAAACTGTTCATGAGAAACGTGGTCAATCATGGAAGGACAAATCCTTGACTTGCATCCTGCAGCTTAACACGGGCACCTTCTCAGCCCTGCTGCAAACCCTGTGTCTGGAGGAGATGTGTGGATGCTTGTGGTCCAGAGACCCAACCACCCCCTCTGCTTTTCCAAGAGGACGATGAGGCATTGGGAGAACTGAAGCAGCAGCCCCATCGCCTGTGCTGGTGGGTCACTGCCTGTTGTCATTACAGGGATCTCCTGTCATCTTTCCCCCACTGATCCTGATGTATTTTTTCACTCCCAGCTTTGTGGTGGCTGTTGGGTGAGTCAGCATTGCCCTCTGTACTTCTCAGCACCCTCTCGGAGAGCCGGAATCTTACTGGAGGACAGGAAGCATTTGCTAATGCCCCATTTAATGCACATTTTTCTAAGATCAATGGAGGAGTTGAGGGGAAAATGCCAGAATTGCAGGAATTGCTCATTTCATTTCCTGTGGTTTCATAATTTTCCTGCTTACCAATTCTGAATTTCACGAAGCTTGTGGTTTTCCAACAGCCTTCGTCTGTGGGGAGGATACATTTCAGTAGCATACTGAGCTGACATGAAATCCCAAACAAAAATAATATGACAGCAATTGGCATCCTAAGCTGTATGAGAAAGAAATACAAATACCCCGCTGGCTGTGCTTGGCCCGGGCAAGACAGCAAAACAAAACATCCCAGTGTCCTAGGTCACCTCTGAGGGTGGGAAATGGGATCACCCGAGATCCTGGATCTCCATCTCTCTGCAGATCATACCCAAGCCTGGGCTGGGACCTCACCAAGATCTGTCTCCCAGAGTCCTGCTGGAAGGATTCAGGGATGACACTTGATTAGATACAGTAATAGCTGCTAACATCTTCCTCTGGAAAGTGTTGAAGAGTTAGCTTGTGTTTATTCAAAATAAAGTCTCGGAGGTGAAGAGAAGCCTATTGGTGAAGAAAATACGTAAGTGAGCTCAGAATTTATAGCCTGCCTCTATAAAGCTGTCCAGAATCCGTGGATCTTTGCTTTGTATACTCATGTTAAAATAATTTTCATTCTGTTAAATGAAAAGTGCTTTAAGTTTGGCAGGACTGAGCTGCTCATGCTCTCACCACTTCATAAATATTACTTTATAATAACAACTTGGAATAAAAAAAAAAAAAGGGGGGAGGGGGAGGGCCAAGGACTAGGCCAGCTCTTCTTGTTGGTTCTGAATACCTCTGGTCATGATGTCAGCTGCCCTGACATAAGCTCTGCCCAAATCACTTCCACATGTGGAGCAGGGGCTGGGCTTTACCTGGACTTTCCACTTGTTGAGTAATGCAGCTTGCAGTCCTGGCAGTGCTCCTGCATGGCTCAGGGTTGCAGACTCCTCTCTGTTTTCCTGTTCAGCAGTTACTAATAATGGACAGCACAATTTCATCAAATAATCTTATTTTTATTTCCCCCATAATTTTTGAGCCTCGAAATAAAAATTCCTTCACACTTTCCTGAATCTCTGATGTAATTTCATTCAAAGCATGCAGTCACAGGAAGGGGGAGAGGATGAGCTTTTCCCTGGGACAAAAACCAGAGCCTGTGTAAGGATGGAGAGAGGTGGCCCTGTCTCTGGAGGGGCAGTGCATAACCAGGCTTCTCACCACAGAAGATGCAGTGACCTGTTTGAGGCTTCACTGCAAAATTCATCACTGGCCTGAAAGCCTCTGCTTGTGTCCAGCAGGTACCCAAGGTGACCCGTGAGGGCTGGGGACATCCCCTGCTTCCCCTCTGCTCAGTGGCTGAAGCAGAGCCCTCCTGTAGGGAGGGACAAAGTGGGGACAACCCCAGGGCATTGCTGTCCTGGGAGCACTGGGAAGACTGGGCTCTGGGGAGCAATAACACTTCTGATGCCCCCTGGGAAGTGTTTACCAGCCCTTGGAGGGGCTCAGGTAGTGATAAGTGCCCAGAGGTCTGGTCCTGGCCCTGCAGAGCTGCCTAGGGGCAGGATGTGACCCCTTCTGGAGGCCTCAGGGAGGAATATTTCTCCCACCCAGCTTCGTCCCCGTGATTTTAATTATTCTGCTCTGTGAAGTGGTTTGGGGATGCATCTCCTCTGAAAGGTAGAGCAAAGCAGAGCATAGCTGAGTGCTGAGCAGCAGCAGGATGTGTCCACATGTGGCAGATGTTACTCACATGGCAGAGCCCTTTGTCTGGGAGGACTCAGCCACAGCCATGGAATAGCTCAGGAGATGAGCAGGCGCTAGAAAACAGCATGTTTTGGCCCAAAACCTTGAGAAATGTGTGTATAATAATAATTCTTTGCAAATATCCAACACAAGTAAGTGTTCCTAGCATGTATTTGACATGAAGCAGGAGTTCTAACCCCAGCAGAGAGCTGATGCTTTGGCTTGTGAGCTCCCTGAGGTTTATGTGGGTGCTCCAAGCTGATGACCCTGGGGTGGGTGTTACCAGAGTTGGGGCTTGTGGAAGGGTGGCTGCTCCTCACCCAGCTAGGGGCTGGGTTAATCAGTCTGGCCCTGGATTTTACACTGGTGGGAGGAAAATCTCTGAGGATTTGGCTCAGCACAGACAAGGATGCCATGAGCACAGGGTTTTTCTCAGTGCCAACAAGTCTAACCTAATAAAAGGGGGAAATTTCCACTGACCGCAGGGGAGCGGGATGGTTGAGACAGAAAAAAGAGGTGGAAAATTATTTATGACAGTGTAATTGCATTTGAGACAACTTGTATCCAGCCAAGATTCCACAAGAAATTTAGGAAAGAACAACTTTAGGTCAATCTGATTTGTTGTCCTGTGTGTGCAGGGGGAAAATTTCCCTTGTGAAAATTGGACTTTGCAACCATATAAGAACTCCTAATCAAAATTAATGTGGAAAATAAATGGCTGGCTGGCATCCCTGTCAGCAATGGACACTCACTCAGACTCTGCCATCCTGAGACAGCTGCACATCCCAGCCTACCCAGCCCCACCGAGATGGCATTTTCCTCTGATTCCTTTAAATTTTGTTTTTACTGTCCCTGGGGCTGGAGGGAGGAACAAAAGGATGCCAGAGCTCTGGGCAGGGTGGCAGAGGCTGCACAACCCCAGCTGGGCGTGGAGGGGCCCCCACACCCCATCAGAAGGCAGGAGCTGGAGCTTTGAGAAGAAAAACCAGGGACTGCAAAAAGCAAAAAGCTGCCTCCTCGTAAAGCCAAAGGCTGCAACAGGATGGCAGAAGGACCCCCAGACTCTGCTCAGGGAGAGAAGTGTGTGGGCTCTGGAGGTGCTGTCTCTGCATGGAGAGGTCACTGGATTTCATCCTGGCTCCGGTAGAGAATGTGCTGCTAATTCCAGTGGTTAATTTTATTATGCGCCATTTCCCTCCGTTATTTGGTTCAGAAGATGAAGACTAAACGTAGATTTTAAAATTGTCCAGATTTCAGATATTGCCCTTGGGAAAGCTTCAGTCTCATCTTTTGTTTTCATTTAGGTTTTTTTGCAGGTCTGCAAATGTGTTTGTTTTAATAATGCAGCTGCAGGACAGATTAAAAACTCAAGTATCGTTGGCATTTAATATCTCTAATCCAGCAGTAAGACAAGCCTGCCGACTGTTTGCTTAATGTTCAACATCCTTTTCTGATTAAGCAAAAGGTTTGAAGTGATTATAGTTTATTTACAACAAAAGTGGACTTAAATGAGAGTTAATTCCTCCCCCTCCTTCCTCACAGGGCGGGTTGCCAGCTGCCATGTGTCTGCTCAGCTCCCTCTGCCAGAGCATCCTCAGAAGCCACGCGCAGATGTTCCCACCAAGGCACTCCCAGAAGGGCTCCTAGGATGGGGGACCCTGGGGATGGGGGTCCCGGGGGTCCCAGCTCACCCTGTGGCTGTCACCTGGCAGCTCCCTTGGGTTGGCACTCCTGTCCCCCCCAGGGCAGTTTCCCTGCAGAAGGCTCAGTGCTCCTGTCAGGTGGTACTGTGTGTGAAAGTTTTCATTTGCAGTACCAACGCACTTTGGTTTGGTTATTCAGTCACTTTGCATCAAGTAGGCTTGAAAAAGGAGGAGATGAGGGGTGGCTGGAGAGGGCTTTGCCTCCCCTCCACCTGTAATCCAGGACAGCAAGGAGTGAAGGGGGAAACCAGAAGAGGTAAAAGTGATGAAAGAGCAGAGGCAAAATCCACTCCCCAAGAGACTGAAAAATTAAGCGTATTTTGATTTGATTTCTAGTCAAAATTAAAATACTTCCAATGGTAGCTTAGAGAGGGTAGGGGAGATTTTTTCAGCAGGCATCAGCATTTGCCAGAATGTAGAAAACAAAAACTGGAAGGGTGGCATCCAAGGGCTCTTCCCACCCCTGGGACTCCCCAGTGCCACCTGGCCCCGTGGTGCTGGTGACAGCCGGGGTCTTGTGCCGGACCCCTTAGTGCTTGCCAGAGCCTGCTGCAGGTGCAGGCACAGCTACAGGCCTGGAACGGGGGAATTCTTTGGAAATCTCATTGGAGTTGCCAGGTACATCACTGCTCTGTTAATAGGGTGTCATTTCCCTATAAAAAAGGGAAAATTGCTTCTCCCCGCAAACCGCCGAGGCACGGCGCCACGGTGAAACAGCTCTGAGAGCAGCTCTGGGCTGGGAGGTGGTGGAAGGTGACCCCAGAGCAGTCAGGGCTCTGCCTGGGAAGGGATTTGGCATTTCCCAGGAGCAGCAGCAGCTCAATGGGCACAATGAGGCTGGGGGGACCCCGCGGGCAGTGCCCATATTGCTACCTAGAGGATCAATGGAAGCCCCGGCTCTCACCGGCAGGGAGTGGGAGAAAGAAAGACACAAAAGCTGCAGAGAGTGAATAAACTCAATTAGATCGCTGTAATTGCAACAAGAATTAGTGTGGGGGTCGGGCACATGTGCCGTCTCGGAGCAGTAATTAAAAGTGCAGTGTTTGCCACGCTGGGGAGGTGGCCTGCTGGGTCCCAGCAGTGCCCTTTGAAAAGCTCCATGATGGAGCTTCTAGGCTGGATAAATACAAATGTCAGTGCCTTGCAGCCTGTGGGGGGACTCTCAATCCACGGCCCAGTGGGAGAATCCCCTGCTTTACATTCCCAACAGTTGGGCTAATTTCAGAGTCAGGCTTTGATGTGCTTTGGGGAGCCCTGTGTGCTACACACTTTCCCAGCGAGCTGCCCCCTCCCTTTCTCAAATGCTTTATTAATTTTCTCTTGTGGTTTTTTTTATCCTCCCTTTCTCTTGGGCCTGCCTGCAACTTTTCTTTTGTGCTCGCACAGCAGGGTTCATAGTGGAGAATTTACATCATTCTGAAATATATATAAAGAAGGGATAAAAGAGGAGATGTAGGAACCTGCAGAGACTATGGCAGCAAACAGTCCTGGGACCCATGGTCCTCTCTCTTCCTCTGACCACCAGCCCCACCTTCCCCAGTGCAGGTAACACTGGTTTCCTCACAGTGGGGAGTGAGGGGTGATGATCCCCCCCCTGGGGACATCAGAGGTGACAGGGGGCTGCTCACTGTTGGGGCCATTAGTGCCACAAATCAACCCTAACCCAGTGGTCCCCTGGGCACCAGCCCATGGCCAGTAGCCACCGGTGGGGCAGTGGTCCCGGCGGGCTGGGGGGGGGGGTGAGGCTGGGTGGCAGCCCAGGATGCTCCCAGCCCCCCCATACACCCCTGGCAGAGGGGCTGTGAATCCTCCCTGGATCCCACCCCGCTGCGGGGCAGTGGTGACACCCGTACGCCGGGGACACGCAGCTCCTTCTGAGCTGGCACCCAGCTCCTTTCCTGTTTTTTATTATCGACTGAATTTGGCATGGAGGGGATTCTCTCCCCACATCCCGTTGGCACACAAAAGGCTCAAAACCCAGCGAAACCATTGTTTGTGCTCGAAGGGCGGGGACCAGGGTGAAAAGAACAGCATGTTTTAGGGCCCAGAGCTAGGAACCATTAGAGCATCTGGAACAGTTAGTGGGACAGGGGCGTTACGATTAAATAAAAATGGGTGATTACGGAACCGTTCCCTGGCTCTGACATACACAAAGGCAGTCACGGCACATGCCTGAGCATGCAGTGCAGGGGATTCCTCTCCTGCAGGCCTGGAATAAACAGGATTTCCATCAGGAAAGCCCTGGGGTCGATGTGGCTGCCTCGTGCGGGATGGAGGAGCGTGGCTGCCCTGTGGCAGGAGGCATCTCCCAGCCACAGCCATCAGCCTCTCCAGTGAAAGGAGCCCTGTTCCCTGGGTCAGAGGAGCTGGAACACAGTAGTTTTCTGCTTCTGCACCAAGCCGGCACCTACCCGGCTCCCCAGGGGTTCTGAGGGCACAGGGGGATTGGCCTTGGCTGGCACTTCACAAGATGGGATGGAGCTTCTGAGCCAGAAATGCAGCTTTCTCTTTTGACAAGTCCCTTAAGAGCATTCGTGCCTCGTCCCTCCAGTTCCTGCTATTCAGAGGGAACTGGCAGGACTGGGAAGTGCAGCTTTTGCAGAGATATACAAGTCCTGCAGAAAAAAAAAAAAATCCTACTGTTTAAGGACCTCAGCCCTGTCCCCTGAAATATGCTGTTTTCATTAAGGCAGTGAAATTGGATTTCAAAAAAGCCAGGCCTTGGATAGAGGCCCTTGATTTGGGCCTGAGGAACTAGATCCAGAAGCAAAACAAAGGCTGTTTCCACAATGGTTGGAGGGAAAGGGAATCAGTCCAATTGCAAAACTTGGATCCTGGCACCAAGGGAGTCTTTGTGTGTGAGACCTGTGGCAAGGGATGGCAAGGACTTGGGGAAATTCAATACTCACCCAGCTCATAAACAGAAAACAAGGAAAATAAACTTGGGCAGATGGGAGAAAGGAAGGAGCCAAGGCGTGGATTTCTGCCCATCCCAGGGCCCATCCCAGGGCTTGCTGAGGCCGGGAGGGCAGCGGGCAGAGCAGGGGTGGTGGGAGCTGGGGTGGGGGCATCACGGGACCCCCCAGTGCCACCGGGTGGGAGCAGGTGCCCGGCAGTGCCGGCTGATGGGGAAGGCGTCGGATCCCCCTTTGCCATTTCATTGTGGAAGCTGGAAAACCCATGGCTGTGGCGGTGACAGGGTTGGGATGACGATGGGAATGGGAAAGAAAAGAAGTTTCTGTGCCAGCCTCCTCCCGGCACGCGTTGGTGTGCGGGGCAGACGGATCCTTCCCGCCAAGCCGTGGGGTTGTGAAACACCCGGAGCAGCCCCAGGTCCCGGCTCTGCCACCCCAAAACTCAACTTCTCCTCACCCCAAAACTCCTGCCCACCCATCTGCACCCTGCCAGGTTGGGGAAGGGGTGGGGGGTGGCAGAGGAGCAGCCCCATGGGGCCTGTCGGACATGGAGGTGAGGAGTGGGGATGTGAGGAGAGTGGGGAAGGGCTGGGAGGGGACTGGGCAGCAGTGAAAGGTTCACTGAAAGAAATGACATCTGAAAAAAGCTTTTGAGAAACGGAGACGATGACTCCACAAAACCTCAAGTCTGCTGCCTTGTTCAAAACCACAAGAATTGATTTCCCCCTTGGCCACAGAGAAGGCGAATCAGTATTCAGACTGTTTGTGGACCACAGAGGGTCAGTGGAGAGATGAAACCTGTGAATTCATTGAGTTCCCTCATAATCACAACCCAAGATTTCCGATTTCTGACTTACAAAGCTCAGCGTCCTGCCTTCCATCCAGTGCAGCCCTGGTGCCACACCAGGCATTGTCCTCAGGTGCACCCTGGGGTGACACCAGAAGTGCTCCAGTATCTGGTACTGGGATGCTGGAGCATCTCAAGCTGCAGGCAGCTGCAGTGGGTTTAGGGAAACCCTACAGGATTTTTATGTTCTGACAAATTCCCCTTCCTTTGGCTCAGGAAGAGAAGCAGCGTCCTGCCCTCACATCAGGCAAATACCATTGTTTATTTCAAGTTTATTTCAACTACTGCCTCATCAAAGCAAAGCACCAGAGAACAGAGAAGCACATCTGAGCCCGTGCCACCAAACCCTCTGGAACTGGGGAGGGTCCCACAGCCTCTCCACTGCCCAGGAGCCCAACCTGTGCCCAATGCTGTGTCCCCAACCATGAGGGTTTCAGCCCTGGACCCCTGACTGATGGATGGAGCTTTTCCCTGCTTAAAACAGCAAAGCCAGACTAAAGAAATCCAAGCCAGCCACCTACTGCTCCCTCTCGGAAATTCATAGCAGCCTCACTGGTCTGACCCTCCCTGCTGCCAGAGAGTGGCATGAGAAATAGTAGTGATAAAATACAGTGTATATTTTGCTGGAGGGAAAAAAAAAAACAACTCATGGGCCAGTATGAGAAGCACACGTGAAACAATATTTTAGAAGAATATGTCAGACACGCTGGCCAGCCATTAAATTTCACAGGTTCAGTTTAAGAACTTCAGGAGATTGTTGGCATTGCCTAAAAGGGAGAAGAAAATTATAAACACATGTTAGGGGCTCCGAGTGAGATGCAGAAATCTGGAGGATAATCCTTATTGCTCTTTGAGATATAACCAAATAGCCACAATAAAGAATTCCACTCACCTGCCTGGAGAATGACTGGCTGTGCCCTTTAATGTCAGCGAGATTGAAAACATTTCTTTAGAGTGAGCAGATCAGCTATTTTCTGAGGGCCTCACCTCAGCCTCAGTCAGGTTGGGTCCCACTGGCTGCTGGGACCTTCAGACAGTCCCAAACCCCTCTGTTCCCAGGCACAGGTGATGCTGAACTTTCCTGGAGCCAGGGCAGTGCCAGGACATGGGATGCTGGACCAGGGAAATGCCAGGACGTGGCTCTGGAAATCCAGCTGTGGTGGGAAAGCCAAGGAGCAGAGTCAGCTGGGGCTGTGGAGCTGAGAGCCTCTGGATCCAGGGAGATTGTTACTATACTTCAGATTATATAAATAACTCGGTGAATAAAACCACATGTGACCACATTCTGTTCTCCATCCCTCAGTGCTCCGCCGACAGCACACAGGCTCTTGCAACACTTGTTTACTAGGGAGACTGTATATAAAGTGAAAATAATTTGCTAGGTCTTATGTTTCCACTTTAATTCTCTGTGTATAAAAAAAACCTGTGAATTTGCTAATGGGCTTTGAAAATGTATTTTTAAAGCTAGGGCAGCACGAGTCGGTGAGTTGTTACAAAGGATTACAGAAGGAGCAAGGTTTGTGAGAAAAATTATTCCCTGGAGAAAATCTGTAACAGCTGAAAGACCAGGGCCTGTTTCCTTCCAAGAAAATAAACACATTTCTGCATCCCAAATCAAACTTCATTGCAGGTACGAAGTGAGCTTGTTTGTTCTCTGGTGTTTATGTGCTTCCCTTAAGCCTTGGTGTTTAGTTAACATCTTTGAAGGCCAAACACACACTCACAAATTCTCTTCACAAAGGAAGATTCCTGTTGCATCTTTAAAGCACACTTTTGGACAGAGATAAATGGCTATGAGCTTTGGGAATGTTAGAGCCAGATGGCCAATTGAGATTTCTTTGTACATTTCTGTGTTTAACTCCAGAGTTGATCTTGCATAAAAAATATTTTTTTAGCATTTGCTATGACTTGCAGAGCTGGGGAAACCTCTGGAGCAGACAGATTTGCAAATAGTCTGCTCTGAGGGGCCACAAACCTTCGGCTCCCTCCTTCCTGGTTGTTAAAGGCTGAGTATTCTTTTTATTCCCAGAGCTAATTCCGAGCTTCTGGTTTGCTGGATGTTTTTTGTTTAACAATGTCTGTGTCTGGGCAAGCAGCTGGGGACAGGGCAGTCTGGTGGGAGGGCTGCACTTCTCCAGGTAATTAATTGGGATTTCCCATTCACAGCCTAAACCTCCCGTGAGCTGCTGAACAGGCTCTGAAATTCCCTGCGAACGTCTGCTAATTCTTTTCGCTGGCAGCCAGGAACACGGGGTGGGAAGGCAATAAGTGATGATCAGATTTATAATTTTACAAGTTAATTTTACAAGGTCTGCTGGGGAAATACCCTTCTCATGCTCTGCCCCACGCCGATGCTCCGGATCCCTGTGGAGGGCTCCCAGCAGCTGTTTCCCTTTCCTTTCCTCCTGCTTTTCCCTGGCACTCTCAGTCTCTGGGAGCTGTGTCCATCCCCAGACAGTGACACAGTGACACAGTGACACAACGACAGTGACACAAGCCCTGCAGGGTCAGATTTTCAGTCTCAATAAGCCAGCACACCTCCTGGGCAGCTGCACCATTCTCCCCTGTTTCACAGCCACCTCGCTGCCTCCTGAGAGCAGAGGGGGGAACATGTTGGATTTTGTTTAATTAGAACCAGGTTGTTCTGTGCACCTCGGGCTAATGAGCAAGAAGGAGTTCACTGATCCTGGGGGATGAGGGTTGTAATTGCCACTAGGCTTGTCTGAGATGAATGAGCTTTTAAGGACTGCCAACTTCTGAATGGATGCAAGGAGGACCAACAACTTGCATCAACTTTCAATAACCAGCAGCCAGTGGCAGGAACACATCTGGAGGCAGTGTGGTTCAGCTGGAAATAAACCCTGGAGGTGTCAGGGCAGCGGATAGGGACGTGTTGGCAGCAGGAAGGTGGAAAAGATGAAATTTTGGATGCTCGGGGAAACAAACAAAGCTGCCAGCCTGGGCAGTGCGTGCAAAGCTCAGGTCCCTGTTCCAGCCAGAGGACCCCAGGATGCTGCTCTGGGGGAGATTTAGCCAGGGAGGCCCCCCCTGGGCTGCTGCAGAGCAGCTGCAGAGCTCCCACCAGGGCCAGCTGCAGGAACCTGGGTGAGAAACAGAGAGAAAACCAGAAAATAAGGCACAGGGGTGTCCCAGCTCAGAGAGAGGACACTGCCCCAGGGAATTCGGTTCATCAGACACTTCCCCCCAGGCTGGAGAGAGTTTGGGGGCTGTGCTCTCTCCCCTTGCTCCTGCCTGACTTCTTGGTCTCACCAAGGGACAGCAGGGCCACCATCACCACCTTCTCCTCACCGTGTCCTGCATCACAGGGAGTGGAGGGACTGGCTGTGACATCGGCCTTGGCTCTGGGCAGCTTTTGGAGAGCTGGGCAGCAGTGAACATGTTTAGAGCATTATAAATAATCTCACAAACACCTCCCTGGAGCAGGGCAGCAGTGTTCGTACAGAGGAGAAAGAGCTAACTTTAAACATCTGGTTCTGTGAATTCTTATATTGTAATAAAATAAGTCTTCCCACAGATTTCACGTCATCTTTGTCTGGGCATCACTGAACTGTGAAGGGAGAAACTTTTTTGTGGTTTTCAGAGGAACAAAGAGTCAATATGCATCTGGTGAGGTGTCCTGGCAGCCTCCTGCACTCAGAGCCTGCATCTCGTGCTGGCAGCTCAGCCCCGTGGCCTGGGACAACAACTGCTGACCCACAGCACCCACATGGCAGAACCTGGAATGAGATTGCAGTCCTCAAAGTGACCCCACTGCAGCCCACAGAGACCCAGAACTGCAGCCCCTGAATGAAACAGGCACTAAGTAAGATCCCACAATCTGGATCCCACATTTTTAGCTCCTCTTCAATTGAAAGGTCACTAAAGAACACACAACAAACTGGCCAAAAACTCACAATCCTCAAGAAGTCCAGAAAGGGCCATTCCCTGTGGCTCATCCCCTCCCCTGCAGATCCCAGGGGGGGTCTGTGTGCCCTGCAGGCACTGGGGACACTGAGCTCTGTGTCCCTCCTCTGCTGGCATTTCTGCCTTAGCAGCGCTGATGATTTCTCACCCAAATGGTCATCAGGAACAGAGAGCATCTGCTCTTTGGTCCCAGGGGAGCCGGGAACATCTGGTGGCTTTCAGAGGAGGGAGGGAAGGAGGAAGGTGCTGCTGTGGGGCAGGATGCTCAGGCTCCATCACCAGTACCTCCCCACTCAGGTGTGAGGGGGCTGCTGGGTCCCCCCTCCCCACGCTGCTCAGCACAGCTCTGCAGGATTGTCCAGGTGTTCCTCTGGGTGGAAAAACTTCACCGGCAAAATATGGATCTGCTGGAACAGGTGCTTCAGCAGAGGGTCACAGAAACCTGCCGGGAGATTCTCCGTGCAAAGCTGAACCGAGCTGCACGGGGTGATGGTTTGCATTAAGCAGGAGGCTGCCTGCCTTCCCTGGGAGCAAATCCAGCCCTGTGCATTCCCTGCCTGGGCCAGGAGCACACAGACAACCTCCCTGCACAGCTGCCAGAGGGCTGGCTGCTCAGGTGCTGGTTGCCTTCAGCTGTTGCCTCCAAACCTTGTGATGTCCACATGCTGGGCAGTCGTGTCCCCCCCCAAAGCATCCTTCCAGGAATGGTGACCCCAGCACCCAGGAAAAGAGAGCCAGACCCAGTGATTTCATCCCAGTCCTCAGGAGCTGAGCTGCTGACTGGTGGGAGCTCTGAAAGCAGAAGGAAAAGCAGCATTAGCATGACAGATTCCTGGTGAGAGCCCTGAAGGGGAAGCACAGGCAGGATTTACATTCTGTCCCTCTTTGGCTGATATACTAACAGCCGGATGGAGCATAGAAATGGAATTTATTCAGATTAAATGGTTGCAAATGTCCTGCTACATCGAGCCAGAAAGTTCTACACGCGAGGAATGGAATTCATGCTTCTGGAGAGCAGTGCAGCTGTACCTGCTGATGCCCCTGAAGGACAGCCATGTCCTAGACTTCTGATCTTGAAAATAAAGAAGCACCAGCTTGTCAGGGTGCCAGGATCTATCCAGAAGGATTTCAGAAAGGCAACATGTACATTTCAGTTAATTGGATGAAGGCTGTTTCTTTCCAGGTGAATAGAAAAATTACCTGCAGATGTGACTTTAACAGCAGTTGTTAACATTTAACATTTGCCCTGCAGCTCAAAATCACTAACTCATGAAAGGGAAGGAAAATCAGGCTGGGGACTAGTGGCTGCTGACTCTGGCTTGCCTCAGAAGGAACAGACAAAACCAGGGAGGATCTCTGCTCCGAGAGGCAGAGCCCTGTGGGGCTTTCTGAGTGGGGACTCGAGATCAGAGTCCTCAGGTCTCATGGACAGGGATGAGGTGACATGTCACTGACTGCTGTCCCACCACAGGCAGAGGCAGGAGAGCTCTTACCCCAAGAGGACAAGGTCCACCCCAGCCCGTCAGGGGTTCAGCAGGTCCCAGCTCCCATTTCTGGGGATTTCTGGAGCAGAGCTTGGCACCCAGGTGCTGAGCAGCCCTGCTGGGCCAGGGCCCCCATCCAGTACCTGTTTATTTTAAGCACACGACTGCTCTGACTCCAGGTAACTGGATTGCCTCCCTGCCTGCTGTTAAATATAAATCAAAAATAAGCATATCTGGCCTGGGTCGTGGCACTCAGCATCTCGTGGGGCTGTGGAAGCAGGGGCTGGGGCTCTCGTGGACATGCAGCTCTCATCACACCTCCCTGGACACACTGAGCTTCCTTCCATCAGTGCCTTGTAAATGCAAAGCTCCATCTCCAGTTACTGCTCCTTTGCACCAGCCCATCCCCTGCTCCACATGAGATATGTTTCAAATGATAGCATTTGTCTTTAATAAATGGTCACTCCATAAACAGCCTCCTTTGGGAAACCTGGGCTTTGTAACTAAAACCTGATGTTTCTACCTCATTATCCTGCATTTGCTCTGAGATGAATACCAACTCATCCTCTGCTTAGTATCAACCTAAGGTGTGCAATGAGTTTCTGTTGCTATTTCTGAAATTCATCTAGATGGACTTAATCTGTTTCAGATCCCACAGCTGTCTCCATATCAGCATCAGCTTGAACTGAAACAGGGATGTTCTTCTCTTGATGAAGCCAGTGGCATCACCACATTTAGAGAAGATAAAGGTCAAGGCTCCTTCTGCAGCCACAGAGGCTCTGACTGAAGGTTTGAGGTTCTGTAGCCAAATGTTGCCCTCAGAATACCCTCTGGGATGCTCTATTTTTAAGGCCAAGTCTCTCCATGCTCAGCCTAAGAAGGAATCTGAGATTCATAACCAGTTTTCCTACCTGCCACTCCCACTCCTCTAGCCTCAAACACCCCATTCCATGGGCACACAGCTTGGATCTCAGCATTCTGCAGAAAAATGCTTCCCAGGCAGTGACAATTCCTCAGCCACTCAGCAGACACCTCTTTTTAGCATCACTTTAAAATATTGCTCACCAAGCACAAAACTCATGCAGAGGATGACAAAGCTGCAGGGACAGCGAGCATACCTGCATCTTCTTGGGCTTAAACTGATGTAAAGCAGGCACTGAGAGATCCCTCGGGGCCAGGCCTCATGTTTCAAGCCTTCAGTCATGTTCTGGTGCTGCATCCCTGAGATATTTCGAACAAAAGCCATGAGATAATCCCTGTCCCATGAGAACTGACCTGCTGGTATCTCCTGTGCTTGTGAGGGGGAGACATCATCTGCCTCACCTCCTGCTAAGCTTTGCAGAGATCCCTTTCCTGACTCTGTCTCACGAGGAAACCCTCCCATAACCTCAGAAGACTGGGAAATCAGTTTGAGGGAGACACCATTGATCTGTGCTACTGCTGGAGAAAGAAGATAAGGTATTACCTGGAGTTGTATGGAGTTGTAAACAAACGGATGGGAAGAAATACATCTTTTAGCTGGACTGCTCTGCCCCCCACCTTCCCAGGGCTACTAAACAAATATCAGCGGAGCAGAGTAAATTAATGACACCATGGAGCAATCAAGCAAACTCTCCAGCCTTGGAGATGCCCCATTTGGGGCCACCTGGAAAGGCCAAGCTCCACTAAAGCTGCATCTGGAGAAAGGTAGGAGGTGACTGCTCAGGGGGGTTGCTCACAGGACTGGCCTCTTCCATGGATCTCTGCTCAGAACCTGTCATTTAGTTCAGAGTAAATGCCCTTTGGGGATGAGAAAAAAAAAAAAAAAAAGAGAGACTCACCCATTTGAGTCCCATCTGTTGGAGTTTATAGCTGTTCTCCTTATAATTGCCAACAGACAATGTGAATTGCAATTAGCTAATTGCTTGCTAACTTTCCGTTCTAATAATAGTCATGTTCCAGAGTTATACAAGCTTGGAGGCTGCTGCTGTTCCCTTGCAACTGGCAATAATAAATAATACCGTATTCCCTCAGCATTGCCCTTCCTTCCAAGTTTCATCCCCATGCAAATTGCTCCAGCATGTACTAATCCCTGACGGGATGGTAGAGGCATCAACAGCATTTATTTGTTGTTTGTTGCACTGGGAGAGCTCAGCACTTGCAGGATGACGTGGCACTGGGATGCTGAGGCTCTCGTGTGCCCCTTGTCCCTCTGCCCTGCCCAGGTGGCAGGTCCTGGAGGTGCTTCTCACCAAGGTGGGCAATAGGATCAAGCACTCTGCACCCCTGGAGATCTAGCCCTCCTGTCAATTTGTGTTTGGTTTCCTTTCTTTTTTTTTTTTTGAGTCTGTGGGACTTGTTGCTTTCCCTTCACAGGATCAGATGGGGCCCTGGCCCCTCTAGTGACATGTTTTATTACCAGTAGCTTCAGTAATGTCAGCACAGACCTAGACTGGAGCTGTGGAGAGCACACAGTGTGCAGCAAGAGCAGGAGCTGTACAGTGTCACAGTGCAGCCATAAGGGGGGTCCTGGCGGGGCTGCTGGTGGGGATGGGGCCAGGCTGGGTGCAGACCCAGGGCAGGAGGTGCTGGGAGCTCCCTTCCACATGGATGAACTTTCCTGCACCCCTCTCCGGGCTTTCTAATCTCCAGCTTGTTACTGCTGAGCAGATGTGGCTAATTGAGGAGCAAAGCAACAGCCTGATCCAGCAAAGTGGAGGCCAACAAAATGAGCAACAGCATTCCCTGGCATGCAGGGAACTACTGAGCACAGCCCTGCCAGCAAGCTGACATCTCCAGAGCTTGCAGACTAATCTTATTAAACTCCACCAAAAAGCCTTTTTTGAGTTGGGGGGGAGTCCTGTCCAGCAAAAGCTGCTCTGGATTATTCCCCTGGTGCCTCTGGGGTTTTTTCAGCATCACCGGGTCCCTGGAGGACCCCACTGCCCGGCACGGAACGGAGCAGCTGCCCCTCAATCCCTCCCCTCCTGTGCTCAGCCTCACCTCAGCCCTGGCTCCCAGAGAGGTGACTAACAGAGAAGGCAGCAGGGTTTGTTTGTGGGTTCCTCACACCCCCTGCTCCAGGGAGAGGCTCCCCTGCTCCCCGGTGCTTTTCCTTTCTGCGCAATCATCCGGACTTCTCCATCCCTTGCTTCTCCCACCCCCTGCTCCTGATGCCTGCCTCAGGGGGGGGTGCAGGGAGGTTATAGGACTCCTTGTGCCACCACACAGCCCAGCCCCTTGCAGGACCTGCTCTGGGGTGACAGAACTGAGCCACAAGACTCAGCTCCCCCGAGAGACCCCACTTTGCACCACAGCCTGGAGAGTTCTTGGAGGAGGAAAGGTCCTTGGGGGGAGAGAATTGGCCTGGACAGCTCTGATACCTCTGTCAACACTTTCCCTTGTCTCCAGCTTGCAGACAGTGTGTACTTTGTCTCCTTTACAGTTCCTGATGAGCCAGCCACTGATTTTTCCTCTGAGATCAGCTCTTTTCAAACCTTTTGGTCACTTCAGTTCCTCCAAGAGGAGAGGGAGATGGTGGAACCACCTTTAAAGGTAACATTAAGAAAGGAATGAGTGATGGTGTTTGTGGCTGCTGGCCTCTCAGGTGCCCACAGCAGGGCTGGCTGTCCCCACTCCCACCAGGCAGAGGGACACAGAGCTGCAGGAATGCCACCAGAGGAACAGCTTTGCTTCCTTCTGCTTTGGCTTCCTCCTCAAATGTTTTCTCTCAGCACTGGCTGATGGGTTTCAGACTGAGGGAGCATTTGGAAAAGAGCAGGAGGAGGCTGTGACACCAGGAGCAGCTGTGACACACAGCAGCTGGCGGAGTCCCTGGCTAGCACCACGATGGGGATAAGGACACTGACACCAGTGGCATCTCCAGCAGCCTCCCCACTCCAGGCAGGAGGTCAGGCAGCAGGGAAGGTCCCAGGTTGGCAGCAGCAGCACAGCATGTGCCCTGCCACCAGAATGTCACCTGGAGCAGCACGGTGTTGGGGTCTGGCCAGGCAGAGCTGGGACACGCTGCATCCCCAGAGCATCCCCACAGGCAGGGTCACTCCCAGCAGCCATGGCCAGGTGCTCTTGGAAATGAAGCTGCAAGGTCTGACCCAGCTTGAGTTCATCTCCTGACCCCAGGAGGGAAAAGGGAAGGTCCTGTTCTGCCTTGTGCAGAGCTGAGGCTGATCTCTGGCTGACAAGTGGCCATGGACTATACACAAAAATGCTCTAACACTGACTGAACCAAATGTTTCTTCTCCACCTACCATGGTTGTTTGGGACTCGGTTGGAAACAAAACTGCATCTTGTAGTTTTTAATAAAGCTTTTGGCAAACAGTTCAAACACTTGAGGGGGGGAAAGCAGGAGAGAGGGTGAATTTATGGGAGCAGGAGGAGATCATTTGCTTTCCTATGAATTGGAAAAAGATTAATAGTGTGCAAACGTTCTTGGATTCATTCCTCACGTAGCAGAATGGTCAGGAGACTCAGTGCCTTGAACCTGAACTGCAGGAAGGTCTCTCCTGCCACTGGCATTTTACAATCTATACACTGTGTGCCAGGGTCAATCCTGAAGCAAGGGAAAATGGAAGAAAAATGGAAAAACGTCTGTTGTGCTCCACTTGGGGGGTTAAGGTTTGAGGTGGTGCCTCACTGTAGTCACTGCATGTTGAGCTGATGACTCCTCAGCCAGCATCAGTCTTATTTTTCAAATAATATTAGGAACTATAATGTTTGCTCTGCCCGAGAACAAATGAGGAACTGGAGCAAAACTGCTAACCATAAAAGTTCCTGGACATCTGGAAAGGATTAGTCAGAAGGTGCTTGGGACAAAGAGTTCAGGCAAGTTCAAGAGACACTTACTGTAGGTTTGTTTCCACAGGAGGAGGGAGGAGGAGAGAAAGGGTTGGGGGGAAAAGCAGGAAGGAAGGATTGAAATAAAACCTAGGAAGAACTGGCAGATAAGATGAGTGATGAGAAGAACTGCAAGCTGCAGAGGTGTGAAGTGCAGAGCAGGCAGTCTGAGAGGCTCTGGTGGCTGAGGAGCACCAAGGGACAAAGCAGGGTGACACAGAGCTGGCCTGGTCACTCCTGGTGCCCACACCTCCAAGGACAGACAAACAGCCCCTGCACTGAGCATGTCACACTGGGGGAAAGCACATCTGCTCCAGGCCAGGATGAAAGTGTCAAAGAATGAGCATGAAGCCCACAGGGGCCTGTGAAAGCCCTGCTTGGTTTATGAGGTGACTCACAAAGCTTTTTATCACATATTTCTGCCTCCAACTCAGTCTGCACTTACATTCAGGTGCCAAAGCCTTTATCCTTTTCCTAAACACGGACTCTTGTAGTAAAAATCCATTTTTAAATCTGGTTGAGATCCATGAGCCTAGGCTGGAGCTTTTGGGATGCTTTTTAAGTCTGGAGTTCCCCACAGCAGGTCCTGATTTCTGAGGCAGAACAGACCCTGCTGCACCAGGAGCTGACTCTCACCCCACATGAAAACACAAACTCACCAGACACAAGTCAGATGCTCTCTATAAATGTTCGTGGGTATTCAGACGTAGTGATTTGAGTTTGTGCTTTCCCTGTAAGTGAAGAATAACTATTTTCAAACTAATTTAAGGAAGGCTGAAAATCAAAGCCCGAGATTCATGTTTCCTGAGGATTTCACTTTTACAAGGTAGCTCCAACTGCCAGCTGCATTTTATTGCATTCCTGACAGACAGATCTCCACGTGAGAACACTTCAGGAGCATTGCTCCAGAGATCAGCTTTATTTTTATGGTCAGGTGTATTGCACCAGTTAGTCACAGAGCCCTGGTACTGAACTCCTCCTCCCCACACTCAGCTCCCCCAGCCCCTGGCAGGACCAGCAGCCACGACACAGCTAGCCATGGTGGCCACATCACAGCTGGATCATCACAGAAACCAACCCAAAGTGATTCACGGACCTTCCAGTGCCTGCAGCTCCCGGGCAGCGGGCAGGAGGAGCTGTTCCCCTCCAGAACTTTCCAGTCAAAAGCTGAAGTCCCACCCTGGATGTCCCCAGTCCCTGAGACCCCACTCAGCAGGGTCGCAGTGCCCTCAGGTGGCCACAGGAACCACCCGGATCTGGGACGGGCACCAAGCAGGGAGCACACACACACACACCTGGTCCAAGCACAATTTTTTATTTGGTTTTCCACGAGAAACTATGGTTTTCTTACAAAAATCTGTGAGTTCGAGATAGGCATTCCCGCCGCTTTGGGGAAATGTGACACAAGATCAGTGCTATGTCCAGGAAAAAGTGTCCCTGGAGCTGTCAGCAGCTGACAGAGGGTGAAGTGTTCAGGCTGTGCTTAGAGCAAGCCCTGGCAGCCACCAGAGAGAGGAGCAGACTCTGCCAGGCTGAACTCTGCCAGGCTGAACTCCTCTGCCAGGCTGTCCCTTCATCCCCATGGGTGGTCGGGCATTGGAATGGACTTTCCAGTGAAGTGGTGGATTCTCCATCCCTGGAGATATTTAAAAAGAGCCTGGAGGTGGCACTCAGTGCCATGGGCTGGGAACTGCAGCAGTGGGTCAAGGGTTGGACATGATGATCTCTGAGGTCCCTTCCAACCCAGACAATTCTATGATTCTATGATTTCCAAGCCAAATGTACTTCTTCCCCTCCCGTGCAGAGATGGGATGAAGGCCTTGCTCGTCCAGCTCAGCCTCTCCTAACACCACATCCTGAAGATGCAACAGCCCCAAGTCCTTCCTGCTGAGGGACAGGACCCAGCTCAGCTCCCACACAGCACCAGGAGAGCTTCCTGGGTGCCTCCTCATCTGTGTTACCTCAGGATGCACCAGGTATTGGAGCTGGATCAGTGTTGGTTCCTCCTGCCCTGTCAGGAGCCTGGCGAGCAGCACAGCTCCCCATGGTTATCCACAAACAGAGACACCTTAAGAAGTGTAGCTGAGTTGGAAAAAAAAAAACAACAAAAAAACCCCATTAGCTCAATGCACAGCAGACAGAGCAGTTTAACTTGTTCCTAACAGCCATACAGAAATAAATAAGTCAAACTAACTCCGTGTGAGGGCTCACTGAGCCCCTGTCACCCTGTGAGGACATCACTGCCTGCCGTGCCCAGAGTGTGATGGCATCCACGATCAGAATCACCCCCCAGACCCCCCCCGAGCAGGGCCCAGAGCACCTGCAGCCCCCCGGCTCTGCTACCTTCAACAACATCTCCCCTGTAGCGTTCCAAAATCCTCTCCCAAGCCTGTGGGAGGGTTTCCATCTCTTCCAGGCTGTCACAGCTGATGCCACGCAGGAGCAGCTCGCTCTCCAGACACCTTGGCACCCGGTAAGGATCACACAAAGGAGACACCGGCACCCTCCCGCTGCCCGGGGAAACCGCTCGCAGAAGGATACAGGTGCCGGTAATACCGCTCCACGTCCTGCAGAGCCTCCAGGGCCTCGGCCAGCGAGGGGCAGCGCGGGCCCCGCCGCAGGGACACGGAGAGACCCAGCTCCGCCACCCGCTCCTCGTACAACCGCAAGACCGCGGCCACGCCGGCAGCCACCGCATCCCGCACGGCCCGCAGCTCCGTCCTGCACCGCGAAGATGGCAGTGAGCAGCGGTACGGCCCCGGTACGGCTCGGAACGGCACCGGTACGGCCCCGGCACGGCTCGGTACGGCCCCGGCACGGCTCGGTACGGCCTCGGTACGGCCCCGGCACGGCTCGCTACGGCACGGTACAGCCCCGGTACGGCACGGTACGGCTCGCTACGGCACGGTACGGCTCGCTACGGCACGGTACGGCTCGCTACGGCCCTGGCATGGCTCGGTACGGCTTGGAACAGCCCCGGCACGGCACGGTACAGCCTCAGTACAGCCCCGGTACGGCTCGGTACAGCCTCAGTACAGCCCCGGTACGGCTCGGTACGGCCCCGGCACGGTTCGGTACAGCTCGCTATGGCACGGTATAGCCCCGGTACGGTCCCCGCCGCCTCACCGCCGTCCGCCCAACTCCTCCATCAACGCCTCGGCCGCTCCGCGCTGTTTCCGCCACAGCCGTTCCCGCAGCTCCCCGAAGGTGCCCAGCGGTGACCGTCCCCAGGGCAGCCGCTGAGCCGCCCGCATCTGCGCCGCCAGCCCGGACAGAGACCCCAGCAACGGCGCCCAAGCCGCCAGGGCCTCCCGCCAGGACGCGTCCCGCGTCGCCACCGCCGCCACCCACGCCCTCAGCGCCGCCGCCATCGCCGCCACCGCCATGGCAGGCACCGGAAGCGCTGCTGGTAGCTGGGGATGAACGGAGGGGCCGAACCGGTGTCCCCGGCGTCATCTCACGGCGCCGATCTCTGATTGGCCGCCGGTCCGCGGCCGTTGGATTTGAACGCTCGGCGGGAGTGGGCGCTCCTGGTACCGACACCGATACCAGCACCGGGACCGACACCGGACCTCCCCGCCGCCATCCCCATGCCTCCCGCGCGGAAAAAGGCTGCCCCGAGCGCCCGGGGCAGGAAGCTTGCGGCGTTCCTGAAGGATTTTGACCGCGAGGGTAAGCAGGGAGAGGGGGGGAAACGGGACCGAACCGAACCGGGCTGAGCCGTGTTTCTCCCCGCAGTGAGGAGCCGGGTCGAGCAGCTGCGGACTAACGGGCAGCGCCTGGTCAAGGAGGCGGAGAACCTGTACAACATCGAACTGCTGAGGCTGCCCGTGGCCCTCCGAGAGGTCAACTGGCTGGATTACCTCGGTATGGACCGGGACCGGGACCGGGAGGGGGCTGCGGGCCGGGGTTCGGTTCAGGAAGGAGATTGAGGTCCTGGAGCAGGTCCAAAGGAGGGCAACCAGGCTGGGGAAGGGATCCAGCACAAGTCCTGTGAGGAGAGGCTGAGGGAGCTGGGGGTGTTCAGCCTGGAGAAGAGGAGGCTCAGGGGAGACCTCATCACTCTCTACAACTCCCTGAAAGGAGGCTGGAACCAGGGGGGGTTGGGCTCTTTTCCCAGGCAACTTTCAACAAGACAAGAGGACATGGACTTAAGTTGTGCCAGGGGAAGTTTAGGTTGGATATTAGAAAGAATTTCTTCACGGAGAGGGTGATCAGCCATTGGAATGGACTTTCCAGTGAAGTGGTGGATTCTCCGTCCCTGGAGATATTTAAAAAGAGCCTGGAGGTGGCACTCAGTGCCATAGTCTAATAACTGCAGTGGTAGTGGATCAAGGGTTGGACTTGATGATCTCTGAGGTCCCTCCCAACCCAGCCCATTCTATGATTCTATGAAATGGTAACAAAGGAGCAGCAGGAGTCCCCTGGGTGTTGTTTGAGCCGTGGTGCTGATGTCGGCTGTGTGGGCTCTGCAAACTCAGTATCAAAACTCTCTTCTTTGCAGTGAAAGGAGGAAGCAAAAAGGTTCTGGAAGAGGCTGCAACGGTAAGAACCCAGCTTCAACATCTCCCCGAGCATCCCTGTGGGCACCCGCGGTTTCTCTGCAGGCAGCAAAGGGGCTGGGAGCCTGGGAGCAGTGCGGAAGCAGAGGATGTGTAAATCCTTTTACAAATGTTGTGTTAAGATGGGGTAAGAGCTGCCTGTGGTATCCATCAGGGAATTTGTGCTTATGCTGCTCCCTGTTGGTCTCTCCCCGGTTTGGTTTCCCTCCCAGACCTCTGGGAGCCCAGGTACTTTTCAGTAAATGAAAGTATTTATAAGTTGGTTGGGCATCAGGGCAGGGGTGAAGCAAACCTGCATCTGTCACACCAAGCACATCAGTCCTGCCTGGCACACGTGTGATGCCACATTAGAAAAAGTGAAAAGTCCTCAGTCAAAGCACAAGAAGAGGTGTCCTCACTGTAAAACAGCTGGGGCTTTGCTCTACAACTTTGACTTCTTAGGACTGTTTCTATGAGCTCTAATTGTCATGACTTTTTTCATTTTAGGCAGACTTGGAAATAACAGAAATAAACAAGTTAACAGCAGAAGTCATCCAGACTCCTTTAAAAGTCATCAAGAAAGGTCAGTTTGTTTTCAGCACTGTGACAAGTGCAGTGAGATGGAAACACATCAGGGTTTACATTCTGTGAATAATAATTCAGTTCTTGCTTGTATCCCTCAACGTATTTAAAGACAGGAAAATAATCCTATGTTTAGCCCTACTAGCCGAAGTAGCTCTGCCTGTTTTTATTAATAATTCAAAGTAATGATCTGTCAGCCATTTGGATTACATTGGGATTTGGATTTCAGAAGCAAATTGTTGCCAAAAATGCTTGTAGTTGTTGACTGTTTACCTCAGCTGCTAACTAATGATGTAAAGTTATTTGTTTTCAACCTAGACAATGCTTTCTCTTTCTAGTGGAAAAATCTAAACAGGTTACTGAAGTCATTGAAGAGGAAGCAGATCTTCCTTTGCTTCCACGAGCAAAGAAAGCAAAGCATGACAGTCAGTGTGTTCCAGAGCCAGAGGCTGAAAACTCTCATCCAAGGACTGGGAAGGTAAATACCTATTCTTGGTGATGACTGCATCCCCAGGGCTTTCTGGGATGGTGTCTGTGATCACGTAGCTGTCACACAGGAGTGGAATAACTGATTTGGTGATGAATGTGTGTTACAGGTGAAGGCATCCACTAAAAAAGTGCCCGTGTCCAGGAGCAGAAGGCCTCCTTCAGCAAGAGTGAAACGCATGAGTAAGAGGTAACAGGGAGTCTCTTTTTTTCACTGGATTTCAGAAATGAAGAGTAAGTGTGGGATGTGGTTTAGCAGGCTGTTTTGTGTAGTTGTGCTATATTGTGTGGGGGAAAAAAAAAATCAGTGATCTGACAGTGAATTAAAGATGGAAAACTTCCTCTCCTGTGGTGACCAGTGGTCCCCAACTCTGGGGTTTGCCTTGGGTTAGTAAGAACCTCTGGTTTGCTGTGGGGAGAACCACACAAGTCTTTGATAAGACTTTTGTACATTTGTTAAAACTATTCTTATTTATTTCCCTCTCATAGATCAAGCAAAAGCAACTTCATCACTCCAGCTAATGGCAGAGCTATTGATCTCTGTGCTCGGGGAGGTACCTCCATGGTCACACCCAGGTTTGATTCCAGGTTTGTATTCTGTTGCTGTATGTTTGTATCTGTCATCTCTTTGCATTATAATCCTCAGTGGCTCTTTGAACCTGAAATGAATCTCTCAGTCAAAGTGCTTTGAGCTGACCTCTGGCTTTTTCCAGAATTTTCAAGACCCCAGGTCTGCGCACACCCGCGGTGAACGAGCGTGTTTACACCATCTCTGCCAATGGCAGCCCCCTGGCTGACAGCAATGACATCTTCATCACTGTCCCTGTTGGAGGAGGGGAGGTAAATCAAACTTTTTATTCTGTCATCCTATGCTGAAGGGAGAACTTGTAACTTCGTGGGGTCCTTACCCCTTCCCAATCGTTCACTTCTCTCCCTCTGGTTGTGCCACTGCAGTTTGCCAGGGACTGATCTGGCTTAAAAAGAAAATCTCAAGAGATTTGTAGCTGGAAGTGAGAGCTGTTTGAGCTGGTCAAAGCAGAATGTAGGATGATGTGCATTTAAAGCAGCTTCTGCTGGCAGTTGTGTTGATGGGCCACAAGGAAGGTGTGAGATCAGCTCCTGGCCAAGCTGAATGTAGTTCTCTGTCCATGGTCTCCTACTAAGCTTGAGTTTTTATTTACTTTTTCTTTTCTTTTTTTTTTTTTTTTCCTGCTTCTGTCTACTACAGCTGACCAAACAGAAAACCTAAGGTTGTTTTTTTTTTCCCCATAGAGCATTCGTTTAACAGCAAGTGATTTGACCAAGAAGAATCTTCTGCATCTGAATCCAGAAGCCCAAGGATTTATGAAGCAGCTATCAGTAAGTCTATTTTTCCAGCCATGACCTGCTGTTGTGAGGCAGTGTTATGACTCTGTCATTAGTAACTGGACTGCTGAGCTACAATAGGAGCTCCTTTCCCCCCCCCCCAGCTTTGTCTTGTATTTTGGCTCATGTCAAGAAGCATGAACTGAGAAGGGAAGGAGGGGGGGGAGCAGCTTTACATCACAGCTATCTTAAGACAAACTGCATAAGCTGCTTGAAAAAGAGCTGCTGTGAATGTCTCTGAATCAAAACTGAAAGTGTCTTCTACTTCAGGCAGAAGCTGTAAGTGGCTGTGGGACACTGTCTCAGTGCTTGTTTTCTCTCTCTAGGTTCGTCTTGCACAAGCTTGCAGTGGTACAAAAACCCACAGATGAAACCTGGTGAATGTGGACATCCCTCTGTACATATAGAATGCTGCATTTAGGACTGCTGCCTTTATTTCTTTTTCTAATTTGTCTTCCTTCCATTAGTTTACAGAATGGAAGAACCGATTTTTTTTTTTACCTATAATATGTAACGGTATTAGAATAGATTGTATTTTTTTTATTATTCAGGGAAAAAATTACTCTTTCCTTTATGGCTGGGACCAAGATACAGTTATCTTGGGCTTGCAGACCAAGCTGGGTAGAAAGGCTGCTCTGGTGTCTTGCAGAAGGCAGAAGCAGTGACTGGAGTCTGTATCTGCCTGGGCAAGGAAAGCAGCAGATGAGCTGTGTTGGGCTTCATCCCTTTCTCTGCACAGGTGCTTAGAAGACAATGGCTATCTCAGTACAGTACCTGAGATACCCGAAAGCAAGTTACTGGTGCCTGGGACTAAATGGAAACCTTCCTCTGCAGTTCATGGTGCTGCCATGAGTAGCAATCCCTTTGTTCTTATGGTAGCCATTATATTTGTAACTGTCTTTGAGAGTTTTTACAGTCAACTCGTGCATTTTACTGTTTTTAAAGAAATAAAAGATCACAAATACTTTGACTCAACAGCATCAATCAGCTTAGACTGCTGCTTCACTGAGTTACTGAGAGCAACCTAAGACCTACTGCAATATCTCTAATGTGAGAGAACTTTGCTTTTCCTGCACCCTCTTCAAAATCTTCAGGAGAAGCAGCACTCCTGGAACTGAGTATAGGCAAGGCAGAAGAAAGCTTGGATTACTCAAAATATTGTTTTGCTTTTCTCATCTAAATTGAGTTGATACCATGCATTCCTTTGACAAAGCCATAACAAGTAAATGCTGTTTGAACAGAATAACTTCCTCAGTCATTAATGGGTTTTTTCCCCATATTGCTTATAGAAAATGAATCTTGCTTCAGTGCAAATTCATGAAAATTCAACTTTAAATGTAGCCTCTTGGGAAAGGTTTACTGTATGTATATTTTAAAATGTACTTGCTAGCAAAATGAAGCAGGGGAGAAGTCTTGCCTTTTACTTTCCTGCAACCACTGTCTTGTTTTTCAGCAGCCTGGAAAAGCAGAGCTCTCTGTGCAAAATTCACACAAAGTCTTGAAATGTGAAAGACTCTTCTCACTCAGGCTCCAGGGTTTCATTTTTATTGTGAATCTTTGTAGCTGGCACAGGAGAGGAGAGGATACTTGTTCTGGTCTGTGGAGCAGGGGCATTATCTTCAGTTCCTGAAGCATTGTTCTGTATGGGTCATACAAAATATGTAAAATAGCATCTGCAAGAAACAACCTGATAATCCTTCCTGTGCTTCAGCAGGGACACTAACATGACAACATGTTCATGGGTGTAAGAGGACATTCAGAGTAAAGAACTTGACTTCTCTAAAATCTTTGTCTAAGATTTGTTTATTTCTGAAAATAAGCCTGTTTTTGTGTTAGCTGTCACACTGCTCTTTCCTGCTTGGTTTAAGCCTCTTTGAAGGGGCTTTACATGAGGATTTTTATAGGGAATTTTTCTAGGTTTGGAAAATTTCTGCTTTTGGTAAAATCCAAGCCTAGAGCATGATTAAGAAGGAAGGCTGGAAAAGCTGCTGTGAGAGGTAACTTCTGCATTGGTGTAAATCTTTGAGGCAGCATGTGGCATGGAAGAAAGCTGCCAGAACAGGATTCATACATCAGTTTTCTTTAAAATACAAGCAGGTCACTGATGCAAGCCTCAAGCATGGACCCTGTGCTTGGGAATGGCAATTTAAGATGTTTTGGCAGCTTCAAAGTCCTAACTGCAGGTGGCAATATTGTAAACTATTAAACTACAAGTACCCTTGCCTTGCCAGCATTTAGTGTAGTTAATGTGCTAATTAAAAACCAATTAGTTAAGCTGTAAATAAAACTAAAACGCTAACTTGGATACAGATGGGTAAATCTAGATTGTGCTTTAATTGTGCAGGGAAAAAAAAAATAAAACTAGAATTCTTACTCAGCTTGGAGAAGAATTCTGATAGCCCTGTAGATTAATAAGGGGTGGGGAGGGGGGGTTACACCTGGGCTGCTTCTGCAGAGTCCCCTGGTGCAGATGCTGCCCCAGAGGCAAATGTGTGCTCTACAATCCTGATTCCTCTGAAGGATGAAAGGCCAGAGCTGTGCTTATAGGGAGGATGAATGCATTGATTATTCCTACAGAATAAATAAATAAAAAAAAAAGAATTGCTTGCAAAATAACCCTGAGCAGCTGGAAGCAGCAGAATCTGTGGGACTGGAGGGGTGGTGAGTGCATTTCCCTTGTCCCAGGGTGAGCTGCCTGTGCTGGATTTGCTCTGTAGTTATAGTTTGGAGGCAGCAGACAGAGGGTTCCTCTTTGCAGAGGTGATGCTGCTCAGGCAGGGCACCCCCAGCACCACCCACCCAGCAGAACACTTCCTTGCAAGTTCCCTTTTCCAATTGTCAGAGCAAGTTAATGGCATCTGACAAGAATTAAAGCTACCTGGCAGCCAATATCTAAACCAATTCATCACCTCAATCCATTTTGCATGCTGCCTGCTCTCTGTGCCACTCTAGATCATGGCTAAGCAGTTCTCTGCAGTTTTATTGCTTGTAGAAATGGTTGGCATCATTTTTGGCCTTTTTGCTCAGCACCAGGCAGTTGTGTTTTGTCAAACAAAGCTTGAACCTTCCTCTCCAGTTCCAAGATGACAGAGGCAGCACCAGGGAGCTGGCTGGTTTGTGGGTTTGGGGATGTTTTGTTATGTTAGGTGTGTTATTTGTATGCTGGCTTTAGGCTGGACTGTTCTGTGACCTGAGTGATGGGGAATACAGCCCAGCAGATTAAAATCTTCTCTCAGGTTGGAAAGGGCTCTGGCTGGAAAAGAACTGACAGGAGCTTGGCATCTGGGGGGTTTTATAGTGCTGGAAAACTGCAGTTCTGCAGGGGAAAAAAGCTCTCCTGCCTTCCCAGCTGGCTGGCACTTGGCTCATCCCTCTGGCCAGGCCCCAGGGAGGATGCTCAGGGTCTGGAGCTGCAGCTTTGCTCAGGGGGTGGGACTCCAAATCCAGTCCAGATTCCTGATGGAAATGTAAAACTATTAATCTAGAGAGATAACGTGCAGAACTGGAAGCCAGTGAGGTACGTTCCTTCCTCAGAATGTGCTGACATTGAACTTCCACAAAGGGGCTGTGAGATAATGATGCTAAGAGGTGGCTCTTCCAGGCAATTTGATAGATGTGCACTCTCAGGTCTTGTCAGAAATAGCTCCCTAGACAAAGCAAGTGTTTATCATCCTGGACACCTTGCAGGTGGTCACTGACTCGGTGACATTGTAAGAAGTAAATAGATAACAATTCCCTGCTTGCTGATAGAAGGGATGGCAGTTTAGAACAAATTAGAGCTGTCTCCAAGCAACTTTTTCATGCAGGATGTTTTGATTTGAAGGTGCAGGACATCACATGCAGCTCCTCCAGCTGACTTGTGCAATTCCACCAGAAATCCAGGTTTCCTGTGTCAGCCAAAGGCATCACAAAGAGAACTATCCCTCAGCATCACTAAAAGAGGCGTGGAGGAGTTTGTAAGTCATTTCTCTGAACAGGTGATTGTGAGAACTGGAAATTCAAAACTGAAATGCATGTCTGGAACCCCTGGCCTTTGATGACTGTTGTTGAGCAGTCTGCATCTCTAAATGTTATGTTCAGTTGCAGTGTGTGCAGCCAGCAGTCAAGATATTCCACACAAATTCATCCCTCTGTGGAATCTGTGAGTGTTCTGAAAAATTTGCACACAGGCAAGTCTGACCTATCTTCTTTAACAGGGAAATAGCAAAACAAAAGTGTTTGGTTTTTTTTTTCTCTGATTGCTGATGCAATGGATGTTCCCCAAGCAGAGCTACAAGGCTTGGGTTGCCTCTCATCACCTGGGGGCACAGATGATGATGATGATGATGCTTAAGCTTCTTTAACTTTGCCTCCCCCCCCCCTCTTATTTGTTGTTTTTTGAGTGGGGGTTTTTGGTAGGTGTGTTTCTGCTTGGCTGTTTATTTGCTAGCTGAGGAAGATTTAGCATTTAATTAACCTGCCTGACATAATCTAGCAGCTGGGTATGATATATTAATTAGAAGACAGGAGTGGTGCTCTGGGAAGGGAATTTTGAGTCCATCTCCCCTCTGGCCACAGGGACCCGACCCTCAGGGTGGGAAAGCAGCACCATGAGCCCCTTCCTGAGGGGTGCCAAGGATTTTCTTCTGTGAGAGGTGCCCAGGAACCACTCTGGGTCTTGGCTGAACACTTGAGCCTCTGAGGAGACTAAAATAAGTATATCCAATTTATTCATAGATGGCAGCTTTCTGAAAGGCAGGAGTTTTTCCACAGCTGTGCTTCAAATCAGATCCATATTGTCCAGTGAACCTCATTTACAGCAAGATAATATGAAAAGTGATATGGTTGGACCTTGCCATGGAATTGCAGGATGCCACTGCTCAGCTGTCACACTGGAGCAGGGGAAAGCATCAATGTCCTCTCAAAACACAGCAGTGGGAAACACAGCTTGCAGGGGGTGAAATTCAGAGCAATTTCATCCCTAGCTCTGATGAGAGCAGGGATAAAATTCTCTGTTTATCTCAGAAAATTAGTGCCCATCAACCAGAGCTTTGCACTCCCCTCCCCCCGAAGCATTATTACACTGAAAAATGGGATTAGGTTGCATTGCTAATTTTAACACTGCACACAGAGACCAAAATCCCAAGCACCCTCCCTGTCTCTCCAGGGATAGATTTATTGCCTGATACAGTGTAATTAATCTAATTTTCCTTAATAAGGGCTAGGCAGCTATAAGGGATGCCCTCACATCTGGTTGCTGTCCTGGCCATCCCCAGGAGCATGGCAGTGCCCGTGCCCCCCCCCCCCAGTGATGTTCTCTGTATTGTCTCACTATTTCCTGAGAAAAACTGGGGAATTTTCATCCCACGTGTCCCTGGAAAGGCCAGTCTGGGAGCCCAGAGGTGGGCTGGAGGGGGCTGTGTCCCCACGGCCATGTGGAGGGCTCTGCTGCAGAGGGAAAACTGATCTCCCAGCCAGGGTGACCTTCCAGCCCCCCAGCCTGGGAAGCTGGATCCCGATGGCATTTGATTGATGGGATCTAAGGAGTCATTCTCCCTCAATGTCAGCCTGCCCGACGCTGCTGACTGCAAATGAAGGCACAAGAAATTGGGCAGTAATCGATGCCAGATGGGAAGTGCTGCTGGAAAAAAAAAAAATGGAGCTTGGGGCCAGGAGGGAAGCTTGGCCAGGCAGAGCTGAGCTCTGGGCTCCTGCACCAGCACCAGGACACTGGATTTCTCTTCCTGATGCTCAATTATTGCACACACACAGATGATGGGAGATGCAGCTCCGTGGGAACCTGCTGGACAAGGAAACCACTTCCCAAGTCCTGCCAGCTCCAAGTCCTGCCAGCTCTTCCAGCACAGCTCAGCCCTCTTGGGCAGTGCAGACAACAAGAGGGGGGTCTGGTGGGGCCCAGGAGGCTCCAGGGGGGTGAGCACTGCACTGGTTTACACACCAGTGCCCTTTGGTTTGTATGGAAGTGCCAGCACATGCCCCATCTGCTCCCAGTGGGTGCCTGAGCCCCTGTTGGGGTGGGCAGGGGGGCTGCCTTAGCATCCCAGTGACACCCACTGTGCACCCACTGCCAGCCTGGAGGAGGGGATGCTTTGGCTCAGCCCCACAGGAAGGTGCCATAGGATGTTTGGGCTGGGGAGGTACCAGCTCTGAGCAGCCTCTGTGTCTCCTGGGAGGACAGGACCCAAGGATGTGACAGCACCAGACAGGGGAGGGACAAAGCTCCACCTGCTCACTATAAATAAAAGCTCTTGCAAGAGAGAACCAATTTCCCCTTCCCATTGGACCGATAATAATCCCATTATTTTTGGCAAATAACCCCTCTGGTATTTTTTCCTGCTTGTTGGAGGAGCCAGGCATCTCGCTGAGAATTCATTGCAGGTTCATTTTCTCATCACATCTCCAACTCATCAAGGAACGAGGAGGTCCAATGGCAAAGGGGGGGAGGGAGGAAACTTTGGAGACAAAGTTTGATGCTAATAGCCTAAGTTAATTGCTGATTGTTTGGAGCAGCATCGTTGGAGCCTATGGCTCACTCTGCATAATAACATCTCCCTCCTCAGACACCTACTCCATCTGGCACTCACCATCTGTTTCCCACAACTCTCCCTGCCTTGTCTGAGGTTTGCTGTAGGAAGTTTCTCTGTGCAGGGCTGGAGCATCCCAGGAGCTCACTCCAGGGATATTCTCATCCTCTTTGGGGGCTGAAATTATTTGCCACACTCACAATTCTCTCTTGGCCCCAGAGTCTTCCTCCATGGGTGCTGGTGGCAGCAGTCACAGCGGGTTTCCTGCCTGGCCCCAGAGGGAAGTGCCACCATGCCAGGACACTGTCCCCAACCCCTGGAGGATGCTGAGCACACCGATGAGGAGTGGGGAAGCTGCTTGGGAAGCAGAGGAGCTGCTCAGCTGTGTTTGTTCAGCACCCAGCCATTACAGGGGCCATAAACCTTCTGGCACATGGGCTGAGAAGTGTAAATCCTGCCCTTGCTCTGCTGCCTGCCAGCTGCTGACAGGGGCACAGTGCAGTGAGCAGAGCTGACACAGGGACCATGTCCTTGCTCATGCACAGCCAGCCCCATCAGATTTTTTTTTTTTTTTTTGCTGCATAGACAACTCCAGGCTCCTGGGACACGGCAGATGTTGCAGCTTCACCATCTCTGCACCTCTCATTGCCATGCCACTTGCTGAGCTCCTCAGGCTTCAGTGGTTTTCTTCTGTGTCACCCATCTCCAGGCCGTGTCCCTTCCTTCCTCTTCTTGCTCTTGGCTCTGGCCCAAAGCTCCTCACTGCCCTGGTTGTTTGGTCTCTGCTTACTGAGACATTTCTTGCAAACCTGGGATTTTGATGGAGTGGTTGTTCTAGAGAAGAAAAATCTTGGGCAGGAGAAGGGATTTTATTTTACTTATGCTCTTCCACCTAGGATTTTCTCAAGGTTTCCAGAGAAAGCCCAGTTTGTGTGCAGGGGACAGAGCAGCATCCTCCCCCACCACGCATCCCACCCTGTCCCATGGCTGGAGAAGTGACAATGGCTTCATGGGGTAGGGACCAGAGCTGCCTGTGACAAATCACTGATAAAGTTATTGTGGGAAGCATACACAGGCAGTAATGGAGTTGTAATGAATGAAGTGCTGTAAAAATTGATGCAGGGCTGCTGCAACGAGTTTGTGTGTGTTGTGAGGATTAGGAGAAGGAGGTGATGAATATTGTCTATCAGCTGTGATAAAAGCCTGTCATCCCAATACATATTTTTAAAAACTAATTTAAGGCTGAAAGAAATTATTAAAAATGAGGAGAGGAAATTTTCTGGGATATATTTAGAGCCCCTTGCTAGGTAAGATGAATTCCAGAAGTCACAATGCCTCCTGTGGGGTGAGGAGGACATTCCCCAGAGCAAGAACAGCCTTTGCTGGAGCTGCCAAGGAAGGCAGTGCCCAGAGATGGTGATGGGTGAGCTCTGGGTCTGCCCCTTGGGTCCTCTCTTCCCTGCTGAGGACACACACACGTGTACCCTGAGCTGCTCTGCCAGGTCGGATCCAAACACCAGAGCTGCTGTGTTCCTGACAGCTGGAAATCTGAATTTTGATCTTGACTGTTCCCTCGGTCTTTCATTTAATCTCTCTGCTGTTGGGGATGACAAGATCATTAGAAACCCAGTTCCTGTTGCAGAGCTCTTCCTCCTGAGCAGTGTGTAACCACGCAGACAATGCCTGCAAGACAAGAGACTTAATTGTGTTCTGCCAGCATCCCGGGGGATGTCAGCAAGTCAAATTTAAAGCCAGGCTGGATGGGGGTGGGAGATGCACCTCCATTACTCACGCAGCCTGAATGAGGTTTCAGTTTTATTATCTCCCAAAATAGCCAGTGCCTGGGAGGTGCTGATTGAAGCCATTTGAAAACATGACAACATCCTCAGGACAATAGGTGTCTAATCTAATGAAGCCAGAATGCATTAGCTAAGAGCTGCGTAAAGTGAAGAAAATGCAATTAAAGCATTCCTGAGGACAGATGTTGACCTACGTAGGGGACACTGATATGAAGACGTCGGCAGAAGTCAAATGAAAATAAATGATCTCTTTGAAACATTCCTCAAATCAATAACAGAGCCCAAGCCACCGCTGCTCCCCCAGCCCCTGCCAGCTGCCACCCCACTCCTTTCTCCCCTGCCTTTTGTCATAGCAGAGGCTGGGACGGGGCTGGGACCCAGGGGCAGAAGCTGGGTCAGGACTCGTTGTCCCACCAGCCACCATGGAGAAGCTGTGATTAATGCCTGTGCTCATCAGCATCACCAGCAGAGAGAGGCTTTCCCCAGCCAAATTCTCTTTCCCAGCCTGGGAGACTGAAATCGTTGTTGACAAAACAGGATCCCTTCCCTTCTTGCAGAATTTTGGTTTTGTCTCTAAATAAACACTTAAAATATCTCAGCCTGTTGAATTTTAATCATCTCCTTTCTTCCTTAAAGACCAAATCAGAGGAACACCCGGGATCTCACCCTGCTGTCAGATGTTGATGCACAGGAGCCAAATTTCGGAGGTTTTGTCATCAATAACCAGGGCTTTGTGCTGTGTCTTGTCTTTTAGCTTCTCAGAATCTCTGACAGATTTCCTTTTATTCCCAGCTCCTTGCTGACATGGAAAGTCTGACAGTTTTGATCTGAGTCCCTGGATCTCACTATCTTCTTTCATCTGTGGGTGCTGCTGTAACCTTGGGATCCTTGGGGGTTTCCACTGAGTGGCACCTCCAGGTCCCTGGGCTGGATCCTGGCAGGAGCAGGGATAGGAAGGGCCATCAGCTCCCACCCCTAATCAGGGAAGTGGGAATGGAGCAAATTTTCCTCTTGATTGCTCCAAGCAGAGCCTGTTCACTTGCTCAGACAAGCTCTGCTCCATTGGAGCTGCATGAAGGATCTGGGGTTTCTCTCATACAGTCAATGCTCATTTGGCTGCAGACACTTTTCCCTCTCTCTTCAAACTCTTACCTGTATTATAAATAGTAATTAAACCCACCCACTTTTGTGAGCTGCTGGCAAAAGTAACTTGCATCAAGTCACGATTCCGTGGCAAAGAGTTTAAATTAACTGCGACAAGTTTATTTCTAGAAGAAATGTTATTTTGGGGGAGTTTGATTCAGTGTCCTACATCACATTTTGGTGCAGCGTGATGTGATACCTGACACTTCACATTTCCCTGCAAGTCAAAGCTGGGATTTATCTCTTGCTCTGCCTCATGCTATGAGACAGCACCAGACACTGAGAGCCACCCTGCTCCTCTTAGGGGAGACAACACTTTGTCAAGAACCTTTTTAACAGACTCAGGGAACCTCTTATCCTTTGATGGGCAAATGTTGCTGTCATAATAGCACTGCCTTATAAAATTATTTTGGTGGAAACCAGGAGCAGCCCCAGCTGCAGGCACTCTGGGCCCTGCTATGCACTTCATCACGATGAGGGACTCAAGGATGCTGCAGAGCTGACTGCAAATACCTTGCTGCCCAGCTCAGCAACACAAGTCTTCTGATTGCTCCTGCCTCACATGGAAAGGACTCTGCACATCTCTCAGATGACCAAAACACCAGGTCTCCCCAAAACTCCCCCCCAGCACCAAAGCTGGGCAGTGCTTGGGGGGTGTCTGCTAAACCAGGGCTTGAGGCTGCTCTTCTTGCTGCTCCTCTGCTGCTCCTGCCCCTTTGGTGGTAAGGGCTGGGCTGTAAGGATCCTCTTTGTCTGATGCTGAAGGTGCCTGTCAGCCTCAGTAAGATGAAAAGGTCACAGACCTTTATAATTGTGTAATTAAAAGGCTTCTGTGCCTTGCAGGCAGCTCTCCCTGCTGCCATGGTAAGTGGGAAAGCAGCAGCTCTGGCCACCCCCTGCTATCCAAATGCTGGGGAGCTCAGGGGTGGAGAGCACCAGGAAAGGTTAACTCCAGGCAAAAATACATCTGCTTGGCTGGGCCTTGCACTCCACCATTCACAGCCCCGCTCCAGAGCTCTAATTATTTCTTTATAGTGCCAGAACAGCCCTGGCCAGGCTCCTGGGGAAGGCTGGCTGAATTAATTGATCAACAGAAGGCAAAGAAGCTTCACCCATTTTAAGCACCCATTCGGTTCCTTTTTCATGGCAGCTGCCATTGCTGTCAGCACCCAAACCAGGGGGTTGTTCATGGGCTTTGATTTTAAGCATCCTGAGAAAAGCAGAAATGTGAACTCGTGAAAAAGTGACATTGAATTATTCCTAATTCTTATTGTTTGTGCAGCGTCTGCATTTAACATGCTGGCCATACACTGATTTTTATTTAGGCAATTAAACAATTAATTACATGCCTTGTGCACTGGAACTCTGCAGTCTTCTCCCCCTGCTCAGCAGCATCACAGATCCTGGGCTGACAACTGCTCCAAGACTGCAGCAGGGGGACAGGAGAGATTCCTGCTGCCCCAGCCCCCCCCTGGCCCTGCCTGCCCTCAAACCCCACCTCTGCTCCTTCATTCAGTGCTACCTGAAATGACCCACACAGACAAGCTGGGGGAGAATTCGGGGTAGTTTTTACTTAGGTATTTGGGTATCTCATTATTGCAGTCTTTAAACATAGTGCAATAAATACAAAATTAACAAAAATGTCAATAGATCTTTATTAGCATTTTTATTATTATTACTGCTATTAGTTATTCCAAACCAACAGTGATTCCCTGGAGATGTCTGACTGAAGTTCAAACATGAAATGCACACAGTGTCCCTTATGACATTATATTACATTTGTTTCAAGCTTATAAAAATATATATCGACCTCTCAAGTATGTATTTACAGTATATAACACATGGTTAATGAATATCAAAAAGCATCTGGAGATGAACCAACTCGATTCCAGTTTTGCTTTCCCCTGAGGGGATGCCAAGCTCTGTAGCTCTCCCTGGCTCAGCAGACATAAAGCTGGACATGGGGGCTCCACACCACTTAATCTGCTCATTTTATTATTGTTAATGAGCTCAAGTAAAAGTGTTCAGTGTTGCAACAGGCTAAGCTAGAAAGCACACTGCCACTGTGCACCTTTCCTTTCTTGAAGGGAGGCCAGGGAGGTAAATGCCTCTTGTATCTGCTGAGTTATAGCACAGTCCCATCCACAGCACCATGGTGGCTGAAAAAAACAGCTTTCTGCAACACCACATCCCCATCCCTCAGCAGAGTAAGTCAGAAAAGTAATTAAACACTGAAATTCTTTTGAGAACAGCCGGAGAGACTCAGATGAAGAAAGGATGCCTTCAATTCTGATTGCCCTGCAGAATGTAGCATGAGGGCTTCATTCAGTGGGGAAAACACCTAAGAAATGATTGAAAGATGGTCTCATTTTCACTTGGAGCACTCCAGCACAGAGCAAGCAGCACACAATTGCACAAACAACTGGCAGAGGAGGCTGTGGGGCTGCACTGTCAGGACAGGAATCCTGCCCAACACCAATTCCCAGCATGTGGAAACCCCGGTGGGCAGGACAAGAGTAGGAAGAGGATCCAGGATCAAGTTGATTCAAGTCCCTGCCTAGAGAGCTATCATATCCTATCTCTATAGATAAATGTAAACATAAAGAGCACACAAATTGCACTTGACCCTTGGGACCTGGCATTTCTACCAAATGAAAGTTTCTGGTCACCTTTATCACTCTTCTGGGTGTGAAACAGCAGGATGGCAAGTGACCAACCAGACTGGACACAAGCCAGACTTGAAGACAAATTATTTCCATTAAAAAATTAACAAAGTGACATTGGGGAATGTTGTTTAAACTGCAGAGGCGGCAGGAAGGTGAGAGCTTGTTTATCCCAAAGAGCAGCCAACTCCCTGGAGCATGCCCAGCCCTCAGCCAGTGCTGGTCCAGGGCAGCCACCAGCACCCACAGCCCTTGGCTCTGTCACCACTCAGCTCCTTATCCTCTCAGAGAAGGCTCAAGGAAGATCTGACTCAAAGAGATTTCCAGCCACAGGGTGAATATCTCCTCCAGTACTCATCCCCTTTGTAAATCTTTGCCTTTCGTCATTAATAATTCACTTGCAATACTTACAGATGATAATAAAAAGGCCTACAAAACTCTCTACAAGGCTGCAAAGACCCATTTAATTAACTTCAAGGAAATCTGTATTATGAAGCAGGTGTTATTTATGTCTTCCATCAGGGATCAATCCTGCACCAGTGGGAGCTGCCAGGAATGGCAGGCAGCACTGAAGTGCTGATGTGCCCTGGTTTGCCTGGAAGGATTTCAGGGATCCCAGGGGTGCAGTGGTCAGGTCCAGGGTCCATCTGGGGTGTGTGATCCCTTGGGCACAGCCCCCTCAGACCCCAGACCCAGTGGGTGCACTGGCTCTGCCCAGCCCTCAGCCTGAGGTGAAAAACTGGCACCCGTGGCTCATCAAACTTTTCATGTCTTCCCCTGAAATTGTCTTGTCAAGAGAGCCTCAGAAACATTCAGCACCATTTGCTCTGCACTTTAGTGACGAATATTTGGTTTTGTTCACCAAGTGTGGCATCAATACTCAGTGAAATAACACCTGGAGTGGAAGGGACCCGGCTGGGAAAGAGTTTCCTTTCAGCAGAGCAGATGGGGAAAGTCACCTTCCAGAAGTTAGGCCCTGGGTGTGAGCTGAGTTCTGGTCTCTAAAAATAAAAGCAATAAAAGCACCTCGTGGGGTTGCTAGAACATGTCAGCTTGTATAAAAAGCTGGATGGATTTCACTGGTAGGATGCTAGATATGAAAACGCTCTGGATTAAGACAGTGCACAAATGTCCATCAACCCTGTTAACCTAATTACCATAGGAAATGGCATTGTTACAGTTTGACTCATCTTACAAAATGGTGCTAGGAGAGCCTGTCCACCTGGGCACACCATCCCTGTCCCAGGAATCCTCGGCTTCCCCAGCACAGAGGACGGGCAGCTCTGCCCTCCTGCCACATGGAATGATTTGTTGTTTGGCAGCAGCCCAGTGACTCCCACATCCCACCCAGAACCTCGAGGTTTTGGAGTTCAGGTCAGGTCCACTGGCTGCTTCCTCCCAGGAGCTCCAGGTTGCTGCTTGGCTGCTTCACACCTGCACCCCTCGGCCATGCATCTGGATCACCTGGGCCCGGAGGGTCTGGATCCCACTCAGGATGGTCTTCTGGTGCTCTGCCACGGTGATCCCCAGGCTGAGGACATCTCTGCAAAATGAGCCCCGTGTCAGTCCTCAAAAACAACCAGAGAGTGCTCCAAAGACAACAGCTCAAGGGCGTGGGCAGTGCAGGTTCAGACTGTCAGACCACTGGAGACCTGAAGGAGTAAGAAAACCCCACCTTGTCCCTGCCAGAGTGATGGGGACCCCAACAGGCAGCCAGGGGTGACAGGAGCCTGCAGCACACCAGGCGTGGGATGGTTCCTGCCCTGCCCTGTCACCCTGGGCAGCAAAAAGCTGCCTTGGATCTGAGTGTGTGTGGGAAGGGACAGGCAACACCACTCTGGTTAGAGACTGACATTGCAACACCCAGCAGCCCAGATGCACATCACACATAACCCTTACAGCTCTTACAGCCACGTGTCCTCCTGCCCAGTGACACCCGACTGCAGCCACGGAGCAGAGCACTGGGAGAAGCCAGGAAACCAGTTCACTTACTGGGCTGTCATCCTGGCCACCGACTCCAGGTAGCAGTAGCCAGCGGCGGTGAAGTTGTCTTTGTACCTGCCCATCTCTATGGCCTCCAGCCACTCACCGACGGAGCTGAAGGATGGGAAAGCTGACAAGGTTCTCTGGGCCAGGGGGATGGTGGTGCTGTGGGACCTGCCAGCAGAGCTGGGGTGAGGAGGGGAGCAGGGTCAAGCATCCCCACCAACCCCAGCTCATCCAGGCACCGCCGGCACCAGAACCAACCTGGAACCACCCACCTGCTCCAGGTGGAGCCGGGGCACTGCGGGGGCTCGGGGCTCTGCACCATCTTGCTGAGGATGCTGTGGATGTGTGAGAATTTGGGTCTCTGGCTGCGTTCCTTCTGCCAGCAGTCGAGCATCAGCTGGTGGAGGGGGGGCTGGCAGTTGAGCGGGGCGGGCAGGCGGAACCCATCCTCCACAGCCTTCATCACCTGCAGCACAGAGGAGGGGAGAGACTCAGGAGCTGTGGGGCAGCAGGCAAACCCCCCTGGGGCAAACCCCATCTCCTCCTCCTCCTCACACCCCTCACACCCCCCAACCCCGGGGAGCAGCAGCAGCAGCAGCTCCTCCGCACACCATGAGCGGCGGCAACGTCGTCGTCTGCCGCGCGGCCGCCGGTGACTCACGTCCTGGTTGGACATGTCCCAGTAGGGTCTCTCGCCATAGGACATGACTTCCCACATGAGGATGCCAAAGCTCCAGACGTCGCTGGCCGGGCTGAACTGGTGATACTGGATAGCTTCAGGGGCTGACCACAGCACTGGGCTCTTCCTACGCTGGAAGGGTGGAAGGGACGGGAGATGTGGTGACAAAGCCACCGTGCCCTTCCCCGGGCAGCAGCTCGTCCTGGCCTGCCCGGAGTGACAGGGCAGACATCAAGGAAGTCCCTCTGCCATGAGCAGGTTTAGTTCTTAAGATAAAACTTTTGCTTCAATTTGTTTTAAAATGGCCAAGGGAGAGCGAGTCCTGAAATATTAATGGAAGAGGAGAATGCCTCTGGGAAGAGCTGGTGGCATTTTATACATTAATATTTAATGAAAATCGTTTCAGAGCTGCACGAACATGCAGTCTCTCCACCCTGCCTTGCTCTCCTGTAATTAGTAATCCCGACCTTGGTGTCTGTGGAGCCCTCTGGATGCAGCAGGGGAAGCAGGTGACAGACACTGCAGCTTATTGTCATTAACAGCAGGGAAACCTTGACCCCAAAGCCCCAGCCCCACTGAACCACCATGGGAGAAGCCAGGGCTCCTCCTGGGCTCTGCCTGCCTCGCTCAGCAGCTGCTCCACACCCCAACCAGTGCCAGGGCAGCTCTGATCCAGCTCTGAACCCCAGCAAGGTGAGAATATACTTTGCCAGGGCCTCCTCTTTGGGACCCTGCTGCTCTCCTGACAGAGCACGCTGAGCCTGCCTCCTTGCACCTTGGGATGACAACCAGGAGTTTTCCAAGGCTCTTTCTGCCACCAGCCAGCTCAGAGCTGGCAGATGCTGGCAGCTCCTGGCAGTGTGGCCAAAGCTAGGCTCTTCCCCCAGGATGTTTGTACCCTGCACTGGGTCAATGCTCTCTGCAAACAGTAAGAGCTCATTAGAGGGAGGAATCAACACTCTGCAAAATCTTAATGCCCAGTTAATGTGCTGCATTTCCAGCCCCAGCAGACACAGGTGGCTGCAGCGTTTGCCATGGAACATGTCCCACTGCCCTGCAGTTCAGGGGCACCAATGCAGCCTCCACTGAAAAGTGCCAATGTGCTGGGTGAAGGGAGAGGGGAGGGAGAAGCCATCCCCAGTGAGGGGGCAGGGGTCTGGGGTCCCAGGGGTGCCTGCTCCATAGTCAAGGGCTCCCCATGCTCATGCAGCCTCTTGGGAGATGCACTGGTGCATCTCGGGTGAGCTGATGAGGCACGAGTGTGAATCAAGCAGGATTAAATTCTTAATTGAAAACCATGAATTCCATTACAAGTGATAAAATAGACATAATGAACCCTGAGGCTGCCAGAGCTGCCTTCCTGCCATTTTGTAGAGGCACAGAGGAGGGCTGTGGGCAGAGAAGAGCTGTGCCACACAGCTTCCTGGCTAAACACATTGGATTTCTGGCTGAGAAAAACATCTACATTGCAGAGTCTGCATTCATACGTGAGGAAGGAAGAGGGAGCCTCAGAAAAACACTGGTATCTGTATTTGATCCCTGTTCAGCATTTGGAGCTGCAAACCTCCTCCCTGAGGCCAGGTCCAGCCCGAGCTCCCAGCCATGGCCATGCACTGCAGCCAGGGAGATCCAAACCTGCAGGGGCTTTGTAGCTGCTCTCTCAGCACTTTTGCTTTGGGGGAATGTTGGCAGTAGCACTTGGAAATGCAGCTTACCATGGTGGAGAAGATGGTCTCCAACTTATCTTCCTGGGGCCGTCTGAAACCAGATATTTTGCAAGCCAGGCTGCTGCTGACAAGGACTTTGTGGGCAGCAAGGCTTTTGTGTATGTAACCCATCTCTGCCAGGTACTTCATGCCAGAGGCAATCCCCTGCAACATGCAAACAAGCTGGGTGGCTGTGAACTGTCCTTCATGCTTCTGTGAAAAAAAAAAGAGGAGGGGGAGCAGTGGGTAAGCAGAGCTCACATGGGTACCAGAGCCCAGCAGCTCCCACCAGCTCCACTCACCCTGAGGAAAGAGTCCAGCACACCATTCCCCATGTACTCCATCACTATCATCATGGTGCTCCCTGCAGGGAGAGACAAGGAGCACTGTGAGTAGAAATACCTAAAGAACTACCAAAAAGGGTAGTTAAAATCAGCACACGTGCTCAATTTCTCTGTATTTACATGAATATCCATTTAGCTTCAGCATTTGCAGAGTAGTTCAGTGCACACACCCCCACGAGAACTGGGAGCAGTCAGAGTCATCCTTTTTACTGACAGAACCTCACTTCAATCTGCTTTTATTCAGAGTGCACAAGTTTGCTTTTAAACCAGTCCTGGTAGGTGGATTTCTTCATCTAGTGGTTTTTATTTTTATTTTTATTCATCATCAGAATGGTAAAACCCCTAACACACCAGGAAACATCTGATTCCCAGAGAGTACTGCACCTCCAGCACCAGTTTAAGCACTTGGCTGCACCAGAGCCTGGATGCCTTGTGCTGTCCCCCTCTACCTCCCTCCCTCTGGTGATGTCACCATGCCTCTGGTGATGGCACCATACCTCTGGTGATGGCACCATACCTCTGGTGATGACCCCCTCCAGGCGGATGACGTTGGGGTGATCAAACTGCCCCATGGTGCTGGCCTCTGCCAGGAAGGAATGCTGCTGCTTCTCTGAGCACCCTGCCCGCAGGGTCTGGATGGCCACTGGCAGCTCCCGTTTGCTGGGCAGCTTCAGGCAGCCCTGGCAGAGCTCTCCAAACTCCCCTGAGCACAGAGAGAGGAATTAAAAGAGCAGCTGTGGAGAGACACCCCTGGCAGCTTTCCCCCAGGAGAAGTTTTCTTTGCTTGTGGAACCATAAAGTGCATTCCTGTCCCAGGGTGATGTCTCTTGCTGTAGGCAAGGAAGATCTGCCCACTGCTAACCAGGGGATTTGCCAGTCCATGAATTTGGGAGCCCTGCATGGCTGTCCACTCCCCCACAGAGTGTTTTACCACCTCCCCCCACCTTTGCTGAGCACAAACAGCCCTTCACACAAGATTAGCATCAGCATGTGACACTGACAAGTGTGATCCCCCCACTGGTGTTCCTCCCTCTGCCCACACCTCTAAGCCATTCTCTCCACCCTCTGCTCCAGACCTCTTGCACTTTTTCCCATGAAAAGAAAATCAACCCCCAGCCAGAGAGAGGGGCTCCTGGGCCCAGCACAGGCAGGATCTGCTCCTCACAGGACCTGGCACAGTGGGGACAGGAGGCAGAGCATCCTTGCTCCCAGACCTCAACAGCAGCTACCAAATCCATAATGAAAAAGGCCAACATTGGCTTTACAGAAAAGACAGGCAGCTATGAAAAGCTTCAGTGATTTGAAAGTCAGGTACCTGTTAGGCTGGCAGTGAGACAAATGTACTCCCAAATTCCCTGTCTTTAAATGTATTCCTGACTATTTTTTCATGATTTTTCAAACACCAATCTGTTTCTGAAAGGTGAGTGGGAGCAGCCTCAATGGCTACAAAGATAACCTCCTCTGCTCCTGGGTCCTCTTCCCTTCAACACTGTCCTTTTAACCCAGTGGGGCAAGCCCTTCCCTCTTCCCTTCCTCCACCTCATCTTTTTCTGCAGCTGAATTTATCTTTAGGGGAAGAAACAACAAAGAATAATCGTGTTTCCCGTGTTCTGGCACACATATAGTGATTAAAGCTCTAGGGCTCAGTGAGGGGATTTTAATTTGCTTTTAAGTTTTAGGCAGTGAAGTTGATGAAAATCAATAAATCATTAGGTTCACGTATTTATAAATAGTTTTCCTGCTGCTGTCAAACTGCCCAGATGCAGATAATTGCTGATGGTTTCTGGTTGGCTCCTCACTCACTTGGCTGTTCTCCGTGCCTCAGAAAATCCAACGGGAATGCAAAATGGAGCAACCAAACCCAACACCACTCCCAGCCCCACTCCCACCTTCCCACTCTGAGCACAGACTCCTGAGAGATGAGCAAGAGCAGAGGTGCCAGAGGACAAGAAGCTGCCTTGGGAGATGCTGGCCCAGCCCCACCGTGGCCCCGTGTGCCAGGGAATGTCCCCACGGCACGGCCACCACCCGGGGGGAACTTGCCTGTCCCGATGATCCTCTCAATTTTAACATTAGCATTATCCAGCTCTTTAGCAAAGAGGTGCACAGCCTGCATGGGGTCTTCACAAGTGTCGGGGTCAATGTAGGTCCTCCTGGTTGGGATTTTAACTGCAGGAAAGGCACAGAGGGTGTGTGAGGAAGGCTCAGCAGAGCTCGGGTCCGCTTGTCCTAAGAAGTGCTCAGCAAGTTACCTGCTGGCAGGGCTACCTCACCAGATTTTTATAAACAAAGCAAAATACTCAGCTTTAAGGTTGCTAGGAGGCAGGAGAGGCACACAGGCTCTGCAGCTTCCAGAATGCTTTGGGGAGCAGAAGAGCACATGTGTGCTTCACAGGCGTATGCCAGGAATCAAAGAAACTCCTCAGTCCTGACATCTGAATGTCCTTTGACAACTGTTGTCCATAAAATCATTGCCGCTCGATAATCAAGAGTAGCCCCAGAAAACCAAGCTGTGTCCTCATGTAGCTGTTTGCAAAAAGCTGACAGGAACTCATCTGCCCCGTGGAGGGCTGAGTGTGTCCCCATTCCCTCCACAGGGCAGTGACCCCTGTGCGGGAGGGACAGACACTGGTCATGAAGCTGTCAAACCCACTGCCTCCAGGGACCCTGCTCGGGGATAGCATGGGATGCCAACGCTTCAAAAGCAAGGATTTAGGGCTGCTTTGTCAGGAGATGGGTTATTAATAGCAATAAATACAGGCATCCCCACACAGTTCACTTACAGTGGAAGTACAGCTCCTCGTCCCCATCCTGGCTGGCTTTGCTGTACCCACACTGCCTGCAATGAGAACACCAAGACGGTGGTGGGAGCAGCCCGACCCCACTGCCCCCTTCATCCCCCATCCCAAACCACCCCGGTGGGCCAAGCCCCAGCTCTGCTCACCTCCTCCAGACCATCATCCCAATCACCATGGACACCAGCACCGTCAGCCCCGCGATGGCCACCACTGCGATGAGGAGGATGGGGTTCTGCTCACTGGAGGCCACTGTCACTGCAGGGCAGGGAAGCAGAGCAGGTCAGCAGCATGCCTTGGGACAGGTCCATCCTCCTGGGACAATCCTCCCACAATGCCAGCCTGCTTTTCACCACCCTCACAAAAATTCACATTCTGGTTCGGTTTTAAGAGCTGAAGCTGGTGCAAGCAGAGCACCAGGCATGGAGGGAGAACCCCAGCACAGCCACATCAGGCTCCTGGTTTTGTCAGCACTGAGGAAAGGTTCCTGTTTATCAGATGGACACATTAAAATTTATAGCTTACAAATAGTTTTCCTTCATCACATTAATCCCTTCCCTTCCTGGTTTTGCAAACGGGTATTAGAAAGCTACATTCTATATAAAATTTTTATTGGCTTCAATTCATTCTGAAAATGTCTTCTGTGTGGCAAATGGATGCAATTTAAAGCCCTGTTAAACACAATCTGTGAGAGTCACACTGAGCCAGACATTTCAGGGCTTTCATTTCTAGCCAGGGGGGTTGTTCAGCTGAAGCCCTACCAGCTCTCCAAGCCCTCTTTTAGTCAGTGCCAGTGACTAAAGGAATGGCAACTGTGGAAAGGAAAAATCCCAGCACATGACACTGCTGCTGGCTGACCTTGTTCAGCCAAGCAGCAAACAAGCCAAGTGACTTAGGATAGAGGGGGTACATGTCTCCAAGGCCAGCCAGACCTCCTCTGTGGCAACCTGTGTGGCTGGCTACCCCGTCCCTGCAGTGCCTTGGGCTGCCAGCTTTGCAGACCTGGGCAGGATCATGCCCTCAGCACTTGAGCTGGCACAGACTGACACTTGCTCCCTTCCAGCACCTCTTTGGTGGCCCCACAGAAGGGACCTGATGAGATCTCTTCCAGCACCACCAACATGCCAAGGGAACACCACCCCCCAATCACTCTGGTTCTGCTGAGCACTTTTTGGGCATCTCAGCCAAAGAGGAGAGACCACAACCCCAGGAGCCTTACAGCTCTCTGAGAAGCAAGGAGCCTCCAGGACAGGCAAACCAGCAACAGGGACCTTATCAAAATCAAATAAAAAAATGCAATTAAAAGCAGTCCCTGGGAAGTACCTGCTCTTCAAGCCACAGCAGCAGAACCAGAGGAACAGATGCTGCTCCGTGACACCAAGAGCACCTGGGGCAGGAGCTGTGAGCAGCAGCATCCCATGGCTCAGCTCAGGCTGCTGCAGGTGCAGGTTTGGGGACACCAAGCCCAGCCAACACTTACACTCTGCCAGGGTTTCCACTTCAATACTGGGGCTGTAGTTTCCATAGTCAGGTGAGGAAGATGTTCGGATTTGGAAGATGTAAAGGGTGCCAGGCTTCAGGTTATTGACTGTCACGGCTGTTGATGTGGTTTTCACAGTTGAGTAACTCTGATCTCTCTGATCCTGCAAAAGATGGAGACACCTGAGTTATAGCTGGCCTGACAGATGTGCTACGAAGACAGGCAGAGGATGGGCTGGAGGGGAGCAGCTGTGCCACCCTGCTGGGTTCCTCTCCTTCCTGCCAGGGTTCAGCTGCTGCCCTGCACAGCCCCGCAGTGAATCCACGTGTGCTGGCACAGCTGGAGCTGGCTTTGCCAACAGTCCTGTTCCCTGGCATTTTTTGTTCCAGAGACCTACAGATCCCTCTGCTTGGACTAAGAGAGAGTGTCATGGGCAGCCCTTGAATCTCCACAATTAAAGTACATCTTTAAAAGCAAAGATTAGGAACCAAGCTGATTTTCATGGCAGCATCAAGAGCCTCATTTCAGTGAGTAACTGCTGGACTAGAGTTTGAATTCTCTACCTAAGCTGGATGCTTCCTCATTTCACATACCCTGAGTATCTTCTTGCTGCAGCCCATTTGCACAGGAATTACTGTCTTGGGCTTCAGCATTCACCCTCACCCACAGATTCTTCCTTTCAAATCTATCAGATGTTGAAAATCACATTAATATGAATCAGCTTCAAGGTATTTAGCTTATTTCTAAATACAGAGCACCAACGTGTCACCTGCACAGTTTGCTTGACATGTAATCAGTTTCATAATGAGCCTGAGCACACGCAGATAAGGTAATTTGTGGAACTCTGTCATAAACTGCATTTATTTTGATTTAGAGCACTGTCCCTGCTCTCTGCCCACTGGTATTTCTTTGAAAATTCTCAACTCACTGCACCTGTCAAATACCAGCTATTTTTAACATTAAGAGACTGTCATAAAAATGTTTGCCTGTGTCCCCTCCTGGGTGGGAGATCACTCACAGCTCATGGAAGTCACTGGTTCAGTGGCTCTCAGTCTTAAACCAGTGAAGAGCACAAGGTCCAACACCTTCCCATAGAGCAGGGTATTAATATAGCTGTCATCTCGTCAAAAATTCAGGAACCCTATATGGTTATAGCAGTTCCTGGCTGGCTGGCTAATGGCAGATACCCAGACCTCACATTTCCTTGAAAAAAGACACCCAAAACATTAAAAAAAAAAAAGAAAGAAAGAAAGAAAATTATTAGTTTTGCTCTTTCTCCCTGGGAGATGTCATCATCAGGACTGGGTGAAATCGTGCTGCACAGATGGGGGGAAAAAACACCAGTTAACATAGACTCTACAAATAATCTGATTTCCTAGAACTTGCATAAGCAAATTGCATAAGGACAAGACCTTACTGGCTCTCATTTCAAGCACTCCTCTCACTGTCAAGGGCCAGTCAAGCCTTCACAACACCACTGTCACCAGACTCACACTCCCTCCCTTTCCCCACCCTCACTCTTCATGCAGTGGGTGACATGTGGCTTCACGTGGCTGGTGACACACGTGGCATCCCCCAGCATGGCCAGGAACTGAGCCCACCCCTGAGCCTACCTTCTCATAGTACTTGACCTCATACTCAGTGCTGTTGCTGGTTGGGAAACCCGGCTCCTGCCAGGACAAGGAGACACTCTTCTGCTCAACTTTATCCGTGTGGATATCCGTGATGGGAGTTGGTGCTGGAAAAGCAGAAAGCAGCAGGTGACCGTGGTGCTGCCACATCCCCCTGCCCTGCAGCCTGCCAGGTCTGAGGCAGACCCCTGGGACATGGCCAGGGACACTGTGGGCCACCACACTCCAGTCCTGATCAGCCAAGGTGACAAGGAATTCAATCTCTGTGCTCCCACTCAACATGTTCAGTTGTGGTGGCTGCACTTCTGCTTCTGCCCCAAAACTCTGCTTTTCACATGTAAGAAGTATTTCAACAAGATGAGAAACAAATAAACAAGCAAACCAAGAAAAAAATAAATATTCCCACCTCCTTCCTTGTACACAGACACAGGCAGCTCTCCTGTGCTACCAAACCAGTGGCACAGGCTGAGGCCAGCTCAACCCTTACCTTGGGCTTTGCTTCTGTAACCCAAGTTAAGTGCTCCTTGCTGTTTTACACAATTCCCATCAATAATACATCAGACAGATGCCCTCCTGGATCTCTGATTCTAGCAAACGGGCTGAAAAAACCTGAACAAGTGGCCCTGACTTAAAGTCATCAGGAAAAAGTCACACTCACTTAGTGCTGGGCTGTAGAGCAGAACCCATGGCACACGCCAGAGAAGCAGGCACTGGCCTCAACCTTGTTTAAAAAGCAGTCCAGAAAATCACACAGACTATAAAGCATTTCACACCGGGGGAAAAAAATGTGTTTCCCATCAATATTTTAAGCTCCCCTAACATCGCCTCTATTCTGGAAAAGCAAATATTAAATTATTCACCACTCTGCCTGATTTTATAAACTCCAGTCTGTCGTATGTGGGTTTACTCCTCTTAATTAACCAGTGCAGCAGCAGAAAAGGCATAAAATGAGGTGTTGGCCTTGTGTCCCTCCCCTGAATGACCCGTGGCACCCCAAGGACAACAGCACAGAACAGAACTGGGAGTGCCCACGGGTGCCAGGGCAGGCAGAGCCTCCACAGTGACCAGTGTCCCCAGGTCACAAAGTGTCCCCATGCTGTCCCCTGCTCCCCAAGGGCTTGGACCAGCAGCAGGCACACACCAAGCGAGTGACTTCAGGGGACCTAATTCAGCACAAACCACTGCTCCAGCCTCCGAAAGGAGAGCACATTCTGGCACTGGCTGCATTATTAATCTACAAGGGATTTAAAAGCCCTTTAAGACAGGACCTGATCCCTGCCGGGAATATAAATGACATCGTCCTGGAGCGTACATCTACATGGCTAATGCAGCTCTGCTCCTGCAGGTAAACAGCCTCCTCTCTCCTCAAACACTTTTATTTAGTCCCACGCTGGGGCCAGATTAGAAAAAACACAGTATTAATTTTGCCTCCCGCAGACTAAATAGCATCTTTTCCTTTCCCCTGCAAACACAGCGAACAACAGCTAATTCCCTGGGCGAGTGCTGCAGGGGAAGGGCAGTGCGAGGCCACATTCCAGTGTATTTGGAGGAGCAGGGATCTGACAGCTAAACAGGGGCTTGGTGATTTCTTCAGCTTTTCCTTGGAATCTGCATCTCTGCAGCCAGAGCTTCCCTGCTGCTGCAAATGAGTCTTGAGCCCACCACGTTGCAGCCACCACCGAAGTCACTGCTGCTCCAGCATCTCCTGCTCCCTGGTCCCACTTCTGTCATGGATCAGAGGCTCCAGGGCATCCCTGGAGATGGCACGCTCTGAGGAACAGCTCCACAAGCCATTTCTGCTAGCCACGGCTCAGTGTCCCCTCCCTGCTCACCCTCCTTCCCCAGAGGGGTGCTGTGGCCACCTGGATCAAGAAGCCACCTCTGCAGGTGACCCTCTCACCCTTTGTGCCAACAGCATCAGGTGGATCATCACTGTCACCTCTTGCAGACAGAGCTGGGTCACCCGGGCATCTGCAGATGGAGCAGCTCCAGGCTGGCACTGCCCCGAGAGAGGATAACTTCAGGGGAAAAAAAATCTCAGTGTTTCAAGAAACTTTCTGAGCCTCAGCTGCACAGCTAATTCTGAGGCACCATCTGCATCCGGAGACTCAACAGCTCGACAAGAGACATTGATTTTGAAGAGATTACTAGATTAATTATGGCATATTCATTATGTGTATGTCAGTTCCTTCAGGAGTACGGGTGTCAAGTCAGGGGCTGAGATTCTCCAGAACAAAGCTGTATGAAACAGCTGTTGGTACCACAGACCTGTTCCTTTGCTCCCTACAGAGGACGAGGACCTTGCTGTCCTTGCCCAGCCTTGTCCCCAGCTCAGACCTGAAGCTCCCAAGCACTGATCCCTCTGCCCAACACCAGGCAGGAGCCACTGGAGGAATGGCTCCTTCTCAGACCTCGTTCCCTCCAGCTTGTTGCTGGCTCGGGAAGAGCCTGAGCTCACCAGACAGATCTTCCCAGAGCTAAATCCGCCCTTGAACGGCCAAGATCCTAATGAAGAATGACACCTCCACCAAAGAGCCGTCTGTGGCACAGCATCCACCCAACAGATTCACAGAAATTATCAGTGAATGAAGGAAGCTGCAACGCGCTCAAAAACATTTGATCTAGTGGTGGGGAAATTATTTATAACCAGATCAAAGTTTAATCTCTTCATATGAAATTGTGGCCAGCTCCTGCCAAGAGGTGTGTGAGGCTCATCTGTCTCCATTAACTGTTGCTTGGCAAAGGGTTTCCATGCAAATTCATAACAGAGCAAGGACACAATGAGCCTGAGATGGTTTTCCTCGGGCACAGCTGGGAGCGACCCAACAAAACCCTTGGCTGGCTGGGGGCAGGATGGGTGCTCAGTGCCCCACAGGGGGGAGAGGACATGGGAAACAACCAGAAGACAACATTTTCATTTCAACTGGGCGGCAGCTGAGGACAGTTGAGTTGAGGACAACCCCCGTGTCCCCCCAGCTGCCGAGCAGACCCAAGGGACACCAGAGGTGACCCAGGAGCTCCAGGTAGCACAGGCAGCACCTCCGTGTCATAGAATCATAGAATCGGCTGGGTTGGAAGGGACCTCAGAGATCATCAAGTCCAACCCTTGACCCATCGCTGCGGTGCCAGACTATGGCACTGAGTGCCACCTCCAGGCTCTTTTTAAATATCTCCAGGGATGGAGAATCCACCAGCTCACCGGGCAGCCCATTCCAGTGCCTGATCACTCTCTCTGTAAAGAAATTCTTTCTAATATCCAACCTAAACTTCCCCTGGCAAAACTTAAGACCACGTCCTCTTGTTGAAAGTCGTCCGGGAGAAGAGCCCAACCCCCCCTGGCTCCAGCCTCCTTTCAGGGAGTTGTAGAGAGCGATGAGGTCTCCCCTGAGCCTCCTCTTCTCCAGGCTGAACACCCCCAGCTCCCTCAGCCTCTCCTCACAGGACTTGTGCTGGATCCCTTCCCCAGCCTGGTTGCCCTCCTTTGGACCTGCTCCAGGACCTCAATCTCCTTCCTGAACTGAGGGGCCCAGAACTGGACACAGGACTCGAGCTGTGGCCTCACCAGGGCTGAGTACAGGGGCAAAATGTCCCGGGAGCCATACCTGCGGGGCCCGTGGAGACGTTGACCTCGGCGTACTCCTGTCCTGAGAGGGGGGAGAGCCCCGAGACGCCGTTGACGGCTGCCACGCGGATGGTGTAGTTGACGTGGGGCAGGAGGTTCACCAGGGTGACGGTGCGGCCCACCAGCCCCGTCTGCTGCGGCACGAAGCCCACGCCACTGCCGCACTGCTGGCAGCGGCCTCGGGGGGCCTGGGGACACCGCCCGCACCACAAGCTGTAGGTCAGGTCCGTACGGCCACCGGCGTCGGCCGGGGCGCTCCATTCCAGCACCAGGGAGGAACGACGCAGGCTGTAAACCAGGTTCCTGGGGGCCGAGGGTGGGCCTGGAAACAGAGAAAGTTCCGTGGAGGGCACTGCCTGGGGAAATGGGGGGGAGCCCCATCCGCCCCCCAGAACAAGGGAATGAGGATGTGCTGATGGGGATGGAGGGGGGAGGGTCCCCGATGTGGGGGGACACATCCTGCACACAGGTCACAGGGTGGAGAAGGACCTGGCAGAGCCAGCTCCTGGCTGGGGAGCCCCTGGAAAACCCCCCCAGATCCGCACAGGTTCCCCATGGCCGCACAGCTCACCCACACCCAGAGCTGGAGTGGAGGGCTGAGCCAATTAACTAGAGGCCATTTAATTAAAATCTGTCAATGCTCTTGACGGTGCCCTGGTTGTACCAGGGGAGGCTGCAAACCCAACAGCACATCTGTGCCATCAGGTGGCAACCCCATCCAACAGGGACAGCCCTGTCCCCTCCCCTGGGACAGACATGCCCGGCTCCCAGGGGTTGGCACAGCATGAGGACAGCCTCTGAGCTGCCAGGGTCTCTTCACTTTGCAAAGAGCCAGACATACGTGTGCAGGAGGCAGATGGTGGGTCTGATGGGGACCTGGAGTAGTTCTTCTGGCATGAGCAGAATGTGGAGGCTTCCTCATGCGTGAAGCTGTGCTCAGGGCAAGGAGAGCAGAGAGGGAGACGGAGGGAGAGCTTGTAAAATCCAGGCAGGCAGGCTGAAAAGGCAGAGAGAGGGAGTTACGGGAAGAATGGTGACTGGGGGACATGTTTGATGATTGCATTTGCTTCTTTCCTGGGACATCCTTTGCCTATCACTGTCCCCTTGGGCTGGCAGCACCTCTGTGCTGAGGGGTGACTCCAGCAGGACCAGCCCAAGGGGTAGGAGCTGGTCTCAGCTGGATTTCAAGCCAAACAGAACCACTCCTGTACTTCTTCACCTTCCTGACGTGGTGCTGCTGTCCCTTCATCAGCTCCCGGAATATTTAAACTTAATCACTTGTAAAGTTCCCAGGTGAACAGCTCCACTAATGCACTCTCCTTTCTTATCATTTTTAAGGAGCTGGCTGCTGAGACTGTTCCTCTTAAAGCAGATTATTCCAGTGAACTCTGGTTCATTAATTTTTAGCATGATATAAAACTGGCAGCTACAGCTGTGATCGGAGGACAGAGCACTAGACATAGCACAGGGTGGAGAGGATCCTTCTCTAGGATGCTGAAACCAGCAGAGCATTTAAGGGGAGGTGACTTCACAAACCACAAGGCCATTAGAAACTCTGTGCTAACAGCCACAGGCAGGGCTGGACTGCAGCACCCTGGTTGGGGTCTGGGCTCCAACTTTCCAGCTGGTCCTCCACGTTTTCTAATAGCTAGAAATTTACCAAAGTGTCCATCAGAAGATATCAGTTAATAACTGCAGGAAATGCCCTGGTTTGCATTTCCCAGAACGCAGGCACCAGGACCTGTGTGAGCACATCCCACCAGCAGTCCATGGGCTTGCTTGTTCATTTGTTCCTTGGTTGTTTGATCCTTAGACTTGAGAAGAACAAAAGCATCCCCAGCACATGTGATGCATCATTTGTGCATCTCTGTTTCTTCTCTCAGATAAACTCCCACCCTCCACCACCTCATCCTACGAGTGCTTTTCTTGGTCCCCAGCTGGTTTAGGTGTCCCTGTTATTTCACAGTGCTCCTTTTTGCATGTGACAGCTCTCCAGAGATCAGGACATCAATTTATAGAAAGAAATCCTCTGGTTTTGTACACTGTTTTCTGTCCTAGCCCTTGTCCTCTGAAACTATCGTAACTTAACTATTAAATAATAAAATTCAACAATACATTCTCCTAGAGCCAGAGAGAAGCAGCCGGATGGTCAGACAGCCTCAGGGCCTCTCTCCATCACTTCCCATAAATTATTCCCTGCTCACCCCACAGGCCTTACCCATTCCACTGAGGGAGCACACATTTTCCCCCCAGGGGACCCACGGCTGTGCACACAGGATCCAACCAGCAGCAGAACAAGCACCACTGATCTGTGCTGCAGCTTGGCAGATTACCCAGCACGTTGCCCCAAGGGAAGGGTTTCTCTTACTGACTCATCTGCTGCAGCTCCTCTGACAAGAGCTGATGGCTCTCTCCAGGAGGTGTAAGTGTCCTCTCATGCCCAGTCTGTGCCACAGGGAGAGCAGGGGCAACTAAGGATGCAGAGGTGAGCAACACGTGGTTTCCTACTCAGCTGGCATGGGACAGCTTTGATTTTCCCTCCCCAGAAGTTCAGCCGTCTCCACCTCACAGCACCATGAAGCTGCCAACAAGATTTTTCCATAAGCTGCTCCTTTCTCTTGGCCAGGGACTTAAATTCTTGTCTCCAGGGATGCTGGAGCTGCTCCTTCACCAAGGATCTCACAATTTTCTAACCCACAGTTAGCTACATGTTCAAGTTTTGGCTTAAAAAACAGCAGAAGAGATCCTGATTTAACAACAAATAATTGGTTTTTAATGAAATGAGAGCAAAGACTGAATCCTGTTCCCGGATGAACCTCTTGATGGCTGTGGAAGGCATTTGCTGTCCCAGCTCTTACCCCTCCTTTCTGTCTGGAATAATTTTCTTCATATTGGAGGTCATTGGTGTGTTTACACCCTCCTCAGCATTTAGTCTTAATGCTTTTGATGGGTTCTGCTTTTTTTTTTTTTTTTCCCTTCTCTCTCCAAAGTGTCTTGGGTCAGCTTGTTGACCCACACACCTTGCAGATATCTTCAAAGAAAGAGAAATCCCATAAAGCACACTTCCTGCATTAGCACTATTGAACTTCTTCACGTTGCTGAACCCCTGCAGATAGGGGAAGAGCCTCACACATGCCAGAAGGAATCAATAATACCTGCAGCTTCACCCCAAACGCCTATACACTCATTTGTAATTAACACTACAACTTGGTCGTCTTCCAAAATCAATCCTTTCCATTTTTTGTCATCAGATTGTATTTGACAAAGATCATCTGCTTTGACTGTGTGTTAATTTTCTCTGCTGAAGTAAGCATTCCTGAAAACACCATTTAGGAAAGCCCCCAGCAGCCAGTGCCCAGGGGTGCAGCAGTGAGAAACCCTTCCAGCACCCAGAGTGGAGGCACCCAGCAGCACAACGTGGGCCACCAGGCACTAAATCCACCTCCATTTCTCACATCTCATTTCTCAACTCTGTCTTGTCGTGGGTCGTATAAAATACGGTGCTGTTCTCAACTCCTCTCTCACAGGAGCTCTGCCTCTCCCTGGACCCAGCTGGCACATCCAGTCTCCATCTATCATAATGCCATTATCAAGCCAAGCAAGTCACAGTTTATCATGTTCCAAACACTTCATCGACACGTTGAGAGGAGAGGTGCTCCAGGCCACTGCAGTCAGGGGGACAGGGTGACAGACACCACAGAGGAGCAAAGGGACCCTGAAGGATGCTGCCAGCACATGCAGCAGACAAGGACAAGCTGCCCAAAACCAGACAGGGCACCTTGTGAAAAAACAGACCAGCAGAAGGAAGCTTCAGTGGTGGAAGAGCCTCAACAAATGTCCCCAGGCAATAGAGAGGCTCCCATTTCCCCCCAGACACACTGGGTTTGCAATCTTGCCTTGTCTTATTGCAAAAACTGTAATCAATACTTTGCAGGCAGAGAGTGATGCTGGTACAGAGCCCCACTGGGAGGAAGGGAAATAAATTCTCTCCCATCTGGGCAAGAGGGACAAAGTCAGGGTGAGTGATCAATTAATACAAGAGCTGGATTGGGTCTTCAGCTCCTCTCACCTCAGTATCTTGTGCCTGCCACAATGGGCTCTTCACCACTCAAAGGTCCTCCACAAACATCTTTTTTTTTAATAACTGGTTTTCAGTAATACTTTTCATCAGCCCACACTCCAGTTCCCAGCATCCCTGAAAACTTTAGGACAATGTTACTTTATCATTTTCCCCCTTGTTAAATAATTTGAAGAGCACTGAAATGAAAGCCTATGTCTAGAGGCCAGATCTTTGTGCATCTCCAACAATGCGCTCTTAATAGCTGAAGAAAAGTAAATACCCAAGAATATTTAGTAAGACAGCTTTGAGATTTGAAAGAGAATGCATTTGCTTGAATTCAGTGCTACAGCAGGACTGACCAGAACCTCTGTGCTATTTCTGTAGGAACACTCCTCAAGGACACGCTGAAGCCAGCACATCCCCTGAGCCAGCTGCAATTTACTGCTGTCTCCTCCAGTTCCCCAATGTATCCACCAAACTTCCCTGCAAAGGACAGCCTGGCCAGCACACCCCACTCCTGCCAAGCACTCTATCTCACACAAACACCCTTTGCCACAGGCAAGACCCACTCCCCACATGTTTCAGCAGAATACCCGACACGTCCACCCAGCAGCCAGGGATCTGTAACCTTAAATCCGGCAGGAATTCTGCAAATGCATTGTGATGCTTGTAATTTTCTGAGTAGTTTCCTCTAAAATTAAGTGTCATGGGGTAATTTGTGTCTGGCTCTGTCACAATTTCCATAGCCATAATTATTTCAGACACACTGTAAAACAGCAATATAATACGCAGTACTGAACAATAAATATCTCCAAGCTTGATCATTACTCCAGAAAAAGAGACTGAAGAGAAAGCATATTTTACAGCAGTGTTTCACTTGCATGACTGATGGGAAGCAGCACCCACCATAAGGCACTGGCTGGGGGCAGAGGTGGATGCTCTAAATTCAAAGCTCCCCATGCCTCCAAACTGCTACTTTGCCCAGATCACCATGGTGCTGCAGCCAGGCAGAGAAAGCCAACCCTTAATCTGAAGGAAACTGCAATATAAATTTCCTCAGTGATGAGCAGCACTCACAGATTTAGCCCCCCAGCCCCTCTTTCCCACCTTGCACAGCCCAACAAGTGCAGCTCAACCTGCTCACCAGCCCCATGGCTGGGGGATGCTGCTGGCTGCATCAGTGATGAAAGCAAAACCTGGTGCTTTGTGCAACTTCCAGAGTCCCAGGAGAAAAAATAAACATACTGTGCATAATGCTGAGGCATCAGCCAGAAGATGAAATAAACTCCAGAAGCACACACAGGTTTGTAAGCTAATGTATTAAAGATGAAACAAATCAAAAGCCCCTAGTGCTGTGTATTTGGATCCATCTTTTTTGTATTTAAACAGAGAAGCAGACACTAAGCTTCAGGAGGTATCTTTGAACTAAATGACAAAATATTCTGATTCATTATTCTAAATTTCTCTAACTTTCAATTGAGCTATTTATGTGCCATCTAAGACACTGTAGTGACCCAATTCCCTGATGGGACAAATGCAATTCACAGGGAAACACCTTACCAGCACCACATCCTACTCCTACCCCAAGAGGTTGCTCAGCAAGAGCAAGCCCTGTGTTAAGGAGCTCCCAGGGCCAGGACACTGCTTTGGGACTTTTTTTTATTTAAAGTCAGTGTCTGCAATCCACTGGCAGAAGAGGCACTGTCACCTCTGGAGGCACCAGCCCAGTGTGGGCAGGAGGGTTAATTTCTCTCCCTCCATTCAGCTTGAGATGCTCAGCAGCAGAAGGCAAGGACTAGAAGGGAAGCTAAAACTGGACACAAACGGAAAGACTGGGTTTTTTAACCTCTATTGTAGCACTGCCCTTTCAAACATAAAACCCAAGGACTTCATCCAAATACTTTTTTATTTTAGAAATACTTTCCTTTAAATTTGCTCCAAATATTGACCAAGTTGATGTCCAGGTAATGCCTTGCAGCATCAAAGCAGTTACTCTTATTTCATACTCTTTACAGCTGTGGCTTTGTCCACAAACCTACAGCTCACATCAGGCAAGATGATCTCAAAGGCTTTCCTTATCCATTTGTTCCTCCACTATTCAAGAAGCCAGGCACAGGAAAGATACCATTGACTTTCCTGAGATACCTGTAGCAATCTGCTGGGAGAGAAGTTCTCACTGCTCATGCCACCAGGACAAGAAACTGTGAACTGAAGTGACTCCAAGGGCAAGGTGGGTTGGGAGGAGAGCCAGGACAGGGGCTCCATGAGGAGGGGAAGCACCTACCAGGACTGATCCCAGGGGGACTGCAGCACCCCAGACCCCAGCAGGGACACAACTCCACCAAGATTGAATGGGTGGGGGGCTGAAAATGGGTCAGGAAAACAGCATCAATAGAGGGCCACACCATAATCCAGACCCTCCTGTCACAAGCCTTCTCTCCTCATTAACAGCAACAATTATAAGCTTCCATGAAGTGTAATTACACTGCAGGCAGTGTCAGATGCATCAGGCAATTCCAGCATTATTAATGCAACCCACCTGATGAGCAGAGGAGACTCACAGCTCAGTGTCCTTCATCTTCCAGCAGACCGCAGAGGGGACCCACAGGAGGTCAGAGAGACCATTTCTTGCTTCCTGCACAGTGTGGAGTGTGCCTTACCCACTGGATCACTGGTGCTTACCATCAGCCAAGACTGCTCCCTCCTCATTAGTGAGGATTTGTGTCCAGGAGATGGTGCAGGGCCAGGGAGGGAGGGGGCATCTGCCTGGCACAGGGCAGAGCCAGCTCTGCCACTGCTGTCAGAAGTAGAGGAAAATAAACTGAGAAGGAAACTTAGCTACAGCACACATTTACGTTTCTGTCAAAGGAGAGTGGCTGGCAGCTATTTTTGGAATCTGGTCTCCATCATATTAATTCAACGTCTGGTTGAAGTTGCCTTATTTGCAGCAAATCTGGCTGGTAAATATTAACCTTGGGCTTTATTGAAATTCTCCTTGCAGATATTACATGGGATCGAATGGAAAAGATGAAGCAGAAAGAGACAACTTTACACCAAATGTTAGGCAGATCCTCCACATCATGGTTTCATTTACACAAAAACTATTGCAACACACCACAAAGGAAATGGGTCACGATGGGGCCACAGCTCACGTCTGGTAAAACTAAGGGTAAAAAGGTATCAGTGCCAAGAAACCTCCTGAAAACAAAATAGGGATGGAGAGGTGATCATCCACAGTGCACCAGGACTTCTCCTTTGTCTGCCGTGCACCTGCTAGAAATCGGTTTTGAGACCAGAGCAAAGCATCTGTCTGGAGATGGATATTTGACAAGAAAAGCAGCCTAAATGTATTTACAGTGACAGAACCTCTCCTCTCATTTGCAAGCAGACATTAACACAGATACTGAAGCTGCCCAGTTCCACCCCAGCAGTGGCACAAACCACAAACTGGGCAGCCCACGGCCACGCCACAAAACCAACCAGTGGGTCAGCTCAGCTCCCTCACAGCAGCCACTGGCAGTGCTGTAAATCCTACCAGTCTTTTTTTCATCCCTCCTGCTTTCAGGCTGAGGATACAAACCTTCTCTCCACAGCAGGATGACTTCAGCACCTCACTCCTGGTTACAGGGACACAAAGAGCCTCAGTTGATTCCAGACACCAGCACATCCCATGCTGCAGGCACAGCCAGAAAGTCCTCAGAGAAGATCCAAGGATAAGGAAGACCACCAGGAGCTGCAAAGCAGCACCAGAGACAGCCTGGAGAGCTGACAGCCACCCGGGCTTTGTCCCTGGGCTGTCCCTGCAAGCAGTCCTTGAATAAACTCAGGGTCCAACTGCTCGCAGCCTCCAAAGCTGGGGCAGACTCTGGCCAAGAAGTCTGACAGAGAAGGGGGATCCAGCAGAGTCACAGCTGCTCAGCCCCCCAAAGCCACCACCATGGGACCTCAGTGGTGGAGGCAGATATGCTGTGCCATCACCTGGCTGTCTGAACACCTCTAAACTCCCATCACATTTACGTGCCTCCAGCTCAAGGGCTTTTGTCCTTGTTGAAGAATGTCCACAACCCTGGATGCTTCCATTGGAAATCTTTTAAAGTTATTCACTTAGTGCTATGATAATGCAAGGCTCTAAGAAAAACCAAAAACTTCCAGCTCTTAAAAAGTGTTTTCTCATATTTGACCAGACATCAAACACTGCTCCACAAAGAGTGACTAATGACCTGCTTCTGCGAGAGGGGGAAAAACTCAATTATGTCCATTAAATTACTTCAAATATTTTCCCTTAGAGAATATGAATTATTTAAACTCAACACAGAGAAACCTGAAACATTAGCAAAAGCCTTCTGGGACTTGCTATGTAAATTCCCACTCCAAACAGATGGGGAAAGCACGGCCAGCTGCCACGCAGCCACTGAAGCAACGCACAGTACTGAGATGGCAACCTGAGAGTTTTAATGAGGTCTTCTTAAGGAGGGCACCAAGCAAAGAGTCCCTGCCTGGGAAAGCACTGGGAAAGGCTTCCCTCACACTGCTGGGAGGTTTGGTACCATTTAAACCTGAAAAGCATCAAGTAGCCCCTGGCAAAGCTGACCGCCCCATCAAACCACACATCCGGCACAGGGGAAACTCTACCTGTTTGGGACTTACTTAACGAATTTCCTCTCAATCCTTTTTTCTACACAGGGACAAGGCAGAGGTCCAAGGTACCACCTGGACACCAGGCACAGGGAGGAGTGCTTTCAGGCATACCTTATGGAAAAAAACCTCCCAGAGCTGATCCCACGCCTGGCTCTCGCCTGCCTTTGAAATTGAGATCAAAGTGATTGCAGCACCAGGTTCATTGGAGGGATAACCCATTAAGACAGAGGTTACATCCATTTTTACAGCTGTCATTAAATGTAACCTTGCTAGCTGTACAGTCACAGAATTATTAAGCTGTCTAAAGCATGGCAATGAGGACATTAATGTTCTAAAGTCATTTTGTAGCTACAGATAAAGCTGTGGGAAATGCCTGGTGGCATTCAGAGCTTCGGCACTTCTGCCCAGCCAACCCCCTGCTGCAGAGCAGCTACCAGCACCCATTTACCCAAATGCCACCCTTCAAACCCAGGTCTGGCTGTCAGCTGGGGAGCTGGAATCAGCCAACAGATTTGTACTGCTGATAAAAGCCAATGCCACTCCCCCAAGCTGTGCTGGGGCACCATGCAGGCTGGAGCAGCCTGGCAGCAACACTGCCTGAGACAGACAAAAACCACCCAAGGACAGGGACAGGGACAGGGACTGCCACTCTCACCTCTGCATCCCCCATCCTTCTCCTCGAAGCCAGGACCACAGGTGCACTTCCCGATGGGAACCAGCCACTCTCCCTCTGCACTGCAGTGCATCCGGGGGGGATTATCCATGTCCACCACGGCGTGAGCCACGCAAGTGCCCTTAACTTCCACCAGAGTCACAAAAGCTGCCTCTGCCACCGTGTCTGGGAACACGGCCAGGTTCTGCACGGTGGCCAAGCACTTCTTGTAATAGACACGCACGGAGACCAGAGCCACGCAGGCGCCCACGTCTTGGAAGCCCAGGTGGAAGCCTCTCTTGCTCAGGTGCCCAATCTCCCTCAGCTCAGTGTTCAGCTTCATCTTACGCTCACCCAGGTCCCCCTGTGTGAAGCTCTCATCAGCAGCAATGGTGTCAATCTTGGTGTGTTTGCTCTCATGGACGCTACGGCCCAGGTCAGAGTCCGACTCGATGTAGTAGAGATTGAAAGTTTCCTTGCAGGTGCCTGTCATGCCAGGAATGCTGTTGCAGTCCCTGAGGGTGAACTTCAGCTCGATGAAGATCCTCTGGCCATCACGCCTGGCAATCCAGCCCGTCTGCAGCCAGTTGTTCTGGTTTGGTTCCATGACGTTGCAGACCTGGTAGGTGCGTATGGGTTTGTAATGCTCATCCACGCCGCTGATCTCTTCCCACTTGAGGAAAGAACACAAAGGGTTATAAACAGCTCAAGAGCAAGAGCCAGACACCCCAGCAGAAACACACCAGTCAGTAGAAATATCACCACAAGCCTCTCCATCTATAGGCCCTTGTATCATAGGCACCACAAGCCCTGAAACCACCAAAACCACAACAGTGCTGCTGGACCACCTACATCTGAGCTCTTCTCACACCCAAAGGGCAGTGGCATCAGCCCTTCTAAAATAAAGTCTGGTATGAAACTGGACACGTTATCTGCTGAGAAGCCAGAGACTTTACCTCCCACACACTCCTTAGTTCCTCTGTCCCTGGAAAGGGTCATCTGCACATCCCTCAGCGTAATGCCAGGTGGGGTTGGGATACCCCAAGGATGTCACAGATGACCAAGGAGATGTGACACCACCACCACCATACAAGGACAGACATCTCCATGAACAGGCAGCAGCTTCTCTGTCAGGAGTTTTAGCTAGAATAGGACAAATCCTCTGCCTGGAAGCAAATCGGTCTTTCCCCAGTTACCAGCAGAGATTCTGATCAGTGAAATGATGATTCAACCCTCACAGCCTTAAGGATCATAGAATCATAGAATTGTCTGGGTTGGAAGGGACCTCAGAGATCATCATGTCCAACCCTTGACCCACTGCTGCAGTTCCCAGCCCATGGCACTGAGTGCCACCTCCAGGCTCTTTTTAAATATCTCCAGGGATGGAGAATCCACCACTTCCCTGGGCAGCCCATTCCAATGTCTGATCACCCTCTTCGTGAAGAAATTCTTTCTAATATTCAACCTAAACTTCCCCTGGCACAACTTAAGTCTATGCCCTCTTGTCTTGTTGAAAGTTGCCTGGGAAAAGAGCCCAACCCCCCCCTGGCTCCAGCCTCCTTTCAGGGAGTTGTAGAGAGTGATGAGGTCTCCCCTGAGCCTCCTCTTCTCCAGGCTGAACACCCCCAGCTCCCTCAGCCTCTCCTCACAGGACTTGTGCTGGATCCCTTCCCCAGCCTGGTTGCCCTCCTTTGGACCTGCTCCAGGACCTCAATCTCCTTCCTGAACTCAGGGGCCCAGGGACCTTCCCAAAGCAATCCTTTCGGGGGGTAAATTCATCCAAGACAGCCAGACGTCCCCAAAACAGAGTTTCTACTGCAGGATAACAGCTGGCCAACCCAGATGACTCCAGGATCTGTAACTATTGCCTCTGGTTGTTTCCAGTCGGTAAAATGAACCCAAAGCACCAACTCCGAGTTTCCCAACACTCCTGAAAGCAGCTGCGGACCCAGCCTGGAGCAAATCCAGGACCTGACCAAGGGAACCAGGAGCTCCTGATGGATCCCATCCCAGCCACAGCCTCTCCCAAGGGCTGCAAAGCCTCAGCTGCCCGGGGGGGTTATTCCCTAAACACAAGAGGGCAAAACCCCTTCCCCGCAGCTGTCCCGCACCGCCGGGAAAGCACCGAGGGGGAACCCGCTCCCACCCCGCACTCACCCCGTTTGACGGGTGCGAGGTCCAGCCCAGCTCCGCTTGGGATTCCTTGGAGTCCAGCAGGATAACTGCGGGAGAGGGAGAGAACGCGGTAGACGGCAGCTCCCCCCCCCAACCCCGCAACCCCACTGTGCGGGAGGGAGATCCCAGGCTGCGGGAGCAGCTCCTGGCCCAGCCCCACCGGGCAATCCCGGTACCAGAGCAAAAGGCTGCATCACCGGCCCGGTCCTGACAGCCCACCGGTGATTAGTACCTCATTAGCTCCTCATTAGCACCCTGACCTAACGAGGGGGACGCCGCCTGCAGGACAAACCCCCTTGACGCCACCGAGCGCGTTCCCCGGGGCTGACCGGGACGGTGTTTGACACCGGTTCCCGGGTCCCCTCTGCCAGACTCGGTTCCCCCCCCCCCCCCCCCCCCCATTCCCAGCTTCCCGACCCCTCCTCAGCCGCTCCCCGACCGGCGGTCTCCTCCTCGTATATTCGGGACCTCGGTATCACCGGATCCTTCCCGGTAGAGCCTCGGCTGTTCCTGGGGGGACAGCGGGACACCGGAGGGAACCACATCACCGGCCGCCCCGCCGCGCCCACGGCGTTAACCCCGAAGGGAGAAAAGAAGCGAGCTCGGCCCCGACCCCACCGGCTCCTCCCGGCGGCAACCGGCACCGCAACGCGCGGCCCGAAACGTTGCGGGAGACCGACACCGGAGCCAACGCGGCAGCACCGAGCATCGAGACAGGCGGGCCCGGGGGGTAGGGGGGGGGAGCTGAACGCCACCGAGGATGTTCCCGGTGCTGCCGGTCCCGGTCCCGGTGCCGGTGCCGGTTCCGGTCCCGCCGGGCTCACCCTGCTCGGTGGCGGCGCGGGGCAGCACCGGCAGCAGCAGCAGCACCGGCAGCGCGCGGGGGAAGCCACCGCCGCCGCGCGCCGTCGCCATGGCGGCCCCGACTCCGCGCGCCCCGCGCCGCCGCCGCCGCGCGCCGGCCGCCCCGCCCCGCCCCGCCCACCTCCCGGTGCGGCCAATCAGAGGGAAGGGGAGGGGCTAAAAAAGGGCGTGGTTGTCAGGGCGTGGTCAAAGGGCGGGGCTTTCCGTTCACTCTGAAACCGAGTGATGGCGGCTGCCGCTCAGCGCCGCCGGGATCAGCTTTGGGCTGCCCGGGAACCGCTCCCGCCCTCCCCGCTGGAGCCAAAGGGCTGGGAGGGCCCAGGATGGTCCTTGGGGAAACTGAGGCACGGCAGCTTTGGGGTCACAGCCCTAATGACCGGGGCTTTGCTCCTCCTGCCCGCCCCACTGCCCAGTCACCGGCTGTCTGGGACCGCTCAGAGCTTTATTCCTGCTCCAGCGGGTCTAGGAGCACGGCACGGCACGGCACAGTATGTGCACAGTATTTGTCCTGCACTTTGGGCACAACAACCCCATGCAGCGCTACAGGCTGGGCACAGAGTGGCTGAGAGCAGCCAGGCAGATAGGGACCTGGGAGTCTGGATTGACAGGAAGCTGAACAGGAGCCAGCAGTGTGCCCAGGTGGCCAAGAAGGCCAATGGCATCCTGGCCTGGATCAGGAACAGCGTGGCCAGCAGGTCCAGGGAAGGGATTCTGCCCCTGTACTCAGCCCTGGTGAGGCCACAGCTCGAGTCCTGTGTCCAGTTCTGGGCCCCTCAGGTCAGGAAGGAGATTGAGGTCCTGGAGCAGGTCCAAAGGAGGGCAACCAGGCTGGGGAAGGGATCCAGCACAAGTCCTGTGAGGAGAGGCTGAGGGAGCTGGGGGTGTTCAGCCTGGAGAAGAGGAGGCTCAGGGGAGACCTCATCACTCTCTACAACTCCCTGAAAGGAGGCTGGAGCCAGGGGGGGTTGGGCTCTTTTCCCAGGCAACTTTCAACAAGACAAGAGGACATGGACTTAAGTTGTGCCAGGGGAAGTTTAGGTTGAATATTAGAAAGAATTTCTTCACGGAGAGGGTGATCAGACATTGGAATGGGCTGCCCAGGGAAGTGGTGGATTCTCCGTCCCTGGAGATATTTAAAAAGAGCCTGGAGGTGGCACTCAGTGCCATGGGCTGGGAACTGCAGCAGTGGGTCAAGGGTTGGACATGATGATCTCTGAGGTCCCTTCCAACCCAGACAATTCTATGATTCTATGATGGCATGGCATGGCACGGCATGGCACAGCATGGCACAGCACGTGTCATCGCTGCCCTCACCCACCAGCAGTGCCCAGGAGTGCCAGCGTTCCATCAAACCATTCCTTACGCCTTCCCAGGTGGAAATTCCATTCCTGGCATTGGCTCTGGGAGCCCAATTGCTGGGATGGAAGTCAGAGTGGCCACAAAGAAACCCCCAGACAATGCCACTGCCAGCCCAGTGCCACCAAACCCAGCACAGGGGGCAAGGGATGGGGGGGAGGCAATTCCCAACTGGCTGCAATTCCCAACCGGCTGCAGGCAAGGTGAGTTCTGCCATGCCCACAGTCTCCTGTCCCCAGGGAGGAACAGGCTGAGGTCTGATTGTCACTAATTGGAGGTGTTGCAGATCCCTGCAGGATTTAGTCAGGCTGTTCAGTTCCCCACCATGATGCCAAAGCTCCCTTGTGTGGCAGCACTTGTTCCTGTGGGATGTTCTCTTCCCTGAGATCACTGCTGTCAAATGCAAAACACTGCAAGGCAGTGTTATAAAAATATGAAAGTATATAAAAAATATTTTCAAATATATTAAAAATATAAAAATATATAAAAATACCAAGTCTCCTTCTAAGGCAGCCTGGCTGGGGGCTGGCTCCTCACACTGTGCTGCCCCAAAACTGCTCCTCAGCTGCCTCGTTGGACAGAGCCAGGGAAGGATGGTCACGGGGGAGCTGGAGGCTGTTCCCAGCTTTTCCTCATCTCTCAGCCCCTCTGGAAACACAGCTGCCACCTTTTCTCTGGGATAACTTGACCCGCGAGAAAATCCCCATCCATTTATTGGTGCTTTTTCCAGCCAGGAGAGCTGAGCTGGGGCCAGTGCCCTGATGCTGCCCAGAAAACAGCCCTGGGGATAACTTTCAGACCTTCATAGGATTCAAATTTTTCCCTCCATCACATTACAGGACAGGGAAGGAAAAGACAGGTGATTTACAATCTTCCTCAAGTGCAAACCAGAAGTGACCCATTCCTAGAGGTTTTTCAAGCCACCCAGGAAGAAAAGTGACATTTGGTTGTTGTTAAAAGGCTTATAACTGCATAACAATTTCATGGTATGTTAACTTCCAGGTTTTCTTTCACATATAAATTTTTAAGGAGTAAAATAGAAAAACCCAGTCACTTGACCTTTAATCACAGTTATTTGTGTGATCAGTCAAGTGTGGGAAAAGCTAGTTTGTGCTTGAAAGATGCCCTTTAAAACTAGATTGCTCTAATATGACACACAACTCACATGATGTAATATCTGGGGTCTCACTTACCAGCCCCAGGGCACCATGTCCTCCCCTTTAGTGTTCATGCCCAGGGGCTCAGTGCTGGTCCAGAGGAAGGTGTTCATGTCATGAAACAAATCAGTGCAGAGCCCTGGGACTGCTCCTTCCACCACCCAGGGAGGTGCTCACTTTTCTGGCACTACAGAACCACCCAGGGAAGAAGATTTTGCATGTACACAGAGAATTTGATGTCAGAAGTAAACGAGTATGTCACCCTGACAGAGTACAGAACTTTGCCATTTGTCTGCAATGTTATTCCAAACACTTGTAAAATATTAATATTCAAGCAGCCAGAGGTATTTCCATTACAATTTTGAAACTAGCATGTTGTTTGGGGGGGGGAAGTGACCTCATAAATGTTTCTTTGGCAAGACTGGGTGAGCTGAAGCTGGGATGGAGGAAACAGAGCAGCCTCCTCCACAGATCCTGCTGCCTTTGGCCACCAGCAGAATGGGCTCTGAAGCCACAGACAGGCTGTAGCCCAGCACCCATGACACAGCCCCTGGCACCAGCAGCATCCTTGAGCATCAGGAGCTAAGGAGGGACCAATTTCTGTGAGCCAAAGGAGGGGAATAGTGGGGTGTCCATGGCTCACATCCAGCCCTGGGGCTGCTCCCCCCCCCAGCCCACTGACTGCAGGATGAGCTTTTAGAGCTGGAGGTGGGAAAGAAGAGACATTTGGTCAGCTGAGCTCCAGAGGAACCTGAGCAAAGTGCTGGGGCCAGCAGGGCTCCAAGCTGAGCTATTACCTGCTGTAAGTGGAGACAGAAAGATAGTTTTGAAACCACAGTGAAAATAACCCTCCTGGAAAAAAAAAAAAAATAAAAAAAAATCAATACAAACAGCAAGGAAAGAGGATCAGAATCCGAGACCATCAATTCCTGAGATAAAGAGTTGAAAGTCTCAGTGGGAGGACAGCCAGATCCGGACCGAAAAACAAAACTTTGTTTCTTTTGCTGACAAATTACTTTCTTATGTTAAAGGACAAAGGAGTGGGAAGGATGCAGGCCCTGTGTCTGTAAGTGCTGCACTTGAAGAAAGAAGGAGCAGGCAGAAACCTCACAGAAGCTTTTTTGCACCTCTCCTTCCTCTTCCACACTTGAAAGGATTTTCTTAGAACGGAAAACAAGGGATTTGTGCAATTTCGTGCTGGCTTGGGCACGGCACAGAAACATGCTCCAGGACAAGTTTTGCTCCTTCTGCTGTGACAATGTCAGAGCAGGAAAAACACAACTGTACCTGCAGTAAGGAAATATTCCAAAAGCAGCAGAGTTAGTGCAGCTCTAATGACCCACAGGAACCCTCTGCCTCCGGGCTCAGGCTCCATCTGAGCCAGCACCTTCCCTGTGTCATCTCCTCCCTGCTAACCAGTACAAACCACAGTGAAAATAAAACTTCCCCAGAAATCTGATGATCAAGACCTGCACCATGGGCTGCAAAAGGAAATACTCTGTGTATTACCTCCTTTTGCCATCTGTGTTGTTTGTCTGCAAATAAAAGCGACCAGAGGAATGCATTTGTTTTTAACAGCTTTATTTTTCTGTCAGATGTGTACCCCTAGCTTCAGGATCTCTGCACTATAAATGTTTTGCAGCAGCTCTTTAGCTTTTAAGGTAATCACATAAAAGATCCTTGACTACATAAAGGCAGCTAATCTGGGTAAATGCCTTTAAGCATCTTTACATTTCTTGCTAATGGATTCTAGGCAGCCCACAGAGATTCACGTTGTAGAAAATAATGTAAAATATAGTAAGTGCCTAATTTTTTTTAAATGCCTCACATTTGTCATACACTGAGAAAGTCCAGAGCTCCAGGCACCATAAGATCATGACACTTATGTAAGTAATATTGTGTTCTGGCACCATCAGAATGAACCCCAGCCTTCCACTGGGGCAAAGACACATTCAGCCTTCAATCCCAACTCAACCAGAGATAAATTATCACAAGCTATTAATAAGAGAGGAGGGATCCAGGCTCTGCAATCTGGTGACAGAACCTGAAGGACAAACCCAGGGGTCTACCAAACCGAGGTATATTATATATATAATATATATATATCACTATATATTTATATATATAGAGGACCTATCCCCATATTGATAAACATTCTTTGGAACCACTGGGACACACGGGACCCTCTGTGTGGTACCAAGTATTTAGGGGAGCCAGACTCTGCTGAGAGGCAGAACCACAGCCTGGGAGCCCAAGTGTCTGAGCCTCTGCGAGCAAAGGTCTGTGGCAGAAATTATGATATACCTCCTGTATAATGGTGCAAACAACCATTACCATAATTTTGATACCAATTACACGTAATTTGAACAAAGGAGTTGTCCTCACTTTGATTTGCTCTCCTTGTACTCCTGGCTGGTTTCATTAAAATCACTTACAGAGATTTGCAGCAGTTCTGTTTGAAGTGCTGTCATTAGGATTTTCATTTGCAGTGGTGTCAGAAATAATTTCACAGCAGGCTGTTTATGTTTTAAGAAAGGATCTGCAGCGGGTGGCAGTCACTCGTGGTCAGATGCGTGGCAGAGGGACAGCCACCAAGGGAAGTGTCTGGGCTGGGGACCTGGGGCTGCCCCATGCTGATTAAATGTAAATCAATATTTAAAATATTTAAAATATAAAATTAAATGCTCTCTCCCCTGGCTGCCCCTCAGGACGGTGGCACTGAAGGGCCCTTAATGCAGGCACTGATGCAGCAGCAAAGCTGCAGTGGTTCCTGTGGGGTGGGTGCTGCTCTGGCTCCTGCTCATCAAGCAGAGATGGAATTTGTGTGACACAGTGATGCAGGACACTTTGGGACACACTCATAACTCAATCACCACAAACCATGCACCAATTATCCCTTAGTCACAGGGTGAGGATGACAGGGAGGTCAGGCGGGGAGCCTGTTTCATTTGTCCATGATAAAAGAGGGCAAACAGACTTGGCAAATGACAATTAGCAATTTTATCCAGCTGGGCCTAATTCCTAGCTGCATTTGACACTCCAGGATTTGGCTCTTGGGCAGACTCCATAAGGCACCAACACAGGGTGTCTATTATAGCCCCCCAATGCTTACTAAGCCCTCCCAGGCTGGATCTGACCCCTCTCCAGCACCCCAGGGCTCTGGCCTGCCAGCTCCACCTGATGATGGACAGGGACCCTCCCAGGTGCCCCCCTCCAGCCCCTGGCCCACCTCTGGCTGTGGGTGGAAAGGGAGATGGAGAAAGAGCACAGCTGGGGTAGCTTGGGTGGGAGGAATTTGCTTTCATAATAAGTGTGCATTTGCCTCCCAGGGCCAGATTGCCATGTAGGTTCACAAAAATCCTGCTTAAATAAACAGAAAAGGAGGAAACGCTGAAGAGAGTGTCCAATCTGCATTATAATTAGGGGAGAGAATAACAAATGGCAGAAACAACCTGTTCCCATCTGCAGCTGCAGTTTGTTCCCACTGTATCTGAAAGGCCATGCACCATTCCTACCAGGAGCCTTCTCTGGAAATATATGAGTGTTTCATTCAGCAAGACTAGAAAAAGAGCATCCTCTTTTTTTTTTTTTTTTTCTTTTTTTTTTCTTTTTTTTTTTTTTTTTTTTGCCTGTACTGCAGATTCTGCTGTAATGAAGCATCAGAGAGAATTTCATCAACCCAGACACACACTGCTGTCTCCAGCCTAGCAGCAAAAGTGGGGGGGTCTGCAGCCCTGAGAGAGCCAACACGGGGACAAGCAGTTGGGTTCCAGTTGGGCCACCCTGGTGTGGGGTTTGGTGTCACCAGAGTCACCTCCAGAGAGCTGGGGGGTGGCACCGCTCCATGGATGCGTTTGGAGCTGCTGTGGACTCCCAGACTGACTAATTTACCCGTAAACCTTCCTAATGAGGCTGAGAGTGTAGGAATGGAGAGAAAGCAGCATTATTATCTGAAAGCAGCAGTGGCTGACAGCATGTTTAATCATGGCCTGCGTGAGGGGAACCCCGGTGGAGGACAAGATGAGAAGTTCTGTAATTAATCACACACCGAGGCCAGGAACGCGGAGCCCCAGAGTCACTTAACCCACAGCCCAGAGGAGCCAAGAGCAAAACTGGGGCTGGGGATGTCCCCAAAACCCTGCCTTGTCCCCATGGGGAGCCCGGGACCTGCAGAACTGGAGCCACCACCTGGTACCGAGCCCGGAGCTGCTGCTCCGAACGTCACCGGCCCGCGGCTCCTAAGGGGATTTTGTGGTGAATGTGGTAATGGGATGGAGAGGTAAAGAGTTCATCCTATTGGTTTTTCTCTTCTTCTTTCCTCTGTTCCCTCTCTCTCCTGCCTTTCCCTGGCTCACCTCTCCCTGCCTGAGTTCTCCTGCAGATTAAAAGCCAGAAATTGGGACAGGAATCCTCTTTCTCACCAAGCAAAGCCCATCCCCCAGGATGCAGAGGTGCCGACCTTGGTTTGCACAAAATTCTGCCGAGGCCGTGGGATTCCTCCTTTCCCAGCCTGGGCCAGTAGGTGGGAAGGGAATTCCAGGATCTGTTGTTGGAATCGGAGCTTCAGGGAAGCATCACCCAGCCCCGGCTGCTCCCAGGACAGGGAAGGATTTAGCGTTCCCCCTCTCTTCTTCCTAATCCTTGGGTTAAATCAGCAGCTCCCCGGTGGTGGATCCAGGTATTTTGATTTATCTGCGAGAGATCTCATTATCAGTAGCAGCAACAGAGACTCTGACCTTTCATGTCAGGGCCCCTTTGAATTTACTTCTGGCCCGAGGTACAGAAGAAGCCGTGAGAAATCAATTTTCCCTCCTCCAAGACCCTATAGTTTTCAAGAACTTTTAAAGGGCAGAGAAGCCATAACTGGGACATCTTCTACCTTTAAGAAGGTCCTTCGTCATGTTACCTTTTGATTAATCAGCCTCCAACTTTCCCAGCACTTCCACAGAGGGCAGAACCAGAGAGCAGCCCCTGGGGAGGGGCAGAGAGAAGGAATCTTGGGTGCCTGGCACCCTGCAAGGAAGACTCCATCCTGCTGTAGGACCTGCCTGGAGTCCTTGAGAGAGTTCCTGGGGCTGCAAACCCTGAGCCTCCTTTCTGGCTCTCTCCAGCAGGTGCCAAGCCCTTGCTGTGAGCATCTTGCTGGAGATGAGCCCAGCAGCAAAGGGGATGAGGCTGCTGTCCCCAGCCCAGTCACCAGGTGTGGGGGCCCTGAAGCCCTGCAGCTTCCCCTGCCTGCCAGATGACATGCATAATTCAGGAAAAATATTCATTTTAAGGCTGTCTGAGCCATGGTAATAAAGCAGACATTATGACAATACAGATCAATAAGTCCAGAGAGGATCCTTTGCTGAAACATGCTGCAATTGTTCAAACCAAGTCTTAATTGTGACAGGAATTGATTTCTCTTTTCTAATATCCCTGACTTTTAATTAAAAGATAGTTAAGTAGATGATACATTTCCAGGATCACTTAGAGGCAGGACAACATCAAGGAGCAGGCACTTAAAATGCAGAACCTGGTGGAGCCAGAGTGCAGCCTGGGGACTTGCTCTGTGCTGACCCCCAGACACCCATGGCTGGGGGACACCTGGACCCCCCCCCGGGTCCTGCAGCCCTCCCCACTCCTCCAACCTCAGCTCCTCACTTCTCCCTGCTCTCCAGGCTCCTCCATCCATCTGCATTTCACACCCTCTTGCACACACAAGTGACTCTGATCATCCTGCAGGCTCCAGCACGCTGCTTTGCCCTTAGATGGTGGCATGTGGCAGGGACAGGGACAGACAGGGACAGGGACAGGGCTGCTCCTCAGCACACCACAGAGTGCAGTTCTGCAGCACCAGCAAAACCTTTTTCCCCACTCCCCAGAAATTTTTGCAGCCAGGGAGAGGCAGGAGGGCTGGAGCCCCTGGGGAGGGAGGGGATGAGCTCCTCCAGACTTTACTTTCTTCTTTTTTTTTTTTTTTTTTTTGTAATTTCCAGGAAATCACCTGTCCAGGGGGTGGCTGTGACACAACAACACAAGTGAGGAAGCCAACTGTGACCCAGCAAGACTGCTTCTTAATCACCCTCTATTAGAGTAAAACAGGCCAAAGCACCTTAATCTGACTGCAGGGAGCCCATTAACATCAGAGACTCCATTAAAAGAAGAAATAGGTCTTTTGTCTGCTAATCAAGAACCATAAAAAGAGTAAACCTTGGAAGACACCCATAAGTGCCCAAACACATCCCCAGGGAAGCCCCAGCACTGCAGCTTGCAGCATGGTGGCTCCAGCCATGGGGCTCCTCACTGTCCCAGCAGCCAACCCCAAAAAAGCCCGGGGGTCAGAGCCCTCCCCAGGGCACTGTCCCTGCCTGACCACCCCTTTTTGGGTGGGGAGGTGCTGAATCAGCAAGGCCAGGAGTCACTTCTGGAGTCCCCTGTGTCCATGCCCTTCTCTGCATCACCAACTCTGCAGTGGTGGAATTTGTAGCAGCAGCACAAAGCAGGGGAAAAGCCAAAGATCTGGAGATCTCCCTCTCTGCATCCATAGGTGCTGAGGTAGCTTTGGCCATTCTCAGAAAATCTGCCTGGTGTTTACTCTGCTGGTGGGTGCCTAAATGGTCAGACACTGCAGCAAATCCTGTTTCCTGAGGACTGATTAGATTAGAGAGCAGAGGTGCTTGAGAGCTGATGATATTGCCAGGAAGAGCAGAAAAGACTGGAGAAGATTCTCAGAAACATCCACACCCTGCAATCCTCCCCCGAGCTGCTGGCTCACACCAGCACCATCACCTTTGCAAATCCAGTCCCTTTGTGGATGCTTATTTGCCTCATCCAGTCGAAGCCAAAACGCAGGCACTGAGAAATGGGCTCCTGGATTTCTGAGAGCCCCATCATGCTGCATCCCTGCCAAACCCCAAACACAGCACACCCCTCCTCTGGCCAGGGCTCAGGGACATCCCCTGCCTGCACCCAGCAGGGTGGGCAAGTGGCTGTCACCTGCAGGGAGTGGGGAAAACACCAATAATCAGCCTCCCCTTCAAATTTCCTTCCCCAAAAGAGGAAATCCAGCATGTGAACAGCCCCTAGGGATGGGTAACCCTGGGACACAGGTCTCCAGAAGCAGTTGGATAGCCCAGAAAAACTCTTGAAAACTCTGTGGTACTGTAACGCCTCATTGTTTTTAATTCATCTGGGTTTGTTACCTCTGGTGTTTGGTTCTCTTACTCAGTGCAGCCCCAGAACGATAAAACCTTCATTAATAGCACTGGGCAATTGCCTAAAACAACAGCACACGAGCTGGTGCTTTTTAGTTTGATTTTGCTGTCGCTTGGGACAGGATTAGAGAGAACTACATCTATTAATTCTTCCAATATCCTTCAGCAAACATCAGCTTGGACCAAAGAGGACATGGGATGCCAGTGCTAGTAATTGGAAAGAAACTCTTCACTTGCAGATGCTCAGAGACCCTTGATGGCACCCCAGGCTTTGACATAATTATCCAGACACAGAGCAGCTGCCAACCAGCACTGTACTTGAGAGAAAAAGAAGAGAGCTGCTTAATCACAAAGCCTCTCTGCCTAAAAGGGGGCTTTCATCCTTCTTCAAACCCTTTGCAGGGCTGCTGCATGAAGAACAAACTAAGTGTCCTGGAAGGGGCTTCCACATAATCAGTGGCTTGCTCAGACACAAATGAACATTTTGCCTTTGAAAGGGTGGCAGCAGTGGCACCTCCTGCTGCAGACATCGGGACGACCCTGTCCTCTGTCACCCCCAGCACCCCACGGGTCTCTTCTGTCACTGTCCCCCCAACACTCCTGGCAGCAGCTCCACCAGGGATGGGGTTGGGCTGAGGACAACTGGGCCCAGAGGGTGATGCTCGTGGGGTTTTTTTCCCTTATAATGTTCTCTTCCCCACCTTGCAACTGCTAACCCACAAAACCTGACCTCCAGCCATGCCACAACAATGTCCCCCGTGTCCCCCTCAGGGCTGGAGGTGCACAAAGGCTCTTACCAGGCTCACACTGTCCTGCCAGCCCAGGCATAAACCCACAACCTGAAACCTCTTCACCTTCCCGGGACAGGTCCTAGAGCTGGCTTTGACTCAGCAGGGCACATCAGCCCCAGGGGACACATCCCTCTGTCCTGGTGTCCCCAGCACCCACCAGCAGCTGCCATGGACTGGGCACCCACAGCAGTGAGGAAGCCTCGGGAGGGGAGCAGGAGTGGAACAGCCAGATGCCACGCAGACTTCAGAGAGCACTGAAGTAATTAAGTATTGACTGAGAATGTCCTAGACGAGCCCTGGATGCACATTACATTCTGCTTAACTCAATAATTACCATATATATTATCCCTTTTACACACTCTATCTTTATTAAGCTAAAGGGTCTGTAATTAGCTACTTGGTTTAAGTGTAAGATTTTAATTAATTCACATTATGAAATATAATTGCTTATTAGAGAGAATGTTGTGCATTCTATCACACCGCTATCTCTAATATTTTAACTAAAACACAATCATTTGTCACAGTGGGCAAGCAGAGGTTTTGTTCATCAGACTGGGGCACCAAACGTGCTCCACAAAGCCAAAACAAACAAAAAGAAAAAGATAATTATTCATCACAAACCTTCTCAGAACCATTACCCCTCCCAGAACAGAGCAGAGCAGGTGAGGCTGGGCAGGAATGTGGTTTATAGGGAGCCACATCCTTGTTTTCCACTTTCCAGGTGGAGAACCTCACCTGAGCTGCCCTTGGAGTGCCCCAGCACTGCCTCACCTGACACTGGCACCTGCAGATCTATTCAGGGGATGATTTCAGCCTTGGTTCCATTTAATTTAGATGTTTGAAGAGTTTTATTTTAGGCCTCACTAGGTTATTTCTTAAGGTATGTCAACACAGTACCTCAATTTAGCAGTGAGATGCTGGTTGGGATGGGACAATCCCTCTCACTGGGTCATGTCAGTTCTGTGGCACTTTCCCAAATGCAAAGTCACTGCAGCATTAGAAAGAAACAACAGCCCTGCTAGAATCTGAGAGAAATGCCTTGCAAACTGCACACTAAATTAGTGACTTCACGGCATTTGTTGCTGAATTAAAATGATAAACCAAAGTTTTTACCTGCCGAAAGCAGTTTCCATGGTGCTGGAGCAGCAGATGGTCTTTCGGGGAGATAAAGGACTTAAAAGCTTTGTCAGTGCAGAGAAGAAGTGGAGAGTTAACATGTGTGTTGTAAAATTTAAGAGGGGAGCACCTGGTGGTGCAGCCTGAGAGCAGAAATGCAGGAGGGAAACCCCAGCAGTCGGAGCCTTTCCTGGCCCCGTTCTACGAGTCATTAATTCCTAATAAATAGAAAACTGCACATGGGGCTGTGGATATGAAGAGTTTGGTGTATCAGAGACAAATCCCTGATCTAAATTACCAGCTCTAAAGCAATGTTTGCACGTTGACATACCGTTAATAATGATAAATGAAGGATTTATAGATGCTGCTAAAGTTCACATCGAGATTTTGATGGACGAGCAGGAGGAGCTCAGGTGGAGCCACCAAGCCCAGGTCCAGCACCTTCTCCCAGCCTTGGACAGCAGGATGTCCCTCCCCTGCTCTCGCTAGTGACTGTCCCCATCTCCCTTTTGTGGACTAGGGGACAAGATGTCCCCATGAACCACGGCCAGGCAGGGAGTGTTGAGTTCAGCACCTTCTGCCTCCTTCCCCAGCTCCTGCTCTCCTCACCTCCACACTGCAGGAGCCCAGCAGAGCCCCAGCAATGGTTTGGCCTCCTGCAGGGCTGAAGATAATCCTGGTTTTTAAGACCACCATGGCAATGGCAGGAGCTCCCCCACCTATTTCACCCAAACAAGCCACGGGAGCAGCTCCAGCCACAGCCTCTGTCCCTCTGTCTGTCTGCTGCCTCTGGACACTGTTCCTTCTCATGCATCTGTGCCATGAAGGCCTCTGGGCTGGAACACTGCTTTTCATTTGTTTTCAATTTACTGGTGGAATTAAGCTGGTGTAAAATAGCGGGTGAAGAGAAAAATTACAGTGTTTGTCTAGAGAGCATGAAACAGGCACTTAACTGGGTGCCCACACGGATGGGGGGGGGTGAAGCAGTTTGCAGACAGAGCACGTCCTGCCACAATTAATAAGCTGAAAATGATGCTTGTTAAGAGCAAACAGTAAAGAATAAATAACCTTGGAGCACATCACTCCTCAGGGTGACAGGGATGCTCCCACTGGAGAGCATGAGGGCTGCTGCTGGCACCCAGCACCCAGGGGTGCAGCCCTGGGACAGTGGCAGCAGATGGGTGACACAGGAGGGATCATCCTGCTCAGGTAGTGTGGGGATGAGGCAGAGGACTGTCCTCCTTCCCCACATCTGACAAGGGCTGGAAGCTGTGCAATGAGAAGCACCTCTCTTTGTCCCAAGCCAAAGCCATGACAGCTCCTCAGCCAGCCAGGGAAACATTAATTGCTAAGCAAGTAATTAATGGCTACAGAATGTGACCAATGCAATTACATTGAGGGTTTTTTTCTTTTTCTTTTTTTTTCTTTTTTTTTTTTTTTTTTTTTCTCTCTCTGTCCAGAGTCTTGGCACTGAACTGTCTTATAACAAGATGACAAATCTGCCAGGCAGGTCCTTTCCAGCCTCACCTCTCACAGAAGCTCCCCAAGTGTTCTGCACCAATAATTACTAATCAAGTTATTGCTTCCAGTGTTCAGCAGGTGTTCCACAGCTGATCTGCTCTCACAGCACCCTCCTGGGGCTGGCAAACAGCTCTGCAGGGCCCAATGGGGCTGGGATGGCTCCAGCCCCCAGCTCAGGACCCCCTGTGCCCTGCTCAGCTCCATCCAGAGCTTCCTGGGGTGTCCTGGCTCAGTGACACTGTGGTGATGTCATCCATCTGAATTTTATAATGATATTTGGGGGAAAAAAACGATTCTGTAATTTGTCATGATACGACAGACCTGGAGAACAGCTGAACAAAGCAACAACTCTGAACAAACAAACAAACCAACCCCAATCCTGATTCCTGCTGAGCAATGGTCCAGAGCTGATGGATGACCTGCAGAAGCCCAGGAGAATTATTATTGAATTGCTATTGATTTCCAAAATCAAAATGTAAATGTTGTCTTGCAATTGAAGTATTGGGGGGGGAGAAAAAGTTTCTGCTTTCAGAAAGTCTTTTCTCTCCCTGTGACTTTTTCAGGAGGGGGGGGGGAAACAGCCAAACCCACATGACAGACACAGAGTCTGCAGCCTGCTAACCCCCAGCAATGGGAAAACCTTGAGAACAACCTCTGTGTCCTGGGGCAGAAGTCTCAGTGCCTCTGGACATCCCTACCTGGCAAACACTGCTCCTGGTGCCCACCCCCCCAGCAGCTCAGCACCCACCTCCCCTACCCCCTCCCAGCATTATCCAAGCCCTGATGAGGCCGTTCTGATGCTCAGGACTGGAATTTCCTTTTGATCCCAGGACCTGGCCCAGAGAACCAGCAGGGTTTTGCAGAAGACAGCAACCAAAGGTCATCTCTGATTTGTCACTGGGGGTGACACTGCTTTGCCCTCTGAAGCAGCCTGGTGGGTGGCAGAGCATCTGCTGGGGCTTGTGCCTCTCTCTCTCTCGTGGTTCTGCTCATTTCTCATGGTTCTTCTCTTTCTCGTGGTTCTTCATGGTTCTGCTCATTTCATTGGGTCGGAACCATCCCTGAGGAGCACGCTGGCTGCCTGCTCAGTGATGCCTCTGCCACCAGCACTGCATTTTCCAGCCTATCCTTGGTGTCCAACACCTCTGGCAGCTGCAAAAGCACCGAGTGGGGAGGGGACAAACCCCAGGGTGCCCCAGGAGTGCCCCAGGCAGGACCAGTTCTGCTCCAGCAGCCCCACCAGAGCATCCCCCCCATGGCAGGGGTGGCCACAGGCAGCAGGATCCTGGCTGCCAGGGAGAGCTGCAGAGCCACACACAAAGCCAGGAGGGGGGGGACAGACCCCAGGGACATCCCAGCAGCACTGGGAGACTCACAGGACCCCGAAGTATTAAGAATACTCACAACGTCTTTTGTTGCAAGGGCAAGAGAACAGCACAGGAGCTGCCTGAGCCCAGCAGAGCTGCAGGAGACACAGGAAACATTCCCAGTGCCAGCCCTGCAGCTTCCCAGACTCTCAAAGCCAGGAATGAGGTTTTGCTGTGCCAGGAGTGGCTGCAGGTGACAGGCAGTGCCAGAGATAAGGCCACACAGCTCTGCAATGTGTTTTCATCTTCAAGGAGCTTTAAGATACTGAGGAATTAACAGCAGCAGCTCCCAGACACAGCTTTTGTCCCTGCATGAAGGTCTGGGACAGGAGGCTGGCACAACAGGAGGAGCAGAGACCCCGAGAGCTGGGCTGGAGTGGGAGCAGGGCATGGAAGCAGCTGGGTTTGTAGCTTTTCCTTTCATTTCATCAGAAACTGCTGGATTTGATTCCCTGCACTTTGGTATTGAGTTAGGGTCCCATCCAGAAAGCAATTTGTGCCATCCAGAGCAGGCAGTCAGAACATTTCCCATTAAAATGTAAATTTGGCAAAGTTTTCTGGCATCTCTTTTTCCTTCCTTAAGGTAAGAAGAATATGAACTTGTATTATCTTTCCCATCAATGTTATCTTCCTCCCAGTTTTGTGCTAAGTAAAAAAGCTGCCCGACACACCTTCTGCAAATTAAATTTGAATTGACTCTGACAGCACAACAGGGATCCAGATTACAAAGAGATGTGCTGATCTAATTGGAATTATTTCTAAGAGGCATTAACCACAGAAGGCAGTAGTGGAGCCACCAGTGCTCCCTGCACCCAGCATCACCCTGACCGGGCAGGGGACATGGGGACAAGAGCCCACCCACAGCGGGGACACCCCCATCACCTCCCCTGCAAGGTGCTGTGCCCCCTCCCACCAGAAGATTTCAGCCAAAGCATCTCAGGATGATTAAACCAATTGTTTAAAAGATGACCCTCCATGATTAAAACCCCAAATCCCTGCAGAGTCACCATTTCTTTTCCCTCCAGTGGCACCATTTTATTTTTTTTTTCCCCTTCCAGACACCTGGAGACAAGGAAGTTCTCCCTCCACACCTCGGGAAGCTCGGGAGTCTGAAGGATATTTAAAGGATCTGAGTTTACACTACAGGGAAAACCTGAAAATGATCTTTTGATGGGCAGCTACACACAACCCACCAGAGAGCAAGCTGCCCAGCCCAGGGTTCCCAGCCCAGGCCCATGCTTGTCACAGCTCATCAAAGTCACCCCAGAGCACATCCATAATTAATATGGGAGCAGGATGAATTAATTACTCTCTCTGGCTGCATTTCCAGTGGGGATAATTTCAGGTGCAATGGGTTGAATGACATCGTTTCAATGAGGAGTGGCCCCTTCTCCTGACTCATTTAACTAAATTTGGGTTGCACCAGGAGACAGCTCATCAGCTCAGCTCCAAAATCTCCCCCACACCCCTGGCAAGCAGGGGACACTTTGGGGTCTGTCCCCAAGGAGCAGTAGGACCAGGCTGTGCCCACTCTCCCTCTGTCCCACCTCCTCCTGAACACACTTTGTCACCACTGCCCTTCCCTGAAGGCTCCAGGTCCTGGGAAGTGGATTCCCCCCATCCCAGACCCTCTCCCTGGCCCCTGATCCAGTGTTTTTCCTTTCCTGGAGACCCCCAGCCCCTGGGGACAGGAGCCACCAGCTCCTGAAAACCTGGGCTCAGACTGCAACCCAAAACCTCTGCCCCTCAGCAGCAGTGAGTGAATTAGCAGAACATTAGCCAGCATTAATTACCCAGGGAATCATTTGCTGTGAAATAAAAAAAAAAAAAAAAAAAAAAAAAGAGGATCTAATTAAATCAAAATATAATTAAATGAAGAGTTAATTTAACAGTTCTGCAGTGAAAACCCCTTGACCTCTGGAGCTCTGTTCCCTGCCAGCACAGGCTCTCCATCTCAAGCAGAGGTGACACCCTGTGACACCCCTGTCCCCCCACCTCTCTTGGTGACTCTACTCCAGGGACAGAAAGGGCAAAGCACAGCAAAAAGGAAAAAAAGAAAAAAGAAAAAAAAAAAAAAAAAAGGGGTGTACATAGACCACGTTCCCCTTAGGTCCCTGAAAAATTCGTCCCAATATTTTTTTAGCAAACTGGAAAAAAAAAAAAAAAGAAGAAATGTGCTGCAGCCAAGTGGAATTTCCTCCAGAAAAGCAAGAGACCAAACCTGACAAATGTGTCTGGAGTGACTGGGGAGGGGAGATGCTGTCTGGGGAGGAGGACTCTCCAGATGGCCTCAAGGTCCCTTCTGTCTCTGTTGTCTGTGTTTCTACAGACTCATTCCTTAAATCAGCATCCTGTGGAAATGCAGCAGGCAGCTTGCCAGCTCTGGGGCTGGAAGGGCTGGAGGATGGTTAGAAATGGATATATATGTGTAGCATGGAAAGGCAAGCTGGGTTTTTGCAAATAATTTGTTTGCAATAATTTAATGGTTTTTTTTTTCCTATAATCTCCAGAGAAAAACTCAAAGGAGCATTTTCCAGCTGCCTCCTCTGGAGACAGCCAAGCCCTGTGAGAGGCAGCAGATCCCTGGCTGAGCAGTGGCTGTCTCATGGATGTCCCTTCCCATGCTCTCTCCCAGCCCTCTCCTGTTACAGGCAGACTCATTCTGCAGGAAAACCAAAATCTGCAGCTCAGCATCCCCCTCTAGGTGTAAAAATGGCCAAGATGGACAAGAACAACTCTGCTGGCTGTAAGCACAGAGTGAAAAATCCTCCCCCTGAGCTCTGAGCAGCTGGCTCAGGGTGCTCCATCTGGAAGCATTTTCTCCCACACTGGACTATCTCCCAGTCAAGGCATTAAGAAAAAAAAATTAAAAAATCGGAATGAGATGAACACAAATATTGTTTGAAAGATTTAATCAGCCACAAATTGCAATGTTATGTTTCCAGCTTCATTAGCCCAAGCCTGGTTTTCTTGGCTTTGTGGAAGGGAGGGCATTTAGAAGCAGCATTGTGCTGTGGGGGAAGGACAAGGAGTAAATCTAGCACTGATCACAGCTAAAGATGGACTAAAATGTGTAAAAAAAATTAAATACATTCTCTGTGGCTCCTTCCTGTAACAGGAGAGACTCCTGGGCTGTTCTCTCTGTCCTGCCTCCAAGCAGGAAATAAAAGCCCACAAAAAAGGCTGCTTCAACTGTACCAGCTGTGAAAAGTGCTCAGCAGGACCACCTCTGCCATTAACAAGTGCACAAAACAAAAGCAGGGAGGAAAAGCCAGAGGCACTGCAGCAGCAAGAATGATACCTTGAGCACTCAGTACAGCCCAGCAGGAAAAATCCCAGTGGGAAGCAGGAATTACTGCCCAGCATCAACTGGGAACTCAGCCAAGGCTCCTGAACACAAACCCCAACATTTCCCCTGATGGCTTCAGCCAGGACAGAAGAGCTCAGACCCTCAGCAGCTTCCCCTCTGCTGCCAGGAGGAGCTCATCCTGCCTGGCCTCGTGTTCACACCCAGCATTGCTGGCTGGGTTCTGCTGGTGAGCTGGGGAGGATGTATTTTGATTTTTATTTGGATTTTTATTTGGAGGGCAAGTGTTAATTAAAATGCAAACTCTGCATTTCCTGCTCTGAGTGCCCATGGGATTCCAACAAGGGCTGGAAGCACAGGAGTCACCCTGCCCAGGGCTGCTCCTCCCAGCTGGATTGAGAGAGTGGTTGTAGTTTGAGAGAGTGGTTGTAGTTTGAGAGAGTGGTTGTAGTTTGAGAGGTGGCAGCAGCTCCAGGGACCTGGGAGCAAGGCCCCAGGGTGACCCCAGGCACCTTCCCAGCTGGAGATCCAGCAGGAACCAGGACAGATCCCCAGCTCCCCCTTCACCTGAATCACAGCTGCCTGCCACCTTCCAATTAAACCAGTTTTTAAATTAAGAGCAGCCCCAGAAGCTTTAATTTTCAATGAAGAGTAAACACAAGAGAGAATTTCACCCATACCCTGTTTACTTCCAGAACAAAATCAAGAGAGGGAAGCCCACATTTAAAAGTCAAAGATCATTTCTTCTCTACATAGGAACCATTCCAGTGTCAGGAATTTTCTGAAGCATTTAGGAGTTTCACCTCATTAGTAGTTTTGATTACATTTGGAGCCAGAGGAGCACAGCTGTGACATCATGGAACCTCAAAAAAACCCCTCTTTTCCATCTCTGCTTTCCTTCCAGTGCAGACACAGTAAAGAGACACAGAGAGGAAGTGTTAAGAGGGGGATCAGACTCTGTACTCATCATCCCACCCTGAGAATACTCTCACTCCTCTAATTAATGCATTTCAGGGGCCTGATGATGTTAACAGAAGAGGTACTGGGGATGGGGAATCAGCACAGAGCCCAGCAGACATATTTGGGTTGGTTTCTCAGACCACAGCAGCTGGGATCCTAATTAACAGACACCCAGCAACTGCTGCTCTGCTTTTTTTATCTTTTTTTTTTTTTTTTTCTCCTTTGTGTATTAACCTTGACATAACCCATCAACCTTATTGAACAAGGCCAGGAACTCCCATTCCTTGCAGGCACACAGTGCCCAGTCCACCAGCTCCACCAGTCCAGCAGCAGAGCTTCTTCCCAGTCTCAGGATGATGCTGGGATCAAGCCATACTTCTGCCTCAGGATTTCAACTGTAGATGCCAGAGCACTGCAGGGTGAAAGAGAACCACAGGGAAAAAAAGCATTTTGAGGATTAAACTGCATTTTTGTAGGGTAAGTGCAATCAGCTAGATGCATTTTGAATCCAGGAAAACATGAATTCCAGAAGGGAGAGTGGTTCATAAAGGGGCTCAGAGCTTGGAGTGCTCCCTGGGAGTTTCTGAGCGTGCTGGTAATTAAGCTAAACATTAATAAGGTTCCAAGAAGGAAAAACAGGGCCCCACGTGCACCTGAAATTAAAGAAAAAGCTCCAGTTGCATTCAGTTGCAAAGAGTGCTCACCAGCCAGGACGAATGATGCTGAACTTCCCTGGCACAGACAAATCCACCACAGTTGAGCCCAAACGAGATTCCGGGCTCTGGAGATCCCCAAGGGGGCCCCCATCAATGATGAGAGACAACTGGGGCCAGAGGTCCTGGAATTCCTGAAAAAAAACAGGAGATGTGGTCACCAGTCCCGAAGATGGGCTGTGCTGGTGGTGTAAGAGAACCCAAGGGGTGTTGAGGTGTCAGGGGAGGGAGCATCTCCCCCCATCCCCTGCTCAGCTCAGCTCCTTTTTTAGGGTCATGGCCCCATCCCAGTTTGATTTCTGAGAAGAGAGAGAGGACAGGAGGAAGCCACGAGGATTCTCTGGCTGAAAACTTCTCAGCTGCAGCCCTGGCTATTAAAGAGCCCAGAAAAGAAGCCAGAAATCTTTCCAGAGACTTGGGGCAAGGACAGGGGGGTGTCTGCCCAGCTGTACCCCCCCAGGGACACAAGGAGCTGGTCCCACAACCCCCCCTTCTCCCCCAGCCTCACCGTGACACTCAGGGTGCTGCCCTGGGAGCTGATGTTGGCACTTGTGAGTGCCAGGGGTCCAGAACAAGCTCTTGCCAGCTCCCTGATGAAAGGGTGGTTGGGAACACGAACCCCAACCAGCTGGAAGGAAGGAGAGAGCAGGGTTAGACAGGGGAACTGGAAACCATTTGATAATTTTGCAGTGCCTCAAGCTTTCTGGTCTGGAAACTGAGCCTCTGAGGGAGCAGCAACCCCACTCTGCAAGCAGCAAGGAGAGAAAGGTGCTGCCAGGCCCCAGCCCGGGTCAGGTCACATCCAGAGCAGTCACAGGAGGTGTGACAAGGACCAGCATTGGTGGGGTCAACAGCTCCAGCAGATAAAAACATCTCAGGAAATAAAAACATCTCAGCAGATAAAAACATCTCAGGAAATAAAACCAGAGCCCTGTCCCCCAGCGCTGTCCCCCCGTGCCCCAGCCTTACTGATGTGAAGGGATTTAACTCTTTATTCAGCTCTTCTGAACGTTCCAAGACCAGGGTGACGGGGCCTGGGAGCAGATCGTGCAGCAGCTCCTCCGGTACCTCCACCCGGCAGTACCTGTAAGGACCGGAGTTGGTACTGGGGTGGTACCGGGGTGGTACCGGGCTGAGCTGAGCCGCCCCCAATCCCCCCCCCCAGCAGCGAGGCACCGGAGGGGGCTCCCCGGGGGTTGGGTGCTCACCTGAAGAGCCGCTCCACATCCCCGAGACAGATGGCCAGTGGCTTCCTGCCGTTCCGGCCCTTCAGCCCGTAGATGTTCCGCACGGCTCCGGTGTCCTGGGCCAAGCAGGCCACGCCGTACACCGTGTCCGTGGGCACCGCCACCAGCCCACCCGCCTGCAGGGCACGGGCAGCCGCAGCCACCGCCTCCTGCCAGCCTGGGAGAGAGAGAGAGAGACGGGTCAGCGGGCCGGCCCGGTTCCCCGGTACCGGGACAGAACCATCCCCCACATGCACACCCACCTCACATTGGTACCGGGACAGAACCATCCCACCCATTCACACCCCCCCCACATCGGTACCAGGACAGAACCATTTCCCCCATCCTCCCCACATCGGTACCGGGACAGAACCATTTCCCCCATCCTCCCCACATCGGTACCAGGACAGAACCATTTCCCCCATCCTCCCCACATCGGTACCGGGACAGAACCATTTCCCCCATCCTCCCCACATCGGTACCAGGACAGAACCATTTCCCCCATCCTCCCCACATCGGTACCAGGACAGAACCATTTCCCCCATCCTCCCCACATCGGTACCAGGACAGAACCATTTCCCCCATCCCCCACACATCGGTACCGGGACAGAACCATCCCCCCCCTCCCCCACACATCGGTACCGGGACAGAACCATCCCCCCCATCCCCCACACATCGGTACCGGGACAGAACCAGCCCCCCCATCCCCCACACATCGGTACCGGGACAGAACCAGCCCCCACACCCCCTCACATCCCCCGCTTTCCCTCCAGCCCGTTCCCAGCCTCCCCTCTCCGCACCGGGAGGCTCCGGGCGGGCGGGCAGCACCAGGCGGGCGCTGCGGGCTTGGCCCAGTCCCGGGCCCGTTCCCGGGGTTCGGACCCCGGCCTGACCCAGCCCCGCCAGGGCTTCAGCCTGCGGGAGCCGCTTCCGGCCCTCGGCGATGACGTACATCCTCTGCGACGCCGTTTCCATAGCGACGCGGGGGAAGTGATGGAGGCTGCGGCCCGGGCCCGGTTCCTGGTGGGTGCTGAGGGGAAAAATTCCGCGGAGGTTCCGCCCGCCGGTACCGCCGCAAGTGCGGGCTGACCTGCGGGAGGTGCTGGAGAGCCGGCAGAGGAGGCTGCGGGCCCGCATCGCCGCCTGCGAGGAGCTGAGGGCGGAGGTGGCCGCTCCGCAACCCGCCCTGCGGCCCGCACCGGGGCAGGAACCGGGCCCCGGTGTTAGCGTTAAGACAAACACAGAACCACGCGGGAGAGGTTCTGTGTGGGGCTTTATTTGAGGCCTCAGGAACCAGGGGTACGCACCCAAATCTGATTCCCAGAAACCATACAGTGCGGCCGTAATTTATCCCTGAAGATTTCACAGTCTAATTACATATTCAACAGGTTACAACATTTCGTAATACATATTCATGTGTAGATTACTTCATCGATGGATTACAGCATCAGTCCCTTTGCGCTTGCGTGGTTCCCTCTGGTGGTCGTTAGGTGGTCGTCAGGATGAAGTAAATAGTCTTCCTCTGATGAAGTAAATAGTCTTCCTCTGATGAAGTAAATAGTCTTCCTTACTGTGCCCTTTTCACCTCTTTCTCTTGGATAATGTCCATCTGGTGAGGGTTAGGGCCAGCAGAAGTTTTCATGGGTCACTCTTTGCATATTTTGTGCAGTCTCGAGCGTTCAGAGCTTTGGATACCCTATTGAGCCAAAGAGTAAGCAGAAAAATAAAAGCCTAATGCTGGTGGTGGCAGAGGCAGTGCTGTTGGGTTTTACACACTCTCTGTATTTTGTAAAATCAACTTCCCTAATGGCACAGAGGTGATCAAGGCGGCAGGCCCCCTGGCAGGGGCTGAGGTCGTATCTGACAGAGTTAAACTCATAGTACTGCTGCAGGGAGTGGGGATCCTTTGATATCCTCTCCAGCACCATTTGCATGGAGTGAGCAGAGCCATTGGGAACTTGGAAGGCTTCTGTCAGCCTGTACTCTTCCTCCCATACTGGGAACTCTTCCTCCTCTGTTGAGGCCATCATGTTGGCACGAGTTAGGTTCAAGTAGTAAGTCACCATATCCTGCCAGGAGAGAAAAACAGGACAAGGACTAATCAGGAAAGGATCACAGTCCTGAGCAAAATGTTTGGCAAGGATGCAACTGGGCCCTTCTCCCAGGCACTGCAGGCAGCACAGCTCCCTGCCCAGGAGGGCTGAGCTGCCTCTCAAGAGGTGCTTTCACTGAGATATGAGTGAACCTGGGGACAGACACCTCTGGTGAGAGCCTCCAGAACTAACCACAAGAGCATCCACTTCCATGAAGGGGGGATGGTTTTTCTCTGCTTGATTTTCATCTCCACACATGAAGAATTTTTAACCTGGCAGGCATCAAGAACAGTTAGTTTTACTATCAATACTGTCCACTGACAGAAGCAAGAGTTAGTGGTGCTTCCTTTGTGAAGTTATTTTCTCAGCTGTGAAAAAACTAAAGAATAAAGTTTTTCACAACTTCTGTTCTGTGCTTCACTAGCTCCCCAGCCTTCCACAGTGTATTTCATCATTCATTCCTCATGCTACAAACATGTGAACAGAGCATCTATAGAGCTGCCTTATCCATTGCAAAGAAAGGCATAAAACCCCAAATAATTGACAGATGAAACCAGATGGTTTCCTACAATTTCCTACAATTCATCGAAATTCAGGTTCATTAGAAATTAATCAATTTAGCAAGGAGTGGGGGACGCAAATAATTATCTAGAAAGTTAAGAGGTTCTGGAGAGGGGTTTGACAAACCTGTCAGTCCCCAGAGAGAAGTCCTGCAGTCCATGTTACCTGGGTAGTAAAGCAGGTGAAAGGAAAGTCCTGCACTGCCCTGGGGAACTCAGCTCAGCAGGCAGCCTGGGCCAGCTGACTCCACTTGCTTTGCCATTACTCACAGATGCTCTCACTAAATCTTTGTGCTAACCACCAGGCCAAAATATCTTGGCTGAGGTCCTTTCCTACACAGCCACTTGGCTCTTGTAGTCCTGCCTGTAAAACCACATGGAGGAATTAAAATACTCTTCTAGAAATGCAGAATACAGCACATGAAGATCCCCTACCAAGAGCTGAAGGGTGTCTGGATCATAGTTGAACACCCGAATCCCAGGGTTGTTGGCTCCATTGTTCACTCCAGGTAATGTTGTTTTCCAGGGAGTCACTCCGGGGGCCAAGAACATGACACTGATTGGAGAACCTTGACAGAAAAGCAAAACAACCCATGGATGGGAGACCCTGGCTTGTGTTACAACCTCTTTGTGTCACAGGAACTGATCACCAGCCCTAGTGACAACAGCACAGACATGAAGATCAGCACACTGCACAGCATCAGGGGCCAAACATGGGACTGCTGCTGCTGAGGACAGGCTTTCCATTGCTGTCAGAGTGCAAGAGGACCACACTCAGCAAAGGAGACCCAGAACACTACCTGTAACCCTGATGAGGATTTGTACCTCCTCCTTTATGTCTCAGCTGATGTTCAAAACCCATCAGCTGAAAGCAGGCAAGAAGCTGCAAAGCACTGAGAGGAAACAACAAAATTTGAGGGTAAACAGGAAGCAGGGCTGGAGCTACAGGCTGGGGTGGAGATCAGAATCCCTGTTGACCAAAGCACTTCCCAAGCCTTTTCTGGTTTCTCAGCTGCGTTCAGCTAACAGCCACTGAAGCTCTTATTGACAGTGTTTTTCTGGAGGCTGGCAGAACTACCATGCAAGTGCTTCTTGGGTAGCCACAATCAGTACCTGTATCACTGTAAAACATTCGAAAGCTGTCTGTGTGATGGTGCCCAAAGAACTGGGCAGCAATCACTCTGTGGTGCTTCTGCACAATTTTCAAGTATCGTTCATTGAAGTCCCTCCTGAACCAGGCCTGGCCTCGTTTCTTCTCAAAGAAGCCAGGAGGGATGTGACCCATGATGTAGACCTACAGAAGGGAAAAGCTGCATGAATGCCAAGCCCCTGCTCCCCACTTGGCTGGCTGGGACTTGCAGGAATCACAGCAGAAAACTGCAAGAAGAACAAGAAGAGCTTCCAGGCTGGGAGAAGCCCTCTACAAAGTTTGTTTATTCATTTCATTTAATACCATTTCATCTGCTCTAGAGGCATTGCTCAGTGTTTCTTCCAGCCACTGGAACTGCCCTCCAGGATCTTCCTCACCAGCTGTCTCATCATTCTGGTCATAGTACAAATTGGTGTTGAGGACAACCACTCGCCCCCTTGTACTTGTGCTGGGCAGCTTCTCGCTGTAGAAAGCTCCTGAAAAATGCAACCAGTAGGAAAGAGCTGGAGATCTGGTCACACTGGTTGTTGTGAGCCCAGCCCTTTTGTTTTCATGTCTCTCAGCTCTCCTTGGTGACAGGCACATCAAAGTCACTGTCTGGATGAGGTGCCAGCAGCACCCTAGCCAGTCCAAGGTGTGACTTGGAGTCACTTTTCCCTAATTTCCTGCTTATGCCACTCCAGGTGAGGGGAGATCCTGCATAGGGAGTTCATAGCACCAGGAGTTGGGTAGCACTGAGTAGCACTAGAAAGCCACAGTGCTGGCCTACACCTGAAGCTTTCTTACAAGCTCTTTTTCACTGAAGCTCACCACTCTGCAGTCTCTGCAAGGACACCTTCCAGTAACACAAGGAAAGCAGGAGAGTATAAAGCATAAAGAGATGTCTTTTCTTACAGGCAGGAGAACTCAGTGCCAGAAATCAGCATTACATGGGACCCTTTCTTTGCACACACTCCACAGATACAGTTGCTCTGAACACAGAGGCAGGTAAAATTATTTGTGGTATTCATCAATCACTCCCACCTCCCCAGAGTGCTGCCAACATGAGCAGTGGTGCCGCACCTGCTCTGAAAAGAGGAATGGAAGCATCATTCAGCCAGGACTGCCACAGTTCAGCTGTTCGGTTGTAGATCCTGTGCTCCTTCCCTGGAAACTGATTTTTGGGGTGGAAGTCATGATTGCCCATTGCTGCATAGACTTTAGTATCTGGAGACAAAGAACAGAAGACACATGGAGTACACGCTTGCTTCAGAGTTCCTAAGCACCCAGAGGCACTCACAGACTTGGAACAACCATCATGGTGAATCACCCACACCAGAGCCCCTTGGGTACAGTGACCAGGGGCACAACACAGCTCCTTGGCACAGGCCACCCCAGAGCCACAGCTTCACAGCTGAATCAGTGAGCTCCCACCATCAGTAATGCCTCTGCCACCACTCCTGATACAGGTTAATTGTGAAGAAATCCTGTCAGAATAGTTCTGTCTTAATGACTAATTACAGAAGTGTTTATTTCTCTCTCTTCTGAGTTTACCACAAACAATGTGTAAGCATCAGACACCTCAGTTCAGACACACCTCATGCCATACAACAACCAGAAAGAGGACAAACAAGTCCTGATGACTATTGCCCCTCTGTGCCTTTCCCTTTCCCCATTCTGCTATTTCTCCATCTTGGTAAGCCTTCCCCATGGGACTCCATACTTCTCTCTCCTTCTTATCCTCTCAAATCCTACCTGGAAATGCCTCTTTTATCAGAGAAGTCAGATTTTCTATTATGTTCAAAACCTTTTCTTCTCCAAGCTTCTCATTGGGGACATGAGGAGTATCATCTCTAGAAAAACAAAAGCAGTTATTAAAAGAAAAGCAGGAACAGCGAATTGTGATCCTTTCCGTATAGTTTCTCACTTCTGGGGTTTGCTGGGAAGCTCTTGCTGGTGCCAAGGCCCTCTCACAGTTATGCTCTCCCCCAGCCTCCATTTTGCATTATAAGGTGCATCTATATCTCACCTCTACAAAAGTTGCCACAAAAAGAGCCTTGGGTCCCTCACAAGCTCCTTATGCCCCAGTCTCTGGTTGCCCTCATAAAATCATAGAATTGTCTGGGTTGGAAGGGACCTCAGAGATCATCATGTCCAACCCTTGACCCACTGCTGCAGTTCCCAGCCCATGGCACTGAGTGCCACCTCCAGGCTCTTTTTAAATATCTCTAGGGACAGAGAATCCACCACTTCCCTGGGCAGCCCATTCCAATGTCTGATCACCCTCTCCGTGAAGAAATTCTTTCTAATATCCAACCTAAACTTCCCCTGGCACAACTTAAGTCCATGCCCTCTTGTCTTGTTGAAAGTTGCCTGGGAAAAGAGCCCAACCCCCCCTGGCTCCAGCCTCCTTTCAGGGAGTTGTAGAGAGCGATGAGGTCTCCCCTGAGCCTCCTCTTCTCCAGGCTGAACACCCCCAGCTCCCTCAGCCTCTCCTCATAGGGTCTGTGCTCGAGTCCCTTCACCAGCCTGGTTGCCCTAAAATTATAAAAAAATTTGGCACCCAACGTGGGGCAGAGCAGGCAGGACTGCATAACACGACCCCAGAAACCCCACTGCCACCTCCTGCAGGCATTTGCTGTTCCTCCTCTGGGAGCAGCTCTCTGAGGAGGCAGACACCGTCCCTCAGCTCCCAGGACTGCAGCGGAAGGCGAGCTGAGGAGAGCCCTGTCAGGCTGGGGGATCAGAACCTGACCCACGGGGGCTGCTGGCGGCAGATCCCCTCCCGGCCCATCCTCACCCGGTCCAGAGGATGAAGTCCGGCCGGGGCAGGCGGCTCCTCATGGCGCGGGTGGCGGAGGCGAGGAGGCTCCAGGGAGCGTCACAGAGGTAACTGCCCCAGGGACCGGCGGGGGGACCGGCCCGGGAGCCGCCCGAGGGACACGGCTGCCCGGTGAGCGCCGCCGCCTCGTAGTCGGGGTCCCAATGGAGGTCGGTAACGTGCCAGAAACGCCCTGCACCGGCGGGAGAGGCCAGGGCTGAGCGAGGCGAGGGGCGCGGAGCTGACACCGGGCACGGCCCAGGGCCCCCCCGCCTTTACCTGAGAGAGCCACGGCCAGCGGGCAGAGCAGGAGGAGCGCCATGGGACGCATGTCTGACAGCAGGTGCGGTGCGGTGCGGTGCGGTGCGGTGCGGTGCGGTGCCGTGCCGTGCCGTGCCGTGCCGTGCCGTGCCGTGCCGTGCCGTCCTGTCCTCTGCTCCGTCGGGCCAGGTGGCGGCGTGATCGGCCGGGTCTCATTAAGCGGTGCCGGTGCCGTCCCCGCCCCCGTCCCCGCCCCCGCGCTTATGGGCAGCACCCGCATTGAAGATGGCGCCGGCGGCTTCTCCCCATAGGAAGGAGCCGGAAGACGGGGAGCCGCGGTTGGCTGTGGGGCGGCGGAGCGGCGCTAACGATTGGGCAGGAGCCGACGGCGCGGGCAGAGGCGGTGTGCGCGGTGCCGGTGGCGCGCTCGGTTCGGCAGCAGCCATGTGGAGCGGGACGGGTGCGGGGCACGGGGGAGGATTCGGTACGGGTTCGGGACGGGTGCGGGGCACGGGGGAGGATTCGGGACGGGTGCGGGTCACGGGGGGGGCTCAGCGCGTCCGGGGCAGCCGGTGTCGGGAGGCCCGTGGTGGCCGCCGCCCTGGTGATGGCGGAGGCGGCAAGGAGGGAGGCCAAGGAGTCCCAGCCACCGACTCACGGTCTCTTCCTCTCCCCGCTCAGGTGGTTTCGATGGCGGGTACGGAACCATGGGTTCCTCGAGACCCCCGGGCGGATACACCCAATCCCCGGGAGGCTTCGGCTCCCCCGCCGGCACCCAGGCGGAGAGGAAGCAGGTACGCGGGAGCGGGGCGGGTGCTGAGCGGGGCGGGTGCTGAGCGGGGCGGGTGCTGAGCGTTCTGTCCGTCCGTTGCAGAGGATGCGCTCTCAGAACATCGTTCCCTGCACCGTGTCACAGCTGCTGGCAGCTGAGCAGGTGGATGAGACCTTCAGGATCCGAGAGGTGGAGATCTCCCAGGTGGGTGCTGAGGGCGGGAGGGCTGCTGGGGAAACCGGCCCTGTTCCCAAGGGTAAACTCTTCCCTCTTCCAACGCAGGTCACCATCGTGGGGATCATTCGGCACGCTGAGAAAGCACCAACAAACATTCTCTACAAAGTGGACGACATGACTGCGGCCCCGATGGATGTCAGGCAGTGGGTTGATACTGATGTAAGCACTGGGTTCCTTCTGAATGTGCTTAATCTTGTGAGCAGTGAATAGAGAGAACTGATCAAAATGATGTGGCTGTTCTGAAAAGTGGTTTAGGAATAGCATCCGAAAGCCAAGGGTGATGCTGCTGTAGCAGAGATCATTGGTGCTGTATGTGGCTCTTTATTTTGTAATTCACATGTGATCTTAGATTGAATTTGCTTAGAATTATTTTTTAGAGTTTAGCTGATTAAGTTCAACTGTTACTTCGTAGCTGAACTGAGAAGTGGGTGCTCAGTACCCTGGGGTAGAAATACAGAGGGAGTGAACAGATTTTTCTGTGTGGCTCAGTGGTTGAGGTGTTCTGATGGGTATTGTCTTGTTCTCCCAGGTGCTGATCATTTCCACTGCTGGTATAGCAGACCTTTAAAGCCTTGTGTTTTTGTAACTTCTTTTAATTCTCGGTGCTTCCTTTCTCTTATTGCTCTGTGGAAATCCCTCAGAAGAGACAGCAGAGCAGACAACTGGTTTTGACAGCTCCCAGGTGTACAGTTTGTTTAAACAAGCAAATATTTTTTTCTATATACTTTTCATTTAGCAGTTACGTTTACCTAACTGCTTTTCCTAGACATGGAATACACACCATTTGTGTGTGCTTGAGATAAGCACCCTTTCCAAATTAATTTATTGTGATTATTGAGAAATGAAAATGTGAATCAGCTAAACCTTCCTTTCTCTCCCTCTTTGTTAGGCAGGTGGTGAGAATGTTGTGGTACCTCCAGGAACGTACGTGAAAGTCGCCGGTCATCTCCGGTCCTTCCAGGTCAGATCCTGTTACTCCCATCAGGCCCAGTCAGGAGGCTGGAGCAGGGATGTGAAGGGCTCGTGATCATTAGGAGGCTCCCTTTGGAATAGGCACTTAATGGTGGTTTTGCTCATCCTTTCCTGTGGACAAATCCTTGACTGTTTTTGCTAGGGCTGTATTTAATAACACTGGAATTGTTCCTGAATGCCCCTCTGCATCAGTGCAGTGGTTTCAGCAGAACACAATACAGGCCACCACCAGGTTCTTGGGTGTTGTAGTGTAGAGCTGAGAACAGGTTCAGGCTAGTGGGGACACTTATAGCACATTATGTGATGTGGTTGCCTCTTAAATAAATATTATAACTAAATATATTAATATTCAGATAATCTCATGTATGTTAAAGCAAAGTGTAATTAATTACCAGCTGGTTAGGAAGAGATTATCTTGCAAAATCACGTGTGAAAATGTAAGTCAAAGTTTTGGATTGGTTAACTACAGACAAGCTCTTTTCCTGCCACTATCCCTCCACTATCTTGGACACAATGCTAGGGTTGGCTGCTGAGTATGTTCCTGTTACCCTGATATTAATTTTTTTGGTTTTTCCTCTGAAAGAATAAGAAAAGCTTGGTGGCATTTAGGATCATGCCTCTGGAAAATATGAATGAGTTCACCACACACATACTAGAGATTGTCAACGCGCATATGATCCTCAGAAAAAATCTTATGGTAGGTACCTGAAGGTCCTGATTCCATCTTGGCCGTTGCTGCGTTACTGGTTATGTCCCAAAGAGACAGACTTCTTAGTTTGTTGCAGAAATTGTATACAAGTTTTGGGGCTGGGTAGCATAAAGCTGTTGGAGGGCTACAGTGAAGGTGTAACAGGAGTCCTGGCATCCTTGGAGTGAGTGAGATTGTGTTGCAGTCCTCTTCCTGTTGTTTGTTTTGAGAATCTATTTTTTTTATTACTGTTTCTCTGAAATAAATTACCAAGTCCTTAGTGCTGTGGCCTTGTGGCAGCCTTTGTAACACAGCAGTTTTACTCCTGTAATTGCAGTCAGCATCAAGAGTTCCTCAGTCATTTTCCTCTGCTGGGATCAGTGACATGGGGGGCTATGGAGGAGGTGGCACCTTACCAGTGAATGGACTCACAGCACATCAGAGTCAGGTAGGTGCAAGCAGCTTCTCCAGGAGCAGAGCTGTGACTTGGTATGGGACAGAGAAATGCAGGCTGAGTTAACTCTTTGAAGGCTTCCTCAGCTGTGGGTAATGGTGGTTCTTGCTTTTCCAGGTGCTGAATTTGATTAAGAACTGCCCTGTCCCTGAAGGTATGAGTCTTCAAGAGTTGAAACTTCAGCTCCACAATATGAGCATGTCAACAATCAAGTAAGTGTGTAGAAACAAAGGATATTCTGGAGTCTGCTAAGTGAGAGGAACATTGTGGGCAAGCCCAGGTCCTTACCTGTGAAACAGGGCTAGTGATTTCAGATGTTCCCAATAGGATGCAGTTGGGAGTCAGACCTTTTGAAATCTTCAGCAGTTTAGACTGAGCCATTGCCAGTTGAAGGGGTGTTGAAATGCTTTGCTCCCTATTTTTAAAACAAGCTGTTCAACAGTTGAGTAGTATAGTAGGTACCTAGGAGTACTGCAGTACCTCAGCAGTATTTTCTCCTGTTTAAGGACAGCTTTGCACCCTGTGCACTGAGCAAAACTTGAGAACAGACTTTCTGTTCTCTTTTGCTGTCTCATGTCTTCTTTTCACTGAGACTTAGTAAACCAGTGAATCCTAAAGACTGTCATTAATGTCCCTTATCCTTCTGTGTTCTGTCCCCTTTGAAGCAGAGTTGTAGGTTCTGCCCTAACCTGGGAAGTACTGAGGGTGGTGGCCTCCCCTCTGGCAGGCAGAGTACAAGAGCTCCTGGGGGATCACATGCCATGGCTTTGGTGAAACTTTCTGTATTTACCATCTGGTGAAGCAGCACTAAAACTCTTCACTAGGCAGAGCCACTGAGAGCTTCCTTGGGCAGAGGCCAGAGGGAACAGTGGGGCTTGGGTCTGTAAGTGGAAAATCCCTGAGAAAAAGGTATTGATACAAACTAGTTAGCACTTGCTTTGTATTTTTCTTCAAAAGGCAAGCTGTTGAGTTCCTGAGCAGCGAGGGACACATCTACTCCACTGTGGATGATGATCACTATAAGTCAACAGATGCTGAGTGAAGTTACTTCCAGGTGGATTTAGTTCTAAGCAGATGCTTGTCAGTGTACCAAATTATCTTGCTGAGCTTTGCAATGTGGAAGGTGAAAAGCCAATGCAAGACCCAGATACTCTGAGTGCCTCCTTGGAATGCAAGGACAAGCAGAACATGTAGGATTCTGTTAAATGGGCTTGATTATATGTTGTGACCATGTGACTGAAAGCATAAAAAGACATGGGGAAACTGAACTCAAAGATTCAGAGCCTTTGGTTTGTCTCCTTAGAGGGTGCCTGTGTTAGAAGGAAGAACATCTTTCTAACCTTGTCCTTGGCAGATTTTCTTTTGTTTCTTCTAACTCAGCTTTCATTCCATTTCATTCACAAAGTGGGTAGCCAAGACTAATATTCCACTAATGTATAGTAATCATGAATAGATTTTCAATTAGTTTAGTTTATGTGTTAAAATCTATATTTGTACTATGATATGACGTTGTTAATAGAGCTTTTGAATGTTTCTAATAAAATGGTAATTTGGTAGTCATGGGGGTGTGGCTTCAGAGGCTTTTCTTCACTTAAGAAAAAAAACATCTGCATTGATGTGGATAAAACCCCAGCCCATGCTTACAGAGTTTCCCTTTCCAGTTGCACTGTCATTTCCCTTTTGGAGGAGGTGTGAAAGTTAGGAAGAAAATTCCTGATGGTTTCTGGGAGATGAATGGTATTACTTGAGTAAAGAGAGGAGTTGTGTGACTGGACACAACACTTGTGACTGGAGAGGAAAAATTAAGTGGCTGAGGAGGGAGTTTTAAGCCTTTGCCTGCTTTCCATTTGCTTTTTGATCTTCAAAGCATCCAGGCCCATCTGCTGTTGTCTGGTTAGCAGGATGATTGGGAATAGGTCTTAGGGGACAGAAGCGTTGGGTGCTTCACAAAAAGTTTGCACTTAAAACTATCTATGAACTAAAAGTGAAATGGAATAAAGTCATGGAATAGACTCCTTTTTAATACTTCCCTTAATACAGGAAATTACCTGCTGACCACCAACACTTAAAATGTCAGACCACAAAGTTAATCTGTACCAATTATTTCTACCTATGTCAGATCAGCAGCTTGCAAGTGAATTGTGAAGGTTCAGCCTTCTGCTGCAGAAAATAATGAAAATGTAACTGCTCCAGCTGCTTAAAGGATATTGCTGGATTGAGAAGAAATAATAACCTATAGCCTAAATATTACTAACCCTACAAAACTGTGGAACTGCCTCATCCCTACAGCTGCAGGCATCAATGGTTATCTTTAACCAGGTCCCAGTTTACTGTTTTCACTATGGCTCTCCCCAGTGAGCCCAAGACAAGCTGCAGAGGATGGTGCCTTCAAACTGCCCAAAGCCACTCTACAGATCAGAGGCATCAAGCTGAGCAATGAGAAGAGCAAAGCTGGGCTGTGAAGCATATAACCTTTGGAGAGAGAAGATTATGCCAGGACCAGATAAAACTCCACTCAGAAAACAAAGGCATCTGCTGTTTAGTGTCATTCTTGCCTGCAGAAGTGCAATGCACTGCAGCCCAGGGCAGCAAAGCAGGACATAGGCAAAGAAGCTGGAGCAGCTTTAAAATCTGCAGCCTGAGCCAGGCACTAAGTGACAGCTGCACTTTGCCATGACACATGGGGTGACTCGTGGGGCCCTACACAGGGACAGGAGTTGGATGATCCTGGTGGGTCCCTTCCAGCTCAGCAGATTCTACGACTCTATGGTTTTTTTTTTAAGAAAGAAATCCTTCAGTAAGCCACAAAACATTTTACAGCCTCCACTGCATAAGTGCAGACTGGGAACGAACACACTACACTCTCCAAACTGGCAAAATCTGCATTTAATTTACAACATAGTAAAGGTTACAGGTAAAAAGCCCAACAGAAAGTGTGAAAAAGCCTATTACATATTACACAAGTGTACAAACTTTGTACAAAGCCCCTGGATGTTACACTGTCCCCACCTGTACTGGCCAGCTATGGCCCCAAAGCTCTAAAATAATGAGAGCTTATTCAAACCCAGGGAGGAGAAGAGCTTTAAAAAACAATGAGCAGTAAAGCTTCCCTTTTCAAGAAAAACCTTGCAAAGAGCCACTTGCAAAACAAAACAATCCCCTGCCTACCCCCATCCTCCCCCCCCCCCCCCAAATAAAAAAAAGAAAAAAAGAAACCAAGATGGACAAAAAGAAAATCTGTTCAGCTTTCACTTGCCCTAACTCGTCTAACCCTAAAGAGTGGCCTTCATAAAACAGACCGGCTGGAAAAACAGAATTCTACATTCCAGAAAGAAGCAAAAGTAAAAATAAAGAGAGTACAATTTTAAAGAGTCAGCATGGAGTGTCTGGAAGCAGAACATCTGAGGACTGAATCATATTCAATAGCAACTAAACACAGAGCAGCACAACTGTATCATGGAGCAGGTCCTGTATTTGTGTTTGAGCCAAGGAAGATGGTGTGGAGAAGGGAACAAAGCAGTCTCTAAAACCATTGTGAGAGGGGTATTTACTAGCTCATTTTTACCTCAGTAACATGACAGAAGCAATCACTCTGCAGACATGGAAGTCACACTGATTTTGGAGCACCTGCCCAAACCAGGTGCACAGGTGTGCACAGGGCACACCAGGTGTGCTGGAAACCAGCAACCATCAGGGTTTCACAGCACTACTTAGCAAGGTAGGTAGGGTACTGTACATGATGAACAGCTGGGTGTACTACTGTTCTTTTAGTGCACATTTCCTGGAGAAATACCCCAATCCACAAAGGAATTGACACTACATAGCTGAACTGCATTATAGAATGTACAAAAATCCAGAGTAAACCTACAAAAAGCAGAGCTCTGGCCTTACCTTGTATAAAGATGTAGTGTCTGAATACGTATGAATCAGATTTTGAAATCTAAAACAGGATTTGAAGGGCTAAAGCAACAATCCAAATCAAACTTCTCATTTTATTCAATAGGAAAAAGTGATGAAGTAGTTGAAAAATGTAGTAGTTGAAACCAGCTTGCACACTGCTTTATTCAAGGCGAGGCAGGTTCTCTACTGAGAATTCGTATTCTAACTTTAAGTAGCACTCAATTCTTAACCACTGTCACTAGCAGTGACAGCCTGCAGATTGTGGTTTCAGTTGTTAAACATGCAAACTTCTGACATTGCTGGTGGATGCTCATTTACAAGAGTGTCTTTTTGCATCTCACACATACTTTAAGCTCAGAAGTTCCATTTGCAAATAAAAATGGAACTATTTGAGTTTAAAGAGCCACCAAGTTTCTTTTAAACTGTTGTCCTCTAGGTTAACTCCACCACATCACAAGGGGGAGAGTCAACACTACCACGTTGTTCACTGTTTGCAGAGTGCAGGCAGTGCCTCTGCACCAGCAAAGGGCTTCAAGCATCATTTTTATGGTGCCATTAGCACCAAGATACACTCAGACCCATCCACCTGTGCACTCCTTCATCCTTCCACACACCTGTACCACACTGGACTGCAGCTATGGAAACCCACCTAGGTCTTGTCCATTTCAGCTCCACGTTCTCGTGAGCTAATGGGATGCTGTAGTTTTGTAGGTAGAAATTACACCAAGCTGTAGCCAAACTAATAAAAAAAAAATAAAACCAAAATAAAATTTAAAAAGCATCCCACATTGGTGGAGTTTTGAAAATGTAAAAAATAACAGCTGACCTGTATTTTGCAAGTTTTACAACTCAAACGCTTGGCCCCACAAACATTTACTTCTGATACAGCTGACCTGCTGTGAGCAAGTCCAGCAGGAACAACATTACTCATAGTAAGCACGACACCTAAATACACAAATTTGCAGGGTCATGCCATAAATGACAATTAATTGTGTGGCTCTGCCCCTTCAACATATTGATCAAAAGTCAGAGGAAAGATCTCCAGGAACAGAGACCGCTAAGAAAAGGCTGCCAGATATTTTGGTTCAAAAGGAGATGGGAGCTGTATTTTTTTTAACAAACATATAAAAATGTTTGAAGACAGATCTTTAAAGGATATTTCACTTCTCCAGTCTTGGTATTACATGTGGTTAGGACACTGAAATTTTAAAAAGACGATACTGCACATGAACAGTTCTGGAGTTTGTGACTCCCATCCTCCTTCAACGAAACTCAGATCAGTAGGGAAGGTGTCGGCTTCTTGCCCGGCCACGCTTCCTTTGCATACTTCTTCTTCTTGGGTTCATTCACAGCTTCAGGATTAAAGACAGCAGGGTTTGGAGCTGGGTTCATGTTAACTGTTGAGGGCACAACAGGAGTTAAGTCCACATCTGGGGCAAGATTGGGGTAGGGCATTGGCAGACCACCAATGAGCGCTGTTCCATGGACGCCATGCGACTGGGAACCTGCCTCATTGTGAGTGGGAGGCAAACCACCATATAATCCTCCACTGTAGGGAAAGTTTTGCATACGTCGTGATGCAGAATCATCTGTGGTCAACGAGCCTGGATTCTCCAATCGTTTTTTCTGCAGACAGAAGTATTTAAAGAGTTATTCAAAATCCATGGAACAAGTAAGCTGTTTAAACTGGATGCCAACGCCATTTTCCCCCAAAAGGCACCCAGTCTAGCCAGATAGGAAGTGGTTACAGACCCCATCTCAGACTTTGTCCCAGAACATTTCTTCTGGGTTTCCTTGAAAAAACACTTAATAAACTCTTAAAGGTCCACAATGCAGGAAGCAGTGACAGAAGTTGAAGCCAGTCTTGAGCTTTCCTGAATGCACGACTGAGTAAGTCTTTAGTCAGTAACCCAGACCCTCCTTGCCCCCACAGTAAGAAACTGCAACTTCTGGATCACTTGGGTGTATACCACCACCAAGTGAAATTGCTATTACAATCCTGTTTAGCTGCCCTGAAGGTTTGCAGTTCTCACCTTCTCCTAGCACACGTAAATTAAATATAGCACTGGCAAAACACTCACCTTGGAGAAAAGCCTAAACCCTTCTAGTGCTAGTAGGCAACCTTATGAAATCTTTAGCATTTACAGTATTGAAACAACCAACCTCCCATTTTCACTTTTTTACTTTCCACATCTCCCACAATTTTAAGGGGTGCCTACAAGTACCATACTGAACTTCTGGGAAGTGATTCTTTATGGGAGAAAAATATTTGCCATTGTTCCTATGTGTTATTACAGAAAAGAGCTAAACCTGGATTTGAAGGGAAATGGTTAATCTGCTAAAAAAAGACAACTGTGGAACACGAGCATGACTTCTGCTTAACAACAGAACATTTTCCACCATAGAACATTATGTTTCTAAGGTGTAATTCATAGAACAAGTTCATCGATGCAGGTTATTAATTAGACTGTTGAGAGTTACTCTGTACCTTAACAGGGACTACTGCTGTCTGTACCATGTTCCTGAAACGCCCAACAGAAGGGTCCACATCCTCTGTAAAGGCAAAAACAGTGAAACCTTCAGTAAGAATACAGGAAAAGAAAAAACATCTGCCAGGTACATGAAGAATTGCTACATAAACTTCTCAAAGCCAGTGCTTTCATAGGTCTTGGTAAGCACAAGTATGCCCAAATAAAGAGTAGGTAAAGGGACACCTAGTGACTTGGTCTCAAGGTGGGCTCATCAGATACCCTGGTAAGAAAGCTTTCCACCCATGTGGAGAAAAGGAGGGGTACAGAAGGATGGGCAGAGTTGTGGGCTGCTGACAAGGGATTTGCCCAAAGGCTAGCCCCAGGAGTCCTTGGGGTGGCCTTGAAGGAAAAGTCAGAAAAATTCAAAGTAGCATCTCTGAAAGTCTGAAAAAACATCTTGATTTGTGATGTGAATGACTGTTTATGTTAGGATGTCTGGAGCACTAAATTGCATAACCTTATAAATCAAAATTGTTACTTAGGTAGTCAACACTGCCAAATGAAACTAGCTCCACATTTATTTTAAAATGCACACTCATGAATGAGCTCTCTTATGAACAGGAATATTACTCGTATAAAATATCATTAATAGGAAAGCCATTAATATAAAATAGCTAAGGGAGAAAAATGACTGCTTAGAAATTGGATACACCTTCAGAAGCATCATTCCAAATGAAGACGAATTGTTTCAGATATGAAGACAAGTAGCAAAAAACCTCTGAGCTTGAGACAGATAATCCATTAGGCAAAAAGAAAGGTAAGGAAAGCATGAAGAGACAGATGAAAAACAAACTTCCATTCTCATTTAGATTCTAAAGAAGGCAAAAATTTAAAACACTTTCCTCCCTTTGGACCCATGAGACTTTTCCAACATCTGATAGATTTTCAAATATGGAACAGTGTGGTATCCCTGTCCTGCACAAATCATGCAGTTTACAGCTGAAGGAGAAGGAACAGAGACAGGTCCAAAGATTTAAGTGACACATAGAGCAGCTTCTCTGAAATAGCAGAACCCAAATACTGACTACCAAATTTCTGTTCTCCTTATCCATATGTATCCAGGAGGAATCCCTATGAGAGTACTGAAAAGAGAGTCTTAAAAGGAATCAACTAAAGATTAAAGCAAACTACTAACCTGGATTAATGATTTCATCATCATCACTGAAGGTCACTCTGGAGTTCTTCCGTTTTCTCTTTGGTCTCTGAATATCCAAGTTCCCTTCCTCAATGGTCAGTGTGGAAATTCTTTTGTTGTGGGCTGTATTAAACTCTGTCAGGTTCTAATGACAAATTTGGAGATGAAATAGTTTAAGAAACTAGTGTATGAAGTCTCATTTAACTGTGTGATTCTGCATATCAGAAGATTACAGCACACTGTTTAGCTTCAACTTTGGATCCCTAGAAAGAATGAGTGCTCCAGTGTTAGAACAGGCTGCCCAGAGAGGTGGATTCTGTCTGCAGAGATACACAGAACTTGACTGGGCACTAAGCAACTGCTCCAGCTGACCCTGCTTGAGCATCAGGGATGGCCTAGATGATTCTGCAAGGTCCCTTCCAACCTCAGCAGTCCTGTGAATGCCACGCTCTGCCTTCTCCCTTTTCATGAGCCCACTGTAGGAAACAGGGCAGCATTCACTACTGCCCAGCAATGGGGAACAGTGAGGGGAACCATCCCTAACCTGAGGCAATGTTAGCTGGAGAGTGCATGCTCCCTGGCAAGCTTTTGTGAGAAGACCACTGGAAATGTAGATTTATTAGGTGACCAACTCTGAGAAGCAACACGATCATAGGTTTATCATGCAGAACATAGGTTATCAGCAGAACAAGATGGTTTGTGTGTATCAGTCAGCCAAATACACCTCAAGACTGTCTTCAAGGCCAAGGAATCAAGAACCTGAACCTAGGCAAACAAATGTTAAACGTAATCCATTTATCTGGAAATGTCATCTAGGTACAGTGTGCCATCATACTCACATCAAGTTCTGTCTCCTCCTCTGGGAGGCCCAGCAAGCCCTTCAGTTCTTCATCTTCACTGCCCATTTTCTCATCTCCTTTAACTGCTGATGGCAGTGTCTGGGGCTTCTCTCGCAGGGTATATGCCCGTGTAGAAGCACCAAATGAAACTGTGGAATCGATGGGTATCTGTTGGGGCTTATGAGGTTCCAAACGGATATGACCCAAGAATGTGCCATGTGCTAAGAACATCAAAATGCAAATTAGTTTGTTAGTCATCAGCTTAGGCTCACAGTATTCACGTTCTAGCCTTCAGAAGTTCAAAAACTCTACATGGTTGCTCTGAGATACAAGGCACTGAGGTATGTCTGCAAACATTCACTATGTACATTTTATCTACCATCTCACAAAGTAAGGTAATGCACATCAGAAGTCCTCCAAAAGCCAAGGATATAAATGAAAAACACCATTTACTTCTTGGAATCGTTCCTTCAGTGGAAAAAAATGGCAGGTTTTAAAACATGGAAAATCACCCTCAGAAGAGAAAGCTTCTTTAGAATTGTGAAGGGAAGACCAAGTCACATTCCTCCTTTCCCCTAGCCTCTTAAGAGTCTAGAAAAGTTGTTTTAAACATCAAGTAAAGCAGATGTAAACCGACTAGAGCAAACCTAAACCTTACACTAGGATCCTAATTCAGAGCATAGTCATCTATCCACACAGTGCAAACAACAAAAAGCATCTCAGAATTAGAAATGTTTAGGCACTAAAATAATGTATTCCTGTCTGGTTAAACGTTACATTACTTACTGCTGTTTAGATCTATGAGGAAAACCCTCTTGAGATGTTTGTGATAGACCAAGGCAGCATGGACCCGAGAGCAAGACTGGTGGTCAATGGTAAAATCACACAGATCAGGATTTCTCCCAAAGAGATAGTATTTCTTCTCATCAATGATGAGTTTCTGAGGTAGAATATCAAAGAGAGAAGCATATTAGACTCCTATATCTTTTGGATCTTCCTGAAAAAATTCAGTAAGATGAATAAACAGAGCAAATTCAAAACAAAGCATCAACAGCTAATAAATACTTCATTTTCATCTGACAAAAACAGAAACTCAAACCTTCTCTTTATAAAATCACAACTGAATATGGCAGAGTCATATATCCCCTTCTTTAACAGCCAATACAAGACAGCCTGGGAAGGCCAATAGCTCTTCAAAGCATGAGACTGTCTCAAAGAAGAGATTCTCACATTTGCATTTCTACACATTCCTTGATGCAGACGATCCCAGGCCTTGCCTAATCCAGGAATCTTAGCTAAATGTCCTCCAGTCTGATACAGAGCATCAAAATTATATTTCTGTATAAAAATGGACATACAGGAGATTTCAGACCTTTATAATACATGTAAAACTATAATGAATATGTACTGTGACATGAATCCATATTCATGGAAAACCATTAATTTCAGGCATTTCCTCTTAACTCATTCTAGCTCTAATATCATCTTCAGACAAGATCTTACATACTCTAATGTTAATCAGTCACATGAACCATCTCTGAAAAGCAAAGAAACACCTTGACACAGTCCTGTGGTGTACAAAGTGTATTTTTGTTAACAGTTTTTAAAAGGAACTCCTTGCACTGAAAGAAATTCACCTTCAAGCACATTACTGATGAAGAGATTCAACTTCATAGCAACAGAATGTACCCAGTATTATGTAGAATCTTATGCAGTTCAGCTCTGAGTCTTCCCAAATTCAGTACTCCTATACTGATGAATTCTATGATTCCACTTGGTAAGAAAGATGAGCACTAGCTTCTCCTTTTATTCTTGTGTACTTGATACAAAAATCCTGTGTAAACACAGCTCTGATATAAGTGGATTTTCAGAAGCTGATTCTTTACTCCACATGTCAGCACTCAGCTCTCAGTTATCAGACAATTTCAAGTACCATAAAAACTGGACCAACAATTTCTCATTCTTTTCCACAACTGAAACCAAGAGAAGTGGCCCCTAAGATTTCACTGGCACAAAACACCACCATCCTGATTTGACAGCATTTCAAGAGATTTTGCAAGGACACATAAATACATGAACTGAAAATATTGCAACAGGTCATCAACAGAGAAAATAATTTTATTGCCTTTATTTCAGGATAATGTTTCCAAACTATTCTGTACCTCTGAGTTATAACCCAGTGTCATTCTTTATACACTGAGCTTAAACACTTCATGGCTTCTTTTAATGTTGCACTTTTCAGACCCAGCAATCACAAGGTGTACCTCAGACCTCTGCAGAAGACCTGGGACACAGATGGCTCGGTTAGTATCAAGTGCTCAGTAACCCATGTCAGATGAGTAAGTGTGGACAATGCTGGGAAATGTTCTACTGCTGGTTCCTATGTATATGGTATACCAAATACATACAAAACCTATTTTCATACCTCAATGAGTTTATCCCCTTTGACAACATCCAGGTGTAAGCCAGGTGGTGGTTTTCCTGCCCTGGAAAAGAAAGGAAAATAGAATATCAAAATATTCAATATAAAGTTTATTAACGCTATGACTTTAATAGAGCTACACACCAATCCTACACAAAAGCTAGTAAGAAAATACCATCATTTTCTTTTCCTTCCTGCAGATTGCTTCTGACAAAATGTTTTTTTGAAGTAAGTGTTAAGATAACAGGACATAAGGAAAGACATTTCAAGCTTTATCTTTCCATATGAAAACCAGCTAGTTTACCAAAGGAACACAGCAGCCAAGAGAACATTGTATGAGGAATGGAAGGGAAGGGGCTAACACCTGGAGGAGACAGGCTGGGACTGTTTGCTTAAGGGCCTGCTCAAGGGCTATTTTCTCCTGTTACATTCAAACCAGTAGATCTCTACCTTGAGCTGCTGAGAGGAACAGAAACTCCTGCCAACCTTTCCCTCTGGGATGGGTAATGGCAAAAAATCCTGAAAGAAGCTACACACAAACTTATAAAAAAATTATTAAAATGTTCCTCCACACTCACTACAATGAAACCTTCCCACCAACACCAGGTAACGTGGAAGAGACTACAGCATTACATGGCAGAGGGAGCCCTACCAATTCTTGACCAAATTCTCAACCAAGCAGCAGCTCAGCCCCCCCAGCTCTATCCCTGCAGGATCCCTTCACCAGGCAGCATTATTCCAGCTTGGGCAAGGGAAGCACAGAGGCATGAGGGACTTGGCAATGCACAGCTGCATCAAAAACCTATTTGGTACTTATGGTGCTCAGAACCAGGACACCCCTGTGGTATCAATATGCTGCCCTTCATTACATAGAAACTTGGGCTGTTGACAACAAATTATCTTTTTCTGCTCAAATCTCTAAAAATCTGCTTCTCTAGTACTTCTTCACTGACAATAGCAATGCTCTTGGCTCTATGGCTGGATCAGCTTCCTAGGTGATGGCAGTGACCCAGTTCTCAGCTCTACTGCTGCCCTTCTGAAGAACAACCCCAGAGGAGGCTGCATTGCCTCTGACTGCCTGGCTCACTGCAAGCCAAGAGAACAGCAACAGTGGGCAGTGATGTGCTCAGCAGAGCTGGAGTAGGAAGAAAGGTCACTTGTAATTGAAGCTGTTTAAGGGGTTTAAATATAGATATCCACATTTCTGGGATGTGCCTTTCTTCTTTGTCTCCAGATCAGACAGCTGCTATACACATGCCCTCCTGGATAACTTCATACAAGAACAGTCCTCTATTATTTCTACTTCTTTTTAAAAGTATTCCACAAATATTTTCCATTCTTTGTCCAAATCCATCATGCCCAGATCTCTTTGACCCTTCCTGAATATGCCAGTTGGGACTTTCACAGGTTTTCTTACCAAGCCCTTCTCTAAAACTATGGATAGGTTTTTTTTAACCTTGTCCTAACGAGATGGACAGGGTTGATTTCCCTTCAGATGAACAAATAGCAGCAGCCAAGGCAAGAGGATGCAGTCTGCTAGAATTATGACTGTTACCAAGAAATGTGATTACTGTGGTGTGGACAAAAGACCAGCAAATAAAAATACTTCCTAAAGAATACATAATCCATCTGATGAGTTGATGAAGAACTGACTCTTCATCTTGTGCTCTACAGTCAAGTCCACTGCTCTTTGTGTTAGGTCAGGGTGATTCTATGAGGAATCCATTTAGATTATTTCTGCCACTGATGCAGATCTCTACTGCAGAACTACACAGAAATGGGAAAAAGAAGGGATAGACAGTGAAGATGCCCAAGTTTTCTGGAAAAAGCAGACTGAAGAGCAAAATAAAACATTTCAGAAAAAGAGGAAAAAGCCATTAGTGCTCTGGGATGTGATGCTAGCTAGAGGTACCAAATAAGAGAATGAAGTTTTACATTAGCTGACAGTGTCTCTACAACAAGGCCAAGATTCAAAGCTGACATCTCAAGGGGGTTACAGTTGCAATACCCTGAAACTCAGCAGCCTCACTGAAGTCGAGTCCTATCCAGTCTAAAGAAAAATTTTTAATTGCAACTATTAAGGACACAGACAGGAAAACTTTAATTCTGGATGTTAGATTAAAATTAGGTCAACTATTTAGGCCTCTAAATGTGGACTCTGAAGCCTAAATTTAGCCACTTCCTAAAAATGATGGCCTAAGTGTCAACATCCATGTACCTTCTTGCCCCAGGACACAGTGCAATTTCCAGAACTCAAGAGCTCATCTTCTCCAGAAATTTTGGTACAACTAATGCCAGGAATGGCTTCTCTTGGCTCAGAGAAACTGAAGACAATGATTGTTGTCTTTGAAATACACTATTTCATATCTATGTACATTCCAGAACAAGTGCCCACTAACAGTGTGTCAACACAGCATGAGAAAAGATTCACCATCCCAAATGTTGGTTAAATCAGGACGAAGAAGAAGACAGGCACTATCCAAATATATGCTGGTCACCTCAAAACCCACATGATTTGCACCTCATGGAAATTACTTTTACTAACTAAAACAACATCAGAAGGCATGCAGAAGTCTTAATAAAACTAGGACTCGTAATTGTTATCCAAAGACACTTTCTAATTTCATAGTATGGCAAAATTTTAATTCATAGAAAGTACTGGCAACATCTTTATTCCAATTTTAAATGCCTATCCCATGTGTTTGATAATATGAATGGAGGAATTATGGCACATGCACAAGCAAGTACTGGTGTAAGCAAGTACTACTAATACAGCATTTATTATTTTTATCTGTCTGGAGCTAGTTGAACTGTTCAAAATGCAAGAAATGAAACAACAAAAATTTTACGGACCACGAAGAAGAAACCTGTAACAAAAAAAAATTTAATCAAAGCCAGAACTTAAAACAAATGAAAACTTTGAATTTCAGTAGAGAAGTCTTTTCTAGAAACTGGATACTAAAACACTATCCACGTAAGGCTTTAATAACATGAAAGATACTCTACTTTTTTTGCAGACTAGAAAAATAAACTAGAAGTAAATAAATCTATCCTGTAGGAGACTTCCTCTTCTCCTCCTGGGTGAGGCAGTAGAATACCACCAGCCCTAACTACCTAATATTTTTGGTTGTGTGCTGAGAAGAATATGAACACTGTAACTGGAAGCTATCCATAATGCCTTCCTGCCACAGATTTACAGGGTTTTTTGGTTTGGTTTTTTTTGTTTGTTTGTTTTTTGATCATTTTTTAAAAATAAACTTATCAAACAACAGGTTACCTGTTTCAAAAGAAGCATTAAGAAAAAATGTTCTTTCATACAAAACAGAATCTTTCACTGAAATTAATTGCCAGACCTGTGAATGGCAGTTCGACCAAGATAAAACTGCATCAGGTATGCCTTTCACTACACCAGTATGAACACACAGCTTGTCCAAACTCAGTCTCTACAATAGCACAATGTGTGCATGTTCAAGAGAGGTACAAGGGAATACAAAGAGCTTTCTTCCTCAGAATGTGTAAGGAGAGAGTCCATATACAAGCTTTGTTGTACCTGAAAAGAATTATATAGAATGTTATAGTAAAACGACATTCAGGTTGCAAAAAGCAAATTACCAAAAATCCTAGAAATATCAGAATTACACAGGCCCTGGCCAGCAAACAGGACCTCCTTCCTTCTGGGTATGAAACCCTGGCTTGGATCCCCCTGATACCCTTTCCACCTCATTTCTCTACCATCCAGCACAACACATAGTGCTTAAAAACCCAACCAGGTCACCACCAGCACAGTGATGAAAGCTGTAAGAACCTGACCTGTTTGTAGCGGAAGCCAGAAATTAAATACCTGGAGAAGCCCTCACAGATACAGCAGACCCAGTCCTCTCCCCCATACTGTATTTATTTAGGAATTCTTCTGCACTAGCATGCAAGTTACTGAAACTGAGCATTTCCCAAGTTCCTGTCATTCAGCTATTCAATCTATAGCTTTCAAGGGCAGAAGTCATTAAAGTTTATCACTGAATATAGTCTAAGTTGTGAACACTTTTGTATAATAACACTAAGAAAAAAGGATATGGTATCTAAATTTCAAGTTGAACATACTGAAAGTACTCATACTGAGTAATTTTTTTGCTTTATCAACACAATCATGTCATCATTTTATGGACCACCATCACGTCTCATATAGGTGTTTATTATTGTATATGTTCAGCACAAATGATACACCAAAATACACAGGCAGTTCTTTTCCATGGTAACAGTTTTACTAGCCAAAGGAGGCTCTTGAGCAGGTCAAAATTACAAAATATATTCAATAAGCATCCATGTACTGAGCACTATCATCACAGTTCTGAAAGGTGAGGGATCTGTAGTAAAAACCAGATGACTGTGCAATTAAAGACTGCTGCAATCATGCATACACAGACACAGCCAGCTCATACAAATGTCCTAGTGCTTGGCTTTTCATCTGCAACACTGGTAATTTTCTATGCAATTTGAAATGTAACTGTGCACATCCCCTGAATAATCAATGTTCTGGTACCAAAAGAGGGCAATATAGCCAAGATCTAGGTAGCTGTGTATCAGAAAATTCCAACCAAATGACACAGGGCCCCAGGGAACCTAATCTAAGGCCCAGCTTTCAGCAGAAGGTTTGGCAAAGCGATTTCCAGAGATCCTTTCTAACCCGGACCTTCCTACGGCTCTCACCCCAGACAGACTCAGGCTCCTGATTCTGCTTCTCCAGCGCATCGCTCTGCCCTGACTCCTTCAATCAACAGAATAAAATAAATCCAGGCTAGTTCCAGTTTCTTGCACTAAATACATCACCTGACCAGAAAATGTCATTTTCGCTGCTCTGTCGAAGGTGCCGGGCTGGGGCACAGCCCCTGGGCGAGGAGCTGCGGCCTGGGGCAGCCCGGATGGAGGCTGCACCGCCCCTTCGCTCCCCCACAGCCCCGCTGACCTCCCCGGCGGGCCCGGGAACCGCAGCCTCAGCCCCGCGGCCCTTCCCGCCCCGTGCCCCGCATGCCCGGCCCCGGTCCCACCGCCCGCCGCCACTCCCCCGGTGCGGTCCGACCCGGCCCGGCGGCATCCGCGCTCCGCCGCACCCCGCAGGGAACCCGCGGCTCAGGAGCGGAGCCCGGAGGAGCCGCTGCGGCCCCTGCCCGCCCGCTCACCAGCTGGGGCACTCGAAGAGCGAGAGACCGCCGCCACCGGCCGGGTTGGCGTTCGCCGCCATCTTGAGTCTGCCCCATTCAGGCGGACCGGAGCAGGACGGGAAGCGGCGGTCCCAGCCTGCTCCGCGCGGGGCGGGGCCAGCGGTACCAGCGGAACCAGCGGCACCAGCGGTACCAGCGGTACCAACGGAACCAACGGAACCAACGGAACCAGCGGTACCAACGGAACCAGCGGCACCAGCGGAACCAGCGGTACCAACGGAACCAGCGGTACCAACGGAACCAGCGGCACCAGCGGTACCAGCGGTACCAACGGAACCAGCGGCACCAGCGGTACCAACGGAACCAACGGAACCAGCGGCACCAGCGGTACCAACGGAACCAACGGAACCAGCGGCACCAACGGAACCAGCGGCACCAACGGAACCAGCGGTACCAACGGAACCAACGGAACCAGCGGCACCAGCGGTACCAACGGAACCGGGGCCCAGCGGAACCAGGGGCACCAGCAGAACCAACGGAACCAGCGGCACCAGCAGCACCAACGGAACCAGAGCCCAGCAGAACCAACAGAACCAGGCCCCAGTGGAACCAGCGGTACCAACGGAACCAGCGGCACCAACAGAACCAACGGTACCGGGGCCCAGCGGAACCAGGGGCACCAGCAGCACCAACGGAACCAGAGCCCAGCAGAACCAACAGAACCAGGGCCCAGCGGCACCAGCAGCACCAACGGAACCAGAGCCCAGCAGAACCAACAGAACCAGGGCCCAGTGGCACCAGCGGCACCAACGGAACCGGGGCCCAGCGGAACCAGCGGCACCAGCAGCACCAACGGAACCAGAGCCCAGCAGAACCAACGGAACCAGGGCCCAGCGGTACCAGCGCCCGCAGGGGGAGGCAGTGCCGGTGACAGCGTTGTTGAGGCGAAGGCCCCGGGGTCCAACCTCGGTACCAGCTTTTCAAACCCCCTTTTTTAGCCCCTGTTTTAGCGTCTCAGCATCTGAGAGAACAGCAGAGAGAAACCCATCGGGATGGCGGCTAATTGTTACAAATAATTAAGCTTACATGAGGGGAATAAATCCCCCAGTTCACCAGTATTATCCCAGCAAAACGCAGCTCCCCTGAGAGCTGCTCAGAGGATTCCCCCAAAACCGGGCAGGAGCAGCACCACGGCCCCGGGAATGATCCCGGGAATGACCCCGGGAATGATCCCAGGAATGATCCCAGGAATGACCCCGGGAATGACCCCGGGAATGATCCCAGGAATGATCCCAGGAATGATCCCGGGAATGATCCCTGGAATGACCTCAGGAATGACCCCGGGAATGACCCCGGGAATGATCCCGGGAATGATCCCGGGAATGACCCCGGGAATGATCCCAGGAATGATCCCGGGAATGACCCCGGGAATGACCCCGGGAATGATCCCAGGAATGATCCCAGGAATGACCCCGGGAATGACCCCGGGAATGATCCCAGGAATGACCCCGGGAATGATCCCAGGAATGACCCCGGAACGCCAATCCGGGCACCGCTGCTCTGCTGAGCACCAGGCTTCCCAGGATAAGTTTCCAGCATCTCCATGAGATGTGAGATCACTTGGTGCCAGAATGCTGAGGCGAAAGATCTGAGCATTTCTGATAGTGATTTTCCAAACTCTCAGTCAGCACTGCTGTTAGAAGAGTTTTCTGCAGCAGTTCCACCAGGAGATTCAGTGATGTAAAGGCAGAGAGGAGGGAGTCAAGAAACTACAGAAAGCTCCAGTCCAGCCAGCTGGACTCTCAACTGGTGCTCTCAGTTCCAGTTTGCAGAACACTAGAACAGGCTAAAGCAAGGATGGATCCCCAAAATTATCCACCCAGGCTCCCTCTGGAGCATGGGGTTAAGGCAAGTGCTTTAATTTTCATATAGAGAGGTGACACTGCCTCAACAGGCAGTGCACAAAGCAGCAGGCTCTGCCATTTAGGAGGGACAGTTTAAGAAAGAAGCAGCACAACACACAGTTCCCAGATTCTACCATGCAGGCTCAGCAAAGACTTGATGTTCTAGCAACAAAAAACTAATCCAAGTTGACCCTACACTGTTCTGAGGCATCAGATCCATTTTTCTGTGATCAGCTGTTGTACAGGGCTCCATGCAGGAATTTTGTGCATGTCCACGTGAAAGTAATTCAGTGTTTTACGTTCCTTTAATTCTTAAGAATCAGGGGGCACAGAACTAAAGCTGGGGAAAACACAGCTCTTTCTGATATAAAATCTTCTACCCTGCTTACAGAGAAAACTGTGAACACTCTCCATGCAAGAGTTTAAAGAGAAAGAAGCTCTGACATAGGCTTTTAAAAGTGTTTATTGATGGTTATTTGATGGAATGATGGTGCAGTAGTGCAAACCACTGTGCAACTGGGAGAGCACACTACCTTTCCAGCTTTCACATTTACTTTATTATACAGGAGACATGGAATAAAGATTAAATACAAAATGGGTCAGTATGCTGCATTCACCATACTCTGCTGGGCTTTGGAGAGATGAGTGTTTCCTCAGGGTCTGTCAGTTCAGAGCTACATTGAAGCAGGGAGTGGCTGTGCACCTTTACTAGCAAGACAGTTAGAACCAGCAATGTTTTTCATTTGCACACACATTCTCAGTCTGAAAGACTGCACTCAGCCAGTTTTTGCACTGTTTTATAAAAGAATGGAAAATACCAGATATTCCGAAACCACACATAATGCTTACTAGTACACTAGAAATGAGCTTTAAGAGTACTTTTTCAGAGCAAGATTTCAGCGAATACTCATCTTGCTAGCTTGTAAACTTAAGATGCCCTCCTTCTCACTTTTGTGTGATTTTCTCCCTAGAAGTTTCTAAAAACAAGGAACAAGCAGCTAAACTTGGTATTTCTAGTGCTTGAGAGTAGCATTGGAAGAGATTTATTTGTCCAAAAATAAACCATCAGCTAAGGAAGTTGCATTGTTAGATTACATCCTGTCCTCAAACGATAAGTTTTGGAGAAAAACAACCCCAACCACGCTCACAAAATTAAACTCTGCAGTTACAAAGTCTCAATGCTGAACTGACCAGCAGGCCTGGTTCCAACTATCATCCATGCATACTTCTCCTTGCCTTTCAAATCTGTAACACCTTTCTCTTCAAGAGAATCGAGAACCTCAGCCACTTGGAGACTAATAAAACCATGGGGCAGATACTGGAGACTCTAGAAACTTGAATTAAGGTAATATGAATTGGTGTTGTGCCCTCTTTGAATGTCATTTTTATTCCAGTCCAACAAAGTTACCTATACATAGAAAATGTTAAGTTGTGCCACTTGTCAAGAACAAGACATCTCCAATTATTGATCACACTTCAGCATACAGTTGGGAGAAGGGAATAATACATTACAGAAAGCAAAACCACAAGATTTTTAGTTACATAAAACAATGTAGTTGGTATATAAACTGATAAATACTGTCTCCATGGTTCACTAATTCCAAATACTAGTTATCTTCACATTAATTGCTAATATCTATAACTAGAAGTAGTTCCAGCTTGTGCTCTCTCAAGGTGGTCAATTCATTTCTGAGACTAGTCAGCCTGTTCACTTGGAGGGAAAAAAAAAATCTCAGCAATAAGACTAGGTTCCATGTGAAGATTTCATTTTGATAACTGCCAGAAAAGGAGTCCTAGGATTATACAAGCCACAGCAAGACCAAGAATCAGGATACAGATCTTCTTACGGGATTTCTTCTAATAAAAGAAGGAAAAAAAGCCACTGACACCAGGAACAGATGACAAGAGGAAAGAGCAAGTCTACCAATTAGTGTTAATAATTTTGGCAAACTGGAGCACTTCATGCCCATACTTTTTCAAGAGAAGTAACCAGTGCAGACTGAACACTTTTATACGTTCCTTAAGCAGCATGATACTGCAGACAAATATTTTTAGTTTTAGGTCTAAAGAGATGCAGTCTTAGTGGTCTAAGAGATACAGCTAAGTCAAAATGTGGCAAGTTTTGCTTCCCTTAAGGAAAACACAAGCTCTACTTTAACTTGATAACACCTACCATATGCTCTTCATCCTAAAGAGACACCACCACGTCTTCAAAGGCAAGTCAAACATTTCTTTTGATTTTCCAGGTAAGACCAGTAAAACAGCTAAGCAAGTCTCAAATACAATCTCTCCTTGGCCATTTGGACTTGGTGTAGAAATACTATTGTATGTCTGCAGTTTAAATTATTTCATACACAGTTACTGTACTTTGTTTTTACAGCTTTGATCACTTTAATCATCATAGGAAACTACAATTTGTCCATATTCACCAAGTATTTTTAACTTAGTATCTTAAAATTTGAGGATAGTTAAATATAACCACTTCCTTCTCCATGCAGAAAACCACATTCAATACTATAGTTCCCAAATCTAGATTTATAACATACCTCAAAACTTTATAATGGAAACCATGGAGAGAGAGATAATACTACTAAGTGCTGCCAGATAGTATAAGCTACTTTCCCTCCCTTGCAGAAGCACCAGAGTTTTATTGCTTTCTAGTACACCTCCACTCAGCAGCTTGGAAGAATCCAATGTTTTGGACTTTTAGGGTTTTTGAGGGGTTTTTTTTGGTTTGGTTTGGGTTTTTTTAGTTTATCTTAAGTCCCAGCAGTGAAACTCTGTATGGGACTGACTGAAGTAGAACCCTTGTTCCTTCATAGAATATAAACCTCCAGGGACTGTAATGATGGAACCTACAGAAAATATTAAGTATCATACACAAAGGAGATCTAAGCATCAGTGAGAACCACAGCAAAAGATTTAATGGGACATGGAGGACATACCACAGGATAGGAATTCAGCAGTTAGAAAAAAGGGTGCTGCAAACCCTGGTCACTGGAATTTTCCTGAGTTTGGGCAATGACTTTTGAACATCAGTGTCTTGACTGATATGTCTGCAACATGCATACAACACCAGAATTTGATCTTGTATAATTTTTCTGCTAACTCCTGAGAATGGCAAAGACAGCTGAACACTTCAGCTTGCTGAGCACACCTACACGAAGGAACAGATCCTACCTATCCTCTGAAGCAGAGGGGTAATTTCAATACCATTTTTGACTCAAATGATTTATCTGTTCCATGCATCACAATTGTGAGTGAGTGCCAGCTTCCACAAGCTGTTTTTAATAGCTTGTTTGGTGTGCTGCAGTCCTCAGTATGTGCCTTGTTATTCCTGCTCCATTATTGCTCAACTGCACATTGACAATAATGAAAGCATAGAGAGTTTACCTGATAATAGGCAGCTCTCTGTAGCTGCTCACTGGCTCTTTCCACATGGACTTCTGCATTTTCCACATTTGCCTCTATGCTATCTACAGAAAAATAAGAGAACTAATTGTAAAATATGTCAGAGCTTCAGTGTTTAAAAAAACAATCAGAAATACAATACTTTTGACACAAAATACTGGAAAATTTAATCCATGTAGGCAAAAAAAAAAGTAATTGAACTAAAAATAAACTTCCTGTTATCCAAACACACTTACCAATCATATCTCCTTGGTCATGAATCATCATGGCTAAATCCTTAAATATCTGATTAACATCCAAAATGTCTGCCTAAAGACAACAGTTTGACAAGTTATAACAAACATTGATTACAATTTTTCTAATCCTCATTGCTAGTACCTTTTCTGACCATTGCCAAAGTGGCAGAATAGAAACCATCATTCATTGACTGAGGTGACCTGATGCTTCTATTGATGGAACTTGGGACTAACACAAGAGCCTACAACATTCCTGCTATCAGATATCTGTTTCATTACACGACCAATTAGCACAGTATGGAATCAAGATGAACACTGTAATGTTGCTTCTACCATCTCTGAAGGGTCACCAGTCAACACTGAAGGAAAATATAACTAATCTCCTTCAACAGGAGCAGGGAGATTGATCTTGGCACCAAGGCTCCCTGCCCTTGCAGGGAACTCTATTTCTTCACCTTCAGATCCAGTTAGTTAGCACTGCACAACTTCTTTGCTTTATCTCCCAACACTGTTAACTGAGCGAGATCTACTGGTCACCTCTAATTGCCTGATTGCTGTTTCTCTTTCTTTAATGAGTTCAAGGTCCTGTTCAGTTATTGTCACATCTTCTTCCTGAGACTGCATTTGATTCCAATCTTCACCACTGGAAAGAGATGGAAAGACAGTAGGACTCTTTCTCTGAGTATAGGCACTTCCACACTCTATTTACAGTCAAGTGCCAGTGAGTTAAAAGTTTAAAAGTTTCCTACAGAAACAATCTCCAGGTTCCTGGCCCTGCAACTGTATACAGAGACAGGACTGATTTGTAACAACAGTTACAAGTTGGAACAACTGAAATAAAGGACAGATCAGGAAAAGAGAAGAAACTGGAAAGCAGTTACAGGCATAGAATACTCTGTTCTAAGATGTGTGACAGTTACCAATAGCATCATAGAAGAAATCTCGTTTCACTTTTTAAAAGAATTTTTAATGATAAATACCTGTACCTTCCTTCCCTCTCACCATCCTCCCCAAACAGAGAAATCAAGGTGAAAGTTTTCAAGAGAGTAGTCTGCAAGCACAAAATTATCAGAAGAAAAGAACACCTGACAAGCATCTGAATTAAACTCTCACTTGCCATTTGGCATTTGGAGATAAGAATAGTGTTTTAATACTTTAATTAATTAGTCTAGTAAGAACTTCAAATATTGTTACAAAACAAATAACTGCATCCCAGTCTGCCTCTCTCCTGATGAGCTGGTGCTTTGTAACTGCTGCAGAAGTTACAGCAGTTGTAGTGAAGGCAGTGGCTATAATACAAGGCCATCTATATGTTTAGCTTAGAAGGTTCTTCAAGAGCAACACCTCCCCCTTCTCAACAAAGAGCACAGTAGCATTCCACTGTTAGGTATACAACACTAAGTTTTAAAGTCTCAACTTGAAAAAAGAAATGAAGATAAACTATATGACTAGGTAAGAGGCAACTGACCATCCCAGCATTTCAGCTCTGAGATGACATTAGGGTTTTCAGGTATTTAAAGCAGAAGTTTCTGACATGAGATCATCTTCAAAACCAAAGTAGCTGCTGCTGTACTCACCAAGGTAAGAGCCTTTGCATGAACAGGTACCTGTCAGGTTCCCCTTGCTTTAGTGAGCAAGGCCTTCAAACTTATCACACCATTTGTATAACTGATCAACCTGGGGGTCAATTCCTGACTCAGTGTGTGGAAGGACATGAGTAATGAAGGGGATGCACACCAAGCAGCTGATCAGATGAAGTGCAGTTTGCAGCAGGAGAATGTATAGATGAGACATGTAAGCTAGGTTGCTTGATTTTGAAAGTTAAAGAATTTATAAAGGGGGAGCTAACATATTCCACCCCATAGGCTAGAAACAGATCACAGATATTTCTGGATTTCTCTCTACTCACAGTGTAGAGCTGATGTAACATTTTACAAACCTGCCTGCTATGCAGGCAGACTGTAACTGCAGAATAGATACTAAAGTCTGACAGGTAACAGTAATGCTGTCTTGTTGCTCATGTTCTGGGATTAGTTTGCCAGTGTCCAGGACTTCTGAATTTAAGGTAGCCTCATCTACTACCCTGTAACATCTCCAACTGGGCTGCTGGATAACAAATCCATGAAATAAATTTACATCTCCTTGTGTAAAGAGTCATAGTGATGGAGGTCCTGTCTGGTAATCTTGTGCTCACAGTCCAGAAAAGCTCCAACTGCCACATACCAGAACTTTTACAATTCAGGGGCAGTAAACTCACAATCTAAATTTTAGGGGGATAATATACTTCCCTGTGCAGTTAATTATTTATATTGTATATTACAGGGACTGTAATAATTGCATTTCAAATCTTTCTCCTTTGCATCCAGCTAGCAGACCCTGGCCCAAGTAACATTCTTACCACAAAAGCTTGTTACACATAGTCAAAACTATACTTCAAGAGTACAAGAAGCTGTTACCTATCAAATGAAACAAGCTGTTCTTCTCTGAACCGTTCATCAGCCTAGAAGAGATAAATAAGTTCTTAGTTTTACACACTACCAGGACCACTTGCAAAATCAAGGTGTAGATAAAGGTGTATATTGTCCATGCCACTGTCACTTCAACTTTCCAACCAAACTTAGGTTAGTGAAGATTAGATTGATATTTATATTTAATTTTTAGATTGAGATTGTCTCTGCAAATCTGAGACAACAGAGAGATCAAAAGCAGAGTCTGTTTACTCAGCTGTCCTTGTTTGTCACTTCCTTTCTCAACATGTAGCAAAAAATTTAGAGAATAATCCAAATGGTAAACATGTTCCCTTGTCAAAATTAAGAATGCAGACTTAACACAAAGCCTCAAGGCATGGAGAGAAAAATGCTTCCACTGGCCTTTTCATTATGAATTCTTATAGCCACAGAGCTTTGTCAAAACAAAATAGGGAAATTTGAATGTACACTGTAGTTATTGGCAGGACAGAACTGTAAGAAAATAAACAAACCTAATGTGAGAGTTAAGATAAAATTTAAAGTATGGTTAATTTCAAACTAGCCTCTCACCTTTCATATTGTAGGGACATTAAGCAAAAAGCAGTCTGCAATATGTTGCTAGTAACTATATTTTGACTCTTCATCTCATCCACCACAATGTTTGCAACTACCACTATTCCTTCCCTCCTCTACTAAGAGTGACAATAAGCAAGTAGATGTCTCAAAAGACTTGCAATTCACAATATTAACACACAATTCCTACAAATACTTACAGAGATACGGGAGCCAGCTCTTGCCCTTGCTACAGTCTCCTTTTCTTTCTCTGACACTCTCCTCTGTACTGCCTGGAAGTTATTTAAGGCTGCAGAGAAATCATTCATTAAACGTTCTTTCTGGAGCCTCTGTTGGCGCTGAAGAATTGAAAATAAAATAGGGAAAAAAAAAAGCGTTCAGATATTCTCATTTACAGTAACAACTATAAGAGTCTCAAAAAAAAAATCATCAGCATAACAAGAGTAATGAATGCTGGCATTCAGGTGATCATTTGGTTCCAGCATTTTGGGGCAGTGGAGAGAACACAGAGCCCACCATACCCCAGTTTGTGAAACCAAATGCTCTGCACCATGCGTGCTGCAGAAGGGCTTTGTGCAAGAAGGTTCCCTAATGTCAAAATAGTTTTAAGTCTGAAGGAGAGGTCTAATACATTACCACTTTTATTCAAATCACGTTGCAGTGATATACCATAATTAATTACATACCTTTTGGATACCTACAGTGCCTTTACCCTCCATTCCTCTACTTAGCCAGCCTGGGATTACTTAACTTTCTCTTGTCCTAATAAGACACCACCTTTAGCTTATAAATATAGGAAAAGCCACATTTCCAGAACTAACCAGAACATCAATTATCCCAGTTTCCTAAGCTGTCTCCCCCGGCCATGCCACACTACAACCCTGCTGTTACCTGACCAGAAAATATCCTTAGTCCTGATAAGTTTATCTTTTTCCAGACATGTTAGTTTTAATATGATATATCAATATTGTGGAAATGATTCAAAGTGGAACAATAAAGTTTCAGTAGCAGAGAACTGTCCCATCCCTTTCCCACGTGGAGGAGAAACTCAAAGGACTATTTGGCAAAACAAAGTCACAGCCATTGACTTATTATTTGTTGCTTTATTCAAATATGAGCAAGGTGAGACAGCTTACCCACCTCACCCCCCTCCCAGCTGATAAATCACATGCAAGGGAAAGTTTTTTTGGCATGATCACATTTCATGCTGACATATACTTTACAATGAGTTCCTGTCCTAAAACACTGCCTTGCATCACCAGGCACTTTGTAAGCAAGATTATTTCTGAGTAAAGTTCTAGAAAAAACAGTCTTGCTCTCCCCAGACACTGAGGCTTTCTTATTCTACTGTGAGCAATGTTTTATAACTATTTGCCCTCTGGGAAACATTGTTTTCCCAGTGTCACATGAGCTGACTTGTTTAATGTGTTTCCCTACTCCAACAACATTCTTCATTGCAAAAGGCTGCTGCATTGAGTGCACCCTCCCCAAGTTTATTGACAACACCAAGTTGTATGGTGTGGTTGACATGCTGGAGGGAAGGAAGGCCAGAGAAGCTGTGGATGCTTCATCCCTGGAAGTGTTCAGGGACAGGATGGATGGGGCTTTGAGTAATCTGATCTAGTGGGAGGTGTCCATGCCCAGGGCAGGGGAGTTGGAACTGGATGATCTTTAAAGTCAAACCATTCCAACCAATGCAAACCATTCCATGACCCCGATTCTCTTCAGCTGTGCCATTTCCAGCTTTGTGAGGCTCTGGCCTAAACTAGTTTGAGAGAAGGAGTGATTTAAAAATAGGTCAAGGCAAATTCTGCGTGCCTACCTGTTCAGAAGCAGAGAGAGGATGTGGAAGAGACCCCAACTCCTTTAGATATTCATTGGTCTCTTTGGCAAGGCAATTTGCAGAATGCTGTAGCTGTTGCCTGAAATAAAAGTTCAAAAGAAGTTACACATACTTCTATCTAAAAAGCAGTCTCTGAGCATTTCAGCTTCTAAAATGTGACCAAGTAGTGGTTCTGAGATCACACATCTTTATGGTGGTTTTTTTCCCCACATTTGTTTTGCCCCAAGTGATTAGTTCTTTAATCTACCTGCTAAATACAGATAGTCACCTGATCAGCCCCAGCAAACAAATTCCTTTCTCTCTCAAATGAGCTCTGCTCTCATCCTTCAAAGTAGTGTATGTAGTTATCACATGTCAAGACCTCATCCAAAAATCAGTGATTATAAAAAAACAGGGATAGTTTCAAGGTAAAGTCACAAGAAGAGATAACAGAAAATTTTTGCAAATTTTCTTTTATGACTACAGAAATTATTCTTCTCATAACTTGTAATTTATTCTTTACAAGTTTGAAAAAGATGCAAAAACATACAGATTCCCTCTACAGACTCACTAGGAGTCAGTTTGGACGATGCTTGTTTAAATATCTTCTATACTGTCTCCCATGAATATATCATTCTTCTGAAATTAAATGTGGCATTTTGGCTGCCACATAACATTGCTAATCTTTCTAGTGCCTAAATCTATTTGTACCACAAGCTACTTTTTCATAATTTATTGGTCTTCCATACTTTTTCTCCTTATTTCTCTCATGTCAGCACCAAGTACTTAATACTGCATTCATTTCTTCTAAACCATGTGAAGCTACTATGCTTAGCCCTCTGAGTAAAGCTAATGCATAGCCGCTGTACTACAACCATTTGAAAATAAACTATCCTGTTCCAGGATTATTATATTATCCAGCAGTTTTGAATGGCTTCTCCAGGGTCCTTAATTCATCCAAGCAAACTACTTAACACAGCTAAATAGAGCTTGGTCTGTAGATTTTGTTGGTCTGCAGAACTGGACTGAATTTCTTGTAAAGCATCTACTCAGAGTAAATAACCCAGTCTAACAATAAAGACCTAAAAAGCAGTATTTTTAGATGTAAGCTCTACTACTACTTACAAGTTCTCCAGAAGCTTGCTGGAATCCTGCTTGGTTCCCAGCTGGCTCATCAAATTCTTTATCTGAGAAGCTGAAGAGAGCACAAGATGAGTTAGTAAGACAAGTTGTAGTGTATTTTATTCCTTCTTTCCCCAAAGGATTTCTTTCAGTGTTTGAAGCCTTTCACAGTCTGACTGTTTTACACTTAAGATTACTGAAACCATTTCAGTCTCTGCTCTAGATGCTTAGGTAATGTAACAGTCTTACAAGCAGCAGTTTTGCCAGCTCAGGTCACTACTTTTCAGCACATTTTGTGTGAAATGCTAATTCTACAGAATCTCCCAAAAGGAGTGAATAATAGTCAGCTATGTCCACTTTTTGCTTGCTGTTTTCTGTACAGGGAATGAAAGGAGAAATGAGGACAGTCTTAAGGCTTCAGTATCTCTTCTCCTTGACTGGAAAGCTTTAATAAAATGTGCAATAAAGTTAATGACTGTAATGTTAAGTCAGTTGTTCTTTGTGCTCCCACCCACCTTGATAAAAACTGTAAGGCTATTTGTTTCATGTGAGATAGGCACTGCACTGCAATAGGATGGCTGCTGGTCACGGGACAGTGGAAGCTTGTCCTATGGGAAAGAGAAGCTGAACTGCTTAGAAGGGAAGGCTCACAGGGAGATGTTCCGTGTAAGGAAAAGAAATACAGACAGAAAAGAAAAAAGGAAAAAAAGAAAAAGCCCCGACAACACATTATCTGCTGAACTTAGAAGCAATTCAACTATACCAAGAGTAAATGAACATAACTGAGCAAAGGCAAAGCAGTCTCAGCAATATCAACAGCTTTGTACGATGAAACTGGGGAAGTCACCAACTTTCAGAGGAAACAACGCATTCAACTGGCCTTGCCCCTACAAAATTGCACGGGTACCTGGACAAATAATCCCTTCTTTGGCATTCAATATTCTTAAGAAGAGGTTTTATCAAAGACTCTTTAGAAGTGACTCATTCAGCAAGCAGTATTTCAGCAATCAATTCTGGGATTTCAATGACTAGCTTACAATAACTTTCTCTAACGCCAATCATCTGACCAAGAAACTGCAACCCCATCTGCAACCTGTTCACTTCCCTGTAGAACTTTGCCAGCAGCCTTCAGAAATCCTTTCAACACCAGCTTCTTCCAGACACCCCATGCCAGGCGGGGAGGCCACCTCTGCCTCCCTGCTTCTACCTCAGCACCTCATCCAAAGCACCTACAGGGGAAGCAGAACCTGCTCTCTTGCCAGGAAGGACACAAGAGGGGAACAGCACAGCTTGGTAAAAATGACGTAAACACTGCAGCAAAAGCCACAGGAGCGAATATTTCGCCCCAGCAGCGGCAGCACACACACGGCTAATGCCAGGACACAGGGGAGGAAGCTCAGCCGCCTCCCCAGCCCCAAGGAAACGAGGCCACGACCGCCCAGAGGGCTTCGGTGCTGCCGACCGGGCCAGCCCCTCGGTCCCCCCGCCCCGGCCTCGGCTTTTCCAGCTCGGGGGACCCCGAGGAGAACATTCCCCCTCCCCTCCTTCCCCCCGCTCCTCCCGGGGCACTGCCGGGCCCCTGCCCCGGACGCACTCACTGTACTGCGTGATGCGCTGGACATTGGCGCTGCAAGTCAGGATGATGCCGCCGAAGTCCCGCGGCGGGGCCGACGCCCCGGGGCGGCCGGGCTCCAGCGGTCCGTACGACATGGTCGTGACGGAAAGCGAGAGCGGAAAGAAGCGCGGAGGAACCGGGTGAGAGACCCGCGGACTGACAGCCGCTGAGTGACAGACCGACAGGCCCGCTGCGCATGCGCTGCCGATGACACACCGCGCAGGACAGGGGCGCAATCGGCGCCTGCGCGCTCCAGGAGCGGTGAGCGCCAGGGTTGCCATGGCAACGGGGGGAGCTGCTCCGCCCCGCCCCGCCCCGCCCCTGGAGGAAGGGGGAGCGCGGGATCTGCGGGGGAGGCTGCGGGGAAACGGGGTGCGGGGGGGGGGGCTGTGCACGGGGCACGGCTGGAATGGAGCACGGAATACGGGGCACGGTTTGGAATGGAGCACGGCTGGAACGGAACACGGGGCACGGCTGGAACGGGGCTGAACACGGGGCACGGCTGTGGCCAGCAGGTCCAAGGAGGTGATTCTGCCCCTGTACTGAGCCCTGGGGAGACCACAGCTCGAGTCCTGTGTCCAGTCCAGGAAGGAGATTGAGGTCCTGGAGCAGGTCCAAAGGAGGGCAACCAGGCTGGGGAAGGGACTCGAGCACAGACCCTATGAGGAGAGGCTGAGGGAGCTGGGGGTGTTCAGCCTGGAGAAGAGGAGGCTCAGGGGAGACCTCATCACTCTCTACAACTCCCTGAAAGGAGGCTGGAGCCAGGGGGGGGTTGGGCTCTTTTCCCAGGCAACTTTCAACAAGACAAGAGGACACAGTCTTAAGTTGTGTCAGGGGAGGTTTAGGTTGGATATTAGAAAGAATTTCTTTACGGAGAGGGTGGTCAGACATTGGAATGGGCTGCCCAGGGAAGTGGTGGATTCTCCATCCCTGGAGATATTTAAAAAGAGCCTGGAGGTGGCACTCAGTGCCATGGGCTGGGAACTGCAGCGGTAGTGGATCAAGGGTTGGACCTGATGATCCCTGAGGTCCCTTCCAACCCAGCCCATTCTATGATTCTATGAACAGGGCACGGTGGTCCCTGTGTCTCCCCGTCAGGGTGCTGAGGAGCAGCTGTGGCTCAGAGCGCAGTCTCACTGCTCAGCAGTATCACCACCAGGTAGTTGTGAGGAGCAGTTGTGACCTGCCGTGCCCCTGCCAGGGCCCACACTGGTTCCTCGGATGATCCGAATCAAGGAGCTGTTTGTGTTGGGTCAGGCCCTTAGCTGCTCTTCCTCATCCTGTGGGCAGGTGCCAGGAACATCTCAGTGCTGACCCAGGAAAGCCGAGGGAGGGCAGTGCACAACAGGGTTTAAGCCTCATTTCTTTAATGCAGGATCTGTATTCTTATTTGTGTAGATGGGTGATAAATGAGTGAGTGACACATCTGTAGGAAAATAAAAGTGATGCCCTGGAAAAATCTGTTAGGAACTCAGGCCCAGGAGTTCCCATGGCCCTGGCACCCACCTGCACTGGGAGCTGCATCCACCCAGCAGGACCCCCCAGTGATCAGAATCTTGCACACATTAATTCACAAAAATTATTTTTCTGACCAGCTTTGAGCAGAGAATGCATTCAATAATCTGCTGCAAGTGGTGATGAGAAAAAGGCAAATGAGGGCTGGTAATGGTTATCAGCTGTGGACCCAGCAAGAGAGGGAGCTCAGTGGGGAGCATCACTGCTCAGTGGGGTGGGTGGCTGTGGCACCACGGTTGCTGCTGCTGGAGCAAGGAGCTTGAAGTGAGGGCAACCCTGAAACAGGGGAGTTCAGAGCACTGGCAGCCCTGTGGGAAGGATGGAGGACTGGGCTCTGCTTTCCCACCATCTCAGATTTACCTGGGCTCTGGGCCATGGCACAGCAGCAGCTCTGGGCAAGAAAGAGAGGCTGAGATCTGTCAGTCTGGGAGAGGCTCTTTACAGGCAGACAGCAAATAATTTTAATTTGGAAGAGATGAGTGGGCTGAGCAGCTATTTCTACCCATGTACGGGCTGCAAAAATTAAAATTCAAATTGAAATGAAAGCTAAAGGTAGCCATTAGAGACCACCTATTACAACTTCTATCATCTGTTGTGGATCATAGTCTTCAGCTGAATACTCTCTATTTAGCCCAAAGACTGTAGCCCAATGTAGTGAGGCTAAATATTTCAAACTCGTAATAGCCACCTACCAGCAGAAACAGACCAGCAGGACCACTGGATCAGGTGGGATCTGCCAAAATTATTCCCCCCAAGTTAACACGGGAAAACGTGTGCTTCAGATGAATTGGAAACCCCTCAGCCTGGGGAGCAGATTGCTCCTGGGGTTTGTGCTTGATTAAAGATGTTGGTCAGGTCCAGCCAAGACTCTCCATCATAGGTGGAAGCAGGGTCCACCATGCTTCGTCTCTATGTGGAATGGGTGTACAATAATTTGCAGGAAGGAAAACCCAGAGAGGCACAACAAGTCTTTCTGCAGATAAAAAGAGAAGAGCAGGATGTGATACTTAAATCAAAAATGTGACTCAAAGCACTGCTCATGGGGACATGCCTGGTTTTCCTGGGTCTGTCAGCTCTTCATCACCCCCATTCCTATTCCCAGCCCATCTATCTCATTGCAGCATCCAGCTGCTGCCCTGTGAGGGGGGGGGCAAAGATCTTTCATTTTCCTGTGCCATACATGCAGAACTCCTTGACTCCAGGTCAGAAGGCTGTTTTCCAGCCTTCAAAAGACTTCTGCAGCTTTTCTTCCAAACCTTTTCTGTGCTCCTACAGGCTTCACAAGAGGCTGACAGCAGAGCTGCTGCTGTGTTCCTGTAATAGCTATTCCAATGCTGTGTGAAAGATCTAGGTCACTCCTGACTTCTTGCTATTCCCCTTTTGTACACCCAATGCCAGGCAGATGCACAGAATAACTCTGAAGCTGCCCTCAATGACACTTTATCAGACTGAGTCTCTGATCCTGGGTGTTTTCTTGTCTCCCAGGTGTGGTTTTGTGGATGTCCCTTCACAGTGGCTCGACTGGGACTGTTCAATGATCCTGGTGGTTTTGCAGCAGTAACCTGTCCTGCTCAGTGCTTTTGTCATATGCACACATCACTATAGATGTCATTGACATCTTTAATAAAATGGCTCCATAGCTCCATGTTTCTTATTTCCAGTCCCAGTAGGAACAGCATCTCTTCACCTCAAGCTGCCAGTGTTGGAACCAGCCTTGTCATGAAGCCAGAGACAGCTCATGCAGCCTGTTAACCCTCACTCACATGCTGTTTCAGAGCATTTAGTGATTTCTCTAGTGGTGCTGGTTCCACACTGACTCATATTCAGTCTGGTTATAATGTGGTGCTGCCAAGGTGCCTGCCTAAAACTGCTCCATCATGGCTATTTTCACCAATGCAAATGTCTCAGGGCAAAGATGAAGAGCTTGTCCAGTAAGACTGACTTTCTGTGACAAAAGCCATTAATTACATTTTCCAGTCATCACTTACCTGTAGAAACTCAATTATCCTTCCCACCATTTGATCTGGCTTTGTGGTTTCCTTTCTCAAACTATCATGACAATTTTGTAGTCTCCCAGTCCTTTGGGATTTTCCAAGTTTTCAAGACTTTCAAAATCTCACCATGCATAACTTAGGCAGCTTCCCAGTTAATTTCCCTGGAGTCCAGGGTTTAGGCATTTGTGTTTGTGTTAACAAAGGTGATTTTCCAGCCCATGAATTTATCAGAACAAAAATGTACCCGTTTGGGAAGACATACCCCAGGTACACTCCACATGTGATCTCAAAGTGAGACTACCCTGAGAAAGGGAATGTATGGGAGGTCCTGCAGGGTGATCTGCTGCTCATGGGGGGGTTAAATTCTGTAAATAACATTTCCTCCTGTGTTTCCAAGGCATGAAGAGGAGATTCCCACCTCTCCTTTCCAAGGGAGATGTCAGGTCAAACAGTGTATTGATGAGAAGCCCAAGGTTATTGTGTGCATGTCTTCCTTCAGATCACCCTCCTCTGCATCCATCCCTGTGCACTCTTAGTCAGCTTTTTATTAAATATCAGATTAAGGTTAGATGTTAGACACTGGCCAGGACCTGGTCCAAACCAGGCTTCAATTGTGCTTGGGCTTTTTTGGCACCACTTCATAATAAATGTCAAACCATTTCTGCAGCTCACTTCCATTGTAATATTAATAAACTGAGTTCCTGTGGTGTTCATATGGATGTCATATGTAAATTCTTCTGAACACAGATGCTGCTAACTCCAAATGAAAGTCAATGGAGGAACTTCTCCTGTCTCCTTCATGCAGCTTTTCACTCTTGCACATTTATTTCATTCATTAAATATTCCTGTGGAAGTGAGGAAGTACTAGAGTTAATGCAACCCATGAGGAGTGTTGATAATATTTCTGATATTACAGAGAAGGTGCTGGGATGCCACGTTGATGGGCAGCACCATGAAGCCCTGATACAACAGGAAACATGCCTCTGTGTCCTACCATAACCAAGTCCCCCACATACTAAAACAAAAGCCCTCAATATGAATATCTTAGGAACAAGAGGTTTTCCAGGACAGTTCTTGTCTCCAGCAGTGGTCACTACTGCTGTTCAGAAGTGGATGTGAGAAACCTCCTAACAGCAGATGTGGAGCAGCTCCCTCTCAAAACTTTTTCTCCCCATATCTTAAAAATCCTACCCTATTTGATGAAATGTATATCTTTATTTATAATTTTCCTGCCTCAGATCTCTGATCTTTTGCTTCAGTTTTTACCTAAATACACATTTCCATGTAATCCCCCTGAACAAAGCAGCATTCAGCAAAAGACTCAGATGTTGGCCATGGCACTACATGCACTTTGGAAAGCAATGAGGTGCTTTGTCCCTGAGAAGGCTTGTCACTTATGTCTGTGAGTCACTCCAAAGTGATGTCTTTGTTGTCTCAGTGAAATATTTGGGTCATGAGAGGTCACTGTTACCCAGCAGAGATCCTTTAAATCCACTGACCATTCACACAAGCAGCTTTGAAGATAAGAAATGGATCTCCAGACCCCAATACAGATTTTTTTTTTTCTTTTATCATTATTTTTCCAGGCAGTCCAGCAAATAAAGAGAGAGGACATGATCTCATGCTCTGTATCCAGCTACAGCATGACCTGGTTGCTATTTAAGATGAATGACATTCTTCTTTATTTGCAATACCTTGCAGTGGAAATTGTCTTCAGCATTGCAATCCAGGAGCCAGAATATTTGTACAGAGCAATTATTACCCTAGTTCTGGGAACACCTTGTCCTGACTGTCAAGGATGAGCAGTGGCTATACAGGAGAGCTTGGGGGGTTTGGGGTGGACAGATGATGGGCTCTGCTCTGGGTAGATCTGTTGGTGGAGTTGGTGGCTGTGTTGGTGCATGGGGCTGGAAGGGATATGGGAAAGGACAACACTGGTGTGAGGGGGTGTGTGTGAGTGCCAGGGTGGCCCTTGCAGTAGCCGTGTGTCCCTCTAGCTAATGGATGTTTACCTGATGTTTTCAGGGTACTGATGGCTCTACAGGACAGAGGTCCACAGGGAGGTCCAGCTCTGGTTAGGGGAGGTGACCAAGGTTCACAGATGCTCATGAGGCTTTCACGGGGGTGTTTCTGGATGCAAGTGGGGGATGGTGCCAGGAAAGTAATGAGTTACAACGATGGGATTCAAGGGAAAGTAATGAGTTACAACGATGGGGTTTTGTTCTGCTTGGGGGGATATGGGGACACTGAGGTAGCTCTGTGGTACTTCTAGCTGGAAGGGTGCTGCGGGGCTGTCTGCGGGGTGGGAGGAAATCTGGGGCTGTTTGTCCAGCCCTGGACATTTACAGCGGCGCCCGGGGCAGACACGGGACTGTTCCCACGTGGAGACCCGCACATGGGTGGCACCCAAAGCATCCCTGGTGAGCACCGGGGGGTCCAAGTGGGGACCCGCACATGGGTGGCACCCAAAGCATCCCTGGTGAGCACCGGGGGGGGGGTTCCATCCCCGGGCTGGGGCTCACGGGCTGCCTCCTTCCCAGTGTGGGGTGCGGGACACGGCGTGGGGCTGCCCGCAGCGTTCAGCGACACTCGGAGCGGCTGAGACGGCCCGAGCCCCATCCAGCCGGGGGGAGCGGAGCCGGGGGGAGCGGAGCGGAGCAGAGCCGGGGGGATCCGAGCCGCGGGGAGCCCTCCCGGTCCCGGTGTGCTCGTCCCGACCCGCGCTGCCGCCGGGTGTCGCGAGGCGGCGCCGTGCCGGGCGGGGGCCGTGCCGGGCCGGGCCTGACCGCGCTCCCTCCCCGCTCCCGCCCTCACTGCGCATTGGAAACATGGCGGCGGCGAGGGACTGAGCAGCCCCAGCGCTCGGCGGCCGCGCAGGTGAGGAGGGCGGCGGGGGACGGCACGGTGCGCTATGGCCCGGCACGGCGAGGCGCTGCCGGAGGCCGGGCGGGGGTTTATGGCGTAGGCCCCGCGGAGGCATGGCGGCAGGCCCGGCCCGGAGCGGATCCTGCCTGTCAGCGTGGCCCGGCCGCCGCCTCACCCGTGGGACCGGGCCGCGGTGGGTGCGGAGCGGAGGCACCTGTTGGTGCTGTCAGGAGCCCTCCCCGAGCCCTCCCCGGCGGCGCCGCGACTCCTGTCGGCAGCGGGACAGAGGCCCGGGGGGGTCTTCGCTGTCCTCCCGTGTGCCGCCTGCCCCTTCCCGGCCGGGCTGTCGCTGCCGGTAAAGCACCTTCGGGTGGCTTTGTTGTTCTTCCAGGTGTCCCCGGGCAGGGTTTGACCGGGTCGGCCCCGCCGGCGCGGGGGGGACGGTGCTCAGCAGTGCCGGGCCACGGTGACCGCTTTCATCCGAAGGCCTCGGAGCGGTTCTGCGGACCGGCCCAGCCTGCGCTCCGCCCCGGCGCTGGTTATTGCCTGCCGGACACTGCCGGCATGAAAAGGGAAGCGGCACCGAGCTACCGGGGCGGTTTGCAGGTGGTGGCCCCGGTTTGTGCCGCGCTGAGCACCGGGGTTTCGGAGCGGCTGCCAGGTCCCTGCTGCTGGAGGTTTCACCCGGGGACCGGGTGAAGAAATCCCGTAACCACCGTCCCTAGGGAAACATTTCCCTGCTTGAGTCGAGCTCCTGAAGGGAGCTCTGGGAGTCAGACAAGATTTGGGCTTGTAGTGTGCAGTGAGCTGTTTAAAAATAAACACATTGTCAGGCGAGCTCCTGCCGCACCTCGTTCGGGTTTAATCCCTCGGCTCTTTGAAGCTCTCACGTAAAACTGTGGCAGCAGTTTAGAGTTTTGACAACTGCGGTAGAAACTGAGAATATGAGCGGGCAGCCTGAGTTTCAGATGCACCGAGTGGCTTACATCAGCCTCGGATGTTTTAGGTTCAGCAGCTGAATACTCAGCTGGTTATTTTCATGGGTAGAGTCAGGATGTGCAGACCCAGCTCCAGAGTACTCAGCTTTGATTTTTTTTTTTTCTGTTTCGGTTTACTGTTGTTGTTTATAGTAAACACTGTGCAATGAGTGGCTGAGAACAGCCATGTGGTAGCTCCTCTTCAGCAGCCAGTAATATTGGGGAAAAATATTCTCCCACCTTGGTTGGATTGCCTGAGTGACAGCGTGCAGCAGGGTTGTACCAAGGATGCTGGTGGAGGGATGGCTGCTTCTCCTCCTCCTCTGCTTCCTCTTGCCTTACCCTCACGTTTCTGGCCAGACTCTGGTGTCCCTTATGCTCTTGCTGGAAATACTTGAATAGGGAATGGTGGATTCATATCTCCCTTGCACGTTGGAGCAAGCACTGGCTTGTGGATTTGCACTAAAGTGAGGAAGAAAACTTGGCTGCTGGGGAGCTGAGATGAGGACAAAACTACTGCCCTGCAGGCCTCTGCTGTTTGGTTGGGTAGTTCAGGATCTGTCCAGTAGATGGTATGAAAATGCAGACAGAAGGAGGGAGTCCAGAAAACGGGCAAGAGGGAAATACAGGTATTTCTGGGCTATTGAAAGTATTCATTCTGTTAAAGGCTACAATGTGTTTTATTTGAGAGAGATACATTGATCCTCAGTCCTTCTATTTCATTATTTGCATGTTAGGAAATGATAAATCTACATCTTGATGGTCTGCTTTTTAGTCAAACATTTGGTATTAAATAAATCAAGTAATTAGATAATTAAAAGGAAGCACATTCAGTATTTAACACAAGAGCATGAGTATCATTCCCCTGCAAGTTGTGAGCCTGTGCCCTCTGGCTTTCCTGTGTCTAAAATTTTAATAATGTCCAACTCTTGAGTCAATCCTCTGCCCAGTTAAATGTCTTTAAGTGAAACATGATGTTATTCATCAAGTAGCTGTGTTTCGGACCAGAATGTGAGCAGTCTGGGGGTTGTGTCCTTTCTGTACATCTAATTTAAAGGAATGTGAAACTTTAGTCTCAGACACAGCAGTCTAGAGAGTCTAGAGGTCATTACCAATATTGAGAGAGCTGTTGTGAGGGTTCAGTGCACGACTGTTTCTTTTCCAGGAACAAGCTTGTGCTTTTGAAATACATACAACCCTTTATTTCTTGCTCAGAAGTTTTTGTGTGTTTGCTATGTGTTGTAAATGGGATGGTATTAGCACAAATGTGAAGCCTACCTCTTGGATGTCCCTGCTGCCAGCAGATGTGCTCTGAGTTACCCAACTTCAACTGGGTCTTATGTTTTCCAGACTGTCACAGTGTGAACAGCCTAGAAACCTCCCTGTGGCTCAGTTTTGTTTTTAAAAACAGTGGAAACTGTAGGAGTAAGTGCCAGTGGAACTTTGGGAAGCTGTTTTTGCCCATTGAGAAACATGTTATTCCCCCTCTTTCCTGGCTCTTCCAGCATCGCACTGGACACTGTGCCAGGTCATGTCTCCTGCATATTGTGGTGAGAGAGCAAGTTTGGGTCACATAGAGCTGAATTGACATCTGCTGTGATTTCCTCAGGCATGTGGGGGGTCTCAGCACCCTTCTGAGCTCCCCCAGGGTTCTGCTGATGCTCGGCTCCGGGGCGAGGGCCCTCTGGGAAAAGCGGTTGCTTTCAAGTGAGGAATTTGTGTCTGGGGGAGTGGAGCTGGAGGATGTTTGGACTGTTTCTTTGAGTTCATCGCTGGCAGAGCTGCTCAGGGTGTGAAGCCCAGCGCTGTCTCGGCCCGCAGCCAGTTTGCGGGAGGGAGCCGCCAGCAGTCGCCTTGCCCACCGCAGGCCCTGCAGAGGCTTTTGTGAGCCCTGAGCCCTCCTGTGCCACGGACCCACCTTCTCCCCTGCTCTTGTGCCTCTCCTCCTCTTCCCGGTTCCCTTCCCCGAGCCCTCAATGCAGCCCGTGGAGCTGCAGGACACGCGTTCACCCGCATCTCCCGTGAGCGGGGCTGCGCTCCTCAGAGGGCTCTTGGTGGTCAGAGAACTTCCCCGGGCCTTCTCACAGGGCTGCTTGCCTGGCCCGCATCCCCCATCCCTCGCTCCCCATCCCTCGCTCCCCATCCCTCGCTCCCCATCCCGCTCTCCGCATCCCGCTCTCCGCATCCCGCTCTCCGCATCCCGTTTTCCCCATCCCGTTTTCCCTATCCCACTTTCCCTATCCCGCTCTCCCCATCCCGCTCTCCCCATCCCGCTCTCCCCATCCCGCTCTCCCCATCCCGCTCTCCCCATCCCGCTCTCCCCCTGTGGTTCCCAGCCCATGGCACTGAGTGCCACCTCCAGGCTCTTTTTAAATATCTCCAGGGACAGAGAATCCACCACTTCCCTGGGCAGCCCATTCCAATGTCTGATCACCCTCTCCGTGAAGAAATTCTTTCTAATATCCAACCTAAACCTCCCCTGGCACAACTTGAGGCCATGCCCTCTTGTTAGGCCCAGCCTACAGCAGTGGTGTGTGTAAAACAGGAGGAAATGCTCATGAAGTGTTATTTAAATGAAGATGCAGTGAGCAGGCAGAAGAGCTGATGAAGTCTGCTGTGTACCAAGGAGGAAGCAGCACCAATTCCACTTTCTAAAAATAAGTCAAGCAAATGTTCCTGCAGCCTGGAGGAACTGCTCTGTGTACAGAGGCTGCTGCTCTGTGTACACTGGGGTTTTTGGAAGAAATTTGTTTGTATTGCCCGGCATATTTTTTAAAAAAGATGGTACATTCCATCAAAATATTGCAGTGGTTTTGTGATCAGATATAATAAGCTTCTGAAGAAAGTACTAGTTGTTTCAGTGTGTTTAAAAGTGACCTTGAAGGTTTACCTAACACTTAGGGTTTCCTAGAGGTTTGTCTTGGCTGTTCTTAAAGATTTCCAATGATGGTGATTCAGACTTTCCTTGGCAATCTACTCCAGTGCCTGGCTGTTTGGATGACTGAGGAGCTTTGCTTGATTTCAGGATGGTATTGCTGTACTTTAACCTTCTCATTTTGACGTTTCACCTCTGTGGCAGGCTACCAAAGAGAAGAAAAATTCTGTAGATGTAATAGCAGCCATTTGTGTAGAGTTTGATCTTTTTTTTTTTTCCCCTTTCTCTTCTGTATTTAGAGGGTGTCTGCTGGCTCTCGTGCATTGCTGTGTGTTTAATTCTGGGTGTGTGGCAGCAGGAAAATCCTAGTTGTGACTCCTCATGTTGCATGAACTGTAACTTAACAGTCCTCCATCTGTGTTGATGTCAGTGAAAATGCAGTGCTTGAGGTGTGTTTTATTAAAATCATATATCAATAATTTCCCAGTTGTTTCCTATGCACATTTCTGGCATCTTACAGAGTTTTTGGTTAATAATACATTTTATAAAAATCAAGATGACACTAAAAGTTACATTGCTTCAAACTATAATATAGAGACCCTGCTGATAGAACTGTTGCTGAGCAGGAAGGAGCAGAGTATTGTTCTTGTCATGGGTAGGGTTTTTTTCTCCTTTGCCTGTGGTTGAATATTTTATGAATTGTGTATTTACTGTGGAACTTCATGGTCTCCAGCTAATTTCCCATCCCTTCCCATGCTACGATGGGTCTTCATAAATAAATTCAACATGATCTTACAACATTTCTTTATTGTTATGATGTATTTCAGGAAGAGACCTACAGCTGAAGTAGTCAGTGGTTTGTTGTTTTTTTTTTTAGATTGTTTGCTGTGGGTTTTTTTTTTTTCAGAAGGGGGTAAACAGATGATGAGGCACTCTCAGATTCTTTCCTGGGACGATTTACTGCCTCAGAAGTCCAGATGAGCTGAGGTGTACTCGTAGCTCTAAAGCAGTAGCAGTATTGAAGCTTTCTGAATTGCAAGCAGATTTCTGTTGCAGAGTTCTGCTGCTTCCTTACTGAATTTTCTAGCCTCTGGTATCTGTGTGGGGCTCATATGATTTCCTACATTGCACTTTTGTTTTGGCAGCAGCTCTGCAAGGAGAGATTGCAGCAACAAATGTGTGTGATGCCTTTACAGTGCCCCTGCCCTCCTGTCTGCCCAGCTTCTGGAAATTGTTGCCGCTGTAGTTTTTAATCTCATTATATGTTAAACCTCATGATCTCAATTCCATTTTGCTTCTGATGAAGTCCTTGGTGAAATGTGTGATTAATTTTCTCCTCTTCTTAGAGGTCATCCCTGTGGGCTTGGTGTTGGGTACCCTGGCATGGCACCCTCCAACAGCTTCCACTGCTGTAACCCCAGCCCATCATCTTCTAAAGGCGGAAAACTTGAACTTTTGACTATGTGAGTCTTGCTGACACCAAATATTATGACCCAGTTTGTGGCAGAAACATCAGACCTAGGACACACAGATCCAGTTCCTTGCTTTGTCATGTTTCTTTACAGCACTTGGTAAGTCCATCAGCCCCTTTGTGTTCTAGAAGGTGCCTAACCTGTCCAATAAATCAGTTGTCCCTTTTGGTTTCTGTTACAGTGCATCTGGGAGAGCTCCACTGGAGGTGCACTGGTGGCATGGTCAGAAATGTCTCAGCTTACCATCAATAGCTAAGAGACCTGCTGCTTTTTGGGCTTATATGAGTAGCTTAAGTCTCTGTCTCATCAGCCAGTCTGCATTGTGGGCCATTCCCTGCCCTCCTGGCAATGGAAGGCAGCCCAGGTCTTTGTTCCAAGTGCTGTCTCAGGGAGGAGCAACACAAGATCTTCTGCTTGAGGTTAATCCTGTCCCTGGCAGGGGGGTTGGAGCTGGTGTTTAAGGTCCCTCCCAACCCAGACCATTCTGTGATTCTCTGTTGCCTTGCAGGGGGAGGTTTTAGGGTTTGCACTGGTTTCTTTCTATTTGTAGATGGGTATTTTAAGAAGCAAAGAAAAACTGGTTTACAAAATAAAGAAGGTCTGATTTTTCAACAATGTGTGAGTTTCAGCTTCTTTCTAAAGAGGATTTGAAGGGCCAATGTGCACATTCCCCTTGCTACAGAATGTGGACCAGGCTGGCTTTAACTCCCAGCTCACCAGTAGAAAAGTCTGTAATGACAACACTGAACATGTTAAAGATCTTCCTCTTAGCAGACACAAGCCAGACTATCTCACCTGGCTATTTTTTAAGGCCTTTTCATCTCTTTTCCTGGGTATCCTGTTCCAGCAGCATGCCATGGAGCTTTTTATTGCCACCTCTCCAGTCTTCTTGGAGTACAAGTTCTGTTTGCAGTGATATGTGGCAAGATGTTTCTATTTTGAGCCAAGGCCCACACTGGGATTTTTTTATTTGAGAGAAGGAAACCTTTATTGGAGTCCTGCACTGTTTTATTTAATTTCCTCTGCAGTTTTGAGAGGTGGTAACTCCTGCAGCCTTCTCACAGTGATGAGTGATTCCTTCCAGTGGCCCCTGGTTTACCCTTACCCTGAGTCAGTGGCTTTCCCTTCAGCTGACATCAGACAGTATCTGAGGATTCAGCTGTCATTTGCCAGGAGATTGACCCATCTCCTGTCCCCTCCAACCTGACAGTGTTCAAAAGGAAGGTATAAAGTTGGTATTTTCATTGTAGACATATGGTTTATCCAAGTTTTTTGTCTATTTGTCTCTTAAATATGTTCTCCCCTGAGATTTGGCTCAGGAAGTGTGTTGCTCAGGATCCCTTCTTTGAGACACATGAGTGCCTTAACATTTTTCACAAGAATGTGTTTCTGAAGAGGCAGTCATGAAGTCTGGAGCTTATCAGTCCACTTCTTACATTCTAGGAAGACAAAATTAGTTCCAGAAAGGGATAGATGTTGGAAATGACACAAAATCCTTCTGGTAGAAGGTGAGTAATGGTTTGCAGCTATCAGATATTTCACATCACATAAGGGGATCAGTACTCCAGATGGAAATACCAACATTCATTATTATGGTGTTTCTTTGAATTTTTTCCTAGTATGAACATAAGGACCTCTGAGACCTAGTGAGGAGAAATTCTTTCAGTGGTGCTCTAGCATTTGCTCAGAGCTGCCAAAACATGGCTTGGCACAGACAAGGAGAAATAAAACTCCGTCTTGTCCAGGAGGACAGTAACATTGGTCAAGAGAAATTCTGACTCATCTCTTCAAAATTTGCAGCTGCTCACTCTTGAGAGGTTGTTGAGTGTCAGATCGCATGTAAGCATTTGATTGTCATTTCTCTTTGGAGCTCCCTGCCAGAGGAGGCTGATGTTCAGGGTGAAGCTGAGAGCTGTCTGCTGGGCACTGCCTTCTGCCCAGGAGAGGGGTCAGTTGGCTGGCTCACCAGAGCAGGATTTGAGGGGGAAAACCAGCATTTTAGCCTAGCAAATGTTACAGTGACTGCAGGTCAGACAGAAATGTGAGGAGCTAAATCCAGTGTGAAAAACAAAGAGGTAAGGAATGTTTCAAATTACGTGCTGGCAGTCCTCTTATTTCTCAAATAGGTTGAAAGTGTTTTTCTTCCTCAATCATAGAAATTTTAAATGGGGAAAAAAAGATACTAAAGGAGTAGGCTTGAGGTGATAATATGTCTGCTCATCGTGTTTCTGTGCCTGTTTTTCTGATGAGGTCAGGATGCAACTAAACACTCCCATGTGACCCCATGGTGCACATGTGGGGTTCAGAGGAGTGCAGGAACAGGACCCTGCATGGCCTGAGGCTCCAGCAGGGAACCTGGAGTGGCAGCACTGCTGTCACCTGGGATGGGCAGGAATGGATAATGCTGCCCTTACATTTCCCAAAGGAATTTGTAAGGGATAGCTTTTTATTATTGGAAACATCAATAGTGTTTGATAGAAAAGATATCCATGAAGAAAATTTCAGTTGGAGCAGAGTTTACAGGGAAGGGATTTTCACTAGCTGGACTGGTTATGGTGCTCAAGACCTTTGCTTTTGTGGGGGAAAAAATTCATTGACTGCAGGCGTTTTGTATTATGAGAAATGGTGAGGATTCTGTTGTTGCTGTCCCATGGGATTTCCAAGAAGCATCATTCTCACACTCCTCTGGCAATATGCAGAGTTTTCCTTTTTTTTTTCTTGATCCTCTTCTGTGAGGTATGTATCCAACCTAATAAAACCATTTTTCAGCTTCACTGTTGGTAGTTTTCTTCCTCTTCTTTCTGAAAACATCTTGCCTGCTGGCAACTGCATTGTCCAAAGTGGTTTGAAGCTTGGCACTCTGTCAGCAAAACTTCACTTATCCTTTCAATCAAACATGGTAGTGCTGTGAACTGACTTGGCCTCCATCCCAAGGTTTGCTATAATCTTCCTTGTTAAATAAGAAGTCTGAACAACCCCAGGAAATAATTCAGATGTGAGTGGTGCCTTTAGCAGAATAAAGAAATGCCTAGAAGAGCCATTAAGAATCTCAGCATTAACTCTTCATAATTATGCACTCCAAAGGAGCAGAAGCTTTGTAGATAAAGAGATTACATGTGTCTTATGAGGTCTTTATGGCTGTGACAGTATCTTCCACCCAGATTTTCTCACTTTTCTTTTACTGATATTTCAGTTGCAACATTTAGTGGAAGGCTGTTGCAGAGCATGGTACCCTATAACCCTTCCAATCTGGCACAGGTAATTTGAATCATTCTCCCCATAGGGATGATAAGGTTGCACTTTTGGAAGTGCCTGTTGCCAAGAGCAGTGGGGGGAGAACTTAATTAGATTAAGATGCAATTTGGCATGATTTATGCTGTGGGTTGTGCAGTGTGGCTGCCAGAGAGCAGCAGTCTGAGGTGGGGATGCTCTGGGATGCTCTTCCTTAATGTGTCTGCTTCTGTGCTGCCTTGATTATTGAACAAGGGAAATAGATCCGAGGTGTAAAACTGTGTAAAGCAATGCAGGGGTGCCAACAAAACTGTGTCTCAAGCTGATGTTCTGCTTCTGACTGCTCCCAGTGCTGGCATCCTGGCAGGAAGGCAGATGTTTGGCTTTTCTTTGCCAAAATGCAGCAGACAACGTGGCAGTGTGGTGGGCAGGGTTTGGCTGGTCACCCAACCTTTCAGTCAACATTTGCTTGAGGTGTGAGTACCCATGGCTTCTGCATTTGACAGCTATAAATTCCATTTTGTTTTTTAATATCTTTGTCTCTTTTTAGCATTGTTCGTTTACTTATCTTGGTAAAATTCTCCATGAGAAAGTGACAGGTCTGTTGGTTTCTTACAAACAAAATTTCCTTCTCCTTGGTGTGTGTGTGTATATATATCTATATATATAAATATAGTATTACAGGTTTGCCTTACTGTGTACTGGATAATTTGGAACCCTCAGGTCATTCCCTGGGTGCAGTTCATTATTTTATGTGCCTCTTCTGTGGTCTTTCTCCCATTTGGTACTAACCAGGTCCAGTCTTTTAAATCCTTCTTTGTGTGGTAGTTTCATTTTACAAAAGCTGAACTAGTGTGTATCAACTCAATTGATGTGATCTTATTCATATCAAAGGTGTTTAGCAGTTGCAGTCCTGTGTGCTCATTTGAGGCTCATCTTAAATTATGTCAAGTTCCAGGTTGTGCTATGGCAAGTGGGAATGTTTGTTGCTGCTGTCTTTAAATTTAAATTTGGATGTTTTAAATGAATTAAATATGAACATGAATAATGCAACTGGTAACCTAGCCTTTCTGCAATTAAATACAAACTTTTTCATTTGTTTCTATGCTTTCAGGTTTTGATATGCTGCAGTATTTTTACTAACTTTGCTGCCTTGTAGGAATGATGGGGAAGTAGAGCCTGTGACTCAGAGGAGCTGTTGGCGCTTTTGATATCTTGGTGAGTGGAAGCTGGTTGAAACTTGGAAAGTCACTTTGTCTGTTACAAAAAGCAGAAAAACAGTTGGCCTTTTTAGAATTTAAGGTAGCATCCTACTGAAGTGAATTTGCATGTTTGTCCTTTCAGAGTGCAAGTTCAACACAACATAAAACTGTGGTCATGCTTGCAATTGTATATTGAAGTCTACAATCATGAGAAATACAGGAGAGTTTTAACTGGCATGAAGCTTTGTACAAGTGTCCAGAAAAAAAAAAAAAAAAGAGCCAGAGATACTGAATGTTTGTTTGGTGCCTTTATATAACACCTTTCAACCTGGATTTTATGGCTGGGAGATGGTTCCTACCACGACTGCTGCCTATTAATAAAAACGACTGAAGAAAATCATGAAAAGGAGCATTAAAATATGTAAATAGGCTTTCACATGTAGGTTATCCTTTGCTATCGAAAGGAAAAGAAACTTTACACCTTTCAAATATGCATGAACACATACACTATTTATGAGAGGCATTTAGAGACTGCTGTGTACATTTTTGATGTCAACTGAAAAAAAACAGCTAGGTTTTTTTTCTTTAGTATTTAATATTCTTTCAGTATTTGAAAACACTTCTCAGACTATTACTCAATGTTGCAAGCACAGCACATAAAGGCTGTAGTTTGTAGTTCTTTCATAGAAAATTAAACTCTTCATTTCTCTTAGGTTTGGAAAAGACATGATTTTCAAAATCAAAACTTGTTGCTAAGTTGGATCTGTAACTAACCCTTTAAGCAGAAACTCACCTTTGCATCCTGGGATGGCTTCCCCACTGCCCCACTGTGAACAAAATGGAGTTATAGTGACACAATTAATCTTTAATTAGTTAGTGTAATGTCAAAACATGCTTTTACTAGCTTTCCCAAGGGCTTTTTTTGCACCTTAGCTGTTCATTTAGATATTTCTGCTAGGGCTTGGCAAGGCTCAGTGCATACAGGAGGCATTGCCTACCAGACTGGCTGTGTGAGCTCTGGTCTCTGTGTATGTGTTCAGCACACATCTCCCAAGAGCTCTGATTTTCAGTAACATTTGGTTATAACAAGCATACAAATGCTTTTTCTCTGGGGGGACAGTCCAGCCAGTTTTTCTTTAACCAGGAAAGAAAAATGCAGCACAACTTGGACATTTGTTGCAGTAATAATAGGAAAAAAATTTTCTGGGTCATTGTCCAATTTCTCATCCTTATTACCCAAATCTGCTGTGAGCAATTGGAGTTGGAAGTGGCGAGCTGGGGATTGTGGTGCTGCTTTGCCAGAGTTAATGTTATGTTTCCATGTGTTTTCTTTCACAAATTTCAGCTCTGTATCCCTTTGAGTGAGCAAGAGCAGCCCTCCCCATTACACACACACACACACACTTGGGACCTGCTGTAGAGTTAGCATGGACACTGGCATATGCTCCTCTTGTTTATTTATGCCCCTCCTGCTGCCATGAATTTGAAGTCCATATATTGGAGAAAGACTTCTAGTTTCATGAGGGCTGAAATTAAATGTTTGAGTTTTGTAGAAGATGCTCAGTGCAGCCCAGGGTGAAAGAGCATCTGTTTTCTCCCTGCTGTGTGATGAGTTAATTGTTGCTTCGTTGCAGATGACTGTGTCCTCCAATAGGGGGGAATTTTTTCATGTTTATTTCTTTTGTCCTAGACATCTTCAGTTATCTAAAAGCAAGCCAGTCCCAGGACAAGGACAGCAGCAGGTGATAGAATGCGGAAACCAGGCCCTCAAAAAGGTGAGCAGTAATATTTGGCACAGCCAAAGGCCCTTTAGGGAGCTGATGCAGAGCGAAGGAGCAAGCACAGTGCACTGGAAAGGCAGCAATGGGATGGGAGGGTGGGGACATGCTGACTGCATGCTCAAAATGAGAGTTGTGTGTTCCTCCAGCAGTGTGGAGGAGTCCACCCCAAGATGGGCAGAGAAGGAGTCTCTCAGCAAGTGCACTCCTGCAGCTTGTAGGGCACATGTCAGGCAGTGAGGGTGCCCTGCAGGGCCCATGCCACTTGCCATCTGCCAGTGCTCCCAGCATGAGGCAAACTGCTTCTTGGCTGGCACGAGCCTCCCCCTTTTAATGAGGCATGAAACCCAAGACCATCCTACCTTGTGGAGATGAAATCTGCTCCGGGCACTTACCTCCCACCACCTGACTCTCTTGGCCCATTACATGCAGCAGTGCTCAGGGCAGCCGTGTGTGTGCTACCCGTGTCCTGCCTGCCCCAACAAAAAGGGTGAAGTCAAGCAGGCTGCCTGCAGCTGAGCTGCTTGGACTTCTTGTGCTTAACAAAAATATTGATTTCCTTTAGTGCTGTAATGTGCATGTGCTTTTGAGTGAGCTCATCACATGCGCTTTGAGGATGGGGGAAGGGAGAGGCATAGAGGATGAAGCATCCTCCACAGTTCTTTGTTCACATCTGCTACATGCTCACAAGGTTTATTGCAGGAGATTTCTATGCTTGATTTCCCTCTTCTCTTTATTTTTGTTTTTTAAACGTCTCCTTTGCTCCTCTGGTGGTTCATCTTAGAGAAGCATTATGCTCTTCCTAACACTGCTTGTCCTTTAATGAAGTGAAAATAAATGAAGGAAAGCAGGGAATGGGGAGAGCCTGCTGTGAGGCAGCTGGAGACCTTGGTAATAAAAGGGTCACGTTGATTAGTCAGCACTGTGGCTGCAGGCTTGCTGAATTTAGCCTCACACAGCTTGTCCTCCTGCCTGGTGGAGCAGGGTAGTGGCAGCTGGCAGGGCTGGGTGACCCGTGCTGTGAGAGCTGTGCCATAGGTTGCAGAAGTAACACCTGCATTGTGCACACGTGGGTTTCTGTCCTACTTACCTGTTTTTTTTAATAATGCATTCAACTTTTGCTTTCTCTTGATTTGCCTGCAGAAACTCCTGTATTTCATTCCCTCTCTGCTTCTTTTGCAGCTTGCCTAATGAGCATTGCGAGTTAAAGGTTGTGAACAAAATGTAATTTCACCTGCAGAGTGTGACAAGAGGCTACTTTGAGTGCACGGGTGCTATTAGAGAGCTGTCCTGCAGCATTGAAAGGAGCATTACCCATCCTGGGGTGCTTTTTTTGCTTCTGACTTAAATACTTTCTGTCCTTTATTCTTGTTTTCTTAAGGTGGTGGCAGAATGGTCCTTCATAGGAATACATTTATAGAAATGGGGTCCTTCCATCCTTTTTATCCATTTGTGTCTCTCCAGGGAGGCTCTTGGTCTGGTCCATGTCTGGTGATGCTTTAGCCACACTCCCTACATCCCTCATGTTCATTTAAAGGATAAAATCTACATGCCATCCCCTGTCCATTTTATTGAGAAGAACATGTCAAGAAGAGAAGATTGCAAAACTAATGGTCCAAAACCAATTTCAGACATCCTAAGACCCACCAGGCCATTTCAGCAGTCGCTCTTGGTTTGCCTCTTTCATCTACTTGTCAGGAGAGGGAGGTCACTCCTGTCCTCTGAATTGCCTGTAAAACATATGACATGAGCAGGTGATGCTGAGGAGTGCACTAGCTGGTTTCTTTCACTGACACAAATGCTTTATTTCTTGCCTCAGCCATAGACTGGAAAGATGGTAAAAAGCACAAGTATGGCCGCCCATCAGAGTCTCCCTCCCAGTACCAAGGTAAGTACCACCCTTCTTCCTTCTCCTTCTTCCTCCTCTCTCTTATTTTTGTGTTTCTTCTGAGCAAGGCTGTGTTTAAGTGGGACCACGTTTCCAATTGTAGCTGTGAAGAATGTGCAGCTGGATTGATAGCTGAGAAAAGTGCCTGGAATTTCTAGTGGGTAGGACATGGTGGAGCTCTGCTGTTGTGGTGGAGAGCTGAGCCTTGGGAGGCTGTGCCCAGACACTGAGGAAGGCCACCATTCACTTTGGGTCTGCCAGCAGAGATGGTACTATGCTAATTTTCAGACTGAGTTGGCTCAAACCATTCTGCTTTCATCTACAGCCTTGGTGCTTGTTAGAAGACACATATGGGCTGCAGACCTTCCCGGGATGCCTTGATCAGGGCAGGGCACATTCTCCTTCACAGATGTGACCTGGGATGCACATGTATTGTTTCGGTTGGATTGATGACCCCTTGGGAGCTGGAACGTTAATGGAAGCAAACCAGACTTTGGTTAAAGATATAAACAGGAACTCTGTCTTCATTTAAATTCTGGGCAAAAAATCAACATTAAATGCAACACGATGAGAATCCAAATACAAGGGTGCAGAGCTGCATTATTCACAACTACTGTAGTTTAACCCCTTGGGTGTGTGGAGTGTTTTGTTTGTAGTAAATATTTTTGAAGGTTAAGACATCAGAGCCCAAATCTGACACTCTGCCTGCAAATTATATCTCCCTTTGGCTCAAGTGCACAGTAGGAGCTTTCCAAAGTTAAGCAAAAGTGATAGACTGTCACCCTTAGTGCTGGCATTTTTACAGCTGAGTTACAGGGAGCTCAGGTTTACAGTCCTTGGCTGTTGTTTAACTCACAGATGTCACTATAAAAATGTGGTGTTTCTCATTAAGTGTCCCCTCATTGCTTCCTGTAAAGAAGATGCAACATAGAGGAACACAGTCTGTTCAGTGCTGCTTTCAGTCTGTATGAGTATGGTGTGCCCTGCAAGGGAGGAAAAAAGAGAGGCCAGAGACCAAGCAAACCAGAGAGTGATTTTAGGGGTAGTAGGACATTTTGCACATTGTACTGGGGGCAGCAGTGGAGCAAGTGTTCCCCATTGCTTTTCAAGGTTAGAGAGGATTTCAGTCCCAACAGTCAGCTCTGTCCTTGTCCTTGTCCATCACCATCACCAGTAAGGGGGACACTTAAGAACCATCTGAAGTGCTGATCTTTTATGAAGGAAGGTGATTTCTTGGGAATTGGAGAAAAGCCACTGGAGTTTCTGAAATACACTTATAAAACATTCTTCAGTGTTACCTGTCGAGGTCAGATAAGAAAAACTCATCTTGCAGACTGGAACGTCCTGTCTCTCTACAGTAAGATGTCAGAATAACTGGTGTGAACCAGGACACTGGGAGAATATAAAATACAAGATAGTCAGTCTGTGCTAACTAGAAAGCCAAGCCAGGTATTCTCAGTGTTTCCCTCTGGCTGTGTACCATGTAACTATTGCTATAACACAGCAATCCTGTAAAATGGCCTCAGCCAGCACCTGGCAGCTTTGTGGTCCTGGCTCACAGCACATCTGGCTCCAGAGCTGATCTGTTTGGAGCTGATCATTGGAAGAAAGTAGGGATCAGTATGGCAAGGAGGATCTGGGAATGGTCCAGAGGAACTAGAGCTAAGAAGGCCAAGTGTGCTGTATCCATCTTCAACCATTCACAGTTTTTCCCAAGTACAGAGCATGGGGCTTCTTATCTGTTCCCTGTTAAAAAAGAGAGTGTCCTTAAAAAAGTGAATACCTCCTGCCTTTTTTTGTTTTATAGGCAGCTGTAAAAAAACCCCACAAAGCAATAACCCAACTTTTGTGTTACACCATTTTCTCCTGATTGTTCCTGTGATTTTTAAGTTGAAGCAGATCATGTTTGGTTCAGTGTACTTTGAAATTCGTTCTGGAAAAGCATTGTACCATGAACTAAATACTGTTCCTGAATCCTTTTGAACCAATTCCCCACATACTGTGCAGAGCTTCCACTCATTCCAAGGCAGCAGTGGCAGCCTCCAGTTTCAGTACCCAGTTTCTGACCGGGTTTGAGAGCAATTATGAAGAAGAATGTGCTCTCTTTAATTGTCTGTGTCATGCCATCTATATGTAAAGAAATGGCTGACAGTGAAGAGAGAAGGAAGGAACTTGTTTATATTGGCTCTGTCTTTTCTTAGAGTTTGGAGAAGTCTTTCTACTGCTGCTGCTTTTCTTTACAAAGTAAGTCACCAGGACCATGAGTGATAAGTGTTGTGTGTGGGTCTTCATGTGGTGGTTGGGTCCCAACAGGCTCTAGAATTGATCTCAAATAAGTTCCATGTCCAAACACTGTTTTTAGAGGCAAACAGCTGCTCCTGCTGGGATTGTGCAGCATCAATCTCCACTGTGATGTGAGCTGCTGCAGGGAGCAGAAAAGCCTCCCCTGGTGCAGAGCGAGTGAAAAGTGGAAGGATTAAAATGATTATTCCTTCTAATAGTCAGGGATTGAAACAATCTGAGGGGGGGGGGGTTTCTCTTTTAAACTAGAACTGTCAGACACAGCTGATGCTTCTCAAGATGCTTGCTCAGGCCCTGGGGCTGAGGTTTGCACTCCTCACCCCAGCACTGTCACCTGGGCATCCTCTGTGCTCCATGAACAAGGGCTTCTGAAATCCACCCCAGTCTGAGATGAGCCCAGATCAGCAGCCACAGTTAAGGGGTGGGATGCAGCAAGGCATTTCCATGCCAGAAATGCCTTGCTTTGCTTTGGTTGGGTATTTATTATGTGTAATTCTGTATTACAAAGAGTTTCATTGATGTAACCAAGTGTAAAATCATATCTTTATACCAAAAGAATTGGGGTTTTGCAGAGCACCACTGAATTTCTTCATTGATCCCAGTTTAATATTGTTGTCTATAAAGCAAATTCATGCCAATGCATGGAAATATGTACTCTGAATGGAGAGCTGATGTCAGAGTCTGAAAATAGAAATATATATCCAGCTCGTGTGACAGTGAAATTGTATTTTTTTCTGTTCATTGTCACTATATTTAACAGGGTGCTAGTCATCTGCATGGGAGGTGGCAAGTAACGTGTGCTGACCTTAATACCTGAATTTTCAGAAGTGTGGTGTGCACTGCAGTAGCTAAAATGGCTCTTAACATAGCTTTTGTTTTGAAAACAGACTGATTAAAATCTTGATGTGAATAGAAAAGCAGTAGCTGACTCTTTAATTGTGCTGCCACCAATGCTCTTGAAATGACTTGAAAACAGCAGTCTCCTGGGAGCCATTCAGATGAATACAAGCTAATGTCATGCTGGAAGGATCCTTTCCCAGCTGCTCAGTTTAAATGGCAGAAGTCATGATTTGCTCAGATCACGGGAGCTTTTAATTCCTCATTTAATAACAGGTTTCCCTGGATGGCATATTGCTTTTACCCTTCCTGCTGTACATGGTACAGGCAAGGATAAAATGCACTTCCCCAGCAGCAGTGTTCAGCAGACGGGCTCTGATGTTGCATGGGAGCCACTGTGTTCAGTAAATCTCTGGAGGATCCCTGCTTCCATCCTGCCCAAGCTATGGACTCGGTCTGCTTCAGGAAATTAATTGCTGACCTGTCCACTAATTGCTGGGGACAGGCTGATACCTGCTCCAAGCTGGCTGTGTGTGTGCTGGACTGGGAGAACTGTGCAGTCAGCACAGTGCAAAGTTTCCTGTTGCTTTGAGCTGCTCTTAGCCCTCAGTGACTGTTTTTAATCCCCATACTGAGCAATGTGCTTAACAAAAGATTTTTAAGGGGCACTTATCTGTAACACTCCAAGGCTTCCCATCTGTGCTGGCTATGTAGGTTGTTATCCCCACTTTTTGCAGACCCTCCACAGCAGTGTGGAGGCAGCGAGATGCTGGAGGCAGCACCATGCTTTGTTCTGCCTGTCAGCTGTAGCTGTAAATCTTCTGTGGTCACAAAGATCAGAGGATCTTGATGAAAATGTGCTGCCTGTGAGCACCTCCTCTGTGAGAAGTGGAGAACTGCTGGTGTTCAGAGTACAGCCATCTCTTTTTGTGAGATTTTTGCTTGTCAGTTCCTATTGGAATCCTTTTTATTCTCTTCTCAGGTCACTTCACGTGGGAGAAATACCTGAAAGAGACATGTGCCATCCCAGCTCCTGCCCATTGCTTCAAGCAGGTAAGAGGGTGAATGAAAACAAGAAAGGCCAAAAGTGATGGTCCATTGGTGACCCAGGATTTCTGTGCCTGGAACAGGCCCCTTTTTTTGGCAAGGAAGATTGTTAAGGATATGGGAAACTTAAAATAAATCTCAATTTGCTGAAGCAAAGGTAAAAAAGATATTCAGGTGCTGCAAATATTAAAATGGTGCAAAGGACTTGACTCTCAGATGTGTATGGATGGGAACACAAGAATGTTTTTCTCTCTGCTGAGCACAAGGTCTTGGGAGAAAATGAGTAGACTGTGATCCAGGTTTTGGTAGATCCTGCCCAGCAAAGAGATTTTTTATTAGAATTCACCAGATCTTTGTGAATTGAATAGCACCCCCCAGGCACTGGGTATTTCAGCACAGAGATGACAGCATTGAGTAGAGGGGATACAGGAGTGAGTTGTCATGGCACCTCTGGGTCTGGACAGAGGGGCAGTGGCACAGAGTTACCTGTTTGGGTCTTGGGTCAGGTGAGTGATTCTCCTGAGAAGAGGACTAAGAGGAAAGGACAGGTCTGGCTCTCTAGCTGGTGGCAGTACTGAAAGAAGATGGTCTGGGTCGCAGATCTGCCCAGACTCCCTGAACTTTCCTTGCTGCTCAGTGACCTTTGCTCCCACGTTGTGCTCAGAGGATGCTCTCAGTCTTTGATCGACTCAGTTTTGATGCTCTTGGGGTTTAAGCTTTGTGACTGAGGTGGTGCATGTATTGGAAATCCTGGCTCTAACCCCATCCCTGTTTTTCTCTTTGCAGTCATACACTCCACCTGCAAATGAATTCAAGATCAGTATGAAACTAGAAGCCCAGGACCCCAGGAACACCACCTCCACTTGCATTGCCACCGTGGTGGGGCTGACGGGTGCGCGCCTGCGCCTGCGCCTGGATGGCAGCGATAACAAGAATGACTTCTGGAGGCTGGTGGACTCTGCTGAAATCCAGCCCATAGGAAACTGTGAGAAGAATGGAGGGATGCTGCAGCCTCCCCTGGGTGAGCTGAAGTTTGTGCCCATCACATCCAGCTGTTTCGTATGCAAGTCTAATTCTACCTTTTCCCTTCATAATTGCTACAGACAAAACCTGCTGCAGTTATTAACATTAAAGCTGCTGGTTTTGTTGTTTATTTCATGCATGCTGCTGTGCATTAGGAGACATCTCTCTGAAATGCTGTCCCAGGGTGCAGCTCACAGCTCTGGTGCAGCCTGCCCAGGAGGCACAAGTACCTGTCCTCTTTGCAGAGATGGGTTCCTCCTGTGCCTTCTCTGGGTTTTGCCAGCAGATGGCAATAAGTGTAATCGAGTTGCAGAGAAAAAGTCACTCGTGACTCGTGACAGAGGGTTCATACTCTGTAGGAAGTCTGTGTGCCCATCTCTGATCTGTATTACCTGCTTAACTTTGGGCCTGGCAAGAGTGGTTCTCTTGCACCTAGCATAAAGACAGGTAACAAAGAGATAGTTCTGCATTTGTCTGGTGGCTCCCAAGGCCTTAAAGTCTCCATTTCTGCTTCCCTCTCTGCAGGCTTTCGGCTGAATGCCTCCTCTTGGCCCATGTTCCTTTTGAAGACTCTGAATGGAGCAGAGATGGCTCCTGTCCGGATTTTTCACAAGGTATTTTACTGTACTGTTTGTGAAGACATCCTTCTGGCACATCCCTATTGCTGCAGAGCACCAAAATAACAGCTGGTGTCTCATGTGAGGTCTGCTGATCCCAGAGGAGTTGAAATTGCCCAGCTTTACCACGGAGCTGCTGTGTCATAGCAGTGCTGAAAAGGCAGACAAGGATCTACTAAGCAAGGGGCTTGGGCTTGAGCAATGGGCTTGTTTCTCACTTGGGCTGCAGGTGCCACTCAAATTCAGGAATACAGTATGTGGAAGTGAGTATCTCCCTGAAATTTTTTACTACCACAGCTTGCAAGGACCAATTTTCATGAGGCAACATTGCAAGTGCTATTTTACAATTTTCTTACAAATTTGTATTATTACAAAATTTGTATTCTTAAACCCTTAATGAAGTCAGGGAGAGAAGCCAGTCTAGAAGCATATGCTGTAGTATGGTGTGGCTTCAGTGTTTTTTCAAGTGCAATAGATGAAAAGGAGCAAGCCACAGGTGAGGGTCGATGGCAGATCTCTCACATGTCTAGCAAAGCTGAAGGTGAGGGAAGAATGATGGAGAGAGACTGGCATGTCTCACGTTTTCCTGCTCTGAGGTAACAAAGTGAGAGTATCCTGCAGAGGCTTCTTTCTTTGGAGCTTTATTTTCTGCCTGTGTTGCTGACACATTTGTCACAGGGTGCAACATTAGGGTAGGCTGCTGGATTTGGTGCAGCAGCTGGGGGATTGCAGAACAGTCAGTAGTGGACTTCAGGAATGACTTCACAGGCAGGTGGTTGTGTAGCTAGGCCAGCACATGCACACCTCAGTGGGGTTGAGATCCAGCCCACTGCCTCCCTTCTCCATCTGCTTGTGGAGGTGAGTTTGCTGATGGAGGGGACAGCTCTGATCTGGGGACTCACTGGCGTATCCTCTTTGAGCACATTTTCAACTTCTCCTTGTAGGAACCACCATCTCCATCCCAAAACTTCTTCAAGACAGGTATGAAGCTGGAGGCAGTGGACAGGAAAAACCCTCACTTCATCTGCCCGGCCACCATTGGGGAGGTGAGAGGTTCTGAGGTCCTGATAACATTTGATGGCTGGAGAGGTGCCTTCGATTACTGGTGCCGATATGATTCCCGGGACATCTTTCCCGTAGGCTGGTGCTCGCTGACTGGAGATAATCTGCAGCCCCCTGGAACAAAAGGTAAGACCTATATTATTGCTTAGCTATCTTTCTTCTCCACTCGGGTCTCAAAGAGCAGCAAAGGAGGCAGAAGTGAGCAGTGAGGACATCTGGGTGCCATGTCTGGCTTGCTTACTGCTGCTTCATGTGTGGTTTAGGTACAGATAATCATACCTCTGTCCTGGCTTCAGGTGCTAATGGATATCCATCCCTTCAGGTGGGCAGGATGATGGCTCTCTGGTGGTGTACACCATTGCTGTGTAACAGCAACTGTGGTGCTGTACAACATTGCTGTGGGCTGCTCTTCTACAGGAATTTCGTTTGAGTCTTCCCTGTGTCTTTGGAACACACATTCCTAGGGACTTCTTCACAGGGGGACTGGTCTATTTGTGGGTGTAATAAGGGAGTAATGAGAGCTCTTCAGCTGCAGGGCTGCATCTTTGTGCTTCTAACAGTTATCTTGTTCTGCCTTATGCAGTGCTATCTGCTGTGAAAAAGAGGTGTGGATCAGGTTCTACTTGCCTTGTTCCTCGAGCTGTGATTGTTGGTTAGGAACTTGGTGCCTTGCAAAGGTCTGGGCCTTGGCTGTTTAGGACCAAGGGAGCTGTCACTGTCCTCATGCACCTTCCTCTGACATTTGCAGCCTGCCAAGTCCTGCACACTCTAGTCAATGAAATGACAAACAGAAGAGCAAGCACTCTGCTGGAGTTGAATGATTACTTAGGAGAGGCATTTCTCTGATGAGGCTGTTCCTCTTGAACATCCAGGATCAGCTTGTATTAACCCATCAGGCTGGTACTTTCTGCCATCCTGTGATGTGGCCATTTCTGCTCCTGTGCTGCATGGCTGGTGTTGGGGTGGATGTCCTGAGGTCACCCCACATGGCTGATGTGCAGGCCAGGCCACAGCCTCCCCTCAGGTGGAGGTGATTTCTGCTATGGCTGGGAACTGAAAGACACCCTCACTGTTTTGTCTTGAATTTCTGCATTCAGCCTGATGTTCCCAGCCTCTCCCTTGCTTCCTGCTATTTGTTTGTGTCCTGCTTGCTGCTGCCCAGCAGGCTCCACAGAGCTGCTGGGACCTCCTGGCTGGTGCTGACCTCTCCAGCAGTGCCCAGCAGTGTCAGGGGCTCTTGCTCAGCATCCCCAAGGTGCTTCTAAGGTACTGCATCAGTGGCTAAAGAAATGTTTGTGATGGGTGGGAGTTTTCCTGGCAGTGAACTGGGGATAGAAGGTTTCAGGAGGAAGGGGGGAAGCTGCCTTCCCAGGAGAAGTGGGAACCTCTGTCTCACCCGTGCTGCCTGGCACAGGCAGTTTTGTTCCCACATCTGTGTCAGGAGCTGAAACTGTGAGCAAGCAGAGCATCCAGAAATCATACACAATCATGGGGGCAATGCCACAGTAATTTGGAGTCATCTTAAGAAGCATTTGCTTCCCCTCTTGGCTGGCAGCAGTGACAAGCTTTCCTTCTCACACTGGCTCCATCAGCAGTGACTCTGCATTTCCTGCTCATGTACAGAAATGATGAAACCTGAAAGTGACATCTCCATGCTCCCAGATAGAGGCAGCCCTTGCTCTCAGGCAGATTTCTACTCTCTTTGCTGTGTTTTTCAAGTATAGGAACAAGAGCAGGGGTTGGCAGAGGTTGCATGAGCCACACAAAAAAGCCTGATAGTTGGAATCAGCCTTGTCTTTGGGGTATTTTACTTTCCTTTCTGTGGCTATGCCCTCCCATTCCTGACCAAGACTTCACAATTTCCACTTTGTGGGATTAAATGAAGAGAAGGGAGCCCTAGGAAGTTTCCTCTTCTGTAATTAAATTCCTTCCTTGTTCCTTTACTCCTCAGCTGTGCTTTGAAGGAGGGCTGAGCACAGCCCCCCCCAGGACCTGTGAGTGCTGCTCTTGGCAGGGTTGGGGGATGCTTTACCACAGAGGGATCCCCCTTTCCTTCAGCTACAATCAGAGATCCCTGTGTGCCAGCCTGGAGCCTGCAGGACCATGTGGTTGAGCTGGGGAGGTTCTTCTCCCTTTGCTAATGGGAATTCCCCTTAAATCACAGAGACCCAGGGGCAGGTGGAGAAGATTGGTGTTCGTGGTGGGGGTTATACCAGACTCTGGTCACCCACTGGCCTGATACCATCAGAGTGATATCCTTGGGGGAGCTGATAAGTGCTGCAAAGAGTTAACAACTCCATTAAGACTGACAGCTTCCTGGGGCTGAGTGGGAAAGAGGCCTCCTGAAATCAGCTCATGTTCAAGGGAAGCAGAACTTCAAAGAAGCCAGGCATGTTTATTTTATGCTGGTAACTTAATTTGGCTCTAATCTGTCCCTTCTGCTGGTTGCAAGCAGAGGTGGAGGAGTTCAGGGATTCCCCCAAGCACATCCCTCCTCCAGCTCCACTCCCACCAGTGTTTGCTGGGCCGGGTACTGGGGAAGCTGGGGCCAGCCCAGCTCCAGCGAGGAGGAGAGCTTTCAGGAGGGCACATGTGTGCAAAGGGAGGAAGGGGAGGTCAAGTGGTGAGGAGTAGCAGCTCTCTGCATGCCTGGTTGGTAATTACATTGCTGTCAGATGTGCTGTCTGTGCCTGCTGGGAGAGCTCTGCTGGTGGCCAGATGGCTGTGGGCTCCCTGGCATCTCCTGGAGTTCCTCTCTCAGTGCAGCACAGCTTGGAGCTGGGGGTTCAAATAAACACACACCCCAGGGGAAGTGGTGCTCTGGGGGTTCCTACACATGCAGTTGGTCCTGATCCCCCCCTGCCCCATGTCAGCCTCGGGCTGGGCTTACAGAGCAGGGTGAAATGCAGCAGAACTCATCCTCTGCATCCTCAGCTTCTCCACACCAGCTTGGCAGCAGCTGGGAAGGCAGTTCCCCAGGGAATGGATTTCTGTGGCAGTGCTGCAAGCTTCCTCTGGCTTCCTGCCCATGCCAGTGGGCACTCCCAGATTTGTCTCTGGGCCAGGGATCCCACATAGTGCTGTACATAGTGTGTACAGCATCTTGCATGTCTTTTCATGCCTCTTACACACACGCTTTTTTACCCTCAAACACATATCCTGTGCTGTTAAGAATAGAACATGAAAAGGACTTCCTATTAACCTAAGGGCTGGAGGGAAGCTTTGAGCTCTGCCCAAAAGGCAGGCTGTGTCAGTGGTAGTTCCTGCAGCTGCCTTGTACTGGAGGTGTTCATGATTTGTAGCTTTACTTCAGAGTTTTAGAAATCAGCTTTTATTGACTGTTGCCAGAAGAACTGTTCACACTTCCATTCTTATTCTGGCAAGCAGTCATCCTAGACAAATACTGAGAGATACAAATATTGACAAATATTAATCTATCACAGTACCTGTACATAAAACACCTGATGGATGCAGGCAAATGCTGGAGGAAGGAGAATAATTTTACAAATTCTCCTCAGGAAGGTCTGTAAAGGCTGCACATGGTTCATGGGGTGGTTCTAATTGGAGCAAGGGATCTGAATATGGGTGAAATGGCCCCATTTTGGTGGGATTTTTCACATGGACTCCATGGGAGCCAAAACATCACATCATCTCTTTGTGAGTAATTTCTTCAATTTTTTGTTTCCTTCCCTTTATTTGGACAGGGAAGGTAAATGATGCTGAGCCCAGTTGTGACCCTGGCATTGGTGAACAAGTGTATGTTGCCATGGTGTACATTTTTATTAGATCCAGGAACTTCATACTCAATATACATCCCCACTTGTTATAAAAATTGGACGTTTTGCTGCCTGTCTTCTTGATCTTTGGTATTTTAATAACTTCTGAAGAGCTTTGAAAAAGAAAAAAAGGTGGAATAAACTGCACCCTTCTAGCAGTCTCCTTGTTCTTTGTGCACTGATATGTTGAAGGTGTTCTGCTAATATTTAACCTGGAAGCCAAAGCAAAAAAAAGACCTTCAGAGAAGATCAGAACAAGCAGAAGCCCCAGGAACAGTTCTGAACAGCCTGAATATGACAAGAGTACAGAAACGTTTTTGTTCTCAACATGGGGCTTTGGAAACTCACTGGTAATGAACTCTCAGAGGCAGATGATGTGATCAGTGAGTAGACTGCTGGTTTCTCATTCCACATATTTTAACTGAGTGTGTGTTCTTGAGCTAGCTGGATATAGCAGTATAGCCATCTCGTTGCAAACTGCCTGTGGGCTGTAAATCTGGGAGGAAACTCATATAAATTTGTGAAGAAACTCATGTCCTCTGTCCCACTGCAGGTGGAATTGTGTAGGTGCAGGTGTGATTGGCTTGGGTGTGCTTGCAGAAGCTGAAGTCCTACCCAGTCTGCAGGTTTGCTGCATCCTAAGGCCACGACTCTGGGATTTTCTTGAGAGCTGTTGTGTGGCCCTGACATGTGTCAGCCATCCCTAGTGCTTTGGGCAGCCCTCTGTGGCTCTGCTAATGACCTCTCCTGAAGCAATTAGCCAGGGAGAGCTGCAGTATGATGGTTTTTCTGAAGTGTAGGAATGAATTTGTTTATGTTGTCAGTGTCTGTGTCAGGATCAAAGCTACCAGTTCAGCTCCTGTACTATCCACAGAACTGCTGGGTTCTTGCAGTGGCTTCTGGAACACTCACCATGTGCCCACCAGCAGTGTCATGCAGGAGAACATCTCAGCCTGGATTTGGGATGGTCAAATTAAGCTTTGAGTATTGAAGTTCAGATTTTATCTTGATTTTTTTCTGGCTTTGCATTGTGATACCTCTTGGAGCTCCCTGATTGTTGCTTCTTTCACCCATTTTGGCATCCCCTCAGTCAGGAGTTTGAGTCTCAACTCAGCTGATGCATTTCTCACACTGGAACTGCCCATCTCAATTCTCATCTCTTTTTTGTAGTTCAGAATGTCTCTGTTTTAATTCTACAGCTGCTTCACAGCTGATTCAAACAACACATCATTGCAACAGCTTAATTTTAGCAGAGAAAATGAGACTTTAGGGGGCAAGCATGAACACAGCTTTTGTTGCATCCAGTTTATTTGGAGGTAGCGGGATGGGAACTCGAGGAAAACTGCTCATTTGGGATATGAGGATAGTGATTATAGACAAGTTTGTCATTGGCTTGTCCTCTGCATTTGAACCATATGCTCCAGTTGGCTCATAGCAGCTGGTAGCTGGGCTGGGAGAAGGAGCTGTGCTCCAGGCAGGCTGGGGCAGCTTGGAGGAACATCTAAGTGGCCTTGCAAAGCTGGACCCAGAGATGTCTGAGCACTGGACAAATAAAAAAAGATGATGACAAAAAGATGCAAGAACAGGCCACCAGCTTTGTAAAAATGGGCTACAAAGATTGCTGGACACGGGCTCATATAAGAGAGCATTTTTCTAAGGGTGATGAGAACAAATACCAGCACTGCTGCACTGTAGTTCTGCTGAGGGCTCACTCTGCACTCCAGATCTGCACACCCTATCTCTCAAACCAGCCCCACTGTCCAAAACTGTCATTTTTCTCTGTGGTGTGAATGCCTGTGCCAGGTCTGTTCCCAGTGTGGGCTTTGTGCTGTTTTACTTTGCCTCCTGGGAGCTGGAAGAGGGAATATCAGGCAATAGGGAGGCTGAAGAAGCTGGAGTGTGCTGCTTCTCCAAGCTCCAGCCATGTAGCTGGCAGCATGACATGTTCCTGGCTGGCTGTGCAGATGTGCCACAGCAAACATGCTGGGACAGGAGGAGTTTCTGAGCTGCTACTCAGGGAAAAGTTTGCTTGGCTGCTCCAGTGGTGACAGGTGTGATGCCATTTTCCCTTATCCAAATGGCACTTTATAGAATGCCTTTGTAGTGTCTTATAAAAAAGATGCATGACTCAGTTTACCCATCTATTTCAAAATGCTGCCCAGTGGGTACAGAACAGTTAATTTCTTTCCCACATGGGGGAGAAATTAAGACCTGGGTTTTGGAACTAAGTAAATCTGTGTGCTCAGCACTAAGCTGAAAATGAGTTTCACTGAGGACAATGATTTGGACATCCTTGCTCATCACAGCACTGTCACCATTTTTGTCTCTGGTCATGAGCCAGTCACTTACCTGTTTATTTTGCCATCATCAGAATGGGGACTATGCTAAGCCCTGGCACATCCTGATGAATAAGTCCAATGTGTTGCACATCCCTAACACATGTGCTGGGTTTCAAAGCATGTTCCCCCTGCACTGAGGAATATCTGCACACATATGTTTATGCTCTAAAAAGCATCAATCACTGCTGAGTGATAAGAAGAGTTACTATCTCTGAAATGATGCTGGAAACTGGTTAAAAGCCCTAAGAGATACTTTACATTGTATACTAAGCAGAAGAGCCAGTGTAGTGTGAAGGGGCTTTTTAAAATGCTCCAAAAAGCCCCACAAAATTCTGATCAGAGAGTTTTCTTACTAGGATCAGTGAAGGACAGTCATGGGGTGGCTCTTGGCATGCAGTGGGACAAGGCTGGGCTTAGCCCTGGCTTAAGGTATCCCTGGAAAGGCTTGAACACTATGGAAATGAGAATCCAGGGATCAGCTGCAGGTTTAGGGGCTTTTTGCTTGATTTTTAACCAGTGCAATGAGGACTTCTATTCAGTTGGTTTCTACCCTGATGTCCAACATCCTGATCTCTCATTTTTCCAAAGTGGAATCTTTTTCTCTGGCTCTTTCTGGCCACTGCTGTGTTTTGAGCTGATGTTATTGTGCCATGAATGTTACAGCCGAAGTTCTTCCTCCTGAAGAAGCACCAGGCAACTCGGAGCTCATCATTTTGCATCTGAAGGTAGGAGTGGTTTTCTCCACACTCTACTTTATGTTTATTCATGTGATGGTCACCTGCTCTTTTCTTGCCTTGAAACTCAGTCTCCCAGCTTCATTCTGGTGCTGTTCATGGGGTCCTGTCTACCCTGGGAAGTGTGAATCATTAGAAAACTTTCTTACCTTGCTTATTAGCTCAGGAGTCACTAGTGAGTACATTGAGCAGTGCAGATCCTGCTGCAGATCCCTGTGCACTCTACATAGACTTCTTTCCTCCACAAGAATGACCCTACCTCTTCTAACCTTTGGTTTATCCCTATAGAAAACATCTCTTATCCCATGGCTCTTTACTTTTTACAAAAGCCTTTGGTGAGGATCTCAGAGGCTTTGTGGGAAGGCAGATCCTGACTGGTCGCTGGCCAGTCAAGACCCTTGAGGTTCTCAAAGCCTGCTTTCTGGCATAGAAGCTGTACTGACACTGCCTGGTAGGTCAGATTCCTCTTGGGAGCTGTGTTACTGGATAAAACCTCAGTTTTGTTTCAGAAAATGCTTCAGCCACGTGTGCTTTTTGCTCGTGTCAAACCAACTGCTTGGGTTTGGTAGATGACTGGGTGGAGAGGGTGGACAGTGATGCACAAAGGGCAGCCTTGGTGATGCTCTGGGTTGTGAGTTCTGGGTACAGAATCAAGGTTTTCTGTCCTTCAGCTCCAGCAGCACTGCCTGCAATCTTCAGTTGTTCTTTTTCTGGGTATCCGTGTGTGGCTGTAATTAGAGGAAGGAGGATGTGTGGGACATTTTGCAATACTGTTACTGGTCTGGTAGTTCAGGCAAGCTAAACCTCCAGCTGTCAGAGTGTTGCCCAGCATCTCTGAGATGTGGTGCAAGGTGTAGTGAACTCCTTGGAAGGCTTTTGAGATCCCTGGCTGGGCTGTGTTGGGAAAGTGGCAAGTGTAATTACCAACAGAGATTGGGGCTGTAGGAATCTCACCTTGAGAGCTGTAAAGACTTGTGCAAGAAGAAAAAGCTGTTGCTGGTGTCACTGTGACTCTTGAGACTTTTTTTTTTTTTTTCTTTTAAGTTGGTTTATTTTTGTAAATAAAACAACCAGAAAAATGTTGTGCCAGTGGGCTGTGTGGTGGCATCTGCAGTGCACAGAGCTAATCCCAACTCATGCAAACAATTAAAGTAAGAAAATTGCTGCTCCAAACTGTGGAGATTTCTAAGCTCTTAAGGAACAGGACACTCATGATGAATGTTCAGAGCAGGTTCAGTGAAACAAACACTGGAAGAGTGGCCTACAGGGATAAAAAAATTTATATGAATGGCATTTTCAGTCTTCTGAGGAACCACCCCCTGTGTTTTGGGATGCTGTAATGGTCATTCCTGGTATCTCTAGAGAGAAGAGGTGTGAGTGATGGATGCATCTCAGAGTAAAGTAGCCCTCAGCACTTAAAAAGGATGTTTGGGGTTTTGTGGTACAGTGGTACAGTAATGCAAACTCTTAAATGACTGCTTTATTGAAGGGAAAAGTAGGAAACATTTTCCACTTTCACATCTTCAGTTCCATATTTTCCTACCTGTTGGCTTTGCTGTACTTATCCCAAGGACACGATTTTGTCGTCTTCAAGCTGTGACAAGCCTGAGATAAGCTGATGCATGGTATCATCTGACCCTCAAGGTGTAAACAGCAACTCTATGAAATATTCTGTAAATAACAGCTTGAATTGCAGAGGGGTGGGCAGCTGCAGGTGCTGCCGGTGTGAGCTGCTGAGAGACACTTTGGCATTTGGAAATAGAACCTTAAGTCTTGAACTCTCTGTCAGGTCTCTGTTTCTGCAGGAAGCTTGAGACTCTCCTTTAAACTAATTCCTCAGTGATTAATAGCCCAGTCAATGGTGCTCATCTTTTCTTTGGCTCCAAGTTCAGCAGTGTTTGATCCTGCATCTTTAGGGTGATGTTTCTGACTGATCCAATGCCAGCTGGCTCAGCAGGGAGCAGGCCCGTGGTGCTGGGTGCCTGTATGACCCAAGACATGACAGTTCAGCCAGCAGAAAACTTGTTGCTTAGTTTTCTGTTACATTAATGAGCTGAAATGATTACTCATGAGTTCAGTTCACAATAATGCAAGTTGGAAGGGACTGATGGAGGTTGCATGGCCCAGCTCCCTACCTCAAGCAAGGTCAGCTTTAGAGTTGGTTGCTCAGAGCTCATGCAAGCACCAAAGCTGTGGTTTACAACCTTCCTAAGGAAGATGACACTTTTCTCAGCAGCAACAAACTATAGATTTTTTTAAGTAGGAGAGCTCCACTTCAATTTCTGAAAATTTGGCTGCTCTCAGTGGCTCCCTTTGTCAGAGTAGTACAAGGAGGTAAGTGGGGGTGTCCCTGGTGGATGCTCACCAACTGAGTAAAGCCTAGGAAATGGAAACTTTTTGGCAGCTAAAGGAGATGTGGGCACTGGCTTGCAGCTGCAAGATAATCCTGCTTGCTGGGCACAGCTGTTACCACTGCTGGAGCTGGTTGGGTGTCAGGGTGGGTGTCAGCAGGGCTGAGCACCCTGCAGGGCTCCTTCCCCCAGTCCTCTGCTTCTCAACCAGCTCAGGATTTCTGGTAGGGGCAAGAGAGGTGAATTGGCATGAGTTGGTGTTTTCTCAGATTCTGGTTAAAATCAAACAAAAAGCCAAGTGAGTCTGCCGAATGGTGCTGGATTGTGGAATGATGGGACTTGGTTTCAGTTTCCAGGTCAGAAAAATGTCTGTACATTGTATCAGTCTCACAGAAACAGCCACAAGAAAAAATACTAGTGCATGTTCAGCAGTATATTCAGCAATACTGTCAGGCACAAAGCAACAATCTAGGTCATTTTCTGTGCATTTGTGCCCTGAGCTGGCTGCACATTCAGGTGTAACTTAGCCTGTTTTGTTACTGAGCTGCAGGAGCCAGGGATGTGCTGCCAGGGGTGGTGGGTGCAGTGGAAGCTCCTCTGACACAGCTCAATGAAATGAGGTTTTTCTGTCCTGTGGTCTGCCTGCTGCAAGTTACAGGGTTTTCTTCCCCTAAAACCAAAACTGATTCGTTAAGCCTGGTAAATTCATGTTACCTGTAAGAAAGATCTTTACAGCTGAAGTAGACAATAGGTCTAATGGTTATAAACTGGAGCATAGGCAGTTCTGTAGAAATATTAGGCAGAATTTTTGCACTGAGAGGGTGACAGGGCACTCTGCCTGGAGACTGGGAATCCTGATGGCAGCTTGGTCCTGGTGGAGTGCCTGGCCAGCATGTCCACCCAGGTGAAGTTCTGGAGTCCTGCCATGAGTTGACACCAGTCTTGGTTTTGAGCTGTCCAAATGAACCATTTGCTCAAATTTTCTTGGACCTGGCAGCCCATGGAGAGCACAGAGTGCCCCAGAGTCAAAGCTGGTGGATGGAATCAGCAGAAGAACAAAGCAGGAACCTCCAGTGGCTCATCCACATAAGGCCATAATAACCTGCCACTGCTGGGACTTTTCTCTCCCAGTACCAGCCATGCTGTTGACTTGGTCTGTGCTCTGGTTAGCACTGAAGGGGTTAGCAGAGCTGTCACCTCACTGCCCCATGCCTAGAGTATCATCTGACTTGGGACTTGCTGCTGTCACCTAATAGCCCCCTGATCTTCTCCAGACCCCTAGAAATTTGGACCCTCCTCCATTTGCTGCTTCTGAGCTGCCAGCAGGAAGCAGTGTCTGTGTGCCAAGGAAATGAGTCCTTGCTCACAGTAATTGCTCATAAAACTCATGTTAAAAAACCATAAAAATCATTTTATATACCCACAGTTGTGCCACTGTTAGGGCTGTGTGCCACCCAGTCCTGCAGTGCACTCTGTTCCCTTTGCCAAGATTTTCTTCATAACTACAAGAGCTTCTCCTTCAAGTGTTTGTCTTTTTCCTAGTTCAGAGTCCTCATGCTGAACACAAAGTGAGGTTCCCAGGTCTGAAAAGCAAGCCATCCTAAAGGTGACTTTTCAAAAAGTGCATTTTTTTAAAATCTAGAAGGGTTCTCTTTTGTTTCTTTTTACCAGAAATTTAAAATTAGAGGGACCATTGGTCTGCTGAGCTGGGCCAGTACATTTATATCATTTAGCATAACTTAAGAAAAATGAGTGGCCAAGGGCAGGGGATTTGTGGGCAAATACACCAGAAACTTGATTTTGTCAGGGAAAGCATGAAAAGATAAGAAGGAACAGACCATGTGCTGGCATTTCACTTACCTCTGGCAGTAGGTGAGAGGAGCAGGGCTGCTCATCCATCTCAGGTGAGCCGTCACTTGGGGCCAGGAGCAGTTGTCCTTGCACGCATTAAGGATGGAGCTGGTACCTTCCTCTGCAGTTCACTGGGAACTTAGGGACGGAGCAAATTTGATTTCTGCCTTGAGCTAGATTTCTAGCACAGCACTGGCTCTGTGGCTTTCAGGCAGGTCTTGACTGATCCTTCTCCTAGGAATGCTCTCAGTGCATTTACACGATTGCTGGCAGGTCACCACTCGCAGAAGGAAGAGGTGTGGGTGCCAGTTATTTTCAGGAAGGAGGCTGTGGCTGAAAATGTGATCCCTTTGGAGTTCAGCCCATCCAGTCTAAGCCACAGTGTCCCCCTGTTGAAGTGCTGAAGGAAGGATCAGTGCATTTGGTTTTTATTCTGGCATGGAAAGCAGTAGCCTCCATTCAGGGGGCTGCAAATACTCCAGATTTTTCCATGTCGATGCTGTATAAAGATGGAGGCTCTCTTGTTTTGATTCTCGCCATGATTTAATTATATTTGCTTTTTCTCTTTTTATTTCAGTTGTGATTCCAAAGAGCCCTTTACCTGCCTCCGAAGTAAGCTCGGAGAAACCTAGCATGCACAGTAGCACAAAGACTGTTTTGGGGCATCAACAAGGGCAAAGGCGTCGCAAAACAGGGAAGAAGCGTGGTCGAACGACCAAAGCGCTAATCCATCACCCCATGCCTACACCCTCCAAGTCAGTGGAGCCTTTGAAATTCCCCAGAAAGAGAGGCCCCAAGCCTGGCAGTAAGGTAAAAGCTGATGCTGATGCAGGCGGGTAAAAAGCAGGTGCTGCAAGTTCTGCCACGGGTTGGTGCATGCGTGTGTTTGTGCACGTTTGTCTCAGCCTCTGGCTGTGTAACTGCAGCAAGTAGGATACCAAAGAGTTCTGTGGGCTGGGAATATCCCTCAGAGTCCAGCCCCAGAGCTGTAGAGAATGTCTGTGTCCTAAAGGTCATTTCCATCAACAAACTGTGTCTTTGGAGCTTCATTAGCTGTGAAGTAGCATGGCAGATGCTGTGATCATGACAGGATGGCCAAATGGTGGAAAAATCTCTTCCATCCATTGTGGGTAGCTAGTCGAAGTCAAGCAGAGGTGGCAGATCTCAGGCTTGCTACTCTTTCAGGATTGTGGTTTATAAAATACACAGGTATTGATTACTAGGTTCTTGAGACTCCCCGTCATCACCATCAGAAGTTTGTCATGTTCCACAGTGCCTTGTCTGTTGGATGCAAAGGAGAGTGTAGTGATCATGGATGGTAAAGGAGAGCAGGCGTAAAAGGAGAAATATCTCCTCTTTTTCTGCAGAGGAAGCCTAGGACATTGCTGAATCCAGCACCCACCTCTCCAACAACCAGTACCCCAGAACCAGACACAAGCACTGTGCCTCAGGACGCTGCTACAATCCCCAGCTCTGCCATGCAGGCTCCCACAGGTAAGGGTCTCAAACTGCATTCTTGACAAGATTGCACAGTCAGGAACTGTAGCAGTGAGGATGTGACACACCACGATACTCCCATTTTCTGAACCCTGGACAGCAGCAAATGTTACCATTCCAGAAAGCCTGCCTGCCTAGGAGAGAGCATGGGGATAAGAGAGGCACAGGAGTTTGGATCAGCCATTCATTTCTTTCTCTCTGTTTTGGAAATGATGAAGTTGTAGGGAGATTGCAAATCCATCCGAGAGTACAGGGATCCCTTTCCCTGGGTCACCACGTGCATGTTGGTGACTCCACAGCTCTCAAAGGGCACTTCTCATGGCCTTTGTGCCCAGAGGTAGTACAGTGAGCAGCACCTCTGGTGAGCTCAGAGCCCTCCCAAGCCATTCCTGGCACAGCTGCAGAATCTGCAGCAAGATGCAGAACAACTGCTGAACGACTGTGGCAATGCTTCAGGCAGGATATTGAGGCAAACAGGGACAAGAGGGAGCAGGGGAGGAGTAGGAGCAGCAGTGCTCTCTGCTCGCTGCTACAGCTGTGAGGTGTAGCTGAAGATGAGTCTGAGCAGGAAAGTCTAATGCAGAGCTGGTTTTTGTGTGTTTGGTCAAGCACTGGATACAGGCTGAGCCCTCTGTTTCCTAGGACATAATTGGCCAGTTGTCCAAGGAACTTAAAGAATCCAGTTTCCCTAAAAAAGTGGGTCATTTTCTTTCATCTCCTTCAAACATCACAGCTGCCTTACCTGGCTGGCATGGGAACCACTTTGCACCCTCCCTTTGGGAGCCTGAGTGCTGGGGAAAATGGGCGAAGAACAGCAGCAGCTTGGAAAGTGAGTGTGAGGCAGAAAGATTTTGGAGGTGAGATTCCTCTTTGTAAGTGGTTCTGCTGTTAGGATGCAGACAGGCAGTCATGGTGGATTCCCCTTTGTGAGTGAGTTGACAGGCTTAAAAACTCAGCATCTCTCAGGTTCAATTTTAGGCATCTGTTTCTTGCTTTCTTGAGTGAGTTAATGGCAAACACGTTTCTCATCTTGGCAGTTTGCATTTACTTGAACAAGAATGGCAGCACTGGGCCCCACCTAGACAAGAAGAAAGTTCAGCAGCTGCCAGATCATTTTGGACCAGCTCGAGCTTCTGTTGTCCTGCAGCAAGCAGTACAGGCCTGCATTGATTGTGCTTATCATCAGAAAACAGTCTTCTCCTTCTTAAAACAAGGCCACGGGGGAGAGGTCATCTCAGGTGAGAACTGGCCCACAGCACTTTGCCTTCAGAGATGTCATTGCAAGAATTCACTCCTTGGAAAATGTGTCCTGAAGCTTGGTGCAGTCATGGGCTGGGGGCAGACAGATTTCTGTCTTCTTTTTCTTGCCAAACATCTGTATCAGTGAAGCAGCAGGCGGTGGCTGTCGCAGAGCAGTGAGCTTGGCCCTGGTACCAGCTGGGCATCCCCCAGTACTGCCCGACCCCCAGGAGGCGGCAGAAGGGGTGGGATTGACAGAACTGACAGAAAGACAAGAAATGCACCAGTGTTTAATTTCACTTTTATTCCTGTGTTTATCTGGATGCTGGAAGTGCCAGCCCCTCCTGGAATGCCTTCCCGTTCCCTGGAACGCAGCTTCCCAGGCGCTGCCCGATGGTGCTGGTGCTGGTGCTGGTGCTGGTGCTGGTGCTGGTGCTGGTGCTGGTGCTGGTGCAGCGGGCTGGTTGCAGCCTGTCCCAGGGCAGCAAGCTCACTAGCACAGCCAGCAGAAGGCAGTGGCTTTTGTTTGCTCTAGTCTAGACCAGAGATGCTGAGATACAGAAGCTGGCTGTGCAGCCCTGGGCGTAGTCCTCCTGCCTTTGCTGGGGGTTTACGTGTTGGGCTCTGTTTGTTTCTGTCTCCAGCTGTGTTTGATCGGGAACAGCACACTCTGAACCTGCCAGCAGTAAACAGTATCACCTACGTCCTCCGCTTCCTGGAGAAGCTCTGCCACAATCTTCGCAGTGACAACCTCTTTGGGAACCAGCCTTTCACTCAGAACAGCCACATGAAGCGCTCACACGAGTACGACCACGACAGGTATCTACCAGGTAGGAGCTGGGGCGGGGGCGGCTCCGTAGGGGCCCCAGGTTCATCCCTGTCTTAACCCAGATTTTACCTTTATCTGAAGAGGCAGGTGTGGGTTTCAGAGCCCCCTCTGCAGGATTCATTGCATCACACGTAGTGTCACACATGTGCCCGCAGGACTCTTTTTGTGCAGGATTCAAGTTGCTGTGTTTTCTGCCTGTTGGTTTGATTTCCATCTCTGCCTGTAGGCTCCACTCATCCGTGCTGTCTCCTTGTCTTCCCTCCTCTCCTTGTCCCCGAGTCCTTGCCGCTTGCTGGAACCTGATTATGGTTACCTCATCCAGTTAGGAATTAAGGTGAAAGACTGCATGAGGAATAGAAGAGTGATAACATTAGATAAATTGTAATTAGAAATGGAATTAAAAGCTAGCAGAGTGGTTTCCACACTGGCTGTGGGTGTGCTGGCAGCACATCAGCCCTTGGTGAAAGCTTTTCCCGCTGGGAATGATGCTTGCTGCAGCCAACTGAGGCATAGGTGGCTTTGTTTTTCTTGGCATGGTTCATGCTCTACTGCACTGAAACAACACACCCCTGGCGTGATAGTTCATGCCACAATGCAAATTGTCAGGCTGCAAAATTGCTCTTAAGTGAAAGCAGTTGAAAACAAGAAGCCCAATAGCTTTTCCCACAGTGCTGTGTCTTGGCAGCTACCTCTGGGGTAGCAGTGGCTGCCCTGGGCTGGCTGTGCAGCTCTGGTGAACAAGTGCTGTAGGAATGCCAGTCATGGAGAAGATTAAACCTCTTTAGGTAGTTGAGAAGTATCTTGTGCTGATCTGCTCTCCTGTCTTGTTTCCTCTCCTGCCTTTCTGCCCTCCGTGTCAGCAAATATCTATTGTGCTCTTTGAGGTCTTTCCAAAGTTAATCCTTTGGATAACTATGGTTCTGACCATAATTGTGAAAATTACAAAAAGGAAGAATTTCTAATGTAAAAGGGTAAGCACTTAAGAAGAACTGTTTAAGGAAAAATTGCTAAATGTGAAGCTTAGCAACAGCAGCCTAATGCCACAGGGCTTTGCATCTCACAAAGCACCCATACCCAGGGGAAGGGATTAGCAAGAGCCTAAAGATCATGAGGGTCTCAGGGTGACTCTCCACTGCTTCCTCACTGGTGGACCAGCTGCCTGCAGGCTGGAGCCAACAATGCCAGGAGCAGGGAGCTGTTCTGTGCTGTAAGGAGAGGAGCTGTAGAAAAAGTTGGCTGCTGTGGCAAGTATAGGAACAGCATGTCTAGACACTGTCACTAGAGGTTGCCCCTCTAGAAAACCCTCAATTAGAAGAAGTTCCCATGCTCCAGTGTGGAAGTACCTTGTTGGCATGAGACAGAGGAAAAACAGAATGGAAATGGACCCTGTGTCTGGGCAGGTTCTGATGGAGTGAGTCCTGTAGCTCACACACTTTGTTTCTAGCCACCATGAGCTAGTGGCTCAGTGGTGTCAGTGATGTCTATGTGACATCAGTGGTGTCTATGTGACATCAATGGTGTCTATGTGACATCAGTGGTGTCTATGCTAAGAGCTGGGCTGCCTGGCAGGGTGGAAAAGTATAAGGAGCAAAGTCAGACTTCAGGGAAACTGAGGCAGAGCACTAGATACGACATGATGCTGAGACCTGCCCATTCTGAACTCTTCTTTAGAGTGTTTGCAGGCATTAAATAAAGATTAACTACAGTTCAGAGAAGTGATAACACCTGGTCCTCTTGCTCATGCTGATGTCTCAGGGATTCCTGGACATCTGGACATCTAACACCTTATTCAAACACCTGAAAGAAGATGATAAACATTGTTATCTGCACATTGCAGTGGCTTCTGGTGAGGACAATAAAAACAATACTGCCTAATTTGAGAGGTTAAGGCTGGTCATGGAAGAATGAGGATGTAGTTGTACATCAGCTTACATCAGACCAAGTGTTAGGGTTGCCGTGGTCTTTCCTTCAGGTTTGTGTGTCCCATCTTGTTTCCTCTACAGTACAGGTAGTGTGTGCCTGAGTGGGTCTGATTGTTTCAGAAAATGATCACTGGTTAACACTGGGAGCTGATCTGAGTTCCCAAAACAAACTCACTTCCAGGAGCACCACTGTGGATACCGTGGAGAATCTGCATGTTGTTGGCTCTCTGCTCTCCTCATCTAGTGTTGGCTTGAATTAAACTTCAGGAGGTGACCAGAGTGCCACCAAGCACTCTGGGGAACAGCTTATGGGGGTCTGGTGCCATAGCACTGGCATGTTGTTATTGATGAGAAATGTCTCTGGAAGCTGCTTTTTTGTCACTGTACCCTTGTGGCAGGTGGTGATCAACCCGTCCTGTACACATACCTTGTTCATCTCATCTGGTGTTGTCTGCTGTGGGTTCCCAGCTCATGGGAAAATGCTTCACATGCACATCTGCATTTTGCTGCTGGATTTACCTCCTTTCTGGTCTTCTGTTCTATGAATTTTTTCAGCATAATTTCAAATGCTGCTTTATCTGGCCTGACGTGGTGAGACATCAGCAGATTTTGTCAGTGAACCTCTGACATAGGTGCCAAAGTTATTAATAAAAGAATTAAATGGCACTGGGCTCACAAATGATTCTCAAGAAAAATCATTGGCAATTGCTCCCCAGCCTCATGTTCTCATTCTGTGTTCTGCCGTGCACATAACAAAACTTCTGGTGATCCTTATATTCTCCATATCAAATGATACTTTGCTGAATTCCAGGAAAATTATATTGACCACTCTTCCTTTGTCTCACAGATGGGTTATTTCCAAGGATAAGGAAACTGTTGGCTTAGTCTCCTCTGATGAATGCCTGCCACAATATGTGCCAAAACATTTTTCATCACCAAAACGATTTTTGCCTTTTTGTTTAAGTGTTAGCACTGTGTTTCCAGTCACTTTGTCAGAATTCACTGCAGCAGACCCATGGTTTGCTGTCCACCTTGTTTCTTAAGTTACATTTTGGCTTCCTCCACATCCTCACGTCCTCAGTTTGAGAATGTTCAGCAATTTGACTTCCACTTCTTAGTCAGTGGGGTGTATTTTCCTTCTTGTCCTGTTTCTTTTAACCTTTGAGCCTGGCCCCGGTGTTCAGTGTGACTGTGACTAGAGGTGAGGGATGGGGTTGGTTTGGAGGCAGATGGGTGTCCTGGCAGCACTGAGACCTGAGCTGGTTGTGTTGCAGGCTCTGCAGGTGGGACAAGTGCAGCCAATGCAAGTTACAGTGTCCTAAAGCCTTGACTTGGACTTTGACTTGATGAGGTGACCAGGCTGCCCTGGACTGTAAAGGCATCTGTCCTGACAGCCTTGGGATGGCCAACAGCACACCCTCAGGCATGGGTAAATATGCTTCTCTTCCACCCCCCAACCTCCCAAGCTGGGTGAGGTGAAATATCCCTCAAAGCTATCCCAGCATGTGCAGGCAAGGACAACTTTTTTTTCTGTTTTTTCAGTCTTTAAGTTTCTGCACAGTATCCTCTTGCTCTGTTCCCACACACTTGTTACTTCTGCAGCTGAAAGTACAGTCCTGTCTTTTCCTTTGCACTGTGTGTCAAAAGACAGAATGAGTTAAAAAGTTCACTTTATGTCCCTGTGCTCACCACCTTCATGCTGAGCAGGTCCTTTTCATCTCCAGTAAATGCTGTGCTTGTTCTCAGCATCCTTCTTGAAGTGAACATTTATCCACTTACATTTGGGGTCCTTTCATTTCAGATAATTTCCTCACTGGTGATACACATTCATTATGCTTATGGCATTTTTTTCAGCTGAAGGTATTTTCTTTTATTCCTGATATGCATTTTGTGACTGCGGAGTGCAGCTCTATGTATTATTCCATGTCTTCATTTTCTTAAAATTTATCTTTTGAAATCAGAGACCCAAGCTATAGAGCTACTTTTGGTTTATTCTTCCATTAGTTTACACTGATCTAACTTCTGATTGCCTGGGTTATCTGCTACAACTTGACCTTCTGTGTTTGCATGACTTTTAAAATCAACCAATTAAAAAAAAAATTGAAAACAAAACCTGGAAACCCTTTAAAAACCCTCACTTTTTGGTCTTGTTCTGTGACTGTTGGGTAAGTAAGGTCATGCTGGTTTACATTTAAGAGATAACCAGGGACATTACCAAGAGCATTTGTTTCCTGTCTGTGTCAGGGTAATGAATGTTTCCTAAAAGGACTTGTTCTGAGGACAGTATTTGTCGAATAGTGTTACACTGATATCATACTCATATGAAGTCCTTCAGTATGAGCAGTTTGTCTCTTGTTTCCCCAAAGGATTTTAATAGAAGAGTTACTTTTCTCTACTTTTTTTTTTTTTTTCTTTATTCAACTAAGTTGTCTGCTAAGTATAGTCAACTAAGTAGTGACTGATGCTTCCCACCCGTCTGTACCTTTGTTTCTCTGTTTGGCGTCATGCATCTCCCTTGGTGTCCCCGTCGCTCCCTGCTGTATTTCTGTCACCCCCAGCACCCGTTCCTGCCCCGTGCTGGCAGCTGGGGCTGTTCTCTGCTCCTGCCCAGCTCCCAGCACTTGTGGGTGTTTCACCCTGCCCTCTGTTCACACCTTGAATGCTGCGGGCTCATCCACGGTGCTTGGGGCAGCTGCCAGGGGCCACCCAGGAGCAGCAGTGTCACCTCGTCCTGCTCCTCTGCTGACCCTGCCGTGTCCCATCACTTCCCTGGCTGCTGTTCCCATCCCTGCCTTTCCATCCTCTGTGTTCATCCCCCCACTGACACTCTGTGTGCAGCCTTCAGCCGTTTGCAGAGAGAGATCCCAGAGCCCAGCCCGACGTTCCAGCTGCCACCACAGAGAACCTCATCCTTGGGAAGTGTTTGGAGAAGAGCAGCAGGGACAGCTGGGGGACACTTGAGGGATCAATTTGGGGAAAGATTGGAATTTTGAGTAATGTTTAATCAAGCACTCTGCATGGCATAGAGTGTTTGCAAATCATCCAGGGGTTGTTTGCAAATCTTCCCAGGGTTACGTGTGTCTGGAAGGTGAAGAGTGGGGAGGTGCAGGAATCGTGCAGGAAGAGCCAAGGGGTAGAATGAGAAGAAATAGAATTAAGCCAATCACAGGTGGTACTGGGGGTGAAATATGGCAACCCGTGACTAATATTATTCATTAGGTTTCTTGCCACCCTTTTTCTCTGATAAAACTTGAAAAGCAAAATCTAAAATGACAGGTGTGCTGGGTTGCAGTTTTCAAAGGCGATGCATGTGAGTCTCAACTCTGGCAAGACTGAATTTCCCAGGAAGTCTCCACTCCTAAGTAGGGCTTCTTCTCTTTTCCTAGACAGAAGCAGTTCCTTAGACGACACTCTGCAGGGACCAGGCCGGGGTACAAAGCGCTATTCCCAAGATTCCCCTCCATACACTGCTCCTCTCTCCCCCAAGTTACCAAAGAATGACCGTCACCCTTTGGAAGGTGAGCACAGCGTCTCTTCCCAAAGCTGGCTGTTCAGAGCAACCTGGAATGGGTACAGCAGGATGAGATTTGCCGTGCCAAATCAAGCCATGGGTTTAGGAATTCTGCTTTGCTTTGTCTCTGGCATGGGTCGGTGCTTGGCATTTCAGACAGAGGTGAAGTGTCAAGGCAGGTTCCCCAAGCAGTTGTGTAAGGCATGTGGAACGCAGGGAGAATTCCTTCTAACCCTGGTAGTCATCATCTAATACCATAAAATCTGGGATTGAATTGCCCATATTTGAGCTTCCATTCCTCTGCATGGTATTAGCAGTCATAAAGCTGCCCAGATGCTTCAGTCAATCTTCCCCTGAACTTTATCGTGATGGTTTGCTGCAGTGCATTGTACAGATGTTGATGTGCAGCTGTACCTGCTGCCCTTTCCCAGGATCCCATCTTGCTCCTCACAATCCTTTCTAAATAGCAGGAAGGGTCTCACTGGCATGTGCTCCATCAGCTGAACCAGCTGGAACCACATCCCACAACACCAGTGTTGCCTGCAGTGTCCCTTGGGTGACGCTGGTGGACACGTGCTGTGCCATGTTCTCAAGTGCAAGTGCAGAAATGTCCTCTTTGGTATCTGGTCTGTAGGTGCCCCCTGCATGTGCAGGTGGGAGATTGTCTGGAGGTCAAGGTAGCTGGAGCAGAAGTCCTCAATAAACACACTTCCACTTTCTGTTTTGAACTGGAAACCAAAATACAAACTGCAGATTGGACTTAGTATGCTGAAGCCTGTTAATTAATTGATGGTGAAATCTGCCAAGGTATCAGTCATAGCTCGTTATAGTGTGTCCCTGAAATATTGCTGGAAACTCTTGGCTGGGCTTGTAGTTGTCTTTGTGCTCTGTTGCTGTCCCTTTTGAATCACATTTCCATGGCTCTTGCTGAGTTTTCTGGGCTTGGGTTGTTGATCCCAGGTTTTGAGTACACAGCCCTCCGTGCACTGTGGTGTAATTCTAGTCTCCCCAGGTGAGAGTGATGGTCCTCCTGGTGTGTGAACTTCCTTCAGCAGCTTGGTCTTGTTCTGTTCTTCGTGCAGGGGGGTGTACAAGGCAGGAAGAAATGAGATGCCATTCCAAATTCCATCTAGAAATTCATTTTTATGCCATAGCTGTTCATCCTTCTCCACCAGAAAGTACAAGAAGGAATATTGGCATTTCTGAGGGTATTTTTGATATGAACCTGAAATACTCAGATACTGAATATGTCTCAAGCAAGGAGGTACATCTTCTTATGGGGATGAACTCCCCCAGCAGAGCCTATCCTGGCTTCAGCAGTGTGACAGCAGTACCTAAGCAGCTTCCAGTTTGTCAGACTGAAGGCAGTGAGTAGCACTGGAAAGTCTCCATTCATTGTGCCTTTTGCAAGAAGTCAGAAAGGAGAGGATTTCACTTCTTACTTTTTTTTTCTCTTGCGTCCAGTGTCATTTATGCAGCTCTTTTTGCTGAAAAGCTGCAGGTCCAGCACAGTGAGGCTTTTCAAAGACAGCAGTGGGTGTTTAGTAGTTGTGCAAATCGTATTTGCACACTTTTTTGGCCTATGGCTAAACTCCATGATATAGCAGTAAACTGACACTCTAGAATCTGTAACACTTGTTTGTTTAATTAAACTTGAATTAGCTGCTCCCTTCCTCTTCATCACTAGCTATTGTCTGTTTTCCTACAATGCTCCAAAGGCAAGCCTGTATTTAGAACTAGCAGTTTGTGTAAGAAAATCTGCCTAAGAATTAACCAGGTCCTCCTTGCACTGAAGCTGGTTGTCAGGGATAAAAGGATAGTGGATGGTGTCTGTATCTGAATGCAGCCTGTGCCCTGCCACTTGCAGAAGCATGTTGTCTTCTGCTACAGATGATTCACAGGGATAGTATTTGGCCCTCTCTTGCCTTGTTTCCCTCCTTCCTTTTTCTGAGTAGTTCTCTGTATGTTTGTACTTTAAGAAAACCCTAAATCCCTCTTGCTTTGACCTTACTGAGAAGCCTCCAGCTTTGTTGCTGTGTGCCTAGCAGGACCACAGACTCCCCAGGCCAGGGATGGGTAACCTGAGGGTGAACACAGCTTCAGTTCTGCCTCTGACAGAGGTAGTGCCCTCCAGTTGCATGGCCTCATCCTCTTCAGGTGTGTGAGAACATGATCACATGCTGGAAGAATGCATCACAGTGTGTTCACATCAGAATAATGACAATGTGTTGATTGTTGAATTAAATATTTTCTGAGGGAGAGTTTTGGATCCTTGGCATTGCACCAATGTGAATACGTGCACATGGTCTCCCAGCCTCCCATGCTGTAGACTTCACTTGCTGAGCCCCAAAATTCCTCCTGCTGACACAGATGCCCTCTGTGTGAGCTCTGGGGTCCCCTTGAGCAGTTACACACACACTTTGGCCTGATTCAGCACATCTGAGGCAAGTGGCCTGGGGCATCAGTGTTGGGCCTCCTTGGAGGATGGAGATGGGAGCACAGACCCATCCATTTCTGTGCCTGCAGCCACTTTTCTGTTACAGAGCATCCACACCAGTGCAGAAGGTTCTGCCTGCCCACCCCTCTCCTGCCTCAGCACTTGCTCCTGTCTCAGACATCACCCTTTTGTGCAGATGTTTTATGGGAAGCAGTTTGGGTTTAAGCAGAACTGTCTCTTTTAAGAGGAAACCAAGTGTGGCTGCTCAGAAGCAGCTCCTGTGCAGTGCCACTGGTGTGTGTCCCATCCACAGTGTGGGGCTGTCAGGACCTGGGCTAGGGAATGGGAATCTCAAGCCCACGTGGGCCCAGAGCAGCCAGCTCCCTGCTGGGTTGGCATCCAGTCTTATGGGCTGGTGGGAAGGTGGTGTGGGAGTGAAGGAAACTTCCCAAGTCACTCAGGAACAGTCACAAATCAGAAAACCTCCTTACGAGTGTAGAGAAAAGACAGCTACCCCTGTGGGAAGCCAGCAATGTGCAGGCAAGCACAGGGCACCAGGGCAATGACAGTCCTCACAGCAGCCCCATTTCTACATGGGATTTAAGGCTGTGCTGCTGGTTTCTGACAGTGTCCCAGAGGCCTAAAAGGGAAGAAAGGCATAAATGCACTTGAGTGACAAAGCCCATGAGATAAAGGGTTGCAGTTCAGCAGGTGATAATCTCCCATCTGTTTCAGTGAATTGCACAGGGGGGGTTTCCATTTTGTAGCCATGTGAGATGAAGGCAGGGAAGGTGTGGGCTGGCTGCCTCCAGCTGAACTCCCTGCTCAGACACAGCAGAAACACTGAAACCAGCATCCTAGTTCACAGAATAGTGCTATAGTTCCTAGAAACCAGATAAAACAATTTGCCTCCATGAGAGGTTGCCCCATTTGATGGGGCCCAACCTCTGCAATGCTCAGGTACCACTTGAGGCTCTGGTAAGCTGCATCTCCCTTCGCTGGACCATGGCAGCATCAGCTTAGCAGTGAGGTTTGGGAAGATCTCAACAGCTTTTGGATTTCATGGGCTGCAGTACTGACTCTGCACCCTCACCACCATCCCAATTCAGCACAACCTCACTGGGCTGTCCCCTTACCTGCTGCTTCTGCCATCTGGGAGGTCCCAGGGAAGAAGCTCAGGGCCTGGCTGGGGTAGTTGCTCAGGTTCGATTTTCCTTTTCACCTTCTGTGGTGGTTGAGTGGCAGCAGCTCAAAACTGAACTGCTTTTAGGAACACTGGTAGAGGAGCTCCAGCTCCCAGCCAGGTGTGCTCTCCCAATCTGCAGGAGACAGGGAATGCTCCTCCTCAGAGCTGCCTTCCTCTTTGGCTGTATGAACTTGCCAGGTATTTCATAATAAAGAATGCAGGACTTGGAGGATGAGTCACGAGGCATCAGGTCCACCTGGCTGGGTGCAAGCCATAGTAAAATCTACAGACACATGGTCCTGGGATGAAGCTGTCACAGTGTAATAGCAAGGGTTGTTCTTGATGGCCCAGATAATACAATATGCCCCTCGAGGTAGTTCTTCAGCCCTTCCATCCTAATACTGGACTGGTCAGTTGAAAATTAAATGTATTTCTGGAAGAAATGGTGCAGAAGCCAGTCTCACACTGGGCCACCCTGCCTGGGGAGAACCCTGTTCCTCCTGTGCATGTCTTAGCAAAGGGCATTGGTGGCCAGTTTGGTTGGGCAGTGAAAAAGGGCCCAGCAGGAGGTCAGGAGGGGTGAGCAGCAGCACCTTGTTTCAGGGCAGGGGAATCAGTGTGGTCTGAGCATTGCCTGGCTGTGCCCATGCAGCTGAGCTGCTCGGAGGACCCCGCTGCTCCCTCTTGCTCTGCATGGGTGCTGCTGGCCAGGCTCAGCACCCTAGTCCCAAACACCTTGCACGCTGATGCCACGATGTATGGCACCTGACCCCAGATCTCCAGGAGCCTCCTCTCCTGCTCAGTCCTTCTGTGGGAGTCCTGTGTCCCTTGTCACCCAGAACAGGCCTTGTCACCCTCCACTGCCTGCCACCAAAGGGGCTGGGAAGCAGCAAGGACAGAGGATCACAGGCCAGAGGCATTAACAGGGGCTGTTCCTACAGTCTGGGTGCCAGCCATGGTCACCTCTAGCTGCTTGGCCTGGCATTGACCTATTAACCCCCAGGCTGCAGTATTTAGCAGTGCCTGGCTTAATTTCTGTGCTTTGGAGGAGCCCCTTGGGGGGTGGCTCATCCCTGCCCCTTTCTGCTGCTGAGCGGGAACTCGGGGCTGTGTGGTGTTGGGGTGCACTGACTGCAGTTTGCTGCGTTCCAGGTGAAACCTTTGTCCTGGGAGATGGGCTCCCAGCACCCTTGGAGCCTCGCCTGGACCCCATGGACTCTGCCTTGAACTCTGTCAATTCCTCCAGCCACAGCAGGAGCTCCAGGGACTATCGCCTCCAGGGATACAGGCACCTGCACCAACCCTCCAGCCTCACCCAGGGCAGCACCTCTGCCTTGCGTAGGCTTAGCTCTGGGGGTAAGAGCCCTCCAATTGTAAATTTAGCAATAAAGGGCTTTTCTAACTCCAGTTACACCTTTCTGACTTCAGGAAGTCTCAGAGCCTCGCTCTTACACTGCTGGACAGTAGTCTGTGAGGCCTGATGGAAGCTCTAGAGACTGGGTGGGAATGTGGAGAGGTGATGCTTGCAGGGTCACTGCTCCTCTGGGGTGGCTTAGGAGGGGCCTGGAGGCCAATGGAGGAGGGAATAGGCAGGAGCTGAACTTGAGAACATGGGCAGGGGGCTGTCAAAGCAATAAGCAGGCATCTGCATCCATGAGAGTGAGATGAGAACTGCCTGATGAAGCTGGGAACTGGGGACAGGAGGGTGGGAGGACAGGCCAGGGTGGGTACAGGAATGGCACTTAGCCCTGGAGGAATGGGCACAGAAGAGCTGGTTATTGCAGTAAATTGACACATGACAAATCCAAGTGCTTGCATAAAAGGTTGTAATTTTAAAAGCATAGCATCAGTAAAAGCCTCTAAAAAGCTCAGGCTGCTGGTGCCTTGATACATCTGCCTCCCCCCACATCTGTGTGTGCAGGCAGAGAGCTGGAACAATGGGCTCTGCTGATGCCAGCATGTTGAGAGCAGGACTTTTGGTAGCTCAGGAGATGCTTCAGGACAGCAGAATTTCACACGTGGGCTCAGTCCATCAGAAAATGCAGCCCATGAAAAAACAGAACAGCTTTGCTGTGGTAAAATTGCTAAAGGTGGTGTTGGGAGCAGGGGAGCAAGGGGAGTGTGTGTGGAGAGAGGTGGGAATAGAGGATGGTTTTCTGCAGTGGTGGGAATTGTCAGCAGATGGGCAAGGAAAGAGTGGGAATGGGGAGGGCAAAATTAGTTGGTGAGGGGAGCAAGGGGAAACTGGGGTTTAGAGGGAAGAAAAGGGCTCGGTATGGGAGGCTGCCATGAAAAGTGAGAACAAAGCTTTGGTGCTGGACCTCTGCTGCAGGATGTGCCCTTCACGTTGTCTCTGCTGCTGCTTTGAGAGAGGAGACTGAGTGGGAGATGAAGGGTGAATCTCTGCTGGGGTCAGTCTGTGGGGATGCTCAGTAACAGGGGCTCTTTTGCCATTCCCCCAGGGTCAGACAGATACTTGGGCTCTCGAGATCTCTCACGGCTGAGCAGCCGCGACCCTTCCTCCTGGACAGTGGAGGAGGTGATGCAGTTCATCAGAGAAGCAGATCCACAGCTTGGCCCCCATGCTGACCTCTTCAGAAAACATGTAAGTTTCTCTGTGTGTGTATTTATGTGTCTGGAGATACAGATTGTGTGCCAGTGGGGGCAGGGCAACACACAAGGGAAATGTAGGAGAATCGGAAGCACAGCAGCACTTTGTACCAACTGGAGTTTTGTGCTATGAAGAATATCCTCCTAACTTCTAGCATGGTCAAGATTTGGATCCTCTGAGCTCCTGGAGGGGAAATGCCACAGCCCAGCTGAGCCTCTGAGCACTGTTGCCTCTGTGTGTACAGGGAGCTCAGCTCTTGGCTGGATTTTAACCCTGGCACAAAAAATACAAAATTCTTCCTCCCTCTCCACCTCCCTCCAGGATTTGTTCACCAGCTGGACATGGATCCTGCACGTTGTCCCTCAGTACCTTTCCCACTGCCACGCAGGGGTCAGAGGCTGTGCCCGCCCTGGGCTGCTGCAGTTCTGCACCACCTGCAGACACTTTGGGTGCTTGGACACCAGCTCAGAGCCTCAGCTCTTGTGGGTGTGGGCACAGGCTGGCTCTGGGCAGGGTTGGGGCTTCGAGGGGGGCACGAGGTGGTACTCACGGGTGCTCGTGTCACCTCCTTGCAGGAGATTGACGGGAAAGCCCTGCTCTTGCTGCGGAGTGACATGATGATGAAGTACATGGGGCTGAAGCTGGGGCCGGCCCTGAAGCTCACTTACCACATCGACAAGCTAAAGCAAGGCAAGTTCTGAGAGGACTCTTGGCAGGACAGACCCTGGAAGCTCCTCTCCCGGCCATCCATACCCGCGCTCGCCTGCCGACAGGTATGCATGCACACACCCATTTACGCCGCAGACGGACGCCTGGCCCTGCTGCAGGGGCTGTGCCACCCTCCTGCCCCACGCCAGGGGCACCGGGGGACTCTGGAGGAGGCTGGCACACCCTGGGGCCTCACGCCAGACTCGCATCGTGTCGGAAGGGGAGGGTTTCTCCCCGCTGCCCGCCTGGCATTTCTCCGTGGGCTCCTGGTCCTGCTTCCTGGGATGGAGCAGTGGCTCTGGGCAGAGCCCTGGGACTGGGCTGGCTCTGGCTCCTCTCCCCCCTTGCTGCAGCTGATGCACTCCCAGCCCCTCAGAGGGGTGGTGGGCGAGGGGGCTGAGCAGCCCTGCTGCAAAGGATGGTGTCCCCAACCTGCCCCTGGCCCCTCGAGCAGCATGCCAAGCTCAGAGCAGTGACTGTCCTGTCTTCCATGCCAGGGGGAGCCCGGCCTCCCACCCTAGGGGCCACTTGCCTCCTGAACACTGCCTGCCTCTCAGCTCCCAGCCTCCCCCTGGCTGGGACATCAGAACAGGGGTGGAGGCCTTCATATTTATTTTTGACTGAGGGGGCCACGCAGGAGCGTGGAGCAAATAGTGGGAGAGCTGAGGAGCAGGGCTGGGCCTGGCATGGCCATGTCAGGGATGAGCCTGGGTCGGCATTGGAGGCTGCCTGGATGCTGCAGGACTCAACTGATCCTTTGCTCTTTTTTTTTTTTTTTTTTTTTCTTTCTTTTTTTTCTTTTTTTCTTTTTTTGAGGGTTTGTTGTTTTATTTTTTGAATTTCTCTTTTTTTTTTATAGAGTCATCTGTTTAAGATGATGAAATGATTTTTCTACCTGTTGAACTTGCAGCTCTTGGAGATTTTTAGCTAGAAATGCAGTTTTGTCTTCTCAGGGGCCCTCCCAGCCCTCTGGTTTTGGTCCGTCCCGGCTCAGCATGTGCAAGAGGGTTTTGGGTCTTGCAAGTCAGAGGGTCACAGTGTGGTGACCTCTCCTTGTGTTGCTCTTCCTGCCAGGGCTTTGCCCTACCTGGGTGCTCCTGTTTGTTTCAGACAGTCTAATGTATTTATTTTTGATGGCACTTGAGCAGTAACCTGCTGTCCCAGACATGTTACTGCATGCAAGAGGAGTCTCGGAGTGAAGGTCACCCATCCCTGTCCCCTGGGCAGCAGCTGCCAGGATGGGGGTGCCTGTGGGGACAGGGGCTGCACCCCTGGAGCATTGCCAGCCCCCATGGTATGACCTGGGGAAGGAGAGGAGCAGTGGAGGGGAAGGGGAGGGCTGTCCCCAACGTGTCCCCACAGCTCCTGCACACCTTTCCCTCCTGCAGTGACAAAAGGGCTGGGACTGGGAAGCTCTGCTGCAAGCACTTCTTTTTTCTGGCTTTAGCTCACCCTCTGTGCATCCAGAGCAACGTCTCACACCCTTGTCCCTGCCAAGCTCGAGGGCCCTGGCCAGCAGCAGGAGAGGCCTCCTTGTGACAACCCTCCAGTCTTGAACTGGGTCAGGTTTACCCCTAAGGGGAAAAGTTGCAAAAAAAAAAAAAACAAAAACAAAAAAAAACCATAACAAAAAAATAGAACAAAAACCCCAAAGTAATAAGAAGTACAGCACAGTGTGTGCTGCTGTCCTCACTGCTACACAGTGGGGTCAGAGGGATGTGGGGCTCACTAGCAGAGCCCCATTGCTCGAAACACAAGCCCCAGGGCACCCCTTGTTTTCACCTGACACAGATCCCACTGGCCTGCTGCAGGCAGGTTCCCTGGTGGGGTCAGACAGTGCTTTCCTCTGCACTTATTTTACGTTGATTTGTTTATAAATAAAAGGATAACTGAGTTCCTTCCCCCTGGGTGTGTGTGCTGGGGGGGGAGGGGATCCCCTGTCTGGGCCCTGCAGGGATGGGGGGCAGTGGGTGCAGGGCTGCTCCTTCCCTGCCCGTGTGGGAGCTGGGCCAGACCTGGGCTGAGAAAAGCAAAATCCCCCCCAGCAAACTGATGATGTGATGAAGAGCTCAGAGCTCACCTCCAACCCTGCCCACTGCCTCCCCAGCAGCTCCTGGATGCTCTCCAGGATGTTTTTCCCAGGATGTTTTTCCCAGGATGTTTTTCCCAGGATCATCCCTGCCTGGCAGCACTGGGGATGATGGAGCACACGACTTTTGGGGCTGAGTTGTGGTGCCTTGGCCAGGTCCCATGGTGACCACTCTCCTACATCTCAGTGACCAAGTCCTGTGGAGGCAGATTTCAGTCCTAAACTTTCACAGAATCATTGAATCCCAGACTGGTTTGGGTTGGAAGGGGCCTTAAAGATTTCCTAGTTCCAGCCCCCTGCCATGGGAAGGGACACCTCCCCCTAGACCCAGCTGCTCTGAGTCCCATCCAGCCTGGCTTTCAACACTTCCATTTTAACTTCAAATGCTTCAAAAAAAAGGTTGCAGCCTCAGCTAAGGAGCTGAAACACAAAGGGTGTGGATCACAGCAGAAAAGCCTCCCCTGGGGTGTGCTGTCTCACCCCCTCCAGGACTGTCCCCAGCTCCTGCTGTGACAGGAGCCCTGCTCAGGGGACAGCCAAGCTCTCCCTAAGGGTGGGAGGAGGTGAAGCTGTGGGGTTTGTCTTGGGGGGAGCTGAGCCATCCTCCCGTCCTCCCCCATTTATCTCTCTCCATGCCCGTGTAACAACAGGGTCTGAGCTGACCCCCACAGCCCTCAGAGGACAAAGAACTTCCCAGGAGTGCAGGGCCCTGGGGTGTCCCTGGCCCCAATGTCCCCGGGGCTGTCTGGGCAGGAGGGGAGTGGACAATTCAATCCAAGCCATAAGGCTGCTCCCTGGGGAAGGCAGAAAGGAGCAGCAGTGATGGCCCCAGAGGACAGGAGAGCCCCAAGCCCTGGGTCACTGCACTGGGCACCAAGCAAATGAACACCAGCACTGAGCCCTGCACAGGCTGCAGGCTCAGGCCGTGGTCCCAGGCTTCTCCACTGCCCCATAATTTCAGGCAGACTGTAGCAAATGCAGCTAACAAACTTGTCCAGCCTGTACCGAATTAAGTTTAAAATTAGTATTATACTTAAGTCATTTTTCTCGCTCCATGACACAGCAAGCTCTTGGCCAGTTATTAATTTTATTACAAATGACTGAGTCAGTTGCACAGTTTTGGCCAAACAAAAACAGTTTAGGAGAAAGAAAAGGAAGTAATGACCTCACACTGCTGAGTACCTGGCACTTCATGGCCAGTGTTTGTTCAGTACAGAGCATCCTGACTTGGTTGACCATCTTTGCAGCACTGGCACACACAAAGAATGCTCAATGCTTTCCCAGCTAAAAGCAGCTTTACAGTGTGCATTTAAAGTAATTGAGGAATAAAGCAAGAGGGGATGCAGAAAAGATCACTTAAGATGAGACAGGAGAGTTTGGCATCAAGAGAACACGGGAGTTAGTACTCAGCCAGGCTCAAGACATGCAGCATTCTCCCAATTCTAATGAACTGAAGAGTTCCGAAGATCCACTTCAGCAACTGAGACACTTCTCATTTACCAGAGGCCAAAATCCATGTCACTTACACTGCAGCCAGAGGCAGGAAAACAGAAAAGGTGAGTGCACCTCAGAACTGTAAAGCTAGCTGCCAACCAAAGGACTGCACACAGCTACCAACTGAACAGAGTAACACTGAGGGCAAATTCTGAGCTCCCTCCCTTGGGAACCTTCACTTGGGAATTGCATTGAGGGTGGGACCTGCAGCTCCCCTGTGGAAAAAAAGGCTACAGAAGGCTCTGCTTCCCATCAACAGCAACAAAAAAGCACCATGAACTAACTGTTCAGTCCAAGGCAAATCACAATGGGAGCTGTAAAGGCAACATCTGAAAGTACTTCACTTTCTTTTTTGTAACCTCCCCCTTGATGCAAGGAGTTGAAATTTCCCAGCCCAAGAAACAGCACCAGCAAACACTGGCAAAGAAAGGGTGAAGGGTTATGCCATGTTCCAGGAAGCCATGGGCCTGACAGTTTTTTGTTTACCCTCCCCAACATGATTCAAGTTAATGCATCCCTGCAGTGCTGCATCACAGACCTGATCATGTTCCAGATTAATTCTGCTGTATCAGGAGTATTTCCCTGATTAAAAGTTCATTGCCAGCAATGAATGCACGAAGACCACCAGTGCCAAATGTTTTTAAATACTGCTGAAAAAAAAACCCTGAACAAAACATGTTGTATCTGTTCTCCCCCCTCCCCCATTAAAAAAAAAAAAGACTGCATAAAGCCAAACAGACCTATTCTGTGCAGCACAGCATAGCTCAAGAACCAAGAGAGCCCCCCAAAAATCTAATGTCATCATGTTATCCACCTAATTTCACCAGTAAGAAAGACTGTTGAGGGAGCAGAATGGCAGGAGAAAGCAACTCAGCTGTCAGTGTCCAAGATACACTCAGGCCAGTGAGTTAGGAAGGAAATGTGCACCTGGATGCTTACCAACACATCAAATCCCATACCCAAATTTGTTTTTCCTCTCCCAGATGGTGCTAACTGTAGAAAATCTAGGTGCATGTGCTGTGTTGAGCTCTCCTCCAGAAAGAAACAGAATCTACACAAATAAACAAGACAGAACAGTTGAGGAAATAAAAGAATAGGATTTCATAATGAAAATTATAAAACCATAACTTAAAGCCTGAAGCTGACAGTGTTCAAGCTATTGCTTTAAGAATGCCAGAAAAATCTAATGACTCTTCTCTTCAGTGAAGCCATATCTGGAAAAAGAAAAGCAGGAATTACTGACAGTGAAGAGCAACCGGCTGGAACCACACAGCACCCCCAAGTCTGAGGTTTACATGCACACCCCACAAACTAACACACAGGACCTGACAACACTCCTCCTCCAGTATAAAAGATGTCCCTTGGTTTCACAGGGGCACTCTGGGAATAGGAGCACTGCACAGGGCAAGCAGCACCTTGGCCCATTGCAGGTACAAAAGTAAAATCTTCATTAAGTTGCAGCTATTAAGACAGAGTTGAGCTGAGCTGTATGCCAGCAGGCCAGTCAGCTGGGGACATGCCACACATGCCAATGTCACTTTTTCTACAGCTCTTTTGAGGACAACCTCCAACCCACTGAGTATCAACTCACCACCCAGACTGGTCACACTAGGGAGCACACTGGCTACTGTCAGTGAGCACAAGGTTCAGAATATCTTCTGGAGGATAAATATTTAGTGTTCTTCAGCTTTTTGTTTACTGATGTATTAGCTGTGGAACCACCCAACACCAGGAATCCCACCTCCCTTCAGTACTGCAAAGGCCCAATCCTGTGCTAGACTCTGGTTAACCCTCATTTTCACTCTGCAGTTAGTTTTGGAAGTGTTGGTTATATGAAGGAAGAAAGGGGGAAGAGTTGGACATCCTTGGTCCACTGGCATGCAGCAATAAAACTCTGCTCTCACTTGATGTGCCTGCACACAAATGCTGTTTAACTTCTCCAAAACCACTGCACAGAACCAGCTGGAGCCACAGGGAAAAAGCATCCTGTGCACAATCACCTACTGCACACAGGCAACCAATTTTTGCTGGGAAGTTTGAATTCCAGGTTTTAGTGACTGGATTACATACATCCAGTTTTCACATCCATGGAACATCTGCAGCAGCTGTTACAATTCTGAGCTCAAACCCACAGCTTTGACAGAGAAATTTGCCATCAAAGGAGATGGGGGAAAATGGTAATTTCAAAAGTGTTCTTTGGCAAAGGTGAGAGAAATGTCCCAACATACTAAACTTTCTAGACCCATTAACCCCTGGCTCAGCCCTGCCTCCATTCTCAGGAATGTGTGCTTTGTTTCTTCATTTTAACTTAAACTCCCACATGTATTTTCACACTTTTATTATGTGGCCATTTGCTAAAGAAGCACCCCCTCCCCCCATCTGTTACACAGATCCCTCAGCACTTCCCATGGTGTGCCAGTTTTCTACCAACTTGTGAAACATTCAGATGCCAGAAGGAAAGACTGGGCAAGGAAATTTTTCCACAAAGAAAGAGGTTGAGGTCATGAGAAGTTACCAGGAATCAGTCATGATTTACTGATGGAAACTTCAGCTCTGTTATCTCCAAGTCAGGCGAGCTGCTGCCACTTCTGTCACTGTATGTGTCCCTGCAGAATACAGAAAAAAAAAATTGTTTTATGAGGCACAAGTGCTTTACAAACCTATTTTTGCATCAGGAATCAGCACAGTTTGTGGTAAGTACTGTTGGGGTTAAAAAGCAAAGCACACCAAGTTCTTAGTATAGCTGTCCCTGCAGTCAGGACCTTGCTGTGGCACTGCAGTCAATCTTAAAATGCAAGACAAGAGGTTTCAAAGAAAGAGTGAAACAGAGAGGTGCTGCAAATATCCCACAGCTACCCTGCAGCAACTCTGTGCCAAAAGAATTCTTCAGTTTACCCTGCAGGAAGAAGCAGTGCCCTGTGAAAGGTCCAACTGGTGTCTTCATTCAGCCTACCTGGGTGAGAGTCTGCAGCCCTTTTGTAGGTAATGTGTGAGTCTTCCTGCAGATGCTAAGAGGAGGCCAAAGTATGGGGGAGATGGCTTAATTGGTCTGGAAAGGAATTCAGGGTGATACTGAACCCCAACGAAGAAAGGATGCTCTAAGAGAAAGAAAAAGAAAACATTAAGGTCAGGTCTCTTAAGCCTGTGGCTGAAGTGCAGCTGAAAGCACTGATCATGGTGTTGTATCTGTCATGCCTTTTGTCCCCAAATGAACAGGCACATACAATTCTTTTTGTGTAATTTTACAGATGGACTAATTCTTAGAGAGCCTGGTCTGGTCCCACACAAGAACCCCCTCAAATACCCTCTGAACACCTTCCCTTGTAAATATCTATGCCCACAAACTAATTGCTGAAGGACTCACCTTCCAACTCGACCACTTCCATTCGTTCTCCTTCCTCATCCTGGCCTACAAATTTCAAACCTTGCTCTTCAAAATACTTCTTCAATTCTGGATTGACCTAGAAGACCAGAAGCAAGAACATCCACGATATCTGGTGTTTGGATTACACAGGGGGGAAAAAAAAAAAAAAAAAAAAAAAAAAAAAAAAAAAAAGAGTTCAAAATTTACAGAAGCATTTTTACCTCAAATCTATGTCTGTGTCTCTCTTCCAAGAAATCAGGATCTCCGTACAGCTTCCCTACACCAAAAGGCAGACAGTTCTTAGAGCAAATGCCCAACAGTTCACACAATGCCAACTTCTAACAAGTTCATATGAACAGCATCCACCAGAATCTGCAGCTTCAGGAGGGGACCAAATTCAGTGGTCACCATTTCACTACCAGAACAAAGTCTGCAAACAGCAACTATTCAAGGACATTCCCAGGTCTCACTGCCCCATACCTGCCATACAGACACATCAGTCCCAGGAAACACTTCCAAAGGAGGTAAAAAATGCCTTACTCATAATTGAATTCTTGGTTTGGAAGACTGTTCTTCTCTTGCCAAGCCTCATTGTGCCACCCATTTGCCCAGGATTATGTTCTGGCATGTCTATGACCTGCAAAAAGCATTCAGAGAGAGAAGGGATGATGAGTGACAGTCCCAGGCAGACTAGGATTAAAGGGGGAAAAAACCCAAGATTCACACAGCAAAGAAGCAAACTGCCCCAAGGAACTGCCAACTGCCCTGTTGTCCTGACAAGGCAGACCAATAAAACTAGATTATTTAGGTGAATTATTAGTTAGATGAGTTATTCTGGTACAGGTGGTAGGAACATCTGGATGGTTTACAGGTATTCAGGAAGGTTTAGCACTGGAAGTGGTCTCTGTCAAAGCCCATAGATCCCATGCACTAACTCTGTCCTATTTACTGAACTAAATGTTACACAAGCAAGCAAGCTCACAGAAACAAAATCCCCAATTCAGAATCACTTCAGCTTTGATAAATGTCTTCATGAGATGTTTCATCAGTGCTTCAACCTGCAAGAAGCAACTGCCATACAGCTAATTACGCAAAGAGATTTTCTGTTCAGATGAGTAAAGGATGGAAGACAGACTTAAAAGATGTACTAATCCAAGCTGTTAACTCTACCAGCAGATCTGTAGCACAGTAAGGGTATCACAAGTCACCATAAACTCACCACAGGATGAGCAGTTTTGGGGTCAAATTCCATCGAGTTGGCATCTGCAATGTTATGTCCATCAATTAGAAACAAGCAGTTCCTCATCCCATGACATCCTCAGTACATTACCTTGTAGGCTGAATTATATTTTTAACTATTTTTTGGTCACTCCCACTGGATATAACAGGAATTTAGGATGTAGAGCACACAGCTCTCCACTGAGCTGTTTCATTCAAGAACTGAGCCTCACACTAAGCAATAGGAAGTGTTCCTTCATTAGAAAGATTCTTTACTGCCCTGATTTTTATTTAAAGACGATAAGGAAATTGTTGGGTTTTTTTTTTTAATTTGAATTAGCAAAGAAGATGGGGAATTTTACAGAGCTAAAAAACCAATTAGATCTACATATCAGTGAAAAATTAAAAGCTACAGATATTTTTACAATTAGAGGTATTACTCAAGCAATCAAAGATGACCAAAACCCAGGAAGGGTGCAATTACCTTGCCAACCAAGAACACTGCGTGCAAATTCCACAACTGCTAACTGCATTCCCAAACAAACTCCTGCAGAGGGCAGAAAACAGAGCAAGTCAGGACAAGGAGCACTGAGCCCATACTGCACACACCTTCACAAAACAGTCCTGAACTGGAGGAAAACCTGGGGGAGGCAGACCTGTAACCAGGTTTTAGGGGTTTGTTCACTGTGTACAGAGTAGTTCTGACAAGTTTTACTCCACAAGCCCCTTCCCTCTCTGCTCTGCTCACACATTTCCAGTCTCTTGCTATGTCTGTTGTGTTTAAATGCAGACACATATTTATTTCCCTGTGCCAAGATCACCACAGTCTCCTCTGAAACTTCCTCCAAGGCTCCAACCCCCTCATTACAGAGATTCCATGTCATCACATCCCAGCCAACTCCAACCACTTCAGAGCTAACTGCAATAGCTGCATTACCCAGTTAAGTGGAGCACAGATCACTGCTTTCCTCAGTCAATTATCTTCAAAATCATGCATTCTAGATGCTAATAAAAACACTAAAGCTCTTGCTGCAGACCATTTAGGCTGTTATTCAACCTCCTTCTTAATTCTTCTCAGGTATGAAACATGTTTCTCACCTAAGAAGGGTTTTTTCTGTTTTCTTGCCCAGGAAATAGCTTGGATTTTGCCTTCTGTCCCTCGAACACCAAATCCACCAGGAACAAGAACTCCACTGCATGAGGATGAAAAGATTCCATTAATTAACCTAAGGCTCACCAGTGTGGTTCCCCCTAGCCACACACCCCCATGATGATGTTAAGTCTTGGACCCGAAAGACCTCAATCCTAAAAAGGTCTCTGAAATGCCCTATGTGGCAAGGCCTGTCTGCAGCACTGGTTCCTTACCACTTCACAGGAGCCATCATAAAATGCCACAGAATTTTCAGGGAAGCATTCTACAGGTTTACCTTCCCACCAAATCCCAATTACAATGCAGGTTACAATCCTGGAACAGTTCTTGTTGCACGCTCTACACCAAACACATTTACAAACCTATCACCCAGGCAGGCCCATGCTGAGGAGGCCACTGCCTGCAGTGCCAAGTTGTCCCAACCACAGGCACAATGACACCAAATTCTGCAAGAGGCTCTGCTCTGGTGCCACCCAAAGCTTCCCTGAGAGCCAGCAAGCCCCCCTACTTGTGCTTGTCTTCTGGGCACTTGTGTTCTTAGCACTGCTCTGCATCCTAATGTTTCTTTCCCTCTCAGACTTCCTTCCTAAAGAACTTTTTACCACAACTGCACTTTCCATCCTCTCTTTGGCTATAAAAGGCTTCATCAGCCCTTTCCCCTTATTTCTTTTCACTCTGTTTCCCCACTAAGTCTGTGCACATCTTCATCTGCATAACCATCTCCTCTACTGCTGCCTTTCACAAACTCTCACTTAATTTAACAATTCTCCATTTTACAGCCAATTTACATTTCACTAAGAGATATAAGGCAATGTCCCAGTGTGCTCGTAGAGTACATAAGAAAACAGTCTCCAGTGAGGCTCTGGATTTTGAAACTGCCAAGAGCAGCAAGTTTATCAGGTATATTCCAAAGAAATGGCCAGAGTTTAAAAGTCTTACTCAGCACCACAGAGCTTCTGCCACGCTTCATGGTACCGGACAGGTTCTTCCTGCAGAGTATCTGGCTCCAAGTCAGCTGAGTCAATGTACTGGGAAGAAATAAAAGAATAAAAAAAGATGATGAGGCACTGACACAAGTGTACAGGGTCACCTTAATTCTCCTTAAATTAAGATATCACCATTTCTCTCTGGATTTGTTTTCTAGTGGATATTTGCTTATGTTTTTTTCTGGGTTGATTTCCTGTCTCCTAGCCAACATAAGTGCTTTACCTCACCATCCTACTACCAATGCACAAACAGAAGTTTTGTCTTTTCTGTCCTCCCCTCTCTGCAGTGCTGCTGTGACATACAGCATAATAATGTGACATCCATAAGCCCTAGACTCATTAAATGTGAAGTCTTACAGGAGCACAGCCAGATGGGAAGCCATGGATATGCAGACAGAAACCACACAAGAAGAAAGAACTGAAACACCATCTCATCAACTACAATTTAATCTTCAAGAGGGACTGAAGAACAAATAGGATATGGGGAAACACAGGCTGTTGTAATTAGAGGGTGCTGAGAGCATATGGAAAAAACTGCAACTTTTCCAGTTTCTCATCTCCAGTATTCCAGTACCTCTGAACTTCTGAATGCTCTGGAAGTCTTAACCTCCCCACCCCCTTTAAAAAAAAAATAAATAAAAGCAGCTTGGAATACTGCTAAACAGTTCTTTAACCATAAAATCTCCATGCACAGGATGCACAGAACCCAATCTCCTGAACCATGCAAATGTCAGGAACTGCCCATACATGCATGAGCAGAATTTACCCTTCACCAGTCTTAATGTTTTCCTTCTTTTCTGCTCTACTAATTTTTTAAGTTGAAATGTAACCCAAACATAGAACAGTACTGTTAGAGTAAGCACCCATGACTCATTAGCATCATGAAACCACCGAACATTTAAAAAATGTATTTAAATGAAAGTAAAATTCCTGACCATAGGTCCATACTTCATCTCTTCACCTCAGCTACAACCAGAACCCTTGGAAGCACCTGTGAAGCCAGCATTAAAAACTTAATAAGGCCTGAGGCAGAAACATCATACAACTTGAGTACCACCAGGATAACAGCAGAAACCCTAAAAAAAATATCATTCCCAGATATGGTCAGAGAAATTAAAAGCAAACAGCCCTCTCCTCAAATGTCTCTATCTCCATCACATAGAAGCATACAACACTGGGCACTTAAGAGTTCTCCTCACCGCAGAAACTTTGTGTATCCTACAGGATGAAAGGCTGGTTTGCTTTGAAGCTGTTTTATGCCCCACATGTTTTGATGTTGTAATCCAAGGACAATTTTCAAGTTCTCTGTCTGAATCAACTCTCCCTTACTGTCTGGGGGTTCGTGAAAAAATTAAGACGGGTGGCAGTGTGGCTGGAAGGAGCACAGGGGGCAAATTTTTACACACAAGCACCCAGCTCTACCTTAATGTCAAGTTTGTGGTTGATGGCCAGTGCAGAATGCTCCAGTGCTTTAATGACAGAGGCATAGGAATCTGAAAACTTGGTGTATTTGCCAACCAGTGCAATGGAACATGTCTCAAGGAGACGGTCGTACCTAAAGAAAAGCAAAACACAAGGGTTATTTCATCATTAACAGGAAATGGCACGTTCTGTTCAGCTTTTCAAGTAACAAACAGCTGGGCCCTTGAAAATCTGTCCAACCAGAGATGAGGACTTTGGAAGAGATGACCTTTTAAAATTATGGCTTAAACGTCAAAGAAAAAGGAAACAAAAAAAGAACAAAAACAATGACAGAGAAAAACAGTTGCAGAAAGTCATGTGTAAATTAACTCATCTCCCCTTCTGCTGAAAAGCCATTCTGAGCAGATCCAAACTGTCTTTTCAGGAAGCAGTATTAGGTTCAAGGACTGCAGTGAACTATTAGGAGTGAGGATCAAAGCAGAGCTCTGCCCATGTTTATACTGCACAGCACCTTCCCAGGCTGCTTCTGACTGAGTTCACTTCAACACCTAGAAATATTAAAAGGACTTTTTAGAGTCCTAAGGTTGTACTGCCTACACTTTCAACCCTCAGCATCTGGCAGACAGGCTTTACACAGCTAAGTGATTGGTTTACTTTTACACCATCATTGGTAAGTACTTTTAATTAAACTGCTTACCCAGGGCTGTCCTCATCAACAGGAAATGTTACTGATATTGATGGCTTATGCCAAGCATATAAAGAGGATCTCTAGGTTTTGAAAATTAGCTTCTTATTAGGGCAAACAGACTCAATTCACTATTGTCCTATAAGCATGGAGTCAATTCCCCACACAAATCCCTTCAGTGTCCCAGGAGTCTCAGAACAGTTACAAAACAGCTGTTCTGCTTCTTGAAAATATGCTCAGAAGGTAAACTTTTACTGACACACCTCATGACTCCCACATATGGCTGCCAAAAGATTTCAACACTTTGCAATGTCACTGTTTTTTCATTATAAAAAGGGAGGGCAGAGTTGCCCACCTTTTTAATTATTTGAAACTAGTTTTGAGTACACAACCAGCACAAGCTGGTATTCAGTAGGTATTCAGCTGGTATTCAGAAGGAATTCAGTAACATCCCACTGGCTTCTCATATGGAGGGACTTTCTTCCCCAACAGTTAAACACCTAGGAAAAAAAATGCATTTTTCTAGGAAAAATAAGAAAAAAAAGAACTGACTTCAAAAGAACATATGAGGAACATGAAGTAGCACTGACCGCCCAAAAAACTATCAACGAAGAAGAGAAACTAATCTAGTCTTAACTCCAAGGATGCCCAGCAGTGCCTCTCACCTGTCAGCCATTTCCTTCCACTTCATGAGCATCCTCCTGGGCTGCCTCTCAATGGGAAGGTCAAGCCTGTGTCTGAAGTAGTCAACAACTCCTTGCTCCTCTAGCAACAGAGGAACCCGGTAGATAGAGGAGACATCATGAACACAGATTACCTGTTCACACAACAGCAGTGTCATTAAAACACACCTAAGTGCTTAAAACACACTCAGAAAGCTTCTATCTCTAGCAGACCCACATAACCACTTGAATTTCCAGGAAATAACATTTGTTGAACAACATAACATATGAAGAGCTTAGCACTGGTTTCCACATCCCTGAGAAGGTCATGCTTAAAGGGTTAGAACAGTAAGAAGCAGAAGTTAGATAAAAGCATTTAGATAAATGAGCAGTAAGAAAATCAGCTGCCCCACAAGTTGAAAGCATTGCAAAGGTCAAAGAACACTTCAAAAAGACTTCTCCTGTGATACTGCCTTCTTGGTAATCCTACTTGAAACTAGAGTTAAGCTGCCCACCAGCCCAGCTTCCCACCACTGACATTCTTAACCAGAGCTCCCAGTTTTATTAAAGTCCAGGTAAAATTGTGATCTTAATAAAGCAATAAATTTACAGAGCATCCTTCATCAAATTTAGAATTAAACAACTATAGGTAAGGAATTCTTAGGTCAGTATCTATGTCAGTGGTTTGAATTCAGTGAAATGGGCCTCCAGAGAAGCAGAAAGATGGCTCTGGACAACTGATACCTGTCCATCAAGAATGAGACTGTACTTCAAGGATCAAAAATATACTGGCAAAACCTTTTTAAAATCCTTGTTTCTCACAACTCAAATGAAAGCAGAGTTCAACACTGCACCAGTAAAATCCCCCAGGCTGAAAATTCACCTCTTCTGTAGTCAATACAATTTACTTATCAATTAGTGTGCAACTGCAGTCAGAGAAAACAGCTATGTGAAACTGCACTCAACCCCCTGGAGAATGACTGACAAAAGACAATGTACTTTCAATTCCTGGCCAACAAGAGGTAGATACTGAACTGTGAAGACAACAAAATTAATATCAGCTAATTCTGAATGTAAAACTTGAATCAGCAAGATTTAGTTTGATTTCATCGTTTAAGAAAGTCATAAAAGCTACTTGACAGAATCAATAAACAAAAATTTTTCAAGGTCCAGGTGGATGGGAAAAGGGTAATCTTTAGCCTACAGACTAGGTGATTATTTTCCAAGGTCCACCTCAGACTGTGCTATGCAGAGTCATCTCAGTGTAAAAAGAATCACACTCACATGGAATTTTTGCATATCACATAACATTCAAGTGAAGCAGTGCTTCTCTCAAATACCATTTCAATGTCTCTGTGCAATCTTCAGCAGAAGAAAAATACTGTGAGAAGAGCAGTGTATGAACTACATTCATGTTATCCTTCAAATCTAATTTTAGGCAACTACTTTTTAGCCTCTAAGTACTGGAAAACCTCATTCCTCTGTATTCAAGGAAGGAATGTGGAAGGATAACCAAGTCAAAACCAGCTATTCAGAAAATACCTTGGATTCCACAGAATTCCCTAAGCCTACATTAACTACCTTGTAAGGAAACTGGGCTGCTGGCATAAAAAGGAATATTTTTGTAAAGCTTACATCTGTAAGGAATGTGGGTAAGACAAAGCAGCAAATGAATTATGCAGCTAACAAGACAGAACACAAAATGCTACACTCATATAAAACTACAGCCAACATTTGACAAACAGCTAGAATAGAACATTTATTGCAAACAAGTGCAGACAGCAATCTTTACCTGTTCTGGTTCAACATGACAGAACATGGAAATCTTTTCTTTTACTGAGGTATCCAGTGGAGTGGAGCACCTGCAAACAATCTAACACAACAGCAACATCAGGGTAGTAAAGTACTGAGACAGTCATACAACAAACCTCTACAAAAGCTGTCTTCTTTCAGTGCCTTGGGGAACAAACCCAGCTCCATTATTATTATATTTTATTAGTAATATACAAGAAATCTCCACCTAAGCACTATTTAATTAGCTTTTAAATTCAAAGCCACACAGGCAAACTTACCAGATCTGGTGAGAGACCAAGACCTCTGAGTTCACGAACACTGTTCTGGGTGGGTTTAGTCTTCTGCTCTCCTGTAGAACTTGGCTGGTCAAAGAGCAGAAGTTGGTGTATCAAATTATCATGATATGTAGCAATGACTCATCAGGCTAATTGGGACCCTCCACCCCAAAAATCCTGTAAATACTTTGACCTAGTTCTTAAAGAATTCACATGGATAAAATAAATACCCCTGTACATACCATTTTTACTTCAAGGACTGAAAGCAACTGGCAGGAACCAGAGTTAAAGTCTGTACATTAAGTAGGTATATATTAAAGAGAGAAGGAGGGAGAGTCACTGCTCCCTCCAAATAGCTATTTTTAAATTTTTTTTTCCCTCTCTGACCACTTGGCCTGGACAGAAGAAGAAAGAGACAGAGAGAGGAGAACAAAGACTGATCTGCACTCCAGTAACTATCAAGTTGCTCTGTCAAATCTAGCTCCAAGACAAGGAATTCTGCTCTCCAGCAGTGTTAACATAACCAGTGGAAGAACTTTTTCAGCAGTAACTCCTGCAGTAAAAATTTTTGTTTGGTGAAGACTAAGTTGTCTCCAAAACCAGAGCATCTAATATAGCTGAGGCTTTATCAAACCTTTATAAAACACCTTCTTTTGATATTAACTGGATTTCTCCCCATCCATTTGGCACATAAGGATGTTATTTTTGTTTTTCTTTGTGATTTCCAATTAACTGATTGTTATCATAGCACCGCTTCATGGCACTTTTTTTCATTGAATCTCTGAACCAAAGGCAACTGACACTGAGATTGTTACAGAGCAGCTGAATGTCAGTCTGTGAAATTACTGTTAAAGATCAAAACATGTATTTTCTAAGAAAAAAAAACCCAAACAGCTCATGATTCAAAACACTGTGTTACATTTTGAAATTAGAAACACAACAACTGACTTCAGGAACTACAGGTAACATAAATCCTGGGGGGAAGGAAAAGGGAGCACACAGAAACATTAAAGAACTCCAAGATCTTGGAATATGGCCTTACTAACAGGTCCAAATGATTGTAAAGTCTGGCTACATCCCTGGCTCCTGCATTAGCTTGGCTGAAATGCAGGGCTATACAAATGAAATAAGACTGAGTGTTTTCAACCCTTGGAAAGCAAGTTTACCTGCAAAAGCTGGGTGATAATTCCACAGAGGAAAACAGTAGTTAAAAATGCAGCTGCCAACTATTTATTATATTTACACACTTTGAAAAGTTTCTGTTCACTTTTTGTGAACTTTATTTAAATACCATACAATCTCTGCATTGCTTCCAGAATTTTATACATGTGTGCTATGGACACAGCATTTCAGAAAGACATATTTAGAAAGCAAGTTTTGGACTGGGCAAGCCCCTAAGGATTTTAGGTCCTTACCTGGGGAACTAGACTGACATGGATGTTACAAAAATTCTCTCTTTTGGCTTTGAACTGGAACTGACGGAAAGCTTCAATGAAAGGCATGCTTTCAATATCACCTACTGTCCCACCAAGCTAAAAAAAGACAATATTTAGAATTAAAGGTAGTACCAAACCATCACCTATTGAATTTGTATGCTGAAGTGTACTAAAACATATATAAAATGGCACTAAAGTAGCTCCCCAGCACCTCCCTCTGATCCCCTGCAGGAGCATCAACAAAAGCAAGATTTGCCAGCTGTGTGTACTATCACAGCCTTCAATCTACCCCAACCTTCATGATTTTACCTTCATAATTTCCCCAAAAATCAAAAAGCCACAAGAAAAACAGCTTCTCATATGGGCAGCACCTCTCCAGGGACATTAGCTTTAGCTTCACCTTTATTATCTCTTCAGGGAAAAGGTTCAGGTGGCACAGAGAAGCAAAATTTCTTTGCTCTGCTCTGTCTCCTCTGGCAGCAGAATGTCCCATACAATACACTGCAAATTTAATGGGGTTTGTCACCTCTAACTGCAGGTGACACATTTCCTTTTAGCTCTGTGCCTGAACTACTCATTCCAAAGCTGCTTCCAGAGGGTGCTTTACCCAGCCCCCCTCTAAGGAAGAGGAGGTCACAGCATGATTAACTCAAACTTTTGTATACACTTACAAGAGCTAAAACAGACTAATTCACATTAAAATTGAGAGCAAAACACCTCCAAAATGTAACTGTCCAAACCCCTCATCTTTCTACACATGATTCAGACATGGCTCATTCAAAAGACCACACTGAGTATGTGAGGCTAGCAAGGAGGGGTTTTAACCAACAAAAAAACAGAGTTGCACATTACTGTAAAAACAAACAAACCAAAAAAAACCTACTCGAAATATGCATACAGTTTGGTTCACTTTACACAATAGCAAATTTTTTTTTTTTTCTTAAGAGCTACAAACCTCAATCACACAAACTTGGGGTTCAATGCCATCTTCATCTACAGGAATTCGTGCCTGCCTCATTACCCATTCTTGTATAGCATCTGTGATGTGGGGAACAACTGGAAGAGAAACCCAGGCAAGGGTTAGTGCCACAACACATCAACATTTCTCTCTGTAACTCACTACAGAACAAATAATGAAACTAAGACAGTGCTTCCCAAACCACTTCAGCACTGATCTGTGTCTTTAAAAAGTACTCATTTTTTAAGTGACTGTTCTTGGCTAGGATTTTCAAGAGAAGTGCCTTTGCAGGAAATGTCATCCTACCTCAATTTAATCACACATAAACAACATTTCCTTTAAGCTGCATGATTCAAGTACAAATTGTTCTTTGCCCTAAGCAGAGTTACTCTCTGTTAAACAGTCTGTAAAGTCCTTATCCAAACCAGCTGTGGAAGATGTTCACAAAGAGAAGAGGCTGATCTGATCCTCCAAGATACTTTAGGTTTTCTAACTACATGCCAGTTACCAAAATCAATAATCATTTCAACCAATTAACAAATAACCCACAGTTGTGAGTCTGAAGCCTGTTTGCATTTAGTATTTTCTATGTTAGACAGCTGGGCCCAAATCCAGCATGCATCCCAAAAACAGACAGCATACTGCTGAGCACTGGAAAGTTTTGAGGGGCTGACAGGTAACCTGATTCCGTGTGGCACATACCACCACACATCCACTGGTGTGTCTTCTACTTCTCCTTTTAAAACAAACAAACCACAAACCACATCAAAAGGACAGCATGTCAAAAAGACAGGATAAAATGCAAAAGCATCTGAGCAGGACAAAAAGACAATATATTTCTAAGCATCAGGAATGAGGATTCATGTCACCTTGGACAGTTTTGCCAAGATAGTCTCCTTTCCTCTCCTTGTTGATGACATACTGGTAGATCTTCCCAGTAGTCAGGTTGTTGTCTTTGGTGAGTCGGATATCAAGGAAGCGTTCATAGTTACCGAGGTCCAGGTCCACTTCCCCTCCATCATCCAGCACAAACACCTCCCCTGGGGCACACAGCAAAAGGCACAAGCACACAAGTCAAAGGGACATAGAATCATAGAATTGTCTGGGTTGGAAGGGACCTCAGAGATCATCAAGTCCAACCCTTGACCCACTGCTGCAGTTCCCAGCCCATGGCACTGAGTGCCACCTCCAGGCTCTTTTTAAATATCTCCAGGGATGGAGAATCCACCACTTCCCTGGGCAGCCAATTCCAATGGCTGATCACCCTCTCCGTGAAGAAATTCTAATATTCAACCTAAATGTTCCACAGCAGTGATTTGCTGGGTTTGCCTGTGACAGCCAGAGGAACCCGGTGTAAGGAAACACCTTGGATTGCTACAGCAAGTGGCTAAGAAAAGTCAAAGCCTTCTGTAAGAAAGGGACACTGAGGACTGAGTCTCCCGAGCAGGCAGCAGGCAGAGCCCTGAGCACATCCCACATCCTCTGCTGGTGGCACCATCACCCTGAGGTGACAGGGTCACTCTGCAGCTCCCACACACACCATCAGACACAAACTTTTCCGATATGCCCGGGACTTGGTTCCTTGCAGGCAAAGGAAGGAATGGGCTGCCCAGGGAAGTGGTGGATTCTCCATCCCTGGAGATATTTAAAAAGAGCCTGGAGGTGGCACTCAGTGCCATGGGCTGGGAACTGCAGCAGTGGGTCAAGGGTTGGATTTGATGATCCCTGAGGTCCCTTCCAACCCAGCCCATTCCATGATTTTATGACAGCCAGCCGGGAATCCGCGGGGCAGCCCTCGGCCCTCAGCTCGGCCCCGGGGGTCACTCCCTCCCTCACTCACTCACCGTGTTCGTAGGGGGAGAAGGTGCCGGCGTCGATGTTGATGTAGGGGTCGATCTTGATGGAGGTGACACGCAGCCCGCAGGATTTGAGGATGGTGCCGATGCTGCTGGCGATGATCCCTTTGCCGATGCCCGAGATCACGCCGCCCGTCACCAGGATGTACTTCATCTGCCCCGCTGCCTGACGGCGACACCGCCTCAGCGAGGGCTCTGCCCGGGCAGGGGGCACAGACCCCGCACCCGCCATTCCTCTCCGCAGCAGCCGCGGGGCTCCCTCAGGGCCGCTTCCCCCTCCCTTCCCCTCACAGAAATTCCCGCCACACGCGCGCGCGCCACCCGCTGTTCCCGCGCGCTGCCGCTGCCGCTGCCGCTGCCGCTGCCCCTTCCCCCCCTCCCCCCTTTACCTGTGCCCGCGGGAGAGGCGCGCGGGGTGGGTGCGCGCGGGGCTGCGGGAGAGGCGCGGGGCTGACTCGCGCGCGGCGCGGCACGGCTGCAGCCCACGCACCGGGGAAGCGCGTGAGCCCGGCGCGCGGAGGGGCGCACGCGCAGCTCCCCCTCGGCGCCTGCGCAGTTTGGGGCGGGAGAGAGGAGGGAGGAACGGGAGGGAGGGGGCGGGGGTGAGGTTGCCGCGCGCTTCAGCGGGGGCGGGGCGCGCACGAGCTGGGGAGGGGCAACCCCGACCCCGCCCCCAACCCCGGGGCAGCGGCGGGAGTGCGGTGTGTGCGGGATGCGCGGTGTGTGCGGGGATGGGAATGGAGCTGGGGAAGGGTCTGGAGCAGAGCTGTGCCCAGGAGCAGCTGAGGGGAGAGCTTCTGGCTCTCTGACACCCCCTGAGAGGAGGTTGGAGCCAGGGGGGGTCGGGCTCTGCTCCCAAGGAACAAGGGATGGGACAAGAGGAACTTTTGGCACAGCTCAAGTTGTGCCAGGGGAGGTTTAGGTTGGAGCTGGGGAAGAATTTCTCCCTGGCAAGGGTTGTCAGGGCCTGGCCCAGGCTGCCCAGGGCAGGGCTGGAGTCCCCATCATCCCTGGAGGGGTTTCAGAGCCCTGGAGATGTGGTGCTGAGGGACATGGGCTGGGGGTGGCCTTGGGCAGCGTTGGGTTCATGGTTGGACTTGAGGATCCTGAAATTCTTTCCCAACCTGAGGGATTCTGGGGGGGGGAAAGAGTCCCGAGCGAATTCCCAGAGGATTCCCAGAGAATTCCCACCGGGCTCCTTCTATCTCTGGAGGGGTGTCAGAGCCCTGGCGCTGCGGGACACGGGGGTGACCTGGGCGGTGACAGCCGGAGTTAAGGCCCCGCATTCCCCTCCGATCCCACCCCTCAGCAGCACCGCCGAGTGTTCCGCCGAGTAGAACAACGCTGAGCAGCCCAATCCAATCCGAATCGCCCCGGTACCCCGCCCCTCTCTGCCGTTCACCTCTCCCGGGGTGCCGGAACGAGGCAGTTACCGGCGCCCCCCTCACAAAAATTGTGCTTCCGAAATCTCTTGATGTCGATTCCGCGGAGGCGGCCGAGCGGCCCCCCCGTGCCACGCACGGCAGAAGCCCTTTTTAAAACCTCGCTCAGCCCCCCCGCCATCACCGGCCACCGCCGGAGTACCACCGCGCTCATGGCGATCTACGCCTCCCCTCAGAACACCCGCACCCGTCTCTCTGCTTCCTTCTTTTTTCTCCCCGCCTTTCTTTTCGTTTTTTCTTTAATTTCTCCTTTTTTTTTCCCCTCACCGCACCGTTTTCCCGCCGCCCCGAGCCCTCTCCGCCGTATGCAAATCAGCGCGTTGCATGCTGGGGCCACATCCCCCCGCCCCCTCCCTCCGGGTACCGCCCCCCCGCCGGATCGCCCGTTCTGAAGCGTTTCCGGGGCGTGGCGGGCGGTGCTCCCGGAAGTGCTGAGAGGCGGCGGAGGGAACGGAACCGGTGGCGGAGCTGTGGCCCGTCCGTGGGTCATGGGGAGGTACGGGAGGGCTTGTAACGGGGTTCGGGGACTCTCGCCGGGCCGGGGTGGTTCCGGTTGCTCCACACCGGGTTTGCGGGAGGGCGGGACGGGCCCTGGTGCGCACCGGACCGGGCCTGGTGCCGGTGCTCAACCCCCGGTCCTGAGGCGGGCGGCAGCCGGGGGGGTGTCCCGGGGCCTGGGGGTGACCCCTGCAGAGCCCCGAAGCGGGGCGGATGGGTGTCGGGTGTCGGTGACCTTGGTTCTGCCCGGTGGCTCCGATCGCCGCTCCTGGTTGAGTTTCCTCCAGTTTCCCAACTCCAATCTTTCTTTTCCTTTTCCAGTTGATTGCTTTGGGTCCTCACCACCCCAAGGAGCAGCAGGATTTAGAAAAGCTTTTATCATCTCTGAGCTAAAGCCCAACAGATTATGAACCAGTTTGGCCCTTCTACCTTGATCAACCTCTCCAACTTCTCCTCCATCAAGCCAGAGCCAGCCAGCACCCCCCCCCAGAGCTCCATGGCCAACAGCACCACGGTGGCCAAGATGCCAGGGACACCTGGAGGAGGAGGACGACTCAGCCCTGAGACCAACCAGGTGATTCCCTCCCTCCCTCCTCCCATTTTTGGGCCCTGGTTGAATTCCTCTGACTCAAATCCCCCCCTTCAGCAAAAACTTCATGGCTGTGAAGTGTCAGTTTGCTGAGTGAGGAAACATCTCAGGGGGGTTTCTGCCCTCACAGGCTGGGGGGTTGGGGGGGGTGGGTGTTGTTGGAGGTGTTTTCTATCTCAGGAAAATATTGGATTGGAGGCAGGATTGGGGAATTTTTTTGCAGGTGGAGATTTGGAGCCCCCTTCTTGCTGATGGAGAGGGTGGTGAGAGGCAGCTGGGGGCAATGTTGGAGTCTTTGCTGTCCATAAAACTTGGGAACAAACCCAGATCCTTCTGCAGGCATCATTCCTGCTCTGGGATGAGTTCTGGTGCCACACTCTGGCTGTGAGGGCAGCAGGATCCCCCCCAGGGAGCAGGGAAAACTTCCAGCCCCATCCTGCCAGCCCCTCTGCCCTGCTGCTGCCTGGCACCAGTACAATAACTCCTCCCTGCCCTGCTGGGGCTGAGGGGCACCTCAGGGTCACCCTCTGCTCCCCATCTCCCTGCTTTCCACCTCAAAAACTGATCAAAACCCCAAAAACTGATCAGCACAGGAGGGGGAGGAAAAAAGCTTCCTGGGTGCCCCAAGCAGAGCTTGGAGTCACTGATAACATCTCCTGCACTCCCAAACCTTCTCCTTTTGCCTTTGTCCCCTCCTGTGGCATTTTAGTGCCAGGCAGGAGAATCCATCAGTGCCTGGAATCCATCAGTGCCTGGAATCCATCAGTGCCTGGAATCCATCAGTGCCTGGAATCCATTCCTCCTGCTCTGCTGCTTCCCCCTCCCTCTTCTCTGCAGCTTTGGTTGGAGCTCCCCCCTCAACACCTGATAGCTCTTATCTCTGCCATTCCTCATCAATAACCGGGGTCCCTGGGGGTGACCTGGGGTCCCTGGGGGTGGCAGGGGAGGGGAGGAGGTTCCTGGGGCCCCACCCCCAGTGAATTTTTCTCTCTCTCCTCCACACCTTTAGGTTTTAACCAAAAAGAAACTGCAGGACCTGGTGCGGGAGGTGGATCCCAACGAGCAGCTGGATGAGGATGTGGAGGAGGTGGGTACCAACCCCCAGCTGGGAAAGCTGATCTGAGAGAGGGGGGAGGGAGGATTCCAGGAGCCCCTTTGTCCAGGGGAGGGGGGATTTGGTTCATTTTCCACTCCTGGATTTTCACATTCACTGCAGCCCTCAGCCCACCCCTCTCCGTCCCTCCCTCTGCGAGGGTTCTGAAACACCAAACCCCTCAGAAATCCAGGCTTCTGTGGGTTCATCTGGCTGCTCCTCAGCAGAATTTCCCTGCTCTCAGCATCATTTCAGCTGCTCAGCCCCCAGACGAGCTGTTGTTGTCCTTTTTTCTGCCCCAGATGCTGCTGCAAATTGCTGATGATTTCATCGAGAGCGTGGTGACCGCTGCCTGCCAGCTGGCCCGGCACCGCAAGTCCAACACCCTGGAGGTGAAGGATGTCCAGTTGCATCTTGGTGAGTGGGTTTCCTGGGGTTTTGTTGTTGTTGTTGTTGTTGTTTTTCCTCCCCCCTTCCTCAGCTGAGAAGGAAGCCCTGAAGTCAAAGCACGGGGTGGGAACCTGTGAGTAGGTACAACTGTGTTACTGCTTTTCCCCCAGAAGCTGTGGCTGCCCCATCCCTGGCAGTGTCCAAGGTTGGATGGGGCTTGGAGCAGCCTGGGCTGGTGGGAGGTGTCCCTGACCATGGCAGGGGTGGGAATGAGATGGGCTTTAAGGTCTCTTCTAACCCAAAACCAGTCTGGGATTCAATGATTCTATAAATACAAGAGGAAATTTTTTTTTCCCCCTGAGGACAGTCAGAGACAGGGCAGGCACTGGGTGAGCTTTGAGGTCCCTCCAACCCAAACCAGTCTGGGTTGTGGTGATGCTGTGATATCAGGGGGTGTCTGCCTCAGCCATCCCTTCTCCAGATCACAGAATCACAGGATGTCTTTGGTTGGAAGAGACCTTCAAGATCACCCAACCCAACCTTTGACCAACACCATGAGTTGCAGTTTGTCACTGCCAGCCCTGTCAGAAGGTGTCCCCACACACAGGGGCTGCATCTTTACCATGTTTTAACCCCATGCAGCCCCTTGTGAAGCTCTTTTGGAGCTGGTGTGGGGATCACCAGCACCTCTGTAAGGATGAGGAGGTTGGGGCACAGCCTGCTGATCCTCACTTTCCCTTCCAGAACGTCAGTGGAACATGTGGATCCCGGGCTTTGGTTCAGAAGAAATCAGGCCCTACAAAAAAGCCTGCACTACAGAAGCTCACAAACAGGTGAGGAGCCCTTGCTGCACCCAGGAGACCTGATCCAGAGAGGGAGGGCTTGGACACCTGGCATGACACAAATCTGTAGCCATTTCCATGTGGTTTGGACTTGAAATAACTTCCCGAGTCTCCTCACCTGGAGAGGATCAAGGCTGCTCCAGCTCCTCTTGACTGCACCCTCAGAGGAGGATTTGCTTGTCCAAGGGGCAGCTCACCTTGGGAGGGATAAAAAAAAAACCTGGAGAATGGGCTCAGTGCTGCCAGAGCCCCCTGAGCTGCCCCAGGAGCTGACACGTGGGGAATCTCCAGGGCTCTGGTGGGGGCTGAAGTTCCTGGGGCCACTTTGTGTCCTCAGCACCACACTGGGTGAGCAGCACCCAACCCCTCCTGTGCCTGGGTGAGGGTCAGGTACTGGGGATGTGGGAATATTTGGAAAAAATTTCCTTGTTGAAAGAGTGGGGGAGCATTGGAACAGGCTGCCCAGGGCAGTGGTGGAGTCCTCATCCCTGGAGGGGTTCAAAAAGACCACCTGGATGTGGCACCTGGGGATGTGGGTTAGTGGGCATGGTGGGGTTGGGTTGATGAGCTTAGGGGGCTTTTCCAACCAGAATGATAACATGATTTTAGGAATTTCAACAGTTGCCAAAAGGCAGGAGGCCTGGGAGGTTGAGCAGAGAGCACAGCCCTCTCCTGGGATCCCAGCTGCAGGCTGGAGCTGAGCAGTTGGGGGGTTTTGACCCCTTAATTTTGCATTAACTCACCCAGATCATTGCTTTGGGAGCTGCTGGGCTGGAGCCCGTGCAGTTCGGGGTGAAATTCCATCTCCCCTCCTGCAGCTCCTGCTGAGCAGGAGGAGCAGAGGCTCCGTGTGACTCCTCAGGCTGTGACTTCCAGCCCCACGGCCATTCCCTGCTCCTCCACCTTCCACTGGGGACCCCACTAAGATGCCCAGAGAGAGCCTGGATCCCTCCTTCCCACCCTGGGGAGGGGTTGGGTTGCACTTTGGAGACTCTCAGCTTCCCTCCTTTCTCTTTCTCCCTGCAGAGGATGGCACTGATCCGCAAAACCACCAAGAAATAACCCTGGGAAGAGCCGGGAGCGGACGGCGCCGCCTTTGGGATCTCTGCCTCTCCCCTGGAGCCTCCACAATGCCATCACCCATGGGATTTTGTTGGTTTTTTTTTTTTTTTAAATGCTTTACAGAGAAGCATATATTTTTTATGACCGGTGTGCAGCAATATCTTGATGAGGAGATCTGCCAAAAAAACAAAAACCCAACCAACGTTCTACTCTCCCTTCTTTTTCTTCCTCTCTGAGTGCGGCGTAGCTCAAAGCAAAGACTTTTTATTTGTGACTTGAAAAGTGGTTTCTTGTATCAGTGATTAATCCAAGGGGACAGCTCGTGTGTGGGACAGTATTAGAAGCATCTGTAGAGGTTTTTTTGTTTCCTCCTTCCTGCTCCAGTACTTTGTAATGTCAGTGTTTATATAAATACTTGCGTTTGTTTTACATGAATAAAGAAGTTATTAATCTAAACCCACGTCTCCTGCTCTTCCAGCAGCCTGGGGAAGGGATTGAGAGGGGCATGGCTGGGCTCTGGGTATCCTGGCTGGGAGGAGAGATCTCCTGACCTGGGGGTTGGAGTGAGGGAAGGGTTTGGTTTGGCTTCTGCAGGGCTGGGCAGCAGTTTATCATGGAATCATTCCGGTGGGAAAAGCCCCGAGATCATCAACCCAACCAAACCACGTCCCCAAGTGCCACATCCAGGTGATTTTTTAAACCCCTCCGGGGATGGGGACTCCGGCACTGCCCTGGGCAGGGGTTTCAACACCTCACCACTCTTCCAGCAACAAAACTCTCCCTAAGAACCAGTCTGGAAGTTTTCCCCTCCTCACACCCAGCCCAGGGCAAGCAGTTGCTTGGATGTTTGGAATGGGACAGGGTGGCTGAGGACGAGCAGTCCCAGGGATCCAGATTCTCTCCATGCCTGGGACACTGAGAGTCCCCATCCCCTGCCTGCTGGGCTCCATCCTCCCCAGCAGAGCTGCAGGTGCTGGTTGTGAGGGTGAGGAGGCAGCCAGCAGCTCTGCCAGCCCTCGGGAAGCTGCACAGCCTGGAATAATTTGGGAACCAGTTGGGGCTGCTCAGAACCAGTTGGAGCTGCTCAGAACCAGTTGGAGCTGCTCAGAACCAGTTAGAGCTCCCTCTGCTCCTGGCAGGGATGGTGAAGGAGCCTGGGGGGGGGGTGATGAAAGCAAAGACCCCTGGCTGGGCTGGTGGGGGAAGCTGCTCCATCAGTGGCTGCTGGGGGGGGGAAGGATGTGGGACTGGGGTTCACTTGGGGTCCCCAGAGGAGCTGCTGGGCCCACCAGTCCCACCAGAGCAAAGAGCTCAGGTGGGGAAAGGGTTTTCAGAGGGACCTGGGCTGTGGGAAGAGCTGTGGTTCCTCTTGGAGGGGAGACGGGTGGTCTCTGCCAAGGTGAGTGTAAATTAATTCCTTTCAGTGGGAGGTGTCCCTCCCCATGCAGGGCATTGGATCTTGATGACCTTTAAGGTCCCTTCCAACCCAAACCATTCTGTGATTCTAAACGAAGAATCCTGCCCTTCCTGGGCAGGAAGGAGGGGCCCAGGGTCCCACAGCCTCTCCAGAAGAAAGAGGTTCTTCTCCAGAAGAAAGACCTGGAGGGTCACCCATCCTGCTTGGGGACATCCCACCCTGTCTTTGCTGCTTCCCCAGGAAGACACAGGCAGGCAGCAGTGGTTGGGGGGTGTTTAATGTGCCCCCCTTTGCTTCTCCATCCCCCACCTGTCCCCGCCATGTCCCCAGCTCTAGCACGAACATCTCTTCTTCTCCTCCTCCTCCTTCTCCTGCTCCCCAGCTTTGTGTTGGGTGGGCAGTGGGACTCTGCTCTTCACCCCATCCCAGGCCCCAGTGGGGCTCAGCCTCCCACTCTGCAGGGCCTGGTAGATGGCCAAGGTCAACATCTGGAAAGCTTGGACCACGTTGGTGGCATCCTTGGCTGAGGTCTCCACGTACTGCACCCCCAGGGAGGCTGCCAGCTTCTCCGCCTCCCTCCTGGCCACCCGTCTCTGTCCCACCAGGTCACTCTTGTGTCCCACCAGCAAGAAAACCAACCGGGAGGGCTGGAGGGTGTCTGTCACCTCCCGGTGCCACCGCCGGACGCTCTCGAAGGACGCGCGGTTGGTGAGGTCGAAGAGCAGCATCCCCCCGGCAGAGTTGCGGTAGTAGGAGCGAGTCACAGACCTGAGGTGACACCTGGGGGTCAGCTGTCCCCACCCCGGGTTGTCCCTTGTGCCCCTCTCCCTGGGGCAGCATCACCCCCACCCTCAGAACCCCCAGACCTGTCCCGTGTGGCCCCCACGAGGCTGAGGGACGATTGTCCCTTCTGCTGGTTCAGTGAGTGGGACAGGTGGCTCTGTCCCCACGTGGCCACCAAAGCTCAGCTGTCCCCTGCACCCACAGCTCTGAGCTCTCCTGTCCCCTGCAGACACCTCCTCAAGTCCTCCCACCCCCTGCAGCCATGGGCCTGGATTTTTCCCATGGGCCTGGACTTCTCCCATCCCTTGTAGGCACATCCCTCCAGCTCCCCTGAAGCCCCAGACTTATCATCCTCCTGTCCCCTGCAGCCCTCTGTCCCCACCTGGCAGCTGAAGTCACCACTTTGCCCAACTCCCCGTGGGCTCCCAGCCCCTTCCCCCCAACTGCTGGGAGGGGGGGGGGGGTAATGGGGAGGTCCCTTTGGAGCTGGAACCAGAGCATAAAATGCACCATTGAGGGTTCCTTTCCCTGGGGACACCTTTGCTGTGTGAGAAACCCATCCTGGTTCCTTTCCCCCCCCCCTGAGCAAAGGGACCAGTGGGGACACAAACCCTGCCCAGGCCCCCCCAAGCACCCCAAGCCCAGGGAGGTGATGGGGGGTGGGTAGGACACTCATCTCCATCACCCCAGCCCAAAACCAGCTCCAGACCCACCTGAACCTCTCCTGCCCGGCCGTATCCCAGAACTGCAGCTTCACCCTCAACCCCGGCTCCAACTCCACGAACTGGACGTAGAAATCCACTCCCACCGTTTGGTTGATGGCATCCAGGAAAACCCCCTCGGTGTAACGCCTCAGGAGGGAGGATTTTCCCACCGTCGAATCCCCCAACATGATCACCCGGAACTGGTGCTGCCACCTCGGCTCCATGGGCACCGCGCCGGGCAGGGAGCACCTCGGCTCCTCGGCTCCTCCACCCAGGAGGCGTTCCCACCCCCCCCATGGGTGCTGGGGGGGCCCCCTCGCCTCCTTTCTCATGGATCCATCAGAGCTGGAAGCCCTCAGGAGGTGCCTGCTCCCGTTTTCCCAGAAGTTTGGCTCCGGGATGGGACAGCCATCAAGTGATGGAATCCACTGGTGAAACACACACACACCCCACTCAAAATCAAAGCATTCCCCCCCCCCCCCCCTCGGGGTGTCCCTGCCTCGACACAGCCTTTATTTAGAGTGGGAAAAGCTCAGGTTTCTTACAAACATCGGGATTTTTTTTTCGGATCTCTCAACTTAAGGCTCGAAATGAGTCCAAAGGGAAGGGGGGGGCGGGACGGGGCGCAGCCCCACGCATGTCCCAGGGGAAAAGCATCCTCAGGTGTCCCTGCCTCGGCACAGCCTTTATGTAGAGTGGGAAAAGCTCAGGTTTCTTACAAACATCAGAATTATTTTTTTTTCCAGACCCTTCAAATGAAGGCTCGAAATGAGCCCAAAGGGGACACACACACACACACACACACACACACACACGCAGCCCCACCCGTGTCCCAGGGGAAAAGCATCCCCAGGGCTGGAGGGTCCCCACTGTCCCCACTGTCCCCAGTGTCCCCATCAGCACTGGCAGCGCTCCCAGGGCTCCCCCCGTGATGGGGGGGCCAGGGGCTGTGGTTGGGGATGAGCCTGATGCCACCACAGCCCTGGGGAGGAACGGGCCCCCCCGCAGCCCCCTGGATGCCTTTGGCCAGCGTCTGGAAAGCCAATTCCACGTTGAGGTTGCCCCAAACCGAGGTCTCGATGAAAGCCATGCCCAAGGTGGCAGCCAGCTGCCCGGCCTCCTCGGCTGTCACAGCTCTCTGGGCCACCAGGTCACACTCTGGGCCACCAGGTCACACTCGTGTCCCACCAGGTCCCACTCGTGTCCCACCAGGACGCAGGCAGGGTGGCGGTCACCGGCGGTGGCTTCGCGGTGCCACTCGGGGACGTGCTGGAAGGAAGTCTGGTTGGTGAGGTGGAACAGGAGCAGAACCCCCGCTGCACTCCGGTAGAAGGACCTCGTGATGGACCTGGGCACAAGGGGTGTGTGTGGGGGTGTGGGGTGTTGGGGGGCAGCACCCACACCCCTTCTCCAGGGGACAGGGAATTTTGGGTCCCTGGAACAGGACCTGCCTGGGCACCTCTCTTTTCAGCACGTCCCCCCCCTCCTCCTCCTCCAGATTGGGGGGGTCCAGAGGAGGTCTGTGGGGTCTGCAAGGGCTTGGAGGTGTCTCCATCCACCCCCACCCTCAGCCTGGGGTGCAGATGGGGCAGCACCCATGGGTGGGTGCCAAGAGGGCGAGCAAGAACTGGGTGGAAATGGAGAACCCCCCAGACCAACCCTTTCCCCTCCAAAAAGGTTCCCGGGGATGGGGACAGCGTGAGACCCCCTCACTCCAACCACAGCACCAGCTATTCGTGCCCCATTTCAGCCTCTTCCACTCTCCCAAGAGCTCCTGGCTCCAGACTGATGCAATCAGGAAGGAAAACACCCACCCACCCCCAGCTAATCAGCACCCCAGGACCTGCACCCACCCCCATCCCCTCAGCACCCCAGGACCTGCACCCACCCCCAGTAGGGCTCCCAAAGCTCCGAACGCTCGAGACTGCACAAAAAATACAAAGAGTGACCAAGGAAAACTTCTGCTGGCCCTAACCCTCACATGCCACCCTACCCACAGCACCATCAACTATAGGGCTACGGGTTTGCCTTTGACCAGAAAACTCGAACTTACCAGACCTCTCACAGAAGGGCTCAGGATCTGCACCCACCCCCATCCCCATCCCATCGGCACCCCAGGATCTGCACCCACCCCCACCCCCATCCCCATCCCATCAGCACCCCAGGCCCTACACCCAGCCCTGCTCCCTTGGTCCCCCCCCAAAATCCCCTCCAGTTTCTCTGAAAGGTGTCACCACCCCTGCAGCCTCCTCTCTCCCCGCACCCCCATCCAAGGACTTCACACGCACCCCGGGGTGGGGGGGGATGAGGAGTCAGTGGGTGCTGGGGTGGGGGGGATGAGGAGTCAGTGGGTGCTGGGGTGGGGGGGGATGAGGAGTCAGTGGGTGCTGGGGTGGGGGGGGATGAGGAGTCAGTGGGTGCTGGGGTGGGGGGGATGAGGAGTCAGTGGGTGCTGGGGTGGGGGGGATGAGTCAGTGGGTGCTGGGGTGGGGGGGATGAGTCAGTGGGTGCTGGGGTGGGGGGGATGAGGAGTCAGTGGGTGCTGGGGTGGGGGGGATGAGTCAGTGGGTGCTGGGGTCCCCGCGGAGGGGCTGTGTCCCCCTCCCCACCTCACCTGAACCTCTCCTGGCCTGCCGTGTCCCAGAGCTGCAGCTTGGCCCTGCCGGCGGGTGACAAAGGGACAGTGCGGCTGTAGAACTCCCCCCCGATGGTGGGACAGGGGGTGGCTGTCCCCACGCTGTCCCCAGCCGGCCCCATCGCAGCAGCGATGATGTCCCCACCGCCGCATCCCCCAGGACGGTGACACGGACCCGGTAATGTCCCCCCGGGGCTGCGTCCTGAGGGGGAGCTGTCACTGTCCCCATGCCCGGTGAGGACCTGGCCAAGCTTCGCTGTGCCGGGGGCTGGGGACAGATCCCCACCCTTGTCCCCTCCCCAGGGACGGCGACAGCTCCGGCCTCGCAGTCACCCTGGGCAGACAAACAAAGTGTCCCAGGGAACAGGGAGAAGTCACCCCCCCCGTCCTCCTGTCCCCAGGACACGGTGTTCAGCCTCCTCACACGCCAGCTCTGTCCCCACTCCTGTGTTGGTGACACAGAGGGGGACAGGCAGGGTGGGAGTGACACAGCGGGGCTGCAGCCCCCCCGAGGTCACAATCCTGGAAGGGAAGAGGGAAAGGAGCTCCCAGATCCCATGGGGAGAAGGGAAGGGGGGGGCAGAGGCACCAATTCCGTGTCCCCAGGACAAAGGTGACCTCTGCAAACAGCCCAGGGCACCCACGGGGACTTTGTCACAGCCCAACCCCCCCCACTGGACAGCAGGGAGGGGGTGACAGACCCCCTGTGACAACTCTGGGGCTGGGAACACCCCCAGTTTCTTCTCCATCCTCACCCAAGGGGTGACCCCAAACCCCGGGGCTCCTGCAGGCGTTGGGGACACCTCAGCCCCAGTGTCTGAGTGAAGGTGTCCCCAGCCCAGAGCTCCCCCCAGGACACCAGAAGTGTTAGGAGCACAAAACAGCAGAGAAAAGGACCCAAAATTCCAGGAGGAAAAAGCACAATCCAGCAGTGAGCCAGGAGTGCAGGAAATGGAGGGAAGATCATTTCCAGCTGCTCTCCAAACACAGGCAAACTACTGAACAGGGATTTGTTGGTTTTTTTAACCTGTTTGCTGTTGGTTTTTTTTTTTAACTCCCATTTTATATAAAAGGACAAACACAGTGAGTCCGTAATAAAAAAGCCCAGTAAGACACCTGGAGATCCAGCCCACTGGACCAGCCACATCCCACCAGGGCCCAGGAACCTCGGGTGGAATTTGCTGAGATTCCAGAGCAGGGTTTGGGACACAGCTCCCAGACAAACACCACACAGAGGAAGTGATTCCATTTATTCACTCTCCAAACATTTCATCCCCAGGCCTCCCCTCCTCTTCCTCAAAATTCTTCTCGGAGCACTCCAGGGAAATGCTGGTTCCGTGTTGTTCCCACCTGGATGGGATCCGGGATTTGCTGGCAGGGGGATGAGGCACTGCAGCCCTCGGGGTTCATCCCAGCTCCAGGCTCTGCTCAGACCTAAAGAGAGGATCCAGAACAATCCAGCCTGGATGTGGAGCACTTGGGACAGCTGGGTCCTGCCTGGCCTCAGCCCCATATCCGCAGGATTCATCCAGCAGTCTCCAAGGAAAGAGTCATCACGGGCCAGGCTGGGCTGACCCAGCTCACCCACTCCCCCCCTGCCTGCTCCTGATTAACAAAAGGGATTATTCCCAACTGGAAAACCCATCCTTTGTCCTTCAGGGCTGGCCAGATCCCATCCCAAACACCCAAGAATCCCTATGGACACTCACAGGTTCCGTGTCACAGCTCCACGGGGGACAAGGGGCTTGCAAACCCTCAGTGTTCTCCACCACACAGGTAAACCCTGAAAAAAAAAAACCCACCCACGGGTGTCTGAAACCCACGGGGTGCTCTGCACCAGGAATCCATGCCTCCCATCCTGCCCCAAACTCCAAACAACTCAGCTCTCTGATCCCTTCCTCCCAGCACCCCTGAAGCAGCGAGGCCACCAGGGGCTGTCCTCAAACTGTCCCCTCTCAGAGCAGGACAGCACCTGCAGAGAACCTGAGCACAGTCTGAGTCTTGTTTTCCCTCCTTTTTCGACCACAAGATCGGGAATTCAGATCTGATGGGAAAGGGAACAGGAGGTCCTGGTGACAGAGGTCTGGCAGGGGAGGGGTGGCCTCACCTCGGGTCTGTCCAGCAGGCAGGTGATGGCTGAGAGGGTTCTGAAACATCAAGGAACCCTGGAAGAGATGAGACAACACCTCCAAAATCAGGAGGAAGCTGCAGAGCCACGAGTACACCTCACTGACTGCCCCCACACAGAAACCACCGGTACCTGGGAAAGAAGAAACACCCAAATTCCTCAATATTTATATAGGAGGGGTGAGTGACAGCATCAGGCAGAAGAGGCTGAGCAGTCAAAGACCTTCCTGTTGCTCTTGCATGTTGTTGGAGACCTGCAGCTACAGCACAGAGCCACAGCTCTTGGATAAACATGCAGACACCACCGAGTTCAAAGCCTGGGACAGCTCCTGGGGGGGCAGATGCAGCAGACTCAGAGCCATCTGCTGGCTTTGGATCAGGTTTGATTCCCAGTTCTGCCCCTGGCCAGGCTCAGTGATGCTGGGGAGAGTCCCCTTATGCCTCCCACAATCTCAACAGAGCAAGAAATAAAGGGATTGTGGAGTTCTTAATGACTGGAGATACTTGCAATGGGCCCTTGCCTGTGGAAAATCCTTCAGTGCAGGGCTAAACCTTAAATAAAGGATCCCTGGCATTGGGAACAAGTACCTGTTAGCAGGGGAGGGCAGAAAATCCCAGTGCTCAGTGCTGTGGCCGAGGCAGGCTGTGCAGGCAGCCACGTTCCCAGCATACGGGGAGACTCCAGAACCTGGACCCGGGGTCTCACCAGCCTGGGGCAGCCGAACCGGGGCTGTCACCACCCCTCCTGCACACCGGGATCATCCTCCGTGCTGCTGGGGAAAGAATACAAAAGCATCAGCCTTAGGGCAGTAAAACAATCTGAAAATAAAACAAAAGCCGCCATACCCACGCACCCCAGCTGCATGTTTTGGGGGGCTGCTCTCTCCTAACCACAACCCCCCCCCCCAGACACCACTTCTGCCCAGCCAGGACCCAGCACCCCCTCACCCCCCAGGCCCGTGTATTTTCCCAAAATGTTGCCGGATAGTTACAGAGGCACAAACTGAGCGGCGACCGTCAAGGGAAAAAAAAACAACTTCGCTCTCGGCTCCTTTTTGACTGCGTCTGCCACAGCACCCAGGCAGACACAGCTTCGATAGGGCCGGGCAGGCCTGCAGAGCTCCCCCGCCCCGCAGCAGCCTCTCCCGGGGTGTCCCAGGCCGCTCGCTCCCTCACTCACCCACAGGCCGCACGGGGACGGAGCGAGGCCCTCCCGCCGCCGCCATGCCCTTCCCGGCCTCCCGAGGCGCCATCGCCCGGCGGAGGAGCTCGCGGGGCACCGATGAAGCTGTGGGGAGCGGTGGGAGAGCGGCGGGGGAAGGCGGATGGCGGCGGATTGTGCGGGCGCCTGAGCGCGGAGCCTCCCCCGCCGCCATCACAGAATGAGAGGGAGAGGGCGGCCCGCGTTCGCCTTTTATAGGGCGGCAGCGCGGGCGCTGATTGGCTGTTGCGCGCAGCCCCTCCCGCAAAGCCCTCTGGGAGTTGTAGTTCGCAGCGCCCGCCATGGCGCCCCAAGCCTGCCCAGGCCGCAGAGCAGCAACACCGCCATCTGCAACCCCCTCCCTTCCACTGCACGACCCCTGGGGGGCACAAACACCGTTTCTGCTTCCTCCTCATCCTCCTCCTCCTCCTCCACCCCGCCAGGTGCGTGTCCGGGGCTGCACATCACCAAGGTGCAGGCAGCAGCCCCGTCTTTCCAGCTGCTCCTTTCCCCCTTGTTGAAACATCCCACCCTGTGAGGAGTGGAAGTTTCTTAGAAATAAAAGTCTGTCGGTCAAAACAATACTTCTGTCAGGTTCCTGAATTTAATGATCCATCACCCGTGGGAAGGGATTTAAATTGAGGGCACCTGCTTGGAAGGGATTGCTGAGATGTCTGGAGGTAGGGATGCTGAAGCCACTGCGAGGGATGAGGGGGAAAAACCCGAGGCTGCTTCCTGCCCCTGAGCCCTGGAGAAGGATGAGGGAGAGCAATTGTTAGTTCAGAACATGGTCTGGGCAAAATTTACAGATTAAAACCACCAGAGTGCTCATCAATCAAGCCTTACCACAAACGTGTCAGGTGGCCAACCAAATAATCCTGGCACTGATTTAAAAGCCCAGTTCCATCTCGAAGTCAGCCCCAAACCTCGGGTGCCCAAGCTCTTCTAAAAACTGCCCTTGTCAAGGCTGGTGAGGACAGATTTTGGGCAGCTGATCCCATCCTCCACCTCCTCCACAGCCTTTGCAGCTGCTCTGCCAAATCACGAGGCATTCCCTGGGCAGCCCAAATGCTCCTTGGCACAGCTACTTAGGCAAAGTGAGCCTAAAAATCTCCCTGACAGATCCTAGGGCTGGGCAGAAACCTGTTCACTGCAGAAGGGGAAAAAAAATAAAAAAAAATCATCCCCAAAATCCATCATCCAAACCTCATCCCAAAAATTCAGACAACCTGGGAAAACCATCAAAACAGCCAACACTAGACAGAGAGAAATTCCAAAAAAGCAACCCCAAAACCCAGTGAGTGCTCAGTAGAACCTCAGCCCACCTCGAGAAGATGGAAGGAGAGATGGTAGAGCAGAAAAAAAATCCCACTGCACCTCTGCAGTGCTGGACCACAGGGGCAGCCAAGCCTTGGTGGAAGCCCCCTGAAGGGTTGGGAGCCTCCCAAGTCTGTCCCAGCACCCAGGGCAAGGAGAAAAGGCTGGAGGAGGCTGCAATTCCCATCACTGGACAGGTGGGAGCAGAGGAAGCCCAGGGAAATGCTCTGGGAAGGAAAAGCAAGGATGAATTCCTGATCCAGGTGGGTTCTGTGTCTGCAGCTCCTCAGGGGTTGTGTATGTGCTGAGGGGAGAAGTCAAATCCTGGGTGGGTGCAGCTCAATCTCCATCATCCTAACTGAATTCTGCAGCATCCTGGGAATTCTCCAAGAGAGGCAGCATGGGCTTGTCTGAGAGAAAAAGAGTGTGCACCAAGCAATACCCCAAAACCCTTCTTACGAAACTGACCACACTGGGAAAAAACACTTTGACCTGGAATAACTGCTAAGGAAGAGTAGTAACATAGAATAAAAAAAAAAAAAATAAAAAAAAAAAAAAAAGGAAAAAAAAAAGGGAAAAAAAAATTCTGAAGAAACACTGTAAAACAAGCAAGAGAGTAAACCAAGATCTGATGTTGTCAAAACCAAGTTCTTGACATTTTCTCAAGTAGCTCCATCAGTCTGTGAATGTATCTACTGCATCTAAAATTCATAACCTATCCTGCCACTGAATTAATGCCATGCCTATGCAACTCCCAAGTTAAATCCAGAAACTGCTGTATCCAGAATGCTTGACAAGATACACCCGGAGATAGGAAAGCTGGGAGGTCAAAATTCCACTTGGATCTTGTTCAGCAGCAGCTGAGGATTAGCAAGCCAGGAATGAGAAAGTGAAATCAAGAGTCAAACATCTCTGTTCCTCAAAAGGCATTCAGAGAAGTACCTCAGGGGGTTTTTTAGGTCTTGCTGTGTGGGATATGAACCCCCCTCCTAAAAACATTCCCCAGTAACAGGAATTTTCTCTAGCCAGACACACAAGAAAACATCACCAGCCCTGTCAGACCCCTCAGCCCATCCATGGAGCTGTGCTGGTACAATTTGCTACAGAAACAATTTCCCAACTCCTCATCCTGGTGGAAGCCTCCTGGGCCACCCTTGATGCTTCTTGTGGGGTTTTTAATTAAACAGAGGCTGCTGGCAAGGGGCCACCCTGCAGCCTTACAGCTTGGGCTGTGGAAATCACCACTTGGTGCCCAGCAGGAGTTCCCCACCCATCTCTTCCCAGCTCAGCAGTTGGGTTTTCAGTCTCTGTAAGTAACCCAAGAGCCCCTGAAACTTGAGTGCAATCTGATCTGCCTCCTCACACCTTCATGAAGGAGCACAGTAAAGAGTGTCTGAGTCCCTGTTGTAAACTGCAAGTAAACACTGCACACTGAACGGCAGAGTGCTTCCTAATCTCAGTGGCAGATTTTGATGCAATTGTGAAGGATTACATCATCCCACTTGGCTGTGATATCATCATCTGCCTTGGATTGCTTCCCTTTAGCAGAGAAAGATAAAAGCAGGATTTACCTTGCTGCCTGGAGTCCTTGCCTTTCATCTTGGGTGACACTAAGTGGTAATTAATCAGGGCTTTTCCTGTAGCCATCCGTGAGAAACAAAATCCCACACTGTTTAACTTGGATTCCAAAACACAAACCCTACAAAATCCAGGTGCCCAGCTGTTCTGTAGCTCCATGTAAGTCTCCTCTGTGCTTCAGATGCTGCAATAAGTGGCCAGGAGCTGAAAAAAACAACCAAAAAAAGGAGCATAAAGATGAGTAAGTGACATAGAAAAAAACCACGAAAAAACAACCTAAACCAAACAGATGAACAGCTCAACAGAACATTGGCTGAGATTCTCCCAAACCCCCCCAAAAGGCTGTCCCCCATCAGGGGGGATGGCCCCAAGCCTGACACCATCCTCTCTCCCCACAGGAAATGCAGGAGTTATTTTAAAGAGGCTGCAGCAGGGAAGCTTTCCTGCCCTTTTTGCTCCCAGGGTTCTGTGTGTCCACAGCTCTGCTAGAAACCAGGGGATGCCACTTGGGGTGGCTTAACCATCACCAACTTTCTTCAGGAAAGGGGACCAGGGGGCAGCACTGTTGCTTCACAGATGATGTGGAAAGCACTGAAGAGCAGAACACAAAGAAAAGCCCTCTTCTCATCACCTCTGCCATGCTCTGCTCTGCTCAACAGGCACTTGGCAAGAAGAGGGGCATCATCAGTGAGTTCAGCACTGCTGGCTCAGCTGCCTCAGAAGGAGAAAAAAAAAAAAAGCAGAAAAAAAAAAAAAAGCCCTCTGGTCTCCTCCAACCTCTGAAACACTACCAGAGCACAGGGGGAACACGAATTTCCATCAATTCAAAGTAACTGAAGGTCAGGACACTAGTAACAACCCACAGCAGGAAGGAAAAATCCAGAGTGGGTAAAGAAGCAGCAGTCCAGTAGTCCTCTAGTCCCACTTGTTCAGAAAAATGTTAAATCCAGCAATGTCACCATTGTCCTCACATTCATGTTTGCCACTGCAGTTGATAAAAAGACCACGGACTGACAAAGGTATCATAATTATGGACACAAACAAAGGTGTAGTAGAAGTAGGCTTTATGAAAGTCTTTCAGTTTTGTGGCAAATCTCTGCATCAACATGGGCAGGGAGGCAACAAAATGCTTTGCAGCAGCAATTTCAGTTCCCAAACTATTTCTTGGATAGACATTTATTACAGGTAGTTTGTCTGTTCCTATTTCTCAAAAGAGTTTAAGGCACAAAAGCCTGAAAAGGGCTTATAACACATACATAAGTGCTATTATTTTCACTGTCACCTCTAATGCAACATAATTTTAGCTTAAATATATATTGCTTGTCCATCCAGCTTATACAACATCCAGTAGAAAACTGATTTCCAGGTTAGCAACAATTTGTTGCACAATATATTGATGAGATTGCTCTGACCCATTTCTGCTGCAAGATCTTCAGTCTCACCATATTCACTCTGACAGGACAGTGGAAGACACCAGGAAATCTGAACACCTTAATAAGACCAGCAAGGGGTGTCCACAGTCAACAACAAAACAAGGCATGACACACAAAATCACAGTTAGACAAGGCTGCTGGTAAAGATGTTTTAAACTGCTGGACTGATGGGGAGTTACTTCCTTCTACTCAGGTGGAGAGGAAAGGCAAAGGTGTGAGACACCACCAGGCAGAAGGCTCTGGAGCAGTTTTATAGCATTCCTTTCTGTCTTTATGCTCCCAAATGCTCTTCAGGTAGATTGCCTAAGAACACTGAGCTCTAAACTTGCTTGCTCCAGGTCAGAGCTTAGGTTAAGCAGAACATAAACCTTCAGCTACCTGGTTCTTTCCTGGGCTCCAGTTACAGCAACCTTACCCAGTTACTAGAAAGCTTTTGAGACATTTTAGGAGTATCCAAGAATGATTTAAAAAACAAAACAAAACAAAACCCAAACAAACCACATTTATGACAGTTGGATGAAATGACTGATGCCAGTTAAAAGGGCAGCAAAACAGAAAAATGGGCAGGAACCAAAATGCAAAGGGTAATTTTACTTAAAAGACCAACTTTTTTTTTTTTATTGTATGTTGGAGCAGAGTCTTTTTCCCCTGTGCCATCCTGTTGAAAGTTTATAAATTACAATTCCCAAGAAGCATTAAGAGTTCATTTCAAGACCAAAGGAATAAAACTGTCACGGTTTTAACTTCCACCAGGAATCCAAGTGACCACGATGCTCCTATGATCCTCATTCTCTCCAGGAGGAGCCAGAGTCCTCCTGCACTTTGAATACCAGACCTGGGTGGTGGAGCAAGGGCCACCCCACACTCCTGCAGGACCCAAGGGCAGCATTAACAGTCCAGGGTGCACTGGCGAGTTTGTCACACGGGACACAGAACCTCAGACAGGAGGCTATAAAACAGCTGGAATCTCTGAGGAGACAGTGTCCAAAGGCTGCCAGTGACAGTCCATCAAGGCATCGTAGAGCTCTTCACTCTGTTCCATAAATTGTTTATTTGCTTCGTGGACATCTAACTGAGGTGTTGGATCTAAAGGAGAGAAGAGAAGATGGAAGGGTCAGACACCAAATGTGTTGGGAAAGAAAAGCTCCCCTCCCACCCCGTTAAGATGTTGAGTTTGACAGAAACAAACGTGGGGGGAAGTCACAAAAGGTGCCCAGAGCTTGCCCAATCTTGAACCTGGCCTAGTGGGAGGTGTCACAGAATTACTGAGGTTGGAAAGACCTCTGAGGTCATCAAGTCCAGCCCAAGACCTAACACTGAGTGCCACCACACCAGCTTTCCCCTAAACACCACCAGGGATGGTGACTCCACCACTGCACCCCTGGGCAGTCCCTTTGAGGAAGTGTTTCCTGATATCCAACCTAAACCTCCCCAGCTTCAGGCCATGCTCTTTCCTCCTGTAACTTGTAGCCTGGGAGAAGAGCCTGACCTCCATCTGCCCACAACTTCCCTCCAGGTACTTGTAGGGAGTGATAAGGTCCCCCATGAGTCTCCTCCAGGCTAAACAACCCCAGCTCCATCAGCCTCTCCTCATCAGACTTTCCCCCCAGTGCCTTCGCAGCCCTGTGAACGACTGCTAAAGCAAATATTTTACCATTGTGTTAACTGGTATTTCTTTTTTAAAGCAAAAGCACAATGAGGTATCGTATCCTGGGCTCTGAATTTCTTTATTTTACAGAAAAACAGTCTACAGTGTTTTGGTAGCACACACACAAAAAAAAAAAAAACTTCAGCAGAAGGACAAATGCTTGAGCACTGCACAAGATTAAAATCTCAGTGCTAGTGAAATAAATTACTTCTAGCCCTGACAGGGTTCAGGTTAGGAACAGCAACAGTAAAATAAGTAAAAGTGCACTAAGTGATGGTGAGCCACAAATGTTCTCAGCCCTCAGATTTCCTCAGCCTATCCCCTGAAATGAAGGGCCAATTGGAGAAAGCTGCTCCCTATCCAGTGCAGAACACACAACTCAACTTCAGTGTCAAATTCCAGCAACGTACCTTCCAAGGCATCCTCCCCAACTTCTTCATATGTCTGCAAGGAAAAACAAACCCCTTAGGACAGCAGATCCCTATCTTTGCTTTTATGAGCATCACCTGGTGATTGCAACTGTCACCCACTGCCTTTTGTAGCTGACTGATTACAACAGATTTTTTCACACATCAGCCCCCACTCCCAACAGCCTCCCTGGGACAGATCCCACACAGTTCCTGCTGTTCCTGCAGTGCTGTGGGTGCCTGTCCTGATCTCTTCTGGCCCCTAAATCAAGGCTTAGGAAGAGAGATACCATACCAAGTGAACCCTTCTAGCATGACAACAATATTAAAAATCCTTTTGTCCCCCTCCCCAAGCCTTTTAACCCCTCCAGTGCCAGCAATATCCCCCCCCCCAAGGCCACAGGGGGCTGCTAAACAGTTTTGCTTCCTCAGCAAGCAGCTATAAGAAGACCCCAGAGCTGAAGAGAAGTTGTGCTCATGGCTGGTTTTTAACCTGTGTTTTATTGCTGTGATGAGAGGGAACTGAAGAGCACAACTGAGAGGTTGTGCTGTCCTACCTGCATTGTGCTCTGTGTGTATCCATACTGGGGGTAGCTGTAGCTGTAACTCCCTGTGTTCTGGTCATAGCCCCACTGGGCATAGTAGTTGTGATATTGTTGGTAATATTGGTTATAATTATAGTTGTACATCTGATTGTACTCCATTGATTTCACACGGTTACTTCAAAAGAATAAAGAGGGCACAAGTTGGAAATAATGCAGAACAATTAGGAAAAAATAATTTAAAAAGCAGTGAAATAGCTTAGCATACATTATGGTACAGAGACAAGGTTTAGTCTAACATGCAAATTCCAGTCTTTAAAATATATTTGCTGCTTACTGCAGCAGTGTTTCTCATTTGCATATACTTGCAGAAAGAAAGAAATGGTTTAAATTTAATGCCCTTTCCTGTATTCATATTCATCTTCATTACTAAACATGGATTTCACTCTTCATGAGTTAATTTAGTCTCATTTTCTGGCTTTGGGATGGGGAGAGTTCAGGACTATGAGCCTCAGTTTAGAATAATCCTGAACCATGATCCAGATTCTTAGGTCCCTATTTCCTTCTGATAAATAGGATGAAGTACTCTGCACCTTCCTGAGGCAAGGCACTGAGTCTTGCTCTGCATGAAGAGTTAAAGGCTTAGAGCCTGGGGTTTTTTTTCAGTAAGAATGGTCAAAAACCTCTCTCTTCTGCCAATCATTGCATCATTGGTCTTCAATGCATAGAGCTGGGAGAGCTCACGAAGTAAAATGGACTATAAGTAATTTTAAAAACTCCAGAACTTAAATAGCCTTCAAGCTGACTAAAATTCACATTCTCAAGGAGCTGAGAATCCCACCTGATTATCAAGATTTGAAATAATGAGATGACAAATACTGTTTGAGAATGAAAATATGTCCCGTGTCAAGTTATGTCTAAGATGAAATCAGTGAGAAGTAGGAAGAGGGAAACATCAACCTTCTCACCATCATACACCCCCTTTTCCTGCTTTTGTCTTCCTCATCCCCCCAAGATTTCTGAGGTCACTGAACACCTAAATGTTATTCAAATAGGCAGCAATTACTATTATTCGTATTACCCTAGTGCTACGAGCCCCAAGTCAGACCAGGATCTCATTGTATCAGGTTCTGAACAAACACAGAAAAAAAAGTTAATCCCTGCCCCAAGAGACTTATATTTCGTAAACATCATAATAGAATTAGAAAGGTAATTGAGCTTTGCTATCCAGAAATCAATAAACAGATTCAGACTATTTAACTTAATGCAAAGGAACAGATACTATAAAAATTACCTTATTTAAACACGTGTGTGTATTTAATCATGTATACAATAAAACAGTGCCAAATGCTTAGGCTTCATCTTTTTTTTTTTTTTAATTCCTGTGCCTTCTGATGCTTTTTTTTATCTATCTGTGGGTATTCCTTCAAGACACTTGGAAGCAGAGGTGATTCCCCCCACGCTGCTCTCATACTCACACTTTTGGTATAGCCACACTCAAGCGTACAGGTTTGGAGCCCAATCCCACAGCTCCCTGACACTCTGTCAGTGCTCTTTTCTGTTCCAGCTCATCTGTGAATTTCACAAACCCGTAACCCCTGCAGAAATAGAGAAGAACTCATAAAAAAAAAAAAAAGAAGGAAAAAAGGCCATGCCCCCCTCCTTTTTTTTTTTTTTTTTTTTTTTTAACAAAAATAATATTTGCAGCGAAGCCAAAGTTGATTTGGAAAAACCCAGCAAATGAAACACTTTTGGTAGGGCTGGCCTTGCTTTTAGTAGGGATGAAGTGATTTTCCAAATGCTTCGTGTGATCATTTAAAACATTTTGCAAATCAGTTCAAGCTTCTTCAGTACTTTATTTCACAAAAGTAAAGCAATTACTGTGCCAGCAGATTCTGGGGAACTGGAAGTGGGCTGACCCAAGACATGTTGAAACTCAGGAACAGACAGCAGCAAAGCCTCAAATCTATACTGGGAGGATACAGATAATCTGAGCAGCTGCAAGTCAGCACAGGATTGCCAGGGCATTGGTACAGTTTAGCTCTAAAACTGCCCCACTCTGGATGAAAATGTTGCTTTTCCATAGGATGGACCCAGATCCACTTTCCAATCAAGCCCTTGTTCAAGAGGAAAACATTCAAGTAGTTTTTGATGTCGTTCCCAACAATGGGCCTGAAAAGCTCTCAACATCAGGTTGCTAAACTGTGCTGTGCCAGCACAACCTGAGCAGGGACAGCACCACTCACCAACCCCTCAGCTCTCTGCCCAATAATCCTGCACTCACAGCACTCTGTCAGCCAGGCAGAAAACATTCATTCCCCTCCAGCCCCAAAGGTTCTTGGCGTGGGGTTCTGATGCTGCAGTGAGTCAGAAGCAATGCAACAGCATCCAGAAGGGCAGTGCCAGCATCCCAAGATGGGCTGGGCTGCCTCATGCTGCAGAAAGATCAAAGACTTAGGTGTGGGAGGGAGAGGGGAAGCCATCAAGGTGAAGGAAGGAGATTGGGAGAGAGAGGAACAAGCTGCAAGCAAGGATGTAAATTTACAGTGTACAGAATCAGCTGTTCTGTGGCCAATCTGAAACACCAAGTGATGTGATGTTTTGAAAGGGGCATCACTTGCTACTTGGCAGCAGGGAAGCTCCTACAGAGCAGTTGGTGTCCAATAAAACACAGCATCTTGCACAGCAAGCTCTGCACCCAAGTCCAAATAGATAATTTTATCCATATATGCATTATATATGTGTAGTCCTCCCATAGAGAAGACCAAATCAAAGCTCAGGCTTATTATCTCTGTACAAACTGGATAAAACTCTCCATGGGTACACATTCTGTTTGACTATACTAACCCAGTGCAAGGCAACTTTTATGTCAATTTAATTTGCACATAAAGGTGTAAAAGTTTCTAAGCTGCAGCCTTTCAGATGGGACCAGGAGTGTGGAAGTGAAACCAGGAATGGTGGCAGTTCCAAAATAGACAGACAGACAAACAGGTGGATTTAGTGCATGAGGACAAATGTTGGGTTCACCAAGGGGGACAGTGGTTCTTCCAACTCTTCACAGCAATGGCTAAACCAGATTTTAGTACAGAAGAAGACCCATCGAGGAAGAATTTGTTTCTGGCCAGGACCACCCTGGCAGACATCCTGTCCTGTCCCTGTAAATAGGAGAAGCCCCCAAGCCTGCACCCTCAGCAGAAAGCAAAGCATCAGGCACAGCACTGTGGCATCAGCCTCCCAACTCCTCTCTTGCCTGGAGAAGAGGTGTTGGGAGGAGACCTTCCTGAGCTACCAGCCCTGGCCCCCACAAGCCCCAAGTTCTTCTCTCACATCACATTACCACTTGCAGTTGCCTCAGCTTTGAGTAACTGCACAAGTCACAACAAAGCCCCTGGCAGCAGGACCCCTGCCCTGCCAGAGGAGGTAGCTGTGCTCTTCCCAACACCAGGACCCTGAGTTCCTGCTCCCTCTCTGCTTTCCAAGCTACCACAGATCCCCTCTCCCTGAGGCATGCACTTAGGAACAGCTCCCCAAACCCAGCTTGTGGTCCCTCACCTACTCTGTAGGCAGAGACTGAAGCAGATGCAGCAAAAGATCTGGTGGCAGGAGGCATGCAGAGCCCACCCCAGCAGGGTCAGTCCTGGCTGGTCAGTACCTAGCAGCCAGAGGGGGACTGAGCAGCTCTCCAAGAGGTTCAGGATGCACAGGAAGAACTTCATTGCCAGGGAAGCAGGGCAGCCCAGAACAGGCTGCCCAGACAGGTTGTATTCTCTCCATCCTGGGAGGTTTTCCAAGCTACATAACTCAGGGCTGACCTGCCCTAGTGCTGCCAACAGCCCCCTGCTCAGAGGGGGAAGCTGGACCCAAGAGCTCCAGAGGCTCCTTCAGACCAACATGTCTGAGACTGAGGAACCTTACATGAGAAAGAGGGGAGACCTACAGCCATATTCTAAGCCTCACCACAACATTTTTTTGGTATTATATCAGAATATTGCGTTTCATCAAAGTTCTGTCTTGAAAACAAGGATGCTGACCAACTGATCCCTCTTCTAGGAAAATACAGTTTCATTTTCTGTTGTTTAGAGAATGTATGAGTAATGTTAAGAAAGCTGACTTTTTGATATCAGGTTTTGGTGAGGCATTTCCAGGAAAGATGAAGAAGGCAGCTACTGACTATTTGCTGGCAATGAATCATAGCGTTGTTTGCCCTACCCTACCTGAAACAAAAACCTCTAAAGCTTTCACTGAAGTTTATTTTCAGGAGCTGGAAAAGCACAATTCCACCTGAAACACCAGGGAAACAGATGACCAAGACATTTTTCAGCATTTTCATAGGTAGAATGAGATACTGCCAACACCCAGAGAGCACTGTAGTGACATACAACCCACTGACCTACCATGGACTGAATATCCAAGAACATTGTCTTTTTAGATAAATCTAACCTCCTAGAATTCTTTTTCCCTTGCTGCATTCCATCTTTCCTTCTATTCCTATCTCTTTTTTTGCACTGAAGGGAAATAAAGGAAGGAAAGAATCCAAAATTACTTACTTGGATACTCCTGCCTGGTCCAAAACAACTTTTCCACCTCTACACGATGGGTAAACTTTAACAAAAAATTCATATAACATGCCATCATCCACATCAGGAGTCAGGTCTCCCACAAAAAGTGAATATTCTGGACTAAAGAAATAAAAAAGAAAGAAAACTTTTTAAGCACCATCATACAAAGCAAAAAAAAAAAAAAAAAAAAAAAAAAGATATGTGCTGCATGACAGCTAACAATTAGCCTAAACACTTGACTTCAGAGATATTAAAGGATTGTTTAATGGATACTTTAAAGTGCCACCAGTTAAGCTGCTTAGGTGACTAATATTTTTATTAACACTGCTTTTGCAAATTCATCCAAGCAGCACATCTCATCTACTTGGTACTGCTTTTGATGCAAAGCTGATTTCATTTTTTAATTCTCATCGGGTACCTCTGGATTCCTAACATAGGAAGAAAACATCTCATTTACAGGTTTGCTATTGCCAATATAGTGATGGCAGATCACAGGATACAAATAAGAATGCTAGAAAGCTTAATTATCTTGCAAGGCACTCCTGACACATCTGCTGCACCATACAAAAGGCAAAGAATAAAATTGACAGGCAGCCTAAGCAATCCTCCTTCTGCTGAAGACTCACAGGGCAAGCTGCTGGAATCAGAAATCCATCCACCTGAACTTCCAGGGTCAATGGAACTGCATCAAGGAGTTAATAAATGTAAATCTCATTCTTGTCCCCATCTGTCATGCCTTGATTCTAATCTAAAAAGTTGTGGGGGCTTTTTTCCTTAAAAAAAAAAAATAAATAAAAAGAATCATAATCCTCTAAAATAAGACTAAAATTGCTGAGATATGACCAACTACACTCATAACCTGCAGGACTGGGGTGCTTTCACCCCTTCTGCTGGAGACAGAGGCTGCTCAAGAGGGCAGCTCAGGGAACCTCCCTCTCCCCATGCTGCCAAGCTTGGTGCTGTGAAACCACTGCCTTCAGGTGCTAAACCACATTCATGGCATTAGGCAGCATTTTGATGAGATGCAGCTTTGCATGCACAGGAAGGCTCCAGCACCACAAATACCTACAGGTTGGGCTGAGGCAGGTTAATGAAAGCCACATTTTTAATTATGGGATTGGGTGATTTAGCAATTATTATAGAATGGAGTTATTGTGCTGGACCAAATGGTATAGTTATCTGTACGACCTGGGGAATGCTTTCCCATCCACATTTCCTAGCTGTGCACCTCATCTGGCAATTCTGAGCTGGTGGGTTTACATATTTTGAACCCTCTTTGCAAGTCAGGGGTTAACGAGACATTCAGCAAGCAGAGTTAACATTTGAATACTGAGCATTTTTACCTGTTATCAGGCTGCTTTCCATAGGTTGCATAATTCAATTTAAATCGCTTCGCCTGCAACAAGGTGAAAAGGAATCCATACATTCAACTGTTTTCTTAGGAATCCAAACAATTAGGACAAAAGACAAGAAACTTATTTTACACGACTTACTTAACGCTGACATATGTTCAATGCCATCAGGCCAGCCAGTTAAGGTATCAAGGAGAACATTTTTATTTGCCTTCAGTACAGCTCTAATTAGGAAAATCAACAAGGAATCTGCACCAGGAGGTTTGGCCTATCCTTATTTCAAGAGTTCCTAAAGCTAGGGAAGGAGAGGTGAACCTTACACAGCATTAAATCTTTGTATCTGTAAGAAAGATGGGAAAACAGAGGCACTGACAGCAAATATTAAATGACTTCTTCTTTTAAGGTCTTGAAATGAAATGACAGCACAGGCTGTGGGACAGTTGTGATTCACAAGAATACTGGTAGACCAGAATGGAAATGATCCCTGAGCCTGGAATCATGGCTAAACACTCTGCTCTGGGTGCTGAGCTCAATCAGCAAGACCCAAAAAAAAGATTTTTCTGAAGGAGTGCCCTGGAATTAGACACTGGAGGCCTCCCTAAGCTTTGCACCTGACTTCCTTTTTACACAAGTTTCCCTGGAGCCTGGATTCGTGCCCACTGCTCCTTCTGGAAAGCCCTGCCCTCTCCTACCAGGTTCAGCAGCTTCTTCCCAACTCACATTTCAGTCAAGACCAAGATCTAAGGAGCTTCTGGACTTCTGCCTTGCGATCCCAACTGTCTCAGTCCCATAGGAATTCTTACATGATGCTGAGTACAAAGAGTCCCCAAGCAGGCTCACTGCAGAGGGCAGCTGTGCTATTTTCTCCTGAAATGTGTCTGCCAGAGGAAGAAGGAAAGGGCTGCACTCCTTGACAAGAGTCCTGGTGTCAGAACTCCTCTAGAGGCTGAAGACCTAAGCAGGATTCCCTCAGCAGCCTGAGGGGCTTCAAACCCCTTTTTCTATCTCAGAACAGGCTTCCAAAAGCAGACATCCCTCTGCACTCCCCAGTGGAAGAGCAAGAACTCAAAGGGATTTTGGCTGCTGTGAGGCCCCAACCTGGAGCTCAGGATGTTTGTTTGGTACAGCCTGCTCAGCTCCCTCACCTTCTGTGATGCACTTTCTCCTCTCAAAGACAGTGTAAATAATTCTTAGGAAACAGAGCAAAGACTTCACTCTAGGCTATAGTTGTGCTCCTTGCCTGCTTGTACTGCCTGGTGTGCAGTGGTAAACAGCTCTGTGGGCCACTTACAAGCTAACACAAAACTAAGATTCCACTTATTATTTTTTTTTTTTTAATTTTGCTCTTCATCAAAACACTTTGGGCATAAAATCAACAAGAAAGCTCAGAGTACTTCCACTCAAATAGGAAGACAGAGACAGCAACAGCACCCTGGCTCTGTTATTCCTTTGGCTGATTCAGTGTTTACAAATAAATGAGTGAGCCACAGTCAGCTTTCTGCAAAGAGAAGTATCTCAGTGCAAGAGAGGAGCTGGCCAGTTGTCTGCTGAGTGCACTGATTCAGGCTCCCTGGGCTGGCTCTCTGCCTGGCACCTGCAATCCTCCCCATGGGTCATGCAAATCCTCCCTCTACACACCAGTGTATTTTGACTGAAGCTGTGGATCAAGGCAGGTATCCCCAAAGCCAAACTTCAGTTATTATATTACTCCTTGAAAAAGCTGCTCTCTTTTTCTCTCTGGTGACCAGAGAAGGAATTTAGGAAGATCCCTTCTCTTCATCAGGGCTCTGCTTTGCAGTGTAAGGACAAGGGGACAGCTACCTCCAAGCCCCTCATCCACCCCTGTTCACAAACACCCCCTCTCAGGAAGTCTGTCCAAATACTTCATGGAACAGCACCTGAACTTCCCAGTTTCATCCAATGGGTTGGGTTAGAAGGGACCTTCAAGACCATCAAGATCCAACTCCCCTGCCATGGGCACCTCCCACTAAACCAGTTTGCACAAGGCTTGAAAACTACTCAGGGTTTTAACTACACTGAAACAGGCACTGATTTACCTTATTCTATCACACTATAACTGAGGTGATTCTTGAGCTGCTTTCTGACCCAGTCATCCCAGCTCTGGCAGCCAGCTTCTGTGGGTACAATGTACAGCTGTGTCAGCCATCCCATTTTCATCTACCACACGTTCCAGTCAACATCCTAAAATTAGCTCCATGACTACTCCTCCTCTTCTCCCTCCCTACCTAGCTCTTAGGTCCCCAGATATTTGGGATGTGTTGCAGTAACACAAAGGATTGGCTTTTTTTTTTTTTTTTTTTGCCCCCACTGTAAATAGGTTGGAATAACTTTTGGTTGCTAAGGGCCAGGAATAAAGCAAGGCCTCACAGTCCTGGTTCACTTGCAGATCACAGTGACTCAAAACTCAGGGTGAACTTGCAAGTTCACCTTGTATGTAGGCAGCCACACACATGCTGTAACAAATTAATATGGAATGATAAATGGAGGGAGAAAACAAGCTGTGGTATACTCCAGCTATTTTTGATTTGTTCGTCTATTGTGTCTTATTAGTCCAACTCTGGTACCAGCAGATACAACATTTCTATGCCCAGATTTTATCCTGTCACACAGAAATTAATGGGGGTTTGGTTTTTTTTCTTTTCCCCAACAATTTTCTGAGCAAGAACACTAAATGAATGTTCACTAACTTAACTAAAGAAGAGAAGAATCCCAGTCTGCTAACTCTGACTTTGTCACCCTTCAAAATACAGCTTCTACACTCTCTGTTCCATCCCAGTTTTGCTTCCCAAGTGGCTGATTTCATCTACTCACCGGTGTAGCACCAGGAAGGGGTTTTCCATTGATTTTGTGTAAACATTTCTCTGCAGTAGCTAGATCTGCAAATTCTACAAAGCAATAGCCTGCTGGGATTCTGAACACAGACACAGGAGAGGAGAGAGAAGAGATTTCAGATTTAAATCACACTTGGGGAGGAATATTATCTTTTTAGACAACTGGTAGGACAGCTGCTATAGTTGCAATACTGAGAACAATTTCTTTTTTGAAATACAAATATTAGCTACCAAAAAGAAGATAGCAAAAGTCATTTTGGATCTCAAGTAAAGTGACAGCCCCTACTTACCAGTAAGTCCTGTCAACATAAGCACACAGAAGATGCTTTTTTTCCTCACAGTTTACTTCCTACTTGGACTCTATACATTTTTCCACCCAAGTTTAAACAACTGAAAACTGCAATGACAACATTTACAAGAATGTGAAACTGACATATTCTCCACAGTCACTCATTTGATTCTAAAACAACTCAAAAGAGTCCTCACAGGGTTCCTTCTAAAGTCAAGATTTCCCACCACTGCCAGCACCACATTGCTGCACTAGTGCAAGAATGAACATAGCCAGGTCACTGAAGCCTCCAGCCCAGAAGGTTTAATTCCTGAGGGATCATATGGCATCCATACACTGCCCTGAAGCCCTGCAGAAGGAGCAGGGTCAAACCTTGGTTTGCTGATGGGGAGGTTGAAGAGCCAGCAGTTGTCCTCTCCGTTGCTACCATCAATATTCCCATATTGGTGGCAGCAATAGTGGAAAACTCCAAGGGAAAAAAACCCAAAATCACTGACCCCAGCAGTGGGCAGAGGGCAAATGCTTCAATCCAAATGCCCTGGTAGAACAAACTGAGAACAAGCATGAACAGTTACCCTGTCAACCTGTTTCGAATGATTTTTACACTCAGTACGAGCTCTCCCATGGTGGCAAAGGCTCTGGAAACAAAGTTTTCATCCATATATGGCTCCAGCTAGAAAAGCAAAAGAAGGGGGAAAAAAAAAAAAAAAAAAAAGTCAGGCCAAAGCATCTACAAACAGGAGAATTTATGTGTCAATGTCACCCTAAGCAGTTAAAACATTATTGAGAAGTATTTTACCCTTACACTTCAAAAAGAAGACTCATTTAAGAGGGTCGATGCCACTCAAAACCAGCAGGCATGCATGAACCAGGCTCAACAGTCTGCAAAGTGGAACCCAAGAGACAGCATGAATTTCAGAGAACAGGGAGCTTTCACAGAAGGACAAAAGCCACTCAGAAACATACAGCAACAAACTGAGCGTTGACTACACGGTGCGGGGAGGGGAGGGAGGGGACAGGGAGATGGGAAAGCTCCTGCTCTGGCTCCAAAGCCCCCTCCCCCGGGGCTGGCAGAGCCGCCTCTCCCCCCGCCTCAGGGCGGGGACAAGGCAGGGCAGGAGCCGGAGGGGAACCCTGGACCCGCAGTGGGGCTGTGTCACGCGTGGTGTCGCGGAGGGGAAGGTGGCAGCGGGGGTGTCAGGGTGAGGGGTGGCGAGGTCTGCCTGGTGCGGGTGGCTGAGGCTGAAGGAGCAGCAGAGATTGGGCTGGTGAGAGGTCTGGCGGTGCCTCCCTGCTGAAGGAAAAGTGGAGAAAGGGGATGAAGGTTTGGGAACAAAACCACAGAGGCTGGAATTAATCTGCCCGGGGCAGTTCCCCGAGCCTGGAGGTATTTAAACGGTGTGTGGTCCTGAGGGATGTGGTTTAGTGGTGAACTTACAGGGTTGGTCAAAGGTTGGAGTGGATGGTCTTGAAGGTCTCTTCCAACCAAAGACATTCAGTGATTTTTTTGTGCCCCGGGGGAGCAGAGTTGCCACAAGGGTGAGAGGTGTGGAGGGAACATGCAGAGCTCCCTACAGACAAGTATAAATATACCTGGGTGAGTGGGACAGTGTGACAGCTGACAGCTCTGGAGGGTTCTGGGGTGGCTGTCAGGTACCAGGTGGTTCCCTGAGTGGTGTGGGGGAGAGGAGGTGGAAATCTGAGCAGTGTCTGACAGCTGGGCTGCACTCACACCTGGAAAAGGTGGCAGGGGCCCCGTGGGGGTGTGAGTGTGAAGCTGAAATGACCCTGTGGTGTGTGCCAAAAGCAGGAGGCAGAAGAAGGGCTCTGTGCAGCTGGGGGGGAGCCTGAGAGGGGAGTGTGAGGAAAGCCAGGCTCCCAAAGGCAAGAGGTGAGGAGTGCTCCTGGGATCTGGTGAGAGGGGGAGTGAAAAAGCAGATGGGGTGGAGAGGGAATTCTTGGGAGGGGTCTCTTGTGGAGAGGTGGGAGATAAAACTTTTGTGAGGGTAAAGAGCAAAGGGACTCCCCAGAGAGTGTTTGTGTGAGTGGCAGGCAGGGGAAGGCTCAGTGTGTGTGTGTGTGTGTGTGTGTGTGTGTGTGCAACAGGGTGGCAGAGCTGGGGTGTGAGTGTGTGTGAGGGAGAAGCAGTCCTGAGCAAAGCACAGGCTGCAGGTGTGTGTGTGCAGACAGGGCTGTGCTGTCAGTCAGAAAGAGGCTGGAGAAAGGGGTGTGTGTGTGTGTGTGTGTGTGAGGAACAGGCAGCATGGAAATGGTGCAGCAGAGGCATAAGTGCATCTGTATGTCTGCACCCCCGTGCAGAGGCGTGCAGGCAGCTGTGCAGGCAGCAGGGATGCTGTGACCCAGGGATGGGATGGTGGATCTGACTGTAAAAGTCACACTGCCCCTCAGCCCAACCTGAGCACACACAGAGTGTGTCTGGAGAAGCAGCACAACGTGCTCTGGGTGTGAGTACACCCACCTGAGAGGGTGTGGAAGTGTGTGTGCAGAGCAGCAAGCACTGAGGGACACAGGGACAGGAGTCTGGGGGTGTCTGCAGTGCCTGTGAGGGGCAGGCAAGGGACACTGTGGGGTGAGGGAGCAGCTGTGAGTGGGGGGGTGCTGGCAGGTCCAGAGGGAGGAGGAAAAGGGGGGACACTGGGGTGGAAGTGCTGAGGGGTGTGTGGGCATGCAGGAGAGCACAGACCCTGCGAGGGTAGAGCCAGAGGGTGCAGGTGTGCCTGGCAGGGGGAGCATAAAGCACGTGTGTGTGTGCAAGGAAGTGTGAGCCCTCCACCTGTGAACACACAAGAGTGTGAGCTGAGCAGCACGAGGCTGGCAGTGCCATGCCCAGGGATGTGGGAATGCCTGCAGGGATGTGAGCAGTCAGGCTGGGAGCTTGGGAATGCAGAGGCTGGGGGGGAGGAGGGGAGTGCCCAGCAGAGCAGAGGCACAAGGTGTGGGAAGAGCAGAGGACACCCTGCAATGCCTGGAGTGTGTCTGTCAGCCCGGGTGATGAGGGGCACCCTGTGTGCCTGACTCCCTGGGTGTAACTGCCCAGGAAGGTGTCAGGCAGGCTGGGGTGAGGGGCTGGGAGTGTGTCAGCCCGGGTGAGTCTGCCTGTCAGCCTGCTGAGCTGGGGGGGTGTGCCAGGGACAGGCAGCTGGGGAGTGGGTGAGGGGCCCTGAGGAAGAGGAGTGTTGGTGTGAGGGTGTCAGACAGGGGGAGGCTGGCAGGTAGTGTGAGGGGTCAGGCAGGCAGTGTCAGTCAGTCAGTTAGTGTGAAGGTGTCAGTCAGTCAGCCAGAGTGAGGGTGTCAGTCAGTGTGAGGGTGTCAGTCAGTCAGTGTCAATCAGTCAGTCAGTTAGTGTCAGTCAGTCCATCAGTGTCAGTCAGTCAGTGTCAGTCAGCCAGTGTCAGTCAGTGTGAGGGTGTCAGTCAGTCGGTGTCAGTCAGTCAGTGTCAGTCAGTCAGTGTGAGGTTGTCAGTCAGTCAGTCAGTGTCAGTCAGTCAGTCAGTGTCAGTCAGTCAGTGTCAGTCAGTCAGTCAGTGTCAGTCAGTCAGTCAGTGTCAGTCAGTCAGTGTCAGTCAGTGTCAGTCAGTCAGTCAGTCAGTGTCAGTCAGTCAGTCAGTCAGTCAGTGTCAGTCAGTCAGTGTCAGTCAGTGTCAGTCAGTCAGTCAGTCAGTGTCAGTCAGTCAGTGTCAGTCAGTCAGTCAGTGTCAGTCAGTCAGTGTCAGTCAGTCAGTCAGTCAGTGTCAGTCAGTCAGTCAGTGTCAGTCAGTCAGTGTCAGTCAGTCAGTCAGTCAGTGTCAGTCAGTCAGTCAGTCAGTCAGTGTCAGTCAGTCAGTGTCAGTCAGTGTCAGTCAGTCAGTGTCAGTCAGTCAGTGTCAGTCAGTCAGTCAGTCAGTGTCAGTCAGTCAGTGTCAGTCAGTCAGTCAGTCAGTGTCAGTCAGTCAGTGTCAGTCAGTCAGTCAGTCAGTGTCAGTCAGTCAGTCAGTGTCAGTCAGTCAGTGTCAGTCAGTCAGTCAGTGTCAGTCAGTCAGTGTCAGTCAGTCAGTCAGTCAGTGTCAGTCAGTCAGTCAGTGTCAGTCAGTCAGTGTCAGTCAGTCAGTCAGTCAGTGTCAGTCAGTCAGTCAGTCAGTGTCAGTCAGTCAGTGTCAGTCAGTCAGTCAGTGTCAGTCAGTCAGTCAGTGTCAGTCAGTCAGTGTCAGTCAGTCAGTCAGTCAGTGTCAGTCAGTCAGTCAGTGTCAGTCAGTCAGTCAGTCAGTCGGTGTCAGTCAGTCAGTGTCAGTCAGTCAGTCAGTCAGCTCACCCCAGCCCGCGCTCTCCCCTCCCTCCTCCCAGGCCGCTCCGCTGCCCGCCTCACAAAGCCCCGCGCGGGTCCCGGCCGGACACTCACGTCCCCCATCCATAAGCTGGCGGCCATGCTGCTCCCGCAGGCTCCGGGACGGACTCAGCGGGGCCCCGGCTCTCTCCTCCCGCCTCGGCCCCGCCACCGCCTCCCGCCGAGCCCGGGGCCGCTCCCCCCGCGCTGCCCCCGCCGCCTCCTCCGCGGCGCCCGGCGGGCGGACAGAGCGGCAACCGCGCCGCCAGGAGAGGCCCCGCCCCTTAACAGCGCCCCCTGCCGGCGGGAGGAGCGAGGGGCGGGGCGGGGAGAGGCGGGGGAAGGGGCGGGGGGAGGGAGGGAGATGGCGGGGGGGGGAGGGATGGGAATGGCTCCTCCAGGAGGTTCCGGGGGTTGTTGGAGGGGATTTGGGGTGCTGGGAGGTTTGAGGGGGGTGGGTGGGGCGTGTGTGGGTGTTGAGGAGTGAGGCCTGGGGGAAGGAAGGGGCTGAGGGTGATGGGGAGGAGTGGGTGGGGGGATGGAGAGGTGGGGGTGACAGGGAGGGATGGGTTGGGGGGATGGGGAGGGAAGGGTGGGGGTAATGGAGAGGGGTGGGTGGGGGTGATGAGGAGGTGGGGGTGACAGAGAGGGATGGGAGGGGGTGATGGGGAGGGATGGGAGGGGGTGATGGGGAGGTGGGGGTGATGGGGAGAGGTGGGTGGGGGTGATGGGGAGGTGGGGGCTATGGGGAGGGATGTGTGGGGGTGATGGGGAGGGATGGGAGGGGGTGATGGGGAGGGAAGGGTGGGGGTAATGGAGAGGGGTGGGTGGGGGTGATGAGGAGGTGGGGGTGACAGAGAGGGATGGGAGGGGGTGATGGGGAGGTGGGGGTGATGGGGAAGGGGGGGTGATGAGAAGGGAAGGGTGGGGGTGATGGGGAGGGATGGGAGGGGGTGATGGGGAGGTGGGGGTGATGAAAGCAAAGCATGGAAGGTGATGCAGGGTGGGGGGGGGGGTAAGAGGGTCCCTCTGGGACAGGAGCACTGTGGAAAGGGGGTGGTGAGGTAAGGGGGGAGCTGTGCACCCCCTCCTGAGGTTTAAAGCTCTGCCTTAAATTGGGGTACAGAGCCCAGCGGGCCTGGAGGAGGGCATGGGGCCAGCACTGGGGTCTCCGTTACCACCTCTGATCCTTGAGTTGCTTCATGAAGGATCTGGGCTCCTTCTGGAAAGGGACAGGGAGTTTCCATCCCTTTTAATGGGGCAAGAAAATGGGGCCTGTTGCATACTCCACAGTTTCACATGTGAGAAGACAAATACTACAAACCTCAAGTTTTCCAGTAAAAATATCCTTGTATTTTCTAAGTCTGAGGTGGGGGCTGAGGTAATTTTAGCACTCTGAGCTGACAACCCCACACATCACGGGATTGCCTTACAAACATTGTGAGTGTTTTAAATGAAGAATTAATTACTCCGTGTAGTAGTACACATGCTGTGCTCATCCTGATTCCATGCAGCAAAGGAATAGTATCCCTACTCTTGTGATATTTTAAAGCTTTCCTTCAGTAATATCTTTGAGTTTTTCTCCACAAGAGTTGAAAATGCTGAAAGAAGCTGTGTGGAATATTTCCATCTCTCTCTGGGGTTGTCATCCCAGCACCAGGGATGGGATTGGGAAGGGTTTAATCCTTCCTCTTCTCTTTTTTACACCCTCAGCCCCTGGGCGGGAAGGGTTGGCTGTTCCTGGAGTGAATAAAACCTCTGGTTAGGATGGGGAGGAGTGGACCTGGAGCCCTGTGAGCTGAGTCCTTGTGGGCTGGGTGGTATTTTCACCATTACCCAACCCAGTCCACGGGAGCTTTGTTTTCCCACTTAAGGGAAGGCAGGCGTGGGGCAGAGCTGCACAAATCCATCGGGATATTCCAACCCCTCCGGGTTACTGAGTGCCTCTCTGGCTGCCCATCAGAGAGTTTTTTTGCCAAAGGTTTTGTGCTCCTGGATGGTTCCATGAGAACAGGACCGATGGAGCCAAACCCTCTGGGACTTCTCCCGAAGCCGGGGCTGAGTGTTGGCTTAAATCTTAAATCCTCATTCCTGCCACATCTCTGTGAAACCAACCAGGAGCAGAACAAATAGTTACTTGCTCTGCTTTTCCTTCCAGATGGGAAGGGCAATGGATGGGGATTTCTCTCCCACATTTCCACAGAAGACTGGAAATCCTTCACCTTCATCCTGGGAAGGTTCTGTACCTGGATCATCCCGGTGCTGAGAGCTCCAGGATATCAACTCCTCAGCAGCCACGGGTGTGCATGAATCAGAAGATTAGAAACACACTAAACAGTTTGATTTATTTTTCGATTTCTGGGTCCCCAGGACACCCTCAGGTCATTTTGTCAGACTCGTTTTCAGTGGTCACTCTTTCTGTTTGGGAGCCAGGCCCGTTTGAGTGGAATTTTGGACCCAAATTCCACAGTGGTGGGAGAGCAGCTGAGGGGGTTGAATGCCTGAAGGTTGAAATGGTCAAGGAAAAATCATCTGATTGCTGTGGGAAGGGTCCCAGGGGAGGATTAGGGCCGGCAAAAGTTTTCAGTGGTCACTCTCTGGGTTTTTTTTCCAGGCCCATTGGTGTGGAATTTTGGAGGTGAATTGCACAACAGTGGGAGCCCCTGGAATTTTGGAGGTGAATCCCACAGCAATGGGAGCCCCTGGAATTTTGGGGGTGAATCCCACAGGAGTGGGAGCGCCTGGAATTTTGGAAGTGAATCCCACAGCACTGGGAACCCCTGGAATTTTGGAGGTGAATCCCACAGCAATGGGAGCCCCTGGAATTTTGGGGGTGAATCCCACAGGAGTGGGAGCGCCTGGAATTTTGGAAGTGAATCCCACAGCACTGGGAACCCCTGGAATTTTGGAGGTGAATCCCACAGCAGTGGGAGCCCCTGGAATTTTGGGGGTGAATCCCACAGGAGTGGGAGCCCCTGGAATTTTGGGGGTGAATCCCACAGCAGTGGGAGCCCCTGGAATTTTGGGGGTGAATCCCACAGCACTAGGAACCCCTGGAATTTTGGAAGTGAATCCCACAGCACGGGGAGCCCCTGGAATTTTGGGGGTGAATCCCACAGCAGTGGGAGCCCCCTTACCCCCTCCTCCCTCCTCATTCACCGCTCCTCCCGAGGTTTTTTGGCCGCGCTGCCACCCGTAGCGGAGCGGGGCGGTCACGTTGCCATGGGAGAGCCGGGAGCGTGGCGGGGGGGGGAGCGCCGCGCGCTCTTAAAGGGCCCGCACCGGGGAAACGGGGCAGCGCGAGGCGGTGGGAGCGGCGGTAAAACGGGACGGGACACAGGACCCCCCCCCCCCCACGACAAAGACCCTGAGGGCAATTCCAACCCCTGAGGTACCTACAGCCCCCTCCGGGGGTCTCGCAGCCTCTCCGGTCACCCCCCCCCGCCCCCCCACCGGCAGCCCCGGGCTCCTCAGGTAACACCCCACGGGAGTTCCCCGTCCTGCGTGGAGCTGCGGCTCCTCAGTTGAGGCTGTGCCCACCCCCCGGGGCTCTCCCAGCGGTGTTTGGGGTTTTGCAGCTCCCGATTCTCGGCCTTCCCCCCCCTCCGGAGCCGGTACCAGGTTCAGGTTCCGGTTCTGGTTTTCAGCTTGAAAATCACCCGGGGTGACAATGTCAGGGAATGTCCCTGCTGTCTGCAGGACCCTGAGCTCGGGGAGCGGGAGAGGAACGGATCAGAGAGAGTGCTGGGAATGGTGTAAAAAAAAAAAAAAATTAAAAAAAAAAAAAAAAAAAAATCCGAATTGGGGAAATAAGGAGCATGGGGGAGAATCGGGCAGAGCCCCTTGGGGTGCACACCCACCCTCGGGTCCTGTGCTGAGCGCTGAATCAGCTCCAGGCTATGGGTGCCACCATGGATTGAACAGGAAGCACAAAGGGATTTTTATTTTTCCTTTTTTTTTTTTTTTTTCCCGGTGCCGGATAACCCCTCCTCCTGCCGGAGGTGTGAAGGGAACCTGCAGGTTGTTCCTGGCCGGGCAGGGAGTGCCCAGAGGCAGTGGTGACGTGGTGACACTGTCCCTGTCCTGCTTATCCCTGTAGGATTTTTCCCTCTCCCGGGGAACCATGGCGGAGAAGATCCTGGTGACGGGGGGTGCGGGTTACATCGGCAGCCACTGCGTGCTGGAGCTGCTCCAGGCTGGCTACGTCCCTGTCGTCGTCGACAACTTCCACAACGCCATCCGAGGTATCACAAATCTTTCCCTCCCTTCCCTCTCCGCCTTTCCCAGATCCTCATCCTCACCAGCAGGTCCAGGGAAGGGATTCTGCCCCTGGACTCAGCCCTGGGGAGGCCACAGCTCGAGTCCTGTGTCCAGTTCTGGGCCCCTCAGGTCAGGAAGGAGATTGAGGTCCTGGAGCAGGTCCAAAGGAGGGCAACCAGGCTGGGGAAGGGATCCAGCACAAGTCCTGTGAGGAGAGGCTGAGGGAGCTGGGGGTGTTCAGCCTGGAGAAGAGGAGGCTCAGGGGAGACCTCATCACTCTCTACAACTCCCTGAAAGGAGGCTGGAGCCAGGGGGGGTTGGGCTCTTTTCCCAGGCAACTTTCAACAAGACAAGAGGACATGGACTTAAGTTGTGCCAGGGGAAGTTTAGGTTGAATATTAGAAAGAATTTCTTCACGGAGAGGGTGATCAGACATTGGAATGGGCTGCCCAGGGAAGTGGTGGATTCTCTGTCCCTAGAGATATTTAAAAAGAGCCTGGAGGTGGCACTCAGTGCCATGGGGTGGGAACTGCAGCAGTGGGTCAAGGGTTGGACTTGATGATCTCTGAGGTCCCTTCCAACCCAGACAATTCTATGATTCTATGATTATCATCCTCTCCCTTTTCCCCAGGAGCGGACGCGCTCCCCGAAAGCCTCCGGCGGGTGCAGGAGATCGTGCACCAACCCATCCTGTTCCAGGAGCTGGATATCACTGACGTGGCAGCGCTGCAGGAGCTTTTCAAGAAGGTGAGAGGAAAAAGTGCAGTGCCCCGAGGTGGTTTCCTGCACTCTGAGGCTTGAGAAAGGGCTGGGAACCAAAGAGATGTGGAGAGGAGGGCAGTACTGAGGGGATGCTGTGACCACCAGCAAATGTTCCACTGGGCCACGGAGCCACCCGGGCTGGCTGAGGGGAGCTCCTGGGGGAGACTTCTGGCTGCTTTCTGCCTCCAGCACTAGAATCATAGAATCATAGAATGGGCTGGGTTGGAAGGGACCTCAGAGATCATCAAGTCCAACCCTTGATCCACTCCCCCTGTGGTTCCCAGCCCATGGCACTGAGTGCCACCTCCAGTTTCTTTTTAAATATCTCCAGGGATGGAGAATCCACCACTTCCCTGGGCAGCCCATTCCAATGCCTGATCACCCTCTCCGTAAAGAAATTCTTTCTAATATCCAACTAACACCAAGCTCTTTTTTTTCCCCCCCTCCTCCCTCCCTGCAGCACCATTTCTCAGCTGTGATGCACTTTGCGGGGCTGAAGGCCGTGGGGGAGTCTGTGCAGAAGCCCCTGGAGTATTACAGAGTGAACCTGACTGGGACCATCCAGCTGCTGGAGGTCAGCAGAGCCTGGCAGCAGGCTGTGGTGTGCTCAGGCTGTCATCCTGCTCCGGGGTGACCCTGCTGGGCACCTGCAGTGCTCCCCAGGCCCTGTCCCAGGGGTGTCTACACCTGGAGGGTGTAGAGCTCATTGGCTCAGTGCTTGCTGCTCCCTGTTCCCCAGACCATGAAAGCCCACGGTGTGAGGAACATTGTGTTCAGCAGCTCTGCCACTGTCTATGGAGACCCCAAATACCTTCCCCTGGATGAGAAGCACCCAGTGGGGGGCTGCACCAACCCCTATGGCAAATCCAAATACTTCATTGAGGAGATGATTCGAGATCTCTGCAAAGCTGAGAGGGTAAGGAGCTGCCCCAGGTTGCATGGGGATGGGAACTGTTTTTTTTTTTTTTTTTCCCCCCACTGGAGCATGCTGGGGGGGGGGTGGGGGTGACCAGGCAGCCACATCCCTGTGTCCCCCCAGGACTGGAACGCCGTTCTCCTGCGCTACTTCAACCCCATTGGTGCCCACGAGTCGGGCATGATTGGAGAAGATCCTCAGGGGATCCCAAACAACCTCATGCCTTACGTGGCACAGGTACCACCCCGCTGCAGCCTTTGAGGGCCCCCGTGGCGTGGGGCAGAGGCTGATGGGGCTCTCGTGGACCTGTCCCCCATGCAGGTGGCAGTGGGACGCCGGGAATTCCTGCGCGTCTTTGGGAACGACTACAAGACGGATGATGGAACGGGTGTGTGGGGGGAGCAGAGATGCCCCATCCCCGTGGGCTGCCAGCACAGCTCCCCAGCCCAGCAGGAGGGGTTTGTGGTCACCCTCTGTGTCCCCACAGGTGTCAGGGATTACATCCACGTCGTGGATTTGGCCAAGGGCCACATCGCTGCTTTGAAGAAGCTCAAGGAGGACTGTGGCTGCAAGGTAGCCAGAGGGGTGTGAGGCTGGGCCAGGGATGGGCTCTTGCAGCCCTCGGGATGCTAAAAGGTGGCCTGGCCCTTCTCCCCTGGGGAAAGGAGCTGACCCGTGTCCTTTTATCCTCCTCTCAGATCTACAATCTGGGCACAGGCACCGGCTACTCTGTCCTGCAGATGGTTCAGGCCATGGAGAAAGCCTCGGGGAGGGAGGTAAGGTCTGACCCACAGCCTGGGGGCCATGGACAAAGAGACAGCTGCTCCTACACCCCCCCCATCTCTCAGTGCCACCCCCCCCCCATCTCTCAGTGCCACCCCCCCCCATCTCTCAGTGCCACCCCCTCCCCATTCCTCAGTGCCACCCCCTCCCCATTCCTCAGTGCCACCCCCTCCCCAGCCCTCCCTGCCACCCCCTCCCCAGCCCTCCCTGCCACCCCCTCCCCAGCCCTCCCCAGCCCTCCCTGCCACCCCCCCAGCCCTCCGTGCCCCCAGCCCTTGTTCCTGTGTCCCTGGCAGTCCCTGCCACTGCTCTGTTGGTTCCTGGGCCTTGGCTGAGCCCCAGGAGCCCCCACGGTGCTGCTGTCCCCACAGATCAGGTACCAGGTGACAGAGAGGCGGGCAGGGGACGTGGCCTCCTGCTATGCTGACCCAGCTCTGGCTGAGCAGGAGCTGGGCTGGAAAGCTGCCCGGGGCCTGGACAAAATGTGTAAGAAAACCTCCCCCCTGCACCACACTGGGTGCTGCCCCCTTCCCCTCTCCTAGCCTCCCCCTTCCCCTCACTCTCTCCCTGTTGCAGGTGAGGATCTGTGGAGGTGGCAGCTGCAGAACCCCACGGGCTTCAGCAAGAACTGAACCGGGTGCTGGGGGTCAGCCCTGCACCCCCAACCCCCACCCCAGGGCTGGGATCCTCCTGGGGCAGTTCCAGCTCCTCCTCTTCCCTGGGCTGGGAAGGCAGGAGCAGCCTCAGACTCTCTGCTCCTCATCTCCCTCCCCCTCCAGGTGCTTTGCATCTCACAGAGCAGAAACACAAAAGGTTCCCAGTGCCAGGGGGAGGCCTGGAGCACCCACAGCCCCTGCCCTGGGCACAGAGAAGGCTGCTGAGCACCTACCTCATGGCCTCTGACCCCCCCCCAAGCTCCCCCAGACCTCAGTCTAAAGCCACTGTGGCTCCTGCCCCCAGCCCAGCTCCCCTGGGACCAAGCTCTGCTGGCTGCTGGGGGCTCCCTCTCTTTTCCCCTGCTTCCCAGGTGTGGTTTTGGGGACCCAGCATCATCTCCCCCATCCTCCTGCTGAGCTGGAGGAGCCTCTGTTGATTCCCTGCTGCTGGTAGACATGGTGCCTGTATTTTTTTCCACCTGGCCTGTATTTTTTTTTTTTTTTTCCACGTTGCTTGTGGCAGCCACTTCTCTAATCACATTGCCAAAGGCTGCCCAGGAGAAGGCTCTGCTCAGCTCTCAAACACTGCTCCTCTTTATTCCTAGCAGCTCCAACAGCTTCCTTAGGCAGTGGTGATGCAGTTGGCCCTGTTTGCTGCCAGCTGACTTTGTAACTTCTGCTACTAAATTATGAATTGAGCTTTTGATTTCTTTTTCAATAAACTTTTCTTACCTTCTCAGTGGCAGCTCTGTTTTGCTGCCCTCAGAAACAGCACCCTGGGGGCTGATGCTCACCTGCTCCCTCCAAACCTCCCTGCCCGGCCCCAAATGATGCCAGCTCAGCTCTGGGAGAGGTTTATGATTTATTTTACTTAGTTTCTGACTCTGTGGAACACACACACACACACACACAAACAAACCCCCACCCCCCCCAAACATTTACAAGGAAGACAAAAGAGAAAATAAAAATTAAAAAAACAAAAAACACCCCAAAAACCCAAACCAGACCCAAAAAAGAAAAGCTGGAGAGAGGAATGGAGAAGCTGTTCTCCCTCCCGGGTCCTCAGCACGGCCCCAGTCAGGGAACAGGAATGGTCTCAGGGGCCAGCGTGGCCACCGGTGCCCCAGAATGGGCCAGGAGTCCCAGGCCCCCCCCTCACCCCGGGATCTGGGTCACAGTCACTCGGTCCACCAGCCCGGGAGCTGCCTCCCCCCCCCCGCCCAGCGCAGGGAGAGGAGGACACAGCAGCTTTCAAACTGAGAAAAGGAGAAGAAACAGCAGGACTGAACCCCAAAAATAAGAAGGGGAAGAGCCAGGCTCCCCCCCATCCCCTCCCTGAAGCCAGCGGCAGCTTTGCTGGTTTAAAACTTCCTAAAAAGGGGAGGAGAGGAGGGGGGGGGAAAGAGTTAAGGAATTAAAACCAAAAAGAAACCCCAAGAAACCACCCCGAGGATGGTCTGAGAGATCCGACTCTCTGGAGAGCGGGTTATTGCTTTGCACATCCCAGCTGGGGAGGTGCCAGCCTGGCCACAGCTTGCCAATGGCCACTAGCCACTAGCCACCCCCTCTCCAGCTCTGAGGGGGCTGAGGCAGGGCGGGAGGGAGCGACAGCCCCGGAGCAGAGGGAGTTTGGTGATTTGTTTTGGTTTTTTGTGGTTTTTTTTTTTAAAGGAGACAGCAGAGCCGCAGCCCTGGGGGCTCAAGCCCGGGGCCAGCCAGCAGCCCACCCGGGGACACTTTCAGACCTGGCCCTGGCTACCAACACGGCCAGGCCACTGGTCCTGAAAATGGGACAACTAAACCTTGGTGAGGACAAACCTGGGATCGTACACGGGAAGGGGGAGAGAGGTCCCCTCCCCCCCAAAGCCCTCACCCTGGGGAGACCCCCGGGATGGGGCACAGCAGTGCTCAGGTGGTAGATGCTGGTGAGGTGATGGTTGGGAGCAAACCTGCTTTCCTCCAGCTGTGCCAGGAGCCATTCCTGGGGGCTGGGGGTCTCTCCTCACCTCTCCTCTCCCTCCCTCAGCCATCCCGAGTCCAAAGGGAAGGAAGGAGAAGGAGCAGCAAGAGAGACATTAAGGACCAGGCCAGCACCCGGTGGGCTCCATGGCCAAACCACTGGGACAGCAGCTGCAAACAGCAAGGTTCTGGGGCTCTGAGGGCCCAAAGAGAACCTCAAGAACCCCCGCCATGGGGCCAAGGAGGAGATTGTAAAAGCAACAAGAAGAGGAGAAGGAAGATGATTATCTGAAGGAGGTGCTGGAGTGTGCGTGTGTGACAGGGCGAGGAGGTGCAGGAGCCTGTGGGAGCCTTTCTGCTGTCCCCAGGGGATGGGACAGCCCTTGGCAGGACCAGCCCAGAGCAGAGCCTCTTCTGGGCCTTGAGGAGTTCACAGGAGAGTCCCGGGTTCTTGAGCTCTGATTGAAAACCCGCGAATCACCTGAGCAGAGCTCGATGGTGCCGAGGATGGGCCCAGGGCAGAGGAGGAGCAGGGGCTGAGCTCTGTGGGGTGCCCCAGCCCTGCCCTGTGTCCCTGCTGCACTGGAACACATCCCCACCCCTAATACTGTTGGAAAAAAACCAAACCCAACTGAAAAAAAAAAACAAAAAACCCCAAACCCTCACCCGTGCCACGCCGGGCAGACGCAGAGTGCGGTGCCTGAGCGGAGGGGACGGTGACCCCCCCAGAAACCACCCCAGAGAAAGAGCAGGAGGAGAGAAAAGGCTGTGCCAAGGCTCTGCTTGGCCAGCCCCAACCTCAGGTCCCAGAGAAGGGGCAGCCCTGGCTGGGGAGGAGGTGAGGGTGGGAGGAGAGGAGGAGGCAGGGGCTGGAGGAGCAGCGGGGGCCATGGCTTCCGTGTGGGGAAAGAAAAGATCAGCGGCGGCTGCGCCCTTGGCCTCCTCCCCTGCCACAGTCTGGATTGGCTCCGCTCAGATCCGGGGCAGCAGCTTCTCAATGAACTCCTTCACGGCCATCATCTCCTGTGGAGAACACACAACTTCTCATTCCGGGGTTCCTGGAGGGCCCCGCAGCCATCCCAGAGGGAATCACCAGCACCCCGCCTGCTCTGGGTCTTCCCTGTGCTGCTGGGGAAGGGTCCCCGAGGTGTGAGCAGCCCCCCCAGAGCCCCAACCCCCCCCTCTCTGCTCTGAGGCACTGACCTGAGGACAGGAACTGTGCATCATGCCAGGGTAGGTTTTGAACTGGACCTTGGTGGGGGTGACAACAGATTTCAGCTTCTCAGCTGTGAGGGCCCCGAAACGGACGGGGATCATGGGGTCCATCTCCCCGTGGCACTGCAGGATGGCAATGTCCTTGTTCACCCCATTATTTGCTGCCTGCAGGGAGAGAAGAAGTGCTCAGGGGTGCCCAGGAGATGGGATCCTCAACAGGGAGGGGGGTGGGTGCTTTATCTGTGTCCCCATGCACATCCCAGGGGAGCTCCCCTCCTCCAGAGACACCCGGAGAGCTGCTCATACACCCAAACACCTCCTCCCACGCTGCCACCAGGACCTGGTGAGCACCAGATGGGTGCCAAAGCCTTGATCTCTGCTGTGCCCTCACCTGGCTCCAGGTCCAAGGAGCAGGGAAGCAGGATTGAGCCCTTACCATAGGCACCTCGTGCCTCCAGCAGCCCCGGGCTCACCCCAGTGAAATTCCAAATGGGAAATTCACCCCCATCAACCCTCCCCAGGGCCACGCAGGGTACCTGTGGGAAGGCCTTGTGCAATGGGAGCCAGCAGCTGAGTGCCACGATGCCAGCCAGCTGGTGCTGGCAGGTGAGAGCTGTGTAGAGTGACAAGGCACCACCCTGCAGCAGAAGGGGAAGGTCAGTTAGTGCCACCACCAGGGGAAAATCCACAGCCCCGGGGCACCCACCCACCCCCCTGCCACTGATGGTCCCTTTTAGGGGTGTCTTTGGAAGGGAAAGGGGGGTCCCAACCCTCAGCCTGCTCTTCCACAGCCCCCCCAACAGCTCAGCTCACCTGTGAGAAGCCCCCCAGGATGATGCGGTTGGGGGGGATCCCGTTCTTCATCTCATGTTCAATGATTGCTTTAACTGGGAGAGGAGAAAGGAATCAGTGAAAGGTGTGTGTGGGACCTGGGGGTCTGCACAGGACCTTCAGGGAGAGCTCCCAGGGACCAAACACACTTAGCTTCAGCCAGGGAGAAGGTGGGCTGGGATTACAGGAGAGCAGAAAGGAAGGAACACATCCCCTCCTATCCCAGCCAGGGAAAGGCACCCAGGAGTTCAGAGCTTCCCCCTGTTTTCTGTTTCTTACTGTTTTCTGCAGCTTTCTTGATCCCAGCTTCATCCTCAGGTGCATCTGGAGTCAACCCCATCAGGTCAAACCTGGGAGAAGCAGCAGGGTCAGCCCCAAACCTCTCCCAGCACCCAGAGTATGGGGAGGGAGGAGCTGGGTGTGCTATGCCCTTCCCAGCTCCCACAGGGCAGTGGATTTTGGCTCTTCAGTCCCCCCATCATCCCTCTCAGTCCCCAAAATACACCCCCAAAAGGGACCCAAAGCACTGACCAGGAGGGCATAACCATCTTCATGTTGAGGGTCACAGGGATCCGGGGCCTGCAGAGAAAAGAGTTTGGGTGCTTTAGTTCAAGAGAAGTTGATCCAAGGTCAAGGGGAGTGAGGTGACCACCCTGCAGCTGCAGGACACCCCTCCCAAGGGACAGCAGCAGGTTGGTGCCACCAGACCCAACCTGGGGGCTGCAAGGTGACCCCAAGGCTCATCTGTGAGCCCTGAGCAGCTCCTGGGGGAACTCTGGTGGCTCCAGGACATTGCTGAGCAGCCCCAGGAGGGGAGAGCACCCCTGTCCCTCCTGTTTGCTCCTGAGCCAGGAGCAGCTGTTGGAGTGGGACACGGGGAAACTGAGGCTCTGCTGCCAGGGATGGGGCAGGGACACTTTAGGGAGTGTTTCCTTCCCTTTCTGCTGAGTCCTCTCCTGCCTGACCAAGGGGACAGGGAAGGAGGTGGGGGGGGAGCAGCAGCTCCCACGCTGACCCCACTCTGCCTGCAGAGGAGGAGCAGAGTGAGTTTGTGGCCTCACCACACAGGCCATGGGTCACCTCCACCTCTCAGCAGCATCACAGCCCCCTCAGAACCCCCCCCAGGACCCCCCCAAACTGCACTTACGCGTGAGGGCAAATGTATTTCACGTAGGGGAGGCGGATGGAGGAGAGAGCATCAGCCCAGCTGTGCCTGGGGAGAGAGGAGGGGGTCAGGGCCTCCTCAGTATTTTGGGGGGATGGTGTTGAAGGTGAGGGATGGGATTTCTCCACAGCCTCTGCCCCAGCATTATTTTACCAGGTGCTGCCCACCCCAGGAGCCTGAATGCTCAGGGGAATCTCCCCAGCAGCACAAACAAACCTCACACCCCCAAACCTCACATCCCCACAACCCTCACACACACACACACAACCCTCACACACACACACAACCCTCACACACACAAACCCTCACACACACACACACACAACCCTCACACACACACAACCCTCACACACACACACAACCCTCACACACACACACAACCCTCACACACACAACCCTCACACACACACACACAACCCTCACACACACACACACAACCCTCACACACACACACACAACCCTCACACACACACACAACCCTCACACACAACACACACAACCCTCACACACAACACACACAACCCTCACACACAACACACACAACCCTCACACACACAACCCTCACACACACACAACCCTCACACACACACACAACCCTCACACACACACACACACACACAACCCTCACACACACACACACACACACAACCCTGGGGCTGGAGCCAGGGAGGGGAGGAAACCTCCTGTGCTTTTTGTTATTGCTGCCCTGCACACTGGAGAGCTGCACTGCCCCAGACACAGCCCAAAACACCCAGTTTCTCCCCAAAACAAACACCCAGTTTCTCCCCAAAACACCCAACTTCTCCCCAAAACACCCAACAACCCACGGGGCTTATCTGCTTCTCTTAAAGAAAGCAGAAAAATCCAACCCTGCAGGAGGAGGTGGGGGGGCTGCCAGGATGAGAAATATTCCAAGTGCAGAAAGCTGCTGCTGCCTGCTGAGTCCCTGGGAGCTGCTGGACCCAGCTCCAAAGGCCTGGACAAATCTGAGAGCTGTCTCTGGGAAAAGGAGCCCCAGCAAAGCCCAGCTGGCAGGCAGAGCCAGCTCCAGGAATACTCACCCCGTGTCTCCAAGGCCATGTAAAAAAATGACCTGTAAAAGAGAAAAGCAGAAGGAATTGGTGGCAGGAGTGGGCTGGAGGGAGGCAGCAGGGCTGGGCTGGCAGGGACAGCCACTGAGTCACCTCAGGAGGCTCCAAGCAGGCAGGAAGGAGGCAACATTGCTGAGAGCTGAGTGTGTGGGACAAGCAGGACATCCCCACCCTGCTGTCACCCAGAGGTTGCTGTGGGTGTCACTGGCCCCTTGGCTGCCCAGCAGAACCCAGGGCTGAGGCCTCATCCTGCCCAGCAGCACGCTCAGCAGAGGCTGAGCTTGCCAAGGACCCACACACCCACCCCAGGGGCTTTCATCTGAGGCTGGAGCAGCCCCTGAGCAGCTTGGAGCAGAGGGAAGGGACCCAAGGAATGATACGGGGAATTTTTTTATTTTTTTTTTTTTTTGGGGAGAGGGGGAAAGGGATTTGCTTTTCAAAATGCACGGAGACAAATCAGAGCCAAATGAGCCTTCCCATCAAGGCTGTGCCTGTGCTCCTGTGGTGGATCCAGCACCAGAACCAAACCCTGGGGAAGTGGCTCCATAACTGCTGGGAGGGAAGGAGCAGGGAGGGGAAGGAGGGAGAGGGGAAGGAGGGAGAGGGGAAGGAGGGAGAGGGGAAGGAGGGAGAGGGGAAGGAGGGAGAGGGGAAGGAGGGAGAGGGGAAGGAGGGAGAGGGGAAGGAGGGAGAGGGGAAGGAGGGAGAGGGGAAGGAGGGAGAGGGGAAGGAGGGAGAGGGGAAGGAGGGAGAGGGGAAGGAGGGAGAGGGGAAGGAAAAGGGGAGGCAGGAGGGAAAGGGAAGGAGAAGGGGAGGGAGAGGGGAGGCAGGAGGGGAAGGAAGGGGAGGCAGGAGGGGGGGGAAGGGCAGGCAGGAGGGGAAGGAAGGGCAGGCAGGAGGGGAAGGAAGGGCAGGCAGGAGGATCCCTTCTTACCGCAGCAGTCTCCCGCTCTGCCCCTGAGACAGTCACAGCATCAGCCAGGAGGGGGACAGACATGTTGTTACCACACATACACTGAGAGGGACTCTGACACTGACACCTGTGGGACAGAGGGACAGAGCTAAGGCAGGAAAAACCCTTCCTTCCTTCCTTCCTTCCCTCCCACCCAACCCCCTGCCTTTTCAGCAGCGATTTGCTCCCCAGGGATTGGCTCTCTGGGGGAAAATTAAAGAGCAGCTGAAGGCTTTGATGTCAGAGCCCTGGGCAGTGCTCAGCTCCAGCCCTGGCCCCGCTGCCACCCAGAGCCAGGGAGCAGCAAAGGCCTCCTGGGAGTGGGGACGTGGGTGTGGGGGGGGTTAAAATGATCCCAGTCACACCTCAGCACCCAAAGTTATTTCTGGGACTGGAAGGATGTGGGCAGAGGGCAGCCAGGGGACACACAGCCTCAGCATCCCTTCCCCAGCCCCAATATCCCCCCTTCATCCCTCCCCCAGCCCTAATATCCCTCCCCCAGCCCCAATATCCCCCCTTCATCCCTCCTTCATCCCCAATATCCCTCCCCCAGCCCCAATATCCCTCCCCCAGCCCCAATATCCCTCCCCCAGCCCCAATATCCCTTTTCCCTCCCCCCCATCCCTTTCCCAGCTGAGCCAGGAGGAGCCTGACCCACATCTGCTCCCAGAAGGAAAAACCAGGGAACAGAGCAGCTCAGGCCCCACAGCCCTGACCCCAGAATTGGGCCTCCTGGATGGAGCTTGGTCAGGGATAAACCTGGAGCCTGCACATCCCATCCCCCCCTTTCAGAACCCCTTTCAGAACCCCATCAGGAACCTCCTGGCTCTTGAGCAAACCCTGAACCTCTGCATCCCACAGCAAGGACCAACCCCAGGGGGGGTTTGGAACCTCTTGGTGACTGCCAGGATGGGGGCAGAGGGCAGCAAGGTGACACACAGCCTCAGCACCCCTTCCCCAGCCCCAAAACCCCTTCCTTAGACCCAAAACCCCTTCCTTAGACCCAAAACCCCTTCCTAATCCTACAAACCCCTTCCCCAACCCCAAAACCTCTTCCTCAGCCCCCAAAACCCCTTCCTCAGCCCCCAAACCCCTTCCTAATCCTACAAACCCCTTCCCCAGGCCCCAAAACCCCTTCCCCAGCCCCAAAACCCCTTCCTCAGCCCCAAAACCCCTTCCTCAGCCCCAAAACCCCTTCCCCAGCCCCAAAACCCCTTCCCCAGCCCCAAAACCCCTTCCTCAGCCCCAAAACCCCTTCCCCAGCCCCAAAACCCCTTCCCCAGCCCCAAAACCCCTTCCTCAGCCCCCAAAACCCCTTCCTCAGCCCCCAAAACCCCTTCCTAATCTTACAAACCCCTTCCCCAGCCCCAAAACCCCTTCCTCAGCCCCCAAAACCCCTTCCTCAGCCCCCAAAACCCCTTCCTAATCCTACAAACCCCTTCCTCAGCCCCAAAACCCCTTCCCAGCTGCCTGACCCACATTTTTTTTTTTTCTCCCAGGGGGAAAAAGCCCAGGGAACCCAGTGGGGTTTGGACCACCAGAACCTCCCAGCAGAACCAGCCCGGGCTCCCCAACCTCACCTCAGCCCTGAGTCAAAATAATAAAAAAAAAAAAAAAACCCAAAAAAAACCCCCCACGGGGAACACGGAGCTCCCCGGGTTTGGCCGGGGCCCCACAGGAACTGCCGGGTCAGAGAGGAACAAAATCCTGGCGAGAGGAGTCATAAATAATGATATTAATTAAAATAAAATTAAAAAAAAAAAAAAAATATTTTCCATGGCAGGTGGGAAACGGCAAAACGGAGCCGGGAAAGGGATGGGGAGAGGAGGGGTTGGGGCTGCCCGGAACCCCCCTGGATCTCTCCGGGTTCTTTGTGCCCCGTTCCCGGGGGAGCACCGGGAGGAACCGGGCTTGCCAGCACCGCAACGGCGCAAACCGAACCGGAACCGGGCGGCGGGAAGGACAAAGCCCTCCCCGAACCTCCACAAACCCAACCAGAACCCGGAGGAAAACATCAACTTCTGAAAGGTCTCTGACCCAGCCCGAGCTCTTCCCGGGCCCGCCTGGAACGGGAGTCCCGGTTCGGTACGGAAATTGGTTTGGGTTTAGGTTTTTTTTGTTGGTTTTTTTTTTTATTTTTTTTTTTTTTTTAATTTTATTGCTATTCCGCAAAACCCGAGTGCTGAGGAGCAGGGAGCGGGTGGTTCCGGACACCGCTCCCTCCCTCCGAACCTCCCGAACGGGACCGCGGGGCTCCCCGGGAACCTCCCGGGACCGGAGCTCCGGTACCTCTGACCCATTCCCTCACCCCGGGATCCCTCCCCTCCGCACCCCGCTGGGCCGGGCCGGTTCGGTTGGGGTTCGGGTTCGGTTCGGTTCCCCCCCCCCCCTCACCTCTCCCGCGGGCCCGGCGCGCGCTCTCCTCCCGGTTCCCCCGAGGCGCTCCCACCGGAACTTCCGCCCGCCGGCAGAACGCAGCGGAAGTGACGTCACGGCCGTCTCTCTCCGCCGCCGCCATCTTCTCCTCAGCGGCTTCTCCTCCCCGGGGGCGGTGGCGGGAGGCGGGAGGCGGGCCCGGGGGGGTGGGGGGAGCTCAGCGGTTCGGTTCCTCCTCCTCGCTCGATAACCTCCTCCTTCTCTCCTCTTCCCCCAACCCTTCCCGCCCCCGCCGGCTCCCGGCCCGGGCCCGCTTCACACAAAATTCGGGACAGGGATGTGAGGGTGAGCGGGCCGCAGATCAGCGCCTCAGCGCCTCTTTTATTGTCGAGAGCAAAGAACGGTACCGGACGGGAGCTCGCCGCCGACTAAAGAGCCTCCGTCTCCTTACGGGTGCCTTCTGCGGGACCCAGAACCGCGGCCCTCGGCCCCGCAGGCACCGCACACCCTGGGGACTCTGCTGCAAAGGCCAAAACGTAAAAGCTGAGCCGGCGCCCTCCAGTCTGCCAGGGAAAGGTTTCGGACTGAGTCAGTCCCTACACACCCTTCCCAGAGCCTTCGGGAGGTTCCCGACAGAGCTCTTAGGAGATGAAGTGAGTCTGGGGGGTGATTTGTTCCAACTTGTGATCAGCTGGGTTTGCTGACGCTTCGTAATTGCAGATGGTGACTTCGTGGCGATGAGCCTGAATGGAGATGAAATCCAAGAGGATTTAGTTAGTTTAATGAGGCCGGGAGAGCAGAATCCAGTTCCCTCCTAAACCACCAGACTGGCAGGAGCCAAGCAGGCTCCCACCTGAACGACTTTCCATCCCAGCTCCACCCCCCTAAACGACTCCCACCTCACTGAAATGATTTAAAGCCCTTTTTACACTCTTAGGGCAGTCGTCTGCATCTCTGCTCTCACCTCTGCCCACTCTCCTTTCAGGCCTATGTAAAATATCTTCGTTGTCTCTGCTCCGAAGTTCTTTGAGAAGTGGATGGAGAGGTGGTAAACATTGGAGAAACGGGAAATTCTGCAAGAAAACAGACTCTGAAACCGGAGCTGCGGGTACAAACTGCGGCTCCGCTGCCCTCCCACCTCCTCTCAGCTCCCGCCCTCATCCCAGGCGGACTCCAGAGGGCAGGAGGAGCTTGTCAAAAACGCACACTTGTCAAAAAAGGACTCGCGAGGAGCTTCCAGCAGAGCCAGGAGCAGGGGACAAAACAGAGCAAGGATTCTGAACCCTGAAAAATCCTGGCAGGGGCAGCCCTGGTTCTGGGGGGAGTGATGGAGAGTTTCACACCAGAGCTCTCACCCAACAAAGGAGCTGGGAGGGGGGGAAATTCTACTCGGGGCATTTTTAGGATGCCAGGGAAGGAAAAGCCCAGCAGCACAGCCCCAGGCTGGCAGGAGCAGGAGGCAGGACACAGCATACTTGGTGGGGTACTCCAGCTCCCCAGCTGGGTCTCTGGTCAGGCTGAAAGTCTGCTCTGGTTCCCTGGCTGTGTCATCAAAGGACATGTGAGGAATGTTCCGGAACCTGGAAGGAAAACCCAGGAAGTTATTAACACCCAGGGCAGCTAATTGCTTTCCTCCCCAGCCATTAGCATCATCTCAGCACTCAGCAACTGATTGGGCTTTGAAAAGTTGGAGCTGCCTGCTTCGGTGTCTCATGGGATGGAATCTTAGAACCTGCAGAGCAGGAAGGAACCATCAGAACCATCAAACCCAACTCCTGTCCCTGGGGAGGACACCCCAGGAATGACACCCCAGGAATGACACCCCCTGCCCCAGGGGGATCCCAACGCTTCCTGCTCTGGGGCAGGATCAGGGCTGGGACCTGGGGAGCTGCTGCTGCTGCTCAGCCACCCTGGGGGGGAAAAACTTCTTTCTATAGCTAAGCTAAACTTCATCTTCCCCCCATCCCCTCGGCTCCTATCCCCAGAGAGCAGAGCTCAGGGCCTGCTCCTCCTCCCTCCCTGAGCCAAGCAGGAACCTGCCCGGAGCTCTCCTCACCCTCTGAAACCTTCACCACCCTCACAGCTCTCCTCTGGACACTCTCCAGCACCTCTTATCCCAAATTTCTCATTAAATCCCCCACCACGTTCCTCTGGAGCCACCTCGCTGGGCTCCACACCACTCCCAGCTGCTTCCCACTGGGAACACTGGGACAATGTTTCACAATTGGGGTCAGTCGGGGCTCCTCCGGAAACATTCCTGTTTGGTTTACAGAATTATATAGAATCCTTTTGCTTGGAAAACACCTCGAAAGTCACCAGAACCCATCCAGGAGCTTTCCCACTCACAGCCTCATCTCTGCGGGGTGGCTCTCGTCCTCCTCTCCCATCACCAGAACTCCTTTTAACTTCACCGTGCCCGTAAAGCTGCCAAAGGACACAAACCCAGCGTTTCCACCTCCTTTCCCCCCAGCCCAGCCCAGCCCAGCCCCGGTGACACCGGAGCACAGGGACACCGCCACCTTCCCGGGATGCGGGAGGAGCCCCCGGAGGGGGAGGGGGAGAACTCACGGGATGTTGAAGAGCAGCTCCTCATCATCGTCACTTTCTACAAACTGCAGAGAGAAAGAGAGAAGCGGCTCAGCTGCAGGCAGGGGGGAGGCAGAGCCCGGGACCCCCCCGGGACCCCCCCGAGACCTCCGGGCCTCACCTGGGAGCGGTCCCCGCGTTCCTCCCATGCCCGGAAGACCCGAGCCCCGCTGCCCTCCCGCCGCTCGTTGAGGCACTGCAGCCGGTGCCGCTCAATCCGCAGGTAAAGGCTCCAGGCCGCGCCCCGCTCCGACACCGCCGCTTCCCCGCAACAGCAACCGCAGCGGCCCGGGCCGTGGCCCCGCGACATGGCTGCCAGCAGGGACACGCCCACCCAGGGACACGCCCACCCAGGGACACGCCCACCCAGGGACACGCCCACCCAGGGACACGCCCACCCAGGGACACGCCCACCCAGGGACACGCCCACCAACCGGGGACAGGCCTGTTAACTGGGGCACGCCCCCCTTGGGACACGCCCACCAAGCGGGACACGCCCACTCCAGGACACGCCCGTTAACCGGGACACGCCCCCTTGGGACACGCCCACTCCACGACACGGCCGTTAACCGGGACACGCCCACCCCGGCACACGCACCCCCCCGGGACACGCCCACCAAGCGGGGACACGCCCCCCTTGGGACACGCCCCTAACCGGGACACGCCCACTCCAGGACACGCCCACCCCCGGGACACGCCCCCGCCCACCTCCCGTTACCTCACGCGCTGAACGGGCTCTGTCCGGTACCGGGACTCCAACGGGTCAGGCAGCCCGGGAATGGGGGGGACACAAGAGGTTCGGTTCTGGGCTGGGGCGGGTTCAGTCCCGAGGTTGTGGGGGTTCAGCCCCGGGCTGGGGTTCAGGTACAGCAGCAGCAGGGAGAGGGTCTGGGGGTGAGCCTGGTGGGGTGTTGTGGGGTGTTGTGGGGGGGTTGTGGGGTGGTTGTGGGTGTTGTGGGGTGTTGTGGGGGGGTTGTGGGGCGTTGTGGGGTGGTTGTGGGTGTTGTGGGGGGGTTGTGGGGGGGCTGTGGGGCGTTGTGGGGTGGTTGTGGGGTGGTTGTGGGGTGTTGTGGGGGTGTTGTGGGGGTGTTGTGGGGTGGTTGTGGGGGGGCTGTGGGGCGTTGTGGGGTGGTTGTGGGGTGGTTGTGGGTGTTGTGGGGGGGTTGTGGGGGGGCTGTGGGGTGGTTGTGGGGTGGTTGTGGGGGGTTTGTGGGGCGTTGTGGGGTGGTTGTGGGGTGGTTGTGGGGGGTTCTGTGGAGGGAAGGGGAAGGGGAGCACCCCCCATCTCTGTGTCCCCCCCCAGCACCACTGACCCCTGGGTTTTGCAGCCCCCAGCCCAGCCAGAAAAGACCAAGCAGAGTCCAGTGTTTGGTTTTTATTGAGACATGACTTTCCTCTTTTCATATAACTTATCTAATTAAAATATTCATCTTCGTTACCACAAAAAAAAAAAAAAAAAAAAAAAAAAAAAGGAACATAGAAAATTGTATTTACACAGGGACCAAAATACAAATCAGAGTCACTCCCCCTCCCACCCCCAGCAGGGCAGTGAAGGGGGAAGAGGCAGCTCTGCTCAGCTCCTTCAGGTGTAGTGTGGCACAGAAACATGGCACAAGGCTCACACCCCGGGCAGACAGAGCACTTTTTCCCAAGTTTTTCCTTATTTTGGATCCGATGGAAGGAGCTCTCCTCTCCTCCCAGCTTTGGGCACCCCCAGAGCTGAGTGCCTGGGGTTGTTCTCCTGCAGATCCTTTGCTCAAAGCCCAGGCTCCAGTTCCCTCCCTTCTGCCCCTACCCCGAGTACAAAGGAGAAATAAATGGTAGCACAACAGTCAGCAGAAGATAATATATTGTTATCTAATTAAAAATACAGCAAAATTAAATACAGCGAAAATGCAAGAGTAAGGAACCATTGTTTTACAGCACAACGCACACTGAAATGCTGCAGGGTGAGGTTAAAGCATCTGGGACTGTAACAAACTCACAGCACGTAAGAGTCTGAGAACATTTTTTTCCAAGACCTTCAAAGAAAGAACAGACTAAAGAAACAAGAGACAGGTGTTCAGAATGCTTCCAGAGACAGACAGACAAGAAGAAAAAAGGGAAAAAAAAGAAAGAAACCAACAGAAAGCAGAGTCATGGAGGGATTTTCCTAGAGCCCCTCCAGGGAGGACTCTTCACAGCCACTTTTCCCCTGGTCAGTGCACACAGACAGCTCCATCAGCCACAGAAAGCCAGCAGCAGAGCTGCTCAAAAGCTGCCACCACCACCAGCACCTTTTCCACTTAGAGAGCAAAGTCCTAAGGCAGCAAATATGGCTTGGGACAGGAGAATCTTTCCCCTTTCTGATCCAGTCAGGTCTCCAAGTGCCAAAAGAGAGGCCAGCTCCCTCACCACCCCCTGGGTCCAACCAGCTCCATCCTCTGGGTAAATTCACTTTGGAGGCAGACATAACCCACTGGCAGAAACCTTCACCACAAGGAAGTTTTACATTTAACAGCAAGCCCCTGGTTATATCCAGCTCCCTGCTCTCTGCTGCAGCCTCAGCAAATCCACCCAAACTCACACACCTCCTGCAGCTCCCCCGTAGGAGCTGTGCTCCAGAGAACCTCCTCACACTTCCACCAAACCTCCAGCCCAAGTCTCCCAGCTCACATCACACACCCTTTCCTTCTAGAGCTCCAGTTCCTCAGACATCAAGCACAGCCAAGCTTTTTTCAGCTCCTGCTGTGATGGATGCACACATTAAAAACAAACCACATTCTGTTCTTCACTTCCCTCCAATCCCAGTCAAGTGGTTTCAGGTTCAAAGACTAAAATTCCCCTCTCCAAAGAGGAGCAGAATAAAACATACAGGGAAAAAACAGGATTTAAGCACCAGCTTCCAAACTGGAAATAAATCCTTCCTAATTCCACACAGAGATAAAATTATTCCTTCTTCCACTAAAAGAGACAAACAGATGACTTTTCTGATATTTAAAAACTTTTCAGTTCCAGAGGCAGATGAAGTTCCCTATCTCTCCTCTCTCTTGAAAAAAAAAATTAAAATCTGACTTGGTGCACAGTAAAATTTCTCTCCAAACCCCTCATAGTTTTATTCCCAGCAGCCAGCAGAAGACAACAGCAGCAGAGAAAAAGTCCTCAATGGCTCCTGGTGTCCCTGCACGACAACGTAAGCGTCTGTACAAGATCTAGAGCAAGAGCAGAGAGGAGGTGGAGAGCTGGGATCTGATGAACAGACACGAGTGGAGAGCAAAGCCTCAGGACTTGATGTGCTTGCCAAAGGATCGACGAGCAGATGGGCCACTGGTCCTACCTATCCCAGAGATTCCAGGTGGGACTTTGGGCCCAGCAGGTACCAGCTGAGGAGGGAAGATTCCCGTGCCAGACAGACTCCAGTGTCTGCTCAGACAGATGGATTCCTGCCACCTCCAGTCACAGGATGGCCCTTGCACTGGGTTAGGAGGGCAGAGACTGCTGGGAGTGACATAAATAATAGCAGTGGGATCAAGGGGGCAAAATATTAATTAAAACCATTTTATAATTTATTTAAATAGTAAATAGTCTCTGGATCTTCCACTCTCAGCAGGTGCCAAGACTTCACATTTCTTTTGTGTCGGGAGACTCTGTACACCCTTCTTTTCATGGATGACCAAGCTAAAAACGGGATGGTAAGGGCAGGGGGAAAACAAAGGGGGCCTTGACACTGAGAAAAGGACCAGAATAAAAGATAAAATACTGTGCTGTCATCTTGTGCAGATCAAAGCTTCTCCCAGCAGCTGCAGCCTCCAAAGAGTTCAAAGAAAAGGGCTGTCTGGGTACCTTCTCCCCCTTCAGTGCCATTCCCCCAGGAGAGGGAAAGTCCCAGATCTGCACTGCAAACTTATCTCCGAGAGAACCTGTTTTTGAAAGCTTTGATAGTCTTTGCCATCATGGGTGCAATTTCTGCAACAGAGAAAGGAAAAGAAAAAACAAAAAACACAAACCACAAATGAAACAAAAATTCCCCAGAGAGTAAAGCAGCAGTCACAGAGGAGGAGAGCAGAGAGCAGCTCTGTGGTTTGTACTTACTCTTCACTGGTGGTTTCCTGGGGTCGTAGGAGGGGAAGGTGCTACCTGAAGATGGGGCAGAATGGGCACTGCTGGTGCTGGGCCCATCATAGGACTGCTCCTCGCTCACACGAGTGTGGCTTTTGCTAGATGTGTACAGGACTGGTTTTATTCTGAAACAGAGGCAGAACGGACATTTCAGTGACTGTGGTTTGATGCAGTTCTTCAGACATGAGCCACGTGGACCCAGCAGTGACCAGGATCTCCACACTTCTCAGCAACAAAGAGCCTATGACAGTGACAAGTATCACTGCCACACACACAGTGTCCTTTCCTGCCAGAACACAGCTTCAGGGTGGGAGCCCACACAGCAAGTCCAACTGGGAAACACTCACTTGGTCTTCTCTGGCAGCAGAGGTCCTCCAGTTCCAAACTTCTCTTGTCTTCTGCGTACATCCCGAGGGGGCTTTGCTGCAGAGTTCACAAATGCCATTTTGGCCACTCTACCTGCAGGAGGCCAGAGGGGAACATTGCTTAGAGCCAACTCTATAAAAGAGGCTGCACAGTGCTTGTCTCACTACAGCAAACTGCAACCACCTCTCCCCAGCCCATCCATTCCCCCGCTCTGCCTTCTCCCGAGCGACTGAACCCTGCAGTCACAACACAGCCTGGGAGAAATCAGATTCATCAAGCCAGAGCTGTCTTCATGGTCACCAGAAGAGCAGGAATGCCACTCCAGAAGAGGAGGAGCCTCTGTGTTCATGCTGTCACACACTGCTCTGTCCAGCCTGCACCAACAACACTGGATGATGAAACCAAGAGCTTGCTAAGCCACCCAACAAAGCCCCCACATACAGAACAGAGAGCTGAGGAACCCTGACATCGTACTAGATTTAAAAACAGTCATTTCAAAAGACCTTCCCTACACAGAGCTATCCCCCAGGCAGCACCCCCAGGCCCTTCTCTGATCATTCAGCCCTATTTTACCTTTGGGTTTGTTGGCGTGAGCGGAGCCGATGTTCCGCGCTAACATCAGCAACCGCTGCTCCCGGGCGTCGTGGAGCCGGAGGTACATCTCCCTCCAGGACTCAAACTCTTCTGGCTTCTCATTCTTGAAGTCTCGGAGGCAGTGATTGTGCCACAGCTGATCTGTATCCTCAATGAGGACCTGAAAAAACCCCACACGTAGCTGGGATCCCTCCTGACACCCTCACTCCCCTCTCCCTCGGCACCAGCCTCGCCGGGATACCACAGAGGGGAGGAAAGAGCTCAGGGGAGAACTTGCAGCAAGAAATGGGCAGATGGCAAATCCAAGAAGTCGGGACTAGCAAAAGCCACCTCTTGTTCCACAGAAAATCACTCCTGCCCATCACCATCCCTTCCCCAGGCCAAGGCACTCACGTGGTTACACTCCTCAATGCGATACAGCTGCTCCGGGGTGCATCTCTCCAACACTGGTTCCAGCACTGAGAAGGGGACACCACCCACTTCATAGATTGCTAGAGAGAAGCAAGAGACACAGAATATTTATTGTGCTCCTTCCTTGCCAAGAAAAGGGCTTCACACCCTGAAATGCTGGGGCAAAGAACCCAGCGGTGTTGCACACTACTACAGAGTACAAGGGGATGGAGAAAGGTGCTTACAGTCAATGTTGTTACTGAGGACTCTGATGCATTGCTGGTACAGAGTCATCATCTTTGGGAGGTAGGCAGTTTTGGAGCCTGAATACACCTGCATCTTGGAATTCAACCGTCGGCCTGTAAAACCTGCTTCACTCTCTTCAACTGGGGAGGACACCGCTGTGAAGAGAAAGACTTGGAGTGAGAAGAGAAGAGAAGAGAAGAGAAGAGAAGAGAAGAGAAGAGAAGAGAAGAGAAGAGAAGAGAAGAGAAGAGAAGAGAAGAGAAGAGCAAACCCTCTGGCACAAGAGACACCCATTGGAATCACCCAGAAGCAACCTAGAAGGCCAGGTCTTCTCTAAGGGAGAAGGGCAAATCCAAAGCCAAAGGCTCAGCAAAGGATGTTCTTCATTTCTGGGAGAGCAGCCACCTTGAGGCAGGACACCAGGCCCCAGCAAAAAGCTTTGAGCCCAGCCAGCATCCAATCCCTCCCACAAACAGAAGCTGAAGCCCATTTCAAACCTCTTTTCCTGCCCACCATACCTTTTCTTTTTGTCTGGGAGCAGGTAATGGACTCGAGTGAGGGAAGAGGGCGGTAATTGGCCTGGATCGGCGGCAGTGGGATGTCTGGTAAGGTTGGTACCACATCTAAAAGTATCTGGAAGGAGAGGATGTACATCCAAGTGAGCTGAGAATACAGGAGGAGAATGGGACATCCTGCCAGCATACAAACAGCACCAAACTGCAGTTAGTTTGGTATTTTGAATAAGCCACCCAATGCTGATCACCTTGCTCCAGGATGCTGAGGTACGCTGACTGTCTAGGTTGTCAATACAAGAAGCCAAAATTTGTAATCTGAATCACTCAGCTCCCTCCAGTAAGTGCCATCCACACCATTAACCCACTGGGCTGAGTGCTGAAGGCCTCTCACAAGGACAGTCAGATTACCAAGGCCAAGAACTAGAGATAAAACAGGCTAGAGAGCTGGCAGAGGACTGAGAGCAGCTGTTCCCACCTTCTTTGTTCACTTTCAGATCCTTCAGAACCTTACCCTCTTTGGTTTAGGAGGCTCTGGTAGATCCTTCTCTGCCTTTTTCTCACTTGTTCTCTTGTGGCCTGGACTCTTCCGACTGGAGCTGGAGCTGTTGGTTCCGGCTTTGGATCCGTTCTGTTTGCTGTGCCCTCGGTCTTTCTCCACAGCTGGCACAGAGGGTTTGACCACTTTCTTTTTCTTTTTCTGGGGCTGGTCATAGCTGAGATAGGACTCAAAAGACATCGTAGGCTGTTCAAATTCATCCTCCCCTTCGCCCTCCCCATAATTTGAGGAAAAGCCCACGGATTTTTTGTCCACATCAGAGCCTTTGCGCTTTCGCTCTGAAGATTTTAAGCTCCCAGAAATCCCCTTCTCTTTAATCCTGTTGGAAGAGTCACCCTCAGCTTTCCGTTTCTCCCGCTCAGTGGCAGAAGTCTCCAGGCTCAACTTGGGCTTTTCCAATTTGCTTTTTTCAGAGTCCCGATGTTTTTGCTTCTTCACGTGGTTGCCCAAAGCCTCTTCCAAGTGCAGCCCTGCCTGCAGCTTCTCCTTTTTGGAGGTGCCGCTTTCCCGGTTCTTCTCCTTCTTGGTGCCATCTGACATCCTCTGCTTCTCCTTGCTGCTCCCTGCCACGGCAGCATCTTGGAGCTGCTCTTTAAAAGATGCTTTGTGCAGTTTTTCTGGGCTGAAGGCAGAGGTCCTGTCCTCCCCTCTGCCATCGAGTCGCTGCTTCTTGTGAGAAGCTTTGTGCTCTTTGCTCCGACTCGTGTTCCCTTTGTCACAGAACTCACCAGGGTTCCTCTCTCGGCCTTCCCCCAACTTCTCCTGAAAGCTGTGGCCTTTGCTGCCTTTCCGGTGAAATACTGCTGGTTCTTCTTGCTCCTCTGAGGCATAAGGGTCTGTGTACACATCCTGAGGGCTCTCACTTGGCTCAGGTGACACAGCTTGTCCATAGTCCGAGTATTCCTGATCTGAAGAGAGCACTGGGGAAGATCTGCCCCAACCTTTCCCCTCGTGGCTGCTATAGTCATAGGTCTCATGGGCTCTCTCAGGCCTAGGATGCCTTTTGGACTTCTTTTCTCTATGATCTGGGCTATAGGACTGGCTGCAAGATGGCTGAAAGGTTTCTGAATACTCCTGGTCAGGTTCCTCATCCTCTCGAAGAGAGGATTCCTGATGTCTTCTGCTTGAGCTGCTCCTCTCATAGTCACGGTCTTCAGACTCCAGGTTATTTCTGAAGGGATAGAAAAACCCAAAATAGATTAAAGCTTCCCAGGTGAATGAAAGCAGCCACTCTCCACGAACCACATGAACTGGAGAAAGGACACGGAGCTCTTGGAGCAAGTCCAGAGGAGGCCCTGGAGCTTCTGGGAGGGCTGGAGCAGCTCTGCTCTGGAGCCAGGCTGAGAGAGTTGGGGGTGTTCAGCCTGGAGAAGAGAAGGCTGCAATGGGGAGACCTTAGAGCACCTTCCAGTGCCTGAAGAGGCTCCAGGAAAGCTGGGGAGGGACTTGGGACAAGGGCCTGGAGGGATGGGATGAGAAAGAATGGCTTTAAACTGGAAGAGATTTAGATGAGATATTAGATTCTATCTAAGACTCTAATTCTGAGATTCCAAGATTCCAAGATTCTATGACTGGAGCCTCTCTTACAGAGGACTGAAGTTGGATTTGGTACTTTTGTGGCAGTACAACTAACATTCTTGCAGGCACAGCAGCATTCAGGGATTTAGGAACTGCCTTCCTAGTGCAAAAATTTATTAAGCATTTTTATTAGGCCCAGAGACTTCACAGTTTACTGGGAAGTGGAGACAGACACGTACAGAATCTTCTCCAAGGCTTCACCCCCCTGACTGTGTGGTGCCTGGAAACTTCCCCCAGCTGAGCACCAGGGACACCACAGCCATCAACGTTGTCATGAGTAACCCACAAAGTGACCTCACTGCTGGGTTCAGCACAGCTTTGTTACTACAACATCCTGCCTTGTGTTAACTTTCTGTTTCCATTGGATTTTTGCACAGCAAAGCTTTCTTTCAAAGGAAGCCACTTCCTTGACTTCAGCCTCGAACTTCCTCTCTTTAGCATCATAAAATGGAAGGCAAGCAGACTGTACCTCTTGTTTCATTAAAGGCATTTTGCTGTAGTTTTCTGGCTTCTACTGTTAATCTCTTAATCAAACTGCTATTTCTTGAAAATTAGCTCCTCCTTTTGTGCAAAACTGCAGGTGCCAGCAGCCCAGCACTCCGTGGCTAGCAGAGGCAGGGGGCTTATGCCAGAAGAAGGCAGAAGCCTCCACAGAGTTAGCACACTTGTGTTACATGTTTTTCTTGGTCAGAGAAGTTTATAATTTCTACTGCAAAAAAACAACAACAACAAAACCAAAAACAGAACAAGGCTTTAACCATCAAGATAACCCAACAGCTCCACTTACCTCTCTGCTTCTTGGGACACTGGCACCAACTTCTTCCACCTGGCTACCAGATTCTTGGCGTAGTCTCCCACGAGCTCATGTTTCCGTAAGCTGTTCACAGTCTTCCCAACACCCGTCTCCTTCAGGAGAGAGCCAAGACATTAATTAATCTCAGCAAAAGAACTAAACCTCCTAGGAAGTGAATAAAGCTCAGGCATCACTGCTAGGTGGAAATAAACTCCCTCAACCTAACAGCAAAGATGTCAGGTGTAGTGTGTTTCCAGTGGTCATTGCATCGTTCACTACAGTTCTGTAAATCAAAGCAGATTTAACTCTGCCTTGGTCAAACATTAACTATTGGTATTAATAAACCAAGTCAGTATTTACCATCACTGTTGGGAAGTTTGAAGGTAGAAGTAATTTACACTTTTAAGGATTAGCACTTTTTTCCTCACAGTTGTTAACTTCTCCAACTCTCCTCTCTCAGTCAAGTGTTGAGCTGGCAGGAGAAGCAAGGCTAACAACCTGTCCACTGCTTCACACTTGCTCTGCCACCTCCTTCCCCGTGTTTGGAACCTCAAGAACTTTTGTCATCATCATTCCTATGACTCCAGGCTCTAGCAGGTGGCTGAGGTGACATACCAGGGAGCAGCATTTCTGAGGCAAACAGGTATCCTGTAACTTCACAGACACCATGGAAGGGTGAGAGATTTCACAGCTCTTACCACAAGAATGTCAACTGTGATGGGCAGCTCAGACAGCCTCTTCAGACTTTTCATCAGCTGTAGGGACAAGAAGGAAAGTGTTCAGACCTGTCACACTGAACCACACACTGTGATTAGAAAGGAAGAAAATTCTCCCCTGCATGACAGCTTGTTAGAAAGATCCAAGTGGCAGACAGCAGCTGTCTTGTTCTAAATGCACCTCCTGAGAAGCTGAACAGGGACAACTGTAAAGGAATGATCAGCTCTTTGCCTACGAGGGCCCACCAACCTGTTAAAATGCACTGAAATAGTAATGATATCTCCAAGCAGGACTGCAGCATTTCTTAAAGCATCAAGGACTTGGAAGCTTGTGGCTCTCAGAAGGTGCTGCTGAAATCACATCTCTTGTTGAGAGGAAGGAAAAAAAGGAGTGCTTTCTGAAATGTTGCAAGCTAGACATCGAGGGAAGGAGAAAAATGTTGTTTTCTGCAGGCCAGAGAGGGAAGAGGAGCCCTGTCTGATGTGCACCCCAGCGAGGGGCTGCAGGTGAAGGGCACAAACTTGTACCCAGGTGGTTCAGGACATGGCTCCAGAGATGTACACCCACTTCTTAGCTCCAGCACAGGACAGCACACATCTGCCCCTCACATTATTTCCCTCAGCTGGGCTCCAGCCCCAGAGCAGCCTTGTCAGCACTCCATTATTGCAGCCCCTCCAGAGCCCAGGCTTTGCTCAGCACTGCTGTGCTGGATACCATACAAAGGGCTGTCCCTGATCCAGAAGATCTGCTCTTTAAAGCACTGGCTTCATGCTCAAATTAGCACTGTCAGCCTAAGCCCTTCCAATCGCTCCCACTTCCACTGGGTAAGGATCAAAGAGGTTTAGAAGTTTCCTTTCTTATGAAGGAAATCAGTTCTTTTCACCTACTTGAAGAGATCTGTTACTTTCAGAGAGAAAATACTCCTCAACACAGAGATAAAGGTTCATCTAACTTAAGCAGAACCACAGGACAGTTGCTGTTCACCAGAAACCACTGCCCTATCTCCATTATACTCAGGACTTCCTTTCCACAGCCAAAAGTTTAGGTATTCTTGTTTGTTTTAAAAGAGTGAAACACTGACACCAGCAGTAACAGAGTGTTTCAGCATTCCTGAGCTGGGATGCTGAGGAGGAATGCACTGGAGGAGGAATTCTGGCTCTGCTGTAACCACAGCTAAGCAGGATGGGCAGGGAAGAAGGAGAGACCTTGTACTAGATAGGGGAAAAAAAAAAAAAAAAAAAACGAGTAAAATGGGCCACTATCAAAACAATAGAATCTCTGTAAGCTGATTACCTTCCTAGAGAGGTTATTTCAGAGCTTACAAAAGCACACTGCACGGGTAAAAACCAAGGGAAAACTTGTTACCACAGCCTTTAAGCCACCCAGTCATTTTCTAGCTACACCCCACTGTAGCATCTGCAACAGCTCTTTTTGCTGTTTAGTTATTTGTTGCATTCAGGGCTAAATTCCAAGAAGAAAAGTGCTGATATCAACAGGGCTTATCTCAGGACTTTGTATCACCAGTGGATGTGTGTGGTTTGAGATCAGGGAACCAACACATTTGATCCAGCCCATGTCTCTCAAGGAACTGGTTTGTTCCACACCCACTGCAGGCAGTGGTTGGAAAACTCCACGCATCTTAAAAAAATAATTTCAAAACAATAATGCAAAGGTGGCTTTCCAAGGGGCCACCATGCATGCACTGAGCTGTAAAACTCAAAATGATGCTGCCAGGAAACAAGGCACTTCTGTTACCTGTGTCATCAGTAATGCCCTTCTCTGACAATCGAAGGTAATAAAACCTGTGGTGATTGGCACAGTCCAAGCAGCAATACCCAAGCAGGGATATATTTGGGAGCTGTGTCTGTACAGCACTGAAAAACCTCATTTTGATTGCAGCCTCTGTGGTCCATGTGCCTGAGATGACTCCGATGCAGTGAGATTTAAGAACTTGCCCTGACAGAGCTGTACACCCCACTGGCTGCAACTGAAATCAGCCAAGCAGCCTCAAGTCTGGCAGCTCATCCCAGAAATAACTGAGATCCTACAAGTTCTGTGAGAAAAAGGCAGCCAGGTAGAGGCCAGAAAACACAGGGCTTGTATCCTGCAAGACACCCAACAAAACACCAAGAAGAAAGCAGGAAACTCTTCTGAAGACTCCAGCACAGGGCAGAGTTTCAATCCATCAGCCACAAGACACACACCATAAAAACTTCACTTAGTCCCAGCTCCAAGAAAGTTTTGTTTGACATGGCTGGGTTGTTGTCTCTTTCTACAAGCAGTCAGCTGGGTCGTTACAATGCTAACCACACCGGGGAATATCCAGTTACTCCAGCACAGCCTGGCCCCATCCTCTCCCTGAAGAGGCTCTCATGTTCCTGGTTCCCCTCCTCTGGTACTGTCTCTGCTGGAAAAAAAAACATTGTCCCAAACCTTTACAGCAGCCTCCAAAGTTTCACTCCCACAGTTCTGTGCCAGCAGCCTGATTCTCACCCAAAACCAATATTAATGCTACAAACCTTTCAGCAAGGCGATACAGAGCTGTAGACAACCTTGGGCAAATATTATTCTTTCACATTTTTAATAAAATGTAACAAAAGGGAAGACTGGAAGTGATGTAAGGTGGGGGTGGCACCCAGAGGTGCCCTGGAGTTGTCGTGCAGAGTAAAAACTGCTACAAAACTGTAGTGGTAACATTTTAGCAGAAGAGCCCAAAAGCCATTTTCTGACATAAGAAGGTGCTCGGAAGATACACAAGCTACAGAGACAACTAAATTCAAGCCTAGAAACACTGACACTTCCCAGGATATAGGTGAAACAGTATCAGAAATAAAAACAGGTCAGGGGACCTTTCTGCTGGGAAAAAGGTTGAGAGACACTCTCTGAGCTTGGGAATGTTTCCCACCTCTCCCTGCCCTTGCAAAACTGCACAGGATCAACAAAGAAACAGCTCAACACTGTGAGAAGGTTACTGGAGGAAAAGTCACCCTGTGCAAATAGTGCCCCAAGATTTACAATGCCCAGGAAACACAGAGGAGCAGTGACTGCCCCGAGCTGACCCAAGGGTCAGGAGACAGCAGCAGTAATTCTCTGCAGAGGGGCTGAGGCAGTGTTTGAAGTCCTGCCCAGCACCACAGAGCCCAAGACCCCCCCTGGAAGTGGTTCCTCAGCAGTTTCTCTGCTCCATTTTGGGACCCTGAGAGTGAAACCTGCACTGGTCTGGGCTGGGAGGCTGGGGAAAGAAAGCAGAACCCCCACTGCTTCCCCTCCAGCCAGGCTGGAGCTGGGGACAGAGGACTCCATCTCAGCACTTGAGCACTTCAGTGTCCAGTCCTCCTCCTGGGCAGCATGAGGTCTCTGCAGGATTTTGCCTCAATTAAATAAAGTTATCCCAGTGCAGTGTGGCCCTCACTGCCTCCTCCTGTTACCTGAAACATCAACCAAAGCCCAGGGCACAGTCACAGCAGGTGCTGCCCCTAGGAAATACAACATCCTAGGGAAGGGAAGGACAGCACAGGGCAATTCCACACCTGAGCTCCATCCTCATTCCCAATTTCAGTTGGAAAAAACAGCTCAGAACCCTGAATGTCACCGAACAGACTGGAGCACAAGCACAGGGCAGGGCACATGGTGGCTGCTTGGGGACAGTAGCTGTGGGGAGAGGGGTTTGGGCAGAGGGGTTGGGGCAGAGGGGTTTGGAAAGGGGTTTGGGGAAAGGGGTTTGGGCAGTGGGGTTTGGGTATAGGGGTTCGGAAAGGGGTTTGGGGAAAGGGTTTGGGGCAGAGGGGTTGGGGCAGAGGGGTTGGGGCAGAGGGGTTGGGGCAGAGGGGTTCGGGGCAGAGGGGTTCGGGGCAGAGGGGTTCGGGGCAGAGGGGTTCGGAAAGGGGTTTGGGGAAAGGGGCTTGGGCAGTGGGGTTTGGGTATAGGGGTTCGGAAAGGGGTTTGGGGAAAGGGTTTGGGGCAGAGGGGTTCGGGAGCTGACACGTTCCCTCGTGGGGCTGACAGACAAGAGGCACGGAGCAGAATTAACTCTTGGAGCCTTGAGGCCCTGCCCCCGAACTCCGCGAGTCTGGCAGTGACCTGGGCACAGCCACGGCCCTGCCCGGGGCTCCCGGGCTCTGCCACCTCCTCACCACCCACACGTCACCAGAACAAGACTCTTCCGGCAAGTTCTCCCGTTGCCCGCTTGCCCCGCACCCCACCGGTTTCCCCACAACCGGGCTCTTCCCGCGGGGCGGTCGGGGCCTTCGAGCTCAGCCCGGGACGGTGGAACCCCGGGGGCTCCCATCGGGGACACCCCCCGGGCCCGCCCCGCAGCCGCTGCTCGGAGGCGCTGGGCCTCGCCACACGGCCCCGGCCGGGCAGGAAACTTCGCGGGGGCACCCGGTGCAGGGCAGGCCCCGGTTCCCCGAGTTCCCCCCCCGCGCCGTCCCCCGGGCACTCCCGACTCCCGTTCCCGCCGGGGAGAGGAACCCTCGCCCGCGCCTCCTCCCCCGTCACCTTTTTAGGCTCCGAGCTGCCCGCCAGCCGCGACTGCAGCTTGGCCACAACTTCCAGCACCGACTCCGCCATTTTTAGTGCTGGAGAGGCCGCGGCGGCGGAAGCGGCTTCAGCGCCCGCCGGGCACCGGGCTCAGCCCCTCTGCCGCCATCTTCGGTGCGGGCAGGAAGCGGAAGCGGCCGTGGCGGCCATGGCGGGTGCGGGCACAGCCCCGCGGGCGCCATCTTGGGGTCTGGCAGCTGAGGGGGCGGCGCCATCTTGAGTGCTGGCAAGGAGCCGCCTGCAGCCCCAGCGAGGCTTCCCCAGAGAAATCCTGAGCGTCACCCCCGTTCCTAAGGAGCCCCTCACGGCTGCCGGGATGACTGCAAAGGGGGGTTTTAGATTTGAAGCCAAAAAGCAAATAGAGCGGGGCCGTGGAGGCCCGGGGTACTCAGGAGTCTGTGGGTGTCTGTACCCCCCCCGTCCCCCCTCCTCACTCAGCCCTGAATCCTCTCTCCTGGCAGCAACTTGTGCTAAACTTTTCCCTTTTTCGTATTTTTGCTCATAATGACTTTCTTCTTCGCCTGGTACTAAATAAGAGCTGGTTACTGAATCTCAAGAAACCTGATCCTTGTGGCCAAGAGGTGTCAGACAGCAGGCAGGTTTCTGGCTGGGAGGTTTGTTCCCTCAGGCATTGGCTGCTCTGAGCTCCCTCAGAGAAGCTGAGGTCACTGCCGAGTTTCAGACTGGAGTTTGGAACTGGAATTTGGGAATATTCAAAACCTGGAAATTTGTGGGTGTTGGATCTTTTCTTTCTTTCAGCTCTGAACCTGTCACCCCAAAGGGCAAGTGGCCCCACTGGGGGCCCAGCAGTGCCTCTCCATGCCCAAGGGACATGAGGGGGTAAACAAACCTTTTTGTTTTCTGTGGTCCTGGGGTTCATCCCCCCTCTCTGCAGTGCAGGAACCTCTGTCAGAGGTGCTGGGATTTGATTTGTTCTGGAGTCAGGTGGAACACACAGGTTTGCATCTTGGCTGGGGAGCCACACCAGCCCTGCCCAGTCCTCAGCCCCTTCCAACCTCTCTGTTGTGCTGCCCTGGGCAAGGAACTCACAGCCACACTGACTTTATGGCTCTGCTTCATGAAGAGATGTGCACCGTGTCCTGCAGCTTCCCAGCAAAATGCCTCCACAAAATTCACACCAGAAGAAAGGGGTTAGAAAATTTTATTTACTTTTTTTTTTTTTTTTTGGTAACAGGAACTGCTTATTTACCAGGAAGGATGATGCCATCATACTGTGAAGGGAAAAAAAAAGAAAATTGAAGTGAGAAAGTGCCATCAGATAAAGGTGCAGTGCTGCTCTGCAGAAAACTGAGTTCCCATGTTCCTTCCACTCCAGTGAATGCTGACATCCAACACCACTCCCCTGCAGCTCCCTTCCCTCTCTGCTGCTGTGCTGTCAGCTTCCCAGGGGCTTTGTTCACAGCACTGAACTCTGCCCATCAGCTGAGAACAAGCAGCTCTGCTCTGCAGAGATCTGACCACAACTCCACCAGAGTCCTAGGATTCATTCCCTGGAGGTTTAACTGTGCTGCAGGAAAGCAGAGCCGGGCAGGAGGGAGGGGAAAAGCCACAGAGCAGGAGCCCACCCTGCACGGGGTGGTGGAGATTTAAGCCAGGAAAGAGCCTCAGACTCTCCTGCCTCTGGAAAACTATCAGTAAGTCACCATCTTCCAGCATCTCCCATCACCCAGCCCGTGTCAGAGACAGCTGATCCCAAGGATTGTTTTACTTGGTTTACCTTCTCCAAGCCTGGAAGCTGAGCTGGGAAGTGTCTGACAAACCCTAACACTGCCTCCTGACTTGTGACTCACAAACACCTCCAAAAAGTGTGGGGAGAGAGATTTACACCCAAACTGGTGCTTCCAGCTGCCCTGCCAGAGCTGCTTTCAGCTCCACACACAAAGCAGCAGCACAAACACAGCTTCCCTGGCCCAGAGCACTACAAACCCCAATGATTTAAGCAGTGATCAAGATCCCAGTGCCTTGTTCCAGCCCTTCCCCAGGGAAGCATTTTGCTGATTCTTGCTAAGAAACTCTTGGGATGCAGAAATAAAAAGTTGGACTCTCACCTTCTGCTGGAACCAGCGCATGGCTTCTTCCTTTCCAATCCTGTGCTTGGCCCCAATGTTTCCAGTCCTACGTTTCTTGTCAGCAATGCTGAACCCAGGCCTGCCCAGCACCTACCAGGAGAGGAGACCCTCACCATGACCACCTCCTGGCATTTATTCCCTTAAACTTCACATTTTTCTAGGAGGGAAGGCGATTTCCACATCCATAGTGGAACAGCTTCCCTCTTTTACAGAACAGGACGGCTCAAACACTCCAGCCCCCCACCCTCAGCCCTCTCAGGACAGGGAGAACCTTCCAGAACTCTTCCTGCACACAGCTCTGAAGCCCCTGCTGCCCCTTCCCTCCCCAGCCCATACTGTTATCCCAGCAGGACCAGTAAGAGCACCAGTATCTGTTCCTGAAGAGGCTTTTTGAGTTATAAATCAGGGATTTTACAGCAGCTTGGGGAATCTTAGTTTAGTCTTGGATTTTGTTGACATTTTTCCACCCTCCAGCCCTAAGCAGCCAGTTACTGCTCCAGTTTCCTCCCAGAGCTTTCACACAAGCCCAGGAGCTCCAAAGGAGGAGGGGATACTCACCACGTAGAAATCCAAGCCATAGATACCAATGCTGGGATCATATTTAATCCCCAGATCGATGTGTTCCTGGATTCCAAAGCCAAAGTTCCCAGTGTCTGAGAAGTTGTTTTTCCTCAACTCGTATTCTCTCACCTGCAAAGAGTTTTTGTCCCTCACTGCTTCATTCCTCACCACAAACAGCTTGAGTACTTCTGTGTGTACCAACTACTACCAGGCCCACAACCCACTTGGGTGCTACTGACTCTGCTTTAGCAGAGATTTTTGCTCAAAAATCACAGCAGCCAGGACAGAACCTACAGAGGAAGCAGCAGCCACACTCACTACCTCCTAAACAAGGATGAAACAGCAAGGAGATGCCCCCCAACCCCTGACACCCAGGCCAGAGCTGGAACAAGATGAAGCTCAGTGTTTTCAAGCACCTCTCTCTGAATCTGGTACAGAATCAGTTTTGTTCCTTCACGAATCCAACATCCTGGGCAGACAAATTCTCACCTTCAACCCCTTCTCCAGAATCTCCTCTGCTTTGGCCCCACGAACCGTGCAGTGCACAGCAATCTTCTCATTCCTCCTGATTCCAAAGGATCTCACCGTGTACCGTGCTGCAGGCAGCCAGAATTACACTCAGACAATTCAGAGAATTCCCACCCAAAGGAGTCAGAGCTTAAGAATAGAGACTTTCAAGGAAAAAAAACAACAACAAAAAACAAAACAAAAAAAGAACTGAGACATCCCCTCTGTGAGGATGAGGGACAGCAGCAGCAAAGCCTGGAGGAGGCAAAACCGCCCAGAAACCTGCACCTCAAGATTTAAAGTCCTCAATTTTCACAAGTCCGCAGCAGAGGGAACCCTCCCCACCCCGGCTCTGCCAGGGAACCTCTGCCCTGGGACCCTCCCTCCTATTTCCCCCTCCCCACCTTCCCAGGAGGAACAAACCGCTCCTCGGAGCTCCCCTCACCTTTGGAGAAGACGGGGGTCTGCCCCGTCAGCTGCTCCAGCACCTTGGCCGCTCGGGTCAGTCTGTCTCCGCTCTCCCCAACGCAGATGTTGAGGCAGAGTTTGCGGATCCGCAGCTCCCGCATGGGGTTCTCCTTCTCTCCTTGATCTTGCTGCGGGGAAACGAATGGAGGCCGTGAGAGGCGGGGGGGACACGGGACACAGCCCCCCGCTCACCCCGCCGGACGGAGAACGCTCCCCCAGAGCCCTACCACCTCCTGACACCGGGCCCTGCTTCACCCCGGCCGCCAACCCCCCCGGAGAGGCCCCGGTCCCGCCGCGGCCTGGCACGGCAGCCGCCTCCCCATGGCGGCCCAGCGGCTCCAGCCTGCCCCTATCAGCCCCGCGGCTCTTCCTCCCCGCCTCCCCCGCTCACGCCCGCACGGGCCGAGCCCCGCCGAGCGCGGATGGCGGCGGATGGTGATGGCAGGGCCGAGCGGCGGCCCGCAGGCCCCGGCACTCACCGCCATGGCGGGGGCGGGGAAGAGAGCGGCGGGAGGGCGCCGCGGGGGGTTATGGGAAAGGGCGGTGCGGGCTCAGCGCCCCCTGGCGGCCGGAGGGCGGCGTGCGTGGTTGCCGTGGCAACCGGGTGGCTCCCTGCCGCCATTTTGTCCCACAGGGCCCGGGGGCGGCGGTGGCGGAGCTGGGGTTGGAGTTTTCCCATTCCCAAAGAGCACTGTGTGCAGCTTCCCCAAGCCTGGATCCTTCTCCCGCACCCCTGAGTTCCTTGGGCCAGACCCAGGGGTGTATTTCGGTTTTACTTTTTCAGAGGAGCTCTGTGTGGTGTCCCGAGTTCTCTTTTTGCACCATTTTGACTTAATCTGGAGCAAGGGAGGAGCCACAGTCCCCTCTTCGGCTGCGGTCCGCTGGGAGCAAAGGGGGCAAGCCAAATTCACAGCTCTTTTTGGGTCCAAATGTCTCAGTGACCATATATATTGAGCTAGCTAGCTCATCAGTAAGGATGAGCCCAGCTCAAGGCTTCCCCTGCTTATCCCCTTCCCTGCTTCCCAGGGGTCATGCTCAGGGCTGTCAGATTCAACTCTGCAACAACCTCACTTATTTTTCGCCCCAGTTGCTCCTGAAAGATGAAGGATGAATAAATAATCAGCTTGTCGCGTTCAGAAGAGAAAAAGGGCGTTAGGTGTCTGCGTGCAGAGGGTATGAGAAGCCACTAGTTAAAAAGTTACATTATTTTACTGCTTCATTATCAATTGAATGCCTCCGAGAACAGCCGTGCTGGCAGTATCACCGGGCTCCTTAGCAGAGCTCACCCGTTACCTCGGTGCAGCCACTGCTCCCCGCTCCCCGGCACTGCCTCCTCTCCATCCTCTCCTCGCCATTCCTGCCAAACACCGCATTTTTGGGCCCCGCTTTGTGCCGCAACCTGACCCGCACCAGACCTGCCCGCAGGCCACGCCCCCTCCCGACAAACCACGCCCCCCAGAAACCACGCCCCATCAACACACCCCCATATTATAAAGCCGCTCCCAAATAAGCCACGCCCCCACCGACAAACCACGCCCCCTCCCAGACAAGCCACGCCCCACCAAAGCACACCCCCGACAAAACCACGCCCCTCACAGCAAACCACGCCCCCAGCAAACCACCCCATGTTAACAAACCACGCCCCCCCCGAGCTAACCACGCCCTTACAAACCCCGCCCCTCACAAACCACGCCCTCATATCAAACCACGCCCCCTACCCAGACCACGCCCCCCCGCCTGACCCACGCCGCTCCCCAGTCATGTGCTCAGTCAAGATGGCGGCGCTCATGGTGGCGGTGCCGGTGCTCTCGGTGCTCCTGGGGCTCTGCCTGGACCCTGCGGCCGCCGCCGTCCCCTTGGTGATCTGGCACGGCATGGGTGAGGGGAGAGCCGCCGGGGAGGGCGGTGGGAGCGGGGCTGAGCTGGCGGGAAGCGCAGCGGGGCGGTGGCGGGACCCCCGGGGAGGCTTTGCAGGCCGCCCCCCGGTGGTTTCTGCGGAGTTTTTTGAGGGGTTGAGGGGGGGTTGGCAACTCCTGACCACGTCGCAATAGGGGGGGTTCTGCTGCGGTGGTTGTGGATGGGAGCTGAGAGCCGGGGTGGTGGCGTGAAGGTGTTCACTTCCCCAGGGGACAGCTGCTGCAACCCGCAAAGCATGGGCTACATCAAAAAAATAGTGGAGAACAAAATCCCGGGGATTTACGTCCTGTCTCTCAGGATTGGAAAGAACGTGATACAGGTAAGGAACTTCCCTCTCACTCGTGGTCTCTGGGGTTAAGGTGGTTCTGCAGGGATTAGGGTTGTGCTTCCCCTGCTGTTTCTTTTTTTTTTTTTTTCTTCTCGGTGAGTTAAACAGCTTTGACAGGTAGAAACCAATAAAGTCAGGATAATACCTGCAGGAAAGACCTGGGGGAAAACAAATCCTTAATCTAAACTGGATTAATATGCAAATTGAGAGTTTAGCATTCTCTCGCCACCTCAGGTGATAGGAAAGGTGTGATGAGAGACTGTGTCAAACCAGGAGTTTGTACCTCCCCTTCTTTTTGGATTTCCAATTCTATTCCCTATATATTATCAGAACAATAAAGATCCTCTGTGCCTGTTTTATGTAGCCCTCTGGAATTTGTTGAAATCATCTCCCAGGACAACGTGCAGTTTTTGTTAGTTTATGGGATCTGGAGAAGGTGGGTTCTAATCTATATGTATAGATCTATAAGGTGGGCTCTAATCTATATGCATATCTATAGATATACACACACAAAATCTGAAGGCACTCAAAATGTCAAGAAGTTTGGGGAAATGTCCCTGTTGTGCATGACACAGTTCCCCCAGGCAGAGCAGCAGCAATGCTGTGGGGAAGCAAAGCCTCTGAAACTGAATTTCTGTCATGTGGTGAAGGTAAAGGTCCTCTTTCAGAACCAAGAACTGTTAGCAATCTCTTTGCAGAAGTTAAAATGATCGGAGGCACTGTAAAGGCACAGGTTACAGGCTGTGATCTGGTTATCCCAACAGGATATGGAGAACAGCTTCTTTATGAACGTCAATGAGCAGGTGAGAGAGGTCTGCAGCCAACTGGCACAGGACCCTCGCTTGAGAGGAGGCTACAATGCAATGGGCTTCTCCCAAGGAGGCCAGTTCCTGTAAGTTTACACTTTTGTTCCCTTTCCAGTGATTTCTGAATCCTTAGGATCTGTTTTAAAACTCTTTTTAAAAAGCCCTGATGCAGCTGTAAACTGACAGAGCCCTTTGTAAAGGTAAGGGTGCTCCAGAGGAGGCAAGAATGTGTTTGTCTGCAGCCCAGCTCTACCAGGAAGGGTTAAATACCTTTGTAAACCTTACCCAAGTGTGCAAGCCCACGCAGTGGCAAGCTGAGAGCTGTGTGTGAGCCAGCACTGGTGGCCCTGGGCACACTGACACCTCCTTCACCTTCCCCTGCAGGAGGGCAGTGGCCCAGAGGTGTCCTTCTCCTCCCATGAAAAACCTGATCTCCATCGGGGGACAGCACCAAGGTAGTGTCCTCCCAGACTCTCACACCTCCTGACCACTGTGAGGGGCTCTGGGTGGCAGGAGGAGTGGGGTTTTTTTGGCCTCTTCCTAAAAACCTGGCCATTATCTCATGAGCTGAACTCTCCCCGTGTTCCTGTCTGAAGCTGGGGATGAGTTCACCTGGTGCAGTTTTGTGCTGTCTGCATTGTCTTGGTCTTCCTTAACTGGCAGTGAGAAGGGATCTCTGTAAGTAGGCAGCTTCTGGGTAGAATTCTTAGAGATTTTGGAAGCATTAATTAGGGATTAGTGGTTTTGGCAGAAGACATTTCTAACTACAAAACAAACCCTTTGTGAAACTAAACCTCCTGGGCCAGAAGGATCTTTTACAAAAGGCATCTGAAAGGCTAAAGCCTGGAGGAGAGGGAGGTGCTTTTTGCAGCAGATTAAAGAGGCAGCATGAAATGGAATTTAAGAGGTGCACAGCTAAGAGTGGCTGGCAGGGAATTTCAAATGTTTTTCCTTTGATGAGGTGCTCTGTGGTTTGAGTCTGTTTCTTTGTAGTGTAGTGGGAAGCTTTGCAGGGAACCATCATGAGACCTCCTGGGAACACACCAGGCAAGCTGGACACTGCTCCCCTTGTTTGCCTGGCCTTCTTCTCCAAGGTTCTCCAGAACATCATCTTTGTGGGTGACAGTGCCCAGGGGCAGGAGGGCTCTAATGGGATTGCAGGATTAAAGGGTGCCTGACCCCCTGGGTCATTCCTGCCACTGCTCTGGGAGATTGTGGTTCTTTATCAGCCAGAGGAGATTAAGGGATTGGAGTGAGGCTCACACTGAGTGTCTCCATGTCCCTCCATGCCTCTCCATGCCTCTCCATGCCTCTCCATGTCTCTCCATGCCCCAGGTGTCTATGGCTTCCCACGGTGTCCTGGGGAGAGCTCCCATCTCTGTGACTGGATCAGGAAGGTGCTGGATCGAGGTGCCTACACAGAAGCTGTTCAAGAGCAGTGAGTGATTTCCTCAGGCTGCAAGAAGGAGGGTTCAGGCTCACGTCAGAAGCTTCAGGTCTCCAGTCTGATCTTTGGTTTCTCTCTTCTCCAGCTTGGTACAAGCAGAGTATTGGCACGACCCTCTGAAGGAGGAGGAGTACAGGAAAAACAGCATCTTTTTGGCTGACATAAATCAGGAGAGGGTAAGGACCTGGCTGCTGCAGAAGCCTTAGCAGTGAGTTTCTTCATATCACCTCTCCTAGCAGCAGGTTTTGCTGGAGTTTTTCCAAGGGGAGCACTTTTTTTTTTTTTTGCTCTGCATCTCCAGAGTCTACAAAGTGTTTTCACTGGGAAGTCCAGGAGTTAGGCTTGTCCATGGCAGAGCATTTCCTGTGTCATTGCACTCCTTTGGAGTGGCCTCTGTTTGATAGACAGGCCTCCTGCTCAGTCCCCCCATCTCCTTCCAAGTGGGCAAATCCTTGGATGGATCCTGCAGCAGGACCCACGAGCACAACCAAGGGAGGTGGTGGCAGAAATGTTTATTCCTGCTCTGGGCTGCTGCTTTCATTTGCAGGTCCAGGGTGAGCTGGAGCAGGAGGCTTCCCCAGGCTGTGGAAGTGACTTGGATCTCTCCTCTCTTCCTCTCCCCTCAGGGCATCAATCAGACATACAAGAAAAACCTGATGGCTCTGAAAAACTTTGTGATGGTGAAATTTCTCAATGATTCCATGGTTGACCCTCCAGTGTCTGAGGTGAGGCAGAGAGGGCAGGTGCTTGCTTGCTGCTCATCTCCTGGGAGCCCTTCAGCAACTCTTCCTTTGTTTTCATTCTGGCAGTGGTTTGGGTTCTACAGAAGTGGCCAAGCCCAGGTGACCATCCCCCTGCAGGAGACCTCTCTGTACAAGGAGGTAAATTTGTTCTGCTGGGGGCTGAGGGGGTTCTGACACTTCCACTCTAGAGTGGCCCTGGGTCCTTGAGGAGCTCTCAGCCCCACAGCCTTGCTCTGCTCACCCACTCAGCTCTTCTGGGCATTGCCTCCTCTTGCTTGGGAAGGCATTTCCCTCCTGGCCAGTCCTGGCAGTGAGAGCAGACAGCAGTTGCTCCAGATCCCTTTTAGGAGGTGTGTTTTTTAAAGCCTTGCTGTTAGTCACACAAAATGCCCTTTTTTTTTTTTTTTTTTTTCCCTTTCTGGGAGAATTTTTGAAGGGCAGAAGTGAAACTCACTTTAGCCCCTTGCTCACTGCTGCTGCCCCCACAGCCTCTGCCCCTCTCCCTCCCTCCCTCCCTCCCAGCTTCCCCAGGCATTGCCAGGGTTGGGCTCTGGAGTCAGGGTCACCCTTTTGTCTCTGCAGGATCGCCTGGGGCTGCAGGAAATGGACAGAGCAGGGAAATTGGTGTTCCTGGGGGTGGAAGGGGACCACCTGCGCTTCTCAGAGGAGTGGTTTTACACCACCATCCTCCCCTTCCTCCAGTGAGGCACCAGGGAGGCTCTGGCTCTGTCACTCCAGCTCATGGAAACTGCTCCTGTGCACTTTGTGTGTGAGCCTGGGGGTGTGGGGGGGTTCTGGGGAAGAGCAGGGGGGGAAGGGGTTTGCTCAGCAGTTCTGGGGGGTGCAGTGAGAGCTCAGGATCTGTCTGGCTGGCATGGCAGAAGAGGGGGGGGCTGAGCTCCATCCTGGTAAGGCTGGTGCTGGTTTCAGAGCTGCTCCAGGGGGAGCTGCAGGGGGGGGGTTCCCTGGTGCCTGTTCCCCCTGGGATGCAATTGGATTAACTGAAAGCACTAGTGCCAGAGTGCTGTCTCTCTGAAGGGAATCAGCAAGCAGAGCTGGGGGGTTGGAGGCAAAGACATGACAGCCTCTCCTTCAAGATGGGGGAAAAGAGCCAAATGCAGAGGTTTCTGGGGGAAAAAGGAGGGTTTTGACTGAATTATTAACAGCTTGAACAGTGTTCAACTAATGGCTTATTTGATGCACTTTTGTACAGCCACTGGAATTAATAAAGAACTTTATGTCTAACCAACTAAAAAAACAAAAGGGCTGAGATTTGATACTTACTGACAGCTTGTTTCAGGGGAAGTTGAGGAAAGTCTGTACGTCCTCTGGGGAAATATTCAAGAGGAACCTCCTCCTGCCTGAGGTGCCCCCAAGGAGCAAACAAGAGCCATTGTAATGAGCAAGTTGGCATTAACTTTATTCTATCTTCTGTATAATCTTAAGTACATAAGAAAGGTTTTTTTCACAAGCCTCAGGAGAAGACGAGTACAAGTCACAGGACAGTCTCAAAATTTAAAAAAAAAAAATTGCATATTTTTTTTAAGTTTTGTCCTAGAGAAAAAAAACCATTGACACTTTACAGAGGAAATGCATTTAAGATATGCTTATGCCACCCAAGGCATTGGGAAAAAAAAAAAAAAACCAAACCAAAAACAAGGTCAAAGCACGTGCAGCTCCCTTTATGGGTCAGTACAGTACTGGGTCTGAGATCCATCACTCTGCTCCAGGGCCCTGGGACAGAGGCTACAAGCTTCCACCAAAGTAAAAAGCCAAGCAGCAGGGGAAAGGGGAGGGGAAGAGGATTTGGTCTCTGGGGACAGATTGCAAATGAGGAAGAAGAAAGCAATGAACTGACTGGATCCAAGTGGGGTATTTACAATACTGTGCTACCAACCCTGGAATGGAGGAGACCCTTCCTCTGCAGAAGGTGACACGTTCAGAAGAACTGTCCTGGAAGACTGAACCTGAGTTCAGCTGCTCCAAGAAGGAAGCCTTGGAGCAAAGATTCCCTTGCTGGAGTGGAGGGCTCATGGAATAAGAGGGGCTCAGCTCCAAGCTCCCAGCCAGCCTGCCCTGGGGGGGTTACTCCTCTGGAGTTCTCCTGTGGCACTGGTTAATGTGAAGCCTCCTGTCATGGCACGATCAGAAATAGACTGAGCTGGTAGGAATGATGAAAAAGAAATCAGGATTGAATGCTACAGGCCCAGGTCCTCAGCCTTTGGTCCAAATTCCTCTGTCCTGTACTGCTGCCAAGTAGTACCTAGAGCTGGAATGAGCACCTTCCAGGACCACCTTGAGCCCTCTGCCATAGCAAGGGGGTTCTGGACCCTGACAGAAACCGTTAGTTATTAAAAATTAAAAACATTCCTCTCTCACGTGAACAATTTGCTTAAAGGCAATACAAAAAAACAAATCCCCCCCCCCCCTCAACACCACTCTGAAAACCAACTGCCAGTTCTGGCTATGAACTTCACTGAAAATCTGACTTAATTGGTGCAGTTAGACTGGACAAAGGAAGAAGGAAAAGAAAAAAAAAACCAAACCAAACCTTCCTGCTAATAGATGTGGACAATAACTGACCCACCACCTACACCAAACCCCAGGCAGAGGTGTGTCAGTGATGGCAGGTAGCTGTGTCTCTCGGGTATAAGAGAAGCAGTTTGACAGCAGAAAGGTACAAGAAATCTAAGAGAATCATCTGAAAGCAGATTTGTCCCACAGCAGGGCCAGGGGAGGGCATGAGCCTTGGAGCTTTTCTGCTTAGCCAGCAATTTCCGTCACGGTGGTCACCAACTTCTGACCATTCCACACTGTCTTGAACTGTTCTGGGACAGGGAATTCAGTCTGGTAGGAAAAAAAAATAGAAATCTGTTGTCAAAAAATAGTTTATGAGTGAGACCAGTCCCTACTCCCACTGCTTCAGGCACTTCTTTTCTTAGATCCATGCTATGTCCTCTCCTGTACCACGAACACTGCCTGGTCTGCCCTCAAGAGCTCCTGAGGAAGAAGGAACTCTCACAAAACAGCAAATATCTCACTGTAAAGACAAACAACTGGAGCTGCTGGTTTTAGCATCTTCCTCATCATTCACAGCCTCCAGGTCTAGGGTCTAGAATTGTCCTGCCAGACCTTGCTCTGTGACATTCCCTGCAGGGTTCAAAACACAAACCCTGCCCTGCATCAGCCCAACCAGACCACGAAGATTTCAAAACTGAGCACTTACAAAGTCTCCACCCTCTGTGGGAACAAGGACATTCATCTCTGATGACTTGGCACTGACAATTTCACAGTCTAGGGAGTTCTTGCTCAGATACACATGGCATCCATCTGTCTTGTTGATGGAAATCGTTGGCACTTTACCCATGACCTGGTGGGGTGGTCAAAGCAGCAGTTAGAGGAGCTTGAACTGGACAACCACAACATTTTTCTTCTGTGCTTGCCTTCAAGGCAAGAGATTTGACTCTAGCTCCCTGCCCTCAGACACCCTGGATTCAAGTAATCCCATCTTTGGCAGAAATTTGATGATATTTCTTGTTTGGATCTCTTTTGAACCAAGTGAATGTTGGGCAAACTGAACATCCCAAATCAGATGCTAAAATTGGAAGCAGAGTAGATTCTACTGCTGGCCTCCTCCTTTGGCAGTCACCTTGTGCTGCCTGCCTCACACAGACTCATCTTTTTATCTAGAGTCCTGAAACAGCTCAGTCAGGCAAATTTCATCCCTTTTTGAGGGCTGGGCAGGATGAGCTGCAGAGCTGTGGGACAGAAGGTGTTTCATGAATGTTCTCCACACATTCCTCTTCTGGAAATAACAACTACTCAAAGCAGCAGGTGCTGCAGATGTTGTACAGCACATCAGTCCATCCTCCAGGCAGAGAACAGGGATGCTCACCTGAACTTTAACATCCCTGCTGTTGATGATCTCTACAATGCCCACCACATCATCAAACACCAGCCCCAGCTTCTTACAGTTATCTGCAAAGAAAAGAGAGAGGAGCTCACAGGAAGGTTTTGGAGATTCAACACAGCACACAGAAACAGTTTGCAGGGTTTCTCCACTTACCCAGGGTGATGGAGTTGATCTTGCCTTTGATTTGGAGTGTGCTGTTTGTGCACTTGAACACGTACACTACCTGCTTCAGCTCTGTGTCACTGATTACCAGGTCAGTGGCATTCTCCTGGTTTTCCTGAAAAGGGAGAGAAAGCACACTTGATTTTAGGAATGTAGACCAATTCCTCCAAGGGCAGGGCAACCCCTTGAAAAGCAAACAGCATTGACCTTCAGGTTGGTGCCTCCTAGAGGAAAGGTCTTCAGGAGACCCTCCTTCCCTGCTGCCAAGTTCCCACCCCTCCAAGCCAACCATGCTGACACCAGCCACTCACCACTCTCCACTTTTTGCCCTCTAATTCTAGCAATGCAGGTGCCTTTGGAGAGGTTTTTTGGAAGGAATTAGCATTACAAGCTGGTTTGGGAGCAGTGAAAGGTTTGGGACCACTTCTCAGAGGACCCCCTTGGTTCTTCAGTGCTGGATTCTTGTGGGTCTTCATGTCATCTGAAACATGTCGTAAGCCTGCAAGAGAAGCCAAACCTCAGCTCCAGCTCTCCTTCAAGAGAAGAGTTTCACAAACACCAGACATCAGCAAGCACAGCAATCACCATGATAACATTGTCCAAAATACAAAGAAACCGAGACTGGTCTAAGTTTAACCTAAGCATGAGGAACAGGAAGTGAAAAAGGGAGCAAAACCCACTCCACACCTTACTGATGGAAACACCAGATGTGGTGTAGAACCAGAAGGTGCCAACTCTCCCACTCTGCAGCTGGAAAAAGCCCCGAGCCCAGCACCTTGCCTCTGTTCCACATCTGTCCTGACACACAAACTAGGCAGAGGGATGAGCTCTGTGCAAATATAAAGAGGTGCAAAGCTGCACCTTTTGTACTAGAGGTGTGCAGGCAACCAAAGTGCTCCCTCTTTCTGTTCTAGCCAGAGATTAATCTCTTGCTACACCTGATAGAGAAAGCAGAGAGCTCTGCCTCAGATCTGCTCCCTTTGTCCCCACGAGCTGGTTCCAGATGGGCTTTTATCACTGCAGCCTCCTTTCTGAGCAGGTGTATTGAAGGACAGAAAAAAAGGGGGCAAGAAAAAACCAAACCAACAAACAACAAAAAAAAGGGATTCACAACCCAACAGCCCTCTGGCTTGCAGCTGCCTTCCCTCCTCTGTTCCCACCTACCCGAGGTGATGCCTTCTCCCCGGTTGATCTGAGCGAAGAGCGCAGAGCGGGAGGCAGAGTCATCCGTGCTGGAGCTGGGGGGAGCAGGGGCAGGTGGGGGGGGAGGGCCTGGTGGGGGAGGTGCAGCCCCTCCAGGGGGGCTGGATGGTGATTTAGCCCCTTCTGTTGCTACAGGACCCTGTAAGAGGCCGGCAAGAGGAAAGGCAATTGCACAAAACTCTGCTGCAATCCGGATGCAATACTTGCCCAGGAAGGTCCCGCAGAGGTGGCAGCACTTACTGTTTTGCTCCAGGTCAGCCCTGTGGTGTGATATTCTTTGATATAGGCCTGCAGCTCCATCCAGATACTCAGATAAGCTTTCACCCAGTCCACTTGTTTTTTATCTCTGAGGACACAAGGAGATGAGGAGTGAGAAGGTGCGTTTGATGTTAAAACCCGAGGACTACAAACAGTTCTTCACATCCCTCAGCTGGCAGGCAGGATGCAGCTGGACCAGCATGGGAGCCTGACACCTCCAGCATTATGTTCTGGCTTCAGATTGATCCTGCAAGCACCAGCAGAAAGCCACAGCTCTGCACTGTAACCCCTTTTTAGGGGAGACAAGAACAGCGGTACACTTGCTACCAGAGAATACAACATGAAGGCAAGGAATTGTGTCCCTGAGAATCAGGAAAGAACAGCTACATGAGCTTCTAGAAACCCTGCCTTTAAAAAGAAGGATGAATTAAAGACCAAGTCAGCTGTGGTTAAACACTGGAGTAGCTCCTACCCAGTTTTCAAGAGAGAAGGTGAACTTACACATCCTTGTACTCCTTGAGGATCCGGTTGGTATAAAACATGGCAGCATCAGTCATTTCCTTCACGTAAGGACCAGGCTTGGGGGCCTAAAGAAGAAAGAACACATGGGCATGGAGCAGCTGACCAGGCAGCCAGACCTTTCCAACCAATTTCCCACTGGATTTCTTACCATGGCCACCCAGCCCAGAGCTGGGATGCTCTCGCTGACTGCTGATAAGTGATTGAACATTTTGCTGCCACGGTTCTTCTCCCTGAAGTTCTGCACCACTTGGATTTGCTCTGAAATGGGTTTCAGGAGCGATGAGAACGCGTTCTGCAGAACAAGAGGAACATGAAGTACATCAGCATTGCTCTGGAATGGTTCCACATCTTCACGGGCAGCTCTGCTGAGAGGGTGGTCACTGGGAGGAAGATTCCAACTGGCAGAAGTTTCTGCTACAGCTCCTGTCCCCATAAGCTGAGCTCCTCCAGGGCTGAAGTCATAGCTCCCAACCAGATTGGTACTGTGGGAGAACGCCAAGAACTGTGACTCATGGATCCAAGAGACACTGACAAAGCTTGTTCATAATGAGGACAGAAATAGAATTTGCCTTTCCTGGGTCCTTTTGTTCCAAGACACTTTGTCAATTTTTTCCTCTCCTTGTACAAACCCTCAACACAGGGTGCCCTGGGGAGTTTTGCAGTGTGGGATCTGCAGTCAGAGTCTCAGCAAGTTCTCAGCCCACCCCATCAAGCTGGACTTCAGGACTTGAGCTACTTCTCAAGTCAGCACAGGCCACTAGAATTTGGATGATAAAAATTGTTCCTGTGTGTTGTCCTCTTGGAATGCTGACTGAAAGTGCTTGGGAGTTTTCCAAGGTCAGAGCAGCCAATCACATATTTTCAGAGATGCCTCTTGGGCAACTTTTTCCCTCTAAGACAGGAAATTCTCCTGCTGGTGGCAGCAGTGAGGGACGTATTTGGGCAAAACTTGCTCTTCAGAGCCTCAGCTTTTCCTTCTGCTGTCCCCTCCTCTGCTCAGATGAAAACAGGGAGTGTCCCAGCCAGGCTGCACTTTCAGAAGCTCCAGCCCAGCACCACTGTCAAGTAAGAGGATGGGGAAATCCCTCCCCAGAGGCAATGAGACTCCATACACTTCAAACTGGCTACTCTAGAACTGGCTAGATTCCTGTGAGACAACCTGCACAACGACCTGCACTGGATTGAGGTGGTTGTTGGATATAATCCTTCATGTAGATGTATTTTGCAACAAAAAGGAAAGTAGCACAGAAATTCAGCTACCATGAGGTAACAGTAGAAGCCATAACTGAGACAGATAATTGCAAAGAAAAGCAAGATGGGATCCTGTTGCTCAGGAAAAACAGCTCTCAGCAGGAAAAAGACAATGTGTTCAGGATCAGATTCCCAGCCAAAGACCCTGCTGAGAAGCAGCAGCACAGGATAAAGTGTTAAATTACTTGCTAAGGACAAATCAATCCTAAAAGCCTCACTATTACTCAGCAGCCATTCAATACAGCCAAGTAGCTGTTCTGCTTCTGAAGGAGTTCAGTGGCTGGAAGTCTGTAAGGGCCACATAATGAAAAGCAGCTCCACACAAATCCCACTGCAGCTCCTGGGACAAGTCCCTGGCTGCAACTGAGGAGCAGTGATTGTGCCCTGATGGTGCCAGGTGAAACTTGAGACAGGCTCTGTGAGCTGACACTCCCAGCCTGCTCTGACAAGCTCCAGAAACTGGGAAACACCAGTTCTGCAGCTCGTAAGAATCAACCTCTGGAATTCTGCCCAGGATTGGGTGAACACCCAGAAGAGTTCATGCTTTTAGCAAGTGCCACCTCAGGGGTGTGAGTGTCTCTGTTCTCCTCCAGTTCCTCTTCTGGAATAAGAGCCCAGATTCCCCTCTAGGGGCAACCAGCCCCACCTCTGGGTAAGGCCACATGAGGTTTCTGATGAGTGATTTCCCAGACTCACCTCTGTGGGCTGCTGATGTTGAGATGCCATCACCAGAAGAGCCCTCTCACTCATCAATCCTGCATGAACCATCTCAGCCTGAGAATAGAGAGAAACATCAGAAAACCTCCCTTGGACCCAGCACGACACCAATGGTCAGTCAGGCTCCCACTCTCTGGGGTTCCCAGTCTGTAAGGAAGCAGCTGTGCTGATCTTGAAGCACATATTCCTGGAGCCACCCACCCTCAGATAACACTCAGAGGATTTTAACAGCCCCCAGGTTTGCTGGCCTCCTACAGCCATGCACCAAAGGCTGATAAGAGAGCTAAGGAACAGTGATTTCAAGGAGGTTTGATTCATGGTGTGTGTAGGTGGCAAACTGCTGGAGGTTATCTGGGCATCTGCATCTGTTTTGAATCCTCAGGGTCTGTAAACATCCGAGAACACAGTGCTAAAGGAATGCAAACACTGGCAGCCAACTTGGGCCTTAACAGCCCTGAAGAACAAGCAGCAACTCTTTAGGATGGAGGAGGAGTCCTTACATGCTTCTGCACATCCCCACCAACTTCTCTGCTGATCTTCATGTACTCAGCTACTGGACCAGCCAGAAGAGCATCGAAAGCCTGCACATACTGAGCCACCCCTGCAGAGAAGGAAGCAGAGCAGAGGTATCAGCAGGAGGGCACCCACAGCCAGGCTCAGCCCTGCCTGGCTCACACCAACCCAAAACAGGAGCTGAGCCCTCAGCCCAGGGAGGTGCCACAGCCAGAGGAAGCCCTGATCCCAGCAGGACACCAACCACAGCCTTCCCTGGGGTGTGCAGTGTCTGCTGCCAAGCTCCCTCCCCCTCTCCATGCAGACAGTTCATAGAATCATAGAATGGGCTGGGTTGGAAGGGACCTCAGAGATCATCAGGTCCAACTCTTGATCCACTCCCCCTGTGGTTCCCAGCCCATGGCACTGAGTGCCACATCCAGGCTCTTTTTAAATATCTCCAGGGATGGAGAATCCACCACTTCCCTGGGCAGCCCATTCCAATGGCTGATCACCCTCTCCATAAAGAAATTCTTTCTAAAAATTAAACTAAATGGATCAAAGTTACACAGTTCCTCCAGCAGCCTTGACCAGCTGCACCTCCTGCCCAGCACCAGCACCAGCACCACCTCCTGCCCATGCCCTGCATGCTCGGGGGAGGTTTCAGCCCAGGGACTCCCCATGGGTGATGGTGCTGGGGAGGAGGAGGTGCTTTGGGCCTTACCTTTGGAAGAGCCATCTCCACACATTCCAGGTCCTTGGCACACCGTCTCCAGACGCTCCACAGCCTTCTCCAACCGTTCCACCAGCCTTTCCATGTCTGCTGCTGTCCACAGCCTGCACAGACAGGATACAATCAGCCAAGCCCTCTGACAGTATGAAACTTGTCAGCCCAATACTGAGGAGAGTTTGCTCAGGTGCCTGGTACAAGCTCTTCCAGTCCCTGCCTAGTTCTGCACCCTGATGATGGGCAGCAGGGTGCTCTCACATTAGCAGGGACACTGGGATTACACAACAGCCACAGTCACTCCTGAATGGCCACCCAGGCTTGCTCCACTATAACAACTTCTTACACATATAGAACACTGAAACTTCCATCTTCTAACCTTCTATTGAGAGAACTCAGTAAAACCCAGGTCTGCACAGAATCTCACTGCCCAAGTCTCAGTTGTCACCATACAGCAAATGAGGCACGAGCTGGGAGCTCAAACACTCCAGGTTAGAACCAGAGGGGTTGATTCTGCAAACCCAGGGGCCTCCCAGAGTCTTGAATTCCTCCAAGGAACATCCAACATCTCCAGCACTGCTGCAGGACAGATTCATCAGCCTGCAGAAGAAACCACCCTGCCCCATGCCAGGAGGAGCAGCTGCACAAGCTAAGAAGGCAGAGCTGCTCCTCCAACAACACAGCCCTGTTCACACTCTGCAGCCTTTGGTGTCTCAGCTGCAGAACTGACTCTGCAAGCCCTGCAGAGGAAGGAGGTTGAGGCTCAGAAGTTATTTGAAGCACGTCCTATGGAAAAGTCTTGAGTCTCACAGAAACTTTCCATTAATTACTGCTTTGCACAGACTCAGCAGCAGGGAGCAAAGGCAACTCAGGCTCCAGGCACACTAATGCAAAGGGAATGCAGGGAGGGAGCAGCAAGTCACCCATTTTATCTTATCACCACTCATGGAAGGTTTTACAATGTGAACCTGGCCACAGCTTCCTTCTGACTGCAGCAACCTGCAAGAGCTCACAACCCTTCCTGGAGGAGCACGTCCTTCCCAGCACATTCCCCAGCAGACCCAAGGAGGACAGCAGGGTTTGCCCAGCAGCACCAAGGAGCTGACACCACATTTCCCTCAGAAGCAGAACCTGAAGCTGTAACAGGGGTTCTGCTTTTGCTTGCAAGCCCTGCTCCAAAGTTTTTCACCCAGTTTCCAGAGGACACGGGGCAAATCCAGCATTAGTACTGAGCAGCAGTGATGTCACCAAACACACGAGGCCATTTTCTGCCCCTCTTTTGCCTGCTTGCATCAGGAGAAGCAGCACTGAGGTGGGAGGCAGGGGAGAAGCCCCCCCCCCTTCCAAGAGGAAGAAAACTGTTTCCTCCTCTGAGCAAGCCAGAGGAGACACTGCATAAAACTGGACAGCAGCAACTGGATGGCTTCCAGGTACAGAAGAGTTCAGAGAGGCTGAAACTTGTGGGCAGTCACCCATATAAACACTAGTGGTGTAAACCCCTATTTTATTTTTTTTTTAATTCTGCATGATGTAGAAATCCTGCCTGCAGGATGGTCAGTGCTCTGACCCAGGAGAATGCATCCAGAACTGGGCTCACATCTTCAAGTGGGAGTGCAGCCAAGAGAGAGGCTCTGCCTTCCCTGCTCTCAGCACACCAGAAGGGTGGGTTCCCCCCTTCCCCTGCAGAGCCACCTGGTAAGGAAATCCTCAGCAGGGTGGAACACAGGGGGGGGGGGGGTGTACACCAGGTTTACAGAGCCCTGGGCAGACAAAGCTGCAGTTCTGCACCACTGATCCCCCACCACATTCCACGCCAGGCTCTAATCTGATCAGCCCCATTACCAAGTCACAAACTGCATTTCCAATCAGGATTACAAACCAGAAAGTCCAGCTGGAAAGCTGCTCCTGACCCCCAGCAATACAACACACTGCTGGGAGGAGCACTGCACATCAGCTCTGGAGGGGCTCTCAGGATCTGTGTCCTTTCCCCAGGCAGCATTCCTTGGGATTCAGATCCCTTCCAGTCTCCTTGCCTCTGACACGTCCTTCCTGGACCTTGGGAAGGTTTCCCTGACAGAAGCCATAAACTCACAGAGCTTGACAGCAGCTTTGCAAGCCCAGCACTATCTGGCAGATGGTGATCTCGTTTTAATTTCTGTTTAATGGGACTTATCACAAGATTAGACACTTGGCAAATTGGCAGCAAAATCAGAACTAAGTGCAGGTAGCACAAAGTCCTGGAGCAGGCAGCTCTATCTCACTCCTCACCCAAAGCTGTCTTGACCCACCCTGACTCTGCTCTTTGCCCTGTGGATGGAGCTCTTTCTGCTCCTCATGTACTCATCCAGAATGAAATAAAAATATTTAGCTGTACAGATCAAAACCAAACAAATACCAACAGCCAGACTCTGCCATCCAGGGAGTAATGTGTAGCAAGAATTAAACTGGGGGAAAAAGAAAAAATCAAAATAGAGCTGTTTGGGTCTGTAACAGGGTTTTCTCTCTCAATCACTCTGATTGCAGAGTAATTCTGCAGTGACAAACCCACTCCACAGATCCTGGTAATAAAATAAGATCTCATTTGCCTTCTTTAAAGAGGAAGCTGAGACACAGAGATCACTGTTTGGTGCCTTGTCCTGGGCCCAGGAGGAATCAGAAAATCTTTCAAGTGAAGCTGTGCAGCCAGGGGCTGGGGTTCTGCAGCTGCCAGGAGCAGAGATGAAGCTCTCTCTTTTGGGCCTATAATGCAGGATTTCAATCTAGGTCTTGTTTAAATGCAATTGAACTTTGATTAGCAATGGAGTGGAAGCTATGGCCTCACAGCAAATGCTCCTTTCAGCCTGGGCCAGAAAGTCCATCCATTTTCACAGCACATTGAGTTCATCTCTTAACTACTCTGGATTTCCATCAAAACCTGGGAACAGAGCTTTGAACACACTGTGCAGCAAACAGGCTTTGTTGTCTGTACCCAAACAGACCTGAAGGCTCCTTTGGAGGATTAGGGTTTAGGGGAGAATTTTGCAGAGCAGGGATGATGGTTGGACCCCAGCCCAAGGGTCTTTTCCCACCTGAAAGATTCTCTGATTCCAAACTGCTTTGATCTGAGCAACAAAGGGAAGGAATATCCTTAGGAAAAACACCCAACTACCCCCCAGCAGCACTTCCAGAGGAGTTTCCTGTTTGGAGTCTGCACATCCCAGAGGAACCAGCTGTGAAAACCCCAATATTGAAATTCTCTGCCTTGCCTGAGCCAGCACCAACCTGAGTCCTGAGGCTCAGACAGCCTGCAAGACACAAATGTCACTTTTAGAGCCCAAGTGAGTCAAGCCCACGCCTCTGCTCAGCTTCAGCTTCCGTGGGGCCCAGCAAAGCGCTGGCAGCAACGTGAAATCTGCATCAGCCACTTCCTGTTTCTACAGGCAAAAAGGAATAAAGATGGGACAACTAAATTAAGCACATACCACAGTTTATTTCTGAGCTGACACTGGAATATCTCAGGGGAGCAGCTACCAGATGATTTCCAACATTTATATCTTCCAAAAGCCTAAAGAATTTTTTTTTTTTTATTTTTTTTTTTTTTTCCTAAACAGCTCATCAAGCCAGGAACTCTTTGAAGCAAGACAGGACTCAAATGCCTGAGCTGAGGCAGTTGTCAGGACCAGCCACAAACACCAGACAGCTCTTGCTGGCCCCAGCTCTCTGCTCTTTATAGTACAACACTTGTTGACACTGCTCCAGAACCCATGGTGTCTACTGTTGGTATTTCAGATCCTCTTTATTTAGAAAACCAAAAACGCTTTAAAAAAAAAAAATAAAAATTCCATCTAGTTCAGCTCCCTCAAACACCAAACCCTACTGAAATCATTTCCAATGTTATTCAGCATTTTTACTCCAGCCTCAGGAGGTGATTCAGGAATCATTTCCCCTGCAGCAGGCACAAGGACTCCTCCTTCCCCAAAATTATCGGAAATTATATTTCCACTTGCCAGGCCCCCTTGCTTTGCTCCTCTGCTTCCCATTCCCTCTCAGGTGATGGATCCACTGAGGAGCTGGAGGCAGCACCAGGAATTCCAGCTGGGAATTCAGAGCATCCCTGCCCAAGCAGCTCCCACCTGGGGGTATTCCTGCCTTTGGGAACACTCAGCAATATTCCAGGGAGAGGAGAAGGGGAAGGGAACCCAGCAGCTCCTGCAGGGCACTGACTCCTGGGCTTCCAGCAACCTGGAACCCAGCTCTGGGGAGCCCCAGATGTGAGAAACCCCAGCACGGGATGCACAAAACACCCACACGGGGCTTTGGGTTTGATTTTTTTTTGTTTTGGTTTTTTTTTTTTTGTTTTTTTTTGGTTTTTTGGGGGGGTTTTTTTTTGGTTTTTTGTTTTGTTTTGGTTTTTTGTTTTGGTTTTTGGTGGGTTTTTTTGGGTTTTTTTGGGTTTTTTGGTTTTTTTTTTGGGGGGGTGTTGGGTTTTTTTGGTGGGTTTTCTTTGTTTTTTGTCTTTTGGGTTTTTTTCCTTTTTTTGTGTTTGTTTGTTTTGGGTTTTTTTCCTTTATTTTTTTTGTGGTTTTTTGTTTGGTTGTTTTTTTGGTTTTTGTTGTTGTTTTGGTTTGGGGTTTTTTTGCTTGTTTGTTTTTGTTTGTTTTTTGCGTTTTTTTGTTGTTGTTGGGTTTTGTTTGGTTGGTTGCCTGTTTTTTTTTCTTTTTTTCCTCTTCTCCTTTCACCATCACAAAACCCGAAGCCACCTCACACTCACCCCACCCCCAGCCCCACCGGAGCCTCCCCGGCAGCACAGACACAGCAACAGGCGGACCGGACCGGACCGGGGGGGAGGGAACCGGGACCGGTCCGAACCCCCGGCAGAGGGGGAGCTGAACCGAACCACCCCAAGAACCGGGCTGGAGCCTCCGGGAAATCCCGGACGTGTCCCCTGGGCACAGCCCCGGGGAGTCACAGCCAAGCTGCCGGTCCCGGTAGCCCCGGTGGTCCCGGTAGCCCCTCCGCTCGCCACATCCTTAGGGCCAGGCGGTTCGGTACATCCCGAGCACCGGAGCCGCAGCGGGGAGGTCCGGTTGCCTCTGGCCGGGGTTACCGGGACCGGTCCGGACCCCCCCGCACCGGGCCGGGGGGAGCGGAACCGGGTGGCCGAACCCCCGTGGATCCGTGTCCCCTCCCGGGTTTCAGAACCGGGAAACGGGGACGTCCCCGCGGCCCCAAGCGGCTCCGTTCCGTTCCGTTCCGCCCCTCCCGGCGGCGGCTCCCGGGGGAACAACCCCGGGCCGGGGGAGTTTTTACCGTTCCGCGATGAAATCACCCCGAAACCACCGCCTTTAACGGGAGCACCCCCAGCACCCGGCACTCAGCCCCTCCCGGACGCGGCTCCCCCGGGGCCCTCACCGGAGACCCCCGCCCAACCCCCGCTGTTTGCCCGGGGCCGCTCTCTGCCCGTTCCCGGTTGCTCGGGGCCACCGGTTACCCGGGGCCGGTTGCCCGTGTTCGGCTATTTGCCCGTAGCCGGTTACCCGGGGCCTCCGGATGCCCGTGCCCGGTTACCCGTGGCCGCTATTTGCCCGTTCCCGGTTGCCCGTGGCCTCCGGATGCCCGTTCCCGGTTGCCCGTGGCCGCTATTTGCCCGTTCCCGGTTACCCGTGGCCGCTATTTGCCCGTTCCCGGTTGCCCGTGGCCGCTCTCTCACCTCCCGCCGCTCCCGCTCCGCCGCCGCCCAAGCCGCCGCCGCTTCCGTCCCCCCGCCCCGCGCGCGCCGGAAGTGCGCACGGCACGGCGCCGGTGGGGCGGGGCTTCGGTCAGCCTCCGCTCTGCCATTGGCGGAGATCGCGTTAGAGGCGTGGCCAAAGCCAACGAGGGGCGGGGCCTCGGTGAGGGGCGGGGCCAAGGAGGGGGAGAGGGAGGGGAGGGGGAAGCGGGACCCCCGGGGGGGATTTGGGGACCCTGGGGGTGACCCAGGCCCCCCCAGAGGGGCTGTGGGGGACTGAGAGCCCCATGAGGGGCGGCCGGGAATCCCCAGGCAAGGGCTGCAGCCCCCTCCCCCCCCCCAAGGGAACCGTTGGGGTCTTCAGGAGGTCCGGGACCCCCTTAAGAGGGGCTGGGGGGGGATTTGGGGTGCCGGGAAGAGGGTCCCTAAGAGAGGGCTTGGGTTGGAGGTTGGGGCTGCAATCGGAGGCTGCAAATCTCCCCCTGGGGAGGGGTCAGCTTGGGGTTAGAGAGGTGATGGGGGGAGGAGGAGGATGTGGGGTCCTGGCCCTTGGGAAGAGCATCCGGCTGCGGCAAAGGGAGCTGAGGTCAAGGACCCTCCAAGTGACATCCGGCAGCTGTGGGAGAGGAGAAAATTCATAGAATCATAGAATTGTCTGGGTTGGAAGGGACCTCAGAGATCATCAAGTCCAACCCTTGACCTACTGCTGCAGTTCCCAGCCCATGGCACTGAGTGCCACCTCCAGGCTCTTTTTAAATATCTCCAGGGATGGAGAATCCACCACTTCCCTGGGCAGCCCATTCCAATGTCTGATCACCCTCTCCGTAAAGAAATTCTTTCTAATATCCAACCTAAACTTCCCCTGGCACAACTTAAGTCCATGCCCTCTTGTCTTGTTGAAAGTTGCCTGGGAAAAGAGCCCAACCCCCCCCTGGCTCCAGCCTCCTTTCAGGGAGTTGTAGAGAGTGATGAGGTCTCCCCTGAGCCTCCTCTTCTCCAGGCTGAACACCCCCAGCTCCCTCAGCCTCTCCTCATAGGGTCTGTGCTCGAGTCCCTTCCCCAGCCTGGTTGCCCTCCTTTGGACCTGCTCCAGGACCTCAATCTCCTTCCTGAACTGAGGGGCCAATTCCCTCTGGGAACTGCTGGTGATGGAACCCAACAACCCCCTCAGGCAGGGCAAACCCTGGGGGGCTCTGGGGCTCCGTGCCGGAGTTTCTGGTTTTCTCCCTGGCAAAGAGGATTTTCCTTTCAGTGAGTCCTGGCTCATCCCAAGCATCAAACAACTCCAGGGGGAGGGAGCACTTTGGAGCCCCCTGCTCCCAGACCCCCTTTGATCCGAGGCAGCGGGTGGATAAATATTGTTGGCCCTGAGACACCAGGGCGCTCAAGGGAAAAAAAGTCTTGGAGTCAGGAAGAGGTCCCTGGAGTCATCATGGAATTGTTCCCAGGCTGTCTGCCTTTACCATTAGGACAGGACATGCTCGGGAGAGGTGTTTGCAGCCACGAGTGGAGGCTGTCCCTGCCTGCTGGGGGGGGGAAAGGGACCTGGATCTCTGCTCTTGGGTTTGGCACCCTCAAGGCACCCTCGGGGCTGGGGGCTCTGCAGCCAAACAGAGCATTCCCGGCTGGGAGACGCTGTCAGGATGGGAAGGAGGAGAAAATTCACCGGGAGGGGGATGGGGGTCTGACTTTAACCACCGCTTCCCACCCTCTGCTCCCCTCCCATCACTGCTCACATCTGCCGCAGCCCTGGGAGCGGGTTCGGTCCCGCAGCAGAGATGTGCGGGATTCTGGAGCTGGGCAAGAGGGTTGGGATAATCCAAAGCTGGGAGCAGGATAGCCGGGAATGGGGCTCTGCTGACACCTAGTGAGGCTGTGTCCTCCTGCTCCCTGCCAGCCGGGGAGGGGCTCAGAGCCCTCCCAGGGTTTGATTTCCCTGCCCAGGCAGTGGGGAGGAATTGTGTGTGGCTGCTGGGTGAAGATCCAGCTCCCCCCTGTCCCCTCCCTGCACCCCCCCGGCTCCCAACCTCTGTCCTGGCAAAGCAAACAGAGCAGGGGGGGGGGACCCTTGCACCATCCTTCCCAGTGAGGCTGGAGAGGAACAAGAGGGAGAAGCTCCCTGCACTCACCAAAACCATTTGCCTGCTTTTCTGATTTTCTTGCCTCATTTCCCAGCCCCCCCACCACCTGAGCTGCCTCTCCCAGCTGTCCCCATCACTACCAGACACCTTAGGGGGGCAAGTGACATGATGCAAAATAGCAAATGATGATATAAACAACCCCTTTCCTCTGCTGCCAGCGACTCCTGTTTCATAGCATCCTGTAAGAGGCAGGGGAGTGAAGCAGGAGCCCTGTCCTGCCTTGCTGGTGCAGGGGGAGGTGGTGACCCTGGGGGACAGCAGAGGAAGGAGCCACCCCTGGGGCTGCATCTGCAAGGAGGAAGTGAAAGGAAGGGGGAAAGAACTGGAAATGACCAAAGAAGGGAGAGAGGAAGGGCGTGATGGGGACATCAGAAGCCAGCCCCAGGATGGGGTGTTTGCTTCTGGGGTGGGGAAGTTCAGCTCAGCTTGGCTCCTGAGGGTACAAAGATCAAGTTCCTGGTCCTTACCAGGACCTTCAGGGTGAGAGAAGATGACAGCAGGACTGGAAACCAGGTCAGTGCCCCTTGTGGGATCCCAGTGCCTGTAAACTGTGCCAACCTGTGGCTGTCACTGTCTCCAGGGAAAAGCTGACAGCTTCCCCGTGCTGCTGCCAGCTGCTTGGTGCCTCATCCCCCTTTTCTCCAAGCACCCCTGCAATATTAGGTCCTTTTTTAAAGCCATAGGATGCCCGTGTGGCCCCTAGACAACCCCTTTTGGTTTGTTGCAGCTGAAGGAGAGTTCTTGTCCCTGCTCTCTGAGGTTTAAGGAGGGAGCTTGCCCAAACTCCAGGTCCTTGAGGTGCTCAGCAGGCTCTGACTTCCCTGCAGGAGCAAACCCAGTCCTGGCAGGGACTGAGGTGGTCCTGGGCATCCAGAGCTCCCCCAACCATCTCTGGTTAAAGCTAAGCCAGGATGCTGATCTCCACACAGCGTTTTATTTCCCAGCAAAGTTAATTTAAAGCTTAATTCCCGGGATCAGGGAATTTTCTTGGTAGCAGGACAGCATCTCACTGCCCCATCAGTTCCTGGCCAGGTACTTGGCTGCTGACAGCCCCTGGACAGGCTGGCTTTGCAAAACATTAACCAAAGCCCACCAAAAGAGGTCGGTAGCCTTCAGTCTCTGTTTGCAGAGTGACCTCAGGAGGGTGACACAGACAAGGCGACCCCTTGGGGACAGCGGGACCCGGGGCTGCCTCCCCCCCCTGTGCCCTGGGTTAATTCTGCCTTCCCCAGCTGCTCCCAGAGCTCAGCCCAGCCAGGGAGCAATGTGCTGGGGAGGTGGAACTGCTCACCACGACCTCTCTGCCAGTGCCTCTGTCTTGCTTCTCCTCAGAGCTTCCCAGACGGAGCCGATTTCCAGCTGGATCCCTTCCCTGATCCACCCCCAGCTCTCAGACACCTCTCTCCGTGGGATTTTGTGCTTGGTTCAGCTCAAAGTGCCCCTGAAACCAGCCCTGGGTGATTGCCTCCAGACCAGGGGACAAGTGAAAACTGTCCCCACCAGCAGCTGTTGTAAATTTTCCTCAATCTTTCCTGCTGGGAGATAAAGCTTGAAGCTCTTTGCCCTTTTCCTGAGGATAAGGAGGGAGGTTATTCCTCACCCTCTGCTTTTCCCAATCCCACTTGTACACAGCCCCACCAGGGCCGCTCTCCCCTTGGGGACTGTCCCTCCAAGTCACTCCTGCTGCCTCCATCAGGAAGGGACCTGTCCCTTTGGCACAGCCACCCTTGGTGACAAACAAGTCCAATTTTGCAGGTCCATGTGCTGAGGCCACGACTGATGTTTGCTTGGCTTTGTCCACCTCCCAGGACAACGTGTCCTGGGGGTGGGATGAAATCCTGGCAGTGCCCCTTCCCCCCTGGCACATCCAGCCCTGGTGACACATCCCCGGGTCACCTTGGGGGACTTTGTGCTGCAGAAGGGACAGAGCTGCTCCCTGCTCCAGGCTCAGCCCTGGCTGCTGGCACCCAGCAGGTTTTCCCAGTGCTCCGGCTCAACCTTGCAGCTTGACCAGAGACATTGGGAAGGGGATGAGGAGCAGTGATGAGAGGGATGCCCAGGGCATCCTGCCCTCCCCCCCTGAGAGCCCTGGGTGCTGGGATGGGACCCTGCAGCCCTGCCAGACTTTTTCCCTTGTGAACAAAAGGCTTCAGCCCCCCTGCTTCCCTGAGCAGAACAGAAACTCTCTGCTCCCTTCTAGCACGAGCAGCAGTGTCCCCTAAATCCAGGGAGAAACTTCCCAAGCCCCTGCCACCAGGTGGGCAACCCCTGGCCCAGGAGCCCCTTCAAGCCCATCAGCTGGGCATCAGGGCAGCACAGCCCCAGCCCCTGTGCTGTCACAGGCACCAGCCCAGCAGGTGCTGAGCTCCCAGCTGACTCTTTTAACATCTTCTGGCTTAAATTTCACAGGGTCAGCACTGCTGCCACCCCAACCCCAAGACATGGCTCAGCCAGAAAACGTGGAGGACACAGAAGCCACATAACTCCAAGCTGGAAGCTTTGGGGGGGGGGGGAAATTGCTTCATCCTCAAGGTCAGTATGGTCTGAGCTGTGGGCAGCATCACCCCACACAGCTCTGGCCAGGCAGCCTTCTTTCATGCTTGAACTGCAAATCTTCTGTAATCACCACTGAAGCAACACTTGGTTTCTGCTCCAAAGCTGGAGTTGTGCCCAGGGCTCGGTGCTATCAACTCCAATGGGGAGTTTTCCCCCCCTCATCTATTTTCTTAAAAGCCCCAAACAGAAGAGGTGTTCTCAGCTTGGAATGTCTGGGCCCCAGTTCAAGCTCAGTATGTTTTTATAGTCTCTTGAGCTCGCTGCAAAAAACCTGAACAGAGAATTTTTATGAACCCCGCATAGCCAAAAAAAGAGGAGGCAAAGAATAAAATGTCCCCAATTTCTCTTGAAAAAAGAAAAGCTAGCAACAATCTTTCACATCTTTGAAGACAGCAGCACCGCTGACAGCAGTGGGCAGGATGAGTCCTTGCCACCCCAGCCAGGAGCAGGGAAGGGGTCAGTACATTTGCAAAATCTTGAGCTGTGTGCTCAGCTGGGGTGCTGCCCTCCACCTCCTCCTCTTCCTCCTCTCATGGAGAAGGCACATGGCTCCTACCTGCCCTGTCCTAGGGGCTTTGTCTTGCTCCATCCCTGGGGTAGCAGGGGGCACCCAGGCTGGGGCTACCCCCGCCTCTTGTTTTCTGCTCAGCACAAAACCATCTCCCCTCCTCCTCCTCACCTCAGCCTTTTTGCTTCTTCCCCTGCCCCTCACCATGGTAGCAGAGGGGAGGGGGGGCCCAGTTAAGCATTCCCAGCTAAGGTCTAAGCCCTCTGGCTATTTTTAAACCCCCATCCTCACTGCAGCCCTTTGTACCCAAACATGGAACAAAGGATGAGCCCTCCTTCCCCCAACCCCTCTGTGCAGAGCCTGCTCTTGACTCAGGCACTGACCCCACAAATTTCTTGGTGTGACAAATGCACTGAACAAAAGGCACCAGCCCTGGCCCCTACTTGGGGACCGTGGGGATGGAGCAGCAGAGGTTGCACCCTCTTTTCACCCTGGGCATTTCCCTCAACTTCAGTTGCTGGCTGCTTCAGCTTTAGTTCATCTTCCCTGTGCTTACCCCAGCCTGCTTTCCCCCTCTGCACTACACTTGGTGTCACAGGGCAGGCAGAGCTCTCCCCGTTTCTGCTGCAGAGAGGGGAATGAAAGAGGAAGGTACAAATACCCCCCAAAAATCCCTGCTTGCAAAGCACCCTGCCCTGGGAGAAACCGTGGAGTGTCACCCCCAGCCCGCATTCCCTTTCTCCCCAGCTGCCTCTCCTGTTTCCAGCTCCACGTTCACAATCTCCACCGCCACCACTTTGATTTCATTCCTCCCTCCACCCCCGTTCTCTCTTGAAAAGAGAGAAAAGAATGGAGCCTTTGTTGGGCTGCTGTGGTGGAGGCAGCGAGCAAGGAGCAGTGTGGGGTAAGGGGCTGCCTGCCTGGATTATGGCATTCCTGCACCTTCAGCTCTGGGGAAAGTCAACCCCGTGCCCCGTGGCATGTGAAGGGACCCTGGGCTTGCTGACATCCCCAAGAAAAGGAGCCAAACAACAAGAAAATTCCCCACACCCACGCTGCCGACTTCCCCCACTTTTATGTATGTAAATTAATATTAATAGGTCCTCCAGTTTGGTTTCTGTACAGATATATACAAATAGGAAATAGCTCTGTATTTACATCATTAAAGTCAATTAGGCTCTTAAAAAAAAAAAAAAACAAAAAACAAAACAGCAAAACAAACACCACCCAAAAGGAACAGCTTTCCCAATTAGTGTATGTACAGGCAGCAGAGGTGAGCTCACGTCCTTGGCGCGGTCACTTTGACAGTGTAATGTACACCAACCATCACCCCGGGCCCACAGGCACAGGCGGGCAGCAGGCACGAGTGTTACCAGCAAGAGGATCTCAGCTCCAGGCTTTTCTGCTCTCGGAGATCTGGCAGGGACCAGTGCTTCTTTCCCTGGGAGGCACCCAAAGCACCACGGGGTCAATTTGTGTAATGTACACTACCGGCGCTCTGTGGATCCCGTGGAAGGCACAAGACTGGCACAGATCTCCTGGGCAGGTGGGTGGATGCTCCACAGGGCTTCTCCCAGGAGCTCCTCCATGGTTCACACCTCCAGAGGCATGAGGCTGGTCCAGCCCCAGAGGGGCAGAGTCCTTCTGAGAGCTCCAGGAGCAGAGGGACCTGACCCGGGGTCACACGATGCTGGCCAGTTCTGTGTTGTCCGACTCAGAGCTGCTGTTGCTCTCCTCTCTGGGGGCAAAGAGTTGGGAAGAAGGCACGGATTGAGCCATGGAGCAAGCCTTGCCTCTGAGCAGAGCCGTCCCTTGGAGCCCAGGGGCCTCCAAAGGGCTGGAGATGAACGTCACCACCTCCCTAAGGAGAACTTGTTTGGGGACTGAGCAAGCGGGGCGGGTTCCCTGCTGATCTCAAACACTTCACTCCATCTCTTTGGAAGTCAAGATTGGGAAAACAAGTCAGCCCTTCCCTCACCCCACCACCCACGGGGCCCAGAAAATTCTTGGACAAGTCACAGTGTGTCCCAACCTGCCTGAGCCTGATCCTGCCCCCACACACTTCCACAGCACGAGCTGATGCTCACCTTAAATCCTGCAGGGCTTTCTTGTTCTTCTTCCTCTTCTCCTCGTCGATGGGGTAGAGCTTGAAGAGGAGGAGGCCCAGCAGGATCAGCCCCACAGGCACAGCTGACACCAACATCTTCAGGGTGAAGTTCACCTCACTGGGCTGGGAGCAGCCCCGGGTCTGGTACCCTGCAAAGCTGGGGACCACAAAAGGAGCTTCAGGCAAAGGAAAAAGTTTGGAAGAGACAAATCTGCCCCTGCAGGTGGAAGTTTGGGGAACCGCAGCTGGATTTAGACCTCTCCCACCTCCATCCCAGAACCTTGGGAAGCGGAGGATGCCTGATTGGGGAGGCACCAGCCTGGTCCCCCCCCTTCCCCTCAGCTCCCGCACAAAAACTCACTCCAAGCTGAGGGTGGAGATGCCCAGGGAGACCCCAGAGGTGAACTTGGTGAAGAAGACATAGAAGGAAAAGAAGATGGCTTCATGGCCTTGGGATTCAGGGTGCTGCAGCTTGAAGTCATCTATAACATCTGGGAGCATGGACCTGTGCAGAGAGTGGAATGGTGAACACTAATCCAGAGCCAGCAAAGCACCTCCTCTCCCTGTGTAAAGGATTTCCTCTCGGAGCCCCATCATGGGCTGAAAACATGCCAAAAAGGTCTCCAGAGGGTTCCTCATCACTCCAGCAGACCCTGGAAACTCCATGCCCAGCTCTGGGGGTGCAGCACTGAGAGCACCAGGACCTTGTACTCACCAGGGCAGGAGGAAGGCAGCTGCCACACTGATCCCAGCTGCAATAGCCACGATGTAGGTGATGATGAGGTTACTGTCCAGGACAGCCACCATGATGAGGAAGGGGATGGCAGACTGGATAGGGGACAGAAAGGAGATTGTGTCAGCAGTGCCTGACCCAGACCCCTCCTTCCAGAGCCCCATGGTGGCCATTTCTGCTGTGGCCTTGGCCACATCCCTGACAGCACAGGTAGCAGAATGAGGGACAAGCACCAAATCATCATTAAGAGGAGCTCCTGCCCAGCTCCAGGGCTCCTTGGGAGGACACAGCTCTGCTCACCCTATGTGGGAAACACCATCCTCACAAGCACCTCTGCACCTCAGAAGATCTACTCACCGAGATGCCCACATAGACAGCAGTCTTCTTCCCAAAGCGGGTGAGGAACCACTGCCAGAGGGGAATGGTCAGGGTGGCTGAGAGCTAAGGGAAGAGAAGAAGACTGTGGTGTCACTTGCTGGCCAGGATCTTCTTCTCATCAAGCAGCAGCTTCTGGGCACAGTGTCCCTCACCATTTTTTTTTTTCCTCCAAGTGCCTTCTGATTTCCACACCCTGTTGGAGCTGGCAGGTGGCCACACTGCTTGCTCCTGCCCTCACCCCATCCCTCACCTTCCTCTGCTCCTGGGAAGCAGAGCTCACAGTTAATTAGAGCAGGCATATAGGGCCACACCTCCTTCCCCTCCACCCAGCACCACTGTCCTGGGGGCACCCATCAGCTGCCAACACACGTGGCCCAAAGAGAAGGAGAACCTGACTGGAGCCTGGGTGCTGGGAAGGGACCTGATCTTGTCACCCCTGCCTGCAGACAGGGTGGCCTGTGGGGATCTTGGCACCTTGAAGCTCTCCACTCCATCGAGCCAGGAGGGTGGGATGGGCTCCCAGGGATGAAGCAAGCTGGAAAGGGCTCTCAAGGAGCTGTTTTGCTCCCAGCAGTAAACACAGAGATCCTTTTCTCAAGGCGGAGTTGGGGGGGGGGGGAGGGAGAAGGGAGACAAGTGGCAGGATTTGGACAAAAGGTTCCATGGCTCCTGCTCTTCCCCATCTCTGACTGCCTTCACATGGGAACAAAGGCCTCAATGTTCCTGCCAACTCACCCAAGCCTTGGCAGGACATTTAGCACCTTCTTCTCCCTTCCCTTATCCCAGGGGACCTTCGGTCACTGTCCCCAGAGTGTGGCGTCACAGCCCCACAGCTCCCTCCCCTCAGCCCACGGAGCAGCCATCCCGGGAAGCACCTGGGGGATCCCATAGCTTGTGTCCCACCACAGTGCCAGCCCCGGGGGGGCTCCGGGATGGAGCTGTACCCACCATGATGGCCAGGAGGATGTTCTGGAACTCATTGCGGAAGCCCAGGGTGTAGGTGCAGAAAAGGGCAAAGTTGCCCTCCAGCAGCTGCGGAGGAGGCAGACAGTGGTCAGGACACAGGCACATGTTCCTCCTCACAAGACTGTGCCCAAAGCACGAGGAGGGGATGAAAGCAGCCATTCACCAACCCCTCTGGGGCCACCACATCCTTCCTCTCTGCCTGGGGCAGCTCCAGCTCATTGTGATCCCCACCTCACATGCTCCCAGCTCTCGAGGATCTCACTTGGGTCCCACACTGCTCATCCCCCAGCCACCTCCAAGCCCTGCTGCTGCTGCTGTCCCCTCTCCCCCACCCTCCAAGCCTGGCTGTGCTCACCATGAATGCCAGGGAGGTGAAGAGGAAGCCAGCGATGAGCTTGATGTAGGCACCATGGTTCATCACCAGCTTCAACCCCTGGAAGAAGGAGACAGGCTTGTCCGACCGGAGCTCAGAGGACTCTGGGGAGCAAATCGTGGCATTGTTAGACCCACTGGAACAGCACCTTTGGGTGCCTGGGATGAGCAGTGCCTCAAGCCTGCTGCTGAGCACCCTGCAGAAGCCTCTGCCCACCTACAGCATGGTGCTGCTGCAAGGGAGTCAGGGCAAAACCTACAGGGACCTCTCTGCCCTCAGACAGGGGTCCCTCAGCCCCAGGGAAGGGTCCTGGCTGATTGCCTCAGGATAAGCAGAGTTGGTGACAAAGCAGAAGGTGGGAAGGACAAGAGGCTTCGGATATCACCTCACCCCGGGATACCCCAACTTGGCACCAGCAACCTTGGCCAGCCAAAACTGCAGAGATAACCTTTATCTCTGGCGGTGCAGAGTGGGGAGCTGAGTCCTCAGGGCTGTGCTGTAACATATCCTGGAGATGCTCTGGCCTCCTGCTCACAGTGCTGCCCTTCTCCAAGCCCCCACACCCAGAGCACAGCTCTACCTTCCCCTCTCCTCCAGTGCCTGACCCAAGAACGAGGGGCCAAGAGCTCAGCTGGGCTCCTGGGGAACCCCTGGCAGAAGCCACAGCCTTTTTTCCCCATCAGACCCAAGTCCTCCAGCAAGAACCAGTCCTCACCTCTCTTCTCCCTCACGCCCACCGAGAGGATGAGAGCACAGAGGATGTAGAGACCCCCGATGACCCCCGCAGCGATCATGTAGGCATTTCTCTGTGCAAGAGAGGGGAGCAGTGAGGGACAGGGCTCATCCCAGGAGCCAGCCTGGTCACAAAGGCAACCAGAATATGGCAGGGGCTGCCAGAAGGTGTGTGTGTGTCCCCCCCTCCCCAGCTTACTGTGTCAGTGAGGGACCCGGTTTCGTGGGTCATGTTTAGTTCCTCCATGGCCACCGAGGAGTTGGTCCTGCTGATGAAGAGGGGGCTCTTAATGCAGGGAGTATTCACCTTGCCCACAATCTGGCCCTGGATGGCAGTGCCCAGCACTGTGCCCAAAACTTCCACTGTCATACCTGGAGAGAGAAGCCAGCAGGACTGAGTATGTGGACACCAAGGTGAAAACCCCTCTCCACAGCTACAATTTGTTGCCCTTGGCCAGGAATATTGAGCCAGCCCTGCTCTCCTGGCTCCCTTCAAATCACCAAGAGATAAAGCCTGGGCTGCATGGGGAAGAAGAGTCTGCTGGGGAAACTGAGGCAGAGGGCGAGGCCAAGACTTGGTCATACTGCTCCCACAGCTGTATGACAGAGCAGAAGACTTGGGAGCTCCAATCTCCCATTACCTGCTCCAGAAACTTGACCATAACAGGGACCACCTCCCTATCATCCCACTGGACCAGACAAGGATGTCTGCTGGAGGAGCTGGGGAAGAACAGGAAGAGCTCAACCAGCTGCAGTTCAAGCCCTGAATGATGTTCATCCCACATCAGCATTGGGGTGGGTGAGCAAGCCCTTCCAGTGAGGCATTTGGAGAGAACCATCAAAAGGAGCTGAGCACCCACTGGCCATGGAGAAGGGAAGGGAAGACTTACGGTAGGCAGTGGCTGAGTCCCGCTCGCTCTGCTCCCTGCTGATGAACATGGTCAGTGCTGAGTAGGGCACGTGGAAGCACTGCAATGGCAGCAGGAGAATTAGCAGGGGGATGGAAACCTGCCCCTCGGTGTAGCTGTAAAGGAAGGGATTCACCCTCTCCATCCCTCACCCCGCTCTGTGCAGAGCTCAACTCACCGTCACGAGGGTCTGGAAGATGCAGTAGAAGATGAGGTACCACATCACTTGGCCTCTGGAGATGTCTGGCACAAACCAGATGAGGAAGTAGGAGATGACAGCAAACGGGGTAGAGAAGATGATCCTTTGGGAAGAGACAGTGTTAACCCCCTGGGCACACAGAGCCTGGGAACTCCCAGCACCAGCCCAGCTCTCCCACAAGTCCGGTGGGATTCAGGCATCTGATTTTGGGGGCTGCTGAGCTGCCCTGGGTGGCCCACCCCTGCTCCAACATTTGGTGGTTGCCCCAGGGGTGATTCAGATGCTGATGAAGGAAGCAGCTCAGATCTTGCAGGGTAGAAGGGGAAGAGCTGACTCAGACTTACAGGTAAGACCTTTATTGGCAAGAACAGAAATCCCCTCATCACTGGAAGTGACTGATCTCCTCCTGCCTTGAGCTTCCAGCCCTGGCCCTGACCTCTCCCCCAGGCAGCACCACTGCACATTCAGTGGGATGTCATCACCTCCCTTGTCCCAGCAGGGCCTGGGGAGCAGCCAGGCAGCACAGCCCCATGAGTACAGCACACAAATGCCTCTCACCAGCTTGGCTTTGCTGCCAGCCCTCCCGGGCACTGATCTTGAGGTCACCTCTGTTCTGCTGGCAGGGATGGGGCAAACCACCAGCCAGCAACACGTTGGCTTCTGCTTCCACCCTTGTCCAGTCCCCCACACTGCAGGCATGGCTGCAGAGTGCAGCAGAGGATGGATGGGAGTGCTCCAGCACCAGACCTTGGCAACAGTCCCAGCAGGACCAGCCAGCAAGAATGAATCAGAGAATCTTTCAGGTTGGAAAAGACCCATGGGATCATCGAGTCAACTGTCAGCCCTACTCTAAAAGTTCTCTCCTAAACCATATCCCCCAACACCACATCAAAATAACCCTTATGCACATCCAGGGATGGTGACTTAACCACCTCCCTGGGCAGCCTATTCCAGGGTCTGACCGCTCTTTCTGTGAAATTTTTTTTTTTTTTTTTCCTCATGTGCAGTCTAAGCCTAATGATGGCAGCAGGAAGCTACCCAGAGCCTCTCACAACCCTTGTCCTGCCGAGGAACAGCTCTGCCCTGCACCAGCAGCCTGAGGACACCACAAGCACCCGGGTCACCCTGTCACTTGGGAAGGCAAAGGAGAAATTCCTCCTCCAGGAAGGATGGGATCCAGGTATGGAGGCTGCATCCACATCTGCTGAGGAAACCGATTCTGTCTGGGGGGAGGGGGGAAATCAGCAGACACCCCATGCTCCACACGGACAGAGGTTTCCTCCTGGAATGAAGCCAGCAGAACCGAAGAGGGGACAGAACCAGGCAGGGCCAGGGCTGCCCACCCCCTTCCTTCCAGCACCAGGGTACAACCAGATCTTTCCACCCGGGGGCTGACGTAGTGGACGTAAAGTTTAAATTTAAAAATTTCCAGAGGGAGGAGAGCGAGAAACCAAATCTCCGTGGATGGAGAGAGCCGGCAGAGGAAGAACACATGTACATTTTTCCTCTCACACGTCACCCCGGCGGGGAAAGGCGAGGGGAGAGGAAAGGGGAGAGGCAAGGGGTGAGCCAGCTCCAGCCACTCCTCTCCCTGTCCTTATCACGGGGAAAATTTCGATGGCTCCGCTCGGAGAGAAGCGGAGGGGAAGCAGAGGGGGATGTGGCCATGCCCCACGTTGGGACCAGGGGTTGACAGGAGGCCCTTGGCAATGGCAGCCAAGTGACTTGGAGTTACCCCTGCCTGAGGAGGTGATTAAGAAGCTCGGAGGAGGCTGCCATGACGTGGTCGCCAGCTCATTGGCCCCGGTGGATGGTGTGTTCCTTTGTGCCACGGCTCCCACACCCCTTCCCAGCCCTCCACTTAACTGTTTAGCAAACGGCTGCTCCCCCAGAGAAGGAAGGATTAAAGCTGAGACTCTTCGGTCACCCAAAACAGCAAGGAAAAATTGGGTCGCCGGGAAGTCTGGGGTGGTGGGGGAAATGGGGACCTCAGAGCAGCGTCTCTGGAGAGAAGGAGGCAGCCGGTAAATGAGCTACTGGGGTAAAACGTCCCAAAAAGCGTTTCAAACAGAAAGAACTGAAAAGGAGAAAGGTGATGGCCCTCAGGAGAAGTCCCCTCTCCCTTCCAAGGGGCTGGAGCAGCCCCGAGCTTTGAGCTGGAGCCATCGGCAGCTGCAAGGGGCTCAGCCTTGCAGGTCAGACCCATCAGAGCCCAGCAGACTTGGGACAAGAAAACCTCACACACAGACAGGGTCACCTCACAAATGGGGTCAGACAGCAGCCTCTGAGACCACCCTGCAGCTCCCGGCTTTGCGTACAGGGAAACTGAGGCAGCAGCAAGCAGCCCCACACAGCCATCCTCACCACCACAGCAGATGAACCCCGAGTTTGGAAGGCTCAGCTCAGCTCAACTTCATTCAAACTGAACTCAGCAGGTTGCCCTTGAGCCACGAACAACAACAGCAGCAGCAAACTGTCCCGGCACTGCTGAGGGGCCCAGCACATGCTGAAAGCTTTGGCTAATTTTAACGAAGCAGGAGCCCTTTGGAGGAATGCAGCAGCTCCATCCCCACCCCCTGCCTCCAGGAGGAGAGATTAGAGGGAGCTGAGCGGCCCCCCGAGCAGGCAGGGCTCGGTGCAGGCAGCTCCTGCTCTAATCTCCAGACCCCAGACCCTGCCACACGTGTGGCTGCACAGGAGCTATTTCAGGCCACGCGTGGAGCTTGGCTTTAACAACTGCCACTGCCCAGAGCTATTCCAGGGAAGTCCGGAAACAGAGGGTATAATCTGCAGGGGAAAGGACTGCTTCCCTCTAATTCCACTCCCCTCCTGCCCACCCCACTTGTGCTGCCTGCTCTCGGATGTGCCACCAGGGCTGCGCTTTGGGGTCAGCGCCCGCAATGCTCCGTGTCCCTCGCAGAGATAGATGTGTAAGGGTGTCCTAAATCTACTATGGGTGCAGGGACGAGTATTTGGGGGCTTGGCAAGCCCTGTCCCATGGGCTCGGGCTCCCCCCAGCACCCCTTTGCTCCCAAGGGTAGTGAAAGCACCCCCATGCAGACACCCAGATCCCTGACAGCTGTTCTCCTGCTAGAGCAGCACCCTCATGACTGTCAGCTGGCCACCCCCCCACCACCCCTCCCCATCCCTACTCCCCATGGGGGCAATGCCACCTGTCCTCCTAGCAATGTGGCCCTAACAGCAGCCAGGACTCGGCGACTGCTGCAGGAACAAAGTCCAGCATCAGAGTGTGACATCAGGACAGGTGCAGTGACACAGAGGACAGCTGGGCCTGGCTCATACGAGGACAACCTGGCACTGGTCAGAGTAACAAGGACAGCCTTAAAGCTCCAGCTGTTGGCAGCACTTTGAGCTTTCTGGGGTGCTTGGCACCTCACCTGAGTGAGACAGGGTGTCAGCACGTCCTGCCCTGCAAAACTCATACCAAAGGATACCTGAAGCTGACTGGAAGCACTGTGACACATCAGGCAGGGATGCAGGGTGCTACCAGGCTCTTACCAGGGCATCAGGCGGCCGAAGCGGGTCCATGAGGTTTTGCTGATGAAGAAGCCCACCATGGGGTCTGTGATGGCATCCCAGGCTCGTCCCACAAACAGGATGATGGAGGCATAGAAAGGGTCCAGCTGCCAGGAGATGATCTTGTGTCAGGACACACAGACCCCCAGCTGCCCTCCCTGAGCCCCTCAGGACTTTCCCAACCACAGTGTCTCCCCTCTTGGAGCAGGGGATGGCTCCTTCAGCCTCTTTCCCCCTCATTTCAGGGGGATCTGAGGCACAGTGACCCAGTCCCCCGCAGCCCTACCCCACCACACTTTTCCCACCACAGGTTCCCCAAACTCACCTCACGGCAGGCAAGAGAGTGCCTGACGAGCACCCCCCTGTCCCCACTCACACCCACCCAAAACGCCGTGGGCTCAGGGGACAGATCCCGTGTCCCGGACACCACGAACCCGTTTCTCACCCGAGGCACGGGGTGACCGCTGGAAACCCGCAGCCCCGACCCACACCCACGCGGGACCGCAAGCCCTGCAGAACCGATACCACCCCCCCACCCCCCTCCAGCGGGTAAAGTAAAGCAGCACCGGGCACCCCCTCAAAGGGAGCTTCTTAGCCCCGGTCCCTCTTTCCCCCCTCGGTTCCCGCAGTACCTGCGCCACGTCCAGGAGGTAGATCTGAAGGAAGAAGCCGAGAACGCAGCCCGTGGTCTGGTAGGGAGCTCCCCCGACGGCGTAGCACAGCTTGCTGCACACCGACAGCCGCTCCCGGCTCTCCTGAAACCGGCACCGGCCTTAGCGCGGCCCAGAAGGAACCCCCCGACCCCCCCCCCAGCCCCGGGGCTCACCCTGCGGCAGGGCTGGAGGCAGCAAAACCCCCCCCCAGCCCCCCAAACCCCCAGCCCGGTGCTCACCCTGCGGCAGGACAGGAGGCAGCAGAACCCCCCCCCCCTCAGCCCCCCAAACCCCCAGCCCGGTGCTCACCCTGCGGCGGGGCTGGCGGCAGGGGGCTGGCAGGAGCCCCCCGGGCCGGGCCCGCTCGGCGCCGCCGCCCCCGGCCATGCCGTGTTCGATGAATGGAGCTGAACCCCGGCCCGCCCCGGCCTTGTACCGGCAGTGCCCGCCCCGGGAGGGGCCTCGCCTCCTCCTCCTCCTCCTCCCCCCCCCGCTCCGCCTCCCGCACAGAGGCCGCCTCCGCCTCCTCCTGTCCCGCCCTTCCTCCAGCCCCCATCCTTCCTCCACCGCCCATCCCTCCCCCCGTATTTCCTCAACCCCTGTTTCCTCGATCCTCCATTCCCCCAGCTCTCCATCCTCCTGTGCCTCATTCGCCAGCCCTGCAACCCCATCCCTCACCCCCCCATTGCATCCCTTCCCTCCATCCCTATCCCTCACCCCCCCATTGCATCCCTTCCCTCCATCCCTATCCCTCCATCCCTATCCCTCCATCCCTGTCCCTCCATCCCTATCCCTCACCCCAACTCCTCCATCCCTTCTCTCCATCCCAGCCCTTCATCCCTCCCCTTTCTGCACCCCCTCTTCCCATCCCTCTGTCCTCGCCCCACCGGTGCCCTCCCTTGTCCCATCCAATGAGGGATGGGGACTGGAGACCCTCTGTGCCACCCCAGTGCCACCCCGTCTATGTGGGTCCATCAAAGGGGCTGGGGTGAAGCAGGACACCCCCCCCCCCCCCCCCAGCATCAGCTCCCATGGTCCCTGGCTGCTGCACAAGAGCTTCAGTGAGTGGCAGTGGCTCCAGAGACCCAGCAACTGTCCCTGGGCCATCTGCAGTGTCCCCTGTGCTGGGTGGCCACATGGGCATCCATCCCACCACCTCTGGGCTAGCAGATGTACCTTCACCTATGCCAGTGCCATGTCACCGCAGTGACAGCCACCAACTCAGGCTTCAAAGATAGCCCTGAGCTGTGCCAGGAGCTGGGGCTGCACAGTGAGCCAGCAGGGCAGGCAGTGCCACCACCTGGTTGCCATTTGGAGCTGGGGACAGGGACAGGGACAGGGACAGGGACAGGCAGGGAGGACCAGCAGCTGGCACTGAGCAGGGACCTGGGGTGCAGCAGAGCCCAAGCAGGCACTGGGGGTGATTGGTGTGGGTAAGCCCTGGCATGGAGTGGTGGCACGGTGGTGGCACAGGAGCTGTGAACATTCCCTGAGTGTGGGGGGGCTGAGCTTGTGTCACCTTTGACTCAGGGTTCCCACCTCTAGTGGTTTCCCTGGCACTGCCACATGTCTGGGTGCTCGGGGATGTCACTCACCAGGGAAAGGGGCCCTGTGCGAGGCTTCAGGCTGTCCCAGTTTGTTTGGTGACACAAAATACCTTGAAGCAAGCTGGGAGGGAGGTGTGGGCAGTGCTGCTTGCTTGGCTGGTTTGGCAGAGACCTACCCCGGGCTCCTCGCCCCGCTGTGCCCTGCTGGCTCGGGTGGGAGTGGGCAGCCCCAGCAGATACTGGGGGGAGCTAGAAGCCCCCCAGGTTCTCTGGGAGAAAGGAACCAGCCCTGAGCATGGGAGCTCAGGAAATTGGGACAAGCATCATGGCCCTGAGCTGAGCAGCACAAACACTGCAGGGGGCTTGGCTTTGGGTTTAAGGGGTCTCGGCTTTGGGTTTAAGGGGTCTCAGCCCCTGGGCTGCCTCCTGCACTGTGTGGCCAAGAGGAGTCTGTGCTGTGTGTCTCTGGCCAGCTCGCTGCTACCTCTGGGTGCTGGTGCACCCTGGACACCCTCTTGCTGGGGGTGACCACGTCCCTGGGCAGCACACTCATGTGAGTCTCTGACCCTGCCTGAGCCACTCCCAGAGCACAGGTCTGGGGAGCCTGAAGTGTTTGTGTTCCCCACCTGTGAGCAGGGATCTGCTGGGGAGGTGTGTTTGGGTCGACACCCTCCCAGCTCTCTGCAGAACCCCTGCTCTGTGCCTCAGTTTCCCTCACCACAGTGAAGGCTTCTTGTGCTGGAGCAGAGACTCCCATGGTTGCACTTGCCAACCCTGTAGGGCCAGGGCTCCCCGGACAGGGGAATTTTATCCTCAGCTCCTCACTGTGTTTGTCCCCAACACTGCTGCTCTGCTCGCTTTGTTCCAAGGGCTCCTCTGCTATTGGAATTCCTGTCCTTGAGCAAAGGGCTGGGAAACTGCCTCCTGGGCAAAAGGGTTTAGGGGGACAATGAGCTGCCCTTTGTGCTGGTGATGGTGCAGAACAACCGAAGATAGGTGTAGGCTTGCCTTCCATCAGAAGGAGGAGAAGTAGAAAGACCAGGATTTGCCTGGATTAGGAGGATTTTCTCCCCCAAATCTGGTATTGCACAATTTCCGGTGGGGGATTTTAGGCCTTCTTCTCAAGCAGATGCTCTGAGGGATCCTCAGGGCAATAAATGAGCTGCTAAGAGCTGATCTCAGAAGGGATGTTGGTGTGACCGCTTGCCAGGCTCGGGGTCCCCAAGGACCCACAGGTGGCTGGAGTTGGGCTCCTCCTGGGTTCACCCTTGGCCCAAGGACCAGCTCAGTGTGATGGGCTTGCAGCAGGACAGAGCTCCAGTACTCCTCTGGTGACACGATGCCATCCCAGCCTCCACATCCCTGAGCTGGGGCCACAGTCGGGCTCCAGGAGAGACTTTTCAGACCCAAACACCAGCCCTGGGGACATGGTTTAGCCCCAGGGACAGGGATGGGGGCTGCTCCAGTGAATGAAGGCTCTGCCATCCCGTCTCCCACCCACGTCTCTGTGCTGTCCTGGATCCAGCACAGCCTGGAGCAGGAGCTGAGCAAGTGTGAGCACACCTGGAACCAGACAGCCCTGCCAGGAGGGTTGAAGCAGCAGCAGGGCTGGAGCCAACGCTGTGGTTTTTTTTTTTCACCTTTCTCTGGACTTCCTTGCCTGCTAAATGCAGAGCAAGTGGCTGCACCCTCAGGGACCTTGTGAGCTCCCAGGCTTGTGAGCACCATCCCCCTGCCCCGATATGGTTCTGCCAGTATTTTGTGGTGCTGGGGACCCCACGGGGACCTGGGCAAGGGTTTCACAAGAGCCCACCTAAGTCCCTGTGGCCACTGCTCAACAGTTTCAACAGACAAAAGGGAGATGTTTCATGGCAGCGTGTGACAGTCACCCTGTACTGCCCGCACCTCTGCTGCATAGGACCTGAGGAGTGTGTCACAAGGCTGAGGGGGACAAAATGGGGGCCGGGGTGTGTTGGCATAGGGACACACAGCTTCTGCTGTCCCTTGGGTTCTGGGACTTCCAACGAGTTGGCTCCGAGTTTACTGCTGCAGCAGGGTGGGGACAGCCAGAGGCAGATGCCAGGTCAACGTGGCCCTTGGGACACCCATCAGGCTCTTGTCCCCCATGGGGAAGCATTCAAAGTCCAGCCCTGCTGTAACTGGGGATCCAAAGGGCACAGGAGCCCCAGGAGCTTCCCTGTGTGGTGTGCCAGAGCAGTGCCAGCACCGTCTGTGCCACAGCAGCCCCAGAGGAACTGTGCCAAGGCTGGGGAAACACGCTGGGTGCCAGAACTCTGCCAGCACCCTGAATCTGGGTGACACAGTGGAGGTGCTGTGGCCTGGCCCTTAGTCACCCCCCACACCCCCCAGCCCTGTCACCTCCGGGTGTCACAGCCCCCAGGACACTCACCCGCCCGCCCCTGTTTGCGCAGCCGGCGTGGGCAGCGAGAGGCTCTCGGGTCCTGTTTGCCCAGCACCTGGATGAAAGGGCTGAGCGGCCCCTCCAGCCCTCTCCAGAAGTATTTTTGCACCTTCAAAGCACCTGGAGCCTCTTGAAGCCGGGATGAGTTCCTGCCTCACCCTGGGAAAAGCAGGAGAGGACCTGGGGCCCAGCGGGGAGGGTGAAGGAGACACAGCCAAGAGCAATGGGTTGTAGGAGCCTTTGTTCTTCTCCCTGGGGATGTGTTGGTGCTGGAACAGGCAGTGCTGGCTGTCCCCAACTGTGACCCTCCGTTCCGAATGGTGAGGGGGCAGGATGAACCCCCAAACCTCCTGCAGCAGCTCAGCTCCTGCCCTGAATGCCGAGGGGGCAATTTGTTTCCTACAGAGAAAGTGAGGGCTGCATGCCAGGAAGGAGAGGGCTGGAGCAGCCCTGGGGCACCCCACAAGCTCAGGGACCCTGGGGAAAGCCTCCAGCCCAACAGCCCAACCTCTGCTGCCAGCCCTGCTCCTCCTCTGCCCTCCCCGTGCCCCCTGCCAGCTCGGCAACGGGGAAACTGAGGCACGGGGCTGTGCGCAGCGGGCAGGGCCGGGCCGGGGGTGCCCGGTGGGGTACCTGGTGGGTACCTCCGTTCTCCCTGCCCCACGGAGGGTGGTTCCTCACCGGGCACCGGCTCTGCCCGAGTCCCAGCAGGTGGCGCCCGGTGCCCGCCGGTGGCTGCGGGGCCCGGGAGTACCGGGGAGGGCAGCGTTGGGATGTGGGGATTCCTGCGGGGAATTCATTCATGCTGGGCTGTGTCAGTCCCTGATGGGCTGCACTGGGCTGAACTGGAATGTATTGGGCTGCGCTGTTCCGTGCAGGATGGTGCTGGGCTGAGCTGGGAAGCGCTGGGCTGTACTGGGTTCTGGTGGCCACTGGATTGGGACAGATCGCTCACCCCCAGGGAGGGTGCTGCAGCCTGGGGACCATCCCCCAGTCCCTTCCACTTCCTGGTGTCCCCCCCTGGGTGCCCCGCAGTGGCAAGTAGGGGGACAGCGAGACAGAGGGGGGGCAGTGGGAGATGGCACCCAGGGGTGGTCTCCAGCTGCGGGTGGTGCCTCCCTGTGTGTTGTCCCCACTTCAGTTTGCTTTGCAGTGGCACTCAGCCGTATGTCCCCAGGCTGGTGGCACAACCTGAGTGTCCTGAGCCAACAGCTTCCTTGCAGGAGCCCCTCAAGGGGGGGGGGGGGGGGGGGGGGGGGGGGTCCCGAACCCCCGGCTTGGCTGATGGGCTGAGCACAGCATCAGGAGCTGGTGAGACTGGCGGGGGGGGAACAGCGAGGGGTGTGCACCGGGTCACAGCCCCCTTACCCTTAACATTAGGAGAACCGGGGAACCCTGGGGGGGTGCAGCCGCATCCCCGACGTAGTGCCCCCCCCCGAGGGGCGCGGAATACTCCTTTTTCCCGCCTACTATGCAAATCAAAAGCCGAGGATTGGCGGCAGGGCGGGGCCGGGGGCCGTAGTCGGGGTATAAGATATATAGGGGGGAGGGGGGGGGGAACAATACACCCGCGGTCCCGGCTCCGTGGCTTCTGCCGCCACCCGCAGCGCCGGGCGAGGTGGGTGCGGGGGGGGTGGGGTGGGGGCTTCACCCCCTCCTCCATGGGGCTGCGGGTACCTATTGCCTAAGCGAGGCCGCAGATTTCAGCTGGGGACTGTTTTTTGTTGCTTGTTTGTTTTTTTGTGTGTTTTTTTTTGGTTTGGTTGTGGTTTTTTTGTTTGTTTTTTGTTTTTTTTTTGTTTTTTTTTTTGTAGGTTTTGCGTTGTTTTTTTTTTGTGGGTTTTTTTGCCACCCCTCCTTCATGCAGAGATGGAGTTTGACTCCTACCAGCACTACTTCTACGACCATGACGCCCAAGAGGATTTCCACCGCTCCACGGCCCCCAGCGAGGATATCTGGAAGAAGTTTGAGCTGGTCCCCACGCCCCCCCTTTTTCCCCTGGGGACCCCCGGGGACAAAACCTGCTGCTCAGGGCCGGAGGAGCGCTCGGGGTGGCTCTCCCGGTGCTGTTTTCCCGGGGAAGAGCCGGAATATCTTTTTGGGACGGGAGAAATCTTCGGGAACCTGAGCGCCTTCATCCTCAAGGATTGCATGTGGAGCGGGTTTTCAGCCCGGGAGAGACTGGAAAAAGCTATGACAGAGAAACTTGCCACTGGGACGCAGAGGGCCACCCCCCACAAACCTTCATTCGCCCAGGATTTGGGGTTCAGCAGCTCGGTGAGCGAGTGCGTGGATCCCGCTGCCGTCTTCCTTTGCCCGCTGGCTGAGAGCAAGATCCCCTCTTCTTCGGGCTCTGAGGGCCAAAGCGATTCTGGTAAGGGGTCGAGGTGGGGGTTGCCCCCTCCCTTTCCCACCCCCCAGCCTTGCTGCAACCCGCGGGGAGCCGGGCGGGGGGAACACGCGTGTCCGTGCGTGCCCGGAGCCTCCCAGGCAGCGCCTTTGTTGCGGCTCCAAGCGAACCCCGGTCCCGGCCCCATCGAAAAAGCGGGATCGGGGGCTCCCCCTGCCCCCCCCCACCCCCCCAGCCCCTCACAAGGGGTGTGTGGACCTCCCCACTGCCGCAGTGGGGGGCTTGGGTGGGCACTCACTCGATCCACGGGAGGAGTGGGTGGGTTGGTGAAGGGGAAGTTTGCACCCCAACGGGGAAAGTTTTGGTTTTGTTTTTTTTTGGGGGGGAGGGAAAGGGGGGGTCCGAGCGTTCCCGAGTGCTTTGCTGCCGCCTCATCACCTCGGCCTGGTCCCACGCTCCCCCCACCCGGGACAGGATTTTCTCGGGACAAAAGGCAAAAATATCCCTCGGGGCCAGGTGGTTGCCACCGCCTTCCCCGCGGCGGTAGCTGCGTGGGCTGGGCAGGAATATCCCACATCAGGATACCCCCTCGGGGCATGTCCCACGGAGAGGGGTGGGGGTCCTTTCCACGGCGTGGGGGGGGGGAGGAATGTGACTGGGAAGTGGGTGTCCCTGAAACCCCCCCAACCAAACCTTAAACCACATCCAAACCCCCCATCCCCTACCCCCGGCGGGCTTGGTTCCCCGTTTCTGCCGCTCCCACGCGTTGCTGTGACCCCGATAATAAATCCGCGGGTGGCAGTGACCTGCTCCGGTGAGTCAGTGTCGCGGGACGGGGACTTAATGCCATTAAGGGGACAGTAAGCAGGTCGAGGGCGTTAAGAGGCTTAACCCAAGCCGGTGGGGCCGGCAGGGGCTGTGGGGATGTGGCCCCTGGAGGCTCCCGGTCCCCTTAGGGTCCCAGGTTCGGTGCCGGTCCCGATCCGGTGGCGCCACGTGGGAACCGAACAAAAAGCAACAGATTGGAAACAATGAGCGGGGCGGCGGTGATGGGCAGGTGCGGCAGCCAATAGGATGGCGAGAAAGCCGGCCGGCCCTGCCAGACAGCCAATGGGCGGCTACGGGGGGCGGGGTTAATCCCTCGGGACTTTTCTTAGGGAATTGTGGATGGGTACACACGTGGCTGAGAGCGGCCGAGTTGTGACACTGATGAGTCCCCGTCCTCCCCATTAGCACCAGTAACAGAGTGGTTGGGGCTTGCTGGGAAGAGCCTGGGGACTGGGGGGGGGCTGCAAACAGGAGGGCGGCTCCGTGGCAGGGGAGGGGGGGGCTCAGGATTCTGCCCCAGATGGAAGGGGAGGAACTGAGCATCTCGGGGGGGTGGGGGGGTTTAGCGAGGGGCTGTGTTTTCCCTCCAAAACGTCACAAAAAAGATGGAAGTGCATCCCTAAAATGAGTGGCGGCAGCAGCCGGGTCACCACAGTGTCCCCAGTGCCAACAGGGGACAACAGGCAGAGTGTTTTGGGTGCAGTTGTCTTTTCTTTGGGTCTGGCTGTTCCCAGCTCTGATAAAACTCCCTCCTCATTGACTCCTGGCTCTGCCATGCCTTCAAGGTTCCCCTTCTCCTGTCCCTCCCCCCTGCTCGGCGGGGGATTGTCCCCTCTGTCCCCGGGAAGCCTGAGCTGAATGGGGTTTAGGAACAAGTCACCCAAGTGGGAACCTGCAGCCAAGGGGAACAAAGGGCAGCTCTGCCCCCACCTCCCTCATTTACAATTCCAATGGGGCCATGAAAGCACCGACCGGGATGAACTTTGGAGTTAGGTTGTCCCAGGTCCTCCTCAGCATCCTGCTCCTCGCCCCTCCCTGGGAATGGGGGGGCTCTGGTGTTTCTTGCCCCAAGATCCTTTATCCTAGACACATGTTGGTTCTGGTGCTGAAGTGAAGCAAAAATCCCAAACCTGTGGGTCTAGGAAAAGAAGTGTGGTGGGAAAGCCTTCCGTGTGATGGTGTTGGAAGAGTATTTCAATCCCACACTGCTTTCTGGAGGTCACAGGATGGCTTTGCAGGGCACGAGCAAGCTTTAGGGGGGGGATGGCAGTGGAGGGATGTGCGGGAGGCACCGACGCGATGGGGATCTCCCAACTGACAGGGATTTTGGGGTTAGTTGCGTTGTTTTTGTTTTTTTTTTTTTTTGTGCCATTTACATTTTGAGCAGAAGGTGAAGAGATTGACGTGGTGATGGTGGAGAAGAGGCCACCTCTCAGCCTGAGGAAGCCGGTGACCATCACGCTGCGCGCCGACCCCCTGGACCCCTGCATGAAACGCTTCCACATCTCCGTCCACCAGCAGCAGCACAACTACGCCGCCCGCTCCCCGCCGGATGCCTCTGCCCTCCCCGAGCCACCCCAACAGGATGAGGACGAGCCACCAAAAGCCACCGAGCCATCTCCTGTGCCTGAGCCCAGCCTGGAGAATGCCCCCGGCAGCAGCAGCCCCGGTTCCGACAGCGAGGACGTGGCCAAGAGGAAAAACCACAACTACCTGGAGCGCAAGCGGCGCAACGACCTCCGCTCCAGGTTCCTGGCCCTCAGGGACCAGGTGCCCGGGCTCGCCAGCTGTCCCAAGACCCCCAAAGTGGTGATCCTGAGCAAATCCTCCGAGTACCTGCAGTCCCTCATCAGTGCTGAGAGGAGGATGGCAGCCGAGAAGCGGCAGCTGCGCCTGCGGCAGAGCCAGCTGCTCAAACGGATTGCTCACCTCAAGGGACACTAACCCCCTGCTCCAGTCCCCACCACCCCCTGCCTCCCTCTCAATTTGCACAGTTTTTTAATTTTTTACCGTTTTTTTTTTTTTTTCGTTTGTTCTTGGTTTTTGTTCTTTTTTCTTTGTGGGACTCTTGGAGCCCAGGGGCTGCAGCAGCGCTGGCTGCGGGGTGGCTGCGGTGGTGCTGGCGGCTGCGGGGATGGGGTCACCGTGTCCCCGTCACCTCCTGTGGCATCACCTGCCTGGGGCTGGCTTCTTGGCACCAGGTGTTGCAACATTTCCCTCGTCCCACCCCCCCCGTGAAGCTTTCTCAAGTGACTGCTTCGATTCGTGGGCTCAGCTCCATTCCCCCTCCCCAGCAGCCCCGTTGCCACCAGCAGTGTCACTGGGAGCTGCCCCTGGGCACCCATCTCGCCCTAAAAATCCCAAGCAACCACAATCTGCTTCAGCTCAGGGAAGCAGATGGGGGCAGACATGGAGAGCCCAGCATGGGGCTCGTGTCTGGATGGATCCCCACGGAGATGATGTCTGGGATTTCTCTCTCTCTGGGGTGAACAGCACCCCGTGGGTGATCCCCTTGCTCGGCTGGACCGTACCTCACTTTCTTACCACTTCACGCAGTAGCTTGTCTTGGATTTTATGGTCTAGAAACTGCTGCTGTAACTGCAAGTCTTATACTGGAGGCTGTGTTTTTATACTGTATTTTTGTACCACTTTTGAGAAGTATCGGTAAAGAGTTTGCATTTTTATATATATATAAATTTTTTTTTTTTTTTTTCTTTCTGGAGGGAGAGGTTCCTGCTGCAGGAGAGGGCTCAGTCCTGCTGCACTTTAGGGAGATCAGGAAGGGGCTGGTTCTTGCCAGACACTTCAAATGAGTCCTTGTGGAGGCTGGTTCACCCCTCCCCTCCCTTGCAGCTCTCCAAACCACCCATTTGCAATAATGGGGGATTTTTTTCCCCTTTCCCACCCTTGTAAGCATCCTTGTGACCTCCTTTGTGAGCACCTCCTTATCACCATCCCCTTTAAGTCCCCAGGGCAGCTTTGGGCTTTGGAGGGGGGGCAGCTTGGGGGTTGTGCTGCCTTCAAGGCTTGCCCCTGGCTGTGCCTGCTGGGGGGGATGTAGGTGGTGGTGTCCCCTGTCCCCTCCTGGAGGTGCTGGCAGGGGTGGCCCCGCAGGACAGCACCCTTGGGTCCCTGCTGAGAACCATTAGAGTTAACACTGTGGTTGGATTTAGCACTTTCTTCATTACCTCACACTTCATAAATAAATAAGTTTGCAACAGCCTGGGCTGGCTTTTTCCATGCAGGTGGCTGTGGGTTTCCATGTGTTGGGCTGTGGTGCTTTTGGGAAGAGGGGGGGTTTGGCCTGGCCACCATATTTTGAAGTGTCCTGGCCTCTCACAAGCATGAAGAGAGGAAATTAATATATTTTGCACCAGGGCTTGGCTGCCTTGCTGCCTGTAAGACTGAGCTCTTTGTGCTGGCTTTCTCCCAGCGATGGAAACAGAAGTCATGGCAGTGGGGCCAGGGAAACGAATCACCTGGATTATTTTTCCTCCTTTTAAGTAGCTTTGTTGGCAAGGAGGGGCAGGGAGCCCACACTGGGCTCGGAGAAGGCTTTGGTGTAACTATAAACCCTCCTAATGGGTCTTGGGGGCAGTCGGTGTGGGGGATGGCTGCCCCATGGGTCAGGGGACAGGGCTGTGGTTGGCAGTAACCCTAGAGGGGGAATGCAATCCCTTCACTTCCAGGGGCACCAGAGAGCTTTGTATCCCCAGATCTGCCAAGGGGGTGAAATGATATATATGTGAGTTCACCTGAATACAAAACTTTTGGGTTCCCTTTATGCCGGCAGCAAAAAAAAAAAAAAAAAAGATATTTTCCTTTAAATGCAGGAGGGATGTGGGATTCCATTACTGCTGAGAAGTCAGAGCTGGTGCTGCAGGAGGCTCAGTCACCTGGGGGAAGCCAGTCTGAAAAAGCCAAGAGTCTTAAATCCCCATTCCCTTCAGTTCCGGCAACACTTCACACTTTCTGCACGTTGCATCACGCCGTGTCAAAGCCTTTTCAGAGCTGAATTAAAAGGTGCTCGTGGGAGCCACAGCTTAAACACAGAGCAGGGTGACCTAAATCTGACACCTCGCCCATGCACGGGAAACAAAGCCCAGATGTACTCCTCCCTCAAACATTTATTTTTGTTGTGTGTACACTGGTGTCTTTTTTCAGCTCAAGGTGACCCTCCCGCTCAGATTTGGTGTGGTGTTTGTTGTGTTTTTTTTTTTTTTCTTTCATGCTGAAGGGCCACAGGATGCTGAAAATATTATTTTTCTTCCATGGCAATGGTGTGCAGGTCCCATGGTGTGAGCTAAGACCATCCCCGCTGGAAAATGGAGCAAGTTTCAAATCTTTTGAGTTCTCCTGCTAAAAGCCCTCATACATAAATGTCTATCTACCTGAAACTTCCCTGGGTACTAAAGCAGATCCCTCCTCTCCTGTTGCCGCGGTGAGGCTGAGGCTAAGCTGCCTGACAGCTCTGAAGTGAACAAAACAAACACGTCAGGCTTTTCCTCCTCACTTGTTCCACACTGCGATTTGCAAGCTCCAGCTGAAACCATCACAATTCTGCATTCCCAGCCCTGACAGAGCTGTTGTTTGTTTGTTGGGTTTTTTTGTTTGTTTGTTTTTTGTTTTTAAGCACAAATTACCCTGCAACCAGACATCCCCCCCACACCCCCTCCCTAAACCACCTCTGCTTTCCCACCCCCGGTTCTGGGAGGAAAACCTCGGCCAGCCCGGGGGTGTTGTGGGCACGATGCTGCCTTCACGCCTGGGCTGGCAAATTTTTAGGCCAGTTTGCCCGAGGCAGCGATAATCCCTTCCCATGTGAGGGGGAGGTTGGGGGGTGGGAAGCGGCTGCCCTGGCCCCCAGCCTCCTGCTCCTTGTTGCTATGGCAAAGGATGTGTGTTGCCAGGGAGAACGGGCAACTCTTCTCCCGCCGTCGCCATGGCAACCGTCTCCTTGCCTTCCCTCCCTTCTGTTGCCATGGAGACAGCCGAGCGCTCCCCGTGTTGCCGGGGCGATGGGGAGGACGAGGCCCCGCGGAGGCTGCGGTTGCCACGGCAACGCGCGCCTCTCTGTTGCTGTGGCAACAACCCCGCTCTTCTTCCCCCTGCCCCGTCGCTATGGCAACAGCATCCTCGCCACCCCATCTCCCCCCCCCCCAAAAAAAAAAAAAAAAAAAAAAAAAAGGAGGGCAGAACCACACGCGCGGAACCGAAAAGGGTCGGGGACCTCGGACCGGGACCGGGACACAAGACTTGGGACCGGCACCGGGCAGGGAGCTCTCCCGGCAAGAGGACATCGGCCCCAGGGCCCGGCCCCGTCCTCCCCACGGGTGGCCCCGGCCCCGGTCCCGTCCCGCCCCCGTCCCGCCCGCTCGCCCGTCCCCATGGCAGCCGCTGGGCCGGGCCGGGTGATGGCGGCGGCCGCGCTCAGCCTGGGCCGGGTCTCGGCGCCTCCTCGGCCGCTGGTGGTGATCCTGGGCGCTACCGGGACCGGTAAATCGGCTCTGGCCCTGCAGCTGGGGCTGCGCCTCGGAGGAGAAATCGTCAGCGCAGACTCCATGCAGGTAGGGCCGGGCCCGGCCCCCGGGAGAAACCGGCGGTGAGGCCCAGGGTGAGGCCGCGGCCTGCGGGGAGAGGCTGGGGAGAGGCCCGGGAACAGGCCCGGAACAGGCCCGGGAATAGGCCCGGAACAGGCCCGGAATAGGCCCGGGAATAGGCCCGGGAACAGGCCCGGAATAGGCCCGGGAACCGGGAGACGGCGGGGCCAGGAGCGGAGGAAGCGGCGGCTGAGCCCGGGGGAGGCCGCGGCGGGGCCTGAGCACCGGGAAAGGACGGAATTGGGCTGGGGATCCCCGGTGCAACCTTGGGCCGGGCTGAGGGTGCCGGGGGTGGCCTGGCCCGGTACCGGGGAGCAGCGGGGTCTGGTCGGGCCCGCAGGCTGGGCAGCTCCGGGGGATGGATCCACGGCCGGGGTTTGGCTCTGCTGCCCCTGTCCCCGAGTCCCGATCTTCCCCTCCTGCTCTGGAGAAGGCGGCACAAGCAGAGCTGGGACATCCAGCATCCCCCTCAGCACTTCATTCATCTTTTGGACAGAAAGCAAAGCAAAAGGGAGGTGTGTGGGGGTGTGTGTGTGTGTAGGGTTTAATTTTACCCCTCAAAGAGCTCCACGGAGGTGTGAGGAGCAGCTGAGTGGGGGAAGGCAGGAGCTGGAGTTAGTCAGTAGTAAGAAATACTCAGGATTGCTCCCTCAGGTGTAGATCTGCTGACACGGCGCACAAATCCTGCAGCCTGACCCTGTCCTGGGGGTGTCTGGGTCCGGGGTGGTTTTTGCTTGTGCTTCTTGTCCCCACAGGGACCCTCTGAGAGGCAGCTGTCCCTCCCTCCCTCCCTCCCTTCCTCCAGGAGTTGTTTTATGGACCTAAAGTGGGGCTGTGAGGTGGTGAGTGCTCCCCAGCTCATCACCCAGCACAGGGACACCAAGGGGATGGGGGGAAGAATAAGGAAAATGGTATTTGCTGCTTGCCAGGGACATTGTCTGCAGCCTCATCTCTTCCTGCAAGTGTGGAATATGTGGGTTGTGCAGTCAGGGTCAGTAAAGGCTGAGGAGCTCAGTCCCTGCTCCTCTGCTCCAAATTGAGTTTGGCTCCCAGGGCTTTGCCATGAGATGTGCGTTTCAGTCACTGCAGGGATTTTGTTATTATTTAGTAAGATGTTTTCCTTCCTAATCAACACTGTTGCTGTTTTTTTTTTGTTTTTTTTTTTTTTTTTTCCTGTAATGCCCAAGCTTTCCCTTTAAGCTTAATGTTTAATGTATTTTCCACAGTTTTTAAAAAGGCTTTTTCTGCCAGCAGCACCCTTTGCCCCTTGGGCTGCTCAGAGGGTGACTCTCCCTGTCCTGCAGCCACCTCCTGGTTTCCTCCACCACAGCCACCCATGCTGGTTGCTGTTTGTATCCCCAGAGTGCTCGATTTTAAAAAGTCTCTCTCTTGAATTTAGAACAAGCACCCAGAAAGCTTTAACTTGGTGGGTTGTGTTCCTGAAACTCTTAGGGAAAGTGTTTGAATCGACACAATCCTCCAGGGGCAAAATCTTCACTTCAGTCTGGTTTTAAGATCAGGGAAGGGGCTGCTGACTGGAGCCATCCTGCCAAGGTGAGGCTCCTGCTGCCCCCCGAGCTCCGTGGAGGTGGCTGGGGCAGCCTGGGTGGCTGTTAAGCTCTGCCAGGGGAGGTTTAGGTTGGATATTAGGAAAAAATTCTTTCCAGAGAGGGTGATCAGACATTGGAATGGGCTGCCCAGGGAGGGGGTGGATTCTCCATCCCTGGAGGTTTTTAAGAAGAGACTGAATGTGGCACTGAGTGCCATGGGCTGGGAACCACGGGGGGAGTGGATCCAGGGTTGGATTTCAGGATCTCAGAGGTCCTTTCCAACCCGGCTGATTCTAGGATTCTGTTTCGAAGCGTGGATTTTGTGCTCTGGTTGTTTCAGGTCCCACTGTGGGAATGCAGGCGTGGGGAGGACGCTGGCTGCAGGCACCCAATGGCATCGGGGCTCCAGTGCCTCTTGTCCTCCTTTCTTTTTAATCTCATTCTAGCGTGACTGGGGAGCAAAAGCCGAGCAGCTCCGTTTCCTTTGATCCCCGGAGGCAGTGTTGCCGGGGAGGGGACAGCCCAGGAGCTGTGTCTGTGCCTCCCCCGATGACCCCCGTGCCCCCAGCCGGCTCTGCTTCCTTGCTGCCTTTGTTCCTTGCTGGAATATCACCTCTTCCCTCTGCCAGACAGAGCTGACTTCCCCCCCATGTGCCCCCGTGGGAGGGGGTGATGTTTTTTGTTGTTTTTTTTTTAAAATCCTATTGCTCTTTCTGGACTGACAGCTGCTGGAGACCCCCCCCCAGCCCTCAGCCTCCTCTCTCCATTCAGCCCTGGGCTCTGCTGAGCTCTGACAAGTGCTGGCAGGGTTTGAGGCAGCTGCTGGGGCTGGAGCCAGGCTGGGGAAGGGGCTGAGGAGCCCCAAGCCCACCAGTTCCCCCACACAGACCATCCCTCTATCTTTTCAGGATGTTTTTGTCGGTGGTCTTGGGGCTCTGTGGTCATATTACAGATTTAGCTGCTGCCTGCTGCAGCTCGGGAGCTCTGGTTAATCTGGTGGCCTCTTAATCTTTCTTCTTGTCTTTTCTGTTGCTGTTTGTCATCCCAGGGAGTTTCCTCGAGGAAGAAGTCATTCTCAGGGAATGTCAGCCCCACTTCTTTGTTCCTGATGGAGCAGTGAGTGTCAGGGATCCTGGTGCCAGCTTGCAGGAAAGTCCCATCTGTCCCCAGTCCCACCATCCCTTCTGGGTTTTTTTACCTTGAAGTGGCAATTCTGTTTTTCTCCAGGGGCTGTTGGGGCTCACTGGGTACACTTCAGTGAGTGTGTCAAGTCAGGCTCTTGGTGACATCCTTTTCATGGCAGGGATCAGAGCAAGGAGTTGTGCTGTCCTTTCACCCTGGCTTGGTTTGGGTCCTCTGTGCTCCTCTCCAGCTGGGAGATCCCTTGGCCCCTCTGGAATTTGAATTTTCACTTTCTTCCTCCCTGTAGGTAGCTGGGATGTGTCTGGGCTCCCCGTGCTGCACATGTCACCTTCCATACTCTGCTCCCTGCACTCAGGGCAAGGACAGAGCCTTTCCATAAAGGGACAGAGTTTGGGACTCTGCAGGAAACTGGTGGCAGAGCAAGAGTTTGGGTGGGAGCCCACCCTTTCTGGGCTGCAAAGACCTCACAGGCACCATTCCCTGAGGATTGCTGCTGTTTATGTCTCCTGCCTCAGTTTCCCTGCCCCATTAAAAGAGGAGACAGAGCTGAGCATCCAGCCTGGTGCTGGGAGCTGAACCCCCAGGGGCTGCAGCAGCAGCAGCAGAGGTGAGAGGACACCAAGCAAGGCTAAAGCACCTTTAGTCCCCAGCTTGTGTTGGGTGTCTCGGCTCTCTGCTGCTCCAGGCTGCTGCTAATCTGTTTTGGGGCCTTAGAAAGCAACAAAGGCTTTATCTGAGCTGCTGGCTGAAAATAGAAATGAACCTCGGGAGGAGGACTCAGAGCTTGGCTCTACAGCCAGCCAGCTGGTGGAAACCTTCTCTGGGCTCTGCTGGGTGGGTGTCAAAGGCTGCCTTTGTTTCCTCCCAGCCCACACACTGACACTGCATTCCTCCTGGATACTCTGGGGGGGAGGCAGGGGGTGGTTAATCTCCAGCAGAACCTTGGGGGATTGGAGCCTGAACCAGAAATCCCGTGCAGGGCATTGGGAGCTCCCAGGCTGCCTGGGAGCATCCCCATCAGCTCCCTGAGCAGACTGAAGAGAGGGAGCTGGAGGAGCTGGAGGGCTGGACTGCTTCTTGCCAGGGGGAGAGGAGGCACCGAGCCAAAACTCGGTCAAATTCAAAGGCTTTTGGTGTCGACTGGAGACCTGGGTTGAATGGCAGAGGGTGATGGATGGGGAGCCAGCCACGGGGCATGCTGGCAGGGAGCTGCCTCTTGGGGCTCTCCTCCTGTCTGCTCCCATCCCCTACAGCCAGCTGGGTTTCCTCAGGGCAGAAAAGGAGGAGCATTTGGTTGTTCTCCCTCTCCCTCCTCTCTTCCTGCCCTCAGGCCAACCTTTCTCTGCCACCAGGAGCAGAACCTGGCCCCGACCCACCAAGCAGCAGTCCCAGCAGGACTGGGAGTGTCTGTGGGGCTGCAGCTGGTTCCCAGTCCTGGCAGCTGACAGGAGTGAGTGCTCCAGGCAGGGATCTGAGTGCTCCAGGCAGGGATTGGGTTTCCCTGCTCCACTAACCTCAGATCATGCCTTGCTGCTCTGCCTTCTGCCCCTGGGTCACCTCTGTGTCACCTTGTCCTTCTGTCTGGGAGCAGGGGAGGCAGTGGGTGGAGGCAGCTTCTCAGAGGGGATTAAATGGGAATTTCTTTCTGCCAGTCTGGCCCTCTGGCTGGGGTGGTTTCTGGGTGCTGGAGGAGGAATAGAATACAGCTGTTTCCAGTCCCTTCTCCCCTCAGCCCAATTGATCCCAAACTGGGATATTCCCCAAACAGAGAGAGCTCAACACGTCCTCCCCATGACCACAGCCACCTCCTGGCACCAAGGGTGCTCAGTCCTTGCCATGGTGTGGAGCTGGGATGGACACAAAGGCTTTTTGTGCCCCACTGCCACCCCGTGCCTGCTGCCAGCACCCTCGGGGTGCAGGTCCCTACTCTGATCCCTTTTTTGTCTGCAGCTCTGCAGAGCCTCACAGCACCCACGGGGCAGTGCCAGAGCACCCTGTTGTGTCTGGGTGCTATGGGGAGCAGGGTGAGGAGCCTCCCTCCCTTGCCCTGGCTGAGAGGTGTTCTAATTCCAGAGGGAGAGCCATGGGGATGGGATGCTAAGCTGAGGCAGCTCTGGTACTCTCAGCACCTGGGTCTGGGGCTTTTTGCAGCCTGGAGCAGGGATTTGGGATGCTGGGATGGCAGGTTGCCTTGGCTCCTGACCAGGAATTCTCCCCAGTGGGTGCTTTTGAGTGGTTTGTCTTTTAGCTTTTCTTTTTGCTCTGCTCCCAGCAGTCTATCTGAGGGCCACCATCTCTCAGCAGTGCTCTCCTAGGATGGATATCCCACATTTGGGTTTGAGGACACACCCTGAAGCCACGAGATGCTGCTGGTTGTGGTCACTGGTGTCTCCTGGCATCCTGGTGCAGGACATCTCCTCTTTCCTGTGCCTTGCTCCTCTCCGTAGATCAGAGGGAGCAGGCACTGGGTGGTATGCCAGGGTTTTAAGGCATGTGTGAGCTCAGATTGTGTGTGTTGGGCAGGTTCTGTGAAGTTGGATCCAGAGAGATCTTTGTGTCTCACAGGAAGCAGTGATCCGTGTCCCTGAATGGGATTCAGGGCTGTGCTGCAGATGGGGGTTTGGAGAGAGGCACTCCTGAGCTTTGAGCTGCAATGGGTGAGGAACCTGCAGCTTGGAGGCAGCCACCCTCCTTGTTTCAGTGTCTGAAACCCTCCTTGTTTCAGAGCTCTGGGCTTGGCTCTCTGATGGCTCCATCAGCCTTCCCAGCCCTTGCTGCAGGGTTCTGTCAGACCAAGAAAGCAATCATGAGTGGTTGGACTCACAGATCACCTCCTGCGTAGGACAGGCAGCAGTGAGAGGCACTTTGGCCCTGGCAGGAGCATTCCTGCTGCCTTGCCTGACCAAGTCCCCTGCCCATGCTGCCTGCACCTCCAGAGCCTGGCAGGGAGCTCGGGGGGGTCCGTGAGGATGGGCAGTGACTGTGCATGGGGGGAGGGAGCAGTGGTTGGTGGGGGTTTCGTGGGACACAGAGGTGACTGACAGGCTCTTCTCTTCCCCAGGTGTACAAGGGCTTGGACATCATCACCAACAAGGTTTCTCCTCAGGAGCAACGTCTGTGTAGGCACCACATGATCAGCTTTGTGGACCCCCTTGTCTCCAACTACACAGTGGTGGATTTTAGAGACAAAGCCATGGCTCTCATATCCTTTCCTACTGTAGCCTGCCTGGCTCAGCAGATCCAAACCTTCCACCACCAGGCCTGCAAGAGGGGGTCAGTGATTGCCACAGCCTTGGGCTCTCCACATTGCAACTAACTCCACCAAGGTACAGCTGGGGAAGGGGCTTGGAGCTGTTTTTCTCCAGGTTAAGCTCGGGGCAGCCCATCCTCAGGGCTGGTTGGGGAAAGTTTGTGCTGCATACCCAGTGTGAGCTGGGGATGGCCCTTCCCAGGTGTCCCCTGAGTCTTGGTGGCAGCTGGTACATGTGGATAGTGAGGGATGAGGGACACCTCTAATCCTGTCCATGGGGCTGGGAGAGTGGGGTCTGGGCCCTGTCTGCCTCCCCCCACAGCCCTCCCTCCCTCTTGGGCATCTCTGTGTATGCTCCTTGACTTCTGCACATTGAAGATATTTTTTCCCGAGACAAGATCCCAATTGTTGTGGGAGGAACCAACTACTACATTGAATCCCTGCTCTGGAAGGTCCTTATCAACACAAAGGTACAACCTGGGGGGCTGTGTATCCCTTGGGAAGGGCTGAGCCCCATCTCCGGGACGGATTTCCTGCAACGGGGCCCCGTGTTCCCCTTGCTAGAGTGGGGCAAGGAGAACCAGAGCCTCCTCATTCACCCCGTGGATGAGTGGATTGATTCAGAGCTTCCTTGTGTCCCCCCAGAAGGCCAGCACAGCCCCCAGCCCAGTCACAGACAGGAAGGTGGAGCTGGAGCAGCTGGATGGTGCTGAGCTCCATCGCCGTTTGAGCCAAGTGGACCCCGAGATGGCGGCCAAGCTGCACCCCCATGACAAACGCAAAGTGGCCAGGTGAGTGTGGGGTGCTGGGGCAGGAGGGACCAGGGCCCAGCTCCTTTTCCCCTGGGAAGATGACAGGATGGGTTCTCCCATCCCAGCCCCGTGCCTCTGGCCTCGGGGAACTGGTGTTGGGGGAGCTCTTTGGCCTTGCAACCCCCACCTTGAGATCCAGGACCCGGCACCTCACTCCTGGCTGGGGTGCCCCAGCAGCAGGGTTTATCTGGAGCTATTTAAAGAGCAAGAGCTGCCACGCTGGCTGAGCCACATAGCTGAGCTGTGTGGGAACAGCAGGGCAGCAGGACCAGGCTTGCTGCTCTGAGGGGCCCATCCCAGGCAAGCCCTGGCCCCGGGGCCAGCAGAATGCCGCCCACCCCGTTCGCACGGAGCTCGCTCGGGCACCTGGAGCAGCTTCTGGAGCAGCTTCTGCCACCTCCTTGGCTGGGCTGGGCAGGGCTGGTGGGGATGCTTTGCTGGCCCCTTCCCTGCCTCTTCCAGCCAGGCAGGGCTGGAGCCAGAACCTTGTTCCCTGAAGGCTTGTCCCAGTGCCAGGTGGGAGTGGGTGGTTTGGGCTCTGGGTTCCTCGGGTGCCTTTGCCTCTGTGCTGCCTTTCACCCCTGGGAGATGGGTGTGCTCGGGGTGCTGGGCACGGGAGGGGGGGGGGCAGAAACCTTCCCTCCCCCCACATGAGAGGGGTGGGTGGAAGGGAGTGTCTGCGGTTCCCTTTGCAGGAACCCCCAGGGCTGGTGGGGAAATGGAAAAGCACATCCTCCCCCAGCCTCTGAGCTCTGTCTGTCTCTGCTCACAGGAGCCTCCAAGTGTTTGAAGAGACGGGGATCCCCCACAGTGAGATCTTGCACCAGCAGCAGGAGGAGGAAGGTGGGGGACCCTTAGGGGGGCCCCTAAAATACCCACATTCCTGCATCTTGTGGCTCCACGCAGAGCAGGCAGGTGAGAGTGGGCTTTGCACAGCTCCTGTCTGGCTGAGCAGGGGGACTCAGGTCAGGGCTGCACCCCTGCTCCTGCCCCAAGCCTCCTCCCTGAACGGGGCAGCAATTCTTTGGGCATGACAGAGGACTCAGTCCCCTCACCTGCTGGGCTCTGCCTTCCTCGGGTGGGTTGGGAGTGCTGAACAGAGTCCCAGCACCTTGTCCAGTTGTTGGCCTCCTGAGGGCACAGCTCTCAGAGGCTGAGCCTCTCCTGCTCTCCTCCTCCCAGCCCTGGACCAGCGACTGGAGAAGAGGGTGGATGACATGCTGGCTGCAGGGCTGCTGGAGGAGCTGCGGGACTTCCACCGACGCTACAACCAAGAGAAGGTGGCTGAGAACCAGTGGGTGACAAACCAGCTCCCTTTCTGATGTTATGGGGAGGGTTGAGGTCTCCTACTTGTTCTGAAGGAGATTGCTTTGATCCCTGTCTTGTTCTCCAGGCAGGATTACCAGCATGGCATCTTCCAGTCCATCGGCTTCAAGGAATTCCATGAGTATCTCATCAGTGAGGGGAAGTGCTCACCCGAGACCAGTGCTCTGCTGCTGCAAAAAGGTGAGAGGAACACCCTGTGTCCCTCAGCCCCACACAGCTCCAGGTGACACTGTGATGGTCTGAACCGAGCTGAAACCTTGGGGCAGGTCTTGTTGGGGCTGAGCTGCACCTTTCTCTCTGCATTTCTGCCAGCCCAGGGAATCAGAGACTCCTTTTCCAGTGCTTGGAGAGCATCTCTGAGCACACCCAGAACAATTCCTCCCTCCCTTCCCTCAGGCCTCCTTGCAAGATGTGCTGGGCACAGCGTGACTCAGCATCTGGAGCTGGTCCACCAGTGATGTGGGTGACAGGATCCCAGCTGGGGTGTGAATGCTTTGGAGAACAAGGTTAGAAAGAAGGAATGAAGCAGAACTCAGCATCTGGTTCAGCAGCAGGCCGGTGGGAAGGGACAGCAGCAGGAGTCACTGGTGATGTGCTTTTTGATGGCAAGTGTCACTCTGGAGTGTCTGGACTGATGCTGCTGTTTGAGGAGGGATCTGCTCTGCTCCTTAGCACAGCAGAGCCCCCAGGGGAGCAGTCTGCAGCCAGGAGGGCTCAGTGCAAAGAGGAGATGGAGGCTGAGGAAGCCACAGAAATGATAAAAGCCTTGAAAACAAGTCTGGTGCAGGAGGCTCATGTTGTGTCTGCTCAGGAGATAGTTTTGGAGGGATGTGATAAGCCTGGTACTAAACATGGGAAGATTGTGCAGTGGGAAAGCATCCCCTGGGCCCCCTGTGGGTAGGAGAAGGTTTCCTGAGCTTCATTTGCACACAGGAGTGTTCAGTTGGGTGTCAGGAGAGCACTGCAGCCCCTGAACACATTGTCCTACCTGTGAAAACAAAAATAAAGCTTTTACTTTTCACTCCCTCTGTTTCAAAGGGATCCAGGCACTGAAGCAGGTGACCAAGAGATATGCCCGGAGGCAGAACAAGTGGGTCCGAAACCGCTTCCTGAGACGTGAGTCCTGTTCCTGCCCTGCTCCCACATCTCATCCCACCCCTCCCTGGCACAGCCCCTGCTCCCAGCTCAGGAGAGGAGCCTGGGGGGCTCCTTTGCTTTGGGACAGTGTGTGCTGGGGGTACATGAGACCAGCAGAGATCAGAGTGCCTGGTTTCTCCTTCTGTCCCAGGCTGCCCTGGCTCTGCCCTGATTCCTTCCCACACTTATGGGTTGCAGAGCAACCTCTTGGCCCTCCTGGGACAGCCCACCCAGTGCTGTCCACGTTTACCTGGCCCACAGCTCCTCTACCCAGACACTCAGGCAGCTCCTTCTCACTGCTTCCCCTCTGCCCCTGCTTGTCTGTCAAGGGGAGATTGTCCCCTCCTGGCCCAAGTGCCATCAGGACAGCTGATACCGCAGCAGAACAAAGTAAGTGAAGGCTCAGCCCCATGGTGGGCAGCAGTAGGTGATAATAAGGGAGCAATCCTGCAGCCTGTCCTGCCACCAGCTCCTGAGGGGCTCTGGGAGGGGGTGCCCAGCACTGTTGCTGCTCTTAGCCCTGGGCCATGCTCACCACTGAGGTGGCAAGGAGCCAGCAGGAGTTCCCTGTCCTAGCCCCAGCCTGGGAGCAGAGCCAGCAGCAGCAGCTGGGAGCTGGGCACTTGTTGAAAGGTGCTTGGTAGGGGCAAAAAAACCCCAAAAAAACCCAAACACAAACCCCCCCGATAAAATAAAATGAAAAAAAATTGAAAGAAGGAGAAACTTGAGTCAGAAAGACAGGCTTTGAACAGGGTGCAAGAGCTTTCCTGCAGCCGGGTGCTGAGTGGCTGTGGCTCAGCTTTCTGTGGCAGGTGTGCTTCAGCTCAAGCCTGGCAGGAGCTCCTTTGGGGCTGCAGCAATAAAAAGCAGCAGCACCTGCCTGAGCCCAGCTTGGCAGCCTCTGATGGCTTTGTCCACGTGGGGCTGCTGGCACTGCAGCACCCAGTGCCCTCACTCTGGGCTCGGGGAGACCAAAGGGGTGGCTGTGGAGCTGTGCCTGGTCACACTGAGGCAATAGTAAAGCATCTCCCACTGTGGTCAGGTACAGTGAGCCAGGAGTGTCACCCCCTGCCCCTGCAGATTCCTCAGCCAGGCTCCAGGCTTGTGTCTCCTCGTCAGCTTTGTGGGTTTTCACCTTCTGTTGACCATGGCATGATGAAGCAGTGGTTGCTGTTCTGCTGGGCTGTCAGCATGCTCAGATTTTGTGCTGCTGTCCCAAAGGCAGGCAGCCAGGAAGGTGCTTGCTTGAGGTCTCAGATGTTCTTGCTCTTTGTGAGCTTGATGTCCTCCAAGCTGAGGTCTTTGGTAATTTGGGAAAGGCTGGTGTCATTTATTTCTGCATGCTAAAGGACAGCTGGATGGGAAAGAGCAGATCTCTCCAGGTCACAGGGTGGTGGCAGGACATTGATGTCAAGGAGGTTCTGGTGGTCACCTGCTTTTCTGTGTTCCTGTAGGTCCTGGGCCCAACGTGCCCCCTGTGTATGGCCTGGAGGTGTCTGATCTCCTGCGGTGGGAGGAAGATGTGCTGCAGCCTGCTCTGCAGATTGTGGAGAGCTTCATCCAGGTACTGGAGTTAACACATGAGCTGTGGCTGAGAAGCCAAATTCTCAGTAGTCTCCAGGCCCCACCTTCTCTCCCTTGAGCAGTGTCTGCTCATCTGTCCAGCCTTGGGCTTTCCTCGCGGTGGCAGAGTTGTTGTCTAAGCAGAAAGTTTCTCCCCATGCCCAGTGTTCCACTTGTCCTGCATGGTAGAACTGCAGCAGCATCTGCCCTGCAGACCTGAGTGACTGCATGGGGCAAGTTCCCATCCCAAACTCTACTGAAGGGAACACAGCTTAGCAAATTTTCAGAGCAGAAATTGGTCTGAGACAGAAGGCTCTGGGAAGACCTCAGAGCACCTGCCAGTACCTAAAGAAAGCTGGAAAAGGGCTTTTTATAAGGGCATGGGATGACAGGACAAGAGCTGACGTCTTTAAACTGGAGGAGGAGAGATCTAGATGAGATTTTAGAAATTCTTTAGTGTGAGGGTGCTGAGCCCCTGGCCCAGGTTGCCCCCAGAAGCTGTGGCTGCCCCATCCCTGGCAGTGTCCAAGGTTGGATGGGGCTTGGAGCAGCCTGGGCTGGTGGGAGGTGTCCCTGCCCGTGGCAGGGGTGGGACTGGGTGAGCTTTAAGGTTCCTTCACACCCACACCAGTCTGGGATTCCCTGATTTCACCTACAGGGACGTGAGCCCCCAGCAGAACCTGTGAAGATGGAGTGTGACAAGAATGAGAACAAACGGAGTCACCACATGTGTGAGCTGTGTGACAGAGTCATCATTGGGGACAGGGAGTGGGCAGGTAGGACCTGGCAAGGGGGGGAGAGGAGCAGAACTGGGCTGGGGGACACACACAGAGGGCTCAGTTACTCCAGGGATGGAGCAGGGCAGCTCTCCAGAGCAGAGCAGAGCAGAGCAGAGCAGCTTCCTTGGCTGTCTTCTGCCTGGTCGGATGACCCTCAGCACATGATCTTGGGCTTTCAAGGATTGTTTACAGCCTGTGGATAAAAGCAGCCATTTGCAGGCCCAGGGGGGGTGCAGGAGCTGTGCCACAGCAGCCATCTGTCAGGCATCCCCCCCCTTCCCCACACCCACCAAACACTGCCCTCACACTAGGCATGGGGATCTGGAGGTAGCATCAAGCCTCAGAGCTGGCTGTCTTTAGTCTGCTGGTCCTTTGCTGCACTTCAGATACTTTTTCAAAAAGGACAGAACAAATTTGTTTCTTCTAAAATTTTTTCCTGTAAAAATGAAAGTTTCTCTGTGTTTTTCATAGCTCAGTTTTGACCTAATATCTCCCTTCTTTTTAAAAAAAAAAAAAAAAAAAAAGTATTTCTAGCTGTAATGGTACTAGACAGGGATTTTCTATTTTCAATAGACTTACTTGAAAAGAGCTCACTCAGTTGGAATCAGATTAACTCAGTGAATTTAACTGTGCTGTGAGGCTCACACTGAGAAGTAGAAACAAAAAGTAGCAGAGAAACTGCCTGGAGAACTGGAACTGGAGAATCTCCATGTGTTGCCCACATGCAGGATGTGCAGATACAACGCAAAGATGAAGTTCCCAGGTTGTTGGTTTTCAGATCTGAACAAGTTGCTTACTCCTACTGCTCCAGGGAACTGCTGAAAGTGAGGATGGGAGTTGGCTGAGAATGGGAAGCTCCTGGTAGGGAGATCACTTTGTGTCATTGTCAGTTTAGCCAAGCTCAGCTGTCTCAGCTTGGGGGTGCTTTGAAGGAACTCCATCTACCCCAGAGCTAGAGGACTCTGAAAGTTATCAGGGTCTGTGCCAGCCTTCCAGGTCCTTTGGGTTTTATTTATTGGGTCCCCTGAGTGGGAACTCCTCAAGGCCCCCCCCAAACACTGGAGCTGGTGTTGCACACCCTCTAGGGTTGTCATCTCAAATTCTGAGAGATGATGGCAATCCTAGCTTCAACCAAGAGCAGCTGTTATTCTCTGCATCCAGCTGAATTTGGTTCATATCCCCAGATGGTGGGAGAAAAATGGGCCCAGACCTGGGTGTTACTTGTAACTGCAAAATGTAAAAGCTGAAAGGGAGGTGGAATCAGCAGTGGGAGCTGAGTCCATCTGCAGTCTGCTCTGTTTTCCTGAGTCAAGTTCCAGAGAGTTCTGGGAATTGCTTTCCAGTACCCTATTGACTCTGGAAGATATTTAAATTTTCTCTCATTTTACAATTTGTATGGATTTAAAAGAGCACAGTTCCCCAGACAGCAACCTCAGGGTTTCTTCCATCCCCTCTGCCCTTTGGTGTTGCTTTTGACAAATTGGAAGAGGTGAGACTTTATCTCCAGCTGAGGGTGACCTCACAGCATTGTGGTAAAGCAGCAGCTTTGCATGTGATTTCATCCTTTGGCAGAAAAGGATGGCTGGAAAACACCTGAGGGCTTTGATTCAGTAAGCACATCCCTTTGTTTAATTAAGGCCCTGCTTGAAAAGTTTGCTGCTTTAATTGCTGCTCTGATCTCTTGGAAATAGCAAACCCACCCTGCTCAGGTGGTGCAGTGGTCTGGTTAGACAGAGTGCCTTCTGCTGAGTAATACCACTGGTAGAGGAGCTGTTAGTGTCCTGAACTCTGTGATTTCAAACAGAAACACAGCTTCTGCTGCCTTGCTGAGTCAGGACAGGTTTCATCCCTGGGATTACACCTCTGCTCCTGTCCAGCTCCCTCTGAAGTGTTCTCCTAGCCAAGGGCCTTGCCCTGGAGTTATGCAAAAGGATAATTATGCCCTGGGCTCTGTCCCTCTCTCTCTGTAGATGTACAGGATATCCCCAGCACTGGGGTGCAGGCAGCTGGGTTACAAATGGTCCTGGCAGAGCTCCATGGGGTGGTGGGGAGTTGCACAACCTCACCTGCACCCTGCTGTGTCCCTGCCCCTGGGGAACACTTCCCTTTCACCCATCTGCCCAGCTTCCTGTCTCAACAGGGAGCAGACTTGCTGGGAGAGTTGAGTTCTGGCAATCTGGAGTCTTCTGCAGAGGTAGAGCCAGATTGTTTCCCTCTCCCAGACCTTCCTGTGATCAGGAGAAGGCATGGAAGGGTCATCCCCCTCCACACTCTGCTGGTTTGGCTCTAGAAGTTTCCTGAGAAATGAGCAGGGCAGGGCTTGGGACTTCACTTTTCTGCAGGAATCAGGTGTGTGGGAGGAGGGGAAGGGAGCTGTGATGGGCTGACCACGTTGAGTGTTTCCTTCTCCAGGTTCCTCACCATGAAATGCTTTTGTTTCTAGCTCACACACGCTCCAAATCCCACCTGCACCATCTGAAGAAGAGAAGGAAGCTGGAGGCTGCCAGCCCTGCTGCAGAGGGGGACAGTGGGGACACAGGGAGCCTGGGTGAGGACAGCAGCTTGCCTTTGCCATAGCCTGCACACCAGCTGGCACAGGGAGCAGCCACACTCCCACCTGGACAGTGAGGAACCAGCTTAGTCTTGGGTGGCCTTAAACCCAACAAGTTGAGTTGGTTTGGTTTTTGGGGGGGGCTGAGGCAGATGTGTGGCAGTGACTTTGGTCCTTGGCTGCAGCAGATCCTCTTTATGTGGCCTCACAGTGTTCCCATGGTTTCCCAGCCCTGCCTGGAAAGGGCTGAACCTCAGGGCTAGGCTGCTGGGAGCACCCAGCCATGGCAAGTGTTAATTCCTTGGAATGGTTGAGCCCATCTTGCTGGCATGAGGAGGTGTTCTCAGAGACAGAAATACCCCACACTCCTCCAGCTCAGCCAGGAGGGCAGCTCCAGAGCTGAGGGAGCTCTTGCTGCCTTTATTGTGGAGAGGATATTTTTCTCCTTTTATATGGAAATAAAAGTTGTAACATTATTGTGGGTTCCCCTCCCTGTTAACAAGCTCAGTTTTCTTGCTCTCTTGTTTCCACCTGGCACGGGTCAGGACATCCAGGCCTGGTTCCTTTTTTGCAGTCCGTTTTTTTTTTTTTTTTTTCTTTTTGTTTCCTTCCTGCAGTTTCTGAGGGAGCTGAGCAGATGTTCTCAGCTTGGCAGAGGCCATCTGACTCCTTGGGCACAGGGCAGGTGCAGGAGGAGCTGGCACCTGTTAAACAGGAACTTAGAAATGAGCTCATCAAGTTTGCAGCAGATGATGAGTCTGCCCCAGTTAAAAGCTGAATTCCTGGGGGTTTCCACTGTGGTTTTGGCCCTGGGAAGCAGCCCCACATTTGAATCTCAGCCTCTGAGCCAGGCACTTGTCCTCTGCAGCATTGTTCCTGGAGGATGTCAGCAGTGTCTGTGCCCCAGTGTGCTGCTGGGGGGAAACCTGGAGAGCCTTTTCCAAGGGAATTTGGGCTCCTCCTGCCAAATCAAGAGGGTTCCTCCTGGGAGGGTTTTTTTGGGATGGTAAAGCAGAGGTTTCTTTCCTTCAGCTGCTTGTGACACACCATCTGCATCACATGGAACTGGCTGCCCAGGGAAGTGGTGGAACCACCACCCCTGGAGGTGTTCAGAAAACCATGGATGTGGCAGTTGGTTTGGTTGGGCTCTTGGTGCTGGATTGATGATTGAACTTAATGATCTTAGACATCTTTTCCAGACTTAATGATTCTTTGATTCTATGTGGCAAGAGCCATCTCCAGGGCTCAGCATGTGAGGGGAGGGGCTGTGTGGGTGGATCTGCTCTGGTGGGATTAGGTTAAACCTCTGGTTTGTCTTCCTCAGCACTGAATTACTTCTGTAATGCTCCATGAGGTGGTTGCCTTGGGCTATTGGCCCAAGTTGGGGGGTGGCTTGGGAGCTGAGCCTGAAGGGGCTGTGCAGGGAAGAGCTGGGAATTTGGGTTGGCTTTTCTCTGCCAGCATTGGGCAGAGTTGAAATGTCAGGCACCAGGTTTGGGTGGTTGGGTCTGGGTAGCACCAGCTGGACCTCTCCAGCCCAGATCTCTTTGCCATCCCCACTGACTCACCTGGACCTGGGTGTGGGCTCAGGCAGTGCTGGAGCAGGTGGCCAAGGGGGTGGTGATGTTGGAACCATGTTCTCCCAGCCTGGATGGATGAGATGCAGGTGAAGGAAGATGGGTTTAGGGCTCCATTTGCTGCTGTGTGGTCTTCTGATAGTGTGGACATGTTGAGTAAGCTCCTCAAATCAGGCTGGGCTCTGTGAATGAGGGGTGGGATTATCTGCTCTGTCTCCTGAGTGTGGTCAGGTGACCATACTGTTAGAAATGGATTTAATATCTGTCCTGGTTTGGGCCAGGATAAAGGTGATTTTCTGGTTTGTACTTTTGCTTTCAGCTCAGTCTCTTGTAAGTAGCTGCACTGCTGAAATGAACAGCAAGTTTCTCAGACAGTGTCTGCTGCTAGGACTGATAACACTCGATGTTTATAGTTACAGCCAGAGCCTGGTGTGCAGAGCCAAGGACACTGCTCAGCTCTGGGGAACATTTTACCTTCCAGAAGGAGTAAGGAGGTCCCACCTGAACCCCTCCTCTGGGGAGGACCAGACAAGATAGATGTCAGAATTGACCAAACAGAGTATTCCATCCCATACACCTCATACTCAGTATAAATTTGAGGGATCACAAGGGTCAAACCCCTTCCTGCTTCCTTCCTTCTTCTTCCTGCTCTCCCTGCTCCCTTCGGCATCCTGAGAGGATTCCATCCATTCCTCTGTCTGTGCTCCTGATCCATCCCAGCCTGAATCTGTGTGTTCCTGCCCCCAGCTCCCAACTGCTGCCGACTCCAGGATTCCAGCCTGGACTTTCCCAGGGCTGCCCTGCAGCCTCGGTGCTGACGTGAGAGTTATTGGGGGAAAGGGGAGGGGGAACGTGGTATCAATTTTCCTGTATATTTGTATATATTTAGTAATTTTTCCTATTTATCATTCCTGTTTCATTAAAGTTGTGTAGTTTAGTTTCCAACCCATAAGTCTCTCTTCCTTATTCTCTCTCTTTTCTTTACCAGTGAGGAGAGAGAGATTAATACATAAATCTGTTACTCAGTTTAAGTGCCAGGCCAATGTTAAACTGTGACAATATCCTTAATCAGTTTAATACGAACTTTGTTATCCTCACAGAGAAATATTATTTCTCTACCACAGTAGCTGCCACTCTGCCTGTTCTCCTCCAGAACCTGCTCATCCCAGGTGCTGCAGGGTCTTCCAGGCCTTCCCCTTGCTCCCTGCCCCCCTCTGCACTGCCTTGTTTTGGGGGAGCAGCTCCAGGTGTCCCAGGAGAACACGGATCTGTTGTACTTGCTGGTTCCTGCTGGGGCTGGAGGACCTGGCCCCATCCTGCCAGCAGCAAAAAGCAGGTGAGTTGGCTTCCTCAGAGGGGTGAAGACTTGAGGAGGACACAGGTTTTTATTTATGCAGAGCCAGGGCCAGCATCCCTGCAATGATTTGCTCTCCAAGGAAGAAGCTGATGGCTTTTGTGCCTTTTCTCTCCGAAGGACTCAAAACAGGGAGTGAGGTCCTGGCAAGGGTGACACCAATTCTGGTTCTTCAGCTCCTCTTCAGAATCTGAACACAGGTTCTTCAGCTCCTGTTCCTTTTGCTTCAGGCCCTCCCCCACTCCCTCATCTCCCCAGAAGGGCCAAAACTCTGAAATTGCTTTTGTAGTCCTGGCCAGCACTCGCTGTGAAAGTTGTTGTGGTCTCTGGTTTCAGCTCTGGGAGGTTTGGGGCTGGGGAATGAGCCCTTCCCTCCATCTGCCCCCTGCTAATCCCCAGACAAACTCAGCTCTTCCATCTGTGCAGCCAGAGCCCATCACACCAGCCACTTAATCTAAATGGCTTTGGCCAAAGATAAGGTCATTAATTACATTGGGATTAGAAAACAGTCCAGGCCTGGCGTGGCTTGGCTCACCATCAATTAAAGTCCTCAGTGCCCTGGAGAGCTCAGTGCTGGTGGGCACAGGGTGCTGGCTGTCCCCTGAGGGGGTCCCCTCACTTGGGCTCTGCTGTGTGGGTGCCACGGTGATGTTTGGTCCTCTCCCTGCTGGGGTTGGGTGCCAGGTGGAGCTGGTGATGCAGGGGACACTCCAGGAGGGATGTGGGCATCCTGGCATCACGCTGTCCCCGTGGCTTGTCACCTCCAGCTGTCACCAGCTCCTGGCCCTCACCCACACATCCCTGGGGTGGGATGTGCCCCCTGCTCTGCCCCATGGGGTGCTGCAGAGGGGGACAACCAGGGCTAAAGCCACTGAGGTGGCATGAGTTTGGCCACTGCCCTCGTAAGGCAGAGGAGGCACCAGGAGGGATCTTAGGGGTAGCCAGGTGGCAACTGCCTGGCTGGCATCAGGACACGGCTGTCACCTCACCTGGCACTGTGTTCAGTGGTGGGTTTGAAGGGTCCTGCTGTCCCTTGACTCCTGCTGGAGATCCTGGATGGTGACACTGCCTCATCCCAGTAACCACACTGCAGGTATGATCCTGCCCTGGTGCTTTGGATGGGTTGGGGACCATCGAGGGGATGGTGACACCTTGGGGACAGCAGCCCCTGCAAACAGCTGTGGCCACCCACCCAAGCAAGGCCCTGGCCTTATCCTCCCTCCCCAGGTGGGATCTCTGTGGCCTGGGGTTTAACCAGCCCCAGGGAGGCAAGAGGGAGCTGTGGGGTCTGCGTGGGGCTGCTGGGCAAAGGTCAGGAACAGGGAAACTGAGGCACAGCTGGAGCAGGGCTTTTGGGATCCTGGGGCCCATCCAGTGCTTTGGTGGTGGCTTTGGAGGCTGCAGGGAAGTCGGGTGGCAAGAGCCTAAAAATCCAAGGAGCTGTCAGCTGAGGTGGTGCCGGTGGCAAATCCTGGGGGTGGGGGGCTGGGTCCTGGCCCCCTGCCTGGGCTGTGCTGGGATCCGAGGGGCTGGGGGCTGCCAGGTGTGACACCCCCTTCCCTCCCCCCCTTATCTGTGTCCCCCACTTGTGCTGTCGTGGTCCTCCAGAGCTGCCGGGTGCCCATGCAGGTGGGTGGGTGGGTGGGCAGGGTGGGTGTCCCTGTGTTGGCACCCTGAGCAATTCAAGTGTGGGGAGGAGGGGGTCCAGAGCCCAGAAGGGGGGGGGGGAGGGGGGGGGCTGTCCGTGCACCCTCCAGCATTCCCGGGAGGCAGAGGTCACTTCCCATTGAGCAGGTGGGGAAACTGAGGCAGGGGGGGCTCTGGGATGTCTCACCCACTGCGTGCCCATCACCCCCAGTCGGGTTTTCTGCCAGCTTAGAGTGGGGGGGGGAGGAAAGCAAGTGGGTGCCCCCCCCACACCCCCTCCCTCGGCGGGGCTGCTTTGTCACGGTGTCACAGGGCCATCTGCCGGCAAAGCCACGGGGCTGTGGCAGCCAGCCATGGCCTCCCAGTCCGCCCAGTCCTCCCAGTCTGCAGCTGCTGGGGCACTGGATGGGATGGCTTTGTAGGGGAGGGACAGAACCACCATGGGGGGGATACCCTGGGGGCGAGCCCTGGGTACCTCCTGGTCACTTGCAGTGTCACAGCGGGGAGATGGGATTTGTCCCAGCAGGGAAAGGTCCCCAGGGTGTCACAGAAGGGGGGACGTGGTCCCAGGGGTGTTCAGTGCCATGGACAGGACTCTGGGACACGGGGGGTTGGGGTGATCTGGTGCCTCCAAAGGGTGCAGCACAGAATGGGACACGGCAGAGGTGGCCCCGCTCTGGTCCTGAGCAGATTAAATGTCATTTCACCCCTTCCCCCCCCCCCCCCAAAAAAAAAAAATGTAGAAAAGAAGAGGTGAGTGGAGGTTTAATTGCTCATATTAAAAATCTACCAGGTGAGACTGAGCTGTTCCCACAGTCAGAGCAGGGCTGCAGGGATGTTGCCTCCTCCTCCTCCACAACTTGGGGACAAGGATGGGGACAGGGGGTGACACCTGCCCCTTCCCCCCTCCCCAAGGTGCCCCTGTGCCATGAGCACATCCCTGCCCGGATCCATCCTGCCCGGCCCCAGTACCCCTCGGGGCCATTTTGATTATTATTGTGGGTGCTTGTTTGTTGTTTTTTTTTTTTTTTTTTTTGCCTATGTCTCCTTGTCCCTTTTCCCTCTGTACAAAATGAGTGGCATGGCATGGGTGTAGGTGACACGGTGACAGCACGGTGTCCCTGGGGGGCTCACTGCAGCAGGGCCCGGATCTGTTTGGATGTGGTGTCATCATTGAGGTGCCGGGTGGTGTACCTGGGCAGAGAGGGGACTGTCACCCCCTGGCACCCCAACCCTCTCTGCCCCTATCCCTTGGGGGATGCCACATCCCCCTCACACCCCCCACGCCCCCACCTTGTGTCCCCCCAGCTCACCTCAGAGCATTCAGGAGCCCCTCAGTGCTGGTTGAGGGTTGGTCTTTCAAGACTTTGATGCAGCCTTTCATCTGGTGAGGGGGAGCAAAAGAAGTGGTGAGAGCCCAGATGTGCCCCCCACCTCCCCATCCTCTTCCTCCCCATCCTCTTCCTCCTCGCTGCTTGGCCCGGAGGGATGAATTCCCCCTAGAGCAGCTCGGAGACGATCCCATAGGGGTCATCCAGGGACACCCAGGCTCTGTTGGGCTGAGCTCTGAGCCCTTGACCACTCACATCAATCTTGGAGGTCTTGGCAAAGGCCCCCACGGGGTGGACGTGGTCGTAGAGGATGATGACCCCCACCATGACCCGCATGCAGAAGAGGAGGGTCTCGGTGTTGGTGAAGCGACTCCGATATTCCCTGTGCCAGGAGAGGGGACAGGTGAGCCCGGGGGGGGTTGGGGGGTGACAGGGGGACCTTGGTGCCCCCACCCCATGCGGGGTACTCACGGGGTCTCCAGCATCACCCTGCAGACACAAGCCATGGTGCTCAGGCAGTCGGTCGTGTCCTCGATGGGGAGGGTCTTGTTCTGAAACCCAAGAGGTCCTGGCTGCCATTTCCCCTCCCAACCCCAGCTGGAGGTGGGGGGGGGAGTGTGGGGGGCTTCCCCCTTATCCCGAGGGTCCCCCTCTGGCCTTGCTCACCTCCGAAACAAACTTGGTGGTGGCATTGCTGAGAGTTTTGAGCATGGGGGTGGCCTCGGCGTAGAAGAGGGACATCCTGTTGGCCATCTCGTTGTTCACCTCACTCTCTGCATCCAGCTGGGGGGGGGGGGAGGGAATGATGGGGACTTCTGGGGTGGCCTGGGCTGTCCCCAGGCCTGTGAACCCCTCGGGGGGAGGGGGGGGGAAATCTCCTGGATGCAAAGGGGGGGGGGGGTGACACATCACTGTCCCCTCACCTGCAGGTTGTTGATGCGGTTTCGGCTGATGGTTCTTCTGTAGTAGCTGAAATCATTCTGGATGGCAGGGTTGGTCATCTGCAAGGGGGTGTCCAGTGTTAGGGGCTGGGGTGAGCCTCAGGGGTGCCAAAGGACTGGTTCTGGCTCGTGCTTTTTGTGGGGTTTCAGTGCACGGGGTCCCCCCTCCCCCCATCTTTTCTCCCGGGGGCACAGGGAGGTACCTTGAGCTCATCGAAACTGAGGGTGAAGTGGAGAATCTCAGCAAACTGCTTGGCCAAGGCTTGTTCCCTCTCGAGGTGCTGGGTCGGGGCGTACGGGGGGCTGGTGAGGGCCTCCAGCAGGCTCCTCAGGGCGTTTTCTGGGGACGAAGCACCGCTGGTCCCCCTCCTGCTCCCCTGCACCTCCCCAGCACCCGCTGGGGAAACTGAGGCACGGGGCAGTGCAGCATCCGCGCATGGATGCAACCCAGGGCTGGGGCTTCCACCCAATTCCTGCCTCTGGGGAGGGATGTGGGATGCGATGGGGGGGGTGTGGGGGGGTGCTCACCCAGCCGCAGGGAGAACTCGTAGAAACGTTTGAGCTTGGCGACCAGGGGGCAGACAGCACCCCAAGCCCTCTCCTGCAGCCGCAGGTCCCCGGGGTTTTGGATGGCCTGGAGGGGATGGGGACAGGGAGGTGACTCCTGGTTTCCCCAAGATATCGGGGAGTGGGTGGGTGGGTGGGTGAGTGGGTGGGTGAGTGGGTGGGTGAGTGGGTGAGTGGGTGGGTGAGTGAGTGGGTGGGTGAGTGAGTGGGTGAGTGGGTGAGTGGGTGGGTGAGTGGGTGGGTGAGTGAGTGGGTGGGTGAGTGGGTGAGTGGGTGGGTGAGTGGGTGGGTGAGTGGGTGGGTGAGTTGGTGAGAGGGTGAGTGAGTGGGTGAGTGGGTGGGTGAGTGAGTGGGTGAGTGGGTGAGTGGGTGGGTGAGTGGGTGAGTGAGTGAGTGAGTGGGTGAGTGGGTGGGTGGGTGGGTGAGTGTGTAGAGGGTGCCGGTGGTTGCACCCACCTCTCGGATCTCCTGTCCTGCACCCGTGTAGGACTGGAGCTCGGCCAGGACAGTCTGAGCCTCCTCCAGCACCGCATTCACCTGGTTCCACACCGCCGTCTCAGCTTCCGTGGGCTGCGCATCTGCAGGGCAGAGCCCCGGGGGAGAGAAACCCGGAGGGCTCTGAGCGGGGTCCCGGGCGGCGAGAGCCGGAGTTGGGGGGGGGGGTGTCAGCACCTCGACCCCCAGCTCTCCCGCCAGCCCTCAGCCTTTCCTGGAGGAGTTCTTTTCCTCCCCCCCCCGCCTCCCCCGATCCATCTCCTTGCTCGAGCTTGAGCCAAGCTGAGGAGTTGGGGGGCACACGGGGGGGGGGGGGGGGGTGGGGTCCTGGCTGCCCTCTGACCATGGTCCTGCTCATGGGGGTCCCCCGGGAGCCCCCAGCCCCAAAGGGTTGCAAATGGCCGCGGGGAAGAGGTGGGGAGCGATAGCCCCCTCCCCCCCCCCGGGTGGGCCTGGTCCCCCCCTCCCTGTGGGGAGACCCCCAGATGGGGAAGGGGGGAGAGGAGAGGACATCTGGGATGGGCGCGATGGGATGGGAGGGAGGGGGGTAGGAGAACTCAAAATGGTGTGGATGTGGAACTCAGAAAAATAAGAAGTACAGAACGAAAAACTCCCCAAACAAACAAACAAACAAACAAGAAAAAAAAGCAAAAAAACAAAAAAAACCAAAGGAAAAAAAAAAAACCAACCAAACAAAAAAAAAAAAACCAAAACCAAACCAAACCAAGCCAAAACCAAAACCAGAAAATAAAAATCCCATCTCACTTTCAAAGTCAAGGAAAAAATTAGGGCCTTGGTCAAGCTCGTTATAAGTCAACACTTTAAGAAGGTTCCCCATGTGAAACCTGCAAGAGAAGAAACAAGAGGAAAAGAAGCGCGATGGTGAGCGAGGTGGTGCTGGGGGAAGAGGTGCTGGGCAGGGGTCAGACCCCCGGCCTCCCCCCCACTGCTCCCGGGGGGCTCTCCCGGCCGGCCAGGGGGTGACCCCATGGCTGCTCCTGGCCCTGGGGGGCTGCAGCCTCTTCCCCCCCCTCCCCAAGCTGGTGATGAGCGCTGGCGATGGGTGATGGAGAGGAAGGAGTGGAGGGAGGAGAGAGGCTGAAATTTTGGCTGTGGCTGTCCCCACCTTTCACTGCAGAGCCAGCCCTGGAACAGGGGGTCCCGGGGAGCCCCCATAACCCCTGTCCCCCTTCCCAGGGGGCTGTGGTGGGGACGGGAGGGGGGGGTTAAAGGCTGCGCTGCCTCGAAGAACCCCAGAGGAGCCAGGAAAGTTCCTCAGCGGGGCTGTGGGGTGGCTGCCTGACCCCAGTCCTGGCTATTTTGGGAGGTGCTGGGGGGGGGAGCTGCTCATGGCCCCCCCGCCGGGCTGGGCTGAGCGGCTGCTGCTGCTGCTGCACTATTTTTACCCCTGTTCCTCTCTTGCTCTGAGCTGTGCCCTGGGATGAAGCAGGGGAGAAAGTGGGGGTCACGGGGCTGCCTTGGGGCTGGCACCCTCTCGGGGTGGCCACCATCTTCTCTACACCCCCATGTCCAGCCTGGGAGGTCCCCAAGCCTCCTGTCCCAGTTAGCCCAGGCCAGGGGGAACTGGGGCAGATGCCCTGGTCTGGTGGCCCCAATCTCTGTCCCTTGGGCACAAGCTGTCACCACTGAGCCCGGGTCCTGGCAGGACGGGTGGCACAGATCCACCCCCCCCTCCTCCTTCCCTGGCATCTCCAGGTTGTCCCTGATGTGGTGGTGGCAGGGGATGAGCCACATGGCCACCTGGTGCCCTTGCACAGTGAGGTTTTTTTCAGGCCAGGTCTTGCTGCCGGGACGTCTCCAGTGTCCCTGTCACTCAGCTGGGGACATCTCCCCACACTTTTGGGGATGGGGATCCCACTCCCCTGCCCCACTCAGCCCTTTGTGGGGCATGTCCAGAGCTGCCCCACGGCACCTGGGGACACGGGGCTGCTTGGGGACGCTGTGCTTGTCCCCATCTTCCAGACAACAGCCGTGGTGGCAGCCCCGGCCCCCTCCCCACACCCACCCTGCTCACGGGACTTACTTTCAAAATCCAGGAAAAAATGAGGACAGTTTTCTAAATCTTTGCCCAATACCTTTATCAGGTTGCCCATGGCCAGCAGACCTGAGCGAGAGAAACAGAACAGAGTGGAACAGCACCGGTGCCACCCCGGCACCCCCTGAGCCCCCGACCACGCCGTGGCACCTACCTGCACCCCAGGGGCCTGCTGTCCCCCCCCCCCCAAAGCCCCTGCTCCCTCCCAGCCGGGGGACACGGGTGTCACCAAAAGGTGGTGGCTCTCACTGTCACTGCTGCCACGGCGGGGAGGGAAGCAGCAGGGATGGGGTTTGTGCTTCCTGGGGGTGCCCTGGCTGTGACACCTCCCCCGAGGCACCCCGGATCCCCCCGGCCCAGCTGGGGGAAGCTGGGGGGCTGCCCCAGGAGATCCCTGGAGGGTTGTGCCAATTCCCTTGGGTGGGAGGGCTGGGCACCATCCCCCACAGATGGGGAGGATCCCAGTTGGGATTTCTGCCCCATAGAGCTGGTTTGGGGGTCTGGTACCCGTGTCAGAGCATCCCACCCCCCCCCCTCGGTGTCCCGGTGCCCCCGGTCTTTACCTCGGTGCCCGGTGTGGTTGTGGTGGAGCAGGAGCAGGGACTGTGCCACCCACCCGGGTCACTTCATGGGCTGGTGGGGACCTGCAGACAGGAGGTGAGAGGCTCAGGTCACCCCACCAGGCACCTGCCCACCCTGGGGACCTGCTGGTGGGTGACAAAGCAGGGGAGAAAGGGGGGACCCTGACTCCCCACCCCAGCTCGCAGCCCTGCACGCCACAACCACCCCACACCTTATTTATCTCAATTTTTTTTTTTTTCATCACCGGCAGCTGGCAGGGGCTGAGCATCCCCTTCCCTCCACAACCCTGGAGCCAGGCCATCTGTCCCCAGCCTCCTTGGAGAGGCCAAGCCCCCCGGGTTGCTGGCTGGGTTTGTCCTTTTCTGTGGGTTACAGGAAGATCCCAAAATCCCAAACCCTGCAGGCAGTGGGATGCTCCCCTGCCCCCCCCTTCCCGTGTTTCTGACCGGGATGGATATGGGGGGGCAGGGGGCGGGGTTGGCCCCATGGTGTTAAAGAGCTCTGGGAAGCAGCCATGGGACCCAGCAGGTTGTAATTAAGTGCTTGACTTTGATGAACATGGGTGGGGAGGGGAGAGGAAGAGCTGGAGGTGGCAGCAGCAGGAGGGTGGGATGGGATGGGATGGGGTGGGATGGGATGGGGTGGGATGGGATGGAATGGGATGGGAAGGGAAGGGGTGGGATGGGATGGGATGGGATGGGATGGGATGGGATGGGATGGGATGGGATGGGGGTGCTCTCCCCAGCCCCAGCACAGCCCCTCAGGTTCACAGTGAGGGTTCTGCCTTCCTCCTCCTCCTCCTCCCCTAGGGCCTGGTAAGTGGTTTGACCCGGGGCTGCCCGGGATGTCTGATGCCAAAATGCCAAGTATTTTAGTGAAGCCAAGGTGCCCCCCTACACACCCCTGCCTCAGTTTCCCCACATGTAGTGGGTGTTCATACCCCACAGTGGGGCAAACCCCCCACCCCTACCCCTGGGGTTCTTCCTGCTGGGGGAGTTTTGGAGGGGTGCTGGGACCTGCAGGAGGGTGGTGGGGTGTCCCTAGGGTGCTGGGACAGGGTGGGGTTTTGTCACCCCCTCCCCTTTGGCCTTTGCACACAGGCTGTGAGCAGTGGGCCGGTGTCCTCGTGCCCATGGCACTGTTGTCCTTGACAGGGATTTGTTACTGAGGAACTCTCCCTGTGCCCAGGGAGGGGACACGGAGGGGTCCCCACTGTCCTTGGTGTGGGCTCACCCCAGTGTGAGGATTGAGCCGTGGCTTTGGTGCTGGGTGGGGGTCTGGGGATCACTGAAACCCCCCTGGGTCTGGAGGGGAGGCTGTGTTAGGGGCTCAGCCCCCCTCATCTGCCCCATTTCCTTAGCCCCAGGTGCCTACACCCCACAGTGGCCCTTGGCATGGGGGCCACCATGGCACAGCCCCTCGGGGTGGCTGTCGGGGAGGGTGAGGAGCTCCCTCCATCACAGGGTGTCCGTTGTCATGAGACTGAACTGGGGGGCCCAGGCACCCCAAATCCATTGGGAAAGGCTCCTCATCTCGGGAGTGCCACGGGATGCTGCTGGAAGTGGGATGCCCACCAGAGGTGTGGGGCTGGAGGCAGAAGGATGTCCCTGTCCCCCCCCCAGCCACACCCTGGGTTTTGTCCCTCCCTGGTCCCCCCCCCTGCTCCTCTCCCTGCCCTGCCACTTCCTCCCGTTCCCCATTCCCCGACCCCCCTCCCCTCCCTCCAAGAATCTTGCCCCAAGGAGACCCCCCAGTGGGTGTCACCTCCATGGGGACAGCCCCTCTCCTGCCCCAGGCAAGGCCAAATCCTGCACCCAGGAGCTTGGCTCCCCCCCCCAGCTGGGGGTGCCCAGGCTGACCCCGCTGAAGGGACAACGCTGTCCCCCCGCTCGGGCCCTCCCCGTGTCACCGGGGGCCATTTCGGGGCTGTCCCCCTTTTTTGCTGCAGCATCGCTCTGGGCACCGCAGCCTGGTGCAGCACCGCACCCCGGCCCGGGGGATGGGTGCCCCTTCCCCTTGGTGAGCTCTGCACCCCACGGAACCCCCCCCATGCCCACTGGGTGCCCACTGGGTGCCCACTGTCACCCCGAGCCCCTCCTGCTCCTGCCCCTCACCCATCGCCGCAGCCGCTGCAGAGTCGGACGCGCCGAGCCCAGGGGATTTTTTTTTTCCGGGCACCTTTATCCCAGGAATCGGGGTGCTGGGACCTGATCCTGCTCCAGCCGGGGCACCCCCAGCCCTGCCCAGGGTGGAGTTGGGGCTGTAACAAACCCCTCCTGCCCTAATTTGGGGACCTCCCTTGCTGGGGGGAGGTGGGAGATCGGGCTGAGTCCCCTCTAAGCGGGGCTGGGCTGGGGGGGCTGGGGGCTTCCCGACCTGCCCCCAGGATTTACCGACCTACAAGCACCCAGCCGTGCACCCCCACCCACCCCGGGCATCCCGGGTGGGGCTGCATCCACCCCACCCCCCCCCATCCCCCAGTCTTGGGGGAACACGGAGCAAGCAATGGGTGCAGCGGGTTGGGGGGGGGGGGGTGTGCAAAGGGTGCTGCTGCCAAGCGGTTTGTGTCCCCGGGGGGGGCAGCCAGCGGGGACCCCAGCCCCTCCACCCTGCTCTCAGGCCTGGTGGCATCCCTGTCACCCCCCCCCCGCTCACCCCCCCCTCCGGGGCCGCCCTTGCTCTCACCGCGGCGCTGGGAGCTCGGTGGCTGTCACCGGGGGTCTGCGGGGGGTGGCGGGATGCGGGGTGCGGGGTGCGGGGTGCGGGGAGCAGCCGCCCTGCGCCAGCTGCCGAACGCACCACAAAGCCCACCATAGCCCCCCGGTCCCGTCCCCCCCCACCCCACTGGTGACGGTGACGTGAGGGAGACGGGGAGGATTTAACCCTCTGCGTGCCGGCCCGCAAAATCTCTGCGGCCTGCCCGGGGCTGCGGGTCCCGGTGCGGGGGATGCTGCCCGATTTTGGGGGGGACACTGGAACAGGGAGATGGAGCCTGTGTCAGTGGGAAATGGGGATTTGGGGGTTGGGGGGGGCTGTGAGTGCTCTGGGTTGTCCCACAGGGATGCTCTCGGTCCTCGTCTCCAGCCCTGATGCCACCCGGGGTGCTGGCTCCTGCCCGGGACACTGGTGGGGACACTGATGGCAGAGGGGAGCTGGGGGGGTGTGTGACAGAGTGGGGGGGCTGAGCCAGCAGCACCCCGAGCACTGTCCCAGCAGGGAGATTGAGAGGTGCAAAGGGACAGGGCAAGCGATGGGGACTCCTGCTCCCCACACAGCAATTTGGGGGGGAGAGGGGGGGCTGATCCAGGTGTACCAGCCCTGAGCAGCGGGGAGTTGTGCCTGTGGGGTCCTCCCCGTTGGGGACAGTCCCCCCAGGCCGTGCTGCTGCAGCCCGTAGCCACTGGGGGAAGCTGCAGCCCTTTGCATCTGGAGCTTCTCGGGATAAAGAGGATTTTGGGAAAGCGGGGGTGGGGGGGGCCCTGGCAGCTCTTCACCTCGGCACCCCAGAGCAGGGAGTAAGGGGCTGCCGGGGAGAAAGCTTGGTGCGTGTCCCCCACCCCGCAATCCCAGGGCAAACGTCCCAGTTGAGCCTGAGCTCATGTCAGGGTTTGGGGTGCCCCTGAGTTCATGTGAGGTTTTGGGGTGCCCCATCCCTCAGGACCACCAGTGCCACCGCTCCCACACGACCCTGGGCACCTCCTCAGCACCACGACTCGAGGGAGGCAGGGAGGGCAGCCCCAAAAATACAGACACCCCAGTACCCCACAGCCACCCTTAGGCCTGTCCCCAGGGTGTCCCTGTCACACTGCCAGCCTGGATGTCCCCCACCTCTTCCAGCCTGGCCCATGGTCTGAGCTCAGCCCTGGCACTCAGACTCCTTCCCTTAAGCCCTCATTAATTTTTCAATCTCTCTGTGTGCAGAGGGTTCACAGTGGCACTCACTGAGCTTTTCTCTACTCAAGGATGTAGTAACCAGCAGCTGGGTGCCCAGTGGGTGCGGGGGGTTCATCCCCTCTTGCTTTGAGGGGTGGGGGAGGTATGGAGAAGTTTGGTGCCGTGGTGAGTGCTGCTGGGGTGACCCAAAAGCTGAGGGATCAGCCCACCCTGGCTGGGGATCCCACCCTGAACAGGAGCCCTGCACAGGGGTGCTTGGGGGGGTCCCACCCCAGTGGGGTTCTCAGCCCTCCTGCCCCCGGGACAAGTGGGTGACAGATCCCTGTGTAGACACAGCTGTAAATATTTGTATATTTTTGTAACCCAGCACTCTCTCAGCCTCAGCTGGGGCAGTTCCTGCAGCTCCATGCAGCCACCTCGGCAGCCAGGGTGAGGGGCACCCCGGGGCAGGGCTGAGCTGGGGGGGGCAAGGAGCCATGGGGAAAGGCAGAGCACCCCACAGCCCCCCTGGGGACTGGGATGGGGAGGAGGCTGGAGGCTTCACCCAGGCTCAGTGGCCAGCAGCTGCTGGTGGGCACTGGTGGCACTGGGACCAAGGTCACTGGGAAGAGCCACCAGTGGTCACCATGGAAACACTCTGCGTTTGGTTCTGAAGATGGAAGCGGTTTCCTCGGCCCCTTTCCTGCTTCAGCTGTGTCTCTGCCAAGCAGAGAGGACCCAGTTGTGTCCCGGTGTCCCCTCCCTGCGGGCAGTGTGGGACCCTGTGCAGGGTGCCTGGCAGGGGATGGCCCCTGCCTGCTCTGACGCACACCAAGGGGAGGGGGATTTTGGGGTGCTTTGGGATCAGCCACCACCGGGGACAGGAGCCAGAGGCGGGTGACTGGGGGAGAGTGAGGAGGAGGAGGAGGGAGGGAGGCAGAAGCAGTGACAGGCGGGGCAGGGAGCATGGGTTGGGGCTGCTCAAGACTGGGGACCAGGCAGGCACCTGAGGGCAGGCGGGGCCGGCAGCATCCCTGGTGCTGAACCCAGCACCCCCTGCATCCCAGTCCCCGCACCCCCTGCATCCCAGTCCCCGCACCCCCAGCATCCCAGTCCCTGCACCCCCTGCATCCCAGTCCCCGCACCCCCTGCATCCCAGTCCCCACACCCCCTGCATCCCAGTCCCTGCACCCCCTGCATCCCAGTCCCCACACCCCCAGCATCCCAGTCCCCGCACCCCCAGCATCCCAGTCCCCACACCCCCTGCATCCCAGTCCCTGCACCCCCTGCATCCCAGTCCCTGCACCCCCTGCATCCCAGTCCCCGCACCCCCAGCATCCCAGTCCCCACACCCCCTGCATCCCAGTCCCTGCACCCCCTGCATCCCAGTCCCCACACCCCCAGCATCCCAGTCCCCACACCCCCAGCATCCCAGTCCCCACACCCCCTGCATCCCAGTCCCCGCACCCCCAGCATCCCAGTCCCCGCACCCCCTGCATCCCAGTCCCCACCCCCCCTGCATCCCAGTCCCTGCACCCCCAGCATCCCAGTCCCCACACCCCCTGCATCCCAGTCCCCGCACCCTTCCCAGCATCCCGATCCCAGCATCCCCCCCCTACGTCCCCTCCAGCATCCCCTGGTATCCCAGTGCCATTTCCCCTCCCAGTATCCCAGTACTCCCCAGTATCCCACCTCGAGCACCCCCCAGGGACCCCTCCCAGTTGATTGACAGCTCTCCCAGCCAATGGGTGAACATTGCCGCCGGGGAGGAGAGGAGGTGAGGGGCGGCCCGCGGCTACAAGAGGGGCGGGAGGGCTCTGGGGAGAGCCGCTGGGTTGGACCGCGGGCCCTCCGGTACCGGTTCCGTGTCCCGCCGAGCCACCGCCTGCCCGCGCCACACCACAGGTAAGAACCTGCGGGGCTGGGACCGCTCCTTGCCAGGGTTGGGACCCGGTTCTTCGGTCCGGAGCTGCCGTCGGGGCGGGTGTTAGGAGCCCCCTCTCCCCCCCGAACACCGCTGCCCCCAGTCCATCCCCTCGAGTCCCACCCTGCGCCCCTGCCCTGCCCCCCTCTGGGTGCCGACCCGCTGGAGAATGGGTGCTCGGGGGGGGACACACGCATAGGGAACTCCCCCCCCCCTCCTCCGGCGTGTTTTGGGACAGATGATTTCGGTGCTTTGAGATGATGCCAAGCGTGGGATGTCCCTTCTGGCTGCTGGGGTCCCTGCTGTCCCCCAGGCTGGCGTGGCCTGTGCTGGGACCTGCTCAGAAAGGGACCTCGAGTTGTGTGGACGCCCCCCCAGATGCTCTTCTGGAGTCTTGGTCTCTTTGAGAGATTTGCTTATAGGGTAAGGTGTGGTCCTTCTAGCAAAGGTGCCTTTCCCTTATGGAAAACCTGGAGCAGGGAGAGGCTGCACCCCTCTGCCAGCATGGCTGGGGGGAGATGCTGGAGGACACGAGCATGGGGCAGGGTGGAATGAATCTATCCCTGCAGGTTAGAGCTGGTCTGTGGGGCTGGGAGGACTGGTGGAGCTCCAGAGCCAAGCTGGGATTGACTGGGGAAGGAAGGGTTGTGCTCCGTGGGCGTCCGGATATTTCCTCGATTCTGGCTGCTGCTGGTGGGATGGTGGATTCAGAGCTGCCGTGGCAGACGGTGACAGATGCTGGTGGGATGATGGGGCAGGAACCAGGCTCTGCCCGTGGGGCTGGGATGGAGCACGAGGAGCCCCACGGGGCTGTGGGGGGGAGGCTCGTGCCCATCCCAGGGTATCCCCGTGTTCCCCAAACCCACACGGTGAGGAAATCAGATGCTCCCAGGGGAGATGGAGCTTGGTCTGGCTCCAGGTGAACTTCTACTCAACTTTCTCTATGGAAAGAGAAGCTCCAGGAGCTCTCAGCAAACCATCTGCTGCTCGGGCTGAGCGGCTCCGGCAGCCAAGGCTGCGTGGGAGCGGGCACGGCGTGTATCAGAGCAGCTCCAGCTCCACGTCCTGCCCACGCAGCCACCATCCTGCCAGAGATGTGTGGCACCTCCCAGTGCTGTGGGCAGCCCTATGCCACAGGGGTGCCTGTCTGGACATCCCCATCCCCACCCAGGGTTTGGCCAGGGCTGGGTTGAGCATGGCTGTGGCTGGCTGGCTGGTCAGATGGTGCTGGTGAGTTGGTTTTTTTCCTGTGCTTTAATGGAAGACTCGAGTTACCTCTCCTGTCCTGATGAGGCAGCTCCACAGCATGGCCACCAAGCCAGGTGAGGCATTCTGGATCTTTTGGTGTCCACAGCATGGACACCAAGCCTGTCCCCAGTGCCACATCACTGTCTTGGCTTCTGACACTTCATGGGCCCCCATTAGCTGGGTGGGTCAGCTCTAAGAGGCACGTGGGATTAAACCTCCTGGGAATTTAGCCCTGGTGTGCAGGAGCTGTGTTTTCTCTCCCAGGGGCAGCCATGGGCAAGCACAACAGCAAGCTGGCCCCAGAGATGCTGGATGACCTGGTGAGGAGCACAGAGTTCAGTGAGCAGGAGCTGAAGCAGTGGTACAAGGGCTTCCTCAAGGACTGTCCCACTGGCATCCTCAACCTGGAGGAGTTCCAGCAGCTCTACATCAAGGTGGGCTCCAGCTGGCAGCCCGAGTGCTGTCTGTGGGGCTGGAGCACCCTGCTCCTGCTGGGGCAAAGCTGCTGCTTTGGGTACAGCCTCCATGCTGAGCTCCCCCTCCCCATTTTGATCTCTCCCTGCAGTTTTTTCCCTATGGAGATGCTTCCAAGTTTGCCCAGCACGCTTTCCGCACCTTCGACAAGAATGGTGATGGGACCATCGACTTCAGGGAGTTCATCTGTGCCCTGTCTGTCACCTCCAGGGGCACCTTTGAGCAGAAACTCAACTGGGCCTTTGAGATGTATGACCTGGATGGAGATGGGAAGATCACACGCTTGGAGATGCTGGAGATCATTGAGGTACTGGTGCTTAAACTCAGCAGGGGTAGCTTGCTTTTTTCTGGGCTTTTCACAGCTATTGGGTCCCTTCTGGCACTAAAGAATGAGTCTTCCAGCCCAGAGCCTTGTCTGGAAGGTACCTGGTGTGCACCTGGCTGTAGCTGTGCAGCAGTATTGCTCATGTCAGCAGAGCAGCAATCATATCCCCTGCCTTAGCCTGGGATCTTCTGTCCATCTAACGTTCCCTTTCTGATACTTCTCTTCTTACTCCAGGCCATTTACAAGATGGTGGGGACTGTGATCATGATGAGGATGAACCAAGATGGGCTGACACCCCAGCAGCGTGTTGATAAGATCTTCACAAAGATGGACAAGGATAAGGATGACCAGATCTCCCTGGAGGAGTTCAAGGAGGCAGCAAAGAGTGACCCCTCCATTGTTCTCCTCCTGCAGTGTGACATGCAGAAATAGAGCCCTGGGGGCTCCTGGCTGGACTGGCTGCAGCCATCCCCTCTGCCCTGGGATGGTTTCCATCCTCATTTACTTCTGAGTCCCCCCCTCTGTGCCTGTTTGAGCCCAGATGTGAGCCACGCTTCATCCCTTCTGCCACCCATCTGCTTCCATTTCTGGCTGTGTCCCCCCCAGCCCCCCTGCAGTCCATGGGCTCCCCCTCCATGGGTAGAGCCTGCTCTGGGCATTGCTACCTTGAGGTAAGCCCCAAACCAACCCTCTCCCACCCTGGAGCTGGTCTCCCTGCATTACCTGGCAAGTGTCCTGGCTCCCCAGGGGCAGCTCTTCCCACTGCCCTGCTGCTTTCTCCCTGCTTTTCCCCACTGCTCTTCTTGGCCCATTCCCTGATCCTAACTATGAAACCAGCTCTTTCCCCTTCCTACTGATCCCCCATTGCTTGTGGCACCTTCATGGAGGCTGAAAAGTCCCAAGTCCAGGCCCTGGTCTCTCCTTCACTGGCAGCTCCCTGCTGGGAGCTCTGTCAGGGTGCTGCAGCCTCCTGGGGTGCTCTCTGTCCCATCTCAGCCCAGCTTTGACTTTTCCATCTCTGCTTTTGCTGCTGGGAATGGTCAGGATTGGTCAGGGGACTTTAGGGGAAACCAAAAATGTTCAAGGCCACCACTGGATGTGGGCAATGTCTGATCCCAGAAGCCACCTTCTACCACATCACCTGGGGGAGCTGGCAGAGCAAGCAGGTGACCTCCACAACTGCTCTGACAACATCTTGGACACTTTGTGGAGTTTTTGGTCTTCCTGGATATTGAAGTGATGTCTGACATTCCAAGTTGAAGGCAGGGGCTGCCTCTTTCCTTTGTGGGCTGCTCTGGAGCAAGGTGGGCTGTGTGGGTGTTGAAGGCATGTCCTGGTGTGTGGCACTACTGTGGGTCTTGGATTAGGGCTGGGAAGAGGTGGGGATGGGTCACAAGAGGTCACAAGAAACATCTCTGTCTCCTTCCCGCTGTCCCAGCTGCTGCCTCAGTCCCTCCTGCCCCAGGACAGGGATATTGTGACAGATTGGTATTTAGTCTGCACGCCGTGGTGTTGATGACTGTGCTATCTGTTAGGAGGTGGTGAAATTATCTATTTTTTTTTTAAATGGAAAAATAAACTGTCCCCTATGTGTGGTGTTCCCTCTGTGTGGCTGTGCTGCAACTATGGGGAGAGTGAGATGAGAACACTGCACCCCTGGGCATTGCTTTTGGGGCTCATCTGAACCCTCTGAGGGGTGGAGAAGCCCTTGGGGACAGCACGGTGGGGCTGAGAATGAGGGAAAGCCCTGTGGACACCCCTGGGGAAGCCAGGGGACCTGGTGACCCATCCCAGCACCACCAGCAACTAGGACCTGCCATGAGTGTATCTTTGTTGTTCTCAGCCTCCTCTTCTCCACCCCCATCTTCCCTGCACATATTTTTCTCTGGTCCATCTCCATCAGCAGCAGAGGCAGTGGCTGTTGCTAAGGCCCTCTCACCAATTTGAGACACATCACTGGAGTTAATCAGCCAGGGCTGATTCTTTCTCAATTCTTCTTTTTTCAAGAGGTCCCTGAGGCTCTGGTCCATAGGGGCAGTGGTGTTCAGCTGCTGGCACAGAGTTTGGGCAAAACCCATTCTGCAGCCCTCAGTCCTGGGGCTCTGTCACCTCCATCAGGTGCTGCCCTGTGCCAGGTGGGATCCTTCCTCACTTGGCCCTTCCTGGCTGACCAATTTTACACTCTTTGGGGCTCCCCAAGAGTCTCTGGGGCTCTGCTGGTCATGGTGCAGCTCTCAGCATGAGCTGAAAGCTGGGCTTGGGTGCACAGCTCTGGCTGGACTCATTCCCACCAGCACCTATGGCAGAATATTTAATTAATCTCCACACTGATTCCCTTAATTAACACACTGTGCAGGTTACCCTGGCACTGCCCTGGCTGTTCCTTCCCCCCCCCCCTCACTTTCTGGGCTGACCACTCTTGTGTCCCTCCAGCCCCTCTTTGTCCCCAGTGTCACCTTTACAAACCCCAACGAGCCCGGTGCCCTTAAACCCAGGAGGAGCTGGGGGGTCCCTGTCACTTCTGGGTCCCCTGTCACCTCCTGCTCTCCTGGGTTCTGCCAATGCCTCCTCTCTCTCTCCCCCAGCCCCTTCTCTTGCCTCTCAGGGGGTTTTGTTGCCCCCCCGGGGCTGACTCCCCCCCTGGGATTTAAGGGGGGAGATAACGGTGGGGCGAGCTCGGTCCCGAAGAGGTTAAACCGAGTCCCGGTGGGCTGAAACCCCGGAGCTTCATGGGATGCCTTATAAAGGGTTCTCCGCCAGCCCGGGAGCGGTTCCGGGAGGTGCCGCCGCACACGGCCCAAGCGGTGCCCGGAGCCGCCGGTGCTCCCGGTGCCCTCCCCCGGTATGGAACCTCCGGGCACTACCGGGGCTCCGGGAACGGCGGAGCGGCCCTGGGAGGAGGCCAAAGCTTTCTACGATAACCTCGCCCCCAAGAAAAAACCCAAATCGGTGAGTGGCCCCGAGGTGCCGAGCCCGGCAGTGCCCCCCAGCCCGATGGGTGCCCCCCAGCCCGATGGGTGCCCCCCAGCCCGATGGGTGCCCCCCCCCTCTGGGTGCCTCCCCCCACATGCCCCATCTCCGCTGAGCTTTCCGGGGTCTCTCCAGGTGTCTGAAGGTTTTCTGGGGTCCTCCTAAGTGCCTGGGGGGCCTTTTTGGATCCCTCTGGCTCTGTCCGTGTCCCATCTCCCGCATGTTCTCTGGGTTCTTCCTTGGATCCTTCTGGGGTGCTCCATCTCCTCCAGGGGCTTCCCCTCCCCCCCCCCCATGTTTTTTCTCTGACCCCCATGCAGGTCCTTGAAGGAAGCATTGGGTCTCTCCAGGTGCTTTCACTCCTCCATGGCATCTCTGGATTGCCTTTGGTCGCCTGGGGTCTCTCTGGATCCATTCCCCCCCCCTCCCCGCGTCTCTCTGGGTTCCTGCAGGTCCCCGGGGGGGTTCCCTGCTCCCCCCTGGGCTCCAATGTCCTTGCAGAGCAGCTCCGTGCCCCACGAGCTCTCTGTCCCTTGTGCCAAGGTCCTGGCCGGGACAGGAGGGGTGGCTGTGACATAGCAGGGGGACAATCAAGGGGGAGAATGGCAGTGGAGACCCCCAGGCCAGGCTTTCCTGCTCGGGGGGGGGGGATTAGCGGGCAGGCGGTGTTACCGAACCGGGGCTGAACCCGCCGGCTTTGAACACGGGAGCTCGGAACGGCTGCAGCAGCAGAGGGGGGCTGGGGGCTGGGGCTGTGACCCCCCCCAACCCTCCCCATCCCCGGGGCTGGGGGCTGTGACCCCCCCCAACCCTCCCCATCCCCGGGGCTGGGGGCTGTGACCCCCCCCAACCCTCCCCAGCCCCGGGGCTGGGGGCTGTGACCCCCCCCAACCCTCCCCATCCCCGGGGCTGGGGGTCCCCACGGAGCTGGGGGGGGGGGAGAAGGGGAAGGCAATGGCAGAGCTGTCATGTCGGGAGCTTGGTGGCACCGGGTGGTGAGGATTGGGGTGACCTCTCTGGCCAGGGCATGCGGCCAAACCCACCCCCCCCACCCCTTTGGGGTCTCCAATGTGGAGCAGCCCCTTGTGCTCCCCCCGCTGTGGCCCCCCCAGCCCTGGAGCCCCTGCCAGGTGCCAGTGCTGCTGCTGCTGCCTTCGTCCTTCCCGGAGGAGAGGGACAGATTGCTGGGATGCAGCTGGTTGTCTCCCATGCCACGCTTTGGGTCTCCTGAGGGTGTCAGCCCAGGCTCCTCCTCTTCCTCTCCATGGCAGCCAGACGGTGACCCCAGTCTCTGCTGTGCAGCTGGGGAAACTGAGGCACGGGGCAGTGATGTGGTTTGCTCGTACAGTGGCAGAGCTGAGATTTAGGTACTCGGGCTCTGAAGTTCTGCTGTGCCAGCCACCCCTGTGGGGCTGGGGACATTGTTCAGCCCTGTGCCCTCTCCTGGGCCAGTATGGGGACCTGGTGCTCCTGGCCAGGCAGCTCAGCTGCCCTCGCCCACAGCTGTCCCAGCCCGTGATGGATGGCTGCAGAGCACTTTTCCGATTATAAATAATGTGTCTGGAAAACCCAAAAACATCTCAGCCATTGCCCTGAACTTTAATTTGATCCTGAGCAGGGGGCTCATGGCCACCCTGGGCTCCCTGGTGCACATGGGAAAGGGGGTTTGGGGTTTGTGGTCATCTGTCTGTGCCCTTGCAGGTGGCTGTAGGTCCTCTTGGCCAAATGTCTACAGCAGCTGGAGCAGATACTGGTGGGGGAGCAGGCACCAGCACAACCCATCCTGTGTTGTGGCAGGAGGCAGGATGATTTGGGGGAACGTTTCTGGGGGAACCCATTCTTGGCTGGGAAATGGGTTAAGGGAAGCCCCCGGGGCTCCCTGCTTTGCAGGGGTCTCTGCTGTTCCCATGCCCTGGCTCCCACTCTGCTCCCTGCCAGCTGGGGAGGTCAGTGCTGAGACTTGTCACTCTTCAGCAATGCAGAAAATGTCCCCCAGCCTCTCCGGTGACACCATGCACGGAGGAGAGGCTGGGTTGGTGGGTGCTGGCCTTCTGCTAGAGCCACTTCTCTGGGTGCCCTGCCTGGCCCCTGCTCTGCCAGTCCCCTGCACCCATGGGTTCCCATCAGGCTCCATTTTTGGGGTGCTTTAGGAGGGGTGATGACCATGCTTGACCCCAGAACATGCCCTTCTTCATCCTTTTCTCTGCCCTAAATCACACACCAAATTTCACCTCAAAATTCAGACTTTGACCACAAGGATTTGGTCTCCTGCAGCACCCAGGGGCATGCCCTGAGCTGCTGAAGTTCTCCCAGGTTTTTAGGATCGAGGTGGAGCCAGTGGATTCAGCTCCAGGCCATGCAGCAGGATCAGGGGGTGCAGAATGGGGTCCCTGCTGTGGCTCCTGCCTCAGAGCCAGCCCTGGCCTCCAGGAGTGGCAATGAAGCTGCTGGTGTTGGGTGCCACTGTGGACACCTGTGGCTTTTGTGGTTTGAGGGGTGAGGGGGAGAAAGCACAGCCCCACTGCACATCCCGTGACGTGTGGGATTTCCAAATGCCTGTCTCTAATCCTTGGGGGGCTGCTTAGGATCTGCATCCGATTAGAAGGGTGATTTAAAGGCCTGCCAGCTGTTGGTTCTGCAGAGGACGATGTGCCAGTTCCAGAGACTACTGAAATACATCTTTACCCCCAAACTGTGGAGTTTGGGTCTGGGATTTGTCATTCACAGAGCCAGAACCTGTGGCAAAAGTCATTTATGCTTCTGAGATGGGGTTTGGACCTTGTGGACCACCTGGAACTGTGGCAAGGGCTGATGTTTCTCTTCAGAGGGCTGGGATGTCAGGATGTGTCCCTGCTTGTCCCTTCTGTTCAGCTGAGCTACAGAATGGACCCAAGGTTGGGAGGGGACCTTCCCCCACACTGCCCTGCTCCTGCTTCTGCTGAACACATCATTAATCTCATTCCTGATGCTCAGGGCTGGAGCTGACCTGCTTGGGGGAAGGGAGGGAGGGAGAGGAGCTCACTGTGAAACCCCAGGCAGCAAATTGGGTTGGATTCAGCCGATCTGAGCCCCACAGCCTCTTCCTGGCCTTGCAATCACTGATGAGCTTTAATCGACCTTGGATGACCTTGGATGCTGCTCTGAGGGTAAACCAGGGTTTCTCTCTCAGGGTGCCCAAATCTGCTGGGGCTGGGGTGGCTGGAGCAGGGTGCTGTGTGGGGATGGGGTGCTGTGCTGGGACAGGGTCCCAGCTCATTCCTGGGACTGAATGCGTCCTGATGAGGACTGTGAGTGGGATCCTTCCTATGCACTTGCTCCCTATTGAAAACACAGGGTTTTTTTTCCTCCCAAAGCATGGTGATTCAAGGCAAAATGGGGTTTTTGGGTTGCTGACTGCACTCTGCTGGAGGATTTGAGGTGCTGTGGTTCCCATAGCTCTGGGACTGTTTAAGGCCTGGTTTGGGATGTTTGTAATGATCCTCTGCAGTTCTAGTGGGGATGGAGAAGCATCCAAACAACCTCGAGAAGGGAACGCTTCCAAATGAAACCTCCACTTCAAAGAAATGTCAAAATGCAGCTCCTTCCTCGCCCAGCAGAACTGCCTAATTTTTCAAATGTCAGCATTTCCCAGAGAACAGCAGGGGCAGTTCCAGCCCAGCTGGAGCTGGGAGCTGCCTTAGCACCACCCGGGTGAGACTTTTCCTGCAGAAAGTGCTCCAAAGGTGCAAATCTTCCTTGGCAGGAACAAACAGGATCCAGCAGGTCCAGTTCCCACTGGCCAGGCTTCCCACCCGCTGGCAGCTGAGGCTCCAGCAGCCCACGCTGGGGCAGACTGTGGGCCCCAAGCTTATGATTATTTTTATTGCTGTGTTTATTAGCTCTTAAATTAACCTCCTGGAGGCTGGTGCCTTGAAATGGAAGGGAAGAGACCTCGAGCAGCCCGTCGGCGTCATGCAAGGTGCCGGCACTCTTGGCACCCTCTGGGTGTAAGGTGTGTGCTGGGGGGAGATAAAGATGGAAATTCCAGCTGGGCACCTGGCTTGGCTTGGATTATTCCTCTGCACAGGCTCCTGCAGGGCTGGCTGGGGAGGATGCTCAGCCCTGTGGTCCACTGGGGACCAGGAGTGGGGAGAAAACATCCAGCGGGTTTCCTCTGTGCCTGGATAAATAACCCAGTGGTGCAGGGACTCCCTGCCGGAGGCTAGTGGCCAGATGTGCCAAGACCTTTCATAGTTATTTCATAGTCATTTTCAGCTAATAAATGGCCTGTGACACCAGAGTTATTAATTAATGAGTTGGAGTGACAAGACCTGACCCAGGCCAAGTTAATAGCTAACACCTCCTGGGCAGCTGTGTGTGGGGTGGGGACCTGGCTGTGGTTCACTCGGGGGAGTGATGCTGGTGTCAGCTCCTGCATGGACCTGGGTGAGGTGATGTGTCCTGGGGGTTGTTCACCTGTTTTCTGAAGAGAACACCTTCCAGTCGGAACCTTATTTCTCCACAAATGTCGTGGGGAAAAGGGATCCTGCTGGCCCCAGTGATGGATGTTCTCTCAGCCTCAGCTCAGCTCTCCTAATCTCCCACTGCTTAATTTGCTTGCTGGGGATTTTGGGTACTTGTGTGCCCTTGGAGAGGTGGCTGGGACCCATGGTGCTGGCCCTGGGCACTGCTGAGGGTGGGGGTGCTGGGAATGACACCGGGGTGTCCTTGATTCCCTCTTGGCTGTGTCTCCATGCTGGGCAAGATCAGCAGGGCCAGGCTGGGGGCAGAGGCAGCCCTGGGGGGGAATGCAAATCCCCACCACCCGTGGGGTGCTCTTGGCCGTGCCAGGCTGCTGCTTCTGTAGAGCTCAACCATGGGCAGGGTGGGAGCTTGAACTTGAGATCACCTGGGGCTGTGAGGCCTCTTCCTGCCCCCCCTGGGCAAGCAGGATTGCCAGAGAATTAATCACGGGGTAAGAGGAGGATCCAGGAGTGACAGAGGAGCTGAGGGTGTGAGGTGTTTCTGAGGTGCTGACAGGATCTCACAGGCTCCCTTGTGGAGATGCAGACAGAGCTCCCAGCTCCCCAGGAGCATCCCTGGTGTGAGCCCTGAGTTCTTTCCTGCTCCCAGAGTCTGCTTGCGATAGAGCTGCTTGTCCCACCATCCCTCCTTGGGATTTGCTGTGCTGGGAGCCAGGATTTCTTGTTGGGCATCTGTAATGAATTTGCTCTTCTGCCTGCAGAGAGTGCTGGGGATTAACACCTTCCTCCGAGGGGAGAGGGAGGATGGGTAGGGGACAAGCTGAGATTGACTTTCCTGGTGTCCCCATCAAGGCCCAGTAGAGCCTTGTTGTTGACTTCAGTGGCTTTTGGATCAAGCCCCAAATATTAATAATAATGACTCATAAATCATTGCTCACACCACCTGTTCTTCATGTTTCCACCCACAATAACTATATCAAGTGTTTTTATGAGCTGAACTGGCACGGGTTGTTTGTCACATCTGGACAGCATCGTGGGAGTGTGGAGCTGGCTGAGCCACAGTGTGTGTGGTTTGGGTTTTTTTTCCTGGCTAGAGGTGGGGAAAAGCCACACAAATTCCTCCTGCATGGGCTTGAGTGGTTCTCTTGGGGTAGCACATTGGGTCTGGATGGGTCCTAAGAGCCTGTTTGCAGAGGGAGGGCTTGGGTATGGTATGAGCAGCACCTGGAGCACCTCTTCTGTGAACACAGGCTGGGAAAGTCAGGATTGTTCAGCCTGGAGAAGAAAAGGCTGCAAGGAGACCTTAGAGAACCTGCCAGTACCTAAAGGGGATCTACAAGAAAGATGGAAAGGGACTTTTTATAAGGGTGTGCAGGGACAAGAGGAGGGGGAATGACTTTAAACTGGCAGAGGGGAGATTTAGGTTGGACATGAGGAAGAAATTCTTTGGTGGGAGGGTGCTGAGCCCCAGGTTGCCCCCAGAAGCTGTGGCTGCCCCATCCCTGGCAGTGTCCAAGGTTGGATGGAGCTTGGAGCAGCCTGGGCTGGTGGGAGGTGTCCCTGCCCATGGCAGAGGGTTGGGTGGAGGGGCTGCCTCCCCATTTTATCCCATTCCCTGCAGCCAAAGCCTGAGAATGCCATCACCATCGCTGTGTCCTCCCGGGCACTTTTCCGCATGGAGGAGGAGCAGAAGATTTACACCGAGCAGGGGGTGGAGGCCTACGTGAAATACCAGCTGGACCATGAGAATGAACCCTTCCTCCCTGGGGCTGCCTTCCCCTTCGTCAAGGTGAGCACCCACCCACCCAAGCTGAAGCTGCGCTGCGGTCCCAAAAGTTCTGGGGAGTGGGGTGGGGCTGGGGAACGAGCAGTGTGGCAGGAGGGATGGAGCCACAGAGCAAAGAGAGGTCAGATAAACCTCCTGGCAAGTGATGTGCTTCTTCCGGGACTGGGGAACTGCTGAATTTTTCCCAATTGGTAACCGAGCCCAAGAACTGGAGAAATCGCCTCGTTAGATCATATTGAAAGTTTCCCTTTAGGGAGCTCTTATCTCTTTTTTATTATTATAACAATTGATTTATTCTTTTAAATTGGCTGAGTTTAGCCTTGGTACAGACTCGTCCAGTTTCTAATTTTGACGTGTTGAAACGAGGCATTTCAAACTTTAAAAATGCTTTCCAATTTCTGCTGCAGTTCCACTGGATTTAATGCTGTTTTGTGTGATGGCCCTCACTGTAACAATCTCTTGCTGGTTTCCAACAAATAAATAAATCCACCTGGAGGGGAGAGAGATTTGTTCTCTTTTGGATGGCTTGAAAAAATGCTTATTTGTAACTTTCAGCCAATTTTTTCTCACCTAGTGAACACTTGAAACCTTTGGTGTTTGAAAATAGAAGAGTAGCTATGTGGGGTTTTTCCCCAAATCAGCTTTTTTTTCCTCCCAGCTAACACTGCTGGCTGCTTGGCTCAGGGTGTAGTTGTTTTCAGGCCCTGGTTTTGGGGATCAGAAGAGAAAAGAGGGTCAGGGCCATGCCTGAGGCTCACTCAGCACCCACACCCCTCTTGTCCTGGGGTGCTGCAGGCTCTGGAAGCAGTGAACACGCAGCTGCGTCAGCTCTACCCCGACAGCGAGGAGCTCTTTGACATCGTCCTCATGACCAACAATCATGCCCAGGTTGGGGTTCGTTTGATCAACAGCATCAACCACTATGGTGAGCTGAGAGCCAAGCTGAGCCTTGCCTGGGTGCTGGTGGGTTTGGGGTGGTCTCATTGCTTGGCTTGGATTTTCTTCCAAGCTCTACCCCGAGGCCCCTTCTCCCGATTTTCCTGGACTTTGGGTGGAAGTGGTGAGGATGTTTTGGCTGCTGGCACTGCTGGTGGATGGCAGGACCAAAATTTGCCTTCATCCTGTTGACTTTTTTTTTTCTGGGGGGGGGGAAGTCACAGGGGAATTGTGCTGAGGGTTGTTTGGGGGGACAGTCAGGCACACCCCGGGGTTCATCTGCCCTCAGATCTGTTCATCGAGAGGTTCTGCATGACGGGAGGGAACAGCCCCATCTGTTACCTCAAAGCCTACCACACCAACCTCTACCTCTCCTCCGACGCCGAGAAAGTGAGTGGGGCCATTGAAGAGGGTGAGTCTGGGGTCCAGATTGGGGGGTGGGGGGAGCCTGGAGCCCTCAGGGGGTTGGTGCCAGCAGTGATAGCTTCAATGTCCCTTCTCCCTGTTTTGATGTGCAGCTGGGGTCTGCCTTGTCCCACATCCCCTCCTCGGTGCTCCAAAGAGCCTCTGGTTTCCATAGAAATAAGGCTTTCCTGGAGCTCCACAGCTCTTCCAAGGCAAAAGCACTGTTTTTAACCCTGTCATCTTTGTATGCAAAGGGAGGTCTGTCAGTTGGGAATTTGTTGTTGCTGTAGAAGATCTTGGGGCCAAGCTGCAGGCACTGCTGGGTGCCTGCATTTCCTTGCGGTGTTTATGTTTGCTTCCAGCCCATTGTGTTTTGCTCTGCTCTTCAAGGGATAAACCACGAGGCCGGGTCCTTGGGTAACTGCCACCTCTTGCCTCCCATTTTCCCTCCACAGGGATTGCTGCAGCCACCATCTTCAGCCCCAGCAGAGACCTGGAGGTGTCAGATAACCAGTTGCGGGTGGCATTTGATGGTGACGCCGTGCTCTTCTCTGATGAATCGGAGCAGATCGTGAAGGCTCACGGCTTGGACATGTTCTTTGAGCATGAGAAGACTCATGAGAACAAACCTCTGGCACAGGTAGTGCTGGGGTGCAGCTAGAAAAAGCCTCTGGGAGAGAGACAACCCCCAGGGATGCTCTTGGGAATGCCCTGGGGTTGGTGTGTGGAGTGTGAGATGGGGTGGCTCAGCTGGCCCATGGGATGGCCATGGCTGGCTCTGCTGGGAATGAGGATGGAGGTCAGCAATGCCATGGTTGGTTTTTTTCCTTGTTTTGGCAGGGACCCCTGAAGGGCTTCCTGGAGGCCCTGGGGAAGCTGCAGAAGAAGTTCTACTCCAAGGGGCTGAGGCTGGAGTGTCCCATTCGCACCTACCTGGTCACTGCCAGGAGCGCGGCCAGCTCGGGAGCTCGAGCCCTAAAGACTCTGAGGAGCTGGGGCCTGGAGACAGATGAGGCTTTGTTCCTGGCTGGGGCTCCCAAGGGGCCATTGCTGAAGAAGATCCGTCCTCACATCTTCTTCGATGACCAGATGTTCCACGTGGAGGGAGCCAAGGAGATGGGCACCGTGGCTGCCCACGTCCCCTATGGCATTGCTCAGAAGTCCAAGAGGCCGGCGCAGGAAAAACAAACCCCCAACAGCAAGTAGAGGAGCTGGCTGGGTCCTCTGGTCCTGGCATGGGGTTGGGTCCTCTGGTCCTGGCATGGGGCACAGATTTCACCCCATGCAGCGTGCACTGACCTGGGCTGGGGGCTGCAAGGCAGGGAGCATTTGCTGGGTTGTTCCCCAGCCTTGCTGGAGGCACGGATGGAGGAGGGGGCTGCTGAAAAGCTTCCTTTTGCCTCTGTACTCATTGCAATGCCATGGGGTTGTCCCCGTTCCTCCTAGGACTGGAGGTTTCCCCACACTGGGCAGCCTCATGAGCCTTTTCTCTGTTTTTCCACGCTCTGCACTTGCTTCAGGCAAATCCCTCGAGGATGGATCTCACCTTCTGCCGACTGTTTGTGCCAGGCAGGTTTAACCTTGCAGCTTAAAACCCCAGGTAATTCCCAAAGGCTTTGATTTACAAAGCAAATGTTCAGGCTGAACTGTTGAACTGGAAAGTTGGGAGCCCACAAAACCCCTTCTTGGCACTTTGAAACAAAATATTGTCCCTTTTATCTTGAATGAAACCATAATACTGTTCTTTCACAGATCCAGCTCTTGCTCCCCAAGCAGAACATCTTTCATGTCTCTGTCCTTTCACCAAGATTTTGTCAACTGAACAGCTTTCCTTTTAGGCATTAAGTTGGGAAAAATAGAAACAAACAGATCTTAAAGGATATTTTTTTTCTTTTTTTCTTCTTTTTTTTTTTTTTTTTTTTTTTTTTTTTTTTTTTTTTCCCTTCTTGTAGCTTTGGGCTGGTGTCTTGTTGGCCCAGAGTTTTCAATTTGGGTTTCACAGTTGCATGAGTTAGCACTTCAAAACAATCATCTCTGTGAGGCATCCAAAGCTCAGCTCTGGTGTGAGCTATCCAGAGTCTGCAGATCCATGCCTGAGGCTTGAACTAAGTTAAAAGCAGACCCTAATATATTAGGGACATCATGTGAAGTCCATTTAGGTAAATCTGCAGAGAATTTCAGCCTGGGGGTTTTAATTAAAGGGCTTTTTTTCCCCCTCTCTTTCCAAGCTGAGCCCATATGAGTTGATAATCATTTTCTCCTCAGCTTCTTAAAACCTCTGATGTTTCCTAAAATAGGCACCTCTGCTAGTGATGCTGTGAGAGCAATCAAATCTCTGATAAAAAAAAAAACAAACTGGAAGAGAAATCATTTCAGCTGCACTGAAATGGGTGCAAAAAATCACACTGATATTTCTGCACAAAGGCCCATCCCTAAGGACAGTCTCAGGAGAAAAATGTAAAGATTATTTCTTTTTTGTGCTTTTTTTCTTTTCTTTTTCTTTTTCTTTTTCTTTTCTTTTTAAATTTTTCTTCTTTTTTTTCTTTTTTCATTTTTCTTCTTTTTTTTTTTTTTTTCTTTTTTTCTCTTTTCCCTTTTCTTTCCCCAGTACATCCCATGGTTGGGCACAAAGGCTGCCCAATGTTATCTGCTAGTTTTCTACAAACACAGCAGCTCAATGGGCTGAAGTTTCCCAGGGAATGTGTCTGCCTCTGGCTCAGCTTTGCAGGGAATTTTCAGCTAGAACAGGGAGGCCAGAGCTGGAATTACTGCACTTTTGACAAATATATAAGCAAGGCAGTGATGCCTTGAGTGGCTCGGGAGACTCTTCTCTCATTGCACTAAATCCTGCTCTAGCAGTGAAGGAAAAAAATGCACTTTTCCCCCCTCTCCCTGAACCATTTCACAGGCTGTTGTTTGTCACATCTGGGTGACAAGCACCTCAGAGGAAGGTCTAAAATCCAAACAAAAAAAAATAAAAATATTTGAACGAAATGAGTGTCTCTACAACACACATATTAATATAGAGGTTTATGAGAAGGTCTTTTTAATGTGAACCCCAGATACGGATCTGAACTCTCTCTTGGAGACCTTTTTAGCAGCTGGTTGGGGGAGAACAGCCTGGCCTCCCAATAAACATTTCCAAGGTGTTTCCTGAAGATCTCAACATCGAAGCCCAGCCAAGCCCAGGCTGCCCTGGGGGTTCCCACCAGCCCAGGGTGATGTTTCAAGAGGAACAGGGTGGTCAGAAAGTCCTCTGGGACCCCTGGGACCTCCTGGGCAGGACAGGGTGCTGGGGGATCAGCTATGGGGTGCAAGCAGAGCCACTGCTGGCACTGGGTGCTGGTGGGGGATGCATGCTTTGGGTGAGGGGTTGTTGGCTGACCAGGAGGAGATGCTGTTAGCTCCAGGGAAGTGATGTGTTGTGGTTTTGGGACTCTGGGCCCTGAAGCTCAGCAGTTTCACTGCTGCCTTTCCAGTCCATGAGATGCAGAGGGAGCTGGGTGCAAGCTGTGGGTCAGGGGTGCAGCACAGGCAGGAGTTTTCATGGCTCTGCTTAGGGTCCTCCTGCTGCCAGGGCAGTTTAGGGGTTGGTGGGTGACACGGGGCTCAGGAAACGTGTCCCAAATGAGGTAGATCTCCCTTTGCACCTCCTGGGCCCCTCCTGTGTGTGGAGGATTTTCCATTCCCCCAATGCCTTCCCCATTTGTTTTTTATCCCCATGGCTTCTTAGTTCTCCTTCATCACCACAACTGGCAGAGGTGGATTTGGTGCTTGTGTCCTTTCCTCGTGTGCCTATCCGTGCCATCCCCTTGGCGTGGGGGGAGTGAGGTGGTCCCCAGGACTGGTGCCATGGGGTGGGCACATCTCCCAGCCTGTGGGGCTGGTGTGGTTGTACCTCTTGTGCTGCTCTGGCTGAAGGACTGTCCTGCTGTGTGTTGTTGCTGTGGGTTTCACTTCGTTGTCCTCCAGTGGGGTTTCTGTGAATGGACTGTCATGCTAAAGGAATCCCTCTGGGTGTTTTTCTGTAATAAACTCTGTTGGTCCCAGCCTGGCTCTCTCCATTGCCATTGTCACAGTGGGTATTTTGGCTCCCTGGTGCAGCCAGCAAGAATGTCTGAGGTGTCCCTGCTTGGAACCTCCCCAGTTTTATGGTGATGGGGTAGGGATGATGAGGAGCTAAAAAAGGCCTTTTGAGATTGAAGGGAATTCAGCAAATGTAATAAAAGAAGCTACCTGGGGAACTGGATGCCTCTGGGGGAGGGGGGATTCCAGAGTTGTGCTGAGATACAGCTACCTCCCTCTGCTTTGTGAATAGGCTTTTATTGTAATCTGGGCTGGTGATGAAGTCCTAGATAAAAATAAAATCTGGCAGAAGACTTTTGTCAACTTCATCTTCTCCCAGCCAGCAGGTGGGAGGCAGCAAAAGCTTTTTAGAGATTTATTGCTGCTGAACTACCAGGTTCATCAGAATAGGAATAAGGATGCTGCAGTTCTGGGGTTAGCTTCTCCCTGTCAGTAAGGGGAACAGGTGCATTAAGGGGAAGCAACAAATTCACCATCTGTCACCAAATATATCCAAGGAATGTCCATAGGCCCCAGGGCAGCATCTCTGCTATGGGTGTTCATTTAAGGGATGGATGACCCTCAGCAGAGTGTGTTCCATTCTTCCCTGATGCAATGCCTTTCCAGTGCCCATCCCCAATCCTGCATGATCTTCCAACAGATGCCTGGAAGAAAAATCAAGTTGCAGCACTGGTAAGGCCCTTGTTGCACCAGTGAAAACCCAGGTAGGCTCACCCAGCCCCAAGAGGTCAGGATGTCCACGCTGCCTCTGATGTTCATGTAAAGATGGTCCCAGGCCCTTGAGTTATTCTTGGGGACCAGTGTTGGCAGTGGGGCAAAGGAGCCACCAGGTCATGGAGAGACATGGGCCAAGGCCATGCAGGAAGGGAAGGGGGAGGCTTGTGCCATTGGCTCTGTGATATCTTGTCATTGGTTTGCTGGAAACCTAAGATTTTGTTTCTGCTGCCTGTTTTCTGAGCTTTTCCCTCCACCAGTCATCAAAGGGCTTTGCAATGAGTCTGCTGTAAAGAGCACGGAGGAGGAGGAGAAAGTGGAGGCAGAGCTGATGGAGAATTATGCTGCCACTCAGCTATTGTCAGTGCAGATGTTCCCAAGGTAATCACAGCCTTTGAACAGCAAGAACAGCTCTTCCCCAGGAATCCAGATGGATGCAGGATTTAACTCCAAGAACTTAGGGGGCTTTTTACACCCTTGATGACCATGGCATGGCAGGGAAGTCAGGCAGAATGTAGGCTCTGTTCTCCTCATGAACATGGGGTTAACCCTGATAGCTCCTTGCCTCGGTTTCCCCATCAACCATAGCAGAGATCAGAATGATCCAAAGGTAACACCAGGTCTGTAGGATACTCCAGCTCCTTGCAGAAGACAAGCAGAGATCCAGGAATGGTCTTAGGTGCAGTGAAATCCTGTATCTTGGTGGGGATGTCAGCAAGCCCAGCATGTAGTGACCATGCAAACACGGGGCTGTTCTGACAACCCCATAGTGTTGGACATCAGGGGTCCCAGGCTGTGCTCCACCACGTCCCTGCAGCACATTTTGGTTTTCCTCCTTTCTGGAGTGCAGAATAGGAGCCAACAAATGTGAACAAAGACCAGCAGCCATCCCAGGAGGCTAAAATGTCAGGGGCAGGGGACTTGGTGACAGGGTGACAGAAACACCCGGAGTTGGAAGAATAGATAAGGGGACCTGGTGGCAAGAGAACAAGCAAAGGGCATTTGCTATCAGCGCTAGTGGGGCTGTGCCAGGATTTGAACAGCCTGAGCATCTCGTTCCTTCGACACCACTATTTATAGCAGTGTTTGCTGATGTCTCTGTCACCGGAGCCTAAAATGGTTCCCTCGTGTGCACCCGGGGCTCAGCCTGTCCTGCTCTGAGGAGGCCACCAACGAAGCAGTGACTCAGTGGAGTGTGTGTGAAGCTGCTCCTCACCCCACTGATGGTGGAAGCTGGAGTCTCCCTTTGCCAGGAGGCAGCTCCATGCTGGGCCAGCTCCTTGGAAGATGCACCAGACGGTTTCTGTTGGAGGCCTCAGAAAAGAGTCAGTAAATAAACTCCCTTTCCACCCAGAACTGGGGCTTGCCCAGCTTTGGGAGTTGGAGGTTTCCACAAGATGGTGTTGTTCCTCAAGGCAGCTGTGGGAATAGCTCTGTGTGTGGTACCCACATCGGTGGAAATAACCTTCAAGTTACTGGGCTGTGGCAGAGTGCAAGAGGGCAAAGAGCTTGTAACTGCAGAACAAATATGTCCCATTCCCTGCCTGGAGACTGGCCTTAAAAAAAAAAAAAAGTTCGTTTTCCCAGTTCTGGATGGGGGAGGATCTCTGTGTCCTGGTGTTTTCCCATTCCTGCAGCTAAAGCTTCGTTACCAGGGCTGCACTTCAAAGCTTTGCTGGCACAGGACTGAGGATGTAATCCCACCGAGGAGAGGAATGTTGAGGGTTTTTTAAAAACATCCCAACAAATATAATCCTTGGGCATAGCATTCATAAGGATGGGACTTTTGCATATTATCTCTTGGAGGCAAATTGCCTCTCCATCCTTTCTGTGGTAAAGGAAAAAAAAAATTTTTAAAGAATTTTTAAGCTGGACTCAGTGGGACCTTGTGTCCCCTCAGCCAGCAGTACCCACAGGCAGCCCAGCAGCTGGGACCAGCCCAGTGCTCTGGCTGTGTCCTTGTCACCATGGCCATTTGTAGTGGTTTATCCCTGCAGACAAAGGAAACCTATCCAGGGCCAGGCAAGGCAGCGTCCACAGGCAGGGGACTGATGCCATCCAAAGTGAGGACAGCTTCTAGCCACAACAACCACACCTCAGCCCAGAGCTGAGGACAGCAGTCTCTTTTTTTTTTCTTCTTTTTTTTTTTTTTTTTTTTTTTTTTTTTTTTTTTTTTTTTTTTTTTTTCTTCTTTTTTTTTTTTTTTTTTCTGTGGAATTGTGTGAGAGGAAGGAAAAATGAGGGGAAATTTGCCTCGATTGCTCTGTGAGGGACACCTGGCTCTGCTGAGCCCACATAGCACTTGCTTTGGGGCTGCATCTGGTGGCAATTTGTGCAGAGGGGGGAAACGGTTGCACCCACTGGAAGTTCGGACCCATCCTGACAGGAACACGCTGTCACCTGGGCCTGTGTCCACCATGGTGGCTGTGGGGACAATTGTGGTGCTGAGTGGATGCCAGGAGAGGGTGTGAAGGGCTGAGTGGTATAAGGGGGTGATGGTGGCCAGTGTTCCCCTCACCGGTGTCCTTTGTGGGCCAACCTGCTCCAAGTGGCACTGCTGCCCTCTGCGGTGCTGCCTGTTGCTCCTTCCCTCCCAGGCGGATGCTTGGGGAGTGTGAACGGGCACCTCTGCCTCAGCACAGCCCTGGTGGCCATCTTAGCTCCCAGGACACCCCTCATGGGGTACATCCTCCATGGGGAAAGGCAGCTGTTGGAAATCCCACCAAGCTGGGAATGGAGAGGTTTTTTTTCTTAGCGTCAGCTCCCATATGAGGCACTGTGTCCTCAGGTCCCACTGTGGCACTGAGGTGAAGCCCCCATCTTGGGCACTGCGGTGCTGAGGCGGGGCCGCCATCTTGGGTGCCGAGGCAGGAGTGTCATCTTGGGTGTCACAGCAGGGTGGCCATCACAGGCACCATGGCAAGGCAGCAATCTCAGGCATCTTGTCACCCAGGGTGACACCCAGGCTGGAAAGACTGTGGGGCCACCACAAAGGGCACGGCTGGGGCACTGGGAGCCTTTTCTGCTGGCTGTATAAACAGGCTCCCGCTTCCTTGGCGGCCAAGCGGCCTCCTCCAGGTGCGGCTGGGAATCATTAGGAGCTTTTTGCACTGGGCTGAGTGTGGGAACTGGAAGAGAAAGCTGGAGAGAGGCCTTCTTTCATCTCCCCACTCCCTCCTCCCCCTGTGTCTGCCAAGCCTGGCTTCCTTTTGAATCCTTTAGCTTGTGCCAAGTGAGGGAGAAGAGGGAGGGGGGAATAAAGAGAAAAAGGGAAGAATTTAAAAAAAAAAAAAAAAAAAAGAAAAAAAAAGAGAGAGAAGGAAAAAAACCCAACAAACCAACAAACCCACAGGAATGTGTCCAGGGATCTGGCTTCATTCAGGCTGCTGAGCCCTGAATACCCCAGCTCCTGCTCAGGGAGCCAGAGGGAGAGAGGCCATGGCCGCCCCTGCCATGGAGGCAGCGGGAAAACAAACAGGGAAGCGGCGTTTGTGCCGGGGCTGTTACCACAGTGACTGACAAAGGGGCCATGGCTGTGAACCCCCTGCTGTGGGGCTGGGGAGTGCCGGGTCAGGGTGCCCCAAGTCTCTCGAGGGCTCTTGGCGTCTGGGCCAAGCCCGGGGCAGCATTTCATCCCGGCATGGGGACATGGTGCCCAGACAGACGCCCTTGTGTCAGGGCTGTCTCGCAGTACAAAGGCGACAGGGTTGCTGGCGGGGAGGGTGGCAGGCTCTTTGGGAGGATGGTTGTTGCTTTTTGGGGTTTTTTTTTGTTTTTTTTCTTTGACTCGCTGCCGACTTTATTCTCAGCAAATGAATAATTTCCTCTCGTGGCAACAGTGCTGCTGTGTGTGTGTGCATCGCTGTCTCCCACTGCCCTCCCAACCACATTTCCCACCCCCATTGCTGCGTACAGAGGGTCCGTGCTGCTCGCTGTGGACTTCCTCCATCCTTGTCCTCAGTTGGGCTCCTTCCAGCTGTGCGTCACTGTCAGATTTGGCCCAGCTGTGGTGGCCACCGCCTTGGGAGCATCCTGGCAGGAGCACCGGGCCCGGCTGTGAACTGATGATGTGAATGCCGGAGGTGGCGGGGGGGAAACACGTTGGGTGGCGGGGAGGGACAGCACAGCCCCAAGAAAGGAGCTCTGGGCCTTGGAGCCTCTTCAGCACAGCACCGAAAGAAACGGGAGAGCCAGCAGGCAAAGCAAAATCACCACATGGAGCAGCCACCAGCGCAGGCTCCTGGAGATGCCTGGAATCTGTAGGATGAACCCACGGCTCTGAACAGGAGCGCCGACCGCCCCAAAGTACCTGGCACTTCATCTGGATGTGGTATGTGTCACCCAAGAGCTCTTGCGTGGCTGTGCATGCTCACACGAGCCCACGGACTTGCCTGCTGGCACCCCTGGGCCATGGCTGTGCCCTGTGCCTGCCCCCTGTGCCTCCACTCCCTTCCCATGCCCTGCAAACCCCTTCCCACACCACCCTGCCTGGAAACACGCCGGGCTGCCTGCGTGCCCGCCGCAGCACGGATACCTCTGTCTTGTGTGGGCACACAATATCAGGAGATCAGGGAACTCAATCCATTCCTCTGGCAGCATTGTGTTTTGTTCCTTATTTATATCCCCCGGGGTGGTGCCACAGGTGGGCAATTGTTCCAGCTGACAGCCCGAAAGGCAAAGAAACAAGATTTAACTTCCTGCTATTCAATTAGAGAGAAAGTGAGCATTCATCACCAGCTGCTGGCTGCTGGCAGGAACAGACCCACCCGCCACGGCGGGTGCAGGAAAAGCTCTCCTTGGGAGGAAAGCTGCCTGCTGCCGTGGGCACGGCTGGCTTCTTGCACGGCTCAGCTGCCAGTGCTGTTCCTGAGAGCTTCTAGGTAAGGCTGGATGCTTCCCCTCTTGCCCTAGAAGAGGTTGAAAGGAAATTGGCTGTTCAAAGCACCAGCGTGGGGTGGGGGGACACTAATCGGGGAGCTGCCGTGCGAGGCGTGCAGAGCTGGTGGTACTGGAGGGGATGGCAGCACAGTGGCTTTCCCCCAAGGCCATCCCAACTGCTGCAAGCTCAGCCTCTGCCTGAACTCAGTGAGATCCCTGACCCTGGGGCCTCTGTGGCTGAGGGCTGGCAGCTTTGGAAGCCCTTTGGACATGCACTTCTCCTCCTCTGTGCTTGAAGTTTGTCTTGACTGAGCCAGCAGATGCTGAGCAGTGTATGGAGGGACTGGGTATGATCCCTGTCCCTGCTGAAAGAGGACCTGGAAACTCCTTGTCCCTATTTCCCCACCAATATGTGCTCCTTCACCGTATTTACTAGGCTGACGAGGGAGAAGGCACGTACTACTGCAAGCACCATGTCTGGTGACAACCTTGTTTCCATCTTCCCCTGTGCTGTCTCTGAGCTACTCACGAGGCACCCACTCACTGGGGTCTCGTGGAAACCCCTGCAGCACCCAGCAGTGAGGAGTCACGGGGCTTTTATGGGTTCCCTGGCAGCTCCATACACTGGAAGCCCAAGGCCATTCCTGCCCCATTTCTTTTCCTCACTCTTTTCTCCTCCTGAGGCTGACCCAATTGGAGAAGAGTCTCCTGCTGCCTCCTTTCCCTGTCCCTTCCCCACACCATCTGTCCCCAGCACAGTGACAGCTTCACAGCTCTGCGCTGGTTGCGTTTTGCTCAAGGTCCTTTTGTGCACCCCCTTTGCTGTCTCTCTCTCTCTTTTTTTTTTTTTTTTTTAAAGCTTTCTGTCTCCACAGGGACTCGGGGTGTCCTCCAGGCTGGTTGTGTTGATTATCAGGGATACAGCTGGAAGCTGCTGCACCAAGCCACACACACATGGATGTCTTCACATGCCTACACGCACGCTGGCTGCCGTGCCAGACCTTGCCACGCTGTCACTCTCCCTGGCTGGAGAAGACAGACACCCCGTCGGGTAGGACTGAGCTGAGCACTGCACCTCGCACGAACATGGGGTTATTACCCCAGACTGGGAGGGTAACAGGCTGCAGCCAAGCCAATCAGCAGCAATTAGCCCTTTTGGGGGAACGCTGCAGAGGCTTTTCCGTGCATGCCGATCGCTCGTCCTCCTCTCCTTTGGATGTGATGTGAGTTGGACATGCCAAACCACTGGTCATGGCTGAGCAAAACTTGGTGCCTCTTGTCATTTCCATGAGGCTGGGAGGGCTCAGGGAGGAGAAGGGGGGGATGTCTGTGAATGTTGAAGGCACTTGTGTACCCAGGCAGTGAACACTCATGCTGTCATTACCTCTGCAATGCCATCTGGCCAGCAGCAATGCAGCTAGAACCAGGGCTGTGTGCAGAAGAGCATTTTTACAACAGAAAGCAATTAACCGAATAAAGCCCTTTTAAAAATCCAGTAATTAAAAACAGTCCCTCCCCCTTGTTTTCCTTTTAAGCTGAAAGTTGCTGTTTACTCATTTGCTTTACAAAGTGTGCCTTGTTGTGGCTTCAGAAGAAATGAAAGTTTGAAGTGGTTAGAGAAGAAAGGCTTCGGGGCTGGTGTGTTCCAGGCAGGGTGGAGAGGCAGGGGCTCTCCAGCCTGGCTTGTTTGTATTTGTTCTTGTCTACTCACAGGATCGCTAAACACACATTTAACAAGTGGGGAAACTGTCTACCAGCCTGATCTCTCCCAGGGTTCATGAGAAGAGGTCTGGCACATTAGCATTGCTGGGGGAAGGGGAGGGGGAGAACAGGCCTTTTGAAGGTTGGTGTTTGAGGGAAGAGCTCCTGGTGCAGCCCAAGTCACAAACAAAGGCATTGTGTTCCCTGGGGACTGGCCCCAGGGGAAGGCCAGGGCCTCACTTCATCACTGATGGGTTTTCCCACCCCAGCTCCTCTTGATGCTTTAACACCAGTGCAGCCTCAGGGGCATCTGTGTCCTTCCAGCACCCAAGGACAGGAGCAGGGCTGACACCTCCAGCACAGAGGACACCCCAGCAGCCCGCCTTGGCTACATCACCCTGCCCAGGTCCCAACACGAGGGAGGAGCAGACCTGTGTCCTCTGTCAGTAAGTTCTTCTCTGTATAGCCACAGGGGAGCCCTGACCTTGGTTTGGGCTGCTGGGTGAGACAGTAACCCCAGCTGTCTGCAGGGCTGGTGCAATATTAATTATCACTCATCACTACTTCTCTGTGGAGCGCCCAGTGCGTTAGCATCATTATGGGTGGGGAAACTGAGGCATATCAAGGGCAGTCAGGATGAAAATGCTGCCATCAGCTGACTCGGGAGCAGGAAGATGATCCTGTCCCTCGCTGTCCTCCACCCTCCTGACCTGGGGACACAGTGACAGAGCCCCCATACTCCTGGCATTCATGGCTGTGTGTCCCCAGCCATGGGCTCAGGGGGACAAGCACCATCCTAGGGGCCAGAAGCTCTTGCAGGGAGCACAGCATCTCTGAGGTGTCCTGGCTGCCAGCCCAGCAGGTGCAGGCTCCTGGTGCTCCATCCCACGGGGTTTGGGTGCTTGTCCAAACTCAGAATATTGCTGCAGGGCAAGAGGTGTGAGGACACAGACAGCAGTGCAGGGGCGGCCAGGGCAGCACCGAGTTTCAGAGATCTGCCCTATCCCAGCCTGGCAAAGGGTGAGGCCGTGGGTTTGTGGGAAAATGTTGTTTTTCCCTCCCCTGGACTGCCCCTAGCAATCGGCTGGGCCGGCTCTGAATTGCGTGGGCCGGGGAAGTGGGGGGGGAGTTCACAATTGTGGTGCCTCTGGCTTGGAGTGGAGCCACGGCAAACAATCCTCTCCTGGCCCTGCTCCAGATCTGACAAAACAGGGAGGTGATATCCTATCCCTACCTACACGCTTTCATCCCAAATCACCTCCCCAAAGCCCTGCGTGATTCTCCTGCCTGTGATGAATCTCTCTGCTGAGCCACAGAACAAGACAGCCCCTCCGCAGCACTGCAGCCAGGAATCCCATCCAGCATCCCTGCGAGGCCTCTGCTTTTGAAATTACAGCTGTGGATCTGGCAACCAGTGGTGGGACCTGAGGTTAGGAGGTGATGTTGACTGAAGACGTGTGGACAGGGCATTCCAGGCATGCACGGGGTTAAATCAGAGGTGTCAGTTCACAGGGAGGTAACAGATACCTCCTGCTCTTTGCTGCCTCTGGCTTTCCAGAAGCCTTGCCCTCCCTCCCACATTCCAGCTGCTGCAGCTTTTCACAGCTGGCTGCTCTCTGGGGACATTTCCCAGAGCTGAGCAGGAGGGAGAGGAGGCAGAGGCCATGGTCCCAGGATAGGAGGGGGGGGGGGGGGGCGGCTGGTCTGATCTTTCTTCCCCCTGGGGAACTTGGGGCTGGAGCCTTTCACCCCCAGGAGAAAGCTGGCACAGGCAAACCTGGGCAATCCCAGGTTCCTGGCAGGGATCCACCCACAGCTCTGGCCCGGAGAGTTTTTCCTGCTGTGGAGGAGGGACATCAATCTTTGCAGCTCACTTATTTCTCCAAAGTAGGGTAGCCAATTAGTGCTGGGTGTGATGGATGGCTTAGCCCTGTCCTCGTGACACCCGTCCCCTGGAAACAGCTCCCACCACCCAGAAAGACAGCCAGCTGTAACAGGGCATGGCTCTTGGCTGCCTCCAGAGAGCCCTGGAGGGTCTCACCAGGGTCTTGGGGACAGGGACAGGCACTGCAACAATGCTTGCTGAGTTCCCAGAGACTGTACAGGAGGGGAAAAAGCCCTGAACGCTGAGCCAGGGTCAATAATTCAGGGCCTGGGGAGAGGTTTCTTCTAATAATTCCCAGGCTTGGCTGCAGCAAAGCCTGTAGCTCTCCTGGGAAAAGCAGATGGGCTCTGGGTAGGGGTTCATCACCCTCTGGTTGTGGTTCTGAATCTGGGGACAGCTTTTGCCACTGTGAGAAAGTGTAACTGTGGGAATGGCTTGAAGGGATGGGAGACAAGCAGGCAGCAGGAACCCCATTCCCGCCCTTAGACCCCATCTCCCCTGCCTCACCCCTTGTCCAGGTCCATCTGCTCCCTCTCTCCCATGAAGTGTGGGCCGTGCTCACTGGAACCCGGTTTCCCTCACGTGCAGCTAAGCTGCTTGAATCTTTCCCTCTCATCTCCACTGAACCAACCTGCCAGGGGTCTCAGCCCTGTCTCCACGATGCAGCTGATCCCGGGGTGGTTCAGATGGCCCTCACAATCCCCTGGGCTTGCTGGGGATGATTATAAACGACTCTCCAGGAGCACAGGCTGGAAAACGGATCCAATTACAGGAGAAGTGGGTTTTGGGGGCCCCTGCTCTGTTCATAATGAAGTGTAATCCTAGAAAAACATGTTGCCAATTACACTTCAATTGAACCCAGATAATGATGCTTAGACAAGGCCCAGAAAAGACTGAGTCTGGACAGTGAATTCCTTTCTAATGGAGAAGAAAAGTGTTCCTCTGTGGCAGGTCTGGGCTCTGCTTGGTTCAGGCTCACTGTGATATGAGCAAGAGCCTGAAATAACCAATCTCTGGATCCCATTTAAATGGTTTTATCAGTAGAAAGGGTATTAATCTCTCAAAAACACATGTTTATGGGAAGTTTAGTTTGGAGATGTATGTATTTTTAACTGAAATCACTTTGGAAAGGGAAGAGGAGTGGGTCTCACAATTGCAAAAATAACACATTGCTAATTCTGGTTCAAAGTAACTTTTCATTTTGAAATGTAAGCTAACAACAGCTCAGTTTCTTGACCAGCTTTTATAGTGAAAATTAAAACAAAACACCAAAATTATAGAAACAAAGTGCTATAACCTAAAGCAAATGTTTTATTCTCGTTACTTTCGGGCTTTGCAAACACTTCTGCAACATCAGCCTTCCACTCCACTCTGGGGTGGCTGGTCCAGGTCTCTTGTTTTTCTTTGGGAGGGAGAATGGTGTGGTTCAGCCTCAAAAAATCTTGAGGAGGGGGGGCTTAAGCTGTGCTCAGCCTCAATGTGCGGGGCTGGGATGGGCAGGAAGCATTTGGCTTTTATGGAAACACCTTGCCAGGGTTCAGAGACATCCCAGGGTTGGTGGGTTTTGGGGGTTGAGCTGGCAGAGATGGCTGAGGCAGATATGGAGCATCCAGCCATGCACTTGGGTGCCTCCTGACACGGGAGAGGGCTGGTGGGGTGTTTTGGCTGGCCCGAGTGGGGATGGGCTGTTATCAACACCACACTTTGCAAAAAGCTTTGGGAAACCCACGTGTTGCCAGATCTCAACGCTGATATTTTTTTTTATTATTTTTTTTCCAAATAAAAGGCATTATTTTTGTACTGTGAACCTCCACTTCAACACTCTCCCTCTTCCCCCCCCTTCCCTCTCTCTCTCTCCCACACACACACAGGGTTTGGGGTTTGTTTTTTTTCTGCCTTGGGGGATTTTAGCAGCGCAAGGCTCTGAACAACAGCCTCCTACCTCCTTCTCTCAAGCTCAGGAAAAGCGGGATGCTCTCTAGATGCTGGGCTGCAGGTCAAAGTTTCCAGCCTTATGGAACGAGAGAAGAAAACACCAATTCATCTTAGTGTCATAAAACTTCAAGTTGGGCTTTGGGTGGGTTTGTTTTACAGGGTAAGGTCTCCAATGCCCTGGCAAGTGCCATAAAGTGGCACTTAGAAGAAGGCTCCAAAGCTGTGGGAGCGTGGCAGGGAGCCGAGCTCCTGGTGGGGACACACCGTGGCACGATGCTTGGGGTGCAAAACCCATCGTGACACCTCGGAGAGTGGGGCCATGGTTGCCCTCCTGGCCCTGGGCTGTGGCTACCGGTTATTAATCCCAGGCGAGGGCCCTTTGAGAGGCGTCCTCAAACAGCACCGCGCTTCCAAGGAGCTGGTTTCCATCTGAATCATAGGAGGGGTAAAAAAAAAAAAAAAAAAAAAAAAAAAAAGAGGGGAAAAAAAAAATAAAAAGAGAGAGAGAGGGGGGAAAAAAAAAAAAGAGAGGGAAAAAAAAAAAAAGAGAGAGAGGGAAAAAAAAAAAAAGAGGGGAAAAAAAAAAAAAAAAAAAAAAAAAAAAAAAAAAAAAAAAAAAAAAAAGTGCCTGCGCCGCGCAGAGCCGGGCAGACATGTGTGTGCGTGTGGGGCTGGATGTTGATTTTTCCCTGAAACAACTCAAGGCTTTATCAGTCCCATCTCTTTCCCACGGTTTTCTGTTGCCAGTGAGGTCACTGGTCCCTTTAAACTGGGGCTGAGGCCAATGTGCAGCGGGTGGAAGGGGGGCCGTGGGGAGAAGGGGGGGGGTCGTGGGGAGAAGAGGAGGAGGAGGAGGAGGAGGGGGGGGGTGGACATGAGCCGGTTCACACAGACTGTTCCTTTTACAGGAAGACTTGGGATTTGGACCAGCGAGCGGGAGGAGGCGGTGGGGAGGGGGTGGGAAGGAGGGGGGGGGCCTGGGAACCTGGGAGCGCCGGCGCGGCCGCGTAATCCGTCCCTCCCGGGAGCTGTCTCATTAACCCATTAACCAGGGAGGTTGGGGACGTGCTGGGAGGAGAGCGAAAGGAGAAACCGGGGGTGTGAAAGGCAGAGAGCGGGCAGGGGAGGAGCCGTGCGGGCAGGCACTGGAGCCACCTCCTCCGTGCCACCGAGAGCAACAGCCCCGAGGACGCTGGGGAAGGGACAGAGGTGGCTTCTGGGGACATCAGGCGTGGGGCAAGCGAACCGAACCTACCGGCTTGATTCCCAACCCAGCCCGCCACTCAAAACCCCCCCCCCAGAGCCGGCTGGGAGGATGAAGCGGCTGTGTGAGGAGAGCTCCTCCGACACCGAGTCCGATGGCACCATCGACGTGGGCCGGGAGGAGGAGTACAGGTGAGGACGGCCTCGTCTCCCGGGAGTTTTGGGGTCTCTGGTACCCGGGCTCGCTCTGCGAGCTCCTCCGGGGCATAGGACGGGGGAACACCGGGCTCCTGTCCCTGGATCAACCCCTTTGGGCTGAGCCGGGCAGAGTGGGTCACTCCGGTGTGGAAATGCCGGCCTTAGGAACCCCAAGCCGTCCCACGGGGATGAAGGCTGTGTTAGGTGCTGTTTGCATCCCAGAAAATGCCTCCTAAAGCCAGAGGAATCGCTTTCTCCTGCCCGCTGGGGAGCAGGACAGCTCGGACCCTCCTCAGGAGGAGCCCGGTTCTCCCAGGTCTCCGCACCTCGGGGACAGGGCAGTGTCCCCCCCCTCAAAGGCACCAACTCCCAGCCGTCCCAGAGAAAGTGAAAAAAAAGGAGGAATTTTTGCACGAGAAACCTTTCTGCTCTGCCGGTGCATTTGGAATGCACCAACTGGGGCTTGGATCTGAAAGAGGGAACCCGAGCAGCCTGGGCAGCCCCCGGTGCCCCCTGCTCAGGGTGCAGCTCCTGCATCTCTCTGCTCCATCACTGCTGGATTGTGGTTTCTTTGCTGCTGGGGTGAAGTCAGAACCTCTGCTCGGTTCCTCAGTGTCTCCTGGGGCTTGGCACCTCTGTCCCCTGGGCTCTGAGCAGCAGCATGAGGGATAAAGGGAAAACTCTCCAAAAAATCAGATTTTTTTGATCTTGAGCTTGATTCTTTTGAGCTTGATTCAGTAACAAGTGTCTGTCCCCTGCAGAGGAATTAATTCCCTGGGTATCCTGAGTAGAGAAGTTGCCCTGCCCAGCGCCAAGCTCAGGTTCTCATGGGAGTAAATTAATGAGTCTGCTTCTCACCGATACTGTCACAGGCAGAGTGGGGCATGTCCAACATGTAATGTCCTGCACAGATTCATCAACCCCTTACAGAGTTTCCAAGTGCATCAATATTTAACCTACCTTCCTGTTGCAGGTGAAATACACCCCACCTCTTTTTATCAGCACAGCACACAGAGTCTGTAGTACCCCAGTGGATGAAAGAGAAGAATTGTGATATATTTTTATTTGAGTAACGATGCATTTTGATCCCTTTCTGGTTTATCTATGTTTATCTTGTCGAGCCAGTGGTAGAACCTGGCAGTGCTGTATGTATACATATATCCTACCCCGAGAAGTTTCCACCCTGAGTGCTGCAGTCCTGCACGGGATGCTGCCTGAGCAGGAGAAACGAAATGCTTCCAGGTGGGGAGTGATGAGGAGGGCAGAGGGAAGCAGCCAGGCTGTCTGGCCGGGGTTCCCAGCCCATTACCCATCATCGGTTGTGTGGTTTGGCCAAACCAGTTTCCCTGTGGAGCAGGGATGAGTCACACCGGGTGTGAGGCTTGGTTCAGTGCGTGGAGCAAGTTTAGATTCTGGGGTCACTGCAGAATTGCAAGATACTGCTTGGTTTGGGGTTTTGGGGGTTTTGTTAGTTTTTTTTAATTTTATTTTTAAAAAAGTTAAGCTGTGAATTATAAAACCGAGGAAAGAGCAACGCAGAAATTTTTAATCATGGCAGAATAGAGTTGCGATGCCTTTTATGTGGTTCAAATCTGTCAAACATATTTTTTAAAATTTCGCAGTAAGCTGGGGCTGTATATCCACATCTGGAACTGTAGCTCACAAAGAGCAACGGGTTCGGACAGCTCTGCGGGGAGACTTTCGGAATTCCCTGTCCCAGGCTCCTTGAGCACGAACTCCGCATTTTTGCGCTGCCGGGTGAATTTGGCACCTACCCCCTGCAGGTCTCACACCCCCACACAGAGCCCCTGTTCACATCGTACGTGCTCCTTGCATGTGCTTTTTATGTTTATTGGCCACGCATGTTGGTACTTGTGAAGCCAGCCAGCACCTCTGCCCAGAGAAAGCCCACCCAGCAGACATTCAAATCGGGTACCTGTATGGAGATGAGCAGAGCAGTCAGTAGAAGAACGTGTTATTTCATCTGATTGTGTGTAAAACCACTTCTGAAAGCTCCTCACTTGGGCCTAACAAGATGTATTTTTAATGGGCTGAGTTTGGTCTAGTTTTTTTGGCTTGCTGTGCAGACAGCGCTGTCTCTGCTGAAACATCTTTAATAGCCTGCTATTAAAATGCTCCATCAAACTGAAAAATGTTTTGATTTGATGGGCTTGAACCTAAATGCCCCTTCCCAATTTGGTGTGTCCGGGTCCCTCTGGGAGCACTCTGCTGGCTGGGGTTGCAGCCGTCTGTCTCGCCTGTGTCTTAACAGCCCTGAGCCAGTCCTGCTTTCCAGAGGGAGAAACCCTGCTCCAGGGAGGTGGGAGCTGGCCTCTCCTCTCCCTCAGCACTGGGGTGTTTGCTCTGAGGAGTTTCCCACGCCTGGTTATCTGGCCTGGTGGAGACTTCGCCACCATGGGGACCTTAGGGACTGAACTTTGCCTCCCTGTGCCCGTCTAGTGCTGACCTTGGTGTCTTTAGCCTCAGCCATCAGGCACAGGATGGTTTGGGGGGCCAGTCTTAGAGATCTCCTTGTGTCATAGAATCATAGAATCATAGAATTAGCCGGGTTGGAAGGGACCTCAGAGATCATCAAGTCCAACCCTTGACCCACCGGAGCACAGTTGCTAGACCATGGCACTGAGTGCCACCTCCAGTCTTTTTTTAAATGTCTCCAGGGACGGAGAATCTACCACCTCACCGGGCAGACCATTCCATTGCCTGATCACCCTCTCCGTGAAGAAATTCTTTCTAATATCCAACCTAAAACCTGTGTTTTAGGTGTCCTTTGTCACAGCTGCTCCTCGGGGCTGTCTGCCAGCAGGCAGGGTCCCTGTGCTGTCACCTCCTGCCAGGTGTTCCCCCCTGGTCCAGGGGTGTCCGTGCATCCAGGATATTGTGGCCCACCCCAAAAACTGTGGCTGGTGAAGTGAATCTCCGGGAAGCCCTCAGAAACCACATCAGCTCTGCTGTTAGGCTCACCCTGGGGAGCCACCAGCCCTTTGCTGCTGCCCTGGGTGGGAGCTCAGACTCTCGCAGCTCCCAGATGCAAAGCCCTGCAAACAGGGCAGGCTCAGACAGGAGAGCTGAGAAGTTTGCACATGGAGGGGAAAAAAGGGCCATGACTCTGGAGCTTGGGGTTGTTGCTTTTCCATCCCTACGGAGATGCCAGCATGGGCTGAGATTGAAGGAGATGTGTGCTTGGTAAGGGATGGGCAGTTTGGTAGAGAAATTCATCCCAGGGTGGTGGGAGACTCTCAAAGGGGAGTTTTGAGTCTCTGCTTGGCTCCCTGTCCCTGATTCCTGAGCTCTGTGTTGTGGCTAAAAATGAGATGGGAACCACAGAAGATGTTATTCCGGGAGGGGGGAACTGCAGATGGCAAACGTGTGTGAAGCATATGTGCAACAGAGGTTTCTTGCCAGCCAGCACAAGAAACGTTTCCCTCTTCTTCCTTCCCAGCCATGTTTCCAGGTCTGTGTCTCCCACTACGACATCTCAGATCCAAGCCAGGAAGAAGCGGAGAGGGGTGAGTCTCATTCCCACTGACCAGGGTGGTTGTGCTGTGTCTCCCAGGGGTGTTAGGCTGCTCCCAGCTGTGTGCCAGGGCTCCCTGTGCTATCACCCCTGTGGGGAGGGAGGGCTGTTGGCACATCCTCACTGTGGGGACTCATTACAAAATCGACTTCACACCAATCCCTGCTCCATCTCCTGCAGAAGTCTCCCTGCAGCCAACTGGAGATTTTTTATTTTTTTTTTTTCAGAGGTTTAGCCTCAAATCTGGCAGATAGGGGTGGAGGTGAGCATTTCCACCTGGGGTTATCACACCAGTGAATTAATGTTTCTTTGCTAGCTTTTGCACTTTATTTTTTAATTTCTATGGCCCTGTCCAAAGTGCCACTCTCAGCTCTCCTTACTGAGAACTGAAACCTCTGAGCCCTTGACTTAATGACCATGGTTTCTTCATCTCCTCACTTGGAAATCTCCTGCAGATCATCGAGAAGCGGCGCCGTGACCGTATCAACAGCAGCCTCTCTGAACTGCGGCGCCTGGTGCCCACTGCGTTTGAGAAGCAGGTCTGTGTGCCCATGATTCCCACCCTTCCTCCCAGGCAGGTTGCAGTTCAGCAGTGTAAGGGTGGAACCCTTGGAATGACAAAGTCTGGGATATTGCTATGTCTTTCTTATCAACATCACTTCAGGGTGTAAGTAGGTGGTGAGACTAGATGGTAAAACGGTATTAACAAAATATCCAGGAACCCCAGGGAGGATAAATTCAATCCAGAAAGTGTTTTGTAGCTATGAAGATGCACAGAAATTGGGATTTTTAATTTGCAGTGGGGAGGGTCTTGGGAAAGAGCTCTGTTTTCTACTCACTTGATGTGAAAACCAGAGTCGGTACCCTGGATGGATGCCCTGCTCCCACCTGAGCACTCTTGGGCTTCAGGAAGGTTTTGGGGAGAAGGTCATTGGGAAAAACCCAGCTCCTGAGAGGCACAAAACCCTAGACTATAAAATTATGAACTGCTCTTTTTTTCCTGCTTCCCATACAGGGGTCTTCCAAGCTGGAGAAGGCAGAAATTCTACAAATGACAGTGGATCACTTAAAAATGCTTCACGCCACTGGAGGAACAGGTAAGAACTTCTCTTATAAGCATATGGGTGAGGTGAAGGCAAAAATCTGGAAGGAAAACTCCCCATCAGCCTCAGCAACAAGCAGTATCTTGGTGGTGGTGGCCTTGGTAACACTGGCCAGCACCAAAATGAACACTGCCTGCCTGCATTCCAGGGGAAATATTTTTCGAAGGAGGGCAGATGGATGTTTCCTTCCCTGTTGTCTTTTTTTTTTTTTTTTTAACTTCTGACATATGGATCAGCATCCCATGCATCCATTTAGAAGACCAGAGTATGTGGGATAGCAAGTCCCAAAGACCCCCAGGGACAGCACCAGTGCTGTTGTCACAAACCCCAGCCAGAGACACACTTAGTCCTGCTCAGAAATGGAGCCTGCTTCCAGAAACAACAATATTAAACTCTTTACCTCCTCCCTGGAATACTTTTCCTGCAAAAGCTGAATTCTGCATGGGGACTCTGCAAATAAACAAGGTGCTTTTTTTCCCTTTTTTTTTTTTTTATTCTTGGTTGTTATAAGAAGAGAGGGTGAGCCCTGTGCAAAATCCAACAAAGGTCCTATTTGTGCTGAGACCTCAGTACAGACCCTCTGTCCTGTTCCAGTTAACAGGATGGAGATCACAGCTCCAGTAAAGAAGCCTCTGGCTTGCTTACTACCCATTTTTGGCTTGCTGAGGACATTGCTGGCATCCAGGCTTTGGTTCAGAGCTGTAACTTGGTCTGGAACATTTGTTTAGATATTCAGTCTGACTGCACTGCAACAAAGGGCTGTATTGTCATGAGACCCCATCAGGCAAAGTGGTCCAGTGCTTCCCTGTGCTGTGACATTTTCTGCTTTATTGCTTATCATCTCATGAAGATGCAAGAAGGGAGCAGAAACCTAAAAATCAGCTGTCAGTTGCATTTTATCTGGTTGATTTTTGTGGCTTTGAACTTTCTCAGCCCAACAGTCTTGGTTCTGCCACAGTCCTTCAGTGAGACATTGGTTTAAATAAAGTACAAAGTGCTAAGCTGTGCACTGAGGAGCTGTGCACTGTCCCCCTGCTCTGCAAGTCTGGGGATAATCCATTTGCAAAGAGGGAAAGAGGGACCCAGTGCCCATCTAGTCCACAGTGGTGTCTCCACCAGCAATAACTCAGAGAGTCCAATAGGAGAAAATTTTTCCTCCCCAAGCATAGTTAATGAAACCTCTTGCTTGTCTCACATGCTGGAGTAAGAGGCTTCATGACCCTGGCAGTTTTATCCTGATGAGATAACTGCAGATGCTGTTCTCACGCCCGCCAACGTCCAGTCCTTTCGGACACCCACTTGGCTATCTGCTTCAGTAATATCACACGGCAGCAAAGTGCCTCAAGTGAAATACACAGTGCATTGGAGAGGGTAGTGAAACCCAAGCACATTCCTGAGCTCTGCATGGACTTACTGTCACCCGTCTCCTCTCCCTGCAGGCTTCTTGGATGCTCGAGCTCTGGCCGTGGATTACAGGAGCATCGGCTTCCGCGAATGTCTCACGGAAGTTGTCAGGTACCTGGGTGTCCTCGAGGGCCAAAATGCTGCTGACCCCATCCGGCTGCGACTTCTCTCCCACCTGAATAATTACGTGGCTGAAATGGAGCCTTCGCCGGTGGCCACTTCCCTCCTGCCCATCCAGACGTGGCCGTGGTCCTTCCTCCACAGTGCTGCTGGCCCCGTGCAGATCCCCAGGAGGGAGGCTGCCCCCTCTCCACTTCTTTTGACTGCATCATCCTTGGCTTACCCCAGCCCTGCTGTCAGGCCAGCCCCTCTTCGCCGTGTCCCCAGCGACATGCTGCCATCCCGACGGAGCTTCCTGGCTGGCAGGATGGCCTCTTCCAGCCGCAGAGCCCGGGGCGCCGGCTCATCCGCAGCCGTGGCAGCCGTGCCCAGGATGCCGTCGCCCGGGGGTGTATTGAGAGAGGGTTCTTCCAAGAGCAGCCAAATTGCAACTTTCCTCTTCTCACCAACCTCCGCCGGCGTCCCCGTTCCACCGCCTTACACGGCGCCTCCCGCCTTGGGCGCTGCCGCGCAGGGACCCGGGATCAGGGTTGGGACATCCAGGATCTGTCGCTCCTGGGCTACTGAAATTGGGGCTTTTTGACCCTCCCCTCCTCTTCGGAGACAGGAATTCTTCAGCACACATTGCCCACAGGCCTAAGAGCAAACTCAGCTGAAAAGGCATCTTCCCTGCTTTGCGGAAGCCAAGGATCCATACGGAAAATTCTCTTTGCTCTTCCCTCCTTGCACCACCCTCCTTGCCCACCGTCACACGTCCTCTCCCTCGTGACGCCTGCAAACATAAATCACATCTGATTTCACACACTTGCCTGCCCTCGGCTGTGCTCCAGACCCTTCCATCTATGAGGGAGGGGACACACACAGATCCCAACCCTGTCCCTCCTCCAGCAAACCCCTCTGCAGAGCCCAGCACTGCTCCTCTTTGGAAAACAGCCAGCCTTGAAATCCTGTCTTATTTCCTTGGGGACTCAGAGCTGCCAGACAGAGACAGAGACTTGCTCATGCTCGTTTCCTGCGTTCCCAAGCTGCAGCACTGAATTTTGGTGTGGTGGGACAGATGTAGCCCCCCCCACCCCTCCCCAGCACTGGTGGAACCCTGCAAGGCAGGCTAGACCCCCTCCAGCTCCCTCAGCAGCCTGTCTGCCTGCTAATCCCTGTGCTCTCCTCACTGAATTACCAGCTTTTCCCACTTCTGTGCCCTTAAGGTGCAGTCAGGCAACAGCTTAGCAGAGCTCATTCTGTTTTGGGTCCCTGCACAAACCCTGCTGGAGCAGCCAGGCTGCCTGGGCACAGGGAGGCTTCTGCAGCCCTTGCCTGCAGCGAGGTGTGAAGAGGCAAGACAGAGATTTCAAAGGGATGTCTGTCATGGAGGGGAAGGCTCTGACGGCCAAAGTGAGAAGAAAAAGCCTTTCCCTCTGCCAATCTCCCTGCTGGAGCTATCTCCTCTATCCCCTGCTGAACAGTCGTGACTGCAAAGGGGGGAAATGGATCAGACCAGCCCGCATCTGAAGTGCCTCCCTTGTTCTGTCTCAGCCCTGCATCCCTCACCCTCTCCTCCCACAGTGTCTCTGTTTTCTTTCTTCAGCACCACGTTTTGGTCTCGCATTGTTCATCCCTCTCCCTGGGCTGGGACCAAAACCACTGAAGCTTCACTGCAGACCTTGGGCAAGCTCTGGGTCTGCACTTGTCTGATTCCCAGAAGCTTCTTCTGCCTTGGCCTACATGCCCCTAGATAACTGACATAGCAGATACACCTCTGCTCCTCTGGCTCTTCTCCCTTTCTCTTTTCTTTGGGCAGAAAGGAACAGAAACCTGAAGTTCTTGAGCCATCCTGCTCCTGTGCCATGTCCCTAAGTCCCATGGTGGTTGGGGCAGGGTGTCCCAGTGCTCCCACTCATCTGAACTCCCAGCCCCCACTCCCTGCATCTGTGCCTTGACTTGCTGGGATACATGTGCAGAATAATCTGGACCCAGTTGCATGCCCACCCCAAGGAGCCTTGCTCACCTCTGCAGCACTCTGTCAGGAGAAGAGAGAAAAGTGTGGAAAGGTCAGTGCAGAGAGAAGTGAAAAAAGAGAGGGAAGATCTTCCTTCAGTGGGAGAGGCTCTTCCCATGCCTCAGGTCAAGCGTGCAGCTGGTTCGACTGTGTGGATGAGCTGGTGTTTGCATTCCTACAGATTGTATCTGCTATGTGCATGTAGATGTATGTATCTGCTATTGTTTTGAAAGCCAGTCCCTCCAGGTTGTTTTGATGAACGTCATCGCACTTAACACACAGAAATGCCTCTGCTACTTCTCCTCACCCTTGTCCTGAAGTGCCACAAGCAGCCAGGAACACCATATTCCTTTTTAATAAAGTCAGAGGAGGTCCTCGTGGGCCCCAGTTGTTCCTGCAGCTGGTCAGCACGCTAGAGCTCACAGCCAGTAGCCTGGCCTCACTTTTCACCATGCAGAGCTGTTAGATTCACAAGCTGTGACATCCAGCAAAGGTGTCAAATAAAGTCTTTTGAACCCCTGTCCTGGATGTGAAATGTAGCATTGATGTGAATCTGCTTCTCCAGCCTGCTTGTATGACTGCTAGTTTTGTGGCAGGTGAGCTTTTGTTCCTGAGAAGCTTCAAGACAGGTAAGATGTAGCTTGTAAAGTAACATTCCTGCTGGTTGTTTTACAGCTTCCCCTCTTGGTAACTCTGGTCCCATGACTTTTTATTTTGCAAACCACTACACGAGTCAGAATCAGTCAGACAGTCAAGCAACGCTTGCCCTGAGATTGGCAGTCATCCGTGGCTTGAGAACAAATAATTTCATTTAGCTACCAGCATCCACAAAAATGTCAGGGAACAAATGGGGTCCAGCAGAGCCTTGCAGCCAGACTCCAAGGGCTCGCCTTGGTCTCCTGACCCTTTGCAAGCAGGACCAGAATAACCCCTGCTGCTTCTTGCTGTCGGGAAATGCTTTGGACTAAACAAAGAGCCACAGCTGAGAGGTTGTCTCTGTTCTGGGGAAAAGACCAGTAAATGATCCTGCTTGTGAAAGATGCTGGAAGAATTTTCTGGGGAATGGTGGGAATTCAACTTCCTTTCCCATAACTCCTTCTCGCTCCAAAATGCCTTTCAAAACCGCCCATAAATCCCTGCCTTAAGTGCTGCGTAGGGAATTGCTGGAAGGGAGCAATTGCAGCTGTGATGGAATAATGCAGCATCCGTCTGGAAAGGGAGAGAAACTTCAAGAGCAATAATAGGGCTATTGAGGACGGGGTCATCCCACTGGTGCCTGGGCTGCCCCGACCCGGCTGGAGGTGGTGGTGGGAGCTCAGTGCTCTGCTGTGGCATGGGCCACAATTACCAAATCACTCGCCGTGGGAGGCAGGCATACAAACCAGCCCTGCAGGCTACTGTGGTAAAACAAAGCAGACAGTGGAAAAAACCCAAAAGAACTCACTTCCTGATCCCTGCGGATCAAATGGGAGCCGGAGTGGGTGGGAGGGCATCGGTTCAGACCCGGGGGGGTTTTCTGCCCACAGCAATATGGTGATCAGAGCAATAGCCCAGGACTAGAGCTTCATTTTCCCCTTCTCCCCCAGGGTTTTCTTTATCCTAAATGCCTTTTCTGACACATCCTGGCAACTTTTGATCTACCCTGTAGGGGAAATCCCTGAGCCCTCCACACATTCTCTTCATCCTTGTTCACCAGGCAAAAGAATCATCAGGAAGAAGCCTCTGGGCACGCGTGGGCTGTGCTCACAGTGGGGATGGGGGATGCTGGATGGGCTTGAAGACCCTGCCCCACGCCAGCTCCCACGGGGGTGAGGCTGGAAGGAAAACAGAGTCCTGATGAACGAGCCCTCATCTCCTGCTTGGAGGGGACAAAGCCACCTCCAGGCTGTGGGAGATGGGCTGCGCAGCAGGTGCTGTAGCAAAGACTTCTCCTGAATTCCTCTGCATGCCGAATGTTGCTTCTCTCAGCCCTGGGTGAAGAAATGTTCTCCCTCCTGCGCGTCTGCATTTTGCTGTTTGTGGCTCAATCCCGGCCTGCCCTCTGCTGGTAAAATCCCAAAGCTAAAGAGTAGAAATCCTAAACCAGGCTTAACATTTGGTTGGAAACCTGCCACCGGTGCTGGAAAATGGATGATCTTTTCTGATGACCATCGGGGACTGAGATACTTGGTGATGGGTCCCACACCAGCATCCTCGATGGGGATGGACTGGTGAGAGGAAGACATAACAGATGTAAGCTTTGCTTCAGGCACTGCAGAAGGTCTGAGGCAGGTAACTGTGGGGATCTTGGGCACAAGTGGTCACCAGAAGCAGCAGTTGAGAGTTTCAAGAACAGTGGGGTACCTGCAGAGGTTTTGGGGTCTCGTGGGGTGAGGATACCCTCAGCCCATCAGTTCATGCCAGGAGTGAAAAGGACCAAGGAGGATGCAGGACTGCAGTTGTCTGTGCGGTGTCCCCTGGGAAGGGACACAAATGGCAATAAATATGTTTCAAATAAAAGGCATTCTCAGTGTAACCACAGCAGCTGTTTGCAGCCAAAGGGCATTTCACGTGGATGTGTGTTCCTGGAGCTCTGCTGTGTTCTGACTTCGGCTGTCAGAGTGGGAATCGTTCCCAGCTCCTTCCACAGCAAGATGTCCTTCTCAGCCCATGGCTTCCCAGCTGAGGAGATGCTGGGCTGTGGAGGACCAAGCAGCAAACCAGCAGCAGTCACCAGGAGTGATCCCACCAAAACACACCAGTGCTGTCCCCCAGTACTGCCAGCTGGTGGGAAGAAGATGATGAGCTCAGGAGGAGGATGATTTGTGTCTTTAGAAAATAACCCAGATGGAAAATATTGCTAAATATTACAACTTTGCTCTTGCTACCTTTTATTCTGTAACGCTTGATTATTCCATTATTATGATGGGATAGGTACCATACCCCATTTTTATGATAATATCATATCCCACTTTAACAGCAAATTTAAGGCACTGTAATGTAGATCAAAAAGTCAGCAGGCCAACTACCAACTATCTTTGTCCCCCTTAACAAGACATCCGTGGTTCCTGAAGGTCACTGATGAATCACTGAACCCCGTGCTTCTGTGTCCTCACGCTCTGCTGAAGATGCTGGGAAGAGATAATTATGGATCTCCCCGGAGCTGAATCTTGTGAGCGTGAAGCTGTGGGGTGGTGGAGGGGGGTGAATCCCTCTCTTACACCTGCAGCTTTCTTCTGCATTCAGAATTCCCCAGGGACATGTCAAGGACCCACGGTTCTGCTCCAGGGTGGCCCACGGTGCGAGCTGGGAGCTCACACTTATTCGAGGAAAAATTCTGCTCTGAAGGGGAAGACGTAAATTGCCGTGGGGATGGCTCCCTCCAGCCTCTCATCATTTTGTCATCTCTGATGGGACTGAGCTGCCCTGCAAGGTGTTCACTTGCAGAAGATGGGGAGAAAACCCCCTAAACACCTTTCTAAAAGGTTTTGTTTGTGGGTACGTGTCCCACCCGGGATCATTTTGCCCTAAATCTGGGCCACCATCCCCATGCAGGGGCTTTGGTGCTGCTGAAGGGACTGTAGGACGTGGACTGAGCTGCTAGAGCACGTGGCTCTTCTCCAGAAGCTGCCCTGGTGCCATTTTGCACGGTGACACCGCAGGCAGGGTCCAAGTATTCATTACCCTGATTTATTGAGTGCCCTGAGGGAAGCGGACAACCCCAGGAGGTGAGGGGTGGATGTTGTTGGGCAGCCTGAGGAAAAACTTGAGCAGAGAGGGTCTGAAGGGTCTTGAAGGGGCAGCGTGATTTGGGGTCTGAAGGGGTGGTGTGGTGTGGGGTCTGAAGGGGTGATGTGATGGGGGGTCTGAAGGGGTGGTGTGGTGTGGGGTCTGAAGGGGTGGTGTGATGGGGGGTCTGAAGGGGTGATGTGAAGGGGGGTCTGAAGGGGTGATGTGATGGGGGGTCTGAAGGGGTGGTGTGGTGTGGGGTCTGAAGGGGTGGTGTGATGGGGGGTCTGAAGGGGTGGTGTGGTGTGGGGTCTGAAGGGGCGGTGTGGTGTGGGGTCTGAAGAGGTGATGTGATGGGGGGTCTGAAGGGGTGATGTGATGGGGGGTCTGAAGGGGCAGCGTGATATGGGGTCTGAAGGGGCAGTGTGGTGTGGGGTCCTCTGGGCCCGTGTTCCTCATGCGAGGCCGGAACCGCCATGAGGAATTTGTGATTCCCCAGCGCTGGGAGCAATCGGGAAAAACACAGCGGCTCAGCTTGAGCTGCGCCACCTGAAGAGGCGGGACCCGTCCCTCCCGCCATGTCCCCGCTGAGGGGGGAGACTACCGACCCCAAAATGGCGGCAAAAAAGCCCGCGCTTGGCCCGGCCCCTCCTCTCCCTTCCCCTCCCCTCCCCTCCTCAGCCCGGGCGGCCGCCGGGTCCTCCCCCCCATTGGGGTCGCTGCAGCGGGCGGCGGGAGGGCGAGGGTCGCTCCGGGTTCCTCCGCCGCCTCCTCCTCCTTCTCCTCCTCTCGGCGGCGCGGCGGCCCCGCTCACGGCTATAAATGTCCGCCCGGTGCCCGCCGCCGCCTCTCCGCCCGCCGGGCCGCAGCGTGTGAGTCGGGGGTGCGGGTCCAGCACCGCCCCGGGCCGGGACCGCGGGGGTGAGGGGGGAATTGGAAGGGCGGGAGAGCGCGTTTGGGTCCCGCTGCCTCCTGTCAGCCCCGCAACCGCCGCTCCCTGCGGGGGGGGGTTTGTGGGAGCCGCTCCGTTGTGTGAGAGCCATCAACGGTAAAGCTAGCGGAGAGGGGTTCGTATCAATATGTGTTATAGGGAGGGGTTATTTTTCCTAGTTTGTGTTGTTTATTTATTTATTTTTTAACCTCTCGCTCCGGAGAACGGGAGCTGCGTTGGGCTCTTCCCGCAGGATCCCGGGCGGTGTTTTTGGGGAGAATCGAGGCCGGTTCTGCCCCAGAGCGAGCCGGAGAAACCCTTAAGAGCCAGCGTATGAATTTTGGCTTCGTCTCCGAAGCTCTCTTCTGGAGGCTTAACTTAGTTTTGTTTGTTTGTTTGTTTTGCTGATTTCCAGACATCTCTTTCCCTCCTTCCCCCAGCCTCCCTGTCCCGGGCCTGGCTTGGCGAGTTTCATCCCCCCCCCCCCCCCCCATTGCCCTCCTCCTTTTGGCTACCTCCTGCCACCCCCCAAGCTGTTTCTGCTAGCCCCCACTTAGAGAGAGGCTTTTAAATAAGAGTTTTGAGTTTTCCCCCAGTTAAAAATTTACACAAAGCTTGACTTAAGCCCCAAGAATAAAACCGTCTCGGTTCCCGGGGGGGAACACGTGTTGGAGGGAAGATGAACACGGCTGCCAGCAGTTACCCGATGGCCTCTCTGTACGTGGGTGACCTGCACCCCGATGTCACCGAGGCCATGCTCTATGAGAAGTTCAGCCCTGCTGGACCCGTTCTCTCCATTCGGGTCTGCAGGGATATGATCACCCGGAGGTCCCTCGGCTATGCCTATGTCAACTTCCAGCAGCCAGCAGATGGTGAGTGACACAACCACATCTGCCACGGTTTTTTCATTTTTATTTTTTTCCCTTCCCCCACTAATCCACTGCTCCTCGTGTGTGTTGCCCTATAGCTGCCTAACAAAATGTTGCAGTTAACAGGATAAGTAATCACTTGCTAGTGTTTGAAGCTGGAATATTTTTTTACTGCTTGGTATTTCCAGAATGCTGTACAAGTGCACACCTTGGTAACCTGTCTGATAGATAGACCTGTTTCTCTCTTACTGATGTTAAAACTTGGAGACTTCTCTCTGTTCCACCTCACATGAAAAAAAAAAATTTCCCTATGTTCCCCTTCATTCTCCTGTCGATTTGGGCCATTTGTGTGAATCTTCATGCAGTCAATCCTGACAGAAAAAGCTCAGAGTAGTCAGCCCTGGTTGAATGTTCAGTTTGACTGGCTGGGAAGTGGTACTTTTGCATTAATGAGAAAGAAGATGAGTTGTTCAATGGATGGGAAGCCAGGCTGTCTCACAGGCAGAAGCCAGGTTGATTTGCTTTTGCCAGGCTCTTTTTCTTCATCCATTAATTTAGCTTCTGCTCAAGTAGGTATTCCAGAGTTGAAGCAGCAATGGCATGTGAAAGATGGGACAGCAGAGGTCATTTTACAACATGTCTTTTCTGGAAGAAAAGTAGGTCAGCATTTTCTGCCCTAGTTTTCAAAACCTTTGCTCACTGACTGGTGTAAGTTGATTGCTCCGTGCTTATGATGATTGTATCTTTACGTGACAGACAGACACATCCAGAGGACAGTGAGAGCAGATTTTTCCCTTGAATTCAGAATCAATTCACACCAGGAAAGACTTCAGCAGCCACTAAGCTTTCCTTTAAGCTGTAGTAGGTTATCCTGCTTTGCATTTTTACAGCCAGCAGAGAGTGGCCTGTTTGTTGCACAGGGTGATATATTAACTTTGGCACAAAGTATTTGTTGTGTTAAAAGCAAAACGTTATTCCAAAACTATTCCTGCGAGCTAGCAGAGCCTTTGGGACTGAGCTTTTGGCTGGAGTGTTTGGATTTTGCTTCCCTCCTCTCCCAGGGCAGAGGATCTTCTGCATGTGCTCTCCTTGGGCTGCTGATTGATCTGATCAAGCACTGCTGATCCTTTCTCTGCCAAGCTGATAAAAAGCTGGCTTGATCCCCATTCTATGATCTTACACCAGTGCATATCTGAAGGTAATGTTTTATGGTAATAAATCTGCGGGAGTTTAGAGGGAGGTTGCATCATTCTGGGCTCCTGGTGAGGCAGCAGACTCAAGTACTTCAAGTGATCCTTTTGACAAAGTGAGTGGTGTCTTGTTACTGGTTGATCTTCGAAGGTCAAGTGATTTAAACCTAATCATTGAGTTAACATCTTGGAGGAAACATATTCAAACTTCTCCCCCTGTGAAGTGATCTCTTCTCAAATGCTTCTGATTTCTGGGAAACTGCAACATGTGTAACTTTGAGTCAAACCCAGCTGCTGTACTGAATGGAATGCAGTAGAACATAAGCAGATAGTTGGGGAGAGATAACATGGTGTGTTGCAGTCCCTCTGAAACAAAGACCTGAATATGAAGAATATAATTTTTATTATCAAGAGAGAATTTTTCCTTTGCTTGCAAGGTGGCAGTACGCAGCACTGCTGGTGTGAGGACTTTCTGGGAGAAGGAAGGGTCTATTTTCTCCAGGAATGCATAATCAGAAATGCATTTAAGCTTCATTTTGCCAGATCTGTGGGGAAGGTGTTCTGTAGCACTGCAGGGATCCCTTTTGCTCTATGCGTGATAGTAGATGCTAAAAAATTCCTTGTCCAAATAGTCAAAAGGCTTTGGGCTCTGAAAACTTTTAGGGAAGGTCTTGTGGGGACATTGTTAGTATGCTTGATGTGTTAGTAAGTATTAGAGAAGTTGACATATGATAGTTTGTGTTTCCCTGACACCTTTTGTGGAAGCATGAGAGCTTCGTAAATCTGGAGAGAAAATGTTTTAACTAAGTGAGAAATAAGACTCTGTGCTTAGAGAGAGACCATAGAGCAAGTTAAGTCAATTATTTCTCATTACATGGGGCCACCAGGAGCTCACATTGTTAAATCCTGACCAAGCTCTATACTTCCACTGCTCCTGTGTCCAAATAAGTTAAAAGCTTGGGGTTTGTCCTTTATATTTTTTGTTAGCTTATGGAGTGATGCATGACCCTGGAAGGGGTTGCTTTCTGGTCATCATTGTCTCTTGGGTAGTCTGCTGCAGAGGGGTTATTTTTAGTGAAAATAAGCCCTGCTGGTTTTGATTGTGGTTCCTTGGTGTAATAACCAGTGAATGCTGAATGTTAAATCTGTCATCCTCTGACAGGCAGATTAAGGAAAGCCTTCAAAGTTCTGGCTAATTCAGGCTCAGCTGTGGTCATTAATATTTATCCCTCTTGAAAGAAAAGCTGAATTTCCTTTTTCATGTGTTCTTCATGCAATTTAATTGCATTCCAGGGTTTCATAACACTGTCAACTGTCATGTCAGGAACATCTCGGATGATGAAGCAGAGAAACTTGACTATGGCTGTAGTGATGAGCTGTTCTGGAAGTACAGAGAAAACAGAACATTTCCCAAGCTAAGGAGGAACACAGCTGGCATTAGATAAGAGCCTCAGACGAAAGGTGCAGAAGACTGTAGATAAACTTTTTCTCTTCCTTAAAGAAGAGAAAAAAATGCAAGGAAGATCTGGGTAATGTAAATGCAGGTGTGAAGCCAGCAGGGAAGGATGGTTCCTTACATGTGCTTCTTTGCCAACAGCATTTTGTTCTAACTCAGCAGTCAAGGGGGTTGTTTGTCTGTATGCAACCTCTCCTCTTTGAAAATGAGGGGTTAAATTTGCACTGTGTGCTTTTGTCAGGTCTTTTTTGCTTTGAGACCTAAGTGAGAGTCTAGAGGTTTGCAGAGCAGTTAACTTGTGCAGTTTTCTCCTGGGGAACCTTGGTGTGTGTGTGGTTATCTGTCCTTATACTGCTCAGCCACAGTCACTAATTCCATCAGTGTGTTAGCTCTGCATCAGGGAGCCTCTAAAGGAGATTAATTACCTTGAGGCCTAAGGCAAGCTGCAAGGAGTGTTCATGTGCTTTCCCTATTCAGAATGCTAAGAAAGATGAATGAAAAGGGAGCCTGAAAGGGGTTAAGAGTGTGTATAATGTTATATATGAGTTGCAGTTTAGTCTGCTGGAAGGATGACAGGAACCAGTGGGAGAGAAACAGATAGAGGAACTGAAATGGCTTAAGCTTTGTGGCTTAAATAGAAGAAAATGAGAAGGTGTTTGCTCAGACTAAGGAAGTGAATCAGATGTGCTTAGTCTGAGTCATTCACATAACTTAGCCTAATTTTTTACAGGTTTTCTTAGGTACCAGTGTAAGGTGATTGCTTTTCCACCTGTGGGTATGACAGCTTTCTCAGATCAGGGGATCTATCTAGGGCTTTCTTACACCACTGCTGACAAGAAGTGTCTGAGTGCATTTCAAGCAGAGTGTAATAATGAAGCAGAATACCAGCAAGCTGCTGAAAGAGCAGTGCAATCTCATCTGCTGAAGTGTATGCTTAGGAGGCTTGAAAGACCTGGGAGTAAGTTCCTAACTTGTCTGTACCTTGGTAGCTGCTGCAGGAGGTTTCACAATTCTCTCTAGCTACATGCCACTGCTTCATCTGCTCATCCCCTTTCAGCAGGAGCCCTGTTTCTGCTGCAAATGGTATCTACAACCAGTTTGTGTCCCTGCCAGTGCGTACTTCTGGAGGACCTCTCCCTGCTATAAATAAACACTGCCAAATTTGACAAGCTGGCCCAAGTCGCCTGCTGAAGTGCCTACTAGGAATGGACTGCAGGAAGAACCTGGGTTGATTCAGAGTAGCAGCTGAGGAATCATTTTAAAGAGGCACTTAATTGCTTGTAACACCTTTGACTAAACAGGGCTGGTAGAGTTGTAGCAAGTGTATCTTTCTTCCTTAAATTATTTTTTTGTTCTTTTTGCAAGCCTGCCTACTTCAGGAATGAAGTCCATCAGAGTCTTATTTTCCAGCTGGGAGTGTTGAGGGGCTGGGGAAAATAGCACCAGTTAAATTAAAAGAAGTGGTAACAAAAATAATTTCAAAGCTCATGAAAATTTCTGAGAAACTTCTGTATAGTTGAAACAGGCTTTGAGGGTGGGAAGTGCAGGAGGCTTTTGTAGGCAGTGTCACATGAGAGTTCCATGAAATACTGAGTGATTTCTGTAGTTGCATTAGCAGTCACAAGCAAGAAAGTGTTTGAATCAGCATTTTCCTTGATTTTGCTGCTCCTGAAATCTAATTAGCAAGTATCATGAATGTAAAGGTGGCCTGGAAGAACTGAGACAAATATGAAAAAAACTGAGTTCTGTCCTGTTAATATTCCTCGATTTTAATGCCTGTCTGTCCCTCTCTCTCTGCTTCATGCTGGGAATTAACAATCTGCCTTTTTCTCTGCACACTCCGTGCTGGGCATGTTTTCTGGCACAGAAGAGTCCCAAGCATCTCAATTTTATGAACAAGATCCTAATGTGTGTACGTAATGATCCTTTTAATATATCAGTAGGTAGCAAAAATAGAATCACAGAGGGGGAGTTCAGTAGAGGTTAGAATGACAGTGCTGGGGTTTTTGGATAAACACTTCCCTGTTAATCAGAATGGGTAAACGAATTTTTTTTTTTTCTCAGATTTTTGTCCACTTTTGCTGTCATCTTTAGATTGAGCAACTTGGGAATCATTTTTTGGCCACATAATTTATAGAGGCTGACTCATGGTGACTTCAGCCACGTGTTCAGGCACGTTTTCCCTGACCTGATAGGGAGATGATCCTTTTCTCTTAATAGAAATGAGTATGAGCTTCATGAAAGCAAACAAACCAGTCACTTTTCTTACTACTTTTTTTTTTCCCCCCCCCCTCCACAGTTTCCTGTATTTCCTTTCCTCCTTTGGGTGGAGCAGTTTACCTTTATTATAATAAAAATTATAACTAATGAACTCCAGACATTTTGACTTTGATTTTGCTGTGGTTGTTAAAACATTGCTATCATGTAAATTTACAATAGTCTGTTAAACCTATGACAGACTTAAACATGTCCAGTGACCAGGCTGCAAAAGCAAACATCAAGTTAAAAAATCACTTCAATTGGTTGATTTTGGTAATGACCCCACGTGTCTCCTTGAGCTGAGTAAAATTCAGAGAAAACGATCACCCACATGAACGAAACTTTTATTCTTTAACAAACCACAGAAATCTGTTCTTGCCTTCTCTTGCAGCTGAGCGTGCTCTAGATACCATGAATTTTGATGTGATCAAAGGAAAACCCATTCGCATCATGTGGTCTCAGAGGGACCCCTCCTTGAGGAAGTCAGGGGTTGGGAATGTCTTCATTAAGAACCTGGACAAATCCATTGATAACAAGGCACTTTATGACACATTCTCAGCATTTGGGAATATTTTGTCCTGCAAGGTGAGCTGTGGTTCCTTCACCCAGGTCTGTTTACAGTGGTGATATGAGCAAAGATGTCCAGCATGGGGAGGGAAAGGGTCACCTTTCCTCAGAGGAAGTGTGGAGGCAGAGTTGACCAAAAAGTCAGGGATTACTGACGTTACCTCAGATTTGGTCGTGAAGTGTGCAAGTCTGAAAACACAGGCAACTTCTGTCAGAAAACACACAACTTCTTCCTGGCTCTGACCCCTGACAAGAACCCGTTTTCCCTCGCGCCCGAGTGCCGCAGAGGAGCAAAACCTCCTCGGAGAGCTGACGTTTTGTTTGCCTTCCCCTCTTTGCAGGTGGTGTGTGATGAGAATGGCTCTAAGGGCTACGCATTTGTACACTTTGAGACCCAGGAGGCTGCAGATAGGGCCATCGAGAAGATGAACGGCATGCTGCTCAACGACCGCAAAGTGTGAGTGTCACAGCCAGCAGCAGCAGCGAGCGCATGAACCGTGATGCCTCTCGGTATTAACAGGGACACACAAGGCACTGGTTCTCCTGGCCCAAGCCTTGGCCTGCTACCTCTCCACTCCAGGGCTGGTGAGTGACCCTGCCCAAGCCATGGCCTGCTCTTCCTCCATTACAGGGCTGGTGGCTTTCCCTAACCAAGCCTTGGTTTGCTTAGTGGGCTGGGGTGGGTGTCTGTGGCCAGAACTCTCCACTGTGGAGCTGGGTGGGCATTCTTGTCTGACTCTGCCAGAGGACAGGTGATTTTTCTGCTTGGTCTGTGGCCTGTTTGTCCTTTTTCCTGTCACCTTTTCTTGTCCCCATTCCCAGCTCTTACTACACAACTCATTTTTTACCTCACTGCAAATCACACATTGGTTTGTTGTTTTTTTTTTTCCCCCACTCTTTGTGAGCAAGCTGCTTATTGGGATGTTCATTCTTGATTGCAGGTTTGTTGGGAGATTCAAGTCTCGGAAGGAGAGGGAGGCTGAGTTGGGAGCCAAGGCAAAGGAATTCACCAACGTTTATATTAAAAACTTTGGGGATGACATGGATGATGAAAGACTAAAGGAGCTCTTCAGCAAATATGGTAAATAGAGACACATGTTTAATGAGGCTGGGAACGTTATGACCCATGGTGGTTTAACAGTGCTGTTACCATCTGTATAGCTCTATGTGGGTCACTGTGAGGCTGAGGAATAGAAGAGTTGAGCTGTGGGTAGTAGCTCTGCCAAATGTTGGACCTGAGGCAGAGGCTGACCAGCAGATGAAAGGGAAAAGGCTGGGACTCTTGTATGGAGTCTCAAAAGAGTTTCATGATACTTTACTAACCCTGTCCCTTGATAACAGGTAAAACTCTGAGTGTTAAAGTGATGACAGACCCCACTGGGAAATCCAAAGGCTTTGGCTTTGTAAGCTTTGAAAAGCATGAAGATGCTAACAAGGTAAGACTGTTTTGGGTTTTTTTTATGCTGCTTGGGTATCTTCAGAGAAGAAAAACTTGGTTTGTCTTAGGAACCTAATACTAATGTGGTAGAAAATTCTGCCTCAAACTTAACCCTTTCTAGATGTAGGGGCCTAGAAACCTTTTGCAAGTTACTAGCTTGAAATTCAAGGGTAACCTGGCATTTTTGCAGGTTACTAGTTCCACACTAGTGCAGTGTTACTATGAAGAATGTTAATTGCTGAAGAAATGCTACAGTGTGAGGCTTCACGAGGAGGAAGGCACTTAAAATGAGAACATTGCTTAGAAATGGTCTTCTCTAAGCAGAATGGTCATTAAAATTTGTCCTTAATTGCAAGAAGGGATGGAAATAAATTTACAAATTGCTTTTAGTGCAGCACTACAGTGGTGTTGTCAGCTTGATCTCTTCTGGTAACTTCAGTTTGTCTTTAATTAGCCCCTTGCTGCACAGAGGCAGTGCAAAGGTAATGTGGTAAAACTGTTTTGTTGGCTAACAGGGAGGGATACAGAGTGAGCTTTGGACAGTCCTTTGTTCTTAACAGCATCAGGGGCTGCCTTGTTTCAGCAGCTGACAGTTTCCTCTTGAACCCTCTGCCCAGGCAGTAGAAGACATGAATGGAAAGGACATCAATGGGAAGATGGTGTTTGTGGGCCGAGCACAGAAGAAAGTTGAGCGTCAGGCAGAGCTGAAACGAAGGTTTGAGCAGCTGAAACAGGAGAGGCTCAGCCGGTACCAGGTGAACTGTCTGTTTTTTTTCTGAATTAAAGCACTATTTTCATTCTTTAGGCAGACTTGAGAGGCACTGACAAAGTAAATCAGTTGTTGTCCGTGAGGAGGTAAAATGTGAAAGGCAACTCTGATGTTTGAGAGCAAAGGGGGCATCAGGGTGTAATCCTGGCAATGAAATGTTTTTGAGGACATGAGAAAACAGCTTGCAGTTTCCTTTGTTTTCTTATAGGAATATCTAGAGGGATGGAAGAGACAGCAAGAGACAGCAACCTGTGCTGTTGTCTCTCAAATTAATGGCAAAACTGGGTCGTGTCAGATAATGCATCTGAATCTTCCCTGCTCCTGGTGCTACAGTGCTGGACTGGGGACGTAGAATGCAAGAGGAAGGCAGAGGAAATCCAGATGAGCTCCCTTTCACCACAGTGGGACTTGTCTCTACACCTTTGCAACATTTATGGCCTTCAACTTTGGGTCATATGAAGGGAACATTGTGCTAAATTAAGAGTTTTTAGACAGGTTTCAGCTCCAGCAGCTAGGTGCTCAAGATGTACTTTAATGTTACAAATATCTTAATGTTCTCTCCCTTGTAGGGTGTTAATTTATACATTAAAAACCTCGATGACACTATAGATGATGAAAAACTGAGGAAGGAGTTCTCACCTTTTGGGTCAATAACGAGTGCCAAGGTATTGTGGGGCTTGGGGGTATTTGGATTGTAAAGCCTAAAGAAGGAACTGTTATCAACATGGGATTGATGGGCAGTTCTTATTCACCCTGCTTGTTGTGGTCCTGAGTATATCTAGACTAGTAAATACACAGATTTCTTTGGCTCTTGGTGGGATTTTACTGAAAACTTGATTCTTTCCCTCATGAAATGAGGTGGCAAGCAAACTTTTTTGAGGTGACTCCCAGTCATGAAATAACATTTCCCTACATATGTTTAGAGGCTGCACCAAATCTTTCCCATTCCTTACTGTGCAGTGTGGGCCTGGGGATACATGGTGCTTAAAGAAAAGCAGAGTGAATCCAGACAGGTGATTTCATCTGTTGAGTCCCTGCCTCTACACCTCTGCAACAGTAATGTCCTAAAATTTTTTAAAAATGTGGATTCTTAGGCTTAGTTCTTGTGATGGTGCTGCACTAGCAACTGGTCTTTACTGCAGGTGATGCTGGAAGATGGACGGAGCAAAGGGTTTGGCTTTGTCTGCTTTTCCTCTCCAGAGGAAGCTACAAAAGCTGTGACAGAGATGAACGGGCGAATCGTGGGCTCCAAGCCCTTGTATGTTGCACTTGCTCAGAGGAAAGAGGAGAGAAAAGCCCATCTCACTAATCAGTACATGCAGCGCATCGCTGGGATGAGAGCCCTGCCAGCCAACACCATCATCAATCAGTTCCAGCCTGCTGCTGGGGGATATTTCATGCCTGCTGTTCCTCAGGTAAGCTAAGATAGTGTTTTGGTGTTTTGTCTTTTTTTTTTGTCCTGGAGCTTTGGTTCAGTTGCAGTAATCTCATTGAGCCTTTCTTATGCAAAGAATAAGCATATTATTAAGCAAATAACTCCTCCCGAGGTGTGCAGTCAGGGGAGTTAACTCTGGGACTTCCCTGCTGCCTTTTCATGTGAATTGAGTGGCGAGTCCTGGCAACAGCTACCAAAACATCTCAACAATGTTTTTTTACTTGCTTAGAAATTGCCTCTGAGTTTACGTGATCTTTTTTCAGGCTCAGAGCAGACCCACTTACTATGCACCCAACCAAATGACACAGATGAGACCCAACCCACGCTGGCAGCAAGGGGGAAGACCTCAAGGTGAGCACTCTGGAAGACAGCATTTTGGTTGCGTGCTTCTCTTGCCTGTACTTTCCAATCCGGGCACTTTCCTGTAGCTGCTTTCCTGTAGCTGCTTTCCTGTAGCTGCTTTCCTGTAGCTGCTTTCCTGTAGCTGCTTTCCTGTAGCTGCTTTCCTGTAGCTGCTTTCCTGTAGCTGCTTTCCTGTAGCTGCTTTCCTGTAGCTGCTTTCCTGTAGCTGCTTTCCTGTAGCTGCTTTCCTGTAGCTGCTTTCCTGTAGCTGCTTTCCTGTAGCTGCTTTCCTGTAGCTGCTCTCCTGTAGCTGCTCTCCTGTAGCTGCTCTCCTGTAGCTGCTCTCCTGTAGCTGCTCTCCTGTAGCTGCTCTCCTGTAGCTGCTCTCCTGTAGCTGCTCTCCTGTAGCTGCTCTCCTGTAGCTGCTCTCCTGTAGCTGCTCTCCTGTAGCTGCTCTCCTGTAGCTGCTCTCCTGTAGCTGCTCTCCTGTAGCTGCTCTCCTGTAGCTGCCTGCCCTGTCTGTGCCAGGTCAGTCCTATTTTGAGGATTTCCCCTCATTTCTTCCCTTAGGCTTCCAGGGAATGCCAAATGCCATGCGTCAGTCTGGACCACGGCCGGCACTGCGCCATCTGACCCCTGCCAGCAACGCTCCAGCCTCTCGTGGCCTCCCTGCTGCTGCCCAGAGAGTTGGTAAGGTGTCTGCCTCCCAGGCTCTTCCCCTTGGCTGTGAGGGAGGAGGATGTTAAGTTTGGACTTTTACTTCTGAAGATCTAGTTGTCTGGATAGCCCAAGGCCACCTGGATCAAGGGGCAGAGACAGCACCTGAACCTTTCCTTGCTGTGCAGTTCTGGGGTCAGTTGGTGCTCCAGCACAGCAGTGGAAATCCAAATGGGTTGTTTTCCACTGGAGTGGATGAGTTTCCTTTGGAACTCATCTCTACACCTCTGCAAAAGGCTTTGTAGATTATGGATGTTGTTTTCGGAGTAGAGCATCCAAATAATTTTTATTCTAATGAACAGATAGAAAATACTTCAAATGCAAGATAGGGAGTCCATGGCTTAGTTTTAGTGAGAATGGCCCCTTTCTAAAGTAGCCAGTTGCCTTTTGGAGACACCAGTTTCTAAAGAAGGATTAGACTGTGCACAGTTTGAGTTCAGCAGTTAAGATCAGACATCCCAGCATGTTTGGGTGCTGATACCAATGTTTGTCATTCTTTTCTCCTTTTGCAGGTGTTGGCACTGCAGCACAGAATTTAGCTCCTCGTCCTCCTGTAGCTGCCCCTGCTCCCAGAGCTGTTCCTCCTTACAAATATGCCTCAAGTGTCCGCAGCCCCCACCCAGCTGTACAGCCCTTGCAGGTAACATGAGGGGCTGGGCTGTGGAGCCTGAAACCCCTGAAGGATTTTTACAGAAAATTGGAGCTGCTTTTATAACCCAGAGAGGCAGCAGAAGTTGAAATTTAGAACCTGGCAATTGTACCTTTGCCAGGGGCAACCACCTTGTTTAGCCTTGTACTTGCAAGCCCTTTTTTACCCAGATTTGCTGTAAGGATATTTTTCTTGGTTCTTTGCTTTCCTGTTTTGCAGCCATTCATTTTCTCACCTCTTTGCCAAATCCTTACTTAGGGGCATCTCTTGAAGGCAGAATTTGCTTTTCCCACAAACCTCTGCATTGTAAAAAAAAGAAAAGCAGGTGTGCATATTACTCTTTCTCAAGTGAGATATTTGTCTCACAATGTTTGACCCAGTTTTTGTAAGATAATTACTGTGCCCATGTGTGACATTCAGGAGTTTTGAGTTCAGGACTTGGAGGAAGCATGGTTTTGAACCAAGAGCATCTTATCTGTCTGTCCCTAAGTCTGCTTTAGGCTTGACAAAGATTTTTTTAGAAGGAGAGTATCTTCTTATTGTCTTTAGGAAGCAATCAGCCTGGTCTCTATTTCAGAACCCTCATATCTGTTTTTCTCTAGGCACCTCAGCCTGCAGTACATGTGCAGGGACAGGAACCACTTACAGCTTCCATGCTGGCTGCTGCCCCTCCCCAGGAGCAGAAACAGATGTTGGGTAGGTGAAACTCCAGTTCTTACAGATATTTACTTGGGAAAAACCCTCAGGTTCCCAAGATAACTTTTGAGTTGAAACTCAGCTGTCTGAACTCTTTTTCTTTTTTTATTTTTTTCCCCCCACCAGGAGAACGTTTGTTCCCTCTGATTCAAGCTATGCACCCCAGCCTTGCTGGGAAGATCACAGGGATGCTGCTGGAGATTGACAACTCTGAGCTGCTGCACATGTTAGAATCTCCTGAGTCCCTCCGGTCCAAGGTAAACTGAGCTGTTCCTTTAACAGGGTGGCTTGGGGGAGGGCCAAGAGAGAGCAGGTCTCACTAGATAATTTGTTTCCTGGAGGTGGAGGAGGCTGTTGCAGTGTTGCAGGCCCACCAAGCCAAGAAAGAAGCTGCCCAGAAGGTGGCCGTGGTTGCTGCTACCTCTTAAACCCAGGAAGTCTGGTGAGTGTCTGAGAATTCATCTTCACTTAAAAGCTTCCAGAATCAGAGAAAATAAAGCAGCCAGTTTGCAGGCCTGGCTAGGTCTGGCAGCAGCACTTGTCTGCTTTTAATCCACTCTTTAAAAGCCAAACCAAACAAAACTCTCTTTGCATAGTTTCTCCCAACTGAATCCTTATTGTAGAAGCATTTAGAAGTGTTCTTCAGAAATCTCATTTTTAATCAAGGATCAGGAGGATGTGGCACAAGTCCCTGAAGTGATCCTAGTAGCTGACATGTCAGGGAAGGTACAGTGTATTGAGATGAGTTGTGAAACAGCTACTCTGGGGAATAAGATGAAACACAAGATGTTCTAGTGACTTTGAGGCTAAATAGGCAGATCATGGCCATTCCTTATCCTTATGGTTTGTAGTTCTGGAAACCTTGGAGCATGGTGTGCCATGTGTGGGTGACTTCTCTTCCTCTTTTCCTTTAGGATGCAAAGAAGCCAAATAGCCCCTTTGTAGACATCAGCTGAAGATGCTTGAAGATTCTTCACTGTCCTGCAGATCTCAATGCCATGCATCCTATCACATAGTTATATTGCATTTTGTAAATTAATCTTTAAGATCTTATTTAAAATGCCAACTCTGAAGCTCTAGATTTCCAAAACAAGAATTGGGCTTGCAAGCTTTTCCTTTGTGGTCAGAACAGAGCTATCCTTTGTGTCTTCTAAGGAGAGACACTGAGGATTTTAGGTTCAAAGTATTTTGTGGTTTTGGTTTTAACTGAACTATCCAGTTTGGAAAGTCTGGAAAGCATTTATCAATAAAGAAATAAAAACTTTCACTGTATTTTGTCTTCTTTTTTTCTTCCAGATTTGATAAGTAAATGTGATGCAGTTTAGTGAAATTAAACTGGCAGGCATTTGTCATGTGATTGATACATTAAAACTGATTTAATTGAGTTATGCATCTTCTTAATTTTGGACAATCACTATTTTGAGGCAGTTGTGTTAAAATTATACTCCAGGCAGGTTAGGTTGGGTTTGGTTAGTGTCAGAGGGAGTGATGATCCAATGGAAAAGTTTGGGTATTACTCTGCAGGAGAGGAGCAGCATTGCTGTTCTTTCTGTGTATTTCTACGTTTCCATCTGGATTTTTTTTTTTTCTTTAATGCCTCTGTTGCCATTTTGAACTAAAAAGGTGGCTCGGTTTTGGGAGTGGGGCTGTTAAATGCTTTGTGGACTATTCTGGTTGACCTTTGGTGGTAAAAAAAGGATTCCTCAGGTTAGTACCTGGGTTTCTGCAGCACCTGAGATGCTTCTGCTGCAGGACGGGGATGGTGCGGACACAGGCAGAGGCTCCAGGGGAACCCAGGCTTCATTTCTTGGAGAACACATCGAGTCCGGTGGGTGGTTTCCCAGGAATTCAGGGAAGGGATCTGGACGCAGTTTTCCTGGTGTACAAAGAAGTAAAAATCCCCGTGAGGATGCGCTGGGGGGTGGTGGGAGCTGAGCACCCTGCCAGCATCTCCTGCTTCCTACCGCATCCCCTTCCCAATCCTGCTCGGTGCTCAGCTCCCTCCCTCGGGTCCTCTTTGCCCCTGTACTCTTTTTATTCCCACCCTTTCCTCTTTGCCCCTGTACTCAGCCCTGGGGAGGCCACAGCTCAAGTCCTGTGTCCAGTTCTGGGCCCCTCAGGTCAGGAAGGAGATTGAGGTCCTGGAGCAGGTCCAAAGGAGGGCAACCAGGCTGGGGAAGGGATCCAGCACAAGTCCTGTGAGGAGAGGCTGAGGGAGCTGGGGGTGTTCAGCCTGGAGAAGAGGAGGCTCAGGGGAGACCTCATCACTCTCTACAACTCCCTGAAAGGAGGCTGGAGCCAGGGGGGGGTTGGGCTCTTTTCCCAGGCAACTTTCAACAAGACAAGAGGGCATGGACTTAAGTTGTGCCAGGGGAAGTTTAGGTTGGATATTAGAAAGAATTTCTTCACGGAGAGGGTGATCAGCCATTGGAATGGGCTGCCCAGGGAAGTGGTGGATTCTCCATCCCTGGAGATATTTAAAAAGAGCCTGGAGGTGGCACTCAGTGCCATGGGCTGGGAACCACAGTGGTAGTGGATCAAGGGTTGGATTTGATGATCCCTGAGGTCCCTTCCAACCCAGCCCATTCCATGATTTCCCCGGTCCCTCCCCGCGGAAGGGCGGGCGGAGCCTCCGCACGGTTCCGGTGTTGGGGGGGAAGATGGCGGGGACCAAGCGGGTGCTGTACGTGGGTGAGTTGAGGGGGGAACCGGGGGCTGCCCAGGGTGGATCAGGGGGGTTCTGGGGACTGAGGGCTGTGTCCCCCGCAGGTGGGCTGGCGGAGGAGGTGGACGAGAAAGTTCTGCACGCCGCCTTCATCCCTTTCGGGGACATCACCGACATTCAGATCCCGCTGGATTACGAGACCGGTGCGTGGCCCCGGGGGGGCTGGAAGTGGCCTTGGGGATGGTGGGGGGGGACAAGGGACCTGGGGGGTGTCTTTGGTGCCCGTAACCGTTTGCTTCTGTCTCTCTCTCTCTCCAGAAAAGCACCGGGGATTCGCTTTCGTTGAGTTTGAGCTGGCAGAGGTGAGAAAGGAGCAAATTCTGGAGCCTCTCGGACCCTCCTCTTCCTCCCCTGGGATTTTGGGGCTGGATTCTCTGTCCCTCGGGCACAGGAGAGGTGTGGGGGGGCAGGGGTGATGTGCCACAGCCTCGGGTCACTCTTCCAGCCACGGGAGATACTGTTCTGCTCTTCCAAATCCACTTTATTCCTTGTTTTCTTTGGGGCTGAAGCACAGCCACTGCCCACCCAAACTCCATCCCTGCTGTCCCTGGAGCTCAGCAGGAGCTGATGGGTTTCTTGGCTTTGTGGGCAGCACAAATCCACAAATGATGTGGATTTGCTGTCGTATGATCTGTCCTGAGCTTCACACGTGAGATCTCTGTTCTTTTCTCAAATATTTAATGTATAAGGGATTGTGCATAAAATGAATTGATGGGATTTGCCATGGGAAGACAAACCTGTTACTGGTTTGGATATGGTTCTTGCAAGATCCATAATTTTTTCCAGCCCTGAGGTGGAGGAGTTTTAGGAAAACAGTCCTTTGGCAATTCTTTTGGGGTTTTTTGGTTTTTTGGTAGCAAAATGCTGGGGCACATATAGGCTGAGTCTTGCTTTGAAAGTTGGAGAGACAAGAAATTATAATAATGATTTTATTTTTCCTTTTTGGCAGGATGCAGCAGCAGCTATTGACAACATGGTATGGACCCTGGTCCCACTGCCCTGTGGGGGGACACGTGGCTTTGCCACCTTCCCAGTAGCACAGTGGGAGCCCCTCTGTGGTATGGGCTACGTAGAGGAAAAAAAGCTCTGGTTTCTTCTGGCCTCAGTAGGGATTTGGGGTTCACAATGATTTTGTTTTTACTATGTGGTGGGCTTTTTAATGTTTTTCTTCTTATGCAGAATGAGTCTGAGCTCTTTGGCAGGACAATTCGTGTGAACCTGGCTAAACCAATGCGAATTAAAGAAGGATCATCCAGGCCTGGTGAGTTGGAGAGGAGAAATCCCCATGGATGTTCAGAGCTTTGTGCTTGCTGTTTTCCCAGACCCAGAGATCTCTTCTCTGCAACCTGTTTGGGGACCTGAGCAGCACCTACTAATCCAAAATATCTCCCCGTTCCTTGGATGGAAACACTCTTGGCTGCACTTTTAATTACTTCCATGTCCTCCAACACACAAATATGTCTGTGCCAGGCAGAACTGCCCACACATCTGCCCACCTCTGTAAAAATGGGTTGTAAAAATCCCCAAGCAATTGCCCTGCAGGAGCTGGCCCTGAGCTTGCCCTGCCCAGTTATGTGTGGCACCTCTGGGAGGAAGCAGGGATGATTTTGTCCCTTATTTGCCCACACACTGTGTCTTTTGGGGCAGACGTGGGATCTGCTGTTGTGCAGTGCCCTGACCCAGCCAGACCCCTGCGTGCTCACTCGTGGCTCTTTGGGTTTGGTTCCTGTGCTCTGACCCTTCCTTTTGCCATCACAGTCTGGTCAGATGATGAGTGGCTGAAGAAATTTTCAGGGAAGACTCTGGAGGAGAACACAGAGGAGACAGGAGGAGAGGCTCCCAAAACAGAGGCCCAGGAGGTAGGAAAACCAAGCAGAGCTGTTTGTATCCCTGCTGTCCTGAAATCTGAGAGCGTGGGGGCTCTGGAAGCAGAGCAGGGAAATACCATCTCAACTTGCTTTCCTTTTTTTCCTGCTCAGGGTGAGCCTCCCGCCAAGAAATCCCGGGTCAACCCTCAGGTTTACATGGACATCAAGATTGGAAACAAACCTGCTGGGCGGCTGCAGATCCTCCTGCGCTCAGATGTGGTGCCCATGACCGTGGGTGAGGAGAGGCTCAGCCTGCCCAGCCGGGTGGCTTCCAGCTGTGACACAGCTCTCACCTCTCTCTCCTTCTTGCCACCCCCCACAGAGAATTTCCGCTGCCTCTGCACCCATGAGAAGGGCTTTGGCTTCAAAGGGAGCAGCTTCCACCGCATCATCCCCCAGTTCATGTGCCAGGCTGGAGACTTCACCAACCACAACGGCACCGGAGGGAAATCCATCTACGGGAAGAAGTTTGATGATGAAAACTTCATTCTCAAACACACGGGGCCAGGTAGAACCAGGTCCCAGAGTGTGAAAAAAGGCTCAACATCATCTCAGAGCCACACTTGGGCTGTTTTGACCTGGAGCATGGTGATAGTGGGAGCTCTGAATTATAATCTGTGCTGCCCAAATGCTGCTGTGGAGTAATCTGCTGTGCTCAGACCCTGGCGTGTCACCAGCATTCAGAGAGCAGAAATGTATCTTTCTCCTTCTATCCACACACTGTTAATCTGCAGTGTCATATGATGGAGAGAGTTTCACAGCTCCTTTCCTGTTTGATTTTAAAGGAGGACAGTCACAGGGTGACCATGAAAAGCAGCAGAGAGCAGGCAGGTTTATCTCTGTGCTAACAGCTTTTCTGTTAGTGCAGCTAAAAATAGATGAACAGTCTCCACCCCTTTCCACCTTTCATATTTACAAGTGCTTCTCTCCCAGTTTTTACCAGTTTCTGTGAAGTCTGATACCCAGAGGCTCTCCTAAAACCAGCAGTGGGTTGCAGAGCATGGGCATGGGGTGGGCGGCTCACGTGCTGCAGCTCACAGCTCCCTCCCTGCCCTCTCACCACATTTTTTGATCCTAGGGCTGTTATCCATGGCAAACTCAGGCCCAAACACCAATGGCTCCCAGTTCTTCATCACCTGTGATAAAACAGACTGGCTGGATGGGAAGCACGTGGTGTTTGGGGAGGTGACAGAGGGCATGGACGTGGTGCGGCAGATCGAGGTAGGTGCTGGGGGGGGGGGACACAGAACCCAACCCCCTCCTTAACCCCTGCTTTTCTTCACTTGAATTCCTGCTGCTCTTTTCTCAAAGGCTCAGGGCACCAAAGATGGGAAACCGAAGCAGAAGGTGATTATTGCAGACTGTGGGGAGTGCCCATGAGCTCTGCTCCTGGAGAGGGCTGGATGGGGGGAGCCTGGACTGAGGAGCTGGCTGGGCTGGGGTGGTCCCATCACCTCCCTGGCAGTGCCCAGCTCCTGGTGAAGATCCCTTGTGGCTCCTGGTGAAATGCTTCTGCAAAGCTTGGTGAGAATGTGGCTGTTCAGAGCGGGGCTGGTTCTGCTGCCTTGTTCTGGAAATACTTTAGGTAAAAATAAAACCTTGTTTTAAAAATACTGCAGCCCTTACCCCTGGCTGCTGGGTTCTGACAGTGTGAGGATGGTCTTTGAGCGAAGATGATATATAAATTTTTTTTTTTTTAATTTGCATTCACCCGCATCTTCTCAAAGCCTGGCTCTGGGGAAAGCTGGAAGAGCAGAGCCAGATCTCTGGGGCTTTTCCAGCAGCAGGAGCTGTGTATAGTTTTTGGCATGTCTGGGGCTCTGCAGTGTCCTTTCCCATCAGCAGAGGGAGGCAGGGCTCTGGATGGGGAAGCCAGGCTGCTGCTGCTCCATCTCTATCCCAAAGGGAGGGCGTTTATTGGGAACAAGGTCGGGAAAAGAAGCCCCAGGAAATGAAGCAGCCTTTTAGGTGCTAGAAGGAGGGGGGGGAAAAAAAACCCAATGATGAGGCTGTAAGAATCCCAGACAGAGTGCTGCTGTGCTGTGGCATTTATTAAAAAACAAACAGCAAGAAAAGCTACATATTTACTTTCCAATCTAGGCATTTATTTTATGTGTCATAGCTCTATATGGATATATATATTTATTTATTCTTCCAACTTGCTGGGTTTGTGAACTTTTAAGTAAACAGGAGCAGGTTAGTCAGCCAGTTAGTTAATCGGCTGATGGTGTTTTCATTAAGGGAATTAAAAGCACTGGGTTGAGGGGGGTTGGTTAGATGTACATGACCAGAAACAGCTCAATCTCAAAGCACCTCGGCTGCTGCTTCCCTTCCCTAATTACTTTTCAGCCCAAACTTCCTCCCCCAAAGCTGGCAGCAGTCTGTGAACAGCAGCACTGGGGAAAACACATCAGGCATGAATAAAAGAGACTTGTAAATAGCCACAAATCCTCTTTCCTGTATATATGTCAGTGTATGTGTAAAGAGAATAAAAGTGTTATATTATTTACATCCGCTTTTGAAGAAGGGGTGGAAGGGATTTCTTTTTTATTTCTTTTTTTTTTATTATTATTATTACTTGTAATGGATTTTGCTATGATGCAGCTTGTGAAACTCCCTTTTCCACACGTGTAGCAGGAACCCAGTGTCAGGTAGCTCCAGCTGGGATGGGATGGAGCTGGGGTGGGAGCCAGCCCTCAGTGGCAGCCGCAGGATTTCACCACCATGTTGCGGTGCTTCTTGAGGATGACGTTGTTGTTGCTGTCATAGTAGAGGACAGAGGTGGCACTGAGCTTGGTGGGGGCACAGCACGCCTTGGGCACGGCCTCGGGCTTCATCAGATGGACCTGGGGGATGGATGGAACCTGTGAGTGCTGGGCAAAGCAGCTCCAGGCAGAAGACAAACCCTCAAACTGGCAGAAAAAGCCTGGCTGAAGGGGGAGAGGATTTCCAGCTTTTTGCACAATATTTCAAGTCTGGGCAGCCTTTGGTTTGGATTGGGGTTGTAGGCCAGGCACCCCCTTTGTTAATTTGGGATTTCTGGGCCCTTTTCTTTATTGTAAAAAAGCAAATTGGAATTGGAATGGGCTGCCCAGGGAAGTAGTGGATTCTCTGTCCCTGGAGATATTTAAAAAGAGCCTGGAGGTGGCACTCAGTGCCATGGGCTGGGAACCACAGGGGGAGTGGATCAAGGGTTGGATTTGATGATCTCTGAGGTCCCTTCCAACCCAGCCAATTCCATGATTCTATGAAATGGCTGAAAAAATCCCAACCAGGGCAGTGCCAGGCTCCCTCCTGTGCAGGTGTTTGGGTGCTGGTGCATTAGAGCTTCTCCTTCAGGGCTCAATGCTGTCCCGAACCAAACACATTGCACTCAAATGTTGTGTACACGGCACCTCTCTGAACACAGCTCTCCTTCATCCCTTACTCCAGACAATTATCCCAGCCCTTGGACATCCAGCATGGACCGGGATGCTCACAGCCCTGCCCAACATGTGCGATTCATTTCTTGCCGAGGCAGCTGAGCCCTCCTAGGTCGGAAGTCCGGTGTTTTTTTGCTCTCAAACCCTGCTATTTGCAGCAGAGAGCGGGGCTGGCATCGCTCCCCCGGCCGCCTTTGCTCCGGAGCTTCCCAGAAGAGGCAACTCCGGGAGCCAGGTGATTCACATCCTGCCCAAAGGACTCCCTTTCGGGAAGAGCATTGGGTTTAGGGGTGATGGGTGGGTGTCAGGGGGGGTTATGGGACCACGCCAGGGTTGTACCCAACCCCGGACAGGGCCTCTGGCAGATTTGTCAATGCAAAAATGAAACCCCAGCAGGCAAGAGCTTCAAAGGCTGAGCCGAGGACTCGGCACTCCCTATAATTAACCTTGAGCACCGGTGTGACTCTGCCATTGGGAAATCAAACACTCACAGGGCAGGAAATTCCAGAAATTAAAGCACCAGCTGGGATGTGGGGTGGGTTTGGGACAAGAGAGGGGAAAGAAAAGAAAGAAGAAAGAAAGAGAGAGAGAAAGAAAGAAAGAGAGAAAGAAAGACTGAGAGAAAGAGAAAAAGAAAAGAAAGAGAGAAAGAGAGAAAGAGAGAAAGAGAGAAAGAGAGAAAGAGAGAGAGAAAGAGAGAAAGAGAGAGAGAAAGAGAGAAAGAGAGAAAGAGAGAAAGAGAGAAAGAGAGAAAGAGAGAAAGAGAGAAAGAGAGAAAGAGAGAAAGAGAGAAAGAGAGAAAGAGAGAAAGAGAGAAAGAGAGAAAGAGAGAAAGAGAGAAAGAGAGAAAGAAAGAAAGAAAGAAAGAAAGAAAGAAAGAAAGAAAGAAAGAAAGAAAGAAAGAAAGAAAGAAAGAAAGAAAGAAAGAAAGAAAGAAAGAAAGAAAGAAAGAAAGAAAGAAAGAAAGAAAGAAAGAAAGAAAGAAAGAAAGAAAGAAAGAAAGAAAGAAAGAAAGAAAGAAAGAAAGAAAGAAAGAAAGAAAGAAAGAAAGAAAGAAAGAAAGAAAGAAAGAAAGAAAGAAAGAAAGAAAGAAAGAAAGAAAGAAAGAAAGAAAGAAAGAAAGAAAGAAAGAAGAAAGAAGAAAGAAAAAAAAAAAAAAGCAAGCCCCCAACAACAAACAGTGAAAAAACTTTCCTGCTTTCCTTAACTGCACGTACACAGACCCCCCCAACCTAAACACCCAAACTAAACTCCCAAAGCCAGCCCCAAATTCAGGGGAATTTTCTGGGGTCACCCAGTGTCCCCACCCCCCTGGGGTGGCACTGACCAGGGACTGCAGGATGGCATGGTTGGTGGCATTCATGCAGGAGTCCAGGGGGAAGGCACACTCCCCCTCGCAGTAGTAGGCTGAGTATCCCTGTGGAGCAATCACCCAGTCCTGAAAAAAAAAACAAATTAAAAGAAACCTAAAGGATTTACAAGGCTTAGTGTGACAACTTTACCCTTCCTGCACCCCTCCATCCATTCCCCACCTGCAAAAACATCCCAGCTAGCTCCTCCCTGGCAGCAGTGCCAGCAGCAAGGCTGGGTTTTTTTGTTTGGATTTTTTTTTTTTGACCGAGCCATAAGTTTTTTAGGGTTATGGGTGGGGTTTGGGGTTGGGGCAGTTCACATTTCCCTTCCCAGCTCCTGGCCAGGGCTACGGCACCTCCTGGCTCCCCCACACTGGGGGATCCCTCGATGGGTGGGAGACACAAGGCTGGGAAAGAACCCCTGGGACAGGAGACACCGATGGGTTTGTGTTGGTTTGGGTTTTTTTCTTTTTTTTTTTACACATTTATTTCTCCTGATAAACAAATACCAGCCAACCAAGGTCCTGAAAGCTGACATAGAGCTCGTGGCGCCGGCAGACCTGGCGCCCATCTGCAGCGTGGACATCATCTGTGGGAGAAGGGGAGAAGCAGCATCAAACCCAGGGTTCTGGCATTCCAAACCCCTTCCACACCATCCCTGTCTGCAACACCCCCTGGCTTCACCATCCCTGCTCCAGGGTGGGATCCAACAGCCCAGCCAGCCAGGGTCTGGCAAGAAGAATAGGAGTCCCTGTGGTTGCACAAAGGGGAAAAAGCTCCAAACCAGCCTGAAATTTACTGCTCCAGCAACGGGACAAGGGGATCCAACCTGGGAAGGATTAAATCCCAGTTCTGAGCCTGGCCCAGTTGGTTTCCAGGGGTTCTCAAGCTTAACAAATTTGGGAGAGCTGAGGCTTTGTGCTCCTCTCCTGCCTGAGCAGCTTCCCAGGGCTTCCAGGATGATGCCCTCCCAGGGCAGCTTCAAAACCGAGGGCAACGATGCAAAAAAAGTCCAATATTCAGGTATCTCAACCTCCCCCCCCAGGAGCCCCCATCACCTTGAGGGCACTCACCCCAAACCCACTGCACCTCCCATGCTGCAAACAACCCCAGTCCTAAAAATCCAGAGCTTTTTGCTCTGTTCCCCTTGGTGTTGCATTTCTGGGTGCAAATGTGGATTTCTTACACAATTATTCACTAACAGAAGGTCTCCTGCCTGGCAAAGCTCTTACCAAAAATCCCCGGCAGCTTGTTTGGATGGGGGAGGTCGTTGGTCTTTTTGGGTTGCCGTCTCCTGGGGGGTTTGGCTGCCCGTGGGACACGCACAGGGCTGGGGCTGGCCCGGAAAAATGTCACCATGAAGGGTTGTTTGGAGCGGGGACCCCGGCGCCCCAACAGCCCCGCCGAGCCTGGGTCAACGCTGTGACCTGAAGGGATGGGCCCAAGCAGAATGAATTCATTTGGTTAAGGGAAGGAGGGGGAAGAAAAAAAATAAAATAAATAAATCCAGGATATTTGCAGCTCAGAACTGTGGGTTTGGCATCCCGAGTGCTGGAACTGCCCCAACCCCGCTCCCATCCTCCCATTGCCCCTCTGATGGGGGCAGCTCCCAGGGCTGATACAGCCTCATCCTGCATGGCCACCACCACACAAAGGGCAAATAGAACACCTCCAGGATTAAAAGCAAGTAGCAACAAGTTTTTCCCTTCACCCCTGAGGAGAAAGCCTGGGCAGGGGGTGGCTGGGGCATTAAAGGGTGGGGTTTCTCCCCACCATGGGAGCAGAGATGCTCTTTGTGTGCCTCCTTGCTTGGACACCTTGGGAGCAGCTGTGACCCCTTAATAAGAAAAAGATTAATACCCCAGCTCATCCTCCAGGATCCCTTCAGGGAAGGAGCTGATTAAGTGTTAATGGGGTTATTCCAGCCCACACCAGGAACCCCATTAGCATTAACACCTTTGGGAGGCTTTGCCATCAGGGCAAACCCAGCACTGCCCTTCTCCATCACAGCTGGCAATTTAAAATTGCAGCAAGAGAAACCTCCCCTCCCCTTCTTCCTGCCCACCATGGTAGGGGGGAGAGGGCTCCAATTCCTGGGGATTTAGCCCCAAAGGCTGCAGGTGGGCTGGGCAGGCTTACCATCCTCTGTCTCCACATAGAGTCGCAGCCCCAGGTTGTATTTCCGATCCACTAACCAGTGGTTGCTGGCAGCTGTGACATCAAATACCAGCCAGCCCTCTGTCCCAGCACGCAGGTCCTGGACATCCAGCAGGAACAGGTCAGACTCCCTGTGGAAAAACAAAATCCAAAGAATGAGTAACAGCACCCAAAGGGCACCAGGGAGAACTCATGGAAATGACTCCTCCGTGCCTGTGTCTCTACAGGCACAGCCACACAGGACAGTGGCTCCCGGGGCCTCTGGCTGTGCTGCACATGATGGTGGCACCTTTGGCAGCTGCTCTGGGAAAAGCATCCACCCAGCCCCAGCACTGGGTGTGCCACTGCCCGGTGGGAATGCGTGGGAGCAGCCGGCCAGGGTGCTGCTTCCCTGGGCATCTGCATCATGGGGAGAAGGGAAAGGGCTGAGGATTGTGGGAAGCTTCATCCTCATCCTTGTCTCCTTCCCTATCTTCATCCCCATACCTAATTTCATCCCTGTTCCCATCCTCATCCCTATCCCCATCATCTTCTTTCCCATCCCTAATTTCATCTCTGGTTTCTTCAACCCCATTCCCATCCTCATCCCTATCATCTTAATTCCCATCCCCATCCCACATCTTCTTTCCCACCCCTAATTTTATCCCCACCATCCCCAACCCATCATCTTCTTTTCCACCCTTAATTTCATCCCCATCTCCTTAATTTCATCCCCATCTCCACCGTCATCCTCACCCCCAACTCCATCTTCTTCATTCCCCACCCGTTCCATCCCCAGCTCCATCAGCTCCATCCCCATCACCTGTTGGAGTGCTCAGCTGCAATCTCATAGATGCTGAGGTGGAGGGTGGTGTTGGGGTGTCGGGTCACCCCTCGAGCTTTGTAGATGCGGAACTCGGCGGCCGTCACCGACTCCCCCGTGGGCACCTGGGTCAGGTCGAACCTGAACTCCTTCCAGTAGGGCTTCGGTGAGAAGATGTCCCTGTCCTGCTCCACTGCAGAGCAAAGGGGTCAGGTGGACCCTCACCACGCCACCGGCCACCCCCATGGGCTGAGCAGAGCCTGCAGCCCCCCCCCAGGGCCCAGTTTGTCCCCAGTGTGGGGATAAAACTCACAGACCCCCCTGCTGCAAATCCCCACCTCTCCCCTCCTGAGTATTGCAATCTTGATGCAACCCCCTCCTATTTTTTCACATAGCCTGACTTTATTTTTTGCCCCACCCACCTCCCAGCTTTCTTTCTTTATGATTAATTAAAACGAATTAAAATAAAAAGGCTTGGCTACAGCAGGCACACAGGACAGCTGCCCCTTGTGCAGGTTTGGGGGCTGCAGCCCTTTGCACTCCTCCACGGGAGGGGGGGAAACACCCAAAAACCTGAGTTTGGGGGTCAGTGGGATGGTTGGCAGCAGGAATTGGGGTTTTTGCAAAGCTATTCTGGTGACAGGTGCTCAGGGGACAACACTAGCACACACTGGGGCTCTCCAGGGCCACCCAGGGGGTCACACGTCCTCTCACTCCTGCAGGCTCCTTCCTCCTTGCTGCAGAACTTAGTGCAGCATGGAAAGGAAAAAATCAGGTGATTTCTTTATTTTTTTATTAAGTCCATAAAGAAAAAAAAAAAAAAAAAAACCACTTGTCTTTGCAGCAATGCATCCCCACATGGTTTCTCTCGTCTGTAATTATTTTTTTCAAATTGTGCTTTAAAAATCTTCCAGGTTGCCATGACTGAGCGTAATTAAAGTGATTAAAACTCCTCCTGCTTCAGGCACAAAAGCAACACAACCCATCTGACCCGGTGCTTACTTTTAAAAAAAGAAAACAACCAAATCATTAAATAAATTAACTTTGCACCTATTTTTTTAAACTGGTTCCAGAGGAAAAAAAAAACAAAACACCAAATGTTCTAAATTTAATACACCATTAGGTTGCTGCCCACATTTACATGGGGGGAGCAGCTGGCGCATCTTCCCAAACCCAATGCTGAGATTTGAATTCAACATCCATGATTTTTTTTTTTTTTTTTTTGGCCTTTAAAATAAAAATAAATAAATAAATAAAAAAACAAACCAAAAACACCCCACATTCCCTCCAGCTCCTGGGCTCACCACAAGTTATGTTACAAAAAAAGCCCAAGGCCAGGCGGGCAGGGACGGATGCGGAGAGAGCTTCCTGCTGCCGGCTGCCCGCCAGCTCCAGGGAGGAGGATGCTGTGGGGAGCTGGGTCCAGCCCCTTCACCCCCTCGGTGGGGACACACACCAACCCCCTGCATCCCCTCAGGGGTCTCCCAGCTCTTTGCTACACTTCCATTTCTCCCACTTCCCCAGCGCTGGTGTTTTCGTGCTCCTGGGAGGTTCAAGATGCTCCTGGTGGCCCTGATGCTGCTTGGTTCTTGGAAAATCCTTTACTCCCCCCCCCCCAAAAGCCAAGGAGAGGAATCCAGAGAATTTATCCAGAGGATAAACCCCCAGCTGGATGTCCCACAGACTGTCCAGGGGACACCGTGTGTCCCCATGGGTATTTTCAGTCACCTGGGTTGTCACGGCTCCCTGGCATCAGGTGAAACCCAAAAGGACTGAATCTGGACTCAGGAACCACCAGGATCTTCCTGAGATGGGGGTATCTGGCAAACTGATGTTGCAGCACAGGTGGGGTGACGGAGGGGCAGGGAAGATGACAAGGAGGTGACACAGACACAGAGATAAAGAAATAGCCCCTGGGGTGATTTTCAGCCCCAGAAAACTTTGCCTAAAGAAGCATCTGGTCAGGAATTCTTCACACCCAAAAGGTGTGGAGGTGATGGAGGAGATTGGTGATGAAGGTGGGGGGGGGGGCAGAGAATCTTAGGGATGCCCTGATGAGATAAGAAAGGGATGAGAAAGGCAAAAGGAGAGAGTAATTAGCTGTGCATCTTGATGAACCAAATGAGCTGGGCTTCCATAACAAGCTGCCTAGTGTTTAATCTCCCCCTTTTTGCTGACAAAATTATAAATTGCTGCAAATTTCCCACCCTGCAATGGAGAAGCACCCCTGAAAGCACCTGGCTCCCTTTATCCAGGGAGAAAAGTGGGTGCTCAGCGTGGTGCTGGGACCCTCCCTGGGAACCTGCGATTGATTTTGGGGCAGATTGGCTCAGTTGCACCCTCAACCCCTCAATTAGCTGTGGGCGGATGATCCGGATTGAGGAGGAGACACACTAAAAAAACCCAACCCAAGCTCTTTGCTCTCCTTGCCCCCTCCGTCAGCAGTCACTCTCTCACCCCTCAGAGCTGCCCCATCTTTCCCCAAAGTTGGAAGCCACAACGACTACCTACGGCCCTCAAAAAAAGTCATATTATTTGGCATATTATTTATATGCAACCCCTGACAGGGGATGCCCAGCTCCAGCCCTGCTGGATGAGGATGAGCCCTGCTGCACCTCCCAACCCTGCTGGGTCTCTTCCCAGGGATGGGGTGATGGGGCCACCACCCTCCCTCCTGCTCCCCAGGTTATTTTTAGCTGCACTTTTTCATTGCAAACTTTCTCTGTTTCTATAAACGGCCCCATCAGTTGTAATTACTGGTCCTGGCTGCTCCCAATGGTCCCCACGATCATTTCAGACACTAAATTAAAAGGAAATGCCAGGATATTCAACCACATCAAGTGCTCGGTAGCCTAAAATAGGTTGAAAGGAGATGTGAGGAAGATGCTATCCTTCACTTGCATGTAGGAAAAAAACAAGGTCCTGAGGTTTTCCAAAGCAGGGAGAGATATGAGAGTTATCCCAAGCTTTGTGAAATGCAGCTGAGCTCCTGCTTCATCTCCTGAGTGTTTCCTCCATCTCTCCAGATGAACATCAAGAGCCCCCAGACCTACAAACAGCTGGCCAAGGGAACCCCAAGGGAATTGGATTTTCCTATTTAAAACACAGTTTTATGCCAGAGACCTCACACCTCATCACGGGCTGCCGTGGAGCCCTCAGCTGTGCTGGGTTTTCTGGCTGAGCTGCCAAAGGGGTTCAAAAAGCTGCAAAATGAAACCAGGAGTGGGGAAAATTCCGACCTGGCTGCTGCTGGATTTTGGGGGTAACTGGGAGGGGGGGGACACACACAAACGACACAGTGGGCAGCAGTGGGTGATGCTCTGCAGAGCAGCACCCCCCAAACTTCTTAAATCAGAGAGGATGAGCTCCCACCCAGTGAAGCTGGAGCTTGGCAGAAAACTGTCCAGCCACAGGCAGAGCTTCCTTGGGCCTGGCTGTGGGGGGAGGACAACAACCCAACCACATCCCGGGGCAGCGGCGGATGAGGGAAAGGAAGGATGGGGATGTGGTGGTGCTGACGGGGGGCTCGGGCAGGCTGCAGCCCTACAAACCTCCACCTCCTCCTCCTTCCCCTTCCAAACCTCTCTGCTCCATCCCTACACCTGGCGAGTAATCGTGACTCATGGCTGGTGGCTCAGCCCTAGAGGAGAAGAAAACCCCATCCTTACCCCAAAACCAACCCCCAGGCAGGGCACAAAAATAGCCCGGGTCAGGCGGAGAGGAAAGGTTTTATCTCCACGCCGAGGCAGCCAGAGGGATGGGATGGGTGGAACCGGCACCACCAAACCCAGCCCCAGGTGCCCCCCCCTGGCCGCCCATCACCTCCAGGTCCCTGCTGCCCCCGGCCCCGGCTCCTGCCCGCCCAAACCGGGGCCAGGTTTGTCCTTTCCCCTCCCCAGGCACAAGGTGTGACGCTGGGAGCTGCTCTCCCGCCCGGCTCACACAGGACTGAGCCGGGTGGTTGGGAGCAAAGAGGTCCAAGAGCCCAATGGGGCACCGAGTTACCCCATTTGCATGTCCCCATCAGGGTAATTGTGCAGCGAATTAGACATGCAAATGAAAGCTGGCCTTCTCCCACAGACATTTATTTCATTAACTTGAAGGGGCTGATGAAGCCACAGAAATCAAAGCCATTCAAATTGAAGGCTGGAATTCTGCTCCTCAACTCTCCCATCTCCAGGAGCACCGGGAAGGGGAGCGGCACCAGCACCCCCCCTGCCAGCACCAGCACCTCCCAGGTGGCTCCCCCACCCCCCCGAACATCCCACCCTGCTTCTCCTCCATCCTGGCCATTTTAAAGCTCTTCTTGGTGCTTCTGCGTTAGTTTGAGAGCTGAGGAAAGCTGGGAATTGGTGTCCCAGCAGCTCCTCCCTCCATCTCAGAGACCCCAGGTCACTGAGGCCCCACAGCACCAAGGGGGCTAGATGGGAGCTGGGTGATGGAACCCAGCACCCATGGGCACACCAACCACCACCTGGAGCAGCAGGGTCTGTCCCAGGGTGACAGACTCTTTATATCCACCTGTGCTACAGGGGACACAAGAAAAGATGGAGAGGACTTGGGGTGACGCCTCTCTGTCAGGTCCCCTCCCTGCCCAGGCTCCCATGGAGAGTTTCTCCCCATGCCCAGAATGGGGGGGACCCTGAAGGGGTGCAGGGGAGGGAAGGAGCCCTGCCTGCTCCTCGGCAGTGCCATGGTGAGGCATCTTCACTCCTTCAGCACCTCCCGGCACTGCAGCCCAATCCAGCCTTGCTCCGGGGAAGTGTCCCCAAGCCCAGGACACTGCTCAGCTCCAGCCAACAATCCTGCCCTGCTCCTCATGCCCGGCCTTCCCACAGATGCTTCCCAAAAACCTTGTGCTTGGCCTGGCCAGGTGCTGCCCGGTCCTGCCCGTTTCCCCGGCTCTGCTCCGGTTCCCCCCGTGCTCCCCGGTCCTGCCCAAGCCGCCGGGATCCTCCCCATGCGCTTCGGTCTCTCCCGCTCCTCCCGGTGCCTCCCCGGACTCCGATATCCCCGGTGCACCCCGGTTCTCCGGCACATCCTTGTCCTCCCTAAGCCCCCTCCGGCTCCGTTCCTCCCGGTACCCCTCTTATCCCCTTACTCCCTCCGGCTCCTCTCCCCCCAGTGCCCTCCCCGTCCCCGTTGCCCCCCGGTACCGTTCTCACCCATATTGACGAGGCTGACAACGGTATCGGCGCGGCTGACGACGCTGCCGGGCGGGGGGCTCTGGGTGCTGAGCCCGGTAAGCACCGGCCGGGACACCGACACCTCCTCCTCCGCATCCTCCTCATCCTCCTCCCCGGCCACGGCGTGGTAAAGATCCAGCATGAAGAGGGGGGCGGCGGCAGAAGGGGAGCGGGCGGCGGGAGGGGTGCGGGGCCGGGGCCGGCCGGGCAGCCCCAGCACGGCCAGGATCTCCCGCTGCACGTCCCGCCGCTCCCCGCCGCTCAGCCGCCGCTGGAGGAAACCGGAGGTGTGGAGGCGGCGGCGGAGGAGGAGGCTGCCGCTGCCCAGCTGCCCCAGCACCGCCGCCACCCAAAGCAGCGCCAGAGCCCCCAGAGGACCCCCGCTCGCCCCTCGCCCCGGTCCCATGGCCCCCGCCACCGGCCGGGCCCCCCGGTGCGGCAGGGCACGGCGCTGGGCACCGGCACCGGGCACGGCCCCGGCCCGCCCCGGCGGGGAGAGGGAAAGGGAAAGGGACGGTCCCGCCAAGGGCACCGCCCCGGCCACGGCTCCGGGACGCCCCGACCCCCTCCCAGTCCTAGAGGTCCCGGGGAACGAGAAGCAACTGATAGGCACCCACCCTTAGAGATGCAAATCCTCGTGGGCAACCCAACGCGTGAACACCTTAAACCCACGGGCACCCAAACCCACGGGCTCCCATCCCTAGGGATGGTCACCCTCCCAGGCACCCACACCTCTCATGCTTTGCTCACTCTCAGGCAACCAAACCCACGGCCACCCCCCCTCACTGACACCCAAATCCATGGGCGTTCACCCCCTATTGACATGCAGACCCAGTGGCACCCACTCTCACAGCCACCCAAATCCATGGGCAGCCACCTCTATGGACCCTCAAACCCCAGGGGCCTCCAACCTGTGAATCCACCCTCACAGGAACTCACTTCAGAAGCACCCATCCCCACCAGCACCCCCCCACAGTAGCTCCTCACCCTCTGCACCCACCCCTTGGACACCCCCCCCCCCCTTAACACTAACCTCACCGAGCATCCACCTCACCACCCCCCCAAAAACACCCACTCAACAGCCACCCTCAGTGTCCAACACCTTCGCTGGTGGGCACCCACCTCACCACGGGTCCAAGCACCTTCACCAGCACCCACCTGGGCTTTTTAAATGGGGGGGTGGTGGCTCCCTGCTCTGTTCTGCAAAGAACTTGGGGTGCAGACACGCCGTGGCCAGCACAACCATCGTCTCCTCACCTGGGATGAACAGCTCCAAGCTCCCGTAAGTAAAAAGCTAAAACTGTGGAATAAAGTAGGAGGCAAGATTGTTTATTACTGCAAGCAATTTTAATACAAAAATGTGTCTGTTGTGTTGGTTTTTTTTTTTTTTTTTTTTTTTTTTTTTTTTTTTAAACAATTCATTGGTAGAGCTTCAGGTTTTGCCTCAATTTCAACCAATTGAGAGAATCACACAGCAAGATGGTCAGAGCCGGAGAGGAGCAAAATATTTAATAAATATTGGAGCTCTGGAGAGCCCTTTCCCCCAGCCCGTCTCCTGGTCACTTGGTCAAGTTTGATTTTATTACAAAGAAAAATAAAACAAGAGCGTACAAAAGCGAGACAGGATTTGTAGCAAGTGTGCTGGTGAGACTCATTTCAAAACCAAGAGGCTGTGTGTGTTAAGTCCAGATTTCTTTTAGGAGCAGAGGTCGCATCAGCCTGGGTGAAAGTGGAATGACCAGTTAAATAATAAATAGGAAAAAAAAAAAAAAAAAAAGATGGAGATAAATAGTGATTGTGGAAAGAACACCTCGTGTTGGTCTCTCAGGCCATCAATCCAGAAGAATTTTCTCCTTTGTAGGACCCACCACCACCAAGAGATGTCTCAGAGTGCTCCAGACCCACAACCTCACCAGCATGAACCCCCTCCCCAAGCCCAGGTGTTTGTTCTTTAAAAAAGAAAACAACAAAGTTGTCGGGACAGTATTTTTCAAGACAGCAATTGTCATCACCTTTGCTGTAGTGTGTGCAAATTTTATTCAGTCAAACTCGGCTTGCTTCAGGTAAAACCACATAGCTTTAAAAAAATGGAAACAGAAGCCCCAAGTCCCCTCACCTCAAGTTTCTCTGGTTGAGGTAATCTGTGATTTACAAAAAGAGAGTTCCTTGAACACTGCAGGATTCAGGTCTTTGCTTTTAAATATAATTTACCTTGCTGAGACAGCAAGTTAAGTTTATAAAGATGCATTTAGGAAACAATCCTAAAAGATAAAGCAGGTTCGCACCCTGCACCGCGCAGAAATCCTATTTATATTTTAGTTTTTCTTTACACTTTCACATCTTGACCTTTTTTTTTTTCTTTTTTTCTTCTTCTTCTTTTTTTTTTTTTTTTTTTTTTTTTTTTTTTTTTTTTTTAATTTTTTAAAATTTTTTTTATTCTTTTTCTCTTTTTTTCTCCCACATCTCAGTTTTCCAGGCCCCTCCTAACAGGGGGTCACTGCGAGGCAACTTTTATCTACATAAATATTCACATGAAAAATAGTAACTTACAAAAAAGAAAAAAAAAAAAAAAAAAAAAAAAAAAGAAACCAAACCCAAAAAAACCCAAATAAGGCAGCTTCATAACACAACTTTTCTTTTACACTTTTAACAATATAGTTTCTCCCATTTAGAATAAATATACATCCAATGTACGGAGCAGGATTAAAAACTGGACACAGGTTGGGTTTTTGCTTCCCTTCAGGTAGAGGGGGTGTATGTGTGTGTGTGTGTGTGTGTGTGTTTTGGGGCAGGGGTTACAGTATTATCTTTTAGGGCCTGGAGTTTTTGGGGTGGCAGTGGTTGTTTTCTTGGACATGGTTGGGATTTTGGAAGGTTTGGCCATCCCTCGACGGGAACCTCCCTGCCCTCCGGCCGTGCTGCTCTCCGAGGTGTCCGAGCAAACTGATTGAGTTTCCAGGAGGTCAAAATCGGAGGCATCGCTGCCCCGACGGCTGCTGGCCCGACTGCCAGCCCGGCTCCCGGCCCGGCTAGGGGGGCGGCTGGCAGATTTCTTGGGATCTGGAAGAGGAAAGGCAGAGAGGGGTGAGGAAAAAGGGAGGGAGGGAAGAAAAGAGGAGGAAAAAAGGGGGGAAAAGGGGAAAAAGAAGGAGGAGGTAAAGGGGGGGAATTGGAGGGAAAAGGGGAGGGAAAGAAGAGGAAGGAAGGGGGGAAAGGAGGAGGAAAAGGGGGAAGCAAAAAGGAGGGGAGAAGGAGGAGAAAAGGGGGGAGGAAGAGGAAAGAAAGGTGGAAAAGAGGAAGCAAAAAGGAGGGGGAAGGAGGAGAAAAGGGAGGAGGAAGAGGAAAGAAAGGTGGAAAAGAGGAAGAAAAAGGGAAGGGGGAAGTAGGAGAAAGGGGGGAGGAAGAGGAAAGAAAGGTGGAAAAGAGGAAGCAAAAAGGAAGGGGGAAGGAGGAGAAAAGGGGGGAGGAAGAGGAAAGAAAGGTGGAAAAGAGGAAGCAAAAAGGAAGGGGGAAGGAGGAGAAAGGGGGGAGGAAGAGGAAAGAAAGGTGGAAAAGAGGAAGCAAAAAGGAAGGGGGAAGGAGGAGAAAAGGGGGGAGGAAGAGGAAAGAAAGGTGGAAAAGAGGAAGAAAAAAGGAAGGGGGGAAGGAGGAGAAAGGGGGGAGGAAGAGGAAAGAAAGGTGGATAAGAGGAAGCAAAAAGGAGGGGGGAAGGAGGAGAAAAGGGGGGAGAAAGAGGAAAGAAAGGTGGAAAAGAGAAAGAAAAAAGGAAGGGGGAAGGAGGAGAAAGGGGGGAGGAAGAGGAAAGAAAGGTGGAAAAGAGGAAGCAAAAAGGAAGGGGGAAGGAGGAGAAAAGGGGGGAGGAAGAGGAAAGAAAGGTGGAAAAGAGGAAGCAAAAAGGAGGGGGGAAGGAGGAGAAAAGGGGAAAAGAAGAAGGAGGGAAATTGGGAGACAACAGGAGGAAATAATGGGAAACAGGAGGAAAAGAGGAGGGGAAAAAAGAGGGAAGAAGGGGGGAGAGGAGGAAAAGAGGGAGAAAGGAGGAAAAAGGGGGAAAAGCAAATAAGAGGGGGAAAAGAGGAGAAAAAAGGAGGGGTAAAGGGGAAGAAAGGAAAGAAAGGTGGAAAAGAAAAAAGGAGGGAGGAAGGAGGAGAAAAAAGGGGAAAAGAAGGAAAGGAGGGAAATAGGGAGAAAAAGAGGAGGAAAGAAGAGGGAAAGAGGAGGAAAAGAAGGAGAAAGGAAATGGGGGAAAAAGAGGAGGGAAAAAGAGTAGAGGAAAGAGGAAGAGGAGGCAAGACGGGAAAAAGAAGAAAGAAAAAATGAGAAAAAAAGAAGGAAAAGGGAGGTGAGAAGGAAAAAAGGAGGAAAAAGGAGAAGGAAGAGGAGGAGGATTATTCCTCCCCATCCCCACACCAACCAGCACCCAAATCCCCAGCACTGCTCTGGCTGTTCCCACCCACCCAGCACCCCTGAATCAGGGGGTGCTCAGCACCAGGACTGATTCCTTCCCTATCTTTTAAGGCAACAGCCACAAGCCCTGGCACTGCACAACCACTGCAGTGTCCCCTCCCCTCAGGCAGGGACCCCAACAGGCTGGGGGGTCCCTAGATATTTAATATTTTCTCTGTCAATTTAGGTAACCAAATGGGAAGAGCCACAGCAGGAGGTTTTGGGGCTGTGCACCCACTTACCTGCCCGACTGGTTTTGGCACCTGTAGAGACTGGTGAGGAGCTGTTACTGGTGTCCCCAGCCAGGGAGGTCCTGCTGGAGTGGAAGGTGGGTCGCTTCAGCTTGCTGCTGGCTGAGGGGGTCACCTTGGGGGGGAAGCACACACAGAACAACTTTTAGGTGTCACCTGGGTCATATCAGGCCAAAAGCATATCTGAGATCTGTCCCTTGGGCAAAAAAATCAGACTTGGACATTGAGGAACACATCTTAATGGTCAAGGAGAAGACGAGCTGTCGTTCCAGGAGCAGTTATTAAAGAAAGAGACAATTTGGAGGGTGAGGGCAGTTGGTGTGCTGCTCACCCTTAGCTATCTAGAATTGTTTTGAAAAAAATAAAACCAAAGCAAAACTGCTTTCCATTTGGAGGAGATCAGCATCATCTGGGCTTAGAAGCTCCCCAAAGAGAGTGGGAAATCTTGCAAAAATCAGATTTTGCAGCTCAGGACTGTTTGGGAAGGTCAAATATAAGGGGCTGATAAACTGCATCCCCTTGGCAGGAGGTATCAGTGCAGGGTGTTGGTCTGAGCATCCCACCACCCAAGAGAAGAATTTGAGGAGCACCAGACATGTCCAGGGGTACAAAGCATGGTGAATTGGCTGCATCCTGCAACGGGGTTTTTCCCTGACCTTTAAGATGTCACAAACACAGATGGGGGGTGGGAAAGCAGCATGAGAGGCAGCTCTGCTCCCACTACCGTGGGAGAAAGCGAAGGGGAGGGAGGTGCTGCAGGGTGAGAGCATCTGGATCCAGCCAGAAAGGGCAGCTCCAGTTTCTAGACCCCAACCAAAGCTCTGGGGTCGGGGCAGTGCTGCAGGAATGTGGCTGCCCAGGGTGTCCCCTGGGGCATGGGGAGGAATCTCTGCCGCCCCACGGAGATGGACCTGAGGCTATTTCCCAAATTTAGAAAGCTTTAAAGCAACAGCTGAAGGGGTTTCCCTCCACTTTTTTTGGTGTGATTTTTGGGAAGCTTCGAAGTATTAAAACCATGAGGAAACTGGAGCTGCAGTGGTGGGAGAGGGGCACCCATTGGGTGCGAGGGGAATTAAAATCCATGAATTTGTGATTGCGAAGGCACCACTGTCATCATCAGAGATTTCCATTCTCGTCCTCGATCCTATTTTCTAACCACATTGACAGCAGCAAGCAGGCGATTTAGGGCAGGTGGGGAAGTGCTCCTGACCTTCTGATGATTTATAAGAAACCCTTTTTTTCCGCGTGAAAGCAGCGCCCAGCAAGACGCAGCTGCCTTGCCAGCCAGCATCAGCACATCACCGAGCTCCCTCCCCACCCTGGAGATTTCTCCTCACCGGGTTCACAAGGTCAGGAAAAAAAAAAATAAAAAAAATCACAAAGAGGCTGAAACTTTCAGGAGTTTAAAAAAATCTCAGCCTGAATTCATCCTCTTGGGAGGGTGGAGGCGGTGGCAGTGCCGGACACACCACCCGGTGACAGGGACACGCGCTTGGCCGGCTGGGTTACTCTGCATGAGCTGTAGCTGATTTTTCAGGTCTCAACTCGGCTGCTGGATTTCAAGTTGGAAAAGCCCAAGGTGGGGGGGGTTCCCAACACTTTAAAAAAGCTATTGAAAGCTTGGGAAATTTGTCAAGCACGGGGAGGATAAAGGTGGCCGCTCCCTTGGTTGGAAAGAGATTCGATGGGAACGGCGACCCGTTGTGCTTTGCTGGAAGTTGGTGTTTTGAGTCAATCCGAGTTAGAAACCCATGAAAAACGCTAACAGCCAGGGCGTCAGCGGTGCTAACAAGCTCTGCTCTACCATGAGGAAAGCATTAAAACAGGCAAGGGAGCAGGAGGTCTCCAGGCCTGTCTGCAGGTCCTCGGGGCTGCCAGACCATACTCTACCTCGGCGCTCGAGAGCTGGAAGTCGGAATAATCGAATCCCCTCAGGGGGGTGCTGGCTTTACTGTTTATCAACCAGGGTTTGTCATAACATCGAGAGAAGTGATGTGGAGTCTGTGAAATGGAAAATCCAAGGGGGGAGAGGGGGGAGTGAGTGAAAAAAAAAAAAAAAGAATAAAAAAAAGAAAAGAAAGAAATGGAAAAGTATCTGGAATGGGGAGGAAAATGGCACTAAAATGAAACAGGAACCAAATGATAAATATATAAATCAAAATAAAGGGAAAAAAAATCCAAACAGATGATGAAATAAAACATGCATGGGCCAACGATGCAGTAGGAAAGATGATGGGTGATGGTGTCTTCCTGCAGGCCAGCTGGACACCACGGATGTGGCACAGTCCTGCATGAGGACCAGGAGCCTTCAGCTGCACGGCGAGAGCCAGGGACCCTCCTGCAGGGACCCCTGAACACCCAGCTTGGGTTGAAAACCTGTCCCATCCCACCCACCCAGCGTGGACAGCAGGGTTCTTCCTGCAGACACCATGAACATCACCTAGAAATCACGTAACCATCAGACATCTGAACCCCAAACCTTCCTCCTCCGGACACCTCCTGCTGCTCCTCATCTCGCTGGGACAGGGTGGGAGGGCAGTGGTTTCTAAAGGAGAGGAAAGAAGAAGGCTTTCCATATGAACCCCACCTTAGCTCCACTGGCTGGCGTTGCAGGAGAGGATGGCATGGAGGCACAGCTGTGGTTGCTCTGGCTGGCACTGGAACTGGATCGTGTCGGGGAAGCTGCCCGGGAGGATGGTTTCGACCTCCGTCCTCGGGACCGGAAGGGAGTCATTCCTTGGGAGGCTCCCTCTGGCAAGATAAATTTCTCCCGGAGTTCAAGGTTGGTCCGTCCTCGTGCTGGAAGGGGGGAGAAAGAAGATCTGAGGTTTATTTTCAGCTTCTCAACAGCATTAGGAGGTTCCAGGGGGACAGAGCATGTGTTCTACAATGGATCCCAAAGCCCAACTCTGAGGGTGAGCAGATAGCAGGAAGACCCTCTCAGCTCTCTTTCTCTGCCCTCACCACCTCTGCTCTAAAAAGCTGTCTAATTAAAAGGTGCCTGAGGCCCCTGAATTCATCCTGGGAGTGCTGGGATTCCCTAGTGTATTGGAGAAAACAAACCTGATGGCCTCTAATCATGGTGTGTTACCACAGCAGGAGTTGTCATCTTTAATAAAGCTCAAAAATAGTACAAGCAGCTTGTCATGATTCTGCTCATTCCCAGCTCTGGGCAGCTCTTCAACAATTTTGGGGGAAAGGAGAGAGGGGAGTGACCACCACCCATTAAAAGCCAACTTTAAACTTTTCATCCAAATATCTCAGAGAGCTTGGGGCCAGGGGGGAGAGGAAGCAAGGGGCAACCAAGCAGTGAGAAGGTCTGTGGACCAGCTGATGAACACTGACGTGTTTCACACCCAGGGCATCAAGCAAGGGCATGGACTGAGCCCTGCAGGACACTGGAGCAACTTTTGAATCAAGGCAGTACAGAGCAAAGAGCCAAGGGAAGCACCATGCTGAGATAACCAAGGGATGGCAAGAACTTTGATGTTAGTGCTGTAAAACAGCCAAGGCAAAGCATGAATGGGGGAGGCTGGGGGAGCAGGAAAACCCTGAGGATTCCCTGAAGCAAGTGGTTTACACAGCCTGTAAATCACCCAACAGCTGGAGCAAGGAACAGTCAAGACAGCATCTTGAAAACACACCAGAAGCAGTTAACATCTCAGAAACCCCAGTGAGATGGGGACACATGAAGCACAGACCTAAGCTCTGCTAAACAGGCTGGGGGCTGCGCCTTAAATGCCATTATAAGTTCTGGGTTTGATTTGGATCCATTTCCTCCACCTCCCACCCATTACATGGATCACCCAGACCCACCCTGGGACCATCTGGTTATCTACAGTCCCAGCGGGCAAGCTCTCCACCTCCCACTTCAGTGGGCAAGAAGCTCCCTGCTTGTAGAACCCCCCCCCATTGTTGCCTTACCTCTGCAAGGATCATTCTTCACCAAAAACTCATCCAGGGCCATCCAGCCACCGCCGACCCGCACCATGACCGTGCTGCGCAGGATCCGGACCAAGCGTAGCTGCTGGGAGTCACCGAACTGCGGAGCCAAGGAGCCAAGGTCAGACCCCGGGGACACAAGGAGGGACCCTCAGCCCCTTCAGGCAGCTGGCTGCACCAGGACAAAGCTATTGGAAAGGTTCTGTCAGGTCCCAAAATGCTTTTCTTGATCTATCAAATACTTCTAAGGACTCTCCGGAAAGGTTCATCAGGAGTAAGTCCAGGTTAGTGCCAAATTATGGGAGGTTTTTTGCTGCGTGGGCTTAAGGTGATGCAATTACCCCAATCCTTTTAATTTCAAAAGTAGAGAGATTTTTTTTTTTTTTTTTTTTTTAAGCAGCAAATGAGAATTTGGTTTTTGGATGTGTTTGCTCAGCCAGAATCTTATTTTTGTTTCCTTTTGTTAGGAAGGAAACAGAAGCTTGGCACTGCTCTAACCCTCCTGGTGCAGCCCACCTGGAATAGAGCCGGCAGATTCCGAGAGGCAAAGCAATGCTGTGGCCCTGCTGAGAGAAGAAACCTCTCCTCTCCTCTCCTCAAGTCTGAAGTTCAGGGTTTTTTTCACCCAGCCTCAGACTTGACCCCACAAGCCAGAAAACCCCCGCAGTCAGCTGGTGAGGATGTTTCGGTGAGTGCAGAGTGCTGGGAATCCAGATGGGGATCCCATGGTGATGGTGATTAGTGATTGCAATGTTCATTAGTGATTTTGAAAGCCCTTTGGCAATTTCAAACAAGTGCACCCAGAATCAGAAGCATGTGTCAGGTTTGCAAAGCTCCCCTAAAACTCCTGGAGAGCCAAGTCCAGGCACTGGGAATTTGGCAGAGCCAGTGTGGGACACCAGGAGCCTGGCTTGGATGGAGCAGCTCTACATCCAACTCATCTATGCTAAGAAGACAAGAAGAACCTTTGCAAGCAAAACCATCTTCAGAATGATTAAAAAATTTTAAAAAGCAGCAACATTTTCCCTTAGGTGGGTAAGAATGCAAAACCTGAGAGATTAAATAATAATAGTGTGCAAAGCCACGCTGAGATGGATCATGGCAGAGAGGGGCAGGAGGTGACAGCATCTCCCAACCCTCCTTCCCATGGGGACAGGAGACCCTGGACCTAATGGGTCTCCCTGGTTGAGGGTGCTCGTCCCACCATGGTGGTGAAAGAGATAGCATGGCCATGGTGCTGGCAGGGAGGGCTGGGGAGCTGCCTTCCCAGTACCCTGGCTCTACCTGTGGTGGCTTCAAGAGCTAATTCTGGAGACAACCAGAGACAAGCCAGTTCTCATTTCCTCTGCCACAGAGACATAATTTTTCAGCTGACAATTTTTCTGGAATCACTGTCAAAATGAGAAGTCAGAGCTTTCTTGCATCTGTCCCCTTTGGCCATCTAAGTTTGTTCCTTTTTGATAGGACACCATCATTCCATGTGAAAAAAATCAGCTTTTCTGTTAGAGTGGGGGCATCCTAAGGATCCACGAGGCCCCAGTCCCACTAAAAGAAGAGCTCTGGCCCCAGAGCTAGCTGGCACTGCTTGGGTCACACCAGTACCAGGGACACATGCAGGTCTCATGAGCCTTGCTCCAGTTAGGAGTTACTCAGTGGGTGTAGCAGGGATGAGGGTTTAGTTATCGTTACCTATGGGGTTAAGGTGTGGGCTCAGCATTCTCATTGCACAGTGGTTGTGACTCAAAGCCAACAGAGCCTGGCACAGGCAGGTGTAACCCTGGGATTTTGTCTGGGCTGGCTGTCACCAAGGTAGGACCATCACCATCCTCAGTGTATCCGAGAAAGGAGCCAGAGAGAAAAAAATCTCTCAATTTTTGTCAAATCCTGCTTTTTGCATTGATTTTTTTCCTTTTTTCTGCCCAACGCTTTTTTTTTTTTTTTTTTTTGGTGCCCCCCCCACGAGGCTCAGGCTCTTTCTCTGTTCCAGGCTCTGTGCTGAGCAGCGCTCACAGATCACATCCTCCCACACCACCAAAGGATGGAGCAGCATCCCCGACACACAAAGCTACATTTGTAACCAAAAAAAACACCCCGAGCCCACAAAAGAGGTGAGAGACAGCATTGCAAGGCAAACTGTACCTGATTGCCGAGGAAGAACTATGGAGGGAAGAGGAGATGTGGAGGGAGAGGGGATGGGGGAGGGGGCAGAGAAGGAAAAGTCGAGAGGAAGAGGAGGGGAAAAGAAAAACAAGAAAAAACAGTTATGGGATTAACGGTGCAATCATCATGAAAACTGTTAACTGTTAGAAACCTGAGGGGGGTTGTTTGGGTGGAAGGTAGAAGCTCAGGGGGCTGGTGCAGCCTTGAAGGGGGGGACACAGAGAAATGCTGCAGCTCAGCTCCTCCCCATCAGCCCTGAGCAAGCGGGCAGAGCTCTGCTGGCAGCTCCGCTCACCCCGTTTGAAACATAAACAGGCAGCCCGGTTATAAAGAGATTCTTTAAGGAAATTATTCTCCTTTTTCCTTTTTTTCTTTTTTTTTTTTTTTTTTTTTTTTTTTCGGGAGCCAGCTAAGAAAAACACAGGAGTAAGGTACACACTCATCCAACCAAGAAAACTTCAAGGGCGGCTGGCGGGGCAGTGAAAGCCGCGTTTGAGGGAGCGGGCGGTCCCCAGAACAGGGACACTTTTATGTTCTCCCCATTCAGGGAACGCCCTGGGGCCAAGGACAGCACTGAGCAAACACAGCTCAGCCACCTCCACGGGAGGATGAGGTCTCCATCTCGCCCCAGGGAACCCCAGGGTTCTCCCCACCCCAGGCTGGGCACCCGGGGGGTGTTTCCCCCCATCGGTGGGAAGGGGGAGCAGGATTTGTGCTGCCAGGGACCCCTCTGCCTTACCCGGTATTTGTTCTCTCCAATCTGCTCCACTTGGAATCTCTTGGCACACTTGCACTGGGCCACTTGCCTGGTGACCTGTCATCACCAAGGAGAGAGGTGAGGGACCAGGATTCTGGGAGGCTCCACCAACTATAAGGCACTGCCTGGATATCACACCACCCTTCCTTCAAAACCACAGTAGGTGCTGGTGCTACCAACCCATTATTTTAACTCAGCACCACCACAATGTTTTGTTTTGGTTTTTTTCCTTTCTTTTTGTCTGCCCTGCTGCTAACCCACACCCCACCCTCCATCCCCCAGGGCTTTTGGTGTTCTACCTCATCTTCAATCTTGTCAGCATCAGTGGTGGGGCGGTAGGCATCCTTGTTGGGATGGAGAGCAGCCACAAACTCATAGTAATCAATGTAGCCATCACCATCACGGTCAAAGATGTCAGCCACTGCTGTCATCTCCAGCTTGGTGGTGGGGAACTCTGGAAGGAGAGAGAAATGAACAACCATTGCAGGGACCTCACTCATCAGAACTGGGAAGATGTCAGGGCAGGGTCTGCAGCTCAGTCCTGGAGGAAGGACAAGCTTGTCACAATGAGGTGGCTGTCCTCCAAGCTCATTTCAGCAACAAACAGGGACTTACTGGAGGCCAGGATGCCATCAATGAACTCCTGCCGGGTGATCTTCCCATCCTGGTCTTTGTCGATACGTCGGAAGAAGTCCATGACACGGGATTTCTTGTGGTTCATCCAGCGCATGTATTTCTTCCTCCAGATATCGAAGTCAAAGTTTGCAAACTCCTTCAACTGGAAGAAAATCAGTAAGTCAGCTGGGGAAAGAAAACATCCCCAAACCAACAGCCCCCTCAGCCACCCATGCCCAAGCTCCCGGTGCTAAAAGTCCCACAGCCCACCCTCCTGGGAAGATTAATCTGGGTTTATCCCAGATTAATTTTAATGAGGTTTGTTTTTTTTTTTCTCAAATGGCCCCTCAGGACCAGAAGGACAGACAGCGCAGCCAGCACGGCACCATGGACATGGGATGCAGCATCCCCAGGGTGCTGGACAGACACACAGGTGGAGATATCAGCTACTGCACAGACACACACCCCTGGCTCTGCTCGGGTATTTGGGGATGCTTCCTCACCCCAAATTTTCCCTTACAACACACCAGGGAGGAATTCCCATCACTGGAAGCATTTTATATATGCATCCTCCCTCTCCCTTTCAATATTAGCAGTTGAGATGGGATTTTCTTGCTCAATCTTCCAGGTTGCTCAGCTCAGCTTTGCAAACTCCAGCCCTGCACCTCTGCTGAGCCACTCGCCCTCCAACTTACACTAAAATCCTTTTTATCCCCCTCCAAAAAGGACCCTCACGACCCCACCACCTAAAGCAGCTCTCAGCAAAATAACGCAAAGATTTTTAGGGTCCTTTTCTTTCCACCCCCCCACCGCCCCCTTAAACATTCTAGGGAGTTGAAAGCAACAAAGAAAAAACATTTATAATACATAGAAACTGAACTGACCTACAGCAAAAGCAACAAAAAACAAAACAAAAAAACCACTCACTTCTGGGCATAGCTGCTTTGTTAGGCGTAAATAAAAACAAAAATTACATTAGATGTTTGGAAAAGATATAGACAATATTTGTTAAACTAATTACTAGGAGTAAAGCAGGCCTGGCTGTCTTTAATGCCCCAGAAACCCACTACTGAGGGTTTGTTATCACACAGTAAGTTACAGCAGGTACTTTAGACCTAATATTTTAAGAGTTCTTCTTTTCTTTTGCCATTTTTTTCCCCCAAAGGCAGCAGCGAGGTTCTGCAAGGGCAATTCCAGAGGCAGCAGTAATTTAAAATGCTTCTCTCCAGCCATCAACCTCCCCCTCTGGTACCTTCCCTCAGCCCTGCCCCAAGCAGCCAGGGGTTGTTACCTCCTCCAGCCTGTCCAGGGCATCATTGAGCTTCCGCTGCCGCTCCAGTGCCAGCAGCCAGACCTGCTGCCAGCGAGCAGAGAGCTGGTTGATCCGGGGGTTCTTGGTTTCTGACTGGGAGATAATGGGCATACTGGGAGGTGTGGGTTGACTCAAGGATTTTCCTGGGGAAAAAAAAAAAAAAAAAAAAAAAAAAAAAGGCATTGGTTGAGGTGGTGTGGATGGCTTTGGTGGAGAGCAGCAATGAAACACGTTTTATATTGTCAAAGGGACCTATTGTCCCCAGGTAGGAGGACAGGGTGATGGGTGGCTCTACAGCCCCCCCTCAGGAATTCACAATAGCCACTGGCTTCAAAAACCATTAAAGCCCCCCCTAGAGCTCCTGACAAAGCAAGTGCAGACAGGAAGAGAAGAAGTGGGACAGCACAAGCTCCCCCAGTGCTCCTCCCACTCTCGTGCAGGTATTTTGGCAGATGCCACCTGGATTTTCCCCTCCTGCATATTTTTACTCCCCTCCTGGTGGCTGTGGAGGCAGGATGCCTCTGTGATTGATAATCAGGTTTAATTAGTTTCCAAGGTGTTTAATTTCCTCCCATCCTAGCATGGGGATGGAACAGAGACGTACTGCTGCTGCGGGACTTCTCAATGAAAGGTCCATGGGGGGGCTCAGTAGCTTTCCTCTTGTATGTCTTGGTGACCCGGTCCACATCTGGTTGCTTCCGTGTCATCTCCTCCATAAAGGACTGTCAAAAGATAGAAGGGAAAAGTGAATCTGCAGTTTCAAGATGGTTTCAGTCTCCTGGTGTTCCAAGTCCTGGCTGGGACATGCCAAGCCCATAGAGGAGATGGGAGCATCGAGCACTGGTGGTGGGAGCTCAGTGATCAAGCTCATGCTCAGCACTGGCTTGGATCTGCAAATGGTGGAGTTCATCCCTGGGCTGGCTTTGTTCCCTGGTGACAGCTCTGGTTGGGTCAGAAGATGTTTTCATAGGGACTTCCAAGAGCAGTCAATGCCTCCTCCACGGAGGGGCAGGAATAACCCCCCACCCCTCTCCTGAGTGCCCGCCGTGTTCAGCACTGGGCTCACCTGGTGTTCAGAGATGAGGCCTTTGACCTGCTCGATATTTTGGGGCATGGGTTCCTGGTCCCGCTGGATCAGGGTTGTCTCAGCCCACTGGATCCAAGCCAGGAGTTCTTCCAGAAGCTCTGCATTTGCCACCAGCTCGGAGAGTGCTGACTCCAGTCTCTGCTGGTGCTGCTTTGCCCATGTGAGAACCTGTTGGAAACACAGAGATGACCATTAGCCCAGGGTGGGAAACCTGCCAACACCACATGGCAGCCCTGTTGGCAGTGGCCACCACCTCCTCTACCCACCAGCCTGGAATAAAGCCCGTTGGACTCACCTCCTCAAATCTGGCTCGGATGATGGTGATCCAGTGTTTGATGGTGGTGATGCAGTCGGGATGGCAGGCAGCCAGGATGACCTCCCCCATGCCCACTGCTGAGTTCACATCCACTCTCTTCTCCTCCACTTTCTTCATGAACTCCTGAAAAGCCCAAGTTAGATATTAGGAAGACATTCTTCACTGTGAAGATGAAAGTTGCCCAGAGAGCTGTGGCTGCCCCATCCCTGGAAGTGCTGAAGGTCAGGATGGATGGGGCTCGGAGCAACCTGGGCTGGCGGGAGGTGGACTGAAACTGGATGATGTTTAAGGTCCCTTCCAGCCCAAACCATTCTACAAAACAAAGCCTTCTGCGACCTTCTCCCCCCACCCACATTCAGCTGGGGTTGTGTTTCAGAGCTCCCCTGCTACCTTGTGGGTGTCAATGAGGGACTGCAGGGCCTCGGTGTCGTCAGGAAGGGCTCCCCGAAAGCGCAGGGACTGCTCGGCCTCCGAGAGCCACTCCAGCAGCATGTGCACGGCTGCCCGGAACTCCTCCGCCTGCAGCAACAAAAGCAGAAAGCTCAGCCCTCCTCCTCTTCACTGCTGAGAGACCAAGGGCCAAAGGGGACTTGAAAAAGACATTATGGAAGAGCACCAGCTGCACTGAAGGACTTGGTATTTTTCAAACCAGCCCAACCTGCCACCTAGGCAGTTTATTCTGTAAATGGATGACTTGACCTAAAATTTACTGAAGAGCTTTTGACTTCGTGGATTTCTAGCTTAGATCTGGGTCTCTCTGGACCCACCTGGAGAGGATCTGGTCCCTGCTGTGTGCACCAGTGAGATCTTTTCAGCCTCCTCTTTCACATCTTTGGGGAAAAGAAGTAAATCCCTGACCCCAACCCCCTGCTTTGTAGTTTTCAAGGTTGGTGGGTTCTCCTAGGTCACTCCCTGATCACTACCTTTTCTCCGAGGTTGGTGTTGACCTCCTGTCACCAACCTGGAGCACAGCAAAGCTCTTCAAGATCATTTCCACCCATTGTTTTCTGCTCACCTGTTTCAAGGCCTGTTCCAGGCGGGTTTGTTTGGACACAGACAGCTTGCACACCGTGTCCCACCGGTTGCTCAGCTCCTGCAGCTGCACCTTCACCCAGGTGGTGTCATCCCTGCTGTTCTCAATCAGCTCCCGGCCGGAGCGCTTGAGCACCTGGACCGTCCCTGTGCGCTTCCCCAGCTCCTTCTGGAAGACCTGAATGGAGAAAGGGCAGAAGATGAGCAGGCCAGTCAATCCCAGCAGGTTGTTTCCCACTTGTTTTGCCTGGTTTTGCCCTCCTTGTCCACCAAAAATCACAAAGATCTGCAGCCAGGCACCTACTCTGACTCCTCCATTCCTTGGCTCTCAGGAAAGCAAGCCCCACTCATGACCCAGAGCTGGCAAAGGTGCTCTCACCTTGTGAGCATCCATCAGGTTCATGACCAGATCCAGGTCACCATGGACAGGCTGGTCTTCAGCTAACTGAGGTTCCACCTTGTAGAGCCAGTCCACCAAGGCCTGCAGAGCATCCATGAACTGGCCAGAGAACAGGAGGGCTTCTTCCAGCTTGTGCTGCCTGGAAAAAAAAAACATTCCAGTAAACTTCCATGAATAAAATTACCTCCTCTGTTATGTGCCAGTGATCTCCCCCAACCACCCCATTAAATCACCTCCTCCCGATCTCCACTTTGACAGGTCCTCAGCAAACAATCTCTAATGGGACAACATTGGGGCTGGTCTTACCTTTCCACTGATTTGCCACACACTGTGTCCCACTTATCTCGGACTTCTCCCAGTAAATTGTCCAGCTTTTGAGTGTCATCTTGAAGCAAGGCTTTTTCTTTGAGGGCTCTGCCTGTTCTGATGGTGGTGTCATACACAGGCTGCTTCCCCCCCAGTGTCTTCTGGAACTCCTGGGAACCAGAGAGAGAAAACAAAACTTTGTCAGAAAGCCTGATCTGGCAACAGAGGAGATGATAACCTGCTCTCCCTCCCATCCAAGCACCAGTCCAGCACCAGTCTTGCTTTGGCAAAGCTCTACCTTGTGTTTGGAGAGCTGGAGCTTGATTTTGTCAGGATCATTGGAAATCTCCAGCTCTGAATCCAGGTGATTCTCTGCATCCTCCAACCAATCAATCAGTTTCTTCCAAGCTTCGTGGAACTGCAAAGAAAAAGGAGGCAGTCTGAAACTTAATACTAGTGGTGTCCCCAGTCCATTTTTGGTTTTGGGACCTCCTGTCTCTCAAGTTTGACAATCCTCTGGGGTCTACTGCACCCTTCCCATGTTTCTCACCTGCTTGGCTCGTTTTCTGGCATCATCAAGAGCTCGTCCTCTCTCCACCGAGCGCTGGACAACCTTCTCCCAACGGGACTGGACGCTCACCAGCAGGTTCTTGATCAACACCACATCTTGCTTTTGACTGAGAAACTTCAGCTGGTTCCCAGTTTGATCCAGTTCAATGATCTGATCCCGATGAGCGTTGACTTCGTTGGCAAACACCTGCAAACAACAAAGATGTCCTCAGAGCTGCAAGAAGAGCTGGATGGGCATGGTGCAGGAAGGAGATGAAATGCCACCCTGGCTCCCTCCATCCCGGGGAGCCTTTGGGTGCTCGGGGTGCTGGTACCTTGTGCTCATCGATCTGGGCCATGACTGCGTTGAGGATGAGGCTGGGCGGGGGCGCGATGTTCAGGCTCTGCTCAGCCAGTGTGAGCCAGTTGATGAAGTCCTGGAGAGAGTTCTGGAAGTCCGTGGCCAGGGCCAGAGCTTCCTCCAGTTTCGCCTGCCGCAGCGGGGAGGGAGAGGAGAGAGAGGGGGGGAAAAACAAAACAAAACAAAACACAACACGGATGGTGAGAGCTCCTGATCCTGTTTCACAGACAGAAGCAGCCTTTGTGTCCCTGCTGCAACGCCCTCCAACAGCAACCTCATCGCTGCAGCCTGGGAACGCGACTTGTTTACCAAAGCTGAGGGGTTCCAGTGAAAGCCACCGCTTTCTTTCAAAACAAGAATGGCCCCAGGAAAGGGAGACCTTCATGGGCACACCAGCAGCGGCCTCACCCTCTGCTTCCTGAGGCAGGGGTGACCGTGGGGAGCGCGGCTGGGTGAAAGAGGTGGATGATATTTCGACGGTAACAGCTGCAGCCCCGCAAATTTATTCTGGGCTGAGGCCACCGTGGGCCTTGTTTTATCTCATCACCAGCCAAAAGCCTGGGATGGAGGCAGCTCCGAGGAGGAGTTGGCCTGCTGTCTCACAGAGACCCAACAAAGCCTGCCTTTCAGAGCTGCAGGAGGTTTCATCCCACTTCTCCTCTAAATTAACCCAAAGTGCAATTTTAGTCTTGTTTGCTGTTGTGATTTAACCAATTCTGATGACTATCTGGAAGAAAAAAAAATGAACAGCTTGATGGTCAGACAGCCCCATCTGAAAACCAAATTCAATTTGTACAGGAGAGGTTGTTAAAAAAACCAACAACCCCAGGCCTCCTCTCCAGTCCTGACCAGCTTCATCCTCCTTGGGAAAGCAGAGGAGAAAAGTATGGAGCAAGCACTGTCAGCCCAGCTCATGGGGCAAGGGTGGAGGCCAACACTACCTTTCTCTCCTCCATCTTGGTGCTGACCAAACACCATTTCTGCTCCAGAAGTGCCACGCTCTGCTCTGTCTTCGAGCCAGAGCCGGAGTCATCGCGGTTCAGCAGCATCAGACGCCCCTTGGCCAGCAGCTGGCTGTAGATGTCCTCCTTGGCTTTGAGCTGGCTGTAGAGCTCCTGCAAGGGAGGCACCACCCAGGTGTTAGACAAAGGAGAGAGGCCCTGTGGCTTGTTGAGACTCAGGGTGACAAGAAAATTAGGTTTGGGGCAGGCAAAGTGACAGCACAGAAAGGTGGCTGAAGCACCATGATGCTTGTCTCCAGGCACCAAGTGCAAAATCATCCATAAGAAACCAGAGAAGTGCTCTTCTTCCCACCAGACACAGAAGGAAGAAGTTTTCATGGCAGTATTTGACAGCAAGGAGCTTGCTAAATTAAAAGCATTAAAAAAAATCTCTCCTAAAAAATTACCATGTGGGCATTAAGTTGCTCCCGGGCAGTTTCTGGCAGACCTCCCGTGGGTTTTGATGCTGACAACTGGCTCTCCATCCTTGTTAGCCACAGGAGGAAGTCTTCAATCTCACCATGGAAACCCTGAGCCTGTTGAGGAACACAGAATGGGCCCCAGATCAGATGACATCAGCCACCATTGATCCCACGCCAGGGTTAGTGCTGCCTTCGCTTCAAAATCAGCTCAAGAGGCAGAGATGGACAGGTCCACAGCATCTCCAGCATGTGACTGGTCACTGTTGTGCACCTGGGCAGGCACTGAACCACTCCAGGACAAAGAGCTAAATGAAAAATTCACATAAAAGTGTCTCCCTAACTCTTTTCCCCATCATTTCCCCCCTAAGTGATGAGGGAAGTGGACCCCCGGCAGCTCTCTGTGGTACAAGGGGGGTATCCCTGAGGTTTCTCCCTGACCTGCTGGAGGGTGGACTGCAGCTGCTGCTCCCTCTCTTCTGTTTTCTGCAGCACTGACTCCCAGCAGGAGTTCAGCTTCTCCAGGCGGTTTCTCAGGCTGCTGGCGTCGTCCCCAGCACTCGACTCCAGGAGCTCGTTGCCAGCTTTGTTCACCGTCTCCACGGTTGCTTGGTGGGCCAGGACATCGTTCTTCAGCACCTATTAGATGTGTTGGGGAAACGTTGGACACCTCTCTAGAACCCCTCAGTTCATCCCTGTCTCTTCTCCTGAACTCGAACCAACTCAAACCATCAGGAGAAATTAAATCCTGCCCCAGGAACGGACTGAAAATGGACCTGGAGTGGCTGCACTCACGTGATGCTTTGCGAGTTCAACCTCGATGACTTTGGGGTCTCCGTTGATGGGTTTTTGGGCATCCAGCAGCTCCTCAGTGTGGGTCAGCCAGGCCATCAGCTCTGCCAATGCATGCTGGAACTGGCCAAGGGCCAGGAGAGCGGCTTCTAACTTATGCTGGACAAGGACAGGGATGGAAAAGGAAAGTTTAAGTCAAGAAGGAAGGGAACACCCCAGTGAGTTTCAATCCAGTGCTTTTGAGTGCCCAGATCTACTCTCTACCTGTCTGTGAGCAATTTTCTCGCCCAAATTCTCCCAGAGATGTTTCAGCTCTGTCAGTGGTTCCTTTATGATGTCTCTGTCTGTCTCATCTGTGGCTTTTTTTAGCATCAGTTCACCTTGGTGATTAAGCTTTTCCATCTCAATCTGCTGCTGGTAAACCTCCATTTTAAACTCCTGCCAAAACAAGCAGGACAAAAACCAGAACAAAAATGAATCACTGGAGGACTAGCTCTGAGATGCATAGCAGGGGCTGGAGAACAGGTCCCACTTCACTCACGTACCTTCATCTCATTCATTTGCTCCTTCACCGTGCTGAGGTCGGTGCCAACAGGAGACATGTTGCAGAGTTTGATCACAGCATTATCCAGCCAGTCAAACATGGCCTGGAATGAGAATGGACACTGAGCACAGGAACACCCTGCTGTGTCCTCCCTGCAGCCCTTCAGGGACACAGGGCAGGTGTCATCCTGCTGTTTCATCCAGAAATGGAGAGCGATTTGGGAAGACAAACTCAACCAAATATTCACTGCAACAAGGTCCCCAGGGAAGTTGTGGATTCCCCAGCACTGGACACTTTTAAGGCTCAGCTTGACAAAGTGTTGGGCTGTCTCATCTAAACTGTGTTCCCACCTAACAAGCTTGGACCAGATGATCCTTGAGATCCCTCCAACCTGGCATTCTATGATTCTATGGTCTATGTGCTCTTCCTCAGAGCTGGTCGTTTTGCTCAGGCTCTAACAGAGACTCCAACCAATCTCTCAGGAGACATTTTCTGCAGACCTCAGCACACCTCCAAGGAGAAGACCCACAGTGGCCTTCCCAAGGTCTACCCACCCCACACAAACAGCCCTGCTCCTTACTTGAAGCGTATCTTGGTACTGCACAGCCGACTGCATGGCTTCTTCAAGCTTTTCAAGCCTCTCCTTCCACATTTTGTTCAGATTTTCCCAGGCGCTGTTCATCTGCGGAACACAAGGTTGCCCACAAAATTCATTAGGCTTTTCTACCAGAGCTTCCACTTGCTCCTACTTGATGTTATCAGAAGGAGACGCTGCTGGCTTCCCTACCTCATCAATGCTCTTTTTCACTTCTGGTTTCTCAGTTTCACCACAGGCAAAAATTAAATCAGTTCCAAGGAGTCGGATGAACTCCAGCTCTTCATGCAACCCATCCGTCTCTTCTTTAATAGTCTGTGTACAACACAGTGACAAAAGACAAATGGCTGTTATGAAATGGGCTTCCAAAATCACCCCATGAACAGGAGGGCTACAGCATGGAGAATCTTCCTGCTCTGATGTCCTGCAACCTGGCCAACATACTGAAAGCAGGACCAGGTCCTGCAGGGAGCAGCCTGCTCACCAGCATTGCCACCACCAACCTGGTTTGCTCCCACCTCTGGTGGCTGTGGCAATGCTGCTGCTGGTGGGGGGGACTAAAATAAGAACATCTGTATTTAGCCTGGAGTGCTTGGCTGAAGAGGTTGTTTACGAGAGATGTGCTGTTTACAGGAGTGTTTTGTCAACAGAGGAATTAGGTTTTGAGATTCCAAAGTCACAGACCCAAGTCAGGATGGTTATAAAAAGGAAAGGGCAAGGACAAACTTAGGAAAACATAAAGAAACATCCCTGCTCCTCAAGGTCCAAGTCAAGTCAAATCCACCTGAAGTGGATTTCACCCCTTAGTTGAAACAACACACAAATCCAAGCTCACCCAGCTTCACAATTATCTCCAGTCTGACCAAAATCTAAATATACACTTCCCACTCCAGACACCTCTGCTGAGGCTGAGAGCAGTGCCGTGCAAGTCTCCACATCACTCAAAACAAGTGGGCACACAACGCTGACCGCACGCTTGAGGAGCTTCCCAAAACAGGAGCAGAGAAAGTGTTTTAAGCATCATTTCCTTGCCTGGAAGGGGGAGTGGGGGTGGTGGGGAGGGAGCTGTGAACTCCACTTGGTGTACTTGCCATGCAGTTGGAATTGCAACAGAATTTACATTTCACAAGCATGGCTACAGAAGTGTTTTACAGCCCCTCCTGGCCATTCTCTCATCAAAGATCTGTCCCAGTTGAGCTTACAGGCTGGGTGCAGACAAATTCCATACAAGGGAACAGTCCCACAGGCCTCACCTCAGCTGCTTCCACCTGCTGCTTGATAATGGAGGGGTCAATGCCTGGGCTCTCCAGGTCATGAACAATGTCCTGTGTGTCTTTGATGGTAGTCAGGAGGGCTGCCATGTCATACCAGAACTTCTCTGCGAGCTCCAGGACATCAAGGAACTTCATTTCACGTTCCTCTGTCCGAGCTTTGATGTCCTCCCAGAAGAAGACCATCTGATCCAATTTATCCTGGATTACTGAGAAAGGGAAGGAAAACATTCAGTGAGGAAGGAAACCTTTTTACAACTCCAAAGCATTTTGCAAACACTTTCCCCTAAGAAATAGCCAACAGAGTATTCAAATATAACCAAAACTATCAGAGCACTAACTCGGAGATACTGAGGGACATGAGAAACTCCAGCTTGCAGAAATAAAGCCTTTGTGCAGGCAAGCTCAGGGCAAATTTGCCCACACACTCTCCTCCAACAAACCTCTGTTCTGGCCACCTCTAGCGTGAAGTCTATGCTCACTCAGTCCCTGAGCTGGCCATTGAGCTGACAAGAAAGGTGCCAATTAGTGCCAACTGCGTTGACAGGTCTTTTTGTCCTAGGGATGCTCCTTCCTGCCATTAGATGCTGAATCCATCCCAAAAATTCATTTCAGAGGGGCCACCAATGGTTGCCACAAGAGACCAGCTTGGGGTGATGGGCTCAGCTTGGCTAAGCTGAACCTCTGCCTGAACAAATCCTTCTTTCTCCTCTGGCTGATACCACCCTGCCTGCTCCAGATGGAAGCAGGCACTGGATATCTGCGTGCAAAGCACTCACTCTTTCTCCTAAGGCCAAGGAGACTCTCTGAAACACTTCACTGGGACACCAAAAGCCCATGGTGACAGAGCCATGGGCTGGACAGCAGACACTGGGCAGTGCCACCAGCCCAGCCATCCCCTCCTGTTAAATCCACCCCAAGATACCTTTGGCTGCCAGGTCCTTGTCCGTTCCCTGCGATCTCCCGATCAGCTCCTCCCCGCGGCGCTTCAGAGCCTCGAAGGAAGGCTGCAGCTTCTCCAGCTCCACTGTGGAGTTTTTATTCTCACTGATGCACTCCCGGATCTTATCGACCTCAGCGGGGATGAGGGGGGGCACGTGCAGGCGGGAGGAGAGGCTCTCCAGTGTCTCCAGCATGGGCTCAATCTTGTCGTGGAACTGGAGGAGAGCAGCGAGGCCATCAGGGGGGGTGAGAGGAGGTTAAGCAACGCTGCCTCGCTTCCCTGCGTGGGCAACAGCCCCCAGGGGACAAACACCTGCAGCCTCCTGCCCGGGGCCACCACTCTCCTCTGCCACCAACAGCACCGACCATGCGGCAGCCACCGAGACCCCCAGAGCCAGGCAACTGCGAACCAAACACGGCGGGGAATTGCCACCAGGTTCAACCATTTAAAATCCACATTTTTTGACCGCTGTCCTTCTTCTTGCGGAAGGGCGGTGTGGTGAAAGAAAAGCCAATCCTGGTTTGCTTTGAGCATCTGGAAATTCCTCCGTGTTTGGTGCTGATGGAAAGGTCTCTGCTCGGGAGGATGCTGGCAAGAAACACCCCTCGGCAGGGAGATGGTGGCAGGCTGCATGCACATGGGAGGAGAGCTGGGCTTTGACAAAAGCGGAACCAGAAAGCTGCGAGTGAGAGAGGAAGGGGGTCTAGCAGCCGTACTAATTATTATTTTAAAAAAACCAAAGTCATCTTTGACCTTAAAGATTCCAAACCACCTTTGCTGGTGAGAAGAACAGCTCCGCATGCCGGCTGCCAGCTCGGGTCCCTCTCTGCAGGACACCAGCACTGGTGTTGGCCATGCTCCAGGCTCCAGCAGCAGAGGAGGAGGAGGGTCTGGCTGCAAAGCTGCTCAGAGCACGCTGGCTCAGCCAAAAAGCAGGAGCAAAGGGACAAGTCCAGCTAGAGCAGAAAGCTCTGTACAACGGTGTACACTGCTCCAAAAGCAAAACCTTGGCTTTGCAGGAAGCATTCCCAGCAGAAGCTGGAGAGGAGGCAGCAATGCAATGAAAGCCATCTGAAAGGTGATTTCAGGCCCCCCCTGCCCCAAATTAATTTTGAAGCATGTTCTGCTGAGCTGTGCACGGACCAGAAATAATAAAATCCAGATGTAGAAGAGAATCAGCCCAAAGAAAAGAGTGTTAAGTGAAGCTCAGTGGTGGTGGGGCTTACCTCGGTGATCTGCAATGGTGGGAGGCGGTCAACACAAGAATGAAATGGGACCATGTGGGAAAGACGGGCACAGGCAGCAACACACACAGATAACACATTCCACAATGGGAGTGAGAGATGAGAGGGGAGGGGGATGTGGGGGGGGAAAAACTCGGAGTTAATACAAGTGCAAACCAAGAGAAGTGACTACACAATACAGGAATTAAAAAAAAACAAAACCACAACACCCAGACGTGACAAAAAAACCCAAACAACTGAGCTACACGAGGTGAAATCAAACACAGCTAGAGGTCATAAACCCTGCATGGAGAAACTCTTCACCTCCTCTCTGGACTTTAGCACCTACAGCCTCTGCCCTTCCTTTCCTATCTCTGTTCCTGCAGTCAATGACCTTCTCTGGAGATGCCCAGACCCTGGAGACAACCATTAACTCTCCCACACAAAGATCTCCTGTGGCTGTTCCCTGCACACACATCTTATCAGAAGTGAAACTTATCTCTCCAGGCTCTTTAGAGAGGCTCTCTGGGCTCTTCCAACCTTGGGTGGATGCCAACACAGCCCCTTTGAACAAGCATCATTACTGAGGCTGTAAAAATTTATGACCCTATTTACTAGGTCAAGATTCAGATGCTTTCTCCCTGGCTTTCACAGCCAGTGGCGAGCTGGAGGAAACTCCCCTGGAGGTGTCTGACCACGTTGTGCCTTCTCAAGGTCTTTATAATTGTAATGCTGGGGATGGAACTGTGTTTCAAAGCACGTGGCTTCCCCAGGGGACTGTGAGAAGACAACTCAGCTCCTCTGCACCCCAACATACCTGGGTGGACTGGGAGACAGCTTCATCAAGCGCCAGAGCACGCTGACACACCTCCTCCTTGATTTTGGCATACATGGCTTCAGTCCTCAAGTATTTTTTCTCCACCATCTCCCCTTCCTCAGGGTTGAGGTCCTTCAGCTGCGGCCCAATCTTCAGCAGCTTGTCAATATGAGGCTTGTGCTCAGCAATGGACTCTCTCAGTTGCTAGGGGATAGGAGAGGGAGGAAAAAAAAATATTAAATAAAATTAGTCATTTGTTTAGAAATCTATTGAAAGCTGATGTCTATTTCATGCAACACTCCCAGAGCAGTGATGATATCTCGCACAGTGGATTTCTTGACCCAGCATCTGCCAAGCACATGGCACTCAGCTCTTCCTAACATGGCCACAGCTCTGCAGGCATCGGCACATCTCCCGGCACGGCCACCTCCTGACCTCCCCCATGGGGGACATGGCTGAGAAAACTGGCTTTGCAGCTCTCTACCTTAAAAGCACAAAGAGGTTTTCCCTGCCACAACCAGGCAGGAGATGTAAAGGCAGCCAGGCTCCCTTGGGTGCAGTCTCTGTTGGTAAGAAGTGTTCAAACATAACTAGTGATTTCCACACGGTACGTTCACAGCGTGCTTGTGGTACAGTAGCAGGGTCCCCAAAAAGAAGAGAATGGGGGGGGGAAAAAATCAGAAAAAATTAGAAAAAAATAGGAAAAATTCACAAAAATATCAGAAAAAAATCAGAAAAAAAGATGCTCTTGCCCCTGTGAGGGCTGCATCTCCACTGAAGGTAGAATCGATGGAGCAGGAGATGCAAACACCATATCCTCCTACCCTCATGTCTTCCTGCTGTTGCTTGAGCTGCTCATGGTCGATGGCTGGAGGGGGCAGCTGTGAGATGAGGGCTTGTGTCTCCTCAATCCATGGGTTCAGCTCCTCATAGGTCTCCCAGAACTGGTTGACCAGGACCTGGGCACGCTCCAAGCGAGCGTAGCGCTCTGAGTTGAGCTGGCTCACGGCTTCATACTGCTGCACCAGGGACTCTGTTTTCTCCTAAAAAAAGAAAAAAAAAAAAGAGGGAGGAGGGTTATAGTGAGGGATGCAAAAGGGCCCAGGAAAAGAGCCAGAAGCATGCTGAGAGCTGGATGAGCAGGAGATGTCTTTGGTGGCCTTCCATGTGCACAATCTGTAATTCCAATTAAAGCAGCCTCAGAAATCTCCCCTATATCCACCCCCCCATTCCCAAACTTTGCAATAAAAATATGCAATCAAAGAGAGTAATAAATGTAAAGAGATTCCTGCTAACGCTGCTGGGAATGACTAAAGATGGAGTTGTTTTAAATTACATCAGGCTGTGGAAGGGCTGAGCATTCTCCTCTCTCCCCCATCAGAGTGAAGAGCAGGGGGGAGCTCACCTGGAGAACAGCTTTTTGTTCCTCCCCACACGTCCCAAAGATCTCGTTGCGCTGGCTGAACAGTTCATCCATGGAGTCTTTGTGACGAATAATATCGATGGAAAAAGCCTGCAAAAAGTAAACATCCAAAGAAAGGAAAGAAATCAGAGCTGAGCCCAACCTCTCCCCCTCCAGCCCATCCACGGGACCCTCCTGCCTGCACCAGAAGCAGCGTTTAGTGCTGCAGAGACAGCACAACAGATGGCACAAGTGTCCTGGGGCACTCTGACACTGGGGTTGAAAATACAGATTACTGCTGTGCTTTTCTCACAACTCATCTCCATCACCCTCCCTGTGTGAAAACAGCTCTGAAAATGAGGTGTAGGTCAACTTCCACACCCAAGGAGGAAAAGCTCCAGCATCCTCTCGTTAGGGAACACATTAACCTCCCAAAGGATGCTCTCCAGAACTGCATCTACCAATAAATTTGCCATTCCCAAGGTCCATGCAATTACTAGCAGGAAGAGAAGCTGAGCTCAATTTAACTTAATGCTCGAGGGTTCAGTCCCCCTCCCTTGTTACAATGTCTGATTTTTCTTTTTTGTTTTAAAAATCCAATAAGCCTCTTTGCTGCTCTGACTGCCGAAACTGGTAAGAAAAGAGCTGTTTATTTAAAGTGCACGTTCTTTCAGGCATGAGCTCATCTCAAAGATATAAAAAAAAAAAACGCAAAACAACCCCAGAGCTTCTTTGTTCCACGTCTGGCTGGCGGGAGAGAACCAAGGAGTCCCTCACTGCAAGGAACAATGAGCAAAAAGCCCCCTCATTAATCAATCCATACATTTGTCTAACCCCCTCCTGCTGCCAACGCCTGCAAGCCCCAGGCAGAGCAGCTCTGGTGGCCAGAGAAAACCTTCAGCAGGAGCAGCTCCCTTGAGGGGAGGCCAGGTAGGAGCACCTGCCAGCCCTAGACAGCCCTGCAAAGGTTCTGACTCCTGCAAACAGACAGGAGGCTTTTTCCTTTAGAAGCCCAACACTTCATTGCTCTAAATCTTCTTTTCCTTTTGCTGATCAAGGACAAGAGTTGTGCTCCTGGTGCTCCGAGCTTCCAAATCCAATCCAGGATAAAACCGCATCCCCCAGCCCATCACCCAAACTGCATCCCCCATCCTTGCTTCCCATTCTATCCCCCCCCATCACTGGCAAGCACCCACCTACCTTCTGCACCTGCAGCTGAGCCGTGGTCTGGTCTTGCTCCAGGCGAATGGGTCCCAGGGCCAGCAGCTTCCTCTTGGTCTCGGCCACCCAGGCCAGCTCCGCGTCAGCCGCCTGCTCGTACTGGCAGAGAGGAGAGGACAGGCAGCACAGGTGAGGGATGGGCAAACTGGGGAGGGTGGGATTCACGGGAGGACCCCAGGGGATGAATGCCTTGCCCAGGTGTGCAGAGGTGGGGAGAAGCCCAGAGAGGCTGTGGCTGCCCCATCCCTGGCAGTGTTGATGCAGCTCATCAGTGTTGATGGAGCAGCCTGGGCTAGTGGTTGGATGGGGCTTGGCAGTGTTGGATGGGGCTTGGAGCAATCTGGGCTAGTGGGAAGTATCCCTGACCACGGCAAGGGGTGGGGTTGGATGAACTTTATGGTCCCTCCCAATCCAAAACATTCTGAGATTCTATGACACTAGAGTGGACACAGGTTTCTGACTCCAAACTCCTCTCTGACAGGAGCAGCAGCTGCTGTCCCACAGCTCCTGCAGATTATTTTGAAGCATGGAACACCAGTGCAACACAGAGCACAGCAGAGCATGGTGGAGCAGCCATCCCTCCCCACCCCTGGGAAAGGGGACAGCTCTCTTTTACACGGTGGTTTTGCTCCCACATTCAGCTCTGTGGAGTCAGTGCTTAGTAAGCCAGGGAGGACAGTTACTCCCAGCTTGTACTCCCAGTACAAGCTCTTTTTTTGAGGACCGCTCGCCTGGAACAAATCCCCGTGTTATCACAACAGGGGATGATGTTTTTCCATGCCTGAGAGTCACCTGCCCTCAGTTCTACACCAGCTCCATCACCCATGCAAGCAAAAGCCCACAGGAGGGATAACCAGGCACTGTGCTGGAGTTATCTGATCCAATTCCTACACAACGGGATGGGTCAGAAACCAGCCCTGCTGCCCCATGCTGCTGCTGGGGCCCATCTTTTTCTTGGCATTCCCCAGGGGCTTTGCTCCTCCTGTTGGGACACGCTCACCCACCCTTGTCATGCTGTGTGGGCTGGAGCAGTGCTGAGCTGCTAAATCCCACCATGAAAACTCATCATCTGGCATCAGGGTTACGATATTACCTGTTGAGACCTCTGAATAGCAGCATCGATCTCTTCCACCCGCTGTTTGATGGTGTCACTGACCAGCTTGTAACGCTCGTTGGTGTCTGACACGAGTTTGTCCAGCCCTTCACGGGCTCTCCAGGGAACCAGCTCCAGAAGAGCTCGGCTCACCTCGTTCACCGTGTCCAGGATGAGCCTGTGCTCCATCACCTCCTTCTTCAGCTCCTGTGGAAAGCACCCATGGACACGTGTCCTCAGCCCTTTCCAGCGAGCAAACCCCTTCCAGCTCCCAGCCTTGCATCCTCATCCCCTAGGTCCTGCTCTGCCAAGCCCCCACCTTTTGCCTCTGCTGGAACTGGGGGATCTGCTCGCCCGCTGGGGATTGTCCCCCACTGGAAACCAGCTCGTCCTCCACTTTGCTCATCCAGCTGGTCAGCTCCTCGTGTGTGGACTGGAACTTGGTGGCCAGCTGCCGAGCCTGCTCCAGCGTGCGCAGAGCCTTGGAGCTGGTGGCCGTGATGTCCGAGTAGCGGGTCTTGATTCCATCCAGCTTCTCCTGGATCAGCAGCACCTCCTCCCCTGTGAGATGGCACCAAGGGGCACATGAAGATGGGCTGAGGGTCTGCAGCAGCCACCTGCCCCTCTCCTCCTCCATTTTAAACAGCTCATTTCAGTCTCTATACCAGTGCAACTTGGCAGCCTGGTTTTACAGCCATGAAATTACTTTTAGAGCTGACATCTACCATCCAGCTCCTCACTGGACACTGTGAAACCTGGCTTTGCCACAAGCCCCAAAGCCACCACAACTAAGTTCTTAACTAACGTGCCACACAACTCCCAACAACAACCAAAAAAAGTTCCGGTTCACTCTTTCCTGCTCTTCCCAAGAGAACAAGAAACTGAGAGCCAAATTCTTTGTAATCACTCTTCCTGCTACACAGCTCCCACAAGGACTGGGTCCCTACATCTGCTCTGAGCAGACCACATCTGAAGGAAACACATCGCCCCGACCTTTCTTCCCACTCGTAAACATCAACTCCCACCCACGTGGCAACAGCAACAACTGCTCAGTATGGGAAAAGTGATATTAGGAAAGGGCTGGGGGTATTTTTAACCTCTTTCCATGTGATTTCAGCAGCTGGATGCAATGAGAAAACCCTCCCTCGTGTCACAGAGCTCAACACAGCCGTGCCGGTGGTGGGAACCTCCTGCTCATGAAGCTGCAAGGTCAGGACTTGGGACCAACCAAGTCAAACCAAACCTGAAGTTTGGTTTGTGGTTTAGCAGCCAGGTCTGGATGGAAAGATACTATGGGAGTATCCACAAGGAAACTGGGCCTGAGAAACAGTCTCCCCCAGACAACATAACAAGGAAACAGTCTCCCCCAGACAACATAACACGGCAGAGCATGGACTCCCCAGGGAAGAGCATGTGAAGGATGGGGTGGCTTCCCAGACCCTTTATGTTGGTCAGAGAACATTCAGATCTTCATGTTACCTGTGGTTTGCTTCAGGAGAGCTTGACCATTTCTAATGGCTTGGTCCACATTCTTTTTCCTGTTCACAATTTCCTCGTTCAAAGCCTGGAGAGAAAGGCAAATTGGGGTCACCATTCTGCAAGCAGGTCCCCAAGCTCTGCTGGCCAGAGTTGTTCAGCAGAGCAGGAATTGCTCCTGCTGATCATGGGAAGGGTGGACAACAGAGCTCATATTTTTCCAGTCAACCTTCTCCTCCTATAGGACTTAGTTGGATTTATGAACCCAAAGGCCCAAATCTTAGGGCAAACCCATCCCAGCTCACCAGATACGCGTCACTAAAAAACTTGTTCTTGTATTAGACATAACCTCCCTCTTGAGAAGTGCTTGTCCAGCCTCCAGGGAGAGGAAGCAGAAGGCTTCCCCAGTGGCCACCCTGCCTTGGAAAACCCACCAGGCTTTTCAAGTTCTCATTCTTGGAACCAGCATCCAACTTTCTAAAGGCACGGGGTGGCCAAGCTTGCTAGACATTGTTCACAAAGCAGATGAATCATTTGAAGTTTTCCCCCCCTACCTCCCCCAGGAAACTCATTTTTTGGGGCCACACTGATTGTTTTTGAACACATGAAATCTCTTTACACTTCTCCCAGCTTCGAAGACAAACCAGCAGCGGGAACAAACTTTGTGAAATTAAAGTCAGACCAGAAAAGAAACCAGAACAAATGCAACCAAACCAAACCAACAGAAAAACGGAAGGAATAAATGAAAAATACCAGCTGGTCAGCATGCTGCTTCTGCAGGACGTCCCGTTTGTAATCCTTTACGGATACCGAGCTGAGCTTGTCCTCCACCTCAGCCAGCCAGTTGAGCACTTCCACCTCCTCCTCCCCAAAGAGCCTGGCGTTTGCCAGTGCCTGTTCCAGCAGCGCTGCTTTCCGGCAGCACCGCTCCCGGACATCGCCGTAGCGGCTCTGCAGAGATTCTAATTTCTCTGCCAGCAGCTTCTGCTCAGGGGCAGAGCTGAGGGAGGAGAGGGACTGCCCGACCCCGACCGCCCGAGACACGTTGGCTGCGTGGCTTTCTATCTCTTCCTCTAGAGCCTGAATGGCGGGAGGATAAAACGGAATAACAGAAAGAAAAATGAGTGGGGAAGGGGGAAAAAAAAAATATATGAAATGGATTTCATAAAATTAAAACATAACCAAACGTAAAAACAGAAACAAGGAATGCAACTGAAGGAACAAAGGAGACATGAAACCCAAACAAACTGCATCAAAATAAAAAATGTTTAAAAGGAACATGAAAACAGGGATGGTTCTTCTGTCCACAGCCATTTGCTTTGCAAGGGACAAAGACATCAATGTAATAGTTATCCACATCAGCAGGTGAGGGGTTTGCAGCCTTTGCTGTACGGAAAGCAGCCTGGAGAACTCCTCCAACACTTGTTTGTACCCAAAAGCCCATTGCCATGGCAGAAACACCCACCTGAACGGGACCCAGTACAACCACCTCCATCAGCAGCTCCCTCCAAGTGCCTACCTTGTGCCGACTGATCTGCTGCTGGATTTTGGCAGTCTGGGTACCAATGGGCTCAGAGTTGGCCAACTTCTTCTCTGTCACCGACAGCCAGTCTGACACAGGCTCTGTGGTCTCGTGGAACTGCTTTGCCAGGACCAAGATGTCCTCCAGCTGCTTCTGCCTATAGTAAGGAAACAGTAAACCACTAAGGAGCAGCTCCCTGTTGGAGCTGGGCATGGGAAGCAGCTCTGAGGGATGGGAAGCGGGGAACCAGAGCAGCAAGGGCAATTGCAAAATAAGCTTTTTCCTGCAGCTGTGCCTTTAGGGTCAAGTTTAAGCCCCAAGGAGGCAGGAGAATTGTTGTTCTGCTTTTCTTCCATTCCTGTCCCTGTCTCTGAGCTCCTACAGTGTGCTCAGCTTGTGATCAAGCTCTTGGTGTTTCAGAGCTGCTGAGCTTCTGGCTCAAAGACAGCCCGGTACGGGTAAAATCCTAGATGGACAGTCCACCTAGTTGGCAGTGATTTAGAACAATGGGATGGTCAAATATGGCCCTCAGAAATGACTTCATAACCTCAAATATTGGCTTATGTAGCAACGAGCAACTCATAAACAAGATTCAGGCAGCAGAAAGGTGTCAACAGGATGTTGCTGCTAGAGCTAAATGTTAACGCTTAAAGGTATAAAAATAACACCCAACCCCTGCAGGGAATTTATTTAATCTGAGCTCTTCCCTGCCATTGTAAACCACTGCTATCAACTTCACCTCCCAAACAGCCTTTGATTTCTCATGTTTTCCAGCTGTTTCCATGTTTCCAGGATGTATCTGCACAGACATCTCCGCCAGCTGCCTGTGTGTTGTCACCCTGAGCTTTGGGGCACCGGGAATTTCTGGATGAGCTCACTCTGTAGTTTTGGCAAGTGGGACAGAAGACAGAGCCCCCCAGAACCTCCCCCAACCCCTCACCTGGCAGCTGCCCGGCCCAGCAGCCCTGCCCAGCGCTGTTCCAGGCTCTCCAGCTGCCCCACGATCTTCTCCCGATCCGCAGGCTCGGCCGACTGGGCGATCCTGCTGCCCTCTGCTTGGATCATCTCCACAGTGGCTTTGCGATCATCCAGGAGCCTCTGGAGCAGCTTTAGCAGCAGCAACAAGACAAAGGAGGGTTAAGAATTCCCAGGTTGGTTCAGCAGAAACATTTTGAGCCCGCAGAGAGAGCAAATCTCGAATTGTGGCTGAAAACCACTGTTGGATGGGGCTGAGCCCAAAGGCAGCCCTGTGGGACAGCCTCTGCCATCAAAACCAGTTCAAAAAATAATAATAATATAATAATATGCATTAACTTTCAGTCATCCCTGAAGTGGTTGGGCAGCTGATCAGTGTAGGTCCCTTCCGACTGAAATGTTCTGTTCTGTTCTATTCTAAAAGAGGTTCAAAGCACTTCAGGGGCAGAGTTTTTAGAGGCTTCCCCACCACTCGCCCCAACCTTATCAAGATCAAGTTTTCAACTTTCACTTTCAATAAATTTCCTCCTCAAAGCCTCAATACGTCAGACCAAGATTAATTTCTAAAATGTTTTACTGAGACCACACTTGAACTTTCCTCCAGCAGGCGCCGACCTGGGCTGTTATCTCTGCAAACACCAGCACACCTTGGGTCAGGTCTTACAGTCTGTACATACCCTTTGTCCAAACACCCAACCCGGTACCTCCAACACCAGCTTGCTCCTGACGTAGCAGAATTAATCAGCACAAACAAAACTTTGGGCTGGAAAAACACCAGCAAAACCAGCAGCAAACTTCAAGAGGCAATGGGACAAATAAAGTAACGCTGGAGGTTTAGACCTTGGAGATAGCGAGTGTGGGCAAACAAGCTGCCTGGTTACCACATTAGGATGTGGAGAACCAGAAGATCAACCATGAAAGAAGGAGACTTGTAGAAACCCCAGCTACACCTTATTTGTTACAGCAGGACCCCCCCAAATACTAACTGTCTGTTCAGAGCTTCCCCCTCCCACTGAACCACCCCTTACCCTATGCTTGCTCACCTTCTGCTCCTGGATCTGGGCTTTCACCACCTTGTACTCAGCAGAGGGAGGTTTCTGGTTGGAGATGAGCTCCTCGGTGTCTGCCAGCCAGCTCAGCAAAGGCTCCAGAGCATCCTGAAACTTCCCACAGTGCAACAGGGCCTCCTGCAGCTGAGCAACTCTTTGGGCCACCTGCATCCCAAACACAACCCCACTGCATGGTCAGGATGGTTGATGCATTCACATTGGAGTCTCAGCTCCCTTCTGATGACCCCCTTCTTCTACCAGACCCCAACAGGACAAAAGAAACCCGCTCCAGCCCCTCTCTATGCTCTCACCTTCTTGTTGAGGGTGTTCCAGCGGGTGTTGATTTCTTCCATGTCATGCTCCAGCCCTTGAACATCACAGTTTTTCCCGGCGCTTTGGATGAGCCCTTGACCAACTCCATTGACTTGCTGTAGTTTTAGCTGGAGAGGATCCACTTGTTCCTTCTGGAAGAGCTGGAGACAGGAGAAAAAAAGTTGTTTAAAACCCATAAGCTGTTCTTAAAACCCTCTGTCCTTCAATAGCTGCACCAGGTTTCATCTCTAGAGAAGATGCAGAAATTACTTGCACTGATTTTATTATTTGTGCAAGTTTGTCTCAACTCCTCCCTTGCCTTGACCTGGTAACACTGATTCTCAGGAACTGCTTGGTGCAGAGCACATCTGAGAATCTTTAAGAATCCACCTCTGCTTCTCGGTGGGTGAATCTCCTTTTTCCAAGCATCAGAATAAGATGGAGAGAGCAAATCGGGGAAGAAACGAGAGCAATGCCTCTGGTCAGCCATGGGATTGGGAAATAATGCTGCTGGGGAAAAACCCAAAGCAATTCTCACAGCGATGCTGTTGCAGAGACCTGACATCACATGAGTTTTGTTAACCACGAAATTACAGACCCCAAGAAGCCAGCTCTGTTTCAAAAGACAAAGGCAATAGGCAATTAATGTGCTGGTCGTTTACCGCACCGCAGATTTGGCACGGTCCTGCCTGGGAATCCTGTGGGGAAAAGCTTCTGAAACCGAAAAAGATTTGATAGGGAAGGGGGAGGAGAGCAAATGAAGCTCCCCATTGTAAAGAGAGGCACAGGGAAAATCCTGTTTCTGAGATAAATGCTGTGGATCTTCTGTAACCCCCTGCCTTGTGCACGGTCCCTCTCCCAAGGGACAACCCTGCTGCCTCCCCATGGCAAAGAGCCCACCATGGCTCACCACAGCCCCTTGCTCCACGAGCCCAAGTCACCTCAAGAGGGATCACAGCCCTCAACCCTGTCGCAATATTTTCTCTTTGGAAAGCAGAGGGGATGGGAGCCAGATGCTGGCTTTCCCAAACCTCCTTCCTCCTCCTCTTCCTCAAGTGCCTGAGAATACATGGACACGGATGCAAGATGTCTCTGAGCAGAGGAGTGGCTGGTGGATGGCACAGCTCTTCAGACCTGGCAATAGCTTTGTCTCCCAGGGAACACATGGCAAAAAACCCCCCCGAAAAACAGAGTAAAAAAACCCACTCCACACACAGAAAGGAAGTTCCCAGGTTGAGCAAGAGGGGCTGCCTTTTCTTTGCCCCATTTTCACAGGAAAAGCATCTCCCCTGGAGGGCAGGGAGGTGTCCCCCCTAGGACAGGGAGCCAAAGGTGTGCTGGCAGACATTGTCCAGAGCTGTTTGCTCAGGGAGAATTATGCTATGGTTCTGAGAAAGAAATGGTGAAATGAACCCCCTGATTCCTTGGCCACTTCTCCCCTGCCTGCTTCTAAAGGGAGCTGTCTGCTGGAGCAGCCAAGCCCACAAAAGGACCAGGCTGATAAGTCTGGCATGTGGGGCTGGGTCCCAGCACTCTGCAAGCTGCAAAAAAAAACCCAAACAAAAACCAAAACCCAACTCCATGGTTTGGAAGCAGGGAGAGAAATCCCAGCAGTCAGCTCATGGGAACCTGCACCCCTGGAATCACCACAGCCCTGGAGCTCGACGCTGGTACAAAGAGGATCATGGTGATGGCCTCAGGAGCCAGCATGGCAGCTGAGGTGGCTTTGCTCGTGCAAGATTCCAGAGATTTAGTTCATTCACCTCACTGTGACTCAGCTTTGAAACCAATATTGAATGTCCAACCTTTGCTGGGCAAGGAAAAGCAGGGAGTGAGGTCCTGGCCAAGTGGCTGGACAGACTGAGCAGGAGGACATCTGCTCCACCACACCTCCTCCTCTCTCCCAGAAATGCTTCCCAAAGCATCCCTGGGCTTTCTGCCTCCCTCTTTTCTGCTTCCCTTTTTGTCTCCTGGGCTCCCATGCTCCACAACCCCACCAGACCTGGAGCTGCCACTGCCTTCAACAAGGGGAAGACTGATGGGGTCTAACAATCAGGTGACACGAAAGGTCCCACCACCAAGGACATATGGACACCAAAGCAGTGAGTTTCAGACAATGAATATACAAGGGCAAGACCCCAACATCTTCTTTTCTTCTCCAAGGTCCCCACCAGGTGCCCCAGCCTGTGCTCACATGGACACCCCCCCCCCATGTGAAATCTTCTCCACGTGCACCACTCAACCAGGTGGCACAGCCCAAAGGATGAGTAATTGCTACCAAATCAGGATTTTGGGCACTGACTAACTTCTGATGTTTCCTTAGTGATATTTCTCCTAATCCAGATGGCAGAAAATCAGTATTTGGCTGTGGGAACTCCACCACCGAGGTCTCTCTGGGAGAAAGGTGCTAGCACAGCACCATAAAGCAAATTCCCAAAGGCCAGGGAGGATCTGAGCCCCTTCCAGGCCAGGTTCAGAGCACCAGCACCTTACTACTCACTTAAAAAAAAAAAAAAAAAAAAGCCACAGAAAGCGATGACTGCACAGGACAGGAATTCTTTGCACTTGATTTGTTTTACAGGATTCACTCTTCCGCTCTATCTTCTGCTTCAAAGAAGGGAACCACCCCGCCAGGACTGGCGAGAAGGTTTTTCTGAAGCCTGTGATTTGCATCTGAGTGACCATAATGTGCGTTAATAAGCCAAAAAAGTTGAAGACAATAGTTTAGGTCATCAAGCCGCAACAGTCTTTTGCCTTTCCTGCTTATCAAAACACACAATTCCCCAAACCCTCCCCGAAAACCTTTTTAACCCACCAAATTAAAGCCAAAATGAGGAGGCAAAAAACAGTTTCAAAGCCTTGAATCCCACAAGCTTGTGCTACTGAGCGGGCTCCCAGCTCCCACCCATCCCTCTAGTGCAAAATAAAGAGATTTCTGTGCCTGGAACCTCGTCTGCCAGCGCCTGAGCGACAAATACCTCGTTATCTGGAACGAATCCATCTGCCAGAGCAGGAGGCCCTTCCGCGACCAGAGAGGTGCTGGGAGGTCCCTCCATACCCGTGGGCACCTCGAAAGGGGCACCCCCACAGCTTGGAGGATGGAGGATGGTCCCCGGTGTGGCATCGGGGGGTATTTGGGTGGCCAGTCCCTCCAGGAGGGGTGGGAAGGTGAAGGGGAGACCTTCCATGCCTGCTGGCACGGAGGCACTGTCCCAAGCTGCCATCTCTGTTGTGGGTGCTCTTGCAATGGGGTCATCCTCCAAAAAAAGCACCTCAGTGGGTAGGTGCTCCAGGATGGGTGGCACAACTGTGTTGGCAAAGTCATCTGTATCCCCCAGGGCCACTACAGGCCCCTCTGCTTCCATCAGCACAGGGCTCCCACCAAGATCCCTGGCACTGGAGAGGAGTGGGTTGGCTGCTTGGGGTGGCACAGTGGCATCAGGCACATCAGCAAACTGTGGTGGAGCATCCAGAAGTTCTTCCACCACCAAGGGTATGGCATCTGGAGGTGGGTGCTCAGTACATGGTTCCTCAGCATCCATGGGAAGATCACCAGGGGCTGGTGGTGTCTCCTGAGCCTGTGCCTCTGGGACAGCCACATCCCCTGGTGCTGGGGGATCAGCTGGAACAGAAAGCCCCGCAGCATCCCATGGGATGGCATCAGGAGCAGGCTGCCCCATGATGGGCAACATACTGGGAAGCTCTTCTAGGGTGGCCAGGCTAGCGGGAGGTGGGACCCCCTCACCCAGCACCATGGTGCTGTCCTCCCAGCCACAGACAAACAGCAAGTCCAGGTCTCCTGCCTGCAGGATGGGTGCTGGTACCTCCCCATGTGTGATAGCCATCTCCACAGGGGACCCCTCGGTGTTAGCCCCTTCCAGGGCCAGGCCCTGGCCCAGGGGAACTGTTTCCCATGGCAGGTCCTCAGCAGGCACTGGGGATGTAGTTGGAGCCTCAGAGCCCAGCTCTGATGCAGAGCCAGTGTGGAAAGAAGGCAGAGAACCACAGTAAGCACCATCCCTACTTTCTGCAGGATGAATCTGGCCCTCGGCTCCATCACTCTCTGATCCCAAATCTGTGGCTTCCTCCTCAGAAACCAGTTCTGGGACATCCCAGTTGGCAAGCTTAGGCCTTCCAAGCAGAAGATGGTGGGTTCTGGGTGGATCTGTCCCCTCAACACCAGTCTCATGCTGTGGGGGAGATCCTGGCTCCTCCACCACTGTGTCAGGAGCTGGGGGCTGGCAGGGGGACAGTCCAGTTGGGGACACGAGGCCAGGACAGGTCTCCTCGGGAAGATGTGATACTTCACCATCAGGGACCAGCAAGTCTTGGCTATCTTCACCCCACCCTGCTGGAGCACTGGGGTAATCAGCTCCCTCCAAGTCAGAAGCTGGATGTCTGCCTGGCTCAGGAGGTGACATTCCACCAGCCACCAGCACTGCCACCACACAACTGTCCATGAGCTCCGGGTCCACCAGTGGGTCAGGTTCATCCTCCACGGGTGCTGGGGAGCACTGCTGGAGGAAGCCTAGCCCTGCCATGGCCATGGGGCTGGGTGAGGCCCCTCCATCTGAGTCTGTTGGGGTGACAACTGAAGTGTCCTTTTCTGAGAAGGGCTCTGTTGCTGGCTCCAGAGTGCTCAGAACCTGCGAGCTGCAGGTGACATCAAAGTCCTCCAGATCTGACACAACGGCAGAGTCAGAAGCACTGATGTCCAAAGGGGCCCCACACTGAGACACTTCGACTGCTGCCCCGGCCAGCTTGGCCAAATTTGGGTCCAGCCCCTCCAAGTCCATCGGGGAGACCTGAACCTCCACGGGACAGCCAGGGACGGCCCCATCGCCCTCGTCCTCATTCAGGCACTGCTCTTCCAGCTCCAAAAACATCTGCACTGAGTCAGTGTCGGACAACTCGGGGCCCGTGAGGCTGGCTGAGCACTCCAAAACTGGAGTAAAGTCCTCAGCCTGGCATTGCCCCTCCGTGTCCTCTGTACAGCCTGGGCTGCCAGTGAGGGGGCTGGTGGCACCCCCTAGGGACATGCAGGACCAGGCGGTCCCCGGGCTGGGGGCAGAGCCATCCACTGGAGCAGCAAATTGTTCCCTTTCTTCAGAAATATCTGCCAAGCAACAGCTCTTCTTCTCCTCTGCCACCAGAACAGCCTTTCCTCTCTCTGACAGCGCCGCCTCCTCCCACTCCTCCATCATCACCCAGCGCTCGTCCTCCTCGAATCTCAGCTCAGACTCCGTTTTCTCACGGAGATTGGAGGTGATGAGAATATCCAGTCCCGCATCCAGTAGCTCCTCGCTAAGACATGGAGAGAGGTTGACATTCTCCACGGTACAGTCCGACTCAGAAGCCTCCAGGGTCTCCTGGTGCCCATCACTGAGGCTTCCCTTGATGAAATTCTTCCTGGCTCGTGGCCAGGTGGCACTGGGGAGCCTGCGAATCCTGGCCAGGTCCCTGATGTGGCTGTCACCGGCGTTCAGCTGCCTCTGGTTCTCATCCCGGGGACCACCATAGCCACCCACACTGAACTGCTTGGCCGTCAAAGCTTCTCCTGTGCCAGATGACTTGGAGACATGCTCCAAGGTGAGAGACTCAGACATGGGCTCACCATGATCAGGCTGGCCCGGGTGCTCGGTGAGCATGGCGCTCGACTCACGCTTATCCCGCAAGGAAGGGTTGGAAGCACCTGCTTCTGACACCTCGCTCAATGAAGCCCCCATTCTTTCTGCAAATTCGGTGAAGTTTGGTGGCATGAAGGATTTCCATGACCGCCGGTTGACGTTCTCCTTCCTCTCAGGATTTGGTCGTCTCCTTGGTGGAGCTGGTGCTGGCTTGGAGACATCACTGCTGAGCTTCAAAGCGTCGAAGATGACTCGCTCGTCCAACTTCTTTGTTTCTGGTGCCCTGGACTCAAAAACATTGGCAGCTCCCAGAGTCCCGTTGCTGGATATGGTGCTGCCATCCCCTTTGCCCAGGGTGCTCTTGGAAAGCTGGTTGAGCTTCGATCCCTGATCAATTTGCTCGTTAATTCTCATCGTGTCGTATATCGACCGCTGGGGCACGTAGCAATCCTCTATATAACCATCCTCCTCCTCGCCCTTCCCCAGGCAAGTGCGGTTCTGCCGTAAACAGTCTGGCCGGCTCAGTGGTTTGCCCATGCTCTCTTCCTTACGGCCGACAAGGGGTTGGACTAGATGAACTTTAAAGGTCCTTTCCAGCCCAAAACCATTCTACGAGTCTATGATTCTATTACAAAACCATCCTGGCAACTTTTTGCCTGCCGCTGCAGGAAGCATCACACAGCCAGCGGGTCCCAAACCCGCCGTGGCAGACTCAAATCCCAAAGCTATGGGGCTGGAAGGGTGCACCGGCAGTGCCGCGTTGGCTCAGCAGCCCCACCGGCAGTCCTGAGTGGTGAAAGAATCCATCTCATCCCCCCGACCCTCTTAAAAAAACCTCATTCATCAGCGAAAAAAAACTCACATCCAAATCCGACGGCTTCGAGAAAGTACTCCAAGTCGACAGAAGAGTTTGAAGCTCTCAAATTATCCTGTCTGTCCTTTTTTTATTTATTTATTTTTTAATAACAAAGGCACTGCTTGTCCCAGCCACTTACGGATGGCCAGCAGCTCCTGGCATGTCCTGCCGAGCTCCGAGTCCTGTTCAATTCCAGCCGGTGGGAATTAGCCTCTCCCCCCGACTCTCGTGTTTTCATTTGAACTGAGCTTGTCAGCGGATATTCGTGCAAGTTTAAACGCAGGAAGTTCTTCATTCAGGGCAAACCCCGAGGTTTCCTGTCTCCAAAACACGATGGCATTGTTGTGCACCCCCTCGTCACCTCGCTGGGAAGCCCCGGGGTCACCGAAACCCCCCCCGAAATTCCAGCCGGGGTCTGCTGGCGGTCGGTGGCAGATGAAGGCTGCTGAGTCTTGGCTCTTTTTTTTTTTTTTTTTTTTTCTTTTTTTCCTCTTTTTCCCCAGGAAGAAAAAAAAAAAACTGGCTATAAAACGCATCCAAAAATGGCAAGGGGACGGGGCGGTACAAAATCCCCCAACTTGCCGGGGGACGGCGGGGAGCAACCGCGGCTGGAGGTGGCTTCTTCCTCCTCCTCCTCCTCCTCCCGGCTCCCCGCACTAACTTTCCCGGTGGCCGGTGTTGGGCTGCGGCGGTTCCATGGCGGGGGAGGTGGTGTGGGGGGGGGGGGGGTGGGGGGGGAGCGGCGAGGACCGGTCCCCGCGGCGAGGAAGGCGCGGGGGGGGACCAGGGACACAACGGGACCGCCCTCCCCGTCCTCCCCCGCCGCTCTCACCCCTTTCCCCGTGCGGTTCAGCGGCCGGGCCGGGGGCGGGCGGCTCCGCGTTGCCCCCTCGGACAGCCCCCGGCCGGCGCTGCGGGATGCATGGCGTGCCCGGCCCGCTGCCGCTTTCTTCCTCCTCTTCCTCCTCCTTCTACTCCTCCGCCGCCCGTTTCTCCTTCCCGCCGGCGGAACAAAAGGCCGAACCACGCAGGCCGCCGCTCTCCCCAACCCCGCCGCCACCACCGGGCTCCCGCCGCGCTGCCAGCCCCGGCGGAGGGCGGGGGGGGGGGGAGGAGGCGGGGGCGGCACCGCGGGGCGGAGCGGGACGGAGCCGCCCCCTTCGCGGGTACCGCCGGCCCTTCCACCACCCCCCCCCGCTCCTCCTTTTCCCGACCCCCTCCTCTCCCCTTTTAGCGGGCCCGGGAAGGGGGGGTACAGCACCTCAAACCCACCCCTCTTCGTCCCCTGGCGCAGCCCGGGGTTGGCTCCTTCCCCGCCCCACCGGGGCTGGCCCCTCCTCCGGGGGGAGGCGGCAGCCCCCGACAAAGAGCAGCAACGCCCTGGCTCGGCGGCGGCTCCGGCCCCCCCCGCACACCGGCCCCGCGCTACCCCCCTCGGCCCTTTGTCCGCAACCGGCACCGGTTTTTCCCCCGTGCGATGGGTTTAAAGCCGAGCCTCGGGTTGGGAGGGGGGCCTGGACCCCCTTCCCGCCCTTTCCCTGTACAAAAAACCCCGGTTTTAAATCACCGAAAAATAAACACACACCCCCTTCTCAAAATACCATTTTTTTTTTTTTTTTTTTCGCCTTCTCCGAAGCCAACCGCACTGCCAAAAAACCCACCCGCAACTTGTCACCGCACGCCTCGCCGGCTCTGCTCCCTAAAAAAACCTCATTTGTAGGGCCCCAGCAGCGTGCTCCCCACACCCCATCACCATCTTTACAGCCCCCCCCCCCCACTCCGACCCTTGGATTTAAGAGCTGGGGTGGATTTCAGAAAGCTGGGAGAAGGAGGCAGTCCCGGAGCCTGAATCACCAAGTGATGCTGAGGGAAGTCACAGACTTGGGCAGAGAAACCAGGAGGGTTGGGAACAGCCTCCACGCATCTCCAGGCAACAGCCGCCCCACCAGCCGCCCAGCCTGCTCCTTCGGGGAGGAATTACAGCCTGGGGATAAAAATACGAGGGGCCAGGCAGGTGTTTAATACATAAAAACGTGCGCTGTGCACCCCACTAGTGCCAACGCTGGGAGCTGGTGACCTCGGTTTGCACTTTGCTTCACCAAAAGCCCTGGTGAACCACAAGCACCTTATGGGACGAAGGTGAAGCCAAGGGAGAGCTGGAAAGCCCCATTTTTCATGAAAAGCCCCATTTTTCATGAAAAGCCCCATTTTTCATGAAAAGCCCCATTTTTCAACAGCACTGAGAGCACCTGCTGTCTCAGAAACCATGGCCAGGGTCATGGCATGGCTATGGGGGGAAGCCTGGCTGTCCCCAAACCCTTGAACCCTTCGTCCCCAGGCACTGATTGCACACACAGCAGCTCCAGCCCTGTGTTCCCCAAGGGGCTTTTTTGCCTTTGGATTGAAGAGAATGGGTGCTTTGTGGAAAAGGAGGGTTTGGGGCTGTGGAGGAGAAATGCCTGTTGAAGGAGCTGGCTGCAGACTGGGAAATTTTTGGAAACTCCTTTTCTTACTTGCCTGATTAAATTGGACCAAGGGAAAGAGCAAGAGGTGAAGAGGGAGTGGAGAGGGGAGCAGGAGCAGCCCCCAGAGCCCTGCCTGGAGCAAGGGGGAGCACAAGCAGCCCCTTTGCCCATCCACAGCCATCCCTTCCACATCCTCCTGAGCCCTTTCAGACAGACAGACAGACAGACAGGCCTCTGGCCCTGGCTGCCAGCACTGCAGGAGTGTCCCAAAGCCCAGATTTTTATACTCGGCAAGGGAGATATGTTAAAAACCCAGCGCAGCTGAAACAACATGGGCTGGGTGGTTGTGCTGTGCCAGGCTCCCACCTTGGCTGGGAGCAGGAGCAGGAGCAGGAGCAGGAGCAGGAGCAGGAGCAGGAGCAGGCAGAACCGTTACTGCTCCAGGGCCCCTCCGTGAGGAATCCCAAGCATCCAGGCTGGGGCGCGGAGGCTTTCTGTTCCACTTCGAAGAAGGAAAGATCTCCAACTCGACGTGGAGCTGCCGTTTCACAGCCAGAAATTCTTTTCCCATTTCCTCACCGAGTCACGTGCCAGAAGCAAGCCAAGTCTTCCTCCAACACATCCCCCCTATCCCTAAAATCATTAGGGAAATATTGGGCAAGTGCTAAAGCCAATTAAAAACCTGCTGTGCTTGGCCTGAAGATCCGAGCTGGAGCTCTCACAGGTTCCCCAAGCCTTGGCTTTAAGCCATCAAGTGCCACCCCAGTGCTGGGGACAGAAGACAGAGGGTGCTGAGAATTGCAGCCTTGGGGCTTTGCTCAGGCTTTGTGCTGGGGCAAGGGAAGGACAGGGGAGGCCACAAAGGTCCTGGCTGAATTTTCATCCCTTCAGGTGTCTCCAAACACCTCCAGCACTCCAGGCCACTCACTGGCCACGTCCTGCAGGTAAAAACCCCTCATCTAAAACCCACCCAGAGCTTTTTCCAGACTTGCTCCAAGTAGAAGCATCCCCATTCCTCTCTTGGATCCATATGTTTCAAACTTTCCTCATATGGGCACCATCCCTGGAGCGTGGGGACGCGTGTCTGCCCTGTCATGGGGTGATGTCACCCTGTTTACAACTTTGTGACATCCTGCCCGCTGCTGCTGTCACTGTTTACACGGGAAAGAAGTATTTGGAAAGCAATATATTTTTATCTTTCTTTTAATGCAGTTCAGCAGCTGGAAAGATGGACCTGTGGTATGTGACAAGCAAAAGAGGCCTGAGACAGCTCGAGATTGCTGATGGACATGATGCCAATGAGCCCTGGGGTACAACCAAGGAGCCTCAAGATATTCAAAGTTTCTTCCTCACCTTGGGGCCATCCCTGCCCTGAGCATGCAGCACCCACTCACCCAGCCCGGACAAGGGTGGATGCAAGAGAGCATCCTGCTTTTACACCACCAAAACACCATTTTGTCCCTACAGGTCCTGCTGATCATGTCCCCTGTGTCTGACTCCATGAGGGTCATCAAGCTGGTGGTGGCAGGAGGGACAGTAAGGCTGGGACATGGTGCCATGTCCAAGAAGAGCAGAGGGGAGAAACCCAAATTCTGGAGGGGCTCAGGGCAGGTTTCAGCCTCTTTCAGACACTGCAATAAAAGCACAAAAAGCCTGCACTTCCAAAACCTGCCTTAGAAACTGCTTTTTAGGTTTCCCTGGGTTTGGAACCAGAGGATTCACATTCTTTAAAGCTTTTGCTGCGTTTGTCAGATTGTCAGAGGCATTTCTTTATCTCCCTCCCCAGTGCTGTTGCTCTCCTCCTCAACTTGCTCCTTTTGCCAGATTTTTGTGATAGCTGTTCTGGCACCGCGTGGGCAAGCCCTGAGCTCCCAGCCTGTTCCCTAATCCCATCCCACTGTGCTGGGCTGGGTGCTCCCTTATCCCCTCAGCTTACAGCTGACTTCAAACCAATTTATTGTCAGGTCTCCACCACCATGCAATCCCTCCCTTCAAGGCCACGGCTGTTGGTGATGCAGGGAACCAATGTGCCTTCCCAGCAGCAGTTTGCAACCTGGAGCCTGGATAATTCGGGTCTCTCCTCCACAGAGCTGTGGGAGGAAACCTCGGCTGACTCCGTGGGGGTCCACACCTCCACTGGAAAAGTTTTAGGAAGAGGTTAAAAAACACGACAATAAATATTTCTCAGGCTGGATGTGCAGAAGCAGTGAGCACTGTGCTTTTAAATGTATTTTGTTTTACCGAGGGTGCAGGAGCTGCACTGGAACGCTTCCTCTGCAAGGCAACTAATATAGATGCTGGTATAAATAATTCTCCTGAATGAAGCCTGGAGCCCACGTGCTCCATACAGGCACCCACCGTGGCATTCAGTGCTCTGGGGGGCTACCCTGGGACCCCTCTGTGCACACAGAGCACCCTGAAACAACCCAGTAGCAACCTAAACCAGGACCATGAACCAAGGGCAGAGCCACCTATGCTGAGGAGTCCTTGCAGCCAGGAGGTTCAACCTGCTGAAATGCCCATTTTTGTTCTCAGCTGCCCAGTTTCCCTGCAAGTTCCCCCCCATGGCTGTCAGGTATTGCTCTGGTGCTGCCTGAGGGTGCACAAAGCACTCTGGGCTCTCCAGCCATTCCATGACCCAGCACCCTCAAGCAGGACGCTGCCATCCCCTTGCCCATCCTGGGGGAATGGGAAACTGCAGAAGCTGCTCCTCGGCTGGTGCCAGAGCAACCAGGGATGGCAGGGCTAGCAGAGGGATGGGGTGATTAACAAACTGCTCTAGAGGCTTTTTTGGAAATGAGGTAAGTGAATTATCATTCAGAGAATCCTCTGGATGGGAGACATTTTAAACCACTCCTTCAGCAGAAGAATTGGCAATTGTTCTTAAACACTGTGGTGACTAATCCAAGCCCCAGCCCTTCCCTGAAGAAGCCCCAGTCTGCTCCAGAGCCAGTGGCCACTCTCACTCCCTTCCCTGGTGGAATGACTCGCTTGAACACTGGGGGTGATGGGAATGTCCTGTGGTTGCTCCACCACACACTTCCCCACAGATCCCTCCTCCACAGCTGTGTCCTGCCAGGACAGGGCTCCTCTTCCCCCCTCTGCTCAGCCCTTGCAGACAAAAACGTTCCCATCTCCTCCTCCCTCGGATCCTCAGCTCTCCCGAGCTTATGCAAAGCTGGTATTTTTAGTATCTCCTGGAAACACTGTGAAGTGTCATCACCACCAGCTAACGAGCAAGAGGACATTCCTACAGCCATCTCCCTCAGCTGAGACTGCCAGGGTCACCAAAGCATCGTCTAGGGGGTGGCTTCAGAGCAGTGACCCAAGCCGGGTCCAGTTGATCACAGCTTAATTGTTTTACAGCTGAGAAAATAACGAATAAAAAAAAGAATAAAAGCCTCGCTATGATTTGGTTGATCTCAGCAGCTCTTGGCTTGATTGCTCTTGTTCTCAGAAGGGCCTGGACACCTCTGCCTGTCTGCTAACAAGTCAAGGTCAAAACCCATCGCTGGCTGATGAAGCAGCTCCCCAGCAGCATTCCCTTCAGAGAGGATGAGCTCCGGGGGCACCTTTGCTCTTCCCTTTGTGATAGAATTTATTTCCAAGCAACAAGGATGCTCGAGTGCCTTTTGTGCAAATATATTTGTTCACAACACCCCCGGATGACTGTGGTCAGACTGGCCCCAAACACCACCACAGTTCTGCAGCTCCCCTGGCACCCCTTGCCCCAGCCAGGGTTGGTGACAGCCCCGTCACCCGGCACAGCCCATGCTTATCAGCCCCCCATATATCATCCCCTTCTTGGATGAGGAGAGATGGTGCCTTTAAGGCAGCTTAACAGCTGTCAGAGAGGAGGCATTTTTGCGTGTGTTGCTGATGCTGAAAATACGAGCCAGAGATACTTTAAGTAGGTCTGGAAAGTGTTCAACGAGAAGACACCGTGGTGCAGCCTGTCCCTGCTCCCAGCCCAGGCCCACCCAGCTGCTCCCAACTGGACTGTTAGGAGCCACGCACATTCCTTCGGGGGCACAGAAGGGTTAAAAATACCCTTGGCCAGGCTGGGGCACAACAAGTGGCAGTGTCCCTTCCCTGTCCCATCCCAGAAAACCACCTCCTTTCTCCTACCCACCCCACCAGTGATGCACCCCCAGCCCTAGGGGCTTTGGCTCATTGATTGAGTGTGGAGTTACCCAAAAAGTCTCCCTTGGGGCCCGGGCTGGATGCGTAGGTAACACCTGTGAGCACACGTGCCTGCTAGTGGTGTCAAACATGCCATCTTGGGCAGCTAAACATTTACACTCGATGCCTTTGGTGTAAATACCTCGACAGATTCCTCCCTGCTCTTCGATTCAGCCCCGTGAGCCTGAGATGGGATGTGGGATTTCCTCTGCCCATCCTCGAGATGGATGGAGGCAGGAGCAGAGCTGCCAGTCCCAGAGGTAGAATCACAGAATCATTCAGGTTGGAAAAGACCCTGAAGATCAGCACACATCCCTCTTGCAAAGGAAGATGGCAAAACACAACCGGGGACCATGCTCATCCCCAGCCCTCCCAGGAGGGCAAATAGGAGTGGGATAAACTGGGAAGAAACCATTCCAGTCCTTCTGTAAAATAACCACTGTGGAATTCTGCATGCTGCCAAGCAGCTAAGTCCCCATCTTTCCCTGCCAGTGATGTCCCATGCAAGGATAAGAGCAGCTCATGAGGATGTGATGCCTGTGGGCTCCCCTTGTACCATCCCAGGCCACTGGAGCACCCTCTCCCCGAAAGCAGCAGCTCTGGGCAGTGGCACTTGGGAGAAACCCTGTTCTTTAGCAACAGTGGCATTTCTGAGAGCACAGTTGAGCCAGCTCCCACCCGGAAAGGTTGGGGGAATGAAGAGTCATAATTAGAGCACTGAAGAGAGCAGCTGGCAAGGAGCACCAGCTAATTGCTGCTTTTACTTGGGGTGAAGCGGGGAGGACCCGGAGCAGGGTTAGGCAGAGTGGGATCTGAATGGGGAGATGAGTAATACTGCTCAGGGCTTTACTCACTTGCTGCATCACCCCCCTCCTGGGGTTTCTTTACTGACTTTTTCTTTTCTTTCTTTTTTTTTTTTTTTTAATTTTTTAATTTCAACAGACAAAGAGGGTGCTGGAGGCACAAGGGCTCTGTTGGCTCCGGCTGACCTGACTGGCTGTAAAAGTTATTGTTGTCTGGGGATTTTCCCTCCTCCCTTTCTCTCCCATCCAGCAGAAAACTTTATTGGCGTGAAGTTCACTGCATTGAGCAACTCCAGTTTCAACCAACCTCCCCAGAAATTCTTGGGGAAGAGGAGAGGCAGGAGCCTGAAATCCCACCTCCTCCCTCGGCTCCCTGGCAACCCCCCCTGGCAAAGCTGCCACTGCAAGGGATGGATGCAGCAAATCCCTTACACCCCACAGCAGACATTCCCCCACCCCTTTTGCTCCCCCTTCATTTGGGGCTGGGGAAGGGTGGGGTTTAATTAACACTGGGAGGTGAGATGGTGGCCAAGTGGGTGCCATCTGCGGCAGGTCCTGGCTCGCCAGCATTCCTGCCCGGCAGCCGTGGGGCCAAGAGCAGCTGTGGGAAGGGGGGAACAGAGAGCCTAGGGAGTCCCCACGTGTCCTTCCCTTTCAACCAACTGCCTCTGCACCAATTTGGTTATGTCAAGTTGGATGCTTTTCCTTGGGTTTCAGTTTTGGGGTGTGTTTTTTTGATTCTTGCAGGAAATGCCCTGGGGTTGCTGAGCACAGCTCAAAAGAAACTGTCCTGTTCCTGCCCTCTTCTTTGTCATGGGGAGGAAAGCGTCCCCAGAAAAGCAAAACCAGGGTATGATTGAGGAGGCAGCAACACCCTTGCCCTCGTGAGCATTGCTCTGTATTGCAGCAAACCTAAAAATCCCCATGAGAGCCCAAGTGTTTGCTCTGCATTGGAGGTGACACACACAGGAGCATTCAGAGGTTGTCCAAAACCAGAAAGTGAATCAAAGAGGGTCCCAACTGCCAACACTACACACCAGCCATGTTTTGAAACTCAAATTAAAAATCCACTGTATAAAAGATAAACAAGAACCAGACTTGAGGTCCATTAGCCAGGAGACCAAGCTACCCCCAGCAGAGTCCAAAAAACACCCCAAAATGTGACTCCATCAGCTCTGATGGATGCTCTTTGGCCAGACAGGACAAGCCCATGCCTGGGGTTTTCTGGCACCACCACTCCAAGCCAGCAAACCCCCTCTCTGCTTCGGGCATGTAAAGGAAGATCAGCCCTGTGCACCCAACAGCAGGAGCCTGCTCCAAGGCACAGCACTCATTTCCCAACCTTTGGGAGGGAAGGTTGTATCTTGGGGTCTTCTAGCTCAGGGGTTGCTGATGCTGAGGAGAACGTGATGGAGAAAACTCCTGCACCTTCGTGTGACCCTGAATCTCTCATCCCAGGGAAACGCTTCCCTGGGGAATTGTGCTGTTTGCTAAACTGAATCAACAGATCTGTTATGTTTAGTAACATTTCAACTGTTGCTCACTTGATTCCAGTCATTAAAATTTAATATTAGTGTCAGCTTTGAGAAACCTGAGCTGACAGCAGCAAGAGTTGAGGAGGAAGAAATTCCCTGGCCTGAAAGCTCCTATGAGGAGTTCTGGCTGGAGGCTGTCACTTGTCCCTGGCACCACAGAGCTGGACTTGGCTGTGTGATGCTCGTGGAAACACGGCTCTGAAAGGTTCTTCCAATTTTTTTGTGCCCTTTTATACAAAAAAGGGCTCCTCAAAGAGGCAGCAAGGGGAAGACAGGCATTTGGGTTAAACTCCTGCTGGAGATGAGGAGTTAAGGATGAGATCCCTTGGCTCTGATAGCTTAATATAAGCTAACCCCATACTACTCCCTGGGCAGCATGTCTGGGCTTGGAGCAATCCATCCGGATGGCCACAGAAATCCAGGCTCCAAACCACAGAAACGTCTTTGAGCTGCACTTGAGCTCACCATAAAATGAGGGGCTAAACTAGATGACCCTTTAAAGTCTCTTCCAGATGGGTTTCTTACAAGGTGGGGCTCTGAACCAGTCCCTGCTGAGTCTGAAGGCCAAGCCCACTGGGCATCCACATCTTGGCTACTGATGGCCATGGGAGCTGGCGTGGGCCCAACCCCTTGGTGCAGCCATTCCCACCATCGCACCCACTCGTTGAACCAAACAAAGGTTCCCCTCAAGCACAATCTGAGAGCTGGTTCCCAACCTCCCACCTCTCAGAAACCCAGCCAGGAGAAGCACTTAAGAGTGGGAGAGGACTCATTCTGCCTGTAGCCAGGATCAGTCCCCATGAGACCTGGGGAAGAGGGAATGAGACCTGGAGAGAGGGAATGCTCGGGTGGCAGGTTTCCCAAAGTTAAGGGTTTGATGGAAATTGTGGGCTTTTGGGGTGATTTGAGGGGCGTTTGCAGGCCAGAAAAGAAAAATAAGATGGGAAGCTTCAAGGATAAGCTGCTTCGAAAGTCATCTGCTCACGACCTCCGTCAGAGCCTTCCATAGATCTTTTTTATTAAAATCTGGACACAATGAGTCCAGAAGTGCCCACCTTTGTCAGGGCTGCATTTGGCAATGTGCCTGGAGCCCTGGAGGCACGCATAATTTGCATCTCATTTACACAGATGTTCATTAAAATTAATGCCTTAAGACATATTATCTGCCTGCATTTGAGCCTTCTGGACAGACGGACCGTGACCACTCCTGGAGAGCCCCAGCAACCTCATCCTCCTCCCCAGACCACCCCGGGGGAGCATTGCCTGGCTGAGGAGCTGCCTCAGCTACAGCAGACACACAACTGGTTTGCAGTGCCAGAAGGGAGACAGTCTATTGTCTCAGGTGCAAAGAAATTAAAGAAATAAAAGAGAAAAAAAAAAGCCCCCTCTGCTCCATCTGAGATCTGCTCTGCAACACGGAATGATTTGTGTAAAAACTTCTCAGGATGAACAATCACGTAACTGTGATTGCTCCACCCACCCTCCTTGGCTTCTCCCCCATTTTACTCTCAGCCATGATGCAGCAAAACCCCTACCAACACTGTCTGAATTCTCCTTCTTCCACCAGCAAAGATCCCAACTGCACCACGTGGCCTCAATGGCCAATCAATATCTCCTGATAAGGACACATCTGTCCCCAAAGCATCCTTGGCATATGCAGCCCAGTCTACCCTTGTCTTACATGGTCATCCTCAAGGTCACTGAGATACAAACCATTTGTAAGTGCTATGATGGGTTACAATATATATATATATAATTAATGTTGTGTAACACCATGACCCGACACTAATACTCTATAAAAAAATATCTAACACCTCCAGCTCTTCCCTTTCTCAGCATTTTGTGCAAACCTGGATGGTCTCCCCACCAGCTCTTTGCTGGAAACACAAAGAGCCCACAGCAAGACTTGGCTTGGTTTTCTTCCCAGTGTGTATCCCACATCCCACAGTTTATCTGTGGCTTTTTTTGTACCCAAGGACCACAAAATGAATGTATTAAGTGGACCGGATTATGATCATAAAAGGTGACATGACCTAGGTTGGAAAGGACCTTAAAGGCCATCTAGTTCAACATGTCCTGCTATGGGTAAGGATATGAAGATGTGAACAAGCAGGAATGCTGTGCCAGCAAGAAAGACCTGCAGGATGATCTCCTCTGGACTAGACTTTCAGATGATGCAACAGACAGTTCAGATGGACTCAAAACCACCCCTCCCATCCCCAAAACCTAAACACCAGCCACAAATACAAGCCCAGGAGGTACCAGCACGCCAACATTACACAGCTCAAGAAGAATAGGGACAAGTTTTAGCCTCCTAATCACAAAATCTTCCCGTACCTCTTCACCACACTCTCAAGTCCAGCAGTTGATCTTAGAATCTCCACAGCAAGGTTATTTTACTACACCAGAAGTGCTGACATCACAGCAACAGCCAACGAAACCGCGATAGCTTCAAGACCAGAGTTCCTGCCCAAAACACCACAACACTAGACAGACCTTCAAACCCCAAATGCCACTTAAGAAAGGTTAAATAGCATAAAGACTTACCTTGAAGTCTGCCAACTGTTGGTTGATGGTTTCCACCTCTGTTCCCACCACCCACTGCAACGCCTCGTTCTCCTCTGCCGCGGTTGTCATGTGGGTCAGCTCCTTCAACCTGCCGTAGAAGTCCTCGACACGAGACAGTGTCATTTCCACCTGTTCCTGGCGGTTCTTGCCTCTCTCTGTCAGTTTGCTGCACTGTTTATTCAGTGTCTCCAACTCACGTTTCAGTCCTAACAAATCGGGGCTCCCTTCATCCTCCAGCATCTTCTTACATTCACTTTCAGAAGCTTCAATGTCAGACTTCAGCCTGTGGAGTTTGCCCAGGAAGGTGCGAACGTCCTCTGCTTGGGACTGGAGGCTGTCAGAGTCCCTCCCAATGGGGCCCATGCTGTCGAGCTCATCATCGAGATCTGCCAGTTGAGAGAACATCTCCCTGACCCGACTACTGAACTGGCCAATCCCTTCCAGCTTGTTTTCCATGAGTGTACAGCAGTCATTTACTTTCTCCTTCATCGCTTTGAAGTCCTGCTGAGCCACCTCAGCTTGGCTTAAGAGTTGGGAACAGTCAGACCCATCCGGGGCATCTTCTACTAGACCCTGAGTGAAGTTTTTCAGATAATCCACTTGTGGCTCCAGGGCCTGTAGCACCTCCTGCTGAGCCCTGAGCTTCTCCAAATTCTTGTTGCTGCAGGCTTGTGGCCCAAGTGCATCATAGATCTCCAGCTGATGCTTCACCGCTTCCAGCTTCTTCTCAATGTTCTTGAAGCTCTCCTGAAACTCCTTGAGCCTCTGTGACATTTCTTCAATGGAGCCAGTCTTGGCTTGCAGCTCTTCTGTGATGGCATCCATCTTGTGATTGATTCCAGCCTTCTCATCCCGGATGTCATCCTCATCAGTTTGAGAAGCATCAATCAGGATGTCTGCAGCACTGTTCAACATCTCCAGCAAGGAGCGGCGCTTCTCCACATCACTCAGCATAGCTTTTGATCTCAGAAGAGTGGCCTCCAGCTGCACTGGATCCAGAGTTACTTCCAGCTCTGACACCTTGGCCTTGCAGTCTTCCACCCAAGGCAGGAGGTCCTCCGCGTGTCGTTGGTACTTCTGAGCCTTCTGCAAACAGTCCTTGAGCTTTGAGTGTCTCTCAGCAGCCTGCTTGCTGAGCTCTTCCCAGTGGGTTTTGAGGTTGACCAACTGGTTTTGTAGAGTGGTCTTCTCCTCTCCGGGCTGGACAGAAAGCAGCAAAGATTCTCCCTCAGCTACAATCATCTCGTAGGTGCCACTGTGTTGGTTGAGGTTCTTCTGGAACTCTTCTTGCTCCTGAATTTGGCTCTGTAGCCTCTCCAGTTTAGCAGAAATAGGTTGGCTCTGAGCTTGCTGGCACAGTTTGTCATCTAGCCAGGTCCTGAGTTCATCAAACATGTGCTGGAACTGCTGGGAACTCGCGAGCGCAGTTTGCAGTCGGTTCATCCGGTCGGCTGGAATGGAAATGAGATTAGAAGGTGACAATTAAGACGAAATTAAGTAAGCAAAGTGCAATTATTTAAAATCATCTCAGATGCACCAACTGTGTTTTGATTAACAGGAAGTTTTCCATTGCATCACCAGTCCCTTTTTTTCCCTCACTGATTCACAAATTTCTTAAGTAGTAACAGGCAATGAGAAGGCAATAGTCTCAGTTCTCCTGACTGGTCTCAAAATCCAACCTCTCAGAGACCACAAGAGCCATCCCAAGATGGCCACCAGGTCTTCTCCATGCCCTCTTCTAAATTTAAGAACCATTTTTTTGTTTCCAAGCATGGCATGTGCCATACTGCTGCAAGCCACATCAGTGGGACTAAACATCTCCAGGCTCAAGTATGCCAGGAGTGTGACCTCTCCTGTGCTTAGTCCCACATAAAACACCCTAAAAAATGATCAGTGGTGCTTCCCCTGTTGTTCTTAGAAACCCAGAGATGGGAGAGCCCTTTGGTAAAAAGCAGGGGTGGGGTTCAATATCCCAACATCCCGTCAGCAGCTTCTCCACCCTGTCTCACCTGCCAGGTCTTCCAGTCCTTTCAGAGGAAGAGCCACAGTCTCCAGACGTTTCCTTAACTCATCTTTGAGATACTGCTCCCCAATCAGGACAGAGAGATCATCACAGAGGGTCTGAGCCTCAGAGATCTCCTCTTCTAGCTGCTCCAGATCTGAACGGATCTCACTGGTCTCCTCCAGCTGCTGTTTCACGGCGTCGGGCTGTGTGCTGCCAGCAGACTGGCTGCTCAGGCGTTGCCCAACTCCCTTCACCTTCTCAGAGAGGCCCTGGAGGAGCTCCTGGTACTGGGTGCTCTTCACTATGGCTTGGTCAATTTGGCTGGAGCGGGAGTTGAGGCGTTCTGTTAGCTCAGACCATTTCTGATTGACCCCTTGGAGCTCTTCCCGCACCTGGTTAGCAGATGGAGAAACATCTCCAGGGCCAGACAAGATGCTCTGAGCTGCCTGGTTGAGCTGCTCGTGCTGTTGTTTGCGAGCTTCAAATTCCTTCAGCATAAACTAGAACAGAAATAACATAAAAATGTTTGCAGAAAACTGACAGCTTGGAGTACACACAGTCAAAACAAACCAGACCTCCAGGGGTTTCATTCTGCCCACAGAATCAGTAGGAAGAAGCCCCCGGGTAGGATGGCAATGGGTTGGGTAGGCTACAATTTACTGTCACCTTCCAACTTCAAAAGCTGGGAGGGGCCTACATCTCCAGTACTTTTGCTTTTTCCATGAATTGTCCTAGTGCTGTGAGAAGAGAGTTTGAGAAGAAAACCTCCTCATGGTAACAGGTATTGATATTTCATGGGGTTGCTGCTCACAGACATTTCAGGACTTGGAAGCAGGAGGTAGGAAAAGGGCAGGCTGCCAGGTAGAGGGGCATCAGTGGCAAATCCTGCAGAGCATCAGCACAGGTCTTGTTTAAAACACTTTCACTTGCCAAGAGGGACCAAGTGATTCACTGATGAGTCAATCCCATGCAGGGAAGGGAGCTCAACACTGCACCCATTTCAAATGATTCACATCAGTTTCGTCTCAGCAGGGTTTAGAGAACTTGGGAGAGGAGGCAGAAGGTTCCCCCAACACTCCCCCTGAGTGTCCAAGGACAACTCCGAGCCTCAAACTCACCACAGAGACCCAGACCCAGCTCCTGCCTCACCTGGACCTGCTGCTTCTGTGCACTCAGCATGTTGGGGTCGATGGAGAGGGGTCCCAGCACGCTCATCATCAGCTCTTTCTCCAGGAGCCAGGGCCTCAGCTGCCCCTCAGCAGCCTGGAAGCTGGCCAGCTGGCTTGCTGACTCCTCCAGCTTCTGCTGCCGCTCGGCTGTCACCCGGCTGGCTCGTTCCCACCTGGAATCTGAAGCACTGGCTGTGTTGGTGATGGGCATGCTCCTGGCCAACCCACCCCTCCATCCTGAAGGGTTTTTATTCACCCTTGCTGTTGTTTCCCCGATGGGAAACCTGCAATCAAATCTAATCCCTCTCTTAACTAATTTCTAAGCCTAAAGTGATCCTGAAGCTCCTAGGAAAAAAAAAAAATTTTGCAAACAGGATTTCTGTGTCACTACTGCCATGAGCTGGTCTGACCTCAAGCTGAGCCACTTCACAGCCCTGGCAGGATAAACGAAGATTCTCTGGTGGGTATCAGAGCTCACACAGCATGTTCACATCTCCTGGATGGCAAACTCCCTAAACACCTTCCTGTTATTTCAAAGAAGAGAATCTCTGGGCTTCTTGAATACCCAGTCTTGTTTAGTCAACACTTAATTACCCAGCACAGCCTTACTAACGACTAGAATTTTACATCAAGCAGTGAAGCTTTTAATCAAAATAATCAACTTATGTCACTTTGCTTTCATGTTGTCCTCTGGGTTTGTTTATTTTTGGTGGTGGGGTTTTTTTGTTTTTTTTTTTTTGGTGTTTTGTTTTGTTTTGTTTTTAAAGAAGTAATTTAAGGAGGCAAGCCTTTAAAGCAGACATTCATCAGAGAGACTTTATTAATCCTGCCAGTGCTCAGCTCAGGAACACCTTGTACACCAGACAGCTTGGAGGTAACTTCAATATTTACTGAATTTTAATGAGAAATGACTCTGCTCTGCTGTGACTTTGGGATCGCCCTGCAAGCCTGACCTGCCTCTTATGTGATGTTTCCAGACAAAAGCCTCACCAAATGCTTCAGGCACTTACTCAGGTCTTCCTGCATCTTCTTCCAGTTGGCTGCTTCTGGAGAATCGGGATATTTCTCCAGCAAGCCAGAAAGTGCTTCCTTTACCTTCTGAATCCTCCCAGAATTCTGTTCCAATTCAGCCAGAAATGCCTAGAAAATAATCATTTCAAATTCAGATCTAGGGTAAAAGAATAAAAGCACCAAGAAGGAATGACATAGCAGCTACAAGCTGGAGTTGGACAATCCTTGTTCTTTACTTTTTAATGAAAACACTTTTATTATCAATACTGTGAGCTAACTTGGCTCCAAGAGCAGGGAAAAGCTGGGAATCGCTTTCCAGGAGAAGCTGCTGTGACCCAGCAACAAGGACCACAGATAAGCTCCTTTCCCTTGAGCCAAATGCCTGAAAGCAACAGGTCTAAAAGCCAAGAGGTGGAGCCCAGCGTGTGGGTCCTGCTCTACAACCTCTGATCCCTGCTGGGGACAGCCCTTCCTTAACCTAGGGCACATCCTCAATTCCTAATCCTTCTAGTCCTGCTGAGATAAAGCCCAACACTGGAGAACCTTTGGGAGGGGATGCTCAGATCTCTGGTTGTGCTCAGTTACCTTGTTGTGCTCAGCCTGGGCTCTCATTGTCTCTGTTCTGGTGGATGAGGAGGAGGCATCCAGCTCTGACAGCATCCGTTCCTTCGACTCCAGCCACTTCAGCATCGAGGTTGCTTCCTCCTGCACTTCTTGCATCTTTTCCAGCATAGCTGAGAGCTGCTGCTGGCGTTCCCTCAGCACCGTGCCCAAGCCCTGGTACTGCTGGGTCACATCTGACACATCACACTGGATCTCTGTCAGATCTGTTTCCAAAAAAGCAGTCTGAGATAAGGACCACTGCCTGAATCCCTGGGCTCAAGCTGGACTATCAGGTACTAATCTAGCCCTGGGCAGTCCCAGCCAGCCAAGCAAGAGGAGCAAGAGGCCACGCTGCTGTCCATCTGTCTGCAGAGTAATGTCAGGTTCTGCTCTCCTCTCATGCTCGAGGGGATCACCCAGTTGCAGGGTGGATGGATGTTGACAGGTTGCAAACCAAGCAAATGCCTTTCTTGTTTGTGAGACTGATGCAAGCTGAGCACCCCCCTTTCACAATGTCACTGCCCATACAGTGTTAAGTAACATGACACCAAAAATCTAAAGCTGTTTTTAAGCACCTTGTGTCTCACTGAACTGGTGAATTACCAGCAGCTAATGGGTAATAATTAAAAACGCTCTTCAAGATGAAGGGTTGGAGACTGTTATGATCCCTTAGAACCAATAAATTTAGTTGCAGGCCTTAAAACCATCTCCCATTTATCAGCTTCTACCACCACCACCACCTGACACCACAGGGTGCTGTCACTCCCCAGAGCTGTCCCTCTCTGTCCTTCAGCCTGACCTACACCCTCCATCACTGCCTGCCCCTCTTGGGGCTCCAGCCACCCCATGGATGTGAATTCCCAAACCTACTTGCAGGCTCGTTGCACTGGCAAGGGGATGCTGATGGTATGACATTGGGATTTATATTCTCTCGGATAGAAATGCACAGACAAAAAAGAGAGACAAAAAAGGTGTCCCAGGCAGTGTGCTCACCTTTGCACGTGTGGTAGCCATTCAAGCTGCCTCCTGAGCCACCCACTGTGGGCACTGCAGCACCTGAGCAGAGGGGATGGGGACAGAGAGGGGGACAAGAAAGACTTGTTAGGAATGCAGATGGAAGTGATGGAAGGGCCCTTCAGGACATGGACCACACCAGCTAACAAGCATAGAAATGACATCTCCATGCACCCACCCACTTGGTGCTGATGAAGCCACCAGCTTGGTGTTAGTTGGATTTGGAGCCCATTTGTCTCTCCTCCTCCCAGCACACCTGCACCCCTCACTATCCTGGAGCTGCTACTGCCTCACTGGACCAGCAGCAGAAGAGCTGGAGCTGGGCACCTCTCCCAGAATCACCCAGGGACTAGTGTGGATGTGGAGCCATAATACTGGGGACCACCAACCATCTCTCCACACCTGGAAAGCTGCTGCCCTTATAATTTTGCAATATCAAGTGAGCCTGGTGAATGCCTTCCCTGAAAAGATTAATTCCCCTGAAGAGATTAACTCCCCCACCTTCTCCTTCTCTTAGGGGATGAAGGTATTTCAACCTGCCTTGGTGCACAGACACATTCCCTTTGCCAAGAGGCTCCATGGCAGTGCTCCATCCTCAGACTCCAGATCTCACAGCTACATTCCCATCCAAAGAAATGTTCACCACAAATGCTCTTGTGTAAGTCCCTCTCTTTCTAACCACACGTTTTAAAGCTTTCATGGATGTTAGGGGCTGCAGCTTTGGTCGCCCCATGTGACAACAAACCTCTCCCCACTTCTCTTGGGGGTTTCACCAAGTTAACCCTAATGAACACATCTAGAGTGTGAATTCCCATCAATGATGAGAGTCCAGGGACTTGTCCTCACAAGTTGGAAGACATCTTTTAGTTGCCTTCCAAACGAACTAGACATAATCTCATTGCTTCACAGCCTTGGACCCAAAAAGGAGACAAGTAAATCATATCTGAGTATCTCAGCCTTAAATTTCATCCAGATATAAAACCCAAATACTGGGGTTTGATTACAATACTCCAGCCCCCAGGAGGCTGAAGGACATCACCAGGAGAAGCAGGAGACACCTCCACAAGCTCCCAGTGGGGCCAAGAGTCCCAGTCTCTAAGCTGCAGCAGCCTGGAGCTCCCATGCTACAGCCAAGCAGCAGTTCATGTCCCCACGCTGGGCTCACAGGAGACCCAGGGTAACCCTGTGCTCGTGGTGCTACAGCAAGTTCAGCCAAGCTGCTGGGCTCCAAGCACTCATCTGTAGCACTAATACAACAAGCAGCAGTGACTCAACCAAGAGGTTGAGCTCTATGATACTTAGTTCACTCCAGGCCCTCTGAAGTTTGCAATAACCCCCAATTTTTCGCTCAGACAAGATGCAGCAGCAAAAGCAGAGTGCTGGGGCAGGAGGAATTCTCAGGAGAGCTGGGCTGCCACTCACCTCCCTTGGATGAGGTGCTGGGGGCTGTGATCTCCACAATAAGGTTCTCCAGGAGAGTTCCTCTGTGGACAATCTCTTCCACCTGGGCCCCTTTTCCCTTCCACTCCTCCATGAGATCCTGGTCAAAAGCAAAGGCTGGGATCAGAGACTGCACCTGCCCAGCTGCAGCCTTTCTTCCTAACCCATCACCTCCCTGGTGGCTCTCAGTAGCACCAGGACATGGCACCCAGGGACCTGGCACCCAGGGACCTGGCACAGGGCACACAGACTGTGCTGGGGGAAGGGGTGTCTTGATGTTTATTTTTATCAGTGGGGAATCAAAGAGTGAAAAAGCCTCAGAGTCAAACCCTCTGCACATCCTGACTTAAAGAATCCTGGTACCAGAGCAGGGGCTGCGATGATGGTTCCATGTCTGGTGAGGAGAAATACTCAGGGAAAACTAGGGTCTCCCAAATCCCACCCTGGACAGGCAGCAGAGAGGGAAGGAAAACCAAGCAGAGCCTAAGCTGCTCCCTCCTCTGCAAGGCAGGGACCACTGGATGCACACACACTGGGGGCTGCAGCCTGGCAGCAAGCACAGGATTCCTGAGACCACAAATCACCTCCCAGGACTTTGCATTTGGGGATTTATTCCACACTTCAGCATTTCCACACCAGCTGCCAACTTTCCCAGTCTGGTTCCAGCTCCCTCTTCCCACCTGGATCTGCTGCCTGCACTTGTGCAGCTCCTGGGTGCCCAAGGAGGTCTCGGCGGGAGGCATTTTGCCTTCAGTCTCCTTCAGCCACTTCCTCATGGCCCCAACCAGCTTCCGAAATTCATCCAGTTGCTCCTGGCAGGACGATGCATCCTTTTCTCTGGGAGTGAAAGGTTTGGGAGAGTCAGAGAGTCGTGCTTTGCCTTGCAATTACCCTGCCTTGAATGTAGCCCAGTTGTGTCTCCAGGAGCTTTTCTTTTTTTATTATTATTATAATTATCAGATGTTGCTTAGGAACAGCCTCACACAGTGCCAGCCAAAAACGGGGTGCAGGCTGCTGCCCCCACCCCGACCCCCCCAAGCTGTGCCCGATGGCATTTTTGGGGTCACCATGGTAGCCAACAGCCGCAGGACCACCATCACCACTCCGCAGTGGGCTCTTTGCCCTGGGGGAAGTAAAGCTCTTGGAAAGACAGGGCTCATTCATGCTGTCCTGTCCCAGCCAGCTGCAGCTGAGGGAGCCCAGGCTGACCCCCCCCTTTCTCCCCAGCCACAGCTCTCATTTATTCAGCCCTCCCTGGAGGAACAAGAAAGCCCCGGACAGGAGCCATGGGCCCCTCTGTCTCACCCGCACCCACTGCAGCTGCAGGGCTGGCCAGAGGCAGCTCTGCACGGTGCTGAATTACTAGCTATTATTATGGGATTTATCTGCTTTTCCCTCCATCCCCTTTTCCCATACAGCCTGGGAGGTGTGACATCCCTGGGGACATGGGGGAAATGTCCCGCTGACCCTGCTCACGCTGCCAAGAATGACTGAGGGGCTGAGGCTGCTGCTAACGCTCCCCTTTACCCCCACATGAAGGGAATTTGGGGACGATCTGCTTTGCTCTGTCATTTCAATCCCTCACCAGCCCCCTTACTCCCCTCCATCGAAATGCTCCGGGATGGAGCTGTGAGAACCCACGCGCCGGGAAGTGCACGCACGCCGGCTCCTTGCAGCAGCAGGAATTTTTCCCAACGCCCCCAGCCAAGGCTTTTTTTAAAGTGTCAGCTGGAGTGAGCAGCCTGAGCAGCCTTAAGTCTATGGCGTGGGAGGAGGGAGGCAGGGAGAGTTCACTTGTGCCCCCCACCCATGGAAAGGAGAACTCCCCGAGGTCTTGCTCTGACTATGAAGCCATCCCCAAAATCATGTCCCTGGGACTCACCTCTCTTTTGCCACCTTCTGCAGCTGCAGGAAGTTTTTCTTCAGGCTCTGCAGCTTTTCTTGCTGCTGGGAGGCACCAGGGGCGAAGCCGCAGGAGCTCAGCTCCTCAGCCAGGTTCTCCAAGGTGGCCAGGTCCTCCTGGTGCTGCCTCATCTCTGAATTTAGTTCCTACCAAGAGCAACGGGTGATGCTGACAGTGTCCTCACCAGAGGGCTTGGGTCAGAGGGGAGGAACTAGACAGCCCCATGTCCTGGAGAGTCGGACAGACCCTCTGCGGGTAGCACCCAAGGGTGGGCACAGCTCAGTCCCACCTGCTCCTCCAGCTCAGCAAATACTTGGAGCAGCTGTGGATGCAAGTCCCACCTTCCCCAGTTATGGGCGTGGGGGGCTCTAGACCAAGCCAAATCAAGCCCACCCCCCAGCACAAATGTTTGGGTTTATGCCAACGTTGAGCATTTCTGAGGCTGTGGTCAAACCACCCCCCGCAGCAGAGCGTTTAGAGGATATCAAAGAGAGGAAATCCAGCACAGCCATGACTGAGCACCAGCACCCACGGCATCTCCCAGGGCTTTGTCACATCCTGCACTGTGCTGACTGCCAACTCTGGGGCATTTTGTTCCATTAACCCCGTGGAGTCGTTAATTGGTAAAACCTTCCTATATTTGGAATGGAGATCCCTCCTGAACACCAGCCTGGTTCCAGGGAAATGCCATTCCCCTCTCTCACTGCTGGAAACATCCCAAGCAGAGAGCCAGTACAAGTCCCGAGAGTGAACCAGGAACAAAAAACCCATCCCAAAACAGCCCTGCTGATGTCTTTCTCCCTGCATCTCACCTGGATGTGCTGGGAGAAACCAGCGATGTCGCGGTCGGGCTGGTTGCCGGATGCCAATGTCCGTGCCCTGCTCTCTGTGAACTGCTGCAGCTTCTCCGAGAGCTGCTCGTACTGCTCGACCTTGGGCAGGAGGCCCTTCAGAGCCTCCTCCTGCTCCTGCTGCTGCTGGCACAGCTTGTTGAAATGCTTTGTCACCTCGGCCAGTTTGTCCTGCAGGGCAGAGGCCGTGGGGCTGTCTGCCGCCTCCATGAATCTTGTCACCATCTCACGGGTGGCTTCCAGGCAGCACTTCTGCCTGGCAATGTCCTGCTTCAGCTTCTGGGGGAGCACACACAGAAAGGGATGGCATTTTAGGAAGGCTGCTGAGCAAAACTGAGCTGGTGTGAAGAGGCTGGGCCACCTTCGGGAGAGAACAGTGGGACAAGAGCAGTTTGCTATCCTAGTTTTGCTTTTCTTTCTGATCACAGACTCCCAGGATGGCTTGGGTTGGAATGGACCCTAAAGATCATCCAGCTCCAACTCCCTACCATGGGCAGAGACACCTCCCACCAGCCCCATCCAACCTGGCCTTGAGAACTGCCAGGGATGGGGCAGCCACAGCTTCTCTGGGCAGCCTGGGCCAATGTCTCACCACTCTCACAGCAAAGAATTGCTTCCTAATGTCCAACCTAAAAATCTCTCTTCTTACAGTTTAAAGCCATTCCCTTTTGTCTCATCACTCCAGCCCCTTGTCAAAAGTTCCTCCACAGCTTTCCTGTAGCCCCTTCAGGCACCTGAAGGCTGCTATAAGGTCTCCTGCCAACAGGACAGATCCAGCAAAGAGGCAGAGTTGAAGCAGGAGAGCTCAGGACCAGCCTTACCATGCTGGTGGCAAGTGACTCCTGGATGGAGGTGGAGGAGAGTGTGGTGGGCTGCTCCCTCGCCAGGTTTTTCTCAATCTCAGCCACTGACTGGAGGAGGCTCTCCAGGCTCTCCTGAACACTTTGGGACTGGGCAATGGATTTCTGGAGCAGGTCTGAGCGCTCGGCCATCTGCTGGGAGAGACTCTGGAAGCGGCTGACGATGGCATCTGCAGAGTTCAGCACAAAGGAGGATCAGTGCAAAGAGCTTCTCACCTGGTCCAAGGACCACCTCTGGCTCCTGCCACACTCTCTCTGGTGACAAATCTCCATACTCAGCAGAGAGACAAGGACTCAACACAAGTGGCCAAGATGAATCTCAGCCTCCCCCACGTGCAAACACAAGCCCTGAGACACGTTGCTGTGCAACCTTGCCCCACCTTTCCTCAAAAGTGGGATATTTCTTCTTCCCCCCAGCAGCTGGTTTCCAACCCCTCCCTGCTACCACAAGTGGCAGCTCTGCTCTATACCTGTTGTTTGCTGAACATGTCCACGGGCTGGGGCTGGCTCCCCTTCTATCTCCAGCAGGGATCGAGCTGCTTTCTGGAGCTTCTCCACTGGCACCTGATGTTCAGCAAGGTCTCCCTGCAGCTGCTGCTTTGACACACAACAGGGCAAAGTCACCAGTGGGTCACATGGGAAAGTCCTGGGCCCAGGGAGAGCTCAGGGCTCTCTTTATTTACATCCTGCTGAGAGATCCTGCTCGCTTCATCTCAAAATCATTAAGAAAAATAATAATATAGGTTGGCAGGTCCAACCCCACTCTGCAGGCAGAGCTGGAGCAGGGGGCTGGGCTGTCCCAGTGCTCAACCACCACACATGGGAGAGAAATGTTCCCCCATATCCCATTGGGATGTCCCCTGTGGCAGTCTCTTGACTGCAGCCCCTGATCCTTGCTCTGGGCACCTCTCGGAAGGTTCTGGCTTCACCTGATCTGCAGCACCAGGACCTCCTGAGCCTGCAGGTGCATCTTTGCACTCAACCAGCAAGAAAAGCCAACAGGTTGCACCTCTTCCCTGCTGCTGACTGCTCAGGGCAGCAGACAAAGTCCCATCCAGGCTCCAGTGCTCCCCCCAGGAGATCACTCAGGGCCCCCGCACCTTAGTGCTGGCAAGCTGCTTCTGCAGAACAGCTGGATCTGAAGAAACCATCTCTGAGAGCAGCTTCCCAATTGCAGCTTCACTTTCCTGTAGCCACATCTTGAGAGACTCTGCCACCTCCTGGAACTGCTGGTAGTGATCCAGCAAGGTGTTCAGGTGGGAGCCAAGCTTGGTGCACTGCAAGGGAGACATGAGATGTAACAGGAGGATGCACACAAACCCAGAGCAACCTGGGAAACCAGCGAAAAATGCATGAAAATCATCAGGAAGGAAAAAAACAATCAACAAAACTCTCTTGCCACATGTTAAAGGAATTACTGGAGGCAACGTGCAGGCCACTGCCAACAAAGAGGCTTCTTACCCAAGCCCTGAAGAAGACAATTCAGGTCCTACAATCTACACATATACTAGAGGTCTAGCCAGACAATCTTGAGCTAAATATCCCTCTGTTGTCCCTGCTCATTCCACACACACAGGAAGAAAAAAACATCTCCCAGGGCTTAACTCCCAGCCTTGCAGAGCCCTCCCTGTACCTTGGAGTGCAGCGTGGTGTATCGCCGTGTGGCATCCTCCAGCTTGCTCCTGACCAGGCTCCCAGACTTGAGTGGCTGGGACCCTGCATCCTCAGCAGCTCCCTCTGCATCCAGCACCTTCTGCCCCGACATGGTGACAAACCTCAGGTCCCCTTTGTGGGAGATGACATCTTCTGAGAAGCTGCCCTGCCGTAGGAGCAGCTGCCGGAGGGCCGCGGGGTCACTGTCCCCCTTGTACATCCCCTCCAGCTCCTGCTCTGCTTGCTTCAACCAAGCCTCAAACTCTCCGTGATCCAGCAAGAACTTTTGCAGCTCATCCCTCAGAACCTGCACTTGTTTCAGCTGTGTTTCGGACCGGGAGAGGGTGGAGGTGTACTGGTTCTTCAACTCTGCCAGCTGGGTCTGCAGCTGGGCCCGCTCCTCCTCAGCCAGGCTCTGGCCATGCTTGTCCAGGAAGGCCTGAGCTGACTGGGTGGCCAGGATGATGTCCTGCTGCTGGGACAGCAGCTCCTGGTGCTGAGCCTGAAAGATGATGGTGAGTAAAGGTGAAGTTTGGGACCCAGGGTCTCTGCCCGCCAGAGAGGTCGTGGCGTGATGGAACCTCTGCAACCTTCTGCAACACCTCATCCCCAAATCATTAAGGAAAATAATAGAGGTTGGAAGGTCCAATCCCACCCTGCAGACACAGCTGGAACAGAGGGGCCAGGCTGTCCCTGCCACCCCCATGGAGGAGGAATGTCCCCCCATGTCCCACTGGGATGTCCCCTGTGGCAGTCTCTGACTGCAGCTCCTGTTCCTTGCTCTGGGCACCTCTCAGAAGGTTCTGGCTCCACCTGATCTGCAGCACCAGGACCTCCTGAGCCTGCAGCTGGATCTTTGCACTCAACCAGCCAAAAAAAAAGAGGACAAAATAGCCAGCAAGGAGGAGGAAGCCCCAAGGCTGGGCCACAGGGATGTGCTCTGCCTGCAGGAGACCCCTCTCCAACCCTCTCACCAACCACCACGGGCACTTTCTCTCCTTACCCTGATTGCATCGAGCCTTGGCACCCACCCACCACCACAGACCACATGTCCTCCAGGACAGCAGGCAGAGAATTCCCAAGTCTCCCATAAGGAAAATCACCCTGAATATGTGTTTGGGAGGCCTGACCCATCTCACACCCCATCCCACTCTTGGACGCAAGGGTACTGTGTCAGGGAGGAAGCTTTGAGAGGGATGAGGTGTCAGTCCTGACCTTCAGCCTGTCATACTGCTCATCCAGGCTCCCAGCAGCACTGTCTGCTTCCACCATGTGGCTGTCGGGGAGGTCCTGAGCACCCATCCCTGCTCGTGCTCCTGGTGCTTGCTCCACAAAGTGGGGTCTGTACTCTGGGAGCTCTGCAGTCTGCTCCAGTGATGCCACCCAGTTCAAAAGGGAACTGATCTTACTGCTGTTCTCCTCCAGCTCTTTGGCAGCTTTCACCTGAAAGTAAAAAGGCTCCAGATAAGAATGACATGGGGGAAGGAGACAAAAATCAGCAGAAGGGAAAACCCCAAAGAGTTTTCCAGCCACGGCAAACACCTGAGACACTCACAGATATCCAAAACACTCTGTGGGTCTCTGAAAGGGGGAAGGTGCAAAGAAGCTGTGAATAATCTCAGCCTCTCTGCTCCCTTTAATTTCTCACCCTGATACAACCCAGGGTCCCCACCCTGAAGGCCTGCACCAGGGGAGTCTCATTTCACAAGTGTCTGGGGGACACCCTGCTGGGGGCAGAGACAGGAGGGAGCAGCAAATTGTTTCATGCTGCACCACCCAAATGACCCTCAGGACCCTGAATGAGTCTGATGGCACCAAAAGGACCTTGTTGTCCACCTGGAGCAGAGCCTGGGAGTTACAGCTCTTTGCACATTACCTTTTCAGTCTCCTGCTGCACTGCAGCAGTCACAGCACTCTCCAGCTCCCTCTGGGCCACCTCTGTCCTCTCCTGCAGGGACCGGTACTGCTCCTTGGCATGCTGGAGCTGTTCTTGCAGTGCTGCCAGCTCCCCAGGTTCCATTTTTGCTTTGTTCTCCTCCAAAAACTCCTCTGTGCTTTTCAGGACGTTGGCAAAGGAGGCGGCTCGGGTGTGCATGCTCCTCTGCAGCTCCTGGGCAGACGATGCTGTCAGACCCCACGTGCTCCCAAGGCAGCACCCAGCAACCCCTCTGCCTCCCCTTTCTTTAAAGCACTGACCTTAACATCACTTTGTCTCTGCTGCAAGGCCGACAGGTCCCCCTGGCTGGCTGCTCTCTGCTGCTCCCCCAGCGTGTCCTCTGCCTGGCAGAGCCAGCGGCTCAGCTCAGCCAGGCTGTGTGCCCGGGCTGCCTGCTGCTCCTGCAGCGTCTGTGGGCAGAGGGGAAAGGGGACAGTTAGTGACAGGGCTGTTCCTGCTGTCACACACAGTGCTGCAAGGCAAAGGCGAGAGGTTACAGCTGGAGCAGCTCCCAGGGGGGAGGATGCAGCACAGAAAACGGTGTTTGTGGCTCCCCGTGGGCTCCCGCTCCCTCTTCAGGCTCAAAAAAAGGGCTGAAGGCACAGAGTTGTACCTCGTTTGCCACCATTTGAGTTGGTTGGTCTCAACCTGCTCTTGGAGAAAAGCTGTTGAGCTCCAAAGTGGAGCTACTCCTCTCCCAGGAGAGCTCAACCAGAAGTTTCTGTGCTTTTTCCCTCCAACAAACATCGTAACTGCAGCAGAAACTCATGGAGTGAGAGATAACAGCAACCTGAGGTCAGGCAGCACCACTGTGGAGCCCCAGCCAACCCAAGGAGGTTGGGTTGAGTTTGGTTGGGGTTTTTTTTTGACCCTGGAGTTAGAAAGGGAGCCCAGGAGAGAGAAAGGGTTTCTGTAGCTGATCCAGCCCCTCCGTTTGGCTGCCAGAGCACAACACAGAAGCGCCTGTTTGAGCAATTGAGCATGATGTGACCTGAGAGTCCCTGCAACATCCCCATTCCCCTTTCCCAGGGGGAGAGTAATGTTTAAAGTTGTTTGGTTTTTTTTTTTGAGTTTCACTGGGCATCTCAGCAACATGATGTACAAACTTGTGCAAAACACTGTGCTTGTTTCTCCCAGTCATAAGGTAAAACAACAGAAGCAAATTGAAAGAGCCTTCTTAAGAGCTCTCCAGCTGCAAAGCGAGTTCTTCCTGGGTTAGGATGGGCGCACACTCAATCTGAAAAAGCAAAGCAAACTGGTTAATATACACAAACACACTCCAGAGAGGACAGGCAAGAGTGATGGAGAGCAATTGTTAATAAAACACATTAATCCTGTCTTGAATGAGAGGATCCATGCAGTGATGGGTGCTGCAGCGGAGACCTGAGGACTTGCTTTGGCCTTGACACATCAGCTGTTCTGCTGGGACAGTGGAAATAAGACCTTAAAAACTGCCAACGGTCTGTGGTGGCTTCCCTGAACAGGGATTTTCTGGTGGGGTTAGAGACCAGGGTTTATTCCACCCAGCCCAGAGCAACTCAATGTCTAGCAGCGGACTGCCCGGCAGTGCTACCTAGACCTCCATCTTTTGAGGGAAAAAACAAAAAAAGCAACTTTCTGCCTGGGAGTTACGTGGTAGGAAGAAGAAAGACTTTAGAGGAAGCTCATGATGTGCAACGAGAAGTCATCAACTGTGAGTGGCATGCACGTGAAATCCCAAATACGAGGTGTCTCAGTGCACGTTCTTGTGGCCGGGAAGCGCTTCAGCAAGCAAACTGCAGCCAGGAAGCAGAAGTCTCACAACCTTCACCTGATCTGTCTGCTCCACTTGCTGGAGACAGACCTGCAGGACCTCCACCCGAGCTGTCACACGCTCTGACAGGTCTCGGAAAGCCTTCTGCAGCTCATTGAGCAGCCGCAGCAGCTGTCTGCTCTGCTGAGGGGTCAAGTCCTGGGCGTGCTCAGAGATAAGGAACTGGATGTCAAAGGCAGTGGTGTCCAGCTGAACCTTGGTGTCTGTCAGGGGCTCTTTCAGATCCTGAATGGGAGAGAAAAGACCCGTCAGGCAAAATGCCTCTACACCCAGCACTCTGCTCTGCCAGCTTCAGAGGGGACACAAAGGGATGCAGCAGTGTGCACCCAAAAAGGTGCTGTGTCATCAGAACAAGATATTCCACAACCCCCAAATGCTCCCAAAAGGACACTCAGCATCGAGGTGACACTCAGTGTTGAGGTGAGCAGCCATTTTCCAAGGCTCCTCCACAATAGACCCCCAGCACCTCACCAAGAGGTTGACTGGCCAGTGGTCAGCTGAAGCCCTGAAGATAAACCACACCTAGATCTGCCAGCTTGGTGACTCCTTGTGCCACCATCAGCTCTCAAAGCCTTCAGCTCCCTTGACTTCAGCACCATGGTGCTCCCAGCAAGAGGAGATGCTGAACTGACACACCCTTAAGGGCTTTTGCTGAGAGGTGGATAAATGTGGCAGGAGCCTGGGCTCCTCAGAGAGGTGATGGAGATGGGGGAAGGTGTGTCCTGAAGCCCCCAATGCAGAGGTAGCTCCTTCCTCAAGATCTCAAGAGCCTGACAGAAATCCCTCACCCCACCACACACCTGCACATTTGAACCCATTCCCCAGAGGGCCAAAGCAGATGGTTTGTGTATTGTGGAAACAAATGACTTTGGAGCAAGCACAATATTTTTGCTCCTCCTGCAATAAAAGGATAAGGGAAACCTGCCAAGGCTCCAGGAGGGAAGCAGGATTAAAAGCTTCTCCCCTGCACAGAGGCCAGCAACTCCATCAAACCAAGATTAGGGGCGTTGCCATGGTTACCTTGTAGTGCTGGAGACATCGGCTCAAACTGGTGGCATCAGTCCCCTGCTGGTAATCACTGCTGTCCAGTGACTGGGTGGTGCCTGACACCCAGCTCAGCAGCTCCTGGAGTTTGTTCTGGAGAGTCTCATGATGTGCCAGGATTTTAGCCTTAAAAAAAAAAGGAAAAAAAAAAAAGCAAACCCAAAAATGTATCATTTCAAACAGGAACAGAACGCTCCAGGGAAGAAGCATTGGGATGCCCAGGGACAGCTGCCAGCTCTACCTTTTCAGTTTCTGCTGCCCCACGAAGGTTTTGCAGCCGGGATTCCAGGACATCGCTCGCGGAGCTCAGAGACTTCTGGAGATTCTTGGCATCTTTCTCCAAAGCCTTCAGTAATTGCTCGGGGACTTCTTCAGGGGGGTTGGCCACAATATACTTGACGGCATCCAACTCCTGATTCACTGGGAAGCTCAGCTCCTGCAGCTCAGCACCCAGGGCCTGAGGCAAGACAGCATAGTTATGTCTAAGATGCAGTGACTTCATCTTCCCACTGCCAAACCCGAGGAAACGTTTTGGAGACCCAGCTCCCAACTCTGCCTCTATCTCCAGGGAAGATTCCTTATCCTTCTCCAGCCCTGCTCAGCTGCCAGCACTTGTCAGTCTTTCTCTAGGCTGTAAAATTCATTTCAGCCAAAGCTTAGGTTACTGTTGAAGCAGGGAGGAGAAGGTGAGTCAGAGAGAGGAGGGACAGGGCTTCATAAAATCCCAGACTGGTTTGGGATTTGTGAAAGCTCAACCCAGTCCCACCCCCTGCCATGGGCAGGGACAACTCCCACCTGCCCAGGTTGCTCCAAGCCCCATCCAACCTTCAACACTGCCAGGGATGGGGCAGCCACAGCTTCTCTGGGCAACCTGGGCCAGGGGCTCACTACTTTCACAGTGAAGGTTTTCTTCCTAATATTTCATCTCAATCTCCTTTTTTCCAGCTTGAAACCATTCCCTCTCATCCCATCCCTCCATGTCTTTATCCAAAGTCCCTCCCCAGCTTTCCTGGAGCCCCTTCAGGCACTGGAAGGAGATCTAAGGTGTCCCCACTGCAACTTTCTCTCCTCCAGGCTGAACAACCCCAACCCTCTCAGCCTGGTGCTGCTCTGCTCTCCAGAGCAGAGGTGCTCAGATCATCTCTGTGGCTTCCTTTGCCTGTTAAACCTGAGATTAACCTCCCCACCCAGCTCCCAGAGCAGGGAGGAGGTGGAAGGGCTATGCATGAAGTTGGGGAGAAGAGGGATGAGCTTTGTCCTGCCTGATATTGGCCAGGGCTGGGGGCTCACCTGGGCCTGTTGCAGCAAGTCATGCAGTCCTGCCAAGTTCTGCTCCACTGGCTGCACCCGTTTGATTCTCATCTCGATATCTCGGAGCATGGAGAGATAAGAGATCAGCTTCTCATCATGCTCCAGGCACATCTTCTTGCTGAAGATGATCTACAGAGTCAAAGAGGAAAACAGAACATCAGACCAGGACGGGAAAGAAAACAAAGGATTCTAAATTATATTTTTTTGGGTGTGTGTTTTGTTTTGTTTTTCAGAGAAGAACTCTGTTAATAACATCCAGGGACTTTCCACTCTTTGGCCTTATCTAACAGATTTACTATAGGAAAATAAAAATGTGGCTCTTTTTCCAGCATGAGCTTATAAATGGCAAGAGATCTCTGGTGTCACAGCAAGCATGCCAAAAAGAGTCCTGCTGGTTAGTCACTCATCAGCAAGGCTCCAGCAAAAAGAAGCCACAACTGAGCCTGGAGTGCTTGCAGCCCTACAGCACCAGGTCCTCTGCCAAGCCTACCAAGCTGATCCTGCACCATCAAGCTCTGGCTGTGCTGAGGACCTCAGACAGGTTTCACATCAATGACACCAAATGGATCATTAAAAAAAGAAAAAAAAAAGAAAAAAGAAAAAAAAAGTTGAAATAGCAAATGGCAGTAATTTACCTGGGCTGGTCTTGTGGATTCCCTGGAGGTTTCCAGCAGCTCCCCCTCCATGATCACGGGTAAGAGCAAAGCTCGATCGCCAGGACCCGGCTGCTTGGTCCCCTCCTGGGGTGTTTCCCCAGGGGGCTTGGGGGGGATGGGGGCAGCTCCTTGGCCTGTGCTGATCTCAGTTTCTTGCTTGTGTTGTGCCTCTTCTCCAAGCTCAAGGACTGCAAAGGGTTCCTGAACTCCTCTGGGTTCCTCTTGGATAATTAATTCATGGGGCAGTTTGTCTGCTGCCAGGGCTGCACTGGACACATCACTGCTGGTTTTCACCTTGAGGTCTTCTGGGGTTACTCTCTCCTCCATGCTTATTGCCACCAAGGAATCATGACCATTTCTGACCTCACCTTTCACCACCTCTCCAGTCTCCCCTTGTTCCAAGGGGACAGAGGACACCTGGACCCCAGTGAGGTTTTCTTTCTCTTGCTTGGAACTCACTTCCATGTCCCTTTCATCCCTGCTGCTGCCCCTGGGCTTGGCTGCATCTCTTGCCAACCCAGCAGTGATCTCGGTGGTGGTTTCAGGTTTTGGTTCTGGTGTGCTTGAGATAAAGTCCTCCTCCTTCTGCTTCTTCTTTCCTGGAATGTCTTTGGAAATGGGAGGAGGAAAGGACTGCTTTTCCACAGACTTCTCCACCTGTGTGCTGTCTCCTGGGGGGCCAGTCTGTTTTGCTTTCTTTTTCTTGCTTCTCTGTCTCTGGGTAGGTTTTAGCTCAATTTCACTGATCTTTTCCTGGTCACCTGGACCTTCTGCATCCACTCTCTGAGTTGCTCCTTCAACATGCTTCACACTTTTTGTATCTGCAAGCTCATCTCCTGCAGGCTTCACAGGGAGACCAAGCTGGGGGGGTTCTCCAGACTCTATAGGACCCATCTCTCCCTCTCCTTGACTCACAGGGATGGGTTCCCTTGGGGCAGTTGGTATCACTCCATCCAGGCTGCCTGCTTCCTCTCCTTGCTCAGAAGCCACCACTGCACCTTCCTCACCTGCCCCAACCCCCTCTGCACTTCCAAACCCTCTCCTCCTCCTCCTGCTCCTCCTCCTCTTCTCCTCACCACCCTCCACACTCTGAAGCACCTCCATGGCCAAGAATGGCTGCTCCTTCTCCAACCCCAACTTCTCCACTTCCCCTGTCCCTCCATCCACCTCTTCTCTCCTCAGTTCTTCCCCCTCAACTGCTCTCACCCAGGAGCTGCTCCTTCCAATCCCTTTCTCCACAGCCTTTGCCACCATTGTCTCTTTGGAGGCAGAAGCTCCATCTAATGCTGAGAGATATTCCAGAGTCAGCTCAACCTGTTCTTGGGGCTGAGGCCTCACACCACCCTCTGAAGTTTCTTGAGGTTTTGATTTCCTTTCAGTCAGTGTCACCAGTGTCCTCTCAGTAGCAGCAGCCACATCGTAGCTCATGGCTTCAGATCCATCTTTGTGTTCCACACCATCAGACCTCTTGGCAGCACTGGTAGAGAGGACAACATCTTCCTCTTTGGGAGATATTTTTTCCATTTTTTCCTGGAAAAGATGGGGTTGATCTCCTTCGCAGACCTCAGAACCGTGTTTGCCTTCAGATACTTGTGCCTCCTGCAGACGGGCAGCTAATTTTTGGCTGATCAGTTCTTTCTCAACAGCTTCTTTTAAAGTCAATCTCTTCCCACTGCTAGCATCCACAATCCCCCCAGTCCTCATCTGGTTGGTGGCGATGAGCTGGGCCATCTCCTCATCCAGCAGCCCTTGCTCCACAGCAGCCCTGAGGGACAACCTCTTGCTGACAGTGCCCTCCACCACCCCACCACCATCCGCCTGAGCCTGCAGCAGCCGCAGGGCAGGCAGAGGGTCCACCTTCCCCATCCTCACTGCCTCAGCACACGTCAGCTTGGTCCCCGTCACCTCATCCTTGATGGCTTGGAAGGGATGGACCTCCAGATACCTCTGGCCAGACTCAATGTCAATTTTACACTTCTTCATGAACTCCGAGTAGGGAACGACCATAGAGGTCTCAGGATCTACAATCCCCTCTTTCATTTCTGAAGATGACAGAACTTTCTCCACCACCTGCTCAGGCAGCAAACCCTCCTTCACTGCCTGGCAGAGTGCCAGCCTCTGGCCAGAAGTAGGATCAACAACACTTCCACTCCCAGCCTGGATTTCTTGGACTTTCCTCTGAAATTCCAGACTAAGGAGTCCCAGTGATACCGCCTGGGGCAAGGGCAGCTTCTCCTGGCTCCCTGGCAGAACGTAGCTCTGCAGGCACACACCTTCAGCTTTCCTGAGCTCCTCACAGAAATCTTGATCAATCAAACCATGTTTCACAGCATCGTTTACTGAAAGCCTCATTCCAGACATGGGGTGGATGATGCCTCCATCAGCAACCTGCTTGGTCAAGAGCTGAAAAGCTTTTTCTTTTTTCAAGAGCCCTTTTTCGACAGACTGTGAAACAGTCAAAGTCTTCTTGGTTTTAGGATCCACAATTCCACTGGTCTCAGCCTGCAAGGTAATGAGCTTCTGTCTGGTTACCTCATCAGTGCCTTTCCCCTTGGCAGCCTTCTCCAGCTTGCCCAGCTCTTTCTGACTTGTTGGCTCTATGAGGCCCAGATTTGAAGCCAAAGTGACTGATATTTTTTTGCCACGTTTCAAGTCAACAATCCCTCCAGTAACCACTTGCCTTTCCAAGATCCTCATTGCAGTTTCCTTGTCCAGAAGGCCAACTGCAGCTGCGTCCTTGACAGAGTAGACAAAGTTATTGCCTGGGTCAAGAACACCACTTATTGCTTTGTCAGATGCAAGGACCTTCTGGAGAAGCTTCTCATCCATCAGCCCTTCTTCAATTACATCCTCAGTGGTTAATGATTCACACGTATGAGAATCAAAGAAGCCACTGAACATCTCCATTTTCTCCATGAGTTTCACAGCAGTGTGACCAGGCACCACTCCACGGGCTACTGCTTCATTGAGAAGAAGAGTCTCACCTGTCTGCTCATGGATTATGCCACCAGTTTGGAGCTGTGTTAAGAGTATTTCCAAAGTGTCCTCTGCTTTCTGCTCTGCAGGGGCTGGCAGGGATGCTCCCTCAACACACTCATCACCTAATACTTCTTCCCCCTCTCCTTCTTCCACTTCCAATACACTTTTCATGCTTTCACTTTGCCTCTCTGCTTCCTCTGCCTCTCGAGGTTTTGGGAGCACCATTTCCTCTCCTCCTATCATGCCATTCTCTATTGGTTCCTTACTCAGCAAATAAACCTCTTCAGCTTCTTCTGCCCCTTCTTCAGGTTCCTCCTCGCCCTGAGATCTCTCTTCTATGACTTCCGGTCTGCCTCTGCTTTCTGAAACACCCACTGATACACAGATTTCACTTTTCACAAGAACTGTTCCACTTTCTGATGCTCTCTTCTCATCTTCTATACTTTCCACTTCAGCTACTGTAGTAGTCTTGGACTCTTCCTCTGCCTTGAACCTCATTTCCTCTGTTTCTCTGAATCCACTGCCAAGGTCACTGGGATATCCTGGCATCAATAATTTCACCTGCTGTTTGTCCTTGCCTGTAGAAGCTGCTTCCTCCTCTCTCTCAAATTCAGCAGCAGGTTCCCCCTTGATGGTAGCCTGGACAGTGTAAATCTGCTCTTGCTCTTTCACAACCAAGATATCTTCTGCATCCTCTAACAGGAGGCTCTCAGGTCCCATTACCACCTCCCCATTCTCCAAAGCAGTTTTGGGTGGCCGGACCTTTTCGCTTTGTTCTTTTGAAGGAGCAAACTGAACCTCAAGGTGCTGTGAAGCCAGACCATTGCAAGGCTCACTTCCAAGAGCTGCAGTTGCCTTTGTCTCTTCAAAGCCTTCACTGTCTTCCAACATGTGTGCCCAGGACCCATTTTCTTGGGTTTGGATGAGGGCTTTAGTGAGATTGTTCAACTCTCCATCCACTAAAAGCAGCTTTTGGCCATTGTGGATGTTGATGTAGCTGTGGGTCATCAAGTGGAACATCAGCCTTTCGTCATCACTCCTTAGCTGAGGCTCACTTTGCTCTTTGGGACCTGGGGTACTCTCTCCAGAAGAGCTCTGGCCACGTCTGCTTCTGCTTGCAGAGCCAGCAAGCTGCACGCTGGCCATGACATCAGGTATGACAGTTGATTGCAGCTTCTTTGCCACATCCCTCTCCAAGATGCCCTGTTCAATTGCTTTCTTCCAGGACAACACCTCGGTGGTTTCTGGTATAAAGACACCCTCAATGAGCTCCCTCTGGCTGAGGATCTTGTAAACCATCTCTGTAGACAGGATTCCTTGCTCCAAAGCATCTGCAACTGGCATGATCTCCCCGGTCTCTGGCCACAGGAGCCCCATGAAGGACCACAGGGATTCCAGGACCACCAACGCAGTCCCAGGTGCTACCAACTCTTTCCTTACAGCTTCATCAATGGTCAGTCTCTCTCCTGTGATGGTATCAATGATGCCACCAGTCTGAAGCTGCCGGCTAAGAAGTGTGAATGCCAAATCCTGGTCAATCAGATTATGCCTCACGGCCTCATCCACCGTCAGCCTGTGCCCTGTCCTGGGGTCAACAATGCCACCAGCAAAGAGGTGGCCTTCCAGCAGCCTGACCATCACCTGCCTGTCTATCAGCCCTTCCTGGACAGCCCGGAAGATGCTGACTTCTCTGCCTGATTTCAAGCTCACCATCCCACCCGCCAGCTGCTTGACAGGGAGAAGCCTCAGCCCAGTCTCTTGGTGGAAGATGCAGCGGTGCAGGAGCTCGGGCAGGCTGATCTTCTCAGCAGTGTTGGGGTCAATCAAACCCTTGCTTCCCTCCAGGTGAGACAGGAGCCTGGAACAAAGCTGGGGGGGAAGGAGCCTTTCTTGCACTGCTGTCTCCATGCTGATTCTGCCCTGATGGACTTTAAAGCCCCCAGTGACAAGCTCAACCTCAAGGATCTTTAACCCAACGCTCTCACTGATCCTCCCCTCTTCTATTGCAGCAACAACAGGTAGGATCTCCCTGCCTTCACCTCTGACTGCTTCCACCTGCTGAAGAGCATCCTTCAGTTCCTGCAGCACCTGGAACGTCCTGAGATCGATGATGTTTCTTGCCAGACCTTTCTCCAAGGAGAGTTTCTCATTGGTCTCTGGAACAACTAAGTCAGATGTGATAACCTGGGCTTCCAAGAGGACAAGGCCAGTGTCCTGATCTATAAGACCTCTCTGCATGGCACCAAAGACAGGGAATATTTCTACCGTGCCAAGATCGATCACTCCTGCCACTGCTTCATTGCCCTGGAACAGAAAGAGAAGGAAAAGAATTAAATCAAAATCAAGCATTTCCAGCACTTAAACTGCAGGAGTTCCAGGGAGGTCTCAGTTTCCAGAAAGAAATTTAAAAACCCAAACAGACTGGAAAGTGAGTCCCAAAGTGTTGGAAATGCAACTCCAAAGGCATCACAGCACACAAACTGGTGCATTTGCCAGTGAGTTTAATGCTCCTCTAGCCCATCACCCAGGACACCACTGAGATGTTTCCAGCATCCACTACCAGTAATGCAGCAAAGCAGCAAGCAGCAAAACCCAGAAGTTCTCCTAATGCTCCATGGAGAAACAGAGGGAAAGAGACCAACAAGCACACCAAAGCTGTTCAACAACTTCAGTTTTAAGATACCACAGATTCCCCTGGGTCCTCACAGAAGAAAAAAACCCCGAAGATGGGCTACCTAGAAACACCTCCCAGCTCAGCTGCCACCTTGACTCCTGCCATGCTTTCCATCCTGTGCTTCCCAAGCAGATTTCCAGTGTCAGGATGGCTGGGGAACACCACAGCCCCTCTGTGCCATGGAGCAGCCCCTCAGCCAGGCCATGCAGAGGGCAGGAGCTCTGCATGTTGGGCAGCATGGCCACTGGCCCTGGCACCTCAAGGTGGCCATGCTGTTCAGACTGAGCAAGGGGAGAAATACAAGAAGTTGGAGGCTGGGACCAGACCACCTACTGGGGAGGCTTTTCTCCCTGGTATCCCCACAGGCAGGGTAATAGACGATGAAGATTAACAGGTCTTTGGACTTTTGGGTTTCTCCCAGTCCCTGACTGGGCATAAGACTGGCCCAAGCACTACAAGATTTTTGCAGAAATAGGGAGGAGGGAATTGGGTTTGTGGAACAAATTCCTTTCGCATGCCCAACAGTCCCTGATTTATTTTTTTATGGGTGAGGCTAAAAGCACTGGTGGCTGGGGGGGTTGGAGCTCTCGCCCAGCAGGACGTGGCCTCCACCAGGCTGGTTTGCAGGTCCCCCACAGCCCTGTGGGGACAGGGTGAACCTGCTGGCAACACCTCAGCTCTCCACCACCACTGCCAGCCTCAGGCATGCACGTTCAGAGATGAACAAGGCATGGAAAGACAGAGAAGGAGGGGAAGAAAAAAAGAAAGATAAAAAGGGAGCTGGGAGGGAAGTGGAGAAGTGGAGTAAAAGGCTTTTACTTACCCGAGTTGCAGGGTGTGCCTTGAGCAGTTAAAGACAGAGCCTTATGGAGCAGTTCAGCCGTATCACACACAGTGTAAAGCTTGGTGTTAGCGTCCAGCATGCTACTGGGTTTTGTTTGCAAAAAGAACCCCCCACACAGGTCCATCCTCTTGCACTTTGTGTGGTTTTGTTTGTTTAAATCCCGGAGGGTTAGTTAAACTTGTAAGCAAGGATGTCAGTTAATCTTTAAAAACAGTTGACATGAAACACAAACCATACAGGGACACATCATGCTCAATTTAGCGCGTTCTGCTTTGCATTTCTGGTCTTTTATAACCTCTCTGACAGTTGGATGGTTCCAGCAAGCAAATGTTAAAGAGTTCCTCATGCTCCCTCTACAGTGAAGCAACTGCACGGCACCGGGATCATCTTGGAGATGGAATCTCCAGCCAAGCCCTGCTGCCTGCTCCTGGTTTGGTTCCTGGGCTTGGTTGAGAGTGTGAGTGAAAACTGTTCCAGCCCCAAAACATGCTCATGCCATACAAAAACAGCCCAGAGAGCCCTGGAGAAGGTTTTTGCTCTAAAATAATTTTCTTGCCCAGGAGGGAGGAAAAGAGAAAGGAAAAAGCATCCTTCCCATGGAGGTTGCTCTCAGCTCCTCTCCTGGCATCTTAGCAGCGACTAACGAGCCCGTTTGCTCCCTGCCAGCTTTCTGCTGCCAGCACGAGGGCTGAAGGACTTGTGATAGAAAGTGTTTACTGCACTGAGACACCCAAAATGTGCTATAAAGCCCAATTTGGAGGAAAATGCTGCTGTCTAGGTAAAAGCTGGGCAGGCAAACAGGCAGTTCTGTCGCTCTCCTGTGAGCAGCTCGAGCAGGGCTTCACCCACTGACCCGACAGCCAAAGACAGCGTCGGGACCCGAGCAGGCTGTTGCTTCAGGGTACAGGGAGGCAGCAAGCAAACACACAAATAAATCCACTGACACATGTATAAACATTTATATGGCACGTACATGGATATCTGGGGATGACTAAAGACAGCTGGGAACAGGCAATAAGGACGTGGTGTCAGCCTGTCTGACCCAGTGGGACAGTAATGGGGACTGGGGGGAGCACTGGGGGGTCTGAACAGGCAATAGGACCATGTACGGGTCCAGGAAGGTCTTCCAGGTCAGCTGAGGGTGTGAAAGATGCCATTGCCTTCCACCGGGGAAAGCAACTTCATTCAGCCCCAGATGAGACAAACCTCTCAAAAACCCCTCTGAGATATAGGAGACCACACAAGCAAGTTTCTGCAGACCCCACCTCCTTGCACCACCTGGTGAGATGGAGCCATCTGAAGTCAAAGCACTGAGAGGACCTTTCTCAGAGGACACAGATTTGCTAAGGGGACCCTTTCCAGGACTGAAGTCCATCTACATCCTTATCCACCACATGAACAAGCCAACCTTGTGCACAGGGCAGAGCTCTGAGAAAAACCATTTCAAAGGACAACTCCCCCATTGGGCTGGAACCACCCCAGCCTGGGTAGGATACCTTGGATGATGCACGGATGGAAGAGAAGGGAGGACCCCCAACCACGTGCAAGTAAGAAAGTTGATGGGCTGTGAGTGGCTGGTGGCCATGAGACACATAACCAAGCAAAACTTATTTCACACCCTGAGGAGTGCTCTGTGTCAATGCAGGCACAGGACCAAGTGGCGACCAGTACCTTGTGCTCTGTCTCCTGAGCCAGCTGGCTCTGAAGCTGCTGGAGCTGCTCCGTGGAGTCACTGCAGAGCTCCTGGTAGCTCTCCCTGAGGGCACTGATCTGAGCAGAGATCTGGTCCTTCTCTGAACGAGAAAGCCTGCAAGGGGAAGGAAAAATCCCTCAGGGAAGCTGCACAGCCTGGGTTGTGCATGGCACAGCTCTTGTTGCAGGTATGAAGAAAAAGAACTGTCACATGCAGCTCGGCACTGGTTTTAACAGCAGTGGATGGCCCCAGGGATGCCACCACTGCCAGCTCTGAGGTCCCTCATCTCCCTGTCTGTTCCCTCCTGGGGCCACACTCACTTGTGGCTGTGTTTTGCCAGGAAGATTTGTGAAGTTTTGACAGCCTCAGAGATCTGCTCCTTCTTGGCAGCCAGCTCTTCATTCAGGGCCTGTGAGGGAAAAAAAGGAAAGAAAATAAGCTTAATTCAGCATAGAAAACAAGAAGAAGTTAAATAAAGAGCCTGGAGGTTGTCCCTGGCTTACCTGCTGCTCCGAGATGGATTTCTCAATGTCACCCAAGTCCCTGCTCCCAGCAGCACCCAGCCTGCTCTGCACACTCTGCTTTAAACCCAGGGTCCAGCCCAGGAGTTCCTTCACTTTGTCCACATGCTCCTGCCTCTCCTCCTCCAATACTTTCTGCAAAGAGAGGAGGAAGGAAGATAAACCACATCACAGGGGTCCCAGATCTCCTAAAAGCTCTTAGGAACAGTGCCCAAGACGTGTCCTCAATGTGGACGAGCATCCTTAAGCAAGGAGTATGAGTGTTTTGAAGAGTTCAGCTCCATGCAACACTCTCACCTCCTCCTCCTCCAGCCGCCGCAGAGCATCACTGATGTATTTCACATGTTGTGTGGTCAGTGTCACCAGGGCTGTGTATCGAGTCCTCAAATCCATGAACTGTGAAGGGAGAGAGGGAGAAACAGGGCACAGTCACCACCAGTGGCTCTGGAGTGATGTATCTCACAGCAGATGACACAGATGCACCCTCTCCTGCTTGGGAAGCAATATTATATTATATTTCAATATTATATTTTATATTTATCAACTGTATTTCCCAGGGAGGTGGTTGGAAGCCTCATCCCTAGAGATATTCAAGGTGATGCTTGACCAGACTCTGAGCAACATGATCTAGTTGAGGGTGTACCTGCTTACTGCAGGGGGGTTGGACTAGATGACCTTTAGAGGTCCTTTCCAACCCAATTCACTCTAGGATTCTATGATTTATACATGAAAGCTCAGCAGGAAGGAGCCCATTTCACAGATACTGCTCAGGAGTTGGAAAACCTCCTTCAGGCACAAGGTTGGGTGGGAGGGAGGGCTCCTACCTCCTGGGTGATGGCATCTGAGGAGGACAGCATGCGCCGGCGTTTCATGGGAGACTTCTGCTGGGATTCCACAAAGGCCCTGTATGTCATGAGCTGCAGCTCGTAGTCCTGCAAACACAACCAGGGGTGGAGAGACATGGAGCATGTGAGGTGCTGGGGATGTTGGTGCCCAGACAGCCTTGGGGTGCAGGGGGGATTTGTACCTTCACAGCAGCCGAGTATTGCTGGGAGAATTTCTGACACTGGTCCAGCTTGGCTTGATTTTTCTCAATTTCTGCAGCCAAAGCCTTCAACAAAATTCAAAGCAGAACCAATTGTCAGGACAGTTGCTGCAGGCGGTGAGATGAATTTCATCCCTCCCCTTTTGGATTAAGTCTTTATCCACTTCAATTTTTTATGCAAGGTCCCATCTCCACCTCAAGCTAAACAGAACTTCCTCATTTCTCATCCCCAGCTCAGGCCTTCAGCCTCTTCTCCCCCCAGCCCCATATTTCATATTTTCAAGCTAATAGCTGAAAAGCTTCTAGTAAAAACCAAAGAAAGGACACAGTCACTGTGGTGACCACATCACGAGGTCCTGCCTTACCGTTTGCTGGCTCAGCTGCTCTGACAGCACACGGCTGTCCTCTGCCTGCCCTGGCTTCATCAGCTCCTGTTGGACTGTGATCTCCTCAATCCACTGGATCAGGGCACTGTGGCACTGCCGGTAATCACTCAGCACCTCCTGGATGCTCTCCAGCTCTGTGTGGCTGAGAGAAAGAGCAGGAAAAATAAAAGGAGGAAAAAATGCCACTGAAGGCTAGAGGGATATTCCAACCACCAAAGGGAAGTCCATCTGGAAAAGTATCAGTGTGAACAAGGCTGACCCAAGATCACTGAGGGATCTCGGGGTGTTCAGCCTGGAGCAAAAGAGGCTGAGGGGAGACCTTCTCACTCTTTACAGCTCCCTGAAAGGTGCTTGGAGCCAGGGGGGTTGGTCCTTTTTTCCTAGTAACAAAAGGAAATGGCCTCAAGTTGTGCCAGGGGAGGTTTAGATCGGGTATTAGGAGAAATTTCTTCACTGAAAGGGTTATCAAACACTAGCCCAGGATGCCCAGGGAGATGGTTGAATCACCACCACTGGAGGTGGTTAAAAGCCATGTAGATGTGGTGCTGAGGGACACGGTTTAGCACTAGACTTGGGTTAATGCTTGGACTTGATGATCTTAAAGGCCTTTTGCAACCAGAAGGATCCTGTGACTTAGATGAAGCATGAAGGCAAAAGCCCAAAAAGGAGGCAGGAGGTTCCTCACCGGGTCTCAATCTGGGCACAGACCCGCTGCCAGCGGTCCCAGAGCTGGGTCCCCTTCTCCTGGTAGCGCTCCAGGTCGATGTTGCGCTCCTGCCTCAGCTGGAACAGCCGCTCTCCCACCACCTTTGCCTTCGCCATCTCCTCCTCCAGCGTGGAGAAGATGGAGTTCTTGTCCTTCACATCCTCCAGCCATTGCTGCAAAACCAGCAAGAGATAGCCCCAGCTCAGTGACACAGGAAGGAAAAGGCACATTAGGGCAGAGATGGCCCCTGCTCGGAGCTGGCAAGAGGTTTATCTTCCCACTTTCCTCAACCTGCAAAGAACTGGCTAATTACAGGAGGTGTAAAATGGAAGGGACCAAGTGCCCAGCTTGGAGCAAGTCAGATGGTTTCAGCCCTTGTCCTGCAGCAACAGAACATGAAGCTGCCAAGCTGCTCGTGTGTGCCAAGGGAGAGCACCAAGCCACAGCAGCTTCTTCACTTTAAACAAATAGATATGGGATCACACCAGCAGCACAAAATCCTCTGCACCAAGGCAAGAAAAACGGCCCCCAGACATATTCAGTGGAGAAAGGGAAGAACCCTGCTTGACAAATGCCAAAATGTTGATAGGTTTCTGCCTGCCCACCTTGGGAAGGGAACAGCACCCACCTGTAAAGCTGTTCTGTGCATCTGAATAGCTCCCAGGTCAGCAGGAACTGCCTCCTCTTGGCTCAGCTTAACCTCGTAGCCTTTGACCAGAGACTCTGCTCCTTGGGTGTTTCGAACAATAACATCAACAGTCTTCAACCTGGCAAACCAAAGAGAAGCAGCACATTGACACCCAAAACTTGGTGGAGAGCCTCTTGGTCGTGAGGCTGTTCGCACCACAGGGGAGTGGAGCTCAGTGCAAGGTGTGTTGAGGGCCAGAAGAAAGGTCCTTAGCAGAACCAGGCAGATAAAAACAAAAGGTATTTGGGAATCAAGGCATGTCCACAACTCACTTGTCCAGGTAGATGGAGGACAACCCATGCATCTGGTCCATCTTGTTCACCACCAGGTCAAGCTCAGAGCGCAAGTGGGGCGTGCTGGAGCCCACGGGTGCCTTCTCCAGGAAACTGTAACATCTCTCAGAAAGGAACCGCAGGTCCAGCTGCAGCTGCTGCAGATCCTCCTGCATGCGCTGGGGAAAGAAGGGACAAGACATGAAGGGAGAGCCCAAGCAGGTGAAGAAAAAGCAGGATTGACCTTGGCACAGGAGACGGGCATGAACTGAAGGAAGGAGCCCACCTAGAGAGCCTCCTTCTTGCTGCTTTCTTTGCAGCAAGATCCTCTTTCAAACCCCAGCGGGTCATGCACCCACCACCCACACATTCACCCTGGAGAAGTTAAAAGTTAATTTCAGGCATGAGCTGAAGACCAGCAGCCACCACACCTCCCTCCCCTCCACATCTCACAGCAGCAGGACTGACCTCCTGCTCTGCAATGCGGATGGTGTTTTCCTGGATGGTGTCACCATCTGCCCGGGTGCTGCTCGGGGACTGGATGCAGCTCACCAGCCTCTGCTCACACTCCTCCAGGCGTAGATGGATGTTCTTCAGCTCAGAGAGGTAAGTCCTGGCAACAGTCTCATCCTTGTCTTCTGCGAGTCACAGACAAACCAAAAGAGCAGCTCAAACAACTCTGGATCTAAAGAGGTCTTGGCAGGACTCCCGGTATTGCTGTGGCATGTGTCACCATCCCGTATCTTTTTTTAAAGGTTAAAGGCAGGAAGAACTCCTTGCTCAGCACGCACCTAAACACCTAAACCTATCTCCAACATCACCAGAGTGAGAGGACTTGCAGAGTAAACTGAAGCTGCAAAGCCAAGCCTTCCCTGCAGGAACATCATTGGGCTAAGGCCCAGCACTTGGATGGATGGAGAAATAAGGAGAGCAGCTGCTCACCCCATCAACTGGCTAGCAGCAGGGGAAAAAAAGAAAATGAAACCATCCCATAAATCCTTTGTTTATGAGTCCCCACAGCTCCTGGTTAATCCATCAGCCCTTTGAAGCTCACCGTTCTCCATGGACTCCAGCAGCTGCCGGATGTGTTCCTTGGAAGCTTCCACTTCCTCCTCCAGGCGCAGCCGGTCTGACACCGAGAAGAGCTCCGAGTCCCGGCTGTCCTGCAGGAAATCCTCGTAGTGTGCCTGGAGGCTCTTCAGGGCTTGCTGGCACTCCCCTGGTGCTAAGGAACGGAGCTGCAGGAGGCAAAGCAGCACATGGAACTACCAGGAATAACTTCCTCTGCACCACCTGAAGCCACCCTCCCCACCTTCATCACCTTCCTTTGCCAAGAGGATATATTCTCTGTAGAAGAGAAAGGGGAAGCTCCTCCATACTCACCTCCTGCTAAATGCTAAGTCCACAATCTCTGTGCTCAGCACAGTTCAGACACCTCTTTTTAGTTGGTTGGAAAAACCCAACTGCCATCCCTGGGGGTCTTTAAAAGCCACGTAGATGTGGTGCTGAGGGACATGGTTTAGCACTGGACTTGGTAGAGTTGGATTAATGATTGGACTCGATGATCTTAAAGGTTTTTTTCCAACCAGAACAATTCTGTGTTTCTATGAAACTGTAATAATTTTGCACAGAACCCCCAAGTTCAGATTTTCTTACTGTTCAAGGCCCACAGACCCTTCACACCCCCAACCCTGGTCTTCCCTTGAGCACTTCCCTTTCTTCTCAGCCATCCAAACAAGCCCTGGACAGCAAGTGAGGCAGCCCTGGGGCCAAGCAGAGAAGTTCCTGCCATACCTTTTCCATGCTGAAGCTTTGCACCAGGGTGATGTCCTTCCGCAGGTAGTTCCAGGAGATCAGGCTCTTGGTGTTCACGTGGAGCTGGTGCCAGAGAGCCATCACTTTCTGGTACAACTGTTCTACCCTGCAAGGGGAAGGAGAAAGTCTATCAGCCCCTGATCTCCCCTGCATGCTTGGCCCTGATCCTGGTAATCCTCCAATCCACCCAGTGATGCTCCTGCAGCTCAGTGCCTGAGATCCCTGCAGGGATCCTAAAACTTTTTCTCCTTTGCAAGCAGTGGTGTGATAGATGCAGTTGTACAACCATGAGGGTTTCCTTCCCTTGCCCCAAATCAGCTGTGCCACCTAATCCTGGCCCTCTGCCCCAGCTCCTCACCTATTCCCACCCTAGATCTGCCCATTCCCATGCCACCAGCCCCCTCCCCAACACCCATGGTGGAGTTACCTGTTGGCCATCTCGATGGCCTCTTTGTTGGGTGGGGGGATCAGGAAGCAGACAGAGGGCACCATAGCCTCGTTCCCTGTGGGGCTGATCACCTTCCACTTGGTCCTCTGGGAATTATCTTCCAGCACGCACTCATCATTCCTGCAGATGGTGATCTGCCAGGGCACAAACACCCCCTGGATGGTGAGGAACTTGCAGAGGGGCTGCACACACCTGCCCATGCTGCCAGCTCCCCTCAGCTGCCACAAATCTATACATTTTTGCCTTTTTTTAATCAAGCAAATGCCTGGTGTGGTGCCAAGCAGTGCAGCACACTCGTGTTTGGAGAGGAAGGGACAAGAAAGCTAAATGGACTTGGCTACCACCCATGTGCTTATTTGGATGAAGCCCCTGCTCTGTGGGGAAAAAGACTTTAGGTCCTGCCTGAAATAAATCTGAGACATGGAAATCTGCTCCAGGAAAACCAGCTGTGCTGCTTTGTCCTGTCTTCCCACTCCATTCCTGCTTTTCCTTGACAGGCACCACAGAGCTCATCCTAAAGCACCCAGGGCTTTGCTCCTCTGCCTCCTCTCTCCAGGTGCCATCCTTCCAGCCCTCACCTCAATCTGCCGATAGTCACAGACAGCCTTGATGGGGATGGTGCTCTGCACAAGGTGCTCTGGGCTCCTGGGCCGGAGCTGAACGATGGTTTTGGACCTTCCCACCAAGCTGGCAACGGAGCTCTTGGACTGAATGAGCTGCTCCTTCTCATCCTGGCAGAAAGAAGAATGAAGGGGGGGTTGCTGGAGGCAGGGGGCAGGTCTCTCCCAGGCATCTCAACACCTCCCACCCCAATGCTGGCCTGCAAGAGCTACACTGGGATCTGAAGGGCTGAACAAACACATCAGGAGGATCCTGCTGCCCTAAGGGGATAGGAGACAGGTCAGGAGATGGGATGGAAGGGAGAACAGGATTCAGGTTGGGGGGGGGAGATTTCTCCACTACTGCTTCCACTGCTCTGCAATGCCACATGCACACCTCTGCCTCTTCTGCTGCTTGGACCAGAGAAAACTGTCTTTCAAAAGGGAAAAAAGAGAACACAGCAGACACCAAAACTAAAGCCCTGGGAGGTGTAAGGGGTCAGGAGCAGGGCAAGCTGCAGCCCAAAGCCAGGGACCTTTAATTGTCTGGAGGAGAGACCACAGAAGCATGCTCCTTCTTCTAAAGGAAAAGATGGAGGTGTGTTTAAACCAAGGGCTGGGATGGGAATACGATGGATTATGGGGATAAAACATCTCAGGAGAAGGGGTGGAGTGATCGCACAGGCCTCTGGGGTTGGGTAGAAATTTGATGGCTGGAGGAAAGTGCTGTTGTAATCCATTCCCACCAGTCCCTGCTGGGTTCAGTGATGGGAAAACCCAGGAGAAAAGGTTCCCTGGCAGAGCCTCCAGCACCGATGGAGACGTGTGCAGATCACAACACTGGCAGCTTGTGTTATTAGTAGCAGCTCAGCCCATTCTGGCTGCAAAAGTTTCAAAAAGGATCCCAGAAAAATGTTCTCCCTCATGCTTGGAGCTCCGGGGGTCAGTTAGTGCTGATGACAGTGGAGGAGAATTTAATGGATAAAAAAATAAAAATAAAAGAATAAATGATTAAATAAACTACCTGTGCCTGTCCCAGGGAGCATGATTGGAAGAAATAGAACTTTAACTTAATAGGTAAGAAAGAGTAATAATAGCTGAGCTCAGGGCAGCTGATTGTGGCCACTCTCTGGCTGCCCAGACAAGCTTCTCCCACCCCAGATGGCTGCAGGGGCTCACAAATATGGACCACCCCAGGAGCCAGGCTGGCTACTCCATGTCCCAGTAGCACTGGAGAACATACCAGGACAACTCTAAGACCATGACAGAGAAGATGGGGGCCCCCAGGCCTGTGGAAGGGGAGAGGGTGAGCCCTACCCCAGCTGATGCACCCATCACCACCATCCAGCAAGGGCATCCCAGCTTCACTGGGGACACACTGGAGACCACTGGTGTGCTGGAAGAGCAAAGCCAAAGCAGCCACCTGCCTCCACACACTCAAATGTCAGTCACCTCCTGGCACCCTTACTCGTGGCTCAGTGCTTAACCCACAGCCCCAGCCCTCCCTCCTCCCTGGTTTCAAACACCAGCTGACCCTTGGCTTTGGTTTTTAGGTTGGCTTTTTTTCAGCCCAGTTCCAACAAGAAGATCACATCGTCTGCTCTCTGCTATGCCACAGCCAAGCCAGGCCACAAGCTGCTGGCTGCCCCAGCTCTGCCCCCCCAGCACCAAACCAGGGATTAATGTGAGATTTAATCTGGATAAAGCGTTTCTCCACGTCCCATCAGCCCCCCCTACACGGACCAAACACCAGCTCCAAAAGCAGAAACAGGAGCATCCTACAGGCTCCTTTTGACACCTCCACCATCAGGACACAACCAGCTCCATGAAGACCTCGTTGGGCACTGAGGAGGAAGAACCTGCTGAGAGGTCTGCACAGGGAGCACACACTAACCCCTCCGAGACACAAAGTCCCTGGAAGGTTCCTCTAAACAGAAGTGACCCAAGTGACCCATGGTCTGCTGTCCCAGCTGAGACCTGGCTACCATGAGCAGTGCCACATCCCCATGTCAGGATCACACATAGCCTGCACCCCACAACCACCTACAAACACATGCAGCAGCTCCAAGGAAAAGCAGCACATTGACCAAGATGGGGAAACAAACCAGGTTATATGAAACTACAGGAATAAATGAGCCTGGGTTTCCCCAGGGAAGCAAGAGGTACTCCAAGCAGTGCTGCTGGAACTGAGGAGGAAAGCCACACATTGCCTGCCCAGGGTGGTGCAATGTTGGAGAACCCACCATGGAGTCCTGCAGCAGGTCCTCCAGCCGTGTCAGGCTCGTGTTGTGGTCACAAGAATATTTCCTTTTGATGGAATCCTGCAGGTTGCGCAGATAGGTCTCTGATTCCCGGGCATCACTGAAGAACTGCAAAAGCAAACAGGGTCAGGGAAAGCTGCACAAGGCCACGGAGCCATCAGCAGCACACAAGGGACCACCTCAACAGCTCAACCAGCAGCTCTCAATGCTATTCTGGCCTTAGGATCATGAGGACACATGGATGGTCAGAAGCTGATCCCTTTTGCCCTAGTGAGGGACTTCTTGGAAGGGCATGGAGTGACAGGACAAGAGAGAATGGCTTTAGACTGGAAAAGGAGAGATTTATGTAGGAAATTAGGAAAAAAATTTCCACTATGATGGTGGTGAGCCCCTGGCCCAGGTTGCCCCAAGAAGCTGTGGTTGCCTCATCCCTGGCAGTGTCCAAGGTTGGATGGGGCTTGGAGCAGCCTGGGCTGGTGGGAGGTGTCCCTGCCCATGGCAGGGCATGGGACTGGGTGATCTTTGAAGTCCTTTCACACCCAAACCATTCTGGGATTCTATGATCCCCAGGGAGTGGACAAAGAAAGAGATGATTCAGGAAGAAGCACCACAAATCATCCCTCCTCCCCTCTGCCCCGAAGGGAGCACCAGCAGCATCTGAAATTCACGCACCAGAGAAATTTGGTCTGCCCCTCCCAAGTACCTGGAAATAAGCAGCATTCTCCTTCACGTGCTGCTCCACGCAGAGGCAGAGCTGCTTGATCCACTGCCACTGGCTCTGCACGGCTGCACTGTAGGCCTGAGGAACACAGACAGCAAACGTCATCAACGAGGAGCATCTACCCACTCCGCAAGGTCACAGGAAGGACACAGCTCCAGCTGATGGGATGGACATCAACAGGCAAGATCTGGCTGCAACCCACAGGGTTTAGACACATGCAGGAAGAGCAGGAGACAGCAGAGCCTGGAGCAGTGATGTTAGGAGTCTGATCCCAACCCAGTGAGAAACCCCAGGGAGACACACGTCCCCAGAGCCCTTTGCCTCACCACTGCGGTTTCCCTGCAAGCCTGGATGACTCCAAGGCCATTCCCTGGATCCTCTCACTGCAGGAAAGGCTCCTCCTCTGCCCACGTGTACCCCTGTCTTCAATTGAGCTGGGGATCGTTCAGGAATGGCCTTGAACTTCTCATTGTACTCCCCAGAATAAACCAGCTCCATCACTGCACTGAGGTTCTTCTGCCCTCGTAAAACACTCCATCAGCCCTGTAGGCTGGGACAAGTTTCCCAATCCCAGGGGAGATGCTCTGCTGCCAGCCCATCCTTGAGGCTCCTCCACGTGCTCACTCACCTCCACAGTTTGCTTGGCTGGGTGGTTCTCCAGGGCCAGCAGCTCAGCTGTGTCTTGCAGGGAGCGGAAGACATCCTGCTTCTCTTCCAGCTCCATCATCAGCTCCTGCATGAAGGACAGAAGCAAGGTCCAAATCTGGGCTCTGGGGAGGTCCCTCACTCAGAAGACATGGCCAACCAACCCAACACACAGCACCAGTGGATCTCAGGGAAACTAGCCCAGCCCTGGGAGCACCATGGATGATGCCTATGGGGACATCTCCTGTGCACCAAACACATAGGACAGATGGGACACAAGGCACTGAAAACCTGCCTGGGGACCTCTCCAGTTCCAGAGAGCATGGTTGTGGAAAGGCATCAAGTTATTTATACTGCTTTAAAGAGGAATCGATTCTCCTCTTTAGCTCAGACCTTTTTTTTTTTCCCCACTCTGCTAGTTAAAAGACACCTCCAACCCCCAAGAGCGCTCCAAACCCCTTTTTGGATGTCTTTTGGATTGAAAGTCAATTGAACCAACACTTTTTGGCTCTAGGAATTGCTCTTTCACCAGCTTGTGCTCAGTGACATGGGAGGGAGCATTCAGTTTCTGAAGACTTCAGGTCTGTTGGTAGCTGGTTTTTGATCTCCAAGCAGATCAAAAGCAGCAGTAGCACAACCCAGAGACCACCCATCCTGCCAGCCCTTGACCCGGGGTCACTCACTGAGAAGTAGTTTTTCTTGGCTGCAATGTTGGGGTTGTTGTCACTCCAGTCATAGGCCAGTTCCTCCTCCTCTTTCTCATTCAGCCAAATCAGCTCAGCAGTGGCCCGAGACACAAACCCATGCAAGCTCTGGAGATGCCTCAGTCGGAAGCTCGAGGTTTCCTGAACACAAAAGAGTGTGATTCCTCTTCCCTGCTCTAAAGTTGACCAGTTCCTTACCCCCTCTCCAGGCTTTGAGCAGGGCCCACTGGAAGCCCACGGCCCACTGGAAGCCCATTGCTCACCATAAGCTTGCAGTACTGAGTCTCCAGCTTGCCCAGTGTCTCCGTGTAGCTGGCACGGAAATTCTGAGACATTTTACCCTGCAGGATGAAAAACACCACTGTTACCCAACACAAGACAGCATCATTGGAAACCCCATCTCCAAAACCTTCTCCCCAGCTCTCTGTGAGCAAGAGGAGGTGGAGAGGATGGCTCAAGGCAGCAGCCTCTTCCACCAGCCCAGCTTCAATTCAGAAGCTTCATCCTTAAAAAAATACCTCAGCCCCAGGCACCTTTACCCTCAAGAGCATTGATCCCAACGTCCTCACTTGCCCATCACTGTGTCACCCAGCCCCTGCTACCATACCTCATACATCCTGGCCTCCTTCACACTGGAGCCCAGGCCCTCCACGCTGGTATGGATGTGCCGCTGGGTCTCCAGCTGGGTTTCCACACTTGGCAGATCACTCCCCCACTCTGCCCTCTCCAGTCTCATCTGAAACAGGCCAAGAGGTCCAAGTCAGCCCTCCCCACCTGCAGGAGCACATCTTAGAAGGGCCAGGAAACCTGCTAGGTTGCTCAAGAAGGAACAAACACCACACCAATCCTGGTAAAAGGTCCTCAAGCTCCAAAACTGAATGATTTCTGGGACAGCCTACACAAGCTACACACCTGCACAGCTTTGAAAGGATCTGATACCCACTAACCAGCAGTAAACCAAGTTAAAAAAAAAACAAAAAACGAACAACTCAAGAGAAAGTATTAGTGCTCTCCATAAACTCTGAGCCATCAAAACAATTATTCACAGATAAAAAGCTTTTTCCTGCGCTGGTGTGAGTGGAGCAAGGTGCAAGGATTTGGTGCAAGGAGCCAGCACTCACCTGCATTTCCTCCACCCAGGCCAGCAGCTCATAGACAAACCGGAGACTGCCTTCATCTTCAGAAGAGGAGATGGCCACCAGTTCTGTCCTGGTCATGGGCTTTCGGAACCAGGAGGCAGAGGAGGTGTGAAGCCCTTTTGTCAGGGACTCGCCCTTCAGGTGCGTTGTGCTCAGCGTGGAAGTGGGCACCAGCTCCAGGGTGGAGAAGTGGCCTTTCCTGTACAAGTTAGTGCATTCCAGCCTCAGTGTCACCAACTCGTCCTGCAGCCGCATGATCCTGGAGAAGCAAGCAAGGCACGGGTGAGAAGATGGACACACTCCCCTCCTTCTCTAGAAGAGAGCAGAGGAGCCTCCCTGACCACCCTTCTCCATCCATAGACCATCTTGGACCTGGCCCCTCTCACCTGAAGACCAGCTCTTCCAGCTGGTAGTAATTCTCATCCCGAAGGATCTGCACATCCACCTGGAGCTGGCGGATGAGCCCCTCACACTCTTGCAGGTACATGACCACATCGGATTCGTACTGCACCGGCTGACCCGACTCCAGGTGAGCAGCATCCTGCAGAGAGAGAGGACACTGAGGGCTGGGTCCCACCCCCAGACAGATGGGCAGAGAGAATGGGATGGCAGCCCAGAGCTGCCTTTGAGAGCAATAACATCTTTTAATTCTCAAGCTTGATCGGAGCAGAGGAACATCAGGTCATCGCTCCCACCACACCCAGGATATCTCCTTCAGAAAAGCTCCTGCAGATGAACCGAAAGCTTCTTGTGACAGATGGCCTTCCATGGACATTCACTTAACAGTGCATCTCATTTCTTGCTGTGGTTTAACCATTTCCAGATCCCGACCCTCCCATCTCTCTCTCCCAGAACAAAACACCCCTCTCCAACAACCTCCTCCCACTCTGCACTTGAGCCCTTTCTGCCACTCTGTTAGACAAATAAAACTAATCTGGGGGGTTTTAAGCTCCATTACTCAGCCAGCTTCCCCAGAACTGCAACTCTACTCCAAGCCAGCACCTTCACAGATGTCCAGCCTCTCTAGCCGCATGGCAGGGCCCCTCTGTTCCCAAGGTCCTCATGCTGGAGATCACCGTGTGACCCCCACTGCCCCTGTAGCCCTGCCAGGATGGGCTCAATATCAGCAGAGGTCAAAAGCTGTCCAGGGGAACTCACTGACCCACACAGAAGAGAGGGGCAGAGTGGGGCATAGAAGAAGAGGCAAGAAAACAAACAAACCAACAAATAAAAACATTAGGAGGGGGGAAAATAATCCCTGGCACTCACAGCCTGCAGTGTGTTCTTGGCCAAAGTGAGTTTTTCTTCACAGCTCAGAGCACCATTCTGGATTTTGTTAGCAATTTGTAGCAGCAATTCCAGCCTGGTATGAGAGAAGAAATAGGAATGATGAGAGAGGGGCTTTGGGCTGTCCCCCCTAGGCAGGGGAGCTGGGGACATCCCCCACACTCACCTCTCCACTGCTGGCCTCAGGAGCTTCTCACGCTCCAGCATCTCGATGATGAGCTTGCCCCACTCCTCCTCCACGTTGTTGGGGTGGTAGCCCTGGGGCAACTTGATGCGTCCAAATTCAATCCAGACCTGGGGAAAACACCAACAGGATGGCATGGCCTACCTTCTCCTCCAGCTGGATAGAAAGAGAAATTCCAGCAAGGAAAGTGGGGCTACAGCTCTGCCTCCACTCCTGTAGTGTGCTCCTTGCCACTTCTTTTACCCTGAGGGTTATTTCCACTTCTCCATTCCAGAATAAATCTGGAGGACACTTCGGTCTTGCGACAAGCACAACACCCCCAGCTACAAGCCTCCAGGTCCCCACACTGATACTCACCTCTAACAATTTGTAGAGCTCCTCTATCTGTCCTTTTTCCTGCTCTTTCGTTGGGATTTCAGTTTCTTTGAAGTGTATGTACTGGTTATAAAGTGCCTGGGATAATAAAAGTTCATCAGAAACCACGCTGGGGAATGCCAGCACCCAGCTCTCAGCACTAAGCACATGGGACACTGCAGATGGGCCTCATCCAGGACCTACCTTTAACTCTACAGGGTTCTGGGGAAAAGATTTGTCTGACATGAGTATTGTGTGCTGCTTGATCCATGAGATGAGGGACTCCACCCGGCTCTGGTACTCCAGCCACCTCGAATCCACCTCCTGCAAGGCAAGAGCATCCTTGCAGAGCACCACTGGAGGGCAGGTCCCCATGGGGGAGAGACAGAGTCTGGAGGGAGCTGAAGTGCCACCATAACAGCTATGGGGTGGACCTCCCTGTGTCTCCCTGCTGCAATGCCATCCCAGGAAGAAGAAGGAGGAGTATCCTCCTTGTAAGCTGCTGCCTGGAAACCAGTTCAGCTTTTCCACAAGCTCAAAACCCAGAGTATAATCACAGAATCATTAAGGTTGGAAAAGAGCTCTAAGATCATCAAGTCCAACCATCAACCCAACACCACCATGCCAATTCAATCATATCCTTAAGTGCCACATCTACAAGTTTTTTCAACACCTCCAGAGAAGGTGACTCCAGCACTTGCCCGGGAAGCCAATTCCAATGCATGACCAAAACATGCAGAGCCTGGAGAACGTCATGGCCTTCCAGGCACACCAGCAGTTCACGGGGCAGACACTCTAATGGGGAAGCTTCTTCCTCTCCCCAGGCCTCATTCATCCTTTGTCTGTCTGCTACGATGGATGAGCATCCAGCAAACCCTTCCCACAACAACCAGCTGCCTCCCAGATGCCTGCCCCAGCCTCCCAACCCGCAGCGATGCTTACGATGGCACTGATCCCTTCTCCTCCCTCAGGGACTTTGGGAAAGGCATCGTAGATTGAAGACACATAAGTTATTACTGATTTCTCATCTGGAGAGGGGACGTCCACGTCTGACAAAGGAGAAACAGAGAGGCAGTGAAGAAAAGGAGCAGGCAGAGTGATGGGCTTCACCCCAGAGCAGTCCCTTGCTCTGCTCACCCACCTTCAGCATCCAGCAGCCGTGTCACTCCCAGACGCTCGGCAATCTCGAAGGCCTGCTCCAGGTTCTCCCGGTTACTCTGGATCTGCACCCTCTCCATGTCCACCAGATCTGGCCTGCAAGACACACCAGAGTCAAGATGTTGGCAAACATCACAAGGTGCCCAGGGCAGAGCGTTCTTTCTTGCACCAAGCATCTCCCCCTCCAGCCACCTGGATGAAGGGATGATTTCCAGGTCAAAATTGATGATTTCCATTGCTCCCTGCAAGCATCCTACATCTCCAAACACTTCCAGCCACCATCAACCACAGCAGTGGGCAGGAGCCACGAGCCCTTCCTCCCACCCAGATGATGTTCTCCACTGCTTCCTCCTGCCTACCTGTATCTGTGGATGAGCGCATTGAACATCTTCCCATCGCTCCAGCATGAGGAGAAATTGGTGCATTTGACCCCGATGTAACCTGCTGTCACCTTCTGTGTCCACAGGAGCAGCTTCTCCTTGGCTGACATATCCCCTGACTCCCCACTGATGTAGATGTCAGAGATCTGTAAGGAATCAGTGAAACCACAGGGGGATGAGGGATGACACAAGACACATCCAGTTGCTATCAGCTTGTCCAAAATCTGTCTGCTACGAGGATGGGCAGGAGGAAACACATGGCCACAATGACAGGCAGAGGATGGCACCCACCACAAGGAGCCCCAGCATGCTTGGACACCCTTGGCTCATGTGGGAAGGCTTGGCTCCATCCAGCAGCACCCACCAAGAGGAGAGAGGCCACTGATACCATCCCTCACCAGGGCTGCCGGTGTGGTGGGGGATGCTCCACTTGGAGCATCACATAAAAAAATACCGAATTAAAAACAGGGAAACAGCGCTGGGGCAGATCATCTGCAGCCAGGTGATACGCTGGGAGAGGGGCCACCAGCTCTATCCCTGGGCAAAGGGAAGGATGGGGAGAAGGCTGTCATGTCCCTCTCTGCTTTGCCATGCCAGGGGTGCTGTGACCCACTTCCCCAACAAAAGGGCCCCCAGTCCCAGACCTCTCTGCAGCAGACACACGGGGCTGGCTGCAAATCCCAGACTGGCACGCGATGAAACGCACGTGTCCCCACATACCAGCACAGGGCTGACTGGCAGGGCTGCCACCTCCCCCATTCTCCCCCAGCTCCCCAATTAGTCCAATTACCTCCCTTTAATTAAAGATTAGACAAAAGGGGGCGAGGAGGGGGGGATATGAGCCCTGCAAGGCAAGGCAAGGCAGGCTGGCTGCTCGCTGGATCCCTCCCGCCGGCAGCGCAGGGAGAAGGAGTGCCAGCACCCAGCCCCACCCGCCACAGAAACACCCAGTTGCTTTATTCCCCCCTGAAATCCACCCAGTTGGGCGCTGGTGTTACACAGGTCCCAGCTGCCAGCCAGGCACCAGGCAGGACCTGCAGGACCAGAGCCGTGCAGCCGCTCCTGCTGGTGGGGAGGAGAGAGGATGCTGTCGGCACAGCCTGGCGAGAGGATTGGGTGTAATTGGTATGCTGCAGCTCACCTCCCTCTCCCCAGCCTGACATGCTCGTCACACACAAAACTGCTCTTTGTCAGCTGCTGCCACACCGCCGGCACTGCCTTTAACTCCTCCAACCCCACAGATGGGTTTCCTTAAGGACGCCAGCACCCTGCGGCAGAGCCAGGGGGAGGGAGGTGGCTGGGCAAGCAGTGGGATGGGACATCTGCAGCATGGGACCCACAAACCTCCAGCCTGCCCAGCACCCCCTTACTGATCACCCAGCAGCTCTTAATTCAGAGCAGGATGAAACCTTTTGCAAACCCACCCATGGGCAATGCCCCCACCTGAGCTCCCCAGTGCCACTGCCCATCAGGGAGCTCCTCGTGGCCCCCAGTTTACATAATTCCTGAATTTTTAATCCTTCACATGGCACCGGGGTTCTCTGACCACTGGGCATCTCCCTGAGGGTGTCCTTGCAGGAGACCCTCTTAGAGATGCTGCTGCTGGAGGTGCAGGATGCAGCACCAGCTCCACCCTCCTTTCTTCACATGTCTGTGTCAGGACAAAGATTTAGGGAGGCACCAGCAAGAAGAGAGAGGGGAAACTTGTGGGACCTGGGGCCAGCCCCTTCCAAACCCTTCCAGCTCCAGCCTTCACGCATCAAGCAACCGGTGGCACAACGCTGAAGTCCAGATGGTGGCTATGACACTGGTCCAACCCCAGGAAATATCAGGGGGAGCCACAGCTCCTTTCCTGCCTCTCCGCCCATATGCTTGTCCTGGGGTGTGCAGAACTTGGCCAAACCCAGAGGTGCCTTCATCCCGTCCTGTCATCCCCAAAAAGCAACCTCCAAACAGCAATGAGGGGCTCCAAAGCCCAGCATCATCCTCTCCACTTCCTCTCGGAGCCCCCTCGGAGTAGGCAGAGACCCTGAATCTCCATGTCCCCCAACTGCCACCCATCTGGGAGCTAAAAGCAGGGAGGAGACACCCCAAACTCACACCTGGGCCAGTAGCCCCGAGGCCACATGTGTCACCATTGACAGCAAGCATGCTGCAAACAGCAAAAGCAACAGCATCAGTCACACCCAGTTGCTCTCTGGTCACCCATGCCTGGAGCAGAGGACAGGACAGGTCCAGTCCTCCTGGGATGCTCAGAGGGGAAAAGGCTTCAGGAGTTTTCAGCACCAGAGTCCTCCTGCCCACGCTCAGCAGAAGGTTGTACCTCACCAAGGTGACCATCCCCAGGGGCCTCCAGCATCTGGGCTTCACTAAACCAGGTTCTCCCACCCCGCTCCAAAAAGGGGGCGATGGTGCATGTAGACACTGACCATTCCTCCAGCTGTCCCCGAGCTCTCCCTCCATGCCCAGCTCTCTGCAGTGAGCCTGTGGCCACCTTCAGATGGAGATGTTGTGGTCCTGCCAGCTCCATTGCCCTTGGCTGGCCGGCGTGCCGGGTCGCTGCCGTACCCCGAGGAGCTGCGGGCAGCACTGATGGAAGATGGGCTACAAGAGGCCAGCAGTCCATGCCCGTCTCCCTCCCTGGCCCGAGATGATGACAACCCTGAAGTTCTGCCCACACCGGGGTTTTCCAGCTGATCCACCATGGGGGATGGCATAGACAGCTCCGAAAGGGTGCCCGGCTCTGCCGCAGAGGAGCAGGTCCAGGCGGTGCTGGAGCTGGGGTCATTGCTGCCTTCTTTTCTCCAGGCATCCAGGGAGCTGCCGGTCCCCTGCTCCCAGCTCTTCCGTGGCTCCTTGGCCGGGAACAGGAGGGGCTGGGCAGGGCCATCTGTCCCCCCGGGCAGGGGCAGCAGCACAGCTCTGCAGCTGCCAGTCCCGCTCCTCTGCAGCCGGACCAGCCGGCTCACCGCCTTCTCGCAGTCCTTCTCGGCCGGGTTGTCCAGCAAGCGGGCGATGACAGTGGTGCCTTCCTCCAGGGGAGCCCTACCCGCAGCAGCCCCCCGCCCTGGCTCCAGCACCAGCCGAGCTTTCTGCACCTCCCCTTGGAACCGCTCCTTCACCTGCACGATGAGCCCGGGGGGCAGAGCTGATGGGTCGGGGTCTCCAGCGCTGCACCGGCTCCCGGCAGGGTCCTCTCCTCCTTCCTGCCCAGGGGCTGCCTCTGGCTTCTTCAGCACCTCCTCATCCTCACCCAAGGCTGGCAGCTCCTCCTGCGGGGCTGCCTCTGGCATGGCTTTCCTCTTCCCTCTCCGCTTCCGTTTAAAGCGGACCCTTTTTTTGGGAGACAGGGGTGCTTTGCCCGCAGCTTTTTCCTTCGGCTCTTTAAAACAGCCCAGAGAATTCCCCATCTCCTCCGGAACGCCGGCAGGAAGGCTGCAAAGCGAGTCGCCGGCTTCCAAATAAATCCCAAGCCGGGCTTCATGGGAATCAAACACCCACCCTACGACATGCCGGGGACTGTCCCTGATTGCCTTTCCCTCCCGCCAGCCCCTCCGCCACCGCCGTCGCTCCAGACAGCCATCTTACAGCCTGGGCGCTGGGAGAAGACAAATTCAAAGCATCTCACTGCAGTTCAGAAATCACTTGACCTAAAAGCAGAGGGAGCGGGGATTGGCTGCGGCATCCTTCTCTCCAAATATGAGGTAATTGGAGCACGGCCCTCGCCAACACAAACAGGGAGCAGGAATCAAGCAGCGGAGCTGGGGAGGGGGGGAGAACGAGGAGAGGCTGAGGAGGAAGGATGGATTAAAAACCAGAAAACTCAGGGAAGGTTGGCAAAAGGTAAGATAAAGGAAGGGGTGGGAAAATAATGGGGGAAAAAAAAAAAAAAAAGCAGGGAGGAGTCAGAGCGGCTCCGCAGACACGCCGGTGGGGATGGGAGCCGCCACGCCGGCTCCTGCAAGGGTGTTTCTCTCTGATTTGGGAGGTTTGCTCCTAAATTCTTAATGCTAAGAGTCCAGAGAGTAGCTCATGTGCCCAGCCTCCTGCCCAGCTCTCCCCCCTGGGGACACAGGGAGGGTCAGCCCAAGGTGCCCTAAGGAGCTGGCATGGCTCCAGGAAGCTGCAGTCATGGGGTCCCAAAGATGACAGCAATCAATGCTGATGCTGCCAGCCCCACATCTTGCCCCCACTGCCCCACATCCTGGCTCCATTGCCCCATGTCCTGCCCCCATTGCCCCATGTCCTGCCCCCATTGCCGCCGAGGGCAGGGAGGGTGAGGAACACACAGCATCCTGACTCTTCTTGTCAGCTCAGAAGGACCAGAGAAGGATAAAACACACCAAAAGTAGAGACAAGACAGAAAACAGGGAGCAGGGGGCACCAGCCCACCCTGAGCTCCTCCCCAGAGCTCTCCCAGCCGCCTGCCCCCGGGCAGCAGCAGCAGAAGATTAAGAGGTTCACAATGGAGCTACAACCCCAGAAAAAATCCCTTTAGTGCAGGCAGGGAGGGGACACGCAGGCTGGCCAGCACCAGCCCTGCTCCCTTGGGGCCCCCTTGTCATCCAACCTTGTCTCTCAGGGTAGGGTGGCAGTGTCCCCTCCCAGCTGGGAGCCCAAGAGCTCCTCCTTGATCCCCTCTCTGGTCTCCTGCATCAGGGCAAGGCCACCTCAAGGACAGCAGGGACAGGATGCCACCAGCCGTGGCCCTACCAGAGCTGACAGTGATTCATCAGCATCCAGACCCTGCTTGACCCAGGCAGCTTCCAGGGCCAAAACCCTGCTGAGCACCTTGTCAGCAGCTTTACATCCAATTTATGCCCATCCTCCTCTCAAAAGCCTCTTCCCAAGAGATACAGGTCAGGAGGGCCTTGCCCAGTGCATGGGGTCAGCTTGGTTGTGCTGGCACAGGGAACGATGTGTGGCCAAGATGTGCCCACTCATCCTCCAAAAATGAAACACTGCCTTACGAGGTCTCCCGGACAGCACTAGAGTCCTCTGAGAAATGCAGCACAAAGCCTGGATGCAGAAGGTCCCAGGGGCTTGGTCCCATGGCAGTGACAGCCCCAGAGCTAATGCCACACCACTAACAAACACCACCAAGCAAGCCCCATGTACCAATGCAGTGGTGGCCACACAGTTCCCCAAAAAGCTACAACCAGAAAATTTGAGGCTCTTCAAGACCCCAGACCACGTCTTGCATGAGAATCTATACAACATGATTGCCAGAGATGGCCCTGAGTGTCCCCTGGATGGGTCACAACCCTGTGTGTCTTGAACCACTGCCACACAGCCAACATTTTCCATCCCCAAAAAAGATCCCGTGGCTGCACCAAGCACCCAAAGGGCTGGGAGCACCTCAGGATAACAGCCCCACACGGGCCCCTCCAAACTTGTTCTTCTCCTCCAAAGCTTCAGCTGAGCAAACAGCCACCGGCCAACAAGCCCGGTGCCAACCGGGGAGGTCACCGCACACAACCCCATCATTAACGATTTAATTATGTAAATGCTGAGCAAAGGGTGTTGTTGTTCTCCCACACAGGTCTCCAGGACACTGCAACGTGTGGTCAATCCTCCAGACTGCTCCGTGTGCAGCCACCAAACACACGCACACACCGAGACAGCCGCCGGCGCCCCGAGGAGACATCGTGGTCCCACCACCCGCCACGTGGCCTTCAGCAAAAAACTCCTCATGACCTACCTGGAAGTGGAGGATGATGGTCCATATGAGTCCCAGGGTGAGCTTGGGATTGCCGTCCGTAATGTCATCGTTGCGGATGTTCACCAGTTTCACCTGAAAGAGAAGCCACAGGGTCACAGCTCACCCTGTCCCCTGGGACACTCCAAACACTCTGGAGGGGTGCAGACACACAAGACCCCAGCACCTCCTGAAGGGACAGCCAGGCCAGGCTGTGCTCCTGCTGGGGACCGGCAGGATTTTTCTCTCTCCATCTAGACTGCCTTCCCAGCACTTAGCTGCTTGCTTTCAGCTCGCATGGAGAAGTGCCTCATCCCTGAAACCCCAAGCACTGGTGCATAATTTAACAGCTACAGACCACAGAGCACGGTTAAAAGAGGACAGCCGAGCTTTATTAACTCTCTCCTGGGTTTTAAACCAAGCTGCTGATCAATCAGCCCTAAAAAAAAAAATACAGAAACCCCAGAGCTGCCCTGGCTGGGAGTCCAGCACCCACCAAAACCCTCCCTCCTGGCAGACTCTGGCCCCAGATAATTCTCCTGGTTCCAAGGGTGATTTAAATACATCTGCAGTCCCTTAACCCTATGGAGATGCCTGCAGCACCCAGAGCACCAGCCTTGGTGATTCCAGTGGATGCAGACCAGGGCTCCTATCCTCCTTGCAGCCACTTTCCTACGAGCTGTCACGTTTTTGGGGCTCTTCTCCACCAGTGGCCTCTTCACCAGGGTATCCCTGCTCCCCATGGGGCCCCACAATCCCTTGCAGGAACATCTAGGGTAAGATGTCTCAGCAAGGCCACTGTCACCAGGCCATCACACTTCAAAGGAAAAAGCTGCTTCATCCAAGCAGAGAAACAAGCTCTGGGAAGCCTCTGGGAAAATGTCTCTATCAAGGGTTTGGAGAGGAGAGGAGGGGCTGGAAGCAGCTCACCTGCCCTGGAATGGGGCACGTGCTCAAATTTATTCAGTGCCCTCAGGCCAGCAGAGTGAGAAAAATCTGCTTCAGCATGAACTGGTACAATTTATCATCATCTTGAGGTATCTGAGGAGCATCACGGAGAAGAGATCTGACCCAACAAGCAGAACAGGACACCCAGCCCCAGGGCTGCGGGGGTTTCACCAGCAGAGCCAGCAAGTCTCTGCTCTGGTGGGATCTGCCTGAGGGGGTGGAGGATGCCTTGGCCCCACCAGCTGCACAGGACTAGCACCTCCCAAAAGCCTACAGAAGCTTTGAAAAAACAAAGAGTGATACTGCCCCAGAACACAATACATCCGTGATGCCACCCTGAGGGCTGACACTTCACAAAGAGGTCCCCAGCTGGGAAGACACAGGCATGCCACAGCCACTGGGATCTGCTGGGGATCTCCAGGGGAGGCTTCTGGAGCACAGAAGTGTCTCTGTGACCCCTTCCCAGAACTGGACTCTGATCCTTCATGTTGATACTCGTTTTTGTGCTGTACGGGTGGTTCTGAGAGCACACAACTCCAATGGGGGAAAAGTCCCCTGGCAGCCACCCTCAATGGGGACATGTGCGCCTGACGCTGCTTCTCGACACCGTTCCCATGCCCTGACCAGAAGAAAGAACCCCAAATTCTCCAGCTCTGCTTGGGGATGAGGTGAAACCAGCCCTTACCTGTCGCTGCTTCAGGAAATCCAGGGCGATCTGCACGTTCTGCAGGCGGTGGAAACGCATCCGCCCCTTCTCACGCGGCTGCAAGACAGAAGCAGCAGGTTCAGGTCGGGCTTGTCAGGCTGGGCTGGCAGCACCCTGCATGCACAGCTCCTGCTGTCCATCCCCCCCTGCTCTGCATGCCCCAGGAGCTGCCCCCAGGCTCAGCATGCTGCTGGGACCTCCCTGAACTCTGTGGTCCCTGCTCTACCTTCCAGTGTGAGGGTGCTGAGCCCCTGGCCCAGCTTGCCCCAAGAAGCTGTGGTTGCCCCATCCCTGGCAGTGTCCAAGGTTGGATGGGGCTTGGAGCAGCCTGGGCTGGTGGGGGGTGTCCCTGCCCATGGCAGGGGGGACACTGGATGAGCTTTAAGGTCCCTTCACACCCAAACCAGTCTGTGACTTTATGATTCTTGCTCATGAGGTAAATCAAGTCATTGCTGTGCACAATCCCGATGAAAGAGGGCAAAAACCCACAGTGCAGCATGAAGGTGGAAAGCTCCTGAGATCTAGACCTGCTGTAAGTGCCACCAGACCCTTCTGGGTCTGCACCAGGCTCTGCATGGCTGCTGACAAGCCTGGCTCAGCCTCTAGATCTCAGGGAGGGATCTGCCCCACCTCATGGGCAGCCAGACGAGCTGGGCTGAGCAAAGAGAGAGTTACCCAAGCGGGTACAGAGTCCGACCCACGCGTGTAGGAGCAGAGCAGATCTGTTACACTGCAGGACATGAAGACCTGGGCAGTGACCAGCTGTAGGTCACCACTGATGTTGGAGAAGCCCTGACCTCAGCATCAGCCCTTGCAGACTTGGCTCAGCTCCTCCATATGTGGGCAGAGGCTGCTGCTCCAGGTACCAGGGCTGAACCCTTGGGGAGTATAGGAGAGGAGATGCCCAGGGCTGTGCCCACCACTGCTGCTGCAGGGTGGGGGTCCCAGGTACCTGGTGGCTGAGCTCTGGGTGGTACAGGATGCTGGATCTGCTCTGAATCAGCAGAAGGGGAAGGATGGATGCCCAAATCCTGATCTCAACCTCAATACAAGGCATCACCAGGATGCTCTGACCTGCGAGGACACTCCAAGTCCTCCAAGTCACCTTCCTTCCCCAGCCCAATGGGGAAGAGCTGCCCCAGTGCTACAGCCCAGCTCCTCCTGGAGGGAGGTAACACCATGCACAAGGGAACTGTCACCCAGAGCAAGGGGGATGAGGGACACCCCTTCTCTTGCACCTCAGCAAGGTTTTGGTGTCCATCCCCTTTGGGGTAACCCTTGGCTGTGGCTCACTCCCACCTCCACTTGCATGCACGGGGTCATCAATCGTGTCCTGGACCCCATGGTGGCACCAGCCCCACAAGAAGGTGCCCATGCCCAGAGCCTGTCCATGCAGTGCGAGGTGAGCAGCCGTCACCGCAGCCCCTGGGGGGGGCTCGGCTGGGAGCAGCGTGCAGAACCCATCCCTGTCCCCTCCCACCCCAGTGGAGGGGACACATGCTGTCACACCAGGTGGGTGGCGTGCCCTGCCTGCCGCCCGACACCGCGGTGCACGCTCAGATAATCCAGGTGACAGCCCAAAAACCAGGACGTTGGCACCAGCCTCTTCCTTTGGGGCGAGCAGATTGGGGTTTAGCCAAAAAAAAAAAAAAACAAACCAAAAACCAAACCAAAACCAACAAACACTTGAAATCGAGAAGAGGGGACACTGGGCTGCACCGGAGCGTCTGCCGGCACTGCGGTGTCTGCCACGGTTCTGCTGTGGCTGGGACCGACTCAACCTACTTCTTCATCATCATCATCTTCCTCCTCATGCTCCTCGCTGCTTGCACGGCACCAGGCCGGCGCTCTCACCAGGCGAAGGCTCCGCTGAGCTGGAGGCTCTATTTGCTAACCAGGAGGGGAGGGAGAGCAGCGCGGGGAGGGTGACACAACAGGGAGACAGAATGGAAACCAAAAATGCAACAACCCAGGGACAAGGGAAAAGTAAAGAGCCAGGGAGGGAGGTGGCTGGATCCCTGGCACACCCTGGGCTCACATCTGGGAATGTATGCCTGCCTCCCCCCCCCCCCCTCCTCTCTGGCTTTGAAAGCTGAAGAGAAGAAGGAGAAGAGAAGGAGAAGACAATAAGAAACGAAGGAGAAACGAAGGAGAAACGAAGGAGAAACGAAGGAGAAACGAAGGAGAAACGAAGGAGGAGAAGAGAAGGAGGAGAAGAGAAGGAGGAGAAGAGAAGGAGGAGAAGAGAAGGAGGAGAAGAGAAGGAGGAGAAGAGAAGGAGGAGAAGAGAAGGAGGAGAAGAGAAGAAAAAGAAGAGGAAGAGGAAAAGAAGAAGAAAAGAAAAAGAAAAGACAAGGAAAAGAAAAAGCAAAAGGAAGCAGAGGAAGCTGTCTGGATCACAAACTGCTCAATCCAATTTTTCAGCCCCCACAAAAACTAATTTGGCAGTTCAGAATACAGAAGAAGTTAGGAGATCTTTGCCCGGAGACTATTTTAGGGGAAAGTCAAAATAATTTCTGCTGTGCTACCCTGTCACAGCCATCAGGAGCTTCCCAGAGCTGAGGGAATGTGGCAGTCTGAGGAGGAGGAGAAGGAGAAGGAAGGAGAGGGACTCTACAATGCTGAAGGCATAAGAAGATGTTTGCACTCTGCTGATTGCTCAAACCCAGCTCATGATCTAAAGTGCTGGGCACGCTGTCACAGAAGGAGTTTTAGTCAAAGCCACTGTTATTTTAATAGTGATATTACTTAAATAGTGAATAGTATTTTAAATATGGAACCAAATCTAGAAGCTGAAGGTGTCTGAGCCTTCAGAAAAAAGGGGGTGTACCCAGGGCAGATGGTCCAGCCATCTTCAGTCCCACATTTGGGTGGTATCAAGACCAGCCTGGTGAACACAGGTTTGAGTGAAAATAAAGACAATAATAATAATAATAATAAATAATAATAAATAATAATAATAGTAAAAATAACAAAAGAAACAACGACAGACATTTGAATACAAAACTATGGCATAAGGAATGACAGGAGATGGCTGGGAAGGGAGCAGGGGCAGAAGGGAATGGGCTGGGGGGGTGGACACACACTTACCAGCTTCACTCCTGACAGCACTTCCAGGAGGGAGATGAGGTTGTGGCCATCTCGCAAATCTTCATAGAGGTCGTTGATGTGCTTGCGCACCTGCAGAGAGACAGGGAGGACAAACCATCAGATCTGCTCTCTGCAAGAGCATGGAGGGAGGAGGAAGGCAGAGGCACCCCCCAACTGATGTCTCCCCCCCAGCCACGTCCCATTTCAAACGCTTATTCCAGAACTATCCCCAAGTAAAGCAGCTTCCTATTGCCTAAACGATTTGGCTGAAGTTGCTGCCAATTTATTTAATGCATGAAATCAAACTATTAAACTATCCATATTCCAGGCAATCCTGTAAGACTGCAGGCAGAGCACTGCAGAAAGGGCAGCTCAGTCCTGAAGCAGTGGTTTAATTCCTTATGCTATACTTTATGTCTCCTGAAACAGCTTCCAGCTGGGAGCAGAGGGGCTTTCTGCAGTCTGAGCATTCACAGACTGCACACCCAGACCTTATCCTGGGGTTTTACTGGACTGGGAATCCCCAGATGTTTTCCCACAAAAAGATTATTCTTTCTTTCCTCTCCTCTTTAAGATATAATAAGCAGCCAAAAGCTTGACACAGAAGTTTGCAAAGCTGGCAGGAAAATACAGCTGTGACATCTGATGCCCAAACAATTTAAGACTTTTGCTTTTCTTTTTTTTTTTTTTACAAATGGAGAATTAAAGAACACTTGGCATTAAACAAGAAAAGCAGGAGGCTGCTTGCAGGATGATCTTAATTCTGCTTAGCTACCTGCAGCTCCAAGCATCTCCCTTCACATACTTTTGGGCTTTTCTTGATGCAAGGACAACCCTCAAATGAAAAAAAAAATGCTCCTTTGATCCTTTCGTGGATGGGCAGCAGGATGGGGAAGCCTGGTCCTAAAGCAAGAGCTTTGTGCTGAGGAGGGAGATGTAATGACAAGGGCTGTGTGGTGATGTTACAGTGCCCTCCAAAGGCACCAGACCATTTCCACCACAACCACCTCTGCTCTGCGTGCAGTTGTATATGAATGCTCAAATCCAGTGCAAAAATTCCCAGGCAAAACCAAAAAACAATAGAGAGAATTTTAAAAAAATATATTTATCTGCCAATCTGGAGCCAGAATGGACAGATAGATTATCATTTAACAGGCTTGATAATAAAGTACACAACTCTTACCTTCATCAAGTGTTTATTGACCCATTTAGTGAAGGTTTTCTTTTGGACTCTGTCCCGTTCATCTGTCAAGAGAAGACAAAGGCAGCTCTGGATCAGTGTTTCTCATGCAGAAACTCAAATAACTTTGAAATGAGGGGAAGAGACAGAGGGATCGTTGCCAGTGCCAGGACCACTGGCCAGATCCTGCACCCACACAGGGGTACAGAGGCTTCTTAGTCCTGGGCTGGGGCAGGACGGGGCCATTCCTGTGGCTTTGATGTCTCACTCAGGCAGGGAGACACAAGCATCCAAGGAAAAGAAGAAGATACACTGGCTTTTTCTGGGGGGAAAGAGTTTCAGTTCAATAAAAGCACCACAGATGATCAGGATGGGTATAGCCACAGCTGGCAGCAATAACTGAACCCCCAAAATTTGTCACCCCAGCCAGTACCCCACACACCCTCATCCCCTTGGGGAAGCAGCACAGGGAGGTGCGTGGGGATTGCCTGAGCCCCCTTGCTTTAGGGGGGGTGTCCCCCTCCCCTGCCACTCCCAGGAGCTTTAATGCATTACATAAACCCCACAGATGTCCCAGAGCAGGCCCCCACTGGGCACCAGCAGCACGGGCAATTAGCAGCTTATTCTATCCCTTTATTTTTGGTTCATTGGATTGTCTGGATTTAACGTTTATTTCCGTCCCATGGCTCAGCCAAGGGTGCTCTGGTTGGATGCTGGGAGGTCCAAGGACCCATGGGACAGAGTGACAAAGTGGGTCCTCTCCCTGGGGGGTCCAAGTCCTTGGGGAGCAGCAGGAGTGTCCACCAGTCCTATGAGGTAGTGAAATGGAAGATTTCTGGTGGTGCCAACCAGAAATGTGGAACGGGGAGAGCTGCTGGCAAGCTCTGAGTGCATAAAATAACAGTGTGAAATATAGGTGAGAAAGAAGAGGGCATGGGACAGGATCCCCATGCTGGAGAGTCCCCTGGGGTGCACGGGGGTGCAGGGGGGGTGCCTGCCTCCCTGTGCTTGGGCAGTGAGGAGGGTTCAGTACAGTCCTGACAGGCTGTGCCAAATGGGATGTCCTGGTTTATAACATCATAACTTAGAGAAAAGTACCTCGGTCCTGACCCACAGTATGCAACTCCAACCTTCTGAGCACTGCCCCAGCCAGCCCAGAGGATCCTTGAGATAAAGTGACAAGGGACAAAACCCACTAACCCAAGACAACCCTTCGATGCCACATTCCATCAGGCAGAAGCAGCTCTCGCTTTGGTTTTAAGCCAAAAATCAATGAAAAGGGAAAAAACCAGCATCCCTCAGCTCGGGCTGCCCAGCCACACTCTGTGTCCTTCCTGGATGGCCCCATGTCCCCTTCCTGGGGTCTTTGTGCCGGCCAAGCAGACGTGGGGCCAGCCCTGACGTGAGAGCCCTGGGGGCTCTCAGGAAGACCTCTGTACACCTCAGGATTTCCAGGCACCACCTAACACCCCTCTGACACCCAGAAGCACAGCAGTAAAACAGGTGGCACATCAGCAGCATGGTGTTGGAGATGCTTTCCACACCTCCCATCCATCCTGCTCCATCCCCACCTGAGCCATGTAACCACATCCTGAAAACTACCTCCAGACAAGCCACGGCCACCCTCACCCCCACCTTGCCAGACTCCATCTTTGGCACAGCCACGGCTCTGCCGCCTGGCACCGCCGGCCACCGCCTGCCATCGGAAGCCACGTCACCCCCACGTGTTTTTAGGGACTTTTCCTTATTCCAACCCCCCCACAAGAGCCACGGTGCCAAGTCCCTTCCCATCCCTGGCATAAATTCAGGGCGGATAAAGCTCAAGCCATCCCCTGATGCTGGCAACATGGTGAGGGCTGGTTAGAGGCTGGGTGGGGGTAGAGGACGGCGGGTACCAACCGATGCAGCACATCCGGCACACCAGGCAGGCGCTCAGCCGCCGCTTCTCTCCGGAGAGATATCTCCTCTCCATCGCCAGAGCCCGGCACGGGCAACGCTGGGTCCTGGCAAAGCAGCAGCTCCTCCCGGTTCCTGAGGAAGGGTCTTCTGGCAGCACCACTTGCTCACCAACCTTGTCCCCCGTGGGTGCGGGTGGGTGATTTTTCAACCGCGGCTCCTCCCACCCCACCACTTCCTACCCCCGGTGCGGGCATCAGCCGTTCCTCCTCCGGGGCATGGCTGCAAACCCCACCGTAGCGTCAACGGGCACTTCCCGACGTTGCCTTTCTCTTTGGGTGCTGCCAGCCCAGGGTGCCACTGGCGCAGCAGTTCTGTGCCGGCAAAAATCCTCCCCGTCCCGTGGTCCCAAACGGTCAGCAAAGCTGCTGGAAAAGCTCCCAGCAAGGAAGGGCAGAGCTGCTCCTCCTGTGGAGCAAGAAGTGGAGCAGAGCGTGGCGCAGAGCATGGAGCAGCTCCCGGCTGTGTCCTGGGGGTGAGGACACAGGCTCACCCCACCGAGCTGGGTACTGCCCCGTGGGCAAGCTCTTGGCTTGTTTTTCCTCGTTTTGTTTTCCAGTTAATTGCACTGGGGACGGGAGGGACAATGCTGGGCTGTTCTCTCCGCTCTCACTCACTCACCAGCAACTTCTTCCCAAATCATCTCCCGGGTCCCAAGCGCCAGGACCCGGCTGCAGCCCCGCTCGGCATGCGGGGAGATAACGGGGGCCTCTTTATCACCACCTCTCTTCCTTTTCTTCTAAATATAATCCCTCTGCAGACCTCCTGCCAACGGGAGCCCCGGCCGGGAGGGTGAGAGGAGCCGGGCTGCTGGTGGGGGAAGGCAGAAGTGTGTCCCTGAGGTCCCTGAGCATCGCAGGGAGCAGGCGGGGACGGGGATGTGTCACCACGTCCCACACGGAAAATCGACAGTGAGACAGCTCTGACACCGGATCCTGGGGGTGCCCACAGGCCAGCGGCTCCTCAGTGTGTTCCTTCTTCTCACCTCCTGCAGAAATGTGGGGGGGGTTCTCTTCTTTTTTCATCCTGTCTCACCATTTGGGTGGTTCCTGGGCTCTAACCAGATTACAACTCCCCACCCTGTGCCCGCACTATCTTCTGAGCTAATAATAATGCCCGGTTACTGCTCACTAATGATGTTAAAGCATTGAAAGCTTATCTCTCCCTGGTCTCCCTGGCTAATCTTTTCAGAGTAACTGTGATAAGCAACTTGTTGCAACCCCCTTCATGCTGATCTCCTCCCCTGTCTACCAGGGGTTCACTGGCCCTGGCCACTTGCAATCACCCTGTCAGGGGACAGCGAGCAGAGGAGATGGCCAGGGCAGCAGGTGGGCAGGATATGGTTGGATGGAAGGTTACAAAGATCCAAGGAAATCTGCACTGCTCAGAAGACAAACCAACAGTGGGCAAGGGTGGGAGAGGCCAATTGCAGAGCCCAATTGCCTGCAGCTGGGCACTGAGCAAGGGGTGGTGGAACAAGTGTGAACACTGGTAGCAAATGGAGCAAATGGTGCCAGCAGCACCAATGAAAACCACAGCCCATGACCAAACCTGCCTGCATGCCACAAAACCATTCCAGCCCCGACGATGCTATCGGAGCTGCACGGATGCTTCCAGCTGCAAAATGCTTTCGTGTGGCTGCTTTCCCAAGACAGGTCAGACTTGCAGAGACAAAACCTGGATGAGCCTGGCAACAAGCAGTGTCCCACTGAGACACAGCACTGAGACACAACCCTGCCCAGGCAGAGCCAGCACCAGGACACACGGATCATCACGGGACAGCCTGGGGAATGCTCTGAGACCTGTCCCAGCTCCTCCCTGGAGCAAATGGAGGATCTGGGTTCAGATGCTTGCACCTCAGGGAAGAAAAACTCCCAGCCACAGTCCCACCAGACCCCCAGGGTATCATCCCGGGAAGGGTTCCAGCAGGCACCAGAGACCTTCCCACCACCACAACCCCCTGCACAGACATTTCCCCCCTTCCTTTGCAGCCTCTGTCCTGGCAGCCTGCCTGTTCCCAGCAGCTCCCAACGAGTCCAGCCAGGAGCTGCTGTTCCCCCCAGCATCTCCTCCATCACTGCTGCCTCCATTGCTGGCTGTCAGGCTCTATCACCACTCACCTCCTCCCAGCTCGGGCTGTAGCTGCCCAGTCCCAGCTCTGGGTGCCAAGGGGATAGAGGGTGCCTGGCCAGGGTCCCATTGGCACCTGGATTCTCCAGTTCTCCCCCAGGATAAGCATCCCTAGGAGGGAGCCTGAAGGCAGCTGGGGGGGTTGCAGTGTCCCCCATCGACTCCTTCAGCCCACTGGAATAAAATGCTTGGAAGCAGCTTCCAAGCTTTCTGTTTATTAATTCCTACTATAGCCAAAGGAAAAGGGGAGATCTCAGAAAGAGCCTTGTGATGGATGAAATTGCAGAGATCTTGGGGACATCCCCGAGCTCGGCGTGAAAGCAGCTCTGTGCTTTCAACAGCGAGAACCAGCCACAGGGTGAAGGAGGGTTTTGTTGTGTAGAAACAAACTTTGAAAGGGTTGAAACCCATCACTTCTGCTTTGAACTCCTTTGAGGGAAGCAAGGAATAGGAATGCACGGTTTTGGTTAGTTATTTTTGGTTAGTTTTTTTGGTTTGCCTGGTTTTCTAATGGGGTTCTTTTCAGATGGGGGCTATGCAGAAAATGTGGCTGGCCGAGGAGCAGGAGGTATTTAAAATGTGTCGGCTGCCAACTCGCAGGCTGACATAATCCATCCTGACAACAGGCAGGATTTACAGAGCCTTTGGAAATAGGGAGAGGAAACAGTGCCTGATTCAGCCTGGAAGAATGCACAAGAGATACCTGCAGTGGGAAACCATCCAGCACCCGGGTGTTTGATGAAGGAGACACCTGAGAAGTGGCAAGACAAAGGAGAGCTGGGTGGGTGCTCAGCAGAGCTGGACGAGCACTGCAGGGCAACAAAACCTGCTGCAAGATGACCCTCGTCCTCCCGGATGCTGCTCCCGTGGGGTGGGTATTACCTGACCTTTACTGGGGAGGAGTGATGAAAGAAAACAGATTTGAACACACCTGCTGCTTGCAACGCTTGGCACCAGGACTTCGTTTCCAAAAAATGGATGGATTTGTGACTGGCAAGACAGTGGTATGGGGGTGAGGAGCTGGGAGGTGACAGTCATGCTGGGAAGTGGCCCTAAACAGAGCTGCAAATGTCACTGCATGACACCAAGATTAAGTAAGTAGATGAGGGATAGCAGGGTCAGCAGGAGGAATTGCAGCAAGGCGAGGGTTAGTGGGTAACAGGGAGCATTTGTGCAACTTGCTCTCAGTCTCTCTCTCCCTGTTGTCTTAAGGAAGAAAGGAAGAAGCAGAATCCAAAGCAATATGGGGGGAAAAGTCCCTGCATGCTGCCCAGGCTCTGTGATCCTGCTCATTCGCATGGAAATAGAGAAAGAAAAGGGAGAATTGGTCACGGACTCAGTGAAAAAGCGAGACCAAGCACTGCTGGGAAAAAAAAAAAGGGGGAGGAATCAAAACAAACAAATCCCAGGAGGAAGAGGTTGGGAAGGAGAAGGAGCTGCCGAGTCCTCACCCAGGGCCTGAAACTATCACACATCCCTGTAACAAATCCTCGCCCTCCTCAAGCAGCAGTCATGTGCAAGCCCTATTTTGGGAAACTGAGGCAGGGTCAGCCCCAGCTGCTCGGTGAGTCTCTGCCAGCACAGGAGCAGCTCCCGGGGCTGCATCTTGCCGCTGCCACCATTGGTAGTTAACCAAGACGCTGCTGTCACGGCAGAAGCCGGGAGGCAGAACACCAGCCACGTGTCACGAGCTTGTGCCGAGACAAAAACCAGCCTCATCCCCAGCGAGACACCCCCCAGCCCAACCACTCCCACCCCCCACGTGTGCTCGGAATGGGTAGCAAGACCAAATTTAGGCACCAAAACCTCTTCTCCCCCTTCCCCCCCACCAGCACAGGGGCCAGGGCCAACGGGAGGATCCCCGTTACCGTGTCCTCCTCCTCACCAGCCACCTCTGTCCCTGTCTGTGCCACCACGGTGTCCCTCAGGGAGGGAAAACAAGCTGTGACCCTTGCCAGCAGCACACCAGCCATCTTAGTGCCTGTCCCATCGTGGGGACCACCCCTACCTTCTCTGCTCCGGCTGCGCCAGTACAGGACGCCGGCGATGCCCAGGATGTGGCTGAGGACAAAGGCAGCGGGTGGCAGATAGGAGCTCTCCGAAAGCGGCATCGTCCCCTACTCCCAGTCTGTTATCCCGAGCCTGATTCTGAATTTCTTTTTCCTGAAGCTGCCTCTGTTGGAGCCCGGCATTGCCGGGAGGGCGAGGGGACTGCGGGGGAGGCCCTGAGCTGCTGCCTGCAAAAAACTTCTGAAAACTTCCTGCCTGAGCCTCTGCCTCCAGCTGGCTGCGTCCCCAGAGCTGGCAGGGCTTGGGGACAGCCAGTGTCGCCGCGATGGGGCCAGGGAGATTTGGGAGCTGGCAGGGGGGGAGTGGGTGGAGGGAGAAAGTCAGCGTCAGGACAGCTCAAACATCTTGCCTTGGTGTTCAGGCAGCCAAACTTCATCCTTCCCCCTCCCCCCTTCCTCCTCCTCCTCCTCCCCCCTTCCCCCCCAGCTCCAGGGGGAGAGACGTCATCTCCTTGATTCCCATTCCCAGTCCCGCTGAAAGGTCGGTGGCTGGAGCAAAGGGGGGGATTGGTGGGAGCAGCTGCTGCACCGGCACCACCACAACATCCCCCTCCTCATGGGGGGCTTGGGAAACACCCGAAACCTCAGTGTGTGGCCTTGGTGGGTGGCAGCTGAGAGCCCCGGTGCCCCCTGCTTGCGGTGATGCCGACACACCAAGGGCAGCCAGGATGGAGAAGGGAGAGGCTGGGAGATGCCGGCAGCACTTCCGAAGTGCTCAAGTGGCAGCAGACAGCTGCCTGCCAGGGGCTTGGTACCCTGGGCTTGACCCAATGCTGGTCTGTTGGAAAATTGCCCAGCAAGTATGGTAAAAAGCAAAGGAAACCAAATTTAGGCTTCTGGATGTTGAGTACCTTGAGTCAATTTCCCTCACCAGCCCTGCACGCGCAGAAATAAATGCATTAATCGCCAAGACGCCCCAGAGTCCCTGGGAAAATGCCCACAAAAGATGCTCCACCACAAAAAGCAAAGGTTCAGCCACCTGCAGCCTGGTGCCACCAGCACCAAAATCGTGCACAGCAAGACTTTGGCACCACAAGACTCTGCAGCCTAACCCCAACCCCATTCATTAACGTTCAGCACCATGCTCAGTGTTACTTTGGGAGTTTCACTTCTTTTCAGAACCGTTTGTGGCAGCAGAAGCTCAGGAAGGGCACAGCCCAGCAGTTACATCCCAGCCCTTTTGCCATTGTAACCACAAGCCAAGCAGGTGGAGGCTCCTCCCAAAGCCTGGTTTGCTCTCAGAGCACATTCTGTGCTGACTTTCCCTCCCACACCAGCTCCTGGGGGAAGAAACTTGCTCTTAGATAGAAAGTTGTTATGAATTAAATGCTCATTTTTTTGTCTTCACCTTCCCAGAAAGGCTCAACCAAGAGTGCTCTGTCCTGCTGGGTGGTGAAGGGGGAAGCTGTGAGGGTGAGGAGGGACAGCATGGCCCAGTTGTGGGTTCCAGACCTACAAAACCTCAGCCCAGCTCATGCTTCAAGAGAGCTGGGAGTCACACATGGCCAAAACTGGACCAGCCACAGTCTGGCAGCACTGGCTCTGCAGCATGGGATGGTGAATCCCAGACTGGTTTGGGTTGGAAGGAACCATAATGATCACCTAGTTCCAACACCCTGCCACGGCCAGGGACACCTCCCACTAGACCAGGTTGCTCCAAATCCTATCCAACCTGGCCTTGAAAACACCCGAGCTGCGGGGTGTCACCCAGATGCAAAGGGAGATTTAAATTATATTTATAATATCAAATCCAACAACCACAAGTTGACCAGCCCCAGAAAGAAAACCACATGGAGCAAAATATGGTAGACTCACACATCACATGGCTCCGTGGGGGACCTGCACCTCCTAGACCTTGTCCAGGCTAATGAGATGAGTGACACAAACCAGAGTTACCCCAGGGCTCAGTGCTGTTGCAATCTATTTTCCAAAGATTCAGCTTTGCTGGAATGAAAAATACCTCAGCATAGTTTTCATGCAAAGCAATCTGCTTTCTGCTAAGGCAGAGGAAATGCTGGAGGAGCAATGACTTGCTGGCAGGCATGAGGCCACCATAAATGGGCCCGTGGTCCATCCTGAGTGGGGCAAATAGCTGCTGCTGGGGCTGGATGAGGCTGGGGTGTGCTGGTAGAAAAGACTCTTGGAAGCAGGAGCTGGTTTTCCTCATCCCCTCATCCTGGTGGCACCCATGGGGGCTCCACTGCTCCCGTGCTTCCCGGGTGCTGCCCATGCAGGAGAGTTCATAGAACACACAGAGCCCTGCCAGCTGCTCCAGCAGGACAAGCCTTTGGGCAAGATAAACACTTTAAATAGCTATAATCAGCTATAAATATATGTATTTTGTATATACATAAACACATCTATATATGAATAACATCTATTTTTACATATATAAATACAGCTTGCAACTGCAGGAAGCTGATACTGGCTGCAGCCCAGCCGGAGGCGGATCCGAGGGGCAGGGAGCCAACAGTGGGGTTTGGGGTGACCCGTTGGGGTTTTGGGGGATTCCCAGGCCTGGATGCAGCCACTGTCCCCCTCCTGCTCTCCTCCACCCTGCCATAGAAACCGCCCCTCCCACCCAAAACACAAACAGCTCATTTTAGCCCCTTGCAAGGCAGCTTTTTCAGCTTTGACTTCACCTCAGCCCAGAAAGGAAAGGGGTGGGGAAGAAAATACATGCCTCCTGCTTGCTCAGGAATTTGGGGAGCAGAGAGGCTGAGTTCCCCCCTTGCCTGACTCCCCCCTGCCTCATGGAGTGCCCTGAGCAGCATCTTCATCCCTGTGCATCATTCAATACGGTGTCACCCCCATCGCTGCCTCCTCCCCCAGTACCCTGTGCCCAGGTTTTGGGGTACCCCATGGGATGGCTGTGGGGACATTGGGCTGCCCCAGTCTCCCTGCCTGAGTTTTGGGGCACCTCACAGGACATTTCTGAGGACATAGGCTGCCCTGGCCCCTCCTGAATCACCACCCCCCCCTCAAGGATTTGTGATACCCCACAGAACAGCTCTGGGGACACTGGCTTCCCTGCCCCCCCCCCCAGCTCAGTTGTGCCTCTCACCCGGAGCTGAGTCACCCCTGGCTCCAGCCAAGTGTTTCGTGGGGCTGATCCCCCCCCCGTCATGTGCCTCCCCGGTGAGTAATGCTCAGCCTCTCCAGCTCCAGCATCTCCTTATATGACCGAGGATGGAGCTGGGCAAGGCCCAGGCCTCCCCAGCACTGCTCAGGAGGTGAGGGCACCTTGGTATGGGGTGGGAGATGCCACCAGGATCCTCCTCTGTCTCCTGGGTGCTGTAGCCTCCCGGGAGGCAGCTGAAAGCCCAGGGGCTCAGGCCAGGGACATGAGTCCCCAAGGCCAGGGAGGTGGCAGCCAGGTGGCACTGTGGAAACACCAAAGCGGGTGACATCAGATGGCGATGGCAGCCAAAGCTGTCACCCAGTGCCACTCTACCTTACTAAAACATTGCTCCAGGGCTCTGCTGTGCCCAGGGCAGTGGGGGGGTCCTCACCAGTACTCCCAGCCAAGCCCCCTAAAGTCCCCCCCTCCACCCAATGAGGGGCATTGGACGTGGGAAGTGGTCACGAGCACACCAGGGGACACAGAGGGGTCTCACAAATGGGGTTTCTCTGCAGCAGGGTCACCCCACACTGGGCAGGGGACACCTCGCTCCTCACAGAGTGGAAAAGAGTCTGAGAGCAGTGCTGAGCACACACAAACTCATGATCACGGTACAGGAGCCAGGGCTTTCTGCTGGGCTTCCTCTCCCTCACTGCTGTTTTTTCCTCCTTTCCTGGAGCTTTAAGGCCAAATCTCGGTCACCTATGGCAGTGACTGAGGAGGGGAAAGGGAAGGAGACTCTGGATTTCTGAATCAGGGATGCCCCAAGTCAACAGCAGCCACCCACCCATGTCGCAGGAAGGGGAGCCTGGCTGGCTCTGGCCTCTGCTGGGGTTGGATGGTGGATACGGCGGGCAAGAAAAATCCACTGTGCCCCTAAAACTGATCCGGGGTCATCACCTCCTGGCCCACAGCTTCTCCCCCTGCTTGGAGCAGTTTGGCCAAACCTGTGGCAACGCACAATTCTTTCCGACAAGAGGAAACACAGCTATGGCCAGACAGAGGGTTCAGAACACCACGTCCCTGACTGCCGAGAGCACCCCCAGGTGCCGGCGCACCCCCTCTTGCCGGCAAGCACGGGCAGGGCCCTGCCGGGGCGCGGGGGCTCGCTCCACCCTGCCCGCGGCGCCCTGGGAAAAGAGCAGCAAGAACAAAGATGACGTTTCTTATGATCCCAGCTATTGAAAAACAAGGTGGAACAGAGGCAGGTGGTGACTCCCAGCACTGCCCAGCACATCCCTGTGGGATGAGCTCCTCCGCTTCGACTCAACGCCCTCCTCTCCTCCTCCTCCTCCTCTCTCCTATCCTGGTGAATCACTCGCCCGTGCGTGTGCGGGCAGAGCCGCCCATCCCCTCGCCATCCATGGGGCCCTGACGCCAGGCCTTGCCCGCCTGCCTCTGGCTCCTGGCAGAGCAGGCACATTCCCTACATTAAAACCTTTCCTTCTGGCTTTCATCACCCTGGAACAGCCGTGGAGCTGCCGGGAAGGATGGGGTGAAAAAGTCCGCAGGGTGCCCATCTCGGTACCTTCGGTGTCGCTGCCGAACTGCAGGGATGAAAAAAGGGCTGAAAAAAAATGGGGACTAAGAAACCTCCCAAGCACTCCTCTTTGTGGACCTGGAAAAACAAACCTTCCCCAAACTGTTTTCTGGACAAATATGGAATTTTGGCTTGGGAGAAGTGCCCCATTGTCACCCCACGTGTTTGCACAGGGAGCTGAGCTTAACCCGTAAGACCTGGGGCAGCCCCAGGGCCATCCCCCAGACCAGCACCTGCACCCATAAAGCAGCACAAGAGAATATTTAACTACAAATCTCTCAGCAGAGGAGCTGCTCACACTGCCAAAGGTCAGCTGGACGTAGCAAATCCAGGGGTGAGGGGAGGGGCTCAGACCCCGACTGCTGCCCATAAGGAAGTTCTGAGGAACAAGGGAAAGGAAGTGCTGATGATAATTATGGTGATGTTCCCCTTTCCAGCAGACGTCTGGGCACCAAAATAAGAATTATATCTTAAAAAAAAAAAAGAAAGGACTTCCCTTCCCATGGCAGAGCTGTCACCCTACATCCAGTGATGCTTTGGGTAGCGGTGGGGACAAAGGCCATAGAGGGAAAACATAAGATGGCTTGAGGTAAAGCTGGAAGCAAACATCATTCCTGATGGCTTTCATTCTGCAAAACAGTGGCACTGGACTGTCACCTGCACACAGCTCAATCATTCCTCAGCAGCGTGGCTCAGGGTTAACTCCTGTAGGAATCCCCCCAGCATACAGGGTCTACAGGAATGTGACATCCCAACTTGAGACAGACTCAGATGGGATGGATAGAGCCACCAGAAGGACCTCAAGAAACAACAAAACAACCTAGAAGGTGACTGCTCCCCTTGGCAGCACCAGAGGGGAGGTGTGCTCACCCCCATCCCACAGTTCCTGAAGAAAGGAGCAGCTGATGTCCCCAGGGCACCAGTATGGAGCTCCAGCCTCCTCTCCTGGGTGGGGTTTACTTTCTGGTGCCCCAGATTCAGCACCTTTCCCCAGTGTATCTACAGCCACCAGCACAGCCAGCCCAGCTGCCCACAGGTTGCCCTCCTCCATGTATCCCCCAAAATGACCCAAGACTCTCTTCTCTCCCACAACATGGACCCCAGCAGATTCTCACACCCAAAGCCAGATGCTTTGCTAAGCCACCTGCCTGTGGTGCCATCCTAGACACGTTTCACTCAGACCCTTTCCAGCACCAGCCAGGCTTTTGAGCCCTCCCTCTCAGCAGGAAACCAGGCACATCACACTGGAGAGGTGGCCAGGGTGATCTCACTGCTTCTTTCCCAGTGTTAAAAACCTCCACCAGTCCACCCAGATGACTGCTGAGGCCATCAGGTTTTTGCTGACGCAGCGGTTCAGGCATTATTTCATCGCTTCCCACTTCTCAGAAACCTCCCCTGGTTCGTCACCCCCTCCAAGGATGCTGGCAGACAGCCACACCATGCTTGCTCATTAAATGATGATATAAAACTCCTGGCCAAGCAACCCGGGTTCCGGGAAAGCACCGAACCTCACTGAGCTGGCATCAACTCGGTGGCATCACCCTGCAAGGAAAGAGCGGGAGATGGGGACAACCTGCACAGAATCATTAAGGTTGGAAAAGAATTCCAAGATCATCAGGTCCAGCCACCAACCCAACACCCCCATGCCAACTAAACCATGTTAGAAACTAAAGCATTGTTGGAAATATAGCCAAGCAGGAAAGACAGCTCCCAATCCACACAGAGAAGGTGAAGCTGGTGCTGGAAGTGAGGAGGATGAGGATCCACAGGGAGAGGAAGAGCAGTGGTCTCCTGGAAGAAAACACTCCTGCTTTTTGGGAGTGAGCAGCACCATCCCAGCTCTAGGTGTGGAGGAAGATTTGATCACACACTCGTGCAAGAGGACACACACGTCTGCACGCTCTCCAGGGGCCTGTGCTGACATGGCAAGGTGGCATCTTTCCCAGGCTGGGGGAGGAGGAAGAGGAGGAGGAAGAAGGCGGCGATGCCATCTCCGGGTCCCTCCCTGCCCCTCCGGCCACGGGGACAACGCCACACACCTCCACAGAGCCACCACCTCTGCTGCTAGGTAAACACCCTTGGCGTTCCCAGCACACCCTGCCGGCACCTCAGCAGAGAGAAACCATGCAAAACCAAACCAAAACAAAAAAAAAAAACCAAGACCAAAAACACACAGCAAAAAAAGTCCCACCACAAGATTTGTCGGGAGCCCCGGCAGAGCCCAGCACTGGAGAGCTACCCAAGCCCTATCCACATCCTTCATCCACTCCACTAAATGCCCCAAATCCTGGGGAAAATCCCCCAAAATGACATCCCAGGCTCAACTCCACTTGGAGGAGGAGGACATCAGTTGGGGTGCAGAGCTCCCCAAACCCGGAGAGCTGCAAGGAGCCGGCTGAGAGCTGGGATGGGCATCGGCTGCTGAAGGCCACGCTCTGCACTATCCACAGCAGCAGCTCCAGGAGCAGGAGAGCTGGAGGCGGAGGGATTGCCAGCATCAAAACTCCTTTTCTCCTGCCTAACAAAAGGCCCGGTGTCTCCGCAGAGAGCCTTGTTATTCCAACGCCAAACCAAAGGCTGCTTGGCAGCGGGAGGAATAGGAAAACGTTGGGCTGGTGGGAACTGGCTGAGCTTTGTTTCAGGGAGGGCTTGGGCGCTCTGTTTGCACAGGCTCCAGGCAGCAGCTTGAGATGTGAGGGGGAGGGGGGGCAGCAGGGTTGGTTCCCCCTGACTGAGCTGTAACCCCCGGCATGGCCATGCTCCCAGCTCTGGAGCCCTTGGTCCTGCTCTCTGCAAAGCACGAAGCAAAACAGCACAAGGAGAAAAGGCAAAGGGAGCTCTTGCAGCCCTGTGTGCACCCCAAGGTGCTTTTAGGAAGTCGGGTTCCTCATTTTTGATGCCTTCACGACCACCCCACCAAATTGTGTCCCGTAAAACAGCCCAGGGGATGAGCCAAATCAACATACTGCAAACATGAGGAGAGCTGGTAGACCTGGCAGCCCCTAGCCTGCTCGGGGCAGGTGTGCAAAGCCCTGTAGTAGAAATGTAGGCAGAAGCAACTGATTTGCCTGTTTTCCCCTGCAAATGGAGGGCAGGCAGGCAACCTTGAGCCCTGATCTCATTAGATGTCCCAAAATAAGCAGTGTGAAACCTGATTAGTGCCGGGCAGGAAGCGGGTGAAGAGGAGGCACAGCCTGCTCCACCAGCCAGCCCCAGCACCCTTCGACTGGAGATGGGGGTCCCAGCACCCCAAGGAAGGCAGGGCTGGGGAGCAGGGCACCTCGAGCTCCCACCTGGTTCCACTCTTTCCATGCTCCAGGGGATTGTGCTCATGGCCTTTCCTCATGGTTTGCACCATGCTCTGAAGTGATGCTTCATCCCAGGTGCTGCCACCAGCTCTGGGCTAGCCTTGGCATGCAGCAGAGAGGAATTTGGGATTAAAAATAAAAAAACCCAACAAACCAAAGAGAGGAAGGCAGGAGCCTGAAACTTCTGTTCCCTAGAGACTCAGTCTCCCACTAAGAAACTTAATCCCCAGTAAAAAAGAAATTAAACAAGTTGGTTGCTAACATTACTCTGCATGACTACATTCAAGCCCCAGATCTGCTGTATTTCACCAGCCTAGCCCAAGCCCATCAGATGCTCACAGCAGAGCTCAGCTGAACCTTTCAGGAGCAAAAACCACCACGAGGCTGTGGTGGGAGACCTTTAAATCATCAGGAATCCACAGGACTAGGAGTCCCTCCAGCCAGCCATGCTCACCCTGTTGGATGGCTATGTTGGAGGAGAAGCACCCACCCTTCCCTGGGAGAAACCATCCACGTTCTCCTCCCTGTCCAGTGGGAAATGGGGCCAAGAGAGCTGCATGCCGGAGAAACCGAAACTCAGTGGGGCCTCCACCCGTGCTGGCCAGGGCAGATGGTGGCCCCGGATCTCTTATCATGCTCAGCCACCTTGGGGAGGGCTGCTCGGGTGCTCCTGGGGAAAACCATCACATGCTGGGACAAAAGCAAACAGCGACAGCACATGAGGACAAGCCATGGCACCACTCCAGCACCAGCCCCACCACACACACCAGGGCAGATGCTGCTGCTGCTGCCTCCTGCTCAGATCTCCCCCTGTGCTCCCTACCAGAAAAAAAAGAAAAAAAAAAAAAAAAAGCCTCTTTTTTCACTAGCAAAAACCCAGCAGAATTGGGTGGTAGGAACCAGCACGGACCCACTGGCAGCTGCCTGGCCAAGGGGAAAATCTGAGCCCAATTTCCCTGGGGAAAACACATGGCACGACAAGGTCAGATGGAGCCAGGAGATTAGCCAGCACGCACGGGAGAAGGCCGAGAAGATGCTGGATTTTATCTGGCTGCCAAGTAAACAATGAATTCCTCATTAAGTGAAACCAGCCATCCTCCTGCCCACCGGTAAAATTAACCCAGCAATAAATTTATAATCAAATGGGTTTCCTGAGCCGACCTCAAGCTTCTCATCACCTCGGGGTTGTGGCAGTGGGAAACCCGAGATGGTGACGGTGCGGAAAGTCTGGGTGACCCCAAACCCACCAGGGCAGGGTCCATCCCAGAGCAGCATCCTTTGTGCTTGGCATGAAGGGGGGATCCAGAAGGACCCCCTGACTCCATCCCAGCCATACGGGCCCAGGACATCGGGATGTTCTCCAAGGTCTTCAGCTGGACCCAGCAGGGCTGACAGCGATGGATGCTGGCACGATGCCGGGGGGTCAGGGGCCTGGACTTGCACACAGACATTTACATATGAAATGCTCCCAGCTCCAATATCTGCTGCTGCCTCCATCTCCCTGGGGAGATGAAGAGAGATAGGCGGTGGGGGAGTTGGGGTGAGGGGAAAAGAAACCTCTCCAGCAATAAAACCTTCTCCAGCTTTGTCCAGCCCTGCAGCTCAAGAGCCGGCTGGCTGGGGCTGCTAACAGCACTGAAGAGCATGTGGAACTACACCACAAATGCCAAAGCACGGCTCAGCCATCACCATGTAGAGGGGAGCATGGCAGAGCTAACCATAACCACCATGTCTATGCTCAGATACCACAAGAAACACCCCAGTGGTGTGAAAGGAGTGGCTGTGCCAGAAGAGCTGTCTTGCCTCCACAACCATTCCCTGCCCCTTCCCTCACCATGGTTTCCTGCCTGCACCAATTCCTGAACCAAAGCTACAAACAGCTGTGGTGACAGCCAGCAACACTTTGGCTACAGGCACCAAAACAGACCCAAAACTGCAGATTTGGCTTCTTGGGGACTCATCATCCGGGATTTCACATTCCACAAGAGCGCAGGAGCCGGCGCAGGCAGGCAGCACTCCCAGCAGGAATCTGGGCAGCACCTGGAGCAGGGAAAGCTGCCAGATCTGCTCCTGCAACCAGTCACCTTGTAAACACCATTAATAATGTCATTCTGTCTCCCCAGCACCTTGCTCTTGCTGGCAGGAGGGGAATTTGCAGAGCCACAGATAGAGACAGGGCCCAAAACTTGGAGCTTTCAGCAGCAGCCCCAAAATGCAGAAAGGGGTCACTGGCACCCAAACCAAGCACCCAAGCCCAGCACCCATCTGTGCTCTGGCTGCCCAAGGGGGTGCAGATGGGGAGACAAGTGTGTCCACAGGACAAAGCCAGCCAGCAGCACGGCACACCCATCCGGCACACGGCGACTCAGGGTTCCTTTTACATTGATTCCCAATGCCAGCTGCAATGAGGCTCAGGAAAAATTTATGATGGACATCCCACCAGCATAAGAAAGTGAATTATATTACTCCCAGCCGCGATAACTCAGGGCAGCTGTCAGGCACAGAGCTGTGGGATTAACCCTTCATGTCATCCCCAGCAGAGGCACGGGAGGGTGGGGACATTGCCAGCCTGACTGGTGACAACTCCTTTGGCTCTCTGCTAAATTAAACATTGAATTAATTCACCTTTGTTATCCAGTGGGATCAGCTGGAGAAGCCCAACCGTGCCAGGGCTGGGCTGTAAGAAGGGGCGAGTCACAAGAGGTGCTGTTAAATGACAGGTGATGGCATCCCAGATGCCTTCTGCTTTCCTCCGAGCAGGCAAATCCCAATTGCAGCTGGCTGGGAGTCTGAGAGTGAAAAAAGCTCCTCTGACAGGAGGGAGGAAAAAAAAAAGAAAAGAAGGAAGGAAGGGGGGGAAAAAACCTCAATGGAAGCCTCTCCTGCTGCAGTCAGAGCACCAGGAAACCGAGCTGCTCTCCTGCTGCCCCTGCACCCCGGGCTCGCTGCCGGCTGCGGCGGGGACAACGGCGGCCAGCATCCAGCCATCTGCCAGGGGCTGGCCCAGCACGATCGGGTGTCAGAGCTGGCTCTCCAGGGACAGCCATCGAGGCAGGAGAGGGCAGAGCATCGGGAATGAGGTCTGGAAAGAAAGGAGGGTAAGGGAAAAAAAAAAAAAAAAAAAAACAAAACACCAATCCGCACCCAGGTGCCAATGTGCAACCATGGCTGGTGGGATCCACACCATGGGCGGTGGGACCCGGGCAGGGGTGAAGCCCCTCACTGGAGCTGCATCAGTGCCTGAGCTGTTGGAACAGCAGCCAGCTCCTCTCCTTTTAGCAGGATTTTGAGCTCAATTTCTTTTCCAGTTGTTATTTTCAAAGCAGCTTCCCCTGCCTCCCTGCATTACGTACGGGGCTGGGTCAGCCGCTGCCCCAGCTCTCGCTTTGTGCCCAGACACAGGGCTAGAAATCCAAGTAAAAGACAAAAGAGGGAAGTGAAGCGGAGCCATGGAAAGCACCACCCCTCTGGCTGCCTCCATGGGAAACCAGAATCTCCTCAACCTCCCAGTGGGACTCGATTTGCCTCGATCAGGGATCGACAGCAGATGGTGGGACTCTGCTGGAGCCCGGGAAGGAGCAGATCAAGCTCCCTGCCCGTGGCACATCCGTACCACAGAGGCTCAGAAATACCTTTCAGGGTGCCGAGTCCATCCAGGAATTTCTTGTACTTCTCCAGGTTCATTTCTCAAGCCCAGATCACCCCTGTTCCTCAGCTGGGTGGCATCAGGGTGCCCACAAGCCTCAACCACCGTCACCGTTTCGTCGCCGTTGCCCTTTGACCACCACAAGCCCGGTCCTCTCATTTCCTTATTTGATGAAGTACATTAAAACCTCCCCTGGCTGAGGCCACCCCCCTTTTTTGCATATGAGCCCAGCACTACCAGCAAGTGCCCCACACCACCCCAGCATCCCCCTCCTCCACGCTGGAGGTTTCAGGGATTGTATGTCCTGGGGATATTTCCAGCAAGGAGCATGTTTGAGGGAGTTGGGAGGGGAAAAAAAAAAACAAACCAAAAAAACCCAACATGGTTTAAGACTTGGAGGCAGAGGACAGGGGAAAATGCAGTGAGTGGCAGAGCAATGCCACCCTAGTGGCTCTAACACCAGGCCACCAACCTGGGAGAAACCACCAAAAATTTCCCATAATGTGCTGGGGAAAAGATCCAGGAGTAGGCAGGGCCATGTCCCTCTTGCCTTTGTCCCCCCACTCACCACATGCTTGTTAGAGAGGTGCTATCAAAACCAAAAAGGAGATCTACTTGGTTCAAAGGAATTTTGGGGAGCAGGAACCAGCCCGGTGTGATCCATGAGGACCCAAGAACCCCCTCACTCATCAGTGCCCTTCAGCAGGACCGATGCCCACCGGGCACATCCCAGGACTTCTGTCAAATCAAATAAGAAATAAAATCAGCAGCACCCTGTCCCCAAAGCAAGCAGCATCCCATGGCAACACATCATCCACAAAAACATGAATAAAATGAGTTTCTTCATCCAAGAGACCCCAGAGGGGGGACACAGGGCCCAGCTCCTCTGCAGCTCTGGGGACAGACAGACATCTCTGGGGACAGACAGACACTGGAATATCACTTTCCTTTATGAGCAGAGCAAACCCCACGGGCCAGTTGCTGCTTGTGCCCCTGACAGCTGCCTGCCCAGGAGCCAAAACCCCTCTGGGAGCACCAAGGGGGAACCAGGAGCAAGTGTCCCCCTGAGCTCCAATTACACCAGATCCCTCTGCAATTCCCCAGCGGGGTTTGGATGGGATGGAGGTGACACTCAGAAGACCCAGCAGCACCCAGAGCAGGCACCCATTGGGTGAGAAGGAGCTGATCCCATCACTGGTGAGGAGCCATGAGTTTGGTCAAGGTGGACTCTGGATTCTGGCAACGATTTGGGATGGGAGCAGGAGGTGGCTGGTGGGCAACAGGAGATGGCAACCCCTCCCCTGCCAGCACACTGATCCCCCAGACATCCCCCCATGCCTGCTAGGAGCAGAATGAAATTGTTGGGAGAAGCCAAGTTGTCACCACTAAAAATAGCACAATGGAATTTTCCTCCGAAGGGGGGAAAAAAAAAGAAAACAAAGAAAAAAAAAAAATCAACCCTGCTTCTTGCTGACAAAGGGGCTGCGAGAAGAAAGCAAGGACCAGCCCAGTGGAGGGGGGGTTGGTTTGTTTATTTATCTCCATCCTCTCCTTCCCAGCAAACCAGGCACTGCTGGCCTGGAGGTGGCAAGCAGGGAACTGCTCCAAAATTACAGCAGCAGGAGGGAGACACAGTTGCTCTGGGTGGGCCCTGGCCCCTCCAGCACCCTGGCTCTGACCCCAGCACCCACCGTGGCTTGGTACCCCCAGTGTGAGAAGGGTAACCCAGACTTGCAGGGGGTCTGGTGCCCCCCCTCCTGCCACCAAACACCAAAGCATGTCAGGGGTGTGAGAAGGCACCCCAACACCTGCCAGACTCCTTCAAGGCCCTTGGTGATGGGGAGAAGGGCCCTCACCTTCTCCTGTCCCATGGGGGTGAAGGGGAAGCAGCTCTGATGTCCCCAGACCCTATACAAAAGGATCCTGGCTCCCTCTCCCCACCGGGAATGGGGACACCAGGGACACCAGGGACACCAGACATTCCCAGGGCTCCAGCTGGCTCCACCAGCCCACTGGGGCCACGGGGAGCCAGTAGGAGTCCCCAGCTCCCAGGCCAGCCAAGGAATCCCAGCATCTCCCAGCCCAGCAACTGCCCTCCCCAGCAAGCACGTGAAACATCCCAACCAGCTGCAGGGGATGAAATATCTCCACGTGGGGTGTCTGCAGCCACCTGCATCACCCCCATCGGGGCCTTCACTCACTGAGTGGGGGGACAGAAGGGGACCACACAGCCCTTCCCCACTTCCCCACGTCCTTCAAACCATACCAAGGATGTTGGCAGAGCCAAGGCATGGATGTGGGAACTACACAAGGAGGAGGGAGCAAGCCCTGGGCGTGGGATACTTTTATTTTAGGAGACCTTCCCCAGCAGGGCTGCATCATCACCACCCCAGTGAGCCCCCAGCAGTGACACGGCGGTGACCACAGCCACACCAGCTGTCCCCAGCATCACTCATAGCCATCATCCTATCAACTGGTGCTTGAAGGGGCTACTAATTAATGCTAATTAGCTGAAGGGGCAGCTGCCAGCAGCATGCGCAGTGCGGGACAGCCGGCATGGCCCCACTCTGGAGGGGCAGGAGCTGCTCCTGCTGGATAGTTTTACCAGGACAGCTCTTGTAGCAAAACTGCCCAAGGTCAAGGCAAACCTCCCAGCCATGGGAGCCCTTGTATACAGTTTCCTGCAGGGAAAAAATAAGCTGCTGGCAAAAGCACTTCTGAAAGGCCATCACGGCCCCAAACGGTGATTAATACAAACTGAAAAAGAAAAGGTGCACCCTTCTCTGAGAGGACCTAAAGTCAGCACAAACACCCTGCTGGGATGCAGTTCCATGGCTGTACAGAAGCAGAGGCAGCAAGGGCAGAGCAAGGGGTTGGAAGCAGGATGGGAGCAGAACAGGGCAGGGTTGGCTCTGTCCTTGACCCGGGCAGAGGTTCCGACAGAGCTGGAGGGAGGGAATGGAGTCCCAGCAGAGCTCAAGAGCAGAGACTGAGAAAGGAGACCCACACAGGTGTTGTAGAGGTGAAAAATACAGAACCCATCATGTGTGGGAGGCTGGCAAAACTTCCCCAGCGTGGGTAAAAAATGCTGGGTGGGAGGGGAGGGAAAGCAGAGGCTGCTGGATGGAGACAGGCACAGGCTCAGCCTCGCCGGAGGGAAACGAGGTCAAACAGGAAATGAAAAATGGAAATGCAGCATGTCAGGGACAGGGAAACAACAGAAAAAAACGTGACTGTGCCCTGGCAAGGCCCAGACAGCCACCCTGAACACACTGATCCAGATTGCTGATAAACAGGGTGAGGGGGACAGTGTCTGTGAGGCCATGGCAGCGGGGAGCAGGCACCAACACGAGGTACTCATTGCAAACCAACCCATCTCACAGGTACTGATGGATCCAGAGTCCCAAAGACTGCTCCAACAAGACAAGAAGGAGCCCAGGCCCATCCTGCTGGGATCAGCATCCAGCCTCTCACCCAAAATCTCCCAAACCACCTTGCTCAACAGCCCTTCTCACTTTCCCCTTTCCAGGAATCACCAAGCTTATCTGACCCAGAGCCCGGGCACACATCTCGGATCACATCCCAGGACTTGTTTGACCATGTCTGCAGCCAGACACACACCAAATCCCATCATCAGCCTCCCAGCCCTGCCACACACCTCCTCCTCCTTTGGAAGCCAGTGCTGGAGGATCCTCCTCCCCAGCCCCCAAGCCGGGTGGGATCCATCCAGACACACAAAAACCCACGGCATGAGCTTGGAAATGAAACCTCCTGACTTATTAATACATGTATCATCCATGATTTGCAGATACTGCTGTGCTGGATCTCCTCAGTGGTTCCCCTCTCCAAGCTGGAGGCTCTTTGAACACCCCCAAACCTCAGCAGTAGGCCCAGTTCCCCCTCCCTGGACAAGGGCAGTGCCAAGATGTTAAATCTGGAGCTTCCAGTGAGCCTGGAGAAAAAGCATCTGGAAAGAGGAAGGGAAGCTGGAGGTCAGCATCCAGCAGGGATGCTGCAAGCCTGGTACTTGGGATGCAGGACAGGGGCTGCCCAGGCAGGGGGCCACCACCAGCAAGAGCTGCCAGGAAGCAACTCTGTCCCCATGGCAGGGTGATTGGCACCCTGCCTCCACCCCCTGCTCACCCCCTGCCACCCAGCAGCAGCTCCTCCAGTTCCCACCCCCCCCCGCAGCCAGGGATGGGAAAGGTGTGAGCAACCGGTCGGGGTGCAAAGAGAAATTGGTTTGGAGGTGCTGCCCATGGACCCCCAAAAGCTGTCTCTGCTGAACAGGGGGACACAACGTGGGGGGTGAGCACCACCAGCCCCAGAAATGAGAGCTCCCACCACCCAGGGGTGGTGTCCCCGTCCCATCACACCCATCACTGCACCGCCTGACCCTGCGGGCAGGGATTGCCTCATCCAGCCTGGAAAACTCTGCCGGCATTACCAGGATCCATCCACGGTGCTGAGCTTCCCGAGGCAGCAACACCCTGGGTAGGGCTGAGCAGCAGAGAGGAGTGGGGAAGGGTTGGAGTTGAGCTCAGGGTGCGTGGTCCCACCTTGAGGAGGACACCCCGCTGTCTCCTGTGCTCTCTGTGCCTCCCAGGGTGAGCAGTGCCTGCCCCAGGCATCTGCCTGCCCTGCCCATGCTCCCCTGACACAGGCACACAGCAGAGGCTGCTCATGGAAACCATCCTTGGGGAATAGTAATGAGAATCCATTCCTGCTCCTTCCTGGAGAAGGGATGGATTCAAGCTGACACCGCCCCGGTCACTCTCCTCCAAGGAGCTGCTGCTACGCTGAAGGCTGAGAGGTCACAAATTCCACCCTAGGTGCCAGCCCTGCTCTCCAGGACCCACCTGGCTCAGCCTTAGCCTTGGATGGGATCAAAGCACCCCCCAAAATCTTCCTTTCAGGGCTTTCCTGCCTAAGGAGCTGCACCTCTTCCCAGCTGCCCCACGCTGGTCCCAGCCCTTGTGTTCCAGCTCCTGGCAAGACACAGCCCCATGCAGGAGAAAGAGAGCAAAAAATGGCTTTATCCTGGCAGCCCTGGCACAAAGCATCTTCTTCACATCCACCTTGAGCTCCAGTGCAGCTTCTCCCCACACCAAGACAGGAGAAACTGCAAACTGAAATCCCTTGCTGCTTCCACAGCTTGATTTATTTTGCTGTGCCCTACAAAAGGGACCCTGGTATTCAAACAACAGTGTTATGACACTTGAAATGTAAATAAAACCTTTGTTTTCTGCTTCCTTTTGGGAGGTTTCATGGTGCTGGCATCAGCCATGGTATGTCCAGAGCAGTCTAAACTTAGCTGACAGAAGCAAGACGAGCCTCGAAAGGAGGTTGGCCAGAAACCAGGAGATGGAGGTCAAAGACTCCAGTCTGTCCCCGAAGCATGAGCAGGGAAGGAAGGAAAAGGCTGTGAGGGGAATGCACGCAGACAGAGGAGGAGAGAGGTGAGGGAACAGGGAGAGTCCTTTCCCAACCCTCAGCTGGGTGGTGAGCTGGTGGCTAAAAGGAGATCAAAGCTTTCCAGCATGGAGCCACAGATGTGGCCACCACGCACGGGGTCACCTCCTGCCCCAACCTCCCCCCCAACCCGAGGGGCCTTTCTCTCTGCACCTCTTTTTTCTCTCTTTTAGTCTGGAGCAGAGGAGGCTCAGGGGAGACCTCATCACTCTCTACAACTCCCTGAAAGGAGGCTGGAGCCAGGGGGGGGGTCAGGCTCTTCAACCAGGCAGTGAGACAAGAGGCCATGGGTTTAAGCTCTGCCAGGGGAGGTTTAGGTTGGATATCTGGAAAAAATTCTTTCCAGAGAGGGTGATCAGGCATTGGAATGGGCTGCCCAGGGAGGGAGTGGATTCTCCATCCCTGGAGGTTTTTAAGAAGAGACTGAATGTGGCACTGAGTGCCATGGGCTGGGAACCACGGGGGGAGTGGATCAAGGGTTGGATTTCAGGATCTCAGAGGTCCTTTCCAACCCGGCTGATTCTAGGATTCTGTGACCAGAAGCACATGGATTAAATGTGAAGCAGGATGGGGCAGAGGGGAGGAATGTGCCACCATGCCTGGCGAGCCCAGCCCGGGAGGCACTGGGATGGTGATGACTCCATTGGGAAGGCAGCAGTGGGCTGGGTGGGTGAGGTGGGGTGGATCCTCTCACCTGAAAAACCAATTTAATTTCACTGTTGGGCAAAACAAACACCGACACAACAGCACCACATGCTTGGGCTCCACCTCGGACACCCAGACCTGGCATGCCCCAGGGCAGCAAAAGGCTCCCACTGTCTGCTTCAGCACCCCTCAGTTTCTGGTTCCTCTCCCAATACCAGGGAAAACAGCAAATTCCATGTGCATCCCCCAAAATCCACAGTAATCAGGCTGAGGATAGGATCTGATGGCTTCCAGCCCAGTGTCCCCAAGCCAGGGACTCTTGGCAGCACTCAGCCACCCCTCCTCCCAGGCAATGAAGAGGAAGAAGAGCTTCCTCTCCCACAGTGAGGAGTCACCACCATGCCACCAGTCTCATCAGAGCTCTCACAGACCACAGAGCCCTCGTGCAGCCCACTCAGCACCACCCAGGAGTGATGTGTATCCTTGCAGGATGAGCCCCCAGCCCCAGGATGTGCCACTCAGCTGGCACAGCCACTTGGCTCCAGCAAGCAGGCACCCACAGCAAGGAGTCTTCAAGCTCTGAGACCCCAGTGATGGGGTCCAGACACTTCCAGAGCTCCAATTGTATTTCTTACAGCAGAAGTGAGGGAAAAAAAAAAAAAAAAAAAAAAAAAAAAAAAGGAGTTTCTTCAGAGATGGGCATGGCCAAGACTGCTGCCCACCCCTCCAGTGCCACAGGGAAGAGTCCAGCACGCTCTGGCTCATTTATATGAGGGTCCCACACCTCTTCTGCTCACCCTGGGGTCTCCTCCAGTCCCTGGGAAGGTTGTCCCCTCCCTAACAGAGTCAGGTTAGGTGACAAGGTGAGAAGCCATCCCATGCTGTCTCAGACCAAACAAGCCAGGCCACCTGCCAGGCACCACAGAACAGGCAGAGATGGCACCAGGGGTGGGAAAAGGCTTCTTGGAAACCCCAGCTCCATGCTTCTACTCCTCATCCCAAAAAAGAGTTAATTATCAAAAAGAAAGGATAACACTGAGATTGATTAGTTAATGTTTACAGTGCTCTGAGCAGGGAAAGGTGACCCATGCTCTGCTTGAGGCCCAGAAGCCCTGCCTGCACCCTTGCACTGCCGGGTGTCCCCATGCTCCAGCCCTCCTGAGGGTCCTGTGAGGGTCAGTGTCCCCCCAAAACACGCTGAGGGGACACAGCATGGGTACAGAGAGCCCCCCTGGGGTGCTGAGCCCCACTCAGTAACTTGTGAACCCCTGGGAGGAGGGGCTGGGGTTTCCCTTCCAGTCCAGACCCCTCTGAGATGGGGGGTTGCTGTGGTGGCAATGTCTAGAAGGGTCCCCAAAAGCTCTGTTGTCACTCAATGTCCTGGCACTTGCCATGGCACCACCATCCAAGCGAGGAGGCCCTGGGAAACTGGCCCTGGGAAACTGGCCCACTGGCTTTCAACTGGGCTGGACTGGGGAAGGTCTGAGTGCTGGAGACTTTCCAGCTGAGCTCAGTTTGAGACAGCACAACCCAGAGGGTGCTGTGCCCCCATCCCAAAGGCACAAAAGAAGCCATAGAAGCTTACAGCCCCCCAAGATCCCCATCCCCTTGGGAACATGCCTGCTGGCAGCAGGGACAGTGGGTGTCCCTGCAGCACCCACGCCAGCTCACGGTGCTGATGCAAGCCTTCTCCTCCTCCTCCTCCTTCTTCCTCCTCCTCCTGCTGTGTGCCTGGGAGCAGGAGCACCCCAGCAAGCACCCACACCTACCCTGCACCCCAGCTCTGCTCAGACAGCTCAGCTCTCCTCTGCCTGTGGTGGGTGTTTTTATCATGAAAAAAAAAAAAACCCCAAACAAACAACAAAAAAAGCCAACCCAAATCAGATCTGCTGTCAGGTTAACCCCTGCTGAGAGGGAAAAGCAGGAGGAGCAGCTCACTGTCCCAGATCTGGGACCTTTCCTGTGCCACCCACCTCCTCACCCCCAGACCTGCTCTGGCTTGCTCAATGGCAGAGCCCCAACTGCTCAGATTGGGATTTTTAAAGTTATTTTCTTAGGAATCAAGTAGTGCTGTCTCACAAAAACGCAGGGAGGCATCTGCAGCACCAAATGTCCTTCTTGCCCTCCAATGGCACGAGCTGGTGCCAGCACTGCCAGGCCTTGGGTATGACAGGTTTGGGGTGGCCACCAGAATCTGGACCCCGTGGGTCCCCTCAAATGGCTCTGCCCCTAGCAGTCACATTTCAGGGAAATTTTTTGCAGGATTAAGAGGGGGAGGGGATGAACCAGAGGAAAACTTGCTCTGGATAGGAAAAAACAAACCATTTATAGGAGCTGCAGTGGGGGAAAGGAGGGAAGAAACAACATGTCCATTTGGGAGTCCAAAAAACAAAACTGGGGACTCTCACAGCACGAGTGGGACATCCCAAGACCAGCGGGGAGCTGGGAAGGGGTTGAAAGTGAAGGAAAGCTTTTATATAGTATAAACATTCATTTCCCTACACCACAAAGAAGAACAAACAGCACCCAGCAGGGTATTTCCAAGTGACTCCCAGCTTTCTACCATAACCTGGTACAGAAATTCGGCGTTCCCTAAAAAAAACCCCGGGGAGCTTGGCCAAGGGAATGAGATCCACAGCACAGAGGTGGGCAAGGGGGAACCCAGCCTGGTGGTTCTCCAACTGGACCAGCCCAGACAGACACTGTAATTTCATTTTCCTTTTTGAAACAAAGCAAACCCAAGGCCAACAGCAGCTCTTTCCACCCTTGGCACCCGCTGCACCGTTCCCTCCGCGTCTCCACGCTCGCACCCGATGACATCAAAGAGATTTTACATTAATAAAAAGTTTGTCCAGCACTCGGGGCGAGCCCGAGTCACGTTATCCTGAGCCTTTTCCAAGGCTCCCGGAGAGGCTTTTATTCCCTGCTCCCTGTGAAAGCAGAGCCAGGCTGCAGGGTTCTCCCACCTCGGGGAGGTTTGGGTGGCACCCCCTGAATCAGGGGAGCCAGGGAATTCATTATTCCCTTTTCTCCAGAGGCAGAAAGGAAAAGGAAACAGGCTCCTGGCTCCTCTGGACTCGGCCATCCGCATCTTAAAGAGCTTTGGCTGCTAAAGGAGCCCCTGGAGCCCTGTGGGGGCTGAAATCTGGGCTCCAAGACAAGACTATCTCTGCAGCAAAGAGGGGGGGGGGGGGGAAAAAAGGAAAGAAAATAATAATGCTGGTAGTTTTGATACCGACATCAAAACTGCACACTCACTGCCGGAACCAGCACCGGCACAGCTGCAGACACCGGGGTCTGGGGAGCTCCATCAGCTCTTGGACCCTCCTGGGTCTCCCTGGGTATGGGTGAAGGAGGCAGAGCCCGGCCCCATGGGGTGTATGGGGACACCAGAGCAGCCTGAGTGGGGATAGGGGGTCCCCATGTACCTTGTGCCCCCCACCCCAAGGGTATTGGGCATGGGGATGATGGAGGTTGGGGTGCACCCAGCAGTGAAGTGGGGTGCTGAGATGCCAGGCACCCCACCTGAGGACACCAAGGCCCTGGGCACCCCGGAGAGGGAAAACGACACCCTCAGAAACCCCAAGCAGGGGATGCAAGCCCCTGGGAAGCCTACACAGAGACACTGAGAATATCCCTGAACATCCCCTACGGGCAACACGGGGACCCCAGGACTTTGAGAAACCCCTGCAGGGACACTGAGCACCCAGGCACCCCACAGAGGGGACACCAGCTCCACACAACCCTTGGGTACCCCCCGCAGGAAGCACCAGGGCTCAAGCCAGCCCACACAAGGAACACAGGGACCCCAAGAACCCAACCCCCCCCTCACAAAGACTGAACCCTCTGGGCAGCCCACCCAGGGCACACGGGGCACCCAGGCGTCCCACGCTGTCCCACAAAGACACTCGGAGCCCGGGAACCCCACTCAGGGAACCCCAGGGCCCCGTGTACCTAACGAAGGGGACGCGGGGACCCCAGGAACCTCAGGTAGGGGACCCCAGGGCCACAGCCACCCCACACAGGGACACGGAGACCGCAGGTATCCCACGCTGGGAACACCAGAGACACTCAGCCCTCACCCCCCAACCGCAGAGGGGACAGAGAAGGCCCCAGACCCCCCCGCCATGAGTACCGGGACAGCACCGGCTGAGCATTCCGCGGGGGGGGGGGCAATTCCAGGCCCTAAAAAACGAACCCCAAGGCTGGCGGTACCTTTATAACGTTCCAGCACGTCTTCATAGGCTTGGACGAACTCTATCTCCTGGCTGTGGTTGGCCGGGAGCAGCCCCGGTACGTACCCGGCCATGGCCGCCCCTTTGTGCCCCGCGGCCCCGCTGCTGCTGCCGGCGCGGGCAGGGCCGCTCTGCGCCAGGGCCGCTTCCGCCCGCAGCCACGCCCACCGCGCCTGACCCCGCCCACCCGCCGCCGGCCCCGCCTATCGCCGCCGGCCCCGCCTTAAGCCACGCCCCGTCGGCGGACGGACACGCCCCTCGCGCGCGTGGAAGCCCTGAGGCCACGCCCCTCGGTGGGAAAGACACGCCCCCTGACACGCGCCCCGGCCGCCATGCGACCCCTGGCGGTGGCGTGGGGGCAGTCCCGGAGTGTGGGGGGGGCAGGGACACCGGGGGGCACCCCAAAGACCCCCAGTGCACACAAAGCTCTGCAGCCCAGTGTGCCCCAGTGCATCCCAGTGATATGTCCCAGTGCGTCCCAGTGCATCCCAGTGAGCTCACAATGATACATCCCAGTGCGTCCCAGTACATCCCAATACATCCCAGTGAGCTCATAGCGATACATCCCAGTGCGTCCCAGTTCATCCCAGTGCATCCCAGTGAGCTCACAACGATACATCCCAGTGCATCCCAGTGCATCCCAGTGAGCTCACAACGATACATCCCAGTGCGTCCCAGTTCATCCCAGTGCATCCCAGTGAGCTCATAGCGATACATCCCAGTGCGTCCCAGTACATCCCAGTGCATCCCAGTGAGCTCATAGCGATACATCCCAGTGCGTCCCAGTTCATCTCAGTACATCCCAGTGAGCGCAGAGCGATACATCCCAGTACGTCCCAGTACATCCCAGTGCATCCCAGTGAGCTCATAGCGATACATCCCAGTGCGTCCCAGTTCATCTCAGTATATCCCAGTGAGCGCAGAGCGGTACATCCCAGTACGTCCCAGTACATCCCAGTGCATCCCAGTGAGCACAGAGCGGTACATCCCAGTACGTCCCAGTACATCCCAGTGCATCCCAGTGAGCTCATAGCGATACATCCCAGTGCGTCCCAGTTCATCTCAGTACATCCCAGTGAGCGCAGAGCGGTACATCCCAGTACGTCCCAGTACATCCCAGTGCATCCCAGTGAGCTCACAACGATACATCCCAGTACATCCCAGTTCATCCCAGTGCATCCCAGTGAGCTCATAGCGATAAATCCCAGTACATCCCAGTTCATCCCAGTGCATCCCAGTGAGCTCATAGCGATAAATCCCAGTACATCCCAGTTCATCCCAGTGCGTCCCAGTGAGCTCATAGCGATACCTCTCAGTGCGTCCCAGTGAGCTCACAGCGGTACTTCCCAATACATCCCAGTACATCCCAGAGAGCTCACAGTGGTACATCCCAGTACATCCCAGTGCAACCCAGTGAGACAAGAGTGCCACATCCCAGTGCATCCCAGTGCAGGAAGGGCATCGCCTCCCAGTGAACCCTGTGCTGCACCCCAGTGCGTCCCAGTGGTGGGGGCTTTGGGGTGTGGGGAGACACCAGCGAGGGGCACAGAGGGGCTGGGAGCAAACCCTGTGGGAAGGGGGGGCTGGGGGGGGCAGAGCTGAAGGCAGGGGACACCCCTGACCCCCCAGGACCAGGGACCCCCCCTCACCGTGACCTGAAATCCAGATCCAGCCCCCGCTGGGGTAAATCCCGGCCCTTTTTGGCCCCCACAAGATGTTGCTTTTTCCCCCTGGCTGCGCCGTTCCCTTGGCAACCGCAGGGCCAGGCTCTGCCAGCTGGGTAACCATGGCAACGAGAAAAGCCCAGACACCCGGTGTCTCCCCACCAGCACCCAGGACCTCCCCTCCCCCCCCCCCCAAAAAAAAAAAAAAACCCAACAACACAACCCCACAAAAGCCAGGGGGTGCTGGGGTTCTGCACCCCACATCCCTCCAGGACATGGCAGAGGCCCCCGGTGCCAACCACCAGCACCCCCTGCACCCCCCTGGCCTGGGGGGTTCCCCCCGCTTTGGGTGCCATCTCCTCTTCACCATGGGGGCTTTAATTAGGAAAAGTAATTAATATGGTGCCGGCTGCACCCTTGGCGTTGCCTCAGAGGTTGGAAAGCTGCGGTGGCCTTGTGGCCAAGAGGCCTTTGTGCCCGTTGCCATGATGGCCATCCCGGGGCCACCGAGATGGACAGAGGGACACTGAGCCCTGAGGAGGTGCCTGAGCTGCCAACCCCCGGATGACCCCCTCAAAAAAAAATCCTGGCACTGCTTAATTCCTCCTCGGTGTGGGGAGAGTGGCTCCAAACCTGCCCAGACCCCTCCAAGGGGGGACTCGCTGCTCCCTCCCAGCAGAGGAGAATGAGGAGGTTTGTTCCCATGTCCCCATGGACGGGGCCCGTGTCCCCACGCTCAGCCAAGGCTGTCCCTGCCAGCACCCCGGGTGACAAAGGACTCTCAGGAGCCCTTTGAAAGGGACCAAGCACAAGGGAAAGCCCCACGACGCCTCTCCCGTCACCCTCCACACTCACCCCCTGCACCCCTTGCGTGACCCCCCCAGCAGACCGTGCTTTGCACAAACAGGTTTAGGATGAAAGAATCTTTTTCTTCCAAAAATTTCCCCCGCCACTGTCCCCTCCCCCAGCCACCACCATCCCCCTCTGCCAAGCTGCTGGAGCGAGACCGAGCACCACAGGGCCAAGGGCTGGACACTGACCCCCCCTTTTGTCCCACTCCCCCCCTGCCTCCCCCATGCCGACGCCTTTCAGGGAGATGGCATCAAAGCAGGGAACGGCTCCAGAAGCTTCTTGGGGACCTGGCCCAGCACTGGGGGAACCAAAAGGGGGGACCAGAGTGTCCCAGCCTACCCACAGCACAGCACTGGCACCTCCTGCATAGTCGCCACTGGCACATCCCTTCCCTGAGGATGGCCACGTCCTCCTGTTCTTGGCTCTGATGGCCAAAAGGGATGCAGAGACCCCATAAACAAGACGGAGGAGCAGCCCAAGTCCCTCTGTGTCCCCAAAGGCACCAAGGTGCCAACACTACTGCCAAGGTCCATGGCTGGGCACAGGACAGGGCTCCCTGGCCCCACACAATGCCCAGGCCTCATCCTCCCCATTGGGTTGGGTCCTCTCTGCCCTTCTTGAGGGTCCCAGGAAGCTACACCCCATTTCCTTCCCCAGGGACACCATGAGGTGTCAGCTCAGGACATGTCCCTGTCCCTTCTCCCCAGCCCCACAGCAAGGAGGGACACGGGCACGCTGCAGGTGGTCCCACTGAATAATGCAACGTTCTGAATCGATGTTTCAGCTCATTTTCAAACCTGGCCATGACACAAAACTGTCTCCCAACTCTTTCTTTTCCCGGCTCAGCACCGTCTCGCTGCACCTTTTGGGTTATTTTTAATGTGGAAGCTGCAGGAGATGGGATTTGGTGACACTCCCCCCCCCCCCGCCTTTCATCACCAGCTGAATCCAGACGGCATGACAAGTGACAACAAGTGACAACAATCTCTCGGCATCCCGGGGCAGGTGGGGAGCAATGCAGGGAAATGGCTGTGCCAGGGCAGGGGCTGGCCCTGGAGGGTGCTCAGCACCCAGCAGGATGGGGGTTGGATGGGGGGGCAGGAGCAGAGCTGTTCCATGAAGGGTTTTGGAGCTTCAAGGGCTCAGTGCCAGCCTGCTGGGACCCCCAGCCACCCCCCCAGCCTCGGGGGTGCTGGTGTTTGGGGCGGGGGTGACCCCACCCAGCTCATTTGCCTCCCCCAGCCCCAGCCAGCACCTCTGGGAGAATCTCATTTGAATCAACTGGTTCTTCCTGCCCAGAAACACCCATCAGCCGGGATGGCACAACCTGCCCCAGCAGCACCAGTTGCAGACACCTCACTGGGCAGGCAGGGGGGCAGGCAGGGGAAGCAGCCAGCCAGCATCCTGCTCTGCTCCTGCCCTGCTGGGATCTGCCCAGTGCAGAGACACAAAGTCCTCCCCACTCCCCAGTGCTCCCAGTCTGAGTCCCCACAGGGCGCAGAGCCCAGTGCTGGGGCTGGTTTGCCAGTCAGCTGGGTGCTGGCAGGGCAGAGCAAGCACCTTGGGAGCTTGCTGCCCCCCATGGATGATTTCACCATCCAGACAAGAGCCTGGTCTGGGGGTTCCCTTGAGGTGCCAGCTGGGAACAGCCCTGCACAACAGGGGACCCCTGGCACAGCCCCAAGGCCCCTGATGGCCGTTTAGGAAGAAGCAAATCCCAGCTCCAGGGCCATCACCATGAAGGAAGCTTTTCCAACCTTCCTTCACCCCCTGCCACCCTCCCTCCCCACGGCTCCCAGAGCAGGGTCCCTGCCAGCCCCATCCACCAGTGCCTGGAGAAGGAGCCATCAGCCACTGTGGGTCCATCCCTGTCTTTGTTTCTCCTTCCCATCCCCATCCCTTCTACCAGGGTGTGACAGCAGCCAGCACCTGCTGCAGGTGAGGGGACACACGGGGAAATGTCCCCTCCTTAACAAAGCAGTTCAGGGACCTTGAGGTGCCCCCATGACCACAGAGAAGGTGAAAGAGCAGCTTGGGCTCCACACAAACTTCGCAGGGCAAATTCCTCCCTGGAGTCTGACCCAGGGCATTGTTCCACGAAGGAGCCATTTAGTCCTTAATTAGGTTTTTTGATGTCACCCAAGCCCAGCGTAGAGGTGCCCAATCATCCCTTAACCCCAGCATGCCGAGGGCGTGAGCCACCCGCTTCCAGCCCTGCCCAGCCAGGACAAAGCCATCACAGAGCCCAACTGCCACCCCAGCCACCAAAGGCCACATCCATCCCTCTCCTTTCCATCCCACCCATCCCCAGGCTCCCGAGAGCAGAGAGACACAAGAACACCTCAACCCCCACTGGGGGGACCCTGGAGAGCCCCATCCCCCCCTCCTCAGGGGGTCCCACGGCGCAGCAGGGTGCTGCCTTACCTGCCACCCTGACGACAGCCCTCTCGGCCGGGTCCAGCACAGAGTCCTGGCTTTTCCTTTTCCTCTGCTCGTGGAGGGGTAAATTCCAGGGCAGGGTGTCCCCGGGGGGACAAGGGGAGAGGCTGCCCGAGCGTTCGCTGCGGTACGAGCGCTCGCTCCGGCATGACCGCTCGCTCCGGCACGACCTTTCGCTCAGGGTCTCCTCATCAGAGGACGACATGGCCCAGGGCACGGGCAGGAGGCTGGGCAGGACGTTCCCGTGGGCAGCTGCCTGCAGAAGGAGAAAACGGGCACATGACTCCAGGCTGCCAACCCCAGCTCCCTTCCCCACCGCGAGCAACTGGGAATGATGGAGAAGGGACCATCCCACCACAGATGGCTCTGCCCCGCTGCCTCTGCTAAAGGATCCGTCTTTGGGTGAGGTGAATCAGCCCTCCCAGAACTCTGAACCCTGCCTCAGTTTCCCCCTTTGCTGGCTGGGTGGCTGGGGGCTCCTGAGGACGAGCATCCCTCCACCAGCAAAGCTCACACTGCCATTCCCAGCCCTGACTTGCTCCCACAAAGCCAAGTTCAACCTTTTGGGTTCGATTTCTTTGTGTTGGGTACAAGCAGCAGCCATCAGCTCGGCACTGCCCTTTGTACCTGCAGGTTTCACCCCCCCTCTCTGCCAGTGGGAACAGCTTGAAAAATCCTGTTAACCATGGTAGGGAAAAATGGTAGGGCTCCGGGAGGGAGGGAAGGAGCTGTGCTGCGTACACACGCTGAGCAAATAAGCACCTTGCGTGTGAGACATATTTTAAAATAATTCTCATTGTGTCTTCTAGCTTGCCCAGGGAAAATGTCCATGAAATTACTGAGGCTCCTACAACCGATGCAGAGGAGCTGCCTCCATCGCGCTGAGCCTTTCCTTAGGATCAGCGTTTAATCAGCAAAAACACGAACAAAGAGACCCAAAAAAACATGGAAAGGAAAGGAGAAAGGATTCCATGAGTCATTCACATGCTCTCCCCCCCACCCCCCAGTGAAAAGCTGCAAAAAAATGAAGCGTGGCTCGAAGGCCCCTCCGGCAGCCCCGACGGGCTCAGCCCTCGCCCTGGTTTTGGGGGAAGCCGCGGGTGTGGGGCTGCGGCTGTGGAGGGGGAGGGTGTGGGTGCCCAGGGAGAGGGAGGGCCAGGGGCTGGGGGGGAGTCTGCGGGGGCTGGAGACCGGGCTTGCTGCCGGGGGGTGCAGCAGGTGCGGGAGGCAGCGGGGGGTGTAGGGGCACACGGGGCTGGCCTGGCCCCCAACCCCCCCTCCCGTCCTGTCCACCGGTTCGCACCCGCAGCCCATTTCTCGCCGGGAAGGGCGCGGATGGGGACGGGGATGGGGGGGGAACGGAGGGGCAGGAGCCTGAGCTGGGGCTGTGGGCACCGGGGGGGTTTTTCCCCTCTCCATCTCGCCCCATCTCCGCACCAACCCGGCTCCATCTCTCCCCATCCCCGCTCCATCCCCATCTTCTGCCGCTCCCGCTCCATCCCCCGCTCATCTCCCGTCCTTCCCCTCTCCCTCCCCGATTCTCATGCCGCAGCCCCGGCTCCGCTCACCCCCCGGAGCTGCTCCTGGCACCTTTCCCGGTTCCGGCGGCTCGGTGCGGGCAGGACGCGGTTCTCTGAGTGCTGCTCCCGCTCCCGGCCCCTCCGTTCGCTCCCGGTACGGCCGCTCCCGGCCCCGCCGCCGCCGCCGCCGCGGCGCCTCCCCCGGCCCGGCCCACCGGGGCGGCACGGAGCGGCGGGGGGGTCCCGGCTGCCTCCCTCTCCGTGCAGCCCCGGGAACCGGCCCCGCCGCCAGCGCAATCCGGTACCCTCCGACCCGGACACCCCTTCGGGGCTCCTCCTGACCCACCCTGTTCCTGCCAGGGCACCCCAATACCTGCCAGGGCACCCCAATCCCTGCCACCTGCCTGGGCTCCCCTTTAACCTTCCCTGCACCCCCAGCCTGCACGGCCACCCCCCCCCCCCACTGCATGCTGAGTGCCCTCCAAACCACCCAGCAGCTCCCTCAGACACCCCCTTCCCCTCCCCAACACCCCCCTCCCTCCACCCCGTCCCCCCGGGCCCAGGGTTGATGGGCGCTCTCTAATTAAAGCGCCCATCGATTGAGGCCAGCAGCCATGGCGGGAACACGGCAGGAGGGGGGACACCAGGAGGGCACAGGGTCAGGGGGGACACCAGGAGGGCACAGGGTCAGGGGGGACACCAGGAGGGCACAGGGTCAGGGGGGACGCCAGGAGGGCACAGGGTCAGGGGGGACGTGAGCAAGGATGAGGCACGGAAAAGGCCGGAACGTGTCGGGAACGCCGTGTGGTGCCAGGGCCTCACCTGTGGGGCAGTCAGACGTGTGACCCCCGGCGGGGTCAGGGCTGGCAGCAGCCGTGGCGCGGGCAAGGACACCACCAGCAGCCCCAAGGGGTGGCAGAGCCGCAGGACGGCCCCGGCAGCTTGGCAGGATTGAATCAGGCTGAACCGCCCCGGTTGATGGCAGATCCAAGTGCTCCACATCGACGGCGGGATGACCCCAGCAGAAACGAGGTGGCGAGGCCCCGGGCAAGCACGGCTGCTCCCGCGGCGTCGCACACGGCCCGGCCCGGCTCGTCGCTCCGGTCCTCCCGGGGTCCCGATGGAACCGGCTGAGCCACGGGCATCTCTCTTCCACCAGCTTTCAAATCTCATCCCAATGCCTTCTTCCTCTGCTTCTCCACCGATCTCTGGCTCGCTGAGTACCTCCAGCCAGGAGGAGGTGAGACACTGCGGAGGACACGGCGTGGGGTGTGGTGACAACTCTGCTCCTGGACACTTGGGACGTGACTATAAAGCAGCACGTGCTGCCCCGCAGCCTTGCCCGGCCCCGATCCCGGCATGGGGAGAAAAACACAGGAGGGAGCACTCGGCCAAAACTTGCCCGGGGTGTGGGTGCTGCACTGGGATGTTTGGAGGCCATGGGTGCAGCACGTGAGGTCCCACAGACACCGGCACACGCGGGAAACGAGGGCGTCAGCCCCCTTGGGCCTGGGGTCAGACCAGGATGGTGCTGGGGCACCGTGGGCAGAATAAAGGATATTCTAGAAAATGGTAAAGTTATATATTGGTTTCCCTGTGGGCTGGCCCCTGCATCACTTCCCCTTCATTCCCCCCCTCCCGGGCAGCTCTCACACCCCTTGAGGAGGAGAGCAGGACACTGATGGATAAACAGAATCACAGAATGCCTGTGGTTGGAACAGACCTTCAAGACCACCCAGCCCAACCTTTGTCCAAGGCTGTAAGCTCCCCACTAAACCATGTCCCTAAAGGCATAAATGCACTGTGGGTCCCAGCCCCACAAGGGACCCCAAAATCACCGAGGGCTGGAGGGGGCTCATCCTGCTGGAGCTGGCATCCTCAGACACTTTGGGAGGAGGGAAGCACCCAAAGATCCAGAACCCTGCTCACGCTGAACCTCCCGGGTGGCTTGGGTCGGGTCGTCCATCCGGTGGCTGTGGAGGCCCCACGGGTCTGGGTGCTGCCATCCTGACCCCGGGTGGCCACAATGCCCCCGGTCACCCTGATCCCACCCCGTGTCCAGGCACTGCTCACCCCCAGGGTGTGACACATGGCTCAACTCTGTCACCGGCCATGGCGCTGGCTGCAGGGTGACGTGTCCCCTCGTGCCACCAACCCGGCCGCGTCCTTCCTGGCGGTGCCCTCGGAGCCAACCCGGCTGATTTGAGTAGTGTTGATCCCCGGAGGAGGGAAGGAGGGAGGGAGGTTGGAAGGGAGACAGTGCTTGTTCCAGCCTGTGCAAGTTTTCCACCCGGACACCTTCCCAGAAATCCCTCCCGGCGGCACTGGATTATTGGTGCTGGGAATCTGGGTTATGATTGTGCCTGGTTTGCCCTGTGCAGGGAATCATTATTTCAGGAAGAAGGAGGGGGGAAGCAGAAAGGGGGGGGGGGCTCCCAGGAGGGAGAGTTCCTCCCTAAATCGTTTCATCTCCTCATTCTCACACTGCACCCCCCTCCCTTGTCCATCCCCCCCTTCCCCAAGGAGGGCATTGAGACCTTGGGGTCCCACTCAGCACCCATGTGGGCAGAGGGAGATGTTTCCCAGGTGCAAATCAGCCAGCACACAGCTCTGCCCCAGGATCTCTCATTAAAACCTTCACCCAAACCAGCATCTGCCTTTTCCTTTGGCTTTGAATAAATTATTCATCTCCCCTGAGCTGTTTATTCCCCCTCGCAGAGGCTGACAGGAGCTGCTGGAGACTCCCAGCTCATCCAGGGCTGTGGGAGCTCCCCTGCTCCCTGCACCCCTGCTCCCGGGCAGGAAAATAGGAATGGGGGGAGCAGGGGCGAGAGAAGAGGTTGGGAAAGCAGCTGGGGAGTGACAGGAGCTCCTGCCTGGCCTGCAGAAGAAGCTGCTCCCCAGGGAGCTGGGATGCAGCTTTGCCCCATGCCAAAAAAAAAAAAAACAAAAAAACCAACCAAACAAAAAAACCCCAGTGCACTCTAAATTTGGATCTGCTGCAGGCCAGGAGCAGATCCTGTCTGGGGCTCTGTGCCGAGCTCCATTCCACAGCTGAGGATGCTCCAAATCCCTCTGGCCCAGGGGAGCTCACTCAGGATGACTGGACCCATTTTTGATGGCTGCTGCTTGGCCATGGGCTCCTCTTCCCAGAGCCCAGAGCTGATCTTTTCTTTTTCCATCTCTCCATAAACTCAATTGTTTTCCTCAGCTCTTTGTTTATTTCCCTGATTTCTAAGGGACCTTTTAACTCCACTCCTCCCCGCTGGCTGTGGCCACAACTCTGCCCAGAACAACCCGAGATGGGATGGACCCAAAATGCTCCTGGGGAAGCTTTGGGATCCACTCCAGCATTTCCCACCCCGACATCCAGGCAGCTCCCTGGGATGAGTCAGAACCCACACCAGTCTCAGGCTTTTTTGCTGACCTCTGTTTTGTTGTTTTGTTTTTTTTCCCCCTCGTTTCCCCTCCCTCTCTCCCTGGCCACACAACCCTGCCCTCTCCCTGCCTTTTATTTTTTGCAACCCAGCAATTCCCGGAGCACCAGTCCGTGGTGGCGCCAGGAGCTCCCGAGGGCTTTGCAGCTCTGCTGGGTTGAGGAATGTCACAACCAAGCTGCCACCAGGAGGGTCACTCTCAGGGACAACTGCCACCCCCCTGAAGCCACCACCGTGTCCCCTCTGCGGGGCAAAACCCCCCCTGTCTGAGAAAGGAGACAATAAGTAATCATCATTCATGAACAAACAACCCCTCCCTCCTCCCCAAATTTCCATCCCTGGGTGATCCCCAAGGGAATTGGGGTCTGACTGGGCCTTGCTTGGACTTGGGTTTTGGGGCTCTCTCCCAGCAGGGAGGGACACGGGGAGGAAGCCAGGGGAGGGGACGCAGCTGGGCCACAGGAACGGGTGCTCCTGGGGTCAGGGAAGCTGCAGGCAGCGCTGGATCCGGGGGAGCTGTGGGAAAGGAACTCAGTGAGGAGCAGCAGCAATCCCCCCCCCAAAAGCCAAATCCCTCTGGGATTGCACCTGTGAGCCCCAGCCCAAGTGGAACCCAGAGAATTTTCATCCTGGGCACTTTGTTTAACCACAGGAGCATCAGGGAATTCTCCTGGTTCAGGTCCCTGCCCCAGGATGGCACCAAAAACCCAGCACCCAGCCCTGGTCCCTCATGTCCTAAAGCTCTGTGCTCCCAGGGGCTGTGCCTGGAGTCAGGGCTCTGCTCCCACCCCCAGGTACCCATCAAGGGGGTCTGGGTGCCCCCAAGAGCTCCCAGGGGCAGCAATTCCCTCCCTTCAGGCAGGGGAAGGGTCCCAACCAGCAGAATTTCAGGTTTGGCTCCCACCACAGGAGCCCACACTTCGATTCCAACCCCCCAGACTGCCAGGAGGCACTACCCAAACACACCCCCTTCTCCTCTCCCCCAGCTTGTTAATCATTCCCAAGGGGGCTGGAGAGAGGGGAGCTCTTCCCAGATGCAAAGGAATGTGTCCCAGGTGCTGCTGACCCATGGGAAAAGGGTTTGGAGTCAGAGACTGGGGTCTGGAGCAGCACTGAGAGCCCCTGGGTGAGGGGCATAAGCTGCCTGGGGGCTGCAGGGTGCCCAGGTGGGGTTCACCAGCCCAGCCCAGGGATTTGCCAGGATCAGGAAACTCCCAGGCTCCACCTGCATCCCAGATTAAGCCTTAAACCCCCAACCACCAGAATTAAAAACCTGGATTAAAGCAGAGCCCTGGCCCCTTGCCACCTCCATGTCCTGGCCCTGCTTTAGGGAGGGGAGAACTCTTTAGGGTTATTCCTCTCCTTGCCAGCAGGGATTCCCTGCCTGCAGAAGATTCAGGGGATGATGGTTGGACTCGATGACCCCAAGGATCTTTTCCAACCTGAAAGATTCTACGAGTACCAGGAGCTCAAAGGCAGAACCCACAAATCCCGTGGCAGCAGCTCCCGTAGTGTTTGACCTCCTCAAGGACACAGCTCCAGCACCCCCAGGCAGCACCACTGCAGAGACAAAGCCTTGAGAGACCCTCAAGCCAGGTTTCACTCCCAAAAAAAGACAGCAGAGAGCCAAAGCTCTTCCAAAGCAAACATGTACTGCCCAATCCATGCCCAGCGTGGGGTCAGCACACCCCACGCTGCTGTCACACAGTTGTCCCCTGATGTCCAGGTCCCCAGCAGGTCACAGCCGTGGCTCCTCTTTGCCTTTGTGGTGAGGGGGTGTGTGTACTCCTCTTCCTTCATCATCTTCTCCCTCTGCTCCAGGAGGGTTCTCAGCTGCACAGCCTGGAACAGAGAGCAGGGACAGACACACAGCAGGGGCCAGGGGGAAGCTGAGGTGGTCCTGGGCTGATCCCCCCCACATCTGTGGCACCCACACCGACCCTGCCCTGGGGGCTCCTCATGGCCACTTGAACCACACATACACACAGAAAAAAAAAAAAAAAAAATTTCATGGCTTTCAGGCTGTTCAAAACACATTTTACTGCTGCTGATGCTGGCAGCCCCGGCAGGATTTTCCCCCATTGCTGCTGCAGCCGAGGATTGAGCAAGGAAAAGGAGGCAGGGAGGAGGAGGGGGCTGCTTGGGACCTGCTGCTACCCCAGCCCAGCCCCCCCCTGGGGAAGGGGCAGCTGCACCTCCTCCTGGGTGACAGGAACAGGCTCGGGACCACTCCCCCCCCCCCCCCGAATCCCCCTCCCCAGCACTGAGCTGCAGCCCCAGAACATTCTCCAGAGCTCTCCCTGCACCCCTCACCACGCTCTCCATTTTCTGGACCGGTGCCTGCTCCCAGCCCGGCTCTGGTGACCCAAAGTCCCCTCCCCAGCCCGGTCCGGCCCGTTGGGTGCTGCTCACCAGCTCGGGGGGGTTCCTGCACCCCACGAATTCCTCCTGCTCGGCTCTGGCCCAGGCCGTGCCCGCAACTCCACGCACTCCCTCTGGAAGGCGTCAGAAGCCCCGGGCTTGCCCTAGGGCTGCTCCAGAGCCACCGCTGCAGGTCCCAGAGCTGCCGTGAGCTCCCCGCTTGTCGCGACACCGGCGCCGTCCCCACCCCGGCCCCCAGGCCCCGACTCACCGGGCCTTTCACGACACCTCCCGCGTCGCGCTTGACGGCCCCGCCGGAGCCAGGGAGACGAGCGGCACGAGCGGCCTCCTCTGGGACAGCGCCCCCCCGCGGGGAGGAGGCCGCCTGCCGCGCCCCACTGCCCCCTGCCGGCCGCTGCGGGACCTCCCAGTGCTCCCAGTACCCTCCCAGTACCCTTCCAAAGCCCTCCCAGTGCTTCCAGTGCCCTTCCCGTGCCCTCCCAAAGCCCTCCCAGTGTCTTCCAAAAGCCCTCTCCGTGCTCCAAGACACCTCCCAGTTCTCCCAGTTCCCTTCTAGAACCCTCACAGTGCTTCCAGTGCCCTCTCGGTGTCGTCCCAGTGCTCATGGTACCCTCCCAGTGCTCCCAGTACCCTCCCAAAACCCTCCCAGTGCTTCCAGTGCCCTCCCTGTGCCCTCCCCGTACTCCAAGACACCTCCCAGTTCTCCCAGTTCCCTTCTAGAACCCTCACAGTGCTTCCAGTGCCCTCTCGGTGTCGTCCCAGTGCTCATGGTACCCTCCCAGTGCTCCCAGTACCCTCCCAAAACCCTCCCAGTGCTTCCAGTGCCCTCCCTGCGCCCTCCCCGTACTCCAAGACACCTCCCAGTTCTCCCAGTTCCCTTCTAGAACCCTCCCAGTGCTTCCAGTGCCCTCTCAGTGTCGTCCCAGTGCTCATGGTACCCTCCCAGTGCTCCCAGTACCCTCCCAAAACCCTCCCAGTGCTTCCAGTGCCCTCCCTGCGCCCTCCCCGTACTCCAAGACACCTCCCAGTTCTCCCAGTTCCCTTCTAGAACCCTCCCAGTGCTTCCAGTGCCCTCTCGGTGTCGTCCCAGTGCTCATGGTACCCTCCCAGTGCCCACACTCCAATAACCCAGTGTCCTCCCACTTCTCCCAGTGTCCCCCCCACTGCTCCCAGTGCACCGCATCCCCATATATGATACAAGCAAGAGGAATGAACTCTTCAGGAGGTCCCTTCCAACCCAGCCCAATCTATGATTCTATGATTAATAACACAGCAGTTCCTGCGTATTTCTCATCCTGGTTTCCCACAGCAGACCTGCTGCCTGGTTCTTTGCCCTGCTGCTGGTGTTGAATCTTTCCTCAGGCCTGGGGTGTCCCTGTGCATGGCACGGTGATGGCAGCAGCTCCAAGATGCCTGCCGTTCAAATCCTTTCAATGATTCTACGAGACAGAGCATCTCTAAGGAGCACAGCAGGTGTAGTTGAACGCTCGTCATATTTTTTGGCATTTGTAATATCTCAGTGCATCCCATCTCCAATGTATCATCACACCTGCATCGCAATTCTCCCCCCTCAGGACCCCCGGGCAGAATCTGTCCCTCAGCCTCGTGTGTCCCTCGCACAACGGCCACCAACAGAGGCCACCAGCACCATCCAGGCTGTTAAGGAGAGTCCCTGAAGCAAGGTCCCTGGGCCCCTCAGGTCAGGAAGGAGATTGAGGTCCTGGAGCAGGTCCAAAGGAGGGCAACCAGGCTGGGGAAGGGATCCAGCACAAGTCCTGTGAGGAGAGGCTGAGGGAGCTGGGGGTGTTCAGCCTGGAGAAGAGGAGGCTCAGGGGAGACCTCATCACTCTCTACAACTCCCTGAAAGGAGGCTGGAGCCAGGGGGGGTTGGGCTCTTTTCCCAGGCAACTTTCAACAAGACAAGAGGGCATGGACTTAAGTTGTGCCAGGGGAAGTTTAGGTTGGATATTAGAAAGAATTTCTTTACGGAGAGGGTGATCAGCCATTGGAATGGGCTGCCCAGGGAAGTGGTGGATTCTCCATCCCTGGAGATATTTAAAAAGAGCCTGGAGGTGGCACTCAGTGCCATGGGCTGGGAACTGCAGCAGTGGGTCAAGGGTTGGACCTGATGATCTCTGAGGTCCCTTCCAACCCAGACAATTCTATGATTCTATGATTCTAAGGTTTGCAGCTGAGTTCTGCAAATCCTCTGCCACCTTTTCCTCTCCCTGCTACAGAGCCGCAGGACAAACGCAGGCGAGCGACCCGCAGGGCTCGGCCACAGCTCCCCGGGCTTACACCCGGCACTGCCCCTGCCCTGCTGCCCGCCCTATCCTCCCGGGGGGGTTTCTGGGGGTTCCGCCAAGCCCAAAGAGCCCCGGGCCCATCCTCTCCTCCGGACCCGCCCAACCCTCCCCTGCCCCGCCCCAACCTCCGCCGCGCGGGGCCCTCCCGACCGCCAGGGGGCGCCGCGTTCCAACCGCCGCGGACTGAGCCATGAGGCAGCTGCCGCGGGGGGGCACGGGCTGCTCCCGCCTTCTGCCGCCGCCCGGGGGAGCGGAGGCGCTGCCTGCCGGGGCGGATCCATCAGGCGGGCACCCCCCTGGCGGGGCAGTGCCGAGCCCTGGGCAGCGCCTCAGGGAGGGAGGCGACCCCGGGGTGTTAGCGTTAAGACAAACACAGAACCACTGGGGAGAGGTTCTATGTGGGGCTTTATTTGAGGCCTCAGGAACCAGGGGTACGCACCCAAATCTGATTCCCAAAAAACCATACAATGCGGCCGTAATTTATCCCTGATGCCGTCATCCATCGATGAAGTAATTTATACATGAATATGTATTAAGAAATGTTGTAAACTGTTGAACATGTAATTAGACTGTGAAATTTTCAGGGATAAATTACAGGTTGCATCAGTCCCTTTGCGCTTGCGTGGTTCCCTCTGGTGGTCGTCAGGATGAAGTAAATAGTCTTCCTCTGATGAAGTAAATAGTCTTCCTTACTGTGCCCTTTTCACCTCTTTCTCTTGGATAATGTCCATCTGGTGTTGGGCAACTTCCAATGTGATTAACGTGAATTTTACTGCCAACTGTCTCTTATCTCTAAGCTCACTCTGGTGTGCACAGTCCCATCCTTATCTTGCTACCTAACGAGGTACCAATAAATCCTGAATACATGGTTTTCTATACCATTCTTTACAATAGGATGTGGGGGATAACAGAGTGTTGTGGGAAGGCAGATCCCCTTGTAAGAATGGGCTCAGAGATCTTTGCTCTCCCTTTCTAAAGAGGACACTCTTTTATTTGACAGTTCTGTTTGATGGTTCTTCTGCTCCAAAGCAGCAGCAGAATCCTCAGCCTGGCACTGCCCCACCACCTCCTCAGGAGAGACTGTGCCCTGCTGGCACCTTCCGGGGACGTGCAGGACATTGGTGCAGTTGGTGATGCCAACTGGAGACACCTGGCTCACCAGAGTCCTCCTCCTTTTTCAGAATTTCCTTGACCACCAAGTGACTTTGGTGACCTTCAGCTCTGGTTGGCTCCTTGGTGCAGTTGGTGCCGCCACTGATCTCTGGGGCACGTAGTGATGCCTCCTCGAGGTCATCATCCTCCTCCTGACCCTCCCAGAGGCAGCAGCAGTTCCACCACGAGCAGCCTGGACAGCTCAGTGCTTTGCCCATGAATCATAGAATCACAGAATCCTAGAATCATAGAATCGGTTGGGTTGGAAGGGACCTCAGAGATCATCAAGTCCAACCCTTGATCCACTACCACTGTGGTTCCCAGCCCATGGCACTAAATGCCACCTCCAGTCTCCAGTGATATTGGCCTTCCTCCAGCCCTCAGACACCTCTCCTCCTCTCCATCACCTTTCAAAGAGGATGGAAAACAGCCAAGCAGTAACACGGGCACTCCAGAACCAGATACGTACAATGCCTGCCCTCAGGCATGGCAGCTTTTCTGATCTGTATCTATTTACCTCTTCCAAAAGCTGAGACAAACTGAAGTAAATGCATCTGATATGGATGATTTTTAAAACAGGAAATCCTTCTCAAATATTCAGAGCAGTGATTTCAACCCAATTATTTAAGTTGGGTACTTTAGGCTGACCACAAGACTGTGACTGAACACATCTATAAACAGAAATACACCCATATCTATATAGCTAGTAAAAAGAAAAAAAAAAAAGAGGGAGAAGGGCAGTTCAATCCTAAAGTAAAATTCAGGGACCCAACCCATTCAAAGAAAAGCAATTGTGTTGTAATTTGCTGTTGCTTTGCCACTTGGAGCATCTCCTCTGAAAATCTGCCCCTGGCCATGTCTTCCTCCTGTGACATCAACTCTGTGCCCTGGGAGTTTGCAGGGACTGAATCTGAAATTGCTCCTGGCCACCCCTTGTGCCCTGGCCTGTATCCAAACGATTGAGTACCTCCCCACCCACTGGATTTCCTACTCTGACCTGAATTCTCCAAGGAATTCACCAAGTCACCCTGTCCTGAATTCATGCAAATCTATTGATTCCCTAGACCGTCCTGAAGACTCCTCCAGTGAAGAGATCCCAAAGGGTGGAGTACAAAGAGACAGGTCGTCGGATCTGTCAGACTGGAGACAAGCTACATGCAAGATGTATGGAATATTACTCACTTTTCAGACAGAAGTCCTGCTAGCTTAGAGATCTCAGGGGGCTTTGCAAGTCTCTTCTTTCTATTTTGACATTTTTCTTTGGGGGTGGGAGTTGCTCTGCTTCTTCTCCACCTTCCTTAAAAGTGGTTCCTACCTCCACCCCCTCCTAAAAAAATGGTCAATGATGTTCATGAAACTGCTAAAATGAGATCCCTGTAAATGGGCCTCAATGAGAGCTGTCCAGGAACATCTCTCCAGCTGGGTACTTCCCATTCCAAGAGGCACAGTCTAGAAGAATCCAGCTCTAATGGTTTCTTTTTTCAATAGTTGAGTAACTTCACACCTTGTGTGACTGAGAGCTCTTTTCTTTCCAGATGAGGTTGTTGCTCTTTTGGGTGAAGGCACCTTCGGGCTTGTAGTTGAATGCATTGATCACCAAGAGTAAGTCTTTGTGATGAAAGACAGGCAAGGTTTGTGACTGATGCTCTGGCAGGGTGGCTGGGGATCAGTTTAAATTCTAGTTGAGTCTCTGCACAGATGGGCCCTTGGGAGATGAAGTCCATACATCCTCTAGAACTGAAGACCTTCTGAGAAGGTTCAAGTCCTCCTTGGTCTCCTCATCCCTCTTCAAAAGCTGTCTTTGCAGGGGCTGCAGGCACGTGGCAGTGAAAATAGCAAAAGATGTCAAGATGGAGAGGGCAGCTCATGCAGAAGTGCAAGTGCTGCAGTATTTAAAGACACTGGACCCCAGCAGCACACAGTAAAGACAGAAAGCCCCCCGCACCGTGCTTTGGCTTTCAGATTTCTGAGATCTGGCTTTCTGGAGCAGAAGATGGACAGAGCGAAGCTTTAATCAAGGGCCTGTGGCAATTCCTCTCTTGTTTTGCTTTTGCAGTCACTGCCTCACAATGTTAGACTGGTTCAAGTACCGTGGCCACGTCTGCATTGTTTTAAAGCTGCTGGGGCTCAGCACTGCCTCCTTCATGAAAGCAAATGGCTCTCTGTCCTTCAGGCTGGACCACATCAGACGCATGGCCTACCAGATCTGCAAGGCTGTCAGCTGTAAAGATGCTGCTTTTTTGCTTGCTTTCTCTTTTGGTTCCACTTTCTTTGTGAGGTGTGCTAACCATTCACCACCTTATCTTGCAGTGTTGCACGTGAACAAGTTGACACACACTGATTTAAAAACAGACAACATCTTACTCAGGTCATCGGAATACACAGAGGAGTACAATCCCAGCCTGGTAAGTTGCTGTCCTCTTCCCTGCCTCCCCCTCAGCCATCCTCTGGCTTTATTTGGCCTCAACCATCCCATGGGTTCATTGCAGAAACGTCTGGAGCGCAGACTGAAGCACCCAGACATCAAAGTGGCAGACTTTGGGAACACGATGCCTGGCCATGATTATCACTACCATCTGATCACTACAAGGCCATACAGAGCTCCTGAAGTGATCCTAGGTCAGTAGGAGTGTCCTGGGTGCATCTAAGATGCCTCAGATGCTTCCTGGGGTGCTCTAGGGCTGGGGCACCTCTGCCTTCAGCTCTTCACCTTCAGCGCCATCACCGGAGCAAACGTGACCCTTCTGAATCTTTCCTCAGGCCTGGGATGGTCACAGCCATGCGACGTGTGGAGCATAGGGTGCATTCTGCTGGAGTACTATCTTGGATACCCTGTATTTCCGGTAGGCAACTGGGAACCTCAAGTGATGCAGCACGTCCAACGCTGCCCAGCTTGGTGAAAATGCACTACAGAGAGGTGGGGGGACGAAGGGGAATGCTCTGTGCAACAAAGGCAGTTGCAGGACTCTGGAAAAAATAGGGCTGAGGGTAAACCCCTCCAGTATCTTCCTCCAGGGACAGCTGACTACAGCCTCTCTCTATTTGGAGTTAAGGTCAGTGTGTGGTTCTTGATAGCTTCCTCTAACAAGGAAGAACAATGTCTGCCTTGACTTCCCTCCAGGCCCTCGAAGACAGAGAACATTTGGCAATGATGGAGAAGATCCTGGGGCCGTTGCCGAGTCACATGATCAAGAAAACCAGGTAACTGCAGGTTTCTCTATTTGTAGAGGTAGAGATAGGGCTCAACTGAAAATCTTTCAGATTTGATTTACTGGCATATTTTTCAAACCATTTTAACGTAGTCAGGTTCACCCTTTTGTTCCATGGAACAAGCAGGACACTTGTGGAAGATTCCCAGATCAGTCCCCAAGCTGTGGACACCTGTGCTGATAAATGACTTGCAGTGCAGGCACAAAACAGCATCTTTGAAGAACAAACTGTGCTCTCTTTCTTTCAGGAGAGGCGAATATTTCCACAAGGGCCAGCTGGTCTGGGACGAGTGCAGCTTCGCTGGGATGTGTGTCTCATGGCACTGTAAGCCACTGAAGGTAAGAGGAGAGAGGGAAAATGTTTGGGAGAGCTTGAAGCGTGGGCACACAATTACAAAAACATGTGCTGCTGTTTTCTTCCTGAAGGCATTCATGACATCCCACGATGAAGACCATGAGAACCTCTTTGATCTCATTGAAAAGATGCTGCAGCACGACCCAGCCAAGAGAATAACCTTGGAAGAAGCCCTCCAACATCCTTTTTTCTTCCCAAACAAACGGAAAAAAAGGGCCCTGCCTCCCAGAGCTGAGGAGGCTGACACAGGTGTCAGTCCTCCAAAGAGGTGTAAATATTAAGGTTGACTGTTCTTGTTAGAGTTCATTACTTGTTCTGCTTGTTTCAAGTTCATTGTTTGTTGAATGTTTGATTTGTAGCAGCTTCAGTGTTTTGTATCATTAAATTAAGTTTTTAGAGCCTCTCTCTTGTATTACTGAATATCTTTTTAGACACTGAAGCCAACTGTTGTCATAAAAACCATTTAAATTCTCTGAAACCCTGCAGCTAATGGGACTGGTCACACACCTTGCTCACAGAGGCAGAGTTAACACAACCACAGGAGCTCCTCCTCCCTTCAAGCAAGCTCCTGGAGCTTCTCAGTCCAAGCCATGGTCTAAGTGTGTCTTCTGGAGGGCAGAGTAAGTCAGGAAAGGAGGTGAAGCACATGGAGATGCAGTTTCAAAATTTCAGCGTCCCAGAAATGAGCTAGAAACGATTGTCCACAAAAACCCTTCAGCTTCTGACCTGCTCCTCAGAAGATGCTTCTTCCTTACTCCTCTTCTCTTCCACAGGGGCATTTGGCTGGTAGCCAGGCTGCTTCCCTCACCAGGGGGAATTCACCTCTCCCCCTCCAGTGCCACAATACCTCACCCCCCAGAACTGATCACCTCCTCAGCTCCTTGTTCCAGACAGGGCGCTGAGTCAGGGAGCCCTGCATGGCCATTAGTGCAGCAAAGCATTTTCCCCTTCCCCTCAGCCCCACTCCCAGGAGGAACACTTCCCAGCACACTGGGCACTGGGGAACGTGAACCCACAGACTCTAACAAGTGGCACACGGACAGTTTCAGGCACTGAGGAGCGGCGGGAGCGGAGCAGTCGGTTCAGTCGGGTCCGCTCCGCTTCGCTTCGGTGCGGCCCGCGCTGCCCCGGGGTCGCCTCCCTCCCTGAGGCGCTGCCCAGGGCTCGGCACTGCCCCGCCAGGGGGGTGCCCGCCTGATGGATCCGCCCCGGCAGGCAGCGCCTCCGCTCCCCCGGGCGGCGGCAGAAGGCGGGAGCAGCCCGTGCCCCCCCGCGGCAGCTGCCTCATGGCTCAGTCCGCGGCGGTTGGAACGCGGCGCCCCCTGGCGGTCGGGAGGGCCCCGCGCGGCGGAGGTTGGGGCGGGGCAGGGGAGGGTTGGGCGGGTCCGGAGGAGAGGATGGGCCCGGGGCTCTTTGGGCTTGGCGGAACCCCCAGAAACCCCCCCGGGAGGATAGGGCGGGCAGCAGGGCAGGGGCAGTGCCGGGTGTAAGCCCGGGGAGCTGTGGCCGAGCCCTGCGGGTCGCTCGCCTGCGTTTGTCCTGCGGCTCTGTAGCAGGGAGAGGAAAAGGTGGCAGAGGATTTGCAGAACTCAGCTGCAAACCTTAGAATCATAGAATCATAGAATTGTCTGGGTTGGAAGGGACCTCAGAGATCATCAAGTCCAACCCTTGACCCACTGCTGCAGTTCCCAGCCCATGGCACTGAGTGCCACCTCCAGGCTCTTTTTAAATATCTCCAGGGATGGAGAATCCACCACTTCCCTGGGCAGCCCATTCCAATGGCTGATCACCCTCTCCGTGAAGAAATTCTTTCTAATATCCAACCTAAACTTCCCCTGGCACAACTTAAGTCCATGCCCTCTTGTCTTGCTGATAGTTGGCTGGGAAAAGAGCCCAACCCCCCCCTGGCTCCAGCCTCCTTTCAGGGAGTTGAAATGATGCACTAAATAAAATTTGAAGCAGATTTGGCCCTTTGCAAAGCATCAGCTCCCTAGGTAGGAACCAGTTCTCAGTAAACAGCAGTGTCCATGCATGGTATGCTGCATCTCAGAAAGTACCACCATGCCACCCAGGACAAAGTAGGGTGCCTTCCTCTTGCACCATCTCCACCAGGCTTCTCACAGAGGAGGGATGCCATGGGATAGGGCCAGCCACAGCTCAGCTCTGTGACCCTGAGGTCCAGGACAGGGCTTGGCATACAGATAGACGGAAGAAAGCACCAGCTACTTGCTTGCTGACTCGTTTCATCTCTCTTTTGGGTCAGCAGCTCTCTGTATTCTCAGGTGTCTGGACCACAGGGAAGGAGAGGGATGTGGAGAGGCTGTGTCTCCCTCCTCAGAGACAGGCAGACAGGCTGGGGTCTCCCAAAGTTGCTGCTGGGGTGAAGTCTCAGGGAGCAGTCCCTCTTTGCTGAACCCCAGCCCCTGGGGCCACAGGGATTCTCAGGATCTTCCCTGTGTGCTTGCATCAATGGGGATTAGAGGCAGCTCTTTGCCAAATCTGAGTGCTATTCCAGAGACAAAGGACTAAGTCCATTGCAAGTGACTGATTTTCCAAGCATCTGATCCTAGCTTGATTTCCAGTTCAGCCTTTGCCCTGGAGGAGGGAGAAAGAGGGAAGGAGAAAGAGACCACAGGTCTGTGATGAAATCATTAGCAAGCAGAGTAGGCTACTCTGGAGCCCACCTCCCAGCAGTATTTGAATGCTGAGGGTCTCTTCTGGGGCACATTACAACACTCTGAGTTTCAGATGTTGGTCACAGTCTACTGTTAGGTTGCTTCATAATTGCTACACCAAGATGTGGACCAAGTCTCTCTTTTCCTGTTTCAACTGTAAATACTAAAGACAGTTAATTGAAGGCATTACAGTGACTTGAGAAAAGCTTTCACAAGTCAGCCAAGTCCTGTTGTCAGCTATGTGTGTGAGGTTTTTCAGTGTGTAAGGGCTGTGCTGCATCCTGCAGCCTCCAGATAGAAGAAATGAGGCCAGGGAACACTGGCAGGCAAAGTGTGGTCAAAGTGACCCAGCTGATCCCATCCTGGCATTCATATCCCTGTTGCTATAGGACAGGAAAGGGACACGTAGGAATATTCCTGAACTCGGGAAACAAACTGGCTGGGAAACCTTGAAAAAGAAAAACCTAAACTCTGGAAGAGTAGGACATCAAAACCTGTTTTCCAGAGTCTTTGTGGTACAGAAGACTCCTAGCAGAGCCACATCTCAGGGGTCAGAGCTGCTCTGGGGCTGCAGAGGGGTGAAGTCCCCCCCAGCAGAGCCAAGAGCCACCAGCAACAGCAGCTCCAGCCCCAGGACCATTCCCTCAGTTGAGAGGAGGAGCACACTTTGAGGTTTGACTTAGTCCAGGCATTAAAACTAGAAACACAATCCTTACAACTTGGACATCAGGAGGTGGAGAGCAGATCCACGGCTCCGAGGAACACATCCAGGCTGCACCTGGGCCAGAGATAAGCACTAAACAAATGCAGACTGGAGATATTTCAGCTTTTATTCGCAAATTGATCTGTACATTCTCTCCTAGCTGGCAGCACCAGAGGGCAGCAGCAGATAACAGTTATCAGGAGCCTTGCACAGCTCCTGGAAAAAAGACAGCAGAGGAAACAAAACCCCACCAGCTTTTACATGTAACCTTTTCTGCGTAAGGGAATTAGAAATCGAGTCATCTTTATCACATTCAGAGAGGTGTTGGATTTACAGTCCTATGTCTTCAGCATAAGGATCTCAGGTCGGAGTGGCTATCTCCAGAGCAGCTTGAAAACTATCCCAGGCTGGTGGTTTTTTTGTTTTTTGGTTTTTTTGGGGGGGGTTTTGTTGGTTTTTTGGTTTTTTTGTTTGTTTTTTTTTTTTTTATGGAAGCCAGCATCTTAAAGCTGCAGTACTCTCCATGCATCCTTCCCACAGTCCCAAAGCCAAGTAACAAAAGAAGCCCTTGCAAATAAATAATCATAAGAAAAATAAATAAGATTAGATCTGAACTATAGTTACATGGTCTTTAATTGGTTTAAGAAGTGGGAAAAAAGTGGAACTGCAGCTTTAAGGCTTATGCCTGAATCAGCCTCAAACACTTCATAAATTTCACAGCTGATTTAACTGTAGAGGTCGAAGATCCAAAGTTCCACAGAAATGAACATTCAGGCACATGTGCGCATCCTTCCCTAAGGTATACTTTATTTTGCTCAGACAGTTAGGGGAGAAAAAAAAAAGCAAAAAAAAAAAAAAAAAAAAAAAAGCCTGATGGAGGGGAAGTGTCCCCTTCCCGAGCTGAACAGAAAAGCCTGAAGGCCTGTTTACTCTTGCATTAAAAAGTCCCAACACAAATCCAACCCCACCCATGTTTGCAAGGGGAAACTGGTTCAAACCATGCAGCAGGAGACAATCCACCTTCCAGGGGATCCTTTAACTTCACTGGCACCATAAAATCCTCGAGCAAATCCAGCTACCAGCAGGGCCACCAGCTGCCCATTGCTTCCTGCACTCCAAGCCTACTTGTGGAAAGTTGTAAGTCCATTATTTCTACTTAAGCCAGAAATCCTGTTAGTGCCATTTAGAGGCAGCTCTACAGCAAGAGCTTTTGATTTGCTACTGTTTGGGGTACACAGACCCTCCCCAGGGACTCACAAATGAAAAAACACACAGAAAAGCAATCCATGGCAAGCCAGTGTCCAATGATTGTCTCTTTGAGGAGGTCAGGAATCCAGGACAAGGCAGGGGAAGGGAGGAGGGTGGCAGGTGAAGGAAGTTCCAAACAAACTCAAAACCACCAAGACACAAGGAGGAGCTCAAAGCCTCTTAACAGCTGATGGCACTGGGTTGCTGTTTGCTAACAAAGTCTGAAATGAAATCAAACTCGTTCTGTCCCAAGAATAGCTCTGGCAGCTCCTGAATCCGGTCCAACCCCAGTTCCAGCACGAGGGATGTCAAAACCTCCTCATCTATGAGATCAGTGTCCATAACGTTTAAGGGCAGTGCTGGGGAGGGCAGATGCCCCATGCCTTGGTGCTGGCTTGGCCCCACTCTGTACTGCTGGCCAGCAGTTCCCATGGGCCCGTTGCTCATAGCCAGAGGGTGCCCCTGGTACTGGGTGTTGAGTTTTTGGAGGTGCATGCTAGCCATGAGCTGCTGGGTGCCCACTGGCCCCATGTACTGCTGCTGCTGGCCCGGGCTACCGAACATCATTGCATTCTGCATCTGGTGCTGGCCCATCTGTCCACTGAGGTTGGGTCTGGGCCTCATGGCACCATCCATGCCAGACCCTCCGTAGGGCATCATCTGAGTGCCGGCAGGCAGTGTCCTCAGCACATGCTGCCCGTGTTGGGGGGCTCCTTGCAGCCCATTCACTCCCATGCGGTAGCTCTGCAGCCCGCTACCACTGTGGCTCATGGACATCAGCATGTGCTCAGCCATGGCTCCAGGACGCTGCAAGGCGACACACACGGCTCCGGACAAGGCTCCCGGGGACACCTCAGTCCCCAATCCCGCCCGAGCCGGTTCTGACCCGAAGATCCCGGAGCACACCCCACCTTCGCCCGGGGAGGAAAGCACGGCGCTGCACACTCCTTCCGAGTCGAGCTGCTCTCTGTCTGTCTGTCTGTCTGTCTGTCCGTCCGTCTCAGTAAGCTCAGCTCAGCGTTATTCCTGCGTCCCACTCCGTAGCAAGGAGCCGCCGAGCTCTGCCCACCCGGATGAGCCGCGGCTCCACGGAGCAGAGCCCAGACAGCACCGAACCCACCTCCACTCACCGTCTGCTGAGCTCGCTGCTTCTCGGAACTTATAGGGACTGGGGCAGGGGCGGTCCGGGCGGTCCGGCCCCCCGCAGCCCATTGGAGCGCGTCCCGAGGCTGCCCGGCCCCCGACGGGGCGGGGGGGAGGCCCAAGGGCCCCGCTGCGGCCCCCACAGCCCCCCCCGTCGCAACTCGTCCTCTTGTCACGACACGAGAGAGCTTGAGGGGGTCTGGGTGTCTCCAACACCTAGAGCACTGGTGATGGGAACCACCCTACTGTCAGGGCTTTTGGGATCGGGCGCTTTCCCCTTGGAGCTGAGGTTGGGGAGGAAAAGAATGAGGAGGGCGCAGGGATCCAGCACAAGTCCTGTGAGGAGAGGCTGAGGGAGCTGGGGGTGTTCAGCCTGGAGAAGAGGAGGCTCAGGGGAGACCTCATCACTCTCTACAACTCCCTGAAAGGAGGCTGGAGCCAGGGGGGGGTTGGGCTCTTTTCCCAGGCAACTTTCAACAAGACAAGAGGGCATGGACTTAAGTTGTGCCAGGGGAGGTTTAGGTTGGATATTAGAAAGAATTTCTTTACGGAGAGGGTGATCAGACATTGGAATGGGCTGCCCAGGGAAGTGGTGGATTCTCCATCCCTGGAGATATTTAAAAAGAGCCTGGAGGTGGCACTCAGTGCCATGGGCTGGGAACCACAGGGGGAGTGGATCAAGGGTTGGACATGATCTCTGAGGTCCCTTCCAACCCAGCCCGTTCTATGATCCTATGAGTTGCATCCAGCCCAGCACTCCTGGTTTTCTGCTGTTCTCCTGGAGCACACTCAGATCCTGACCAGGATGCCAAGGTCCAGCCATGCTGCCTGCTGTTACCACCCCCACAGGTGCTGCATGCTCTGTCCTGTTTTTCCATGTCAGCATCAACAAGGTGAAGGGGCATGAAGGTTGGTGTCCCTGATGTCCCATCAGTGTCCCTGATGTACTGAGCTGGGGGTCATGGGCATCATAATTCCTTCAGCTGCAGAAAACTTGTTCAATAGCCTGTTTACATGCCTTGGGGTAAGGATATGGCCTGGAGTGACTGGGGAACCCTCTGGCAGGTCTGTCCTGCTCCCAGTCCATGCATGCTGGGAATGGTGGCATGTTTTGATCTGTATTTGCTTGCACTGTATTCACTCTGCATCCTCCCCACAGACCCTGTCTGCCTTGGATACTGCAAATGGCACAAGATGAGAGCCATCAAGCTGGTGAGAGCCATCGATCCAGTGACTTAATCTCCCCTAGTGCCACTCTGACCAAGCCTTTCTACTCCATCATACAGCTGGCTGGGGTGCAGGTACCCACTCTGGAAGTTGTGCTGAATTTTCTGCTCATACTGAACAACATGCACACAGATTTTGGTCAAGTGCCCCCTCTCTGGCAGTGTCCAAGGCCAAATTTGGAGCAACCTGGCCTAGGTGGAAGCTGTCGCTGCCCATGGCAGGGGGGACTGGAACTAGATGATCTTTAAGGTCCCTTCCAACCCAATCCATTTGATGATAAGTGCTTACAGGTCTGCTGCACAATGGCCCCTGCCAGCACGTGCCCTGGTGCCAGGCTGCTGGCCACCATGAGAGGAGTCCTGGTCACAGGGATACTACCACACAGCAAGATCTTACCAGCCAAGGGGACCCAGGTTAATTACTCAGTGGCATCAGGTAGCTGGTTGGTTACTAGTAAGGAACCAGTTGGTGCCCTCCCAACAAAGATGCACCAACATTGTCTTAGCACAACTGGCAGCAAGATGAATGTTACAAGCAGAGATTTGCTGGCTCAGCTCTGTCTGCAGCAGGGTCATTCAATTCTGAGAGCACTTTGGGCTCATGAGGTCCCAGGGCAACCCACAGGCTCACCCACTGAGTCACGTTAACCAAATTCTTTTGCCATGGGCCTAGAGTGCAGTGGCACCTGTGCTTTCTTTAGGACATGGTATGAAAGCAGAATGGTGATTTTTCCCCCACCTTTTTTTTTTTTTTTTTTATTTGGAAGGAACCCAGAGGCTTCTTTTTTTCACATATATTAGTGTTGCATGGTTACCCACTTGGAAGGCAGGTGATGGCAAAGTTAAACTTGTTTCCCTAATTTCACTTTGGTTTTGTTTATGTGCTCTCCTATGCTGCCATCAACTACAGTGTTTCAGATCACAGCTTTGCTAAAAACAGACAGATCTTTTCTGGAGGCTTGGAGCAGGCTTTTTAATGGAGTTTTATGTATTCTGCATATTCATTATGCTCATGGACACTGCTAAGCAGAAGGAAACACCAGCAAAGTCTTTCAAAAGTTGCCAAAAATGTAGTTTTTTGTTAACTCTATTATTTGAGAAATGAGACGTAAGTATACAGCATCACGAAGGGACAGAAGTTAAGCAGCACAAGCACCTTGTGTGAGCTTCTAACCACACGGTGCTGACCTGAAGGGTGAGTAATATGAAATATCTTTACATCAGAACACCTTAAACCAGCAGCCCAGAGAAGATAACGCCCAGAAGCCATCAGCTTCCAGATGTGAGCAGAAAAGAATGGAAAGTATCTCCTTCCTTGGACCGAGCACAGAGCCATTAACCCCCAGGACATTTGGGAGTCATTTTTGTTTATGCCACCTTCTGACCAGTTAAGTGGCTGGGATGGGTTTCAGGTGTTGTTGGTGAGCCTCTGACTGATGAATCAGTGGGTTAATTGTTTAATGTCATTACGTAATGATTGTTTTTTAACCCTAGAGATTTTGACAAATGCATTTTTTCTGAGCTAATAAATACATGCTCACATACATACACCTCTCTGCCCAAGAGTGCTCATGCAGATGCACACCCAGGTGAGGAACAAATACCAGGGGAGTGTCTGCCCTCATCTTTGCAGATGCAACCAGCCATAAAAGCCTCTCTCACTTGGAGGAGAGGTGTGGTGTGTAGCACAAGTCCTGATCAGGGCAGGACTGCTTGGACAGGAGGAACAGGGGCTCTCCATAGCCCTTTGCATGACAGAAGATGCCAAGGGTGGTGAACAGGCCATCATTTTGCAAACAAATGGGCAGATGACAGCATGCTTGCTGCACACAAGTGTGAAAGTCCCCTCCACCTTGATGTTGACTTGTGTCCCTTCTCTTTGGGAAAGGTAAGCCAGATAAGCAGCTAATCCAGTTTGAAAATAATTTGACCAGCAATGGAGCCATGTTGGCTGAGATCAGCTCTCTGATCTAGGGTGTTACTTAGTCCCCTGGATGTTTCACCACCATAACCTGGGGTGTTTTCAGAGGAACCAACGCCTGCAGAAATGGAAGGGGATGGGGGGGATGGGAAGCATTCCTGTGGTGTAAAGTGTCTGCAGACCCACAGCCTCCACGTTTGCCATGTTGTGTACCATAATCCTGTGCTCTGTGTCCTGGGGATTTCCCATTCCTGAGCCAGTAATATCCTATTTTACAGGGACCAGTGCTGACTCGTGTGCTGTGTTTCACGCTGCTTGGCCAAGAGCTGGGGAAGGGCTCCCTGAGAGCACCTCTCTCACTTCTGGTACTTCTGCCTCAGAACAAGCAGTGGCTCCATGTGCTGAGGTCTCAAGCATTAAGGACCCAAAGTACTGTATGTACAGCACCGTGTCTGACTGGATCCCACTGCAGGTTTGCAGTCCCTCCTTCATCTCCCCATGAGCTGCCAGGATGACCTTTCTGGGGAAGCAGATGAACTGCCAATGGATCAGAGCCAGCCCTGGGGCTGTCACTTGGTCAGCCCTGACTTAAGTCACCACGTAAGCCACCTCCAGGAGTGTGTCATTCAAAGCTTCCTGACATGGGACTTCCCCAGTCTGGCTGGACTGGTGTCATCAGCCATGTTATCAGGGGGTGGATTACCCATGCTGGGAATTAATCAGATTGGTGCTCTGGTGGCACCAGTTTGGCTCTGCGTGACTGGAGAGCTGGAAGCACCACCTGTGTGTCCGTGTCCCAGGGCAAGGCATCTGTGGGGGTGGGCATTAGTTTAGGGAGCTGCTCACCAGCACACTGCAGAACTTTCCCCTTCCCTCTTCACGGGTGCTTGCAGCCTGATGCACACATAGTGGGGGTTACCTAGGATTTTGTGTTACGTGTTTTCTCCCCCTATTTCATCCCTGATCATCAGGCAGCAACTGCACAGCTCCAGTGTTATTACGGTGGTAAAATCATCTTTGCAAAGCTCCCCAGAGATGGGGGGTGGAACGGGCAAATGTTTATTTTAAGCAGAGATGCGAACACTGTTAACTCACGATGTTTTGCTTGTGTAAGAAGTGGTTCTCGTTAATCCCATTTGCTGATCTACAGTCCCAAGATTTCTTTTTTGCAATAGCCTGAGAGGGGTTTTTTTGAAAAAAAAAAAAAAAAAAGAACATTTTTCTAAAGAGCTTTGTAGGATGTAAGATGTAGTGATGAATGGATAGGGGGTAGAGAATATCTTTGGGAATTTCCTCTGACCAAGAGATTCTCTCTATGCATTTCAGTTTACAACCCACCCACTGCTGTGGGGTGTGATTTACCTTTGCATGGAGATTGCAGAACAATTTGGGCAGGACTCTGAGCTATGCACCTGGGTGTAGATGGCAGGACCAGAGGAACCCTAGGATTCAAAGGCTCCTGGATGCCAGCAAAATCCATGCGTGGCCCTACCCAGCTCACACTAGATTCAAAGCAGTTGGGGTTGGATGCTAACACAATTTGAAATCATCTGCTAAGAGAGAAGCTTGCCTTTAAGGATGAGTATCCAGAAGAAGTGACAGTCTCCTGCTGAAGGACAAATACAGGGAGCAGCAATGCACATCAGGAAGCATGGGGATGGATTGTGGCTGCCCCAGCAGCTCAGCCACCCACCCAGCTCCTCTCTGGTGGTGCAGGCTCATGCAGAGGTGAGCTAAACAAAGCTTCTGGATTCCAGGTGGCTCAGAGCCCATGTTGCCCTCCCTGCAGTGTCATGCTTTGCCAGCTGCTTTTCCCTTTCTGCTGGAAGGGTTACCATGGTCTGGTCCCTTCAAAGCCTGTCTGGGCTGCAGTCGTGCTGCCTCTCCCTGCACCACCACAGAGCTGAGTGGTTTTCTACTTAAAGTTTGAGTGTTGTTGGGACATCCAATTTAATGAAATATTCCCAATCAGCTGCTAGAGATTTACATCACATCTTGAAAAGGTCCAAGTCAATCTCTGTTGCATACATCATGCTTTCCAAGCAGATTTGTTCATTGGCAATGAGGAGATGAGAAAGGGATGCAATGCATTGTCAGTTTTTTGTTTGTTTGAGGATGATCACTGTGGTTTGCAAAGGGCAACTTTGAAGCTGAGAAGTCCAGCAGAGGCCATGGTGCTACAAACACTGAACTAGGAGCAAATTCCAATGGAGTTTCTCTAGTTTGGTCTTAAATAAGTTCATCAACAGCCAAGATTTAGAAGTTAAATTAAATATTAAGCTTCTTTACACCCAGTGTTACTCAATATCTTACAGGAGTCTCTGTCTTGGGGACTTTCCATTCCTGAACCAGTAATATCCTATTTTACAGGGACCAGTGTAGACTCGTGTGCTGTGTTTCATGCTGCTTGGCTGCAGATTAAGAAGTTGCTTTGCCTGAGCCCTGAGAGGTTTTAGGTTATTTCTTCTTATCTCTCGGTGCCTGCTTTGCTGCTGTGCTGAGGCAGATTAAGTGGTGGTGGTTGCTCTGCTCTGCAGAAGTTTCCTCATACAACTGTCTGCATTTGGAGGTGTGGGGTGGTCAGGGCTTTGGTGGTGAGTCTTGGGGGGTGGGGACTTTAGTGCAGTGTTTCTTGCATTATCATCAGAAATAGCTGTTGCTGTTTATCTGCCTTCTCTTTCCTTCATGTTTTGCAACCTCCTTTTCAAATGGCAGCAGTTGTTTTCCCTGAGTCTATGCAGCAACCATACTCTTCCTCCTATTTCCAGGCCATGCTGGTGTTTCTCCAAGCTCACTCCTACCCCTCTCACTCCCCTGAATGCTTTTCCTTTTTCTAACCAGCTGAGCATGGGCTGGGGTGAAGCCCTGGGGTGATGGGAGGCAGCAGTGGGCTGGGTGCCTGCAGCCTGGGTGCATGTGGCCAGGGGAGGAGCAGAGCAGGTGACTCAGGACAACTGAAAGTTTTATCCTGGGAGAGCTGCTTGGGATCCAGGTCGCCAGGACCTGTTTGTCAGGTTCCTATTTTTGTTATTCACCAGCTCAGGATTCCTGAAAACAAATCTGGTTGCTGCCACCTGACCGGCACTGCTCAGCTCCGCGCCCGTCTCTGCTGACACCACGGGTGGTGGCTCTGCCATGGGCAATCCTGCAGCTCCCGTGGCCTCTTCCATCAGGAGCTGCTCCTCTAAAACCTGCTGGGAACCCCTGGACCTTCCTTCCCACTCAAATGCCAGGCAGCGTCACAGCTTTTGCTCTCAGTGACTTGGGCTTTGCGCAGGGAGGGCTGCAGCGGGAAGGAAAAAGAGGCTTTGGAGAAAAGTCTTTGGGCTTCATCCTCCAGCTGCCCCCCCCTGCAGCAGAGTTAAGCTCTTCTGGGCCCTAAGAGCAGTCCCTGAGTCCTTGCTGGGCTGTGGGAGGACAGGGCAGAACTTGGGGGTGTCACTGGTGTGTGAAAGCTATCTGCTGATGTAGGGACCTCCAGCAGCACACGTGGGGTCCCTCACATGAAGGGCATTGGGCTGGGAAGCAAGATCTCCTTCTTGCTATGGATATGTGGCATTAATTTGCCTCACTGTATCTCATGGGATGCACCTTCAACCTTGGAGAGCAATTTAGACCAGAGTGCTTTAGCCACAAGAGTCCCAGTGCAAAGGTCCAAAGGGTCCTGGCCTGGGACCTCAGGAGCTGAGCTCCTGCATCACTAAGCAAAGAGGAGCACCAGGCTGGTGGGACCAAGACAAGAAGAAACAATCAGGTTACACGTTGAATCCAGGGCAGTGCAGGTCTCCAGGACATCTTCTGGGCATTGCCAGCCAGAGATGGTCAGGTAAAGTGATGATGGGTTTGACCTCAGAGGTCTGGTCACAGGAAGGAGCAGGAAGAGATGTAAAGAGTTACAAATATCTGACTCTCAAGTGGCAAAGCAATGAGATATTTGTTTCCATGAACAGGCTTCTGGAGCATGACACCCTTCTCTCTCTTGCGTGCTTGTGCTCCAGATAACAGAAGCCACTGCTGATTTCCTGAACTCACAATCATTGTCATAAAAAAAAAAAACAAAACCACAAAACCAAACAGCAACAGTTTATAAATAAGTCTAAAAAAGGGAGTTGCTATTCTGAGAAGCCATGAAACCAGCAGCTTTCCCAGCTCAACGCTTCGATGTTCCTTCACTACAAACTCAAGAAAGAAACCTGAAACCTTTCACAAGGAGGAAAGGCAAGTGGGACTGTGCTACAAGAGAGGCAGTGGGAATGCTCTGCAGGGAGACAGGCTCCAGGGTGGAAGGGGCTGGCTCCGTGCTCTGCTTACCTCTTCCTCCCAAGTGTCACCAGAGAAGGTGCCTCTGTCCTGGCAGATGCCCACAGCCACAGAAAACACACTGCTTCTTTCTCACTTTTGCAGCCTGCAAGAATTCAAGGCCCTGGGCTATACCCCAATAGTGATGGATAATACCCTACCCAGCACCGTGGCCGGATGTCCTCGTGGTCCAGAGGAAACCATCAGCAGACAGCTGGAGCTGAAACGAATGCAGGGACATTTGCTAAATGTTTTCTTAGAGTTCACCATGCCTCTGGTCACAGGGTCAACCCCATGCTGAGACTTCAGGGTTCTGCTGAACCTTCCCTGAGGTGGGGTATGAACCTGTGGATAACAAGGGCAGCTGAGCCAGTGCTGCAGTGCTGAGACTCCACAAGCATCTGCAGTCAGGTTTGGCTAAATGTGGTCCTGGCACAGTGGAGAAGATCTAATGGGGTGGCTGTGAAGGGGAAAGCCCCAGGGGAGATTGTTTCTGAAACCCCAGAACTTCAGGAAAGATGGGGAGCAACTGGGGAGTGTTTTGAGATGAGCAATCACCAGCAGAGCCCTGGTAGCTGAAGGTACTGACCACTTTATCCTGACTTCTGCCATATTCCTGGTGCCCAGCAGCTGACCAAGGGGCTTCAGCTGCAGGAAGGGGGATTAGACCCAAGGAAGATTTTCCTGCCTGGAGACAGCTCTCCATCTTGTCATAACTTTAAGATAGGATGGTTGAACTTTGATAGGATGCCAGGATAGCTGAGCTACCTGGGGTTAGAGCAGAACCTGTCTCCACCCAAGGCCCCTTCTAACCCCAAGGTGATGCCAAGTGCATTCTATGAGCTTCTATGGTCCAAGAAATCCATAGGGTCTCTTGGGTTAGGGTTTTCTGAGTTTCAGAGTGAAACATCTGCCCTTTGTTCCTTGTTGTGTGAAAGTTTTACAGTTCAGACCAAGAGACAAGAAGACACCAAGCTGCCTGCTGCTCTGTGCAGCACTAAGCAGCTTGAAGGACCTTCCTCCAGGGCAGAAAAAAGACTCTGCAGATAGCTGTGTGTCCTGAGACTTGTCATTACTTGTATTTGGAGAAGGCCATGTATCTTGATGGTTTTTGCTGTCAGGGCTTCATACTGCTGCACCTTGAGAGGAGCTGTCTGGATTATGGACTTTGCACAGCCATCAGAGCTTTGGGTTTCCACAGGATGAATCCTCCAGCACAGAGGCTTTTGCTGAAAGCAGAGTCAGACCCAGGTAGGAGAGGGCACAGTGGTGTGATGGAGATTTCCAGGCTGAGAGTGCAATGGGGAAGCAGAGGCACCTTTTCTAGAAAGACAATTCAGCCCCATCCCCACCTCCCATTCCCATCTGCAGAGAGGGGTGCAGCCTGGCAGAGCCCCAGCAAAACCAGCCCCTAACTCCTGGTGCAAAAGCAGACAATTTCCAAAATGTTGCCAGCTCTGGCTGTGCAATCTTTGGCCTTTTGCAAGCTACACTGTTGACAGAACAAACAGTTGAACAAATACTATCTTCTGCTGTTATTGTAGGCCACAAACCACAGGCAGCTTGGCCTGGTGCCAAGCAGAGACCTGCGTAAATATCCCCATGTCTGCAGTTATCTTCAAGATGCAGCCTCAGCTTGGGTCTTTCCCAGAGGGGATGGAGCAATCATGGTTTGCAGGCAAGGACAGATCATCCCAGCAGAACCTGGGGCCAGGGAAACCTGCTCCGTGGGCTCCAGGGCTTCATCTGCTACAGCTCCCAAACATTGGCAGGAATCTTCAGAGAAGGCAGATGCCCACCCATCTGCATGGAGAGAGGGGCAGCAGGCTAAAGGAGGGGGCCTGGTGTATTTGCTGGCAGCCCCTGTGGGCTCAGCTTTGAGGAATGACATGAGCAAAATGGCAAAATCCATGCCAGTTTTTAATTTTGTCACGTCAAAAAACCTTTCCCTTGTCTCCTGCTGGGATGCTGGAACCATCAGCTCATTGCCGCCACGACAATCGTTTCTGCTTATCCAAAAATGTTCCTAAATATGGAGCTGTAGGAAAGATTTTATACATATATATACATATCATATATTGTGCCTATAATGTAGAATGCTATTTGGTGTGTTCCTTCTTGACTGCCCTGTTGATGGCCCTGACATTATAAATGGGATGGGATGACATGAGATGGCATGGGATGAGTGAAGAGAGTGCAGATGGACTTAGTCATCTCTTACCTCCTTTCTCAGAAGCTGGATGAGATGTAGAACCCCCAGGGCTTCCTGCAGTCAGAGGCATGCTTGGAATCCTGGATGCTCCCCTGGAGATGAATGCCTGCTCTTTGTGAATGACTATTCATAATGGCTGAGGAGGAAGTTCTTAGCCTGAGCAGGTAACTGAGGGGGGCTCACATTCCAGTGAGCTTGCTTCTTGCAGTAGGTGTCCAGTTCACCCATGTCTCTGGCTGCTGGAGGGGTGTAATGATGAAGCATGCAATGAAGTGGCCCATGGGTTAAGGCCCTGATGTCAGGGGTTGCACAGCTGCATAGCTTCAGGTGATGGCCCAGTGGCCTGGATCCTCCCAGGGATCCAGCATTTTGCAGGATGAGAAGAGAAACCCTGTCCTGCCTTGATGGGATGCAGCAGTGGTAGAGGGATTGGTGGTTGTGAGCAGCCCCAGCAGCTGCTGGGCAGAGGAGTGCAGGAGTACAGGAGGACAGCATTGTCCCTGTGCTGTTGTTGTGTCACCTTCCCCTGCAGGAAGTGTGTTGTGAAAGAGCTGAGCTGTTAGAGTCACCTTCACTTGGATGGCACTCAGGTTTCATTGGCTTTTTGTTCCTGATTCCTGCTTAAGAAAATAACCGATGGTGGATTTGTTGTTTTTTGGTTTTTTCCTCTCTCAGCTCTGGTGATCCTGTGAATCCTTCCCAGCCATGTGGCCTGTACCCAGCTCCGGGTTCCAATGCAATCAAAACTGTCTGTAAACAAAGCTGAAGTCTGTAGCCCTCCAGAAGTGAAACTCCTTGGACCTGTCCTGATGGGCTTTGAGCCTTCAGCTGCACACAGGAGGCTCTTGGGGCTCACTCCTGACCCAACTGCACCACTGTGGGTGTGACATCCTCAGAAGCAATGCTGCAATGACCTGACACCCAAAATCTGCTCCGTGGCCCCTCCAAAATGTCTGTGAGAGGGTGGTGAGTGCTGCAGGGTGTCCTGCTGTGGCCGTGGCTTCTCTGCCTGCTGACAGCCCCAGGACCTGGCAGCACTGCCATTTGGTGATGCAAATGCTGATGGAGAAACATGGGATGAATGTTAATCCCTCACAGTAAAGCTGGGTTGGCCTCTGCAGAGCTGTCACTGTTTAGGCCCAGCCAGCAGCAGTTCTTGACACAGAATCAGAAGAGCAGACCCAGAACTGGGTCACCTCTGGGCTGGCTTGCTGCCTCCTTGAGGAGGGTTCAGCCTTGGGAAGGAGGAAGCTCCTCCAAGGGGCTGCTCTGAGCACATCCAAGCTGGGCTTCATCTGGCCCCTGCATCACCTCTGAGATGAAAGGTGGAAAATCTTGGCTGTGCCTCTCCCAACCCACAGGAGAGCTTTGTTGGGAAAGCATGGCCAGCTGTAGGAATCAGAGAAATCAGGAAAAAGTACTGATGGGATTGTGGTGAGGCACCAGGAAGAGCATCACCTGGAATGTCTTGTAGGCTGCTCAGAGGACTGATTGCAAGACACAGCTAAGGGTGAGGATACCTTCAGGTTAAGAGGAAATTAACTGGAAATGAGCATTTCTGGGCTAGGAAGTGGACTCCTGTCAGGACCAGAACTGGCTGGGAAGTTTCCTGCAACTGGTATTGCCCCAATCTACACAAATCTACCAAGAAATCATGAAACTGGGCCAACCAAAGCAGGATTAATTCAGGAAAGAAAAGTTTAGAGTTGTAAGAGAAACTGTTTCAGAGCTCTTTCAGAGTGAAACATGTCCAAGTTTCCTTTTGAAGTGTATGTTTTGAAATCTCAGTATTTCCCTGCTTTTCATGATACCAGGAAGTCACTTAAAGTTCAGAACAGACATGGAAACTTGGAATTACTTAAAATAATGAATGCAGACTTTTGTTTCCGAATCTTTTATCCCACTAGGGATCCAAGTCAAATTCTGACATCTTGCAGTCCCTGATGTTAGGGATCTTTGCACCTTGTGCAGATTCCCAGTGGCCCAGAGAGGTGAATTTCTGCCACTACTTGTTGTTGATTTGCTCAAACACTTCTGCTCTTCCCTACACTATGCAGGGCAGCAGGTTTTGTCCTTCCTTCCTATTCAGCAATGTCCTCTGCATCCTGGTAATGGCTTTCCTTGCTCAGTGCATCTGGGGAGCAGTTTGGTTTGATCACACTGAGCGTGAGGAGAGGGAGGAGGAGGAGGATGGAGAAGGGAGGAGGGGAGCACAAGTGGTGGCAGATGGAGATGGAAGGAGGCAAATGAGGAGGGGGACACAGAGAAGAGAAGAAGCGGTCCTAGGAAAGGGACAGACAGCATGGAGGGGGATGGTTCAGCAACCTCCTTCTCAGGACCTGTGGGTCCTGGAATGTGCTGAGACACCTCCCCCCCCCCCTCTGGTGCCAGCTCCCTGTGCAGCCCTGGGTGCAATGAGGTTGGTTTTGACAGAGTTGGTTTTTCTCCGAGCCTGAGCAGGATATAAATACCACAGAGCTTCCTGTGCAGCTCTGCCTGGAGGAAGCTGCTTCCCCAGGAGAAGGGGGGCAGGCAGGGACCTCAGGGTGCAGCCTGGGAGGAGGTGGGTGGCTTGGAGGGGACAACACCATCTTCCAAAAAAAAAGGAGGCTGAGGGGAGAGGTTCTGGCTCTCTGACACCCCCTGAGAGGAGGTTGGAGCCAGGGGGGGTCGGGCTCTGCTCCCAAGGAACAAGGGATGGGACAAGAGGAACTTTTGGCACACCTCAAGTTGTGCCAGGGGAGGTTTAGGTTGGAGCTGGGGAAGAATTTCTCCCTGGCAAGGGTTGTCAGGGCCTGGCCCAGGCTGCCCAGGGCAGGGCTGGAGTCCCCATCATCCCTGGAGGGGTTTCAGAGCCCTGGAGATGTGGAGCTGAGGGACATGGGCTGGGGGTGGCCTTGGATATACTGGGAAAGGTGGACATGCCCTAGGTCTTGGTCATGAGCTCTGGGCTCCACTGTGCAATCCATGTTGGGGGTCATGTCCAAACAACAGGTGGAAATCTCCATTTCCATCTGGGCTGCTGTTTGGTTTTCCTCAGCCTCCTCTCCACCCTCAGGAGCTCAGCCTCTCCTCTCACCCTGTGCTGGGGGTCCCTGGACCCTCCCCAGCTTCTTCCCCTCCCATTTGAACTGAGGTCCAACACTGAAAACCAAAGTTCAGGTGTAGCCCCACAAGTAGGGCAGGAATTCAGGTCCCTCAGCCTGCCAGGCACAGTTCTGCTGCTGCTGCCCTCCAGTTCATGGTTTGTCAGATTTGCAGGAATATGCCACCAGTTTCTGCTGCACTGGGAGAAGCCTAAATCAGAAGGAAGTACCAAGCTGACATTGCATGCCATTTTGTGAGGAACTTGCCTGAGGTTTTGCATTTGGGATGCCTCAGGGCTCAAATGGAAAATAAAATTGGTATTTATGCAAATTCTGGTCTGCAAGCAAGCTCCATCAACAGGAGATGCTGAGATGAGTCTCAGGTGTCACTTAAGAAAAAGGGTCTTGGGTGGGGACACTTGGACTAAAATGAAACCTTTTCAGAATTAATGGCCAGCAAAGCACACCAGCCTGGTTTTCCCAAGATTTTTTATAATTATGCTTTAAATAATCATTAAGTCAGCTTGACTTCAGGCTTGTGTTTGGCTGGGAGTGGCAGCACTGTGTTTACTGTTCAGCTGACTGACATGGGATCAGGAGGAGCAGAGGAAGGAAATGAAAAGGCTTTTTAAATGGAAAATCTGCCCAAACTGAAGTGTGTTAACAGAATGTTTCTAACTTATAAATACCGTGTTTCCTAAGAGAAGTGAACTTGAGGAACTAGCACAGGTCCCCATGGGAAGAAGGTTCCTGTGCTGGGGCTGATCCCATTTCCCATGAAGTGTCCACCTGGGACCAAAGCACAGAATGGGGACAGGAGCAGGGGAGGTGTAAGGAAACCCTCCAGAACTCTTCCATTGACTGACCAGGTTCCTCTTCACTGAAAGCTGATGAGATAGGAGGACAAGTTGTATTTTTGCTTGGGTTTTGTCAAGAATAGAAGAGGAAAGGTTTTCTGAGCCCCTCTTCAAGAGAAGTCATTCTGTGATGCTTTCCTGCCAGCTGGACACATGTGCTAAGTAAAGCAAATAAAAAGCAAAAGATGAGAAAAAAAAAAGAAGAAAAAAAAAAAAAAAAAGAAGAAAAAAAAAAAAAAAAAAAAGAAAACCAGTGTTCTGCTACAGAAAGGTACAGCTTGTGTTCTGCCAAGGACATGGTGAGGAGAAAGAACACAGAGTGCAGGCAGAGAGGATGAACTGTCTCTTACAGACATCTCTGCCCTGCATCCATTTCACACAGCAGGAACTGATCTGAGTGAGGCTTCTGTGACCTTGCCAGGGCTCCTGGCCTTGGTGGCATGTTCCTGCCTGCTTCTGTGCCACTGATGGCTGAGCTAATCTGGGGAGTTGATCAGGCTGAGAAGTAACCCTAGAAAAATTGCTTTGTGTTCAGGCAAAGCAGCCCAGGGCTGTGGGTGTTTGCATGGTCAGAGTGTCACAGTGCAGGGCAGGGGCTGTGTCACAGGGCTGGGGAAGGATTGGTCCCTCCTTGTTGGGTCAGAGGAGGGGAGACACAAACCAGCACTGATGCACGTGGACCCTGTACTTTACCAGGGCACAGACAAAGGGGGGATGCTGGCATTGTTCCCAGAGGGGGACACATCCTGGGCCCCTTTCCCTACCCTTGCACATCTGGGGCCAACTACCCATGGCAGTGAAAGCAGAGAAACAGACCCTGATGTCCCAGCACCTCTAAGAGGGAAACACACAATGACTGGGTTTCTGTGTGGAGGCAGCAGAGAAGACCCCAGGTTGCAGGATGGAACTGCTAATTTCTTTGTTATTTTTCCTCCTCCCAGTCCTCAGGGCTGAGATGCCTCCTCACACTCATTGTCATATGGGGCATTTCTCTCCAAGCAGCGGAGGAACCAGTGGATGCCACATGTTAAAGGCAGCTCCATCCATCTCCAGAGCAACTGTTGTTTGATGTCCAAGGATGATCTGGGGACTGTGCCCCAGGCATGTCTGCTCCCTGTGCATGGCTGCCCTGGGGACCCAACACCAGCTGTGTGCTTGGACAGAGGTGGCCCAGGGCTGAGTGACTCTGGATGACTGCTCTGCTGTGACACGAAGACAAATGCAAAGGAACTGTCCTCAGGGAACAGTGGATGGGTTACGTGATGGCCTGTGCCAGGTGGCTGTGACCATGGGACTTTGGGCCAGCCATGGACTGGCTTGGGCAAGAAAGTGCCAGAGAGGAGAGGTGGATTCTGGAGCGATGTGGTTGTGCATCAGCTTCGTTCTTCAGCTGGGTTGTTTCTTTTGAAGAACTCATAAAACCAGTGGTGGCATCAGACAATCCCCCCACCTTGGCATCAGCAGATGCTGGTGATGACCAACACAGACAGGGAAGGCCAGGATTTCCATGCCAGCTCTCTTTGTCAGTGTGCCATGCCCCAGCCACCCTCCATTTTTAAGTGTCTTAGGAGACAGTTACCAGGAGATATTTTAAGAAGATTCACAGAAACTTATGCCCAGGTTAGCACTTTCCCAAAAGAGATAATTATCATTCTTCCTGTTTTTAAAAGACAGAGAAACTGAGGCACTGGTGCCACTGCTGCTGAGCCCAGTGCTCAGTCTGGACCATGCAGCTTTGCAGACCTTCTGTGTCCACCACCATGATGGGATGGAGGCTGTTGCATTCCCACCTACCCAGACACACTCCTGAGCCCAGTGGTAGGGATTCACCCTCTGGCCATCCCAGAGGAACCTACTCCTTGTGTGGTTTGCAGTTGGTTTCAGGTAGAAGACACCTGGCTGCAGGGAGATCTCTCAGCTCTCCTGGGACCAACCCTGTGCAACTTCAGCTGCTGCTGCCCCTGCCTGAGCAAAAGCAGAGGAGGAAGAGACCCAGCCAGGAGCCAGAAGGATTTATCTTGTCTCCAAGCAGGGCAGAGTGCAGCAGGGAGCAGTCACATTTCCACTAGGCTGGGAGAATTCATTTTCTTCCCTGAAGAACTAAAGCCACATTTGCCTCCCCTGCCCTGGTACTGTGGTGTGAGGGCTTCAGAGGTGCTGCAGGGAGCACAGAGGGATAAACTCCCTGAGATGAACCCTGAGCCTTTCTCCCTTCCAGTGCTGCCTGGAGGGCAGCAGCAGCCGGAGTGATACCTGAGGCAAGAGGAATTGGGGGCTGGGGGGGGGGCCTCTACACTCAGGGCTGGTGAAATCCATGGGAAAAGACTGCAGGAAGTGTCTCCAGGTGATTTTAGTGAGGCCCAGTGCCAGGATGGAAAAGGCATACAGAGGCTAGGGCTGGGCAAACCAGGTAAGGCAGCTGCTTCTCCTGCCTTCCAAGGCTGGGTTCAGCTCATTGCTCCTCAGCAGAGCTCAGCTCCTGCACACCCATCCCATCCCATCCCATCCCATCCCATCCCATCCCATCCCATCCCATCCCATCCCATCCCTGCTGGGGCAGCTCAGCTTCCAGGGAAGGCAGTGCCCTGCCTGGCAGTTTTCCCATCTGTGTTTGGGAAGGGCAGGACAGGGCTCATTCATTGGCACAGATCACTCCTGGTTCTGGGAACAACCACGTGCCTCCTGTCCAGTTGGACCTGTCCCTTTGGCAAGCACCAGAGGGAGGATCTTCACGGGAAAATGGATGATCTTACAAAACCTGCCCTGAGCTCCTGTTGCTGCATCACATAACCTGTAATTCAGGTGGAGGAAGCAGCTGCCTCCTGTGCAGCAGAGATAATGGACACCCAGTGCTCTGTGGAGGGTTGGTATTCCTAATTTAGGACCAGCCCCGTAGGTCTGGATTCCTGAAAGAGTGCTGGGATTAGCACAGATACAATGATGCTCCCATCTCCCCGTGTCCTGCCAGCACCCTGTAGTGCAGCCATGCTGCTCCAAGGGCAGCACAAACCCATCAGGACAGCTTCAATCCTCCACACAAGCAGAGGCAGCATCACCCATGGAGCATGGGAAACAAGCAGGGAACTGGAGTGTTGGGACATGGGTAGGAAAGCTCACGACAGGAGTAAGACCAGGCTGTCCCTGCTGCACTGCACCCATACACAACCCCTGACATTTGGGCATTCAGTGAAACACGTGGGGTGTGACTCTGACAGCAAGCAGCTTCCATCTGCATATTTTTGCCTAAGCTCAGACCTTTTTGCAGCCCAGTTGGAAGGAGATCCACTGGAGCCGTGTCTTGCGTTTCTGAAGCTCCCATCTTCCACTCAGGTCACTGTCCCCAAGAGCTCAGCCCTGCAGCTTTGTTCCTCTCCTGGCCTCTGTGACATTCTGGTTCTCCCCAACTGTTTGAGGTCGTTTTTTCTGCTGTGAGCAGGGGATGAGGTTGGTCAGGAGCAGCCGGGTCCTCCTCTACCCTCAGTGTCCCTAAATGAGTGGGAGACTGTTAGGGTCATGAGCTGGAACACGCAGAGTGGCTCTGCCATCCCAAGAGCATGAGCTCACATCTGAGCCATGGAAATCTGGAGGGGTTTGCCAAGGATAAATGCTCACAGGAAACCAAGGGACCTGTAATTAAACATTAGGAGTTGTAATTAATGCTGCCTAGATGAGAATCCCAGCTTCTTGTGGGATCCAGACATTCCCTGATGCTCCCTCTTTCCGCAGGGTGGGCAGAGAGGGCAGGAGGGTGGGCAGTGAGCAGATGGCAGCAATGCCCCAGAACACCCAGCAGGTCCAGCAGAGCTGCTGAGACACGTGCAGCACAGACATGAAGAATAAATGATCTGTTTGTATTTGTTCACATGGCATTTCCAAATTTCCTCTGCTCCTGCTCAGCTCTGGGCAGGTGGGGAATGGCTGTGCCTGTGCTGGGCCCTGCTGGGACACAAGTGTCAAGAGCAGGTCAGGCACTGATCCCTGAGGAGCAGAGCTGGAATTTGCACCAGGAAGTTCAGCTGTGAGGGTAGAAGGCATCCAGAGGAGCCAAGTGATCTCCTCCTCTCGGGTGCCATGTGAGGCCTCTGTCCAGAACACACCCAGGAAGGAGCTGTGATTTGATACCACCCTTATCTGCTTCTTGAAATGCTGGGGAAGAGGGAAGCTCTGGTCGGGTGCTAAGGACTGGATGATACTTTAGTGCATCCGCCTGGATATCAGCATTAACCCGGGCTGTAAAACTGTATTTATCAATGTGGGTAAATAGAACCACCTATCTCCATCTGGGAAAACAAGGTCTGCAAGAGGAAGGTGACTGGCTCATTGTCACCCAACAGGTTGAGGACAGCACCTTCCCCACCCTTTGCAGGACCCAGGCATCCTGGTGACTTGTTCTGCACCACAATCACGGGGTGCATCTCCCTCTCCTGAAGTGCTGGGGGCTGTAACAGAGACAGAGGGAAGACACAGAAACTAAGTCAGAAGTCTGATCTTAAAGAGAACAAAAAAGTCTAAGTTTTTCTAGGAGTACCTGGTAATTACACTGAGTCCAGCAGGGATCCCTGGTGCAGTGCATGGAGGCTGATTTTAACCTCTGTGGTTATGTTCCTTGTCCTCTCTGTCAGTGCCCACCCACAGTGTGTTCTGTACCAACCCACATGCTTCCACCTTTTTCCTCTCCTGTTAAGGTGGAAAGGGGCCCTGGAGTGCAGATTTCAATCTCAAGGCAGCAAATGGGACTTTTTTGGCATGAAGACTATTTGCACACAGGACTGTGACTCCTGGAGCAAGATGTGTTCTACCCCAAAGGACACAAAGCTTCACTCTGCTACAGGACTCATCCTGACCACAGCCCTTCCCTGAGCACTCCTCCAACTAAAGCCACGCAGGTCCCTTTCAGACAGTTTTCATTCAAACTCACAGATTTCCTTCTCCATTGCCAAACCCAGAGCACAAATGTGCTTCTTCAGCAGTAACCAAACCCCCCCCCCTTGCCATAGTGCCAAGAACTTCTCAGCACCCAGGCTTGCAATGGTCTCTTCCTATTGTCTGTGTTCTTGGCTGCTGCCCAGAAGCTGCTGTTTCAGAGCTGCTGGCTGTACAAAATTAGCTCTCAAGAACATGTGTTCAGATACACTTTGAGCTGACCCACTGCTGGCAGTACAGATGCTCCTGGGTTGCAAAGGGATGCAAGTCTGCCACAGCAAGATTTTGGTTCATGTGTCCCTGGGAGTACAACTGGGAGTTTTGTCAAGTTCCGGCTGTTCTGATTAAATGAAGTTTCTCCTGGGATATTCATCTATTTGATTGGAGCAGGGGGTTTAGGTACTCTGTCATAGGAAGGTTTTCTCTCACTTAAGCAACCAAGTGCTTTTCCAGGGATTCACAGGACCCTGTTTTACACATTCAGCTACTTCAGCTCCTTGGTTATAAGGAGTGGCTCCCTGGTGCCATCCCACCCTTTCCTCCCGGTGCCTTTCTGTTGGGATCACAAAGGTGTCACAGGCTGGGAGGAGAGGTAATGGGTGCAGGGGGATGTGGGTCATTGATAAGACATCCCAAACAGCCTGATAGTGCCTGCCACTTCCTTGGTGCCTTGGTCTCCCGAGGTCACAGTGGCCTTCCCCAGGAGCCAGGTGAGGAGCTCTGGCAGAGCCTCCAGTGACTCAGAGCAGTGCAGTACAACCAGGGTGACCTTCCTGTGACACGAGGTGCTGGCAAGGGCCACGTTCATCCCCTCATTCCAGGATGGGTCAGCACACCACGGGGTGTGTGTGGCCTCCTGCCCAATGTGTGGGGCAGAGGCGGTCAGCAGCCATCCCACATCCTCCCAGATGCTTTGTGCAAAGCACAGATTCCCTCCTAGCCCCTTCTGCCTTATCTGGGGCTGTAGCCACTGAGTCCTTCCCGAACAAGTCCTGGCTGAAAAGTCAAGGTCAAAGTCAAGAGGACAGGTAGGGGATTTGGATCAAGTCCTCAGACTGCTCCACATCGTGGTTGCTTCTGAGTGAGACTCAGAGCAGCTGCAGCCAAGCAGATGAACAGATAGAGAGTCAGCCACGCAGGCAGGGAGGGGAAGAAAGGGATAGATTGGCTCAGGACTTTGCTGTGCTACAAGAAGACGTTTACAGATTCATGTTCCTCCTGTGACTAGTGGGTTGGCTTGGTTTTGGTTTTTTCTTTTTATCATGAAAGATTAACAAGACAAATTAAAACATGGCAACCTGGTTCCCGTCTAACAAACAGAAAAAAAAAAAAAGTCCTGAGCAGTTCTCAAGGAACAAATGAAACGAACCATCTGATGTTCATTCAGTGAGGAGCCCCACATGGCACATGGAGCCCACAGTTTGTCAGCAGAGGCTTGGAGATGTGACTACAGAGGTGTAGCTGTCCCCTGTGCAGGGTGGCTCTGGCCAAGGGATGGATGTCTGGTGTTCCTGGGACAGCCTGCAGAAGAGCTTCCAGGGTGGCTCTTCTTAAATTGCAGCACTGCAGATGCCCTCAGGCTTGGTCACAGCATTGGAGCAAATGAACTCAAATCCCATTCCCACCATCCCATCCCTCTGAACACTGCCACAGCACTCAGGGGCTGAGCAGGGGCCTCTTGGACACTGTGCAGGTCACAGAGCAGCTGCTCCTCAGAGGGTAGGGCAGTCATGGACCTTGTCCTGGGAGTGGGTGTGGGGAGCTCCCCAGGAGTTTTGGGAGTTTCTTTTATGACCTTTGATTGCATCAGGGAGCAGCACTTTCGGATGCAGGGATTGTTGTTGATACAAGCACTGGCTGTCACCTGGATAGGAGGTGCTCTCCGTGTGCCAAGCATTGTCCCTTGGCTCTGGAGCTGATGATGGCCCCAGGCCAGAGCAGATGCCCCACGTAAAGCTCAGGATGGTCACAGCAGAAGGGGGCAGGTGATGGACTTTCTCCTCTCCTATCACTGTGGCCCCAGAGCTGTCTGGGGATTTGCTCAGCTGGGCTGGTGCCTGGGCAACCTCCTGGGAGGTTACAGGTGCCTCATCCTCAGGTAGGATGGTGGGATAGAGAGTGGTTGGATTGCACCTGAGATATGGAAGGAAACTGTTTTCTCAGGGAGGTGACGTTGGACTGAGGGCTAAATTGATTTCTATAAATATTTGAGCAAGGCTGAATTATTTATGACCCTCTGGTGACACAATAGGATGGAATCGTCTGTGAATTTTCCAGATGATTTATTTTAAAAATGCTGTTTGTTATTATTTATGTGGGTCAGATCCCCCTTTGCTCCTGGCCAGTCCTTGCACACCAGTTCTGTGAACACAGGGGCAATGTACAAATCTCTCTTTTTATCTGTCTTAATCTGCCAGTCAGGGAGTGAGCAGCAGCCTTGGTATGTGATTCCCCAGGAGGAGAGTAATCAGAAACCTTTGTCATTGAAATGAATTCAGAGGGGAAGGAAAAAGGGAGGGAGGAAGAGAAAGAGAGGGAGGAAGAGAGAGAGAGAGAGAGAGAGGAAGAGGAAGGAAGGAAGGAAGGAAGGAAGGAAGGAAGGAAGGAAGGAAGGAAGGAAGGAAGGAAGGAAGGAAGGAAGGAAGGAAGGAAGGAAGGAAGGAAGGAAGGAAAGAAGGAAAGAAGGAAAGAAGGAAAGAAGGAAAGAAGGAAAGAAGGAAAGAAGGAAAGAAGGAAAGAAAAAACTTCACATTCAGACTCAACTTCTGATGGATGCCACAAGGACAAAGAATGAGATCCCAGGTTCCTGGATTTGCCTTTGGCTGCAAAAACTGCTCTGCAGAGAGTCACATCTGTGTACATTGGGGTCAACTCCTGCTTGGGGGAAGTTTTGAGCAGAGCTGGGTTGGGCAGCATCTTCTGGGCTGCCCCCCTAACCCAAGCCCTCAGATATTGCTTCTGATCTGGCATTTCCCTCCTGGCTGTGGCTCTCTGGGTGTTGGCTGTGGGAATGGCTCAGCTGTGTGTGCTGTGTAAGCAAAGGCAGAAGGGCTGCTTTCACCCTGTGCCCTTGAATGGCCACGTCCTCTCCAGCTAATTATTAGCCAGGTTAAACAGAGCAGTCCCAGGCTGTTTCAGTCTTTCTCTCCACTCAGGATCGTGGCTCCTGCAGGACTGGGCTGGGGGCAGCCCCACATCTCCTAGCCCCACCTGCAGTAATACCCATTTCCATCCTTTCCCTAGACTGTGGGCTGAGGCCAAGTGTTTTCCTACAACAATAAACACTCCAGGGTTCCTCTAGGGTCTTTTGCCCCCCCCCGTGACCATTATTGTTTGGCTTACAGCCCTTCACATCCCAATGCTCTCCATGTTCCCCAGACAGCCCTGGTGCCCATCATTTGACACATGCATCATCCTCTTGCAAAAGCCCTGGAGACACAGCCAGGGCAGGTGTGGATGGGAGGATGACATGGCTAGGGGACACTGCAGGTGTCACCAGAGATGAGTGCAGTGTCAGGGATGGCTGCAGAGGGCAGAAGGACCATTTCTGGGTTCAAATGGTATAGGTACATGTGGAAAGATGCTGGTGAGCAGCAAACCTGTGCTTAGGAGATGGGGTGTGTGTGTGTGTGTGTGTGTGGGTGTGTGTGTGTGTGACACTGGGGGTCTGCTTGGCAAATTGCATGTGAGATGCTTGGGGTCCTCCAAGCCTCACAGCTCAAGTTCATGGTGTGCTCTGGGGGTCTCAGTGCAGCTTCTCTGGACATCAACACCAACCTGCTGCAGCCAGCAAGGGAGAGTGGTGCTGCCCTGGCACTGTGCCCCATGGCTCAATGGCATTATCCTGAGTTGCCCTGGACCACTCTTGCTGTTTCTTTGCCCACCCTTGTGAGACAGACACGTGCCCATCCCTTCTCTCATCCCAATATCAATGCCAAGGACCAGCGCTGTCCCTGAAGGCAGAAGAAGGATACAGAGTGAAATGTGTCATTTCTCTGGTGGCTTCATCTGACAGGACCAGGGTGTCAGCAGCTTCAGTCTTGTTGGTGTAGGTGGGACAGTGTCTGAGCTGGCTTTGTGCTGCACTTGTGGAAAGGCATCATCCCAACCCAACCTGGGTACCCAGTGACCTGACTGCTCCTTCCCTGCCCTTGTTCCTCTGGGGGTGCCCCTGGGAAACTCCATCTGCAAAAAACTGTAGCTCTGTTTCTCCTATATAAATAAAATAAACAATAAAAAAACCATAAATCAAATACTTGCGGGCCAAGGTGCTCTCCTGCCTTTGGGCTCAGAGGTGTTGGAAAAACACCAAATGTTGTTATACTCAAAGGTGGAGCAGGGGTTTGTTGGCAGCAGAATCTCCATCTCCCTTCTGGGCTGTGCTGAGCCATGAGTGACTCTCAGGCTGCTCAAGAAGCAAAAGGCACTTGCCACTCCTTCTGCTATCCTGGACTTCCAGGACCCCTCAGGGAAGGTAACCAGAACCTGGCAGGATGCCTCACACTTGGGAAGGGCCCAAGGGTGCTGTGAAACCTTATGGATCATCCTGGTGGTCCCTTGGCAGGCAGGGGATGCTAAGGGAGCTGGGGGTGTTCAGCCTGGAGAAGAGGAGGCTCAAGGGAGACCTCATCACTCTCTACAACTCCCTGAAAGGAGGCTGGAGCCAGGGGGGGGTTGGGCTCTTTTCCCAGGCAACTATCAGCAGGAAAAGAGGGCATGGTCTCAAATTGTGCCAGGGGAGGTTTAGGTTGGATATTAGAAAGAATTTCTTTACAGAGAGGGTGATCAGACATTGGAATGGGCTGCCCAGGGAAGTGGTGGATTCTCCATCCCTGGAGATATTTAAAAAGAGCCTGGAGGTGGCACTCAGTGCCATGGGCTGGGAACCACTGCTGTAGTCGATCACAGGTTGGATTTGATAATCTCTGAGGTCCCTTCCAACCCAGCCCATTCTATGATTCTATGATTCTATGGTCACTGCCCCCAGACACAGCTCTGTCTATGGCTGGTGATTCCTGCTACCCTGTTCCCAGAAGACAGCTTCAGGAGATGAGCAGTTCACCCCAAAACTGGCCGAGCTGGTGAGGTCCTCTCACATATTTGGTTGTGAGCACTGCTGGCAATCCAGGGAAATCAGGAACATTTGGGGGCTTCTCTTCTTCCACCTATTGCATGGGAACTTCCCCACAATCTCCCCTGGGACAGAACTGAGGCATATCTTGTTCTAGGAAGTGGTGTTGTCATCCAGAGACATCTGTGCTCCCAGGAAACCCGAGCTGCAGTTTCCCTCTTTGTGTGAGTGTCTGCAGGGCCATCCCACAGCCGCTCTTCTCCTTCAGCTCCTTTCCCTCTCTGCTCTCCCAGCCCAGGAGGCTCCCAGGGTCAGCCAGGATCCTTCCCTGGAGGTCAGGAGGCAGTTGGGCTGTGGGCTGCCTGCTGTTCTCCTTTGTTTGCCAGGAGCTGCTTTGGAGAGGGAAACAGGTGGATCCGAGGGGAAACTGGCCCGGTGGGAAGTCAGGTGGCAGAGTCAGCCCCACTCAAAGTCCAACACTGCCACCTCCACCACTGCCCTGGGCACCTTTCCCTGCAGGAAGGACACCAAGGATCCACCCGATTAATTTTTTTCTCCAGGCTCAAAAAGTTTTGGTGGGTTTGGGGCAGGATGGAGGCTCCCTCGCCGTGCTGGGGATCACAGCCTGCTGTGCCTTGGGCTCACTGCAGTGCACGTCTGTCAGTGTCACACGAGCCATCAGGAGACAGATGGCATTTTACTGCCTGGATGGAGGTCGCCCCTTTCTTTTCTTTCCCTTTCTTTGTCTTTTTTTTTTTTTTTCTTTTTTTTTTTTTTTCTTTTTTTCTTTTTTTGTGTGTGTGTCTGTGTGTCTGTGTGCCTGTGTGTGTCTGTGTGTCTGTGTGTGTCTGTGTCTCTGTGTCTCTGTCTGTGTGTCTGTGTCTCTGTCTGTCTGTCTCTGTGTGTCTGTCTCTCTGTGTAAAACTCTCTGCACAGACCCCTCTGGGTCAGGGAGTATTCAGCTCATTGCTAAGACCCTGACACTGAAGCTGACTCTGGAGCTGTGCCCCAGGAGGAGGCTCAGAACAAAAGGGGTTTCAGAAGGTGTTGGACACATTGAGGTGGGAAACTTCTGCTTGTGGTGACCCCAGTTTGTTTGTACTGCTGGGCTGTGGTCATTGATGTTGTGACCTGTGTGGAATCAGTGGCAGTGAGGGAGAAGTTTGCAGTCAGAAAACTTGTTTTAGTCCTTGAGCTGGCATGACACCATCAGGACCTGGAGGCTCAGGCTATTGCATCCTCATGCTATGTGCACGAGCCCCTCCATCACCCCACTCCAGATCCAGCTCTGGGGTCTCCTTCCCACACCCTGGGCCATCCCATCTCTCCTGCCCCATCCCATTGGTGGAGAAGGTGGATGGTGCAAGGTGGAATGAGTGGTGCTGGGGGACCTGGAGGGAGGAGGAGGCTGGTCCAGCTCACCTGGCTGGAGGAAGAAGGAAGGGTGAGTGGTCCCAGAGGGCACTGACCCAGTGGGGCTGGGTCCTAGGAGCCCTTTCCTTGGCCGTGGCACCAGCCCTTCCCCTAACATGGGGCCCAAACCCAGCACTTGGCCCACGGTTGTCCCTGTAGTTAAAGCTTCTCACTGCAAACTTACTTGCAGTTTAAGGGTGAATTATCAGAGTGAGGGAATTAACAGAGAGGATGCTTGGGTGCCCTTGGCCTGGTTTCGTAGAGGGAGACTAATATGTTGAGTGCATGGCTTAGCTGGCAGCAAGAGCAAGACCATGTGCTGCCTGGATTTCTGTATGTGAGAAACAGCTGGAAACACTGCCCTGGGCTGTCCACATGGATCCTGACCTTCTTATCAAGCTTGCTCAGTTCTCCTACAGATGCTGGGAAACCATGCTGGTCTGGCGCCCATCTCAGCCAAACTTGCCCAGTGTTTCATGGGGTGGTTGGTGTGAGGTGCTCAGGGTGTGTGACAGCAGAGGACAGGACAGGAGAGGAGGAAGGTTTTGTTGGGCAGGGTCTGGTGTTGCTGTTCTCCATCAGCAGATCACAGCTGGTGGTGCTGTGTCAGAGTACATGGGTGTGGGACCCTTGGGCAGCCCCAAATCTTCCCATTTGGGCACAGATGTTTGTCCTATGTTCACATCTTCCGGGCTCTGCCCCAGCTAGTGGGTGAGGTTGTGAGTAGCAAATCCACATCATTTCACTGCTGTCTTCTGTTCCCTGCACACCCACCCATATAGACCTCACTCACAGACCTGTTCAGTTCTCCCTGGACACTAGTCCCAACAGTCTTCCCATGGGAGCCCCTAAAATAGCACTTTGGCTCCTGAGGCCCCACACTGTTGGTTTTACAAGCTTGCCTTCAGGACAGCATCTCAAGATCCCTGTTTGGCCTGTGTGGGTTCAGCAGATCCTGCCCAAGTAAGCCAGGGTCCTAAAGGTGATGGATCTGTGCATCGACTCAGGGTTTGCCCCCTGCCTAAAACCTTTGTGACAAAGAAATGAGGCTCAGTTGTGCCTATGCACCCCAAGGAGGAGCAGACGCCTTGGGAGCTTTGAGCACTCATAGTCCTGGACATTATAAGCATTTTTGGATGGGAGTTTCTCATATTCTTCCATTTCAGCAGGAGCTTTTTTTTTTTTTTTTTCTTATGTGGAAGGAAATACACACCTGTGCAGCCCCCTCTGTGCCTGTGTATGACACCTGAAGACCTCCCTCATGGGGCAACGTGGCCCGTTTTCTCCATCAGTAGTAGCCTGAGAGATACTACTGGTACCAGCACTCCCAGCAGGGTCTCCTATCTAACCCCAGGCATGTCTTGGTGCATGATGAGCTCACAGCCAGAGGACTGCCATGTGGAAGCCTTCATGACCCAGCACAGTGCTGAGAAGGGGCATCAAACTCCAGGATGAGGTGCACATCACCATGCAGCCTTGCTGAGGTGTTGGGAGGATCCTGGCTTCTCCTCTGCAGTCCAGCATTGCTACTCAGCAGAGTTGGGTAAGAGCTGGCAGCAGCACAGGGATTTCATAATCATCAATTGCACAAGTCCATGCTGCTCCAGGGAGTGTTTGTCTGTGAAGAGCACTGGACAAACTGAAGTTGCATAACTCCATCCTCTGCTACTTTGGACTCTTTCATTAGGTTTGTGTATATTTTTTTGTTGTTGTTTTTTTTCCTTTTTCTTATCAGTTTCGCCCTTTCCTTTTCTCTGTGCTGTTTCTATATAAGCAATCCTGACACAGCCTGGTTGCACTGGCTCCAGCAGACCCAGCCTCACACCCTCCCAACCTCTACCCCTCCCAAAGCTGCTTCTTCCCATGCCTCTTGGTCATCACTTTCATTCAAAGAGGTTTTTTTTTTGGGGGGGGTGTCTCTGTTTTGCTGTGGCTTTGGCACACACATCCATGCAGGTGACTGCTGATGAGGGCCAGGGAGCTGTTGGCATCGTGCCCCAAACACTGAACCCACAAAGGGGCTTAAAACCCAGCAGTGCTGAGGCTGCTGCAGACTGCAAGGTAACTCCGGAAGGATTCTTGGGAGAGCCATCGATGGCAAACATTGCGCTCGGAGGGTTTGGTTTTGATTGGTTTTGATTATAAGTTGGGTCATGCTGGAAGGCTGGGATAGAAGTAGGGGAAACACTGTCCTCACCAAACCTCTTCCATCACTTAAACCCACAGCAAAGGAAAGAGCAAGTGTCTTTTTTGGGGAAATGGGAGCTGACTCTGGTGGTTTATGAGCATGGCTGAGGGGACAAATGGACAGGACAAGGGATTAAAACCCCCAGTTGGTCAGGGATTTCTAGGTTTTCGGTTGGTGCAGAGGACAAGGTATTGACCACGCAGCTATTGTTCCCAGGGATTCCTGCAGGATAGGAGCACACATCCATATTCATACCCGGGAACAGTCACATACATTTCTTCTGTGGCTGAAATGGTTCCGTGTCACAATATTTAAATACCCGATGCATTATCACCGTTAGATCTGGGCGAATAATCTACAATGAATAATGTATCCAATGAATCCATCTCTGCTAATTGTGGAATATTCACGAGCAGATGGCAATTCAAGGCTGGTTTTTTCACATTTCTTTTCTCTCGGTGCTGTGGACGGAGGTTTGCTGTAAGGAGGTGATATTTGAAATTCAAGCTGTGTTTCTAAACTGGGATTGGCCGGTGGTGACATGATGCTGTCCCTCTTCCCGCATTGGCCGAGCCTACAAAGTACTCTGGATAGGAATACTTGCATGTGCAAATTTCGAATTTGGTTTCCATGGTTACTCATGCGTGCAGCTTTGAACTTCACTTTCCTCCAACATTTGGGCTACTAAAACTCAATCAGTCGCAGGTTGGAGGAAAGTGAATACAAAAGATGCATGAGGCTGTATTTGCATGCTCCAGGATAGATGAGTCCTCTGCAAAAACTCACCCTGGATATTCACTGGGCTTTTCCGCCACCTTTCCTGGTGTCTGCTCTCATGGGTTGCAGCCCGCAGGAATTTTCTTTCCCAATGTTATCAGCCAGTGTGACTCCAGTTTTAGGATCACAATTAGAGGAACTGCTGGGTGGTATCTCTACCCGCAGGTAGATGCAAACATCTCGTAATCGGTTCTGCATTGGGCAAAGCAAGGTGTTTATTTTTCTTGCAGTTCAGTTCTCAATTGGTTTTGCAAAATCAGGTTCCTCTCCTTCTCGTTAATCCTGTATCACTCAGAAGTAACAAGGCATTAGGATGTGTTCATCTTTGTTTCGCAGCAGTGATACGGGGAGAGGAGATAAAGGGAATTAGAGGGAGTTTTAAAATCAGAGTAGCTGGAAAGAGCCAAGCTGATGGGAAAGCAAGTTGGTTTGGTTTTGAAAAGAGCAAACAAGCCATCAAAGTCAGGCAGTGTGCAAAGCCCAACTGTACGTGAGTCATGAGGGTGTGTGTCTGTCCCTTTTGAGATCCTAACACTTACCTTTAGCTGCTGATAAAAGAATATCTGGGCTGTGCTCTTTTCCCAAATACATTCCCTTACTGTGAAAACACCAACTTGCCAACACCCCCCCCCCCTCCCCTCCAGCTCTGGGACAGTTTCATAAAAGTTATATTTGTTTCCCTGGCTATCACGTGTCTTGTGCAATATTTCTGTAGCCTCTGGACAAACATACAAGAAGGGAGCAAAGGTTAACCTGGGTTTATGTCTGGGCTGGTAATGGCACTCAGGGTGCCTATTGGCATCCCAGGACACAAAGAGCAGGAGCAAACAGTTCTCCTTCCACTGCCAAGCACTGACCAGCAGTTCATTAGCATGTTTCGGCCGTGTTTCAGATGAAGAGTACATTAAAGGCAGGGCTTGGAGGGTCAGGCTGGGGCTGAGCCCAGCACCTGAGCCCTGGGGACTCCTGAGCTCAGGTCCCAGCAGCTCCAGGGTCCATCCCTGCTGCACAGCCAGAGTTTGCGGGCAGAGGGGAAGCACAACGGGCACTGGATCAAAGCTTTCCCCTCCCGTGCAGCGGGGCTGGGAAGGCAGTGGATGTTCAGACAAATATTGGCACCTGGGAATATTCACATCACGCTCCAGAGCTGGGAAAACACACCACTGCCCATGCTAAGGGCCTGACCTTTTCAGCTATTCAGAGTGCAAACCAAATGGCATTGGAGTGCTATATGCTTGGTAATGGGTGACAAAGCATAACAATCACCCCTTCTTATTCAGCAGATGTGCTCTCTAGTCACTTAGTGCCCAGCTGTGTGTATTCAGGCTCAGAGCTGTTTACTTTAGCAAGAAAATGAGTGCTGCCCTCCCTGCAGAGCTTGCCAAGCTGCCCCTTGGACTGGGAGATGTTCCTTCACCTGCTGCAGCACCTTAACTGCTCTCCCATCAGTTCTAAAGCAGAGAGACAGAGGGTGACCCAAAGGGGGATTTGTTTTGAAGGATCTTGGGCTGCTTGGAGGGACAGATGAGGGAATCACAAAGCCAGGGGTTTGGTGCTTTAATTCTTGTGATTAGAGCACATCTGCTGTGGAGGAGCCAGTGATGTCCTACAAATGTGCTGCTCTCCTGCCTGGGAAGGGGTTGCTGTAACGGTGGCACTGGAAGGTTTTGGTAATAACTGTTGACAAAAGGGTTGTCAGTTGCCTTGTGGGTTGAAAATGGCTTTAAACTCCCGGTTGCACAACTGAGATTTCTCAAGACTTTCCATAAATTGCTTCTTCCAGCACTAGGGACGAGTCTGAGAATTTCAGCGCGAGAGGAAATTCCCTCCGTGACCCCAGAGAGGTTCAGAGGGAAGTGAGCGCTCAGCTCCGCACTTGCTCGCTGGCAGATGGTGGAGCAGCTCTGTCCTTGAGCCAGGATGGCAGGAGAAGAGAGTCCCAGGCCTGGGATGTACCCAGGGGCACAGCAGGAGGAGAAGGGAGATCTGAGTCAGTCCCCTGTGATCTCTCCTCCTTCCTTTCTCCTCTTACCCTCTGGTGGCTTCACTTGGTGCAGGGGGACAAGGTGCTCTGCCAGAGCACTCCTGGCAACACTGGGGCTCCCTGGGACCCTCCGGGGCTCTCTCCTCCTCCATCCCGGGGTCTCAAAGCATCAGCCTTGCACTGCTGCCTTTGTTTGCAGAAAGCCCTGGCAGCCCTGGCTCTCTCTTGGCTGGGGCTGTGGGAGGAGGGGCTGCAGCAGCAGATGGTCCCTGCTGGGGGGTTTGGGGGCCAGGTTGAGGGGGGGGGTCCCCTTTCACAGCCTGGTGGGGGGAAGGGCTCTCCTGCCTCTCCCATGGTCAGTTCCCAGCTGAGCTCCTCTATGGGATTACGCTGCCATTCATCTAATTGAGATTGTATTTGGAGCAAAGAGACAGTATCTCTTTCCTCGGAGGATCTATTATGCATAAACTGCTCACAAAAGCATCTCCTGCCATTGGAGAGGGGGTGTCCAGCAGCCAGGGCCCTGCTCAACCCCAGCTCTGCTGAGCGCAGCCCTGGTCCCCCCTGCAGCTTGGCACAGCTCCTCCTTTAAGCCCTCTCTCCAAAAGGGCTGTTTCAGTGGCTTCTCTCCCTTGCATTGTCCTGCTTTCCTTGCTGATAGCACCGTGGAATGTCCAGCTTCTCCAACAGGGATGTCCCCCCACCCCGAGAGGGCAGGTCCCCAGCCCTTGTCCCCCTGTCATGCAGCAGGATCAGGCACAGCACTGAGAGAAAAACATCAGCAGGATCCAGGCTGAGGGGTCTGAGGTGAGAACAAGTTGCTGGGTCCCCCAGGCAGAGGATACCCCTCCTGGCACAGCACCCATTTGCAGCCACACTTCCTTCAGGAGATGTGAAGCCATGGGGGCACAGAGGACCTATAAATCACTGCAGCTCTCTCAGTAGAGAATGAGGAGGCTAAAAAAAAAAAATAAAATAAAAAAAAAAAAATCACACCCCACCCACGATGCCTTTATGACTGAAATCACCTCGCACACACCCTCCTGGAGGAGCTGCCAGAGTTCATCTGCTATCAGCTCATGCCTGCAGATAAGAACAAGACCCATTTCTCTGAGCTCCGTGTGAGCAGGAGAACTTCTAAGTGTACAGGATGGATGGTGCCAGAGGCACTGCTTGCAGCCCAGGAGTGCTGTCCCTGTCTGCTCAGGGCTTGTCCTGTCAGCTCTGGATTTGCAACCTGGGCTGGCTTGCTGGGCCAGCTCCAGCAGCTCCATCTATGTAGGTGTGGGAGCTACTGAAGCACTCAGCGAGCAGCAGCTGTGGATGGCAGGGAGATCCTGAGGTCACAGACATGGTCCCTGTGGTGGCCCAGATGGGGACAACACTGGCCAGGCCAGCATATATGCCATGGTTGTGCTACAAGAGCACTGTGCCAGGTCAGGTTCAGTGGGGCACACAATAACCCCTTTGCTTGTTACATCAGCCCTGGCCACCCCCAGCTTCCTCCAGGCTTGGGAGGGCTGTGTCTCCACTTACAAGAAGGAAGGGAAGACCAAAGTCCCCTGACACATGTGCCAGCTCTGTGGGTGCAGGGGATGGGGGGGAACCTGCTCTTCAACTCTCAACTATTCTTTTCTCTTCTTGCATGGGGTGACCTGAGCTGGGACACTGACAGTTGTCACTCCTCTGCCCTTTCAATCTGGAGAGGGAGGGACGTGTTGTCCCACCATGAGCCTCATTCTCCTGGTCTGTCCCGTGAGACAGCTCCTTCCTCATGGCCCCTTCCCATCTCTCCTTCAGTGAACACCCTTCCTACCCATCCTCTTCTAGCACCTTGTCACAGGAGCTGGAATGAAGTACTGAGAGCTGCTGTCCCTCATTTCCCATGTTCACACAAAAGGTCCTGAGTGGCTGCTCAGGTACTCACAGCTTGGGGCTTGCATGGGAGCAGGCAAGGATGAGCAAGGGAAACCTGGGAGAGACTGTGAGCTGAATCACCTTTGTCAAAAATAAACCCTGCCTTCCCCTCCTAGATGATCTTCCATTGAACCTTGTGCTGCAACTGGAATTTTTCCTTTCCCCAGTGACCTCCATGGCCATTTCTAATCGTGGTCATTTGCATTTTTATTCCTATAGATGAGAACACAAGCAAAGACAGTGGGTGCTGCCAGAGCCTTGATTCTGGCGAACAGGGAGGGTTTGGATCCCTGCCTGAGGTGCATGAAGAGTGCCCCAGGGATTAGTAGAGGTGCAGCTAAAGCCAAATGGCTTTGCAAACTGCTTAACCACAGGCACAGGGCAGTCTGGCCTTTAACCAAGCCTTCCAGTGCCAGCCCTGCCTGTCTGGTCCTGGTCTGGATCTGTGAACACACACACGGGTGCCCGGATCACGGCCACATCTTCAGCAGCTCAAGGGAGTGTGAATTACAAAGGGTTTTTGCAGAGGAGATATTTTTCCAAGAGTTTCCAGGTTAGAGGAATTAACCAAGACCCTGTGGGCACACAGATTAAATCTGTGGCCAGTTTCAGCTGTCTGTGGCTTCCTATAATAAAACAGTGTGTGCATGCACGCTGTGCCCATGGACTCGTCTGCAAGTGACTGCTGCAAGGCACGGGGCTGCTGGTGGGTGCTGGGGGGATGCTTCACTGAACCCATCCACCAGCAGCTGTTAGGGTGCTGCAGGGTGGGGGCTTGAAGGGAACCCCCTGATTCACCCTGTTGATTTCTCCCCACCACCAGGCTCTCAGGCTGAAGCCCAAGGCACCTCCCTGTCTGCTTCAGTCCCAGGCAGCTCTCCATCCCAGGAGATGGAAAATCAGTCCCACTTCTGTCCTAGGCAGATGTCCACCCTCTGGTCCTGTCCTGACAAATGTTGTTGTCATTATAAGGCTATTGCACTTTGGGATGTTTAACCCAGAGCTGCCTGGAGTCCTTGGCCAGGCTCGGATGTTATTCACTAGATAAATGTGATGTATTTACATGTTAACAACCTTCATATCATAAAAAGGAGTTTCAGTTTCCTGCTGAATCCTAAGCACAGCTCAGTAACAGTCTTGACAGTGCACAAACATGGGTTGTGTTTTGCTAAGTGCACCTGCCCCAACTCACACTGACGTACCAGGCATGGAAAAATATTTGCTACCAGCTGTGCCCCCACAGTCTTCTCCCGGTGACCAAAGTCTTCCCTTTATTATGCATTTATTTAATCTTTTATGTTCTATGCAATGTTTGCACTAGGTGAAAGGGCAAGGCCTGGCAGAGGTGCAGCAGCAGGACTGCTGAGCCAGGCTGCCCCTTTCTGCCAGCAGTGAGGAAATGTCCTGATGACTTCTTGGAGTTTGTTTATAATCCAATGGCTTTTTCCCAAAGTGTGGTATGGATGATTGCTTTATTTTCTTTCCCTAAGTGCTGGAATCTTCTTCATCCTGTGGACAACATCCTAAAACTCTATGTGCTGGTCCCTGGCTTCTCCCTGAGGATGCCTTGCCATGGGTTTCCTGGTACCTACACAAGCTGTAACTTTTTTGCTCAGCCATGACATCCATCCAGAAGGTCAATTCACATCCTCCTTTTTACAGAAGCAACTCATCCCTCCCATCCCAGGTCTGACCTTATACCAACTCCAGTGGTATAAGCTCCTCTTCCAGTGTCACTGGTTCTGGATCCACCTCTCCCCACCACCCCACTCCACCTCAGACAGGAGCTGGGCTGTGCAGTCAGCTCCTGCAGCTGCTCCTGGGCTGCTTCTGCTCAGATGCTGCTGCTGACAGTTTCTTTGTGCCTTGCACACCCCAGTGACAGTTGCAAACTGTTGGAAAGCAATGTCATCTGCTGGGGTTCCTGCAGCTGTTTCTGAGTTCAGGGCTTGATCTTGTCTGGTTTGTCTGTGGACACAGCTCTGAGCTGCCTAATTTGAGCTCTGCCTCCCTGTGCTGCAGGCAGAGCAGTCTCACCCATGCTGGCCCTCTGGTGATGTGTCTCTTAGTGACTTGCAGAGATACAGGAAAATAAAGGCTCGTTCTTCCCCTTTCTTTCTCACTGAACAGTCCTGAGGTTTACATGAAAGGAGCAGTGAGCACTCCTTTCCATGAGCATGGCAGATGTTCCCCATCCAATGCAGTGGAAGGAAGGGACCAGATCAATCCCACCCCACCGGCCAGAGCACCACAGGACAAAGTCTGTCCCAGTGAGAACGATTATTTTGCACCTATGGCCTTGGGCTGACAGTGATAGAAAACACCACATCTTCAGGCATGGTCTCAAGTTGTGCCAGGGGAGGTTTAGGTTAGATATTAGAAAGAATTTCTTTACAGAGAGGGTGATCAGGAATGGGCTGCCCAGGGAAGCAGTGGATTCTCTGTCCCTGGAGATATTTAAAAAGAGCCTGGAGGTGGCACTCAGTGCCATGGGCTGGGAACCACAGGGGTAGTGGATCAAGGGTTGGACTTGATGATCTCTGAGGTCCCTTCCAACCCAGCCCATTCTATGATTCTATGATTCATCCAGAAATGGTCCAGAGAATCACTGGTGCCCCCAGTCATTGGCAGCTCAACAGGGCAGGCTGTGTGAGATGACAGTGATGCAGTAGGCATGACCCTCTGCCTCTCCTTGCAAGACTGGGGGACTTTGTGAACACTAGCCAGATGGGAATGATCCAGGATCACTTGGTGCTGGCTACTGTGTGAAGATCTTGTTGTCCAGGTCTGCATGGCTCAGAAGGGGCTGCTGGATGCCAGACAACATCTCTGTCCTCCTTGGGTGCCGGTGTTGCAAGATTGGCTCCTCAGCCTCAAAGGACCTGCAAGCTGCTTGGTTTTCTCTCACAGCCATTGCCCTCCTTTGAAACACATATGGTTGATTAGTTTCATTTTGAGGTGGAATGTAGTGCTCAGCTGTCTCCACAGTTTCATACCCCCTGTGGCCTCAGTGGAACTGCAAAACACTGAAACCAGGAGGTGCACAGGAGCAAACTCCTCAGGTCTCTGCTTTTCATCATCACTCTCAGCCATGAGTTCAGCTCTCTCACATGGTCTAAAGATGCTCTCAGCTGCCTTTTCAGATCTTGCTGATAGAATGAAAGGAGTTTAGGTTTGTAGGTCTTGGTTAGTGTCTGGGCTGTAATTTCTCAGCATCATGGCACAGAGCTACACCATTCAGCTCCCACTGGTTAATATCTGTGGAAGGAGCTGCTCCTGCACATCCTCCCATTTGGGAGTGTTTAAAACCTCACTGTGGAGCCCCAGTGTGGAGGTGAGGAGTGAAACCTCTGCAGGAGCTCCCAGGCTGTAGTTACTGCCCTAACACTCCCTTTTGGCTTTGTTTTGAATCAGTTCAGAGAAGGGCACCCAAAGAGCTGCTGCTTCTCCCACAGAGGGTGCCTCAAGGGACAATTCTGCTGGGGAATCTGGGATGCAAAACAGTCAGTAGAGAGTTGGAGGGGTCCCAGCAGGCAGGATAGAGAGTTACCCTGCAAAGGGCATTCCCTTCTGCAGAGGAATTCCTGAAGCATTTCTTCACTGGGTGCAGGGAAGTTACCCGGGCTTCTGGGATATCTTGGGAATGTTGCTCCCGATGTGTCACCATGACTTGTTTTCCTAAGAAGCAGTTTGCCTCCAGACTGTGGAATGAGTGTGGAAACAACTACTCTGCTGCCAGCTCTGGCACCTGGAAAACTCAGTGGGAAGGGGTCAGGAAGGGAGCATCTAAAGAGAATGATGCAGAGTTGGCAGGATGAGCAGGAGACTGGGGCAGTGGTAGGGATTCTCCGGGATCCATTGGGACCACTGATAATTCCCTCTGCCCCATCAGCATCGTGCAATGCCCAGGGAGACACGGGAGGAAAAGCAGCAGCACTGAATGTCACTTGTCCCCACCAGTGCAGACATTTCACTTGTCCTTTTGCCATCCCCTCCCCTGGGAGCTCCTCTGGTCTGCAGGGAGTTGAACACCTGGGAGAAGGGAGCACTGCTAAGAAAGATCAGACTGCAGGCAGGGGAAAGGCACAAATTGCATTTGGATGAGCCATAAGGGGAGACAAGGAAGAAAACATCTACTTGTAGCAAAGGCCATGACTCAGTAAAGCCTCTGGCCTCTGCAGACCAGAGCTGAATCCATTGGAATGTGTTTAGCTTGCTTTTCCCATCATGATTTTCTTTGGTGTGACTTGTTTTTTCACAAGGGCTTGCCAACTGATTTAGACAAGCAATTATCAGCTGATTTTCACTAGATCTCACTTCCAATCCCATGAGTTTAGGAGTATCTGAAACCATTTCCTGCTGTAATTAGGACAAATTGTTGAAAAGGAAGAGGCTGTTTAAAAAAGATTTGGTTTGAATTAATCTAAACATTTTATTTGAATAATTTATACTTTATTCTATTCCAATCTTTAAACATATCTTTTAATGTGTAATTTTCCAGATATTTCTAAATTAATAGTGATTTTTTAACTATAGAATGGTTTCATTTTTTAGGATAACGTGGGGTTTGTTTCTTTGTTTAAATAGTCCCCCTTCTATCTTAAATGAGGCTTGGATTGTTTCCCTCCAGCAATTGCAATTTCTGTTCAGGCCCATTTGTGCCAACACGTTTCAACCTCTGGCCAGGTTGGGTGCAGCCAGACTCTTGGGGTTTCTTGGCATTGCTCCCAGATCATTGCTGTTTGTGATGAGTTTGATGCTAAACTACAAAGGGGAGCAAAACTTTGGGTGTGGAGAAATGGGTGCCCTGCAAACAGGGTGTCCCTGGCGTGTGAGGACACAGAGAGGGACCCAGGCAGATGGGCAAGGCTGCTCTGTAGCCATAACCCTGATATGCCTGGATGCTACCAGCACCTCTTTGGGATCAAGTGAGACATTTCCCAGGAGATGCAGAGGGAAGGAGCCTCTCCTGGGAGCAGCTGGTTCCCCTCTCAGCCAGCCCAGCTTCCCGGGCACGCGGGGAGCAGCTCAGCCATTCTTCTCCTTCATTATACATGAGCTCAGCAGTCCTGGTTTTGTCAAAGGGAATAAATGGAGAACTGAATGGTGCCTTCGAAGGGCTTATGTGTGAATGAGAGCAGATGGTGGCAACTGGGAGCTGCCTCCCTGCTCTTGCTGAGGGAGAGAATTTAACTCTTCACTCTGCAGCGTGGCAGGAGGGAAAAAGTTGCTGGGATTCTGCAGAGAGCTCCCAGTCCCTTCTATGGCTATGCAGAAGCTATGGCTATAGCATCTTCCAGTCTTGGTTTGCCTTAGGATGTGTTGGCTCCTGCTGAAAAATATGGCCATGGTCCCAGAAGGAAGACATGAAGCTTCTCCCTGTGGATCTGAGAATAAGCCTTGGTCTGGGCTGCTGGCTCTTAGAGAACCATCCTTCCTTTCTTCCCTTGTGTATTGCATCTTGAGGACAGTCAGACATTGGAATGGTCTCCCCAGGGAAGAGGTAGATTCCCCCACTTTGGAAAGTTTGGAGTCTCAGCTCAAGGGGGTGCTGGGACATCTCAGATAAACAATAATATGAGAAGGGTTGGATCAGGTGATCCTTGAGGTCCCTTCCCACCTGACATTCAATGATTTTATGGTCTTGTCCTTCTTTTTGGTCATTTATTGGTTACACTGGATCAGCCTGGGTAGAAAGAAGGACATGGTTGTCTTTTCCACTGGGGATCCAAACCTTTCCATAGTGGAACATGATGCCCATGGTGTCCCTGTTGCAGCTCTCAGGTCCCTTTGGGCTGTGGGGATCTGAGCTGTGCCACTGCTTGTCCATCACAACAGCCTCTGCAGGAGGACTCCTGAGTTCATTTCTCATGAATGTTCTTACTAAATACAAACAACAGGAAAAACATAGGTGTGAACACTCTGAGAAATCAGCAGGGCAGGTGAAGATGACTGCAGCAACGCAGGCAAAGACAGCAGCAAAACCTGAGTGCAGATCACACGGGGTGTGGGCTTCATTTGGCAAAGTTTGGCTCTCCCTGCAGTCCTGTGAGCCTCCCCACACTGCCAAGGGAGCCCAGGACATCATCCATCCCTTCCCAGCCAGATTCCTGGCTCTTTCTGATCTGGCCAGCAGTTAAACCCCACACTCTCTTGTGACCATTGGAGATTCCTGCACTTACCAGGTGACCTCCACACCCATCCTGTCCTGGCTGTGTTTTGGGGGTTGTTTTGGGTGACTCGGACAGTCCCTCTTGGCTTTTTCCTCTGGGTTGGGACTCCCATATCTGGAATCAGCATGAAACACCTCAACATGTTGGAGGGACATAGCTAAGAGGGAAGTCAATGTGAACAGTTACCAGGACATGTATCTTTGCATCCCTCTGCACTTACTGATTGGAAGTTGAAGCCTTATAAAAGAGACTCATAAAAGACCTAGAATCATAGAATCATCTGGCTTTTTTGAGCACAGATTTGGGCCTCTTCCACATCCAGCCCCAGCTGACTATGATGAGGCTGGGACCAGAAGGCTGGGATTAAATTTTCAGCTCTCCACCACAGCCAACCACAGGTTCATTGCTCTTTCTCCAAGGGTCTTCTACTCCCCTGGTTGAATCTAGACCTACACAAGACTAGAATACCAGTACTCAACTCTGTTATCAGCCAAGATGAGATGTAGTTTACAGTAGTGATGACCTCAGAGAGGAGCTGCTGAGGAAAAATAAATGGGCTTTGCCCTTTTTTTGCTTCCTTAAAAAGCCTTCCCAGTGTGGTTTCCTTGTTTTCAACATTTCATTTGCCAGGAAGGTCACTCCTGACGTTTCTTGGTTTTCCTGTAGGACTTGTTAGAAGGTCCCATGTGCAGCAAATGAGCTTCATCTGGTCCTCACTGATGAGAACTGAAACTTAAAGGACAAACCTTTTCTCCCTGTTGTTTATTTAGTTGGTGAATGAAGCAAATAAGAATGATAGATGTGTTTAACCATTTTGTCACAACTCAGGCAATAGGACTATGTTTTCCTGGTGCATCTGATGATACAAAACCACCTGCTCTTTCTCATCCAAAAACTCAGCAAGCTGGACATACAAGATCTGACTTTCTGATGTTGAAAGAAAATAAACAAGTCTTTAGTTTCCCCCCAGGGAAACAAATGGTCTTTTGTTATTTCAGTGCTTCCCACTGGTGTCATAGTGCCATTTCCAAAATGTCTTTGGGACAGATTTGCAAAGCATCAAGTACAGCTGTCAGTGAGGTGTCCCTGTCCCTTTAATGCCCAACAGTGCTGGGTCACAGCCACCTCCTAAGGAACAGATGACCTGAAAGGTGTCCTCAATCCATCAGAGCCCCTGAATTAAGCCCTGCAAAAACAAGACCAGTAGCAAGGAAGGGACAGGGTGTTGTGCAACTATTCCAGGCTTATCCACTTAGCTGGATTATGCAATAGGCTGAGAAGTGCTCCCATCCTGTGAACTTCTTTAATGAGACTTCTGAGCTTGTAGGAGGTGTTGCAACACCGTGGCCGGGCTCACTCCACTCCCAGGTGTGAGGAAGGCACTGGGGAAAATCTTGACCTCCCTGCTGGCTCCCAGACAGCCCCTGGCACTGCCTCTTCCTGGCACAGCATTTGCTCACAGGCACCCTGGGACTTTCCTGCTTCCCGAGGGAGGAACTCGAGCTGGTGGAGTCAAGAGAGAGCAGCTCGACCCTGGTCATGGAGGTGGGATAGGACCCCAAAGTCATTTGGCTTTTTGAGCTCCCAAGTTGCACTTCTAACTGCATTCTGCCAGCAGGAAGCTGGGCAGGACAGCTGTCCTGGGACTGCCTGGATCAGGAGCTGTAAGATCCAAAGCATTTGGCTCAGGAAAGCCATTTATAACACCCAGAACAAGTAGCAGAGGTGGTGGCCTATGTCCAGCTCTGCCTGGCTGTGTCCATGGAAGGGGACTCTGAAAGGCTCAGAAAAGAAATCATTATCCCTCCCCTTTGTCCAACCACCATTAGGAGGAGAGGGGATGACTGGGGGGAGGCCACAGGAATATGAGAGGATACAGCACCTTGGAGGGATTGGTACAGCAGCTGGACACAGATTTCCCTTCCTGGCTGTCCTGTCCCTTTCTAGGGGCCAGAGTCACTTCCAGAGCACCTCCTGCAAAGGGCCTTGCCTCCCTCCTGCCCTGCACATCATGCTGCATTTACACCCGAGCTGAAAGCCTTGCTCCAATTTGTCCCTATGCTGGCTGTGAAGGAAGGGACCTGGTGGCCCTGGGATGTCCCCTCCCAGAAGATGGCTGTGATAGAAACCTCACTGCCCACCCTCATGGATCCATCCTGCACCCACAATTGCTGTAGTACCTTCCTAGGCTGATGGTGCTGGACCAGTGCTGAACCAGTGCTGGACCAGTGCTGGACCAGTGCTGAACCAGTGCTGAACCAGTGCTGGACCAGTGCTGGACCAGTGCTGAACCAGTGCTGGACCATTGCTGGACCAGTGCTGAACCATTGCTGGACCAGTGCTGGACCATTGCCTCCAGCTGTGAGGAGCAAGAAATTGAAGTCACCCACACACACTTTGCTTCCCAGTACAGACAGAGGGGACCAGTCAGAGGCCAGTGGTGTGTTTTGAGCCCACGGGTGCCCTCCACCCTCTGTGTCCATCAGGCCTGGCATGGTCTCCAGCACAGGGATCTCTTGTAGCATCAACGTGAAGAGCAGAAGGCTTCGTTGCTGGAGAGGAGTACCCCAGTTTAGCTAAGCTGGACAGTTTGGCTTCCTTATTTGCCCTGCTGTTTTTACAAGGCTGTGCCACCACTGACCCAGTTTGATCTCCATTCCATCATACGGAATATTTGAGGTGTCTCTTTAAAAGATCGTTGGTAGCTCATCAAAAATCTACAGGCATGGCCCAAGAATTACCAGGTCAAATGGTCCTGCTTGGGCTGGGATGGCCAGGAACTTCATCTTTCAGGCTGGGTGATGAGCCAGTCCTCTTTGAGGAGGCTCTAACACAGGTGGGGAGCACTTGAGGAAGCTCAGCACCTGCCTCACAGGTTGGACAGCCCTCAGCCAGTGCTTTGCAGGGAGTAGGCTTCTCTCCATCTTCCCAAGAAGAGACTCACCAGCAAAGCATGCCCAGCATGGCCAGCACTGCCACTGCCTTCCTTGTTATTTTGAATAAATCCCTGGGCTCAGTGCTTGCTTGGCCCAGCTGCTGGTGCAGAAGCTCTGGTTATTCTTGTCCTCCTGGTTTTCTCTTAGTCCCTGTTCTCCTTTCTGCTGCCTGGAGTAGGCTTCCCCCTCCTGAGCCTTCTGCCAGAGTAATCCATGTTCCTTCTATCCTTTTTTTCTCCCCCAAGGAGTCTAGGACACATGAAGTCCTGTGGGAGCAGAGGCCACACACTGCTCTGTACCTGGGACAGGAATTGGATGTTTGGCTGCTTCCCTCTTTGTCTGGCTCTGACACATTTCTGGTGGCTCAAATGGAACTCTTCTACCTCTGTCAAATTGCACAAATCCCCCTGAAATAAGCCCTTGGCACTAGGAGCTCTGATTGTCCCTGAGCACAAGCTAAATAGGATTTTGTTCAAATTTACCTTCACACAAAGACCAAGTGCATCCCACCAGGCTGGATGGTTTTGGCTTTGCAAGCAGAGGAGAAAAGAGAGAAAAAGAAGAAGAGTAAAAAATTCCTGAGGGTGGAGAGGATGTGTGAACCTCTCATGTGGAATGGCTTTGAATTAAATCACTGCAAAAAGCACAATCTTCACTAAACACTTGTAAAACGGTTGTTTCCTCTCATCAAATTTCATTTAACCAAAGATTAAAATGTAGATTTGAGTGGACAGGAATTTTTAGCAAGACTGTCACAACTATTTAGCTAGAAGAAAAAGAAAAGAATGATGAAAATGCTTTGAAGATGCTGCAAGGTTTTTGGTTATAGCATTTCGATGTATTTTGCTCAGTTTCATGGGTTATTTTCTTTTCAGTTTGATGGCAGCTCACACCAGAAAGTTGATGCAGGAAATATTTCGTATAAAGAAAGCTCCAACATTTTGATATCCAGAGAAGCTGAATGCACATTTTTTTGTTGCTTTTAAGTTTTGGTGAGTTTCTGGGGTTTCTGTGTTCTGAGTGATGACCCCCGTGGTGAGGGCAAAGAAGGACTAAGCATTAGGATGGGCACAGCCAGACACTGCTGCTCCCTGGGTTTTGGATATTCATTTAAATCAGTGGCACAAACTCAGCATAAATTCCAGTGCAGCCCCCCCAGGATTTGGTGGTGCTGGCCCTGCTGCCACCCTGAGCTTTGGCAGGGCTCTGACAAGGGCTCTGGAAGCCTTTTTCACATGGGTCTGCAGCAAGGGGATGTTGGCAGGATGAAGAGGAACTCCCCAGGACAGTGAGCTCCTGGGGGAAGATGAAAGGGAATTTCATCAGGTTGAGGGAGGGGATTCTGGCACTCTGCTGTGATGAGACCCCCCCCTGAAGTGCTGGGTCAGTTCTGGAGCTCACAGAGATGATCCAAGCTCTGTTCTGGAGCCAGGCTGAGAGCATTGGGGGTGTTCAGCCTGGAGAAGAGAAGGCTGCAACGGGGAGACCTTAGAGCAGCTTCCAGTGCCTGAAGGGGCTGCAGGAAAGCTGGGGAGGGACTTGGGACAAGGCTCTGGAGTGAAAGGACAAGGGATGATAGCTTCAAACTGGAAGAGAGGTTATTTAGATTACATATCAGGGAGAAATTCTTCATTCTGAGGGTGCTGAGCCCCTGGCCCAGGTTGCCCGCAGAAGCTGTGGCTGCCCCATCCCTGGCAGTGTCCAAGGTTGGATGGGGCTTGGAGCAGCCTGGGCTGGTGGGAGGTGTCCCTGCCCATGGTGAGCTTTATAATCCCTTCCACCCAAATCATTTGATGATTCTATGATTCCTAAAATGCCATCTTGACAGCATGGACAGCTAGGATTGTTCCTTTTCCCTTCAGCAGAAAGCTACCCATGAGCAGAGGGTCTTTTCCAGACTTCTCCATTCTCCCTTCTTTAGCAGGGTCAGCAGCTGCCTGGTGTCACATCCCTGCAGCAGGGACATCTCTGCTGAGCAGAATCCTGCAGGGCTTTGTGTTGGTAGAAGGGAGACAAATAGATCTGCATTGGGCACTGTCTCTCCAGATGCAAGGAAGGCTCAGAGCTGCTGTGGGACCCCAGCTCCTCCCTCCTGGAGGCACATCCCTGCTGGCCCTTCCTCAGCCATTCTCTCATGCTGCTCATGTCCCTCTGTCCTGCCCAGCAGTCCCATGGCAGGACAGGCACCATCACTTCTCTCTGATATCTCTTCATCTTTTCTATTTCGATCCAGGGCTGTCACCTCCAACTTGTTCATAGAAAGGCATGCCCATGCCCCCCCAGGACACTGAGGTGCTCCCTGCCCCCTCCTGTCCTCCCATCCCCTGGAGTGCTCCTCCCCAGCAGTGGCTGCAGGTGGCCAGGAGGAGGTTATATATAACCAGATGGGATAAAGAAACTGAGAACAGATTAACCAGAGAGGCCAAGGTGCAGGTAATCTGCCTGCCCTCAGCATCTTGCACGGCCCTGGGGGGCTGGAGGATAATTCTCCCATGTTCCTTACAGCCAGGATGCTTCAGCCACTCCAAAAATCCCCATGGTGGGGTTGGATTTTCCTTTTGTCTTCATGTCCTTTCACTCCCTTAGGAACAGACACATTTTGGCATTGGGTGCCAACAACAACAGCCCCATGGAGGGCTGTGGCCCTTGCTGGTTTCTCTCTGCCACTGGTACAGGAGTCCAGAGCGTGGCTTTGCTACTCAGAAATCCAAGAAATATCCTTGAGTTTGAAGAACCTGCTGGGTAGTGGTGTCTCAGCACTCAGGGAAATGTGCAGCCCCTGAACTGACAGAGGGATGTTGGTGAAAGGCTCTCAGCTGGCATGGCTGCCCCTGGCAGGGCTGCATGGATGCAGATAAGAGCTGTGAAAAAGCTGCAGGTGTGTTGAGAATGACCCAGGCTCCTCAAGAGCTGCTAAATAGCATAACCATCCTGCAAGCAACCAGGAGGGAACTCAATAGAGGAGTCAGGAGGTCTGCAGGGGCAAGAAGACTTGGGTGAAAGTGGAGAGAAAAAGTGCCTTGCACGTTTGCATCAAGTGCCAGCATGAAGCAAACAGAGAAAGAAAATGGATGAAAGAGAAGTGATGGGAAAAGGGAGGAGATGTTTGAGGATCCTGTCCATGCAGGCAGTGTGCAAGAGGTGTGCAGCTACTGGAGTTATGGGCTTGGCATATTCCCCCAAAAGCCTGGGCCAAGACCAGGCTCTACACTTGCATTGTGCTATTGGATTTGCAGGTTTTCGTTTTTTTAAAACTTTGTTTTCGGCTCTGTAATCAAAGGTTGTACAACACCACAATCAGCTTGTGTGCCCTTGGATTCAGTGTGGTGTGGGAGAATGGTGTGGGAGAAGGGAAAGCAGATGAAGCTGAAAATAAAGTTTCATTTTTCTTCAAAAAAAAAAAAAAATAAAAAAGAGGTAAAGCAGAGTTTTCTGAGTTTGGACACAGTGTCTTCACAGGCTAGAAAGGCCACATATTTTGAATGCTGAGATATGGGAAAAGTTTGACCTGGCTGAGGATTACATTCTGATAAGAGCAGGCAGCACCATCTCCTCTGCAAGGAAAAGAACCTGGATCCTCTCTTCTGCCCTCACCCGAGATTTGTACCAGGCTTGTTTAGGGTTGCTAAATAACATTTTGGTTGCTGCCAGCTGAAGGTGCTCAAGGAACAGAAGGACTGTGTGTCCTGGTCCAGGTCCATGCCTGGAATGCTCCCTTGCTGAGGCTGTGGGGGGAGAGCTTTTTCTCCTCAGAAACCTTTCTTTTATGGTCACTGCTTCCTGAAAAATTCAACACAAAGAACTTTGGGGTGCTGTAAGATGGGAACTTTTGACCTATGGTTTAAAACACAGTGCAACAATCAGAATGCAACTTCATTCTAGAAATCCTTGTCGGTGACTTTGCAGATTTGCTGGGCCAGATATCCAGAAGCAGTTGTTAAACACAGTGACAAACATAAGATTTTTACTCTTTTTGACTTGCTTGCCTTGCTGACTCAACACAGCTACAACTGCTTGTGCCAGATTATATTCCTGCACATACAACAGCAATGCAGTTATGACCTAAATTTTGATTGCAGAGCCTCTGCCACTGGCTGAGGATGACTCAGAACTCACTTGTGAGTTGTTATTTGTAATTTGCCTTTTGCTCCTTCTCTTAATCAGTGCACTCACCCAATCTGGGCTTGGAAAATGCCCTTTGGCAAAGACTTTTCAGAAGGACAGTGAAATGTGGTTGCCCTAATCTTTAGGTGCCTAGATGGTTGTATTCCAGTCAAGGAATGAAAAGTCAAGACAGGAAGACACCCAGTCACTGGTGAAGCTCCCCCTCCATGTGATTAATTGCATCTCAGCTAAAAAGGCAGGATTGGTAAATCCATCTGCAGCTAAGTCAGAAACAGTTCTTGCCAAGAGATTGCTTGTTCAGACTGTTGGGAAAAAAAACTATTGAGTCATAAACCTTCCAGCCCCTGGGAATAGATTAGTAAGGCTTTGAAAAAAAAACAACAAAAAAACAACAAAAAACAGAAGGTGGTGAAGCATCCAGGGCAACTCTCTCCTTGAAGGAAAGATGTGCAGGGTGTTGTGTGTCTGGGACTTGGGCACTATCAGACATCCAGGCACTGCAGGCAGTGGGGAAGGGATCATTTGCAAGGATTTCCAAAAAATAGTTTGCAATTTATTTTTTTTTTCTTAAAATTTCTTTTGGAAGTGTAGAAGCCAGAGAGGCTTTTGGGTGCATGCACAGCCCAGGACAGCTGAGCAGACAGACAATGTCCCCAAGCTCCTCAGAGGGGTGTCTGGACTCTCCTGGGGCTCTGCAGGCAGGTGAGCTCAGACAGCAGCAGTGCTGGGAAGTCCCTCTCCATCCCTTTTTCCCCCAAAGCAATCAGTCCCAAATGAGCCATATCTGCCCTTCCTCAGCAGCTGTGGTGGCTTTGGTAGGTTCACAGCAAGACCTTGGGTTCAGAGGTGACAAAACAAGAGCCACATCCATCTGACAGACACACTCACCACCACCAACCTTCAGCACAGAGATCTGTACCTCTGAACCTCCAGCCACCAGAAGCTCAGGGGCACCTCAGGTGCCACATTTATGCCCAGAGAGAGGGTGCAAAGGCTGTGTGACACTGCAAAGCTGCATTTTGCTATGAAAAGCTTGTCACCAGCCACATCTGCTTGGGTGGTGGAGCAGAGGAAGATGCTAGAGCCTTGTCTTCTCTTCTGTTGCCTGTTCCAGCTGGCAGACTCCTGGGAATGTCTCTGCTCCTGACCTGTAGCTGGAGATGATATTAGGTTGCCCTGGGCTGGCACAGCAACCCTGGGAGGAGGCTTAGCAGGGGATGGCAGAGCTTTGTTGCATTGTTGTGGCAACACCAGTGCCAGTGTGTGGGAGGAGTGGTGAAAGTGGCTCCTGGCGACACACTCCGTGTGTGTGTGCTGCTGTTGGGAGATGGAGACAATTTGTTCTGCTTTTTTTTTCCATTGTGCATGGGTGCTCAGCCCCCTCTGAGAGGAACGCTTTATTTCCCTTAACCAACATCACTTTTCAAACGATGCAAATAATTTTAGTGCATGCAGGAAGTGGCTGAGTGTCTGAATCAACATCCTGGGGGCCGGGCCCTTGCCACCACCAGTTGCTAAAGATAGGATTGCCTATGGATGGAAGTGCAGGTCTTGGAAATGGCAAAGCCAGTGGGACTGTGCCAGAAGGTGACCACTGCCAAACACTACTGCTGCCCATCCAGTTCAATCCTGTTTGCCTGGCCACAAACTGCTCCATCTCAGCTTCCTGTGCTGATCCATTCACATTCCCTCTCTGGCTGTGGTATTGGGATGGAGAGAGCAGAATGGAGGGGGGAGCATGACTGCTTGCTTGGTGCTGGATGAGCAGCACCCAAAAAGCTCCCCAAAGAAATCCTCAAATCCTTTGCAGCCCTGTGGGGTGGGTGGGATGGCAGGGCAGCTGTGCACAGGAGGGACTTCAGAGCTGCCCACCCTTCCTGGCACATGTGGGATTGCTGGAGTCACCTGCAGGGCTGGAGAAGAGCCATAAACAGGAGTTAGGTCATCTGCCACTCAGTGGGAGGCAGAAGTTACAACCTCAAAGAAAATTATGTTTTCTTCTTCTGGACAAAGTAAGAGGTTTTTTTTACTTCTGCTGCAAGTTTTCCCAAAAATCTAACAACCCCAGACAAATTCTAATTCGTCCACATTTGTTGTGAAGCACGGACAGTGTAACTGGCAGCACAGTCCATAAATGCTGCCTACAAAACTAAAATACCTCCCTAAACCCACTTGATTCCTGCTGATAAAAATATCTATGGCTCCTAAACGAATCCCAGAATATCTTCTACAGGCATTACTCATTGTTTTCCTCTTTTATCTCCCATGAGGCATATGAGGAAGGAGACAAACAATGGCTTGAGGTATTGAACACCCAGAAGGACTCCCTGGGCTGTTCCTGGGCAGGATCTGGAGTCATACTGGACTGTGAATCCAGATGCCTGGTGCTGGGGATTTCCAAAGCCTGAGATGAGTTTGGGTTTGACACCAGGCCAGGTGGCTGCAGGGTCCCCTGAGTGCTGCTGACCCATGGAGGGGGAGCAGGAAGGTGTCCCCTGGGAATACAAGACAAGGAGCCCCAAAGGCTCCTTTGGGAGCATTTTTTGGGAACATTCTTTCAGATCACTGACTGAGCAGCTGCTCTGAGCTTGCAGACACCTTGCAGGCTGTAGTAGATGGAGCTAAACCTACCAAAGAAATTCATGGCTGTGGTGTGGTATCTAAAGGGGGCCAACAAGAAAGCTGGGGAGGGACTTTTTACAAGGGCATGGAGTCATAGGACAGGGATAATGGCATAAAACTGTAAGAAGGGAGATCTAGATTAGACATTAAGACATTAGGAAATTCTTCACTCTGAGGGTGCTGAGCCCCTGGCCCAGGTTGCCCCCAGAAGCTGTGGCTGCCCCATCCCTGGCAGTGTCCAAGGTTGGATGGGGCTTGGAGCAGCCTGGGCTGGTGGGAGGTGTCCCTGCCCATGGCAGGGGATGGGACTGGGTGAGCTTTAAGGTCCCTTCTAACCCAAACCATTGAACAATGATTCTATGAATGAGTAAGAAGAGCTATTTTAAGGTCCAGGAAGAAATAATTTCTGAGCAACTGCCCAGAAATTCCTTTGAGTTAGTCATGAGTAAAAAAAAATTAAAACTTAAAATTAAAAACAGTTAACTAAAGAGCATGCAATCTCACTGTAACAATGTTATCATTAATAAAACAGAGGGAGATGCAGTGGGAGCAGTGCCCTGTGCTGCATTGTGTTCTCACCTTCACAAACATGTTTTAGTCAGAGATGGGAATCTCCTAGGAATGCTTCTGCTTGCTGCACCAATCTGGCACTTGTGGATAGAGCTTTTTGTGCTGTGCTGAAAACATCAACGAGGTTTTTGGCATTTCACTAAAGTGGAAGTATTTAATGCTGGGCTAGCGTGTAGGAGCAGTGACATTTCTGTGCTGCAATTCATCATGAACATTTTGGGTGTACTATGCTGCTGTCTTTGTCCCAGTGCCCTATTTCAGAGTAGACTCTCCCCATCTATTCTGGATATGTGTAACATAGCAACAATGCTGCATTTAAAGTGCAGTTGGCAATTTCATGGGATCAAATCCTTCCTTATATCAACAAATGTCAGAAACCCCACATGGACACCCTAGGGGTTGGCAGCTTCAGAAGAGCAAACAGCCAAGAAGCTGGGGAGGGGGAAGGAGGAAAGACATCAGTTCCAAAATTTTGCAGACGAAAATGTTGATTCAGATCAAAACAAAATACTATTTCATCTCATGAGGTTAAAACTCCCAGTGTTTGCCACCAACTCATGTATCATTCTTAACAGAGAATCTCTTTTCTCACAGTGACTTGGGCACTCGTGGAAATGCCACTGATGGTCACAGGAAACTGGACAGGACTGTCTGCTCTGAACAAGAAATTTGGGGCTGGACTCCCACAGCTGCTGAGCTGTAGAGTGTCTTTGTCCCACTGTGGGTGTGCAGAGCCAGGGGGTGGAAGGCTCTCTCTGTCCCCTCTGCTTTGTGAACAATCATGAAATATTTCTTGGGCCACAGAGAGTGAGAACCTCTTGCCAGCCTGGGGTTATGGTCCTTCCCATAGGACAGGGGTCTTGCTCCTGAGGGACAGTTTTGGGTTTTGACAGCCTGGGTTTGTTTTTTTTTTTTTTTTGACATAGGGGTTTCCTAGGAGAAAGGGGTGAGATCTCCCAACCTGCTGGTGTGGGAGCCACCAAGGGATGGTGGCAGGACTCAGAGCAAAGACCAAGTGTCCCAGGTGAACCTCTTGGCTAGAAGTGACCCAACCCTTCCAAGGCCAGGGACCTGAGCTTGTTACAATGGCATATAATAAAAGCAGAATTTTTGTTTCAGCTGGAACAAAATGTTCCTGGTTAACCCTAAGCATAACAAGTTTGCTGGTGAGAAAGAGAGAAAATTAAAATGGCTTGACCTGACTTGATTATAAAATAATTTTCAAGTTCAATGGTTCAATGGAACCATCCACTGTGGTCCTCCCTGCCAGGCAGCTCAGCCCCACCGCAGGGCAGCAGGCAGATGGGATTTTGTTAAGGTTGATTCTGAGAGGGAAGGGGCTGCCTGAAGGCTTTCTTATCTCAGCTGTCTGTGGGATCACTGGCATCCCCCCACTATCACTTGATCTCATTTTCACTGTTTCTCCGTGCCCTGTATCCCAGGGAACCAAGGCATGGAGACACCTCAGCATTCCCATGGGAGCTGTGGGTCCAGCTGTGCCTCCCACCGGGATAACCCCATGTCAGGGACCAGGGCTGAGGTCCCCTTCAGCCATGGGGTCAGAGGGGCTCCAGGGCAGCCTCTGGGCTGTAACTCCACAGTGACACAAGGCAGGGATGGAGCTGTTCTGAAGGTTTCCACATCCAGAGCTGTACTGCAACGCTTGGAGGTCTCTCACGGGTGTCTTCTCCTGCCCTGCTCTGGGGTTGGGCTTCCTCTCCATCCTGGAACTTGGACCTGAAGTTACCAGGGAGCAAAGAGAAGGCAGCAAGGATGCTCTGGGGGGTGGGGGGGTGTTCAGCATGGCATGAGACCCCCAGGACACAGCTCTGACCCCAGTGCCTGCCTGAGCACTGACATAGCAGAGCTGTGGATGACTTGAGCAGCAGTTGTGTTCTCCCAGTTGGAGCCTCAGCTTCCTCACACTCAGCATCCCAACCATCAGGAGTTGGTGGAGTCGTGGCCATGGGGTAGAAAAAGAGAAGGGCAGGGAGGAAGGGCCTGAGAGAGGGTGCTGAGCAGCAAGGAATCCTGCAGGAGCCCAGGTCTCTTCTGCTCCCAGCAGGACCCTCAGCTTCCAGCCCAACATCCGTGGCCACCATCATCCACAGCATGGCCAACAGTGCTGGAGGTGCCCCCAGGGCAGAGGCCAAGCACAGGGAGTTAAAGGACAAAGGGTTCTCCTCCCTCTGGGGATAACAAGGTCAGCTGGTGGATATTTCCTTCCTGAACTGGAACTAGAGCTCTGCAAAATGTACACTATTTCCCATGAAATTTTCAGAGGCCTTGCACACCTCTCACTGCTGTTACCTGCCATGGGCTCTCACACCTCTCCACAAGGAGCTTGGCAGTTAAATGGTTGCAGGGATCGTGTCAACTAGAATGAAAAACCATACAAAATGTCATTTTTTTGGCCAAGGCCACTTCCTTGCTTTTTTCCTCCTTCCTCACAACAAGATGAGGTGGCTTCCCAGCAGTTTTGGTAGTGAGAGATGAGGTTTGTTTTTTGTTGTTTGCTTTTGGTTTGGTGTTTTTTTTTTGTTTTTGAAAAAAAGTTTCAGATGAAAACTTTTCAATCAGCTTGGGGCACAGCCAAGCAGAGCCTGCAGGTTTCCCTTCTGCACCTCTGAGTCATTGTGAGAGAAGAGGGTCTCTATTTTTAGTCTCTGCACACAATAACTGATACCATCTACAGAGCCAACTGCTCCCAGTACCACATTACCATTGCTGAACCTCAGCACCAGTGCAGAGTTGGGCCCTGGGCCTTGGCTTGGGTGCACAAAGGATGCAGCAGAAGGATGGAGATGGAGATGGAGATGGAGATGGAGATGGAGATGGAGATGTGACCTTCCCATCCAGGCAGGAGCATGGCAGCTGTGCCAGATGAGAGCTACCAGGGGAGTCACCCCAACCCCCAGTGCCCTCTGTGCTGGAGCAATGGATGGGTCAGGAGGGGGTTCTGCACAGGGTTCAGCTGCTGTGTTTGGATCACATAATTTTTCATAGACTCATAGAACTCCAGACTGGTTTGGAAGGAATACCCAGTGCCCCCCCCTGCCATGGGCAGGGACACCTCCCACCAGCCCAGGCTGCTCCAAGCCCCATCCAACCTTGGACACTGCCAGGGATGGGGCAGCCACAGCTTCTGGGGGCAACCTGGGGCTTAGCACCCTCACCCTAAAGAATTTCTTCCCAATATCTAATCTAAATCTACCGTTTTTCAGCTTAAAACCATCTCCCCTTGTCCTATTGTGTTTGTTATGGTAACTGTAGAAGAACATGTTGAGTTTTATTTAGTAAGTCAAATCACCTAAACCTGACAACTTGAGAACTAATCAGATTTGAGCTTGGCATAGTGATTCCATCTGGGAACTAAATGCCTCCTGGTCCCCTCCTGCCTGGACTGCTTTCAGTAGTGGGATTGCAGGTGGGGTTGGAATTTTCACTTGTTTTATTTTTGACGAATCAGCTTTGAAACATTCTTTCCTCAGTCTTTGTTCCAGGAGCTGAGTGGAGGGAACCCATGTGTTTTGAGTAGCTCCATTGGGTGCAGAGGAGCACAGGAACAGAAGATTGAGAATGTTCTGCCCTGAGCCAGACATGACCTTGCAGACCAAAGGCAAAAAACGTGGGGGTTTTTTGGCATATGAGTTAATTCTGTGTGGGAAAAAAATGGCTTTCTCAGTAAAGCTGTTGGGGATGCCAACAGATGTCAAACAAGCAAGAGAGAGACTTCCAGAATAGATGGGGGTTGTATGGGGAAGGAAGGCTGACACTGTGCAGTTGTGGCTGTGGGCTGCATGATGCATGGGCTGTCAGGAAGAGGAAGGCAGAAGATACATGGTCAGCCTAAGTGGTTAAAGAAGAGATCTGAAAATAGCTCACAGCTGGAGAGACCTGAGGTGTAGGTAACCTGCCCAAGATGTGCAGAGAGATGCATCTCTCAAGTGTCACCTGAGACACTGCACACACACCACCAGCTCCAAGGCAGTGTGCTCATCACCTGGCACTGAAACCACCACAAGAACAAGTCCAGCCCTGGAAGGATATGTCTGAGATGGCAAGAGAAACCTAAAGAATCCTATCAAGCCACTTTCTGACCCGAGAGGTGCAGTTTCTGTAGTCTTGACAGAAAGCCCTGAAGCAGAAAGAGAAAGCAGGGAACTCAGTTCCTCTATAACATTCACTTTCTTCCCCGAAGCATTTTAAGAATTGTAGAAAGAACAGACTTTGCTCACCTCATGTGACTCTGGCATTACTCCATGCAAGGACTTAACTCCTGGTGTGCTCCAGCAAAGCTGGGACTTGGTGGGTACAACCACAGCATGGCTCAGACAGAGCTCCCTGCAATGCTAGCACTGCTTGCTCAGTGGTTTTATCCAGGCAAGTTTTGCAAATCCTAAAGGATCGACTGGAACAACCTCTTGCTGGCTCCTCCAAACCTCCTGAGGAGCTGTCTGGTGAGTCAGCTTTTAGAGGTGACCCATGTGAACCACATTGGGCCAGATGGACTCCAATGGTTTTTAAAAACTTCCTCTGCTTTTCTTAGCCAGAGGGTTCAGGCAGAACCCAGCTGTCTGGATGGCTTTTCTGTAGCTGCTGCATGGACACTGCATCATCCTGAGCAGCACATGCAGGAGGATGCCACATTCCTTCAGTGGAGATCATCACATCCCTGCGGGACTTGCTTACCTACCAGGTGCTCACCCCAGCTGTGTAATGGGAGAACAGATGGGACAGAACTGCCAGAAAAGTTGCCCACCCTCAGAGGTGCCCACATGGAGTGGTCTAGCCAAGGTTTTCCCTGGATGGGAGATGTCCTGTGCTAGCTGAGGGTCACACCTCCCTTCCCCATCCCCCTGGGACTGATCTGACCCATCCCCATCCCCATCCCCATCCCCATCCCCATCTCCATCCCCAGCTGGGATGGACACCACCACCACCAGGTCTGTCCCTACCCCTCTAGGGCCACCTGGAGACTTTCCTCCTGCTTCCTCCAGCACCTCAGCACACAGGGACCTCCCCAGCAGTTTGGGGCCATTTAGGGGTTTTTGGCTCTGCCCTGGCTACTTGGTTTTTGGTGCCAACATTTCCATCCATGTGCAGCACCCTGGCTTTATCTCTGTGTCTCAAACACTTCCTCCATCCTTGTCTTACCCACAGCAGAAGAAAAATTCAAGAGAGGGCAGCTTATTTGCTTTCCAAACAAATGCTGATGGCCATGCATAATGAGGACGTTAGCTGCCAAAATTCATCTTCTCGGAGTGGCTGTGTTCACACCAGCTCAGAGGATGCCTGGCAGAGCAGGGGACCTTGCAGGGGCTCCAGGGCCTTAGGAGGGAGACATAGTCCAAGAGCAGCAATGCTGTCTGAATCCTGCACAAGTGGGAACAACTTCCCACCGGTCTGTGTGTCCATTTTCAGCTGCCTGGGGAAGGCTAAGTAAGAAAAATCCTTCCCCATGAGCACAGAACCCACCCCACCCACCCCCATCCTCTTATTTCTTTGCTGTCCCCTGTTGCTCATTAAAAGTTGGGAGTTGGAAAAATGGGGGGAAAAATCTTTGCAAAACATCTAGAATAGAATCTGGATTTTTTTTTTTTCCAAATGCAGAAACAATGGTTTTATTTAGACATTTTTATTTTAAGCAGAACAAAATGCCATTTTTGCAAGCAAGTGGAAATTCCCATTGGCTACTTTTGATTTAATCATCATGAACAGAAAGTTTGTGTCTAATTCTGAAGGTAAGTCAGTCATGTATAGCTCACACTTCAGCAAATGCGTGTTCCTGCTCCTGGTGACATACTACAGAATGACAGGGGACAGCTTCTGGTCTGTGCTTGGCTGGGGTGATACTGAATTGGTGCACAGAGTAACTGGAAAACAGAAGTATCTGGATGACAGCTCTGCTCCATGAGAGGATCCCTCCAGCCCACAACTGGCTTTGAGGAAGTTGCAAATGGTCCTGAGTGGAAGTGACCTTGGAGGGGCTCCCTCTGAGGTCCTGATGAGAGCCCACTGGGGTGAGAAATCTCCTGAGGAAGTCTGCAAAGAGATGATCCCTCAGAAAGTCTGCTTGGAAACTCTGGGTGTCTTCTCTTCTCACTCATCCTCCCCTGGCAGCAGGGCCAACTCAGGAGGGGGGGTCCATGGCTCTTCCCAGCACCCGATGGATGTGGGAATGGGTGGTAAAGGAGCCAGGAGAGAATGAAAAAAAAGAGAGGAGGGGTTGCAGGTCTGTCTGAGCTTCATAGAGTGACCCCTCTGTTCCACCTCTCTGGGAGTCTGAAAGCCCTCCTGCTTTAGTTCCTCAAACTATGACACATCTGTATCAGATGTTTGGGAGGTGAAATTAATCACTCCTTGGCACATGTGCACAGCGCTATCTTTTGGGCTGTGTGCATCGATCAGTACTAATTATTTATATCTATCTCAGAGATATCACACGGTGCTTTCCCTGGTGATGGCTCAAACCTGCAGCAGGGAATGGTTTTGTGTTGAGGGTCTCATGTGTGTTTCTCTCACCATTCTCTGCAGCAGCAGTCCCAGGGGCTCAGGTTCTGGCTTCCAGAAAGAGAAAAGTTCCTTTTTCTTTATTGATCCATTTTTGCTGATTGCATTCTCACTTTGGAGCAAGCCACTCCTCTCCCTCTTGCTGCTCCCATGCCAGTTAGTGCTTCCTCTGTTTAGACCAAGTCTTTTTTTTTTTTTTTTTTCCTTTTTCCTAGTCGTAGTACTTAAATTCAATTTTTTAAACTTCTCTTTCTAGCTTACTTGTGAGAAAGATTGGCCCTGATTTTATTCATGCCAGAAATTTCTGGACTACTGGCACATTTATTGAGGCTGTTACAGCCCTGGAACCCCATAGGGCTTGGAAATTTCTGCTTTTTTCAAAAGCTGGATGCTGAGCACTGCACTCCCATGGCAGTCACCATGCTGCTTTCTTTGCTATGTGGAGTCACAGATCTCCAGTGGAGTGAGAGGAGCCTTGAGAAACCCAGTGGTGGGGTCCCAGGAGAAAAGAGCTTCCCTGGAGCTGTGTATGTGTAGGGAGATCCCCCCCTTCCCCTGGTTGTGCTCAGGAAACCATAGAATCACAGAATGGCTGAAGTTGAAAGGGAGCTCAGAGCTCATCTCCTCCAACCCCCTCTCCCATGGGCAGGGACACCTCTCATCCAAAGTTGCTCCAAGCCTCATCCAGCCTGGCCTTGAGCACCTCCAGGGAAGGGGCAGCCACAGCTTCTCTGGGCAATCTGTTCCAGAGTCTCACCACCTGAAGAATTTCCTAAGATCCAGTCTAAACCTATTCTCTTTCAGCTGAAATCCATTTCTCCTCATCCTCTCACTGGACACTATTCTGAAAAGCCCTCTCCAGCCAGCCTGTAGGTTCCCTTCAGATATTGGAAGTCTTCTCTTCAGGCTGAACAAGAATCCCATCTCCCTCAGCTTTTCCTGGTAGCAGAGATCTCTTCCTTCATGCTGCAGGGAGGGTTTCCACTCCAGAGAGCTATAGCTTGTGGAAAGGCTCAGTATAGCTCCTGCCAAACCCCACTCCTGCCTCCTTGCAGAGAGGAGCTGTGCTCAGGTGTGCTTGCTTTCTCCTTCTCATGTGTCAGAGCTGTGGTTCCTCACACTGGAGCCATTGGGTGCTGCCTTTTTCCAGAGCTGCAGGAGATGAGTGGCCAAGGAACTCCTCCTGGTCAGCTCTGCCTCTACAGATGCTCTTTGTTCACCCACTTCTTGTTGGAGGAGCCTGTCTGCCCTTCCCCAGCACTCCGTGGTGGTTACACCACTTGGATCGTGCTTCATTTGTGAATGTATTCACAAAACTCTTTAAGAATAATAAGCTTTAAATAACGAGTGGCAACTGGTGAATGGAGCCTCCATCTGTTCTCACCCACAATGTGCAAAGTCTACCAAAGTCAATGGGCTTCTCTCTGCTGAATTCAATGGGCCTTTTGCCAAAACGTGTGTGAATAAAGTGATGCTTGTGCATATATTTATGAATGGTTAGGAGAGGGATATGTGCAAATCCAACATCCACTGAGCACCCATGAAACTGCTCCTGACAGTTTTTAGCAAATCCCAGCAACTGCCTGTATGAAAACTTCATGTCCTGTTGCAGGGAGAACTTCACAGCCCTGGGACAACACCTCTGCTGGAGCAGAAGAGGCTTTGGCACTGCCAAGGACACAGCTCCCTGGTGCAAAAGTGGATTTTGAACACTCCAGCACCGTACCTGTGACTAATCTAATTTGCTCAGGGATTTCTTTACTGCAGAAAATTGCTGCTGTCACAGTGTTTATCTAGTTCCAGAAAATCCAGTGTTGTTGTGACACCCACAAGGGAAAATGAGAGTTGAGGGGGGGATTCTGTGTAACTGTGTGTAATGTACAATGTACATTGCCCTGAAGCCATTATTTTCTCATAAGGGGCACTTCAGCTGCTGAAATCACACCTAGGGAACCAGCAGATTATGAGCCCAATTAGGGAGGGGTGTCTCATAACTGGAAGGTTGTGCACTCTTTGTTGTTCTTCCAGATGCCCACTTGGACATGCTGTGTTTACACAGCCAGTTGGAGAGGAAAATGGAAGTTAGTTTGGATTTGTTCTGATACACCCATCCCGTAGTCGTCCCCAAGCAGTGTGCTGACAGTCTGGGTAAGATGTAAGTCCCAGATCTACCTGAGCACTGTCAGCCCTTCTCTTTTTTTTTTTTTTTTTTTTTGCTTTAGAAACTGGAGTCTGGGGTAAGCAAGCAAAATAGTACAAAGAAAGAGGAAGAGGAGAGAGGAAGAGGAAGGCCACATGTCCTAGAGCAAGAGGACAGAAGTCCTGATGGCATCACAGGAGCTCCCACGGTGGAGATGAGAGGTGTGTAGGCAACTTGTAACACGTCCTGAAGGGGTCTGACTGAAGAGGTCTGACAAAACAGCCTTTTTCATTTCTTTGCAGTTCTGGTCCCTTCCATTTGTATTTGTTCCTGATGCTGAATGACAGATAAAATTCTCCTTTATATCTGCTGCTGCTAAGGGGGTTGTCTCAGGGTCCCTTGCCAAGGGGTGTGTGGTGAGAAGGGTCAGCACTCAGTCCCCCAATGGTCCAGGCAGGTGGTTACCCACTTACTCCTGAGGAAAAGGGAGCATTTCAGTCAACACCAAAAGGGGAAAAAAAGTTTCTTTTTAAAGCTGTAAAATGTGGTTGAAAGATACAAGAATGGAGACAGGCAGGAGGAGGCTTTAAACTCTCCCCCTGTAACTTCAAGTTGATGATGGTTCCTCAAGGAGCCATGGGCTACACCTGATGCCTCAACCCTTCTCCCTGCAGCTTTTTGGAGCAATGCAGACGTGGTTATTGTGGGGTTTCATTTGTTATCTGTCTCCTTGGGTGTGGAATCGCTGAATTGTACATTGCAGCTTTTCAAGATCTTGGGTAGAAAGCCATCAAGTAGGTAAAGAGGGAAAAGGCTTGAGCCTAACAACTCAATCCTGCAGTGGCTGCAGGGGAGATCAGGGATGGGTGCTGGGAGGTCAGGGATGGGTGCTGGGAGATCAGGGGTGGGTGCTGGGAGGTCAGGGATGGGTGCTGGGGAGGTCAGGGATGGGTGCTGGGAGATCAGGGATGGGTGCTGGGAGGTCAGGGATGGGTGCTTGGAGATCAGGGATGGGTGCTGGGAGGTCAGGGATGGGTGCTGGGAGATCAGGGATGGGTGCTGGGAGGTCAGGGATGGGTGCTGGGAGGTCAGGGATGGGTGCTGGGAGGTCAGGGATGGGTGCTGGGAGGTCAGGGATGGGTGCTGGGAGGTCAGATGTGTGCAGACATGTCTCACAGCACCCTGCAGAAGAATCACTGCCTTTTTCTTTTTTTTTTTTCCTCTGGCCCTCAGTAGTAATTGTCTCATCAAATGCAAACATCTTAATGACTTGAGCTATTCAGTGGATTTCCTCTTCATTATCCTGTCTAAGCTATTTGCTCTGCTCACAAGCTGGCAAGCATTCCAGGACATCCGAAAATGCTTTGTAAACTTTTGCCCATCATTAGATCTAAGTAGGACAGGAGAGGAGTTAAAAGGCAATTTACCTTTCATGAGAAAAGAAGGCACCCTGACGATAAGCGAATGGGGAGAAATCACAGGCGCGCTTTTTTTTTTTCTTATTTTCTTTTTTTGGTCTTTTTTTTTCCGGTCTTTTTTTTGGTCTTTTTTTTTCTTTCTTCTTTTCTTTCTTTTTTTTTTTTTTTTTTCTTTTCTTTCTTTTTTTTTTTTTTCTTTTCTTTTTATATTTTTCTTTCCTTTTTCTCTTTTTTCTTATTTTTTTCTTTTCTTTTTTCTTCTTTCTTATTTTTTCTTTTTTCTCTTTTTTTTCTTTTTTTCTTTTTTTTTGTCTTTTTTTGGGTTTTTTGTCTTTTTTTCTTTTTCCTTTTTTCTTTTTATTTTTTCTTTTCTTTTTTCTTATTTTTTTCGTTTTTCTTATTTTTTCTTTTCCTTTTTCTTTTTCTTTTTTCCTTTTTTCCTTTTGTCTTTTTTTCTTTTTTCTTTTCTTTTTTCTTTTTTTCTTTCCTTTTTCTTTCTTATTTTTTCTTTTCTTTTTTTTCTTTTTTCTTATTTTTCCTTTTCCTCATCGCTCTGTACAACTCCCTGAAAGGAGGCTGGAGCCAGGGGGGGGTTGGGCTCTTTTCCCAGGCAACTTTCAACAAGACAAGAGGGCATGGACTTAAGTTGTGCCAGGGGAAGTTTAGGTTGGATATTAGAAAGAATTTCTTTACGGAGAGGGTGATCAGCCATTGGAATGGGCTGCCCAGGGAAGTGGTGGATTCTCCATCCCTGGAGATATTTAAAAAGAGCCTGGAGGTGGCACTCAGTGCCATGGGCTGGGAACTGCAGCAGTGGATCAAGGGTTGGACTTGATGATCTCTGAGGTCCCTTCCAACCCAGCCCATTCTATGATTCTATGAGCTGCTGTCACAAACCTCTTTGCACCATTGCAGTGGCTGAGCAAACAGTGCCATGAAACATCCCGTGCCACTGTTGGCATGGCTCACCCGGCCCAACTGATGCTCTTCCAAATTACTTCTGGGCATTTTGCAGGACTCCTTGCAGAGCAGACTGTTGGATCTACCACGTTGTCCTGGAGGCTCAAGGAGTTTACTAGGGAGGTTGTGGGAAGGTCTGGACCACTTGATCTTATGCCAGTGGCTTGGGAAATGTTTAATTCACTCTTACAGACCTGAAAATATAGTGGATGTGAGTATGGTCTGCACTGCCAGATTTCAAGGATAGGATTGTTGTCATTATAAAGCTTAAGATAAGCTGCCTGAAAAGAACTAGCAGAGCTGAAAAACTCCTCAAGCAAAGGTAAGAATGTGGCTGATTCATAAGCTGGAGCAAGACAGATGGCACAACTGCCAGGACAGTGGTTCACCAGAGCCAGGTTTCCACAGGACAACTGGGCAGCAGAACCAGGCTCCTGTTCTCAGTCTGACTCCTGGTTAGTTTTGCTGTCCTTGTGGCAGAGCAGGAGGATGTGTTGGGCACAAACTTGGCAAAGGGCCAGAGCCTCCAGTTTTGGCAGTGTGGCTGAAGCCTGATAGCATCAAGAAGTGGTGCAGATGTCCAGAAGGCAGCAGTGTCCATCTGGCTGTGTTTGTTGATCTGTAATTTGGACTCTCAAGCTCTTCACAAAATCTGCTTTTTAAATGCTCATTCTGGGGTTATGCTCTGCAAGACTCAGAAGCAGCCCTGGTTATCTAATGATCCCACTCACCACCTTGGCAGATTCTGTGCTGTCTTGTCCCATGGCTTGCAGATTACTCCCCAAATCTGATTCCCACCCCAGCTGAAACACCAGCTGCATGTCTGCACCCAGAGCCTCCCACATCACTACAGAAGATGAGTCCTGCATGTCCCCTGGTCCTACACCTACAGCCTTGGGCTGGGGCACACAGCCCCACTGTCCACCTCCAGAACTGCCACGAGTTCTTTGTGTGAGGGAAGGATGACCAGGACATCACTGGTCAATGCATCCTGCTGGATTTTGGGCAGCAAGAGTACATCCTAAAAGAGAGCTGGAATCGTTCCCCTTTCCCAAAGGCAAAACCTTGCCAGGCTGGAGTCCAGGACATGCTTTCTAAGACACTTCACTTAAGCCACGTTTCTAAGATTTTTCTTGCCAATCAGGATGGGGTTAAGCCCTCTCATTAGCAAATTAAATGGGGTTGGGGAGGGGGAGGGCAGCTCTCACCAGCTCAGGGCATGGCTTTGCCACTCTTGTTGTTGGTTTTAGGGCAGCTCTGGAGTTTGCTGGCTACTGACCAACCCCACACTCCTGGTTTGGTCATCTTTTGGAACCAGATGATCTTTAAGGTCCCTTCCAACCCTAGCCATTCTATGATTGTGGTGAAAACATCCAGTCCCATGGCAGATTTCTTCCCCTTCTGTGATGGAACAAGAGGACTTATCAAAATAATAAGAGGAGTAAACTAGCATGTGGATGTATTTGTGTTTGTATTTGTATTCATACAAGGTGCAGCCTTAGGGAAACCATTTGTATGCCTCTTACAAAACTGATGTTTTTGCAATGGTATGCATAGTTTCTACAGCTGAAAAATCTGCACAAAGCTGAAGGCAACAAACTGTTCATGGGAAGAGAAATAATGAAAATAAACTATAACAAAGAATGTTTTGATTCAACGCAAGTGGAAACCTTTTGACTGTTAGGAAGGGCAAATCCTAGAGAAATTGTCTGGGGAAAGTCTTGGGATTCCAGCATGAGGGGATTTTAGAACCAGGTCAGACACGTCCCTGTTGTGACAGAAGCATCACTGGGCTGGGAAGGGGATTAGCTGACATCTTGTGGTGTGCCCCAGCCCTGGCTTTTATTATCCAGTGGACACACTGTGTAAGTAGCTGGTAATCATTTTGTAACTGTCTTCCTCCTCCTCTCCATCATTCACAGCTGCTGAGCCCCCATAATGCAGCTGAAGAGTAACTCCTCTGAGTTACTGTGAGACACATCTCCCAAAACAGTGTCACCAACGTAACTCAAATGATGTTGAAATAAGAACTGATCATCTGTCATTTGCCTGTGGCACTCAGGAGATTGGGGCTAACAATTTAGAGAGCTTTGAAAACTTATCAGCTATTTCTAGAACACCAGGGATACCCAGGGACCTAGGAGTTAACACCAAGGAATATTTTGGACACACATTAAGTGTTGTGTTCTCTTGATCAACAGTACAACCTGAGTACTTGTGTTGGGGAACAGGAGGAGGCTGATGGTGGATGCTGAGTATCAACTTGTGCATCAGCATACATCAGTGGATATGAAGATGGAGGTGGACTCCCAGTGTCTTCTGCTGTGTCACAACAAACAAGACAGTGGTGAAAACAGGCATGTCAGCATCCCAGGATGTTTAGGACAGTTATGCAATGTGGACCTTGGTCCTCAGGCTCAAGCTGGCTGGGAAGTCAAAGGCACTGGCTGCAGCCTGTGGATGTTTCTCATTCTTGACCACAGTTCACCACACCCTGTGCCCTGGGGATGTTCTTGGCCTGCAGTCCTGGCTGGATTGCTGGGATGCTCAGCAAAGGCTTGGTTGGGGGAGTCCCCCTCACTAATAGGTCTTGAATTTTTCCATTTCCTGCTTCTTATGCATTCACAGCAGCAAATTCTTTTTGGGGAAAAAAAAAACCCAAACCAAACAAACAAGGTCTAGAAGAGGGCAGGTGTGGGAAAACAGCCTGTGTCTGCTTCTCTGCAGAGAGCAAGTCAAACCATTAGAGACTGAGGAGAAACCAGTTGTTTCCTTCCCACCTTGTGCTGCTCACAGGCAGCAGATAGCCTGGGGGACAGTTGGTGGGAACTTTATAGTGTAGGTGACCTGAAGTAAATATTTGCAAGACATGAGATGTCATGAGAAGGCTGTGCCAAGGCTCAGGTCAGGAAGGTGGTTTTCAGGACACATGGAGAGTGGATCTAACTGGCTTATGGTGATAATCTTTGCTAACAGATAACAGTAGCTGTCTGTGAGAGCACTGGCATGAATGGGACTCAGTGACAAAGTACCTGACCGAGGGCTTGGCCAAGTGACCCAACCATAGCAATGATTTTGGGAGCTTCCAAACCCTCCCATGGCTTTCCTGGGCCAAAGCTCTGCTCCTTCTGCAGTCCCACTCCTCCTGGTACACCCCAGTAGCCACTCACCTATTGCCCAGGGCCAGCTTGGCTTCATCCAGGCTTTGACAGGGTCAATCAGGTGATTTTTAGTGGAAAGGCCACTCATTCCTGGAGTGGCTCTGGCTTCACTGCCTGTCTCATGTCATCTCTGTTGGCTTCCTTAAGTCCTGCCCAGAGCTCTCACACAAAGATGCTCACGGGGAAGGTTTCTGCCTCTCAGGGTGACCACAGCATTTCAACCACTTTTGTATCTTGCTCTCCAGAGGGGTTGTGCTTCTGCCCAGGCAAGAGAGAGAAGGACCCACAACTGCAAGCAGTCTCTGGCCCAGAGGAGCTGCATTCCCATGGCTGTTGCTGGCATTTCCAAAAGAAATGGGAATTCAGTTTCTGGCACACCTGACAGAAACTGGATTTTGTTCTTTGCTATCACAGTTTCACAAGGCATGGCACTGGCCCATAACAGAGCATTTCTGTAAATCCTCGATAGCACTAATTGAACATGGGTGGGAAGTGCCTGGGGACACTCTCTGTTCTCTTTGGGATATTTATGGAAGGAGCAAACAGGTTAAGCTCTGCTGATCCATGGAGTTAGAGGAGCAAAGACATCCTGCTTGTCTGTAATGCGTTACTGATGTCCCAGTTCTGTAAACATCCTCTTGCCAGGGCCTAAATCAGTCTGTCACATGTCACTGCTCCATCTCCTGTTATAGCCCCATGGGAGACCATAGAACCATAGAAAATAGCTCCAGTTGTTCTGCCAAAGGGAAACTTGGACAGGGCTGTTGTTGACACCCATGTGGATGAGGAAGAAGCACAATGGCACAGGATGGATGAACAAGGCTGTATCTCCTGGAGCCACTGCCCTCCTTTGTGCCCATGTGCCAAAACCATCCCAGCTACTGGAAGGGTTCTATCTGGAAGGGTTTCAATGTCTTTTCAGTGAGAAAAACAGAACAAAACCCATATTTTCTGCTAGGTTTTGCTTTCTAATGAAGAAAATGCAGGTTTAGCCTTGGCTGGACTCTGGGTGATGGGCATACAGCTGCTGCTTGACAAAGCCCAAGTTGCTAACACAACCCAAATGAACAGGGGCCAGGGCAAGGGATTCCCAGTGGGCAGGGGGATGTCTGAAGGCAGGGGGCTGCACAGTAAATAGAATGCAATAAGACCTACAAGGGCATGCTCAGGTTTCCCACCAGAAACCCACTGTAGAGGCTAATCTGAGCCTCTGATGTATTTCCAGATTAGTTGAAGGAGAAAAGCTTGAAAACAGAGACAAGGTCAGAATGCAGTATGCAAAATAAAATCCAATATGTGTTTTAACTGCTTAGATATCATCTGTTTTTGAAGTTTCACAGTTACATGCTAGTGCTACAACTCTTTTCCTTCACTCCTTTATTGTTTAAAAAGCCCAGCAAAGTAGCAGCTGTATCAAAGAAGAAACCTTCAACTCAGTGCACAGTAATGGGTGGAAATTTACTGTGCAGACTCTGCAACACAGGGAGGGTGCTCTTCCTTCCTAATTCCTTACAGCTCTTGTACCATAGGATTACAGTGCTAACAATAGCATCTCAGACATTCAGGAAGAAGTGTTATTGCTCTGATGATGGGTGCTGTGATGGCCACAAAGCTGAGCCTGCTGGTTGAGCTCCACATCTCCTCCCTGGTTCTGTAGGCTGGAGTCTGATGGCCACTCTGGAGTGTGTTGCTCCACCTGATCTTTCATGACATCTGGTTGAAAATCCCATACCAGAAGTGCAAAGATGTTCTCAGGAGGCTCAAACTTGTGCCCCCTGATTATGGGAAACCAAAGCTTGGTTGGTTTCGAGGAGGGGGGAAAAAAAAAAAGACAGAGCTAACTCAAATATTTTATTTTTGAGGCAAAAGGAAACCTAGGATGCCTGAAATAATGCTTGAGAGGATGTGATTTGGGTCATCACCGCTTAAGACTGTCCAGTGGGTCAGAAGTTACCCTGGGTAAAGAAATAGCTTGGGTACCTGAACAGGTGTTTCTGCACTGCACACATCAGCCTTCCCCTGGCCCAATGAACATTTAATTACAGACTCTGGATGAAGAGGGTTGGTCCTGCAGCCTGTGCCTGGGGCATGCACAGGGAGTGAGAGGAGCAGAGCCAAGCTCAAACAAAGACAGTGCTTGAATCTCTGCTTTCCATGCCTGCCCCTGAAAAGGCTCTGTCAACCCAGGCACTTTCACTGACAGAGGTTTTGATAAAATTGTTTCTTGGGAACACATCTGGCCAATCTGCAATTTGCACTTGATTTCCCTGGATATTCAAACAATCCAGCCACTGACAGGACATTTGCTGGAAAAGAGACGAGTGGTTCTGCAGAAAGCACCCTGGCACCCTCCCAGCTCCTCTGAGCTGTGGCTGCCCCATCCCTGGCAGTGTCCAAGGTTGGATGGGGCTTGGAGCAACCTGGGCTGGTGGGAGGTGGAACCAGATGATATTTAAGGTCCCTTCCAACACACACCAGTCTGGAATTCTGTGCAGTTTGCCTCTGGCCGAAAGTGAGGAGCTGTGATGGGAAGCAGTTTGCTGTCCCTGGTTTGTCCCAGCAATTTGCTGTCCCCCAGAGTGACCTTGAGGGTGCTGTAGGAGAGGAGGAAGACGTGGAAAAATTTGTGCAGCAGAGAAAATACCCAAGCGGGCCCAATTCCATCAGCATCTGTCCTGGGGAACAGGGACAGGGGAAGAAGCACAAGGAGAGAAAATGGAGAATTTGGAGCACATCAACTGCCCCCCCCTCCCTGTGCTGAATTGTTTCACAGACTCAGCACAACCCCAGTGCTGAAAGGGCTGCCTGGGAAGTCCCACAGGGCTTCAGAGGAATTAACTCAGTGCTAGGGGGTTGAGTTTCACAGGGGCCATGGTGGATCCTCTCTGAGGGTGAAGGAAGGAGATGGGCACTACCTTTGTTCTTGTTCCCCCATGGTTTCTCTGCATTTCCCCTGGTATTTAGGGAATTCCACTGGGTGAGTCCCAGCTGAGAGCCCTAAGCCCACACACTAGGGCCTCATGGTGTCATTGGTGTGCATGGGGGAAAATGGGGAAGGAAACCCCAGAGATGAAGTCTGAGCAGGAATAGTGCTGATGGTGCTGGTCCCATCACCCCTGCCCCAGGCAGCCCTCAGTCCCATCCTTGGGTTCTGTCAGCCCTTAGCCATAGGATCACAGCATCACAGGATGGTTTGGGTTGGAGCATATCTTTAAAGCTTATCTAGTCCAACCCCCCTGCAGCAAGCAGGGCCATCTTCAGTCAGGCCAGGTTGCCCCAGAGGTCCAAGCTGACCTGGAATATTTCCTGGGATGGGGCACCTACCTCCTCTCTGGGCAACCTCGGCCACTGTCTCAGCATCTTTGTTGTAGAAAACTTCCTCCTAATACCTAGTCTGAATGTCCTTTCAGTTTGAAATGATTACCCCTTGTCCCATCATTACAGGACCTCCTAAACTGACTGTTCCCATCACAGAATCACAGAATCATCTGGGTTGGAAAGGACCTCTGAGATCATCAAATCCAACCCTTGATCCACTCCCCCCGTGGTTCCCAGCCCATGGCACTCAGTGCCACATTCAGTCGCTTCTTAAAAACCTCCAGGGATGGAGAATCCACCACCTCCCTGGGCAGCCCATTCCAATGCCTGATCACCCTCTCTGGAAAGATTTTTTTTCCTAATATCCAACCTAAAGCTCCCCTGGCAGAGCTTAAGCCCATGGCCTCTTGTCTTACTGAGAGTAAGCAGCTGGGGGGGGCTCTAAGACACACTCCCTGCCCCATCTTCAGCCTGCCTGTGCTTTGTCATGGAAGCAGCATCAGAAGGAAGGGTTATTGACCTTAGAGCAGGGGCTGCAAGTGCATTAAGGATCATGCCCAAGTGAGGAGAACCAGTTCTGCTGCAGCAGCATGAAGGGTGTGGAGCAGGGGCTGGAAAACCCCCAGACACAAGAAAATGAAGAACTGACACACCAAAATTTTCTTTTAAATACTCAGTGTGACTCAGAGGCCCAGGAAGACCAAGGCTGAGAGAGAAGCAGCACTGCAGACAGTGGTGTGCACAGGGGAGCAATTCCCAGGTGACCATTAAGCAGGGCTGTTCTTGAGCATCATCCAGGAGAGGTGTCAGGGACAGCAAGCAGCAAACAGATACTGGGCAGCTGGGCTGGGACTCTGTCCTTCTCCAGTCACTTGTGGCCTGGAGCTGCAGTGTCAGAACAAACCTTAACCACATCCTGAGGGTTTCTGATCTCCTTGTGCTGGTTCCTTGATGGCTGGGTTGGGAAAGGGCACTCCATCAGTGGGTTTTCTCCATTTGGAAACACAATCTTTTCCTTTTCCTTTTCCTTTTCCTTTTCCTTTTCCTTTTCCTTTCCCTTTCCCTTTCCCTTTCCCTTTCCCTTTCCCTTTTCCTCCTCTCCTCTCCTCTCCTCTCCTCTCCTCTCCTCTCCTCTCCTCTCCTCTCCTCTCCTCTCCTCTCCTCTCCTCTCCTCTCCTCTCCTCTCCTCTCCTCTCCTCTCCTCTCCTCTCCTCTCCTCTCCTCTCCTCTCCTCTCCTCTCCTCTCCTCTCCTCTCCTCTCCTCTCCTCTCCTCTCCTCTCCTTTTCCTTTTCCTCACATTGAAGCGTTCCTCTGAAACATTTCAGCTCCAAGAAATCGTTATTTTCAAAAGAAAAATCTTGTGTAAAATTTCCCATGAATTCTGATGCCGTGGCAAACGTCCTGGCAGGGGAGCCAGCCTGTGCAACCCAACCATTCTCAGCCTTTCTCAGTTCTTCCAGGACTGGATCAAAAGGCCACCGAGATAACCAAGTGTTCAACCTTCAGCTTCCCATGGAAGCAGATCAGCCTGGGCAGCTTTTGGAGGCTGAGGACTTTTTGGTTGGCAATCAAAGTTTACAGAGGCAGTTAAGTGGGATGGGTGGAAGGAACACAGAGACCAGGAAGCGACTGCCAAAGGGGCCAGTGATTAAAATGCAATAAAATGTTTGCCTTGTGCTGCTGAGCCAGGAGCGTGGCATCTGTTTTGCTGAGGTAGCAGAAGTGGTTGTGTTCACTGAATGAGCAGCTAATGAAAGGCATTTCAAGCAGGAAACAACCCTGATGAAGATTATGAACCTGTTTAGATCTCAGAGAATTAAATGGCCGGGGCTGGATACTCCTGTTTTACACCTGCTTTTACATTGATCAAAGAGGATTTACTCTGCTCTATACCAGTGTGGAAAGAGTGGGAGAACTCCTCTGTGCCAGAGGCTGCTGGGGAACATCCTGCTGCCCGGGTTACCTGTCAGCAGAACGAATCCTTTGCACAGCTCTGGACAGGGCAGCTCCAGCAGATCACAGCCCGGAGGGAAATTAATCTGGCAGCAGCTGATTGTGCTGAATCCAGTCCCACGGGAGCAGCCACTGAGAGGTCAGAGCTTCCCATCCTCCTAATTCCTTCTGGGCTCCAGGCTCACAGTGCTGGAGCAGCTCAAGGGATGGGTGGATCCTCCTCCTCTTTATTCGAGTGCCTTTTGTGTCCTCTTCCTCTCCCATTGCTGTTAGCAGCCCCTGTCCACAGGTCCCTGTTGTGCTCCAACATTGTGGTCACAGGAGCTGAACCCTGCACAGCAAAGGAGTGAAGAGGGGGATGGGTCCAGGGGCAGGAGCTGGCTGGGAAGCCCTGGATGCTGGCATTCTTCTTGAAGAGGGGGGCAGCATGGGACACTCATCCAGCTCAGCTCTGTTCATACTTGATATTGGCTTCTCCAGAGGCAGAACTGAGCTACCAGTGCATGCCATGTGTACAGAGTCACCATTGCCCAAACTGTGGAATAGAGAAAGTGCTGCCAAAGCTTGGAAAAATCCACGGGGCCAAATTTGGGTGGGAGAACCACTTCTTGGAAATACTTGTGCTTGGTACCTACTACATGTAGTAAAAAGAGGGGAGAGGAAACTGAGATGTCCCAGCCTGCCAGCTGGAAACTGAGAAGACTGTTGCTGGGAAGGAGCAAGATGAGAGCTCAGAAACTACACAGAGCAAAAGATCCTACCTTGAAGAAAAGGCAGGGAGAAGCTGTGCCTGAGTTTGTGGCACGTAATGAGCCTCAGGATGCCCATGTCTCTCCAGCCACAAGTTGGGTATCCTCTGGGGTCAGGCAGGGCACTGCTCCAAGCATTCAAGAGTTTTTTTGCAGATTTCTTTTCAGGTAGAGCAAACCTGTGCCTCAGTTCCCCCACGGAGGGGGCATCACTGTCAGACTGGGCAGCCCCCACCTTCCTGTCCCCAACAGCTTTGGCAGAAGGTGGCATATAGGAGCCAAGAGCTGGTTTTATGGCAGGTACCTTCAAACCTGTGTTTGCTTTCATGACTTGTTTCTGACTACCTGGCCAACTCATTGCTTAGCTTGAATGCATTAGTCTCCCATTTAAAAAATGAGTAACATGATGAGGGTTCCCAGAAGCAGTTCATGGCATCTACAGGGCTGGGAGTGGTGGGAGCCAACGTGTTCCCATCAGCAAGTCATGGAGAGACCAAAGGTCTTGGGGAAAGGAGTTGCTGGAGGCTGGGGACCAGGGTCATTCTGGGGCAGAGCAGGTGATGGAAACACAACTCATGACAACACTTAAAACCATTTTGTATTGAGGAAACCTTTGGAAATGAGCAGCAAGCTTGGTTTTAGGAAGAAGGTTCTCAGATGGGTTGTGCAGCACCAAAGTCTTGCCCACCTACCTTGTCAGGACTGCACTAAAAAGTATCTAGGATAAGCTGGATATTGCTGTCAGTAACGTGCTGGTCTCAGGAGTTTCTGTCTGCCTTGCCTGGATGGGATGGGATAAATCCATCTCAGCCCAGGAGCCTGGTGTCTGCACAGCCAGAATCAGGTGAGTTGCATTTCCCCACACATGCTCTGCAGGGCTTGGTTTAACCCGTTTAACAAAACCACCCAGCAGGTGGGTGTTGAGACATGCAGGTGCATCCAGGCTGGTAACTTCAACCATTCCCCTTAGGCAAGCAGAAGGAGCCAGGCAATGAGTCCTAATGGGATGCTGGGTGCAACCACAGCACAGCAGATCCCAGCCAGGCTGTGGAATCTGGCAGGGGCAGTGCTACAGCTCTGGGCCTGGGCCCTGACATGCCTGGCAGTCTGCAAGGGGGCTCATGAGACAGCAAGATTCTTAGTGGTGACCTTCTGAGTGTGGAAGTGTGAAGGAGAAAGCACAGACACATTTTTTAGTCATCCAAAACACATCAGCGTGGTGCTCCACTGACTGCTGAAGAAACCAAAGCCGTGGAGGGATTGGTATTTTGGACTTCTATGTCTTGGAAGATTTGCATGTGAGTAACATGGAATGTATTGTTCCATCCATTAGATTTGCTTTGCCACCCTGCTTTTGCTGTTGGTATCTCTCAGCACCAGATGAAGCAGGCATGCCCATGCCTGCTCCTGTTCTATCAGGAGTCCTGTGATTTTGGCTGAGTGGAAGTTTTACAATACATGGACCCTTGCCAGCTTCCAGCCTGAGAAGGCACTTTGCCCACCTTCAGCAATGCTGAGCAGCACATCAGGGTTTGCAGTGTGAACCAGCTGTCAAGGATGAGTTTTATCTCCTGCCCTGAAGGGAGTGAGGAGAGATCAAGCAGGGAATATCTATCCAAATGAGTTTGTACACACCTATGGTTTTGTAATATGCTGCCTAGAATAGATTTGTGGCCACGGTGTGGAAGAGTCTGGAGAGCAGTGTAAAGATCAGAGCCCTCTGAGGAGCAGGGGACAGGCTTAGCAGCTGAAATGTCACCTTAGCTCTCCCCTCCTAGACTCCATAATGTTCCCCAGGTAACTGATAGCCCTTGCAGCCTTCATCTTGCTAGATAAGCAGCCCATGCCCAGGTAGCATCTCTCTCTGGAAAGGGCTTCTTTTCCCACGGCTACATTTGCAGTCCTCCTATGCCTCAGTTCTCTTCAGAGATCCTGTTTCACTGAGCAGGTCTGATCCTGCTGATGCCCTATATAATGTCTTCCATAGTTCTTCACTGGAGATGCCTCTGCTGATGCATTGGGATCACATTAAGCTGTGTCACACTGATGGGTGACAGGTTTCTCAATGTCCCAGACATTCCCAGCTTCTGAGGACTTGGGTGATGTTGTTTTTACCACCCCATGACTTGGCCTTTGTGCACCTGAGCATCCCCCAGTTTTGCATGTGTGAGGGACAGAGCTGTGTAAGAAAGGGGGATGGTACCAGGAGTACCAGGTTGTACAGCACTGCAACATGGCTGCCCCCATATGGTTGCTGTCAAGCAAGTAGTTGGAATTTCAGTCTTTGGCCTGAGTCTGTTATGCTCAGAAATACTTGGAGAGAAAGACAGGATTAAGCACATTAATTTCCCCATTTCACCTCAAAGGATGAAGTTCAAGCCAGGATGAAGTCATTCACATTCCTCCCTAAGAGAAAGCTCTGAATTAGCAGGTTCCTTAAGCCATTAGTTATTTGGGTTCAGAGGGGTGCTTGAAGGTCTCTGGCTCAGCCTTCTGCTCCAAGCTGGGCTCAGTCCAAATTGTTTAGGACTCTCAGTGCCTTGTCCAGCTGAGTTTTGAAAATGTCCAAGAAAGGAGACTCCAACATCTTCATAGATGAGGGCAAAGAACAGTGTCTGAGATGCCTCTTGGCATCCCAAGAATTCCCTATGAGAGGAGCCCTCACTGCTCTGCCTGGCAGGACTTCCAGACACATTTTTTACTCCCTTCCTCCCTCCCTATCCTGAGGTGAGGTCAGGGCAGGGGTCTCTAGAGCACCCATCACAGCAGCCAGAAGGGGAGGAGGATATGGAGGTGATGATCACAGACTGTGGGGTCCAGCCCAGCAAGGAGAGGTGCAGCCCCTGGGACACAGCCAGGCTCTGCATGCTTCCCACGGGCAGGATAGTGGGTTTAATGGAAAAAAGAAAAAAAATCAATTGAGACAATAGCCCGTCAACACAGCCAGCACTGCCAATGGGAAATAAAGCTGGCAGCAAATGTCACCGTGCAGAGGGGGCTGTCTGGGAGATGGTTCTATAGGGCCTAGCAACTGCCAGGCTTGTCTGTTTTCCAGTCTGACTTGGATTCTGGAATTGTATGTGAGCCAGGTGTGGACAGTGTTAGGAAATCCTGGAAGACCCGGGAATAAAAAATATACTTTTAATTCAAATCCTGTCATTATGCTTGTTCTTGAAAACCTGGGCTGCAAAACATTTGGTTCCTATCCAGGACTGAAACAAAATATGCATTTGTTTTAATTTTCAGGTGCAAAACCATAGCTGGTGACATGTGAGGAAAGGCAGCAAAGCTATCAGCACATGCCCTAGCAATTAGAAAGCTTTGCTGTGCCCTAGAGACACCAGGACACACGTCAGTGCCCTCTGCTCATTTAGGAAGCCCTCACCATGGCAGCCGTGCAAAACTGAGAACAGCTTGTTCAGAGCCAGCCATGAGCTGGAATTTGTTGTGATTTCAAGTGGGATGAGTTTGTGATGAACCTTGCTCATGGGTGGGGGCATCCCCAGAGTCAAACAAGGGCTGGCTTGGTAGATTTTTGGCATTTTCCTCTGTAGCCAGGAAGGAGCTGCTGCTGCTCTCTGCACCAGGGCTGTGTGCTGGAAATAAATCCCTGGAAATATATCCTCCTTCTTGTCTACATCTACACTCCAAATTCAAAAGAAATGAAGTGCAAGGAACATGAATTACAGCCTTACCCTGCAATAAAATGTGTTCATTACTGCCAAACCTTAATCAGCCACTTTCTAAGCAGGCAGCAGAAACCCAGAACTCTTGTTCTTGTTGGTTTCACTCACTCTTTAACTGACTGCTTGTGACAAACCCATCTGAGGAGGCTCAGTTCATGTTTGCAGTATTCTCTCATGTTTACTCATCTTTCCCTTTTTATCTTCAATGCTAATTTCAAAACTCCTGGCCTCGTTTTCTTGGTCCCTGGAGAAGCCAATTAGCTTTTTAACCCATTGCTCTAGGGAGCTCTGAGCTGGTTTTCCTCTTGACACATACATTTGACTCCAAACTCTTTGGTTGTATTGTGATTTCAAGCTCCTTTCCCAGGTTTCCATCAAGGATGTACCAAAGCCTTGCCAACAAAAAGCAGAGTTCAGCTTTAATATCAGTCCCAAAGCTGCTGATTAGTATCTATTTAATCTGCTGCATCTCATGAATTCTGCTAAAAAAGCCAAAATTCAGGACAGAGCTATCGTCCCAGCCCTGTCTCAGGTACAGGCAGCACAACCTAATTCAGTCTGTTTGTCTTCCAGAACTTCTGTTCTCAGACAGGATTTAATGCAAGCACAATTTTCACTAATTGTGAAATTCAGGTCTCACCAGACCTGAATCTCTTGGCCACCTTCTCTGCCCAGGAAGCCACTGCTGTTCCCCAGGCTGGTGATTTTATCTTTCTCATTTCCTTTATCCCCTCTGACACTTGTGGAGCAGTTATTTCCGTGGCACCAGGGAATTCCTCCTGTGCACCTATCCTGTTCTCATGGTTTCAGCTGAGGTTACCCAGCTGATGGGAGGATCAGAGGTTTATTTTATTGCTTGGCTCCTGAAGTGGTGATAGGGATAGGTTATATTTTGATAGGGTCCTGGGGACCAGGCTCAGATGATGCCACGTTTTAGAAAATGCTGGAATTTTCTAAATTCTTGAAACCAGTGACTCAGAGTCATGGCAGTGGTCGGGAGGGACCTCTGGAGATCTCCAGGCCAGCTCCTTGCTCCAACAGGGCCAACACTGGTCCGTGTTTCCCAAGTGTCACTGTTGGTGACTGCTGCTCTGCTCCTCTTGTTACCTTTCTGCTATCATCACTTTCACAGCATTTCCACCACTGACACAGGGACCTGCTGGAGGAGTGCTCAAGGATGGGAAATGTTTGGAGTCTCAGGCCACCTCCCACACCTTTGGACAGCTGAGAAAGGAGGAGGTGAATGGGAGGAGAGGAGAGGGAGAGGAGAGGAGAGGAGAGGAGAGGAGAGGAGAGGAGAGGAGAGGAGAGGAGAGGAAGAGGAGGAAGAGGAGAGGAAGAGGAGAGGGAGAGGAGAGGGAGAGGAGGAAGAGGAGAGGAGAGGAATAGGAGAGGAGAGGAAGAGGAGGAAGAGGAGAGGAGAGGAAGAGGAGAGAAGAGGAGAGGAAGAGGAGAGGAGAGGAAGAGGAGGAAGAGGAGGAAGAGGAGAGGAGAGGAAGAGGAGAGAAGAGGAGAGGAGAGGGGGAGGAAGAGGAGAGGAGAGGAAGAGGAGAGAAGAGGAGAGGAGAGGAAGAGGAGAGGAGAGGAAGAGGAGGAAGAGGAGGAAGAGGAGAGGAGAGGAAGAGGAGAGAAGAGGAGAGGAGAGGGAGAGGAGAGAAGAGGAGAGGGAGAGGAGAGGAAGAGGAGAGGAGAGGAGAGGAAGAGGAGGAAGAGGAGAGGAAGAGGAGAGGGAGAGGAGAGGGAGAGGAGGAAGAGGAGAGGAGAGGAATAGGAGAGGAGAGGAAGAGGAGGAAGAGGAGAGGAGAGGAATAGGAGAGGAGAGGAAGAGGAGGAAGAGGAGAGGAGAGGAAGAGGAGAGAAGAGGAGAGGAAGAGGAGAGGAGAGGAAGAGGAGGAAGAGGAGGAAGAGGAGAGGAGAGGAAGAGGAGAGAAGAGGAGAGGAGAGGGGGAGGAAGAGGAGAGGAGAGGAAGAGGAGAGAAGAGGAGAGGAGAGGAAGAGGAGAGGAGAGGAAGAGGAGGAAGAGGAGGAAGAGGAGAGGAGAGGAAGAGGAGAGAAGAGGAGAGGAGAGGGAGAGGAGAGAAGAGGAGAGGGAGAGGAGAGGAAGAGGAGAGGAGAGGAGAGGAAGAGGAGGAAGAGGAGAGGAAGAGGAGAGGGAGAGGAGAGGGAGAGGAGGAAGAGGAGAGGAGAGGAATAGGAGAGGAGAGGAAGAGGAGGAAGAGGAGAGGAGAGGAAGAGGAGAGGAAGAGGAGAGAAGAGGAGAGGAGAGGAAGAGGAGAGGAAGAGGAGGAAGAGGAGAGGAGAGGAAGAGGAGAGAAGAGGAGAGGAGAGGGAGAGGAGAGAAGAGGAGAGGGAGAGGAGAGGAAGAGGAGAGGAGAGGAGAGGAGAGGAGAGGAGAGGAGAGGAGAGGAGAGGAGAGGAGAGGAGAGGAGAGGAGAGGAGAGGAGAGGAGAGGAGAGGAGAGGAGAGGGAGAGGAGAGAAGAGGAGAGGAAGAGGAGAGGAGAGGAGAGGAGAGGAGAGGAGAGGAGAGGAGAGGAGAGGAGAGGAGAGGAGAGGAGAGGAGAGGAGAGGAGAGGAGAGGAGAGGAGAGGAGAGGAGAGGAGAGGAGAGGAGAGGAGAGGAGAGGGAGAGGAGAGAAGAGGAGAGGAAGAGGAGAGGAGAGGAGAGGAGAGGAGAGGAGAGGAGAGGAGAGGAGAGGAGAGGAGAGGAGAGGAGAGGAGAGGAGAGGAGAGGAGAGGAGAGGAGAGGAGAGGAGAGGAGAGGAGAGGAGAGGAGAGGAGAGGAGAGGAGAGGAGAGGAGAGGAGAGGAGAGGAGAGGAGAGGAGAGGAGAGGAGAGGAGAGGAGAGGAGAGGAGAGGAGAGGAGAGGAGAGGAGAGGAGAGGAGAGGAGAGGAGAGGAGAGGAGAGGAGAGGAGAGGAGGAGGCAGCTGGACTCAACACCTTGCTAGCTCTAGGGTCTGAGCTCTTGGCTCTCTGCCCACTCCACAGACTGTGGCTTCACCTGTAGTGAAGTCTGAGAGTTGGGTGATTCCTGTCTTGTTCTCTGTTATAGTCCATTTTCAGCTTACTCTCTGGTGAGTAAATGATAGCTGTAAACCACCCAGTCGAGACCAAAAGTGTTCTTTGTGTCACTGGCACTGCAGAGCAAAGGCTTTTGGAAGGTGAAGCATCATTTGAATGCCTTTGTAGAGAAGCAATACAAGGACATTTTCCAGCTTCTTGGAAAGTGGAAGTTCATGCTGCACACTGCCAGCTGCACATCCTGCCATGTCTCCCATTGCTTTTGTGGTTTGTTTTGTGGTTGGGGTTTTTTCTCTTTTTTTTTTTTTTTTTCCTGCTTGAATTCAACTATTCTGCCACTGACATAATTTAATAATTTGACACTCTTAGGCCTGACATAGCACCCAAGAGTGTCCAGCTGCTGAGTGTGTCTGCACTGATCTGAGGCCTCATATGATAGCTACTAACATAGTACAACATATGATAAAATAATAGTTCCAAAAATCATGGATTTCAACAGTTGTTTTACAGTTACAAGCAGATGAGGCCTTTGCAAACTGAGTTCTTCTCCTTCTCTTTTTATATATTTTCCATGTGATCTTGAAAATTATTTTAGCCCAGAGCTTTAATAACATCAGTGGGGAGTCCGTGCAGTTACTAAATGCTAAATGCCCCATGATTTTTTAATTTTTAAATTTTTTTCTTTTTTTAAAAGAGCAGGATTTGGATTCCCTTTTTAAAGATTTTAATATTTAATAAGACGAACAGCTCTGTCCTCATGGTGGAGAAATGCAGCAAAAGACCTAAGGAATAACAGTTTTATATATCTGTATGTAAAATCTCTGTTGTTCCTCTTCTCAGAGCCTCAAGGGTTCAGCTGTCCTTCCTGCTGATGCCACTCCTGCTGTCACAAGTGTTTAGAGCCCTGAGCACTTCTGGGCCATTTCTTTAGGTATTTTAATTGTTATGGAAATAGGGCAGAGCTTCATCATCCCTGGCAGTAACAACACAGGAGGAGGGGAAGTAGATTTTATGCAAATATTTTGTTTCCTGCTTGTAGCAGCCTGAACATGCCTCAGTATTTCCCCAGTGGTCCCTGTGCCAGCCCAGCCAGGCAGGATCTGTCGTCATCCAGACAATTGGGTTTGGTAACATGACATCTCCTAAAAATAGGGCCCCAAACCTGGCCAGAAAGTGGGATTTCCAAGATAAGTAATACTTGGGGCAGTTGAAATTTGGTTTCGGTCTCAATGGGGCTGAAACTGAAACTTTTTAATATTCCTTTTGAATGGGGAATGCTCCAGATGTGTTCAGGGCTGGGAGATTGACAGCTGTCAATCAGCATTACTGCTAAGAGCAAGAGATACCTAAGCCCAATCTTCCAGCACTTGGGAGAGCCCAGTGCCCCAGTCAGAGGTGACCCAGGTGGTGGCAGTGGGGACAGAATGAGGGACTTTGCCTCAGACCTACAGCCCTGGAAGCCCCAGATGGGCACCTGAACTATGTGACTTTCCCCAAATGAAGGCATTTCCAAGCCAAAACATGGGCTTTGTGACTCAGTCTTTTCCAGCTCACCCTAAGACAGAGCAAGCAGCAGTTTCATTTGCTGAGGGTGTAAAATAAAACAAGGACCATGAGGAGCCAGGAGCAGCCATCACCCCTACTGCAGCCTGACTGCTCAGTGCCACTGTGTACATCACAACCAAACCAATAAACTCTGCTCTGAAAAACATCACAGTTCCCATAGGATTCAGGTCCATTGTCATATTTAGTGGTTTCTGCCTGATTTAGGAAACTTCTCCAGTTTCTTGACAGCTTAAATTCTTTATTTTTCTATGAATTATATTGTGCAATCAGCTTGGTTTTGTCAGTTTAATTTCTCTGCATTCTGTAAAGTTTAAAGATAAAAATCTTATAATAATTGTCATTCTTTAAGAAAGACTGAGTTATGGTGTGGTTTTTTTAATGGATAGCACTATATTAAGATATGGAGTACAAAAACTTCTCAAACACTGCAATAAATCTGTTGAAGATCTGCTGAGTCTTTGAGGACATTTCTGGAAGATCTCCATAGTTATCAAGACCAGGAGGGATGACTCCAATTGCTTGTGTGACTGCCTGAATGTCAGCTCCTGGATTTCCCCACATCTTTCTGTAAGCCAAATGCATCTGGCACACTTTTTGAAGCCTTGCAATCCTTGTGTACAGACATTACCTGCTGGAAAATGCTTTGCATGCTAAAATCAAGTACTCCTGTGGCTGCTTATTTGCATTCTTAATTGCAACTCATTTGCACTGAGCTTTTCCAGCTTTGGCTCACAGGCAAGTTTCACAGTTTCTCACTTTGCAGCACCTTCAGTTCACCCTTTGGCCTGTTCATAGGTAAATGAAACACACTGAACATCTCACGTTTTCCACCACGAGGCAGGTTTTCAATCACTTCCTGCATTTTTTTGAAATTTACCCTATTTCCCAAAGTGGGTAATGATGGTGTGTGAGCCACAGCCACCTCTGGTACGTGACAGACATTCCATGGGTTTCCCTGCTTTATAGGAGTTTAACAGTTCTCTAATTCCCCTCTACCTTCCCTCTGGCCTTATCTGAAGGCTGCCATAGCATTTGTTTTCTCCCAGTCTTGTAAATCTTTCTTGGCATCCCTGGTGTCATTGAAAATATCATCGCCCCATGAGAGCATCCTCTTCCAGCCCCTTGGCTGTTGCTTCACTTTGAAGTTTTTAAGCCATCAGCTAAACTGGGTTTTTCTCAGTTGCAGTTTGACACCTTCCTTCCCTCAGGGGTGGAGCAGACACCTCAGTGTTATCTCAGCAGGGTGGGAAAATGTCTCCCACTTTCTTTCCAGATGTTAACGAAACAGTTCACTGGATTCCTTGGAGCTGTGTTAAGCCCAGGAGACTGCTACTGGCAACCTGACCGTTTCCAGCCAGACCTGTGAGATCTCCAGCCTCTATGTTTGCCTCCAATATCCAGCAATTCCAGCTTTTTCCTTAGCCTTGTGGCTAAATTCCCAGGGAGCTCTGAGGCCTTCTCAGGTCAGGGCACTTCCAAGTGAAGCAATTCCCTGCCAGGGAAGGTGTGAGTCTCCTCAAGGCCTTTCCAAGCTCCCAGATGTTAGCAGGGGCAGGCACAGAAGGAATTTATGCTCCATTTCGTGACTTTACCACTAAATTTCTGATTCTGAACATCTGAAGCTGCTGTAACCATTGCTGCTCTTGAAGGCCCCATGACCTACCACAGCCATGACTCCTGACTGAAGGAGTTCAGTGTCCTGCCTGCCTTTGCATCTCCAAAGTCTCCTCCATAAAGACATCTGTGTTTCCCAGTGTTTAGGTTGGGCATCGATGAAAAGGTTCTTTGTCACACGAGGGGGTCACAGAGAACAAGGGGGATTTCACGGGAACTGTCTCCAGAGGAGTAGATCACTGACTCCCTGTGCAGCCATCAGCTCAAGGTCACTGCTCTGGATCAAAGACTTTTTGTGAGTTGCAAATAATTAGAGCTTTATGAATTCATTTGCTTGGCTGAGCTACAAAACTTGGGAAAATATTTTTGCTTTGAATGAGTATGAAACAAAAAAGCGAAAAATAAAGCAAAAGCATTAAAAAAAAAAAAATTAAAAGAAGACAGAGAAGGGGAAGTAGTCAATTAAAAAAAATAGCGAATCTCTGCGTTCTCCTGAGTTTTCCCATGCTTTTTCATCCCAAACAGACTGATGAATCCACAGATGTGTGTAGGCATGTGCTTGGTGTGCAGCTGAAAGCCTGACCAGAGTTTACAAGCCCTGGAGACCCTGAGATGGGTGCTGGGAGGAGAGCTGGGCTGTGCTCAGAGGTGAGGCACTGACTGAGTATGAGCAAGAAGTTGCAGAAGGGAGTGGAGGAGAGGCTGGCCTAGAGCTTGTGTTGTCACAGGAGTTATCTGTGTCCAAAAAAAAATTTTAAAAAAATTTTTTTTGGTATTTTAATATAAATATTTCTCAGTTTGGAATCTCTTTCAACTGCTTGACACAAAACTGAGAGTCTTAGAGGTAAATGGAAAGAAAAGGTTTATTAACTTTTTGCTTTTTTTTTTTTTTTTTTTTTTTTGGTTGCTGTTTAGCTTTGGGAAAAAAAAACAACAAAACCCAAGCTCAAATCTGTTCAAATGAGAAAGTGCTTTAGAAGGAAGAGCTCAGTCAGTCATTTCTCAATTTTCACCTTTCAATTTTATTCTTACAAGGCTTTGTTTGAGACCTTTCTTATTCAAGAAGAAAGACTGAGGCAAACCTGCTTTATTTTTTCCTATCACAAAGGACCTGCAAGGTTCCTCAGTGCAGGAAATCTGAGCCAGGGAAACCTTGATGTTTGGTGGGACAGAGCAGAGCCACCATCAGTGATGATGCCATTGCAATTTGTCATCTCTAGTGTTTATTTATTTCCCCCAGACCTGAAGCTGTGGCTAGTTTAAGACAGCAAATTTATAGTAAGTTCTTTTATAAACAGAGACAGAAGAAATGCTGGTTGAACTGGGTATCACTGGGTTGATTTGCTGGTGGTACAGACAGTCTTAGACCCTCTCCTCCTTCAAGGCCATGTCCAGGAGCTGAGACAGAGCTGTTCCACAGCTCTGCCAAGTGTGCAAACATGAAGCATCTGTTTCTTTTCTTATCTCTTTTTATCTGGACCATTAATCTCTCTTTGATCAGGAATTTACAAATCCCAGTGCCAAATTACACAGCCATTAATTCAAAGCTCTCTTTCTAGTTCACTGCTTTTTTTTGCTCAGAGGAAAGACCCTTATCCCATGGAATGGATTTGCAGGAGGTGATCCACTGGGGCTGATGTGTTCTCCATTTGCAGTGTGAAGCCTTCAGTGAGCACATCTGCTGCTGTGGAAGAGGACACCTGAGCTTCCCCACTCCAGGTTCAGGAGTTTTTGAACCCAGGAGGCTGCAAATGTCTTCAGCTCTTTCATCTTTCACAATTCAAGTTACATACCCGGATAACAAGTCAGTTGAAAACATCATGATGGGGAGGGATGGGATGGGGCTGCCCATGGAGGGTGGATCCTCCACTTTTGCTGCTTCTCCTGCAAATTACAGCCAGGTGCCTGGATCATCATATTACTGCCAGAAAGGGGCAAGTTTCTGCCTATAATGATATCAAAATCTTTCAGACATTCAGGGAAAAGCAGCAGAACCTCTTGGGACTAGGGAGCAAAGATGAAACGCATTCATATTTTTAGCACAGCAGTCTCTGCTCCAGCAAGGTCAGGACACCAGCCTATCCTCATTTGAAAAATGTACTCATGGAAAAGGAGGAAGAACTGGTTTGGAGCAAGGAGGTGTAATGGGATGAAAGGCACAAAGCTGTATTTCAAGTCAAGAACAGCCTCTTCCAGGCACTCAGCTGAGAACTGTGACATCCAATTTCCTTCCCGTGGCTGCTGCTGACCAGCTTTTTCAAATGCAGTCTCTATTATTCAGATGGGTGGAAATTACTGCAATAAATATTGATGGGCCCGTGTATGGGAATGACTGTGCAGAATATTGACAGATCTTAAAAGTGCATGTGAACTGCATAGGAATAAGGGACTGGGAGCCTGACGTGTTGCAGAGGTGGTGCTGGAGGGGTTCTGGAGGTCTCCAGTCCATGGAGGAAGGTGAGGAGAGCAGAAAAGTCTCTCTGGGCCTGTCCAGCTATGGTTGATCCAATAACATTAGGAAGTAATTGAACATCTTCTGGGGTTTTTGTTGTGGTTTGGTTTGGTTTTCCATGGAGAAAGCAGCAAACTGGCAGGGGTGTGAATGGCACTGCAGTGGGGGTTGGATCCTGCAGGATTTGTTTTGGGGTGCTGGAGACAGCCCAGCAGGGGTTTTGCTGGGTCAGAACCAGCTCTGCACATCCAGAGGAGATGAGGACCAGGATTTCATCTGGCAGTGACCCTGTGGCAAGGTGCTGCAGGGATTTAGCTCTTGCCTGGCTGCTGGGAGGGGGGAGGTCTCAGTCCCTGACCCTACAGAATGTCACCAAAAAGCTGCTTGCAGCTTCCAGCAGTCTCCAAAAAGCGTTTCAAAGGAAATGCACAGAAATAAAAACTCTTAAGCACTTAAAACTGTTGAGATGCTAATTAATACTGATGATTTCGATGTTTTAATTATTCACTGACACTGTATTATTTTTCAAGCAGAAAAGGAACTGTTTGAATCGGAACTTTTTAAGGTGTCACTGCCTCTGCTACTTAAAGCAAAGTAATTGTGTTTAATTAAACTGTGACCAACAAAGCTCTATTGTGTGGCACTTCCAAAGAAGCCTGTGAAAAAGAAAATGTCAAAGATTAAATAAACTTCTATTTAAGCCAGCTATGGGGAGAGGTGCCACTGTTTATAAAATGAGAGCCAGGAAAAATACAATAATTAGAAAAAAACAGGTCATATGGAAAAACAATATCCAACTTGACAATCTTTCATGCAGATATGATTTGAACTTCATTACTCATTGTACCCCTGCACAGAAGGCTTTTTGTTATTCTTTGTGCTAAGTCATTTTTTAATTTAAATGGAGATGGAGATGTGTTCAAAGGATTTTTTTAAACAAATGAACACAGATACATTTAATGTCATTTTTGATATAAAGGTTGAATGAAGCTGCAGGGAAAGCTGCATTTAATTAATTTATAATTTTTTTCATAAATCTGTTTCTGACCACTTTGTTTAGTATTCGTGTATGGTTGGCAGGCAGAGAGTACCTGAGGTTTTTCCTTCAATTGAAGCCTACTTTTGAAAGATCATAACACTTAAATTTAAGCTCTAAAATGTAAATATATCTATTAATGTAAAGGAGATGATGGGGGATTTTTTTACTGGCTGAATTTCATCACGTGGACCCACATGATATTGAAATCTGAGATGCTCACTCAGACATCAGGCACATCATTAAAATGCACTTTAATTCTCCACGTTGATGCTTCCAGCTATTTTCCACCCCAAAAGGTTACAGTGTAAAATACACAAACAGAAGAGGGGAGATTTAGATGAACTATTAGGAAGAAATTCTTCACTATTCTTTACTATACTCTTCTTTACTCTGAGGGTGGTAGGATGCTGGCTCAGGTTGCCCAGGGAAGTTGTGGACTCCCCCTCCCTGACAGTGTTCAAGGCCACTGGATGGGGCTTGGAGCAACCTGACCCACTGGAAGTGTTCCTGACCATAGCAGGGGGTGAATCTAGATGATCTTTAAGGTCCCTTCTATTCTATGTCCTGCAGCACCATTTGTCCCCAAGCTGTTGTTGCAGGGGCTGGTGCTGAGACATCTGCAGCATCCAGAGCCCCCTCCACTGCCTGATCCCACTCCGGCTAGAGGAGGGAGCTGCCTGGCTATCCAAAATCTGGATTTTCCAAAATCAGAATGTTCCTGGGGCTCGGGGTGGGGGAGGGTGTGGAAAGCCAACTGAGGAAGTAAAATGTTGGAACAATGTGAATGCTGACCCGAGACGCTGTGTCACACAGGGGATGTGGTTCTGTTTGTCCTGATGTCTTCATGCCATGGCTTGTCCCCTCCCTGCCTTTCTCCTGCTGTAGCAAGAGCTGGTGATGTGGTCATGTGCATTCCTGTGTGAATTCCTCTGCTTCCATCCCCCTGCTCTGCTCCACAAACACAGTGTTAGGCTGGTGGCAAGGAGAGCAGGTCCTGCCAAAAAGCAAGGCCAGGTGGCAAGAATTGAGAAACTGAGACATCTGCCCAAAAGAATAAGGGGAAAAGATGTAACATGAGGCTCCAGAGCCAAAACTCAAGTGGGTGTTTCAAGCATTCCTTGGATTGCTCAACCTCTCCCACAGCTTCCTATTGCACAGAGGGCACCAAAGCCCTTTGCTGCTTTCTCAACAGGGAAATTGTATGGAGATAAACTCAGCAGCACGCAGGGATCTCCAAGAATGTCAAGCAGTTATTGACATCTGATTCAGGGTTCATTCATCTGGGTTAAAAAAAAAAAAAAAAAGAGATAATAGAGGGGTACAGGTTTGCATCACTTTGTGGTGGTGAAGCCCTTCTGAGTCACAGGCTGCCAGGTGGGACAGAGGGACAGTCCCTGCCCAAGCACTCAGCCACCCATGGAGTGAAGTGGCAGAGAAATGGGTAAGGAAGCACTCATGATGGTCAACAAAATTAAGATACTCAATAATTACATATATATAAAGATACGCAATAATTCCGCTGGTGGAGGTGCAATCAAAATCTGCTTGGGCTAAAAGCTCTTTCTTGGATTTCTCTTGGAAAACCTTCCCAGGTGTGCTCCCATGCAGGCTGCAGTGCCTTAACTCCAGAGATCTCCTCTCCTGCTTAGGCTGAGTTCTTCTGGGCAATATGTGCCCTCTGCTCTATTTTGTTGTTTATAGAGAGCTTTATGTGCCAGCACCTTGCCTCAGTCCCTAGGCTGTTCATTAATTAATTAATTTTCATATGGCAATGCACAAATCCACAATTATCTTTCCTGTGCAATGCTGTCCCCAAGGTTCCTTGCTCACACTGTGGTATTGCTCTTCACTACTTTTCCATTTTTTCCCTGTGTATTCTTGCTTCTTGAAGACAGGCATTTATTTATTGGTAAAGCAGAGGTGGGTACGACACACTGGGCACCCTTGCAGGCTGTAAAACCCATTAAATGCAGAGTATTTTCATCTGATATTTTTTGGATACCTGAAGCATAGAGCTGCTGTTCTTCAACTATTTCCAGACTTGGTGTTTCCAGAGTTGGTATCTTTTTCTACCTATATGAGGTTGCTCTTGAGAGACACAATCCTGTCCTGGTGCCACCACAGCAGGTATCCACTCACCATAAAGGAACCATTTCATTTCTAAGTCCTCTGCTCTGTTTTTTTTCCTGTCATCTTTTAAGCTCAGCTCCTCTTAACTGCTTGTTCCAGCCCTGGATGGGACTTGGTCTTCCCCTGTGTCACCTCTCAGAGCTCACCACTGCCACCAGCCATGCAGGGATCTGATGGAAGACATGAAGGCACAGACCCCAATTGCTGTGCACAATCAGAATCAGTTTATTGAGCGGTTTGTTACACTTATATAGTATCCCAGTATCTATTGATTGATCTACAATTTACACCTCAAAGTGCCCTTTCTACTAACATAAAACCTTCTCTATCCATTCCCAGCTGAGGCATTGGGTACCAGGACATAACATCCTCCAAATGGCAAATTCCTGAAGTTATTTACAACTCTTTGTTCTTCTTCAGGGTCAGTGAGTGCCAGGGAATCTGCAGCACTCCTCTGTCCCACACAGCCCTCCTCCTCCTCCTCCTCCTCTGCTGTTCTCCTACAGGGATCTCTGAAGGACTTCATCAGCAACAGCTCCTGAGATTTCCACCTGCCCCAGGAGTCACCTGCAAGGCCAAGCATGACAAACCTGCTGGTGTTTGATGTCTGACCTTACAGAGTAACACATGGACCTCATGGTGCATCCTCCACCAAAGGGAGGAGATGGACTCAGCTGCTGCTGCTCCCTGGGCTCTCCAGGGCAATAAGTGGAGGAAGGTAGTGGATGGAAGCTGCAAATGGGCCCATAAACCCCTCCCCCATGTGAGAAGGATGACCTGCAGAGCCAGAGTCTGCTTCTGCTCCCCACAACCTTCCTCCAAGTCAGGAAAGCTCCAAGCTGCCTGCTTGCTGCTGACTTCCCAGAGCTCTTGTGCCTGCCTGGTCCTTGCTCCCCAGCTCCCATCCAGAGATGCTGAGTGGGGTAATGCTGATGCCTGGTAGCCAAGGCTTTCACCAGCTAATCACATCCCCCTGATTAAGGAGAGAGAGACAATTACCCTTATTTGTCTTGTCAGGGCTTGGATGTGATGTGTGGCTGATAGGAACCGGCAGCCGCTTTGCCTCAGGGCTGCCCCGGGGTGTGATTTCCATACTGCAGCTACAGCTGAAAATCCCACCAACATCCCCTCCTAATGAAGCTCCAGGTACCTCCCTCAAAGCCTCGGCAAGGCTGTATCCAGGCAACAAAGGCGACTTGCCCTCCACCAGCAAGCCTTGGTTGAACACCTCCAAAGGCAAAGGATGCTGCTAATTAACCCTTGGGGCAGCGCTGAGCTCTCTGCTCCCTAACAAGGTGTTTGCATCCCCCAGCCCTCTGTGGGCTCTTTAGAACCTGTACTCCAGATTTCCCGAGCAGGGCTGGCAAGGAATGCAGCTTGGCTGGTGGAAGGGTTATTTGCTAACATGTGTCAGGAGTTCTCCCCAGCCCTTTCTTGCTCAGCTTTGTACTTGCAGCTCCTGAGCGGTCCCAGCCCTTTCCTGGGAAGCTGTCAGTGCCAGCAGCCCTGGGAGCAGCAGACAGACTGCCCCCAGAACTGTCCCCTCTCCAGCAGGGATTGGGAACAGCTTCACCCCTTGGAAATCCTGGGAACCAGGCAGCTTCTCCAGAGCTCCCCAGTGCCACCCAGCCAGCAGCTGATGAACCATGACCACCCCCCCAAGAAGGTCTGGAATCAGTAGGCACTCTGCAGGGCTTGGACTTCGAAAAAAAGAATCATAAAATGATTTGGGTTGGAAGGGACCTCTCAAGGTCCCTCAGTCCAAGCCCTGCAGTATCAGGGACACCCTCACCCAGGTCAGGGTGCTCAGAGCCTCCTCAAGCCTCACCTTGAACATCTCCAGGGATGAGGCCTCAACCACCTCCCTGGGCAACCTGTGCCATTTTTCCATTCCCCACATGGTAAAGAACTTTTTCCTAACATCCAATCTAAATCTATTCTTCTCTAGTTTAAAACCATTCCCCCTCATCCAGCCGCTGTAGGTCCTTGCAAACAGTCCCTCTCCCAAACCTGGAGAAGGTCAGACAGGTAACCAGATGCAGTGAGCAGTCAGGGTGGGGAGCTCCAGATTTCCAGAGGCCAGGGGGAATTACTGTCTCCACACTGAAAAAGCCACCTCAGAGCTGCTGACAGCTTGATGTTCAGTAACCCAGAGGAAAGGCTAAGAGAGAATCAAGAGGCATTTCAGAGAATTTACCTGGGAGCTGTGAACTGATCCCACAGGTTTCCTGCCTCTTGCCACCCTTCACAAAGATCCTCAGCAAAATCCATCAGTCAGGCAGCAAGTGTAGACTGGAAGAGGCAGCACGAGTACCCCAGTAGGAGACCATACATTGGTGGGAACATCACTCCTAGGAGAGGGCCTGAGACCCATCAGAGTGATGGTCAGATTTGGTAGATTGGAGAAAAGGAAGGAAAAGAGGGAGGGAGGCTGTGAAATACATCCTAGAATGGCAGCCAGGAATTAAATCTTATACCACCTCCATAACAACTATTTAAAGGCCAGATTTCATCTCCCAGCTTTGCCTTTACGTTGTGACTCCAACAGATCTCAATAGATTGCTTATGAGATGTGATATAACTGGAGTAAGGAGACCAGGGCTCAGTCTTCCTTACTTTGATCCAAAGTCTGTGAGTAGACTCTATGAGACCAAACCATGCTGCAAAACCCAGTAACATTTCAGCAGACTGATGATGGAGCAGACAAACCCTGTGTGAGGTGCACCAAAGGGGATAACTTCACCTGGCCAAGAACTTGCCCAGCTTCTGGACTTCCCACATGAACTCAGGCAAAAAGCTTTGGGGCAAATATTGGGAGCAGAGGCAGAGGCTGAGACAGAGCCAGCTGGGATGAGGACCCTGGGAGGGACAATCTGACATCTCAGCTGTGCATCCCGGAGCTGAGCTTGGTGATAGTTTGGGAGGGCACCATCCAGGCAGCCCATGGAAAGATGCACTCTATTGCTCCCACATGGCCAGAGTGGGATCTACAAGCGGAATACAATTCAAAATCTTAACGAAGCTGGCAGAGGGCTTTACAGGATGGAGAAGAGTGTTTTGCATCCTAAATTGGGACAGACATCACTCTGGAAACTATTGCCTCTCTGAGACATGAGCCCCATGGTGCTGGGATGGCTCCTGGTCTCCAGAGCAGCTCTGGAGGTGTCAGTGACTTCTGCAGAATCAGACACTCAGGCAGTGACCTGAAGCAGAATGCTCTGGAGGTTATGGGGAAGTTGTTTAATGTGGGAGGTGGATCTCAGGAGTTCCTGTAGCCTCAGAACCAGCAGCTGGCCAAGATGATCCTCAGGAGGGTGAATGGTGGCTGCAGGTGGCACAGTGTTGTTCCCATCAGGAGACTCCACAGGGCTCCCATCAGTGGCAGAGACTCAGAGCAGAGACTCTGGCAAGTGGCCCGAGGTCCCTCCCCATACCTGTGTCACCCAGGAGTGTCCTCTGCAAAGGAACAAGGAGAGAGGGAAGGAGGGAGGGATTTTTCAGAGACCTCCAAGGCAGCTGAAAAAAAAACTTCTGAAGAATTCAAAGATGAAATGAACGTTGCAGGGCTTTCTATAGCAGGCAAAATAAAGCCCCTGGCCCAAAGGTCTGGGAGGTCAGAGCATGAGCCTGGCTCAGAGCAGAGGCAAACTGAAGAAAGCAGAGCCCAGAGGCACACGGTGCTGACCACAGCTCCATCACAGCTGCAGTTCCTCACCCACAGCAAATGCAGAACAGACTCAGGATAAAAGTCCTCCAGGATATTCCTCACCAGATTTATTCACAGATGAAGGAGGGAGCAGCAGCAGGCAGGGAGGTGGCTGTGTCACCTGCCCAGGAGCCTTTTGCCAGCTCTTCCCCTGAGCTCCTGACACTGTGTGCAGAACATTTCCCAAAAAAAAAAAAAAAAAAAAAGGTTGTGGGGGGGAACAACAGACTCCAAACTGCCACCAGCTCCTCTCTGGGCAAACACATTCCTCAGCCAAGTGGAAGATAATTCAGGGGTGCTGGTTACACCTCAGTTTGCAAAGGAACAGAGTCATGAGGCAGTTCCTCAAGCAGACAGGTTGCAAGGCTGACTCAAAGATTTCGTTGATCATAATCCTGTCCTGCTGGTACAGTACCTGTCAGACCAGGCACATATAAACCCCAGGCACCATGTACCTGGCCAGATCAGCTGGAGATGACAATGCCAGAGCAATAAAGCGGTCTGGAAAGTCCTGCAACAAGATAGCACATCCATCTTTTTGGCTTTCATCATTCCTGGTTGGTCAGGTAGAAAAAAAGAGCCCAGGAGACCTGAGGAGGACCTGACCTGTCCCCAGCCTCAGGTAGGGACCTACCTGAGACCCTTTGCACCCAACCATCCTAGGGCTCACCAGCCTGCTAGGGAATTAAATAGGTTTTGTTTAGAGATGAAGTCTCCTTCCCCTTGCACTGAGCTCTGCTTTTGGAGAGAGACCCAGAACCCCCATGGCCACCCAGACCATGCTTTGGGTACCAATAAAATGTGCCTGCAGGCTAAGCTGTTCCTTCTGTGAAGGTGGACCACTCACCAGCTGTTTGTAGGAACAAAAATGCCCCCAAACGGGCGATATTTTGTGTCAGCATTTCTAAAACAAATTGCTTCAGTACTTCAGTTTGAAATTACACTATGTAGAACATCTTTCTGGCAAAGGAAATATTTTCTTTAATATCTATAAATTACTACATATTGAAAACAAATGAAACATTGCTTCTCAAGGTCTTGATAATCCCAGTAAAACTTAAAGCTTATAAGTCTCTCACCCATCTCCATGAGAATACAGACCAGCAACTGATTTACTGACCCTGAACTTGGCAGAGCTATAAACTCCTCCTTTAGTTAAGCCAGGCTATGGCTCACCTGAGAGCTACATTTAAATTGGTGATTCATCAGTCTTTGATAACCAAAAATAATCTTTAGTTATAAGAACCCCTACATTATACCTAACACTTTAAAAATGGATACAAAAATCAGATAAAATAAAAATATTTCATTCTCATAGTTTCTGGAGAAAAACTTATAAGTAAGATTAATAAAACAGACAGAGAGGTGATTCTCTGCTCAACCATCCCAACACTGGCTCTTTTCTCAGGTTATCTGGTGTGGATTCCTGGCTGTGAGGCTGGAGGAGCCCAGACACTATGTTTTTAGAAATATTGTGACTTGAGAATAGGAGATGGAAAATTTGAGAGAAGCAAAAACATGTGTATGAGAAGCCTCCAAGGTTTCATACATTTTGTCCATCTGCAGATGAAGGCCAAGGCCAAATCTTTATGTGTTGTTTCATGAGTTTTGGGGGAGAGAAGGTGGCCAGGAATTACATCTACATTCCTGCCAAGTCTCAGTTACAGACTCATATTTTGACCTAAGATATTGAAAGTTCTTCCCTGAAATCAGATAATGCCCTGATGAAGGACAGATGGAGGAAGAGATGAGGTTGAGAGAGGTGATGCTGTGATAAGGCTGTGCAAGACTAATAGTGGAAGTCAAAGGGGTAAATGAAGCTTGAACAACTTTTAAGTCAGCATCTCAGCTTTTTCACCTGCTTGAATTTGCAGCCTTGCTGTTCTCATCACAATGCTCATTTTTGTATTTGGACTCAGAAGTGCAGACATGAGCCATGTGGGGCCCAAGGAAAGATTAACGTGTGAAGGTGAGAATGTAAAGGTCCCTACAGATCCCAGGAATGATCCTACCGTGGGAGATGTTCCAGCTCCTGAGTTCTCAGATTTCTGTTGGCAATTGCTCCTCAGAACCCCTACCACTGAAGTTCCTTCTCACTTGGAAGGTGACAGATGAAGGGCATCAGCAAACTCCTCACGCAGCCACGGGGGAAAGCACAGGCAGCAATTCACTTCCTTGCACCTGGAAATCTGTCGGGTGTTCAGCAAACCTGAAGTTCAGCAGGACAGGATTTGATGTTGGTTTGGGGAGGGGCAGCCTGGGGGCACCTCAACATGCTGGAAGCTTGTAGCTCTCTCTTTAATTGGAGGTGAATTTAATTTCAGTAATGAGCCTGGCACATTCCAGTTCCTGATTAGATTTGCAGAGTGATTAACCCAGCAGATACTCACTTGGCAAAATGCCCAGTCCATTCCAGTTGCAGTGGACTGAAACCACTTCTTCTGCTATTCTTACACTGGGAAGCAAAGTCACCTGAAGGTCATTTGTGGCAAGGGAGATGTCACAGGGCTCAAACATCTGCTGATCTACTAAAACTCTTCCTGAGAAGGGCCTGTACTGTCCAGGTCCTCTTGTTGGATCCCACCTAGACTCAGAAGACCCCGTGGCTCACACTGTGCAAATTTCTGCTGCTCCATGAGACAGAAGCAGCTTTTTAGAGACGTTTCCACAAAGGACAGCAGGGTTTGTCCCAGCCCCTGGGGATGCTAAGTATCTCTCAGAAAGTGCTGCCAAACTCTTCCATCTCCATGTCAAGATACACAAGAAGCTTCTCTTGCTGCAGCTGTGTTCTTTGCTCAGCTGAATGTTGCCCTCTCTGAAAACTGATGGAGCTGTGGGTACCTCCAAGTCCCTTCATACCTCTCCTCATCTGAGCTCCTGGCCATGGCAGAGAGCCACGTGGGTACAAGGGACATGGTGTGCCTGAGTTACACCCCCATTTCTCATGAACAGAATCCTGTCACCAGGAGAGTCAGGAAAATGTCCTCCACCCTCACTAAATTAACTCTCAGAAGAAAAACCTCCATCCCTGGAGGTTTTTAGGAGGCTGATGTGGCACCCAGTGCCATGGTCTGGGAATCACGGGAGGAATGGATCAAGGGTTGGAGTTGATGATCTCAGAGATCCCTTCCAACCCAGATGATTCTGTGATTCTATGAAAAGCTGCTCTAGGATGTAAAAATCACCTCTGAGTTGGTGTGAGTCACACAGTGGTTTCCAGATGTCTCCTGAGGACATCATCCCAGATGATCCCAGTGGACGTCCAGCCCAGTCCCACCTCATGGGGGAAGGTGGGACAGGGTCATTGGCCAAACTGAGGAGCAGACAAAACACCAGAGGGTTTCTGTCCCATTGCCCCATTACTGGATGTCCCCATTGCCTTGATTACTGGGGCAGAGAATGAAAAGGGCCCTGAGTGTGCTCCTGAATCGACTGCAACAAATCCATATCTGCCTTGGGAGAGACAGGGGGCTGCCTGCTTACTCCACCCTCCCCCACACAGGGCTTTTAATTTTCTTATGCTCACAAAAGACATTTTTTTTCCTTCCTTCAGGGACTGTCCAAAGGGGAAATAAGAGAGGATCAAGAGATTAGCATGTGTGGTTCACATTTGTAATTTGGCACTGCTGGGATATTATAATGTAGCCCAGATGCCTGGGAAGGTGTTTAATGTAAGCCAGGATGATTGACATCTCTCCATACAGGATCTGAAGGCTGTCAGATCTCAGGTTATTGAGTGTCCCACTTACTGACAAATATATACACCGGTTAAGTAGGGCACAGATCTCCAGTTCACCCACCCCCAGCTCAGATCATTCTCCTGGAGCTGCTTTTGGATGAGCTCTGAGCTGCTGATGGCACCAGCAGAGAACATTGGCAATCCCTAAAACCAGAAGTGGCCCAAAGACGACAATTTCCTGTTGTGCAAAACAGATTTACCTTGGAAACAGGCACCAGGTCAAGGAAACCTGGTAACTCAGTAACCCCCATTAATCCATGACCTTGGGCTGTGGGAACAGCAGGACTCTCACCCTGCAGAACCCTCCTACTGCCTGGGAGAACCACACTCCCCACCACCTTAGTGTCATCTGAAAACTGAGGGTGCACTCAATCCCCTCCTACATAGCCCTGGAAGCATGTCCTCTCATTTTTAACCTTCTCCCAGTACTTTTTTTCATCTTCTTTTAGTACTTACAGGTAAGTACCGCACAACAATTCCTACCAAAATGAACAGGTTCTTGGCACTACTGCCATAAATGTGGTCTGCTCCACATTCATGTTAATGATAGGGCAGATGGGATCTTCCAGTAACAAGAAGACAGGCAGAAAAAAAAAATATCAGAGATCACCAGAGCTCAGGAAAACTTGATGCAATTTAAATCTTTTCTTTATGGAAGTAAAGAAGGCAGCGAAGGGGGGAGGGTCCTGGACCCAGATCCCAGCCCTGGAGTTGGCCCATGCTGCAGCTCCAATCCCAGACCCAGTCTTGTTATTCTGCCAGATGTGGTGGGCCAGGATTTTGGATCCAATTTTGGTCTGCTCTATTAGGTGAGGCAGAATTTCAGCTCTAATTTTAGTGTGCTTAAGATTTTTTTTTCTCTGCATGGCAGGTGACCTGATGTATATTTAGATCATAGAATGTCAGGTTGGAAAAGGGACCTCAAGGATCATCTGGTCCAACACTTCTAATATTAATAAATGGTAGATGGTCTGTTTGTGGGAACATAAGTACTTGCTATGAGAACAAAAACAAAAATATCAAAAGGAACCCAAACAGAAAATAGTGGTGTGCTCTCCTGTGCTTGTCTTCAGTTTTGTTCATCACCTGTGATAGACTACTTGAATTTCTTTCATTTTTCAGTTTGAGATTATGGGTGTGTTTCTCTGAACATCTATGGTAACTGGTGAACAGGATCAGGGCAGTACCAGGCTAGTCCAGACACAGAGAAGATAATCTTTTCCAGCCCAATATGAATGCATAAATGCATAAATCCTCCTGTTCAACTATATTTATCACCCAGACATGCTGCTCCCAACTCTCCAGCCCAGTGGTTGCCCTTTCTCTCAGATAAAAGCAGCCCCACAGCTGCTTCTTGTGTCACTGAGGAGATGCAGGAGTTGGACACATCCAGACTCAGCTGCAGCTGCTGCCCAGGGCACTTCCAGACCAGGTCCTGGGTGTCCCAGCAAAGCAGCCAAGCTCAGCTGCTGCAGTTTGCAGCTCCCAAAAGTCCTGGGACAGGCAGATGGCCCATGGCATGTCCCATCTGAGCACTTGGGCCTGCTGATGGGTCCAAAGACACAGCAATTATGTCCCCCCCCCTTGGAAGCACCCAGGGATGGGTTTAATAACTCAGGTAGAGTTTCTTCATGTCTCCACAGAGCTGGGATGCACAGCTCCAAAGTGTGCATCTCCTGCACTACTCCAGTACTACAAGCTGTAGTATTTTCTTGGTTCTCTTAGTGTTCTGACATTGCTAAGAACTGGCACAAAATGATGAAGAGACTCAATGTCCCCAGTGACCTCTGAGCAGTCTCTGGGAGAAGATGATGGAGCTGAATTGCTGTTGGCAGGAGCAAGAAGAGTGTAACAAGGGTATAACAGTCACTTAAGCCCTTTTAAGCCTCCCCTGTGAAGTGTTGCCAGTAGTCTTAGGCTTAGATCCCGGGCAAGCAGACTGCCACAAATGATAGACTATTTTGCAGAATATAAATGATGCAAGAAAAGCAAAGTCTAAGAACCAGCACGCAGAGCCAGGTTTCCAGCAGCTGTACACCAGTCAACCTTGCTTGGTTTCTGTCACCACTGGATGTGGCCCACAACTCTGAAGTTACAGAAAAGGCTATAAAATTAGCATAAAGAAAATATTTGAAATAAATGAGGTGAGAAGTGAACATAAGCTTGTGCAAGCAGATAGAGCAACCTTTGCTTTTCATGTAATATGCAAAAAGGTCTAAGGTGAGGAGAGGCTGGTAGGGATGCTCATTAACCAAGTAATTAAAACAAAAGCAAAAAAGGAAGAAAGAGAACAATAGAAAGCTTTGAAAGACAAGGGTACTGAATAACAGCATCGAGAAAGGGAACTTTCTTCAAATGCTGCCAAAAAGGGGTTAGCTCCTGATGGGCAAACACAAGCCCCCAGGTCTGACAGATCTCTGCATCAAAATGCACCATCAGATGAATTCAGAGAGGGACTGTAGCCAAGGCTGGATCATCCTCAGAGCTTCTGCAGTCAAACACAATGTTTTACACCCAAGGAACACCAGGTAAACATGAGTCCCCAGCTGAGCTCTGTGGTTTCTCTTCACATGCCCAATGCACGGCTCATCACCTAGATCCTGGTGATACCTGAGATTAGGAAGAAGAGAGGAGCATCAGCTGGATCACACAAGTCATGGGAATGTGCATGATTGGTCAGTGACACCATGGCTTTGCACTTGTGTGAGGTGGCACCTTATTGATTCCTTCACTCCCAAACAGACTCCATAGTGAAGATGCCCTTCAAAGAGTCACCCAATTGTCCCCCTGTCTGGATTCACCCATCAGCCATAGTTAGGGGGACTGGCTTTTCTCTGCTTTGCCTTGTTTTTAGGTTAGTGAAGTTAACATTAATTTGACTTATACCAGCTCAATATAAACACAGTTCCACAGCCTTACTGTGATGGCTTTAGATGCACAAAAGCACAGAAGGCAGGATCTAGTTCTTCCCTTAATTTTCCTCTCTCTAATTTTCAACTGTTTCTCCCTGACTCAGGAAGAAGAGAAAGATCTTCTCATTCCAGATAGACACAATTAATCCAAGCTCCAGCCCTCTGCAGTTTCCTCATTTTCAAGCAGTACCAGAGGAGACCTCCTCCACGTGGACCTCATGTGCTCCAAGAACCATCCGGTTCTGCCTGTCTGAGTGCAGGTCAGCTGCAAATGAGAAGTCCATTGATTGTGTTTGGACATGATGTAGTCTAGAAGGAAATTCCTTCCCTCTCCCTCACAGTGTGCCTGGTGAGAGCAGCAGAGAGCTGCCTGGGACACCTCAGAGCCAGGTCCTGTCCACCCCATCCAGGGCAATACAGAACCACAGAATCACAGAATTTTTAGGTTGGAAGAGACCTCCAAGCTCATCCAGTCCAACCTTTGACTAACACCACAGTCAACTACTAAACCATGTCTTTAAGGACCAGGTCCAAATGCCTTTTAAATAGGAATGATGTGTAGACCTGCCTTGTCTGCCTGAGTGAACCAGTCCAAGGGGAACTGAGACCAGCTGGTCAGCGGACCAGCATTGGAGATTCAAGTTGTCTCCTCACAGCACACCAGTTTCCTGGAGGGAAACTGAGGCACAGCAGGTCCCAGGCCCATGTGAGCCACTTCAGTGACATGGAGCCCCCCTGTTAGGTGGCCCTGGGGACAGGCAGCACAGCCCAATCTGCAGCCCCACCTGCTGCACACCCCTGGGGATGCTTGGGCACCCACCCATGGGGGAGAAGAGCTGGGCAGGAGCTCAACCACCAGTGTTGCTTAAACCAAGCTCCATCTCACCCAGTTTGCTCCATCCCCCACCATCTCCCCCTCCTCCTCCCCACACCCCCCCAGCACATTCCTGCAGATGGCTGGGTGGTAATTAGCACATCGGTGGGGCTGGGGGTGCAGAGCAGGGAAGTGGAACAGGAGGAGAAGCTAACGAGGTCAGAAGACAGCATGTGGCATCCCTGCGAGGAGAGGGAAGAGGATTCAAAACCTGCTGCAATCAAAGCAGCACCTGCCTGGGATGAATCCCCAGGGCCAAGAGAGCGAAAGGAGAAGGAGAGGATTTCTTGCTGTAACAGACGGCTGCCAAGTCTTCCTCTCCCATTTCTTTCAGACACTAATTAGGTCAATGTTACCCTGGTAGATTCAGCCTGGAAACTTGAGGCAGACAAGGAGAGAGCAGAGGGGAGCAGAGGGGTGACAGTTCTGTACAGGGTGCTGGGTGCAATCTGCACTCCCAGCCTTGCTCACCCCCAGCCCCATGGCAGACCAGCAGAACCCCTTCTACAGCCCCATGCTGGGAAAGGCAAAGCAGAACTGACCTCAAACCCCAGACTGCAGCTGCTGAAGAATGTCAGTTAGGGATCATCTCTAAAAAACTGAATTTCTAGGGCATTTTGCTTCCTTGTTTGCTCTCAGGTGTGAAACACTTAGCTACAGGGAAAAAAAAAAAAAAAAAAGAAAAAGAAAAAAGAAAAGAAAGTGCCAAGAAATGCAGCAAAACCAGGCCAGGCCAGAAGGTGGTCAGCGTGGGAGAGAACACAAAGATCCATCACCACTCACCACCACCAGCCCCAGGATTTCTGCAGAAGGAAAAAAAGAAAATCAAGATGTAACATCCTGAACATGGCTCATCATTTTATTTGACAAATATATACAAACCCAAGCCAGAATTCTAGGATACCACACAGTTTGCAGAGGGAAGAATAGAGGAAATTTTTTATTACAGGGATTATTACATTGCTGACCAGTGTGAAATCCTTCCTGGCTCCTCTGGATCACAGTGGAGAGCAGAACTGGTCAGTCACTGGGCACAGCTTAGATAAAATACATCTATAATAGCATCATATTAAATGATTGGGATGGCAGCGACTCCCAGATCTTTTTCAGTGAGGGACAAGGTGATGACAGGCAGGCAGCTCCAAGCAGTCCCACTTGGGAGGCCATATGACCCAGATGACAAGCCCTTGGGCAAATGTAGCACAGCTCTGATTCATGAGGGAAAAGGAAACCAAATCCTGATACCAGGCAGATAAACCACCACTGGGCCTGGATCCTGTCCCTCTGCCCCCTCTCTGTGCCCCCTCACAATTCTGTGTGCACACACCCATCCTCCCCTCCTGTTGCAGCAGACATTGGTGAAGATGGTCACCTTGTGTCCCCAGAAAGGTCCTTCTGTGTGACAGCTACTCCTGTGGCAATGCCAGCCCTCCAGCAGCTCCCAGGCTGTGTCCTTGTCTCCTGCTGTAGCAGCCTCCGTGGTGTCTCAGCTGGGGACTAATGGGCATCCATTTAATTCCTGGAAGAGGTTCATTCCATCAAGGGCTTGGCTTTCACAGGTCTCCATGCACGTGACATCCTGGGAAGCTGTCACTCTTTGATTTTTCCAGATCAAAGGAGTCTGCTTTGGAAATCAGCTCATCCACTCAGCCCGTGGGCAGGTTGAGTGCTGTCTGGGCAGGAGCACATGTCCTCTTGTCATCTCTGTCACCCTGAGGTGATGGCAGGTGGCACCACAATTCAGTGCCTCCTCTGCCATCCCTCTCCACAAGGAAAATTTCATGCATGATTCTGCTTTCTGCCATGCTGCACATTGCCCCAGGGATGATGGCAGCAGAATCTGACTGCTTCCATGTCCAGGAAGAAGTGAGAGAGGGAAGGCAAGACTTCCCCTTCTCTGGAGGGCCCTTTCTTCACTGAGCTCTTCATTTTTACTCCCTTCCTCTCTGGACTTCTGAAGAGCCCTGGACCCTCTCCTGCCTGTGCTAGGACCAAGGCTGAGATCCAAACCTTCCAGATAATTACCTCTCTGTTTCACAAGTCCTGAAACCCCTCTGGGCACAAATTCAGGATTCCAGTGCAATACTTCCAAATCTCATCCACTCACCCATGCTGCATTTCATCTGGTCATGGGTTATTTGGCCTGTCCCTAGCAAGTGACCCGTAAGGATCCTGCCACTGTTTATGCTACCATTGATTAGCAAAATAGCTGTGTGACCCACTGGGAAAATCAAAGTCAAGTCCTTGTCTAGTTGCTAATCTATGTAAACACTAAGAATCACTCCTCTGACTGGTGTAATACGGGGCTGAGGTCAGAGGATTAAGCTCCAGAGAGCTCAGGTTGTGGTACTGCTGGGTGGCAGGATGGGCTCAGGGCTCTGGTGCTGGGCACCCCTGGGCACTGCCCTCCTGCTCAGCCCAACACAGCTTTCCCAGCCATTGGGAGGCAAGCCCAGAGCATCCCTCTGCTTGATCCTCTCACTCCACGAGCCTGGGAAACTGGCAAAGGGTGTGAAGAAAACAAAAAGAGGTCAGAGAAGGAGCAGAGTGAGGAAAAAAAATGCAAAGGACTGAGAGGATCTCTCCATGCCAGAGCTGAGACATCATCAGTTTCTGTTAATGGCATTTTGGAAGTGATCTGAAAGAGTGGCATCTCCCACCCCCAGGACTTGTCCTGTGGCAGCTGTAGGCAGTGGATGAGGAGTGAGCACAGTGGGGTCTCTGGGGGCAGTGAAAGAGCAGCAGGAGCTGATGTGATGAACTCAGCAGGGCTGTCCTACAGCCACAAGCACTGAATCCACTGGAGGTTTCTGCTCAGGTCTCTCAAATGCTCATCTCCACCAAGTTTTCAGCTGTTCCTTCTACCCCTTGCATGCTTGGAAGCAGTGACTCCAGCACACTGCCCTTTGCAGTTACCTGCAGTGCCTGGGTAAACCCCAGAGCTGCAAACTTGTCCCAGCATCTCTCAGAGGTCACAAACAGAAACAGTCTCTCCTCTTCCTACTTCTGGTCCATTTATTCCTTTAGAGAGGCACAGAAGAAAGAAGACCATCTCCCCTGATGACTGCCAGCAAAAGTGATGAGCAGGGCACATGAAGGGGTGACCCAAACTTCATAGAAACAGACCAGGAGAAGAGGGAGAGGAAATGAAGCCTTGGGCTGTGTCCAGACTGACAGCAGGGGTGCATTCTTTCTTCAGGGTCCATTGGATCCTCATTGGATCCAGTGAGATGTGGGGTCCCAGCTGGTCTCCATCCCTTTGTCCAGTGATGGTTTCTGGTGCCTCCTCCCAGTAACATTGAGATTTAGCAGAGTCCCCTGCCCAGGAGAGGTTTTGCTTTGTTTTATACCAATCAGCATCTCTGGGGTGACGTGAAATGGGGGGGAAGGATACAAACCATAAGCTTCTCGGCTGAAATTAATGTTTTCTGAAGAGGTCTCCTCACTGCCTCGTGACTGCATCAGCAATTGTACGGGAGCCACCTGCAGTGACACAGCTCCTCCTGGCACAGTGCCTCAGACAAAGAGGATAGATTTACTGGGACTTGGGTGATATTAATAATAGATAGTTGTCCTGAGAGAGCAGTGTCATGTCTAGCTCCAAGCTTGAGATAGCCCCAGAGAGGTCTCATTTCCCAGGGCACCATGTGTCTGTGACAGAGCTGGGAATGGCATCCACCATCCCATACCCAAGCTCTGCATCCTCTTCACGGTGGCTCTGCCACACACACGTTGTCTGTGGGCCTCTCACCCAAACCTCCAACCCCTCCCCATACCCAGCAGATAATTAATACAACCTGCCCATTCTCATCTGCACTGTAAACTGAGAATCCCCAGCAAGTGTCCCTTACACAGTGGAAACCCATCCTTCCCTTGCTCCATCCCTCTTACCTGATCCCTCCTGCCTCACCTTGGCTCAGCAGCAGGAGTTAAGAGCAAACCTCTTCAAGGAGATGGGTTCCAAGGATTTCTTCTGAGCTGGGTCACTCAGAAATTTAAAGATGAGTTCAAAGTTGTCGGTTGTTTGGCCTGAAAATGACACATAGATGGAATTTGTTTCAGTTCAAGAGAAAGTCACAAATTCTTTGGCCAGGAGTTGTTTGGGCAACCTGTGGTTTAGGGAAGGATCCCCTCAGCGCTGCCTTCAGCAGGAGGATCCCAGCCCTTTGGTATTCACCTAAGCACTCCACAGTTAATTGCAGAGCTCACACTTTTGCTTGGCCAACTCGCTTCCTGCTGTTTCGTGTTTCATTACTTGGAAATGAGCCCCTGATTCCCAGCTCCACAGAATTCCGGGCTCTGTCCTTCGGCTGCGCAGCCACTGCAGAGCTACAGGAGCAGCTGCAGTTTGAAGAATTGTATCATCTTCTTGAAAAAGAGACTTTTTCCTTTTTTTTTTTTTTGAGGCTTCAAAGTGTCTGTTGACTTTGGGACTTGTCGTTTAAGGTTTAATGCTGGGCTGGCAATTAAACAGATGGCAGCTGCTGCATTAACCCTTCTGCCTTCCCAGAAAGGGAAAGGAAAGAGAGTGAGAGACTAACGGGTTGGAAACTAAACTGCACAGCTTGAGTGAAACAGTGATGATGGAAAAGAAAAGATTGGAATATACAAACATATATACAAAACCCTTCTCATTCCCCCCACCACCAGTCACAACAATGTCACCACCAGGACTGCAGGGCCAGCCCTGGGGAAATCCCAGATGGATGGCATCCTCCCAGGACACCAGCCATGGACAAAGAGAGCTTGACCTTCATATTTATCCTGAGTACGAGGTGCATAGATGGATACCTCATTGGTCAGATTTGGTCACCTGTTGGCTCTGCTCCTCCCCACAGGAGGGTTGCAGGTGTGACCCCTTTACTCCCTTTCATTTCCAGAGAATTAGAAATTTAGCAGAACAAAGCAGTGGAGTGAGTTTCTATTGGAACAAGTATAAGCAAGAGCCCTTCTGCAGACCATTGTCCATCAAAAACTACAAACATTTAGTGTTATCAGTCCTAAAAACAGATACTCTCTGGGAAAGATGTCATTAGTTTTAGAAGTGCAATTACACAGAAGAGACTTAACTGAAAAGTAATATTAATACAAAGAAATTTGTTTCTGTCCTGGCTCAAACCCGGAGAGGGCTGTGAAGTGAGTTCACTGTGCAACAGCTCCAGGGCAGGGCCACAGTTCATCTCCAGATGGGGACCATGGACCACACCACCAGACAGTGTAGCCCCACTTCACTACAATCTCCAGAGCAGCCCAGTTGTGTCCAGCATGGATCCTGGACCAGACACCTCTATCCCTCTGCCCTGGGAAGGACATTGCTATGGCAGGAGCTGTGACCAGGATGAGCCCCTCCAACTGTGACAGTGGCCAGTGTCCTGTTCCTCACAGTTAATGAGACATTGGGTAAGGGGCACAGACTTGTTGTGGCAATTTTTAATGCTGCAGAGAGATCATACACAGAATCACAGAATTGCCATGGTTGGGAATGACCTCTAAGTTCATAGCATCCAACTGCCAACATTCCCCCTGAATAAAATATATGTATCAGCATCTGTGTCATGTGATGGATGCAATGAGTTAAGCAGGGATGATGGTGGGTGGCTCAGCCAGCTGTGTCCCATTCCTGGATGTATGTGGACAAACTGCTTCCCCCATTGGAGTAGTCCCAGGCAGCAAGCAGCATCCTGCCCCTTTGTAGTCAGATAATGACAAGAATTTCATTTTTATTTCGGTTTCTTGCTTGTCACCAACATTTCTTTTGTCCCTTTCTCCTTTTTCAGATCTTAATTTCCATCTTTGTCTCAGCTGTAGCTGTTTCAGTGCATTGTGTTTTGCCAACTGAAATTAAATCCTCTTCGACAGGAAGATCTTAGAGAATTAACATTATGCTGCAATTTGGAACAAGCAGAGCTGAATCAAATGCTTGAATGAAGAGGGAGACAACAGGACTACTACTTTGAAAAGCACCTCTAACCCAGAAAGGCACTGCAAACGTGAGGCCATACTTTACCTGTATTCATCAGATGGTGTTAAGTTACCAAGAGGAACCTGAGGACAGAGAATCACACAGGGTTTTACATTTCTGTTGAATATACATCATCTGGGGCAAGAGGAGGACTGAGGAATGTGGAGCAGTCAGTCTCATGTGCCTGGATGGGTCACAGAGCACATCCTGCTCAAGTACCCATCCAAACCCGTGAAGGATGAGGAAGCAACCAGAGTCAGAATGGTTCCATCCCCAGCAAATCCCTCCCAGGGCAGCCACATCCACCCCAACCCCAGGAAAGCTCCAGGCAGAGCAGCTGCAAAGTGCCCCGAGGGAAAGGGGGCCTTTAAGTTTTCTTAGTAGTGATGCCTTTAAGTTTTCTGAGCAACAGGTACCTGCTCCAATGTGATTCCAAATGCATGGATATTAGTTGTAACTGAAGGAATTAAAGAAAATATTGGCAGCAAGACTCAACATGAAATGTCTTTCTCTCTGAAATTCAGACATGTAAAAGGGCTGGGGGTACTGCCTTCCTGCTGATCTGTCCCTCTACCCCTGGTTTTGCTGAGGATAACTTTTCTAATATGTGATTCCCTTGTGGAGAATTACCCTCAGGGAGTCCAATGAGATGCACTGTCCTTGATGGGTCAATATTCCATCTCTCATTTGTGTAGTTCTGATCATTTTCCAATAAATAATGGAATCTCTTACCATACTTGAGATGGACTACTCACCTCTTGGATGATCCACCCCAGTATGCTATGGACCTACTACCCCTTGAGAGGAGAAACAGCCCATCCAGCAAGGGAGAAAGCAGAAAGAAAGAGATTATCATTCACTCACATCACATCAGACTTAAGATTGACTTGTAAATTGGCAAATATATCAGAGACAACAAGGTGGCTGAGATTCTGAGTGCAGCTCTGTACTGAGAGCAGGCACAGTGGTGTCGCTCTGTTAGGATGTGTCAGGGATGACTGATCTCATGATATACAGGAGGTAACTACTGCTGGAAGCAGACACAATGACTCTGTTGATGTTGATGGACCTTGTAGCAGGCAAATGCTTCCCTGGTGTATGGCTTTGCCAGGCAAGAGTTGTAGAAAACTGGGGCACCCTGCAATTGCTGGGAGAAGTAAAATCTCATGGCAGCCCACAAAGCAAGGTGGAGGGATACTCCTTCGTGTTGACGTATGGGAGATGAAAAGGCCAAAGTATGTGGATTTGGTCTAGTTAACAGCTCAGAGAGATGCCTCAGAACCACATTGTTGGTTGACCACCCGACACAAATAAGCAGTGCTCAGCAGGGTTATCTTCCTGGTGAGAAGGCACATAGCTTTCTGGGCATCACATTTCCCACCCTGAAGTCACCTTTCTACTTTTGATCCCCTCCTAAGGGGACCCCTCTGGGCCCTTCTGGACCCCTCACTGCAGAGAACTGAGCCAGCACATCCCCTCTCTCCCCATCAGGGAGGGCAGCTGGGGGTGAGGTACTGGACACGGGGACCTCATGGTCCACTGCAAGGACAGGAAAACATGCTCCCTGTCTCCCTTTCTAGACCACCTTTGGAAAGGAACAAATAGAGCAAAAACTTAATAGCACCAAATGTCCATGGAACCATGAGAGTAGCCCAGTAAGGAGAGATTGCTATAGGTTTTGTTGGAGATCTTGAGGTCTCAAGGATCCTAACTCCATGTTAATACAAACCCCAACAGCAGGTTAGAACACAATCATCCTGTCTTGAAGACTTTGCCTTCTGCTGGGCAACCAGCATCCTGTCCTGGCCACTCTGTTAGCCCACAGGCAGCCTTGGGACAGCCACACCAGGAGCCCCCCAGGGAATGGTGATGGGTGAAGGGCTGTGAGGGGGCTCAGGGGCCCTGGTGGGACACAGTGGCACCACAGTGGCACAGCAGAGAGGGCAGGGAGCTGAGGGAATTGTGTTTGAGCACCCAGAGGGACAGGGGCACTGTGGCATCATTTATGGTCACAGGAAGTGTTGACAGGCAGTGCCAGCACCCCAAGGTCATGAAGAAAAAGGGGGAAGATTTCCATAAAATGTACTCATGGCCATAGCACAGAAACCTGGAAGAATCAGGCTTTTCAGTTCCTATAATCCTGAAAAATCTTGATTTGTCTTGAGATGGGTTGACAGCAAAAGCAGCATTGTGATTAAGGTCCAGTGATACTTAGGGGCCTCATGCAGTCTCAGGTTTCCATCACTCAGGGACTGTGCCAACATGCACAATAATGTGTTTGTCTCCACAATAGTGGGGAGTTTTAGCTTTGAAACTTGGCAAGAAGTTTGGTCTTGCAATAGCTAAAAGCCAAGCCCTGTATCACCCCATTAGAAACCATCAAGGCCAAAACCTGAGCTGAGGCTTGCAGCAGGAGCCTACAAACATTCTTTTGAGGTTTTATTTTATCACTTCCTGGGAGACAAAATTATTTTGGATCATTTAATTTCATAGAGCTGAGAATGGTATTTAACCTATGGCAGGAGCAGCAAGACCTCTGTGCTGCTGGAAGGACAGCACAGATTTAGGTACAAAAAGCCTCCTTGCAGTTCAAATAATGTACTGTCTACAAGGATATGGAGTTTTTTTGCTAATGCTAAAAAACACCTATGGTATCAGCTTGTAGAAATATTCATCTTAAACAGGCAAGTTACCACAGCAGAGACCTGTCAAGTTCCAAGTGCCTATTCATTGTTTCAGGTTCCTTGGAGTGCACAGTTTATAATTTAGGGATGAGAAAAGAAAAGGGAGACAAATATTTTAAAAATTGCTTTGAACAGAATTCTGTAGTTGGCTACAAAAGCCCAGCAATAGGAAGGAAGTGCAGACCTGCTTCTGCCCACTTGGTTACCCATGGTTATCCCATTACCTTATCCCTGTTCACAGCAATTCGAGTAAGACCAGAACGAGCCCCTAATGTTTAGAGATAATCCCTCCAGGTTTTTGTTTTCACGTGTTGCAGTTCAGAAACTCGAATTTAATCAAAGTGTAGTTATTACCTCGCAGCTGCATTACATCCTACAGCTACAGTTTGGACAGATGCACTGAGGGAAGATAGAGATCTCTCTGGGTATTGTATCCTTTTGAGAAGAAAAGCTAAACATCTTCCTGGGATGCAAAGAAGGATGCCAGAATCAGATCTAATAAACAACAATCATCTGCAGGACTGGTACACAGAGGGGAAAAAGGCTTTTCAGTAGTTCTGCTTCCAAAGTGAACTTTTTCCCTGGAGCTTCAGGCAAAACACCACAGTTCAGCTATTAGAGGAGCACTGGGAGGGGAAAAGAGCACTCAAAGGCCTGCAAAAAGGACACAGGTCTCTGAAATTTCCAGCACCTGACACTCCAGGGATTTTGGAGGAGGTTGATAGTAATTTAGTTGTTTATAGGACTGAGTCCAAATGGAATGGAAACTTCAGACTCTGGGAAGCTGAGTGATTATGTTGTGGTAACTGGAGGAATGCCGCAATCAATTCCTCAATTAAACACTCAATTATATCTCATAAGTTATCAGATGTAGGACAGGGCGAGCTGGACAAGGCAGTTGATGCCTCAGCAGAATCCTTTGCCAGGCTAGAAGGAACGTGGAAATAATTCGGGATAAAAATTCCTCCAACCCATGCTGATGACCCCAAACACCACAGGGCTGCAGCCCTGAGGGGACACTGGGGACAAACGCCTGCTCTCTGATCCACTGCTGTGGCACATCTCCTCACTCCTGGATGTTTCAGACCATGCTCAGCTAGAGAGATCAGGAGGGGGAGATCAAATAAAAATTCCACCTGGTTCACTGGGGGTGAGCACTACTGAGCTTGCACTCCCGATCCTCCCAGCACCCCTCCTGTTCCCTTTCCCCTAAAACAAAGGCCATGAATAGCTCCCATTTCTTGCTGAGAACATCCCAGGTGTGCTGGTGCAGAGCTTTCCCCTGTCCCTGCCCCACTTTTCACTCTGCTCCTCCTGACTGAAACAAATAAATATTATTTTACCCCCCCATGCTCAGCCGGGGCAGCTCCCGCTCTGCAGTGCTGCGGTGTGGGCAGTCCAGCTTGAAGCTGTTTCTTCTCTTTTCACACCTAAAGGTCTTTATTCTTTCATGTGTTTCATAATGTTGGTCTCTGCTCAGCAAGGATTCCAAGCCATAAGCTGCTGGTGTTTAACAGCCAGAGCTTCCTGCAGGCACAGAGAGGGAAGCAACAGCTCAACAGCAGAAAAGAACAATAGCCCCCGACTGTACCTGAAGGCTTCTTCTATAATGACTCACTTGGTGCAGGGAAATGTTATAAATTTAGACAAAAATTAGTAGGACAAGTGTGTGAATATTCCTCATCAACAGTTAAGCCAAAACAGTAAAAAAATTAGCTGTAAAGTGGCCTTTAAATGAAAAACCCATTACAGCTACATCAGCCTGGTAGGAATAGAGTGCAAATGCTTCTTTTTTGAGAACACAAATGGTTTTTTTACAGAAGTTTTGATTGAGTTAAAAAGAAGATCAAATTATCCTGCTGTTGAATTAACTGGAAGTCAGTGTATTTCTCACACAGTTCATGAAGATGAATAATCCCATCATATAAGATTTTAAAGAGTACTTACAGCAGGGTTTGCTGCTTTTAAGACTATGAGCGATTTGTCCTTTCCCATCAATGCAATCTGAGAGATCCCACAATGTTTATGTGATGAGCTCATCACCAGCCAGCAAAACCAGCACACATGCATTCAGAAAGGAATAGAAATCACTCCTCTTTTTTTTTTTACCTCTTCAAGACAAGAAACTAAATGGCAGAGAAGGAAGAAGAGGCCCACCTGCAGAGCCAGGTTCAAAGTGTAGGACTCCAAATAAATGGAGGTAAGAGAGTGAAAGACATTTCAGACTGGCAGGTGTCCCTTAAATTACTGCACTGTGGAGCTGCTGTCACCCTTCATGGTGGACACAGGGATGTCACTGATGGTCACAAGGTCTTCATGGGGGCTTCTGTTGAGTCATACTGTGCTGTACACTACCTGCTAGTCACACAAAGGTTTTGCAGGGACTCAGGATTTTATCACAAAATAATACATATATATATATTCTATATATAGCTGTGGCTCAGAGCCCATCCAGCTCCTGAAAGAACCATTCTAGTTCTGATATTCTGTTCCTGTCACCTCCTGCAGCCCAAGAAGCTGTTTGCTTGAGGCAAAGTCTTTTGCTGGATTTCCTTGACTTCAGGCTCTGACCAAAGATCCACGGCTGCCCCCACGGCTGTGCCCATGGAGCTGCCATCTCTCAGTCTGGGACAGCAAATGCTCTGATGATTTGAGCAGAGCATGAGCTCAGCTGCTTCTGTGAGGTTTCCTTGCTAACTCAGCTTGACCTCTACTCAATTCCACCCAAGAATTCCCTCCGGGGCAGTCTTCCCTTCTCAGGGTTCAGTGTGTGTCACCCTGAGTTTTCTTCATCTTCTCTCTGGAGCCTTTATGCCTCTCCTCCCTTCACCCAGCTTGCCAGGAAGAGACTCCCAAGAGGGTCACTCTGTGACCTGGTCTGTCTCAGTTTGCAACGCTGGACAGAAAACTCTTCTTTCTACATATTTGTTCATTTGATTTCTTGTGCCCTCTGCTCATGCTGTTCCCCTTTGTGCTTAGCACTTCATCACTGGAGCTCCTTCTGCATGGCCCCCAAACAAGGTCAGGTCCCCACAGCTCATGCCTCCTGCTGTGCTGGGTCCTCTCTCCTCCTGCTGGTCACAGGCTTCCAAAATGGAAGAAGGATGCTACCTTTTTTACAGGCAAAAGAACCTGGGGGAAAGTGACACCTGGGTGAGAGTCTGTGTCACCTGCTCTCTGCACAAGAGCACTCTTGTCAGATTTATGTTGTGGAGTGAAACCTGGAGACACGATCTCACCCCTTAACTCTGCCAGAAATCTTATGTCACCTTCAGCAAAACACTGAGTGTCTTCATCCATAGATCACTATCTTCAAAGAGGCACCTATAAACTTGTGGGAATACTCAGCTTTCTCCCAGAGTTGCCTGGCCGATGCCAGTCCACAAAAGGTATTTCTTGAAGCTCAGCACCTGTTTGCAGCTCTAAACCTTCCCCTGCAGCTCCCTTTTGCCTTGGATAGAGCTGAATCCTACCCTGAGGTGAGAGTACTCCCAGAGAAATGAGAAGACTCAGTGCTCTTTGGTTATCCAGGAATCAACTTGCAGACTGTACCCTCACCCTGCTCAAAGAGCCAGCAGCAAAGTCAGCATCCATCCCCTCTTTGGACAGCAGATGGCTTTGGCAGATCCCAGTTTGCTTTATGCAGGAGATGTAACCCTAACTGAAATGAGGGAAACGAAGAGCAGAGCCTCCCTGGCTGGGAGTGGAACTAAAACCTCATCTCCCTGTGACTCCAGGCAGGGAGGACACAGGCACACAAACCACCAGCAGTTAGTGGTGAAAACACAGAGATCTAACATCAAAAGACTGTTCCAAAAGGGTTGGGCTTCTTGGTTCTACCTTACACAGAAGAAACTGGAGGCATGGAACTGTGGATGTGACCTGCCCAGAGTGAGGACCAAGGCTCTGTTCAAGGGCATCACACAGAGCTGAGAGGTTTAACCCCCAGCACATGCTGTCTTCTGCATTTGCAAAACATTTTCTTCCTCCTCACCCCCTTTTCTGGTGATGTGCTCCTCTTTCTTAGGCAGCCCTGCTCACTGCTGTCTTCTGGTTTGGTCACAGCCCTCTGATGAAAACTTTTCCTTCCTGGCATGGCTGAGTTCCACAGCACCTCCCTTGTTTCCCTGCTTCCCAGGAAAGAGACTCTTCTCCAAAAAGAAGCAGTTAGGAAAAGGCCTGAAAGGGAAGAAACCTTGACTGAAAGAATCAAGATCTACGTGGAAGGTCTCGATTCCTCAGTCCCTGGGGGACAAACTGCAGGGACACTGACCCAGAAAGGCTCTGCCCAACTCCATCGAACCCCCCCGGGCACACCTGGAGCTCCAGCACTGGTTCCCAAAGCAGCTCTGAGGTGTCACCTCTGTCACCGCCTCCCTTCCCACTTCCCAAACTCTGTCACTGTTTAATTCCACCATCTAGTGGACAATCCTGGAGAAGACACAGAGCAGAGCCCAGCTGGGCAAGAGGAGAGGGCAGGAGTTACCCCAGACCTTGCAGGACACTGAGCACTTTTCTCCATTTTTTCTATTCTTACATCAATTTACCTCTTTTGTAAGGTCTACCCAAATCCCCTCGTTACTCAGAGCAACAATTTACATTTTGCATTTCACTTTGCATTTTGAGGGAAAACGTGACCAGGTTCCCAACAAAAGTGTAGACTCAGTAAAGGGTCTGAACAACTTACAGAATGCCTGGATTGATTCTGCACATGAAAACATAAAGCAGCCATAAGAAGGGACAAGAGGAACGTCCTGCTATGTGGAAATGAGGATGGACTCCACTTATAAAAGATAGAATCATAGAATCCATGGGCTGGGTTGGAAGGGAACTCAGAGATCATCAAGTCCAACCCATGATCCACTCCCCCTGTGGTTCCCAGCCCATGGCACTCAGTGCCACATCCAGGTTCTTTTTAAATATCTCCAGGGATGGAGAATCCACTACTTCCCTGGGCAGCCCATTCCAATGTCTGATCACCCTCTCCATAAAGAAATTCTTTCTAATATCCAACCTAAACTTCCCCTGGCACAACTTAAGTCCATGCCCTCTTGTCTTGTTGAAAGTTGCCTGGGATGTTCCTCCCAAATCCAATTCTGTACGGCCTATTTGCTGCATGCCAATGGCTCCACATCACCACTGTTTATGAAGTGAAGCAGCACGTGAAGCCCAGTAGTCAACACAGAATGAAAACCACGTGTGTAGCTTCTTCAGTGTGTCCCAAGACGTAGGTGACCACTGCAGGAGCTTTGAGCCACAATTTAATGGGAATCGGTCAGGAGAAACTGAAAACATTGAGGTATTACAGTCTTCTCTACTGAAGAAAAAGCAGTGCTGTACCTCAGGTAATACACACCTGTACCTCAGGTAATACACACCTGTACCTCAGGTGGTACACACTGCTGTCACTGAGAGAGAGCTGTCATCTCCACCACTGGAGAAGCCTCAGTAGACATCTGGCTCACAGGAGGAACTACATCACCAGCACCTCAGCATTCACGGAGTAAAACTGAGGGTGAATCTGGAGGAGGGTCCACTTTGGATAACTTGCAACCAGAGGAAACTGAGCAATTGGAAAGAGGAAAATGTGTGCAGAGCAATGGGAGCAGTGTCCTAACGGTGTCCTCTGAAACCCCTCCAGGGATGATGGGGACTCCAGCCCTGCCCTGGGCAGCCTGGGCCAGGCCCTGACAACCCTTGCCAGGGAGAAATTCTTCCCCAGCTCCAACCTAAACCTCCCCTGGCACAACTTGAGCTGTGCCAAAAGTTCCTCTTGTCCCATCCCTTGCTCCTTGGGAGCAGAGCCCGACCCCCCCTGGCTCCAACCTCCTCTCAGGGGGTGTCAGAGAGCCAGAAGCTCTCCCCTCAGCCTCCTCTGCTCCAGGAGCAGCACCCTCAGCACCCTCACAAATTCTCCAGACCCTTCCCCAGCTCCGTTCCCCCTCTCTGGACACCCTCAATGTCTCATTTCACACCCAAAACCCAACCCCAGGATTTGAGGTGCAGCCTCAGCAGTGCCCAGCACAGGGGGACAATCCCTGCACACCCCGCTCAGGATTCTGGTAGCCTTTTTGGCCACCCAGGCACATCCTGGCTCATGTCCAGAACACCCCCAGCTCCTTTTCCACGGTGGACTTTCCAGCTGCTCTGCCCCCAAACCCAGAGCGTTGCCCGGTGCTGGTGTGACCCAGATGCAGGAGATGCAGACACAGCTTGATGTATTTAAATAGTATTATTCTTAAAAAAAAAAAAAAAAATAATCTTCCAGGGGACGAGTGACCCCCGCCACTCCCAAGCTGCTCCTCACAAAGCTTCCTGATAAACGTGTGAGAGGGGACAGCGTTCCCGCTGCCACCGGGACCCTTCCAAAGCAGGGACACCCCTTGAGGGGCTCTCGGTCCTCTCCCCACCAATCCCTCGGCTTTGGGGGTTACCCCCCAGCTCCCCAGCTCTCAGGGTGGGTGCATCGTACCCCAGGGGGGTGCTGGGGACACCGCGGGGGGGGGTGTCCCCAAAAGGCGTGGCGTACTCGGGCTCGGGGGGCAGGGGCTCCGCGTACTCGTGGTGTCTCCCCGGCACGTGGTAGTGTCCAACAACCAGAGGCGAGGTGTAACCCTCCTCCAGGAAGGCTCTGAAGGTGGAGGAACCCGTGGGGGTGTTGCCAGGGGTCACCTGTAGCAGGTCGGGCTCGGCGTATTCTGTAAGAGGGGGGCTGTGAGCTCGGGGGAGCTGGGGCCAAACTGGGGGGGAGGCAAAAGGGTGGGTGGGGATGGGTGGGTGGCACCCATGGGTGGGGTAGAAATTGGGCAGAGATGTCGAGGTAGAGGTGAGGAAGGTTGGGATGGTGTGTGGCACCACCAGGGGAGGGGGGGATGTCACACAGCATGGGGACAGGAGTGTCCCTCTGCACCAGCAGCTGTCCTCCTGCCACCCCCAGTGCCCAGGGCTGAGGTGGAATAATAATAATAATAATCATCATCATCATCATCACCACCACCACAAAATAATGCCCTGCATTAATTTCATTATCATTTCATCATCATCATCACCACCACCACCAAATAATGCCCTGCATCACCATCACCATCATCATCCTCACCACCACCCCCCCAGTACTGCCCTGCCAGAGCCCCAGGACCATGATGCAGCATGGGACTCAGACCACAGCAGTGCTTAGGGGGAGAAGGACACCCCAGGCTGTCCCCAGAGTGTCCCCAGGGTGCAGACACAGCCCCGTTCGTGCCCCCCGTGTCCCCGTTACCTGGTGAGAGGGTCCTGGTGAGGTCCCCCGGGGTGGGGGGGGTGGGGAAGGAGGACAACATGGAGCTGGGGGGTGGCAGGTTCTGGAGGGAGCAGACTGGGCTGGACTCCAGCTTGGGGTACCCTGAGAGACAGAACCCCCCCCCCCAGATGTCACCCCCCCAACCCTCCTGTCCCTTTGGGGACTGCTTACCCCAGGAGTGGGGGGGTTGGGGGCTCAGCAGGACCCCCAGGGAGGTTTGGGGACCCTTTACCTTTTGTGATCCCACAGCTCAGCTCTGCTGCTGCCTTCCTACCAAGGAGAAACAGAGATGGGGGTGAGGGGGTCCCGGCCACCCCCTGCCCCCCCTGGGGACCTGGTGAGGAGCCAAACAGAGCCACCATGGGGTGGGTTTATGGGGTTTTTTGGGGGAGAGGGGGGAGGGCAGGATAGGACTCACCTCTTCCTACAGCAGAAGCAAATCAGCAGCAGGAGGCTGGAGCAGAGGAGCACAAAGCCCCCGCTCAGCAGCATCACCAGCAGGGTGGGACCTGGGCAGGGTGGGCACCATCAGCCCCTGGGTGCCCCCCACCCACCCACCCATGGGTGGCAGGAGCCCACTCAGGGCCACCAGAGCAGGAGAACCTTAGTGGGAAGGTATCTTCAAGTCCGTGGGTGCCTGGAGCACCCACAAACCTTCCCCTCCCTCCTCTCCCCCCATGGCACCCACCTGCCCGCTCCGGATCCAGGGCGACGCCGGGGATGGGTGCGTGGCTGGTGGGGACAGGGACCTCCTTGGGGACACTGGGCACTGCGGGGAGAGTGGGGACCATGAGCACCACCTGGGAGGTGGAGATCCCCAGGGGAGGTTTGGGCTGGAGGGTGACAGACCCCACGGAGGGTGAAAAACTCCATGGAGGGTGACAAACTCCATGGAGGGTGACAAACCCCACAGAGGGTGACAAACCCTATGGAGGGTGACAAACTCTATGGAGGGTGAGAGACCCCACAGAGGGTGACAAACCCCACAGAGGGTGCCAGATCCCATGGAGGGTGACGAACCCCATGGGGAGTGAAAAACCCACGGAGAAGGGTGCCAAACCCCCCAGAGGGTGCCAGACCCCACAGAGGAGGGTGACAGACCCCACAGAGGGTGCCAAACCCCATGGAGGGCGACAAACCCTATGGAGAGTGACAAACCCCACGGAGGATGACAACCCACGGAGAAGGGTGCCAAACCCCCCAGAGGGTGCCAAACCCCCAGAGAAGGGTGCCAGACCCCCCAGGAGGGTGCTGACCATAGGGCCGGGGCGCACGGCCCCGTGCCAGGGGACAGCCCAGCAGGGCCACCTTCAGGGCCACCCGTTGGTGCCAGCTCCTGGGGGTGACCCGGACGTAGCGGGCGAGGATGGGGGGGATGAAGGCGTTGGAGACCTCCCCGTGGCTGTCGGTGTTGCCTTCAAAAACCTGGCAGGGAAAAAGGGAATTAGGGGGTGGGAGTGGTGATGGGTGAGGGCAGGGGGGGGGGGGTTGTCCTCCCCCGGGTGGCCCTGTGGGTGTCACCACCCTGTGCCCACCTTCTCCTCCTGGCCACTACTGCCCCTGTAGGGTCTCCAGTTCTTCCCATCCCGGCTGGAAGACACCAGGTAGGAGCTCACGTAGTAATCCTGGTGCTCAGAGGAGCCTTTTGTGATGATTCCTGTTGGATTGAGGGGGGGGGGACACCCACACCCACCCCACCACCCCCCCCTTTGCTGTCACTCGGGGGGGGCAGGGTTGGAAGGGTTGTCACCCCCTGCAGAAGGTGCCCCCCAGGGATGGGTGATGGGGAGATGGGTGGGGAGGGGGTTGAGTGTCAGATTGGAGCTTCCCCCACCCCCCCCCCCCCCAAAATCTGCCCCCAGGAGCTGATAACCTCATGCTCTGACTGCCAGCCCCACATTCCTGCCTCCTCCTCCAGCCTCGGGATGGACAATGTCCCCATTTTCCTCTCCTTGGTCACCCACCCCCAGCCCTGGGCTCCGTGGGGACAAAGGCTCTGCTGGCACCAGGGCCAAGGGCAAAATGGGAACTGGGCTGGCCCAGGAGGGGCTGCGGGTGGCAGGGGGGACAGACTAGGACAGCAGGGACAAGAGGTGGGGACAGCATCCCAGTTCACACCAGTAAGACCACAGACAAGAGGTGGGGACAGCATCCCAGTTCACACCAGTAGGACCAGGGAGAAGAGGTAGGGACAGCATCCCAGTTCACACCAGTAAGACCACAGACAAGAGGTGGGGACAGCATCCCAGTCTGCACCAGTAGGACCACAGCAGGAGCTCTGCTCCCCCCTGGGTGTCACCATGCTGGGGACAGTGCTCAGGACACAACCCACCTGTGATGTTCCTGCGGGTGCCCAGGTCCAGCTCGAGCCAGGTGGCTTCAGCCCCGGGTTCAGCAGCCCAGGAGTGGCCAGTGGTGGCCAGGGCTGCCCTTTGGGCCACCCAGGTTCGGTCCTGACCCAGAGCATCCACCTCATGCCACCAGGAGGAGGCATTGAAGGACGTGACCTCCAGGACATCACCACAGGCTGGAGATGGGAGACAGGAGGTTGGGAGCCTGGGGAGCTCCAGCTGGGGGACACTGGGGGAGGGACAGGACACACTGGGGGGTGGCAGCCCAAATCGGGACTCAATTGCAGGGGAAATGGGGCAGAATTAAAAAAAAAAAAAAAAAAATTGACCTTTATGGAAGACGAGGCGCTTCTCGGAGAGGGATCCCCTGGGGAGGAAAAGGAGGGGGGGGAGCATCAGGAAGGGGGGGAAAAGGAAAAGATCCTGGGGGAGGGAGGGGGCTTCAAACTCCAGGTCCTCAGTGTCAGCACAGAAAGGTCCCAGGAGTGGGTGGGGGGTGAGGTCCTCAAAGTTTTGGGGCCACCCTGGGGCTGGGATCACCCTCAGGATAAGAGCACCCTGGGATCAGGAGCACCCTGGAGCTGGAACTCCCCTGGTGTGGGACGGGACCACCCTGGGGATGGGACCACCCTGGACAGGGATCCTCCCCTGGCATGAGGTCACTCAGGGGTGGGACCACCCTGGGGATGGGACCACCCTCAGGACAGGACCACCCTGGGATCAGGAGCACCCTGGGCATGGGACCACCCTTATGGTTGGACCACCCTGGGTATGGGACCACCCTGGGATCAGGAGCACCCTGGAGCTGGAACTCCCCTGGTGTGGAACGGGACCACCCTGGGGATGGGACCACCCTCAGGACAGGACCATCCTGGGATTAGGACCACCCTGGGCATGGGACCACCCTCAGGATAAGAGCACCCTGGGATCAGGACCACCCTCAGGATAAAACCAACCTGGGACCACTCTTAGGGCTGGAATACCTTGGACATGGGACCACCCTGGGCACGGGACCACCCTTAGGGTGGGATCACCCTCAGTCCAGGACCACCCTGGCTATGGGACCACCCTGGCTATGGGACCACCCAGGGCATGGGACCACCCCTTGTGTGTCACCTTGTTGTCACCCAACCTCGCCCCTCACCTTTTGGACTGGAGCCCATTGGCCAGAGCTGCCTCGTAGAGTGTCACCCCCTTCTCCCGGGACAGTGTCACTTGTCCCCCCAGCTCATCAGCAATCACCCCCGCGTGCACTGCTGCCTTGCACAGCACTGAGGTCTGCGGGGAGCAGGGGAAAAGTGAGAGCAGACCCCCCCCCAAACCCTCTGGGGGGGCAGGGGGTGCACCCATGGGTGCTCCCTGGGGTGAGATGCAGACTTACGTCCCGGTAGCCCTGGGTGGGGTTGCCCCAGATGTCCCCAGCGATGTCCTTGCAGCCCGCGGGGCAGTAGACACTGGCACAAAGGGACAAAGGGCAGGGGGGGGCAGGGGTCACACACACACAAATGTGTCCCCCCCTTACCCCCAAGATTTGCTCCTGACCCGTGGTTGCACCCCCAAAAAAAAAAAAGCCAGGGTAAGTGCAGCCCTGGCACCCAGGAGAGGGATGGGGACAAATTGGGGGTGGTGGGGACAAAATTGGGGAAGATGGGGACAAAATTGGGGGTGGTGGGGACAAAATTCGCGTGGTGGGGACAAATTCGGGGTGGTGGGGGCAAAATTAGGGAAGATGGGGACAAAATTGGGGTTGGTGGGGGCAAAATTGGGGGTGGTGGGGACAAAATTGGGGAAGATGGGGACAAAATTGGGGGTGGTAGGGACAAAATTGTGGTTGGAGGTGGCAAAATTGTTGAAGATGGGGACAAACTGGGGGTGGTGGGGAAAAATTGGGGAAGACGGGGACAAAATTGGGGCTGGTGTGGAGCAAATTTGAGCTGATGGGGACAAAACTGGGGCTGATGGGGACAAACCTGGGTCAGGTGGGGATGGGCAGCAATGCTGGGGTGGGGGGGGACACCAAAAGGGGACAGTCACCCCCCCTGGTCACTCACCTGACACGCTCCTGGGTGTAGTGGGTGCCACGAACCAGGCAGGAGATGAGGTCTGCAAGGCAGGGACACCCCAGGGTGAGGGACCCCCACCCCACAGCACCCCCCCACCCCAGGGGACAGGAAGGGGTGCCCCCCCCCTGTCCCTGCAGCCATCAGCCCCATGCCTGAGGCTCTGCCTGACATTGGGGTCTCAGACGACTTGGGGGGGGGGGGGGGGGGGGTCCAGGATGCTTGGGGGGGTCCAGGGTGCTTGGGGGGGGGGGTCCAGGGTGCTGGGGGGGGCCCAGGGTGCTTGGGGGGGTCCAAGGTACTGGGGGGGGGAGGATGCTGGGGGGTCCAGGGTGCTGGGGGGGGGCCCAGGGTGCTTGGAGGGGGATCCAGGGTGCTGGGGGGGGGGGTGTCCAGGGTACTGAGGGGGGGGGTCCAGGGTGCTGGGGGAGTGTCCAGGGTGCTGGGGGTGGATCCAGAGTGCTGGGGGGGGTGTCCAGGGTGCTGGGGAGGGGGGGCAGGGTGCTTGGGGGGGGTCCAAGGCACTGGGGGGGGGGCAGGGTGCTTGGGGGGGGTCCAGGGCACTGGGGGGGGGGGGCAGGGTGCTGGGGGGTTCCCATCTTCTGCCCCCAGCCAGGGGGATCCTGGGGTTTGGGGGAACCCACCCTGGGGTCACCAAGGAGCCTCCCGCCCCCCCCCCCCCCCAGCTGTGCCCCTCAGACCCATCCCTGGGGGGGGGATTCTGGACCCCCTCATTGGGGTCCCCTACCTGGGTGCTGCGAGGTGGCATAGGACAAGAGGAGACCTCGTCCTGAGAGGTGGCTGGTGGCATTGAAGAGGACGGTGACAGCGCTGGAGTTTGTCACCAGGAGAGGGGTGGCAGGGAGAGTGTTCCTGCAGTAGGGTCCTGCCAGCAGGGACAAGGGACATGCAGGACCCTGGGGCTCCCCAGGGACACAGAGCTCAGGGTGTCCCCTTCCCCACCTCAGCCTTCAGCGGGCTCAGGCATCTGAGCTGTGCTTAGGGTGGTCCCATGAAGGGTGCTCCAGCCCTGAGGGTGGTCCCAGACCCAGGGTGTTCTTATCCTTAGGGTGGTCCCGTGTCCTGGGTGGTCCTGTCCTGAGGGTGGTCCCATCCCCAGGGTGGTCCCACCCCTGGGTGACCTCATGCCAGGGGGGGATCCCTGTCCAGGGTGGTCCCATCCCCAGGGTGGTCCCGTCCCACACCAGGGGAGTTCCAGCTCCAGGGTGCTCCTGACCCCAAGGTGCTCTTATCCTGAGTGGGGTCCCAGTCCCAGGTCCCCAGCCCCTGCCCAGTTACACCCAGGCCATGAGGGGACCTGGGACCCCTCCAGCCCCTCCCCCTGTCCCCATTGTCCCTCCCTTCCTGTCCCCCAGGCACCAGACTGGGAGCTGGACCAGGCTCCTGGGGGGCACCCTGAGGGGTCCCCATGTCCCCAGCTGGGCAGGGACACCCACACCACCCCCCCCCAAACCTCCTCATTCCACCACCCCTGGGAGGAGGGCATGAGTGGCCACCAGATCTTGCTGAGTGGCCACCAGCTCTTCCTGGGCATCTGCCACCACGTCCCCCGCTGGCAGAGCTGTCACCCCATGCCATGGCCCCATGGGACAGCAAAAGAGGGGCCATGTCCCTTGCCCCCTCCCCATCTCCCCCATCTCTGCCCGAGCTGCCTCCTAAATCCCCTCATTAATCCAAATTAATTTGCAGTCTCCATCTCCCTGATTAAAGCTTCAGCTTAGCAGGCAGGCCAGCTCCTTGGGGACATCCCTGCTCCCAGCTTGGGGACAAGAGGTGGCCCCAATCCCCACATTGTCATCACCCCCCCCCCCCCCCCCCCCTGCATCCTGCTGCCCTGCTCCATGCCCATCACCACAGCCTCGGGGCGCCCAGAGATGCTTGAAGCAAATGTCACTGTCACCCTGGGGACAGGGAGCTGTGTCCCTGTGTCCCTGTGTCCCCAGGGTGCTGTGTCCCAGTGTCCCTGTGTCCCTGTGTCCCCAGGGAGCTGTGTCCCAGTGTCCCTGTGTCCCTGTGTCCCAGTGTCCCCAGGGTGCTGTGTCCCTGTCTGCTCCCTGTGTCCCCAGGGTGCTGTGTCCCTGTGTCCCAGTGTCCCTGTGTCCCCAGGGTGCTGTGTCCCAGTGTCCCCAGGGTGCTGTGTCCCTGTGTCCCAGTGTCCCAGTGTCCCTGTGTCCCTGTGTCCCTGTGTCCCCAGCGAGCTGTGTCCCAGTGTCCCTGTGTCCCTGTGTCCCCAGGGTGCTGTGTCCCATTGTCCCCAGGGAGCTGTGTCCCTGTGTCCCCAGGGTGCTGTGTCCCATTGTCCCCAGGGAGCTGTGTCCCATTGTCCCCAGGGAGCTGTGTCCCAGTGTCCCCAGGGTGCTGTGTCCCAGTGTCCCTGTGTCCCTGTGTCCCCAGGGTGCTGTGTCCCAGTGTCCCAGTGTCCCCATGGTGCTGGCAGTGACACCCTCACCCCTCCCTGGATCCCCCCCCCCCCCAAACACCCCCTTCCAAGGACTCCCCCTTTTTGGCCATCCCCCTCCCCACGATGAAACCCACCCCAAACCCCACATTTTCCCAATCTCCTCCTTATCCAAGACTTCCCAGCAGGTGATATCCCCCCCCCCCCCAAGGACTTGCAACCCCTCAGCTGCCTCAGTTTCCCCCCCCCATTACCATAGGCAGTGCCAGCCTGGGGGTCAGCCAGCAGCAGGGAGCTGTGGGCACAGCGCTCCGAGGGCTCCAGATCAATGTCCCCAAAATTCAGGAGGAGGGAGGTGCCCGGGGGGCTCTGGAGCCCCCAGCTGCAGGTGGTGTGGTTGGGATAGGTGCCCGGATAATTTTTGGAACTGAGGGTGCCACTGTGGGGTGTCAGCAGCGTGTGGCCACAGCCATCCCCTGGGGAGAAAAAAATGGGGGGGGATGCTCAGGCTCCTGCCTCAGTTTCCCCCCATTTACCACATGTGGGCACTTGCATCCCCCCCCCCAAAAAAATTAAAAAAAAATGTTTTCCAAGTTTCCAAATATTTTTGGACACTTTTCTAGATGCTCCCCCTACACTGGGGACAGTCCCCAGGATGAAGCTGGGGGGGGGAGGTTCTCAGGCTCCTGCCTCAGTTTCCCCCCATTTACCACACTGTGGGCACTTGCATCCCCCCCAAAAAAAATAATTAAAAAAAAATATTTTCCAAGTTTAAAATATTTCTAGACACTTTTCTAGATGCTCCCCCCTACACTGGGGACAGTCCCCAGGATGAAGCTGGGGGGGGGGAGGTTCTCAGGCTCCTGCCTCAGTTTCCCCCCATTTACCACACTGTGGGCACTTGCATCCCCCCCAAAAAAAATAATTAAAAAAAAATATTTTCCAAGTTTAAAATATTTCTAGACACTTTTCTAGATGCTCCCCCCTACACTGGGGACAGTCCCTAGGATGAAGCTGGGGGGTGGGGGGGTGCTCAGGCTCCTGCCTCAGTTTCCCCCCATTTACCACACTGTGGGCACTTGCATCCCCCCCCCCCAAAAAATTAAAAAAAAATGTTTTCCAAGTTTCCAAATATTTTTGGACACTTTTCTAGATGCTCCCCCTACACTGGGGACAGTCCCCAGGATGAAGCTGGGGGGCGGGGGGGTGCTCAGGCTCCTGCCTCAGTTTCCCCCCATTTACCACATGTGGGCACTTGCATCCCCCCCCCCCAAAAAAATTGTAAAAAAATGTTTTCCAAGTTCAAAATATTTTTGGACACTTTTCTAGATGCTCCCCCCTACACTGGGGGGATGAAGCTGCCTCAGTTTCCCCACAGCACCTCCAGCTCCAAGGATGCTCCAAGTTTTGAGAGGGGGGGGGGGGGGCTACAAAAAACTGAAAGGAGGAAACATTCCCCCACACAGCAGCCCCCAGGGACCCCCAAACTGCATCCTTGACCTTGAGGATGCCCTTGGGCAGCTGCCTCCCTGTCCCCCCCTCCCAGCACCCGCCACAAAAGGGATTTTTCTCCAGTCTTGAGGGAATATTTTGGAAAACTGAAGCTTTTGGAATACTGAAATAATTGAAAGCAGGCGGGATTGGGGAATTCCGGTGGAGATGGGGTAGGATTGGGGTGTAGGGAAGGAAGGGGGGAGCATCAGGGGGGTCATCCACCCCCTCCAGCATCCCTAAAAAACTCTTGCCAAGGATCATCCTGGAACAGCTGGAAAGAAAAGCAGTGGTGGGCACGGCTTGGCCTGGCCTTGGCTTCCTTCTCTGTCACCAGGAGACGGGACAAAGCTCCAGCAGGGGAAAATCCTGCCTGGAGAGAGAGAAAAAAAAAAGAAAAAAAAAAAAAAGAGGGGGAAAATGCCAACCCCCCCAGAGCCCTGCCAGAGGGAAGGGCTGGCAGCCAAATGGGGGGGTTGGGGGGGGATTGTCCTGTGAATTTCCCATTTTTCCTGCCTGGCTGGACAGCAAGACTCCTCAGCAGGAAGGATCCAGCCCTCTGGGATGCTGGGGGATGGGAATTTGGGGTGTTTTGGTGTGAAAATCATTGGAATAAGCATGGAAAAAGCTGGCCAGGACAGCCTGGGGTGTGTGTCCAAGGTGGGGGGGCTTGGATGGAACCTCCCCCCCCCCACACAGCTCCAATGGAAAAAGAAAAAACATCCCGGGAAAGGAAATCCTGGGAGAAAACATCCCCAGTGGGGCCGGGAGGAAAAGCCATGGGGGGGGACAGCTGGGGACTTGTCCCCCGTCATAGGAACATCTCCCCCCCCAAAAAAAAAAACCATAAAATAACCCAAAAAAACCGAAAGAAAGAGGAAAGGAGCAAAGCGGTGGCCGGGCCCGCCAGGGATTTGTTTGTTTTCTCACAGGATGTAGGGAAGACCCAACAGGACGCTCTGCAGACCCCGGGAAAGGTTCGGGAATGGGTTTGGGATCCGGTGGAACCCCCCCCCTGTGGGATGAGACCCCCGGGATCCGCTCCCCCTCCTCCTCTCCTGCCCCGTGCCTCAGTTTCCCCACTGGCTGGGAACGGGACGTCCTCGCTGAGTCCGGGAGGAGAAGTGCCGGGAAAAAACCGGTGGTTTTGGGATGGGGTTGGGCTGAATGTTTCCTTCGGAGCTTTCCCGGATCCCGGAGGCTGCAAATTCCCGATTTTTCCCCGGGAATAACGCTGCCCCCGGAGCCGCAGCATCCCCGGGATGGAGCCCGCTGCTCCCCGTAAGCTCCGGTGATCCTCTTAAACCGGAGCAGAGTCCGGCTCCTGGGATTAGGGGGTTCCGGGAAAAGCCCTGGGAAGGGGATGGAGCAGATCCCGGGAGCACCGAGACCCGCGGGACCCCCGGGATCCCGGTACCGGGAGCGGGGTGGGAGATGGGGACGGGGGTGGGGGCTCCGGGGAGAGCAAGAGGGTGCGGGGTCGAGGTAGTGGAAGCAGCGGGGAGCCTGTCCCGGCCGGTACCGGAGCCAAGGGCGGACCGGGACCCGTCCTGGATCGGTACCGGGACAAGTGAAGTGCAGGGACCCGTCCCGGAGTGGTCCCGGTCTGCGGACAGGGGGGACTCGTTCCGGCTCGGTGACGGGGAGCCCATTCTGGGCCGATCCCGGTGTGGACACAGCGCGGAGCCCGTCCCGAACCGGTACCGGAGCAGAGAGGAACCCGTCCGGTACCCGTCCCACTGCCCATCCCGAACCCAATTCACATCCCGGATCTAGTCCCGATCCTCATCCAACTCCCGACACGTCGCACATCCCATCCCGAGCTGAGGGAAGCCCCGGGAATGCCGGTAGAAGCGGTTGTCCCGGTGCCGCCTCCCGGTTCGGAATCCCCCGCTCCCGGTGCCACCCGCACTCACCCTCCTGTCCGCCGGCCGGGCACGGGCACAGCCCCAGCGGGCCCAGGAGGAGGCAGCGGCAGAGCAGGAGCAGCGTCAGCGCCATCGCCCCCCGCACCTCCCCGCCGCCTTCCCGCATCCTCCTCCTCCTCCTCCTCCCGCCGCCGCCACAGCTCCGCTCCGGCCCCGCCGCCCCGTACCCGCCCCCACGCTCCCATTGGCTGTTGCCGCCCGCCCTCGCGCTCCCATTGGCTGCCGCCGCCCGGCCCCGCGCTCTCATTGGACGGATCCTCTGTCACTCAAGCGGCACCGCCCGGCAGCGGGGGAGAGAGCGGCCGGAGGAGCGGGGGGCTCGGCTGGGGCAAGAGCGGGGTGTGGGGGGGAACCCGAGTCCCCGGTGAGGGGTGCGGCGCCCCAACCGGGACATGCCCATCCCCCTCACCGGTTCCGCTCGCCGGTTCCGCTCCCCGCACCCCCCTCCCTCCCGTCACTCTCTGAGGGGGGCAGGAGCGGTGTCACCGCCAGGCCGCTAGGGGGCAGCACAGCGCCGCTCTCCCTCCCCTCCCGTCAGGCAGGCGGCGGCCGGAAGTGCTGGCGGCCGAGGCCGCGGTGAGGAGTGCGCATGCGCGGTGCTGCCCGGCCCGGTTCCCCCCTTCTCTCTCTCTCTCTCTCTCTCTCTTTCTCCCCCCCTCCCCCTCCCTCCCTCCCCCTTCTCTCAGCCCCCGGACTCCGCCGCTCGGTGCCGGTAAGGGCCGCCCCGAGGCCGCGCTACGGGAACCGGGAGGGGACAAAGCGGTGGAGGGGGCGGTGGGCGGGGCGGGAGGGGAGGAAAAGGAGGAGGAGGAGGAGGAGGGGGGGGGTTCGGCCCGGCGGGAGAGAGAGGAAGAGGAGGGGGGGGGAAGCGTCCCAGCGCGCGCTGCCGTACGTGCCGCCGCCGCGAGGGCGGACGTCGCGCGGGGGGGGGGCGGGGGGGGGGAGCGCGCGCCGCTGCGTCCCCCCGCGGGGGGGGGAGGGAGGGGGGAAGGAGGGGGGGGGGGGGGAGGCCGCACCCCCCCCAAGCCCCGCCCCCCCTCCCGGTAACCACGCCCCCCCGCCGCGCGCCACCGGGGGGGGGCTCGCGCCTCATCCCCCCCACCCCCCCACCCCCCCCCTCAGCCGGGATTTGCAGCCCCGGCAGCGCTCCAGGGGGGGTCTGAGGAAAAGGGGAAAATCCCCTCCCTGGAAGGGTCAATCCCAGGGAAATTCCTGGGAGAGGGGGCTGGGAACATCCCTGGGGCAGCTGGAAAAGGGGGAAGCTCCATCTGGGAACCCTTCGGGTGCTCATTCCCATCCCGGGGGGTTTGCTCGGCCAGGAAGAGAATCCGGGAATGCTCAGGAATCCTGGAGATAGCCCGGGGAGGGGGGGGAGATATCCCGTGGGACCCCTGGGAACTGATCCCGCTGGGACAATCCCTCTGCCACCCCCCGGATCCCAGCTCCCTGCTTCCTGTGGAGATGGATTTGCTCTGCTCGTCGTGATGGTTCTGTTATGGTTCCGTGATGGTTCCATCCTGGTTCCGTAATGGTTCTGTTATAGTTCAGTGTTGGTTCCATGATGGTTCCGTCCTGGTTCCATCCTGGTTCCATCCTGGTTCTGTCCCGGTTCCACGATGGTTCTGTCCTGGTTCCGTGATGGCTCCATCCTGGTTCTGTCCTGGTTCCATGATGGTTCTGTCCTGGTTCTGTCCTGGTTTGGTCCCAGCTCTGTCCTGGTTCCATGATGGTTCTGTCCCACTTCTGTCCCAGCTCTGTCCTGGTTTCATGATGGTTCTGTGATGGTTCCGTCCCAGTTCTGTCCTCGTTCCATGATGGTTCCATGATGGTTCTGTCCCGGTTCCATGATGGTTCTGTCCCAGTTCCATGATGGTTCTGTCCCGGTTCTGTCCTCGTTCCATGATGGTTCCGTGATGGTTCTGTCCCAGTTCCATGATGGTTCTGTCCCGGTTCTGTCCTCGTTCCATGATGGTTCCGTGATGGTTCTGTCCTGGTTCCGTGATGGTTCTGTCCCAGTTCCATGATGGTTCCGTCCCGGTTCTGTCCTCGTTCCATGATGGTTCCATGATGGTTCTGTCCCAGTTCCATGATGGTTCTGTCCCGGTTCTGTCCTGGTTCCACGATGGTTCCATGATGGTTCTGTCCCGGTTCTGTCCCGGTTCTGCCCCCTTCCCAGCCTCCCCTCCCTCTCCCCCCGCAGCCCCCGATGTGAGGATGGCGAACGCAGCGGTCAGCGTGCCGGTGGGGGACGTGGTGGTCGTGCCCAGTGATGGGAGTGAAGGGGAGAACCCAGAGGACACCAAAACCCAAGTGATCCTCCAGCTCCAGCCGGTCCAACCGGGGTGAGTGGGACGGAACCAGAACCTCCGGAGAGGCCTGGGGGGGGAGGGGGGGTTGGTCCTGTTTGGGTTTTGGGGTTTGGGATCCGAGCTCTGCCGGGGGGTTATGCTGCAGGTGGGAGAGGGGCAAACACAGAGGGGGGAAAAAAATGTAAAAAAAATATTTTTTGTGTGTGTTGTGGGACTGAAACCGTCCCGTGGGGACGTGGCTGTGGTGCTGCCACAACCCCGTGGTGGCCCTGGGCAAGCAGTGAGGTGGCCACCCTGCTGCTCCTGCTCTTTTCCCTCTCCAGGGTGTATTTTTTTTTTTTTCCCCCCACCCCGTAGCTGCTCTCCATGGGGATCTCTGCCTCTCTGTCCAGCTCCATGCCAAAATTCCCCTAAAATCTCCCTCCTGTAACGCTGGAGGGCATTTTGTGCCACCCCTGGCAGGGAGGTGACTGTCCCTTGGCTCTGGGTGGAAGATCCTGACTGGGAAGATGGGCAGAGCAGGACCTGGCAGAGCCTTTTCCCTGGCTGCAGTGTCACCCGGGGCTGGAAGGGAAATCCCAGGACCACCAAGCTGGTTTGGGAATCAAAAAAGCAGAAAGGAAAGGATGGGGAAGCAGGGCTGGCAGCCTGGAGGGTGTGACAGGGCTGGGAAACACCTCTTGTGTTTGCCCTGGGTGCTAGAAAAAAACCAATTAAAAATAAAAAAAATCAAACTGCCTGTGACTCCAACTTCTCCAACCAAATCCACCTCCCCGGAGGACGGGCGGGAGGGAAAGAAAAGGAGTTTGGAAGCTTGTGCTGTGGCTTTCCCCCTGCTTGCTGTGGTTGGTTTATGGAGGGACACTTTCACCACAGGATTTATCAAGAGGGTCCCGAGGCCAGCACCGCCGTGGTGGCCGTGGAAACCCACACCATCCACAAGCTGGAAGAAGGGATTGGTGAGTTCCTGCTGGGCACGGGTGGAATCCCCTCCTCTGCAGGGCTGCTGGGCTCCTCTTCCCGGGGCTTCCTTCTGGCTCTGCCCCTGCAGATGCTGTTTCCCCAGGCATGGATGTGGGTGCAGGGGCTGGGAATAAGAGCCTGCTGTTCCTGCTTGGTCTCAAAAAATCCTCCACCTGAGATCCTGGTTCTCCTGCAAGGAATGGTAAGGGCTCCCAGGGGATCCCAGGGGAGCTGAGGTTCCACCCAAAGCTGGGTGTGCAGGCAGGAGTGATGGGTCTGAGGTTTCCTGAAGCTCTGGTTGTTTGGTTTGGGGTGGAACACACGGCCTGGCACTTGGGTGTTCAGGAGAACTGAGCAGGTTGGCTCCGGGTGCTGTCTGCCATCCTCAGGAATTTGTGGGAAAAGGTTCCTCTTGTCAGGTGCTGTCACTCGAGTTCTGCTCCCACCTGGGTCTTTTTGGCAGTGTTAGCAGGATCTGTGAATTTCTTCTCAGTCAAGAGCTGATCTTGCTGCTGATGAGATACCAGAGCTCCAAGAAATCTGAGGGATGGATCCCTCTTTCAAATTTTAAAGCACCAAGATTGTGTCATTGACACCCCCCTCTAACAATGCTGAATTTCTGATCTCAGGTTCTCCTGACAGATGAGCTCCATTTTGAGTCTGGCTCTGTTAAAAAGCAGATGCCAGTTGCTGTTAGAGCTGGTAACTGGAGATGACCAAGGGAGGACTGATCCTGACCTGGGATCAACCTTTTTTTGGTTGCCTGAGTGCAGGTCTCACCACCTGCCAGGGTTCAGCTCCTGCCTTGTGGGATTTGAGCCTCTCAGGTGGGAAGTTTTCATTTTGTCTCTTTTCCCCCCTCAGACCCCAGCACCATCGAAACGAATGAGGACATTGAGATTGCCTATCCCATCACCTGTGGGGAGAGCAAAGCCATCCTGCTCTGGAAGAAGTTTGTCTGTCCAGGAATTAATGTCAAGTGTGTGAAGGTGAGGGAGTTTTCCCAGCAGATTTCTTCTCTGCTCTCAGGGTCAGGTTCTTCACCCCCACAGATCTCTCCTTTTTTTGTGTTTCTTCTCAGCTTTGTCCTGAAGTGACTTAAAGGTTGAACTGGATGATCTTGAAGGTCTCTTCCAACCTTCTGTGTTTCTGTGACTTTGTCTTCACAAAGTTGACAGTGCAAAAATTACTTATTTCTAGCAGGGGTAGAAGCAGGGAAGTTGTGGGTTAGGGAGTGAAATCCTATCACCCATCTCGTGTCTCAGTGCTGCTCTTGATAAGTACTTAAAGCAGAGTCATATTTGGCACTTGGTGAGGGCCTGGGAGCTGAAGGCAAAGCAGAGGCTGCCTCTTGAGATCTGCCAGAGCTTTTCTCCCTTGTCTCCTTCCCTTGGTGTCCCCTCCTGTCACTTCCTTGCTGAGCAGGTTGCTTTGAGGAGAGAAATCTTGCTGTTATCTTTTTCCACTTGAGCAGTGTGCTGATACAGCCCCCTGTTCCTGCCCCTCAGGGAGCACTCTGAGTCACTGGAGCAGGACAGAACAGATGCCTGAGGGAATACCTGTCTCAGCTGGATGTTTCTGGGCTGTTTGATGGAACAGGAATCTCCCCTAGCCATCTCCATCTTCGCAGAAGGAGATAATTTGGTTCATGCTTCCTACAAAAAGCCTTTTGGGGTGGCTCTTGGCTGGAGCTGTGTGGTTCAGGTGCTCCTGGGTCATCCCTGCAAACATTTCAAGCTGGCGTTTGAGGCATTGCTGTGCCCAGGGAGTCAGAGCTGAGAGGGGTCTGAGAAGCAGCCCCTCTTTCTGGGTGGGAGGGGGGGGTTTAGGGGTGCTGGATGTCCCACTGCAATCTTTGGCAGGGATGTCACCCTCTTTGCTGAGCCTCTCCCCTATCTCCTTGGCAGTTCAACGACCAACTCATCAGCCCAAAGCATTTTGTTCACCTGGCTGGGAAGTCAACCCTGAAGGACTGGAAGAGAGCCATCCGCCTGGGAGGGATCATGCTGAGGTATGGGATCACTGCCTCCAGCTTCACAAAGCCCCTGAGCAGGCATTTGGTCTGCTTTGCAGGCCCTGGGAGATGTCTCAGGAGCTCATGTCACCCAGCCAGCAGCTTGCAGAGGTCCTGGGCCCCTGAGGGGCTGAGGGATGAGGATTCCTCACCCTGGGCTGGTGCTTGGTGGGGGTAGAGCAGGGCTGGGGCCCTGTCTGAGAAAAGATCTTTAGGATCCTCAAGTCCAACCCTTCCCCCAGCACTGCCAAGGCCACCCCCAGCCCATGTCCCTCAGCTCCACATCTCCAGGGCTCTGAAACCCCTCCAGGGATGATGGGGACTCCAGCCCTGCCCTGGGCAGCCTGGGCCAGGCCCTGACAACCCTTGCCAGGGAGAAATTCTTCCCCAGCTCCAACCTAAACCTCCCCTGGCACAACTTGAGGTGTGCCAAAAGTTCCTCTTGTCCCATCCCTTGTTCCTTGGGAGCAGAGACCAACTCCCACCTCACTACAACCTCTTTCAGGGAGTTGTAGAGAGTGAGAAGGTCTCTGAAGCTGGAGGCTGCCTTGTGTTTGCCATCTGCAAGCCCTGCAGGAGGTCTTTTCTGTGCAGAGTGGCTCTGGCTCCATCTTTCTCCTGGCCATAGCATTCCTACGTGGAACACTCCCTTTTGTCTCCAGGCTGAGATTTGTGCTGAGCCTGGTTCTCTCCCAACTCCCTGCACAGGAAGATGATGGATTCGGGGCAAATTGACTTCTACCAACATGACAAAGTTTGCACCAACACCTGTCGGAGCACCAAATTTGATCTCCTGATCAGCAGTGCCAGAGCACCAGTGCCGGGACAGCAGAGCATGGTGCAGACCCCCACCTCAGCTGATGGTAGGAAACCAGTGAGCAGAGAGCTGCAGGAGTTTCAGAGCAGAAAGTTTGAGGTTTAGGGAGGAGACTCCCAGCCCTGTGGTCTCAGGTTTTGTTTCTCTAAGGCTCTGGGTGGGGTGAGGTGGCAGAGATGCCGTGGAATCATAGAAGTCTTGAGGTTGGAGGAGATCATCAAGTCCAACCATCAACCCAGCCCCAGCTGCCCACTGAACCACGTCCTGAACTGCCACATCCTCTTGTTTTTTTGAACACCTCCAAGAGATGGTGTCCACCAGGCTAAAGGGAATCTCCTGGAAAGCACCATGCCCACGTGGTGACACCTCCCAGGGGCTGCACTGCACGTTGGTTTAATCCCAAATTTGATCCGGAGACTGAGGATGCAGTCAGATCCGTTGCCTTTCTCTAAACCACCTTGGACCCTGACCTTGTTTCCTGAGAGATCTGGGCATCTCCAGGGTGCTGAGCTCCTGTTGATGATGCAGGGGTGCTGTAGAGCACGTGGTTTTCCCTCCAGAAGCCCCAGAGCCCTTGACAATCCCAGTCCCAAGGAGAAGCAGTGCTATTTGCTCTTAGCTCATTTGCTTGAAAGAAGCCAGGCACAACCAACCTGACCCCAGGAGTGAAAAAGAAGCCTGGGAGGGGTGAAGTGTTGGGGGGGGGGAGGTTGGAAAGCAAAGCAGGACTCAGGGACTCAGGGCTGGCACTGAGGGTGCTGCAGAGACCTGAGGCTGCCTCTCTGGCAGGAAGCATCACCCAGATTGCACTGTCAGAGGAGAGCATGGAGGAGGGGATTGAGTGGAACTCAGCTCTGACAGCTGCTGTCACCATGGCCACTGAGGAAGGCATGAAAAAGGACACAGAGGAGATCTCAGGTAAGCTCAGGCTGGGCCTTGGGGTGTTTTGGTATTTTTTTTTTATTTTTTTTTTCCTGCTGTAACATTCTAGAGGCTGCAATCCTGACAGTCAGGAGTGCTGAGGCAGTGAGAGAGCTGTCCCCAGCCCCTTTGGCTCTCCCATTTATTGCAGCAGAGGGGGATTCCAGCCCTGTGCCAGGTGGATGAGCCCCCAGATCAGTTGCTATAGTTACAGTCAGGAGCTTTTTTATTCTTTTTGTTCATTCTAAGGGTGTAAATGCCTGGAGCCAGATAGAAACCACCAGGGAGCAGTGCCTGGTTAATAACTGGTGTTAGTGCCCAGCTCTCCTGGCTGGGTCCTTCCAGCCTTCCCTCCTGGGATCAGTGTGGAAGCTGAGGCACAGTTCCCTCAAAGATTTTAAGCTCTGCATCTTGGGAAGCATTGCCCTGGAAGTTGTGATGCTGCTTGAAAACACAGTGCTGATTGGCTGCCTGGATCTGGTTTGCTTTTGGGTTCTTTAGGATTTGCATTGTCCTGTCCACCCCACAATGGCCAAGATAGAAGCCACTTCACCAAGTTACTCTTGCCTGAAGGGCTTAAGGTAGCCTCGTGGGGGAAAAATGCCAAGTGCTGGTACATGTTGACTTCTTTTTCCCCCTCTCTTTGTGCCAGAGGACACGTTGATGTTCTGGAAAGGAATTGCTGACGTGGGGCTGATGGAAGAGGTTGTGTGCAACATCCAGAAGGAGATAGAAGAAGTCCTAAGAGGTGTCCAGCAGAGGTTGGGGCAGTCTCCCTTCCAGATGACAGGTCAGTTCTGAGCCACAGCCCCTGCCCCTGGGGAAGGAAACTCAAAAGAGCTGCTGCAGGCCAATAAAAGTGCCAAGGCTCCATTCCTCCCAGTTGGAGCTGCTGAGTCAGGGTGCTGAGCTGTGGGACTGAGTCTGGGTGCGGTCTCAGCCCGCCCAGCAGTGGAAATGCTTTCACTTGCACCACCTTAGGGCACAAGGACACAACTTGCCACCCTCTTCCTTCAGCAAAATGACCCCAGCAGCTTGCTGAAGCCATCAGGAGACTCCTCAGCTCTCAGGCCTCTTGATTCAATCCTCAGCCCTGAGTTACTGAAACTTTTTTCTCCACTGCAGCGCAGGGGCCTCCCCCCTCACTTCTCTTTCTGTCTTCACTCGTGCCAGAACACCTGGGTTGGGGGCTGAACCAGATGAGGGAACTGATCTGGGTTAAAAATAACTCCCCTCCCCTCTTTTAGGTTTATTTCTAGCTTGGATTCCTTCCCTCATCCAGTTCAGCACATGCCCCCCTGAGCACAGGGTTTGGGAGCTCCTGATGTTGATGCTTTTGCTGAAAGAACATCCACAGAGCCACAATCTTCATTTTACACAGATTTTTTCTTTTTTCTTTTTTTTTTTTTTTTTAATGTAGCTTTGGGCTGGCTTCTTCATGTCTGTAGGTGGCAGCTGTTGGAAGCTCTGAGAGATTGAAGTCAGTGGATTCTAACAAATTTTGCACAGCTTTCAGTGAAGCTGGCATGTTAGTGACACTGTCAGCAGCAGGGGGGGATGATTTGTAGGTGGAGAGCTCATTTGTATCTTTCTGATGGCAAATTAGGCTTTGATTTGCAGCACTTTTGAGCTGCTTGGGTGACACATCACTGCTTCATTTTCCTTCTCCTGTGAATGGGGTGAGTTAGGCCTTGGATGTCAGGAGGATGGGGGGAGCTGGGTCTGCCCTTGTCAGCCAGCCCTTGGGGAGAGCAGAGAGTTTAACAAAAAGCAGCAGGAAATGTTTGGTGTGATATGAGCACCTCTGGGAGTCCCTGTGTCCCACCCTTGGGAGCAGGCACAGATCCTCAAGCACTTTCCTTGCAGATGCTGCAGTCTTGAACAACGTTGCCCACACCTTTGGCCTGATGGACACTGTCAAGAAGGTTCTGGACAACAGGAAAAACCAGACAGAGCAAGGAGAGGAGCAGTTTCTCTACACCCTGGCAGGTACAGTCAGTGTCCAGTACAGTTTCTCACCTGGTGCTGCTCTTGAGAACTGATGTGACTTTCCTTTGCCACACAAACCATGTTTGGGTTATTCAGTGCACACAACAGATGCATCCCCACCCCTTCCCACCCTGGCTGTGTGTGGAATTCCCCTCTCCTTCGTCTTTTGGAGCATTCAGCAGCCCCAGTCTGCTCCCTCTGCTGCAGCCAGGGTGTGAGGAGAGCAAATCCCATTCTGTCAGCACTGGGTTGTCTGCTGGTTTTGGCATGGAGCTATCAGGTGTCTCCCACAGCTTCCTCTGAGCTGCAGCCAACAGCCTGACCTGAATGTGGCTCCCTCCTCACTGGGTCCTGCAGGACCTGTTCTTGTCTGGGGTGTCCCAGTCACCTACTGCCCTGGATAAACCAGGTTACTGTGCTGCTTGCAACCTTCCCACAGGGAAAGGCTGAGGGAGCTGTTTCATTGCCCCTGCTCCCTGTCCCACTGTGGGACCCAGCCAAGCTTAGGAAGCAGTTTGGGATGGCTGGAGGGCTTTGTCCTCTCTCCCTTCTAGGTGGGTCTGGCTTAGGGAGCAGAAATGCCCAACTTCTCCTCAATGGGAGGATCGTGGAAATAGCACATCACAGAATCACAGAATGGGTGTGGTTGGAAAAGCCCTTTAGGGTCACCCAGTCCAACCCTTCCCCCAGCACTGCCAAGGCCACCCCCACCCCATGTCCCTCAGCTCCACATCTCCAGGGCTCTGAAACCCCTCCAGGGATGATGGGGACTCCAGCCCTGCCCTGGGCAGCCTGGGCCAGGCCCTGACAACCCTTGCCAGGGAGAAATTCTTCCCCAGCTCCAACCTAAACCTCCCCTGGCACAACTTGAGGTGTGCCAAAAGTTCCTCTTGTCCCATCCCTTGCTCCTTGGGAGCAGAGCCCGACCCCCCCTGGCTCCAACCTCCTCTCAGGGGGTGTCAGAGAGCCAGAAGCTCTCCCCTCAGCCTCCTCTGCTCCAGGAGCAGCACCCTCAGCACCCTCAGCTGCTCCTGGGCAGATTTCTGCTCCAGACCCTTCACCAAACTGGTGCAGAGCAGTGCCAGCTGGACAGAGCGGGCTGAGGAGGTGCAGAAGATGGCCAGGGTGTGTGTGGGTGGCAGGAGAAGCTTTCCCTTTCCTTCACCGCAGTTTGATGTTGAGTGAAGCACAACTCCTGGTGCTGGTGGATCCCAGGAGCTCTGCCAGTCACTGCCCCAAGATTCCACTGAACCTTTCTCTTGGCAGACCTGGAACGGCAGCTGGAAGAGCAGAAGAAACTGGCCAAGGACCAGAAAGCCAAATCCCAAACCATCCAGAACGTGGTGCTGATGCCCGTCAGCGCTCCCAAACCCCCCAAAAGACCCCGTTTGCAACGCCCAGCCTCTGCCACCCTCCTCAGCCCTTCCACCCCCATCCAGCAGCCCCAGTTCACCGTCATCTCCCCCATCGCCTTGGCACCCGTCGGGCAGCAGTTCTCCGTGGGCAACATCCCCGTGGCTACCATCAGCCAAAATTCCAACCCGGTGACTGTTCACACCTTACCGTCGGGTTCCCAACTCTTCCGTTACGCCACCGTGGTCTCCTCTTCCTCCAAGACCCCCCCCTCTGACACCCTCACCCTCCACCCTTCCTCCAGCCTGGCCCTGCTCAGCTCGGCGGCCGTGCAGGACGGGGCGGGTTTGGCTAACGTGGCCACCGTGGTCAATCCCGTGGAATTGGTAGCCATGGAATCCGGCCTCACCTCCGCCATCCAAACCGTAGGAAGTACCTCGGAGGATGGACAAACCATCATTGAGATTGACCCGACACCCGAAACCCAACCGGAACCGGAGGAGACGGAGGGAAAAGCTGTGATCCTGGAGAGGGGGCTGAGGACTGAGGAGAAAGTGGTGGGAGAGGTGGAGGATCCTCAGCACCAGGTCCATAACGTGGAGATTGTGGTCCTGGAGGACTAGAGGGGAAAGGCAAGCTTCACTTTGGGGGAATTTTCTTTTTATTTGGAGCTTTTTTTTTTTTTTAATTATTATTATTATTATTATCAAGCATCTTTTCCCATCCGTTCCGTGGATATTTTCATTGCACTGTATATAATATATATATATTTTATTTTTTTGTTTAAAAAAAAAAACAAAAATCCCTAAAAAAAAAAAAAAAAAAAAAAAGCTGGATAAACACATGAGACCTGGCAAAGGCTCTGTGTCTGTGGAGCACTGAACAAATCCCTGCAGGGGGGAGCAGACTCTGGGTCTCAGCTGGGTTCCAGGGCTGCTGAGCAGGGGTGGGAGCATTGGGGTGACCCTGGGGAGGGAGGGGTTGGTTTTGGGGTGGAACAGGAACCTCAGCTGTCTTTTGATTTTCCTCCAGGGGAAGGAATTCTGTCAGCCACTTCATTGTCACCTCAACTGGGAGGGTTTTATTGTTGTTGTTATGATTATTATTATTAATTATTCTTGCTTTGGGGAAGAGGACAGCAACGTTTTGCTGTCTGCATCTTCCTCCTCCACACCAGTTGTTTTTTTTATATCATTTTTGTGTTCCTTTGCTCTCTCCCATCCCTTCTCCCTGTCCCCCTGTCCCCCTGTCCCCTCTTTCCCTATCCCACCTCTTCCCATCCCACTTTTCCCCCAGTCCTTCCCCTTCCTGCCCAGGCTGGCAACTCCACCACGGCTTCAACTTTTTGCAGAAAGGCAAAACAAAACAAAAACAAGAAAAAAAGAAGAAATCTCAACTTGAGCTTAAAACCATAACCCCCCCCTTGGCTCCTCAGCACCCTGGGGACCTATTTTTATTTTTTTTTTGGGGTGGGGTGAGGTGTACAAAGCATGGTTGTGCTTTGGGTGTCAGATCCGGAGCAGCTTCTGTTTCTACCCGGGGTTGCTGGGGCTGCTCCCTCTTGGTTGTCCCTGGGTTGGTGATTTTCTTTTTCGTGTTTTGATTTTTTTTTTTCCTCTTCCTGGAATCTCTCGGCAGGATCGGAACAGGCACGGTGCTGAAATAATGGATCTTCTGCTCTTTTTTCCTTTATTTTATTTTATTTTATTTTATTTTTTTCCCTGTTTTATTTCCCCCGATCAGGGACCCTTTGGGCTCCGCCAGGGAAGGTGGAAGGGAGGGTGCAGAGGGTTGGGAAGGGGGGGCTGGAAAAATGAAGAAAAAAAAGAAAAAAAAACCCAAAACACACCTGAGGGGGGGGAGGTTACCGGGAGGGGGTGGTAAGGAAGATGCCTTTGGCTATTTTTTGCATTAAAAGGAAAAAAACAACAAAAAAAAAAGTGGAATTAGGCTGGAATGGTTTATTGGAGGGGCAGTGAGGTTGGGATCAGGTTTGGGGGGGGGAGTTTGTACAAATCCTCAGCTCCTGTGGGTGTTGGAGGGGGGGGGGAATCCCTGGATCCTGTGAGAGCTGGATTTGGGGATCTGGGATCCCTCTGGCTTGGGAGCTGGATTCTGGGATCAGGGATCCCTCTGCATCCATGGCTTGGGAGCTGGATTTTGGGATCAGGGATCCCTCTGCATCCATGGCTTGGGAGCTGGATTTTGGGATCAGGGATCAGGGATCCCTCTGCGTCCATGGCTTGGGAGCTGGATTTTGGGATCAGGGATCAGGGATCCCTCTGCGTCCATGGCTTGGGAGCTGGATTTTGGGATCAGGGATCCCTCTCCATGCCCAGCAGCCTTCACTCTGCTCCCCTCTGGCTCTCCCCCTTCAGGACCCCCTTGGTTGGGGGGGGGGATTTGGGTCCTTTTCAGGGATCCCCTCCTCAATCCGAGGGGGGCACCGGGTCCCATCCCGTCCCCCCCCAATCCCCACGGGACCTCTGCGTCTCTCCCGGCCGGGAAGGGGCGGGGATCTCGGGGATCAGCACCCAAGGGACCCCCTTACCCTGGGGTGGGGGGGCACAAGAAGGGACACACACACCCCCACCCCCCCCCTGCCCCCCCTCAAGGGGTGCCCCGCGGGGAGGACTGAAAATTTGGGATGCGACAGCACAGCCGGGAACGGGGGCTGCAGCCAGGCCTGGAATTTCCCAGTTTGGGGCTGGGAAAGCCCCTCCCGGGCTGGGGGGCGCTGGCCCTTTAAGAGCAATTCCCGCGGTGCCTCTCACAGCCGCTAGGGGGCGCTAACACACACCCTCCCCCCCCCGCGGTCCTCCTCCGGCCCATCATGCACCGCGCCCTCCCCGTTCCCCGCCATTGTGCCAGCGAGGGGGGGGGGGGGGGGATTGCGCGCGCGCGCCCTGGGCCGCGTGACGCCGGGGGCTGAGCGCGTGTGTGGGCGCGAGGCGGCGGGCCCGGGTCATAGAGTCGGGCCGGAAGGAAAGAGCGGCCCCAGAAAGGAGGGAGGGGTGTAAGGAGAGGGGGGGTGTTGGTTACAGCGTCACCCCAGCCTGGCAGCCGCCCCGGGCCAGCCCCAGTCCGCCAAGGCCGCCGCGCCGCGCCCCGCACAAAGGCCCCGCCGCCTCCCACCGCCCCGCTCCGCCCCCTCCCTCCCGCCCCCCCCCTCCCGTAACCCCCGCCGCGGAGCCATGTCGGCCAGCAGCCTCCTGGAGCAGGTAGGAACCTCCCCGCCAACCTCCCCGCTTTCCCTCCGCTCAGCGCCCGGCTCGGGCCCGCTACGCCAGGGCGCGGTTTGGGCCTAGAGGCCTCGGGGGGGATGGGGAGGGGGGGGCCGGGCCTGGCGGTGGCTGCTGCGGCCTCACCCCCCCCCTGAGGGCCGCTCCTCCATTGTGCTGAGGCACGGCCGGGGCCTCCCCCATCACCGGCTCGGCTTGGGCTGGGCCTCCCCGGGCTCCTCGCCCGCAGCGGGGCCGCTTCCCCCCCACCCCCTGCTCACCCCCCCCCCTCTCCTTTCTCTCTCTCGGTTTCCATGTGGCGTCGCCGAAGCAGAGACCCAAGGGCCAAGGCAACAAAGGTGAGAGGGAGGGGAGGGCTGGGAAAAGGGGGGATCCCGCCGGGAAGGGAGGGAGGGAAAGAGGGGAAAGGCTCCTCGGGAGTTGGTTGGCAGCGTCCCGGGAGGAAACCGGGAGGAAACCGGGAGCCCTGAGCTGTGAGGTTTGGGTTTAAGGCTTGGGGAAAGTTTGAGGTTGAAGAACAGCGTGGGGCTGAGAGCTCCGAGGTGCTGCTGGCAGCGATCCCGGTGCTGCCTTCCGGGCTTGGACCTTTGGCTCCGGAGTTCGGCTTTAACATCTCCGCATCTCCCCCTCAGTGCAAAACGGATCCGTGCATCAGAAGGATGGGTTAAACGACGATGATTTTGAACCCTACCTGAGCCCCCAGGCCCGGCCGGTGAGTACCTAACGGGCAGGAAGCTCCCAGAGCCCCGGGGCTTCCTGCTGAGCTCTCTCCTCCGGCATCCTTGCAGTTAATTCCTTATTTTCCACTTTCCCTCCCGTCACACCCCTGCTCTATACAAACCCTAGAAGTGCTGTGAGGTTTTGGTGGGGAGGCTGTGAAGCTTTTAGCAACTTTTTGAGGATGTAAGAACTTCCTACAGTTGGTGTTCAGCCCATTTTTATCTTTTTTTTTCACACAACTGCCATCCTGTTCCCAGCTCTGCTCTTTCAGTTTGACTCTGGTGACTTTCCTCACTGCTTTCTGCCTCTCTTTGCCATACGAGGAGCTGCCCTCCTTTTCCTGGTGAAATTCCTTCCCAGGGCTTTTGGAGAATCCTCTCAACCTTCTTACCTCTCCACTGAGGGAACTGACAGTGCCTCTCGTGGGTTTCCCCTCTATTTTTCACCAAAAAAAAAAAAAACAACCTCAGAACACATGTGTGATAAAGGCTTTTTGGGAACTTTAGTGTGAAGTTGAGCTCTGGGGAGTTTGTGAGCCAGACTTCCAGCTCCTCTTTCTATTTATGATCAGCTCCAACTCCAGTTTTTTGTTTGGTTTTCCCAGTGATCAGTAGGAGAGTGGCACCTGGCAGATGGGACAAGGGAGCATTCTAGCTCAACACCTGCAGCAGCATTGGAGCAGCCAGTTTGTTGCCTTGGTTTCTCTTTCCAGTCGTGATGAGTGAAATTAAGCTGCTTTGTTCTGCCTTTTTTGCATTTTTAGAGCATTTTTCCTAGCAGTATGTTAGTTACTTTCATATAATAGTGATTCTTACCAGAAGAGGTTTCTGTCTCAGTTGGGTTTTCAACAAGTGGTTTCCCAGTTTGTGCTGAAGATGCCAAGCTTAAAACTTTCCTTCAGCTCCTGTGAGCTGCTCACAACTGAATTCTTGAAGATCCCTTACAGCATTCAGCTCCCTAAAAAGTTAAAAGCCTAAATTTCACCTGCCCAGGGGAAGAGGGTGTGATTCTTTCCTCCAGTCTTGGATAAAACCAGCTACTTTTCTGGTAGCTATCATTTCATGGTGCTTTTTTCCTCTCCCAGAAGTTAAAATCCCCAATTTCCAGCTTCTTCTGCATGGGGATGCACTTCCTGCCAAGTTTAGTTCCATTTAAATCTCAGGAGCACAAAGGTTACTGCAGTGTCAGAAGCAACATGATGTTTTACCCCTTTTTGCATGTTTGGTGAGGAACTTCTGAATCTTTAGGTTCTTTTTGCCTTGTAAAACTGGCCAAAAACTACATTTGAAAAATAAGGAAGTGTGTGGGGCTGGCCCAGGAGGTGGAGCAGAGCTGCTGCTCCAGAAGGAAGGAGGGAAAAATCACTGTGTTCCCTTGGAGTGAAGCTTTTGGGTGATTTTCTCTCAGTTCCTCACCACCCTGCCTTGCTTCTCAGACACTTGGGAGGACAGGAACCAAACCTCAAGGGGCTGCTGGTTCTGCTGAGCTCTCTCCTGGTCTGAGGGAGCAAAGCCTGCACCTCATTTCTGCAGATGGGAAAGGGAAAAGGAGCTTGGAAAAGGAACTGAGTGCATCCCACTGCCTCCCAGTAACTCCAGTGGGTTCTGAGCTCTCCCCAGGAGCAGGAGGTAACCACCTGGGAAATTTGGGTGGCTCTTCCCTCAGCAGCTGCTGTTCCAGGTGGGAGTAACCAGCTCACCAGCCTGGGAGATGAGGTGCTTGTGTGTTTTCCAGCTCAGCTGAGCTGGGAAGGGAGGGATTTGCAGGGAGGGATTCTTCAACAGTTCCAAAAAAACAAAACAAAAAAAAAAACCAAACCCAAAAGCTCGACAGCAACAAGGAGCTTAAACCCTGCTTGGAGTCCAAGGGGAAGAGTGAATTTGAGGAAATAACTGTAGAAAAAGTCTTAGTGATGGGAGAGGGTGAAAAGGCAGAGCAGTTGGATTTGTGTGCTGCTCAGGAGCTGTGGCAGAGCCAGGGGGGTGGGGGGGCTCCAGGCACCCAGGGGCTGAGCAGCAGCAGCCCCCTCAGTGCTCAGCTGGGTGAGGGGCCCTGGGGAAGGTTCTGCAGGTGGCAGCTCACTCCAGGCTGGGTTCAAACAGCTCCAGAGGGTCAGGAAATGCTTTGAGGTGACAAGGGACATCTGACAGGGATGTGCTTCGTGCTCTTGGAGCCTTCAAGGCTCAAATGTCTGGGTATGTGCTGGTTTGTTCCTGTTCCATTCATTAAAGCTCCTTTCCAGCAGAGGATGCTTGTTAGTTTTCTAATTGAGGGGATTATTATTTTGAAGAGACTTTGTTAGTTCAAAATATTCATTTATTATTTGAAGTTCCTCCATTTGCTTTACAAATGAGTCAGTGGCAGCCTTGGTGCTGTTGGACAGACCCAGCCCCACAGACACTTTTTGTTGGGTTGGGCTGAGTTTCCTCAATTAAAATTGTTGCCCTGGGTAAGAATTAGCTTTGTTCCTTGCTTTTTGGGACCCCTTTGGGGAAACAGAAAAAGCCTGGAGAGAGTTTGAATTGCCTTCACACATTGAAATACCACCAAAACCTTTCCAGTGTTCCCTACCACCAAACAAACTTTGTCTCTGAACACCTGATGCTGATTTTTTCCTCTTAATTTTGGTAACTCAAGGCTGAATTCACCCCAGACCTTTTTGCTTGCTTCTAACTCAGTGGAAGGTGGAGAGGCAAACCAGCTCAGAGCCATCTCAGGGTGGCACAAAGTCCTTTGGGAGCCTCGTGAGAAGGTGATTTAACAAAGAAAAACAAATAAAAAAATTTTTTAAAGGAGTAGAACTTGCTGCCAGCCAAACTTTTAACCAGGAAACCTGACTTTGATCTCCCCTGCCTTGGGCTGGTGTGGAGAGCTGGAGACTGCCAGCACCCAGGTCCCAATTTCTGGGTGACAATGTCCTCTCCCCCCGGGGTGGAGTTGGTTTGCATGCAGAGCCACAGCTGCTTTTCCGTGCAAGCAAATCTTGCTGTGATGGCTGAGAGCTCCCTAATTGCAAAAATAGGCCTCTCTTTTCCTAACCTAAAGGCTGCTTGGGTGTTAAAAGGGAAGCCAAGCTATGGAGCAGCTTTTTTTTTTTTTTTTTTTCCCCAAATCCCAAGCCTGCTTTGCTGTCTTGCTCTCCCACCCCTGTTCAGCACTCCCCCTTTTCAGGTACATTTTTGTTCAGTCTGTGCCCACAGCACTGCAGCACTTTGATGAGCCTTGAAATTTAACTGTTTGCTTGCAGATTCTTGCAGTATTTAAACTTGAAATTGGGGGGGGGATAAAGCTGCTCTCAGGGGTAATAAGGTTGAGAGAAGGATTGGGGCAGGCAGGGATATTCATTATTTTGGCAAATCTTGATTTTTTTTTGTTTCTTTTTCCTTCATATTCCACTTCTCCCTGCTTCCTTTCCCCTCCTACAGCAAAATTCAGCTTCCCCAAGCAAGAAAAGCTTTCTTTGGTTGTAGCTACAAAAAGCAGAAGGTAGTAGTTGGATGCTGGGCAAGATATGAGCCTGAGCAGGAGCTCTGGGAACACACCGGGTGCCTGTCTGGCCGTGAGAAGCTTGCTCAGGCTTTGTGTTTAATCCTCCTGGCAAGGAGAGAGTTTTGGGAGCACTTCTAACAAAGAAGGTGTTTCAAGGCTGGGCCTGTTTATCTGCCCAGCCCTAAGGTAGGGGTGGGGTGGGGCAGGGGAAGGCTGAAGATGCCTTTTATTCCCCCCATCCCTTGGAATTTGTTCAACTCATTGGAACTGTTAAGCGCTTATTTTATTTTTTTTTTTTTTTGGGTGCTTGTTGTGTTTTTTTTTTGTTTTGTTTTTTGTTTTGTTTTGTTTTCTCCTCACAGAACAATGCCTACACTGCAATGTCTGATTCCTACTTACCAAACTACTACAGCCCTTCCATTGGATTCTCCTACTCCTTAGGTGAAGCTGCCTGGTCCACGGGGGGGGATCCCCCCATGCCCTACCTGACCTCCTACGGACAGCTGAGCAACGGGGAGCCCCACTTCCTCCCAGATGCCATGTTTGGGCAGCCAGGGGCTCTTGGCAGCACCCCCTTTCTGGGGCAGCACGGCTTTAACTTCTTCCCAAGTGGGATTGACTTCTCAGCTTGGGGGAATAACAGTTCTCAGGGACAATCCACTCAAAGCTCTGGCTACAGCAGCAGCTATGCCTACGCCCCCAGCTCCTTGGGGGGAGCCATGATCGATGGGCAGTCAGCTTTTGCTAGTGAAACTCTCAACAAAGCTCCTGGCATGAACACCATCGACCAAGGGATGGCTGCTCTCAAGCTGGGGAGCACAGAGGTGGCCAACAACGTCCCCAAAGTGGTGGGTTCTGCTGTGGGGAGTGGATCCATCACCAGTAACATGGTGGCTTCCAACAGCCTGCCCCCAGCCACCATCGCTCCTCCCAAACCCACCTCCTGGGCTGACATTGCCAGCAAACCTGCCAAGCAGCAGCCCAAGCTGAAGACCAAGAACGGGATGGCAGGTTCCAGCCTCCCCCCTCCTCCCATCAAACACAACATGGATATTGGGACTTGGGATAACAAAGGGCCGGTGGCCAAAGCCCCTTCCCAAGCTTTAGTTCAGACCATGGCTCAGCAGCCAACCCAGGGCTCCCCCCAGCCCGGGGGCCACCAGCTCAGCACCAACCCCCCGGTGGTGGTGGCCCAGGCACCCGGTGGGCAGCAGCCCCCAGCACTGCCCCCACCACCCCCTCAAGCCACCCAGCTGCCCACCCCCCAGCCAGCAGCTCAGCCCACCCGTTGGGTGGCCCCTCGGAACCGTGGCAACGGGTTCAGTCAGAACGGAGTGGAAGGGCCTGGGGGGGGACAGAACCAACCCAACCCCGGGACAGCTCTTTCAGAACCTCATCCGGTCCTGGAGAAATTGAGATCCCTCAACAATTACAACCCTAAGGATTTCGATTGGAACCCAAAACACGGTCGGGTTTTCATCATCAAGAGTTATTCCGAGGATGATATCCACAGATCCATCAAATACAACATCTGGTGCAGCACGGAGCACGGGAACAAGAGACTGGACGCTGCCTACCGCTCCCTGAACGGGAAGGGGCCCCTCTACTTACTCTTCAGTGTCAATGGCAGTGGTCACTTCTGTGGGGTGGCAGAAATGAAATCTGCTGTGGACTACAACACGTGTGCAGGGGTGTGGTCCCAGGACAAATGGAAAGGACGTTTTGATGTCAGGTGGATTTTTGTCAAGGACGTTCCCAACAGCCAACTGCGGCACATCCGCCTGGAGAACAACGAGAACAAACCTGTCACCAACTCCAGGGACACTCAGGAGGTGCCTCTGGAAAAGGCTAAGCAGGTGTTGAAAATCATTGCCACCTACAAGCACACCACCTCCATCTTTGATGACTTCTCACACTATGAGAAACGCCAAGAGGAGGAGGAAAATGTTAAAAAGGTAAAAGTTGTGTGTCTTGTCTCAGCCGGGTCCTGGAGGGGCAGGAGGTGGAGGAGAGAACTTGGTGGCCATCAGGTTGCCTTTTGGCTAGCATGTGGAACCTGCAGCCCCTCCGTGGGGTGGGAGTGGGTGCAGAGCAGGGTGAGGAGTCCATCAGTGCCCTCTGCTCTGGCTCAGCCTTCCCCCTTCTTGTGCTGTGTTCTCGACACGATTGATTTGTGCAGTTTGATGGCTCTTGTCACCTCCTGGATGGGAACAGTCTGAAGTCGAGCAGTGGGGGTGTTCAGGAAGTTGTTGGAGCTGGGAGGTTGAACAGCCAGCTCATCCACCCCCTCCCCAACATGGGGTCTGTGTGACAGATGTTTCCCACTGCTTGTCAAACCTTCAGGAGCAGCAGTTCCTGGGCCCCCCCCCCCCCAGGCAATCCAGTCCCACACTTAATTACCCTTCCTGTTAGAAAGCTTTGTCTGGTGCCCAACCTCAGCCCCCCTCACTCCCATTTCAGTCTGTGACTCCTTGTCCTCTCCCTGGTGGTTCTGTTCCTCCTGGCAGGCAGCTGGGCTGTGTTTGGAGCTGGTGGGCTGTGGTGGCACCACCCACCTGCAGCTTGGCTCTCTCAGCTCAAAGTCTCCTCTTGTCCTTGATTCCTTACTTGCTAATTGAAAACTCTGCCCAAAATTCAGTGAGGAGTGGGCCTTGAATCATAGAATCAGCAAATCTCAGACTGGTTTGGGTGTGAAGGGACCTTAAATCCCCCCCAGTGCCCCCCCTGCCATGGGCAGGGACACCTCCCCCAGCCCAGGCTGCTCCAAGCCCCATCCAACCTCACCTTGGAAGCACTTCCAGGAATGGGGCAGCCAGGATTTCCCTCGGACAAGAAATCTCCCTGGGGTGCAGCTGTGTTGAAGTCACCTGTGGCAGGCTTTCCCCACCCTGGGGGTCTTGCTTGGATCAAAAAGTAATTAGCAGAGTGCTCTGAGGGTCTGCCAGGCTCTCTGACCATCTTTCTGGTTTCATCAGTGGGGAATTTTCCACCCATCAATTAAAGAACTGAGGCAGGAGCTGCAGCTGCTCACCACGGCAGTGAATGCAGTTATAAATTTTTTATATCTCTTTTTTTTTTTTTTTGAGCATTGTCTGTACAAATGGTATCACCTGTGCACAAAGGTGATTTTTCAGGTCTCAGCAGTATCAGGTATTTTTCAGTATCAGCGCTGGAAGCAAATCTATACAGGGGGAAAACACTGCAAAATGTGGAGGTGTGAACTTGATTTCTGTGAGAACTTGAGTGTTTTATGTGACTTGCCATCCTCACACTGTTCCAATTCTTCCAGCCTGTCCTGAGGTGATGATTTCTCTTTTGGAATGCAAGCAGAACTTCAGGCTGTGCAGGACACCTTAGGGTGCTCCAGGTGGGGCTTTAGGGAAGAAGTTTGGGGAGAGGGGCAGAGCTTCCACAGTGGGAAGGCTCCAGGGGAACAGTGAAGGTGGAGGTTGGATGGATGAGTTCATTCTGGGGGGGTGGAAGCTGAAAAGAGCTGAAAAGAGAGGAACAGAAGGGGGGAGGAAGGCAGAGAGGAAAAGTGGACAGAGCAGCTCTGTCTTGGGTTGCAGTGTTTGAAAATCAGTGGAAGGTATTACAAAAATACAGCTTAGCAGTTGCCTTAAAACCAAAACTCCCTGTCCTGGTGTATTTCCAAACCTCCTCCCCTGCTTGCTTCAGTTCCCTGAGCAGCAGCTGATGGAGCAGCAGGGCCAGCACCTCCTTGCTCAGAGACCTTGGAGCTGATTCAAAGAGGAGAGGTTGATTGGGAAAGGTTTCTTCCTTGCAAAGGAAACCTCACTCAGATATCCCTGGAATTCAGACTCGAGGAGGGAGCCTCACAGCTCTGCAGTTGGGGTTTTGCTTTTTGCCACTGACTCACTCAGGGCCCCTGGGCTGGAACATCCACCAGGGAGGAAGCGATTTGGTCTTCAGCAAAGATTTTGACTTCCTCGGGTGCTGACTGATGCAGCCCTGAGGATGCTTGAGGTTTCTGTTGCTGCTCCTTGATGGTTTCACTGAGAAACAGTTGGGTTTTGCTCAAAGGGTGGGTTAGTGGTTGGGATTTTTGGTTTTATTTTGGTGAGTTTTTTTTCTGGAGGGAATGCTGATGGTTACCCTGGGACTGCAGGTGGTAAAAAAAAAAAAAAAAACCAAACCCAGAACCCAAGCCATGCAGTGCCTGCCTTGAAGCATCTCAGGCAATCACCAGGCTTAAAAAATATATTAGAAACCAGAGCTGAGACACTGGGAAGTTAAAAGTGCTGCTCTGGCAGCAGCTGGTGGCCCAGCTCCCTGCCTGTGGTCTGTCAAGCTGCTTTTGTCTTGAGGGAAATCCCATTGCTCTCAGCTCTTTGTCCCTGCCACCAGCCTTTGGATGGCTGTGATATGTTAATGTTGTGCATTCCTGTTCCTTGAAGCTTGAATGTCTCAAGGATTGGCATGGTTTGAACTTCTAGCAAGCTGCAATTGTCTCACTTGGCTCCCAACTCCAAAACTTGGTCTAATTTGCAGTTTGATTCCTGCTGGCTGCCCCAGCAGATGGATGAACTCTTGTGAAAGTCTGGGAACTCGTGAATATTCTTTTATACTTCTCACTGTTAGTCACTTCTTCTGGATTCCTTAAAATAGTTCCAAGAACTGATATGAGAAATGCTTTGCTTGGTGTTCAGGCTGTTCCCTTATGGCTGCTGAAGGGGAGGAGACAACTGAAAACACTGAAATCACTTGTCCTTTGCTGCTGCCTGTGCCCATCTTGTCCTCTGAGATTTATCTCCATTTCTTCTGAGTCTCTTGCTTTGCTCTACAACTTCAGGGGTTTTTTTTAAAGGTTTGGATTTTCAGGGCTAAAAAAACCCCTTCCCTGACTGCCAGTGCAAGCTGAAAGAGTTCAGGACCCCTGGAAACCCACAGCTGCTTGTGTGGCTGAGCAGCTCACCAGCTTCTTCCCTGTTTTATCTTTGCTTTAAAAAGCAGCTTCCTTGAAAAAGGAAAGTTTGTCGTGGTTCTTTCTCCCATTGCTTTGCCCGGAGTTGGGTTTCTTGCAGGTTGCAGGGATTTTTAGGCAGGAGAGCCCCTGAAATCCAGTCCTGTGCTGTCCCTTCCAAGGGTGCTCAGTTGTTTGCAGTTGGTAGAAGACACTTTGGGATTTGGGTGGGTGTTGAGTCAGGATGAGCTGTGCAGGATGGGGTGGGTGGTTGGGGTTGTTTTTTTTCTTTTTTTTTTTTTCATGCTGAGGGCTCCCAGCCTTGAAACAGAGGAATGATTCTCCAGCTTGGAGCTCTTCTTTCCTGCAATGTGCTGGTTTATGTCTCAGCTGCCACTGAGTGCTGGCTCAAGGAGGATTCATCACTGCAAATGGCACTGCCCCCCTTGGAAAATAGGATTTAAGGGATAACTGGGAGCTGTTAGGAGCCTGTTTGAAATGGGCAGACTGTGTCACAGGTGCTCTCAGGAAGGAAGGCTTCCTGCTGGATTTTTGGAAAACTCTTTCAGACCCCCTGGCTACTGCTGCATTTTGTTTTTTCTGCCTCCAGTGCTCCAAGAGGACATATTCCTGGACCCACACATCCCAGGCAAAGCCTCCTGTTTGCTCTGCCAGGCAGGGAACAGGCCTGGCACTCTCACATTTCCTTTTTCCCCCTGAGCCCAAGGCTGTTTGCTTTTTCTGCTCCAGATCCTGCCCAGGGGGAAGTTCTTGCATGGATGGAGAGAATTTCCTTGCTGCGAATACCCTCTGCTGTTCAGCAATGCAAACACTTTCTCTCACTTTATTTCCAGGGCCTTTTAAAAGCCAGGATGGCTGTGTCCATGCTCATGGATTTGCCCAGGAGTAAGAGGAAGCAGAAATTGCTTGTTCTGGTGTTTTACTTTGGGATGTGTCACATCAGGAGCACTTTATGCTTTGGATATTTTTCACCCAGCACTGCAAAACCCTTATCAACCTTCTTGTCTGTTTTGTTTTGTTCTTTTAGATTTGTTTCAAGGCAGGAAAAAAAAAAAACCTGGAGGGCTAGGGAAAGGCTTAGATCTGCCTGGTGCTTTAATTTTTTTTTTTTCTGCTCCAAGAGGGGGGAACTGTGTTTCCTCATCCCTAAAACAGGAGCAGCTTGGAATCATTTCCCTGCCATTGGAGTGGAAGTGGGGTGATGGCAGAGCAAGCCCTGGTGCTCTTGCTTCACAGCCCTGCCTCTCCCTGCTGCCATCTCCTTAGCAGCCTTTAAAAGTTAGATTTTTATTTTTATCTTTTTTTTAATACAGGATGCTAAAAAAAAAGTTGTCTTGTTGAAGCTAATCCAAGGAGCTGTCTCAGGTTGTTTCTCCAGGCTTGGTGATGGGTTTCAGTTCATGGGCCACCTGCCATGAGGAGGTTTTTCCACCTTTTTCCAGGTCTGAGCAGTGGGATTTTATTCCCAACTCACTTGTTGCCCCCAAGGGGTGAGCAAAGCTCTTTGCCCACTCCCACCCAGGTTTCTTTTCTCCTTGGCTGGGAGATTTCAGGTCCCAGGTGCAGCCCTGAGCTGCTGCTTCTTATCAATATGTTAATTGCATTCATTCTCAACATACTAATGACTCCAATTGAATGGCTTAAAAACAAACCCCACTTTGTTCCTCCTGCAGCAAGGGAGCTGGAATTGCATCTGTGTGGCTGGCAGCTCCCTGGAAACACCAGGGAGGGGTTGATAGGAGCAGGGAGAGGGGGAGATGTCACAAGCTGTGGCTTCTCCAAGCAGTTTGGTGACACTGAGGTTAACAGCTGCCCACACAGGACTTGTCTGGAGGGTTATTTTATTAGCAGCTGCTTTTTCCAGAAGTAGTTTTCCTTGGAAGATGAAGTATTTGCCAGATGTTGGTTTTTTTTTTTTTGCTCAGTGCAAGCACTAGGGTGAGGTCCTCTTTGGTTTTCTGGGTGACAAGACCTAATCCTTAATTAGAATCCCAGGAAAACTGTTGAAGTACATTGCTAAGTGAGGAATAGCTTCCTGCACAATGTCCTTGACTTGTTTTTAACCAAAATGTAGATCTGCAGCAATGTTTTAGGTCTGGAAAAAGCTGCTTTCTTCTTCCCCCTCTCCTGGAAAGCATTCCCTGAGGATTATTCCTGTAGGAACCTTCATCTGCACAGTGTGATGGTTTCTGCTGCAGTTCTTGGAGTCCTTTCATTTCCCTGGATCTTCCAGGTTTGTACCTGGTGGCAATTGTCCTCCCAGTTCATCCAGCAGCTCCCCAGTGGTGCTGAGCACTCCCAGCCAGCCCTGCTCTGGCTGTGGCAGAGTTACCCAGGAAAGGTTCTGTTTTCAAGGGCTTTTGTCATTGTCCCAGCTGCTGGCTGGGATAGAGAGCTGATTGTGGCTCCTTCCAGTGACTCAGTGCCCAGTCTGTGGCTTTTTAATTGTGTCACAGTCATGTCCCAGTGTGTGGGAGCAGTTAATAATAAACATTTGGGTGGTGTAAGCCCATTCTGCAGTGACTTGCAAATGGAGGCTGCCTTTCTGCTGCCATATTGTTAGAATTCATTTTTTTATTATTATTATTATTAAAAGGACAAGGCTGAGATGTATTTTTTTTTTTTTCAGTTTGTGGTTAACTGCAGAGCTCTTGTTGGTAGTGTAAATACCACTTTAGAAGACTGAGAGGAAGGTGACAGAAAAGTGCTTCTTGTTTCTCATCTTGGGGGGCAGAAACCCCAGCACTGGAGTTCCTGTCCCTGTCCTCAGGGGGGGACGACTCTGCTCCCTCAGCTCTGCTGATGCCACCTCCTGTGAAATGACTTCAGAGAGTTTCCCATCAGCATCTGCAAACCTGGACAAAACCCTGCAGCCCTCTTTTGGCTCTTGCTTGGTTTGGGAGCACTGCTGATTCCAGTGCCACTGAAATCAAGAATCATGGAATTTTCAGGGTTGGAAGGGACCTTTTTCAGCTCATCCAGCTCCAACCCACCCCCCTGCCATGGGCAGGGACCCTTCCCACAGCTCAGGATGCTCAGAGCCCCATCCAGCCTGGTCTTAAAAACATCCAGGGATGGATGGGGCTTCCACCACCTCTCTGGACACCTGTGCCAGGGTCTCACCACCCTCCTGGGGAAGAACTTCTTCCTAACTTCCAATCTAAATCTCCTCTCCTTTGGTTTGGATCCATTCCCCCATGTCCTATCCCTGACACCCTAAAAAATCCCTCCCCAGCTTCCCTGTAGGTTCATGTGTTTAAAGGAAGGACAAAACCCAGTTGAAATGTAAAACTGAGTTCCAGTTCTTTCTTGTCCCTGTTTGAGTGGCAAGGAAATGAGGCTGCACACAAACAGCTATGGGGAGGGTTGGTTTTTTTACTTCAGCTTTTGTGCATCCAGCTCTTCATGGTTGACAGAAGGAGGTAAATAGAGCTCTTGTCCTCCCACAATGCAGAGGGCTGTGAGGTTTTCTTGTAGCTTGAAGCATTTCTCCTGCCTTGGGATGGAGGGGCAGCTTTAGCCCCAAGCACCAGAAGGGCTGCAGTGGAGCAGCCCCTGCCTGGTGGAATTCTGCATCCCTGGGGCATTTGCTTGAGCATCCTTGCTCTCTTTTTCCAAGGAAAATGCTCTTTGTGCAGCACATAAAGTGATGAAGACCTACTACCTGTAAGGACAGTGCAAAGATTATTGTGTATTTATTAATCTCTGGATCTCTTTCCCCAAATTCTCAGGAATTTTTTGGATCCAGAGGATGTATCCTTTGCCTTGAGCACCTCCTGATTTCTTGTCCTGGGTACCTTCCCTGAGCACCCCCAGCATCCTGGGGTTCTTGTGCTCAACTTCTTGAGCTTAATTCCATGTTGTGTGAAGAAAACCACATCCTTTTGGATGGCTTTGAGTGCCTGGTCTGATATTTCCTTGTTCTTCTGCTGGAAAAGATGGTGAGCACTCCAGTGTTCTCTCTCTGCTGGCTCTGCTCCTCCATCCCTGCTCAGGTGTCCCTCTCTTCAGGCTGGAGAACCACAGCAGATGAAAAACCCTCTGTCCTTCACCCATTCCTGTTTTTCCTGGCCCTTTTCCAGCTCTCCTGTGTGCTGGAGAGGAGCAGAGCTCCCCAGCGCTGGGGGTGGAGGTGCCACTTGGGTTTCTGTACAGGTGGAGGGGATTTTGGATGGACAATCTGGATGGATTTTCCTGGAGTCACAGATTGTAACCCTGAGCTGTTTCCAGCTGCTGATACCCAGTTCGGAGTTCCTCACCTTGCTGCTTTCTCCCACATGTGGAATTGGATTCTTCCAAACCAGGCAGACCAATTTCCCTGGGATCTTCAGCTGCTTTTCCTCACCAAGTTCTCCATTTCATCCTGCTCACCTCTTCCTCTTACCCTGAGTGACTCAGCATCCTCAGTCAATTCTGTCACTTGGTTATTCCCTCTTCTTCCTAGATCTTTTCTGAGTGGATGGAACCACAGATTCCAGTAGAGTTCCATAGGTTTTCTCCTTGGCATTCCCTCTGGGTGGTGTGACAGGGCAGTGCACAGGTTTTCTTAACTCCACAGCAGTGAAGATGTTGAAATCCTCAAGTGAAGAGCCTTCCTTTTCTCCAGAGCCACGTGGCAGTCATTTTCCTGGGCTAATACTGCCTGAGTGCTGGGAACCAGAGTCCTGAGACATCCCCTGGGCCCAAATGGGAGAAGGAGCTTGAGTGTTACCTGCTGGAGCTCAGAGCTTCAGGGGGCTGCTCAGAGTGAGCCTCTGGTACATGTGGTTCACCAAAATTTGCTTAAAATTTCACAGGAACTTTCTTCCTTGCTTTTTGAGGCTTCCAGTGGGGATTCCTCATCCAGGAGGATGAAAAAGGAAGAGGGGGGGAAAAAAAACCCCACAACCATCCTGCTGTAAAGCAAGGAGAACTTTCTCCCTCCCTAGTGACTTGAGAAGACTTAGGTTGTTATTTTCCTTCTTCTCCAAAGCCAGCAAGTCCAGTCCCAGTCCCTACTGGGAGCCCAGTCCCATGGGGTACCACAGGGAGCCCTCCCAGGCTGCTCTGAATATTCCTCTAAATCCCCTTTTTCACCATTCTGTTTCCTGCAGCAGTTTTGCCCTGGGGGGGGAGGGGGATGAAGCTTTCTCTGGGTACAGAATTACAAAACATCCCTGGGAATTGGGCTGCTGGAGCTCTGCAAGCCCAGGGGGTGGTGAAGCAAGGAGAAGGGTTCAGGCTTTGCAAGGGTTTGCATCAGTGTTTCCAAGGGTGCTGGGGACCCAGTGCCTGCCAGTTGGGCTCCTGCTTTTTTCTGGGTGTAGGTTGGCTCCTTTTTGGGGTTGTTTGGGGCTACTCTGCTTAAATTTGGAGCTGGAAACCAAAACCTTATTCCTGCTCTGACAAGGAAGGATTTGTGTGTCTCCTCTCTTGGTGGGAGCAACCTGAGGGGATGGGAGGTGGGATGATGATGTCTGACTGTAACCAGATCCCTGTAGCTGGGTTTTTATCCCCTTCCCTGGGTGAGGCAGACTAAAACGTAGAGGTTTGGGGTGATTTTCTAACGTTAACAACAGGAAAACCTCATGTTTGGGTTGTAAATCAGGAACTGGAGGCTGTTTATGGAGCAGATGAACATAACAAGGAAGTGATGCATCATCCATCCCAGGACCAACTCTGTGCCTTCAGGTGACCTTCCTGGGCAGGATCCAGGCATATCCAAGGCAAAAAGCTGCCCTAATTCCTGATTTTTAAGGCAAGTCAGCCTTTTGCTTTGGAAACCCCTGGAAATCCCTGTTTGCCAGGGTTGCATCCAGAGCTCAGGGGTGTTGGGAGAAGCCAACCACCACCATGGGCTCAGTCAGGAGGTGGAATGAGATCTCTGCTGAGCCAAAGTGTTGGAAGGGCAGAACTGGATAGCTGGGTGCTTTAGGGGGTGATATTGGGGTGGCAGAGAGCAAATTCTGCTGAATTTGTGAGGGCTTTCTGGGAGAGTGATCACTTTTAGGACCTTCCTGGTTTTAGAGACTGGGATGGGTTCCCTGGGGAGGTTGTTCCCAAGGTTCAGGTTTGGATGAAGCCTTCTCCAACCTGGGCTGGTGGGAGGTGGCCCATGCAGGGATCTTGGTGATCTTGAAGGTCCCTTCCAACCCAATCATTCTTGGATTCTGTGGTTTGAAACTCTGCCTGCATCCACTGGTTTATGTCTTCAGGTTCCTACATGATGCTCCAGGTGAGATGGGTCCAAGGAAACCATGGATTCTGTGGTGCCTCTTGGACTCTTTCCCCATCTATAGGGTGGCAATAATATCCTCACCTTTGGACCACGGAGTCATTCTGGTTGGAAAAGACCTTTTTTTTTTTAAGATCATGAAATCCCAACTTTTCTGAACTCAGCTCCACACTTACATGGCTTTGAAACCCCTCCAGGGATGGGGGTTCTACCACCACCCCATTGTTGTTGGTTGGTAACCAAGTTGGAAACCTGAAGGAATGGGCAGCTTTGGACATCATTTCTCTGTAGAAACAGCTCTGGAGCTGGTTTTGTTGGGTTTTGTTGTTGTGGTAGTGGTGGTTGGCTCATGGTAATGTCCCAGCAGCCCAGTGGGACTGTTCTCAGGACCTGGCTTGGGACATGGCTGGGGATGGAGGTGACATGACTACAGGGGGATGATTTCAGGGGGTTCCTGCATGCTCACTGCCTGGCTGGGGGTCAGCACTTCCTTTGAGCCCTGGGCTGTCTCCTCCTTCTCATCACTTGGCATTTCAGCCCTTCTGGTGCTGCCCCTGCTCCTGCCCCTCCATTTCTGAGGGCTCTGAGCTGGTGTCTCTTGCTCCTTCCACTAAGAGATGGCTCAGGTTCTACTGAAAGTGTATCCAGAGAGGGAATAAACCACTTCCTGATGGAATCTCTTTGCTCCCCAAGGATTCTGTGCCAGAGGAAAGCTCCAGGTGTGTGTGCAGATGCTGCTCTGCCTTTTCCTGGGCTGCCTTGGAGCCTGCTGGGCTGTGGGTTCACAGCACCCTGGGGATTTGGGAGGTGGCTGAGGCAGGAGGAACATTTTCATCACCACTGAGCTTTGCTGGCTGTTCTGGGAGATCTCTTGGCTGCTTTGCAATGATTTGGGTGCTCCCAGGTAACTCCACACCACCCCAAGGACCCAGATGTGTTGGTGGGCTGGCAGATGAGGTGGGGTGAGAGCCCCTTCAGGCCTTGGCCTCCCACCTGCCCCAGGAGGGAGAAGCAATGTGTGGCTGGGAATCTCCCAGGGAAGAGCAAGAAAAGCAATGTTGCTGAAGCCCTGATCCTCATGGAGGGCAGGAGAGCTGGAGGTAGGTGTTGGAGTCACCCCCTGGGAGCAGGCAGAGGTCTGGATAAATCCCAAAGTCCTTGGGATGCTGTTTGCTGAGCCTGATGGAGGGCAGTGGGGGGGTTCTGTGCTGGTGTTTTGAGGATGGAGAGCCAAGGGGGGGGGGTTAAACAGAAGACTGAATGGAGGAAAATAACTGGAATAGGTTTCCCAGAGAAGCTGTGGCTGCCCCATCCCTGGCAGTGTCCAAGGTTGGATGGGGCTTGGAGCAGCCTGGGCTGGTGGGAGGTGTCCCTGACCATGGCAGGGGGGGCACTGGGGGGGATTTAAGGTCCCCTCACCCCCAAACCAGTCTGGGATTATATAATTGGATTTTAATCCACTTGAAATGAAGTTGTTCACTCCAGCCATGCTTCTGCTTCCCTCTCTAGCTTGGGGACATGGGGACATCTGCTCTGCCCTCTCTGCTGCAGGTGGTTCCCTCTGTGCTGGCCCAGGGGGGGTTGGAGGAGGAGGGGGTGGGATGGGATCACTTGGAGCCTGGATCCTGCTCCCGGATCACTTGGATCCTGCTCCCTGCTCTCCACCCACCAACCTCAGGAGCAGCTTCCTGAGAGAAGTGACACCCAGGGGGTGACACCCAGCAGGACCCTCTGCCACCCCCTGCAGCCCCCCAGGACACTGAGGGGAGGTGGGGGGAGGTTGAGCCTGGCAGGCAGCTCAGCTTCTCCCATGTTCCAGACTGCTTTTGGGTTCCCCCCACTGCAGTTTTGCTTCTTGTGCAGTGGTGGTTTTAGTTTTTGGTTTTTTTATTTTTAAATGACAAAGAGCACCTGCAGGAGGGTTGGGGAAGAGAATTGTTGAGTTCTGTGGGGTTAAATACCCCTGCTAGGAGTGTGTGCCTTCATCCCATCCCTCTCCCCAAGCAGAAATCTCTGCAGGGTGTCCCAGAGGGGACACTTGGCCAGGCAGCTCCTGCAGGACATGTGGAGGTGACACTTGGGGACATGGTTCAGTTGGCTTGATGCTTGGGCTGGGTGATCTTTGAGGGCTCCTCCAACCTTCCTGGCTGGCTGATTCCATCTTGGGATTCAGAGGAATGGTGCTGAAGCCTCTCTGGCTTTGTGCACACATCCATGTGGGGCCACCAAACCCTGGGCTCTTGGTTTGAGCTGGGTTCCAGGCTTCAGGGGTTTTTGGGAAGCTTTGTAAGAATCCCTGGGTGTTGCTGCTGCTAGCCTGGGATCAGAGCTTCCCAGAGACAAGTTCTCCTTGGATTTTACCAGGGAAAACCCCCACTGCCTGGCTCTGCCATGCAGCACCTCCTGCAGGTCTGGCTTTGGGATGGAGCTGGGATGGAGCTGGGATCTCAGGGCTGCTCCACCACCAAACTGGGAGCCAGAACCAAACCACCCCAGTGGCCTTCCAGAAGGGACTGCAGGGACCTCCCTGTACTGGGAGGAACATCAGCCCAGAGCCCTTGAGTGTTGGAGGTGATGTCCCATGGCCTGGAATTGGCACTTTGGATGGGGTTGGGCAGCACCTCTTAACCCTTTGGGATTGTTCAGACCCACTCCATGCAAAACTTCTCTGGTAAAGCCAAGCAAAACTCAGAGTCTGGTGCTCAGACAGAGGGATTTGGTTCTGTGCTGCCTCTTCAGCCCAATCCAGGTCTTGGTTTGGACACCGTGTCCCTGCAGCATCAGGGAGGAGGTGGAGGAACACCCAGGGGATGGGAAATCCCAGTGGCATCCACCCTCAGGATTGCTGGGAACTGGTTTGGGTTGGAGTGAGATGCCAGCAGGAGGTTCCAGAGTTACCAGGGAGTTTTTTCTCTGTCAGTCCTGGCAGATGTTGGGACTTCTGAGCTTGGAGCTGAGCAAAGGTTGGGCCTGGATGATCCTGAAGGTCTCTTCCAACCAAAACCATTCCATGCTCTCTGATTGATGCCCTCATGTGGAGCCCCAAGGAAAACCCCAAGTTCTGTCCTCACTGCTTCTTCCCCCCAGTTCAGGGGGGTTCTCCCTCAGCCTGCTCCTCACTCCTGCTCCCAAAGCTGCCCAAGAGCTGTGCTGGTTTCCAGCCAAGACATTTTGTGGTGATGTCCCCAGCCCTGGGTGTGCTCCAGGCTCATTTAAATCTTGGGGAATGTGGTTTAGGGGAGAACTTTGTAGAGTAGGGATGATGGTTGGACTCCCTGATCCCAAAGGTCTTTTCCAACCTGAGAGATTGACCTCAACTCACTTTGTTTTTTTACCAATTCTTTACTTTTTTTTCCTTGGTTGGTTGGGGTTTTGTTTTGGGCTGGGGTTTGGTTGGTTGGTTGTTGTTGTGGGGGTGGGGTTTTGTTTTTATTTTTTTTTCCTGTTCCTCTTTCTGCTGTTAAACCCCAAGCTTGGAGCATCCTGGCCACCTCTGCTGGAGGAAACTGCCAGGAGGAAGGAAAAGAGGAGCTGGGAAACCCAACCCATCCCCACAGGCTGTCCCACCATCTCCTTGGATTAAAAAAAAAACAAAAAAAAACAAAAAAACCCCACAAAACTGCTTTTCCTAAGGTTTTTCTGCTCTGGGACAGGTCCTGGGGGGGGATCCAGGTGTTGAAAAGCAGTGAGTGGAATTGCTCTTGGCTAACACCCTTCTTCTCTTCTCCTGCAGGAACGCCAAGGCCGTGTCAAGTAAAAGGCCCCAGAGACTGCAGCAGAGATTGCATCCCAGCTGCCTGCAAGAGAGAAAGAGGAAAAAAAAAAAAAAAAAAAAATCCTGGAGATAATTAGGACTTTTTTTTTTTTTTTCTTAATTTCAGTGACTTCAAAAAAAAAAAAAAAAAGACTCTTACAAACTCGCAGGTTAAAAGGAAAAAAAAAAAAAAAAAGAAGGAAAAAAAATATTGGAATTTCACAAGACATAGGACTTTAAAAATACAAAAACAACAAAAAAATTCCCTTCTAGGTAGAGCATAGGTAAAAAACTGTCCCTTTCTTTTGGCTTTTGTTGTGATTTCAGAGCATACGCTTTGGGTTTTTTTGTCTTTTTACTGTTTTTTCGGATTTTCAAGTCCGTAAGTGGCATCTGCCTTTTTGTTGTTGTTTTTTTGTTTTTCTCTCATTTTTAAACCCCGCTGCTTCCCTCCCTTCCACCCCCTGGTGCCTCCTTCCCCTGGTTTTGACATTTGCACTTGGAACACACCGAGTTGTAACAACCACCACGGAAAAGTGGAGTCACTTTTGGTTTGGTTTTTTTTATTTTATTTTGTTTTCTTTCCCCCTCCTGACCTGGAAGAGGAGGAATTCTACAAGGAAGTTGGGGATTTTGGCCTAAGAAGAATTAAACAGAAATTGTCCACGAGGTTATGTCTTAAAGATGGTTCATTTTACTCTGACCCTTTGTTACTCAAAAGTCAGCTACTAGGAGTCCTAAGCAATGTTCTGTTCTTGTGCATTGTAGGGATTTGCAGATGAAGTCTGGATGAATTTTGATTTGAAAGCTGAGAACAGTGGTTATAAAAAAAACAACTTGTTTTGTTTACAGGAAAAAATAATTTTGGACAAAAAAAAAAAAAAACAAAAAAGGAAAAAAAAAAACAACAAAAAGAAAAAACCAAAAAAGAAACCCAACCAAGAACTATTGTAAAATGTGTAGTGAATATGTTTCTTCAGTTTCTTGTTAAGCCAAATGAGGAATGGGCTTTTCTTTTCCCCATTAATCACTTCTCAATAATAAATGCAAGATCCTGTTGAGCATCATTTGTGTCTCCCTTGCCAGCACTCCCAGGACCTCCTCCTTCCCCTTCACTGCTTAAAATTAACCTTAAAATTAAAGTTTTTGGCTTTGAAGCAGGGGGCTGTCACCTGCCAGGCTCCTGCTCCCTCCCAGGGTTTATTTTCATCAGGATTATTTCCTCCTCTTTGATGTGGCAAGATGTCCAGAGACCTCACTGGTGGGAGATTCCTTCCCTTTTTTTTTTTTTTTTCATGGGGAAATTGGGGAAGTTTTGGCTCTTTTCAAATTCAGCCATTCCCATCCCCAAATAAAACTGCTCCAGAAATCAACCACCCCAAGTTTTCTGCTGCTTCTGGCACTTCTGAAAGATCCAGAAATAAAAAATCTGCAGGCTGAGTTGTCAAGGAGTCCTCAAGGGAAAAGCTCTCCATCAGGAAATCACAGTTGAGGAAAACTTCTGGAAGCAGCCAGCTCAGCTTTTCCCACCTTGGGTGGAAAATCCACCTGGTGAGCCCAGCTTTCCCCTCTTCCCACCCAGCAGCTGCTCCCCCCAAAATGGGCTTCAAGTTTTGGTTTGGGACAAATTCTAAACAGCAAATGAACAAAAACCCCCAGCTCTAAACAGCTCAGCCCAGGTCAGGTGAGGACCCAGGGTGGGCTTTGGGACATTTTCTTGGGAAATTTAACTTTTTTTTTTTTTTTTTTTTCCCAGAAGAATTTCTGTCGTTTGAATTCTTCAATGGTTTTGTGTTCTCTCTGCCTCCCAGCTGGCCAAAAATCCAAATTCCTGCTGGGGTCCTGGTGCTTTGGGGCCTGCTTTGTTTGTAAGGCTTGGAGACAAAAAGGTTCAAAGCCCCAGTTAAACATTTTGTCTTTTGGAAAGAATTAATTGGGAGTAACAAATGAAAGCTGCAGGGGGGGGGGCTGCCCTCCTGGGGGGGTGTTTGCTCCCTTGGGTGGGAGCAACAACCAGAGAGGAAGAGGAAGATGTGATCTGCAAGCCCTGATGCTTCAGGTTGCACCTGCAATGATTTTTTAATTAAAAAAAAAAAATTGTGACACCGGGGGTGGCTCCTGGGGACACCCCCTAAAGGCATCAGGAGCTCCTTGGGGGTACAGGGACCCTCTGGGGACACTGGGAGCCTCTTGTGCCAGGGGGCAGTGAGCAGGGGGGGGGTCCATCCAGGCTCCCCCTGCCATGGGACTGTGTCAGGAGCTGAGGGAGCAGCAGAGAGGGAACAGCACCACTGTCACCCACCCGGGTTGTCCCCAGGTCCCCGGTGTGGCAGGCAGGGTGGGCACATCCAGCCCCACACGTCACCCCCCCCCAACACACACACACAATGTCCCAGCAGAATTAAAGTGCCCCCCACCTTGTGCTGTCCAGTCCTGTGGGTGCAACCTGATGGGGGGGGGGGGAATTTGGGGACTTTTTGGGTTCGGTGGGAGCCTTACTGGGATGTGGTGGGACTCCCATGGGGGCCCTACCTGGGGGTGACTCCCAGGGGGGGCAGAGCTGGGGGTCTGCTGGGGCAATGGGGGGGTGGTTGGAAGGTTGGGGGGATGCTGGAGCACGAGGAGGTGCTGGGGGGTGTTCGGGGCTGGTGGTCCATGTTGGTGTTGTAGTGGCCCTGGGAGGGGTGGTGTTGAGGCTGGAGGTCCATGGGGATGATAGTCTGGGGGGTGGGGGGTGGGGCAGGTGGTCCATGGGGCTGGTGGCCCAGGATGCTGATGGTCCAGGGGTTGGTGGTCCTGGGGGCTAGCAGTCGGGAGAGTGGGGGATTTAATTGTCGGGGGGGGGTCCGGAGGTCCAGGGGGTCTGTGGGGGGGAGGAGGGGTCCGGGTATGGAGGTCCAGGGGGTATGGGGGGGGTTCTAGTTGTCGGGGGGGGTTCGGAGGTCCAGGGGGTCTAGGGGGTGGGAGGGGCGGGTCCGGGGTATGGGGAATGGAGGTCCAGGGGCTTTGGGAAGGAGTTGCAGTTATCAGAGGGGGGTCCGGAGGTCCAGGGGGTCTTTGGGGGGGTTGCAGTTGTCCGAGGGGGGGTCCGGGTTCGGCGGTCTGGGGGTGTTGGTACCGGGGGCTGCAGTTCCGCCCTTGGCCGCCAGGCGGCAGCGCTGAGACGCGATCGCTCCCGGCCGCCAGGGGGCAGCGGCGGCGCAGGGCAGTGCGCGCCTCTACGGTAATTACGGTACGGGAGGGACATGCGGTACCTGCGTGCGCCCCAAAAAAAAACCCTCGCAGCCCCCCCCTGTACCCCCACTGTGCACCCACCCAGCACCCAAGAGCCCTGTTCGGACATCTCGGTGTCCCCAGGGAGGGGTTGTGCCTGGAAACCCTCCCCCAGGGGATGTTTTGGGGGTGTGTAGGTGATATTTCCCCCCCCCCTCCTCCCAGGCCAAGGGGGTCCCCGCCTTGGGGTCCCCCCCCCCTTCTTGCAGGGAGGGGAGGTTGGGGGTTGCTCTTGGTGGATTTGCAGAGAAAAGGCTGGGGGAAAATGAAAATACAGCTGAACCCCCCCAAAAAAAAAATTTTTTTAAGGGTGAATGAGAACCCAGACGCAGCTTTCGGGAGGGGAGGGGGCAGAACCCGGGGGGGTCCCTGGGTGCCACGTGCCGGGGACCTCCCGACCCCCTTGGCCAGCACTGATGTCCCCTTGAATCCTGGGGATGGCTGTCACCCTGTCCCCAGGGCACCTGAGCCCAGAGTGGGATTTGTCCCCACCTTGGGGGGGCGGGGGGGGGAAGAGTGACTTTTTTTTTTTTTTATAGAAAGTGAATTTCGTGTCAGTGGCGAGCTGAAAATAAATAAAAAAAAAAAAAGGAGATAAAAGGAGCGCAGGTTGGCTGCCGGCAGCTGTCAGACTGCGGGTGCTGAGAGGGAGGAAAAGAAGGAAAGTTGGGATGGGGATAGGGACGGGGATGGGGATGGGGACAGGGATGGGGACAGGGATAGGGATGGGGACAGGGATGGGGACAGGGATGGGGACAGGGATGGGGACAGGGATAGGGATGGGGACAGGGATGGGGACAGGGGCCGCTGCCTCGTGTCCCAGCATCCTTCTCCTTCCCTGGGGGGAGATGGGTGGGCCCGGGGATGCCCAAATCTGAGGATTTGTGAGTTATTGTGGAGTTTTTTTTTTCCATAAATCCCCACGGGAAGTCACGGGATGGGACCCATCCCACCCCTTCGGGTCTGGAGGGATTTGGGGACGGGGGGGCGGGGGGAGGGATCATGTGGAGGGGATGTGTTGGGGAAGGGTCCCCCAAGGACTGGGGGGCAACATGGAGGGGTTCCCACAGCTCCAGGGGGCACTGGGCTATACTGGAGGGACAACCCCTGTGTCCCCCCCATTTCCTGGTGCCCTGGAGCTTGGAGGGGGGGGGAGACGGGGGGGGGGGGAAAGAACCTTTGCCCCCCCCCGAACCCCTCACCTGGCACCTGCTCTGGGCAGATGGAAACTCTGTGTCAGAGGAAGTGGGGAGGGGGCTGCGCTCCCAGCCGGGACTGGGGGGGTCACCCAGCGGTGTGCCCCCCCCTCACCCAGCTGTGTGCCCCCCCCCTCCCCCCCAGCACCATCACCCCCACCATTGCCCCCTCATCCCCACCCTGCCCCCAGCAGCCCCCAGCCCGGGAGGATATCGTGGGAGGAGGGAAGTGCCTGGGCTGTCACCCTGGTGGCAGTGGCAGCTCCTCCGTGTCACCAGTGTCCCCACACCTGTGGGGCCGGGGGGTGAGGGTGGGGCTGCCCACACCTGCAGCCCCTTCCCCCCTCCTGCCCCGTCCTCTTCCTCCTCCTCCTCCTGCAGGGGACATGAAGGATGTAACGAGGGGGGGGGGGCAATATTAAAGGAGTGGAGGGAGAAGGGGGCAGAACAAAGGGAGGGGGGGTGAGCCCCAAAATGTGGAGGTACCCACGGACCAACCCCCTTCTCCCCGGGGGGGGGGATGGGGGAGTGGCATGGCACAATCCATGGGACACATGGAGTGGGGGACCAGAACCCCCCAACACTGAGGATGCTGCCAAAGGGTGGGGGGGTGTTACCCCCCTTCCCCCCCCCTTCCCCCCGGGGTGCAAATGGGGGGTGTGGGTCGCCGCAGTGCCAGGTGTATGTGAGGGGGGGGGATATGGGGGGGCTCCAGCCGGCCGTGAGAACAGTGGCTGGGGAGGGGGGGGGGTGGGGGGGTGGGGTCAGCGCAGGAAGCAGCCGGGGAGGGGCGAGGGGGGGGGGCGGCTCCCGGCTCCCCCAGATGCAGCCGTGAGATAGAGCAGCAGGAAGCAGCTGCGGGAATCCCGGGGCTGGGAACGGCCACTGCCGCCCACCTCACCCCCCCGGGACCCCCGGCATTGCTGCCTTCAAACCCCCCCCCCCCCCCAACACCGGGATGCTCCGTGGATCCCGGATTCTCCTCTCCGGGAGGGGGGGGGGCTGGGGTTTGCCCTGGATCTGTTCCCTGAAGGAATCCGCGGGTCCCTCTGGCTGGGGGGGGGACAAGGAGGGAATCCCAGCCCTGCTTCCATCAGTGGGGGAAACTGAGGCACGGGTGCTGGTGCCACTGCTCAGACTGGGCTGCTGGGCAAGGTTGGGGGCACGGAACCCACTCCTGAGGGACGCGTGGGCCCTGGCACAAGGTAATGGTTCCCTTGGGGTCACTCCCAGGGGGACCCAGTGGCCTCTGCTGGTGACCCAAAGGGACCCTGCGGGCTCAGCCGGAACCGGACTCGGCCCCAGGGGCTCCGGGATGGGAGGCTCAGTCCCTGCCCCGGCCATGGGCTCCGAGGGGGGGGGATCCGAGGGGAGGGTCCGAGGGGGGAGTTCTGAGGGGGGGGATCCGAGGGGTTAATCCCTGCACAGCAGCCGCACATTCCCCAGGGCTGCATCCAGTCTCCTAGTGACAGGGCTGGGGGGGGGGGGGTGGGGTTGGGGGGGGTGCTCACTGCCCCTTCTTGGGTGCCCATCCCCAGCTCCTTGCTCCCCCCAATTTCCCCTCCCCGTTTCTCTGCACATCCAGCACGGGCTGGGGGGTGAAGGGGTAAACTGAGGCACGGGGGGAGGTGGGAGGCCAGAGTCAGGTTTATCCCTGCCCCTGCTGCTCCCGGCCTTGTGGTGCTGCTGTCCCTGCATCCATCCATCCATCCATCCATCCATCCATCCATCCATGTCCAGCAGCTCCCATTTATAATCCCCATGGATCCCAAACCTGGATTGGGACACAGTGCCTGGGGACGGGGCTGTCACCACGGGAACCACCAGGAAAGGTTTTCCCACCAGGAAAGGTTTTCCCACACATCCTCTGTGTCACCAACAGCTGGAGCTGCACCACGCTGTCTGTCCCCAACCTGATGCCCACCCCTGGGGTGATTTGGGGTGCCAGCACCCCGGGAGGTCACCAAAGCAGCGGGTGACACAGCCCGGGCTGGCAGTGGGTGGCTGGAGAGAGGGTGGGGAGGGGATTCCCGAGCTGGTTTGAGGAGCCACAATCCCTTCTTGCCCCTGGAGCAGCCGGATGGATTTCTTCTCCAGCATCAAAAAAAAAAAAAAAAAAAAAAAAAATTAAAAAATAAAAATAAAAAAAATTAAAAAAAATCACACACAAAACCCCAAACCCCTCACTTCCCTGCCGTGTCCTCCTGTGCCATAATGTGGCGTGTCACTGTCCCCTGCCATGCTGTCCCCATGCCATGCTGTCCCCATGCCATGCTGTCCCCTGCTGTCCCCTGCCATGCTGTCCCCATGCCATGCTGTCCCCTGCTGTCCCCATGCCATGCTGTCCCCTGCTGTCCCCATGCCCTGCTGTCCCCTGCTGTCCCCTGCTGTCCCCATGCCATGCTGTCCCCTGCTGTCCCCATGCCATGCTGTCCCCTGCTGTCCCCATGCCATGCTGTCCCCATGCCGTGCCGGTCCCATTCCCCTCATTTCTCTCCAAATCTCCCAAATTTCGCTGCATTCCCGCCCTCTCCCGGAGCTCTCCCACGCTGTCCCGAGCCAGGAACCATCCAGCCGGGTTCCCCCTTTCTTCCCTCGCTCCCAGATGATCCCGAACCCCCCCGCAGATCCCAAGGGGGGGGGGATTTACAACCCCCAAAGCCACTCCAGATGACCCCACAGGAGGAGCCCTTTGGGTTCTCCCCCGGCTCCAAATCCCTTCCAGGCAGCCTCCAGCTTCCAAAACCCAAGAAATTCCCCTTTCCTATGCCCTCCCCCCGAAAAAATGCCGCCGTTGCCCACCCCCCCCACCCCCCCTTTCCCCTTGGGAACCTCAGGACCCCCACGTTCGCCCCCCCCCCCCTGCCCCCCGGCAGAATCCGGCCCTTTCCACCCCGTCCTTCACATCCTGCCACCTGTACCGGCTTATTTAGGGAAAAAAAAAAAAAAAAATAAATATATCAAACCAAACCCAAGCCCGAGGGGGGAATTTTTTTTTTTTTCTTTTTTTTTTTTTTTCCTGGGGGGGGGGGCAGCTGTTTGTGAAACGTCGTCCCCCCCCCCCCTCCTTCTCCAACATGAGAAGCCCCAGGGACCTCCAAATCTGCAGCACGGTGGCAAATCCCATGGGATTAACGACCTGGGAAAAGAGGAAAGGTTGTGGGGAGCTGTAGATGGGACACACACACGGCCCCCCCCCCAGCCCCCCCCTCTCGGGAAGCTTTGCATCGTTGTACTCCCTTCTCTTTTTTTTTTTTTTTTTTTTTTTAATTTTATTTTCTTTTAATAAAACACCCGGTGTGGGCCCTTTTCACCATGAAATCATCGCGGTCCCTCCCCCCCCCCCCACCCCCCCGCGCTTTTCCCTCCTCCACGCCAAAAATTCCTCTAAACCCCCCCCCCCCTCCCCATACAACCGCAGCGCGAGAACACCCCCCAAAAAAAAACCAAAAAACCCTCAAAAATGGGCGACACCCCCATTTTTCAATTATTTTTTTCTTTTTAGGGGGGTAACCTAAAATTGGGGTGACACCCCCTGCGCTGGGGGATTAAAATCGCCCCCCCCCCAATTTTTTAAATTTATTTTCTTTTAATAAAACACCCGCTGTGGGCCCTTTTCACCAATGGGTGACACCCCCATTTTTCAATTATTTTTTTTTTTTAGGGGGGGTAACCTAAAATTGGGGTGACACCCCCTGCGCTGGGGGATTAAAATCGCCCCCCCCCCCAATTTTTTAAATTTATTTTCTTTTAATAAAACACCCGCTGTGGGCCCTTTTCACCAATGGGCGACACCCCCATTTTTCAATTATTTATTTTTTTTTAGGGGGGGGTAACTTAAAATTGGGGTGACACCCCCTGCGCTGGGGGATTAAAATCGCCCCCCCCCCCCAATTTTTTAAATTTATTTTCTTTTAATAAAACACCCGCTGTGGGCCCTTTTCACCAATGGGCGACACCCCCATTTTTCAATTATTTTTTTTCGGGGGGGTACCCTAAAATTGGGCCCCCCCCCCCAATAGAGAAACGGTGGGGTGGTCGTCCCGGGGAAGGGGGGGGGGGGGGGGGGGGGGTGTGTTGTGCTGGGTGGAAAGGGGAATGGAGATGAAGGGGAGGGGAAAGGGGGGGTGTGGGGTGTAGGGGGGGGGTGTGTGTGTGCGGGGGGGGGGGGGAAGGTTGCCTTGGCCACGCATCCCTGTGTGAATGCATGACGTGCACAGGGCTGGCGCCAGGCTGTCTGGGGCCGGGAGTTAGATCAACACAGCTGGAGGGCCCGGGCCACAGCTGGGCAAAGGCAGCGGGTCCCCCCCCCTCACCCCCCCCCCCCTAACCCTTCCATCCCCCCCCTTTCAACCCGCCCCTGTGGGAACCGCCGCCAACAAAACCCCCCTGCAAACAAAAGCGGCCCCGGTGTCCCCCCCCCCCCCCCCCCTCTTTCTCCTCACCCCTGAGCAGCTTTTCAACCCCCCCCCCCCCTTCCTTCTTATCCCTTGGGAAATTGGGGGGGGGGGAAAGGGGATGGGAATAAGCGGGGTCTGTGGGAATGAAGCCAGAAAAGGGGGGGGGGGGGGTGTCCCCTGAAATGGGGAAAAAGGTGGGGGATTTGGGGGCAGCGTGAAAAAATTTGATTTGGGTTTATTTCATTTCATTCTGAAAACTTTTTATTTTAATTCTGCATTTTGAAGAATAAAGATTTTGAAAATCTTTTTAATTTTAAGTTTGGTGGGGGTTTGGGTTTTTTTGTTTGTTTGTTTGTTTGCTTGTTTGTTTTGTTTTTTTGAAGGGGGGGGGACCTGGTTATTGCTGCCTGCCCCCGGAGCAGGTTAATGAGGGTAATTAGGGCTGTTCCAACCCTTCACATGCAGGCGATTTCCCAGGAAATTCATTGGGGGGGGGGGGATGGGGGGGACGGGGGAAGGGAGAGGGGGGGGGGGGCGGAGAGAGGAAAAGAAAAAAAAAATTAACCCCCTCCAAAAGGCTGTGGATTTTTTGGGGGGGAATGGGGGGAGTTGTGGCAAAAGGGGCTGCCCCCCTCCAGACCCCCCCGGGATGGGGGGGTTTGGGAGTTGTAAAGGGGGGGAGACAAAACCCAGGACCCCCGAACTGGGGATTTGGGCAGATCTGGAATAAATTGGTGCTGTGGGCAGGCGTAATAGGGTCCAGGTGCCTCTAAACCCCCCCCCCCCTCCACCCCCCCTTGCCAGGACCCCCTGGGTTGAGCAAGGTCCCCGGGTGCCCCCCCCCCCCCCCTTTTGGCTGGGACACCCCTTCCTTGTTTTCACCCAAACTTCCCGAAATTCCCTTCAAACAAGCTCAGGGATGGGGGGGCATTGATTTGAACAGCAATCTGGGTGGTGTTGGCCCGGGGACCCCCCCGGGGACCCCCCCTGGGTGGGGGGGGTGACCGCTGGCAGGGATGGTTGGGGGAGGTGGGGGGTGCTTTGCTTTTCCCTCCCTCCTCATCGTTTTAAATGAAATAAAACCCCCCGGGCCTATCAAACTTTTCTTTTTCCCCCAGCCTAACAAAAAAAATATATATACCCCCCCCTAAAAAAAAAAAAAAAAACCAAAAAAAAAGCAACCACCACAGCAGCTCCCGGCCTCTCGCAGGCGCTGACCTAAATCTGCTTTCTCCATCCTAACCTCACTTTTACCGCAATTAATTTTTTTCTGCTGGTCACAAGATAATTCCTGACGCCAGAAAGTCTGGAGGTCAGATGAGAAGCGGATTGAGGAACAGGGCGGCACTAATTTCCTGACGGGATCCAAAAACCCCCCCCTCCCCCGCCCTAAAAAAATGCGGAAAGGGGGGGACGGGACACCCCCATCCTCCTGCCTAAAAATAGGGGGGGTCAGGGGGGTTTCTTTTGGGGGGTGTTCGGTTTTATGTTGTTTTTTTTTTTTTTGGGGGGGGGGGAGATTCCCCTTTGGGGTCTGAGGGAGCTGTGGGGTTGTGTGTGCTCCCCCCCCCCCCCGTGGGGACACCCCGGCCACCAATGGTCATTTTGGGGGGGGGTAAAGGGGTAATAAGTGGGGGGGTGTTCTCTCGAGTAAGGCGGGGTTTAATGGTTCATTTGCATAATTAGGGGCGGGGTGATGACTAATTTGCATATAGGGGCGGGGGCAATGGCTGGGCCTATATCAGGGGCTGCGTGGGGCCCCCCCCCGCCCAGAGCTCCCGGGGAAGGTTCGGTGGGGGTGTCACCTCCAGGGGTCCAAATTGCGGTGCTGGGAGGTGCCACCAGAACCCCAAGCGTCGCGACATCCCCCGACATTCCCGCTCAGCACCACCCCAATCCCTCCATCCCAACTTTTCCAGCCGAATTCCAACAGAACCGCGACCATGAAAGCCATCAGCCCGGTTCGGTCCGTCCGGAGTTGTTACGAAGCCGTTTGTTGCCTTTCGGAACAAAGTTTGGGCATCGTCAGGGGGGGCAACACCAAAACCCCCGCTTTGGAAGAACCCATGAATTTGTTATATGACATGAACGATTGTTATTCCAAACTCCGGGAATTGGTACCGGGAATCCCCCAAGGAACCAAAGTCAGCCAAGTGGAGATCCTCCAGCATGTCATCGATTACATCTTTGATCTCCAAATCGTTTTGGAGGAGGGGGCCAAGGCCCGCGACCCCTCCTCTGAGGCCACCATCTTGTCCCTGAAGGTAAAAGTTGGGCTGGGAATTTTGGGGTTGGGTTTGGGGGCTGTGCTGGTTCTGATGGGGCTGGAGATCCAGGAGGTTCAGGGTCGTAATTTGGGATTAATTTGTGTTGGGGGGGGGGGTGAATGGGGCTGGAGATCCAGGAGGTTCAGGCTTGGAAGTTGGGATTAATTTGTGTTGGGGGGGGGGTGAATGGGGCTGGAGATCCAGGAGGTTCAGGGTTGGAAGTTGGGATTAATTTGTGTTGGGGGGGGGGTGAATGTTTTGGGGTGCTCTGAGGGGGGGGGTGAGGTGGTTTGGGTTGGAGGGGATGGATGCGGTGGGGTTTTATTTTTTTTTGGGGGGACACACATAGGGGGTTGGGGGATGCAGGGTCCAGGGATATGTTGGAGGGGGGGGGGTTTGGTTCTGAGCCCCCCCCCCCCTTGTCCTTTTCTCTGCAGGCAGCTGAGTTGGCCTCTGAACTCTGCTCCAAAGAGGAGAGAAGTTTGTGTCACTAACAACTTCACCCCCCCAGGTGAGTGTCCCCCTCCCCAACCTCTCCTCTCCATTACAATCCCCCTCTCCGACCCCCCCCCCTGCACCGCAGACCCCCTCCCACCCCCAGCTGATCCCACCTCCCACTGATCCCGGTGTAACTCAGCAACCCCAAATCCCTTCCCCCCCCCCCCCAATATCTCCAAATCTTTCGCCTCTTCCCCAAATCCCTCATCCTTGATGCCCCCAGCCCCAAATTTCCCCTCCCCAACCCGGCTCTCCATCCCCAAATGCTTCACCTCTTCCCCCAAATCCCTCAGGAAATCTTCTCCATCCTCAAAACCTTTCTCCCCAAATAAGCCCCCCCCTCCATAGCCTTAAAACCTCCTTCCCCAAATCTTTGTATCTTCCAAAAATCTCAGTATCCTAAATCCTTCCCTCCCCGCATTGTCCCTTCCCCAAATCCCCCCTCCCCAAACCCCCCTTCCCCAAACCTCCCACTCCCCAAAAACCCCACTGCCAAGCCGCCCCTTCCCCTCATCTTTTCCCCCCTTTTTCCTCAAATCCCCCATCCTTTCCCCCCCACCTTCCCCACCCTTAACCCCCCAGCCCGCATTTCCAACCACCCTAATTTTATTTTTTTATTTTCCCTTTTTCTCCTCCCTGCCCCCTTACACCCAACCCCCCGATTTCTTTCAATTTTTTTTAAAATTTTTTTTTCTCTCACCCAAGCCCCCCCGATTTTTTTTTAAATTTTTTTTCTTTCTCTCACCCAACTCCCCCGATTTTTTTTTCTCACCCAACCCCCCCGATTTTTTAAAAAAATTTTTCTTTCTCTCACCCAACCCCCCACGATTTTTTTTTCTCACCCAACCCCCCCCGATTTTTTTTATTTTTTTTATTTTTTCTTTCTCTCACCCAACCCCCCCGATTTTTTTTTAAATTTTTTTTCTCTCTCACCCCACCCCCCGATTTTTTTTCTCACCCAACCCCCCCCGATTTTTTTTATTTTTTAATTTTTTTTTCTTTCTCTCACCCGACCCCCCGATTTTTTTTTAATTTTTTTTTTCACCCAACCCCCCCGATTTTTTTTTAATTTTTTTTTTCACCCAACCCCCCCGATTTTTATTTAATTTTTTTTCCTTTCTCTCACCCAACCCCCACGATTTTTATTTTTAATTTTTTTCTTTCTCTCACTCACCCCCCCAATTTTTTTAATTTTTTTTTCCCTCACCCAACCCAATTTTTTTTTTTTAATTTTTTTAATTTTTTTTCTTTCTCTCTCCCTCCTCCCAGTGCCAATTAGCAAACAGTGTCGGTTCCTGGTTCCTTATCAGCCGGAGGTAAACAGCAGCTTCCTCCGTGGCGCCGAGCTGTCTGCGAGCCACCGGGCTCGGCCACCGCAGGCGGGGAGCGGCTGGGCCCGACCCCCCCCTTTTCCACCGCCAACATTTCCCCCCCCCAACTTCATAGCAAAGACTTTGGATCCCATGAGCTACTTTAGGCGGTTGTCTGTATATTTTTGGAGTATAGCGAAGTGTCCTTTTTTTTATAAAGGTGTTTAATTAGGGGAAAAGGAGGGGGGGGGGGGGGAAAGGGAGGGATGGGGGTTTTGGGGAGGGGGGGGGATGTATTCTGGAGTATGAACCAAACTTCTTTGGGGCCACGGCCTCGTGTATTGTGGAGCTCTATACTAGAGTATGAACGTTTTGTACCTTTTGTGCAGGAAGGTGAATTTCTGCGAACACGCCTTGTCCTTGCTTTATAAACTTTTTATAAAAGTTACCATTTTTACAGAATAAAACAAAACAAAAAAAAAAACCAAAACCCCGTTTTTATTTTTTTTTCTTTATTTTTTCTTTCTATATTTTTTCCTCCCACCACCTCTGGCCTTGCAGGGAGGTGACCCCATGGGTGGGGGGACAGCAGCATCCCTGAGGGTGGAAGCCCCCCACCCCCCCCCCCCAAGCCCCCTCCTGGGTCGATTGAAGTTCTAGGGTTACGCTGGGAATCTCATTAATTGTTTAATAGCTTAAATGTCAGCTCAGGTATGGGAAGAATGAACCCTAGGCTGCTGTCTCCCGGCAGAGGTGGCTGCCAGCTATTTTGGGTGCTGTTTTATCAGATGGGGAAGAAGCTGCCGAGCCCCGGGAACCATCTGGAGGAGGTTGGGGGGGGGGGGGGGGAGGTGGCAAAAAATCCTTTTCCCGAGGTTTTCACTCGGAAAAAAAAAAAAAAAAAAAAAAAAAAATAGGCTGCTCGGTGCCTTAGGGCTGGCTTAAATTCCTTCAGGCTTTGAAAGGAGGATGCTCCAGCAGGGAAAATGGGTTTGTTGCCCCTTTTTCTGAGGGGAAAAAGAGAGTTTTTGGGATTGCAGCTGCTCTGAGCCTTGCAATTCCCCCCACGGGCATCCAAAGTGCACCCCCTGCCTGGCCTGGAGCCCCCCTCCTGGGGCTGAGGGGGGAACCAGCACCCCAGGGAAGGGGCGTTGGGGGGCAGGAATGTTTTTTTGGTTTATTTTTTTATTTATTTCCCCTCCCTTTGGATTCATGCTGCGGTTTCCCTTTGGCCCCAGAGCAGATGGGAGCAGCTCAGCTGCACAGCTGGGCCGGATCCTGCTCCCTTGGGGATGGTGCTGGTTTGCTTGGAATTGGGGCCAGGCTTGGCTGTTCTCCTCGAGGTTCAAAGCCCCCACCTGTAGCATCACCTCCTCCACCCTCAGCTTCAGTTCCCTGCTGGGGGGGGGGCTTGCTGGGTGGGGGTCCTTGGGGTGCTGCACCCCCAGCTGAGCTGGGCTGGGGGCTGCAAGGTGGGAGGAAGAGGAGGAAGAAGGCAGGAGAGGGCTTGGGGTGATGGAAACCTTCCCAAACGTGCACCAGCTTTAACCCCCCACCCAACACAAGCTCAGGGTTCAGGGGGTACCCACCGCCCCCCCCCCCCCTTTTCCACGGGCAGGGAAAAGCAGCAGCGTGTGGGACATCTGAAGAGGAACATCTGGTCCAACTGGATCCCAAACTCCTGGGAACATCTCTCTTCCCAGCTGGGTGACCCCAGGCTACCTAGAGGGCTGCTGACCCCTCTGGCACCCATGGGTGGGTGTGGGGAGGGGGGGGGGGGTGACTTTGAGGTAGGATAGGGTGATCCTGGGGTGGGACGGGGTGACATGGGGTTGTCCTGGGGTAGTGGGATGGAGGTGAGGGTGTCCAGCTGGAAACCACCACTTCTGGGAAGTGAGCTGATGTTTTCCTAATTGCTAAAAATAGGTTTCTGCCATCACCACTGGCTTGGAGCTGGGAGGGGGGGGGCGGGAAGCAGAGGGGGTGGGTTAGGGGTCAGTGTCCCCCTTCTGCTCTGGGGCCGTGGTCCTCCAGCTGCCCCCGGTGCTGATGAGCCCAAAGGATTTCATTGGGATGGGTGGAAAGGGGCCAGGAGACAGGGATGGGGCTTGGTGGGTGCAAAATTGGGTCCCCCCCCAGTGTCAGCATCCCAGTTTGCAGTGGCTTCCCCAGCTGGGGTGGGGGGTGGGAGATGCTGGAGCCCCAAGGGGAGCTTCCTGAACCCAGTTTGGGGCTGGGGTTACTGGGAGCAGTGAGGACAGGCACTGGTGGGGTGGGAAAAACCAGTCCTGCTGGGACTTTGGGGATGGAAATGGCACTGGGGAGGCCCAAGGGGACCCTCAGCCTGGGGGGAGCAGAGGTGGCCCCTGTCCTTGTCCCCTCGCTGTGGGGGGGGGGGGTCAGGGCAAGGGATTCCCTCCCCAGGACGGGGGCTTTGGGGGTTGGCAGGGGGAAAATTTGGTGTTGGCTTCCAGGGAGTCTCCCAGGGCCACCTCACCCCCCCTGGTGACTGAGGGATCCCAGAGACTTTCCGGGAACTGCTGCCCCATGTTCCCGATGTTCCCAGGCCCCGGGGGTGGCCGGGACTTGGGCACAAAACTTGCCTGGGAACTCCCCCCCCCCCACATCCCCAGCCTGGGCTGTGTCCCGGTGCTGATCTTTCCTTAGAAATCCTGATTTAAAAAAGAAAATAAAAGGGAAAAAAATTATTAAAAAGATAAAAGAAGGGGAAAATAAAGATAAAATAGAAAAGAAGAAAAAAAGATTAAAGAAGTAGAGAAGAGAGGAAGAAAAAAGGAGAAAGGAAAAGAGAATAAAAAGGGGGAAAAAGACCAAAAATAGCTGCCTTGCTGGTGGACTTGATAGAAAGTTATTTTCCAGCTCTAACGATTCCTTAACTCTAATTTACCTGGTGGGGCAGATTTAATGGAAGAAACACCCTCCCCCCCCTTCCCCAGAACCCTTTTCCCTCCATTTTTATCTTCCCAATGACACTGCCCGGCTGGGAAAAAAAAAAAAAAAAAAAAAAAGTGAGGCGAGTAAAAAAAAAAACAAAAAAAAACACCCCAAACCCAACAAAACACAAAAAGTGGCCCCGAGGGGGTGAAGGCCAAGCACCCCTGTGGCGGTGGCCAGCCGGGCCGGCTCGCTCGCCCCTTGGCAAGCGCGGGAATCTGATGCAATCGGGGTCCCCACCTGGATTTGCCATTGTGTGCCCGGAGCTGCTTGCAGGTGTTTGCTGGCGCCGCGCTGTCTGCGCTCAGCTTCCCTCCTCCTCCTCCTCCTCCTCCTCCTTTTTCTCCTCCTCCTCCTCCCCCTGGTCCTGCCCGCCCGGCCCAGCCCCCCCCGAACCGGCGCCAGGAACCGGGAGCACAGGGAGGGGGGGATGGGGGTGATTAGTGTGTGATTGATTAGTGTGTGATTGATTAGTGTGTGATTGATTAGTGTGTGATTAGTGTGTGTGATTAGTGTGTGATTGGTGTGTGATTGGTGTGTGATTTGTGTGTGATTTGTGTGTGATTAGTGTGTGATTAGTGTGTGATTAGTGTGTGTGATTCGTGTGTAATTAGTGTGTGTGATTTGTGTGTGATTAGTGTGTGTGATTTGTGTGTGATTTGTGTGTGGTTAGTGTGTGTGTGATTAGTGTGTGGTGTGTGATTAGTATGTAATTAGTGTGTGTGATTAGTTATTAGTGTGTGATGTGTGATTAGTGCGTGATTAATGTGTTAGTGCGTGTGATTAGTATATTAGTGTGTGATGTGTATGGTTAATGTTATTAGTATGTGATTAACGTGTGATTAGTGTGTGTGATTAGTATGTAATTAGTATGTTATTAGGGCGTTAAGTGTGTGATTAGTGTGCGATTAATGTGTGATGAGTGCATGCAATTAGTATGTAATTAGTGTGTATAACTAGTCATTAGTGTGTGATTAGTGTGCTGTGTGCTGTGCTTAGTGTGTGTGCTTCATGTGCTGTGTATGTGCTTAGCGTGTGCTTAGCGTGTGTGTGCAGAGCACGCGTCTGCTGGGCTGACTGGTGCTCCTGGGCCGGGCTGGTTCTGGGGGTGCTGGCAGTGTCCCTTGTCCCCTCTCTTGCCCTGGCTGGGGTGGTGCTGAAGCCACTGCCGTGGCCTTGGTCACCGCGGTCCCGCACACCCGGCATCGCTCTGGGTCCCTGAGTCCCTCCATCCCTTTCCCCCCTACATCCTAGTGCTCCCGTGTCCCCGACCCGTGTCCCCATGTCCCTCTGTCCCCATGTCCCTCCATTCCCGTGTCCCCCACCCGTGTCCCCATGTCCCTCTGTCCCCGTGTCCCTCCACCCCCGTGTCCCCCACCCGTGTCCCCATGTCCCTCCACCCCTGTGTCCCCATGTCCCTCTGTCCCCGTGTCCCTCCGCCCCTCTGTCCCTCCATTCCCGTGCCCCCCACCCGTGTCCCCATCTCCCTCCATCTCCGTGTCCCTCCACCTCTCTGTCCCCGTCTCTTTCCACCCCAGTGTCCCCATGTCCCTCTGTCCCTCCATCCCTATGTCCCTTTCCCCCCGTCCCTCCATTCCCCTTCCCCCCCAGCTCCTTCCCTGCTGCCCAGCTGGGGGGGCCCGGGCCGGTGCTGGCCCCGCAGCCGCAGCTCAATGGCTCAGTGGCCCAATGACTCAGTGGCCCAATGACTCAGTGGCCCAATGGCTCAGTGGCCCAATGGCTCAATAGCTCAATGCTGCCGTCTCCCGGAGAGAGGGGGAAGAGCCCGGCTCCCCCCGGCAAGGACCGAGATCTCCGGCTGGAAGGACCGGGATTCCTCCGGTGTTCCCCCTGGAAGGACCGGGATTCCTCCGGTGTTCCCCCTCTTAGGACCGGGATCCCTCCAGTGCCCCTCTCCCCCCCTGAGCAGGACCTCTGTGAGAAGCTTCTCTGGGGCTCAGTTTTAGGGTCCATGGTCCCTGTCTCCAGCAAGGCAAAAAGAAGCCTCTGAAGATGATGGGGGCCTTTTACTTCCTCATCATCCTCTGTGTCAGCCTGCTGGTGGCCGTGGTGACATCCAGCCTGAGGGAAGTCCCCGTTGACCCACGCCAAGGAGGAGCAGAGGGAGCTGGAGCCCAGCCCAGAGCTGGCTCTGCAGGTGAGGGTGGGCAGGAGACCTCTGACCCCCCCCCCCCACCTCTTGGTGGTTCTCTGTAGAGATGGCCTGGACATGGATCTTCCTCTCCAACCAAGAGAATTTTGAGAAAATGGGGATTTCTTCCAAACCCCATGGCTGGGAGGAGGGAAGGAAGGTAGAAGTGGAGATTTCCCAGCAGTTTGAAGCTGATTGTAACCAAACTCTGCACTTTGCCCCCACCAGCAGCATCAGAAGGCTGAGATTTCCATCTCCATACTGCTGGAATCTGGCCTTGGCTTCTTGGAGGCCAAGGGTTGGTCCTTTCTTGCAGCCAGTGGAGGAGGGGACAAAGTCACAGCACTGCTTTAACCCTTTCAGCTGACTGGGGGGGGGGTTGAGCTGGACCCTTAGCTCAGCCTGAAGGTGGGGGGGGGGTCTCCATGCACCTCTGCAGTGAGCTGGGTGAAGAGATCTTCCAGGTAATCCAAATGCTCTTGGAAAGCAGCAAGGAGAACATCAGAGAGTCCAAAGAGATCCCTGAGGAGCTCCAGGGGTGGGAAGTTCCTCTTGGCTGGACTGGTTGGGGTCAGCTCATTTCTACACAGCCAAGGCAAAAACTTTGGGGGGAGATGTCCCTTTTGGGGTGGGGTGGAAGCTGGGGGCATTGGGGTCACAGGGAGGTCTGCCTGTGGCTTCTGGCACGGGAGAGGACTTTGTTGGTGGAAAGCCATGGCTGGAAAGCCTGGAGAAGGTTTATGGAACAGAGATTAGGTACTGGGGGGGGGGTAAATCTGCTCCCAGCTCCTCCCTTGGCTGTGTCTGCCAGCACAGTTCAGGAGCTGGTTCAGCAGAACCTTTTCTCCACCACCTTCTGGGACATCCCTGAGTCTGGGGAATTCATCTCGATGATGTGTGGGGACATCACCTCCACTTTCTCCAAGCTGGAGGAGGCAGGGGCACAAGGTGCCAGCTTCATCCCTTGGAGCCAAGGCCCTCCCTGTGCCCCGATGTCCCTGTCCCGAGGGTCACCCCATGGAAGCCAACCCAAGGCAGCCGAGTGCCACTGATTCACCCACCCTGCTGGGCCTGGCGTTGTCTTTGTGCACTGAAATGGAGGTGACAGTTGCCTTCTCCTCGTAGGGGGGGAAGATGAAGGTCTAGGGGGGGGGTTGAGCTGCCAAGCTCAGCCTTGCTGCTGGCAGAAGGACACCATACCCAGCTGGGGGGGGGCTTTACTGCTGCCAGGATTTTTGTTCTGCCTCAGAGCCCTGGCATGGTGGGAGGCACATGTCTGTCCTGGATTAGGAAGCTCCTGGCAAGTTTTGGAGTGTCCTCCCACTTCCAGCTGAGCTGGAATCTGGAGGTTTGGTGCCCATCCTCATCCATGGGAGAAAGCCAGGGTGCTGGGATGTGTGTCCATCTGGCTGGCTGGCTTCCAGGAGGCTTCTTTGGAAGGAAATCCATGTCTGCAACTGAATGTCTCTGTCCCAGACGTGGCCATGAGGCTGCCTTGTGCTGGAGAGGAGGAGGAGGGAGGGAAAAGAAGCAGTAGAGGAGAATGAGATGATGGAGAGGAACCAGGTGATGGAGAGGAACCAGAGAAATCAGGTGATGGAGAAGAACCAGAGGAACCAGGTGATGGAGGAGAACCTTGAGGTGGAGAACCTGATGATGGAAAAGAACCAGAGGAACCAAGTGATGGGGGAGAACCTTGAGGTGGAGAACCTGGTGATGGAAAAGAACCAGAGGAACCAGGTGATGGAGGAGAACCTTGAGGTGGAGAACCTGATGATGGAAAAGAACCAGAGGAACCAGGTGATGGGGGAGAACCTTGAGGTGGAGAACCTGGTGATGGAAAAGAACCAGAGGAACCAGGTGATGGAGGAGAACCTTGAGGTGGAGAACCTGGTGATGGAAAAGAACCAGAGGAACCAGGTGATGGAGGAGAACCTTGAGGTGGAGAACCTGGTGATGGAAAAGAACCAGAGGAACCAAGTGATGGGGGAGAACCTTGAGGTGGAGAACCTGGTGATGGAGGAGAACCAGAGGAACCAGGTGATGGAGGAGAACCTTGAGGTGGAGAACCTGATGATGGAAAAGAACCAGAGGAACCAAGTGATGGGGGAGAACCTTGAGGTGGAGAACCTGGTGATGGAGGAGAACCAGAGGAACCAGGTGATGGAGGAGAACCTTGAGGTGGAGAACCTGGTGATGGAGGAGAACCAGAGGAACCAGGTGATGGGGGAGAACCTTGAGGTGGAGAACCTGGTGATGGAAAAGAACCAGAGGAACCAAGTGATGGGGGAGAACCTTGAGGTGGAGAACCTGGTGATGGAGGAGAACCAGAGGAACCAGGTGATGGATCCAAAGCAGGTGCTGCAGAGGAACCGAGCACTTGGTGGCCTTCTCAGGATGGAGCTGTGGCTCAGCTCGGTGCCTGTGGTGGCTTTTTACTGGTCCCAGTAAGCCTTGGAGTTGCCCTCACCATGGCCTCAGTTTCTTCCCGGAGTGGGGATGGGGAGCGGGGGGGGGGGGTCACAGCCCCCAGGTTGGACCCAACCAGATGTGGGGGGGGGAAGGGACAGGACATTATTATTATCCTATTATTATTATTATCCTTTAATAAAAACTCAATCCCTGTCGCGATTCCAAACGCTGTGACCTCCGGGGGGGTGTTCCCACAGAGACCACGCCCCCTAATTTGCATATAAGGCACCGCCCCCCCCCCCCCATTACCGCCCCTTTAGGGCCCCTCCCTGCGCGGGGAAAAGGGGGGGGGGGGCGGGGCGGGACAGGAGAGCGTCTGCGGCAGCCAATCAGCGCTCGGCATTTTCCGCGGGAAATCCGAATTTCGCGGGAGGGCTTTTGGCGCTAAAAAAAAAAAAAGAAAGAAAAAAAAAAAAAAAAAAAGAAGAAAAAGAGAGATCGGGGGCGGGAGCGATCTGGAGGATTGGAGCCGGGGGGGGGGGGGGGGGAGTGTGGGGGGGGGGGTGACGCTCCGGGCTGCCCCTCAGCCTCACCCCGCTCGTTTTTGAGGCTAAAAAGTGCTTTTTTTTAAAAAAAAATTTATTTCTGGCTGGGGTGCTGCCGCGTTGCTTCTCTGCAGGTTTTTCAAAGGGGGGGGGGGGGGGGGGGGGGACTTTGGAGACCGGTGGGTATCAGCACCCGGCGGACCCCCCCCCCCCTACCAAAAAAAAAAAAAAAAAAAAAAAAAAAATGCCCCCGCTGATTTTGTGACAGCCCTGACCCCCCCTTAGGGGAATTTCGCGGGGTGCTTCTGGCCCCCCCCCATCCACCCCCACCCCCCCCCCCCGGCTTCTCGGAAGAGACTTTGCAATGCTGCGGCTCCCCAGGGGAGTGTCCCCTGCCCCGGGGAGGGGGGACACCGCCCTGCCCCCCCCCACCCCCCCCCCAGCAGCAGCAGAAGGTGATATCGGGGATGGGCTCCATGGAGCGGGGGGGTTGCAGCTTGGGCAGCCCCCCCTTCCCCACCGCTTGCTTCACTCCAATCTACACGGCCGGCACTGCACCCCCGGGGGGGGGGATTTATGCCACCCCCCAGGGACCCCAACTCAGGACCCTCCGCTCGGCGGGACGCCTCCCGGTAAGGTGCCCCCCCCCCCCCCCCCAACCCCTCCCTGGGGACATCGCTTGGGTGGGGGGGGGGTGAGGGGGGGGACTTCATGGGTGGGAGCAGAGGCGAGGGGGGCGGGCACCCCAGCACCCCACAGCCCCTTGGCACCTTCTTTTGGGGTCTGCACCCCCCTCGGGTGGCCGTGGGGAGGGAGGGGGGGGTGGAAATCAGGAGTGGCAGTGAAATGGCTCAACTTCCCCTCGCCCCCTCCCTCCTTCCGCTTTTCTTTTTCTTTTTTTTTTTTCTTTTTTTTTTTTTTTTTAATTTATTTTTTCTTTTTTTTCTTTTTCTTTTCTTTTTCTTTTTTTTCCCTTTTTTTTCTTTTTCTTTTTTTAATTTATTTTTTCTTTTTTCTTTTTCTTTTCTTTTTTTCTTTTTTTTCTTTTTCTTTTTTTTATTTTATTTTTTCTTTTTTTTTCTTTTTCTTTTCTTCTTTTTCTTTTTTTTCTTTTTCTTTTTTTTAATTTATTTTTTCTTTTTTTCTTTTTCTTTTCTTCCTTTTCTTTTTTTTTCTTTTTCTTTTCTTTTATTTTTTTTTTTTTCTTTTCTTTTTCTTTTTTTTTTTCCTTTTTTTTTCTTTTTTTTTTTTAAATTTATTTATTTTTTTAATTTATTTTTTCGCTTTTTGGCTCGCAAACAGTTCAGAGTCACCCCCCAAAATTCCAGCCCTTGGTGCTGAGGTCCCTTGGGAATCTCTTTGCACCTTAGGGAAGGGAGGGCAGGGTGCAGGCAGAGCTGGGTGGGAGACCCCCCCCCACCCCCCCATCCCCTCACCCCACTCGGTTGCTGTCACCTCCTCCTCCCCCCAGGGTCACCTGTCACCCAGGGGGGGTTTGGGGACATGGGGGGCTCTGTTTGGTTTTTGGGTTGTTTTTTTTCCGGGGAATTTGAAGCAATGGGACCCCCCCCCAATATTAGGTCCCCAGTGGGACCCCTGATGTTGGGTGCTGGGGGGGGGGGGGGGGGCTGCTGGCCCTGCTTGTATCCCTGGCACCCAGTCCTGGGAGGGTTGGGGTGGGGGGGGGGGGTTAGGGCTGTACTTGCAAAGCCCCTAAATAGGGAAACTGAGGCCAGGGTTGGGTGCTGGCCCTTTGCCCAGCTATTAAGGGGTGCAGGGGGGGCTCTGCCCAGTTTGTCCCCCCCCTCCTGGAGGGTCCCCTCGGCCCTGCTGGCAGCTGGCATTTAATTCCTGCCCATCCCATCCCATCCAGCCCCCCCCCCCGTGAGCCTCTGTTCATCCTGGGTGGGATCCCAGACCCCACTCACTTCCATTTCATTTTTTTTTTTTTCCAAGGCTTGATTGATTTATTGATTGATTGATTTATTGATTTATTGATTCATTCCCCCTCCCTTTTCTCCTCTCCCTGATGCTCAGTGCCATCTGGGGGGGGGGGACACACAGGGGGTCTCTTTTCTCCCTGCCTGTGGGGACAGCTGGGGCTGTTGGGATCCCCATCCTGGGGGGCTCGGAGACCACCTGGTCCTCCCCCCCTTCCCCCCCCCCCAACTCTTTGTCTCCCACCCATGGGAGATGCCTCACCCAGACCCCTGCCCCCTCCCCTCCAGCCCCCCCAGGAGCTGCTGGTCCCACTGGTGATGATGAGGAGGAGGAGGAGGAGGCAGCACCCACCCCAGGAGATGCTCAGGGTGCTCCTGAGGGGGGGTGGGGGGGCTCGTGTGACACTTGGGGAAGTGTGGGGACATGTCCCCAGGTGACACTGGGGGACAGGGCCTTTGTCACCCACTGTCACCCATGGGTGGCCCTGCTCATAGTTATCCCCTGAGTGAATTCCTGGGGGGGGGGGGGGGGGTGGGGGGGTTGTCCCTTAGGTGTCACCTGGGGACATGAAGTGCTCCTTGGTGGCTTGCGAGTGCTGGCCCCATCCCAGTCCCCATAATCCCAGTCCCCAGAATCCCAGTCCCCAGAATCCCAGTCCCAGCTCTGCAGGGCCCATTTCCAACCCCGGGGGGACACTCAAGCCC